>JAGSMP010000036.1:0-2742500 GCA_029286625.1 Parnassius orleans
TGCCAAATCGTTCAGATTTTAACAGCAGCCAATTTAAAACACCCCTGGCTGCAGCAGTCTAATGCTGGGTAGTGGAAGCCGATGACATTTTTCTCTAACCGAGAGCAAACTTTTTTTTGCAACAGCTATCTTATCGTACAAATATCTTGGAGTCGCTGCGTGTTGCAGTGTATGAAGAAAGCAAGCATATTTTAACTTGGTACTATTCGACATATTTAAAATGCCATTACTGTCTAAATAAGGTGAAATCGTATGCCTTTTGATATATTAAAACAAAAACGCATACATGCGTTCTGCACTCTCTGTACATTCTTCGCAGTTTTTTTAAATAAGCAAGGACCATAAACAATATCACAATAATGAAGGTGGCATAGTACTAAACTGTTACAAAGCAGCAGTCTAATGTCAAGTTTTAGAAATTTGCGAATTCTATACAATTTAGCAATTTCATTTCAATTTTAATTTTAAAATTGGCAAGTTTTTTAAAGAACTATAAGTTCTTTAAAAAACTTGCCAATTTTTGTCTGAACATGTTGCTCAAATTTTAAATTTTCATCCATGAGGAGACCTAAATTGCGAACACAACCCTCGTAAGGTATGACGGTGTCAAAGATCTTAACAGCAGGCTTCCGCTCATTAATCATTTTTACCTGGTGCTTTGTTCCAATTGTAATGGTAACACTCTTTGAGGCGTTGAGTACCAGACCATGTGTCAAAGACCACTCCGAAATAGAATCTATATCTTTGTTTAATATTCCCGACGTTTCGGGTGCTTTTCAGCACCCATGGTCACGGGGGACTGAGGTGATTGACGTCCCGATGTCAGAGTTAACCCGGAGTACCTTCAGCTTTTTTAATTATTAGTTTTGGTCCGATCTACGCAGAATGAACTTACTGTGTCTTGAAGTCTTGCAGTGGTATGCTTGGGTTTAGTTTTAGTTTTATTAATTACAGGATCTCAAGCAGGTGGTAGTAACCAGCCTTCTTCTCTTTTGAAATTAGGATGTTTTTTAATTTCAATAGCCTCACGTATCATCTTTAGCAGGAATCGATGTTCTTTTGCGAGAATTTGTAGTTTATCAAATCTAATGTAATGCCGGGGGCCGTCTAGGATATGATCACAAACTGCAGACTTCCCGGAACTTTGGTGTTTCACATCAGCTATGTGTTCTTTTACGCGGGTTTGACATCGTTGTCACCGTCAAAAACATGTTGAATATTTTTATGATTATAATTCAACCATTTCATCATCAATACATCCAGTAAACGTTGTGTCGGTTGGAAAAATTTGAGTATCAAATATATTTTTTTTATTTGGAAGACCAACAGCTATCATAATAAGAATAGATAATACTAATAACTACAGTAAGCCAATTAAAGGTCCTCACTAATAAATACAAAGGTAAATTTACAACAGTGATAAACGCGATTCAACACTCAAGAGTATCCAATACTAACTTACTTATGCCAAATGAGGGCTTAACTGATATAACATGTATTATACATATAAAAGAAAAATAATAACACAAGTATAAAATGGTAAAACGTTAGTTTTGAAACAAACGTATCAATATCTCACTTAGAGCTACCAAAAAATGCATTGTTAAGTATGCGCTCGACTGACTCGTTGGCTAGCTTGTTAAAATTAACTGGTTGCAAATTGCCGACAGCTTATCCGTTATGAAATAAAGTGCATTGTTGAAAATAATCGTAAAGAAGTCATTCTTAAAGCTCTTTATTTACGTAGTTATGTTTATTCCAAACCAAGGACAAAATATTTTAATTGAGTCTGAGAAACTGTTTCCACGAAGCTTAACCGCTAGCTTAATTATGATTCGAATTTACTATGTACCTAAATAATACGAGCACTTTATATTTTCAATGCGGGCGAAGTGTATTTAATATTAATAACAGTTATTGTTAAAATACTGTTTAATACCGGGTTTTTCTTTTGCTTTTTGTGGAACGATGTTATATAAATACCATTTCCATAAATAGATATTAAAACAAATAATTGCGAACAAAACGAACAAAAGAATATTAAAACAAATAATTAAAAAATAATAACAAATAATAACAATAACGGCTGATGATCGTTATGCATTCAAGAATAAAGTTCGCGAACATTACTTAAATAAACTGGCAGAATAATCTCATTAGTAGTATTTATTTATCTATTTATATAAATATATAATGTATGTAATTTATTATTTTTATGTACATAATTTATATATAATTCTATGCATGTATTAAATAATTTGATATGTAAGTTTATGTATGGGTATATGTATTATTTTATGTTTATATACTTTAATTTACATTCTTGTCTTTTAGCGTTTCACGCACCTACTTCATATATTTATCTCTGCATCACCCAAGGGTTGCCTGGTAGAGAATGCCTTAGGCATTAAGTCCGCCTATACATCATATTGTATGAAGTTTAAATGAATAAATAAATGAATAATCACAGTATAGCATCACGCTTGCAACACCCGAAGGGGTTGAAAGAGTCCAAAGAGCCTTACTCGGACCACATTTAGCTAAAATAAATATGGGTTTAGATGGATAATTATGACATAAATAATAGGTAGATAACTTTATAAATTTAAATAATAGCTAAAAAATATTTACCACCCTTCTGGGGCAACTTTATATAAAAATAAGGGTACTAACATTTTTACATTCTCAGTTTTTATCACAACCACCCATTGCCTTCCAATCGCGCTTTTGGTGGAGTATAGTCCCTTCGTCCTCCATCGATTCCAAGAGGGTGGTGATGACACATACCTGGCAAATATATATAACGTAATGGAATATTCAATATGTTTTCTAGAAAGCTTCGAAATATTCTAGATTTCTTCCACTTTTTTTCATTGCAGCTTAATTAAAGTCCACTTCTGATCATAGGCCTCCCAATAGATTGTCTCGTAGGGGGATATTTGGCATAGTTTAAAAACATTTAATGCGCTTTATAATTTTACGTTAAAAAAAGGAAACATATTTATCCACACAGATATTCTGTAACTTATTTTATCTTTGAGATAAGCTTAAATGAAACTGTCGCGTAAATCCATTAAGCTCTTGAGACACTGCTGGCTTCATGCGACTAGACAGTGACGTATCTCTAATCCTTAACAAATGCATAGTTGACTGCAATATTGCTTCCTAATAAAGTTTTTCAGCAAACATTCACGTAAAAACAAAAAATGTTGGTTCCCAATCCAACTTAGTAGTGACTGGCATTATCACTTACATTCAGAATTCTATGTATCAATGAGTTTCTATTCGGATATTATAAGAAGCGATATATTACCTACATCAATTGATAGATATTTACTGTCACAAGGATAGAGTTTTGATTTTATATAGGACTAGCTGGCACGGCAGATGTTGTTCTGCTGTTTTCGGCAGGTGGCGATGAGTCTCACTCCAAACTTTTTACATACTTGTTACAATAAAATTTATTAACAACTCGACCATAGCGCCATCTATAAATATGGTCTAGATAATGTGGTTACTTTTTTGACCCAATACCAATATACGTTTTTATGATAATGAGCCATTTTGGTCCATAAATGTTACTTACTTGATTACAATGTGAATTATTTATATTATATTAACGTATAGTCGCGGTGTAAGAATACCCACTACCCCATATCGTCCCGTGGGTGTCGTAAAAGTCGACAGAGGGAAATTAAAACAGGTGCATGGGCAGCAGCGTCTTCCTAATTACAATTCAAAATAATAATAAAAAAACTGCGGTTGCCAACCTGCCTGCCAAGCGTGGCAATTATTGCAAAATCCCCCATAAGACAATGGATGTAATGTGAATAAGACCTCAAGTCAAGTCGTTCAGAAGTTGCTTGATTTATCTTTCGCAAACGCTGGCAATACTGCATAATAACTATTGATTCTAAATTTACAATAATTTAAATATCATAAATGCCACTACTTATTATTTATTAATGCTATGTTTTAAATTAGTGATATTTAATAATTATTCGTGATTAAAATAAAAAGATAGATTTCTGATGTTGTTCATATTATTAATTAACAAAAATAATAAAACAATACGGGTTTTATATTTATGTACACAGCCGAAGAAAATTAAAGCAACCGTTTGTAAAATAGGCAGTTGCTGGGTTCCATTAGCGTAAATGCACGTTTGGCAGTTGATTTATATACCGTTTATGCAAGTAAATGAATCCAGACCACAGGCACGATGCAAAACATTGTGACCATTAACAGATAACGCTTTTAAATAAAATGCCTAAAGTTTTTCTTTGTTCGAGGCACTTTTATTTTATTAAGTAGTTTTATTTTTTATTTTAATTAAGTTTTTCTTAATTTATTTAGTGGCTTTTGTCTCAAATAGAAAAGCAGTCCCATCATGTTATTTTTATCCTTACAGGCACAAAAATAAAAAAATCTTATTTCACAGTCATTATCAAATACGGCTACCAACCCACCTTGGCAACTATGGCAAATACCCCTTCTATAAGACAATCAATGTTTGAGGCCTATGTTCACCAGTTTACTTTTTATAGGAATCTATCTTTGTAATGAATGATGAAAAACACCTTTTATGTTGTTCATCATTCAATAAAAAATAAATTGTATTACTACTATAATTATCTATTTTAGTTTTAAACGTAAGTTTCATAGCATTTCACCAACCGCATTCGTAATTAACTTGCAGTCATCAGGTTAGCTTTTGTTTACTAATAACCTGTATTTCATGTAATAATAATTGTATAAATGAAATAAATATTTTGAAAATTCTATTACGCCTGCGGTCCGATATTCAAATTTCAGCCGAAATCAACAATTATGCAAAAACGCCTTTTATGCCTGAACGATGCAGAAATAACGCCGGTGAACGTGAGCTTTTATAGTGTATTATGCAAATGTTTGACATATTTTTGTTGAGTTCATACAAATACCGAAAATGTGTAATTAGCGTTAGTCTTAACGCATTATTTTCATGTAGACGTATCTTCTATTTCTAACTTACTTTTGCCTCTTTTTTATTCTGGTAAATCTTCTCATTAAAGATTGTTTACCTATTCTGGAGAACAGTGTTGGTTACACGATTACCTATTACATAAGGAATTCTTATAAATTCTTGTTTTGACGTGCTGTGTTATTAAAAAAAAGAAAAAAATTGTTTGTCTTCCCAAATAAAATAGTAAAAAAATATTTTTTTGTATTTCTTGTCTGGCTGTGTTTTTTGGCATTCTCGTACCTATTGTGACACGTACATTCGGTCTTATTATAGATATATTGTAATGGGTAAATAAAATTAGTGCCGCATAGATTTTGGACCCTATTTATCTCCTGCACGGTTAAAAAAGTACATAAAGAAGTAGTCGCCAATTTTGAAAATTGGTCATCTTCCAATAAAAAATAAATAAAAAATTAACAAGCACAAAATTAATATCATTTTATAAAATTAAAATAATCACATAAGTTAAAAATAGTAACCATTAGTACGTTTATATTCTAACGCATATCGTTAATCATAAAATTAATAAAACTAGAAGCTCCGTCCGGTAGCTAAGTAGATAAATTATTATTTCTAATCGAATAGCTTCCTCCCTAAATTCATCACTTTAGAAATAAAATTTAAATTAACTGGGAAGAAACTGTCCCTTCTTCAACAGCTTGCTAAGAAGTTCTTTTTCTTCTTTATAATGGAATTTTACTAAGAATTTTAAAATACGCTATCTCTTCGTAGTTCTTATTCATGCCTTTATTCTTCATAATCATCTAAGAACTTATTAGTTAGCGTAAAGTCATTTGTTGAAGAGATTGTGGTTAGTTATTTGCAATATCAAAAACTCAATAATATTCTTACCTAAAGCAATTTATAAAATTTCAGCAGGAATTCGTGCAGACATTGCCAATGGAGCATGTGGTTTACCAGCTGCGGTCTTATTAGGTCGTGCGGTCATATTTATACGAGTATATTTAAGTAGAAAATAGGTAATTCAGTTCTATTGGTTTGTGATTACATAGGATTCAAATTATTATTTTATTTTTTATTATTTTATTTATTTAAAAAACGTAACCTCCACACTAGGATTTTCTCCTGTATCGTGGGGGCTGTTTACAAACATAAATTGCATACGGACAAACATCCAGACCCGAAACAATTTGTAGGCCATACAAATATTTGTTCCGTGCGGGATTCGAACCCGCGGCTCTTAGCGCTGCAACTCAATTGCTAAGCCACTGCGTAACGGAGCCGTCAATTATGATTTTTACTGCTTGAGCCGATCATAAAGATTATTGTGACGCTATGTAGATATTTTGTATTTTGAAGATCAGTTATGAAGACATACAAATGCTGGTTACTTTACTTTTTAACCTTCTTCAAAGAGGAGGAGGTATTCAATTCGACTGTATTTTTTATGTGTACATCTATTACCTCATAATTTTTTTCTAGGTGAACCGATTTTGGTGATTCTTTTTCTATTTGAAAGCTGGTGTGGAAACAGACAAACTTATGTCTGTCTGTTTGTTCAAGAATTAGAGAGAGACAACTTCACCGAAATTTTTCTTTTCAAGATAACATGTTTTCACTAAAATTAACATCTTTCCATTGTCACTTTAAAAACACTACAAAGTTAAAAATTAAGTCTGTTTCTTTATTGTCTATCAGTTTTAATATTGGGTGTTTCTCCTCTAGCCCTGATAACCGCTTGCATTCGATCTGGCATGCTTTGAATGATGTTTCTGACATCAACTTGCGGTATGCTGTCCCAAGCGGCCAGCGCTGCATTTCGGAGCTCATTTAGAGTTTGTGGCGGTTTGGAGCTGGACTTTATCTTTCTTTTGAGCATACCCCATACATGCTCAATTGGATTTAAGTCCGGGCTACGAGCTGGCCACTGTAATTTTTGTATTCCAACCTCTTCCAGATATTCCTCTACACAATGTGCGACGTGCGGGCGTGCATTATCGTGCATGAGGAGGAATTGGTCGTGTCCAATGAATCCCGAATAAGGCATTACGTGCTCCTGAAGAACTTCCTCGATGTATCGAGTAGCTGTAAGCCGATTATCGACGATGACCAACTCTGTACGTGCGTCGGAACTTACACCTCCCCATACCATTATTGAGCCTCCATGGAAACTCACAGTTTGGGTGGTGGTAATGGGTGAAACCTCTCCTCTTTTCTCCACACTCGTTCTCGACCGTCTGGAGCACGTAAAGCTATTCGACACTCATCTGTGAACAACACTCTAGCCCATTGCTCGTGGGTCCAATTGACATGTTCTCTTGCGAACTGAAGTCGGGCTACTCGGTGCTGTCTGAGAAGTTCTGGACCTCGTGCTGGTCTGAGCTTTTAAATTCACTTCCTCCATTCGTCTTCTCACCGTACGCTCACTAACATTAACGCCTCTTGCGATTTGGAGCCGCTGGCGTATCTCAACAGCGGTCAGGTAGCGGTTTCTCAAAATCTCCATAACAATAAAACGATCGTCGGGCCGATGTGCACCTTACGCCCCCACTGCCTGGCCTGCGGGTGTGGCGGCCTGTCTTCTGGTATCGTTTCAGTGAATACTGCATTGAGGACCGTGGTACGTTAAGCACAATAGCAACTTCACGCTGTGTCAGCCTTGGTCAATTAATGCTACTGCTTGTGCAACTTGTGCTGGTGTTAATGGCATTTTATTGGCTTTAAGCACCTTTAGTTATTGAATTAAGACACAAGATCACAATAATTGAATAACCTTACAGTAAACTTTTCACAACACACAAATTTAAAATGAACTTAGTCGCTGAAATGACCCGATTCAACTACAAATTAAAGAATTCGTCATGGTGCACTTAAACATAATGAATTACCCTCTTGAACTTGAGGGTAAACATTTTAACATACTTGCATAACAAACATTCATCAAAACACTTAAAGCTTTTGCTATCGCGAGATAACCGCTTGGCCAAGATTCCGTGCCGCTGAGTGTATTATAGTCTGATGCAGGGGTGGGCAAAATGTAGTACGGTTAATCGCAAAGACAATTGGTCGATCGCTCGCAATGACTTAGAAAACGATTAGACTACCATCACCACGACCATTACAGCCTGCTATAAGGTCACTGCTGAATATATGTATCATAATTGCAACGCTTGCCAAGCGGATTGGCAATTGGTTTTTGTTTATTCAGCTGTAATAAGAAAGATGCTGTTGCCCATTTACTGATTCATTTTCCCTCTGTCGCCTCTTACGACAGCCACGGGATGAAATGGGATAGTGAATATTATACACCGCCACGACACAGTGTACTGTGGCTTACATTACGACGGATTAGACTACATAGAGTACTAATATAGGGATCCTAGCTAGGGCTAAAATGCATAGTATATAAGTCAAACCCCTTATTTTCACTTAACTACACTGTTGGCTATTACACTAACCTAGACAGCAAGTCGATCGCGACACATTTTGAAATTAAACAGTATATTTCATGTACTTAAACATAAGTTGGCTATCTCTGCTCTAATGCATTATAATTCACATCATATTTCGCTCATTAAATATTTTTTCATTTAATTATCACTCTTATAATTTTCCTTTTATTAGATGACATTATTGTCTCGACTTTATGAAATCGTATTATGCCTACCCTTGTCAAAAAGGAACAATAGGCTATTAGAAGTCTTCGGCTACACAGAATAATGAATTTAATAACAGTCAGTTATTAATAAGACGAAAAACGCCAATACTATTGCCACTTTACGCAGTGATTCAAATATGAATAGACATTTTGGATAATGTAGCACGTCTGAGTAAAATTTCTGTTTTATAATAAATCTCACTGGCACTGATCCTTCTTTTTTCATTCTTGAACATTTTAAAAATTTGTTATAAGACTATCAGTCTAAATAAAATTAACAGTTATATTTTTTTTAAAGTGGCCGAAGCTTATTATTGTAATTTTTATGCCAGCTTAATTATTTCGGAAAATAATTTGAAATATAAAAATAATTTAAATTTTATATTTGAATGGTATTAACGGAACGGTTGAAGGAAAAGCAGCGTAAATGTATGTTATAGCTCATAGACACCCAACATTTTGCCTTTAATTAAAATTCAAAATGCAAATACGTTGTCACTCCTGGGAATAAGACTGCATGCCTCGTTAACACTATGCGTGAAACAGCAGTATTATTTTGCTATTTTACGTTGCTTTGTAACAGCGTAGTCCTTCCTACGTAGAGGCGTTCTATTCGTGCTGCAGCCATAACACAGCTGCAGCGTGTGACTTTACAAATAAGTATTTTTACTAAGTAAGAGAGCTGGGAATACTTCCTACACTCATTGAATTAAATGAGCGTGCCTGCCGGCACCAATAAAATTATTAATTGAAATTTTAAGTGCTGATTTACCACGTGCTCGGCGGTGAAGGAAAACATCGTGAGAAAACCTGCATGTCTGGGAAATAAAAAAAAATATTTCAAAGATATGTGAAGTCCGCCAACACGCATTGGGGCAGCGCGAAGGACACTTCCTTGCCCTAAAACCCTCTAAGAAGTGAGAGAAGGCCTGTGCCCAGCAGTGGGACGTATTTAGACTGTAATTTTAACTTTCTAACTTTTTATGGGTTAAACAGTGGTCTATCCAATAGCCTTCCGCAGGTGGAGTTCCAAGAGGGGAGCAGCTCCGGTATGCACTGCTCGATAGTGCCGGAAAAACCGGTGCTTTTGGGTGGTCGTTCTGTTCCAATCCGTTCTTTTATGGTCCAATGCGCAGGTGGAGATAAGAGTGTGTAGAGGTGAATTATATATTCCGGCACGGTTTACTGGATGGAAAAGGTGGAGAAATTGTTGTCTTCTCACGATGGGTGCCGACAAGAGCACGAGCAACTCCTAATGTGTTCAATATTCTCTATTCTCATCTGTCTGTTCATCTGGGATTTTTTTAGATTATATTTTTAATTTTGCGTTGTCTTTTTAGGTGGTAAAAAGAGCCGTTTTATGCCTAGGAGTTCATCTGAATGTGTACTATTATCTTACCTATTCTTGCCATCAAACAGCAGTGCCCCTTTTTATACAGTTTTATTATTATTCAATTTGCAGAGACGCTCGCAACGAATCTGTTTTTCACGTGTAAGATATCTGCGAGTACGTATCTAAAATACAAATATAGAATCAAGCAAGAACTTAAGAATTTATTCTCATTTGATAAACTTTGGCAAGATCCTTGACTTCAAAGGGTAGTTAGGCATTATAAATAGAATTTGGACCACAGAAATGAAAACAATAAAAACTTCTAAAGACATAATTCAGGCAGATCAGATCTATGTTCCGGCTTAAATAGTAAAGAGAGAGTATAATTGCATGTGATGTATTCCTTTATAGCCCTTAGAAGTGACAACGATTCTGTAGCAGATTTACATGATCTGCAGTTGCCATCAGGTGTACTGCAAATCTGTCGTAATTTAAATATATAAAAAAACTGTTACTTTAAATTAAGTACAGATTATTTACCATATAAAAGTTGTAAGATTTTTTATTTACTTATTCTTTATTGTCAAATTGAACATAATATTCAAAATAGGATTAGGTGGACTTATTGCTGAAAGCATACTCTGCTAGTCAACCTTAATATTTCTCAACGATAGTGAAATGATATCATTATCAGGCCAAATGCACTATCGTAGCTATTGCTACAAGTGTCACATCTTTATCATCATCATTAAAACCCCTCACAACCCACTGCTGAACATAGACCACCTACATCATCAACTAACTGCACGGCTTACTAGGTCGTCACTCCATTTAGCTGATATTTTCATGCTTACTATATGGTCAAGGTTATTTCACGTAAATTGTTTTAAACAAAGTATAGGCCAGAAAAAAAGTTCTTTATGAAGCTGTAATTAAATTCCTTTGACGTTCGACCAACTCGTGTTCGGTGTTTGTTTCCGAACTTTTTAGCAACATCAAAGAAAATATAACAAAAAGTGAGAAATATACCTTTAAACAAAACATATAACTTATTTTATCCTACTTCCCGTGGTATTCTCGCAAAAAACAGTGTATTTTTCAGTTTGTTAAAAAGGAGTATTTAGTACTAATGTAGAATTTGCTGTGATTCAAAAAGAAATTAGGAGAGTAGATATTTAAAAATACTATAAATTCTAAGGATTAATAAAAAGTGGATAAAAAGGTAAGAAACGACAATAAGACCTCGTAGCTATTATCAAGACCCACATAATATTTCATGCTACCTGTCAAGTATTGCACGTTTTCTCCTGGTATATGAATATTCTTTATAACTGAACTCCTATTATTCATTAAATTTATATTTTGGATGAAAAATGTTTTCGGGGAACATCGTAAGTTATCAAAGTGCGTAATTTTTAATGTTTTATGTCTTAAAAATACAAACCTGGGAGTTTAATTTTGTTAATGTATAATGCGCAAATGTATCATCAACATCATCATCATCGTCATCATTGCAGCCTATCAAAAGTCCACTGCTGAATGTAGGCCTCCCTCATAGATTGCATCATAGGGGGAATATTTGTCATAGTTGCCACGCTTGGAAAGTGGGTTGGCAAGCGCTGTTTTTTATTTTCTTGGTGTTATTAGAAAGACGTTGCTGTCTGTCTTTTGTTTTGTTTCCCTTTGCCACCTCTTATGACAGCCACGCCACGATATCATCATTATAGCCTTTCACAAGTCCACTGCTGAACATAGACCTACCCCAAGGAAAATAAAAGCACGGTGCCGAGCCACCTGTGCCATCGACTTCCTGCAAGTCTTACCAGGTCATCACTCCATTTGGTGGGGGGCCGACCTTCCGATACCGATAAACGAAGTGTTTATCGGTACCATACATTAGAAGAAGAATGCCACTTGAGAGCATTTCTTCTCCATTGATTGCCGGTTCTTCGAGTTATATGGTCAGCATTTCCATTTTAGCTTCCTGTTTCGTTGGCCTATGGGTTACTCTGATTCTTTTGCTGATGTGGCGGGACGATATAGGCGACATATAAATGTATTATATATATTAACACTGAATATTTTTTTTCCATGTTAATATTAACACTATACCAAACAACAAGCTTCACCCAAAGAATGATACAAAAAATGATTTTCATTCACATTCTTCTGTTGGCTCGCTTCTCATTTTACGAGGTCAACACCCCTCTTTAGTGAGAGATCGTCCCCCATTGCATTTCCCGTTATAAGACTACTCGATAATCATTCTTTCCCATTGGTTACCAGTTCCTTGAGCTTTTTTTTAAGCTGTAACTATAAAAAAATGTTAATTCTATCCTATTCAAGAAACGAGCTTCCTCTTGTTTTGTTCAATTTAAAACAGTAATAAAAAGTCTGTGCTTAGAATAGTTTGCTGATTTTCCATTCACTTCTTAATTTTATTTATCGCTCGCTCAGCGAGCTATGGAAAGGACTATGCCCGATGTTCCTCTCCACGATAAACTTTGTAATGAGGATATGCACAGAGAACCAGACTATCAGACATAGCCCAACAGATCAGTAAACTAAAGTGGTAATCATCATCATCATCATTACAGCCCTTCACAAGTCCACTGCTGAACATAGGCCTCCCCCAAGGAATGCCACAAAGCACGGTCCTGAACCACCTGCATCCATCGACTTCCTGCATGTCTTACCAGGTCGTCACTCCATCTAGTGGGGGGTCGCCCTACACTTCGCTTACCGGTAAGAGGCTGCCACTCGAGAACCTTTTTTTCCCATCGGTTGTCGGTTCTTCGAGCTATATGGCCGGCCCATTGCCACTTCAGCTTACTAATCCGTTAGGATATGTCGGTTACTCTGGTTCTACTGCGGATATCCTCATTTCTAAGTTTATCACGCAGAGAAACTCCGAGCATAGCCCTCTTCATAGCTCGCTGAGCGACCTTGAGCGTCCTCATACGGCCAGCAGTGAAGGACCACGTCTCAGATCCATAAGCCATCACTTGCAACACGCACTGGTTGTACAATCTAGTTTTCAGGTTTTGAGGTATACCTGACGAGAAGATGTGTCGTAATTTCCCGAACGCTGCCCAGTCGAGTCGAATCCGTCGATTGACCTCTCGGTCGAAGTTAGACTTACCTAGTCGGACTATTTGTCCCAGGTAAACATACTAGTCAACAACTTTGAGCTTAGTGCTCCCAACAACTACTGGCATAGGTGTGACATAGACATTAAACATGATCTTTGTTGTGTCCATGTTCATCTTAAGACCTATCCGTTAAGAGACACTATTGAGGTCATTGAGCATAGCGCTTAGGTCCTCCAGCGATTCTGCCATAAGGACTATATCGTCGGCAAATCGAAGGTGAGTGATGTACTCGCCATTGATGTTAATACCGTATCCTTTCCAGTCCAGTAACTTGAAAACGTCTTCCAATGCAGCGGTGAAGAGTTTTGGGGATATAACGTCACCCTGTCTTACACCTTTCTGCAGTTGGATAGGTTTCGTACTCTGGTTCTGTACTCGGATAGCCATCGTAGCCCTACTGTACAAACACTTCAGCATTTCGATATACCGACAGTCAACTTGGCACCGCTGAAGGGACTGCAGCACCAAAAGAGCACAAAGTGGCAGATTGGACTCTTCTGTCTTCTGTACTATTTGCCGAAGGGTGTGTATGTGGTCTATGGTAATAAAGCCTCTTCGGAAACCGGCTTGTTCGGGTGGATGGAAGTCGTCGAGTCTGCGTGCGAGACGATTCGTAATGACTCTCGAAAACAGCACGTAGACGCGGCTCAGAAGGAAAATCGGTCTGTAGTTCTTCAAGAGAGCATTGTCGCCTTTCTTGAAGAACAAGACCACCGGCACTTCTGCTCTACACCTCCTGTGTAGTGCCATCATGGAGGACGGAATTAAAGAGCTTCTGAAGGACTTCAAGTACCGGTTTTCCGGGCCTTGCCATTTTTAAGGTGCTGGAGAGCCATTCTAATTTCGCTCAGACTGACGTCCGGGATATCATCGGAATAGTGTCGGATAAGACTCGCTCTTGGATCGTTACTCACACTTTTGTGTGGCTCCAACGATGACGTGTACAGCTGACCATAGAACCTCTCAATCTCACCCAAAATCTCAGGTGTCCCGGAAACGATGCTACCACACTCGGTCTTCAGCTTTGACAGTTGGCTCTTTCTGGCAGACAGATCTATGGCAAAGACTTTCGAGCCTTGGTTCCGATCGATCGCTTCTTCAATACAAGCTGTATTGTAGTTGCGTAAGTCCCGCCGCATGCATTTGGAGATCTGTCTATTCAGTTGCCTGTATGCTGTCAAATCTGTTGAGGACTGCAGCTTCATTTCCCGTGTAACAGCCATAAGATTAAGAGTGTGATCGGAGAGTTTTTGTGTTCTTCTGCGGCGGGTCTTGCAGAAGTTAGCTCCGACCGCATGGACAGTTTCCACGAGCTTATCATTCATATCGTCCACTTCATTGCAGTCTTCTAGGCACTGAAGACGGTTTTGTAACTCGAGCTGAAAGGTTTCTTGACTTTGGACTAGAGCACGAGGGGACGGAGCGTTGACTTCATTAGACGAGACCTCTACAACTTAACGTTTAGGTTCAGTGTGCCTCTAACCACTCGGTGATCGCTACCAGTTTCCACCCTCGCGATCACTGAGACTTCACTGAACAGTTGTCGTCTGGTCGTCATAATAAAGTCAATCTCATTTTGTCGCACCGTCGAGGCTCGACCAGGGCCACTTCCTGTAGGGCCGCTTCTGGAAGAAAGAGTTCATCATAAAGAGTCCTCTTTCTCCATGAATTTGCCCTTGGGTTCCGTTGCCCTATTCCAAATTTCCTACCTTCAGCTTACCGTTCTCTCTTGTGCCTAGTTTTGCATTGAAGTCTCCCATTAACACCGTATAGTGGGTTTTGGAGGAATGCATGGCTTTAGAGATATCCTTATACATTTCCTCCACCTCCTCATCGGGATGTGCCGAGGTTGGTGCGTAAACCTGTATGACCTTTAACGAATACCGTTTGGTGATTCTGAGTATAAGGTACGTAACCCTCGTCGACACACTCACAATCTTTACAACGTTGTTAACGAGAGACTTGTGGACGATAAATCCAACACCTCCTTGGGACAGATGGTCGCCCTCCCGGTGATAGAACAAGTTGCCGGATTCGAGGTTTACCGTGTCCTCTCCCTCTTTTCGGATCTCGGATAATCCTATAATATGCCATTGTAACTTGTCTATCTCTTCTTCCAGCTCCAGGATCTTCTCATCAGTCCTCAGAGTGCGTGCGTTGTATGTTGCCAGGTCGAGTCGTCTTAGGTGGCAACCGAACCTCCACCGGAGATTCTTAGCACCCCTGAACCGCCATTACCATGGTCGCCACCGTATCCAGGAATAGCGGGGCCACCGGGGACTGGGGGCCGTCTCTTCGTAACTCTCATCATGGGGGGATATTTGCCATAGTTGCCACGCTTGGCGAGCGGGTTGGCAACCGCATTTTTTTATTTTAATATTGCTGTTATCAGAAAGATGCTGCTGCCCATCTCCTGCCTGTTTTCCATTGTCGCCTCTTACGACACCCACGGTAAGACATGGGTTGGTGGATATTCTAAACCGCCACTACACGTCCAATGAAGTTGGTAATGGGCCGGTCATATAGCTCGAAGAACCAACAACCGATAGGGAAGAAAGGTTCTCGAGTGGCAACGTCGTACTGGTAAGCGAAGTGTAGGTTATTCACCTACTTGATGAAGTGACCGTTTAACGGTGTTAGCAGAATGACTAGGTAAGAGATACAGGAAGAGAACTTTTTGCAGGTAACTGGGGACCATGCTTAGTTGCGTTCTTCGGCGAGGCATATGTGTAGCAGTGGACTTGTGATGGGATGTAATTATAATAATGATGCACATAAGTTTCCTTATGGTGTTTTACTTCAGGTGTGAGCATGTATTAAATTGGTAGAAAATATTTTAATTGATAAATTTAACCGGTGCAGAAACCGGGAATCCGGGAATCAAACTAAAGTGGCTCTATGATGGTATGATTAAATAAAAGACGAGCTCCTACCCAACACTATTAGAATAAACAAATGTAATTTGCCTTATTCTACCATGCAATCCAACTAAAATTCAAAGCATTTACAACATAAATTAGCATCTCTCCACTCTAGAGAAGATTAAAAATGCGCTGAATCTTGCATTTAATTAAAAATGAGCTTGAATTAAAACTTTTACTTTTTATTCGTACTAATGCCTCTCCGTTTTTAATAATACATTTTAGTTTGCAATGCTGCAACCTAGAGCACAATTAAATACATTTTTATTTTTATTTAAAAAAACTTTGCCACCACTAGGGATTTCTCCCGTATCGTACAAGCATTTAAATACATAAATTGCACTCGGGCTAACATCCACACTCGAAATAATAATATAATAAGCCATACAAATACTTATCGAACCTACGGGCCGCAGCGCCTATGTAATCTATAAGCGGACCATCATTACTTTGTTTTAATATTTTATAATAATAATAATATTTCTAGTAGTTCTTCAGAATTTAAAGAAAACAAACGGGCCACTGTGTAATATATATTACATAGTAATTGTGATGACGACAATATTCGCGTGGCTGATTTTGAATACCGTACAAAGTAATAATTTGCATAAAGTTTAGTTCTGCTAGTGTTCGTTTTGGAACACTGACTTGTTCTAAACTATAGATTTCCGATGTGACGTTTAAAAACGGGACAAGTGCGAGAACGACTCGCGCCCTGAAGTTTCCGGTAATATTTTTTGAGCTTTATAATTGTACTAAGAAATCTTGCTTTCTGTCAAATTTTAAGATTCTAGGTCAACACTTTAGGTTTTGATAAGTGAATTTGCGAGTATCTTTAGATGCTTGATTATTTTATTTTGACATTTCGTAAAAAAAGCTTCGACAGACAGACAGACGGACAGACACAAAATGGTCTTGCCAGAGACTAAAATAACAAGGTAGCCTTTCATGCAGTGTCAGGGCAGAACATATTTAAATCAGCAAACCATAAACTTGTATTGTAATCACCTAATAATTTCGGAGGTGGGGACACCACGATATACATGGTAATCAAATACAAGTTAAAATTTTAAGACAATGAAGCCTATAATATTAGTTTTATTCAATGTTTACTATTTAAGTCAATGCAAGATTAATTTTGCTTACATATTCCATTCATTTTCGTCCTCACGGTGCAAGCGTCGTTACGCTGTATGCGCTGTCGAAGGCACGATTAATGTGATTCAATGAGATCTTTCTATTGTCATCTCCTCCTTAAATATCAAACCTTGATGAGTATGTAGCAAAGGCCATTGCAACTTGCTCTCTAAGTAATGTGTTTTTTTTTTTAAATTTATAATATGATAGATGTTATATTTTTATTTTAACAGAAAACGGTGTTGAGATAATAAAAATACCTAAATTTATTTAAAATAATACAAAATTTTGTCAACACAAAAATTCAATAATCGTAAACTTACACTCTTTTTTAAAAGCATGATACATTAATAGAGCACAAATATTGTCACTGGCCACACATCAGAGGGAAGACCGTAGAGAGACCTTTACAAGGATCTCCTTGTAAAGGTCCGTAGAGTTTGTAGTTACGTCCGTTTAGTGTGAAGTAGGCTGGCGCTCAGACGCGCTGCGACAGCGGTCACCTCCGAAGTTGATAGACTAAAAATAGTATGATATAGACAATAATAATATGGTAATAGTCATTCCAAGTCACCAAAATTTTTTTTAGGATTTTTCGTAAATAATTAGTATATTATACATTTAGTTCTCCTCTCGCATTCTTGACACCTACTCGTAGAAGTACTTCACACAGTTTTCAAATCATCTTAAAATGACGACTCTTCTAGACCTATTACTATAAACGAAATTTAAGTTTGTTAAGATGGTATTTTAATTCATCAAGGAGAATTCGTATTGGACAATTAAATAATATTTTTATATTTATTACTGACGTTTCCAAATGCTTTTTATCATTTTACCAATAAAGAAACTGCTGGCAAATATATTTTCTTAAAAGTAAGGAACAAAAATTTGTCACTTAATAGTGACAAGTTTATTAAGATAAAAACAAAAATTTCCTTTGACAGGATCTAGCAACAGAACTTAGCAGATACAATTATCGTTAACGAGCGTACTCGGACCAACCGTCGCTGGCTTTTAATGGTAACATTTTAGTAGTAGATTATCGATTCAAGTAATAGTTAGACCACTACCTAGTAGACATTTTAATGAGTTGTTCACTTCGAACAATAATTTACTGCCATTAATATCACAATTTTTTAAACGGAAGTATATGTATTTTAATTGTCTAGTATGAAGTATATTATTGTGCCTTGTGGTAGCCGTGTAAGAAATCTATTATCCTACTTCGTCCCGTAAGTTTCGTAAGAGACGATAATTATTTAACATAATTTAAGAAAAATAATAATAATATTTCTTTATTCTTAATTGCACCTTTTAGAGTAAGTACACATTAAAAACCGTAAAAACCAAACTAAGTTTACAAGAATGTACTTTTACAATTATTACGAAATTATGTCAGTGATTAAACTAAACTAGGCAGAGTCTTTAATTTCAGATTCCACCCAAGCATATTACAAAAGGTTAAAAAAGATACATATCAGTTACCTGACTACTCTGTATCTTTAAAAGAGATAAAAATTATTACCTAATAATTTTATTATCTATATCTAATAAACCAATAAAAATTTAATTGGAAATGCTAAAAAGGTTCTCGAGTGGCAGCCTCGTACCGGTAGGCGAAATGTAGGGCGGCCCCCACTAGATGGAGTGACGACCTGATAAGACATGCAGAAGTCGATGGATGCAAGTGGCTCAGGATCGTGCTTTGTGGTATTCCTTGGGGAACCCTATGTTCAGCAGTGGACTTGTGAAGCGCTGTAATGATGATGATGATGATTATGATGACACTATATTAATTTTAAATGTTATTATATTGTTGGAACTTATCAATTTAATATAAATATGAAAATAAAATTACGACTCATATCTAATAATAATAAATAGATACTGCTACCTAGTTTTTGTTTTATTTATTTCCTCTGCCTATTTTACAAAGGCTGCTAAGCAATGGCCTCAGCGTATTTATGGCATAAAAATGGGCCCTACGAATCGGTCTAACTTTGGTTTCAATGGTGCTTAGTGTAGTTAGTGTAGTAGATTTATAAATCAAAGATATAATATTACAACACAATTTTACACCTACTAGTGATCCGCCTCGGCTTCGCACGGGTGATTTCTGGATCTCGACAACGGGCGCCACCTACCGGGTCAATTGTGAATCTAAACCATCCAGGGACCCACTCAAACGCAAGCAAAAAATTTCATCAGAATCTTTCGAGTTTTAGCGAGACTTCTATTGATTTTATATATAGATCATTAACTATATCTTCAAAATAAAATGTGCTCAGTTTTTTCGGAGACATCAAACTATGGTGACTTTCTTCCTTTATTGGCCTAATACTCATTGGACCAAAATTATTGTTAGGCGAGTTATAAAATGCAACTTCGCTACTCTTTAATGGCTCCTCTTAACGTCACTAAACTTTTATTAGGTACTTCGACGGTTATTTTATGAACAAAAAACTTTTGTAATTAATTGAAATTCATAAAGTTACAGCAATATTTTGAGCAGCGTATGTTTAAATAGAACATTATCCTTTGTTAATGTGCATATCAGTTTAAAATACTAAACACATAAATAATGTTTGGTGAAAAAATGATGTTTGTGGTATATATCAAAAAATAAACTTCCCCAAAACAGTCCTTTATGACAATAATACATAAACACTTTATCTTCTTCATCAGCTCGTCAAAGAAACACTTAGCAAGCGGATTGAAGATCGCAGTACCAGACGTCTTGCACCTTTGTCGATGCTTCTCGTTACCGTTCTGGATATTTTACGTCTGTGGTAAACGAGATATGTCATTGGCATTTCCCAAAGCCCCTCTTATGACACCCGCGGGACGAAATGGTGTGACGATTTCGCTTACGCTGCCACCATTTGATATTTCGTAAAAATATTACAAGTATTTTTTTTAACAAAAACTTAATCGTAGCGCTCTGTTACCCACACTTTGATTTTCTCCTGTATCGTAGAGACAGTTTACATACATAAATTACACAATGACAAACATCCAGACCAGGTATTATTATTTGAAGAGCATATAAATATTTAAAAAAAAACAGTGCTAAACCACCGGTTCACAACTCCACTGCTTAGAGCATTTCATAAGATTCTATAAGTTAATAAGAATTTTTAAAACACCTCTTCCACATTGTCTTTTTTATTTGTCAGGAGTCATCCAAAATTAATCCCCAGAGAAGCTTGCTATGGCTCTATGGCTATATGGGCTGCGATGTCAATTAGTATTTTTGTCTTAGTCGCTACGCGTGATAGGTAGATTGGCAACCGAAGTTTTTTTTATTTTGAATTTTTTTTTTTAAATTGTTACCACTACAGTAAACATTTTCTCCTGTATCGTACAGAATTTTTCACAAGGACACCTATCCAGATTTTAAACTATTATTTGAAGGTCATACATACAAGTAATTGCTCCGTATAAGAACCCGCATCTGCAGGCCAGACCAAATGCTCTGTAAGGCTCCGTAGCGCAGTGGTTAATAGCGCTACGACCATAGCTCTGTAAGGCTCCGTAGCGCAGTGGTTAATTGCGCTACGACCAAACGCTCTGTAACGCTCCGTAGCGCAGTGGTTAACAGAGCTACTACAGCCTTAAACTTTGAATAGTTATCACGAAGATTTAGCTGCCTATTTATAAATCCACTTTTACTCGTATACCTCATTCCGTGAGTATCGTAAGAGGAAACAGATGTAAATTAAACAGAAGATGGGCAGCTAAATCTTCGTGATAACAATTCACTTACGCCAACACTACCCAGTGAAAAGATCGCATATATAAAGGTTTATTCACATCTTCATAATAATATAATATAACGACACGCCTATATATTATATATTATATAGGCGTGTCGAACATCTGTATTCACGCTACAATGTCAGAAGCAAAACCGAACACATGTATTCCCAACTTGTTGATTTTATTTTGGCTAGATTCCAGGCATACGAACAATGTTACAAATTAAAATCATCTACGAGCAACATGACATTTATTTTGCGTACAACACATAAATATTTTTCATATTTATCGCCGATAATTGCTCTTGACGTTACTTTTTGGCGTCGGACTGGTTATTTTGTTTTAATAGAATAATATTTTTGTTCAATATAGATTATTGCATAATACTTATTGAAAGTATTTTTTTTATTTACCACTGGTTCGGAAAACACCTCTGTCCTGGGAAGAACCAGCAAGGAACCCAGCGGGACTTTTTTTTAAACATATTTGACTTTACAATAATTTTGTTTTTTTTGTTTGTACAAATTTTAGATGAGTTATAATAGAACCAGCATGGTGGCGATCACCTCATTCCCTGTGGTTTTTTTTCACTTGTGTATTCTTTGATATTATAATAACCCTTTTTGTACAATTTTTCTTTAATAAAATATTTAAACTTATTTATTGACACATTTCGTACATTTTCGGGGATTTTGTTGTAAAAGCGTATACATTGCCCCATAAATGAATTACTAATTCTGTGGAGTTTAGTAACTGGTATTACAAGCTTATGTTTGTTCCTAGTGTTTAAAGTATGAACATATTTATTCTTATCAAAGCTATTTATGTTTTTATGTACATACATTACATTTTCATAAATATATTGTGATGCCAAAGTTAATATGTTTATTTCTTTAAATTTTTCTCTAAGGGACTCATAACAATTTAAGTTATAAATTGCCCGTACGGCTCTCTTTTGCAAAACAAATATAGCTTCGATGTCAGTCGCATTACACCATAGCAAAATTCCATAAGACATCACGCTATGAAAGTAACTAAAATAAACTAATCTAGCTGTCTCAATATTGGTGAGACTTCTAATCTCTCTTACAGCATTTGCTGCAGAACTAAGTCTGCTTGATAATTTTTGATCAATTGTAAAAAAGTTAACAATTTATCTAAAGTTATCTTTTCAAAATTTTTACTGATAGTTGGTAGTACAGTAATAGGTCTAAAATTAGCGCGTCCAATGTACTTCCAGATTTAAATAAAGGTATTACTTTCATAAATTTTACTTTTCATTAAATCAGGAAACACACCAGATTCGATACTAGTATTTAAAATAATAGCAAGATGAGGTGCAATTAAATCTATTATGGACGCAATAACTGTAGCAGGAATCCGCCATAAATCTGCAGTTTTCTTTACATCAAGGGTTTTGAAATATTTTACAATATCTTGTGGTAATACTTTTTCAAATTTAAATTCTTTTAAACAGGTATTGACATTCTGTTTGAGTAATGAATCGGCCACAGTTGGAGAAGTATTCAATGACTTTGTTGTCAAAATAGGTATATCAGTGAAATATTTCTCAAACACTGCTGTGACTTCTTGATTTGATGTAGTCAATTCATTATTAATTTTTTAATTGATAATTTGTGTTACGAGGTTTTTCTTTACCGGTTTTGCTATTAATTATACTCCACGTCATTTCAATTTTATTTTTAGCGGTCTTAATTTTGTTGCTAATATGTAAAGATTTGGCTGTGGAGTACACTCTTTTAAACAATTTAGAATATTTTGTGACATATTCTCTAAAAGTATCGGATGCTCTTATGAATTCCTACTGTCGCCCACTCATTAAACGCCTTGCGACTGTTACTGGAGAATATTTTAGAAGTAAATGTTTTATTAAATTCATTGCTTATAAGGGTAAATAATACTCCATATAAATAGCATGAATTGTTGTTGTAAGAAAGCAATGGAAGGTTTTTTACCATATTACTTCTAAATCTCTCCAGGCGTTTTGCATTGCATTAATCGGAACAAACACAATTTTCTCAATTTCCTGTTTTTTGTGCATATGTGGTAATGAAACCAGTGTTCCACAGTGATCTGAAATTATTTTTTGAATTATGAATTTTTTGATTGGTACAACATCAGTAAAAATATTATCAAGATTGTATGATTTGAACAATGAGCAAAATTAAATACTGACGGAAGAAGCTTCCAGGAGATTGACATTAAAGTGTCCGCGTACTATAAGAGATTTATTCTGTTTATTAAGCTTAACTAAAACTTCTTCCATAATTTTTTTCAAAGATATCATGCCTTGAACATGGGGGTCTGTAAACACTGACAACAATGAGGTGCTCAAGCACAACACATGCAATTTCTACAGTTCGCTCAACAGAGAGGCTCACAATATCTTTACGTTCTTTACATAATGTGAATTTATTAGCTAATATTAAGGAGCCACCACGTATTTTGGTATCTTTATTGAAAGATGGTCAGTTCTTGGTGATTACTGAAATTAAATATGGAGTTGTAATCTTTCATCCAATATTCAGTAATACATAAAATATGTATATGGTTACTATTTAAAAATAATTCAATTTCTAGTTCGTATATTTTGATGCACCAGGTTAATTCAGTTTTTATTATTGCTATTTTGTATTACACAGTTTAGTATTGGTGAGTTGTATTCTAAGTTATTTAAATTATCTTTGCTAGAGATTAGCTCTATTGTCTTATTATCTAATTTAAATTACTTGGAACTGATTCCAAATCATTTGTAAAATTATTTTGCTGCTCAATAAAAGCAGGTGTCAAGGTAGCCAAAAATTTGGCTGGGTTAAAATATAGATAATAAGATAGCGTACTTGCTACCAGTCTTAAACTAACCTTTGATAGGTAATACCTATCTCTTGTCGAAAACTTCTTAGTTAAATTATTAATATCAATCAAATTAAATTTATCATTATTATTCTTACAGTGAATTGTCAAATTTAAATTATTATTACATGTCAAATTATGCATTATTCAATTTGACACTACTTTACTACTTACATTTACTACTTTAATTTACTAATTCACTCTACTTTACTATATAATAACCCATACGACTTCATTTTAAGTCCGGGATAAATGGAACGGTTACACCATTATCTATCGGAAGCCATAAGATTTCTGAAATGAAGTGATAAATTCTCTAATACCATCACCTCACGGCAAATCAAGTGTTAGAAAAAATTAAGTATAAACCAGGTGTAAACAAAAGATATGTCAAATATATTTTCTTTGAGCAATCGTGAAGGATTTTATTTTCATTAGACGACATTTCTTTTATTGTTTTACATTTTGTAACAAAACATCTAGTCATAATAATATAAGTGCAAAAGATTTAAAATTCTACTAATTTTCTATTGATATTTAATTTATAACTTGACATTTCTCCTTAGCTTTGTCTTTATCCTTTAGGTCTTTGTTGTAAAAAGACGTCTTAGAGTGGATTATTTGCTTTTAAATCAGGTAAACATACCCTTATCGTAGACCTCTTACTTCTTTTGAAAACTTCGTTACTTTTGATGGATACTTCTGAATAGTAGGGACACTACATAGGAACATTCATCACTATAAACATCAGCCCGAAAAACTCTACTGGTGAACATATGCCTCTCCCGTTGTTACCCAGAATTTGGTGCAGACTTTCGTTAAGAGTGAAATTTGTGTGACTGTATAAAATTAGCTCCTGAATATAACAATTGCAAGAAGAAAACAACATAATTTAAAATAAAATATTTTGTACAACCGACTTCAATATAAATTATTAAGAATAACTCAAAAACTATTGGTCAGACCTTGATCAAATTTATATGAGACCACATGAAAAGTACTAGCTCCCAAATACAAAAGGAATCATCAAAATCAGTACACCCAGAAAAAAGTAATGAGGTAACAATAATGAGGTCCTTTTTGAAGTCGGTAGAAAAGAAATGATCATGATCTTCGCTTTTTTGCATGGTATCCTGAAATATGCCTGCGGTTATTTTTTATTTTAAAGCACTAAATATTTATATGAAAAGTAGTAATTGAAGGGAATGTCCTTTAAGAGGTGAAATCATTATTTTATAAAAACTATACTAACATGTTTTTGATTAAGGCGTCTGTCTGCAATTTTGTTTGGAATGTAGTCACTAAAACAGTGATTCCCAACCAGTGGTCCGCAGACCACCAGTGGCAAGAGTTTAAATATGGTCCTTAAAATTATAATAGGAGAGATTTAAAAAAAATATCTGCCTAATCGTTTTAAATAACACATTTATTATGTTCTCGTTACGCGGGTAGTGCAACACCACGCGTCACGTCGCAATGTTTTACCAAACGATTACTTTTACAATAATACACAAATAATACTGTGAATGAATGCTTGTTTTCAGTTTATTGTATAAATTAATTATGTTAAAAATTGTGATCAAAACCGATTGTTAGATTAACACTTTCTCACCTTGTGGTCCCTGCTAACAACAAAGAAATCAAAGTGGTCCCTGGTCAAGAAAAGGTTGGAAAACCTATGCACTAAATGATAGGTATGCTATTAGAAAATTTCTCATCTTGCCTAGAATTAAGTTCCAGTCATTAACTATTATCTCACCTAGTGGTAAGCTGGGGTAAAGTGCTAGGGGGTAAATAGCACAGTCTTAGCGTAACAAAAGCCAGATTGGCATATTGGCAATATTAAACTGCGAAAGTCATTCCAAAGCTGCTTATGATATTGGATCGGATTGTTAAAAAAAAGATATCAGTAACAGTATATTATGATTGAAAAAGTGAAACCTGGAAATATCAAAAATATAATACATAAAAGGTCTTTGAAAATTATAGACGCTTACAAAAAAATTGTATTAAACGTTTGAAACAAAGAAATACCACTGAACATTAGCATTTCATTCTGCATTTGCTAGAAATGTATCCTTGAATATATATCTGTTCCGTCCAGAATATTGTGAACTCTAGTCTAGCTTTTCAATTTCAATTATATAGAGACTTCTTGTTTAGTAAAGTATGACGTCGAAAATGTTCTTAGTTTAAGATATAAATCGACATTTTAAAAAATCTGACTGAAAACGAACGCTTATCTTCCTTATTACTAACTATAAACATCTTAGCAATAAATTAGTCAAAATAGTTGATATTTATATTTTGTGTTTCTAGGACAAATTCTATAATCAGTAGTGGACTTTATTTCGAAGACGATAGTGATTTTGCTATTTTTACACACTTCCTTACTATTCCATCAATTTTCGGTTCTTCGAGCTGTATAGCCTAACCATTGCCACTTAGCTCACTGATTATTTGCACTATGTCGGTCGCAATGGTTTTAATTCGAATATCCTCATTACGAAGTCTATCACGCTGAGAAACTCCGACTCTCGAAACTCCTCTCTTTAGCTCACTCAGCGACCTTGAGTTTCCTCATACGGCCAGCACTGATGGACCGCGATGAGAAAGAAAGCTTCTCGAGTGGCAGAGTACTGTGGTAAGCGAAGTGTTGGCGGTCCCCCACTAAGTTGAGTGACGACCTAGTAAAAACCTGCATCACCAAATCGATGAATGTAGGTAGTGTAGGATTGCGCTTTGTAACGTTATTTAGGGGAAGTCTATGTTCAGCTGTGATGGGATGTAATTATGATGACAATGATGCATACTCAAGTGTGGACGTCAAGTTAGTTTATAAATTGTATTTTTTTAATTTAATTTCACCTCTAGCTTCAGAATATTCTACCATATTATTAACACGTTTGTCAAAATATAGTCACTATATAAAGCACGCCCCCACCCACTGTAGTCTTTCCGGAGCGTCAGTGTTTCACGTCAGCTATGTGCTCTGCTATGCGGGTTTTATCGATCTTTTTGTTTGCCTTATGTAAGTGAGACTATATTAGCAATCAAGCTTGTACACTCCTGCACATTGCAGAGGTATATTACGCTCTTTTTTTTTTATAAAACTGAAGTGATAAGCGAACTTACAGTCCACCGGATGGTAAGTGGATATGTAGCCCATAAAGACTGACAACCAACATTAAAGAAAGAAGTCTACAGATTCGTTGTCACCTTACCGCCTGTAATTATACTGGCTCTCTATAACCTTCAGACTGCAACTTAGCAGCATATGTTTTTTTTGCAAATAGCTGCAAATTACTAATCCTCTTCGGCTCAGAGAATGTCCCCGTTAAAGCTCACATTACGATGTTGCCAATCTCGTCTGTGAGTCGTCTGATATATTATGGATGTACAGCTGCAGGCACATGCTTTACTGCGACTGATTTCATTCAGTCAGTATGACAAAGGCGCGGGAGCCGAAGCTCGATGTCGTGCTAAATTTGCTTGACGTGCAGGAGCTCGGTGACCTGATTTTTACTGCCACAGATACCTTGCGGTTGCCAACCCGCTCGCCAAGCGTGGCAACTATGGCAATATACCCCCCAATGAGTAAAAGGTTCTCGAGTGGCGGCCTCGTACCGGCGGACGAAGTGTAGGGCGTCCCCCCACTAGATGGAGCGACGACCTGGTAAGACATGCAGGAAGTCGATGGATGCAGGTGTTGGGGCCGTGCTGTGTATTCCTTGGGGAGCCTATGTTCAGCAGTGGACTTGTGAAGGGCTGTAATGATGATGAGATACCTTGTGCTAATAGTATGATTTAGTTTTATACATTATATATATAAAAATGAATCAATTATAAAAATAAACTTTTGTAAGTCTACTTTTTGACTCTTTTGAAAGAACAAAGACAAATCACAAGCTCGAATGTCATCTTAATAATATATTAAAAACTCTTCCCATTTTCTACTCTAAGCTAACAAGTTCAAATGCATAATATGTATCTACTCGCATCAGTCCATTGTGGTTGAAGAGTTCACAGATAAGTAAGTAGAAACGCCGTCTAGTTTCAAGGGATCTAACAGTAAGTTTGTCTAATTGCGATCTAGAGTACTTATGCCGCTGTATAGTGGACATAACACATCCATTATGGTCTGAAAATTTTAAGTCAAGTTTTGAGATTGCTATTCCGTTATTTGAAAGTCCGAATAAAGGGAATAGATGTGGGACATTGCAATGGAGTATTCGGTCGTAATAAAGACATGCGCATATATGGTTAATTTTATAGTGATTTCTTATATTGAAAGCTGAAGGTTGGCTTTGCCGAAGGAAATCCGGAGTTTACTTTAACATCGGGACGTCAATCACCTTAGTCTCCCCGTGACCATGGGTACTGCAAAGCACCTGAAACCTCGAGAATTGAAAATAAGTAAATTAAACGCGATAAAATCTGTAAACATAGTTGTTTTATTGAATGGTTGATCTTATTTTCTGTCTGGGATACCATCCGAGTAGGCATCACTAACGTTTTGATTAAGGTACCTAATGTTTTCATAACTAAGGAGGCATCCGTAATAATGATATTATATAAGGATCAGGAAAGATGCATCGCTCTCTTCTCTCTTGCCTCACTCTATGAGCGTTGTTTGACAGGTAGGTGTCCTTATATTGTATTATTCATTCTTTAAGTATTATATTTCGCGGTAACCCAATTACTATTTTACCTACTATACTATATAGAAACAAAAACAGAAACAGAAACCTTGTTATTCAATACAGATTATAAATAATACTTATTGAAAGTCACTCTTTTGTTTAATTACCACTGGTTCGGAAAAAAACCTCTGTCCAGGGAAGAACCAGCAAGAAACCCAGCGGGACTTTAAAAAACAGCTTACAATCATGTATGTTACACAATTAACAACACAAAACAAATTAGAAATAACTTGGTAGCGATCACTTCATTTCCAGGGGTTATTATCATTCATAAATTCCATAATATTATAATAACCCTTTTTATAAAAACTTAGTTTATTAAAATTTTTGAAGTTTGAGCAGGTTAAATTTTGTATATTTTCTGGGAATTTATTGTAAAAACGTATAAATCGCCCCAAGAATGAATTACTGACTCGGTGGAGTCGAGTAACTGGTACTACTAACTTGTGTCTGTTCCTAGTATTTAACCTAGTTCCTAGCTTATAACTAACTTACACTTACACTATAATGTACTATATTATTTACTATATTACGTAGTATTCATTACTTCTACACATTCATTGCTGTTTCAATTTAAGGGTATTTAAAGACGGCCTGTAGATATTCAGGATAACAGGCTTTTTATTTTGATCCTCTGGTGTAGTCTCTAGCTTTCATTGTAGTTAACTGTGAGCTTCTGTAGTCACTTATTACCTTGTATTAAATAAGCAGGTTTATATAATGATTTCATTATTTCCCGCCGAGTATTTGGAAATTCGGCCATCCTAAAAACGTATGCAGGTTTGTCACGTATTACGAAATTAACGTCGCTACAATGTGTTTAAATGTTGTGGGCGCCTACGGAATATAAAATGAATAGTGGAATCCATAAACATTTAAGGTAAAATTTTAATGTACAACTGAGCTATTAGAAAAATGTAGTAATTGAAAATGAAGGATAATTTTTGTGCAAAAAAATGGATTTTTCTACCTTAACTTAACATTATCTTGCTCGAGTTTTTTTAAATATCAATGTTGAGTGATATCCTCATACTATGTAAACCGTCGTAGCACATTCAAATCATTCTTAAAAATGAAAAGTCGATAGTCATAATACATAATACATAAACACACACGCCAGTCAACAGATGCAGAGACTATAGACTTCCATTTGGCATGGTCCTAAAACACCTTTCTCGCCTCCTTATATCCATATACCTACACATATGTTCTCATCGGTTAAGGGCACTCCTAATCTGGCCCATCTTCAATATGTTGCCTATTTGGTCGTTAAACTTTCGTCTAGGACGTCCTTTCCCGACTTTGCCGTTCACTTCTGCAACACAGATTTGCTTTATCACTCTTTTCAATAGTGTTATTATTTAAAACGCTACCACGGCATAGAAGAAATAATTTGTGTGGAATAAGATCTTTTTTAAAGATAAAATCAAATATCTATAATGAGCAATAGAGATATCATCCTCGAAATTTTTATATACTCGTAGATGTTTCGGAATTGTAATACGAGGTGGATTGAAAAGTACTCGGCTAACCAAGAAAATAAACACATACTAAATCAGTAATATTTTTATTTTCTACATAATCACCATCAAGTTCAATACACTTTTTACCTCCCTTCCAAGCATTTAGACCGTTGAAAAAATGATTCTTCCTTAGAGTCAAAATATGCGTCTACAGCTGCTTTGACCTCGTCGTTTGTCGAAAATCTTTGACCTCCCAAGTGCTTTTTAGGTTAGGGAACAGAAAGAAGTCTGATGGTGCCAGATCAGGTGAATACGGCGGATGCGGTAACAGTTCAAAGCCACAGTTGTGAATTTCAGCCATTGACTGTACTGACGTGTGAACACGGGCGTTATCTTGATGAAACAGGACTTTTCTTCTGAGCATTCCTCGACGTTTTCTTTATTTCCTCTCGTAAACGACGTAGTGGTGCAGTAGTAATCAGAGTTTATAGTCTGACCCTTTCAAGATAATCAATCATAATCACACCTTTCGAGTCCCAGAATACTGAAGCCATCCTTATTTGCCGACAAAATCGCTAAGCCTTTTTGGGGTGGTGAACCAGGTCTTCTCCACTGTTTTGATTGTTGTTTTGTTTCCGGTGTACAGTAATGAACCCATGTTTCGTCCATAGTAACAAAACGATTCAAAAATCATCTGCATCGGCTTCAAATAACTCCAAACAGTCGCGTGAAATAGTCAATCGCGTCCTTTTTGTTCAACTGAAGCAGTCGCGAACCCTCACCGACACGCCTTGGAAACCAACTCGTTGACAATGATGTTTTGAGTTCGTTCATAAGAGATGCCTATAATCTCAACTATCTCTCTAATTTTAATCTGCGGTCTCCATTATTAAACTTGATTTAATAATGGAAAATACCACAATATTTTCGTCAGTAGTTGACGTCAGAAGGCCTTCAGAGCGGGGTTCATCTTTCACCCTCTCTCTACCACGCTTAAATTCTGCTATCCATTTTTGACGGATGAATATGACAGAGCACAATCGCCTAATGTACTGACCATGTCATCATGGATGGCTTTTGATGATAGCCCTTCTTATGGAGGTTTAATGACGGCACGCTGCTCGATTTGCTCCATTCCGGAAATATGTCCGATTGTTGTTAATAAATTTATAAAATCACAACTAATTATCGCTTTTACGTTTCGAACTTCACACAATGAGCTAGTCTGAACTGAACTAAATAATGTGGGTAGATTTGATTTTAGAATTGAATGGATCTGTGTTAGGCCAGTACTTTTCAATCCACCCTCGTACAAATATTGTCTGAAAATTTAAAGACACTTATTTGAAGACTTTAATACTTACTTATCTGCTAAGTCAATCGTTGCTAGCTGGGAACATTCCACAGTTCTGACCAAGAATTCGTTGTGCTTATTATTAATTATTCAAATGAATAGCATATTTATTTAGCATTCCATATCGAAAATTGACAATAATCTAAATAACTGGAACACTAAGAATCTTAAAATACTTTTATTTAATTATATTTTTAATGTTGAAGTCATTTCGTGGTAGCGTAAAGAGAATCTACCGACAAATTTCTTTACGTAGAGGTCTTAAAAGGATGTGAAATGCCAGAAAGATCTTTTGGCTTCCGAAATGTGGGAGCGATGTGGCAAGTGTCAAAAGTGCAACACATCAAGAATAGAATAGAAAATCCTTATAAATCGTTCACAAACACCATCTACAAGCACAAAGATATTATCATCATCATTATTTACGTGGTAGAGGCATGCTGCAGCTATATTATGGTCATCTGCATTTTGATTCGTAGTTGAGGATGGATGTAGATTTCTATGGGCCACAGCAACTACTTACCATCAGGTGGACTGATGTGCTCATTTTTCCCTCTTATCCTATAAATAAAAAATTAAGAAAATTAAACGAGTACATGTATTAGTAAAATAGTTCCCACGTATTTAGCTACAGACTGTGTATACGACGGCTAAAAGGTAGCTATTGTTGTGGTAGCGCTAATTTTTTTCAATACTCAATACTTTATTGCGTTACTTAATGGAATGAGTTTATACAGCTTGAAAAGCAAGCCGTCATGCCAGACTTTGTCAAACGCTTTTGCGACAGCGAAGAAGAGGGCACCGGTTGAAGTGATTCTACGACTTCTTCTTGGGAGGTTGAACCCTTTCAGAATGTATTCTGTAAGGCGATGTAGCTGGTCGGTACACGAGTGTTCAGGTCTGAAGCCGAACTGCTCGTCTGTAAGAAGTTTATTAGCGAAGATGTATTTACGAAGGCGATTCAATATGAGTCGCTCGAAAACTTACCCCAATGTGCTGAGGACGCGCCAGTAACGTGGGTTTCTTCGATAAAGATTTGTGGACTGTATTGGTACATACAACAAGCAGAGCAAGCAAAGGAAAGTGGATGAGAGTGGAATGCACGCACTAACCTTGTGAGGGACTGCCTCGCCTTCCTCCCGGAGTATCAGCTAACACAGCTGGTCCTCCACGTGGATCGGCGCACGCACACTTAGATCAGTTCTAGGATGTCAAACACTCCTTAACTCTCGACTTATTGTAATCGCGGAAGGCGCGTCGCATTCGCGAAATTACTAGGACTCAATGTCCGGTGATAATAAATATTAAAGAGGAGATCGAAGGACGTAATGTCCCTCGCGCGGTTGCGGTTATTAATCGATTGCAACTAATTGCCGCTGCGTGGCGCTTGCGTCGCCTTCAACGGCTGTACGTGCATATAGGAAGGATTAGGAAGGAGGTTAAGTATATGTACCAAGTATTTTCTTAGATTTATAAATTAAATTGTTAACTGGTGTTACCATTTTCTCCCGCCCTTAAAGGGTCACCTTTAAAAGACAACCATAAGATAAAGAAAAAATAGTTTTGCGGTATATAGTGAGTATATATAGTAAGCAAATATAGAGCGGTATGTAGAGTAAGAGAGTGCGCTCAAAGCGCACATTTGATTTACTAAGCTTACTTGGCAAGCGAGAAAATGTATACATTTAATATTGCGGTTTAACGTTTTCTAATATAATACATAAACTTAATTGCTAAATTAAATAAGTAATTTTAATTAAGATACTCGTGGTTTATTGTTTTGGGAGAGGACAAATACGAACAACCGGACGGAAGTAGGTTCCCTTAGAAGTTCTCACAGTTACTACTCAAACTACGCCATCTTTTGAAGGATGAACAGACTCAACAATAGCTAATGGCCAAGCAAGGGGCGGTGCGTTATCGTTAATTACAATTACAACGGTGCCTGGTGCGATAGGCGTAGACGGAGCGCTTCTCCTCTGCCGAACTTGTAATCTACGAAGATATCCTATCCTCCACCGATCCCAAAACGAATGGACTAATCCATGAGTGATTATGTTTACTACACGATCACTGCGTGGAGGTACAATTAAGTATTTTTAGTGTAATCTAGTGCGGTTTTCGAGAGGCCCACACGGATCAATCCGTTGTCGATGATAGGCCTTAAACAATGAAAGCGGGTGATCAAGGTTTGTTACCTTTAATATTTAAATATTCCGATGCAAAGTGTTGCTTTAGCAGGGCGCGGAGCATTATAACCTCAGATAAACTGAGATCATCAGCAGTCACTAAATTAGTGCTGCGGTGGGGTAATAATTTAACAATATAAATTAAGTTGCCAAAGTTGTTTTGTTAACAACTTGGCGTGCACGACTGTGGGAGCAACGAACCCTATTATGTCCCTCAGACGGGCGGTAGTGGTTAAGATGTAGTGCTTAGTGCACGTCACACCAGCGGGAATATTGTCAGTGATCTGAACAACGTGGTTTGTAACAAATGTCTGCCACTTGTGTGGCGAACTCTTTATCCAGTACAGACCTTTGAATCTGCAAAGGCACAGACCGATATTGCGAAGCCAAGAGAGTAATTGTAGAGGACCCTGCGAAGCAACTTTGAGAGTAAAACCTCTCCATAGAGCTCAAGGCAAGCAAAAGATAGTGGCTTTGTTGGTGCGACTTTAGTCTTTGCACAAACCAACTGGACGGTGTTACCGTTAACACTCTTTACATGTATGTAAACCACGGCACCGTTTGCGTGCTCGCCGGCATCGGAAAAACCCAGAAGTATGGCAGTACAGTTTTGGATACACCAACATGTCGCGGGATATTCACATTTCGTTCAACACTTCGTTTAAGCTTCTGGGGGCCCGCGGACGACTACGCGAAGGTATAAGGTGTGAAAGCTTATTTGCTGAGCACGCAAGTGACTGTCATCATCATTACAGCCTTCACAAGTCCACTGCTGAACATAGGCCTCCCCACGGAATGCCACAAAGCACGGTCCCGAGACACCTGTATCCATTGACTTCCTGCATGTCTTACCAGGTCGTCACTCCATCTAGTGGGGGACGCCTACACTTCGCCTGCCGGTACGAGGCTGCCACCGAGAACCTTTTCTTACAGGTGACTTGTAACCCTGCGGAATTCCTCAGTCGAGTTTACGAACATTATTATGCCCTGACTGGTGTTTTTCACCTTAGGGCAATAGATTTTCTTGGATTCTAATCAGTATTATAAGTTGCTTCATTTTGTTTTGTCTTGGATGATGATGGGAGGCGACGGCTTTTCCCCTACGTTCAGCAGGGGACCCATTCGCTGCGGGCTTGGCCGCAAGCTTAAGGGTCTGAGCGCGCGCCGCGGGGGCAGGCTTTTTTGCCGGAGTGGCGGTGGGGGACGAGGGAGCCGAGTAAGGCTCGGCTGCTTTTTTTGGGGCTGCGCGTTTGCGCTTTTTGCCCTGGACGAGGGTGAAGCCTTCGTCTTCAGGCTTACGTGGGACACGCGAATCGGTCTCCATGTCGGAGCCTGATTCGGCATCCGAGAAGACCGGAGAGGGGCCGCGAGTGGACATCGGGGAATCGCCGAAAGGCGGGGGAGGTGTGTGCCTAACGCGAACACCTATACACCTAGCGCGTTGGTACGCTAGGGTGTGTACCTAGCTGTTGCCTAATGCAACAATTTACACAAAAATTAAAAATGATGGCCGCCTCTAAGGCGGCAGGTGTGTTTCACTCTACTTACGGTTACCATACCACGAAGCCAGGAAGGAGAATTACGCACAAACACACTTTGCACCACAACAACACAGTGAGACCGCTGTCTCCCGGGACAGCGTACTTCGCGCACCACAGTGAGAACACCAAGGCAGCAACCAATCACAAAGCACCAAGTAAGGCCGTGTATAACGAAAAATAATTTTAATTTTGCGCATGAGCTAAGAGAGTGGAGTGACGAGAGTGAACTCGACCGACACGTCCGAAGTCTACAGAGCCCAAGCGCAGTGTGTGTATTTTTATCACTGATCTCTCTTAGTCGCCTAGGCGATACTTTATACTGCTAGAACGGGTGGGAGATTACAGTTCTACCCTCACTTGTGCGTATTTCCTTTTATTTTTTTACCCTCATTGCTAACAATGTAATTTATTACAATCTTGAAATGATATCCAACCTCTAAATACTGTATTTCATGTACTATTATAGTTTGATTTTTATATTAAGTTACAGTTAAGTTTAAATTAAAATAATTCAGTATCACTACGGTATAAAAAAGCTGGTGTGTGCGGTTTTGTATATTTCTGTGGGCGTGTGATCATGGCTCATTGTATTAGTGAGTGAATGCTTTTATATTGACGAAACGTGTTACACTACAATTCGGTAAGTGAGAAAATTTTAGGCAAAATTAAAAAAAAAAATATTGAAAAATGAAATAATTTCAAAAATTAAAAAAATTAAATTATTTCAAAATTGTTTATTTTGAATCCTCTTTATACTATTTAAAAGAAGTATAGTGGTTAATATGGATTTCATTGAAAATTCATGAAACTAATTGACCTTTATTTCACCTCACCATGTGATCATAACGTATGTAGGTTCAATTAAGTGAGTGAGTCTGAGTGATTGAACATATTTCCTTACTTATCAATTTGTCAAAATGTCAACGTCTCGATTTTATTTATAAAATACGATTAAAGTTAAAGTTACAGCCCATATAAGTCCCACTGCTGGGCACAGGCCTCCTCTCACTTATGAGAGGGTTTTACGACAAGGAAATGTCCGCCGCGCTGAGGCGAGCCGCCGAGCTACCACGGCTCTAAAAATATATACTCGTATAATATATAATCGTATGTGAGGATTATATCTTTGCTTGATTTTTAATTTAATTGATTCGCGATAACCCTAGCTTTAAAATGATCCTTAGCTACGAGGGACTGTTTTCCTAGAGTATGAGTTTATTTTAACTATATATAACTAGCTATTAATCAATTTGTGCCTGATTACTCAGTCAATTTTAACAAAGTAAACAATTGTTGCTTAAACTAGCGTACAAATATTTTTTGCAATTATGAGAATTTTAATTCAACCGCTTTTCTCTTACTCATTTGATCATGGCTATTTGACCTAATTCAGCATTAAATCATGACAAAATACGCAAAAGAAACAATGTTTGATTTGGTTTATTTCATATGTATGTAACTACTCTAAAGTTTATCTAAGATTTATTTAAAGAATAATCATATCACCTTTTTTAGGGTTCCGTACCCGAAGGGTAACCAACGGGACCCTATTATAAAGCCTCCGCTGTCCGTCCGTCTGTCCGTCCGTTCGTCTGTCTGTCAGCGGGCTGTATCTCATGATCCGTAATAGGTAGATAGTTGAAATTTTCACAGAATGTGTATTTCTGTTGCCGCTATAACAACAAATAATAAAAATAAATTAAAAATTAAAGGGGGCTCCCCTTGTAGAAACGTGAATTACGATGGTACGGAACCGCACTTGGCCGTTTTTTTAAATAATATGGGTGACAAACAAGCACACAGTCCACCTGATGGTAAGTGGATGCTGTGGCCCATAGACATCTACATTTATTATCCTTGATTGAGAATCAAAATGCAGATGCGTTGTCACGCCTGAGGACTAAGATGGATTGCCTCGTTTCCAGTAGAAGGGGTCTCCGGTTCTCTACACTCACCACACGAAACACAGCACTTTGTTAGTTTTTTATTACTTTTAATGCTTTATAAATGTAGCAAGATTTTCAACCTATTCTACTGCGTCATCATTAGTAAAAGTTTGCAAGCTAATAGAAATTAACTGTTACTGCTTAGAAAACAAATATTTAAAATTGATGTTAATAACAACCTTATGATAAAGCAAAAATATAAAAACGACATTAAGAAATGTTTACATACCGATTAGGTCACACACATCTAACTTTAATTAGACATCTTTGTTTGGGTAATTAAAAATAGTTTTTTGAATCAAACTGTCTGGTATAGTGATTGCTAATCTGCCTGCCAGGCGTGGCGATTATGGCAAACCCTCCCTACAGCGAGAGAGGCACTTGTCCAGCAATGGAATTTTAGGGATTGATAAATTAAGGAATGTTAAAGAAAACTTTTTAGATATATATGTAAAATTTCTTTTAAAATATGTTAAATCCACCGGAACGTAATTTCAGCAACCATTACTTGTCAATAAGGTCAACAGACCGTGTTAATAATATTACATTATGACGATGCTATAAATATTTATGAGGTTCTTAGCCCATTATCCGCAGATACCAGAACAGCTTTAAGATGATAATCCGGTTACTGGATATATCATCTACTCTAAAATTGCTTCATAATCGTTACGATATTCTCATAATGTGAGAATAATTTAAGATGTTGGGTTTCTCTTAACATTTAGTCTAGGTTGATCGCACTTTAACATTCTAACTTTATTCATTCATCATCATTCACGATTACAGCCCTTCATAAGTCCACTCCTAAACATAGGCCTCGCCCAAGTGATGCCAAGCAAGGTCTTGAATGCAGGTAGCATTCATCTAGTAATTCCTCCTGAGAAATGATATGAGTTTTAACTCAACTTTTTATGTTGTTATTAATAAATAGCGACAATATGCAAAGCATAGCAGCATATTGAACGTTTTCAAAGAAAGAGTCGCTGCAGCTACAGCGTAAAGTATTTTATAAGACACAAGCAACTGAAGAAGGCATTATTTTTTCAGTTTTGAATCATTGTATGTGCGTGTATGTGTTAGATCTTACTAAAATACTAGTTGTTTTCTTTCACCGCTTATTTTTACTTAAATTTCGAGCTTTCCGTAGGACATTAACTAAATATGAACATGTCATTTATCCGAATATTATTAATTGAAATACATTTATCAAATACCGATTATTTATTAACTAACTATACAATCATTTATACACTACGTATTTAAAAACTGTTTAGGCACAGTTTGGCGGCGATCACCTCATTCCTTGGTCAATATCATTAAAATATCCCAATATATTATTATAACAATAACCTTCAAGACAGATATTACACATAGTCTGGAATTTAACTAGAAAACGTATATGTATATTGCCAAGGATTTTTAACAATTGAAGTTGTAATTTAGTGTTATGGCCTTCTCTTGCCAAAAAAAATACTGAAAATATCAGTTGCGTTTCCCCAATGAAATTTCCACACAACTATACAATACGATAATAACTGAAATAAATAAGATTTGTATACTGTATTTTTTTAAATTCTAATGAATTTTATTTGAAGTTAAAGTTAATGTTACAGCCTATATATGTCCCACTGCTGGAGACAGGCCTCCTCTCATTTCTGGGAGGGTTTTTAAGGCAAGGATGTGGCCGCCACGCTGCCCCAATGCGTGATGGCGGACTTCAAATGTCTTCGAAATATTTTTTTTCTTATTGCTCAGACATGCAGGTTTCCTCACGATGTTTTCCTTCACCGCTGAGCACGTGGTAAATCGATACTTAAAATTGCAATTAACAATTTCATTGGTGCCGGCGGGGATCGAAACCGGGTTGCCCGCGTACTGTGAAATTTACAGCGAGCGTTTAGCCCCTGAGCACCCACTGCTCTAACGCTAATTTTATTTTAAATTTAATAAATTCTGTATTAAACTGGTGTACTTATTTGCACTTATACCTTCATTATATTTTAGTTAAGACATTTCAAAATGATTTATTTCAACTGTAGATTGGAATTCAAATTAGAAATTCTGTAATTCTGTTTTAACTATTACTGGATTTCTAATCATCATTCGAACGCAATCGAACTATACGATTTGGTTCGTCTTTCGTAATGCGTACCTACATCAAAGGAATGAAATAATTTACTGGCGCCCGTCCCTCCGTCCGATTACAACACGATTGTCTTTAAGGCAAGAGTTAATAGGCTTTTGTTTAGCTAAGACAGTGCGGTTTACTATCTAGAGCTTCATCACTACTAACCAATAGATGGCATTTTAGTCAAGTACTGGCATTTTAGACATCCCACACAATTTCCTTATCAATGAAAGGAAACCTATGCCTTATTAGCGGAATAAAAGTTAAAAGTAGTAAGTTTTTAACCAATAATACATAATATAGTTCATATGCACTTAATTGTATAGAATATTATTTTTTAATTTTTTTAAATTAAAGCCGTGGTAACTCAGGAGCTAACCCGGGTTCGATACCCAACGGCACCAATGAAATTGTTAAAATTTTAAGTGCTGATTTACCACGTGCTCGGCGGTGAAGGAAAACCATCGTGAGAAATAAGAAAAAAACATATTTCGAAGACATGTGAAGTACGCCAACACGCATTGGGGGATATATATAGGCTGTAACTTTATTTTTTTTAAATGCCCGCTGGGTTTCTAGCTGGTTCTTCCCAGGACAGAGGTTTTTTCCGAAACAGTGGTAAAGCTTAAATAATTTACAATAAGTATTCTTGTTATCTATTTGGATTAAAATAATTCTATTCTATTTTGTTCTGTTCTGATCTATTCTGTTCTGTTCTGCTCTATCCTGTTCTATCCTATTCTATCCTGTTTTATCCTGGTCTATCCTATAATATCCTGCTACATCCTGTTCTGTCTTGCTCTATCCTGCTCTATCCAACTCCATCATGCTCCATCCTGCTCCATCTTGCTCCACTCTGCTTGACTCTACTCCACTCTTATCCATCTTACTCCATCTTACTCCATCCTACTCCATCCTTTTCCATTCTACTCCATCCTGTTCCATTCTACTTCATCTTACTCCATCCTACTCCATCTTACTTCATTCTACTCCATCTTACTTCATCCTACTCCACTCTACTCCATCCTATTCCATCCTATCCATCCTATTGTATTCAATTCTATATACATCCCACTGCCGGGCATATCTATCGTCTCATTTTGAGTTATAAGTACGCGGTAAACCGACATGGCACCTGTTTAATGGATGCAGTACGAATGTGGTGGTTCGACCAAAGAAGGACCATTTTCTCACAAAATATTAGGTTAAAAATTCTAATTTAAAGTGAAAGAAATTAAATTCTTCGCAAGAAATAAAACTATAATTTAACATAATCTGGAAATGTATTGGTAGGTATTATGAAAATTCTGTTAGGAATATAATGATTTTAAAAGGCGAAATAAAATATAATATAAATTATCGTTTAAACTGTTTCTAAGCTGACCTTGTAAATGTTCCAAATAAAGGCAGCCGTGCCAACAAAAAGTATGCGGAAGCAATTGCTGTTTCGTTTTTTGTCTCGAAAGCCTTTGACAGGATATGGTGCTCTTCCGAGCTTATGACTAGTTATGCCGGAGTTCCTCCGAGGGCCGTTCTCTCCGCAACTGTTTTTTGCTGTATATCCATAACCTGCTTATGCCCGGGTAATAATAATGTCCCCCAGACCGAATTCCGGTCACGGCGGCCAGTCTCAACGGAGATAGCCATCGGCGCAGGACAGGATTATAGTGCCCAATTCTATTCCCTCACTCTCATAGTCCGATGGGACGGTAAACCGACACCACCGGAGAGAGATCAGGCGCAGGACCAACGGATTTACGTGCTTTCCGAGGCACGGGGGTGAGACACCGCCAACTTCCTGACTCCGGGCAGCTACTAAGAATTTCTTGATACAAAAACTCAATAACTGATTTTTTTTGGCCCAACACGGGATTCGAACCCGGGACCTCATGATCAGCAGTCGCACTACTACAACCACTAGACCAACGAGGCAGTCAACCCACGGCAGTGCCCGGGTATGCAGCATAGTTGTGGAGAGATATCAGCTGAGTACTCGGACCAGTTGGTATTAAATCCAGTCCGAAAGAGAATTCTTAGTTGAGCGTGTGAATTTTTCACTGCCGGCAGTCTCCAAATGTGGCGATACCAATCTTGTGAGACTCAACACCTCAATAATACAACATTAATGAAGAGTCATTAATAGTAGAATATTAGGATACTCACCTTGGCTCCTTCTTTCCGAAATGTATCGTTAGAATGCACCGACTGTTTGCAGTTGCTGGGGGTTGAGGTCGAACCTGCACTTTGGGTGGTTCATTATTAAGTTGAGGGGCAAAGCGGCTACGATGGACCACCAGACGCTCGACTGGTGTCCACCTCTTTGTTGTCAATATATCATGCATTAGTTTGCCAGAATTCTGTCTTTCCATGTGATTACAATGTTTGTATGTCATCAAGGCGAGACTGGATATTATTTTATTAAGCTAAGTCAGTGCGTTTTACCATCTTCGGTTGCGTCACTACTTACCATCAGGTAGGATCTGACTGGCTAGTAATAGTTTAAAAAATAAAAAATAATTGACTTGGTTTGGACTATTTTTTATATTATGTTAAGCCACGTTATAACCGTTATGAATATTGTTCATTCCCAGTTTTATTTTTAGCAGCACATTGCGCGGAGAAGATAAATTCAACGCTTTAATTGCGAACTTGAAACTGTGAAAAAATATTCTTTTGTTTGTGGGCTCCATAGATGTGAGAAAACAGCCCGCTAGCACTTTGCCGATAACGAGTCCCTTTGTGATACGAAAAGAACGTAACTTTCCAGTGACTGTATTTTTGTAAAGATATTTTGACCAAATCTCTCACATGTACCTTTAACATAGCTTTTCCATATTGAAAATAATGTTCTCATATTGATTTTACCTGACTTCATAAAAGATAAGGTTCTGTATTAAACGCGTATATTTCTTATGTTGTTTACTTGAATCATGTTCTCAGATTAATTTTAACCGACTTCAAAAAAGGGAAGGTTCATTATTCGATGCGTATATTGTTTCTGTTGTATACCGATTTCTCGGAAGCGGCTGTACCGATTTAAATGATCCTTTTTTATTAAATAGGTACGTTCAAAGGTAGTCCAAATTAAATTTAAAGTAAAATACCATCCTTATGGGTCGAAAAGTTGGGGATGGAATTTTTATCGATACTATTAAGATTACATTCTACTTGTAACCTTAAGATTGTTTTAATGCTTATATCTGTTTACTATATTGAAGAATCGTTTCGTTTTTCATACAGTCCTTAGAATTAGATACGATACACCCACATGTAAGTACCGTTACTATAACAAGCTACCCGTTAGAAGACTGAAAATGTACAGGTGTACGTAAGCATGTGTACATACTGATAAGCAAAGGTTTAAAAAATATTTTGAAATATGGTATTCTATAAATTTTTGAATTGTTAAAAAGCTGTCAAAGTTACTGAGCGTTATTTATTTCCCCGCCGTTTCATACGATCGATACGTTATACTGAGAGGTCATCAATCAAAATTGAGAGTTAAGATAGTGATACGAGTGATCTTGAAGTATTCTTAGAATTAATCGAATTTGAAAATTTCTTCAAATGTGTCTAGAAATCCGAATAATGTAGGTACTACAAACATATTAAGTACACGTTATTTAATCAAATTATTACCGCGTAAGGTATCCATTATTATTGATTTATTTAAAAGTTTACCATAGCGCGATAGAAAACGAAAAATAAACGTAGAGTCTAAGATTAGAACCATCATAGAACCTCACGCGGTTTCATCTCCTTACCAGATATACTACCGTGGATGGGTTGCCTAAAGAAATCTTTATGGCTACCAATAATTTGTTTATGGTAATAATTTTGAACAGCCTTTATTATCCACCTACTTAATATATATAATTTAAAACAGTTACCTACTTATTTGTAACACGAGGCTAACTGTGTGGCCAACCATACCAAACAATACTGACGTAAAGTAAAAGTATTGTTATAAACTTATACATTTTGCAACTGGAGGCCGAATTAGAATGGGCTGGCATGACTTATTTTAACTCATCTCTCCCCTTTCCGCCATCAGATAACTAGTTGCTTGATTGCACCACTTAGTCGCCGTGTTTGCTCTTGCCTTGGTTTGGTGAAAATAGACGTATTATATATACCACAGTTACTTTTGTTAAGCTAATTATACAAAAAACATCTTTATAACCATTTTAAAAATCATAGTAGCACTGGTTTTTAATATTATGTAAGCAGTTACCGAATGTTTATGAAAATTAATAAATAAATAAATAATAATAAAAAGGACACGACGACACGAACGCCTAACGTACACAATCCACTACATTGTACTACGCATACTACATTGTAAATTAATATAAATTATTTGGGAAAAAAGAGTCCCGCTGGGTTTCTTGCTGGTTTTTCTCAGGGCATATAGACAACAATAATTATTACTTGTAATCTATGTTGAATACAAATTATTCTTTTCTATTATATTTTATTCCGGACCAAGCCCTCACCTATTCATTCTAAACAAAAATTTCCATTGTCGAGAGACAATGTGGAATCTACTCAAGCTGCGATTCGAATTAAAAATATTTTCAACTCAACTTACTATTACCGTTACAGCCCATATATTTTCCATAGTTGTCAAGCTTGGCAAGCGGGTTGGCAACCGCACTTTCATTTTATTTTTAGTCGTTATTAGCCTTAATTTTTTATACAATCATATAGATATAACATTTAGTAATAATTTTTTATGAATATACATACATTTTTTATGATATACATAAACTATCTATAAAAAGCTAAATATCTCAGAAGGTGGATCTTATTTGAAATTCCGTTATAAATTGTTCATGTGAAGTGTTTTGCTATTCCTTTTATCAATTGAAACAAACAAAAAATACTGTTGTTGTAACTTAAATCATTCAAAACATTATCTAGTAAAGATCATTAACATTTCTTACCAGTTTTGAGAGAAAATCCAACAAAATCACAAACACAAAAAGAAAACAATTATGCAACTAACAGCACCATTACCCAAAAGCGACTGTCTATTATTTTTAATTTGTCTATGTAACTGAGTGAATATAATACTTGGGAATACTTTAGCTCGTTCAGAATGGAATGAAATAGTTTTTAATTGAAAATATACTGTATTTTTGTATTAATTAAGACGAAAATAGCAGCACGTAATGCGGACATTAATTCACGTCCGCGGTACTCAACGGTCACGTAATGCGGACGGCTATTAACGTCCACGGTACTGTAGGGGATAGGTATGATATAGGGTAGTAGGTATTCTTACACTGCCAATACACGGTAACTCGACTTACATGTTTCAATGAAATTTCATTCTAAGCAATATAAAGGCCAATGTTTAGCAGAAGACTTGTGAAAGGCTGTAATGATGATGATGATGAACGATGATTACTTGTTTCAATGAAAATATCGGGTCCATGTATCGCCTCTAACTCCAGGACATAATCGGAGATTATTTACTACAGAGGTATGTATTTCAAGTGTGTGCGAAAAAGATTATAGGACCATTTCATCTCAAAAGAACTTAGATTTAATTGTATCTTATAGAAGAGAGAATAAATGGATTTATTCATTCTTATATTAGGTCCTTACATATGAAATTAGCGTTTTTAGTCTTTTGTTACGATGTGATCATTTTAAAAACGATACAGAATTGGTCAAGAATCAGTTATATATATTATATCATTATTAAAGTCTCATTGGTAAAATACAACAGAGTAACAGAGGTCTTCCAATTTCACCGGAAATAGCCGTCCTATTAACGTTAAGGTTTTGCCACAGTATAATTTCAGTTATGTACATATTATTGTATATTTATTTAAGAAGGTATAATTTATTTCATTATTTAAATTATTATAATGTATTAAATTTCAAAGTAGGTAATTAGGCATCCACGATTTGTAAGATTTGTAAGATAACATAAAGGTTATAATGTTTAAAAGTGATATTTGGAGTACTATAACTAATTACCTACATGTATGCACTAGCGTTGTATTCAAGTTATTTTGCTCCAGGCCTCATTTTAATACGTAGAGACGTGCCATTGGTCTCCTTATTTTCCACCATAGCCCTATATTTTTATATCATTTTTCTCAATCGGAGTAAATACATGCTTCATGCATTTTGTATAAATTAAATTTCCCGCGAGATTAAAGTTAAGTAATAAAGATGTTTTCCAATGTCAAAAATGATACGTCAGGTTTATATTTGACATTGGCGCTGTTATCGCTTCAATGCATTAGGTTATTTGTACATATTGAATTAAGTAGTATACATTTAGTTCGTATTTAGAAATACATATATAATAGTTTTAGTTATTTAAGGTTTTTTTTTATCTGAAATATCTCCTCTTTGGTTAAGAATTCCAAATTCAAATTTATAAATTCATTTAGCTGGTCCATTTGAGTTTTGAAAACAGTCATTCATTTGTTTTCCTCATTATTTTTTTCTTTGGCGTCGCTTATTACCGCACAATGGAAAACATGAAATATCGGTATATTTACGAGTACGAGTTCTACCGTGGCACCAGTGCTGCAGAAACAGCTCGAAGGATTAATGATGTGTACGGCGCTGGTGTCGCAAAAGAAAGCACGGTACGTTTTGATTTCAACGTTTCACTTCTGGAAATTTCGACCTTCAGAACCAATCCCGTGGACAGCCGGAGACCAAAGTGGAAATTGAAGAATTAAAGGCTATTGTGGAAGCGGATCCATAACAAAGCACTTCAGAGATAGCTGCAGGCTTCGGGGTAAGTGATAAAACTGTATTAATCCACTTGAAGCAAATCGGGAAAGTAAAAAAACTTGAACGATGGGTACCTCATGAATTGAGTGAATCGAACTTGCAAACACGTAAAGCAAAGCAAAGCGTCGGCTGCTGTGTTATTTCAACCAACACAATAATGAAGGATTTTAAATCGAATCATTACTTGTGATGAAAAGTGGATACTGTACGATAATCGGAAGCACTCGTCGCAATGGCTGAACTCTGGAGACAAACGAGATAAACGAAAATTGACTCAGAAAAGTTACTTGTGAGTGTTTGTGGACTAGCGCCGGTGTCGTTCACTACAGTTTTTAAAATCTGGCCAAACAATTACGGCAGATATCTATTGTCAGCAACTGCAAACCATGAAGGAAAAACTAGCTAAACAACCGAGATTGGTCAATCGCTCTAGGCCCCTGTTGCTTCACGACAACGCAAGACCACACACTGCACAACAAACAACCACTGTTAGATGAGCTACAATTGAATGTCTGCGACATCCACCGTACTCCCGGACCTTGCTCCAACAGATTACCATTTTTCCGGAATTTGACAACTTGTTACAAGCATAAAATTAACTCCGATGCGGCAGTCCAAACCGCCTTCAAAGAGTTTATTCATTCTCGCCCCATAGTTTTTTAGTAAAGGGATCAATGAACTACCTATGAGATGGAAAAAGTGCATAGATAATAACGGTGCATACTTTGATTAATTAAATATATTTTCCAAAAATAAAATTGACTTTATATTCCTCCCGTACAAAACGCCTATTTCATATGTAAAGACCTAATATCATACTTATGTTATAAAATCGAAAGACATGTCTGTCTTCTGCGAATACATCTAGTTCTCAATACAAACAAATAGTGTTTTCTACAACTGTGGAATCCTATGTGCGACTCATTCAACGATGTCACCCAACGCCGGCCGTAAATATTACCTAAAAATTAGTATTATAATATAAAAAGCGAAAATACAGCTAAAATTTTCAAATCGTGTAACACTTTTCTAGCGTATGGAAATTTTACAGCGTTTTCTTTAGTGTTTTATACAAGTACATGCTTGTCTTAAGGAACTGTGTGTTAAAACTTTTTAGTGAGGTTTTAACATAATCTTGCTTAAGAAAATGTTATCATTCAATTATCGTTACCTCAGGTTATATAGGTTAGGTCATATAGTCTATACTTTGCCACATAGTACGGTGCTGACTCACCTGCATCCATCTCATCAGGTCGTCACTGCATCTAGTAGAGGGTCCCACAACAGTGCACTTATCGATTCTTCAAGGAAAATGGTCGCTCATTGCCACTTCAGATTAGGAATAGGAAAATTTATTTAATAAAAAAACTGGCCAATTGCGTGTCGGGCACAATGTAGAGGTAGGGTTCCGTAGTTGCCCGTCACAATACGTTTTAGTTAATAGTTTTAGGTCTTTTCTATGGAGTTGTAACGAAATGCTTACTAATCCAAGTGCATTTTAAACGTAGGTCGACTATTACTCGTTAACTTCTTAACTCTAGTTAGCTGTGATAGTTTTCCTTTTAACTTCATTATATATACTACTATTGCGTGTATTTTTCACACTTCCAAAAACAGCAGTTTAGTATGGTAGAGGGGGGGAACACATGATTTTAATGAAAAATACTACTTTAAAGCTAAATATTTCGCAAACGTACCCCTGCATCGAATAGATGTTGTTCCACACCCCCAATGTTTTTGAAAGACCTATCCAACGATACCACACATGATGGAATAGACGGGTAAACAAAATCATCCTCCATTTACTTTTATGGGATGTACCGAAAATAATAATGTTTTTTAAGATTTTTTTTCACAGTTTTCTAGACGTGATTAATATCTATAACTATGCCAAATTATAGATTTGTAGCACCTAGGGTCTCTGAGCAAAACCGCGGAAGGACGGACAGACGGACGGACATGGCGAAACTATAAGGGTTCCTTGTTGTGTAACTACGGAACAATAAAAAACACAACGAAATCGGTTAACTAACTTCCGAGACATAAAAAAATATGCAGTCGAATTAATAACTTCTATTTATTTTATTTTCTATCTTTATTTTATTTTCTATCTTTATTTTATTTTTATGTCTAACTTTATTGAACGTCAGAAATACATAATAAAAAGCGAATTTATGAAAATGTAATATAGCAAGTAAGTCGCTTTTGGGCGTTACTTGTCGATGTTTCAGGAAAGCTCGTTAAAGAAACTAGGTTGCAAATTATGATCCATTTTCCTTTTTAATATCAGGTTTATATATTTATAAAAGTTGATTTCACAACTTTTTTAATTTTTTTCTCGCTAAATCAATACCAAGAAAGGCAGAAATTGAAACGTGGTATGACTATTTACTTCGTTTGACTTTTCATTTGTAATTAGGCATTTTCCCTGGATCCTCAGAGGTAAGAGTGCATCTGCATTATATTTCTAATTGCAAAGTGTGTGTATGTAATGACCATTGTATCCACCCAGCGTCAAGTGGATATATCAATCTTAATTGTATAAATAAAATTAATATGTTATATTGTTAAGAAAAACTCTTCTTTACTAATTTCGACGCGTTTAATTAGGACTTAATTAGTATTTTGATCGTTTTAGTGCTTCGCTTTGATTCGTTAGAACTGAGTTAATTAATTATTGCCTGTACCGGGCTTCAGCTTTTAATTAATTATTTTATTCTTATCTACGCAAAATAGCTTACAATATCCTGAAGTCTTGCACTGGTGTATTTGTTCTTCTTCAATGTAATTTATCATAGAATCCCATGCAGATGGTAACAATAACACCTACAATGGGAGAGGTTCCTGATCTGCTGAGGACTGATACATGCTGATAAAGGTAAAAAAGAATTTCGTTCATATTGGTGTCAGAAAATATTTAACTCCCACATTACTTCTGGGATACTTTATTGCAAAACGTCGAGTGCTTGAAACGAATGTGTCATATTTAACGGTTTGCAATTTACTTTACAAAACATTTCAAGAGCACTGTAACTTAATTATTACTCAGCATTTAAATATTCCAATATTTTATTGCTTAGTTAAATACCAATAAGAATTACTGTCTCAATTTTATTTAACTATCCATTTGTTTCAATTTGTTAGTTGTTATATATTATTTTTATAAAACTAAAGTGACAAACGAACTTTCAGTCCAGTTGGTGGTAAGTGGATACTGCAAACCATAGACACCAGAACCCAATTTCAAACAAAGAAGGCTAGAGATCCGTTGTCACCTTCGAGGACTAAGATGAAATACCTCAGCCTGCAACTATACTCGTTCTCAAAACCCTTCTGAACAAAACACAGCAATTAAGAGGTAAGCAAGTGGGTTGTACTTACCCAGATGGACTGTTAGGCAGAAGGGAGTCCTACTACCTACTAACAACAGCCATATAACAATTTTACTTGAATAACTAAATAATTCACAACTTCCAAATTAAGGGAATTAGGCAATTGCTACGATGCTTTGGAGTATTGAATGCATGCAGATTTTCCGGGCAGTAAAACCAAGCATGATGTAAATGAAATAACAAGCACGTAGGTATTTATCATAGTCCTACAGTCCCATAAAATCACGAGATCATAATAAAACGATATTAATTTTATTAACACTCCTGTTAACTATTTCAAGTAAGCTCAAAATGCTTGTATTGGGAGGGGCATACGACTATAGTCGAATGGCGGATTCAAACCCACGACATTCCGAGTTTGCAGTCTAGGTTGTCGCTTCGTTTGATCCTAGGTCTGTTCTTTTGTCATAATATCCATAACTCTGATATGATAACAGTTTAAACTCCAATCGAATGCTTAATTGAGTTTCCATGCAAAAATAACTTTAATAAAAGAGTAAAACCACGTTAAAAATATCAAAAGAATAAAATAACTTTTTAATTAAATGTTATTCATCAAATAAATTGATATACATGGTAGAGCCATGCTGCAGCTATAATATGGTTGTAGCATGAGTGGGTCGACTCGACCACGGTTTCACAAGAATACCAGCGTAAAATAGTAGCTTAATGCTGCCGTGCTTCGTATGGTGAGCGTAGAGAACTGAAGACATTTTGATTCTTAATCGTGGATATATTTAGATATCTATGGGTCATAGCATTCACTTACCTTTAGGTGGACTCTGTGTTTGCTTGTCACCCTAATTCTATAAAAAAAATATATAAGAAAAAAACCATCACGTATATAGCAGACATAAAATACCCTGACCGGCAAAGGTAAACAATTTCAAAGGTGTGAAACGTCTGGTACTTTTATCCCAATCCGCCTGCCAAGCAAAAAGATTAAGACACATCCCCCTCCTAAAATGAGAGAAGCCAATGTAGTTCACATTTCAAAAAGACATTCTTTCAATACTTTCGGGTCTATGATGAAAAAAGGAAGTATTTTTTTAAAACTCTGTTCTAGTTAGCGTAAATGCTAACAAACCTCTAGAAAGTTTGATTAAAACTCGCTATCCTTATGAAAATATTTGTTTATGTACATATTTATAAATAGGTAAGCAGAACTGATACAAAATGAAACGTTTATTAACAAAGTATACAAACGGAGAGAGCGCTGCGAAAAGGCTAATCAAACGTAATTTTCAAGACTTGTGATCAGCTTTCGCTGAATCATGTAATATTATATTTTGTCAGATTTATTTATGTTATAGAACGGCGCGACTTCTATTAAACTCGTTATTGTGCTAAACTTATCCAAAGTATTTATGTAAATGTTAAGCAATTTATATTATTATAATTTATTACTAGCTGTTCCCCGCGACTTCGCCCGCGTGTGATTTAGGGTTTTAATTTTTTTGCGAGGAACCTTAATTCTTTTTCTAAAATAAAAGTAGCCTAAGTTACTCCTTATGACATCAGCTATCTGCCAGTGAAAGTCCCGTCAAAATCGGTCCAGCCGTTTCGGAGATAAGCCGGAACAAACAGACAGACAGACAGATAGACAGACAGACAAAAAATGTTTAAATTGTATTTTTGTTATAAGTACCGCATATATTTTCATATGCATTGAGTAAAAAGCTGTAATTTTGGCATTACAAACAGACACTTCAATTTTATTTATTTGTATAGATAATGAAATTTATAGAAAATACAACATTAATTTTTGATTTTATTACACTAACAACTGCATAATGAACGAATCTTGAAGATAAGGTAATCTGTATCAAGCTTTATTATAAAAGTAAGTAGTAACGTAACATTTTTAATAAGTCTTAATAAGGAAGAGGCTGCTGCATTAACCTAATTCATATTGGCAGGCTTCACATATTCTCTGAATGTTTCTTAAAATGCTTCGGTTAAACTTTCGTACTAATTTGTGAAGACCATATACTTATGTAAACGCACGATAATTCTCGATTTTTTCAGTGCGATGTTTTCAGTGCTATTGGTGTATTCAAAATAGGTACGTGTTAGCACGCGCACGACTCCATGGTGTTGTATTTGAATATGTGCATTAACTTACGCACAAACCACTAATTCATAACATCTCGTTCGTGTCGTAAGAGGCGACAGAGGGAAACAAATCAGGAGACGGGCAGCAGCGTCTTCGTAATAAGGACTAAAATATATATAAACATAATAAAAACTGCGGTTGTAAACCCGCTTGCAAAGCGTGGCAACTATGGCAAATATGAGGGGAGCAGTGGACTTTAATAGGCTGTAATGGTAATGCACAAATGAATCATGGGTATCAAAGTTGCAACTATTCGTTCTTTAAGTGATATTATTTGTTTAGTCGTTCGAACGTTTCTGTCTATGGTATTTTATTTCTAACGTCCATATGTCACGTATAATGGAAAATATTTCGAAGTCTACGCTCAAAGTTGTTGATCGAACTAGCAGCGTTAAACTTATCGGAAAGAAAAAGTTTAGGGTCATCAATAAACTGAACTCATATAACTTAACAAACTGCTATTTGCCTTAAATGCATAAATTGTTGAATCTTTCGGTGTTCAATATGTAGAGGTAACATTTTTGAAGAGTGTGCACAGGGATTACAAGATTTGATTTCCCTATCCCCTTTCTATATTTGAATAAAGCATTTTTCGTTTTTATTTACAATGCGTACGACACAAAAATGGAATAATATTCCTGCGTTAGCTTATACCCAATGAACACAATGGGTGTCTTAAAACAGGATAGTAAATCAATAGACTTTATTATTTCATAACCTATTTATGAATGGAATTTTAATCAAACACTACCACTACTATAAATTTATAAAATTATTCATGAATATGCCTGCTCTTTCGACCGTGTAGTGGCAGTGTAAGAATATCCACTACCCCATATCGTCCTGTGGGTGTCGTAAGACAAAGGTAAACAAGCCAGGAGATGGGCAGCAGCGTCCTCCTGATAATAACTCAAAATTATAAAAAACTCCGGTTGCCAACCCGCCTGCCAAGCGTGGCAACTATGGCAAAATCCATCACCATGAGGCAATCTACGGAGGAGGCTTATGTTCAGCAGTAGACTTTTATAGTCTGTAATGACTGGATGCCTACTCTTCAAAAAATTATGTTACAGTTTTTCCACTTGGTGATTGGACCCATTTTCTGCCTAGGAGACCGTTTCTGAAGTTGAGGTAGGCTAGCTAGATCTTACCTATTACTATCGAAAAACAGCAGTGCGTGCTGCTGTGCCATTATAATTACAGGCTGTGAGACTTACCATCTTATTTCTCAGAGGTGACAACTAATCTGTGGCCTTCTTTATTTGAAGTTGGTTGCAGATATCCATGGCCTGCAGTAGACACTTACCTCGTGTGACAGACTCTTTTTGTTACTTCAATTTCATAAAAAAAACAAATGCCTAAAAATGTACTACGTCTGATGTTGTTTATCCTTCCAATATTGTTCTAAATTTTATGCTATCAACTTTAGTTTTTGTTCGTACACGGAGACGAAGAACGACGAAGATAACGCAGAGTAACGTACGAACGAAGATAACTAACAAACGTACGTTCAATTTGTTAACTAAATCTTATGTCAACTTAAATGTCTTTCACAAGGAAACACAATATACAAAATTTCAACTGTTCCGTGATCGCAAAGATAAATCCGATACCAAGCATCGGCACAAAAAAATAGTGAAAGTGAATGGCTAAGTCTGCAAGGGGCGCCCTTTTTTTACGTACATACCCATTCGGATGCTTGGACAGAAAAGGAGTCATATCCCCTTATGGTAAGTGGCTACTGCAGCCCATGGACACCTACAACCAACTTCAAATAAAGAAGACTACAGATGCGTTTTCACCTCTGAGGACTAAGATAAAATAGCCTCACAGTTTGTAATTATACTGACTCTCCGTACCAAAACCATCAGACAGCAACACAGTAGTGCACGCGCACCGCTATTTGATATCAGAAATAGGTAAGAGGATTATACATACCCATAAAGTTTGGTTGAAAAAACCTAACAACGGAGTTGCGATGTCAGTATTCGAGTTGTGGCAAAGTAAACAAACAAACAAAAAAAGCAAACTTATAAAATGTAAATAATATAAGTTTTTGCGTCAATATTATTGACGCAAAAACTTATATTATATACATTTGGCTCTAGCCGTGTTGTGAGTCTGTCTCTGACACTTAATTCAAGTCTACGATTGATCATATATATTTTCTTCTTCAGATTCTTCGATTATGTTTTATTGTATTACACAATAATGCCTAGGACGCACTCATTGTGATCACTCGAAGACCGTTATCGCTATGCATGCAGTCGAAACCGTCCCCTGTCGGTAAATTCTCACACATCAAAGGATTGTATCATAATGAACTTCGTATGCGCGGCCGCACTTCAGTAGGCGTCATAAATTACTATTAAAATAGAGAGTTGGTCTTTAGACTACAAACGTTTCGCACGTGTCAGCTTAAAAATTAGGTGTCTGTTCAATGTAAATTAGAGTAAAAACCAAATTTTGAAATTAATAATGAGGTAAAGCCGATATTATGTATTGACATATAAAAAACTCTGTTTAACACAAAGCATATATTATAATTATTTATCATCATCATTATCATTACAGCCCTTCACAAGTCCACTGCTGAACATAGGCCTCCTTCAACGAATGCCATAAGGTCTTTAATTGTTTCACGGCATAAAATAAAAAGCAACCACTTTTATCAACTATCATTTCACCGCCACACCACACCTCCCACATTATCACCATATTAGTTATCACGACAGAATATCTCGATGACGAAACTCTCGAAGTAATGGTGCTTAAAAAAACATTTGCCGTAAGCCAAAAACAAATTTTTTTCACACGAATGTTTTCGCGACGCGTAATGTCTTTAGCACAGGCATATTTTGAGTAAATTGTCGCTATGGTTGATATCACCACAAAGCTAGTATTTAATTTAATTATTCGTCCATTAAATCTATAATAAATATTGATTGCTTTTGAAAAATTTTACTAAAAACGTTGTATCATTATGACTTAAAGTTCAATAAATTTTACCCTAAGTTTAATGTTACAATGCTTAATTCCATAAAACATCACTGGAGAATTTGGTATTCTACACGATACATTATGGGGAGGGTGCGCAGAAATTAAATGACTTGAATCCTCCTTCCCCATTCCAACGTCGGTCGACCAGTAGCTCGGCAGGCTCCCACTTCTTTGTTGTAACGCATTTGAAACACTGTTTGCTTCGACGCCACGTTCGTAGAGTAGTTAAAAAGAGTTTTTTTTAGGGGAAGCCAGTCTTCTTTAACAATATCGACTATATCACCACGCACCATTACTTTTTTAAATGGGTCACGGAGTTGACGTGGTAGAGCCACGATGCAGCTATAATTATGGTTGTAATACGAATGGGTCGACTCGATCGGGTTAGGACCACGCTCTCACAGAATACCAGCGTAAAATAGCAGCTTAATGCTACTGTGTTTCGTATGGTGAGTGTGCAGAACCGGAGACCTTTTTACTGAAACCACCATGCCACCATGGAGGACGGAATTAAAGAGCTTCTGAAGGACTTCGCGCCGTTTTTCCACCCGCTTCAGAAGCTCCGCTGTAGTTCCATCCTCGCCCGGGAACTTGTCGTTTTTAAGGTGCTGGAGAGCCATTCTAATCTCGCTCAGACTGACGTCCAGGATATCATTGGAATAGTTACCCACATTGTAATCGGATGGAAACACAGATGCTGGCAACTTATCCATTGTTGTACGAATGATGAACGACGCAGCAAACCGTTTGGTTCGAATGCGTGGTAAGTCAACAACGAAAGTGTGGAGACTGGCCGAACGTCTGGTTGTCCGATGGTGGAAGGGAGAGGAAGGAATTAAATTATGCAATTCTTGCGCACACTCTCCGAAATGCATTCTGTAGAAAACCGAAAGGCTGGCTACTTTGCGCCTGTGTTCGAGGCTGGTAAGATTGGTTTTGACCAAATTTGGGTCACCAATAAGCCTCTCAGCACGCCTTTCCATTGAGTCCAAAGTTGCTAGGTGGCATTTTGCAGCTCCAGCCCATATATGGCAGCAATACTCCATGCACGACCGGACATGCGCTTTATATAAAGTAAGTAGCTGTCCCGGCGTAAAGTATCGCCGCACCTTTGCAAGGACTCCTAGCTTCCAATGACTTTGAAATGTTTTATTACTCAAGCGACGATGTTTTCCTCCTCCGTCGAGCACGTGGTAAAACAATACCTAAAATTGCAATTAATAAAAATTTATGCTTGTAATTTAAAATTAAATGAAAATTTCGGTTGTAAATATGATGACCATCAAGTAGACTGTGTGCTTGTTTGTCATGCTTAATTTTATAAATAAAAAATTAATATGTGGACGTTCTAGTGCTTCGCTTTGGGTCATTATAACTGAGTTAATTAAATCTTGGCTGTATCGGGCTTCAATTTTGATTAATGATTTTATTCTGATCTACGCAAAATAGCTTATAGTATCCTGAAGTCTTGCACTGGTGTATTTGTTCTTTTTTAATTTAATTTATCATATAATCCCATGCAGATAGTAACACTAACATCTATTATTTGTATTATAACACCTATTTTATGGATTATTATTTCCATTTATTGGGAGAGGTTCCTGTCCAGCTAAGGACTGATACAAGTTGATTAAGACAAAAAGAATTTCGTTCATATTGGTGTCGGAAAATATTTAACTACCACGTTACTTCTGTGATCCTTTATTAAAAACGTCGAGAAAATTATTTCTAAGTGTGACTGAAAGCTGTAGAAATTTCGATTTGCAATTTACTTTACAAAACATTTCAAGAGCACTATAACTTAAATTATATTAAGCATATAAATATTCCAATATTTATTACTTGAGTAAAAACAAATAATAATTACTGTCTTAATTATATTTAACTATCCTTTTGTATAAATCAGAGGTTTTATGTTATTAATAAAACTGAAGTGACAATGAACTTCCAGTACAGCTGGTGGTAAGTGGATACTGTAGTCTATAGACACCAGAACCCAATTTGAAACAAAGAAGGCTACAGATCCGTTGTTACCTTCAAGGACTAAGATGAAACGCCTCAGCCTGCAACTATACTGGTTCTCTAAACCCTTCTGACCAACACACCGCAATTCAGAGGTAAGTAGGAAGGTGGTAACTACCCAGGCGGAATTCTAGGCAGAACAAAAACCTACCACCTACTTAAAACAACCGTAACACATTTACAATAATAACTAAATAAGGAAATATCAAATTGGCAGCAGCAGTAATAGATATTCACAACTTATAAATTAAGGGAATTGATAAATTTGCATTAATTTGTTTTAACTTTATTATAAAACTTACTATCATAAAATGGGGCAACTGTCACGCTGCCTTGGTGTCTTGAATGCATACATCATTTCAGAGCAGTAAAAGCGCCCATGCTGTAAATGAAATAACAAGCACGTATTCATCGTAGTCCTACGGTCCTTCAGAGTCATGAGGTAGCGATATTAACATTACTAAAACTCCTGTTAACCATTTTAAGTAAGCTCAAAATGCTCGTATTAGGAGTGGCATACGACAGTAGTCGAATGGCAGATTCAAACCCACGACGTTTATAGTGTAGGCTACTGTCGCTTCGTTTGATTCCGGGTCTATTCTTTTGTCATAATATTGCTAACACTAACGTTATAACAGTTTAAACTCTAATCGACTATTTAACTGAGTTTCCATGCAAAAAATAACTTTAGTAAAAGAGTAAAACCACATTTAATATCTCAAAAGAATAAAATAGCTTTTAATCTTTTTTAGGGCCGATTTTTCAATCGTCAGTTAAAGGTTATCGATCATCAAATCAATTATAGGCTGACTGAATATAAAAGTCAAACAGTTGAACGATTTTATTAATGAAACTGTCGTTTTTAATTTGTTTAGGTTATAGTTTATTTTATGGATAACTTTTATATGACGATTGAAAAATCGATCCTTAAGGTAGTTCCTTAAGATAGTTCATTAAGTTTATAATTTAGCTTCTGAAATTCGTGATTAGACATACTATAACGAAGAATCAAATCCATAGTCGGTATATATTACAGTTTTCCAATTACTACAATATATTAAAAATTTTAGTGTAATTCTCTACTCTTCATAATATTATTAATTTAGATAAAATTTAAGATTTTATGTAGTGACATATTTAGTGCGGCCTCACCCTCATCTTTGTGATATGCTTAAATGAAGATGTCCCGTAAATCCAATAAGACAATAAGTCTCTGCTAGCTTTATGAAACTAGACAACGAGGTATGCCTAATCCTAGACAAATTGTATAGTTGACTGAGGCCAGCCTATTTACTACAAGGTAAATAAACACATCAACACAATCTAGGGATATTTTTGTTATTCATGTATTGAAATTAAACTAAAAATAATTAATTCAAACATCTTTGAATAATCAAAGTAAAGTATTTTATACTTTAATAGGAAAATAAATAAAAATCTTAATATTTCTTTAAAAATTGAGGTTTATTTTAAAATTAAAAAGTTGTCCTTATAAATTTAATGAAACATTAAATATAATCTATAAAAGCACTTCGGATGTTAATAATGGATCTGCAAATTATTCATTTTCAAAATGCGGTTATGAATATGTCCTTATATAATGTGTATGTATAGTGTATAATATAGTTATCCCAGGTTCAACAAAAATTAATAAAAGTTCACTTTCTGTCACCAGCTTTTCTAAAAATTTCGTTCTAGGTTCATTTTCATTCCAGACATCCCATGAGTGCTCAATTTAGGGGACTAGGCAGACCAGTTCAGGGTCGCCACATTTTGAATGATTTAACAAATTTAATAATTGAATAATTGAACATTTAGAATACACAAACGAATTGTGTCAGTATCAAATTGATATTTTTATCACGTATCACATATTTAACAAAATAAACGTTAAATACGTGATACATGTGAAAATTAAATTTAGCTACAATCATTTCTTATACTTTCGTTTATTGCGTTGGCTTATATTTAAAGCCTTTACATAGATCAAACAAAAGTTTAATTATTACTTGTGGAAAAGTTCACTTATAAATATAAACGTAGAGCTAAAACCATAGAATAAAGTAGTACTAACTAGAACGTTCTAAATTGTGATCACGTACACAGTCCGCTACCAATATTGCATTTTCATAGACACCAAATCCACGTAAAGAACACTGTTTCTGTCAAAGAAATTAACTTCAATATTAACAGAAACATCCTTCATTTTCCGTCAACACGCGATGGTGCAGCGCGGCGCACTAATTGCCTATAAGCCTCTCAAAAATTAGTGGAGGCCTTTTCTCAGCAGTGACACTTATATAAACTGCAACTTTATTGTACGTTAGTTGAAAATATCCGAGTGAGTAGGTTTAATAAACATTTAAAATTAAACGAAACTGAGTCTATTATCTACAGGCTAACATCTAACAACAAAACAAGTTCTAGTGACCTAATTCTCATTTTACTAAAATCAATGTTGTCGCAGCGTGGTTTTAAAATTTGTCATCTGTTTTGGTTTTCAATGGATTTTATTGACTATAATTAAAAATATATAATGATTTACATTAATTATTTTTATTTAAATCATTGCGAGATCCACAAATGTCAGTTAGAGTAAAGATTTAAAACTTGCTATAATAATAGTAGTAATGTCTTCCAAACCACATTTCGGTCACGGTGACCAGACTTACCGGGAACTTGCTATTTACACAGGACAGGATTATAGTGCACGAGTGTGTGCACAAGACCAGATGCACTATCTACATATTCCCGCACTCTCATAGTCTGATGGGACGGCAATCCGACACGACCAGAAATAGACCAGGCGTAGGACTAACGGTTTTACGTGCATTTCCGAGGCCGTGCCTCACCGTGGAGAGAGTGAGACACTGAGTGAAATACCGCCAACATGACTCCGTGCTTCCACTGAGAATTCCTTGACAGAAAAACTCGATAACTGATTTTGGCCAGAATTCAAACCTAAGACCACATAATCAGGAGTCGCGTTTATGACAACTAGACCAATGAGGCAGTCAGTTACTTGCTATAGCATGAATCTAAGTCCTCAGTGGAAAGCGTTCAACGGAACATGTGGCGAGGGGATGTATTTCACACACAACTCGAGCGGGCGAAACTCAGGATACTAATGCAACAGCAAGTGTTTGTAAAGCTTCTTCTGCGAAACCCTGACCATTGAGATCTTACACTGACATATTCAAAAATTTGCGTACGTTTTATAGGGTCCGAAATACATATATTGATATGATAGTAAAGTTAAAAAGAAGAATTGCTCGAGCCGTGGTAGTTCAGTGGGGGCTAATCCCTCGCTGTAAATTTAACAGTACGCGAGCAATTAGGGTTCGATCCCCGCCGACATCAACGTAACTTTTAAGTGCTCATTTACTCCGAGCTCAGCGATGAAGGAAAACATCACGGGGAAACCTAAATGTCTGAGGAATAAAAAAAAATATTTTGAAAATACGTGATGTCTACCAACACGCATTAGAGCAGTGCGGCAGATAATTCCTTGCCTTAAAATAGAAATGAAAGGAGACATGTACCCAGCGGTGAGACTTATATTATAAGCTGTAACTTTAAAGAAAAGCCTTGTAACAGCTATAGGCTGTAACTTGTAACAGAAACGACGTTTATTGGCGGCGTTTTAGAATTTACTACCCCATATCATCCCGTGAGAGGCGACAGAGGAAAACAGAAGATGGGCACAATTGTCTTTCCAATAATAACTTAAAATAATAAGTACTGTGGTTTTCAATCTGCCAAGCGTGACAACTATGGCAAAATCCCCCCTATGAGGCAATCTATGGCGTATATGTTTAGCAGTGGACGTTTGATAGGCCTTAATGCTGAAGACATGTCTTAAACCATGGTCGTTAATTTTTCTGGCAATAATAATACATTTGTTTTACTACTTATGAAAAATTAAACAGTTGACCTTTGAGTTATCATATCGAAGAATAAATTCTATATAAAATTTGCATACATTTTATAAAATTTGCGTATTGTAGATAAATTTACACACATTTAAATCGACAATTAAAACGAATTCCTAATAAAAACAAAATGAGAATAATTTGTCACACGGCGATTACATTTAAATGCGCAGAATGATATTTATAATGTAAACACATCGTTCCGTATTTACCAACCGAACCGAAACAAACAAATGGAAAACCGAAAATGAATCGTAAAAATTTACAAATTATTTTTTTTAAACTTTTCATAAAATATTCATATATCAACATTATTTTTGTAAACGCATCGTGAGAGAATCCGACACTCCAATTTCAGCCTGCGGGTGTCGACGGGGGCGACTATGGAAAACGTTAGAAATACTTAATGGCCTCCGTTAGAAGACGGTATACGGCAGACATCTACCTTTAATGCCAAAATGTAATATAATAGCATTAAAGTAATGTGTACTACGTACTATAACAGACACGCGAACAAAATCTGTGTGGCAGTGAGGGACGTGTGGTCGGAGGCACAGAATACCTTTTTATGGCACAGACTAAGTTTCAGCCCGTGGGCCTTACGCGTTTTACAAACAACCAAGTTTCGGAGTCTCTTCTAGAACTTAGCACATATTACTTCGATGTATGATATCTTTATTGCCAATGTGCCATACTATGTCGACGTGAGCAGTGTCAAAAGTGCCGACGTCTGATGCTGAAAGGGTTGATTTTTTCTCTAAAGCGTCAAGCAAATCCCGCCCACAAAGTAAGACCCATGTTCAGCAGTGGCCTGTTTGTTACGATGTGATAAAGATGATTAAGAATTCTATGTTATAACAAATTGAAAAATTATAAATATATGGTTGATAAAAATAACAAGGAAAAATTACATTTTTTAATTGAAATATTTTTCAACCAAATATGTCAAAATAATTACACTTACTTTGGAATATTTTTAATTAATAATAGTTACTCAATTTACAACTGCAGTTAATATTTTTTAACCATTACAGCCTATAAAAGTCCACTGATTAACGTAGGTCTTTTCCATAGATTATATATTTGCCTTAGTTGCCACGATTGGCAAGCGGTTGGCAACTGCAGTTTTTATTTTTTTTACTGTTGTTATCGGGAAGATGTTGCTGCCCATCTCCTGGTTCAGTTTCCCACTGTCGCTTCTTACGACACCGACAGATGGTATAGGCCAGTGGATATTTGTACACCGCCACTACACGGTTAGCAGTAGTTTTAGCAGTTTACAATATTTTTTTACATACGATTTACACTGATACAAAAATTAAAAGGTATCGGAATTTCTATGAACGACCTTTATAAATTTTAAGTTGAAATATTCAATAGCATTCTAGTGAAATCCTAACAATTTTTTGAGATTCTTCTTCAAATCTATAAAAACACTTAAATTTTATTCACGTGTATACACTATATAACCGCGTTTATGAAGGATGAGTGGTTCGTACATCTCTTTGTACAAACAATTTTACTCCAATAAGTCATCGGATGATAGGATGTTCTGCAACCAGATATCTGACCCAAATTGAGGTGTATGACCTGTTTTTGTAGAGCTTTTCCAATAATGTTATGATGCGAATATACTCTATCTTCTTGTTTTGTGTAGGCTTACAGAATTTTGTTTATTAACTTTGTTTATTAGCAATATTTCATATTATAATTTTACAGGTTTAAATCATACTGTTTACCCAAGATCCTGATTCTGGATGCGGCAAGAGCTCTTGGGTGATGTGTATAATAAATTGATGTAGTCTAATTCCCAAAATAAAAATCTTGACTTTAATTGTATTAATTGCGTATAATTCAAGAACTAAGGGATGAAACAGGATTTCTATATTAAAAGATAATTGCAAATATACATAAAAGGTGAACTACTATGTTAAGTTAAACTATGATATCCTGTATTGAAGAAGTCTAGAACCGTTATTTTAATTCGAATTTTTTGATTGGCCCGGGCTATTTGTCATTGTTGCGTTTCGATTTACGATAAAACGCAACAAAACTAATCGTGTAAACATATTTAATTAGAAATATATAACTCTAAACATAACTGTACCTGTGCACCGGAGACGTGTAATGGCGGCATACGAGAATCCATTAACCCATATCATCCCGTGGGTGTCGTAAGAGGCGACAGAGGAGACTGATACGGGAGATAGGCAGTAGCATCATCCTTATAATAACTTACCTATATACTTACCTACAATCCACCCAAAGTATACTGCTTTTTTAATAAATTTAAAGGCCATGCCTAAATGTGTAAAATAGGGGATGAAGTTTTTGATGTAAATATTAAGACAAAATTTGACTTTGTTATATTCCTTAGTCCACTCAAAAGTGTAAAAAAAAACGTTTAATAAAAAGTAAAAGCCGACTTTGAAGATATAAAAATAATAGAATAATTTTACTCACACTGAAGTCTAGGCTCTAATTTACTATTATAGATATATTTGACATATATAAATTTCACAATACACTATGTCAGCATCGATTTCAGTATGTTATTTTTAGTTCTTCTACAACTTCTGCTTTACCTTCTTATAAAAAGTTTAAATTTTCTTTTAATAGAAACAGAAGAATTTTGGTTTCAACCACTGTTGTTTTCTTTCCATTCTATAAAAAGTCACATCTAAAAGTCGGAAAATGAGGTTTTGTGCTGGCGTTTACTTTTGTGATTGACATACCGTGGAGATATTATGATAATGTGTGGCACATTGTTAAGGCAGACAAAACGTAGTGATTATGTTCTCTTTGAATCAGACAGGGCTAGATTACTCGTGCACTTCATATCTGTATACATAGAAGTCCTTTTGTCCGTTTTGTTATTTGATGAAAAAAATCGATAAATAACAAGATTTGCAAGAGTTGCTGAGGGATTTTTCTTATTTCATTATTAATCAAAATGTTCTTACTAATATTACGTCAAGTAAAACCATGACATGGTTCGCGTCAAATAAAATCATAGACGTATATTTTATGATATCTTTCATAAGATAAATTTGGAAAATGTAGTACTTTTTCCTTTAAAATATCTAAATAATTAACCATCTTTTAATTAATTTTTGATTTCGTATTTGTAATTATGAAATTTATTTCGAAGTGAATATATTTTTTTGTTATAGTTATTGCTTTAATTGTAGTTTTTTAATTTGCTCAATTGTGTGCTTTAAGGTAAGGACAGACGTTCTCATAAGTAGCACGTGTGTCATTGCTAGTAATGAGCATGCTTACTTTGAGTGTGCTCAAAAATCAACCGATGTTTGATTTTCGAGCATGCTACCTGAGGCGCGGGTAGAAGGGGGCGTGCTCCGAGCGCGTGTGAACAGGTTTGCTTATTTATGAGTATGCTTTAAGAGTGCTTATTGCTGGCAAATGTGGACAGTTGCAGAGCATGCTAATTTTAAGCAAGCTTATGAGCATACTTATTTTTGAGCACGTCTGCCCATACCCTTACGAGATAAATTTTGAATTAGTTTACTCATAATTAGTTTAGTTGCAGTCAATATCATAACTGATAAATATTTTAAAACTTTGAATTTTCCGCCTATTCTTATCGGCACCAAAAGTTTTTCTTATTATATATATACTTTATATATATTGTTATTCCTATCAAAAGTCCATAGCTGAACATAGGCTTCTTACATAGATTGCCTTATAGGGTGATAATTGTTTGCGCAGGCATGTTCGCAGCCGCAGTATTTAATTCTTATATTGCTTAGTCTCACAGAGTAGTGGCGGTGTAAGAGAATCCACTGCCCCATATTATCATCTCAAGGATTTGATGGATCTTATCATCTATCTGGTAAGAGAAGATAGAGAAAAATTAAGTAGAACATAGGCAGCAACATTTCTGATAACAACTCAAAGTATTAAAAAAGCGCAAGCGCAGAAACAATGGCAAATCTCCCCTACAATCTATGGAAGAAGCCCATGTTAAGTTTTACGTGATAGAGCCACGCTGAGCATGAGCAAGCGTGGCAACTATTGCGTAATCCGTATATCCGTAAATATGAGGCAATCTATAGAAGATCTATGACTTTTTTAGGTTGTAATGGATGGATGGAAATAGGTAACAGAAAGTAAGGAAGTTGTACATTTTATAATGATTTATAAATAAAAAATACATAAATAATAAAGTAAATATGTAGCTAATGCCGTGTAGTCGTATGAAGTCGTGGTGAAGGAGAATCGTGGGTGTCATAAGAGGCACCTGTACGATGTCATAGTTTATGATAGATAGACGATAAACGTGGTAGAGCCATACTGCAGCTATAATATTGTGGTTGTTGCACGAGTGGGTCGGCTCGACCACGCTCTCAAAAGAATACCAGCGTAAAATAGCAGCTTAATGCTGCTGTGCTTCATATGGTGAGTGTAGAGAACTGGAGGCGTTTTGATTCTTAAACGTGGATATTTTTCGATGGCTATGGGTCATAACATCCACTTACTATCAGGTGGACTGTGTGCTCGCTTGAAAAAAACCATTACTTGTGTACCAGACGTAAAATATTCAGACCGGCAAACGTAAGCAGTTTCAAAGGTGTGAGACGTCTGTTACTTTCATCCCAATCCGCCTGCCAAGCAAAACGATGAAGACAGATCCCCTTCCTAATGAGAGAAGCCAATGTGAACTCTTTCGGGCTTATGACGAAAAAAGGAACGATTTTTTTTAAACTCTGTTCTGGTTAACGTAAACGCTAACAAACCTCTAGAAAGTTTGATTAAAACTCGCTATCCTTATGAAAATATCTGTTATGTCTATTTATAAATAGGTAAGCAGAACTGATACAAAATGAAACACAAAGCATACAAACGGAGAGAGCGCTGCGAAAAGGCTGATCAAACGTAATTTTCAAGACTTGTAATCGACTTTCGCTGAATCAAATATAATATTTTGTGAGATTTATTTATGTTATAGAACGGCATGTCTTCCAATAAACTTGTTATTGTGCTAAACTTATCCAAAGAATTTATGTAAATGCTAAGCAATTTATAATATTATATTTTATTATAATGAAATTTATAAAAAATACAACATTAAATTAATGTTTATTTTATTGATAATCTGTATCAAGCTTTATTATAAAAGTAAGTAGTAACGTAACATTTTTAATAAGTTGCACTACTGGCCTTATATCTAGTCTGTTCTTGAGAGATTTTAAGGACAAGAGCCTGCTGCATTATCCTAATTCATAGAATAGAATAGAATTTTTTTTTTCAATGAAGATTATAGTACATTATACTTATTGTTTTTTTTTTACTTTTACCATTGAAGAACCAGCAAGAAACCCAGCGGAACTTTTTAAAAAAAAGCACAATTTACAATATAATATTTTATACAATTGTTATGAAAACATCTAGAAACAGCATGGTAGCGATCACCTTATTCCCAGGGGTTATTGTCAGTCATGTACTCTTTAGTAGTATAATAACCCTTACTAGACAATTTTTGCTTATTAAATAATTTAAACCTTTTAATAGATAAGATCTGCATATTTTCTGGGACTTTATTGTAAAAGCGTATATATTGCCCCATGAAGGAATTACTGACTCTTTGGAGTCGGAAACTGGTACCTATAACTAACTTGTGCTTGTCCTAGTATTTACAGAATGTTACATTTTTAATAAAACTATTTTTGTTTTTGTGTACATACATTAAATTCTCGTAAATATATTGAGAGGCCTAAGTTAATATATTTATTTCTGTAAATTTTTCTCTAAGGGATTCCTTCGGACCTAGGTTATAAATTGCTCTTATGACTCTTTTTGCAAAACAAAAATAGTTTCAATGTCAGTCGCATTACCCCATAGCAAGATTCCATATGACATTATGCTACGGAAATAACTAAAATAAACTAATCTAGCTGTTTCAACACATGTAAGGCATCTAATCGTTTTTACAGCATATGCTGCAGAACTAAGTTTGCTAGCTAGTTTAGGTATATGAGGGCCCCGTTGAAGCTTCGCGTCAACTGTAATTGCGAGAAAATCAGTGGATTCGAAAAGGCTCATCTTCTCCCATTTAAAAGCACACTGGTATTCACCTGTTTAACATTAGGTATAGTGAACTTAATACATTTCGTTTCATTATCGTTCAAAAGCAAATTATTGACGTCAAATAGTGTACTATTTTTGATATAGCATTATTCACTTCGTCATATTTCAATAATTGCCTTTTTAGTCCGAAAATCAAGATGTATCATCAGCAAAAAATACTATATCATGGTTATTCCCTACCAAGTAAGGGAAGTCATTAATATAAACTAAGAACAGGAAGGGACCAAGAATTGAGCCCTGAGGAACATCCATAGATACTACCGATCCGAAAGAATTGCTCCCATTAATAACAACTGTTTGCAATCTATTATTTAGATATGATGTAATATGTTTGAGTGCTATATTTTTTACACCATAATGATGTAGCTTCCTGATTAATGTCTCATGGTGAACACAGTCGAAATTCTTGGAAAGATCACAAAATATACCCGAAGCATCTTCTGAATTTTCCCATGCACAGAAAATATGTTTGATTAGCTCAACACCAGCATCAGTTGTCGAGCGACCCCTTGTAAATCCAAACTGAGTAATTTATTTAAATTATTTAATAAATTTTTTTTCCAAGTCATTTTAATTTTATTAGAGACATTCTTAATTTGAAATATTTTGGAATATTTTTTTACATATTCTCTAAATGAAACACCATGATTATATAATCTTTCATTGTAAAGGTCATATAACTTTTGTCTACTCCTATGGATTCCTACTGTCGCCCACTCATTAAACGATTTGCGACTGTTTAAAGAGAGTGTTTTAGAAGTAAATATTTTATTAAATTCAAGACTTATTAGTTTAAATAATGATCCATATAAATAGTTAGTATAGTTTTTATATGGAATAAATGGCAGCTTTTTCACTATACTTCTTCTAAATCCCTCTAAGCGATGTTCATTTATTTTAACAAGCGTAACTTTCTTATCTTTCTGTTTTTTGTGCATGTAAGGTAGCGAGACCAACTGTCCACAGTGATCAGAACTTAAATTTTGAATAATTAATTTATGTAGAGGTTCAACGTCAGTAAAAATATTGTCTATACAAGTTGCATAGAGTGTAGGCTCTGCAATACGTGTTGGCTCAAAGAACAAATTAACAAGGTTGTATGATTTGAGCTATGATTTAAACTTAATACTCATGGAAGAAGTTTCAAGGAGATTGATATTAAAGTCTCCACATATGACGACAGATTTATTCTGTTTATTTAAGCTTAAGCAAATCTTCCTCCATTATTTTTCTTAAACAATCATACATAGAATGTGGGGGTCTGTAAACACTGACAACAATGAAGTGCTCGAACTCAACACATGCCATTTCTACAGTTCGCTCAACATAGAAGCTCACAATATCCTTACGTTCTTTACTTATTAATAATTTATTAGCTAATATTAAGGAGCCACCGCGTAAATTTTTTTTCTCTGTTAAAGCAACTGACCACTTGTTGTTTACTGAAATTAAACATATTATAGTAATAATATTTTAAACAATGTTCAGTTATACAAAAAATATGTAAGGTGTTACTATTTAAAAACAATTCAATTTCTAATTCTTTGTCCAACATTGTTTTTATGAGAAATTATACAAATAAATATTATGTGAGCTACATTCTGGATAACTTAAATTGTTACTATGATTGCTATAGATTACCTCCAGTGTCTCATTTTCTAATTTAAAATACTTGGAACTGATTCCAAATTCAATGTAAAGTTCTTGGCTGAGTTAAAATATTAGGTCCTTACATATGAAATTAGCGTTTTATAGTACTGGCCACTTTGATCTGAAATATCTCCTCTTTGGTTAAGAATTCCAAATTCAAATTTATAAATTCATTTAGCTGGTTCATTTGAGTTTTGAAAATAGTCATTTATTTGTTTTTTCTTCATTATTTTATTATTTGGCGTCGCTTATTACCGCACAATGGAAAACATGAAATATCGGTATATTTACGAGTACGAGTTCTACCGTGGCACCAGTGCTGCAGAAACAGCTCGAAGGATTAATGATGTGTACGGCGCTGGTGTCGCAAAAGAAATCACGGTACGTTTTTGGTTTCAACGTTTTAGTTCTGGAAATTTCGACCTTCAGAACCAACCCCGTGGACGGCCGGAGACCAAAGTGGAAAATGAAGAATTAAAGGCTATTATGGAAGCGGATCTATCACAAAGCACTTCAGAGACAGCTGCAGGCTTCGGGGTAAGTGATAAAACGGTATTAATCCACTTGAAGCAAATCGGGAAAGTAAAAAAACTTGAACGATGGGTACCTCATGAATTGAGTGATTCGACCTTGCAAACACGCGTCGACTGCTGTGTTACTTTGCTCAACCTCAACTTTGAAAAGTGGATACTGTACGATAATCGAAAGCGCTCGTCGCAATGGCTGAACCCTGGAGACCCAGCCAAATCCTGCCTAAACGAAAATTGACTCAGAAAATGTTACTTGTGAGTGTTTGGTGGACTAGCGCCGGTGTCGTTCACTACAGCTTTCTAAAATCTGGCCATACGATTACCAAAAACGTACCGTGCTTTCTTTTGCGATACCAGCGCCGTACACGTCATTAATCCTTCGAGCTGTTTCTGCAGCACTAGTGCCGCGGTAGAACTCGTACTCGTAAATATACCGATATTTCATGTTGTCCATTGTGCGGTAATAAGCGACGCCAAAGAAAAAGATAATGAGGAAAAAACAAATGAATGACTATTTTCAAAACTCAAATGAACCAGCTAAATGAGTTTATAAATTTGAATTTGGAATTATTAACCAAAGAGGAGACATTTCAGATCAAAGTGGTCAGTACGACAAAACGCTAATTTCATATGTAAGTACCTAATATTTATTAATTTTCATATATTTCCCAAATTTCCTTCTAGTGTTCTTCTGTTCCTTTCTGCTGTTCTTGATGTAACAGAATTATCATCAGTCAAATCTATTGATTTGCATTCTACAAGCACATTGAACATACTCTGAGTTTGGGGTGCTTGCAAGTTATCTATAAATTGTTTAATTTGCAAAATTTGCTCATTAGCTTTAGTTAACTGTAACTGCAATGCAGCAAAGAATATGAGGGATCCCTCAAAATCCCTCAGCAGTCAATCTGAGGGATTCTTCATATTCTTTGCTGCATCGGTCAAACTCATCGACTGTCTCCTGGAGCTGATCCCTTTCCTTATACTGGAGCTGATCCCTTTCCTTTTCAAATATCTATAAATTATTATTTCATATTATTATCATAGAAATATCATCAAGCTTTAGGCCGGGCGCACTTTGGTTACACTTTCGTATGAATTTGAGAAGTCCATATAGTTATAAAAATGCACGACAATTCTCGATGCGTTCAGTGCTACGTTATTGCGATGTATTTAAATAATTTACATTTTTTTTTACGCACAAATTTTTCATGGACGACGAGGTTGCAACAAATCGTTCTTTAAGTGATATTATTTATTTAGCCGTTTGAAAGTTTCTCTCTATGGTGAATAATCTAACGTCCATGTGTCATCATTTTTTAATGACCATGCGTCACCTATACCGGAAAATATTTCGAACTCTACGCTCGAATTTGTTGATCATTATGGAATAGTGGGGCCAAATATTATGGGCGTGCTTCTCAATACCAATTAACAACCTTAAACTTAGCGGAAAGGCAAAGTTCAGGGTCATCAATAAACTAAACTCATATAACTTATCAAACTGCTCTTTGTCTTGAGCAAATGCATAAGATGTTCAATCTCTCGGTGTTCAATAGGTAAAGATAACATTTTTTTAACGGGGTGCTCAGGGATTACAAGATTTGATTCCGCAATACCTTTTCTGTATTTAGATGAAGCATTTTTCTTTTTTCTTTACAGTGCGTACAAAACACAAACGGAATAATTTTCCTGCATCAACTTATGCCCTATGAACACAATGGGTGTCTTGGAATGGAATTTCAGTCAAACACTACTACTACTATAATGTTATAAAATTATCTCATTATGTCTTATCTTCCAACATGAAGTACCTACCACATGGAGAGTCGCTGGGGCTTCGAAGAGCACATTGAGCACCTAGTCCCCAGATTGAGAGGGTCTGTGTCCGCCACACAGACTGCTGCCCAATCTAGTGGGAACGAAGGAGGAAATACGCCGCCTCTATGCGGGGGTAGTGTGGTCCGTAGCCTTATACGGGGCACCTGTGTGAGCGAAAAGGCTAGCCATTCGACGCTGTAGATCTAAAATCTACAGTGTCCAGCGGAGGATGGCTATACGGATCGTGCGAGGATACCGCACGATATCCTTTGAGACGGCAACAGTACTGGCTTGCTTTCCACCCCTAGATAAACTGGCGGATATGGATGCGAGGGTGTACAACCGAATCCGCATCCTCAGTCAGAGAGGTGGCAGTATTGCCAGATGAGGCGTTCGAGTCTATAAAACGGCAGGAGTGACAGAACGGGTTGGCGATATGGCGCACTCGACTCAACGAGGACCGCTATGCCCGCAAACGCGTTATTGGTGGCAGCCTGCCGGTCTTCGAAGCCTGGATGCAGCGACGAGTAGGAAGACTCACCTACAGACTTACACGGATAATTATCGGGCATGGGTGCTTGGGTGATTATCTGTGTAAGATCGGACGTGAAGCGAACTGGTTCCACTGCTGTGGACAGGACCAGGACTCCGCGTCCCATACGCTAGCGGTATGTCCAGCGTGGGAACGGGAGCGGACGATCCTGGCAAGCCGGGTCGGTGGGGACCTCTCCCTGCCAGCATTCGTGTCGGCGATGCTGAACGGGGACTCGGCGTGGAGGGCCGTAGCCACCTTCTGTGAGTCCGTAATGGTCCAGATGGAGGCTGCTGAGAGGGATCGGAGGAGAATAGATCCTACTCGGAGACGAAGATATCAAGGCGTTCGTCACGGCCCTCCCCTTGAAGATAGTGTTCCCCTACTAGAAACGGGGTCTCTGGGGTTGCAGGTGTTTGGAGCGGGGGCCTCGAATGCCTAGTAACGTAACCCCAGAGGAGGACGATGGCTCGGAAGTGGTCCCGAGACATCGTGATAGCACTGCGAGGGTGCTGGAGGCAGTAAGTACTGCCCCTGGGACGTGTTCCCAATAAAGCAAAGCGAGAGAGGGGCCCCGGTTGCGTTCCGAACGGAGATCCCGGGACCCCTCGTACATGCTGATGGAGAGCACCGTGGGGTTTTTAGCCGGTAGGAGTCCGGCATAACCTTCCGGTTGCCCCTGCAGCCAAAAGTATCCATGAGGATTTCCCCACGAAAAAAAAGGCTAGCTAGATTTTACCTATTACTACCAAAAACTGCAGTGCGTGCTGCTGTGCCATTATAATTACAGGCTGTGAGAGTTACCATCTTATTTCTCAGAGGTGACGACTAATCTGTGGCTTTCTTTATTTTAAGTTGGTTGCAGATACCCATGGCCTGCAATAGCCACTTACCTCGTGTGACGGACTCTTAGTTCGTTTGTTACTTCAATTTAATAAAAAAACAAATGCCGAAAATTGCTCCTACCTCTGATGTGGTTTATGCCTCCAATATTGTTCTAAATTCTATACTGTTTTTTCTAAATTATTAACTTTCGTTTTTGTTCGTATAAGCTCATGCTTCTGAAGACAGAGAACGGCGAAGATAACGCAGAGGAACGAATGGACGAAAATACTACTACTATTAACAGAAGTTGAATCTTGCGTTCCATTTTTTAACTAAATCTTACATATCTTATATGTCTTTCACAAACGAACACAATATAAATTTTTTTTAATTTCAGCTGTTCCGTGAATGCAAAGATAAATTTGATACCAAGCATCGGTACAAAAAAAATTGAAAGTGAATGGCAAAGTCTGCAAGGGACCCTAGATAGAAGTTTATCGACCAGGTTTGCGATATATTGAAGAAGATTAAAAAACAATATTAGGAGTACCCTTAATCCACAAGCATGTACGCGTAGGTAGTATCGTGCCAAATAGAACTCTGCCTACCACTTTGGGTAACAGGCGTGAGAGTTTATGTATGTATTATGTAAATATTACAGTTATAATTAAAACTCCAAGTCATGTAAGACGTTAGCGTTTTAACTTTGTAATTTTCTTAAGTTAGATTATACGTTAAGAAATTTATAACATTTATATTATTAAAAGCGTCTAATAGAATTTACAAGTAAGGCGGCTAACTGATCCGGATTCTGCGGGGTGTTAACTGTTATTGTTATTAGTTATAATTACATTTACGGGAATTAAAACTCGTAAATATGTAAAATTTACGCGATTTATATAGCCTTAAATGTGTGCCAAAGACCCATAAATATGTTTGCTTCTAATTAACTTGTATAAAAAATTAAATTTATTATGGACTTTCTTCTTAATTTGATTTTTAATTCGAAATTTCGTATTTTTAACTCACTTCTGGTTTTATTGGATAATGGTATTTTATAGTTAAGCCAAATTCCAATCATCGACGTGACACACTTTAAGAAAAAGAATTATGTAGAAACAATTTAGTGGAGAGCTGTGGTAGCTCAGCGGCTAAGTGCTCTCTGTAAATTTCACAGTACGCGAGAAACCCGGGTTCAATCCCGGCGGCACCAATGAAATTGGTAATTGCAATTTTATGTGCTGATTTACCACGTGCTCGGTGGTGAAGGAAATTATCATGCGGAAACCTGTGAAGTTCGCCAGCATGCATTGGGGCATTCCTTGCCCAAAAACCCTCTCAGAAATGAGAAGAGGCCTGTGCCCATCAGTGGGATGTATATAGGCTGTAGCTTTACTAACTTAGTTGTTCCTTTAATGTTTTATGTTGTTGTATTAGCACGGATCACTATATATTGAAATTGCGGGTTTCAATGTATCGTACTATTTTATATTTATAGTTTCTTTCTAATTTTCTCTGAATTTGATGGTAATAATATTCCATCACCACGTATCAATATTCCATCACGTCATACTGGTGGGTCCCCGCATTTGTTCTTGAGCGTTGCTGCATCTCTACTAATAATTGACAAATATTTGTTTTTTGAAGTTGAAGTGACAAATGAACTTACAGTCAATGGCCCCGTAACAAACAATAAAGAAGCCTACAGATGCGTCGTCACCTCTCAAGACTAAGATGGAATGGCCTAACAGCCCGTAATTATATTGGCTATCCATACCGGCCCTTCAGACCGGAACACAGTAGTGCACATACTCCTATTTCACTACAAAAATAATAAGAAGAGTGATAACTACCCAAACAGACACCTAGCCAATGCTACCACCTAATAAGACACAATGGGACTTTAGGCATTACAAATCCGGCATCAAGTTATGTCATTGCTCCTAGAGGTAATCGTAGACAAAGGTTATTTCTTGTAACCCAAATAGGTATTGAATGGATGGATGAAAAAGCCAGACTACATAGCGATGTTAATAACAAATTGTAGCCAAAGTTAATATTGGTGCAAAAACGCAAATAATTTTGGCTCGTGCCGTGTTGTGAGTCTGCCTCTGTTACTAAATCCAAGTCTACGATTGTCTTATATCTTTTCTTCTTTGGCTTCTTCAGGTTTGTTTTATTATCTTGGAGTATTGCCTAGGCCGCACTTATCGCGATCACTTGAATAACTTTATCGCGATGTATCCAGTCAAAACGTCGCGACACTTCGGGTAAATCCGAAGATACATCGCTCCGTTGTCGGTGAATTCTCGCGCATCAAAGGATTTTATCACGATGAACTTTGTTTGTCCGGCCACACTTCAGTTGGCATTATAAATTATTATTAACATAGAGAGTTGGCGTTCAAACATTAAAGTTTCGCAAGTGTTAGCTTAAGAATTAGATATTCCACTGTCTTTTCAATATAGATTAGAGTAACAACCAAATTTTGAAATTAATAATGAGGTAGAGCTGATATTAAGAATTGACATAAATAACCGTGTTTAACACAAAGTAAATGTAGCAAATACTATGATTATTTATCATCATAATCATCATTATCATTACAGCCCTTCACAAGTCCACTGCTGAACATAGGCCCCATAGGCGAAGGAATGCCACAACGCCTATAATTATTTGACGGCATAAAATACAAAGCAACCACATTTATCACCTATCATGACCCCACCACACCACAACCCCCACATTATCACCCCTACTTGACCAAATTATCAGTTATCACACTATCAGAATATCGCGACAACGCAACTCCGAATTAATGGTGCTATGTACGTATATTTGCCGTAAGCCGAAGACAATTTTTTCTCGAACGAATGTTTTTTTTAAATATATATTATACTAAGCCAGCGCTTAGCTACAATCCCACCTGATGGTAAGTGGTGATGTAGCCTAAGATGGTGAAGCACTGACTTAACAACAGCCTACTTACTCTTGCCTTGAAGACACCCACACTGTAATCGGATGGAAAGACAGGTGCTGGCAACTTGTTCCACTCCTTTGCTGTACGCATGATGAACGATGTAGCAAACCATTTGGTTCGAATGCGTGGTATCGTAAGTCAACAACGAAAGCGTCGAGACTGGCCAAACGTCTGGTTGTCCGATGGTAGAAGGGAGAGGGAGGAATTAAATTATGCAATTCCTGCGCACACTCTCTGAAATGCAACCTGTAGAAAACCGATAGGCTGGCTACTTTGCGCCTGTATTCGAGGCTGATAAGATTGGTTTTAACCAAATTCGGGTCACCAATAAGCCACTTAGCACGCCTTTCAATTGGGTCCAAAGCTGCTAGATGGAATTTTGCAGCACCAGCACATATGTATATGGCAGCAATACTCCATGCACGACCGAATTTGCGCTTTATATAAAGTAAGCAGCTGTCCTGGTGTGAAGTGCCGCACCTTTGCAATGACTCCTAGTTTCCTTACAGCTGCTTTGGCCTTGGACTCAATGAACCGCCCGAAGTTCAGATTTGAGGATACCTTAAGCAAAAACAACTGAAGGCGATCGGTGTACTCCAGTGATACATTTCGGAAAGAAGGAGCCAAGGTGAGCTGGTTCCTTGTTGCAATGAAGAGACACGCTTGTGTTTTGGAGGCGTTGAATTTCAAAAGATTGGCATCGCCCCATTCTTCTTTTCAGCTTCTTTTTCGGACTGGATTTCAGACTCTCCACAACTGTCCTATCGTGTGCATACCCATAGATACCGGGCATAAGCAGATCATTAATATGCAGCAGGAAGAGAGTTGCGAAGAGAACGGACCCTTGAGGAACACCGGCGTCAGTCAGCATAGGATCGGATGAGCAGGCATCGACTATGACCCGGAGAGCCGTTCACTCAGAAAGTACTTTACGACGCATCTGTAGCCTTCTTTAAAAATCAGACCAGGGGATAAGCCGTACGCTGGAAGCTTACCCAAAAGGCTAGCGTGCCAAACTCTATCAAAGGCCTTCGAGATATCAAGGGAAAGAGCAAGTGCTTCCCCACTGTTCTCGAGTGCCTCGCCCCATACGTCTGTGGCATACGCTAGAAGGTCCCCAGCTGACCGGTTTCGGCGAAACCCGTATTACCGGTCACTAAGGAGGTAATTCTGTTGTAGGTATGTCATTAAGCAGGCCGATAATTGGCAGGGTCCGCACGGCTGCCTTTTTTCGCAACAGGCTGCACGTTGGCCAGCTTCCAGGATTTTGGCACTATTCGAGTCCTAAACGAGAGGCGGAACAAGAGTGTCAGCACAGGAGACAACTCAGGTGCACAAGCCTTTAGAACTATAGCTGGTATCGTGGCTCCATCGTGCCGGTCTGACCAGATGGTCAGACCGGCACGATGGAGCCACCTTGGGATTTTTCGCTAGTTGGCGGGTCAGCCTTTCATGAGTAGCTAATTCACTAATGGGCCCCCAACTACCTGCAGTTGGCCAACGGAACACCGTGCTTCGGATCCCACTATCCTCCACGATCAAGCACCCGACACAGCAACAACTGACGCTTCGCACCCGTTTCACACACACAACACTACTCTTCAGACCCATTCTCCATATGGCTTCACCAAGCATCATGCCGGAACACAACAACGTCATTTAGCGACAAGACTTTGCATTGGTAGGTGGTAACCGAAAAGCCAGCGGCCGAAACCTACCACCGGAATTGGTGCTGCTCGTTTAGCACTACCCGGAGCACACGTGTAGGGAGTCAGATTTCAAGTATTTCTTACGGAAGCGAGCAGGCTCATCCCCCAATGTTTTCGCGATGCGTATTGTGTTACTCCTTAATACAATTTGTAAAAAAAAATGCTTGTGTTAAGGAGCTTCTTAACACAGGTATTTTTTTTTACAAATTGTCGCCATGGTTGATATCACTACAAAACCAATATTTTATTTTATTTTACGATTCATCCATTGTATTTTTCTATATATAAAAATCAATTGCTGTCCGTTAGTCTCGCTTAAACTTGAAAATGGGTTTGAACGATTTTGATAATTATTTTTTGTGTGCGTTTCCATGGATAGTTTAGATTCACGATTGGACTCGGTATGTGGCGCTGTTGCCGAGATCCCGAAATCACCCGTGCGATTCCAGGGCTGATCGCTAGTTGATAATAAATATTGATTGCTTTCGAAAAATCTCACTAAAAATATTTAACATTATTACTTAAAGTTCGATAAATTTTATCCTAAATTTAATGTTAAATCTAACGTTTAATTCTGTAAAGCATCACAAGAGAATTTGGTATTCTACAGAATACATTTTGGTTAGCGTGCGCAGAAATTACATGAATTGAATCCTCCCTCCCCATTCCACCATCGGTCGACCAGTAGCTCGGCAGGTCTTTGTTGTAACGCATTTGAAACAAACTGTTTGCTTCGACGCTACATTCGTAATGCGTACAGCAAATAGCCGCCTTTTCACGACACGTGCATTCATTCGTGATCGAAGTGTGCGGGATTAAACGCGGGAAAGCTTGCACGTGCAATCGTGAGTGATTGCTTTTATCCATTTTTATGTGCGTTGAATCTTTCACGCGTTATTACTTCTTTATTTTTATTCAAAGAGGAAAGAGCGTCGTGTAAAGGCTAATCGTGCTTCAGTACGGGAAACTTCCGCGACCTGTAGTATATGAAAATCACGCAGTTTTGTTAAACGCGCGTTCTGAAGACTAGTTTTCTAAGAAATGAACAAAAGAGTTAGAAAGTATATTACACAAGTAGTTATGTTTGCTGGTCTAAGCGTAAAATAGATTATATATCTTTATTTTAATATATTATAAAATTAAATTAAACATAAGATGGCATGCATGAGACTTGTATATTGCCAAGAATTTTGTAATAAGATCCTTGCTCCCCGCCAATTTTCATGTAAATTATGTTTGAAACACACAGACTTGAACGCATGACTGAGGTATGAGGGGATACGCGAACGGGTGGCGTGCACGTGCATTCTCGTGCTCCCTTTCTGTCGCTCTCTTTCTCGCGCGCTCTTTCCCGCGCGAAAGTCGATTCACGCGTTAAAGAGCGTATGTGTAAAGGCGGCTAATGTGTGCAATAATTTGCCAGCGTCATTTCATTATATTTATAGCAATTATAGTTAAAAAAGTTTATGTTGAGCTAAGCCAGTCTCAATAGTAGCCAGTAATATTGTACGAGCTGCTGTGCTGTACAATCTTAGAAGTTGATAGAAATGATAAAGGCTTGAACTGATTATGTAATTTATTCTGATATTATTGATAGTGAGGTACAATGCGCGACGGCGAATAATTGCGTACTGACTGGATGAGAATGAAATGATACAATATGGTAAAATGCTTAAGTGCAAAAATGTGCGGTTTGTAAAGACCGTACATGCTGCGAGGGAGAGAGAGAGAACAGATGATGATTGATAGGCGATTACAAATTGATACTAATTGATAACGATGATTATACTATAAAAATTAGCTTATAAATTTCTATTAAAAACTTATAAATTTCACTTCACTACACTGCACTAAGATCACTAAAACGTTTGCAAACTGTAGGCGACGTCGACTTATCCAGTGCGCGTGCACTCAGTTCACCCGATGACGTAACTGCGATACCGCGGGCTCGACCGATGTTGCTTGCTCTGTGTTTCGGTTCGTGCCAGTGAACTGTACATTCAAGCCAGCTGATCTTTCGCTTTGAGAGGGACCTTGTATACGTGCGGCGCATCTGCGGCGTAGACTCCGCAAGGCAAATAATGTTGATGCTAGTATAGCTGCTCCCAGCAGAAGATAAATAAGCACATATTGATGTAGGTCGTGGTTTGATAACTGATTTACCATCTCTGTATCAGCGTCGCTTGTCTTCAGCTGCTCTATTTGGTGTCAATACTTGACAAGTGTTTTCGATTCTCCTCATTTTCTGACTCGTCGAATTTCTCGAGCCTTTGGAGAGGAATAGATAGTTGATGACATCATTGATTGGAGGTATGTCTATCTTGCAAGGACGGGCTTGATATTATAATTAGTGACCTGCTTTCTGTGTGAAAATATTGTCAATGTTTCACTTTTAATGAAACAGCCGTCCTCGAGAATGATAATACCGGCCTTGCTAAGTCGTTGCGCTGTAACATGATGCTCGCATATTATTCTTATCATCCTTTGATTACAGCAAAAGTACAGGTACGTATTTAGTTTGTTAAGTTCAACCCATATATCTTTGCAGGGCGAAGTTTTGATTTCACACTGACCTGTGTCTTCATTTTTGATGCAGAGAATATCGTCCGAATTCATATGGAAAATAGGTTTCTGTAGCAGGCAAGGTGAGTCTCAGCGTTGAACTGTGTACATTTTCGAACTTCTTCTTCTGATAATGGTACGTACGAGTCCTTTTGGATGTTGATCGCGATATGATCTGCGATAGGTGTGATGCGGACCATCTGTTTTTGTACTTGCTGCGGGATAGATATAAGCCTGTAAATCTCGTGGTATCCCTGCTTACCAACGGGTTTTGATCTCGAAAATAAAGTATTGTCATCATCTTGCTTTTACTTCCAGTAAATGATAGAGTCTGGATAAGTTGTTTTGGATGTTGTTTATAGGCAGAGCTAATTCCTTTGATAATTGACCAGAGATAATATTTAACTCTTCATTCAGTTGTTCAGGCGTTAATAAATAAACATTAAACTGCCCATAGTGGATGTCTGTGATGGTCTCCACCAACGTTTCTTGAATGTTTTAAGATTGGCCAAAATGTTGTTTGCTATCATGGATGAGAGAATAAATTCATTGATGATTTTTCGGTCTGAATTTCCTTTGTTATGATGTTGGCTTCTTTTTCTAGCTCTATGATGTGGGCATTGAAGATCTTGTACTGCTTGTTAATAGACTCTTCGATTCGACTCAAAAGGTTATATTCAGCTTCAACCACGGATGTTTGATTTTTCCATAAAACAGGATGTTTCTGATTCATCCTGATTATATTGATGTCTCTCTCGTATTTTTGAGCAAACTCTTCGTCTAACACACCGAACAAGCTGTGCGCTAGGTATCCGACACCGTTGATAAGCCCGCGCCGGCGTCTCGAGCGCGTGTTGCTGACCGAGCAACATATGATGATAGTAGTCAGTTCAGTGGCCTCATGACGTAGTTGTGACAACATTACGTCATTTTGTTTGTTTGGATATCTTGGAGCATATGTTATCAAATAATCGAAGTACGCGATACAATTCAATGCCTTGCCAGTACGGATTCATTTCGTAGTAGACAATGAGTTTCCACTGATCTCTGACAAGGTGCATGTTGGAAATTTTGTCCAAATAAATGCTCTGATTATTGCTTAGACTAAGTAGGTTGAAGGCACACTGAACGGGTGAAATGATGGTAAGTAAAGTCAACATTGCTAAAGCTATGAAGTTGCATGATTTTTTCTTCGCGTTCTTTTGCTTTGGTGCTTTTTGCTGTAGACTCCTTATGCTTGATTCCAATTTTGCTCGCTACCAACGTAATCATCTGATAAAGTGGTGATATTTTTGTAATAGGCCTCTTGATAATGTTGTTTTAGTTTTCAGGGACACCACTCGGACCAGATCGTCCTTTCCAGGGTGAAGTTCAACAACTCTGCGAGCGCCCACTTGCCGGGAGGTAAGTTGACGTCATGTATGACGACAACGTCACCAATTTTCATGTTTCTTTGCTTCTGTTGCGCGCTTCTAGCTGATAATTGGCACAGGAACTCGGACTGCCATCTTCCATATGTCGTAGAAGATTTTCTGTACCAGTTGCCAACGTGTGCGCTCGTCCCTTTCGGTTTCGATGATGGTGAGTGGGGCCACTCGCCAGAAAATGTGACGGGGTGAGGAAGTTGATGTCCTCAGGATCTTCGCTCAGGGCGCACAGTGGCCTTGAGTTCAGGCACGCTTCAGCTGTGACAACAATGTTGATAGCTCCTCAAATGTAAGCTTTTGTGCTCCGATGACTCTTCGTAAGTGGAATTTTGGGCTTTTCACCGCCGCTTCCATAGACCTCCTGCACTAGGCCACGAGGGGCGTTGAAGTGCCATTCGATCTCCATGTCTGATATTGCTGCGAAGAAATCATCGTCCAAGGCTTGTCGAGATTGATGAATTCCTGCTGTAAGTGTTTGTTGGCGCCGACGAAGTTGGTCCCGTTGTCGCTGTACAGGTGACGCGGTGCTCCACGGCGCGCTGCCATTCGTCGGGTGCTGCGAGGAATGCTGATGAGAGGTCTGATACCATTTCAAGGTGTACGGCCTGGTGACCATACACACAAAACTGCGACGTATCCTTTCGTCGTTTTATGCCTCGTCCTTTGTTTGCTTTCACGTCGATGAAACCGGTGTAATCGGTCCCAACGTGGTAAAATGGCCTGGTTGGGTTACATCTTGCTGACGGTGGTCTCCCATGATTTGAGTCTGTTTGATTGGGTTGTGTCTTCTGCAGACAACACATTCACGGATGCGTTTTTGACAGCCCTGTTGCCGCCAATAATCCAGTAATGCTGTCTCAGATTCGATAGAGTCAGGCGGGCTCCACCGTGGAAGGTGGCCTTGTGTGCCTGATCGATTATGAGCTCAGTGAAGTGTCCGCTGTGCACGATGAGAGGATGCTTCATGTTTTCATCGATGCTTGCATTATTGATCCTGCCACCAACTCTTAGAAGATCGTTTTTATCCAGAATGGATTAAGGGACAGTAGTTTGTTGTTACGCTTCACTTTCCTGCTTCTTGATGGTAAGTATTTCTTCATAAAAATACTTTTCTTGTATGTGCTTTATAATAATGTATTTTGCTTGTTTGATTTCAGGTGCAGTTAGATACGGCGTCTTCGGTTTGGAATTCGACACCGCCCGCAATACCCAGGTAGTATACGCGTCACTCGCGTCATACAGCTATGTTTGTTTATCAACGCTTCGATTACGTCAGAGCTGTGACGTTGAATAGTGACGTTGGTTTGCATTGCTTTCTTCACTTCTTGATTCGTGAGTGTATGTTTTGTGGTGGTTTCTTTTGATATGTTTTCAGCCATGATGGGCCTTGCCACCACAAGGGATGATTTTTGAGGATTGCTGTTGATACCCACGGCTGGCGCAGTCTGCTGGATTATCAGTCGACTTGACATACTGCCAACAGTCCGCAGGTATGATTTCTTTGATTTGTTGTACACGGTTGGCGACGAATGGCTTCCAGCGATTGATGTCGCCTTGGATCCAGCCGAGCACAGCTGTTGAGTCTGACCAGCCGAAGGTCTTGATGTTTTGCTCTGATAGACTGTGTTTGACTGTCTGCATGAGTCTTGATAATAAGTGAGCGGCACACAGTTCTAATTTCGGCAATGATATGATTTTTGATGTCGGAACTAGTTTTGATTTTGCTGCTATCAAAACTACTGCTTGTTCACCTTGTTTCTTGCTCTTGATTTTGCTGTAGATAACACAAGCGTAGGCACGTTCTGAGGAATCGCAGAACCCGTGTAGCTCAATGTCGTCGTTCTCATAACTTTGAAGCCATCTTGGTACTTGGATTTGATTGATGCCTTCGAGGTCATGTTTGATCTTAGACCACTCTTCTTCAATGCTTAGTGGAAGTTGGTCATCCCACTTCAAATCTTCTTTCCAGACTGATTGGAATAAGAGTTTCAATCTTGTTGTTACAGGACAGAGCCAACCGGCCGGGTCGAAAACCTTTGAGATCTAGTAGTGACCTTTTGAGGCTGGTTTGTCTGTTGATGTGTTGATTTTGAGCTCAAAGTGAAGACGTCCTTCTGAGGGTTCCAGCGCAGTCCCAGGGTCTTTGTTGATTCTTTCTGCTTGAAATCAAACCCAATTTGATGATTGCTATCTGTGTCTGATCCTGCTGCTTGTAGTAACTCATTGCTGTTTGAGCACCACCTTCGTAGATTAAACCCCTGATCTGAGTAGGTTGATCAGATCTGTTTTAATTTTAGAGCAGCTGGGATGCTGTGCTGACCGCTAAGACATCGTCCATGAAAAGTCTCTCTTCAACACCTTAGCTGCTTCGAAATGCTGTCCTTCGTCGCGTGCTAATTGCTTTAGTGTGTTCATTGCCAGGAACGGCGCTGCTTTCGTCCCGTACGTCACAGTTAATAGTTCGTATTCTTGATGGCTGATTTGATGATTCACGCATATGATTTTTGTAGATGTTTGTCGTTATTATATGCAGAGGATCGCTCGAAACATTTTTCGATGTCTGCAGTGAAGGCGACCTTATACTGTCTCAACATAATCAATGATAAAGTCTGCTTGGATGGGTCCGTTGTACATCAAGTCGTTTAGGCTGTAGCCTGATGACGTCTTTGATGACGCGTTAAATACGACGCGTAATGCAGTTGTAAGCGATTCGGCGCGCTGTACACAATGATGTGGCAGGTAGCAACTCGTTGCCGGGATCGTGTTACTGTTACGGTACATTGCTGCATATGTTCTAATTCAATGTATTCGCGCATAAAGTTTTTATACATTGCTGCGAGGTCTTCGTTTTGGCGAATTTCTTTCCAGCTGATAAAGTTGTGCCACGGCCTTCTGCTTTGAATCACCCAGCTTTTCTTCGAAGCCTGGTTTCATGGGCAGACGTACAACATATCGACCGTCTTCTCGTCGTGTTGTTGTGTTGTTATAATGCTCCAAGCAGTATTGATCCTCGGATGATATTGTTATTTTGTTGTCTGCTATGTCTTCGATTGTCCAAAACCTCTGAATATTTTGTAAATCGTGCAGAACAACATTACACTGATAAGACTTCAGGTTGCCGCAGATGATCCAACCGAGTCGTGATTGCTGAACAATCGGTTGATTTTCATCTTTTCTGATGATTCCACTCATGATGATGTTCGAGTAGATGTTCGCACAGTAATATGTCTATGGGACGGCTGATATTGAAGTCTGGATCAGCAAGCCGTATGCCTTCAAGACGTTTCCATGACGGTTTGTCAAAGGATCTGTTCGGTAGATTGTTTACCAAACTTTTCATGATGATGACGTCAGTATTGAATGTGTATTCTGAATTCATAGATGATGCTGTTATAGTGATGATACCTTTGCAGTTATTTTCCTTTGTGCCAATCCCGAAAATAATACCCTTGCAACGTTGTCGTGGAAGGCCAAGTCTTTGAGCGGCATTTTCGCTTATAAGTGATGTTTGTGACCCTTGATCAATCAGCGCTCGCATCGTCAGATAGCTTCCATCAGCTGATAGCACCTTGATTTGGGCTGTTGCCAGGAGGATTTCGGCGACGTTTTCTTGTGAAACATGTGTCACGTTTCTTTGCTGTGTAACTCTTTTGTTGCTGTCTCGCTCGCTCGCGTTGATATTTGATGCGTATGCTTCGTGCAATAAAGTATTGTGACCGCATTTGCAATGCGCGCATCTTTTGTCGGAAAAACAGTCCTTGCCTTTATGATCAAAAAGACAGTTTTCGCATAAATTCAATTTTGCCACTGTTTTTCGTTTTAATTCTGGTGTCTGACCTAGAAACGATTTACAGTGGAAAATTCCATGTTATTCATTGCACAATGGACACGTGTATTTATTCCTTGCTAACGATTTCAATGACTTCACATTTGTATGATTGATAAATGCTTTAGTTGATGCACCCAGGTATGCCTTGGAATATTGAGCTTTTGGAATCTTGATAGGTAGCTTGCTGATTGCTCCGCGGCGCTTGCTTGCGTCGAGACGATTCTAATGCTGTGAATCGCATTTCAAAAAGTTAGAAATCTGATAGCGTAGGCAATTCCTCGGATCTTCAAGATATTCGAAGTAGTCATTGTGTGTATCAGTGTCCAATTTCTGCATCAACAAATGTACCACCAAGGATCCCAACTTGATGTATTCACGCCTAAGTTTTTACGGCATAGACACTCTTTTGTGGTGTCGTGCAATTTTTCAGGGCAAATGATGATTGGTGTTGTATTGTTGGCAAGCCAAAAAGCGTGTTCATGTGAGAACTAAAATCAATCGTTTGTTGTTATACCGATGATTCAGAATTTCCAGCATGTTTCATAGTTTTCGGAACTAATATTTAGATGTTGTATTAGTTTCTCAGCTTCTCCTTGACCTTGCTTTTAAATGTTGCATTTTTGCATTTGTAATGAATTATTCTTGTGGATCATTTCCATGAGGAGATCTTTGAAAGATGACCACTGCTGATAGTTGCCGCTGAACGTAGGGATTTCCATTTTGGCGTAGAATGCTTTTGATGAGATACGGACCACATCTTGCTGTTGATTGATTTTTGATCTTTTGTAGCTGTCTTCGAACATGTAGTATGTTTTTCGTACTGCACATCTTCTGTGGTAAGCTCGCTGTCGATCTCCCAGTGTAAGGGTCCACGGCATTCCAGCGAAGTTGTAAGTCACGTAAGCTGTCCTCGAGCTCCACTTTTCGGTAGTAAGTAACTCGAGATTAGTGGCATTGATTGCTCGTTCTAGTGCTTTAAAATTGCTTTTTGTTTCCGGTACATCTCGTCAAGTTTGCTGTGGTTACCTCTGTCTACTCGGCTGGTGCTGGCCTGACCTGATGGGGACGCTGTTGCAGCCGTTGATGGTGGACGCCAATCTGTAGTCACGCCGGCTAAAGGAGTAGCAGTCTCAGAACTGACTTCTTTTCTGATCAGTAGATAGGTGTTGCTGGATAATTCTCCGACAGTCGGTGTAATATGACTTTGCTTTTCAAGTGATTTTCCAAGAAATAAGTGTAGTCTTGGTCCTCGTACTCACACAACTTGACATGATTGGCTTGAACTCTCAGTACTGATCCAGAGTCTCTAGTCGCCTTGATATAAGATGGGGTTTTCTTTCAGCTCCATCTTTCTTGAAGTTGGTGAATAACTGCTCCATTGCTTGAAGAAGTTGTTGCTGAGTTGATAGTAAATCTTCCATTTTATTTGATTAATGGACGATTTGATTGATAATCCATGACGGATGCTTCCGAGTCACGGAGGTGATGCTGTTGCTAAGTGCTCGGTATCCTAATGCAATATATGCGCCTTCTCAATCTCGTCGGTGAGACCCGCTTGTGGGAGGCCGACTCGACCGATTCGCTATTGCACTTCAGACACAGAAACACAAAGACAAAAATGTTTTCGTGAGTGATGGCGTGATGTTTACCAATCACTGCTGCTGGTGATGGTGTATGCGGTAGCAGAAAATTGTTCACTGCGCAAGCTTTTAAAATAACTTGCGCGTTTTGCTAAGTAGGCGGTACGTGGGCAGCACTAAACGGGCGAAACGAAGTCACGTTGTCGAACCGCGTGGTCCCGCTTTCTCTTACCGGCACTAGATCAATGCTCGAAGGACCATTAAGATGTACGAGCTGCTGTGCTGTACAATCTTAGAGTTGATAGAAATGATAAAGCTTGAACTGATTATGTAATTTATTCTGATATTATTGATAGTGGTACAATGCGCGACGGCGAATAATTGCGTACTGACTGGATGAGAATGAAAGATGATACAATATGGTAAAAATGCTTAAATGCAAAATGTGCGGTTTGTAAAGACCGTACAAATATCAAAACATCCACACTTGCCATTACTTTTTTTAAATGGGATAGGAGTCACGGTGTTGACGTGGTAGAGCCACGCTGCAGCTATAATTATGGTTGTAGCACGATTGGGTCACCTCGACTGGGGTAGAACCACGCTCTCACAGAATACCAACGTAAAATATCAGCTTAATGCTGCTGTGTTTCGTATGGTGAGTGTAGAAAACCGGAGACCCTTTTTACTGGATACGAGGCGTTCCATCTTAGTCCTCAGGGGTGACAACGCATCTGCATTTTGATTCTTAATCGAAGATTAATGTAGATGTCTATGGGCCACTGCATCCACTTACCATCAGGTAGACTGTGTGCTCGCTTGTCACCCTTATTCTAAAAAAAAGTCAAGTATTGAGTCTTAGTCACAGGCGTCCTGTCATTTTTAAGTTTAAGAGGGTTATAGAGCATTAATCCGTCGCGCTGCTCCAGTGCATGATGGCGGAATTCACACGTATTCGAAATGTTTTTATTCCTTAAACAACGATGTTTTCCTACACCGCCTTCACGTGGTAAATCAACGCCTGAAATTGCAATTTATAAAAATTAAGGATTGTATTTTAAAATTAAATGAAAATTTTGGTTGTAAATATGATGACAACTTTTTCTCTATATTAATTACAAAAGGCTCTTTTGTATATATTATTTTTGGTATAAATAGAAGAAATTACTATGGGCTACAGCAGGAAAACTTACTCTTTTTATTTTACCTTTTTCTTTTATTATATGGGGCCTTTAAAGAAAAGTTAAAATGTGGTACACTCTGTAGAATTGAAAAAGTAAACACTGGCCGGTAAAGTTGGAATATCTGTAAAATACCTACAGAAAATAAGCTTTTGTCTTTAAATAATAGAAGTCTTTTGTTTGTGTTTTGTTGTAGCGTGTTGGAGAAAATGGCAAAAATTTAACTATGTGCTGTTATTAAGTTCTGTGATTGAGAAATTTTACTACGGAACAAGTCATTCAAAATTTATGGAATAAATTAGGGTAAATTCTCCGCCGTATTTAACAGTTGCATGTTGTTGCGCCAAATTACAAAATGGAAAACCATCCAAAGATCAGATGACTAGATCGAGACGCATTACGACAGCAGTGGCTAAAGAAATGGTTGAAAGTTGAATTTGACTACCAACAGATGAAACACAACACAGACAAAAATATGACTCAATACTGGAAGGGTTGCGTGCGACGTGTTTGTGTAACCACAACATACACAGTTATATTTTGCGAAGTAAATTATAAAAATATTCACGTCTTGGGTACCCAGAGCTAAAGGTTTACTAATACGCAGAAAACTAGACTAAATATTTCCCAACGTTGTTGCAATAACCATGGATGAAACGTGACTTTATAATTAAGATGCCAAAACCAAATTGTAGTCTATGACGTAGAAAATACCCTCGTTACTAATTCCTAAAAACTCAAAGAGAGTCCTTTTGCCGGTAAGATCATGTGCTATCTACTCCGGGATGGGCTAGCTAGCAATTTGAGCAACTTTTTTTATCTTTCATTCAATATAGATTATTACATAAAACAAAATGAAAGATTTTTTTTATTTACCACTGGTTTGGAAAATACCTCTGTTCTGGAAAAATCAACAAGAAACCTAGATAATGTCATGCAATTATTTAAATATGAATTATAATTGAGCAAACATGGTAGCGATCACCTCATTACAAGAGAATATTTTTATAAATGTTTTTCTTAATATTATAACACTTTTTATAAAGTGTTTGTGTAAAATTTAATACTTGGTGATTGAACTTTGATGAGCATTGAAATTTTTCTGGGATTTTGTAGTAAAAGCGTAAACATTGCCCCATAAATGAATGACTGTGTGGAATAACTGGCAATAACAGCTTGTGTTTTTTCCTAGTGCCTTTTTAAAGTAACAATATGATTGTTCTTTTTAAATTAAGTCTGCTTGGGGCTTCGTTCACATGACAATTTTAATTCCTAACCGAGAATAAATAAAAGTTTCTAGGCGCCACAGTGTCTATTAATCATCGGGTGAAATATATTCCCCTTTGTCATTACTTGTATAAAATATATTGCTAATATACTTTTTTATAATTTTTCATATCGTGAAGAAATTAAACTTAAGAATAATGCATATGTTAAGGCTTAAAGCCGAAGTGCGGATACACTTGGGTTTAGCCGGCTACTACTAGTAGTAACCACCTGGTTAAACTTACGTGTAATGTTAAATTTGTAAAAATACGGAAATACGTATCAGATAATATCAGCGAAAGTAAGGTAAGGTGCGGGGGCCCTTGGGCCACCCCAAAACTGCAGACATTTATCTAATTTATAAATTATATATGATACACCTAAGTTAACCAATCGCAATCGGCTGCACCTTGTAGTAACCGGCTAAACTTAGGTGTATCCGCACTTCGACTTTTAGCCGTAACACATACTACAAGACTTTAAGGAGAAACAGAATATCACTGAATCACTCTATGTCAGAGACTTATAAGCTACTGACACGACAACTTTAAAGTCTTTTGGAAATTGTAGATATAGACATACTCTTAATATATAAAAAGATTAACAAATAGTATCTGTAGTATCCTATTTCGTCGTAATACGATCGTCGATATTCGATTTTCTTAAAACAGGTTTTTCTTTTTTATTATTAGCATTCTAATCCAGGATACATAGGTCACATGTCAACAGGTCTTATAGATTTGTGTGTAAAAGAAATATAATCTGCAATTAACTACGTGATTGGTAAAGGTCTATTGAAATAAAGAGAAACGAAATGGAAATCGGGCTCAGACTATTTGAACATTTTCTATGTCTAACTTTCAACAAAAGTCAGTTCTTTTACTCAGCAATTTCTTGAAGTCCGTTTGAATAGCGGAAAAAGTTATCACGGAGTAAAAACTTCTGAGAAATGTTTAAATGCCTGTGCTGCCTGTGCCTGTAATCACTGCTTTGAGAGAGTTATAAAAGACTAATTTAACTTCGGTCTTTGGTTATTACAAATAATACCGTTACAGTCTATTAAAGTCCACTGCTGTACATAGTGATATTTGCCATAGTTGCCACGCTTGGCAAGCTGGTTGGCAACCGCAGTTTATTTTTATTTTTAGTCGTTATTAGAAAGACGCTGCTGGCCATCTCCTTATATGTTTCCCTCTGTCGCCTCTTACGACATCCACGTGATGATATGGGGTAGTGGATATTTTTACAGCGCGACTACACGGTAAAATAATAACACGCTATTACGAATAATAATTATCATTTATCATCGTCATTTATCATTATCTGCCTATCAAAGTCCACTGCTAAATAAAGGCCTCATCATAGATTACAATATAAGGGGGACATTTGCCATATTATTTTCTAGTTATTATTACGAAGACGCTGGTTTGTTTCACGACAACCACGGGAATATATAGGGTAGTGGATATTATTACACCGCCAATACACGGTCAATTATAATTAATAATATGAAAGAAAGAATAAAATCTAATTAGAAAAAAAATTATAACGAATCTAACTATCTAACAACAATACATTAAAATCTTCTAAATATTATATAATTTTTATATTTAAAATACTTCTTTTATGTTACTTTGGCCGGTTCTACATTTCATGATCACCTTGCCATACATGATATATTCATTAATCTTCTTTTTCTTACAGAAGAGTAGGATAACGAGCATACGGCATACGGCATACGTGATAGATTCTGCAACAATAAAGGAATTGTAGGCGCGTTGCCAGTCAATTTGAAAGAAAAAGTATTTTTGCTTAAAGTTCTTCAAGTCGTATCATTCCAAAAAACCCGCTGATTGCGACAGTAAATTCCACAATGTGGTCGTGCATGGCAAAAAACTATAAAACATATACTTTTGCTATATTTATTATATTATATATATATTATGCTATATGTATTGTAATGGATTAAAACAGGCTTGATATTTACAGAAACATAAGGCTTTGCTTAAAATTAATCTTACCGTTTGCTTTGTCTTGCTCTATATTATTTCTAAGAAAAACTTATCGAGCAGTTCTACACATAACCGATGGTAATGCAAAATGGTGTTATTTGGCAGGGTCATGTGTTTACTTCCAACGCTATCTTATAGGCTTTTCCGGCATTGCTGAAAACATTTTTGTTGTAACCTAAAACATAAAAATAAAACAAATTGATATTTTAAGGTAAGTAAGCTGAGTTCTGATGTAAATGTTTTAATTAATATGTAACTTTAATATAATTGAAAAATTATAGAGGTTACCGACCTGTTTAATTTTGTGCCCAGTGACGTAAGCATTTGGCTGGTTTATATGGCCTAATCAACGTATGAAAAAGACTTTCATAATCCAGCAAATACTCCTACATTGTAAGCAATACTTTAGAGTAAAAATATTATAATTTAACAAATTATAATTTTAACTTTGCCAATCAATATTCAATTCACTTTCTGTTTCTGAAGTACTAATTGAACAAACGATGAAAGTTCGGCGGGCGCAAAATGTATTTACGGCTTGTCAATTTTGAAAGACCTTTTTCATTAATCAACAGTAAATTAAACCAATTTTATTTTCGATTATTTATCCAATTGTCGTCTGAGAGCGCGGGAAGTGATGAAGTAGGCGGGCGTCCTTTTTTTGTCTAAACTTTTGAAAAATAAATAAATTTGATATTACAGGATCAGTTAAGTTGTAAAGTGTATATATTAGTAGTTATTGTTGATTATTTATAGTGTTAGTTTGTTTTCATCGCCTGGTAAGTCATTTCGTTGTATTATATGTAAATAGAATTTTTCTCTTGGCGTCCATGTTGGAGCCCGAAGACCCTGGAGAGACATCCCTCCAGGTGTCTCATGTAGTCACAATCGATGCGTCGGGAATGGGAATGGAAGGTTCAATTATAGATACAGACTGTTCGGAAAGCACGAAATCGGTTAAAAGTAAGAGAATCTCAGCTAGAAACCAAAAAAAGAGAAGGAATCACAGACATACGGGTCTATCAGATTGCCAACTTTCCCCTAATGATTTAAAGGCTAATGTTATTCCTAAAGTGCTTGAGTATGATGATAAAAACACTGAAATCCACCATAATGAGGCTGCTCACTCTAACAATATTACAAGTAACCTTCGCGCTACTAGGTCGCTTTACCAGGCGTCAGACCTTGCGCCTTATGTTGTCCATGTTCAAAAAATCTTACAACCAAATCAAACCGGATCTATTCACCCAGTACAATTTAGATTTTTCCTTAAAAAAAGGTTTAATAAAAAACATTGTAGAGGGAAGCGTCAACAAAATTGGAAGGAACAGGTTGTCTTTACAATTTGAAACATTCCAGGATGCTAACACATTTCTAAATCACAAACCTCTTGATGTTAATAAATACAAAGCATTTATTCCGGCCTTCACTATCACCCGCATGGGAATAGTGAGAGGTGTTCCATGTGACTGGGACGAGAAAGATATTATAGAAAATATTGAGCTTCCGCAGAACTGTGGAAGCATTTTGAAAGTTCGGAGATTAAACAGAAAGGTATATGACGGCGAGACGCCAAAGTTCAAAGTAGTTTTAACCTTTGATGGGAAGGTGTTACCTCCCAGGGTCTTTATATGTTTCAATTCCCTATCTGTAGAGCTTTATATTTACCCCACGCTGCAATGCTTTAATTGCAGCCATTTTGGTCACACCAAAATGCAATGCAGAGGCACTCCAAGGTGTTACAAATGTGGTGACAACCATTCAGGTATAAGCTGCGAGACTGAAAGAGATGATACTGTGTGTATCTTATGTTCTGGTTCCCATTTCGCAACAGACAAAAAGTGTCCGGTGTACGCTAGGCAAAAAGCTATAAAAGAAACAATGGCTAGAAACTCTATATCTTATTCAGAAGCCAGTAAAGTCCATCCACCAGTTTCGAAATCTTATGCTGACGTTGTTGCTTCTGCTTCATCGGTCCCTTCTGGTCCAACTATTACTTATTCCAGCCCCTATAATTTAACAAGCCCTTCTAAGAGTCCCACGCAGTCATATAGGAAAACAGTATTCTTGAAACCCAAAGATCGTCCCAGAAATGCTAGTAAGGGATATGATCAAAAAGCGCATGCAGAGCTTATCCAAGATTACAGCAACATTCCTTCCTTTTCTACAGGTTGTCTCAAAAATTACAATGATTTGTCAGAAATAATAACAAAGGATCTCATCATTTCTATAATTGAGTACCTTTCACAATCTAACATAATTAAAATACCGTCCAACGATGCCACTTTTTCAAAAAGTTTTTTATCTCATGGACAGTCAGGACCATCCACGAAACCAGTCTCTGGTCATTCAATGGAATTGCCGGAGTATTAATAGTAAAAAAAGTGACCTAATTTTTTTATTTAATAGTTACAAACCATTTGCAGTCTCTCTTCAAGAGACTTGGCTTCGTCCCGGATTCAATTTTAGAATTCCAGGACATATCTGTCTTAGAGAAGACAGAACAGATGGGTATGGTGGAGTTGCACTAATTCTTAGGGGAGGTGTGCCCTTTGTCCACATACCCATCCCTAATCACAGTGATAAATTTTCCATTACTGCAGCTAGTGTAAATAATATTTGTTTTTTAAATATGTATATACCTCACCCTTTCACTGAAGTCTTCGATGATATTCGTAGTATTCTATCTTCCCTCCCGCGGCCTATTTTGGTCATGGGAGATTTCAATGCACACCATTCTATGTGGGGAAGTTCTAAGTCTGATCATTATGGGGCTAGAATCTTAGACATCTTAGATGATAATAATTTATGCCTTCTAAACTCTGGTTGTCCTACTAGAAGGACACAGCCCCATGAGGGTATTAGTGCACCAGATCTTACCCTGTGTAGTCCCTTCCTTGCTCCTACATTAAACTGGTGGCCTCTATCGTCTTCATGTGGAAGCGATCACTTTCCGCTAATTGTATCATTTCCTCAAAAAATTGGCGAAAAGACGTCAAGGGCTCCTCCCCATCTAAATATAGACTTAAGGATGCCAACTGGTCATTATTTAGAGATAAAGTTCAACAAAATTTATCAACCATACCTCCACTAAATGATAGCAATAATCATCTTTGTGCTGAAGCTTTTACACGGGCCCTACTACAGGCTGCTGAGGAAGTTTTTCCTATAAAAAATAATAGTGGCAATGGGTATATTCCATCACAGGGACAGTGAGTGTTCTGCTGCGATAGCTGAGAGAAAGATAGCTGAAGAAAATTACAGAGAAAATTTTACAACACAAAATTTTAATATCCTTTGTAATCTTATAACTAAAACACGTTAATTATTAAAACAAAAAAGATTCAATGGCTGGAAATCTTTTTGTGCCTCAATTTCACCAGACATTTCTCCATCTGAAGTTTGGCAAAATATTCGTAGATTCAGATCCGCTTTTAAACCTCCAAGGTCTCCTTTTATGGATAGCATTACAGTTGATTTGTTTCTTGACAAATTAGCTCCACCATTTGTCCCATCTGTAGATAATATTTCTTCTGACTCACAGCCTTCTCTCCTCTCCCAGCATGATAGTAGCGATTCATTCATTTTCTTTAGCCTTTCAGAACTTAAAGGGGTTCTTTCAAAACTTAGGGACTCTTTTCTTCAAAATCTGAACGAATCCTGCCTTTCTTATTTTCTCAGTTTAATTAATTCAATCTTAACATCAGGTAATATTCCTTCATCATGGAAAATCCATGAAGTTATCCCAATACATAAGCCCAATAAACCGATTAATGATCCATCATCATACAGACCAATTGCATTAGCTTCAGTTATTTCCAAAATTTCCGAACATTTAGTTAAAAATAAACTAGAATGGTTCAATGAGAGTAAGGGGTTATTATCTCCAAACCAGTTTGGATTTAGGAAAGGCAGGAGTACGATGGATAGTCTCAGCATTTTTATCAGAGACTTAAGATTGGCATTTTCGTACAATAAATGTGTGTTAGCAGCATTGTTAGATGTGTCTGCAGCCTATGATAATGTCAACCTTTCAATTCTGAAAAAAAATGATTAATTTGGATATCCCACAAATTGTTATAAGCTTCACAATTAATCTTCTCTCTGGTAGAATGCTTAAAGTAATATCAGAAGTCTCCTACCAATCCCGTATTGCCTGGAAAGGTTTACCCCAGGGCTCAGTTTTAAGTCCCTTACTTTACAACATATATTCTCATGATCTGGAAGCCTCCCTTAAGGGTAAAGTTAACACACTCCAATATGCAGATGATTTACTCCTCTATGTCTCTGGTGATTCTGTTAACAACATGTCTGATACTATGACATATTCCCTTAAGTTGCTAAAAGTCTGGCTTGACAATAACTCTCTAAGCCTTTCAGTCCCTAAAAGTATTATAGTCTTATTTTCACATATGAGGCTTCCTCCATTAGTGTCTGTATTTTATAATAACATTAAAGTTCCAGTTAAAAGTGAAGCAACATTTCTAGGGGTAATTTTAGACTCGAGAATTACAGGAAGCCCTCATTGCTACTATATAATTGCCAAATGTGAGAAGATCCTAGATATACTGCGTTGCCTCTCTGGAGTTTGGTGGGGAGCCCACCCTTTCTCTCTAAAGCTTCTATATAGTGCCCTAATAAGGAGTATTTTAGACTATGGAACATTTATACTTGAACCGTGTAATGCAGTAGCTCTCCATAAGTTAGACGTTATCCAGTCTAAGGCTCTAGAATAATTGCTGGGGCTATGCGTTCGAGCCCTATTAACGCTTTGCAGGTCGAATGTTCTGAAACAGGAACCTGTCACAAAGAAATTGTCACCTCAGATGACAATTTATTTGTGACAGGTTCCTGTTTAGAGCATTCCAAGTCTATAATCATCCTCTTTACTCTAAGTTACGGTCTTTATTGGAATGTATGGATTATCCGTACTGGGCTCATAAATCGCCGCCATGCCTTGTTGTTAGTTTCCAAAAATACTTAGCTCTCCAAGCTCCAACACATAGATCACAATTCCTTCCTATATTTTGTGTTAACTATGATGCCTTAACTTTAAATCCATCTATTTTGTTTGATTTCGGTGTATGTAAACAAGATCCTTCTGCCAATGCCAAATTTATTGATATTTTTTTTTTTTTTTTTATAGAAATAGGGTGACAAACGAGCACACAGTCCACCTGATGGTAAGTGGTTGCTGTGGCCCATAGACATCTACATCTATCCTCGCTTGTGAATCAAAATGCAGATGCGTTGTCAGCCTTGAGGACTAAGATGAAATGCCTCTTTTCCAGTAAAAAGGGTCTCCGGTTCTCTACACTCACCATACGAAACACAGCAGCATTAAGCTGCTATTTTACGCTGGTATTCTGTGAGAGCGTGGTCCTTCCCCGGTCTAGCCGACCCATTCGTGCCACAACTATACTATAAATATAGCTGCAGCTTGGCTCTACCACGTACAAATTATTATTGACAATGACAGCCGATGGAAACATAGCCATTTAATTTTTAGTGATTCTTCCAAACCCAGTCCCGAGGAGTGTATGGGAGTTGGCGTTTTCCATCAACAGTTTGGCATTTTACAGAAAATAAAATTGCCTCCAGAGACTTCAGTATTTACTGGAGAATGTTTCGGTCTGCTGAAGTCTCTGGAGTACATTTTAATCATGAAGTTAAAAAACTCAATAATTTTAACCGACGCTAAAAGTGCCCTCCAAGCCTTGGAAAGATTTCCTTTTAGCAGTAACAGAAATAATCATCCAGTCATTATTGCATGTCGTGATTTATTGTATCAATGTTGCATCAAAAATTACACAGTTTCTTTTGCCTGGAATCCGGGGCACTCAGGTATCTTTGGCAATATCAAGGCCGATAGCCTTGCCAAAGCTGCGGTCAATGGCGGAGATATGATTCCGTACAAAAAAAATTGTTGTGATTTGGCTCTCCTTCCTAAATCCCAGTTATTGAATTCTTGGTCACACATTTGGGGTTCTTCAAGTCAGACTAAAGGTCGATATTACAGCACGATCCAGATGGATATAACTACTAAGCCGTGGTTTGCAAATCTGACGTTTGGTAAAGCTATCACTTCGACCCTTATTCGTATGAGGCTGGGCCATACATGCATTCCCCTGCATTTGGCAAGGCTTAACCTTTTGCTTAGCGATATATGTGAGTGTGGCAATGACGTTGGGGATTTTAATCATATATTCTTTGCCTGTCCTCGAACTTATAACTTAGAACAATAAGAGAAATAATTAAATCACTATACTTACATTGAATAAAATTATTTTTACGGATTTTATCGTGTTAAATTTTACTTATTTTTATTCCCGACGTTTCGGGTGCTTTGCAGCACTCATGGTCACGTGGGGACTGAAATTATTTATTAACAGACTTCCCGGAGCGTTAGATTTTCACGTTTCACATATACTAGACGGCCCCTGCCAATATATCAAATTTGATAGATAACAAATGCTCGCGAAAGAACATCAATCCTTACCAAGGATGATACGTGATGCTTTTGAAATTTAAAAAAAAAACATCCTAATTTTAATAGAGAGGGAACTAAACCCAAGCATACTACTGCATTACTTCAAGACAGAAAGCTCATTCTGCGTAGATTGGACCAAAAGTAATAATTGAAAAGCTGATGGTACTCCAGATTAACTTTGACATCGGGCATTTTCAATGTGTAGTGCTCACGTAAATATAATAAATCATTACATAAATTACTCATTATACCGAGATAAAATCTCTCTCCTTTGTTTTGAAAATTTGTCATAAATCACGCTCACTTGAAGTGATTTGGCTCTATACATGGATAGTATAAGATGTCACCAACGTATAAAAAATATTTTAGATATGAAAATTTTTGAGATTCTTATTTACCACATTAGATACATGGAGCGAGGATTTGCGCGATGTTGCTTGTTGAACCGGATGTTTGAAGCCGAAAACGAGGCTGTGCGGCGCGCCTTGGGACAGCCCTGTGTCCAACACAAAACTGCCGAAGGCTGATGTTGAATATAATTCTAATACAGTGTCATTGTAAAGTTTTAGAAAATATACACAAACTGTGATCAGACTAAAATAAAGTCAATGTTATACTTCTTTTATTAACATGCGTTTCAAAAACACACACAATATATTTTAAGATTCAAAATCTGAATCTGTGTCCTCCACAGCAAACTTTCTATCTTTGAATGCATCAGGAATGATTCCTTTTTAATAAAGCTTAACAAGATCTCTCTTTTTACCACAGTAACAGAAAGCAAAGAAGAATATAATTTACGCAATTCTTCTGAGTAATTTGGCAACATGCACTGGTTGTACACTCTCCACTTTTCCAAGTTTTATGGTTTACGTTATCTCTCGAACGCTGTCCAGCCTAATTGAATCTCTCGATAAACCTCTCGATCGAAGTTTGACTTACCTAGTCAGACAATTTGTTCTAGGTTAACATGCTTGTCATCAACTTTAAGCGTAGTGCTCACAAAAACAGCATAAGTGTGATACGGATATTACAAGTGGCCTTTGTCTTGTCCATGTTCATTTTAAGACCAATGCGCTGCGAAAAACTCATTGATAGTTTGATCATTGATAATAGTGCTTAGGTCCTCCAGCGATTCTACCATAATGACAAATCAAAGAGGGTTTGCCATTGATGTTAATAACGTATCATTTTAGTCCAGTAGCTTGAAAATGTCTTATAATGCAGCGGTGAAGACTTTTGGGGACATCACCCTGACTTACACCTCCTGCAGTTGGATAGGTTTCGTACTCTGGTTTAGTACTCACATCGCCATCGTAGCTCCATTGTAGGTATAGAAATTTCAGCATCGATACCGACAGTCGACTTAGCATCGCTGAAGGGACTTTAGCACCGCCCCAATTTCGACGGAATCAAGACTTTCTCCTAGTCTCCCTACGTAAGACAAAGTGGCACATTGTACTCTTAGGTCTTCTGTACAATTTGCCGAAGTATGTGTATGTGGTCTATGATACTACCTATGTCCTTTTCGAACACCAGCTGATTCGATAGGCTGGAAGTTATCAATACCGCGTGCGAGATAATTTTTAATATCTGTAGAATACAGCACGTAGAAGCGGCTGAGAAAAAAATTGGTTTGTAGTCCTTTAATAGAGAGTTATTGCCCTTTTTTTAAGAACAAGACTACCGCAATTCTGCTTTACTCCTTTGTGATAGCCAGAAGTGCGGTGGTCTCTATAGTGCCACCATTGAGGATGAAATTGAAAAGCTTTTGAAGGACTTCAAGTACCGGCTTATCACCCACTTTCATAAGCTTCTGTAATTCTATCCCCACCCGGAGTCTTGCTGTTTTCAATATGCTGAAGAGTCATTCTAGACTGACCCTCCGCATATCGTTGGAATTTATTCCGATGATATATATTTAAAAATGAGTTCTTGAATTGCTACTCACATTTACCTGTTCGTCCAACGATGGCGTGTACGGCTGTCCTTAGAACCTCTCAATCTCACTTAAAATCTCAGGTTTCTCTTACCATTACGGTTTCTCTACTAGTTTTCTCCCTCGCGATGACTAAGATATCGGGGAACTGTTGGCGTCTGGTCGTCATTATGAAGTCAATCTCATTCCTCACCGAAGTGTCAGGACTAGACCAGGGCCACTTTATATGGGTATGCTCCTGGAAGAAAGAGTTCATCATAAAGAGTTCCTCTTTCTCCTTGAAATCATTTCAAGCAAAGTGCTATATCTCAATTTCTTCACTTTACTCTATCTCATCAATTGAGGCAAATGCTCTCATTATTCCTGTGACATATTTTCTTACTTTACCGTTATTATTGAATTTTGGTATTTATATTCTTATAGGCGCACCAATTACGGATCTTTAGTTGATGTATTTTATGTAATATGTCTCATTTAAAAGCAGTTATAAACACTTATTTAAGGGGGAACAAGCTTAAAGACTAGGAGCACTTATTCGGTTTTTCCTGCTAAGGAAAGTAAATAACATTTTGTGATCGGTGTCTAGTAAAAACAATTAAAAGTTCATAACTGTTTCATCAATCAATAATTTTGGAACTTATGTTTACAGTTACTTAAGTTATGGAATTTTGATGTTTTCATAGTAAGAAATAAAATGCCTCGAACCAATAAAGGCTTAAAACTGTTTTACGTGGACATTTTTAACCATACCATGCTGATACACGTTATTGCCACGAAATATCTCCATCTCCATAAATAATGGTCACATTATTTATGGAGATATATAATATCGGTTTTACCAAGAAATTGAAAGAAATAATCAAAGTCGAAGTGTATATTTAACTCATTTTCACAAAAAATTACAGATAACTGGATTTACCAGTAAACCCTCGACCTATTATACTATTATTTATATAATGTTTTAGATGGTTATAAGTAAAATATATAAACCATAAATTAAAGTAAAGATACAGCCTAGATACTCGTACGTCCCACTGCTGGTTACAGACCTCCTTTTACTTCTGAGAGGGTTTTAGGGCAAGGAAGTGTCCGCCGCGCTGCCTCAATGCGTGTTGGCGAACTTCACATGTCTACAGAATATTTTTTTCTTATTTGTCAGACATGCGGGTTTCGTCACTAAGTTTTCCTTCACCGCCCAACACGTGGTAAATATTTGATTATAACATACGATTTAATATTAATTTTTATTAAATATAAATATATATTGTATTCAGCTGTACTGTTATTTGATTATAATAAACGAGATGAATTTTCATATTCATCTCGTATATTATAATCACAAGATTTTAACTTACTACTATTATTAATACTTAATGCTGGCTGGCTATTGGCACGTAAGGCCAGCTATTTACTACCCCATCAACTATTATCTTCCTGTTTATCAGCTATACGAACTAATAATATATATATATATTATATATATAAAAATAATATATATACATATACTACCGTCACCGTGTAGTAGCGGCGTAAAAGAAGCCTCCTCCTCTATAACACTATATCTTCCTGTGGGTGTTGTAAAAGGCGACAGAGGGAAACTAAAATTGGAGATAAGCAACAGCATCTTCCTGATAATTACTTGAAATGATGCATGGCAATCTAAGGACTATGTTCAGGAGTTGACTTTTGGTAGGTTTTAATTAATGGAATCCCCGTGTAGTGGCGGGTAAGAATACCCACTTCCCATATATTCCCGTGGGTAGGAAGAAGATAGGCAGCAGCATCTTTCTGATAACAGCAACACAACAGTAAAAAAAACTGCGGTTGACAACCCGCTCGTCAAGCGTGGCAACTATGACAATATACCCCCCATGATTAAAGTTACGAAGAGACTACCCCCAGTTCCTGGCGGCTCCGCTATTCCTGGCTACGGTGGCGACCATGGTAACGGCGGGGCAGGGGGTGTTAAGAATCTCCGGTGGAGGTTCGGTTGCCACCTAAGACGACTCGACCTGGCAACATATAACGCACGCACCCTAAGGACTGACGAGAAGCTTCTGGAGCTGGAGGAAGATATAGACAAGTTGCGCTGGAATATTATAGGATTATCTGAGGTCCGAAGAGATGGGAAGAACATGGTAATCCTCGAATCCGGCAACTTGTTCTATCACCGGGAGGGCGACCATCTGTCCCAAGGAGGTGTCGGATTTATCGTCCACAAGTCTCTCGTTAACAACGTTGTAAAGATTGAGAGTGTGTCGACAAGGGTTGCGTACCTTATACTCAGAATCACCAAACAGTATTCGCTGAAGGTCATACAGGTTTACTCGGCACATCCCGATGAGGAGGTGTAGGAAATGTATGAAGATATATCTAGAGCCATGCATTCCTCCAAAACCCACTACACGGTGTTGATGGGAGATGCAAAACTAGGCACAAGAGAGAACGGTGAGCTGAAGGTAGGGAAATTTGGAATAGAGTAACTAAACCCAAGGGGCTAGCAGCTGGCCGACTTCATGGAGAAAGAGGGACTCTTAATTATGAACTCTTTCTTCCGGAAGCGGCCCCACAAGAAGTGGACCTAAAAACCGTTTCCAGTGCCTAGAAGGGTGCAATGCAGTGGACGATATGAATGACAAGCTCGTGGAAACTGTCCATGCAGTCGGAGCTAAGTTTTGCAAGACCCGCCGCAGAAGAACACAAAAACTCTCCGATCACACTCTTAATCTCATGGCTGTTGGACGGGAAATGAAGCTGCAGTCTTTAGTAGATTTGATAGCATACAGGCAACTGAACAGAGAGATCTCCAAATGCACGCGGCGGGACTTACGCAACTTTAATACTGCTCGTATTGAAGAAGCGATCGAGCGGAACTAGGGCTCCAAAGTCTTTGCTAGAGATCTGTCTGCCAGAAAGAGCCAAATGTCAAAGCTGAAGACCGAGTGTGGCAGCGTCGTTTCCGGGACACCTGAGATTTTGAGTGAGATTGAGAGGTTCTATGGGCAGCTGTACACATCATCGTTGGAGCCACACGCATATGTGAGTAACGATCCAAGAGCAAGTCTTATCCGACACTATTCCGACGAATTTCCGGACGTCAGTCTGAGTGAGATTAGAATGGCTCTCCAGCACCTTAAAAACGGCAAGGCCCCAGGCGAGGATGAGGAGGAAGACGATGATGATTACAGCGGAGCTTCTGGAAGCGGGTGGGAAAACCGGTACTTGAAGTCCTTCAGAAGCTCTTTAATTCCGTCTTCCATGGTGACACTACACCGGAGGCATGGAGCAGAAGTGCGGTGGTCTTGTTCTTCAAGAAAGGCGAGAATGCTCTCTTGAAGAACTACATACCGATTTCCCTTCTGAGCCGCGTCTACGTGCTGTTTTAGAGAGTCATTACGAATCCTCTCGCATGCAGACTCGACAACTTCCAGCCTCCCGAACAAGCTGGTTTCCGAAAAGGCTTTAGCACCATAGACCACATACATACCCTTCGACAAATTGTACAGAAGTCCAAGAAGTACAATTTGCCACTATGTCTGGCGTATGTGGACTATGAGAAATCCTTTGATTCCGTCGAAATTTGGGCGGTGCTGCAGTCCCTCCAGCGTTGCCAATATGACTGTCGGTATATCGAAGTGCTGAAGTTTTTGTACAGTAGGGTAGGGCTACGATAGCTATCCGAGTACAGAACCAGAGTACGAAACCTATCCAACTGCAGAAATGTGTAAGACAGGGTGACGTATATCCCCGAAACTCTTCACCGCTGCATTGGAAGACGTTTTCAAGCTTCTGGACTGGAAAGGATACGGTATTAACATCAACGGCGAGTACATCATTCACGTTCGATTTGCCGACGATATAGTCCTTATAGCAAAACCGCTGGAGGACCTAAGCACTATGCTCAATGACCTCAATAGTGTCTCCCAACGGATAGGCCTTAAGATGAACATGGACAAAACAAAGATCATCTATAACGTCCATGTCACACCTATGCCGGTGGTTGTTGGGAGCACTAAGCTCGAAGTTCTTGACAAGTATGTTTACCTAGGACAAATAGTCCGACTAGGTAAGTCCAACTTCGACCGAGAGGTCAATCGACGGATTCAATTCGGCTGGGCAGCATTCAGGAAATTACGGCACATCTTATCGTCAGGTATACCTCAAAACTTGAAAACGAGACTGTACAATCAGTGCGTGTTGCCAGTGATGACCAATGGAACTGAGACGTGGTCCTTCACTGCTGGCCGGATAAGGAAGCTCAAGGTCGGTCAGCGAGCTATGGACAGGGCTATGCTCGGGGTTTCTCTGCGTGATAAACTTAGAAATGAGGATATCCTTTATTTTTAATCACTCCTGTTTCGAAAGTCATTGCAATAAATTTTATGGAAGTTATTTTGGCCTATTCTTGTTCCAAAATAATCCATAGACTACTCAGTTGATGTAGAGTATTTTTTTCACATTTTCCATCCAAATAGTCTCATAACAATTCTACCGAGTTTAAATGAGATAAAAAAGAAAAACATGTGATAATGATAAGCACGCCTCCCTCTTCTTTTTCGAATAGAAACTCAGAACACAACGTTGAAGTGTGTTTCGTTAAATCCCTTCTCGATTTAACGCCCTCCACGCTGTAGTCAGCTGTACTGTACAGAAACACTGATAGGATTTCCTCGGATTTGATTTCTGAAATCCTTAACGTTTACTTAATCTTAAGATATATTGATCTTAAGGTAATGGCGTAATATAAGGCCGTTTACAGTAAATTTGATTAAACAAACCCAAACTAATTTTTTTTTAACTTTACCATTATTTGCTTATAAATTTGTACTTGCTGAGATTTTTTTGGTTTTGCCATTTTGATGTTTGGTCAATATTAAATGCCTATTTTCAATATTGATTCCGAAGGTTTTTCCATTTTCTTTTAATTATTTCCTTTATCTCAAGTCAACAAGCTGCTATATAAATACCAAAATTTAAAAATATTTGAAAAACAAGAAAAGCCTCTTAGAATGTTAAACAAAATAAAGGATTTATATAAATTTCGAAATCTGACTATAGCGAGAAAGAAAATTTTGGGGAATTTCCTTTCATAGCAACCAGCCAGTGTTTGTGTTTTTCATAAACATTTTCATATGGAATGTGAAATAGTACGTGTACCACGTCTCTAGAAACACGCGCCGAATTACTAGACAGAAAATAAATTCTCTTAAGCTTAACATGCACGTTGAGATTGAATAGGTACAAAGTCAACATAGATATGTTTTTTGGGGCTACTCTTCTGCCTAAAAATCTGGATATATCCTCTACACCTGTACCATGCCCACTATAACCGAAAATTAGTTAATATTTTTACCGCCAAGCAAGCCATGCAGTCATGTAATTGTTGTAATATAGGCGACAAAGAATTTATATCATACGTCTTAAGTATATATTTAAAGTTCTCCTCTCATGTCAATGGAATGCAATAAGTACCTATCATTAGATGGACTTTTCGCTCGTCTATAACTCTAATCTAATGTATAAAAATTATTGTTTGTATGTTCGTGTTCGTACGTATTTTATGCGCTGCCATACCGTTCATCAGATTGCCGTAAAACTTTGTCAACTTATTACTTGCACTTGCGCGAAGGTTAGTAAGTAGTAAGGCATAGTATAATTAACTTACAGTAGGTGAAGCGCGTATCGTACAGACAATTTTATTTGAAAGTTATATATTATTTAACTTCAATGAATATATTATACAATATACTATTCCAAATTTAAAACAATATTTCCACAATTATTTCTTCTGCGGCAGCAACGCGTTGGATACTATATATATATATAAAACAATTTTAGGATGTATCTACATCCCGTTTATTTTACCAATTTTATATATATATTGCACTGCAATTCACTGGAAACATCGAAAATATATTAAATAAAGAAATTGAAATTTATAAAATGTGTGTTTTGTGACCAACTATGAAAAAAAAACTTGTGATGGGCTATAATGATCATGATTTATAGTATTCGCGTAAATACAAGAAATCAGTATCTAAAAATATTAAGAAGAAAACAAAACTTGTGTTGTTTGTGAAATCACGAGGGAATTTTTTATCAGTTACTGCTATCGTTTTGAAATTTGATTTGCACGTTGAGATTGGAAAGCAAAACCTAATCATAATAACGTCGATGATTCAATACTTTGTGTAACTTAAAAGCGTATTGCGAGATTTGTAACGTAGCATAATTCCATTTGAGTATTTATTGAGTGACCTCGACCTGGTAACAGAAATGCAGAAATCCATTTCATACGCGAAGAAGCCTCAGTGCAGTTATGTTATGGTTGTACACAGAATACCGGCATAAAATAGCAGGTTAATGCTACTTTGTTTTGTATGGCGAGAATAGAGAACCGGAGACCACTTTTCACTAAAAACGAGGCATTCAACGCATTGGCATTTAATTGAGGATAGATGTAGACGTCTAAGGGCTACAGCGTCACCGTTATTCTAAAAAAATGTTCTGCAGTGACTATAGTGGCGGTGTAGGAATAACCACTATCCCATATCATCCCGTGAGTGTCGTGAGAGGCGGTAGAGGGAAACAAATCAGGAGATGGGAAATAGCGTCTTCCTAATAACGACTAGAAATAAAAACTGTGGTTGCCAACCCACCTATGAAGCATAATATGGGGAGATCTATGTTCAACATATATAGCCTGGACTTTAATAGGCTGTAACGGTAACGGTATTAGAGCAAAGTCTAGTCACAAAATTTGTAAGAGAACAATTCCAAGTATTTATAATTAATTAAACAGATAAGTTAATCTTGCGACGACCCTTTTAAATTGCATAAAACAACGATCTGATTTGATTTGTGAGATTTGTTTAGCTTACCAACTTTTGCTAATGGATAAACAGCCGTACAGTGGTCCGACCATTTAAATAGTTTGGGGCTTAATTAGTTTAGTACATAAAGAATAGAATTTATCTACTCCTAGGTTTATTTTCTACATTTTGTTCATTTAAATAAAAGCTTACTTTGAAAAGTGATTTATTTATTTCTAAATGTTGACTCAGACCAAGATTCGCGTCTAATGCCCTGTCATCTAAAGCGTTTAAATGGATCATACCGTGATTTACGATTGGGCCAATAGAAAAATGTTATTGTAGGTATTTGTGAGAGAAAATAATATCGTCTTCCGAACAATTATAACATAATTATACGGCAAAACCGCGTAGATACATTATAACAATATTTTATAACAATATAAACGACATTCATTTTTTTTTCATTACAGCCCATTATAAGCCCACCGCTGAACATAGGCCACCTCATAGATTGCCAGTAATCACTAACACTGCTGTATTTTTACAATTGAGATCAAAGTATGTTTAGAATATTTAAAAGCTTTTGTTTGTTTCATATTTATCAACATTATTTTGATAACAGTATTATACTCATTTCATTAAAAAAATCTAGATTCGTCATAACTCGTACCAAATAGATTATATGATTGGAGTCAAATATATAATTATTTTTTTACAGACCTGTAAGAACCGTGGTAGCGCAGGGGTTAAGCGCTCGGCTTAAATTACATAGTATGCGAGTAACACGAGTGTTCGATTCCTGCCGGCACTACTAATTGCAAATTTTATGTGCTGATTTACAACGTGCTCGGCGGTGAAGGAAAACATTATAAGACAATGAAAATCAACAACAAAGTCATGTGGAATCCGCCAACACGCATTTTGGGTAGCGTGGTAGACATTTTCTTACCGTAAAATACCCTCAGAAATTAAAGCAGGCTTTGCCTAGGAGTGGAATGTTTATGGGCTGTAACTTTACTTTACTAACTTTTTCTTTCACAAAAAACTACTTCATTAGTTGAAAAATAAATTAATATTAATTTTAATATGTCTGCAATCTGCAGCGAAACTGTAAATGAAAAAAGTAAATAGACCTCAATTACTATGAAAGTTTAATTTTTATGTTACGACGATCGTAAAAAAAATATTGTCTTTGACGCCGACAGCGTTACTTTATTTTATGCCATTCCTATTGACCTTAGCGAAAAGAGATTAAAAGTTTATACGAAACACTAAATCCTTATCCTAAGGCCTCAGTGGAGAGCATTCTGCAGGCCATGTTGCGTATCAGTGCAGTTGGCGTACATATTTAGTGTTCGCCATCAGTACTAACCCGAGGCAAGTTGCAATGCATATGACGTTTAATTGTCCCTAATATATACCAGTAGTGCGTGCTAGCATGGAACTTGGAACATCTCTACAACATCTCTAATTAAGTCTCCGTCTAATTTGTCGCTTGAAAATAGTCATACCCGCGCGCGTCTCAATAGATAAGATCATTCACATCACATTCTAGCTACATTGTCGCAATTAAAATATCTATAAGCGAAAACAAAATTCCTTTATTCGCCTTTCTACTGAGGCGTCCCATAGGAAAACCTGGAGTGGCCGCTACGTTCGCCCTGCGATTAGACTGGCCCTGGTCACCGGTATGTTGGTTATGTACGCTGAATGATTAGACGAACGCTCTCCACTGAGACCTTATACTTAATCCCAAAAAATACTCGACTGCTTTTATCATGTAGCTTAAACACAGTCTGATGAGTTTTTATGGAAAATTAAGGCTATATAAGTATGCGTGATGAAATTTTAAAAACCATTAAAATATTGTATATTTTTAAAGGGGACGTAAATATTTCTTTAAACTCCAACCTCACCTCAACGCGTTGAACCTAGTAACTATTTAACAAGGTAATTATAAGTGACTGAAGGCGGATGATCCATCAAAATATACCGAACACAAATTCCACCGTTTGAACATAAGCTCAGCACTTATGGGTATGGGCAAAATTATTTTAAATTGTGCATGCTGATTGGTGCGTTCTTGAAAAGCATATTGAACAGTCAAATTAAAAAAAAATATAGTATTGCTAGTATTGCTACATATTCATTTTATAATATGAGTTCTTGCTGCCATCTCAATCTTCTGTCCTAGAAGTTTGAGATGGTTCAAGTCCTTAATAGATTTGACTATTTATTATTTTTACTAAGTTCAATTTTGAAACAACCAGAAAACCAATTATAAAATATCTGCCGTAATTTAGAGAGCAATAACGTACAAATTGGATTAGATAATACTTAAAATAGTTATTTTTATCTTAAATAAATAAATGTCGACGAAAGTCATACTTCCAGTCACAGTTGAAAAATGTAATAAACTAAGAAATACTTCGAATAGATGTCTGCGGTTGGTATCCATTTGCTGGCTTAAACGGTACATTAATCCACAGCCAGACGTGCACTTAGACTAATGGAACAAAGCTATAGTGCGTTTTGCGAACGTTTACTTACGACACTAAGTAATCTGATGGACAAACTATTATTTATTCAGCAAAGTCATTTATTAGGTCCTTACATATGAAATTAGCGTTTTGTCGTACTGACCACTTTGATCTGAAATGTCTCCTCTTTGGTTAATAATTCCAAATTCAAATTTATAAACTCATTTAGCTGGTTCATTTGAGTTTTGAAAATAGTCATTCATTTGTTTTTTCCTCATTATCTTTTTCTTTGGCGTCGCTTATTACCGCACAATGGACAACATGAAATATCGGTATATTTACGAGTACGAGTTCTACCGTGGCACCAGTGCTGCAGAAACAGCTCGAAGGATTAATGACGTGTACGGCGCTGGTGTCGCAAAAGAAAGCACGGTTCAACGTTTTCGTTCTGGAAATTTCGACCTTCAGAACCAACCCCGTGGGCGGCCGGCGACCAAAGTGGAAAATGAAGAATTGAAGACTATTGTGGAAGCGGATCCATCACAAAGCACTTCAGAGATAGCTGCAGGCTTCGGGGTAAGTGATAAAACTGTATTAATCCACTTGAAGCAAATCGGGAAAGTAAAAAAACTTGAACGATGGGTATCTCTTTAATTGAGTGAATCGAACTTGCAAACACGCGTCGACTGCTGTGTTACTTTGCTCAACCGACACAATAATGAAGGCATTTTAAATCGAATTATTACTTGTGATGAAAAGTAGATACTGTACGATAATCGGAAGTGCTAGTCGCAATTGCTGAACCTTGGAGACCCAGCCAAATCCTGCCCTAAACGAAAATTGACTCAGAAAAAGTTACTACAGTGGACTAGCGCCGGTGTCGTTCACTACAGCTTTCTAAAATCTGGCCAAAAGATTACGGCAGATATCTATTGTTAGCATCTGCAAACCATGAAGGAAGAACTAGCTGCTAAACAACCGAGATTAGTCAATCGCTCTAGGCCACTGCTGCTTCACGACAACGTAAGACCACACATTGCACAACAAACAACCACCAAGTTAGATGAGCTACAATTGGAATGTCTGCGACATCCACCGTACTCCCCAGACCCTGCTTCAAAAGATTACCATTTTTTCCGGAATTTGGATAACTTCTTACAAGGAAAAAAATTCAACTCCGATGCCGCAGTCCAAACTGCCTTCAAAGAGTTTATTGATTCCCGCCCCCATGGTTCTTTTAGTAAAGGGATCAATGAACTACCTATGAGATGGCAAAAGTGCATAGATAACAACGGTGCATACTTTGATTAATTAAATATATTTTAAAAAAATTACATTATATTCGTCCCGTACAAAACGCCAATTTCATATGTAAGGACCTAATATTTCGAAATATGATGAATTTGCATCTTCAGTTTTTATTATGATTCTTTTTGAGGTTCCGTATCTCAAAGGGAAAAAGGAACCATTATAGGTTCACTTTGTTTTACGTCCGTTCGTCCGTATGTACTTCTCTCCATTTGTCCGTCTGTCCGTCTGTCTGTCTGTGAAGACTCCTTTGAGATGGAGATATCATGGATATATCAATATAAAATTATTATAATAAATAATATAAAATAATATAGTACATAAAGTAATATAACAAATATGAAGATCTATAGTCCCTTGGAGGTGTAAAAATAAAGTTTTACATTCAGCGCAATCATAAGATATGATCATTTATGTCACATAAAATTTGATACTCGCACACTCTCTTATCAAAAGCTATGAGATTTCCACTGACCTAAAATCATGAAATTTAACAAGAAGCAATGATGGTCGCAGGTTCCAATGGGCTGGTAGCGACTTACCATCAGGTGGACTGTTAGCTACTTTGTCGTTCTAAAGTTACCACCTAAATTATAAAAATACAACTTAAGGTAATACGAATAAGACTTTTAGAAGAATATTAATTCTGACGTAATTACACAAAAAGACACTTTGATAAATTGACATTTTTCTTTAAATTTGGATCGGTGATCGATGGTAATAACTTGATACGATTTGTTTGTATTTTTTTATAATAATATTTATTGACAGCGGCTTTTGTTGGAATCGTTTTGATTTTATGAAATTATAGACCATAAATTATATTTTAGCATATATAACGCTTTTTGTCCCAACAGTGAGTTGGCTTATTAATTTCGGAAATACCGTTAATGAATTATGAGATAAATTCTTAAAAATCCAACCACAATTGCACATAAGTATAAGGGCAACAAACGAGCTCACAGACAACCTGATGATAAGTGGATGCTGTGGCCCATATATATCTACATCTATCCTCGATTAAGAAACAAAATGCAGTTGCGTTGACACCCCTGAGAACTAAGATAGCTCGTTACCAGCGAAAAGGGCCTCCGGTTCTCTATGTGTAGACACTCACCATACGAAACACAGCAGCGTTAAGCTACTATTTTACGCTAGTATAAGATGGAACGCGGTTCTTCCTTGGTCTAGTCAACCCATTCGTGCTACAGCCATAATATAGCTGAATCATGGCTCTACCGCGTATAAGAGTTAACAAAATAATTGACTTGATCTGATTGGTTTAGGCAATAACTGATGGCGAACAATCCATCTAATGACACTGAAACAATTTTCACGGACTTATGATGGTTGGGCCGCTTATTTTTTATGTGATGGTCGGTGTGCTGATACTGCAATACGGTTAACAATACAGTGTTGCTATATTAAAAAGAGGAAATACAATGACACCGTGTAATTTTGGTATTACATCAAGATCAATAGGAATTCACAAAAAAATTAATTAAACGGACAGTTGTTATCAGAGGAACAATGCGTTAAGGAGTTTGCAAAATATTTCCTGAGGATGCCTCGTGTAGAGAAACACGTGTCGTATTATCGATGGTCGTGTGTCTTTCCTAGTGTAATGGTGCTGGGATTATTGGTGACGGGGATAGTGCACGCAATTGAGGGAGGGCGGGAGGTGCTCTTCAAACTAGGTTATTTTAATGAAATTACGCGGATGTAAGCAAAGTGATTTGTACCAACTTTAATTTTTTATATATTTTTGCTAGTTATATGAGAGATAGACAGCAGTATGTACGATGATTGTGTAACTAACATTCTTTCGAGTGTGGTGCATGATGCGAGAAAATCTTTTACTCCCTGGAGCGCTGAGGATTGTAAAAGACTCCAGGGTGACCTAAATAGAGTAGTAGCTTGAAGCAAGAGGAACCAGTTGCATTTTAAAACCTCTTACAGCTTGACAATATCCTCCGCCCGCAGTTTTGTACATAACTATGAGGTTAACAGTACCCTTATGTTAAGAGTTAGAAACGTTAGAGATCTAGGTGTTCAAATGATTGCCAGACTAAATTTTCGTGTTCATGTTATTAATATCTGTAAAAAAGTACTAGTTTGATCAATCATTTTTTAGAAATGCGATGATACTCTAGGATAAGTATATGTAAATTGTATTTATTTTTCAACGTAATCGTCTTTTAAGCTAATACACCCTAAATAGCGTTCTGCAAGTTGGTTAATTCCTTTGGAAAAAAGGCTTGATCCTGGGACTCAAAAAAGGCCTCTACAACACATATCACCTTATCGTCGCCGTCGAATTTTATATCACGCAAGTGCTTATTCAGGTGAAAAAAAAGGTGAAAATCAATCGGAGAAAATGGTGGATGCTGTAGCAGCTGAAACCCAGCAGATCGGATGGCAGCGCCTGCAACATCAGATCGATGAGCAGGGGCATTATCATGATGAAAGAGCACTTCCACATGCAATTTTCCTCGATGTTTATTCTTTAGATCATCGCGTAGTTTTTTGATTAATGATGCGTAATAATCTCTGGTTATTGTCTCTCCCTTAGTTAAAAAGTCGATCATTATCATGACTTTCGCATCCCAGAAGAAAGCGGCCATTATTTTTCCAGCGGACGCAGACACCTTGAATCGGAACTTGTTGACGGTCTTTTCCACATCTTGCTTTGGTTTTTCGTCTCCGGGTCAAAATGGTGTAGCACAGAAAAAAGGCAAAAAGAATCTGGATCTTCTTCAATTATTGCTTAATTTAGTTTTGAAATGTCAACTCTTTCTTTTGGGCGTCTGTTAACATTCGGGGAACCTAGCGCGCGTCCACTTTTTAAAATTTTAAGGTATGAGTTAAAATAAACTGAATTGTCCAAAACGAAAGTTTTAGAATCTCAGCTAAATAACGGATGGTCACACGTTCATCTACCTTAACAATTTCTTCGATATTTTCAACGTTTTCTTGGATAGCGGCCATTATTAGCCGCCCGAGGCGTGTGTCGCCATTGCAGGCGGTTCCGCCGCATTTAAATTCAGCGCACCAGTATGCCACTGTAAAACAAGACGGAACATTGTCTGCCAAAGTAGGCTGCAGTTCTTCAAAAAGACTTTTTGTAGAATATTTTTTTTCCGGCAGAAATATTTAATCAACGCACGAAGTTCGAGTTTCTCCATTTTGCATAAGTATCAAATGCCCGCCAAATATGAAGTTTAAAAAAAATTGGGTATAGTTTTTTCTGGCCTTGACTAGTAACGAATTTAAGATTCAAAAAAATATAGAACGCATTTCTTTAACTCATTGATTAGTGTCCTATTCCAAACACTTATTGATTAACTAGTATATAGCAATTTAAGATTTGTTTTTCCCCTAGTTTTTAATTTCACAAATGTTAAAGCAATTGTTGCCTTATACAATGCCTGGGTCAGAAGTCGTTTGGCACACAATGGAATCGTTTGGTCCCAACATGAAGCTAAGTACAGGCTAATGTTGGAGAGGGTGCAGAATAAATTGGTTAGATATCTGTATATGAAACATTACAGCGTTTACCCACTTTATCCCTTAATGTATCCGACCTTATTCGTTATAGGAATGGTCGGATATAATGAATATAGGGTTAGGAGAGAACTGACTTTTGTTTTATATATTTACTATTATTAATAGATCCTGCCCCAGCTGCGCCTTGGTAGGATTTCTTAATGTGGTGTTATTTAGATTTATCATCAAAGTCCATTTATTTTATCAAGTTTTGATTTTTAAAAGAAAATAATCTCAAGGGTTTCTTATAAAATAAAGCCTAGATCACACCTGGGATTGATCTTTATCCATTCGTCAAGCTTCATAACAATCGGTACAGCCATTCCGAATATTAGCCCGAACAGACAGACAGACAAAAATTATAAAATATTTATTTATGTCTTAATGGCATACAAATTACCCCTTCAGTTCATAAAAAGGCAGTCATTTCGGTATTACAGACAGACACATCAATTTTATTTACATATATTATGTCGCTAATCGCTATAGATAAATTACTTATAGGGATTTTCTTAACTCTGATATACTAAAACGTTGTACACGTATATCCCGGACGGATACCTAGGAAGACGTTGACGGCCACAGCTGCTGGCCGTGGACGGAAGGACGAACTAATAAATGTGTCAGGCGCCCCTGACACATGCTCTCTGCACTCTCAATCTAATAGTCGGAGAAATAGACTTGTTCTTTTGTGCCCTGAGTAAGTTCACAAAGCTAGGATTATACATAATCTGTAATGTAATTAGACAAATACGTATAAAGTATATAGGACATTTACACTATCGTATTAGGATCACATATAAAAATAGTTGTAAGTGTTGAAATAAATAAATAAATAGGTGTTTTATTTATAAAATGAACCTAATCAACCTTATCATAATATATTTTATGTCTTAAAGCTAATGGTATATGCCCAGGCAAAAATCGGTCAATTGGACAATCATCACAAAAACGATAAGAGTCACTGAATTAGAGGCAGAGCAAGCAGTGGCAAAAGCGCGGGAATAAAGTCAATGTCTCCGGGACCTGAAAATTAATTATCTGTGTTAATTAATATAACTAAGCGTTACCTTGCAGAAATTCAATAAATTAATGGCGTATGAAATAACATTAATTAATTTAATTCAATTTCTAATTAAGACAGAATATCATTTACATGAGAACAAATATGCAAAGTAAGTATGCTTAAAATAAATCAGGGCTGGGTATGATAATTTTGTCATTATACAAGATGTGAGTTTATTATATTGTTTTCAGGAGATATCCATGTTACGTTAATATTTTTTGCATGTTGATTTTATCCATATATTATATTATGGATTCGCAACTTTTACAATTTTTTACTTTTTACAAAATTTAAAGGGTAAATAACTAACATCCGCCTGAAAAATAAAATGGTGTGGTTTTTTAGTTTGGGAAATATCTGTCTCACTCACTCCTCCAATTGCGTGCACCATTACTTTCACCACTAACCAAAACACGATAACCTCTAACAACACTATAATAGGAAAACCACACCATCGGCGACATCATGACACGTGTTTCGCCTCTAAAACAAACCAATAATCAGGAGAAATAGACTCTGCGATGTTTAACCGCTAACAAACACTTAGCGGTTAGCCCACTTATTAGCGATATTATGTTAATATATGCTTAATGAGAAATACCTTATAAATAAATTGATCAGATGTAATAAACGAAGCTACGAGAGCTTGCATAGGTTTTTATTACATTTTCATTTTCAGTGTATATCCGAGACAGTTTCAAATTAATTTCAAGTACCGCTTCAGCGCAAATTTTCTTAATCCAATCTGCTTTAATTCGCTGTAGTGAAGCAAAAGTTTTACTGTAAACTTTAAAAGCCATTTCAACTTTATAATCAATAGACATCATGCTGAAATAAAATGCAAATTTTTTTTCCAGAACCAACATCGAATATTTTGTATGTTCTTCACTTGAATATTTTTTTTCATATAGAATAAGGGTGACAAACGAGCACACAGTCCACCTGATGGTAAGTGGATGCTGTGGCCCATAGACATCTACCTTTATCCACGATTAAGAATCAAAATGCAGATGCGTTGTCACCCCTGGGGACTAAGACGGAATGCTTCCATTGTCCAGTTCTCTACACTCACCATACGAAACACAGCAGGGTTAAGCTGCTATTTTACGCTGGTAATTTATGAAAGCGTGGTTCTAGCCCCGTCGAGCCGACCCATTCGTGCTACAACTAATATAGCTGCAGCGTAGCTCTACCATGTATAAAGATTTTATGGAATAACAAATAATTAATGATTAATGATATTCTTGAAAATATTTCTTTTAAAAAATCAAATTTTGTGCCATTAGATGTTTTTAAAAGCAAAAATTAAAGGTTTTTTTTAAACATAAAATGACATTGTATCTATAAGTTTTTGGGATATATTACAAATATTTTTCACGACCTCAAGATAAGAAAAGTTCTCTATAACAATGTGCTCGCAGGGAGCTACACACACGTTATTACTTACTAAGTCGAATTTTAGATAGAAAAGTAAAGGCTCTTATAAAACTCGATATTTCTTGAGTATAAAGAAAAAATGTAAGTGTACTTACCACATAATCTAAAAAAAAAGTTAAAAAAAAGACTATGTTAGTACATCTTCATTATCTTCAACGATGAAGATAATGAAGATGTATTTTTTTATTTGTAAATATACTATTTGAAAATCTTATATTGTACATTGTTACAAATTCAGAGTTACACATGTGTTACAGTTAAAATTTTCAAAAAATTTCATTGTATACTAATTAAAAGTAATTTATTATTTTTGTTGATTTTTTTAGTATAAGTTAAACGAACTTTGTGAGATTTGTGAGCGAACGAAGTATGGGAACATATTTTTATTTTATAGATTTTTTATAGGCTAAGTGTGACAAGCAAGCACATATTCCACCTGATATAATAACTGATAGTAGGTAAGTAGATGCTGTGGCCCATTGACATCTACATACTATATCCTCAATTAAGAATCCAAATGCAGATGCGTTGTCACCCCTGAGGTCGAAGATGGAATGCCTCCCTCGTTTCCTCGAATGACTAAGATGCAACACCTTGTAGCTTGTAAAAAGGGGCTCTCGTTCTCTACACTGACCATACGAAACACAGCATTATTCTGCCGTTTCACGCTAGTATTCTGTGAAAACGGGGCCCTACCCCGGTCGAGCCGGCCCATTCTTGCTACAGCGTTAATATATAACACTCTAGTCAAAAACAATGGTTTGAATTACTGGATGTTTGTCCTTATGAAGTTTATGTGTGTAAACTGCCCCCACGATACAGTAGAAAATCCTAGTGTGGAGGTTTTTAAAATAAAAAACAAAAACAAACAAACAAACAAATGTAATTTATACTTATCAGAACTTTTATTACCTATGATGTTTTAAATTTAGTAGATACAATATGGCAGAAGTTTTTCGGTAGGTGGCGCGATGAATTTCATTCCGAAATCACTCGCCAAATTTTTTGCCACTTTAAGGTTACATTGGCTGTCCGATCATTGTCAGGATCGGACGGCCAATTGGATCAAAGGGATCATCAAGAGGATCATTGTCATTGTCACGAATTGTCAGGTCACATTCTCTAGGCGGCCCTCTCCAGTGAAGCTGTAAAAGATAAAAGGCTAACAGCACTTACGTCACAAAAACCAGCAGCAATGAAAACAATATAACTATAATCTATGATGCATAAAATATAACCTCCTAATAAGGAATCTTAGTCAATATTTAGTTATACCTATACACACAAAACTAATAAAAATATAAAATACAACTTTTTGAAAATTGAAACTGACAAAAGTCCTCTGAAATTTTAGTAGTGCCGTCCATATTTAATTGGTTTGGGAACAAGACTGGTGTCTAAAGCAGTATTTTATTTTTTATATTTATTCCAGCTAGTTCTTTTTAATCGACATATTATGCGTATGGAAAAACAGCTTTAGTTAACAGCCGGTAAGCAACTTTTAACAAAAATGCCTCGTTTGTGTTACTGGCATTATTTACCTTTAATTATTTTATATAATATTTACTATATTAGTTAGTTTACTTAGTTGCATACCGCATCATCATCATTACAGCTCTTCACGAGTCTACTGCTAAACATAGGTCATCCGCAAGGAATGCCACAAAAAAAGTTTATTATCCTCGGTCTGCTTATATGTCTTTCTTTCGCCTTAAATTTTGTGATATTCTCATGGATCAGATACATTTTTTTAGTATCTATCAACATTATAATGTTATGTATAAAATACATATTCTGATTCACCGTGTAGTGGCGACATAAGTGAATCCACTAACCCATATCCCGTGTCGTGAGAGGTGACAGAGGGAAATTGAAACATGAGATGGGCAGTAGCTTATTACTGATGTTAACTGAAAATAATAGAAAGAAATTAAAGTTGCCAACCCGCCTGCCAAGCGTGGTAATTCTGGCAAAATCCTCATATTATGAGACAATCCAAGGTGGATATCAGAGTTCACTGCTGAGCAAACTCTGATAGACTTTTATGAATGAATGAATGAATGAATGAAAGTAATCTCACATCGGATGAAAGCCTCTCAATATATATATATATATATATATATATATATATATATATATATATATATATATATATATATATATATAAACATATGCAATAATATAAATTATTAGCCATGTTTTTAGGCATATTAAAATATTTTACATTTTATATAGGCGCTGTCTTTTGTCCGCTAGAACATCGGTTCGAATTACTTCGCCTTTTTCGATGCAAAATTGGCAAAAAATTGCAATTTCCTTATTCGAATTCGTATATCGGTTACAAGCAGATGATAAACTAATATTTTGGTTAAAAAATTAAATTTATAATACAGAAATAGAACTTAAATTGTTGTACATACATACACAAATTCTCACTCCTGTCGTTGAAAATATCTTTATTTTGCAGAAGAGTCTTTAGAAATTAATGTAAAAATTAGTGTAACAAACAATAACAAAAAAAAGTTTACTAAAAATAGTGATGTACTGTCGGTAAATACTAGGAACAAGCACAAGCTAGTAATACCAGTTACTCGATTCCATCGTGACAGTAATTTCTTCATGGGGCAATTAAAAAGTAATATTTATTCGCTTTTACAACAAAGTTCCGGAAAATATTATGCACGGCCTATTTAATAAAAAAAGTATTAGGCATACTCGCACATACTAGCGTAAAATACTGATATAATTCAACTGTTTCGTATAGTAAGTAACGAGTACTGGAAACTTTGTTCACTGGTAACTAGTCCTCAAGAGTGCCGTGGTAGTGAGCTACTTGCCCTGGTGAGCCAGGGCCAAGTGCTCGACGTAAATTTAACAGAACGAAACCAAACCAATTCAATCCGCACCAGACCATGTAATTATTAATTACATCGTTGATTTGTTTATTTATTGCAACCCATCACAAGTCTACTGCTGAACATAGGACTCCCTCATACATTGCCGCCTCATCATCATCATCATCATTACAGGTCTTTACAAGTACACTGCTGAACATAGGCCTCTCTCAAGGAATGCCACAAAGCACGGTTCTGAGCCACCTTCATCCATCGACATCCTGCATGTCTTATCAGGTCTTCACTTCATTTAGTGGGGAGACGCCCTACACTTCACCTGCCGGTACGTGGCTGCCACTCGAGAACCTTTCTCCCCCATGGATTGTCGGTTCTTCGAGCTATATGGCCGGCCCATTTCCACTTCGGCTTACTAATCCGTATTTACCTCATAAGGGGGATATGTGCCATAGTTGCCCCGTTTGGCTGGTAAGTGCGTTTGTCACTTTAATTTATAAAAAAAGTTCAATTTCAAATATTTAATAGGTTCCTTGTACTTGTCTTTGCGTTTCTTTTACGGTATATTCTTTCAAGGGATACAATTTTGCTCTATAATATTAATAATCTTGAATTTATACATGTTTATAAGTTATCGCTGAGCATAAATGCATCCAGGACAGTAATTATTTATATACTACGAAGATAAATTATTACTGCGCTGTTAAGCATTCCACAGATCTGACCTAGAATGTGATCAAGTTGATGACTTAATTGTTTAGTATAATATTTCGTGATATATTGCTTTTGCATTCCATACCGCTAAATTAATTTGTATTAGAGCAATTTTAACAATTTTAACATTCTACACAAGTTTTCTACACAACTTTAGTGGTTGAAAATGGGACCATCACTTTTTTCCGAACGCCAAAATGATACATCCTGCTTATTGACGGATGAGGCTCAGCCAAATCCAATTTTAACGCGCTTATATTATTTAGACCTTTATGTACAATATGTATGTATGTGTATATGCTTGCATATAATATTTATGTAGATAAATATGTAGGAATATGTCTATGAATGTATGTATGTATGTATGTAAGTGTTCGGAATAAACCAAGAGAGATGATATGAAGCTCCTTAAAACTGCTACATGTATATTTCTGATAGAATTACATATTATTCGGTTTCGTGCCCCTTATGATATCGAACTCATTTGTAGTAACGAATGTAAAAGTATTTATATATTTAAATATAACCGGAAGTATGGACAATATTATGCAATTATTATAAAGTAATTATCTATGGTTCGTACAAATATAGGTTGATATAATATTATACATATAGTATTATATATTACACAGATAAAGTACTTCTATTAAATTTAAGTTTATATTAGCTACCAACAGCGCAGTGAGTACGTATGTATGTACCTATGTGTCAGAAACAGTAAATTTGCAAAATGTAATGAGAATCGATGAGAATTCATTACTTTATTTTATTTTTATTTTTTATTGCATCTCTTTAAGAAAGGATGAGCCCATGGAGTAATGAGAGTTGGACGTAGGTATGGCAGTAAAAAAAAATTACACAATAATTTCGTGACTCAAGTTTATTTTTATACTCCTAATAAACTCTCAAGTGTACATGTATATATGTTTATAATTCAATTTTCACTCACTTCTTGACGTCTGTATAATTTGAAAATTTTCAGACGTATTAAATTTGTTGACAATACAATAATTTCTTTGTTTATATATTTCTAAAGTAAAGTTAAGTAAAGTTACAGCCTAGTATATACATCCCAGTGCTGGGCATAGACCTCCTCTCATTTTTGAGAGGGTTTTAATAATTTCTATGACTAATTACCAATGAATATGACGTATTATTCTCACTAGGATCATCACAGCTCATGATGAATATGTGTTGTATTATTTTTATTACAGCTCTAATATTATCATAGACGGAGATGTAAATAGCGTTACCAGCGCGAGATACAAATACAACTATACTGTACTCACTAACTCACCTGCCATGATCGGTGTATCTGGATGTCCCTCAAGTCATGTTTGCCATATGACGCATTCTTTGAAAGGCCTATTACCAGATATAGACTTGAAAAGTCTGTTGTCTGTTGACTAGAGATCAGACAGACAAAAGAGAGCTAACAAATTTTAATGCTTTGAAATAAAATATAGGAGTTTAAGAGCAAAGCCACATTTATGCCTGTGATAATTTATTATTGTCATCATTATCATAATTACAGTTTATCCAAAGTCCACTGCTGAACATAGAACTTTCCCATGGCTTGCCTCCTTGTGAGGGATATTATGCAATAAAATATATGCAATAAAACCACAGTTTTTATTATTTCGAATTAATGTTATCAGGAAAATACTGCCGCCTATCTCCTATTTCAATTTCTATCTGTCGACTGTTACGACAACCACGGGAGTAGCAATTGCTGGCATTAAACTGATACCCCTACGTTTCGTGTAAGAAAACATTTTTTATTTTGTCATGGTTGACACCTATTCACATATGCTTGCATAGTAAAACATTATCGTCAAAAACATTCATCCAAATTGTTAGAACAGTTTTTCAAATATTACGGGTTGGCAACCACATTTTTTTATAGGATTAGGATGACAAGCGATCCACCTGATGGTAAGTTGCTGTGGCCCATAGACATCTGTCGTCGTTTACGAATCAAAATGCAGATGCGTTGTCAGCCGTGAGGACTAAGATTTAATGCCTCTTTTCCAGTAAAAAGGGTCTCCGGTTCTCTACACTCACCATACGAAACACAGCAGCATTAAGCTGTTATTTTATGCTGGTATTCTGTGGGAGCGTGGTCCTTCCCCGGTCGAGACGACCTATTCGTGCTACAACTATACAATTAATATAGCTGCAGAATCGCTCTACCACGAACATATGAAAAAAATTGAGTTCTTAATAGTTATGTGCTGTTGCCCATCTTATATTTTATTTCCCTCTGTTACCACATATTTTTGGCTTAATATACCTAAATATATAATGCAGCAGTTTATTTTTTTTCAATGTTGAAATACTCTGAAATCGCTTGTATGTTATTAACTACTTTAATTAATAATACAAGTGGTAAAATTAAAAATATTGTACAACCGACTTCAATATAAATTATTAAAGATAACTCAAAAACTGCCGGTCAAACCTTGATCAAATTTTTGGGACCACATGAAAAGCACCAGCTTTCTAATAAAAAAAAATCGTCGATATCGGTTCACCGAAAAAAAGTTATGAGGTAACACACGTAAAAAAAACATACAGTCGAATTGAGTACCTTTTTGAAGTCGGTTGAAAAAATGTCTTTGAACTATCCAGTTTACGACGTAGAAGCGTTGACACTCAAAATATATGTTCTTGCTTGGTGGTCGTGTAGGTATCAATTAATGAATATAATATTTTATAGAAAACACACTCTTGTATGCCAAATTAAATTTTAAATACATAGAGTATTTAAAATTTAATTTGGGACCTCTCATTTTGAGAGGGTTTTAATAATTTCTATGACTAATTACCAATGAATATGACGTATTATTCTCACTAGGATCATCACAGCTCATGATGAATATGTGTTGTATTATTTTTATTACAGCTCTAATATTATCATAGACGGAGATGTAAATAGCGTTACCAGCGCGAGATACAAATACAACCATACTGTACTCACTAACTCACCTGCCATGATCGGTATATCTAGATGTCCCTCAAGTCATGTTTGCCATAAAACGCATTCTTTGAAAGGCCTATTACCAGATATAGACTTGAAAAGTCTGTTGTCTGTTGACTAGAGATAAGACAGACAAAAGAGAGCTAACAAATTTTAATGCTTTGAAATAAAATATAGGAGTTTAAGAGCAAAGCCACATTTATGCCTGTGATAATTTATTATTGTCATCATTATCATAATTACAGTTTATCCAAAGTCCACTGCTGAACATAGAACTTTCCCATGGCTTGCCTCCTTGTGAGGGATATTATGCAATAAAATATATGCAATAAAACCACAGTTTTTATTATTTCGAATTAATGTTATCAGGAAAATACTGCCGCCTATCTCCTATTTCAATTTCTATCTGTCGACTGTTACGACAACCACGGGAGTAGCAATTGCTGGCATTAAACTGATACCCCTATGTTTCGTGTAAGAAAACATTTTTTATTTTGTCATGGTTGACACCTATTCACATATGCTTGCATAGTAAAACATTATCGTCAAAAACATTCATCCAAATTGTTAGAGCAGTTTTCGAGAAAGTAAGCCAAATATTACGGGTTGGCAACCACATTTTTTTATAGGATTAGGATGACAAGCGATCCACCTGATGGTAAGTTGCTGTGGCCCATAGACATCTGTCGTCGTTTACGAATCAAAATGCAGATGCGTTGTCAGCCGTGAGGACTAAGATTTAATGCCTCTTTTCCAGTAAAAAGGGTCTCCGGTTCTCTACACTCACCATACGAAACACAGCAGCATTAAGCTGTTATTTTATGCTGGTATTCTGTGGGAGCGTGGTCCTTCCCCGGTCGAGACGACCTATTCGTGCTACAACTATACAATTAATATAGCTGCAGAATCGCTCTACCACGAACATATGAAAAAAATTGAGTTCTTAATAGTTATGTGCTGTTGCCCATCTTATATTTTATTTCCCTCTGTTACCACATATTTTTGGCTTAATATACCTAAATATATAATGCAGCAGTTTATTTCTTCTCAATGTTGAAATACTCTGAATCGCTTGTATGTTATTAACTAGTTTAATTAATAACACAAGTGGTAAAATTAAAAATATTGTACAACCGACTTCAATATAAATGATTAAAGATAACTCAAAACTGCCGGTCAAACCTTGATCAAATTTATATGGGACCACATGATAAGCACCAGCTTTCAAATAAAAAAATCGTCAATTCGGTTCACCGAAAAAAAGTTATGAGGTAACACGTAAAAAAAAAACATACAGTCGAATTGAGTACCTCCTCCTTTTCAAGTGGGTTGAAAAAATGCCTTTTAACTATCCAGTTTACGTCGTAGAAGCGTTGACACTCAAAATATATGGTCTTGCTTGGTGGTCGTGTAGGTATCAATTAATGAATATAATATTTTATAGAAAAGACACTCTTGTATCCCAAATTAAATTTTAAATACATAGAGTATTTAAAATTTAATTTGGGACCTCATTTTGAGAGGGTTTTAATAATTTCTATGACTAATTACCAATGAATATGACGTATTATTCTCACTAGGATCATCACAGCTCATGATCAATGCGTGTTGTTTTATTTTATTACAGCTCTAATATTATCATAGACGAAGATGTAAATAGCGTTACCAGCGCGAGATACAAATACAACTATACTGTACTCACTAACTCACCTGCCATGATCGGTGTATCTGGATGTCCCTCAAGTCATGTTTGCCATATGACGCATTCTTTGAAAGGCCTATTACCAGATAAAGACTTGAAATGTCTGTTGTCTGTTGACTAGAATAAGACAGACAAAAGAGCTAACAAATTTTAATGCTTTGAAATAAAATATAGGAGTTTAAGAGCAAAGCCATATTTATGCCTGTGATAATTTATTTTTGTCATCATCATCATAATTACAGTTTATCCAAAGTTAACTGCTGAACATAGAACTTTCCTGAATTGCCTCCTTGTGAGGATATTATGCAATAAAATATATGCAATAAAACCGCAGTTTTATTATTTCGAATGAATGTTATCAAGAAGATACTGCCGCCTATCTCCTATTTCAATTTCTATCTGTCGACTGTTACGACAACCACAGGAGTAACAATTGCTGGCAAACTGATATCCTGTTTCGTGTAAGAAAACATTTTTATTTTGTCATGGTTGACACCTATTCACATATGCTTGCATAGTAAAACATTATCATCAAAAACATTCATCCAAATTGTTAGAGCAGTTTTCGAGAAGTAAGCCAAATATTACGGGTTGGCAACTACATTTTTATAGGATTAGGGTGACAAGCAGCACACAGTCCACCTGATGGTAAGTGGTTGCTGTGGTCCATAGACATCTATCGTCGTTTACAATCAAAATGCAGATGCGTTGTCAGCCGTGAGGACTAGATTTAATGCCTCTTTTCAGTAAAAGGGTCTCTGGTTCTCTACACTCACCATACGAAACACAGCATTAAGCTGTTATTTTACACTGGTATTCTGTGAGGCGTGGTCCTTCCCGGTCAAGGCAACCTATTCGTGCTACAACTATACATATTCGTGCTATTAATATAGCTGCAGAATCGCTCTACCACGTACATATGAAAAACTTTGAGTTCTTAATAGTTATATGTGTTGCCCATCTTATATTTTATTTCCTCTGTTACCACATATTTTTGGCTTTATATACCTAAATATATAATGCAGTTTATTTCTTCTCAATGTTGAAATACTCTGAAATCGCTTGTATGTTATTAACTAGTTTAATTAATAACACAAGTGGTAAAATTAAAAATATTGTACAACCGACTTCAATATAAATGATTAAAGATAACTCAAAAACTGCCGGTCAAACCTTGATCAAATTTATATGGGACACATGATAAGCACCAGCTTTCAAATAAAAAAATCGTCGAATTCGGTTCACCGAAAAAAGTTATGGTAACACACGTAAAAAACATACAGTCGATTGAGTACCTCCTCCTTTTCAAGTGGGTTGAAAAATGCCTTTTAACTATCCAGTTTACGTCGTAGAAGCGTTGACACTCAAAATATATGGTCTTGCTTGGTGGTCGTGTAGGTATCAATTAATGAATATAATATTTTATAGAAAAGACACTCTTGTATCCCAAATTAAATTTTAAATACATAGGTATTTAAAATTTAATTTAGGACCTCATTTTGAGAGGGTTTTAATAATTCTATGACTAATTACCAATGAATATGACGTATTATTCTCACTAGGATCATCACAGCTCATGATCAATGCGTGTTGTTTTATTTTATTACAGCTCTAATATTATCATAGACGAAGATGTAAATAGCGTTACCAGCGCGAGATACAAATACAACTATACTGTACTCACTAACTCACTGCCATGATCGGTGTATCTGGATGTCCCTCAAGTCATGTTTGCCATATGACGCATTCTTTGAAGGCCTATTACCAGATAAAGACTTGAAATGTCTGTTGTCTGTTGACTAGAGATAAGACAGACAAAGAGAGCTAACAAATTTTAATGCTTTGAAATAAAATATAGGAGTTTAAAACAAAGCCATATTTATGCCTGTGATAATTTATTTTTGTCATCATCATCATAATTACAGTTTATCCAAGTTAACTGCTGAACATAGAACTTTCCATGAATTGCCTCCTTGTGAGGATATTATGCAATAGAAATATATGCAATAAAACCGCAGTTTTATTATTTCGAATGAATGTTATCAAGAAGATACTGCCGCCTATCTCCTATTTCAATTTCTATCTGTCGACTGTTACGACAACCGGGAGTAGCAATTGCTGGCAAACTGATATCCTGTTTCGTGTGAAAACATTTTTATTTTGTCATGGTTGACACCTATTCACATATGCTTGCATAGTAAAACATTATCGTCAAAAACATTCATCCAAATTGTTAGAACAGTTTTTCAAATATTACGGGTTGGCAACCACATTTTTTTATAGGATTAGGATGACAAGCGATCCACCTGATGGTAAGTTGCTGTGGCCCATAGACATCTGTCGTCGTTTACGAATCAAAATGCAGATGCGTTGTCAGCCGTGAGGACTAAGATTTAATGCCTCTTTTCCAGTAAAAGGGTCTCTGGTTCTCTACACTCACCATACAAACAGCAGCATTAAGCTGTTATTTTACACTGGTATTCTGTGGGAGCGTGGTCCTTCCCCGGTCGAGACGACCTATTCGTGCTACAACTATACAATTAATATAGCTGCAGAATCGCTCTACCACGTACATATGAAAAAAATTGAGTTCTTAATAGTTATGTGCTGTTGCCCATCTTATATTTTATTTCCTCTGTTACCATATTTTTGGCTTTATATACCTAAATATATAATGCAGCAGTTTATTTTTTTTCAATGTTGAAATACTCTGAAATCGCTTGTATGTTATTAACTACTTTAATTAATAATACAAGTGGTAAAATTAAAAATATTGTACAACCGACTTCAATATAAATTATTAAAGATAACTCAAAAACTGCCGGTCAAACCTTGATCAAATTTTTGGGACCACATGAAAAGCACCAGCTTTCTAATAAAAAAAAATCGTCGATATCGGTTCACCGAAAAAAAGTTATGAGGTAACACACGTAAAAAAAACATACAGTCGAATTGAGTACCTCCTCCTTTTCAAGTGGGTTGAAAAATGCCTTTTAACTATCAGTTTACGTCGTAGAAGCGTTGACACTCAAAATATGGTCTTGCTTGGTGGTCGTGTAGGTATCAATTAATGAATATAATATTTTATAGAAAAGACACTCTTATCCCAAATTAAATTTTAAATACATAGAGTATTTAAAATTTAATTTGGACCTCTCATTTTGAGAGGGTTTTAATAATTTCTATGACTAATTACCAATGAATATGACGTATTATTCTCACTAGGATCATCACAGCTCATGATCAATGCGTGTTGTTTTATTTTATTACAGCTCTAATATTATCATAGACGAAGATGTAAATAGCGTTACCAGCGCGAGATACAAATACAACTATACTGTACTCACTAACTCACCTGCCATGATCGGTGTATCTGGATGTCCCTCAAGTCATGTTTGCCATATGACGCATTCTTTGAAAGGCCTATTACCAGATAAAGACTTGAAATGTCTGTTGTCTGTTGACTAGAGATAAGACAGACAAAGAGAGCTAACAAATTTTAATGCTTTGAAATAAAATATAGGAGTTTAAAGCAAAGCCATATTTATGCCTGTGATAATTTATTTTTGTCATCATCATCATAATTACAGTTTATCCAAAGTTAACTGCTGAACATAGAACTTTCCCATGAATTGCCTCCTTGTGAGGATATTATGCAATAGAAATATATGCAATAAAACCGCAGTTTTATTATTTCGAATGAATGTTATCAAAAGATACTGCCGCCTATCTCCTATTTCAATTTCTATCTGTCGACTGTTACGACAACCACGGGAGTAGCAATTGCTGGCAAACTGATATCCTGTTTCGTGTAAGAAAACATTTTTATTTTGTCATGGTTGACACCTATTCACATATGCTTGCATAGTAAAACATTATCATCAAAATTCATCCAAATTGTTAGAGCAGTTTTCGAAGTAAGCCAAATATTACGGTTGGCAACTACATTTTTTTATAGGATTATGGTGACAAGCGAGCACACAGTCCACCTGATGGTAAGTGGTTGCTGTGGTCCATAGACATCTATCGTCGTTTACGAATCAAAATGCAGATGCGTTGTCAGCCGTGAGGACTAAGATTTAATGCCTCTTTTCCAGTAAAAGGGTCTCTGGTTCTCTACACTCACCATACGAAACACAGCAGCATTAAGCTGTTATTTTACGCTGGTATTCTGTGAGGCGTGGTCCTTCCCAGTCAAGGCAACCTATTCGTGCTACAACTATACAATTAATATAGCTGCAGAATCGCTCTACCACGAACATATGAAAAAAATTGAGTTCTTAATAGTTATGTGCTGTTGCCCATCTTATATTTTATTTCCCTCTGTTACCACATATTTTTGGCTTAATATACCTAAATATATAATGCAGCAGTTTATTTTTTTTCAATGTTGAAATACTCTGAAATCGCTTGTATGTTATTAACTACTTTAATTAATAATACAAGTGGTAAAATTAAAAATATTGTACAACCGACTTCAATATAAATGATTAAAGATAACTCAAAACTGCCGGTCAAACCTTGATCAAATTTATATGGGACCACATGATAAGCACCAGCTTTCAAATAAAAAAATCGTCAATTCGGTTCACCGAAAAAAGTTATGAGTAACACACGTAAAAAAAACATACAGTCGAATTGAGCCTCCTCCTTTTCAAGTGGGTTGAAAAATGCCTTTTAACTATCCAGTTTACGTCGTAGAAGCGTTGACACTCAAAATATATGGTCTTGCTTGGTGGTCGTGTAGGTATCAATTAATGAATATAATATTTTATAGAAAAGACACTCTTGTATCCCAAATTAAATTTTAAATACCCTATGTCAGTCAACATAAAACAATCTATGGTAATAGTATACTCGTAAGTATGCTTCAACCGCGACTTATCACCATCTTCTATTAAAATATATATTTTACATTATATTTTATTAATGTCTTTTTTCATATTCGCTAATCCTATCTTGTGCTGTATGTGTCTTTAGGGAAATGCGATATCGTATGTGTCAGACCGGTATCTATACCGGTAACGAGGAAAAACATTAAAGGTACCATACTGCGATCGCATATTACCTTGTCAAACCCCGCAACTTCGGAAAGATTTTTCCCACTCATGTTCAAAATATTGTATGTTACAGTTATGTTTAGTTTTTATTCAACTTTCGTCGTCCGTGATTCTAATATAATCTAACGGTGAGCTTTTAAATGGAATATTTGCTGAGGGCTAATTTTTAAATCATCAGTTATCCTGTAATCATCTGCCGTAGTAACGCTGCAGCTATATTTATATGGTTGCAGCACGAATGGGTCGGCTCTACCGGTGAAATATCATGCTCTCACGGAATAACAGCTTAAAATAGTAACACAATGCTACTGTGTTTCGGGAGGTAAGTGATTGTAGAGTGAACCAGATACCCATTTCACTGGAAAGAGGCATTCTATTTTAGTCCTCCGAATGGAGCAGGGGAGGGGCACGTAGCAGCCTTTTAATTCTTAATCACCGGTCGATGGAGATGTCTATGGGCGACAGCAACTACTGGAAGCACTGTGTACTCGTTTACACTTCTATTAAATAAAACCCGGACAAGTGCAAATCCGACTCGCGCACCGAGAGTTCCGTACAAACTCGTATGTAGATAGTTCGTCCATTACGGGAATTGGGTCTCAAGTTTTTCCGAATATGTTTTAAGTTTCTCTCCAAAATGTATAACAACAACAATGATATCTTTAAGACGAGAGTCAGTTGGCATTTACAGGATCAGTGTGCTCCGTCTTCGGCGTTATTGTATAACTACTTTCGCCAAAATAATTGACATCACCTACTGAAATTAATAAACAATGAAAGCACCGAACATTACTTGGTGAAAAGATAAGTTGTATTTATTAATATATACAATATAAAAAAAATATACTAATAATTTAAAAAAAAATAAGACTAATAACTTAATTATCATACAGTCCTACTCCCCGTGGTATCGTGTCAAGAACGCTGGCTACGTTTCCTCGCTGAGTTGCTATACTTAGCTTTTGAGCGAGAAAAGAACCAACCCTCTTACCACCAGCAGCAATGACCAGTCGCGTATAGAGTTCCGTTAGGAACTTCACCGCACGTGGACCCCACGGACCTATAGTCTCTACAGCAAATGGTACAAATAAGTAGTCATCTCTCAGAGACCCATACTTGCGCCAATTATTCAGTTCAGCTGCCTCTGATGCTGCCCCGGCTCTAAACGAGGTATCAATGAGATGAGAGGCCTCCAAAGTGTCCACGCAAGTAGCGTCCCACACTAGGGCTTTACCTCTCTCGCAAGGGACCAATGTCATACCGTCGGGTCTCCTGCCATTGTCTCTAAATATTTCACAAGGCTCTACAACCGAGGGAAGATTTAAAGAGATAAGAGCCCTTCGGATGACATCGTTTAAAGTACCGTGCCGTGAAAACCTACCAGCACTTTCTTACATTTCGTCCGTGGAGCCCAAACTCTTCGACGCTGCTACCATAGCGCACTGATGGGGTTGACAAATCGCCGCTCCTATTCGGATTTCTACGGCAATGCGCAAGCTTTTCCCATCAAGTAATGTGCCGAAATTACTTGATGATAAATCGTGTAACTAGTGACTAGATTCGTTAGTCGAAGCACCTAGAAGGCGTGCCTGATCTTGGTCACTATGGAAATTATGAAACAAAACTTTCTGCACCCTCTGTACCAGCGGAATATCCCTCTGTTTTTGTTGGTTAACTTCCAGTGGAACATTTTCGCCGGGACAGAGCTTTCGCCATGTCTTCCCTGCCTCCGTAGCAAAGAACAGGTCTACTTTATTATTTAAAATTATGTTACAAAGTTGCTGATACTATGCACGGAAGCAAGGCAAGCAGGCAATGCAACTCCAGAAATATTTCTCACACCAATAATTTTATAGGTAGAGTAGCTTGAGTCCAGGCTGTTGTATATAAAGTTAAATTTAGAATTTTTCCTATAGCTGTTTTAAAATTATTATCAATATCTTTTAAAATATCCGAACATTTCCAGACTGAACTCGAGCGGAGTAAGTATGTATATCTAGGTACAAGAAGACAATATTTTAAAATAGTAAGATTAATGTGGGGGTTTAAGTTATACAATTTATCAACGTGGTTTAAGAACTGATCATATTTTGTTTTTAAAACAGGTTTAATACCATCGAAAAACAACGGGGCACCTAGCAGGTATAAAGATTTCGTACTGACAGTTTTATTCCTGCAGAAATATGATTGAAATTTTGAATGAAAGTGTCTTTGTTAAAACTAGATAAATTATTGGAAAAAATATTTCACATTTATTGCTATTTGATTCAAGACTAATATTTTTAAAATTTCGAAAAATATGAGTAAGATCACTGAAGACGTCATTTGTATTAAAGGACAAACATTCTCCAATACATCGATAAATATCACGGTCAATTCTCCAGCTGCAAATTTAAGTTTGTAATCGCAAATTTTTTTGTGTGTTAAAACTGTAAATTTTAGGACTTTTTCCTTTACTTGTTTTGAAACCTTGCTTCTTCCGAATTTTATGTCAACAAAAATTACCCTACAAGTTTTGATTTATTTGAGAATATCAAAATACGTCGCATAAATGGCCGTATTTTTTTATTGCGTTGACTTAGACGCTTGATTTTTGTAGAGCTCCAAGCGACCGCAGAACTACGTATTTTATATTAATTTCAACTTGATACCTTCACACGTTTCTATGAAAAAGGGTCTTGACATAGAGATAGACGGACGGACAGACAACGAAAAGTTCCAATAAGGGTTCCGTTTTTTTCCATTTTAGGTACTAAATAAATCCTAAAAACTCTCTTCATTTTCGTAGTTTCATTATCATTGAGTTAATTGTCTCTTGTGATATTAAAATTATTCATATCCTTCATTTCACTGTTATTTTATGCACAATGAATATTATCATGACAAGCAATGTAGTGTAGATAGTGTTAATAATATTGGATTTAACGACCTCCATAAATATTTACGACGTTCTCAGCCAGTTATCAACAGATACCATTACAGATTCAAGATGATGATACTGTTACTTCACGTTTACGTATATCGTTTTAACATAACCTTATCATACTATCTTTTTTAAATATTGCTTCAAAGCTTTCTTACATTTATTGATATTTCTCACCATGAACTTCATAAACGTGTATACGCATTTTGTTCAATAACTTGATGCCATCTAGGGATTGACATAATCCGATGCTGTAGAAATCTTGGGACTTTTGATCAAAAAAATGCGACAAGTAGTTTTGACAGTCCTCTTTTGATGTTAATCTAACACTACTCAAAGAATTCTGAAGAGACCGAAACAGGTGAAAATCTGAGTGTGTAAGATCAGGACTATTTTTTATAGGATAGGGGCAAACGAGCATACGGCTCAACTGATGGTAAGTGACTACCGCCGCCCGTGAATAACTGCAAACCCAGGGTAATTGCATGTGCGTTGCCGGCCTTTTAAAAAGGATTAAGCTTTTTTCTTGAAGGTCCCTAAGTCGTATCGGTCCGGAAAAATCGCCGGTGGTAAATTATTCTACAGAGAGGTCGTACGCGGAAAAAAACTCCTAGTGAAACGTACAGTGGTGGACCGCCAAGCATCCAGATGGTGGGAATGGTATCGGGAGTTTTGCCGCGATGTGCGTTCGTGAAATTTGGCGTCTGGGATTAATCCAAACAGTTGCATGGATGCAACATCTCTTCGCAGCGCCAGTGAATCGAACCGATCGGAAAGGACTCGGTTGTCGACGATTCGAGCCGCTCTACGCTTGATGCGGTCAAGTTGAAAGAGCTGGCACTGGGTAGCCCCAGCCCAGAGATGAGAACAGTATTCCATGTAAGGCCGAACCTGCGCCTTATAAAGTTGCAGGCGGTGTGCCGGCATGAAATACTGTCCCGCTTTGCTGAGCACGCCAAGCTTTTAGAGGCCAATTTGGCCTTCTCTTCAAGTGACCACAAAACTGCACCTCACGCAATATGTCGACGCTGAGGATTCTGATACTGGCTGAAGCAACAAGAGTGCCTTGAAACTGGGGAGATACGACAAACGGGTTTTCAGCGGTAAACTCGCAAACTTGTGTCTTCTGATGATTAAACTGGACTAGATTTAGTCGCCCCAATCCGAGACTTCGTTCAGCAAAGAGTCGATTTCAGAAACAAGTTTGTTCCGGTACTCGGCGACGTTATCCCGAAAATATTGGCACGGGCGGTGGTATAAAGCATCACTAGTGCCGTCATCCGCATAGCAATGAATGTTACCGGGCGCAACATATCATTGATATGCAGAAGAAACAGCGTTGGTTATAGAACGCAGCCTTGTGGAACACCAGGATTAATAGGCTTGTAATCGGAGCATGCACCGTCTACAATGACCTTGATGCTCCGAACTGCAAGAAAGCTAGTGATCCATTAGAACCGGTGCCAACTATGGAGCACACGTCTCCAGCACAATTGGGTGGATTCCGTCAGGCCCACTCGACTTGTGGATGTCCAGGGACAGGAGTGCTTTGCAAACCGAGCGCTGTGTGAACCGCACATCTGGCATGGAGCACTCACACCGTGGGATGGTCAGCGGTGTGTTCCCCCCGTCATCGAGAGTTGAGTTGGACGCAATGAAAGAGCCTAGCAGATCGTCTTTCTACTTTGCGGCATGGGCCAGTGAGTCGTCCTCCCTGTGCAGAGATGGAAGAGATGGCTGACAGAAGTCCCCTTGGATATCCTTGGCGAGAGACCAGAATGCACGGGTTCCCGAAGTGTGCTCTGACTTTGCTTTGGCAATGACACTTTTGAAGGACCTGGAGGTGGAATTATACTTCTTTTTAAGTGCGCTGGTATTTACATCCCGGGACGTTGATGCGTCAGCCCAGGCCCGGTAGCACTCCTGCTTGTAGCTTGATGCTATCTTACAGGAGCAACTAAACCATGGCTGAGATCTGCCTCCAATGGGCACCACAGAGGAAGGAATAAAAGTTCCATACCATGAAGTACCACATCAGCAACAGAATTAGCAACAACGTTGGGATCGTCCAGCGAAACAAACCCGCCCCAAGGGTAGGGTGCAAGAAAGACCGCATCCCATGACAATCGACCGACCTATAGTGCCAAACATGGCAGCAGCCTGCAGAAAGCAACCGCGATTTCAGTATGAGTGGCAGCACTTCGGACTAGACAATGGTCCAAGGAGCCAACAGGGGCGTCGACGGAGACCTGATATCTGTCCGGATGGGAGGTCAGCAGAAGGTCCAACAGAGAAGGTGCATGATCCTTGTAGTAACCAATTGTGTTAGACCATATGCCAAGGCAAAATCATGACCAGATCTCCCCGTATGATCGGTTAAATGTGAACCAAGCCTTTCGCCTTGGTCTTGTTGCTCAGTTTGCCCCGAGCAGTTATTGTCTTGAGCAAAATTTTGAACCCCCAGAACACGGGGCAGCCTGAGCACCAATGCTCAGGAGTGGAGTGGCTTGTCGTAGATGCTCAGCGATGGATTCTCCAGGGTGCTGGTACCCTCCTGGGGTAGTCTTACATTTAATTCTGCTACCATGTTAAGGCGGGGAGGATTGCGCCATTTGCTTTATGGTGGATGCATTAACACTTCCCAACCAAGCTCTCTCAATTTTTGCTGAGTGGCCAAAGATGTGTGTGGTCCTGCGTTATCATGAGGAAAGCCCACTCCTTTTCTGTTGACCAATTCCGGCCGTTTATTCCGCAATTTCTTGCTTGAGTCTCTTTATTTGTTGGCAGTAGAGATCCGAATCGATTGTTTTGCCCGGCGGTAAAAGCTCATAATAAACTATGCCCTTCCAATCCCACCATACACACAGCATCACCTTATTGCGTGTTAATCCGGGTTTCGCTACAGTCTGTGGAGCTTGATTACCCTTTGATTTTATCTTGATCTTTTCGCACGTTCTTGATCAAACTTTTCAAAATGGTTCGGTTTCATTACGTTTCTGTTGAGAATCGTAAATGAGTTCATAGGTTAGGTTCCTTTCAGAGTTCGTGTGGTACCCAAATATCAAACTTTTTAAAGCCAGACTTTATCAAATGGGTATATATATAATATGTGTATATAGCTTTATATAAAAAGTATATAATGTGTGTAAACCAAAATTAAATTCAATAAAATATTTAAATATACGTCTTAAAGTGTTTCATACCTTATGATATTATACTTAGTATGGGATCTGCTCAATTAACCTAAATATCAAACATACTTAAATAGTCATAAAAATCAAGATGCTACTCACAAAAAGCTCTATTTATTATATAAAGCAACTCGTTGATAAAAGGCCGGAGGGAGTTTGCTAACCGTCATGCATGTACTATTGTACATCATTTTCTCACTAAGTTCTTCATCTTTTTTATACAGAATAAGGGTGACAAACGATCACATAGTCAACACAGATGATAAGTGGATGCAGTGGCCTATAGACAACCTCTATATCTATCATCGATTAAGAATCTAAATGCAGAACGTTACCACCCCCTCAGACCAAGATGAAATGCTATCTAGACATATATAATAAAAATGTAAATTGCAGATGTCTGTACATTTTATATTTTTATAACAAAAGTTTGAGAGGAACTAAAAATAAGTAATTATAAATACTTTTCTATCATTTTTAGAATTGTCTGTCCGTCTGTTTGTTTATGAACGTTTCACGTATAAAGTACTGATTTATTTAAAAAAAATTAAGAAAATCTTACAACGTATCTTCGAGTTACATTTAGTCTTTTTTTATTAAAATCAATTCATTCTATCAAAGGTTATGTTTAATATTCTGAAGTAGGGGTACGAATAATAATTAGTAGAATTTTTTTAACGGTGGCTTTGAGTCATCAAGTGCATATTAATGTAATCTCTGAAACATTAATTAAAAATGATGTAAAATAATGTCCTATAATATTCTATATTACGTATAAAGTAAAATCACGTATCGAGTAATTCTGTTATAAACAATAATATAATAGTTATTAACCTAACAATAGTATAAAGTCAAATCACGTATAGAGTAATTCTGTTGTAAACAATAATATAATAGTTATTAACCTAACAGCTCGGCCATCCTACTCAAAGCAAGTCCCATCGCTTCTACACTAAACAACACCGCAAAAATAAAAGAAAGTAACGAAATTACATTTTTTTTACTTTTATCATATCCTAAACTAAACTAAGCATGATAAAATATAAATAAAAGATTAATCACAATAATAAAATCAAAATTAACATTTAACCTTCAGTAATAATATTAATAATTAGTGTTAATTACATAGTTATTTTATTTTTTATTTTTATATAATAAAACTATTATATATAAACTATTGTAATCAATGTAAAAAAAAATTATAACTATTCAGTGTCAACTGTGTTATTATGTGTTGAATCGGACTCAAAATCTCTATTGAAATTCTACAAAATTCAATATCAAATCAAAACTCAAATTCGAATACTACAGCTTCATATTTTCTACCGTTTTAACGAGTAAGCGGCGTATCTTCAACGGGAAATCTGGCATTTGCTAGCACTTTTACTATGCGATATGGACCTTGAAATTTAACTACAAGTTTTTGTGATTTTCCGTCGTGTGGCACCTGCTTTTATATACGTATTAAGTCACCTTCATTGTATTTAGTTGGGGCTTTCTACGTTCATTAAATCTTTTGCATCTTGAATTTGTTGTGCTTTAATTTTTGTACTAGCATCTTGCCTAAGTTCGTCTAACTTTTCTAATGGAGTTCCGTTTAATGTGTCATTAATTACAGAGTTTAAGATGCCTTCTGATCTACCGGTTATGTTAAATCCAAATAGTAGCTCAGATGGGGATCTTTGTGTAATTTTATGCTTAGTTGTATTTATACCGACTTGAATATCCTGTACGGAATTGTCCCAAGATTTATCGTCTTTACCATGTCCAGATGCCGATAAAGCATATAAAATGGTCCTGTTAAAACGTTCTACTTGACCGTTAGCTCTTGAAGTAGCAACGGCATTTGTGATATGTTTGATACCATAAGAAATAATAATTTCTTAAAAAATTTTTAACTCTAATTTTAACTTTAAAAAAAATTACTCGTGAAGCTAGTGCCCTTATCGGTGATTAGTATCGTGGGTACGCCGAAGTAACTTATGTGGTTTTTAATAACTTGCACACTTGTCACGGACTTTGTATTCTTAACAGGAGTAATGTTAATATATTTTGTAAAACCATCAATCAAAACTAACAAATAGCTATTCCCTTTCTTACTTTTGACAAAGGGTCCTAAGCGATCTGCGTGGATTGTGGAAAGGAATGCTGACCTTCTTTATTGTATGTAACTCTCCTTCACGTTTTCCTCCCGGCGCTTTGTGATGTGCACACTCGAGACAAGACGTCACATATTTTTTTACGAAGTAGGGCATTTTAGCGAACCAGTAATATTCTTGGATTCGTTTTAATGTTTTTTTAAAACCACAATGCCCGATGACGTCGTGGTTCATTTTGAGTATTTGCCAACGTACTCCCTTAGGTACTACCCATCTTAGCGAATCGCCAACAATTCGATAGACGCGCTCATTTTGAATTTGTAGTTTTGAGTATGTCAACATATTGGTCCGCCTCGGAGTTCGTTAATGCGTGCTTTATTTTCTTTATTTCGTCATCAGTAGATAGCACGGTAACTATCCAGTCCGATTGAGTTTGCTGTATCGCCAACACATCCCATATTTGCTGGTCATCTGCAATACCTTCAGATGAACAGTCCACCGGGTTTCTACTAAGCGCATCTGCATGAGTCATCCGAGCGCCTGGTTGATATTCAATTGTGCAGTCGTATTCTTGTAGTTGGATCCACCACCACGCAATACGAGCTACTAAATCTCGTTTAGTCAGAGTGGATCGAAGGGCGTTAGAATTGGTTACAATTTTAAAGTGTATCCCTATAAGATAGACTCTAAAGCGGTTCAACGACGCAATCACTGCTAAAGTTTCGAGCTCGAATGAGTGAAGTTGACGTTCGTGTGCACTTGTTTTCCTACTAAAATAAGATATGGGCTGTAATGTGTTCTTTGAATTCCGCTGTAGTAATATTCCTGCCACACCTTCCTTATTTGCGACTGTGTGCAGTTCCGTTTCCGCACTAGGGTCGTAAAGAGCTAGGACTGGTCGGTTGACTAGTATTTCCTTAATTTTTAAAAAGGACTCTTCTTGGCTTGGTCCCTACGACCAGCAAGAGTCCTTCTTTACAAGGCTAGTCAATGATGTCGTAATTGTAGCATAACCTTTGAACTGTCGCAAGTCATGCTGGTTGCGAGGTTTGGGGAATTTTCAGACGGCGTCTGTTTTCCTACTACCTGGGTGCATTCCATTAGCACTTACTTCAAATCCTAAAAAATCAATAGTTTTATAGAAGAAATAGCATTTACTTAACTTGAGGGTTAGACCTCCTTTCTTCAAGAGTTTGAGTACTTCTTCTTATCTCTTAATGCCTTCGCAAAGGTTTTAGACGGGATAAGCATATCATCCATGTATACAATAGCATACTTGATTTTAGCCTCCATAAGTATTTTGTTGATAGTGCGTCGAAACACAGATGGTGCATTTACCAACCCAAACGGCATACGATTAAATTCATACTGCCCGTCGTGCGTTACAAAAGCAGTCTTGCTTCGGGATTCTTCAGAAATTGGTATCTGGTAACAGCCAGATGCCTAATTCAATTATGTAAATAAAGTATTACCCGCTTGTAAATCTAGTTGATCTTCGATTCGAGGTAATGGATAATGAGTTTTCTTCGTCTTTCTGTTAAGAGCCCTGCAGTGAACACATAACCGTTTCTCACCAGTCTTCTTTTGTAAAAATACAATTGGGCTGGCATAGGGCGATGACGATTCTCTTATGATTCCACTGTCAGACATCCCTTTTACCATGTCTCTTACTAGTTGTCGCTAAGTGTAAGACATGCGGTAGGGACGGTAAACGACTGGTTCAGAATCTTCCAACTCAATTACCATTTCTGTAGCATTCGTAAACCCAAGACCATAGAGTCCATTTGAGAAATATTCCTTGTATTTCGAAAGTAATCTCTGTAAGTCAAGTTTTTGTTCATTAGTAAGTTGAGAGCTACAGTTAATTGTTTTGACTTTACACGAATCAATACGTCACCTGTAGAACCCGTAGGAACTGTATGTTTTGTAGGGCTCGTGTTAAAAGTGAATTCTTTTCGATGCATATACCATTTGTCGATATATTATAGATTAAGAGAACACCTCGACCATTCTTGATTTCATACTCTCCAGGTAGAATATAAAACTCTTTTCCAACTGAACCACGTAGCGATCCGATAACACAAATTTCACAATCAATGTCTGATTTGGCACATACTTCCACCGTTTACAATGCGTTACTAGGAATATTGGTGACATTTTCAGTTAATAAACGAATTTTGTTTTGAGTTATCCTTTGGAAGATTAATTTACTAGGAGTTTTGATAATCAAAATATCAGGTTTTTCTGTAAATGAGTGCCCCAACAAAACTGGGTGATTAAGAAGGTAATCGTCAACTATGTAAAATTCTATATCCTCCGTTAAGCCTTGCACTGTTACGGAGGCTAGTGCTACACCTAATGGTCTTACTAAGTTAGACCCTATCCGTTTTAGCACAGGCAACTTAGTTTGCGAATTAATATCGAGTCCCATAGTTGCTGCATCACTGAACCTAACTAAAGAAAATTGACTTCCCAAGTCGTCGTGACAGGTTACTGAACATCCGTTAACTTTTATGTTGATTATATATTTATCACAGGGACAGTCACCTAAAGTTATTTTTGCTACGTGTTTTTCATCTTTAGAATTATTAGAAGTTTGACTATTCCTGTTATATCCTGGCTCTGATGCTAATTTGTTTCTAAAACAATCGTTAGATTTATGACCTAATCTTTCACAAATTGTGTACTTTATAAGAGGCTTATCGCACCTAAAACTAGGATGCTCTATTTCGCTACAGTTAGAACAACTAATATCGGCCCGGGTCGGTTTGACGCTAGCAGAACCTTACGATCGCTATATTTTTGTATTGGTGCGTCGAAGTTTGGCCGGGCTTGGCTTGTTTTAACAGTCTTAAAATATTTAAGAACCTGCTCAGGCTCAGAAAAATGAGCAGCTGGAGCCCCCACTTTTATAGCACGATCCTCAACACCGTGAAGAAGGCAGTCCACAGCTTTTCTACCGAAAATTTTACAACGGCTTAATAAATTGATCTTTGCATAATAGTAGTGCTCCAGTGACTCGCCGTATTTTACTTTCTTAGATAACATTTCAGTCACAAGCTCGGCATAGTCTTCGCGACAGGGGAATGATTCTAACGACTTCCTTTTTCATTCGGGCCATGTATATAATAGTGAAGGTCATCCTTGAAGCCAGGTCTTGGCAACACCACTAAGTTTAGGTAATGCATAATGGATAATTTCTTTCTCATCCCAGCTATAAATTTCAGCACACTCTTCTACTTTTTTTATACAAGTTAAAATGGTTTCATCTTTAGACAAAGGTTCAAATTCCGGTATTAAGTTAGCGTTGAAATCAAGTTTAGGCCTATCAGAGCTCCTGACTTTACTTAAAATATCTAAAAACTTATCTAATATAATATTAGTTTCTGATTCCTTACTTATACTACTTTGCCGCTGACGTCTAGTATGCTATGAAGCACCATCCTCTGAAGATGTCGAATAATCGCGCTTCCTTTTATTCCTCGATTCCAATTTACGGAAAAGAACTTGGTCTCCCTTTTTAAAAGTTATACAAAAAAGTTAAGCTATGTAGGTTCTTTTAGTCATAATATTTATTATTGGTACAGATTGATCATACTGCAATAATTATAACATTGACAAATTTATTTACTTTTCATAATGTTGTGTATCATCAAAAGAAACTGAGTTTCATTATGTGTTTAATTTCACGACGTATACGAGATAAAAAAGACGGTAAAAAAACTAATCATATAAATGGTCTAATTAATTATTCGTCAAACTTTGAAACCAATCATTACAGCTATAATTAATAGGAAAATATGAGAAGTATCAATTTATAAAAAAATACTAACATTATTCGAACGGTGCACGTGGCAAGATATTTAAATATGTACCACTTCTGATTTGTTATAGTATTCAAGACCAGGTATAAAATAAAACGGTTGATTCCAACTATTACACTTTATTTCACTTCACAATTTAAACTTGTACACAATTCAATTTAACTTCACGTCTTACAGTGCCGACGAGCGTTGAGCGAATGCTGCTCCCAATTTACTAATCAACCTTTTGCACTTGTTAGCAGGGTGGGGTGGCGTCATTTCCGCCCCACTCTTTTACAGCAATCAAAACATTATCCTTACGGCTGAATTAAATTACTCTATCCATTATCCGTAATTATGAATGTAAGAAACTAATAGTAATTATAGTATAAAACCAAATCACGTATCGAGTAATTCTGTTATAAACAATAATATAGTAGTTATTAACCTAACAATATTATTTTCATTTGCATTACTTTGCGAATGGTACTTAATTATAGTAAATTGTTACGATGTTGTCCTGAACTGATATATAAAAGAAATCTTAAAAAAAAAGACAAAAACTGCATTTAACACGTCATATTTTTCAATAAAAGACGTGACCAGCACCTCTAGGAGTATTTGATGTTGATGTGATGATCATGTGATCACTGAACATAATAAATTCCACCCCAAGATTATCGTTTTTTCGATTAACGTTGCAAAAGCGACGTTGTAGTAAAATAAATACGATATAATAACATAAAAATAGAAACCAGAGAGAGCGAATTTAAAGCTTGGAGGGGTCAGAGACTGAAGACTTTTGTCGTATTAATTACGACCCAAAAAAGTCCAAAAATTATCTTTTTTTTTTATTAGCCCGTAAAAGTTTAGTAGTAGTCAGATCCCACTAAGGGTATCCCAATTATTTCCCATATCTGTCACGGTTGACAGACGGATTGTCGAACGCAATACAAGACGTCTCGCACCTTAGAAATTGCTATCCGTAGCACGAATAGATAACAGTACTCCTTAGGCGGTCTGGATATTTTATGTCTGGCTTTTACGTAACCAATATAGTTATTCCGCCGTATATCGTAAGTCGTTAGATTTTTCTCGCGTTTCTCATAGTCTCTTACTACACCCCCAGTATAACGGGGTGATCGATTAATTTACGTCGCCGCTAAACAGCAAACGAATTATCGTTCCCCCTTTATCATTGAAGTTTGCAATGCAAGAAGCCCTCAGTTTTTATAAATTAGAGACATTTTTAACCTCTTTCCTTTTCATTTTCTTTTTCATAATTTCTTTGTGAATATCTACATTACATAGTTTTATTTATTTTACACAGTATTATACATTACATACGGTACCCCTCAGTGTTTAAATCTATGTTTTATGATGATATTACTCCTTATAATTATAAAAATATCAAACCTTTCTGTTTGAGTTGAAACAAAAGTGAAGTTTAATAATTTAAAATTAAAAATTTTGTACAACCGCCTTCAATATAAATTATTAAGAATAACTCAAAAACTATTAGTGAGACCTTAATCAAATTTATGTGGGAGCACATGAGAAGTACCAGCTTTCAAATAAAACAAGAATAAAAAAAAACATACAGTCGAATTGAGTACCTTCTTTTTGAAGTCGGTAGAAAAATATAGTAAATTAGGCTCAAAGAAATAAAACTAAAGAAATAAACAAACAATAATACAAATAAATTACTAAACAAGATACTATTCTAACGAAATCGCGGGCACAGATATTATGTTAAGTTATCAAATTTAATTTTAGCTTATTTTATCCGACGTTTAGAATATCGTACAACACTCGAACCACTGGGGAACTACCATTTTGAAAACTAGTTCTATTAAAAATACTTCGGCTTATTTTAGCAGATAGGTATTTCATTTATTTCCATATTGTTATCTATTTTTAATGCCTAATATGAGTAATATCAATAATTTTTATCATCATCATCATTACAACCATCAGTCCAGTGCTGAACATAAGCTTCCCCCATAGAAAGCGGAGATATTTTCCATTGTTACTGCGCTCGGCAGGCAGGTTGGCAATCACAGTTTTTTTATATTCTTGATGTTATTAGGAAGACTCTGCAGCCCATCTACTGGTTTTTTCCCCTTTGTCGTCTTGTCTCATGTGTGTTAGTGTTCGTTTTAAAAAATAAATTTTCATTGTTCCTTTCTTTCTTACGACACCTACAATATGGGATAGCGGGTATTCTTACACTTCTACAAAATAGTTTATCCATCATTGTAATATGCGCTAAATCTAAACTTGTTATTCAAAAGTATACAGGCATATACATATAAACATTACCCCGTTTCGTACTGTGGGTGTCGTAAGAGGCGACAGAGGAAAAGAAAACTTTTGAAAGGCAGCAAGCATCTTCGTGATACAGCTCCGTGGGGCAGTGGCTTAGCAATGAGTTGCAGCGCTAAGGGCCGCAGGTTCGAATTCCGCACGGAACAAGTATTTGTATATCCTACAAATAATTGTTCCGGGTCAGGATGTTTGCCCTTATAAAATTTATGTATGTAAACTGTCCCCCCCCCCCCCCTCAACAGGAGAAAATCATAGTGTTTTTCAAAAGCAAATGTGAATATTCAGAAGTGGAATTTTTTAAGTTATAATTTAAGGAATGGAATTTGTGGATCATTGAAGAGCTTGGTCCTTCCCATGTCAAAGAGCTACTGAATTTTCAATGCTGTTAAATCTACTGGCCATAAGGAAAATAGGATTGATATTACGAATTAAAACCTTATTTTTTTCCATACAATATTTATATTGGACTCCTCGATTTAAAATATATATTTAGGCAGCAGTAACGTTTAACTTTTTCGGCAACAGAAATAAGGGTTTATAATCTTACGCCATCAGATGTCGCTAGTTGGAACTAAGGTGGACTTATTTGAACTTACCCAGATGATCACACAGTGTCATCCTCATTTAAAAGTTGCAATATAATTATAAGTTTTTCGGTTTCTAGTGTTTGTATTTACTCAAAACAATGCCAGCCTGGCACAGCCAGAAAAAAGGACATACAGTTATTTTACATTTCATATCACATAACACAATAAAAATCGTGCAAAGTAAACCAACACTCTTTATTACAACAATTTGTACAAATTGCAGCAAATGGTGGCAGCATAGAATTGAATGTAAGTCGACGGTTGAGATCCATTTACTTGCTCAAATGTTACAGTGATTCACAGCTAGACTCGCATTTGCACTAATGGAACAAGTAACACTGCATTTTGCAAATGTTTGCTGTACGGAAGTTACATGGACATATTACTTATTTTTGGAACAACAGAGTATTATATTTTTATAAATATTTTTAACTTTTAAATAATTTCAATATGATTATATATATCGTAGAGCCATGCCGCAGCTATATATGGTAATCTTAGTCCTCAGGGTTGGCAACGCATCTATATTTTTATTCTTAATCAGATAAATGTAGATGCCTATGGGCTACAGCGTCCACTTACCATATTTTTGACTGTGTGCTCGTTTGTCACCCTTATTCTATAAAAAAAAAACATACGCTCGGATTAAGATCCCGAAAAAGTCTACTGCTGGTCATTTGCCTTTCCTATTGTTGAGAGGATCTGCCTTAATCGTTTAGCCTAGCAGGCAGTTTGACGACCGCGACGCCAAACGTCTTACACCTTTGCCGCTGTTGCCCATCGCCGGTCTGTGTTTTTTACGATAGGCGTAAGCGAGATGGTTATACACCTATCTATCAGAAGCCATTAGATTTTTTTAGCATATCTTATAATCGGCTCTTACGAAACCCACGGGAAGTGGGGCGATGGAATTTCTTACACCACCACTATACTCCATGTAATAATGCAGCAGAAAATGATAAAATAGTTAAAAACCAATTTAAAATTATTTCGCAGAACGTTGATGCCATCCACGTTTACAAATTCATATTTTCTATTAGCTATTATTTGAATTTAATCTGGACCTGCATGAGCTTTCAGTTGGTAATTGTATCTTGCCAAACAGTGCTGCCGTTTGTACAATTCTTATTCGTTAATAAAAAGAGAAGTCACATCTGAGAAACTTCAGCGTTAGTCGCCATAGATTAGATCGAGCAGCCCCCGAAAATGACTTGGAAGAAACATTGTTTTAAAAAAAATCCTTTACCTAGTCGTTCAGATCACAAGATAAGACGCACGTTGGAAGTTTGATTAAGACGATTACGTGCTAAACCCTGTCAAAGACCTTAAGTACAACCAGTAACATCACTTAAATTACATTGGCATACAACAGAAGGTCCCCTGGTCGACTGATTTCTACGAAAACCGTACTATCAGTCGTTGGCGTTCACTTTACGCCTTAATGTCGTATTTAAATCATAGAAGATGGTCTACGTCTTCTATGATTTAAATGCGAGAATTTGACTGCCTACGTGATATTATTTACCGCGTAGATTAGACGAGATTTCGTGCGTGACGGTAGAGGCGGTGTAAGAATATCCACTACCCCATATCGACCCGTGGGTGTCGTAAGAGGCGACAGAGGGAAACTGAAACAGGAGATAAGTAGGAGTATCTTCTTGATAACAACTTAAAATTATAAAAAACTGCGGCGGTCAACCCGCCTACTAAGCGTGACAACTATGGCAAAACTTCCTAAAAAATGAGGCCTATGTTCAGCAGTGGACTTTTAAAGGCTTTTTAACGATAACGGAAGAGCCATTTTACGTAAATTAAATCTTAACATATAAGGCTTGAAAAGGGCATCTACGAATCTTTCTGCCACCAGGGCGGCGTCTCTTAAAAATGAGGTGTTATATTTTACAGATGACATAGCGGAGAAGTTAATTTTTTCGAAAAATGTAAAAGTTAATGTTTCTTTCCGTACTATTAGTTATATTTTATATTAATTAGATTAAAAATAAATAAACCAAACCGCAGATATTCATAAGAGAAGAAAAATTAAAACAAAGAGTTAAAAATATGCAACAAAACAAAGAGCATACCACTGAGGCATTGTTTTGTGTATTAATATAATACTCCAGAAACTGATAAACTTTTATTTTAAAACTAACTTCTAACATTGTATTACAAAAATCTTCACTTCAGTGTCAACTAGCGACATTTGGTGAGCGGAAAATTATTAGCCCTCATTGTAGTACACACTGTAAATCTATTCTTGTGGCTATGCATTAAATCTAGTATATCTCAACATGTTAATTTAAGTTAAAAAATGCAATGGGTTGTTCATATAACTTGAAAAAACAATCGAACCTACACTACATGGACCAACAACTAACATATTATGAATCAGGACTTTGTTTTGTGACAACATATTATGTACGAAAAGTATGGACTTGTAACGAGCTGTAATGATAATGAACTTTAAAAATAATATTAGATTCAAATAACTTTTAATAGATATTGAAAGCTGGCTTTAAGGGACTTTGAGAATAAAATAATTTCCACATAATAGCTTAAGGCCCGACTTCAGAAGTTTTTATGCGGAAATTATTTTATACTTTTCAGTTATTGGCCTTTACTTTTTATTGAAAGTTAAATTTTTTAACCATTTTAAGTGGACTTAGGAATACACAATCACAGAAACAAGGAAATCGTTTAAATGGTTACATTAAAAACTGCATCCTATTTTCCAGTCTTATGTGTGGTATTCTTCCTCCAAATTTATATAGAACCATCCTAAAGTGTATTCTTTTGACAGAAAAGGATTAATTAAAAACGGTTAACAATTAATTAAGATTTTGCGTAAGCAAGTAAAAAAAAACATAGTCGAATAGAAAACTGTTATGACGTCTTTTTGACGACGAATTTTGCTGACTTTCATGACCGCATTTATCGCAGTATACATTCATTCTACTCTCGTTCTTTTTTTGCCACCCAAATTTCACTACATTTAGGTAGGGATTAATACAGCGTTGTGAATAGCCATGTCTGCCTTTTTGGACATAATAAAGTGAAGAGCCCCATTTACTCTGTGCCCTGCGTTCACTTGATACTCTATATCCTTGTGTTATCTACCATCCCTGCTACACACATCATAAATACACAAACTCATCCACTTGCTCAACCAATTTCCCTTGTATTGTTATTTCACATATTGTTTTAATTTCTTCTCTTTCAAAAACCATCTCTTTCATTTTACTTGAGTTCATTTTCATCCACATTTATACATACATATGTACATAGATAGATAAATTCAAGTCGAGCTAATATAAAGCGTTTAATAATAAATTAATATAAGCATAAGAAGCCGTAGTAGTTCAGGGGCTAAGTGCTTGCCGCAAATTGCACAGTTCGCGAGCAACTACGATATATCGATGCCCGCCGGCACTTATTCAATTGTAAATTGCAATTTTAAGTGCCAATTTACCACATGCTTGGCAGTAAAACAAAACATCGTGAAGAAACCTGCATGTTTTCTTATATAAGAGGGGGCAAACGAGCATTCGGCTCAGCTGACGATAAGTGCCGCCGCCCGTGAATTACTGTAACACCAGGGGAGTTGAAGACTCGTTACCAGCTTTTTAAAAAAGAGTAGGTTCTTTTCTTGAAGATCCCTAAGTCGTATCGGTCTAGAAAAATATCTGAATGTAGTCGATTCCACAAAGAATTTTTGCGAGGATGTCTGAGAAATTAAATAAAAAAATATTTCAAAGACATATTATAAAGTCCGCCACAACGCACTGGGGCAGCACGGCGGACACCTAAAACCCTCTTAGAAATGATAGGAAACCTGATTTAAATAGTGGAACGTATATAGGCTGTAATTTTTCTTTACTTTTTAAGCATAAATAGCCACATTTGTCAAGCTTTTTCACAATTACATTGTCCACCTTTTTTCCTTAAGAAGTTGTTAGTATTTTAGGACTAATATTTCTGATGCTAAAAATTGTTCTTCGTAACAGTTCACTACTGGCCAGGTGCCCCTCTTTTGAAAGAGTAGAAGAAAAGGTTTGCTATTATTATCATGTTGTCAGTATCGTAGTACCCGATTGGTCGAATGGTTATGGTCGATTAACTCTGATATACGGTATCCAGACAGGAGCTATTTGAATTTAATTCTTCATTAATTATAATTTTTATCGCCGTGATGTGGCGGCGTTAGAGAATCCTTTTGTTGCCGTAAAGGCGGCAGAGTAAAATGAAATAGGAGACGGATAGCAGCATCTACATGACCACAAAATATTAAAAAAACTTCCTACTGGAAAGTTAGCAACTAAAATTTGATACAAACTTTTTAGACTTCTATATTTTACGATCGTGTCTACTAGGACTCTCAAAGTTGATCATGAAAGTTGGTTGGTTCCAAAATTTAATTTTTTCCACGTAATAACAAACCGCATAAAACGCGATTGTTGTATGACCGTCTGCGCGAATTGCTGTGCTGCTACTGCGTTTTTATTTACTGATTGGGCGACTTGTACACTAAAGTATATAAAACTGAAAAGAACAAAGTGTATAATATAAAGTACATGTAAAATTGGCCCACTAAGTATCCCAAAGAAGCTCAGTATACATTTTATTACAAAAAGTAGTTTTTATTAGTCTCAGGTTTAAAATAAAGTCTGTTTCAAAAAAGAAGTCCCGTGGAAAATATGCGAACTAATATATAAAGTATGGCATTGTAAAGAAAAGTATAAAATCTCGCGAAAACTTTGGCGCTCCGTTAATGAATTATTTTAATCATTTACTTGTCATTCCCATCACTGACATTGGCAGAATTCATTCAAGAGAATCCATTTTCATGTATGAAAAGAAAAAGAAGCAGACTTCTTTTGCGACAAAGACTTTTTTTAAACCCTAGACTATCACTAAAACACGTTTTGTAATACGTAGGAATGAATATGTTATTAAAGTAAACGCGGAACTAATAACCACTCAAATAAAGGAAAAGGATTTGTAAGCTTTCGGTGTATCTAAATCCGGAAAGCCTTTTAATGCTCCACTACCTGTCAAACCTTTTTCATATGTAATTTACTTGTCTATAGATAGGATTGATAAAACTAATTTTGATCTTTTTTAATAAAAACTATTATACCCCACAGTTTTTGTACTGATTTAATTACTAGGGTTTCATGATTGAAGGTAAATGGTTATTAATGGGATAAATTACTTTTTATTACAACTAGGAAGCTACTTTACAAAGTACGTACTTAGATTCTAGGATATGAATGAAACATTCAGGCAAGCCTCAAGCATCGTTCTTAAGGTTAGGATCAATCCTGTGCAATATTTTTTTTAAATTGTGTTTTTTTTTAATGGAAGAGAAACCTGTTATATTTTTCTTTTCACATGGAAGTCATTATGTTATTAACAAGTTATACCACTTCATCGTCATCACAACAGCCTTTCACAAGATAATTCCACTTACCAACACCCACCAATAGCCACAAAACAGTAGATTTATCTCAGCCATATTTTTGTAGATATCTCGATTCGGTCTATAAATTCATCTCTTAAAATTGCTGCGAAGAAAACTGGATATAACTTCGTAGAATTTCTAAGGGAAAATTTGAAATATGATTAAGTATAAATTAATAATTTGTGTACGTTTGAAATAGTATAGTTGAAATAGTGCTTGAAAGTTGAAAGAGCTTAACCCTTAAATTAAAAATTCGACATTTTATAACTTTGGCATATTTTAGTTATTTATGTAAAACACTTTTAGGTTTAGTTACTGTTAGTTTTTGCTTAGCAATTGCTTTTATGAAAAGCAAAAAAAAGGATCTTTTACAGAATTTTGTAATTTTTTTTATCATAATCAGGTCTTTATTTAACCAACCCTGATGTTAATATGCATATGGTGTGGGGTCCTGGATTGGAAAAAAATTAGGCTATAAAATATTTATTAATTCCTGTCTTGAAGAGTGAACTAAAAACAATTGAATAATTAAAAAAATACTACTAATTTGAAAATATACTTCTTCGTTAAGCAATATCAAATTAAATTGATCATGGTAGATAATAATATTTGTAATATTTATAAAAACAATATTTCGTCATAGTCGTAAAATAGTGACAAATAATTGTTAGATTTTTTGACATAACTTTTTTAATTCTAAATCTGTAATTATGAAAATTGGCATACACATTAAAAATAGGATTTGTTTTAAACTGGAATAAAAATAACAACTTATAATTATACAGTTTTCCAAAAAAACTTAAACACTAATCATTTATTAGCAAAGCTATAGTATCACAATCATTCTTATAAGTATATATGGTAGTAATAACATTAATTAAATAAATAAATTCTTAAAAATCACAACTTCAGACATCAAATTAGTAACAATTAAGCAACTAGAAATATTATAAGTAATCAAAAAGTATAAAACAATTCTATTGCACAATTATTCAGTCAGATTCATTGTTATCATCCGAAACATTACGCCCATGAGTTCTTCTAAAATAGTTATGGTATTTGGTAGGTATTATTGAGGTATCACAAAGACTAATAAGATCCTTATATTTATCATTATTGATTGGAATTGGACCTACATATGCTTTGTGTAAGATTGGAGTATTGTAATTTCTAGTCTCCTTTCGTAGTACAAGGGTCATGTAATCATCAGATAAAGCATATTTGTACCGGATTTTATTGCTTTGAGTCCCATCGACACAAACTTCTTTTATGGCTGTCCAAGTAACTTTGTTGATAGCTGTATTTTTAACCCAGTTCTTATTTTTAGTAGTAGTAGTAGCTGATCTTTAAAATCAAACAATAACGACTGATTTACGTGTATGACTTCATAAGAATCACCTGTTACTTTAGCCCAACGTACAAGTAATTTCCATTCATCTGGTGTATAAATTGTTTTATGTTCAGCAGCCCTTTCTATCACACTGTGGAGAGAATCCCCCTCGTTTTGGGTGTGGCCTTTTTCAAGGAATCTGTGTTATAGTTCTATCATATTCTTTAGTTACATGAGCATACATAATAAATACATTTTACACCCTTCGATACAAACTTCTTTATGAAGTCATAAACGCAACTGGCTACTTCATTGGCCCCACATTTGGCAACACCTTCATCCCACATATAGCAATAATCTTGTTTACAAACCATATCGTATATGGTGAAATTATAATATGACAGCTTTCGCTTGTAATACAATACACTCATTTGCCATAGAGGACACGACAAAACCTGAAAATCAAAGTTAGCACAAACGATGCGTCCATTAGAATTAATAGCGTCATTTTTATTTTTTTTTCAGGGTACTAGATACTTTTTTGCTATTTAAATAGTTTTCATGCTGTTCTCTAAGGTAGTGAGACGGATTTTGTGTTAGTTTAAAACTGTGGCACTGATCACAAGTATCCTTTTTGGGTAGATGGAAACTCAAATTCAAATGACTGTTAACTATGTCTCTGTACTGTCTAAGACTAGAAGCTGTATTAGAATAATGATGATCAGGCCATTCTTTCTATAAATTGAACATCTGAGCGATGCTCAAGTCACCATCTAAATACAGTCTTTTGGACGCTGCTCTATTATTATGAGATTCTACCGGTATAAATGAACTAACGTAGGCACAAACAGACTTTACCATTACATCGTCAACAATTTTTTTTCTATTAAAGTGCTTCCGTCATATTTATCCCAAGCTGTTCGGACTAACCTTTCACTAATTCAATATGTACTTAAAAACATGTTTTTACAAACCTCTATTTTTGATGAGCCCTTTGACAAAAAATACTTGTAAGTGAATTGAGTTAGAGGCAAACAATTCTTAGATTTCCCAGATGTTTTAGTCATCCAAAATCCTGATAACACTATAGGTCATACTGTGTATAGGAAAAAGACACATACCAACCGATATTTAAATGGTGAATCGCACCATCATCCATCACAGTTAGCTACCGTGGGAAAATCTTTGTTTCAGAGAGCATGAGGCATCTGTGACAGAAAACATCTGGCCGCCGAGCTTCAGCATACAACAAGCAAAAGTATTGCAAGACAACAAGCTTCGGGTCCCGCGTCTACGTCACAGTGACCGAGTGAAGCCGGCCACAGTCGTGTGCCTGCTGTACTACCCTATGTCAGAGGAGTCACAGACAAGGTTGGCTACATCTTGAAGCGAGCTTCCATTAAAATATACTTCAAGCCGCTGAAGAAGATTAGTCAATTTTTACCATCCGTCAAGTGTCATATCCCTCTACAAGTTGCAGGAGTGTACAAGCTGGACTGTGAATTTGGTCTCTTACATAGGACAAACAAAAAGATCTATAAAAACCCGGGTAAAAGAACATGTAGCTGACTTGAAGCATCGACGTTCCGGGAAGTCTGCAGTGTGTGAAAATGTTCAAGATCGTCCCCGCCATTACATTAGATTTGATAGACCACAAATCCTCGAAAAAGAACACCGATTCCTACCAAGGATGATTCGTGAGGCTATTGAAATTAAAAAACATCCTAATTTCAATAGAGAAGATGGATGGGTGCTGCCATCTGCTTGGGATCCTATAATTAATAAAATTAAATCCAAACCCAAGCATAACAATGCAAGACTTCATGATACTCTAAGCTCATTCTGCGTAGATCGGACCAAAAATTAATATTCAAAACTGAAGGTAGCGGGCTAACTATGACCTCAGTCCCCTCAGACCATGGGTGCTGTAAAGCACCCGAAACGTCGGGAATTAAAAAGTTAAATTAAACGCAATAAAATCCGTAAAATTAGTTTCATTTAATGTGTAGTCTTGCAAATATAAGAATTCTTTATACAAAATTAAATTTTGACGTAATATAGATAGCTTTCACGTTGTTTTTTTATCGTTTATATTATACAATCTACGACTGCAACTAGAATGTACTTTAATAAACGATAAAAATACCTTTTGAATATTTTTACCAATAATTGCGAATTTATTAATAATGTCCTATTCACTCTCAAATTGTAATAGACTAAGTTAATTTGCAAAGACATATATAATATACTATTGTTTATTATTTAATTGATGTTTTATTTTCCTACGTGTATAATATTTCATTCTTTTATCTAACATATTTGTCATTTGTTTCAGGTAAGTTTCCGGTAAATGAATATAAAGGACGATTGATTCTGCACTTTTTCGATAACTTTGTCAAAGGTTTGATGTATAACATTTTTTGTAAACTTGGAGCTGAATTAACAGATTTTTTTAATTAAGTTATAAAGTAATATAGATTTTATGTTACCTGCCTCATAGACCGCCTCATAGGGGGAATGTTTTCCATAGTTGCCACGCTTGGCAAGCGGGTTGGCAACCGCAGTTTTTCATTTTAGTCGTTATTAAGAAGACGCTGCTGCCCATCTCCGATTTGTTTCCCTCTGTCGCCTCTTACGATACCCACGGGATGATATGGGGTAGTGAGTATTCTTACACCGTCACTTCACGGGTATGTATTTTATGTACAGGGATCAAATTCTAATCTTCACTCATTTCTCTGTTTAGCAAAAGCTAGAGTTCTTTAAAACAACTTAGAGTTCTGTAAGGTCGCAGAAAATAAATACTGGCTGAAGAAATAGTATTAAATGTATGCGCCGAAATAGTATCTATAATATATAGTGTTAGTGCTACAAACACATCAAATAAAATAAAATAAAATATACATTGTTTACGTTGATACTGTTAACGTCAAACACATAATTGTCGCTTGGACAAGTAATGTCGTTTGTTGACGTTCATACCGCCAATCTCTTAAAGTAAGTACAAGGTACAAGCATACGTATGTTATTACTCTCTTAAAAGTCTTATATACGGTCCATCTTGGCGTACGTCCCACCAAGGTCATGCACGACGAACGATGCAAAACGACAATGAATAGGCTTGACGTACGTCACTTGATGTACGGCATTGACGTAAGTCAAGCCTACTGTTGGACCGTGTATAAGAGTCAATGTTAAACACGTACTTGTCTGTGGTCAAATCTTTTCCTTCTTTAAAACTCATTACGTTAATAATTACGTCGTACATCATTACGATCGATTTTAGACTACTAGGCGATCAAAAGTAAGGTATAAAATTACATCCTTAGTTGAATCTTTATCGACGGTGAGGTAGTGGGTGATTATTATTTAATTAGCATAGATATAGATGCATACGTCCTCTTAGATGATGACACTCGACATATTAAGGAATAACCACATCATGATGAAATGAATGCGTCCCTTGTAGTGGCGTAAGAGATTCTATCGCCTTATTTAATCCCGTTGGCGAGACTGGACCTCTCGTCCTGGACTTTTACGGGCGAAAGAGTAAGGTTTTCACGTAAAACACGAAACCACTCTGTGTTACCTACATTTCATTCATCCATCTTATTATATTTCCAAATTAATCGATTATATTATGTTCATATGCGATTAATATCCTAGTCTTAGCATAACAAAATCGTATTCACTCTTGCCACATTGTAATCTGTCGGAAAGCCGATTACAATGTGCAAATTATTCCACTCTCTTGATATTATACGCATTACGAAAGACGAAGCAACCGCTTAGATCGAATGTATGGAATGTTGTCAACAAAGGATTGGAGACCCGCCGCGCGTTTAGTTGTCCAATGGTGGAAAGGGGAGGTAGGAATTATTCCTGCTCACACTCTCTAAAATGTATCTTATACAGTATTGAAGGGATGAACACTGCACCTGTGCTCAAGATTGACAACATTGATTTCACACAAATCAAGGTTGCCAAATAAGGCTTATTGGTGGCCTTGACTACTTAGCATGCCTTTCCACTGAGTACAAGGTGATATTTTGCAGCACCCGACCATGCGACCGAACTTTCGCTTTAAACAGGATAAGAAGCTGTCCCGGCGTATAGTACCGCCGTACCATGCAGCTATTTTGGCCTTGTCCTCAATGAACCATCTAAAGTTAAGGTTCGGAAAAATATCAACCCCAAATAGATGAAGGCAGTCATTCCACTCTGAAGATACATCAGTCAGAATAAACGGGCTCCTTTTTACGGTGAAGAAAACGCTTATATGTTTGTGTATTTTTAAAACCGTTGTCTTTAATTGCATGCGTCTGTCACCAACAGTAAAATATCTGGTTCCTATTAGTACGGCCGTTCTTGTTGTCGATTAAAAATACAAAAATCTTAACAACATATAACAAGATGAAGAGTATCTCCATGCTCGCTAAGCGGCTTTGAGCTTTCTCATACAGCCAGCATAAATAAAGATGGGAACATTAAATGATATAAAAATCGACCAGGACGATACTCTCGAACTCGATTAAGACATTGGCTATATCACATTAGATCTTTTTCTTTGACTTGAAATGTTTAGAATCGTTGTTGCATGGAGCGGATAGTAAAGAAATTTTTGTATATATTATGGACTAAGTTATTACCAAGGGCACTATTTTAATGATTTTTAAAGAAATTGAAATAATTTTTAAGGGCAATATCAATAATGGCGAGTCAAATCGGGCTACGTAATTAATACTGATTAGAACTTCATTATTTATCACATTGTCTGGTCATTATGGATGTTGCTACATGGTTTGATATAACCTTATCTAACCTTTTTTTTTTTTCGTGGGGAAATCCTCATGGATTTCTCTGGCTGCAACCTGAAGGTTACGCGGACTCCTACCCTAAACCCCACGTGTTCTCCATCAGCGTGTACGAAAGGTCCCGGGATCTCCGTTCGGAACGCAACCGGGGCCCCACTCTCGCTTTGCTTTATTGAAAGCACGTCCCAGGGTGAACTTACTACCCCAGCACCTCGCAGTACTATCACGATATCTCGGGACCACTTCCGAGCCATCGTCCTCCTCAGGGTTACTTTACTAGGCGTTCAGGCCCCGCTCAGACGCCTGCAACCCCAGAGGCCCCGTTTCTGGTGGAAAACCATCTTCAAAGGGAGGGCCGTGACGAACGCCTTGATGGCGTCGTCTCCGAGTGGAATCTGTCCTCCTCGATCGCTCAGCAGCCTCCTTCTGGACCATACGGACTCACAGAGGTGGCTACGGCCTCACGCCGATCCCGCTCAACATCGCCGACATGACTGCTGGCAGGGAGAGGTCCCGACCGACCCGGTTTACCAGGATCATTCGCTCGTTCCCACGCTGGACATATCGCCAGCGTATGGGACTAAGTCCTGGTCCTAAATAACCTAAAGTAAAGTAAAGTACCCCAGATCTAAAAGTAACGTTGAGTGTCGTTTAAGTTTCAATCCGCCTGCCAAGCGTGACGATTAAGGAAACTCCCGCCTATATCGGGACAGACCCATATCCAGTAGCGAACTTTTGGCGGCCCACAGACTGTAGCGAAACCCGGATTAATACGCAATAAGGTAATGCTGTGTGTGTGGTCGGATTTCAAGGCCATCGTTTATTATGAGCTATTACCGCCGGGCAAACCCATCGATTGAGATTTCTAGTGCCAACAACTAATGAGACTCAAGCAAGAAATTGAGAAAAAACGGCTGGAATTGATGAACAGAAAAAAGAATGGTCTTTCATCATGATAACGCCAGACCACACTCACACATCTTTGGCTAAAATAGAGAGAATCTGGTCGGGAAGTGTTAATGCATCCACGATATAGTCCTGGCCTTGCACCCTAAGATTTTCATCTGTTTCGGTCTCTTCAGAATTCTTTGGGTAGTGTTAGGTTAACATCAAGAGAGGACTGTCAAAACTCCTTGTCGCATTATTTTGATCAAAAATCCCAAGATTTCTACAGCAACGGGATTATGTCACTATGTACAAGATGGCAACAAGTTATCAAACAAAATGGTACATATATTAAATGAAACTATTTTTTAATTTAACTTTTTAATTCCCGACGTTTCGGATGCTTTAAAGCACCCATGGTCACGGAGGGGACTGAGGTGTTTGACGTCCCGATGTCATAGTTAGCCCGGTTGCCTTCAGTTTTTGAATATTAATTTTTGGTCCGATCTACGCAGAATGAGCTTACAGTATCTTGAAGTCTTGCAGTGGTATATTTGGGTTTGGAATTAATATCATTAATTATAGGATTCCAAGCAGATAGCAGCACCCATCCATCTTCTCTATTGAAATTAGGATGTTTTTTAAATGTAAGTTTCAATAGCCTCGCGAATCATCCTTGGTAGGAATCGGTGTTCTTTTGCGAGGATTAGTTATTGATATCAAATCTAATGTAATGGCGGGGAAGATCTTGAACATGTTCACAAACTGCAGACTTCCCGGAACGTCGGTGCTTCAAGTCAGCTATATGTTCTTTTACGCGGGTTTTTATAGATGTTTTTGTTTGTCCTATGTAAGAGAGACCATATCCACAATCCAGCTTGTACACTCCTGCATCTTGTAGAGGGATATGACACTTGACGGATGGTAAAAATTGACTAATCTTCTTCGGCAGCTTGCAGTATGTTTTAATGGAAGCTCGCTTCGAGATGTAGCCAACCTTGTCTGTGACTCCTCTGACATAGGGTAGTACAGAAGGCACACGCTCGACTGTAGCCGGCTTCACTCGGTCACTGTGACGTAAACACGGGACCCGGAGCTTGTTGTCTAGCAATACTTGCTCGACGTGTTGAAGCTCGGCGGCCAGATGTTTTCTGTTACAGATCCCTCATGCTCTCTGAAACAAAAATTTTCCCACTGTAGCTAACTGTGATGGATGATGGTGCGATGCACCATTTAAATCTCGGTTGGTATGGGTCTTTTTCCTATACACAGTGTGACCAATACTGTTATCAGCATTTCGGATGTTTGTTGTTGTATTTCAGAGTTTATGGAATTAAGGTGATCTGAAAATGCAGTTACTTTGTCAGATGGTAAAATTGTAAAAGTATCGTTTACGTACCGCTTTTAGAATCTTGGATTTACAGGAGCAGTAAGAAGGGCTTTCTCCTCAAAGTCCTCCATGAATTTGTTGGCGACTACGGGAGATACAGGTGAGCTCATCGCCACACCGTCTACTTGCTTGTAGAACTCTTCCTTCCACAATATATATATATATATATTATTAAAGGTAATTAAACATTGAAAAAAAAAATGTCTTGAATTTGTATATAATATACGAAGAAACGTTTTCCTCGACCTTTTACATTACATTTCGTAAATGTATTGAGAGGCCAAAGTTAATATATTTATTCCCTTCAAGTTTTGTCTTAGAGACTTTAGGGCTTAAATCATATATTGCTGTTATGGCTTTCTTCTGCAAAATAAATATAATTTCAGTTTCAGTCGCGTGTCCCTATAGCAAAATACCATACGACATTATGGAAATAGCTAAAATAATCAAGTCTAGCTGTTTCAACACTGATAAGATTTCTAATTTTTTACAGCATATATTGCAGTACTAAGTCTGCTTACTAGTTTTGATATTTTGCAGCTTTGCGTCTAATGTAATTCCAAGAAAAAATTGTGATATAGACAAGACTCAACTCCTCCCCAGTTAAAATTAAATTAGTATTTTAATGTTTCACATTTGGGGTAATGAATTTCAAAAATATAGTTTTAGTGCCATTTAAATGCAAATTATTACATAACGTTAAACCAATTTACTAATTTAGATATAGCATTATTTACTTCGTCATTATTTAGTACTAGTAATTGTTGTTTTAATTTAAAATGGCGAATTCAGTCTAAGTATTTAGTTCATCGCAGATCGCACTAAATTTATTGAAGTCTTAGTTCCTGTCACAATTTTTTATCGCTTGAATGTGCAGTGCAAATGTAAGGGCTACACATTCGTTTAAGAAACAGGTAAAGGAGCATTATTTGCCTCTAACCATTCTCTCTTCCCCCTTTGATATATGAACGCTGATCTTCCGTCTAAAGTCTGTTGTCTCTTTAGTGCTTACGTTGTTATCGTTTGTTACTATAGTGCACCCTACCCATTAATCTTTCTCCTCTATATCTACTACATTATTTTTGGGTCATTTGAAAGAAATTGCTATGTAGCATAAGACCGCCTTTTCGATCCCCAACGTCCCCAATGAAATTGTTAATTGCTATTTTAAGTGTTGATTTACCACGTGCTCGGCGGTGAAGGAAAGTATCGTGAGGAAACCTGCATGTCTAAGAAAAAAAATATATTTCGAAGACGTGTGAGATCCGCCATCACAAGCGCATTAGGTTAGCGCGGCGGCCCTAAAACCCTCTCAGATATAAGAGGAGGCCTGTGACCAGCAGTGGGAAGTATTAGGTCCTTACATATGAAATTAGCGTTTTGTCGTACTGACCACTTTGATCTGAAATATCTCCTCTTGGTGAAGAATTCCAAATTCAAATTTATAAATTCATTTAGCTGGTACATTTGAGTTCTGAAAACAATCATTCATTTGTTTTTCCTCATTATTTTTTCTTTGGCGTCGCTTATTACCGCACAATGGAAAATATGAAATATCGGATATTTACTAGTACGAGTTCTACCATGGCACCAGTGCTGCAAAACAGCTCGAAAGATAAATGATGTGCACTGCGCTGGTGGCGCAAAAGAAAGCACGGTACGTTTTAGTTTCAACGTTTTAGTTCTGGAAATTTCGACCTTCAGAACCAATCCTGTGGACGGCCGGAGACCAAAAGGAAAATGAAGAATTAAAGGCTATTGTAGCGGATCCATCACAAAGCACTTCAGAAATAGCTGCAGGCTTCGGGGTAAGTGATAAAACTGTAATCCACTTGAAGCAAATCGGAAAGTAAAAACTTGAACAATGGGATTGAGTGAATCGAACTTGCAAACACGCGTCGACTGCTGTGTTTCTTTGCTCAACCGACACAATAATGAAGGATTTTAAATCGAATCATTACTTGTGATGAACAGTGGATACTGTACGATAATCGGAAGCGCTCGTCGCAATGGCTGAACCCTGGAAACCCAGCCAAATCCTGCCTTAAACGAAAATTGACTCAGAAAGTTACTTGTGAGTGTTTGGTGGACTAGCGCCGGTGTCGTTCACTACAGCTTTCTAAAATCTGGCCAAACGATTACGGCAGATATCTATTGTCAGCAACTGCAAACCATGAAGGAAGAACTAGCTGCTAAACAACCGAGACTGGTCAATCGCTCTAGGCCACTGCTGCTTCACGACAATGCAAGACCACACACTGCACAACAAACAACCACTTAGGTAGATGAGCTACAATTGAATGTCTGCAACATCCACCGTACTCCGGACCTTGTTCCAACAGATTGCCATTTTTCCGGAATTTGGACAACTTCTTACAAGGAAAAATTCAACTCCGATGTGGCAGTCCAAACCGCCTTCATAAAGTTTATTGATTCCGCCCCATGGTTTTTTAGTAAAGAATCAATGAACTACCTATGAGGTGGCAAAAGTGCATAGATAACAACGGTGCATACTTTGATTAATTAAATATAATTTACAAAAAAAATTGCTTTTATATTCCTCCCGTACAAAACGCCAATTTCATATGTAAGGACCTAATATATGGGCTATAACTTGACTTCGGACGTATTGGGCTCGAACTTTTATAAGACCGCCTTATGTCTTCCCTCAATATTTGTTTATTTTTTTAAGTTTATCTTTACTTGGTGTACAATAAGAAGTATCGTATTTTATATTTTTATACATATGGAAAAACATAATAATAATATACATAAGCTAAAAGCGTGTAAATGATAGATTTACGACCTCCGACTGTACAGCGAGTACGAAAACAGATTTATGAGTATTCCAATTCCATGCGAATTTATGTTTCACTTGATACATAGAGCTTAACGGCTAGACTAAATACAAAAATGAAACTAAATTTTACGGATTGTATCGCGTTTAATTTAAATTTTTACGTTTCGTTAGTGAGATAAAAGACCTACATCTCGCTGACAATGAAACTATGGTCAGTTTTGATGTTCAGTCACTATTCACATGCTTACCTATTGAAGACTGCATCTCAATTATAACTAGGAAGCTAGCTAGGTAACTAGATAACAACGTGCCTACAGAATATGCAGTATTACTCAAACACTGCCTCATATCTGGCTATCTATTGTGGAAGGAAGAGTTCTACAAGCAAGTAGATGGTGTGGCGATGAGCTCACCTGTATCTCCCGTAGTCGCCGACATATTCATGGAGGACTTTGAGGAGAAAGCCCTTCTTACTGCTCCTGTAATTCCAAGATTCTACAAGCGGTACGTAGACGATACTTTCACAATTTTACCATCTGACAAAGTAACTGCATTTTTAGACCACTTTAATTCCATAAACTCTAAAATACAATTCACAATGGAGTTAGAGGCAAACAATTCTTTAGATTTCCCAGATGTTTTAGTCATCCAAAATCCTGATAACACTATTGGTCATACTGTGTATAGGAAAAAGACCCATACCAACCGATATTTAAATGGTGAATTGCACCATCATCCATCACAGTTAGCTACCGTGGGAAAATCTTTGTTTCAGAGAGCATGAGGCATCTGTGACAGAAAACATCTGGCCGCCGAGCTTCAGCATACAACAAGCAAAAGTATTGCAAGACAACAAGCTTCGGGTCCCGCGTCTACGTCACAGTGACCGAGTGAAGCCGGCCACAGTCGTGTGCCTGCTGTACTACCCTATGTCAGAGGAGTCACAGACAAGGTTGGCTACATCTTGAAGCGAGCTTCCATTAAAATATACTTCAAGCCGCTGAAGAAGATTAGTCAATTTTTACCATTCGTCAAGTGTCATATCCCTCTACAAGTTGCAGGAGTGTACAAGCTGGACTGTGAATGTGGTCTCTCTTACATAGGACAAACAAAAAGATCTATAAAAACCCGGGTAAAAGAACATGTAGCTGACTTGAAGCATCGACGTTCCGGGAAGTCTGCAGTGTGTGAAAATGTTCAAGATCGTCCCCGCCATTACATTAGATTTGATAGACCACAAATCCTCGAAAAAGAACACCGATTCCTACCAAGGATGATTCGTGAGGCTATTGAAATTAAAAAACATCCTAATTTCAATAGAGAAGATGGATGGGTGCTGCCATCTGCTTGGGATTCTATAATTAATAAAATTAAATCCAAACCCAAGCATAACAATGCAAGACTTCATGATACTCTAAGCTCATTCTGCGTAGATCGGACCAAAAATTAATATTCAAAAACTGAAGGTAGCCAGGCTAACTATGACATCGGTACGTCAAAGACCTCAGTCCCCCCCGTGACCATGGGTGCTGTAAAGCACCCGAATCGTCGGGAATTAAAAAGTTAAATTAAACGCAATAAAATCCGTAAAAATTTGTTTTATTAAATGTGTAGTCTTCGCGTAAATATAAGAAATCGTTATACAAAAATTAAATTTTGACGTAATATAGATAGCTTTTACGTTTTTTTTTTTATCAAGCTTATATTATACAATCTACGACTGCAACTAGGAATGTACTTTAATTAACGATAAAAATACCTTTTGAATATTTTACCAATATTTGCGAATTTATTAATAATGTCCTATTCACTCTCAAATTGTAATAGACTAAGTTAATTTGCAAAGACATATATAATATAATATTGTTTATTATTTAATTGATGTTTTATTTTCCTACGTGTATAATATTTCATTCTTTTATCTAACATATTTGTCATTTGTTTCAGGTAAGTTTCCGGTAAATAAATATAAAGGACGATTGATTCTGCACTTTTTCGATAACTTTGTCAAAGGTTTGATGTATAACATTTTTTGTAAACTTGGAGCTGAATTAACAGATTTTTTTAAATTAAGTTATAAAGTAATATAGATTTTATGTTACCTGCCCCATAGACCGCCTCATAGGGGGAATGTTTTCCATAGTTGCCACGCTTGGCAAGCTGGTTGGTAACCGCAGTTTTTCATTTTAGTCGTTATTAGGAAGACGCTGCTGCCCATCTCCTGATTTGTTTCCTCTGTCGCCTCTTACGATACCCACGGGATGATATGGGGTAGTGAGTATTCTTACACCGTCACTACACGGGTATGTATTTAATGTACGGAGATCAAATTCTAATCTTCACTCATTTCTCTGTTTAGCAAAAGTTAGAGTTCTTTAAAACAACTTAGAGTTCTGTAAGGTCGCAGAAAATAAATACTGGCTGAAGAAATAGTATTAAATGTATGCGCCGAAATAGTATCTATAATATATAGTGTTAGTGCTACAAATACATCAAATTAAGTAAAATAGTAGTTTATACTGTTAACGTCAAACACATAATTGTCGCTTGGACAAGTAATGTCGTTTGTTGACGTTCATACCGCCAATCTCTTAAAGTAAGTACAAGCATATGTACGTTACTACTCTCTTAAAAGTCTTATACACGGTCCATCTTGGCGTACGTCCCGCCAAGGTCATGCACGACGCACGATGCAAACGACAATGAATAGGCTTGACGTACGTCACTTGACGTACGGCATTGACGTAAGTAGGCCTACTGTTGTAAAGCCTACTGTTGGACCGTGTATAAGACGTTTTAGAGTCAATGTCAAACACGTACTTGTCTGTGGTCAAACCTTTTCCTTCTTTAAAACTCATTATGTTAACAATTACGTCGTACATCATTACGATTTAGACTACTAGGCGATCAAAAGTGAGGTATAAAATTACATCCTTAGTTGAATCTTTATCGACGGTGAGGTAGTGGGTGATTATTATTTAATTAGCATAGATATAGATGCATACGTCCTCTTAGATGATGACACTCGACATATTAAGGAATAACCACATCATGATGAAATGAATGCGTCCCTTGTAGTGGCGTAAGAGATTCTATCGCCTTATTTAATCCCGTTGGCGAGACTGGACCTCTCGTCCTGGACTTTTACGGGCGAAAGAGTAAGGTTTTCACGTGAAACTCGAAACCACTCTGTGTTACCTACATTTCATTCATCCATCTTATTATATTTCCAAATTAATCGATTATATTATGTTTATATGCGATTAATATCCTAGTCTTAGCATAACAAAATCGTATTCACTCTTGCCACATTGTAATCTGTCGGAAAGCCGATTACAATGTGCAAATTATTCCACTCTCTTGATATTATACGCATTACGAAAGACGAAGCAACCGCTTAGATCGAATGTATGGAATGTTGTCAACAAAGGATTGGAGACCCGCCGCGCGTTTGGTTGTCCAATGGTGGAAAGGGGAGGTAGGAATTATTCCTGCTCACACTCTCTAAAATGTATCTTATACAGTGTTGAAGGGATGAACACCTCAAGATTGACAACATTGATTTCACGCAATATCAATAATGGTGAGTCAAATCGGGCTACGTAATTAATACTGATTAGAACTTCATTATTTATCACATTGTCTGGTAATTATGGATGTTGCTACATGGTTTGATATAATCTTATCTAACCTAACCTAAGCGTGTTAATCATTTTTAAGACGGTTAATAATCGTTTCCATTACTTTGGAGAACAAGGAGGTGATAGCGATAGGCCTGTAGTTGGATGGATCTGAGCGGACGCCTTTTTTAGGGATCGGGTGCACCAAAGCTGTCTTCCATGAGTTGGGGACTACGCCTAGGGAGTAGGAGTACTGGAAAAGACGTGTTAAAACCGGTGCCAACTCCGGAGCACACGTCTTCAGCACAATAGGTGGTACTCCATCAGGCCCACTCGACTTGTTGACGTCCAGGGAGAGGAGCGCTGTGTAAACAGCACATCCTGCTTGGAGCACTCACACCGCGAGATGGTCGGCGGTGTGTTCCCCCGTCATCGAGAGTCGAGTTGGACGCAAAGAGAGCCTAGCAGATCGGCTTTCTCCTTTGCAGCATTGGCTAGTGAGTCGTCCTACCTGTGCAGAGATGGCAGAGATGGGTGACAGAAGTTCCCTTGGAAAGACTTAGTGAGAGACCAGAATGCACGTTATCCCGAAGGAAGGCGAACTAGTTTCTCGCCAATTCTGCCGATGTGCTCTGACCTTGCCTTGGCAATGACACTTTTGAAGGACCTGGAGGCGGAATTATACTTCTTTTTAAGAACACTTGTGTTTGCATCCCGAGACGTTGATGCTTCAGCCCAGGCACCACAGATGAAGGAATAAATAATTCCATTCCCTGAAGTACTACATCAGCGACAGAATCAGCAACAACGTTGGGATCATCCGGCGAGAAGCAAACCCGCCCCGAAGGGTAGGATGCAAAAAAATACCGTATCCCGTCTCAATCGGCCTACCTATAGTGCCAAACACGGCGGCAAGCTGCAGATCGGGGCATCAACGGAGACCGGATATCCGTCCGGATGAGAGGTTAGCAGAAGGTCCAACAGGGAAGGTACATGATCCTCGACATCTGGGATCCGCGAAGGCGAAGAAACCAGTTGTATCAGACCATATGTCAAGGCAAAATCATGAACAGATCTTCCCGCATGATCGGTTAAACGGGAACCAAGCCATTCAGCGTGGTGGGCGTTAAAATCACCGAGCATCACGATCTCTGCGGATGGGACATGTTATAGCACGGAGTCTGCAGCCATTTGGACGTGGTCGATGAGTCGGTTTGTGTCTGCATTACCGCTATGGGTCCTATAGAGGCACCCGTAGACGCAGGGATGGTTGTCACTGTCTACGCGCAGCCATAGGATGGACAGGTCCGGTCAGGTATCTTCAAGACTGCCGAGTCGTCGAAAACAGATTTCTTCTCTGACGTACACGCAAACTCCAGCCCGGGGCACAAAGGAGTGTTCTAATTTGTACCCCGGGTAGAAGAGATACGAAATATCAGCCGGAGAGTATAGCTGTGTCTCGGTTAGAAAGAGCTTTTGCCGTCTCCAGATGGTAGTGGACGGCATTAAGGTTTGAATGAAGAGTCACGGATAGAGTGGCAGGGGTTGCCTTTATCTTATTGCTCCGCTTGCCCCGAGCAGGTTTCGTGTTGAGCGGAATTCCGCCCCCCCCCCCATAATACGCAGGGCAGCCTGAGCATCCACGCTCAGAAAAAGTAGGGTAGCTCAGCGAGGGATTCTCCGTCACCAGGGGTGTTGGTACCCTCCTGGGGTAGTGTTCTATTTAACGTTAAGGGAATTGGGCCTCCAGCCACCTGCACTCACCAGCCGAAACGTTAACTTCTACTTCACGCTGGTATTCTCTGAGGTCCGAGCTGGCCCATCCGTGCGACAGCAAAAGCTGCCGCGTGGCTCTACCACTGTTAGATCAACTAATAATAAATCAAGTCATGCCAAGTCCATGATACAACTTGGTAAGCTAAAAATGGTAAAACAATTAGAATTAACGTATTAAACGGTTTGTTGGCCTAAGCGAACATAAATGAATTCATAGCCGCTTAATTTTAGAACCCAGGCATTTAGTTTGCATTAAAGTTTTTTCTCTCCACAACGTATGTAGAACTCATGGCTTATGAACATTATTGGCGAACAAAACATTTCACGTTTAAGTTGAGATGTCTTTAAAAAATTATTTTTGATAAAAATGCGTTTTGTATTCGCTTTGGAAGGGAGGGCCCTCTAAATTGTGAGATATTTATTTTATTTAAATTAAAACGATGTCAGTTTAAATCAACCGAGATGGAGAGGGGAATAAATAGTTATGCTATATTATCGCGCCATAAGAGAATCAAAGGCAGTGAATGTAATTATTTGCGTTTAAAAATAATGAATGAGGAAAGAGTAACAAAGCAAATATATGCTGAATTGAGTGGCATAGTCGGCAAGGGAAGCCCCTCATGGAAGATTATCAACCAAATTGGGCGATATAATGGAAATGGATATTTTTTTTATGAAAAATGTAATAGCAATTCTATTAACATTACTAATATTTCTTTTATCCACTCCTGGTAAGCTTAAAATGCTTGTGTTGGGAGTGGATCACGACAATAGTCGAATTGCGGATTCGAACCCACGACCCTTTTGAGTTTGCGGTCCTCGCCCTGCCATCAGACTACTAACGCTTATAAAGAACTCACGCTCATGAAGAATCAAATTAAGAAACCATCCGAGTATCTTCAAGCACCTATGTCGACAATCCTTGACCTCCGGTTCGAACACGGAGAGCAAGTCATTCATAAATGTAGTTTCACGTGTTTGAACCGTGCAGTGGCGGTGTAAGAACATTATCCACTACACCATATCGTCCCGTGGTCCGTGGGTGTCGTAAGAGACTACAGAAGGAAACTAACTACAACAGAACAACAACAGCACCTTCGTGATATCAACTCAAAATTATAAAAGCCTGCCAAGCGTGGTTACTATGGCAAAATATCTCCTATGAGGCAATCTATGGGGAGGCCTATGTTCAGCAGTGATCTTTTTTATGCTGAAATGGTGTTTTAACTGGTGCCGCGACGAAACGATGGCCAGTGAACACAAATATCACGAGCTGCACGTGGGAATTTAAAAGATATATTATAAGGTTGCACTAGGAACGGATTAAAATTGAATGCAAATTTTTAACTATTTATACTTTTTTAGAAACATCTCAATGTTTACTGACGATAAATGGCAATTATCTCCAGCCAAAATGAAAAATGAACATGTGTATTTTAAAATATATCATTACTATAAAATAACTTTTACACGCATTTTTCTATCAAAAGTCCACTGCTGAAGATATGTAGGCCTACCTCATCATAATGATTGAATCATATTTACCATAGTTGCCACGCTTGGCAGGCGGTTTTAATTATTTTGAACAGTTATAATAAAAATACTGCTACAAATCTACTGTTTCAGTTTCCATCTGTCGCTGTAAACGACATCCACGGGTGATATGTCGTAGTGGTTTCTTTACGGCTCCACTACACAGGGGCACACTCAGCACGTCAGCGTCGCAGTTTGTATGATACCACGATTAAATAATCAATAAAAATTAGGAAAGTAAATAAAATTTAATTATAACAAAAGTCAGAATAATATAAGAATTTAATTTAAGCTAAATTTAGCCAGAGCATTTATATTCAAAATTCGTTAGGCTAAATCTCCCCGTAGCCAACGGACAAGAAAACCGCAACGGAAGTGCGATCGAACATGCCGGCCGGTCTTAACTCTCGTTCTGAAACCACGTAACTGTATTACTAACTATGAATTTGGTAAAACTACACCTATATTAAAAGGCTTAAAGTTCATTATCAACTCATTAATTTGAATTTTCCTAGAAGTTTTCACGAGTTTGGAATATCACCCCTCTATAAATAATATAATGGCGATGTAGACTAATAAGGTTGTTTTTATGGTACTAATAAGGTTGTTTTTATTTACTTTATATATTGGGCGTTACATGTAAGTACGTGACGGTTTTGTTAGTGTAAAATAAACGTAAATCTATACATATAAAAATTTATTGCATTCCGTTAGTCTGACTCGAAAATTGCTGCACCGATTTTGATGAAATTTTTTGTGTGTGTTTGAGCGGGTCCCTGGATGATCTAAGTGATTTACAATTGGACGCGGTAGGTGGCGCTGTTGTCGAGATCGAGAAATCACCCGTGCGAAGCCGGGGTGGATCGCTAGTAACAAATAATTACTTTAATGTCTTTTTGAAGTGAAAACTTCTTTAGAATCGTTGTGATTTGAAACTCAATGACACGAAAAAGCGACACTAAAAAGAGACAAACATATACATCAATAGGATTTAGCCTGCGAGAGAATGAGATAGAATACAGTATACAGTGTTTCATTATCTCTGTCTCTTTGTGAGGTGCTTAGTAGCCTTTTTCTAAAGGTTTTACTTCTAACGCGTGTGAACTGCACACATGTTTTTTTTTCTATAAATAAATTCGCGTGGCAGTGTCATAGTGCCATCTAGGTCAGTGTTAAAGGTTGATTATAGAAGTCATTTTGGGAATGACGATTTTAGCAATGATTATGCAGTTACAATTAAGTTTTTTTGTTTTTAAAAATTCTACAATTTATATAATTTTCACATCTTTTAAATTTTATTAACATACAGCCTATATCGGCTATTTTCGCGAATTGTGAACTGATTTCAATAATGATTATTTTTTTACTAACTGGACTATATTAATTTATTATAGAAAGTTACAGTTTTAGCTAAGACAACTTAAAAGGAAAAAAAATAACCTTTGATCAAAGTAAAAGGCATTTCAAAGAACTAAATACAATAAAAATTCTGCATGATAGCTTCTAAAGTCAAAACCCTGACTTAACTTTTGTGAAATTTTTCCATACACTATTCTTTAGCATCGACTCCAAAAGATATGTAGTCGAAGTTTTTTTTTTAGTTGTTTGATGTCGGTTTTAACTTTTTATTTAAAGTTTAATTAAATACTTGATTATTATTCATTTGTTTCACCTGACAAGTATGTCGATTATTATAAATTCTTCCTACGAAGAAAGGCCCATTACCAGCAGTGGACAGTTACGACCTGATAAATGAAAAATTATCACAATCACATCCCTCCATCATTCATCTATTGGAGGCCATGAGATACTTCTAGCATTTCTCTTGAGCTCCTTACCGAATTAAATTTAACATTAACAATAGCAATATATATATAATTAACTAGCTGTTCCCCGCGATTTCGTCCACGTGGAATTTATTAGGATTGGATTTTATGGATTTTAATTTTTTTGCGTGAAACCCTTTTTTTTTTTAATAAAAGTAGCCTAAGTTACTCCTTATAACATCAGTTATCAGCCATTGAAATCTCGTCAAAATCGGTCCAGCGATTTCGGAGTTTAGCCATAACTAACGGACAGAGAGACAGACAGATAGACAAAATTTTTAAAATTGTTTTTTAGTTAGATAAGTACCGTATAAAGGATATATTTTCATATGCATTTATTAAAAAGCTGTTATTTTGACATTACAAATAGGCATTTCAATTTTATTTATTTATTAAAAATAGTGTTAATATTTCATCAAATATCTAAAAATCTATGAATAATTTGCTAATATAGTGAATGGAATAATGATAGGTTATTTCAAAGTCTTTAATAAAAATAAAAAACATTTCGTATTTATTTTGTTTTGAATAAAAATGTAATTTTTTTAAATCGTCGTAGAAAATTAGTATGATAAAAAAACTTCATTTCTTCTTATAAAACTATTATTTTTAATTAAAATTGAAAAAATCTTATAAAATCAAATTATTAATAATCAGTGTTGGCACCTCTTACATTAATTACACATCGACATCGATTGTTCATACTTAAAATACTGACGGCTCCGTGGCACAGTGGCGTAACAATGAGTTGCGGCGCTAAGGGCCGCGGGTTCGAATCCCGCACCTAACAATTATTTGTATGATCTATAATAATTCCGGGTCTGGATGTTTGTCCTTGTGCAATTTGTGTTTTTAAACTGCCTCCACGATACAGGAGAAAATCCTAGTGTAGAGGTTACGTATTTTATAAAAAAAAATTGTCAATGTTTTGCTGCGGTATGAGGTCCCATGTTCTTTGCAAGTGTACGTAAAATTGTTGTTCCGTCGTCAAATTTGGCAGGAGGTCTCCCAAAACTTTCCGTTATAACATGTCTCAAGCATGCTCGATAGGATTTAAGTCGGGCAACTGTGCAGGCCAATCCAAAACTTGAATATCGTGGTCTCGGAGAGCGGCCGACACCAGCCGCGTCATATGGGAAGGAGCATTATCGTGCATGAGTAGAAATTCCTGGCCCATTTGGATTCTGTTTGGGACAATAACAGGCTCATGGTATTTTTGTGCGGTCATACTGCCTTGGATCCAAACGAGCTGGGTTCGTCCGCCAAGACAAATTCCTGCCCACACCTAGATTGTCCCGCCTTGGTATGAGTGGACCTCCTGAGGGTGCCGTAGACGGCTAACTCTCCCTGGAGTTCTGCAAACGCGTGTTCTTCACGAAGAACACGAAGAACGTTTCATCCAGATTCACGAATCTGGATGAAACGCAAACCGGGACTCATCGGTGAACAGCACCAAAGACCATTGTTCGTCACTCCATGGTAAATGCTCCCGAGCCCACGAAAGCCGCCGACCGCGATTGCCACGTCGCAATGCTGGAACCCGTAGCGGTCTTCGAGCATCAAGACCAACTTCATGCAACCTCCTTCGCTCGGTTTGGTTGCTTACCAGCAGCTGGTGGTCCTCCTGGAGCCTATGTAGTAGTTGCATCGTTTTGATATTGGGTTGTCTCCTGGCGGTCTTTTGGAGAAATCGATCCTGTCTCTACGTAGTAACACGATATCTACCCGTGTGCCGTTCAGCCACATCCCCAGTGCTGCGATAACGTGACCACAACCTTGATATCACGTATTGGCTGGTGTGTAGGCCTCAGCAACGATGCGTTGAATAGCACCATTTTCTAACATGCCCACGGCTCGTAACATTTCATCTCGACTCAAATGACGACGTGACATGACTCTTAAAGCTCACCCGGCACGTTAAATTAAAAAGAAAACAATCTAATCCCTTTTCATTAATTAATATCAGTAGAACAATTTTAATTTTCCTTGACGTAACGAATTACTAACAATTTTGTCGCCATATTTTATTTATTTACATTTTTTAAATTTGAAAATAGAATAAAGGAGGTTTCAATCTGTATATAAACTTTTGATGGAAACTAAAAAGATTTTAAACTATAAAGTCGTAAATAATTTAGAATCAAGGTATCCCTAGATTCTGTTGATGTGTGTATATAATTATGTACTTAATTTTTTTTCAACAACAATACGTATTAAGTGATATTTTTGAAGAAATAAATGTTACCATAGTCGGGAATGCGGGAATACCTAAAAGACTGTGGGTGATAAAAGAAAAAGCAAATAAAAGCATGTTATGACTTGCTTCATGAACTAATAGGATAAGTACTACCCGTGCGGTTAAAGAATGGGATTGAAAATGGCGTCCTCTCTATTCACCTTTTGCTCGCACACTATCGCTATCTATACTCACACCCACTGGTAAAGACTCCAAAAGAAATACAATGCGAAATGCGTTTTTCTTACGTTCTAGAACTTCAGTCCAACGTGTCATTGGAATCAATGATAACAAAATGCCATAAACTACAAAAAAAAAATCAGTGCGGTTTTGCTAATTTGTGAGCTACGACGCGTTCTAAGAGTTTTTTTCATATTTATTGTTGATTTTGTTTGTTAATATTTTTGCATAAAATATTTACATGTCATTGAGAAATGAACAACGGTTTTTTAAATTTTCGTTTGTCTGTCGGTCCGAGCTAATCTTTGGAATGGCTGAACCAGTTGTAATAAAACTTCGCGAACAAATATAAAATAATACCAAGAGTGATTTAGACTAAATTTTATTCGAAAATGACAATGTCCAGAATCGCCCTGTGCAATAAAAGCATCGGATATACACGTTAATTAATTGTATATTTTATTATATAAGTGGCACATAATTTTATAACACGGACTAGCTGCATGCCGAAATGAATATTAAAAAGTATTCTATCTGACTAATAACATTAATCACCGCCATCTTAGCCAAACGTCATGCGGTGTCGAAAATTGATTAGGAATGCCCAATGTTGCATATTTTTAATCTGAATCACATTTGAATTTATTTCGAATAAAGTGCAAATAGAAGCTTGAATAAAACATTCGATTACCATTCCTTTATTATTATTCCTTAAAGTATGATTTGAAAACCTTCTATACCTAATGAATGAGTTCATACTGATTTTAAATTATAGGTAGTTAGAATAATGCTGAAGTGAACAAAACCTACATATGTATTTCATCATGATCATTATTATTCATGGTTTTCTAATGACTGTTAAAAGTGTGTGGTTTACTTCAAAATAAACGATCACTAAATAATTTACAACAATTAATATAAAAAAAACTTATTGTTACTTCATGAACTATAAATGTTTTCTTTATAAAAAGTTTTATTATTAATATTGTTACAAGTATAGAAGAAGTAGAGAAGTATCGTGTCATTATAATTAAAGTAGGACATTGTCATACTTGTTATGGTATTAATATTATCGAATGACAAAAGTTGATGTTATACTGTTTGTAAAATATGGCCATAGTAAATCTTATTAAATATCGATAAATCGTATCGTATTTAGGCACCCCTATTTTGACTTCACTGAATGGTGTCACTTGTCACTTGTTAGTCTCTCATAGACTTAGAATACGCCAGTTTATTTTAAGTCTATGGTCTCTCACTCTGTCAATTACATTGGCGTCGCTGTCGCTCGCTCTTCGTCTATCGGTGTATTTTGGGGACTTTCAGGACTATCTATTGAATATTACGACTGGGCTATTTTAACGGACTCTGATTGAATTCAAAACGATTTACCTGGCTGTGATTTTCGTAACTGTGTACCGCTCAAACGATAACCTGGCACTCATAAACGGACTTACGCATACGCAATGGAAAGTGTATTTTGTGTAAATTGTGGCTCTGCTGTTGGTTCTATGTTCTTGGAAGATGAACAGATTCGTCACTGTGTACAACAACGGACTGCACCTCTTTTTGTAATTACATTTCTACTTTGTCTGCATATTCCGATTCTCGTGATGTATTTAGAAGATGAACAATAAACATGAAATTAAATCTGTGTTTTATTTCTAATTCAAAAATAATAAGTTAATGTAGGTTTAAAACAACTTACTACCTAACTGGTAAGGCTGGTTTCATAGTCACGCGTTTTAACAGCGCCGTCCAGACGCAAAGGCTTCAATGCACTAGATAGTAGACGCGACTATATTCTATGGCATTTATATGTTGCACTTACATATAAATCAGGCTATAGAACAAAAACTACATACCCAATTCTCTAGGTAGGAACTAAAATAGCTAAATGTTTTGGATATTGTTTTCAGTTTCTTAAAAATCACTCAGACCATGAAAACCACAATGTTCGTGGTTCGATTATAACCTCAAAATCTGATACTTTTTGAAATATATCTATTCTGCAGCTAGTCCGCTATAAAAGTAAGATCATATAGGAATTTACTAATTATCGAAAATACATCACATAATTTTCCGATGCTCTTGGTTACAGGGCGAACAATGTATGGGCGCAGAGCAATGTCCTTTAGAAATTTAATTAAATTGAAATATTGATAAGATAAAATAAATGCTCTTTAATGATTATATTAAGTCTAAATAACGTCACATTAGTAAATCTCACCCTGGCGAAACCAGAGCGGGTCGCTAGTCATAAATTTTAGTTTAACATTAATGCACCTCTTTTGGTATACAATTCTTTACAAATATTTTGCCACTAATAGAAAACTTTCAATTAACCGAATAATATAATGTTATAACGACATACCGTTACTTACGGGTTTACACTATTGGTACTTGCAAGTTGACGGTACGGGGTCGATGAGCCGCCATTTCTAATCCCATTCTTTATCCGTACGGACTGTAAAACAAGAGTATACTCTGTACCACGGATGTCAGAAGAATCATTTATATAATTATTGTCTTAAGTTAAACGCAAGATACCGAATAGTGATACTGTAATACAATGTGCATCAGATCTAATATTTAAATGAAATATTGTTTTATTATATTTTATTGCTACTGGAAATAGGTTTTTTCATGCCGTGTTATTTTTTTTAAATTAAGTTAAAATTTAAAAAAAATTCTTGACTACTTAATAAGTGTAAATCAACCTTAAAGGTGAATTTAATAATACTTTATCTTTATCGTTAGTGCGTCATGTAACTTTTGAAATACTAGAAAGATTGAGGTCATATTCACACAACATATTAGTTTTGTGAAGATGATGGTCATAGCTATCCTAATATTTGAAAGGTGACGCTGTAGTCAGGTTATTAATAAATTCTATATTTATGGCCCAATATGACTCAAAATCTAACAGATTAAAAAAGTGGCAATGGGCCACATAGCTCGAAGAACTCACAACCGATGGGGAAGAAAGGTTCTCGAGTGGCAGCCACGTACCGGCGGGCGAAGTGTAGGGCGTCCTCTCTAGATGGAGTGACGACCTGGTAAGACATGCAGGAAGTCAATGGGGGAAGCCTATGTTCAGCAGTGGACTTGTGAAGCGCTGTAATGATGAATGATGATGACTCAAATTTACAATATGTTATGTTGATTTAGTTTCAAAAAGAAAATCACAAAATCTTGATTGCTTAGCACTGTAGTTGAAACATAAACATAGACATATTATGTTAAGTGTTTAGTGTTTATTAAACACTCACGCCTGTCACCCAGAGGGGTAGGCAGAGACTACGGACTTCCATTTGGCACGATCCTGACACACCTCTCTCGCCTCCTTTACATCCATATATGTACGCATACACGCTAGTCGGTTAAGGGTACTCCTAATCTGGCCCATTTTCGCCAACATATCGCCAATTTGGTCGATAAAACTTCTGCTAGGGCGTCCCTTAACGACTCTATCGTTCACATCTGCAATATAGATTTGCTTTATCACTCTTTCCTCGTTCATTCTATCTACATGACCAAGCCACCGAAGCACTCCTTTCTTAATCCTGGTCACAACATCATCTTACAAACCACACTTTTCTCTTAATACACAATTTCTCACCCTGTCATTTAGATTCAGCCTAACATGTAATTGAGTTATTAATAAATTTAAATTTACACTTTAAAAAGTAACAAGAAGAACGTCTGCCCAAAAATAATAAATAAACATTCTATCTTATAAACATTCAATTTTTTTTTAAATATAAAGTTGATGAAGCCTAAAAACAAAAAAGGAATTTAAAAATTTCAATATACGTTGAACCTTCAGTCAGTCAGTGCTCTAATAAAATTTCACATGGTGATAAGCAGTGATGCAGCCCTAAATTGTAAATTGCACTGTCTTAGCGTAACAAATGCCAATGCACTATTGCCTTACTTGTAATTCTATTCTAGATAATATTGTATAATTGTGTGATATGACTGTGCACGTGTGTTAAGAAGCAGTTTGATTCACGATGTCAACAATCGTAAACAAAAACTGTTTGAATACGGAAGGTCAGCTACTATATACTATCCTGGCATTAATAACCTTAATCCAAACTCAAGCAAAACATTGCAAGATATTAAGTCACATAGAGCTTATTCTGCGTAGTTCAGACCAAAATTTAAAATTTAAAGTTAACTATGACATCAAAAAATCAAACACCTGATTCTCCCTGCGACCATCAGTGACGCAAAGTATTAAAATTAGTTTCATTTAAGGGATAATATTTTTTTAATGATTAAGTAATGAATGTCACTAAATTAAAGCTACAATAAGTAACCATTTCTACCGAGCCTTATAGATTCCAGTTATAGTAGATTGCTTAAGATAACATTAGTCATAACTAAAGTTTTATTTCTAAAAGTATATGTTGAATCATATTAAAAACTTTATTTATTGATATATAAAACTTTTACTACTTCTGTCACACATAAAATTTGTGTACAGTAATAAAAAGATACCCTTTCCTTAATGTCAACCAAAATCTTAACTTTTTTATATTTGAAATATTTTTTTAAGATTTTCTTCATAAAATAGTCATAAAGAAGTGAAAGCTTTTATTGTTACCGTTACCGTTATAGCTTATCAAAGTCCACAGCGGAACTTAGGCCTCCCCCATATTTTGCCTTATAGGGGGGATTTTGCTAACATCATGATTGCTAACATTTATGATAGCATTTATAAATATAAAATATTTTTATAGGATAGGGTGACAAACAAACACACAGTCCACCTGATGGTAAGTGGTTGCTGTGACCCATTGACATCTACATCTATCCTCAATAAAGAATCAAAATGCAGATGCGTTGTCACCCGTGGGGACTAAGATGGAATGCCTCTTTTCCAGTAAAAAGGGTATCCGGTTCTCCACACTCACCATACGAAACACAGCAATGTTAAGCTGCTATTTTACGCTGGTATTCTATGAGAGCGTGGTCCTTCCCCGGTCAAGCCGACCTATTCGTGCTTCAACTATACTACTAATATAGCTGCAGCATGGCTCAAATATATGTAGTGCCTACTTTTTCTCCGAGGACAACCTCGTCTGCATGTAATGATGGTGTCTTACTAATCGATGGATAAGGCATAAGCATCCGCAAAGTGCTCAACCCAAATTTCACGGACTCGTAATGGCAGTATCATTAGTGTGAGCAGTGTGAGAGTACATTTTTACGTTCAACAACTCCTCAATTTAGCATCGTAAGTACGGGCAAATCTTTCAGGTAATACATAACTTAGATCATTACAAGCCGCATTAAGGGAATGATATTAATAGGAAATAAATCAAAAAGTTATCACAATCACATCACTCTATCATCGATCTATCGCAGGCCATGAGATATTTCTAGAATTTCTTATAAGCTCCTCATCGATATTTGAAATCAATACAATCAAATACTATAAAAAATTGGTATAAAAACTGTACGCTACAGTTTGTAAAAGTTTCAATGGTTATTATGAATCGTTTCAAATTCATGCTGTTGAAAAGGAACTGAATTCTGCTTCCATTTGATTTCAGGATCTTTCTATCTAACCTCATATTACGTATTATAAGATATGCGATGGTTTCAGTAGGCCTTTAAGGAGCTCCTTCGTGAAGAAACATTTTGGCTACAGTATGATGACGTCACCTCTATCACACAAGTTTATCCTCGTCGAATTAAATGAGTTATTCAAAATAATCTTGGGGGATTTAACTTCAACATTATTCCAACAATAAAGTGAAAAAGCTCGTAAATTAGGCCGCAAGAACACGAATTGTCATGTTTTGGCGGCCTAAGAATATCTATCCCATGATATTATCCCTTACTTGACGTAAAAGGCGTCAGAGAGAACCCGAAACAGGAGATAGGCAGCATCTTCCTGATAAAAACTGAATATAATTTTAAAAAAACTGCGATTTGTTTTTGACTGTAATCAATGAATGAATATTTGGAAATATATTGAATGTTATGTGCCACAGTGAAATTTCCTTGCAAAAACACATTAACCGGTAACATGATATTTTTTCTTTCCTGATTTTATATAGAGAGCCTTTCGCTTGCCTTTCAATGAACTTTTATAAGTTTAATTATAAACTATCCTATGTATATGAAACGATGTTTTCAATTTTTTTTTTTAATTAACACGTAAATTATGTTTTTCGAATTGTTAAAAATCTATATCATTCATAGATTTATATATGCTTATTTTTAATTATTAGTTTATCTATTTTTTAGTAACATCTGTGAAAGGATTTCTATCTTAGTTTAAAAGCGGAATCCTTTAACAATAATTTTATTCTGAGAAAGATTTTATCGAGAAAATTTCAATAAATAGTACATTCAATTAAAAAATATCTATTGAAAAGAACAAATCTGCTGTGTGAGTAGCAAATACGCGTGCCGTGTACAAACAACCTTATTGTAAGAAACTGGAAAAAACTAGAATTCAGCACGTTCTGCACATGTATTCGGTCTCATAGAGCAACACGGGCCACCGGCGGATTGGAGAGAACCTATACGCAGGCGTTCCCTTCTGTCAAACTATAAGTCTACACGGTCCTATGCTTACATAACACTGAATTGACGTCCTACAAAAAAGCCGTATTGTTCAGGTTTTTCGCTGCAAAAAGAGATCTGTCACGTCAAATTTACAAAAATATGGCGTTACCTTTCATATATAAGTAATTTTTAGTCACTTTATTGCTATTTACTTCTTTTTAAATTTAAAAATTACAACAATAACGATCGTGTTGTGACGGTTACGGTGATCTCTGCTCTGCTCTGCCTATAATTTAACCAGCAATTAAACGTATTGAGCATTTTAAAGTAATTTTTTCTATACTTTATATTTTCGTGGTTTAAACAGGTGGAAAGAATGAATGAGGATAGAGTGACAAAGCTAGTTGATGCTGCAGAAGTGAGGGGCAGAGTCAGCAAGGCGTGTTTCATTATCATGCCAAATGGAAGCCTATAGTCTCTGTTTACCCCTCTAAGTGACAAGCGTGAGAACTTATGTATATTTATGCATGTATTTAGAATGTCTAATAAGTGTATATGTGTATATAAAAGTTAAGGTAAAGTAAAGTTACAGCCTATATACTGGGCACAGGCCTCGTCTCATTTCTGAGAATGTTTTAGGCCAACAAAATGTCCGCCGTGTTGCCCTAATGCGTGTTGGCGAACTTCACATGTCTTCGAAATATTTTTTTTCTTATTTCTTAGATATGCAGGTTTTCTTTACCGCCGAGCACGTGGTAAATCAGCACTTAAAATTGCAATTAACAATTTCATTGGTGCCGGCAGTAATCGAACCCGGGTTGCTCGCGTACTGTGAAACTTACAGCCAGCGCTAAACATCTTAGCTACCACGGCTCATTCTTTTTGTATATAAGAGGGTACAAACGAGCATGCGGCTCCCCTGATGGTAAGTGACTTCCGCCGCCCATGAACGACTGCAACAGGGAATTGCAGATGCGTTGCCAGCCTTTTAAAAAGAGTAAGCTCTTTTCTTGAAGGTTCCTCAGTCGTATCGGTCTGGAAAAATGGCTGATCGTTCTCGATTCCACAAGGAATTTGTGCGAGGAAGAAAACTTCTTATAAATCACACAGTGGTCGACCACCAATCATCCAGATGTTAAGGATGGTATCGTAAGTTTTTTCGCGATGTGCGATGGTGAAATTGAGCGGCTGGAATTAGTCCGAACGATTCCTCTAAGAACTCCCTGTGGTAGATGCGCGCATTAATCAAGCCGATTAGAAAGAACTCGGTCGCCGACGATTCGAACCGCTCTGTGCTGGATGCGATCAAGTGGAAGGAGCTGGCACTCGGGTGTCCGGGCCTAGGGATATGAACAGTATTCCAACTGAACTTGCGCCTTGTAAAGTTGCAAACAGTGTGCCTGCATAAAATACTGTCCCCCTCTACAAAGGACGCCAAGCTTTTTAGTGGCCAATTGAGCCTTCCCTTCCAAGTGACCGCGGAACTGAACGTCATGTCGACGCCGTAAATTCCGATGCTAGCTAAGACAACGAGGGGAGTGCCTTGAAATTGAGGAGATACGACAAAGAGGTTCTTTTTAGCGGTTAACGGTAATATTATAGAACATAATATAATATGTTACAACAACCTTTTGTTAAACAAAATAAAATACATTTATTTTAAATCTTTCAACGAGAGCTAAGAGTACTTAGAGGGAAACAAAACATAATTTGATCATAAGAATTTAATTGATGAGCTAAATCTCACCAAACCTACGGAATGAAGGAAAACCGCAATGAAATGCGGTACTTTTGCTTCCATCTAGAGCAGAATTTCTTGTTATGATTCTATATTAACTACGATTCCACATATATAACTTAAAACTGTATATTTGTAACTATGTATTGTAAAAGGTTTTACTCGTTTTCTTCGAAATTAACCTTGCCTTCATTGATTTATTTCATTTAAAATTATTAATAAACAATATAGTTACGATAAATCCAATCATTGTAACTATTCCCTAATATATTACGATATATAATGTTACATTATTTTCTGAATAAAAATCTAAAAATATCTTTATAGATAGATTTCTCTAAAAAAAGAAAAAATATTGAAATTTTTTCTCTGGTATAAAACATATTAATCGTATATTTAGTAATTTTGAAAATACATCAGCAAGCTGTTCAATGCTACTTTGACATAAATTATATCGAGATGTTTTGAAGTTTTCGGACTTACTCTTTATCCTGGCTATGAACCCATTAAAAAACGCGTTAAGAAAACTACAGAGGTGAGTAATAAAATTTTCGGACGCAGTCTATTCACAAAAACTAGCAAGATTTTAGCAATGCATTTACAAATAATTAAATCCAATCATCAAACTGAATTATTTTAAAGAATAAGGGTTACAAAGGGGCACTCGGTCTATAGACATCTTTTTTTTTTTGGGGGGAAATCCTCATGGATACCTTCCGCTGCGGGGGCAACGAAAAGGTTATGCCGGACTCCTACCGGCTAAAACCCCACGGTGGTCACCATCAGCATATACGACGGGTCCCGGGATCTCCGTTCGGAACGCCACCGGGGCCTCCATCGCTTTGCTACACTAATAGCAGGTCCGGGGTAGTACATGCTACCCCAGCACCTCGCAGTGCTACCACGATGTCTCGAGACCACTTCCGAGTCATCGTCCTCCTCGGGGGTTACATTACTAGGCGCTCGAGGCCCCCGCCCCGAGTGTCTGCAACCCCGGAGGCCCCGTTTCAGGTAGGGGAACACCGTTTTCAAGAGGAGGGCCGTGACGAACAACTTTGTGACGTCGCCTCCGCGCGGGATACGCCCTCTGCCGATCCCGCTCAGAAGCCTCCTTCTGAATCATAACAGATTCACAGAAGGTGGCTACGGCACTCCACGCCGAATCCCCGCTCAGCATCGCCGACACGACTGCTGGCAGGGAGAGGTTCTGTCCGATGCGGTTTACCAGGATCGTTCGCTCCCGTTCCCACGCTGGGCATACTGCGAGCGTGTGGGAAGCGGAGTCCTGGTCCCGTCCACCACAGTGGAAGCAGTTCGCCGTCGCCTCGCGTCCAATCTTACACAGATAATCACCGAAGCACCCATGCCCGGTAATTATCTGTGTAAGTTTGTAGGTGAGTCTTCCTGCTCGTCGCTGCATCCAGGCTTCGAAGACCGGCAGGATTGCTCCAATGACGCGCCTGCGTTCATAGCGCTCCTCAAGTCGAAAGCGCCACGATGCCAGAGCGTTTTGTCGTTCCTGCCGTTTAATTGATTCGAGCGCCTCTTCTGGCTCACTACCACCACCGCCCTGGCGGAGGGCACGGATTCGGAAGTACACCCTCGCGTCCATTTCCGCCAGTATATCTAGTGGTGGAAAGCGAGCCAGGATTGTCGCCGCCTCAAAGGATATAGTGCGGTATCCTCGTACGATCCGTATGGCCATCCTCCGCTGAACACTGTAGGTTTTAGTTCTACAGCGTCGGATGGCCAGCCTTTTTGCCCATACAGGCACTCCATACAGAGCTACGGATCGTATAACTCCCACATAGAGGCGACGTACTTCCTCCGTCGGTCCCCCTAGATTGGGCAGCAGTCTATGAATAGCACCCGCTACCCTTTCGATCCGAGGGACTAGGCGCTCGAAATGCTCTTCGAAGCCCCAGCGACTGTCCAGGTGGAGGCCTAGGTACTTCATGTACCTCCCCACTCTGACATCAGACCCACCCACGCGGACACACGAATCGGGTGGTTCCCTGCCCCTTGGTAATTTATGGAACCATAGGGCCTCGGTCTTGTGAGGCGCTATTTCTAATCCCAACTCGTGGATTTTGGCGACGACGACTTCCGCCCCGAGTTCGGCGAGCTCCTTGGCCCTCTCGAAAGTTATCCCACTGGCGATCACCAAGGTGTCGTCGGCATAGCACACGACATTTACGCCAGCGGAAAGCTCGATTCGCAGAACCGCATCATAGGCGAGGTTCCACAGTAGCGGCCCCAGCACCGAGCCCTGTGGAACTCCACGTTTAATCTCCCTCCGGATCTTCCTGCCATCTTGCCCCATGTACAGGATGTACCTGTCGCGCAAGTAGTCCCCGATAATACCTTGCATGTAAGGGGGCACCTGATGATGTGCCAGTGCCCTCCTGATTGCATCCCAGGGTAGGGAGTTAAAGGCGTTGACGATATCAAGACTTATCGCCAACGCCACGCCACCCTGAGATACTGCTTGTTCCGACAGGGAGCGGACGCGCATAATCGCATCTAAAGTGGAACGCTCCCGTCGGAACCCAAACTGGCTATCAGCCAAATCGGGACCGACGCACGACAGATGCCTATTGAGCCGTACGTCCATAGACATCTACATCTATCCTCGAATAATTATCAAAATCACACCTTGGAACTAAGCTAAATGCCTCGTTTCTATTAAAAAGTTTCTCCGGTGTTCTACACTTCTATACGGAATGCAGCACCATTAAGCTGCTATTTCGCTGGTATTCTGCGAGAGCGGTAACCTTTCCCTGTCGAGCCGATCCATTACAACTACAACCATAATAAAGCTATAATTAGCTGCAGCATGACTCTACCACGTATGCAATTTATGATATTTAATGTATTATTTCTTATTAGATTCCTATGCCACGTTAGTTCTAAGAGGCAGAAAAGGAGGACTGGAGATCCGCCTGGGTTGACGACACTCTCTTACTTTTTCCTGCCGCCAAGCAGCAATGCACTCACTGCTGAGTTTAATATAAAAGAGTTGAGTCATCCTAATCAATCAGTGCTTTCTAACAGATTACTTTGAGGTAAGTACCATGAGTTGCAGTTTTAAGGTATTTCTTACGTGATGTTACTCATAAAAACGATTCAAATGAATTGTTAGGTTTAATCAAGCTGCCAACATTTTATAACGATCGACATAAAAAAAAAAATTTTAATACCGCCTCAATGACATCACTCATGAAAGGGTCAGCACAACAAAAGAAGGCTCAATCGTAGACTCAATCTATATAATAAATAAATAAAATATCTTCTGACTCTCTTATATGTAGACCATAATATGTAAAGCTTTTCAAAGTAAAGGTTTCACCTTCACAATGCTTATTTTTCGTAGGTACTAAACGTATTGTTGTAGCAAAGTATGACGTCCCTTTTATCAAATACATTTTAATAGAATATAAAAAATACGAAAACAAATCATATAATAATGATGCCTTGTGTAGACAGAAAATGACAAGTATTTTCGTACGTAAATTGTTTGACATTATTCTTCTATTTAAAATTCTAAATTCATTAAATTATTCACAGACTTCTTCCTTTTATCTTTGATTTCATTTCCCACAGACGTTCGTTTTCCTGTACGCTCTTCACGTTCATTACCAATATTTATTTCTCCTCGGTTTCATAAAAATTGTACACGTAATTCTTTTGCCGTTCCATCATATTGGTGGTATAATAAGCATTTTTCTGAAATGGATATTTCATCACTAGCACAAATTTTCTTTAGGTAAATTTAAAATAGATTTCGCAGTAAAAATTCTGCCCGACCAGCTCCGTAGTGCAGTGGCTGAGCGTTTTGTTGCGGCGCTGCAGGGCCGTGGGTTCAAATTCCGCAAGGAATAAGTGTTTTTATGGCCCACCAATATTTGTTCCTTGGGCAATTTATGTATGTGAAATACAGGATAAAATCCTACTGATATTTTACAAAGAAAAGAAACAAAAAAAAAGATTGTGTTCTCACAATGTAATGTTTGTAAACGTAAATTTATTGGCACTACTTGATATTTTGTATTAAAGTAAATGTAAACTTTTTGTTTTTCATATGACTGTCTGTTGAAAAAATATCAAATAACAATAATAATGCCAAACTATTACATAATATACAAAAACGCAGAATTCGTCTATTGGCTTACAGATATTTAAAAATAATGTTAAAAATCTAAGGTAGCCCTTCCCGATTTATTTATGAGTTTATTCAAATATGAGCCAAAAACGGTGTTAATACCAAATAATGGTTTATTTATAGTTTCGAGTTAAAAGAAGTCTTTGTCATGAAGGATGCTGCGCTACCTTAGCGTATTAACATATTATTATGAAATGCTACAGTGTCGCGATATTTGACATCTGCCGTCAAACACCATTCCTTAAATTTTAGTTCACATATTTTCCACTAAAGTTCTTATTGTAATAGGCTCTAGTTTAACCTAAGACTAAATATGAATATATTATAAACTAATTTTTATAATATGACTGTATGTGTTTCATTTTCAATATCATCTACATTTTCTAAAACAACACAAAGTAATATGGCTTACCTTAGATACCAAACGATCCAGCCTCTCACAAGTTTACTGCTGAACATAGGACAAAGAACAAGAAACAAGACAGACACAGAAACAAAACAGCGTAGCTCTACCACGTATTTTTTATAAGTGGTAGAGCCACGCTGCAGATATATTATGGTTGTAGCACGAATGGGTTGGCACGACCAGGGCAGGACTACGCTCTCAAAAAATACCAGCGTAAAATAGCAGCTTAATGCTGCTGTGTTTCGTATGGTGAGTGTAGAGAATCGGAGACACTTTTTACTGGAAACGAGGCATTCTAGCTTAGTCCTGAGTCTTATTCATCATATTAGTCCTTAGTAAATGGCGTCATTCTGCACATAGCGGCTCGAATCATCGATGACCGAGTTTTTTCTGATCGGCCCGATCCACTGGCGCTGCGAAGAGATGTTGCATCTCTTCGTATTTTGCATTATATCTATTTTACGTTGGTATTCTGTAAGAGAGCATGGTATTTCCCCGCTCGAGTCGACCACAATATAGCTGCAACATAGCAAACAGTTTTACTTTACTAAAATTAAGGTACAAAATTAAAAGTGCCATTAAACTAACAGCTTTACCTTAAAATACCCTTTATCCCTAAAGCCTCGTTACTTGTTATTATGTAGCTTTATTTCAGAATTAACCCATGTGGGATAGGGTTTATTGTTAAAAGTACCGGAAAGTTAAACGTTCTAAAATAGTTGAATAACAACATCATTGTTCCTAATGTGGTTAATCTATTTTATGTTTAGGACTTACATTACATTAGGACTACATCTAGAGGTCTGTCATCAAGCTCCTTTACTTGTTTAAAACGACTTTTTTGATCAGATTCCACTTGATGTAAGTAAACACGTTAGTCTAAAAATACTTACATATATTCTCTCTTTCCTTGAACTGCTCAGGAAAAGAATTCCACGTTGTGTGCAGTGTGCACTAAAAACGATGGAGCGAAACAATTTGTACGGTCGAATACAGACACGTCAACAACGTAATAATGAAATCCAATCATATGTCGATTCATTAGATGGTAATACATAGATGGAGGATCTAAAGAGTGTAAGAAGGAAATGCAACCTAGAACACCAACAGAATGTGCTTGTATTCGAGACTTAAGCTAGATTTATACGTGGGTACCACGTTGCAGCTATATTATGGTTGTAGTACGAATGGGTCGGCTCGACCGAGGAAGGACCACGCTCTCACAGGATACCAGCGTAAAATAGCAGCTTAATGCTGTTGTGTTTTGTATGGTGAGTGTAGAGAACCGGAAACTCTTTTTACTGGTTACGAGGAATTCCATCTTAGTCCTCGAGGGTGAACACGTATCTGCATTTTGATCCTTAATCGAGGATATATCTAGATGTCTATGGTCCACAGCATCCACTTACCATCAGGTGGGTTGTGTGCTCGCTTGTCACCCTTATTCTATACAAATTCTAAAAAGCTTCAAAGTATAATTAATTGCCTATAAGTATCAAATTATGTTTGTTATACATAACTGTTTTGAATGCAAATAAAACCATGGTCATAATTTTAGAAATTTAACTAAATCTTTATATATTTATTTAAAATTAGAAAGTAAAGTATATAATACGTAGAGATTTGGTTTATCACGTTCTCTTTGCTATTGTCAGATCTATTGTATTCAGTCGGCCTATAAGCCAGTTTCAAGCCAGTGTTTATACAGGCTTTTATTTGTGCGGTGAAAATTTATAATTTTATGTTTTGGGTCATGCCAAAGAGGTTTGAAATGAAGCTTTATAAGTTTGTTAGCTATTTGATTTCTGGACTTTTCCCCATAAATCATTAAATTTCGGAATAATTTATTTCACATATTTAGAACTAGAGTCTGTGCCAAGTGCGATAAATTATGAAAAAAAAGACAATAAGCAGCGGCCCCCCACTGGATGGATTGACGATCTGATAGAGAGGCGGGAAATCAGGACAGTGTTTTGATGGATTTCTTGGGGTGGCCTGACTTCAGTAGTATACTTGTGATGGGTTGTAATGGTGATAATGATGATGAGATCGTTGTTCTTCCCTGAACTCTTCGATGCTTTTAATTATCTTTATCTTTTTAAAAAACTTCACTATCAGTTGTGGCAATATGACAATCCAAAGTAAAATTTGAACACATAATGAATTATAATCAAGATGGCTCATTGGGCTATAGAGAGGGTTATGCTCGGAGTTTCATTGCGTGATAGAATTCGAAATGAAGTGAACTCCTTTACTGTAAACGACGCATTTTATTTCAAGTTTGGAGAGCGCAGAGGCGATATCATCGCACTGGTAATGCCGCTTTCCATTTCAAGTTACTGAGATTTGGGTTCGGCATAACCTCAGTGGGTTTCCTTATCTGTTTGTTATCAGAAACTAATTAGTTAATAAGTAGGGTGTACGAAGATTTAAGAATTATTTAATTAGGAAGAAACGAATAATTAATTGTAATTGATTAATTGTTCCCTTTTAATTTTAATATTTTAATTTCATTTAATTTATTACAGCGATGATAAGTGTATTATACTTTTTACATAGTGAATGTGCTGTAATAAAATTGGCGTTAATTACAGCAACAATAAGCTTTTTTTGCGTTCTACACGTTGAAAGCATGAATGAGGAAAGTAACAAAGCTTTTTGCTATAAAAGTGAGTGGCAGAGTCGGCAAGGGACGGCCTAGAAGGAAGTTTGTCGACTAAATTCGCGATATATTAAAGATGGGTTAAATTAAGAGTGTGGTGTGTCGGAATTGTGCGTAATGGAAGTCCGTAGTATCTACTTATCCCTTTGGGTGACAGGCGTGAGAGTTTAAGTTTGTATGTATGTTTGTGTGCTTTACCAAAGTATCTAAACTATTCTGTTATATCTTTTAAGCAAATAATAATTTCGATTAATTTGTTTAGGCAGTTTTAAAAAATATTTTACGTTATAATATGTATTTGTATATTTAATAAGCCCACCAACCCCATATCATCCCGTGGGTGTCGTAAGAGGAAGAGAAAGGGAAATTGAAACAGATGATGGGCAGCAGCATCTTTGTGATAACAACTGAAAATAATAAAAAACTGCGGTTGCCCATCCGCCGGCCAAGCTTGGCCACCATGGCAAAATCCCCCCTATGAGGCAATCAATGGGGGAGGCCTATGTTCAGCAGTGGACTTTTATGGACTGTAATAGATGGATGGATATTTAAGCAAAAATTTAATTTTTAAACATTAATATATAAATTATAATGTAGCCATGTCGCTAATATTAAGAATAAAATTATAAATGGGACTGTTTTTAAACATAACTGATGATTAAAATAATGGGTTATGTACGCTTTGATGAGAAGAGTTTTCCAACCTGTTTCTTCTCATTTACTTCAAAACCCTTTTGAAGCATGGGGTCCGCCGTGTTGCCCCTACTCAAATCAGCACTTATAATTATTATTGAAAAGAAGCAATTTCAGTAGTGCCAGTAAGAATTGAACTCGGGTTTTAGGAGTAATATGAAACTTAAGGCGGTCACTCAGGGCATTGGTAAATATTTTATATAATTATTTTAAAATTATAACAATAATTATTTAATTTTATAATCCTCAGTTAATTATTTGTATTAATAACTTTAAAGGAATTACAGAAATAATAGAAAATTGCTATGGCAACAAAATAATGCAATATCAAAAAGGAAAAAAAATATCACGTCTTTTTCGTTCTTCCAAATTATATGAATTTATTCAAAGCGTCGTCGCCGAAAGGAGACGGTTTTTATGTCTTTACAATGTTTGTGGGAACGAAGAATAAATAGAATGGCTGAGCTAGTTCCATTCTTACGATTTTCTTCGCACAGTGTAAAGTTGAGACTTTTTTTGTTACATCATTCGATCAATAATAAAACTTGTGCGATCATAACTTTTTGGAAAAATCTAGTTTAGAAATAATGACTTCAATTTGTAGTTTCGTGCCAGAGCTAAAGTACGTACGTACGTACGTATATTTGGGTTTTAAACTTTACTACTTTTATTACCATTAGAGCTTAATATCATGGAAAAGGATAACGACAGTGACCTTTTTGCGACAATTTTCACACCATTTTTTTGCTGACTATTTGTTCGAATCCAGTAGAATTATGGAATTATTGATGCGAAATTAAATAGAAACAAAAAAGAATAGTTTTTATATAAAATGTGACAAACGAATTTCCAGACCTTACACTTCAAACCGGAATACAGCAGTGCAGACACTGTTATTTGGAGGCAGAAATATTATACAAAAGGGTTCAAACTAGTTAGAAACTATCTCTAATTTATTAATAATTTTTTATTGGACAAAAAACAAAACAAAACAGCAGCGATAACCTTCACAACATAATATGTTATTTTAACTTAATATACTTATAAGATATTTTACTTAGAAACGAGGATATACGCAGTAGAATCAGAGTGACCGACATAGCCCAACGGATTTGTACGAGTAAGCTGAAGTGGGCCCGCCATATATCTCGAACAACCGACAACCGATGGGAAGAAAGGTTCTCTAGTGGCAGCCTAGTACCGGCAGATGAAGTTTAGGGCGACCTCGCACTAGATGGAGTGACGACCTGGTAAGATATGCAGGAAATCGATGGATGCAGGTAGCTCAGGACCGTGCTTTGTGTCATTCCTTGGGGGAGGCCTATGTTCAGTAGTGGATCATCAGATCTTAACCAAATTTATATGGGACCCTCTTTCTAATAAAAAAGAAGAATTGAAATCAGACAACGTGATAACGAATTATCGCTGCACATAACGTAAAAACATTAAAAAATATTCCTATGAATTGAGGACCTTCTCCTTTTTTTAAGATGGTTAAATATAAATAAGTATGCTATTATAATCAAATCAAAATCTAACTATCTAATGAGATATTATTTCTTTGTATTAATTCATATCTTAAGATCGAGTCTTGAGTTCGAATCCAATGTTGTCCAAAATTTGTTGCTCTCGCCTCTTTCTATAGTTTTATATGATTAAATCAGCCAGTCTCACTGGCGTTGTTCTTTTTCATTTTTATTTTGAATATTTTAGTTCATTGGTCTTGCGGCGGCGTAAAAGCATCCTATTATATAATGTGTGCATCGTAGAAGTACCTACACCAAGAGAAATGCAGTCACAGCCTTCGATAATGTTGGAAAAGTCATTCCGTTTAGTTCAGATATTAGGTCAGGCTGCTTGTCACCAGTCTAAGTATTTAAACTGGTGACAGTAAGCAGCCTCAAAGTAATAAAACATTTAGTACTTACTACAACCACTAAGCCACCTGTAAATTGTAGCGATTATCGAAAAACTTCCCTACGTGAAATGCCTTCATGTGATCAATCGCACTAAACTGTTTACGAGCTTTGAAAAAAATAATTTACTCAAATAAAATAGTCTATTGATGGAATTTCTGACGGTCGCATGCATTTAAGGTTTGTGCTTTCTTGCATGCTCCTTCTTCTAAAAAATCTTTATAGACAAAAATCTTTTATAATAAACACAGAACAAGTTGATAACTATATTACATTAGTCTTTATACGACAAAAAGAAAATTTTATTCATTATTATATCTAAGAAAACAACAAAAGCAAAATCGCAAAATAACACATTTAAATATGAACATAAAATTTATGTTAGTCGTGGAACTCACTTTAAGAGAGAACACGTTTTCCGGAATTTTCTTAGGGTCATAAATTTTGTATGACATGCCTTTACGATGCACGCAAATAACTCAATATGTATAATACTCAGTTATATGCGCTACTTGTATTTATGATTGGTGACATAAAACAAAATCCAAAGAGACATAAATGTTATAAAATTTATTTTCCGTGTTGGACTCTAAAATATTACATAGTTTGGTAAGATATTCACTCTATACAATTCGCATCGTTTGTGCTGAATCATTTCGTTCATTTAGGAAACGTAATAGAGGGTTAAGTGCAATGAGTTGACGATATTTTATTGCAACTTCATTTTCGCAGATAGCGCAGAGACATTAAATAATCATGAGTTTAAACAGTTTACTGAATATACTCGTAAGCCGCATCCCATTAATATGTTTATGAAACTGAAGTGAAAAACAAACTTACAGTTCGATTGATCGTAAGTAAGAGTAGCTACTGCACTCCATTGGCACTTGCAACAAACAAAGAAGTCTACAGATGCGCCGTTACCTTTGAGGTCTAAGTTGGAATGCCTAGGCTCTCTATACCCTTTAGTCAGAAACACAGCAATGAAGGCACTGTTGTGTGGCGGCAGAAATATATTACGTATATATATCTCGTATATATCATATATTATTAAAATATGGCTAAGCAAACATGGCAAGCGCTCTGTCTCAGAGAAAATGTTTTACTGGAAGTTAACAAACAAAAACCGTGGGTTAATCTGTTGGTACGGAGTGTGATGAAAGATTTTTTCACAATTTTCATAGTATGGTTACCATACATAGTATATATGCAAATGCTAGTATCAGGCGCGCCTTCTAACTGTTTCGACAAAGGAATATAGCACATCGCCGTAGGAAACTAGAAGCGGCAATTTGTCAACCTTATCAGTGCCCTTGTGGTAGCAGCGTCAACGAGTTTGGGCTCCACGAAATTTCATGTAAGAAAAGTGCTGGTAGGTTTCCCGTCACGGTTCTTTGAACGATATCATGCGAGGAGCTTTTGTTTCTATAAATATTCCCTCGGTTTTAGAGCCTTGTGGAATACTTAGAGAAGATCGCACGATACCCGACGGTATGACTTTGGTCCCTTGGGAGAGAGGTAAAGTGTGGGATACTCATTGTGTTATTGTCTAGATCATTGTTTAAATTCGGGGTGACATCAAAGGCAGCTGGACTAAGAAAGTGGCACAAATATGAGTCTCTGAGAGAAGACTACACATTTGTGCCATTTTCTAGAGACTATCGGTCCGTGGGGTCCACGTGCGATAAAGTTGCTAAAGGGACTCTATCCGCGACTGGTCATCGCTGTTGGTAATAAGAAAGCTGGTTGTTTTCTCGCTCAAAGGTTAAGTATAGTCATTCAGGGAGGAAACATTGCTAGCGTTCTTGGCATGATACCGCGGGGAGTAGGACTGTATGATAATTTAAGTTTTTAGTTTTTTTTACTTACATACATACATACATAATCACTCACGCCTGTCACCCAGAAGGGTAGGCAGAGACTATGGACTTCCATTAGGCACGATCTTGACACACCTCTCTCGCCTTTTCCATATCCATATACCTACGCATACACGCTCGTCGGTTAAGGGTATTCTTAATTTGGCCCATTTTCAATACATCGCCAATTTCGTTGATAAACATTCGCCTAGGGCGTCCTAGGTTGAACAGCCACGGGGAAGCCACACAGCCCTGTCTGACACCTTTATGGATGCCAAACCAGTCCGAGTAGGCTCCGTTGATCCTGATATAAGCATTGGAGTCCCTATACAGAGACTTCAAGGCCTGTATCAACCCAGCGCTCAACCTAAATGAGTTCAGTGTTTGCCATAATACATCCCTGTCCACTCTGTCATAAGCCTTTTCCAAGTCCACAAACGCACAAAAAACCTTTTGGTTTTTGGCCAAAAACTTCCACGATCATCCCTTTCTGAATCCCGCTTGCACATCCCAAATTTTTCTATCATTATCTTTCATAACTCTTTCAATTAGTACCTTAAGCATACAGTTTTCCCACAATACTAAGAAGGCTGATACCACGGTAGTTTTTACAGTCCTGCTGCGATCCTTTTCCCTTATATATTGGGACTATCACGGCTTTGAACCAGTCTCCCGGTACCCGCTTAAGTTCCCAACATAAATTAAACAAGGTGTACAGCAGGTCTGCCACCACTCCTTCTTCAGCCCTTAGCATTTCGAGTGATAATCTATCATATCCGGCTGCCTTACCTGCTTTCATACTTTTCATTGCTTTCATTATTTCATCTATACTTATCTCTCTACATCTCTCCACTTTTTCGGAGTTTCTATTTCACTTAATTCAGACGACTCTTCACTCATAAGCACGCTTTCAAAGTATTCCTTCCATCTCTTTAAATTCGAAGTTTCATCATTCAGCATACAGCCATTCTCGTCTCGTATAGCATTCATTCTAGGCTGTTTTGAATTTCCCCTAGCAGTTCTTACGAGTTTCCAGAATATTTTAATATTTGCCTGGAAGTTATCAGATATCCTTCTATCATTCTTATCCATTCTTTCTTGTTTTTTCCTTTCAACTACTTCTTTTACTCTCTTATTTAGATGTCTAAAGACTGCCCTTTTTCTTTCAATATCATCATTCATACCGCTAGAATAACTAGCCTTGGTTGCTAGTAAATCTAGCCATGCTCTTTTCTTTGCTTCAACTTCCATCCGTACCTCATCATCCCTCCATAAAGTGTTATTTTTCCTTTCATTCTTTCTCCTACTTACACCAGATACTTCGGTAGCTACATCCACCAAACCTTTCTTGACATTATACCACACAGTCTCCAAGTCTAAATCATTCATACACAATTCATCCATACCACTTATATTTTCTCTCAGTCTACATTTGAACTTCTCTTTCACACCTTCATCTTGTAACCTCTCTGTTCTTATACGCTGTAACGCAGTGGTAGACACAGATGTCCGATGCCGCCAACGTCTGAATAGACCATTAATTCGGCATAAGACCAAGTAATGATCCGTCCTACGTTGGACCCCCGGTAAACCCTTGTATCTACCACTGCGCTCCTCATTCTTTCATCCACAATTATGAAATCTATCATGCTTCTATCATCACCTCTTTCCCATGTATACATGTGAATTCTCTTATGGCGAAAGAAAGTGTTCGTCACAAAAAGATTATTTTCCATACATACGGTGAGGAGGCTTTCACCATTCTCGTTCACACTTTCATCACCAAACGTTCCCAATATCCTTTCATAACCAAGCCTCCTCACGCCAACCCTTCCATTAAAATCTCCCATTATTACAATATTTTCATTACCCTTGCATTTCATTAGCACCATCCTTACCATCTCCCAAAACTGCTCTCGGATATAAGTGGGCTTAGACATGTCTGGGGCGTAGACCCCTAGCACAAACAACTTCTTTAAGCCCACTTTCATTCGTATCCATAGCAGCCTTGGGCTTACACATTCATACTCTTTCACACAATGACCCATTCTTTCTGAAAGGATGATACCGACTCCCTGGCATGCCCGCTCGGTCTCGGCTACACCAGACTAGTACGCGGTATACATGCCACGTGTAGTGGCATCCTTTCCCTTCCGTTTCGTCTCATTTACACATAACACATCTATTCCTCTATCATACATCATATCGCATATTTCATCCATCTTATCATTAATTGCTCCACATACATTCAGCGTAGCCAGACGGGCTTCCGCAATCCACTTTTCGCCCCTCTGGGAGAGTGAACGTGATGGTGGCGAACCTCGTCGCCGGTTTACCTCCCGGAGATTCTTCGCACCCCTGCCCCATTAAAGGGGCGCCGGGAACTCGGGGCCATTTTTTGGCTCATGGTGCGAAAGTAGGGAGTGGTATTTTTTACGCCGCTACCACACGGCGAGGAGCCATATCTGTTCTTTCGGCTTTGTCGCTTGTTTAGCACCACCCGGGGGACACGTGTAGGGTGGGCTAGGATTAGGTGGTCGAAGCCTACGGACGCGAGCGACTTGTTGGAATGCGGGGTGAGGCAGAGGGGGTTGTCTTCGCCTGTGCTATTCAGTCCCTACGTATACGGGCTCATTGGTGCACTCAGTGAAACAAGGGTAGGATGTTCGGTTGATGGTAATATGATCAATAATATAAGCTATGCAGATGACATGGTGTTGCTGAGTCCATTGGTGAGTGCGTAGCGTAGACTGTTAACTGTGTGTGAAACATACGCTGTTGAACATGGACTCCTCTATAACACCAAGAAAAGTGAGTTAGTGGTGTTTCGTGTTAATAGTAAGAAGCCCTTGATTGTGCCGTCAGTAAAGCTTCTTGGTGTGCCATTAAGATGAGTTTGTCAGTTTAAATATTTGGGACACATTGTTAACGAATATCTTGATATAGAGAGAGAGCGACGCGCATTGGCGGTCCGATGCAATATGCTTGCCCGCAGGTTTTCTAGGTGTACAAATGATGTCAAAATTACCCTCTTCAAGGCATACTGTCAAACATTTTACACCTCCAGCCTGTAGTGTGACTATACACAGAGGACCTACAATGTGCTTCGAATTCAATATAATAATGCCTTCAGGATGCTAATGGACCTTCCTAGATACTGTAGTGCTTCAAGCGTGTTTGCTGAAGCAGGTGTTGAAGATTTTTATAGCATCATAAGGAAGCGAACTGCGTCAATGTTATGCAGACTACCGAAGAGCTCAAACGGTGTCTTGAGGATATTTCAAGATAAGCTTGACTGTCCCATTCAGAGGCATTGGATCCTAATGCATGTCGGTGGGACATTCAAGTTTCTTAATTGATTGCTCTCGTCCTATTGATATAATTTATTTATCCTTATTTTTATTATTTTTCTTTTCTCTTTTTTTTTCTCCATGTAGGGCATTATGATGATACGAGCTTTAAGCCTAGTAGTCATCATTTGCTGGTTTTATGTATCAATTGATGTATTATCCAGAGCATTTTCTGGTATTTGTAAAAATTTTCTCACTAAGTGACATGTATTTAAAATAGCTGCTTTTTGCATTTTAATATATAAATTTGAGGGTAAATCTAATAGCTTAAGACAGTGATGCAAATATTTTGGTATTAATCCTGTAGCTGAAAGTACAATTGGAACGATGAAAACTTTATTTAATTATAAATACGGAAATTACCAAAAGAAAAGGAGTATATTTTTAATACTTCATGGATTAATTATAAAAAAATTACTGAATTTAATAATACTTATATGAAAATTATGATTGTTGGGCTACATTTTTCTCTAATAGCAGCAGTGTTTTCTTTGTGTGTTTCGTAGAAGTGTTCTATTGGTTTGTTCCGTAGATTTTTGAGAACTACTGAGTTCCGTAACAGTGTTTTCACGTTTGTGTTCCGCAGTCGTATTTTAAATTTGTATTTGTGTTACGGTTTAAATGAAATGATAAGTCACTATAAAAACTGAATGTAAGGCAATCCATCTTGGTCCTATCAGGGTGACAAGGCATCTGTCACATTTGCTTAAAGTCTTTTACAAGATTTCAAAGAATGGCCAACAGATGGCCTGTTTGCTCGTTCATCGAATTGTTATACATATTATGAAAAATTTCCTAAACAAAAAAGAAAGAAAAATTTCTTTATTTTACGCTATAAAATTTGAAATCCCATCCTGTTCAAATTTTCTAACTTAAATGAAAAATAAACAAACTTCTCTTTCACAGAGTATCTTATCGCTAGAGGGTGAAAAAAGATAGCCTAGGTATCTGATTTCCCACTTCAAAGTTTCTAAAATTTTAACAGCCAGTGGGTAGAAGTTCTCATTTTCATAACTCTTAAACAAATATAAATGCAAAATCGTAATCTAACTGAATCTCCAGATATTCTTCCATGACAAGACTAAACATTTTGGTATGCCTAGCAGGATGTGATGTGACATTGTATATTTACCAATTTGGACGTTATTTCCCACGAGGCAAAACCACGTACACGTCTCGTCGAAATATTTCGACATGTAAAACGTGACATATTTTCGTATGATATTTACGGCTCAAGGTTTAATACGAGTATGTACAGTTTTGTTCTTTTAGCTAGCCTAGCTACTTAGGTTAGAGGTTTAACTTTTCTTTTACACAAATTGTTTTCGTTATTCTACTTTGTCGTGTGGTGGCGCCGTAAGAGAAACCATCGCCCAATTTTTAAGACCAAAGGCCCTTAGAACCCTAAAAACTTCCAATATATTTTTGTATAACCATCTCGTTTATGTCAGGCACAAAATACTCAAATACGACGGGAAGTATCGTCAAACGTGCGAATTGTCTGATACCGTGCCCCTCAATTTGCCTGCCAAGGGTGACAAATAATGCAAACGCTCTCTTCAATGTAAAAAGCCCAAGTCTAGCTGTGGCATTTTGCTGACTGATAAATTAGAAGAAGGATCTGTATAGTGTAAACGTATATTTTCTCAAAATTTTGTTTGAGATTTCTGTTCACTAATATCAAAAAAGAGCCATCTAAATATGTTCATGCGTACAAGTTTCATTTCAACATTCTTATTTTAAGTCTGCATATAGGTGAACTTGTAGCGCCCCCTACAGCTTGCGCTCTACAGCACTGTGTCCGTTGAAGCTTTAACAGCCGACTGGTTAACAACACTAATATCATAGAAAATAGGTAGCGCCCTCTACATATATTTAGTTCAAATTCAAAGGTTCTTGAATTCTGTAGAGCGCCCTCTACAAATGAGAGTTCCTTGAAATTTTGAACGTAGAAGCAGCGCCCTCTCCTATTTAAAAGCTTTAATGTTGGAATTAAACTAAATAAGTACCAAGCGCCCTCTCAAATTCAAGAACTTTGATGTTGAGACTAAGGTTTATTCAAATAGCGTGTACAAAGTTTTATAATACTTCTATAGATAGCGCTGTTGTTAGCCTAAATGCTCTGAAATGAAAGCATAAAACCCTCGATTTTCCAAGTCCCGAAATAAACCGAAAATTCCATGGATGGATAAAGTAACAGTACTACATATTTTATCAGCGTATTAAGATCATTAAGGTTTCGGTCCTTTGAACTCTTACATTTTAAATTTGTTTTTATTGCGTATTAAGTGAAATTATGTATATAGTTACATCGCACTGCTGGGCACAGGCCCCTTTAATTTTTGAGAGTTTACACTCTCAAAAATTAAAGGGGGCCTGTGTACTCCATCATTGGAGCAATTATTCCACCGCGCTGCTTCAATGCGTGTTCGGACTTCAAATATCTTTCAAACATCTTATTCATCAGCAGGGCAGCATTTATAACTGTAATTAACTATTTCATTGGTGCCGTCAGAAATTAAACCCGGGTATTTCGGCTCCGGGTAATCGAGCTTAACCCTGTGCTATTACGGCTCTAAAATTGAGTGTATTAGAGAGATAACTGAAGTTCATTAAATGTATTCTACGATTAACAATCAAGATCCACACACCACCTAAAGATTAAATACACCCTCGAGTTTTGCTTTGCCTCATGACAACTACCGGGTTGCTAATGGATTGCAAAATACTACTTTTATTATTTTTAATAAAATTAGAATATGTATTTTGTTTGCTACTTCACAACATGGACATGACGAAGATTATGATATTTACGCCTGTATCACACCTATGCCGGCATATGTTAGAAACACTGCTCGAAGTTATTGACGATTATAATATTTGCCTAGGATACTGTCAGACTACGCTTTCAATTTTGACCACATTTTGGCAACGTTCCATGAATCACAACACATCCTATCCCCAAAATCTTAAAACAAAAAAGTACACCCCATAGTCTTGCTAATGATTAGCTGATGAAACTGAGACGTAGATGAATAAATAGATGCCGATGGAGTATTCTTTGCGGCACTCTTGGAGAGACGCCTATGTTCAGCAGTGGGTTGCAAGTAGGTCCATATATAGGCTTTAATTTTATAATAATAAATGTAGTACATTTTATGTATTATTGCAGCAAAAACATACAGCAGAAATTTACCAAACAATACCAAAGAGCATTCTATTTGGCGTTGGTAACTTGGCAGATAAGGATACACTATTACTGTTGAGCTATCTCATCTGGCTTGATTTTCTACAGTGAAATATATAAAAAAAAACAGCGTTCGTAATACTGATATATTGAAATACGCGATTCAGTATTACGATGTATTTAAATCCGTAAATTGAGTTAAAATGAGCACAGGGCTACACCTGTGCTCATTTTAACAACAATAAGATACTTTATTTTCAGGTAATAACCCAAATATTATTAAAAAATAACCATTCTCGAACTTCCGAATATATATTTGGTTCTGTATTCTCTAATGAGAAAAGTTATCACGTTGAACCGCTGTAGAAAATTACGGTCATTAAGGGAGATATAACCTATTAGTGTGGATGAAAATTTTAAATCCGTATGATTTTTTTATTTTTTTTAGGCAATTATAGCTGCAACATTAAAATATATTTTAAGAAATAAAAGGTATTATCATCATGAAAAGATTAATAACTTTCTAAATACCTACTATGCTAATAGTAAGTGCTCTAATTACATTATTACATATTATACTACTTACATAATACTCTTATTACTTACATTAAACGGCAATCGTTCCCTCACAATAAATAAGGATATGAGAAGAATCTGAGTCTTACTTTCCATTCACCGTTTTGCAATAAATCAAATCATTTTTGTTCAATTGGGATATGATGAGAATCGGAAAATCACTTTCTATTCTTCCTCACACTACACCTTGCAATGAAGAATTATATTTTAGTCTTCAGAGACGCACATTCTTTATCGTAAGCTTGCGTCGGTGTCTATGGGACCATGATAAGCATTTACAATCAGCTCAGCTGTTATTCCCTAAGATGATTTTGAAGAAATCTTCAAAATCTTAGTCAATAACAGATTTTCGCTATATTATTTATATATATATATATATATATATTTATAGATATATATATATATATATATATATATATATATATATATATATATATATATTTATAGATATATCGTCACAAGAGGCCACTATAGTAAGTGCCAGAAAAATCTTATTCCTTCAGATGAATGGCGGTATACCATCCCGTTTATGGCAGACGTAAATTATCCAGATAGCTAACGAGCAGCAGCGTCTAAGATGCGAGATGTCTGGTATTTATACGTCATAGAACTATGCTGCAGCTATATTATAGTTGTAGCACGAATGTGTCGGCTCGACCGAGGTAGGACCACGCTCTCACAGAATACCAGCGTAAAATAGCAGCTTAACGCTGCTGTGTTTCGTATGGTGAGTGTAGAGAACCGGAGACACTCTTTACTGGAAATGAGGCATTCCATCTTAGTCCTCAGAGGTTAGTTAGGTTTTTAGTTAGGTTTCCTTAGTACACATCTGCATTTTGATTCTTAATCGAGGATAAATGTTGATGTCTATGGTCCACAGCATCCACTTACCATCAGGTGGATTGGGCGCTCGTTTGTCACCCTTAAAGGAAGAGTCCCGTATCCAGCTGACGACAACAAGCTAATGAAGAACTAACAAATTTGCATTACGTAATAACCAATTTATTTTGATTTTAAACCTACTTATTAAAGTATATAAAGCGTATTTAGTTGCGCAATTTTTTTATACAGATACTGCTATCCTATTGTAGGATTAGGATTGCTTTCAACTTCAATGTCATTGTGCATCACAAATTATAATATTTTTAAGATACAATTTTATTCATTCTCTTTATAGCACACATTAAAAAATACATACCTAACTTAATATATAATTGTACAATTACTTCAATGTCATTGTGCATCACAGATTATAATATTTTAAAGATACAATTTTATTCATTCTTTTTATAGCACACATTAAAAAAATACATACCTAACTTAATATATAATTGTACAATTAGGTGGTCTTATCGCTAAACAGCGATCTCTTGCTGGCAAACCTTGTGAAGGAGGTTATTTTTATTTTAACATATAAAGAAGTGTGATAAATAAGTATAATATTTAATACATACGTGTAATATTTAATACATAATTTATACGTGGTAGAGCCAAGCTGTAGCTATATTAATATAGTTGTAGCACGAATGGGTCGGCTCGACCGGGGAAGGACCACGCTCTCACAGAATACCAGCGTAAAATAGCAACTTAATTCTGCTGTGTTTCGTATGATGAGTGTAGAGAACCGGAGACCCTTTTTACTGGAAATGAGGCATTCCATCTTAGTCCTCACGGGTGACAACGCATCTGCATTTTGATTTGTAATAGAGGATAAATGTAGATGTCTATGGGGCGCAGCAACCACTTACCATCAGGTGGACTGTGTGCTCGTTTGTCACCCTTATCCTATAAAAAAAACATATAAGATTAATATACATGTACATATATTCGCAGGAACATTCTCTCCGCTTTGTATGGCGTGCTGTTTAATTCTTCCACTCCTCATTATTTAAAAGATCGTTTCCCGTATCTCCCTTACCGATAATCGGTTCCCACGATCCCTTGTCAATCTTTCTCCCTCTACTCTTTGCCTTCTTCCTCCTTTTTTAAGAAATCCTTTACTGTCAATGCTGTGAGTTTGTGGAACTCTTTACATCTCCACATTTGTCGTGCTAAATCTCTTCATTCTTCAGTCTTGTTAAATCTTATTGCTGAGAATGCTATTAGATAAATTACTTTTCCTTTTTCGTACTCTTTAAGTTTAATTACTTTATCATATTATATATCATTTGGACTTATCTATATTTTATGTGTATTTTATATTTTTTGTACGCCCCCCTCTGTTTTAACTATTGTTTGCATCAGTAGGTACTCTACGCAAAGGTTGTCTAGAAGAGATCACTTTTAAAGTGATAAGACCGCCACTGTTGTACACGTTATGCTTTAGTTTTAACTCTACTCCTTATTCTGTATTTTGGTGTACAATAAAAAAATAAAAAAATAAATAAATACATGATGTACATATATATAACATTTACATTCTTGTAGCGCAATTTTAAAATAATATGTTTGACTTATCTTTACAGCTTATATACGATGTTAATAACGATGAAAACACTTCAAACACTTTAATAAAAATAATGACATACTACGATCACGGAAATGTGAATATTTTAACGAGACTGGTAAATATAAAAACGCATCTTGAGGCACTGATATGAAATGGTTTTTTAGAAATAAAATATTTTATATAACATCACTTCTGCTTTTTTATGTAAGAATACATAAACCTAGGTGGTTTTCTCCTTATGTCAACCCCGCTTTCATGCAGTGCACACTACTTACTAACTATCGAGGATCAGGTTACCAATAAATGGCGGTATGTATATCCAATTCGAAACGCCAAACATAAACTTCATACACTGTTGAAAGGAAGCAGCATTACCATCGTAGGCTCGCCAACCCAGTACCAAGCTTAAAACCCGGTAACCCCGTAAGGGTAACCCGGTACCCCGGTATTTCCTGTATGTGCAAGTTTTTCAAGATATGTATATACCACGTGTATGTATGAAGTTTTAACTATATAGACTTATACATGTCTATAGACTAAAAAGAGGGCTGACAGAAAAGGAAACAGATCAGCCAGTAAAGATTTTGTATTCGTGCGTATTTTTGGAACGTAGTCCTTATCGGACGGTACGAATTTGGCGGATGGGGGCTAGGGGAAGAAAAGTGTAAGATTTTTCCGTCACGACCCCTTCTGACGTAGTGTAGACGGTCTTGGCGGCTATAAGGAAGAGAAACGAGATGGAATAATATCCATCTCCCTCGCACTTTTTCTTATCTTGCCATGACATTAATATTATTTTATTTTAAATGACGCTTCATTTTAATAGAGGCTATTAATCGTTTATTTGTATTTGTTAATCAATAATATAATAAGTATATCAATAATAATACTACGAAAAGAACTTCGTTCCAACCGAGTATTCCACGACACTCACGCATGTTTTTTTTATTCATTACAGCCTATCAAAAGTCCATTCCTAAATATAGGCCTTCCCCATAAATTGCCTAATAGGTAAATAATATTTGCCAAAGTTGTGTCACGCTTGGCAAGCGGGTTGGAAACCACAGTATGTTTTGTTCTGGGTTGTTGTCAGGAAGATACTGCTGCCTAACCTCTGTTTCATTTCCCTCTATCGCCTCTTATGACTTCCACGGAATGATATGGGGTACTCTTCCGTCACTTCACCGTATTTTTTATATGAGTCAACAGTCATTTTGGATTCAAATTAAAAATGGGTACATGTGTAATACCCCTTCACGATGTTGAAGAAATTCTTTTCACGTGGTAGAGCCATGCTGTAGCTATGTTATGGCGGTAGCACGAATGGGACCGGGAAGGATCATACACTCTCACAGAATACAACGTTGCTCAATGTTGCTGTGTTTAGTGTGATGAGTGTAGAAAAACGGAGACCCTTTTCTACTGGAAACGAGCCATTTCTACTAAGTTCTCAGAGGTGAGAACGCATCTGCATTACGATTCTTGATTGAAGATAGGATATACGTGGATGTCTATGAGCCATAGCATCTACTTACCATCGGGTGGACTGTGTGCTCTCTTGTCGCCCTTATTCTATTAAAAAAATCATCAATTGTTAGGAAACTATCTAAAATTAAAACGGAGTGCTCTAACTTTTCCACACATTTGAAGAAAAACTGAATAAATTAAATTCAATATTTGTTTTGATGGAGGAATGTACGAATGACAGAAAGGTCTCATGGCGCTTAATAGATGACAGTTTAACCACCTAAGTAAAATAATGTGGGTATCTTCAATCAAGAGTGAATAGACTTTCGTCAAGCTTAGTCAGTGCGTTTTACCATTCTCAGCAGCATCACCACTTACCATCAGATGGGATAGTAGTTAAGCACTGACTTACAATATTAAAATAAAAAGCCGCACCCGCCAATGGAAACAGCAACAAAGTTTCCAAACATCTTCTACTACAGTCTTCAATCAGTGTGTGGCTATCAAAGCAAATTGTAGCTAGCAGACTGCGTACAAGTTTAATATTAAATTATTTTCATTTGTTGTTATCCAATGTTTCCGTACTTTGAGAGGACGTGATCATGTCAAACCTCAACCAGTATGTAAATAAAAAGTAACTCTTCGAATAGAATTTTATTATTGGACTGTTTTGAAATAATTTAAAAGTGTTAACTTAAGTACATATAATTTAAATAAATGATTATTATGTGAAAGTGGGACGTGTAAAGAATGTAATTTTTTAGTTTTACTTGCGATTGTTGTCACTTGGTTAAACTTCTTAATTTTTTCAGATTTGGTAAAACACGTGTACTTGTTTCACGATATTTATTTTAACTTATTAGTTGTAAAAACCGACCGGTTTCGACTCATGACATCATCCGAGCATACAATATTCTAAAAAACAACGAAACAGAAACAGAAACTTTTATATTCAATAAACATACCGTTACTTTATTTTACTACGAGATACAGGCCTCCTTTCATTTCTAAAAGGGTTAGGAAGAAATAAGCTCACCGCAGTACTCCAGTGCAATTTGATGGACTTCATACGTCCTAGAATTACTTTATTCCTCAGAAATGTGGGTTTCCTCACGATATTTTCCTTCATCGCCTAGTGGTCAGCACTCAAAAAAATCAAAAATAACAATTTCATTGATGCCGGTCGAGATTGAACCTGGGTTGCTTCCGTACTATTAAATTTACGGCAAGCCCCTGAGCTATCATGGCTCACAATTATTGTTACAAACATTAATCTCCAAATTTGTTTTAAATTGGCGGTGAAGCACTCGTGGTAACAAGTTTCTAGAAAGTTTAATTAATTAAGGGTAAATATGTCGATAGCAAACACTACACAATTTAAATTATGCCCGTCACACTAATTGATGTTCAGCCATTCTGATAAAATAGATGAGCTATTTATTCAAAATAATAAGGAAAATTTTTAAGTGAATATGAAAAATAATATGAATAATTCCTTATTTCCTGAACGCCTGTGTAAGTTTACGTAACTGCGATGATATTTAGATGAGAGCCTGCATTTATGATAGCAACAGCTGTGACAAGCATCAAACTTGAAAATTGTATTTATAATCATTGTAGGGTTTGCCTACGTACATACCTACGGGAAACGTAATTATAATCCCTTTGTAGTTAATTGCTGAAAATAGGTCTGAAGTAGACTTATGTTACTTTTACGTATGAAACTTTGACATATTAATATTATACAATGATTCTTCCATATTAACTCTTACGGCCATATTCATATAAATCTACGTCAAATTAAGAAATTTTTAAATTTACTCTCTCTCTCTCTCTCTCTCTCTCTATTTTCACTTAAATAGACTAGAAAGAGACAGATATAGAGATTTTCACTAAATTACACTGTAAGAGATAATTAATATTTAATTTAAGTAAATAACGATTATTAGTTAGTAATTTCTTTGTTGCATAATGGCCTCTTTAGTATAGTAGAGATGTTTGCCTTTGTGCAATTTTAACCGCCTTACAATACACTTGAATTTCTAATGTTGGGGTAACTTTGTTTAAGAAAAATGACACAGGAGGGGTTAGAAGTTATATGCCGAATTAGTCACGCTTAGTAGGCTTGACAGTCGCAGTATAATTTTTTTTTTCATTTTCATAATACCTTACTGCATCGAAAGTAATTAGGTCTAATTTTTACTCAGAGATGATGATTGCCTTTCATCTTGCTTTTTTAAACCGTCGAACTATGATAAATTAAAACGTAAAATGCAATTAAAACTTTCAGTAATACTAACATACACGAAACTAAACTACTAATATCATAATTATAAAGTTACAATACGCGTTATACTAGTGGCGTTCAATAAAAAGTGAAAATGAGTTTGTTACAGGTATTTAAGTTGTTTTATTTTTCCACATGGTCTCTATTTAATATATTACACTTGGAATGTAAATGAACATACACTTAGGCCCGTATTAATAAACGTTACTCAACGACGAACTCAAGTGCGTAATCATTTGATACGCCCTCATTACGAATTCAGCATCTCAAGATCGTTACTAATTAATAAACACATAAAAACAGTATCTCAAAACGCTGTACTTAGGAATACTGTTCTGTAACTTGCACTCAAGTATACACACTTGAGAGTCGAGTTTCGTTTATTAATCAGTGTGGCACTCAGCTGATATCGTAAACCTAAACTGCATCTTGAGATATGTTTATTAATAAGATTATAACTTCAAGATTGTACTCAAGTGCGTGTACTTGAGCTGAGTAACGTTTATTAATACGGGCCATAAACTCTCATGCCTGTCATCCAGAGAGGTAAGCAGAGACTACGGACTTCCATTTGATACAATCCTGACACACCGATTACAGCCATGTATCTACGTGTAATATAACGCTCCATGATTGAAATATTTAATTATTGCTACCCCTTAACTATCTCAGAGAGCTCGTTATCTTACAGTTGGAAGGACTCGTCTCGAATTCCTTAAACATTGAACACGATGAAAACTTATATTCTTTAATAATTCCTAATTGATTTAAAAATAAACCGTAATTTTGTTTCGGGATCATAAAGGTGAATCCATACGTGGCTTTTATCGACATCGTTGTTCGTACATTATTATAAATCAAGTCAAAGAAACTACAACTGACAAACGAGCTAGCTTAGAACCTTGTTTCAGCAGTTTAAAAAGCCTCGGAAAACAATGATAAATTATATTTAAAAGAATAAAAAACTAATTTTACGGTATTTATCGCGATTACCGTTACCGTTAAAGCATATCAAAAGTCCTCTGCTGACCATAGACCTTCCCATAGATTGCATCGTAGGGGATATTTTCCATAGATGCCACGCTTAGTAGGTGGGTTGGCAACCACAGTTGTTATTTCAGTTCAGCCTCACATGGAATACTGTTCTCATCTCTGGACCGGGACACCCCTCTGCCAGCTCCTTTCACTTAATCGCATCCAGCGCAGAGCGGTTCGAATCGTCGATGACCGAGTTCCTTCTGATTGACTTGACTCACTGGCGCTGTATAGAGATGTTGCATCTCTTTACATATTCTATCGCATTTACCACAGGAAGTGCTCGGAGGAATTGTTCGAATTAATTGCAACCGCTAAATTTCACCATCGCACATCGCGACAAAACTTGCGATACTATCCATACCATCTGGATGATTGGCGGTCCACTACTGTGCGATTTACTAGAAGTTTTCTCCCTCGCACAACTTCTTTGTATAATTGACCAATACGACTTAGGGACCTTCAAGAAAAGAGCCTACTCTTTGTTAAAAGACCGGCAACGCACCTGCAATTCCCATGGTGTTGCAGTTGTTCATGGGTGAACCGCATGCTTGTTTGCTTTTTATTTAAAAAAACACAGTAAATCGCGTTTAATTTTACTTATTTTTTTACTCTATTATGAGTTAAATTAAATGCGGTAAAACCGTAAAATTAGTTTTATTCAAAGCCTCGGGAATTATTCTGTTTAGTTTGTTTCTGCACATCATTTAGCATTCTGGGTACTCGAAGCGCAGATACTTTTTCATTCTCAAGTGGTATTAAAAAATGTTATGCACACTACCTGTCGAAATTTTAATTTACTTAGGTATAAAACGTACTGTGAAAAAACAATATCCTTAAACAATTTTTTCGAATGTTTAACTATTTCTTCTGAATATTCCACGCATAAACTCTGCGCATCAACATGCAGCTCTAGAATGTATCTTCGACGGAGCATTTACACATATCGTTTGATTTGTTTTTTATTTTTATTCTTTTTGAGTGTAAATGACTGTTAAAAAAAGGTACCGATAATTTTATTTAGATATCACCAACATGTTGCTGTGCATGCATGTGTGCTCCAGTTAATAGGTGTATAGGTAGTAAATTAAGGAAAGTTACAGCCTACGTTAGTTACACTGCTACGCCTCATATATGTTTTGAGGGCTATGGAGCAAGTAATCTGCAGCGGATTTCACATGTCCGCGAAACATACGATTCTTTCCGCAATAATAAAGCACGTTGTAATTCGTCACTTAGTATTACTATTAACAACATCATTAGTGCCGGCAGGATCGAACCCGGGTTAGTAGCACGGCTTGAAGGGTATAGAGTGCTAGTATAATTATTTTTTGGTAGATTGCAGTTGTTAATTGACAGCTTGTTGTTTCATTTAATAATATAAAAATAAATAATAATAATTACTGTCTCTTGATATAGTTAAAACTTTTGAGGGATAACTTCATAAAGAGACGAACGTTGTGCACAGTCCGTGAATAGTTGGCGTGCTTGTTATATTCTACCTTACTTTGTACCTCTCTACCTAACTTTACAGACCCTGAATAGTTAGGTACTCTGTGAACTGTCTTTGTCTGTTCTGCTTTAAGTGGGGTTTGCATATTAGACCATTTATTAATATATTATTCGATGTTATACAATTTAAGGACGCCGTGGTAGCTCTAAGGATAAGCTTACTAAATTTCATACCATGCGAGCTGAGTTCGATCTACACTGGTAACAAAGAAGTTGTATAGTACAAATTAAGTTTATACGTTGTAGAGCCATGCTGCATCTATATTATGGTTGTAGCATCAATGGGTCGGCTTGAACGGGCAAGGACCACGCTCTCACAGAATACCAGCGTAATATAGCAGTATAATGTTGCTGTGTATGTCGTATGGCGAGTTTAAAGAATCGGAGACCCTTTTTACTGGAAATACACATTCCATCTTAGTCCTCACGGGTGACAACGCATCTGCGTTTTCATACTTACCATCAGGTAGACTGTGTGCTCGTTTGTCAACCTGATTTTTTAAAAAATTAGTTCACCAAGCTGCTCCAGCGCGTGTAATGTCCTCAAAATATGTCATTTCTTAGTCATGTCGCTTTCCTCACAATGTGTCTCTTCACCACCGAGTACGTAGTAAAACAGCATTTAAAATTGCCAGTATAATTTCATTGCTTCAACGAACGTAAGTTGTTCGCGCTGAGAGACTTACGTCGAGCTAAGACCCGAGCTACCACTACGCTTTATCTATATCTACTTAATAAGTAATGGGGTGAATAATTCTCCTTCGTGTCTCGCTATCATAAAATAATCAACCGTGTTCATCCTGTGGGGTTGTAAGAGGCGACGATAGTAATGCTAAAAAGGCCTCGTGGCTTTTGACAAATGGCGGTATATTTGCGATGGTGAGAAGCGTCAACAATGCAAAATATCTGGTACTGCGCTCGTAAATCTGTTTGCCAAATTTAACTTGACAGATCTCTGTCCAGCAGTGGACTTTTCGTTTTCACTTCACTTAAATATAGAGATATTTTATTTATTTTGTTTTATAGGATAAGGATGACAAACGAGCACACAGTCCACCTGATTGTAAGTGAATGCTGTGGCCCATAGACGTCTACAACAATCGTCGATTAAGAATCAAAATACAGATGCCCCTGAGGACTAACATATTATACCTCCTTTCCAGTAAAAAAGGTCTCTGCTTAGAGACCTTTTTTACTACAAATGAGGACACTGACCATACGAAACACAGCAGCATTAAGCTGCTATTTTACGCTGGTATTGAATTTATGAAAATTGCATGGCCTACAAATAATTATTCTGGTTAATATAACTTTTAGATATTAATATACTTTCATTTCATGTTATAACTACAGATATTTGTTTTTGAGCAATTTATGTATGTACGATGTCACGATACAGGAGAAAATCCAAACTATCGTAACGTTTTCTTAAGGAATAAATTAAGAAGAAGAAGGTGACTTCCTTACCCCGCAAGGAAGCAAAACTCCCACTTAGCACTCCTGGACATAGGCTCCTCCCATTGTAGGAAGAATTTGCTTTAATCATTACGCTTAGCTTGCCAATTGTTAAACACAGCACTAGAGGCCGTGTGAATTTTCTGACGATACATAGTCCCCGTTAACGAAAATGTGGTACTAAAATCTTTTGCGCCGTCACCACACGGCATCTGTCATTTCAGTTTATACGTAGATTATTTTTTTATAAAACTGAAGTGACACTCGAACTTACAGTCCACCTGATGGTAAGTGGGTACTGTAGTCAATGAAAACCTGCAAGCCAACTTCAAACAAGGACACAGGCGTATAGTATGAAACATCACATCATTAAAAAATTAAGTAGCCGCACAGTTATGTAATCTAAAACTATTTTCGGTTTTAATAATATTGCAAAGTATACAAAGCGAAAAGTATTTTGTGTTTTGAGTTTTATTTAATTTTTTTGTTCATTATGATGACAACTTTTACTGTTTAAACATGAGATGAAAGTATACAACTATATCATCATTAACATTATCATCATCATAACCACCACCAACACCAACACCACCACCGCCATCACCTCTACCGCCACCATACAAATCATAGTAGCCTATCATATATACTACGGTACGGACGGACTTCTTTTATTGTGGGGCCGCCACACACATTTTTTTCTACAGCAAAATAGAAGTGGAGTGTAATGGAGAATACGCTAACTTTTCATCCAAATGGCATCTTCAATTGTACACGTTGTACGGTGCTGTTTGACATAAGGCTTTGGCGACAGACTGAGGGCAATTTCGTTGAAAATTGTCAAACGCAAGTTCTACAGACTGGTTACAAAGAGCAGGATTATCTGTGCGGGGTTATCGGCTCTGCGCTCACCAATCCGCGTTCCTCGCTGTGGATAAAAATTAGAACTAGACAAGACTAAAAATGGGAAGGAGGTCACCAAAACGTAGCCAGTGGAGGGAGGCAACTGTTTCTACGATTAATATTATTATTAATGGACCACGCTCTCACAGAACACCAGCGTAAAATAGCAGCTTTATGCTGCTGTGTTTCGTATGGTGAATGTAGAGAATCGGAGCCTATTTACTGGAAACAAGGCATTCCATCTTAGTCCTTACGACTGACAACGCATCTGCATTTTGATTCCCAAACGAGGATAGATTCTCATTTGTCACCCTTATCCTATAAAAAAATACATATATCCATCGGTGATTTAATAGGCTGCAAAGGAAAAGGCCCTGAACTACCAGCATCCATCGACTTCTTGCTTATCTTACCTGGTCGTCACTCCGTCTACTGGGGGAGCGCCCTACACTTTGCTTACCGGTACGAGGTTGCCGCTTGAGAACTTTTATTCCCCATCGGTTGTCAATTCTTCGAGATATAAGTCCGCTAATGATGGCATAGTGCTTTGTAGCATTCCTTGGGGTAGACCTTTGTTCAGCAGTAGACTTGTGAAGGGCTATAATGATGATGATGATGACGATGAAAAAAGAGGAGGAAGAAAATGAAATTATTTATTTAGTAAGGAACATTGTTCTAATAACCTATAGCAACAGTAAAACTTCCTACTCAAAAAAAAATCAATACTCATTAACAGAATGTGTACAGAACATATTATGTATTTTTTCATATAGTCAAGCGTTTATTACGCATATTCATCCAATTATCCACAAACATTGAGAAAAAACGAAATCGAACTTTAATACGAATGCCATAGAGTCGGTATTTTAGATGCTTTGGGTTAATAGTGGGTGGAAATTTATTATCACAATTATTTATTAGTACCTCGCACAATTAAAGTACTGTTTAATATCTTTCCTGTATTTTTAATACCGCTCGTAGCTATGAGACATTCAAGCTTAGTAGTTTGAGGTGTCAATGCATCTTTGTTAACATTAACAAGGTGGTAGGAATTTTTTTCGCCTAGGAGTCCGTCTGGGTAGGTATCACTACGACTTTCTTACCTATTTCTTAGTGAATTAATTGTGAATTATTTAAGAAGTATGTAAATATAATGATCCTGCCCGCTTACCTTTTTAACTATTATAAGCGATTGCTTCACTACTATGCTACCTGATGGTAAGTGGTGATGCAGCCGATTAAGTGCACTGACTTAGCTCAACAAAAGCCTATTCACTCTTGCCTGGAAAGCACCCACATTATAATCGGATGGAAAGACAGATGTAATTATTCATTATGAAAATTAAAACCGTTTGATTCGAATGCGTCGAATGGTGAGGGTGGAATTAAGATTTGCAATGGCATTACTTAATTTCTACGTTGACATTCTCTATATCATACGTGGTAGAGCCATGCTGCATTATACGTGGTAGAGCCATGATGCAGCTATATTTATAATATAGTTGTAGCACGAATGGGTTGGCTCGACCGGGGAAGGACCACGCTCTCACAGAATACCAGCGTAAAATAGCAGCTTAATGCTGCTGTGTTTCGTATGGTGAGTGTAGAGAACCGGAGACCCTTTTTACTGGAAAAGAGACATTCCATCTTAGTCCTCAAGGCTGACAACGCATCTGCATTTTGATTCACAAACAAGGATAGATGTAGATGTCTATGGGCCACAGCAACCACTTACCATCAGGTGGACTGTATGCTCGTTTGTCACCCTATTTCTATAAAAAAAAAAATACAGGCTGTACTATTGGAATACACCGATCTCCTTCAGTTTAAGTGCTAATAATTCCTTAAAATTCAACTTTTGAAGGATTATTAAGTCTAAAGCCAAAGTTGCAAAGGTTTCGTTGTAGTTGACATTACATGGGATGCTAGTCAAGCATTGACCTAATAGGTAGAAAAAAATGTGTCAATGCATCTTCACTGCTATTAATACTATTTTAAACTAGTGGTAGGTACTGAAAGTAGTATATACTATTAATATAATTATTATTAATGATAATAGGTAAGGCACATATATTTAGCTAGTTACAGAGACTTCGTGTTTGCTTACCATCTAACTTCACTTGAAATCGTATAAAAAGTTTTTTGTTATGATTAACAAAAGGTAACTTAATATCATATTAAAAGAACTCTACTCAGCCATAGCTGCGAGTGGGACAGCGGCACCGTATCATCAATCGATTAAGTTACCATGGAAACGGTACAGGCACTGCAAAAGTGCTAAGCCCTGTACTTCTAATATCAAATTTGTTTCGGAAATCGTAGCTCTTTTCCTTTGGAACAAAAATGCAGTGCATAATTGTTACATCGAAACTGCTCAATAATATTGTTACATTTTTTATTTGAAATTGTAATACAGTAATTATTAATGTGATGAAATAAACTACAAAATAATTATTTTACCTGCTCATGGCGCTCCCTGATAACATATAAGAGGGCCTTGACGACCAATTATTAACTATAAATTCTTACAGGTAATAAATTTCATATTTTTAGAAGATTTTTTTTATATGATTAGGGTGACAAACGAGCATATAATCCACCTGATTGTAAGTAGTTGCTATGGCCCATATACATCTACATCTATCCTCGACTACGAATCAAAATTCAGATACGTTGTCACCCGTGAGGACTAAGATGGAATGCCTCGTTTCCAGGAAAAGGGGTCTCCGGTTCTCTACACTCACCATACGAAACACATCAGTATTAAGCTGCTATTTTACGCTGGTATTCTGCGAGAGCGTGTTCCTTCCCTCGTCGAGCCGTCCCATTCGTGCTACAACTATACTACTAATATAGCTGCAGCATGGCTCTACCACGAGCGAATTGATTATAGAGCACGGCATTACAATTGACAGGATTTGTGCTCACTAAAGCACTAGCATAGCGATGCTCCCACATTTTCGCGCGTAGTCTAGTAAACTTTGCAACATCATCATTATCATTACAGCCCATTACAAGTCCCCTGCTGAACATAGGCTTCCCTAAAATGATGCCACAATGCACGGTCCTGAGCCAGCGTCGTCACTCCGTCAAGGTGGTTAGATCTTCGAGCCATAAGACCGGCCTATTACTACTTTAGCTTACTGATACATACGTTGGGCTATGTCAGTAACCCTCTCGTTGCCCCGCTGCGAAGGGTATCCATGAGGATTTCCTACAAAAAATATGTAAACTATGGTTCTGCTGCGGATATCCGTATTACGAAGTTTATCACGCAGAAAAACTCCGAGCATAGCCCTGTCCATTGAAGAAGCTCAATCAAGGTAGGCCTACCTCCGCGTTCTCCAATTCCACTAGCGCCACGAACCTCCCCTCCCCCTCCAATACGATGCGCAGAGGCCATGGGACCAGGAAAGACGAGCACTCGGAAGCACGAGGCTTCCTGACCCCACTGAAGGCACTGGTGGAAAAAAGATTCGTCTGTGTGTCGAAAATGTTTACGTATATGTTGAGGTATACACGTAAATATTTTCGAGTGTAGTGTTTCACAACTATCGGTCGCTGAGAAAAAAGGTCTTGACAGACGGACGGACAGGCGGACGGATGGATGGACCGACAACAAAGTGATCTTATAAGAGTTCCGCTTTTTCCTTCTCAGAAACGGAACGCTAAAAATGGCATTTTTGAGAAATAATAATAATAACATTTCTCTAAATCGATTTTTTGAATATAAAAGGGTGAAAACTAATAAATAATAGTTAGTAACTAAAAAGTAGAAAATAAATTTCAATAAGTTTAAAATAAGAAAATAGTGATTAACATAAAAAAAATTATTGTAAAAATACCGTGGCGTGCTTGTGTGCCAACATTTAAATTATTGCATTGTCATCGGTCCTTGATAAGTGTTGCGTTTTGAAGGGGATGAAAATCACATTCAAAAATTCCGTTACATAGATACATACCAAGCTAATTAAAGCGTGTTGAAAAGCGTTTAGTATTAGCATAAATTTTTTTCATTTTAAGACGATGAGCGTAAACCGTTTTCAGAATAAAGGGTTTATGTTCTTCTAATTTAATAGTTCATCAGTTTTTAACATAGAGCAACACGGGACCGCCGGACCGGAGGAGAGTAGCCATAGCGGTTTTTCGTCAGAGCTGACTGTCATTTTTACTGCTTGAAATCTACGTACACAAAAACAATCTTCTGTCACTACGTAACTCATACATAACAATTAAAACAATATACTAACAATTTCACACACTCATAGATACATTATAATAGTATCGCTTGGTAACAGCGAAAACTCGAATACAGACTCGGATCAGTAACTCGACCGATCTGCATATTGTATGAGGGCGAGCGGCCTGTTGTCATCATCATTATTACAGCCCTTCACAAGTCCACTGCTGAACATAGGCCCCAAGGAATGCCGCAAAGCATAGTCCTGAGCCACCTGCATCCATCGACTTCCTGCATGTCTTAACAGGTCGTTACTTCTTCAAGTGGGGGTCGCCCTACACTTCGCCTACCAGTACGAGGCTGCCACTCGCGAGCCTTTCGGTTCTTCGAGATATATGCCCAGTGCATTGCCACTTTAGCTTATAAATCCGCTGGGATATGTCGGTTACTCTTGTTCTACTGAGGATATCCCCATTTCTAAGTTTATCAGACAGAGAAACCCCAAGCATAGCGCTCTCCATAGCTCGCTGTGCGACCTTGAGCTTCCTCATACGGCCAGCAGTGAATGACTACGTCTCAGATAAGTCATCACTGGCAACACACACTGATTGTACAATTTCGTTTTCAAGTTTTGAAGTATACCTGACGAGAACATGTGTCGTAATCTCCTGAACGCCCAGCCGAGTTGAATCCGTCGAATGACCTCTCGGTCGAAGTTGCACTTACCTAGTCGGACTATTTGTCCCAGGTAAACCATACCCGTCAACAACTTTGAGCACAGTGCTCCCAACAACTACTGGCATAGGTGTGACATGGACGTTACACATGATCTTTGTTGTGTCCATGTTATCCGTTAAGAGACACTATTGAGGTCATTGAGCATAGTGCTTAGGTTCTCTAGCGATTCTGCCATAAGGACTATATCGTCGGCAAATCAAAGGTGAGTGATGTTCTTGCCATTGATGTTAATACCGTATCATTTCCAGTCCAGTAGCTTGAAAACGTCTTCCAATGCAGCGGTGAAGAGTTTTGAGTTTAGCGGGGATATAACGTCACCCCCTCTTACCCCTCTCTGCAGTTGGATAGGGAGAATGTTTTGAACTCTGGTTCTGTAATCGAATAGCCATCGCAGCCCTACTGTACAAGCACTTCAGCACTTAGATATACAGAACACGATATACCGACAATCAATTTGGCACCGCTGAAGGGACTGTAGCACCGCCCAAATTTCGACGCAATCAAAGGCTTTCTCATAGTCCATATATGCAAGGCAAAGTGGTAGATTATGCTTTTCAATCTTATGTATAATTTGCCAAAGGGTATGTATGTAGTCTATGGTATTACAGCCTTTTCGGAAGCCGTCGAGTCTGCGTGCGGGACGATTCGTAATGACTCTCGAAAACGGCACGTAGACGCGGCTCAGAAGGGAAATCTGTCTGTACTTCTCCAAGAGAGCGCTGTCGCCTTTCTTGAAGAACAAGACCACCGCACTTCTGCTCCACACCTCCGTGCCTCCCCCGACTTCGACCATCACCCGCTTTTCCACCTGCTTTCAGAAGCTCCGCTGTAGTTCCATCCTTGCCCGGGGCCTTGCCGTTTTTTAGGTGCTGGAGAGTTATTCTAATCACGCACTGACTGACGTTCGGGATCATCTGAATAGTGTCGGATAAGACTTGCCCTTGGATCGTTTCTCATACTTGCGTGAGGTTTCAAGTATAACGTGTACAGCTGCCCGTAGAACCTCTCAATCGCACTCAAAATCTCAGATGTCTTGGAAACGATGCTATAACCTTCGGTCTTCAGCTTTTACAGTTGGCTCTTTCTGGCAGACAGATCTCAGGCAAAGACTTTGGAGCCTTGGTCCCGCTCGATCGTTTCTTCAATACGAGCTGTGTTGAAGTTGCGTAAGTCCCGCCGCATACATTTGGAGATCTGTCTATTTAGTTGCCTGTATGCTGTCATATCTGTTGAAGACTGCAGCTTCATTTCCCGTCTAACAGCCATGAGATTAAAAGTGCGGTCGGAAAGTTATTGTAGTATTCTGCGACGGGTCTTGCAGAACTTAGCTCCGACCTCTTGGAAAGTTACCACTAGCTTGTCATTCATATCGTCCACTAAGCTGCAGTCTTCTAGGCACTGAAAACGATTTTGTAGCTTGAGCTGAAAATTTTCGGGACTTTGGATTAGAGCACGAGGGGGACGGAGAATTGACCTCATTAGACGTGACCTGTCCAACTAAACGTTCAGGTTCAGTGTGTCTCTCATTCGGTGATCGCTGCCAGTTTTCACCCTCGCGATCACTGAGACCTCAGTGAACGGTTTGCTCTGCTTTCAGAGCTCGGACCAACCGTTAGTAGGCGGTGTATGATGGCTCGATTTCTTCCAGCAGGTCGTCCTATTTGTCGTGCCTAAATTCGGCTATGCGCTGTTTTACCTCGTTTTGGAAGTTGCGAAGTCGAAATTTATTATCTACTAGCTTTTGCGCGCGACTTCGTCCGCGTAGATATTATAATTTAAACCACAGGTGATCCATGTCTATCATCCAGCCTATGTGTTATTCTAATGTATGAGCTATATTATTGTAAAGTTTCATTAAAATACATTCAGTAGTTTTGCATAGAAGAGTAACAAACATCCATACATCCTCACAAACTTTCACGTTAATAATATTAGTAGGATAGTAGGACTAGTAGGAAGTAGGATTAGCAAGTCAATGTTTGACTAATATGGGATAAATAATCTGATGGTAAATATAATGTGGTATGTAGCCGAAGATTGTAGAAGAAGAAGTCACTTAGAAGGCTAGAGTGAATAGGCTTAGCCTAAACTTTATTGAATAAAAAATATGATATTCTATTCTTTTTCTTTATTCTTCTATTCGTGACTCTACCACGTGATATTTTGATAATGCAATTTTGATACTTGTGTTACTTGGAACTAAAAGTTGTAAAAGTTTTTTATTATAATTTATGTTTGATTAGTAACTGAACAATACAATGTCTCAAACTGTCTTAAAATCTTTAACATAGTTTGTTAAACTGTCACTGTAAACAACAATCGGTTTTGACTATAGTTATTTTTATTTTTAGCGATTTTACATAATAATACAATTAACTTTTTAAAGTATAAAAAATCTAGTAGAATCTGTTTAAAATTAAATATATGTTAATAATTTTGATCTTAGATAACTTCTAACCAAAAACAGGTCTAAGCAAAATGTAACATGATGTTCATTTAACTGGTCAACTGAAACAAGCTACCGTAAACCCACACGTTTAAAGCTTCCGGTCGAGTCCAGCCGGCGTAATTATTGCACGGTGCCACGAATTAGTTCACTATTGCACTCGTTGTTATTGATTTTCTTCTTCTTTCTTCTTTAAAATTTTTTATTAATTAAATTCCGGATAAAGAAGTTTTTTCTAGATTGTGTTTAGAGACAAAACCATACAAGAAATTACGAGTACTTTTACTTTGAAACTAAGTACTTTTGGTTTTGATAATTTTAAACTAAGTAATAACTAGGTGACGATAAAAAAATAACAAAATTCCTCAGATATCAGAAAGGCGATAAGCACTAGTTTTACTCAAGTGAAGTTATCAGTACTGCACCAACTAACCCGCCTGCCGAGCGTTAAGATGCATTTTGAAAAACCTTATTTCCAGCAGTGGATTCAAGAAGCTTATTGAGCTTCTTAAGTGGACTTAAAAGGCTGATGAGTACCATTTCAAAATTACCGATACAAGCAGGTATCATTACAATAGGTATCCATCATTTTCATGCGATGCCAGGTATTCTGACTTATCTTTATTTCGACAAGTAGCAAGTAAAATTATCGGTACTTGTGTGGTATCGTTTTATATCTAATTGCAACAAGTTGTCTGCATCTTGAAGGATTTGTCTCTACTCACCACGCTGGGCAGACGAATTGATATCGCTATCGCGTCTCGTTGAATAATAAAGTAGGGTTTCTTTTATTTACTATTAACTTGATTTGGCTTGTTTTGCAGACTTTATGTTGTATTGTTGTCGTACCAACCGACCCATCAAGGTACGGCCGTAGTTTAAAATTCAATCAATTTTTTGCATTTTAGAAACATTTGTTTTATAAAATTAAAATGACAAACGAACTTTCAGTCTACCTCATAGTAAGTGGCTACTGCCAGAGACATTTGCAACCAACTTCAAGCAACGAAGTCTACCGATGCATTGTCCTCTTAGGACTAAGACAGAATGCCTCACAGCCTATAACTGGCTCTCAATACACTTCAGACCGAAACACAGCAGTGTACGTGGCTGCAGAGTATGTAAGAGCTCCCAGTCAAACTCGTAGCCAGAAAAAGAGAGAAGGTCTTAAGAAAATGAGAGAAGGTTTTACCACATTAAATATTTTATTTGTCGGCAGACTTCGTCGTAATATGGATTGTCAGCCACAAAGCAAAAACCTAGGCAGAGTAATTGCGATCATAGCTTGGAAATGATAAAAACTGAATCTTAATCAATTATTAACTTTTTATGCATGTCTTACCAGGTCGACACACCATCTAGTGGGCGGCAGCCCTCCACTTCGCTTCCTGGTACGAGGCTGCCACTGAGAACCTTTCCTCCCCATCGGTTGTCGGTTCTTCGAGCTATATGGCCGGCCCATTGCCACTTCAGCTTACTAATTCGTAGTACTAATTATGCAGGAAGTCGATGGATGCAGGTGGCTCATGACCGTGACACGATCGGGGAGGCCTATGTTCAAGAGTGGACTTGTGAAGGGCTGTAATGATAATGATGATGATGATGATGATTGATATTTTTATAGAATCATCTTGATCTTTCATTTTCACAATTCAATTTAATTTTCTCAATTTACAAATATTGAAAATTATTGCTATTTTATATTAATTTTAGAGCAAACTCTTATAGTATATTTTGAGTGAGCACTTCAAACGTTTTAATTATTTATACCATTTTTAAAATCTAATTTGAAAAGTATCACAAATGTATGTAACCCGTAATTTGATTATGTTCCCTGGGAGGAACAATTACGATATTATATAATTTATGCTTTAGAAGTGAGTGACAGAGTCGGCAAGGGACGCCCTAGACGGAATTTTATCAACCAAATTGGTGATATTATATTGAATATAGGCCAAATTAAGAGTACGCTTAACCGACGAGCATGTATGCGTAGGTATATAGATGTAAAAGTGTTAGAATCTTTCCAAATGAAAGTCCGTAATCTTTGCCTAACCCTCTGTGTAACAGGCGTGTTTATGTTATGTTAAGTTATGAGATCAATTACAAAAAAAAAAACTTGTGTTTAAAGAAAATCTGAAGTGGCAAGTTATATCATCATTGTAGTCCTTTATAAGTCCACTACTCATCATTAACCTCTCAGGCCTTGACATTTTATTGGGCCAACTTAGTCAGACCTATGGTCAAGTCAAAGAGTATAGTAGGTTAGGTCAAAGACAATATTTTTTTGTAAATGATGGTAAATATAACTTAGAGTCATTACTATGTTCTTATCCAAAATAAAAATTATCAACAATTAAAATATCGCATTACTTGTATGAAGGTCAAGTGAACGCTAGAGAAACGACGATTGCAAGACGTTGTCGATAAATAAAATGTTTTGAGAAATTATCAATTACCGTGTAGTGGTTGTGTATGAATATTCATATCATACTGTGGGTGTCGTAAGAGGCGACTAGACTGAGAGGTGTTATTTTAATAACCGTGACGGATGCTCTAGTTCCATATTTTCCGAACCCGTGGTAAATAAAAAATGACTTTCAATAAGTATTATGTAATAATCAATATTGAATAAAATACCATTCTATTCTATTCATAAAAAAAAACAGTAAAATATCACTTTGTCACGTCCATTACTCATTAGACATGATTAATAAAATCGACATTAAACATGGACCAAAACGTTATTTTCACCGTGACGTTATTAACATTCATTGCGGTGCACGCACAACGGCGTTATTTAAATTGCCATTCTTAGGCGGATGACGCCGATCGGCCTAAATTATATTTTAGCCATAACTTGGCCAATTTCTATTCTAAAGGGATATACTTTTTATATGTGCATGTTTTACATACATACATCATTATAGTCGCAGTTTCTGTAAATAATGATTTTAGAAAAATAACAAAACTATCCTCAGGCGCGGAAAACGCCGAACGGCGTCTTCCAAATGTTATCAACATTAAAAACATTTTGATTAAATATTTATTTTGCTATTTTATTTTATGGAATTAAAAAACAGTTATATAGGCTTTTCGCGAACCAAATGGTCTCACACCGTCACTCAATAAACTCTGTGACGATGGTCGAGCCTCACCTTCAAGTCATTATTAATTATTAAGTGAAACAAATTACGCTGCACTAGAAATAGTATGTAACAGAATACCCTTCTCGATGTTTTCTCTTCCCTTCAACTACTAATTCAAAACTCTACTTATTATACTTAGTACATTTAAAATAGTAGACTAAATACTATTATTAAAAGTATTTTAACTTAAAAAAATCAGAGAAAAGGTTCAATCCCTGGTCATATTTAAATAATTCCGAAAATATTAATATAAAAACCAATTTCTTTATTCAGTGTAATAAGAAATCTTTCTATAATGTGGAAAATACCCCTTACTTTATACTGAATAGAAAAGAAACAAATTCACTTACTATTTCCAGCCATATTTATGGTAAATAGGAAATTGCCAGTATTTTTAATAAAACTGCACTGTTAATCACAAAATAACTTATTATATACAAATGAAATTTCGCCACTGAGTACGCAGTCACTTGCACATGGCGTTAGTCCTTTGAACCGCCCGCACCTACGTAATAAGTGCGATTTTTTGAGCCGCCTTGAATGGGTTAATCACTCATGATTAGAGGCGACAGAGTGAAACAAATCAGAAGATGGGCAGCAGCGTCTTCCTAATAAAGACTAAAAATAAAAAACTGCGGTTGCCAATCCGCTTACCAAACGTGGCAACTATGGCAAATATCCTGGCAATATATGGGGGACGCTTATGATCTGTAGTGGACTTTAATAGGCTAAAAAGGACGAACATTTTTTTTTAATTTAGTCTCGGCGGAACGCGGGTGTTCCGTGCTATATTTAGAACAGCGTTGTCGTGCTGGGCGACATTTGCGGCAGAAAAATCTTTTCTTAGAAAAAGCTCCTCTTTATTTCTATGACCCATGGCAGTAGTGGATTGTTATGACCTTATGATAAAGAAAGAATTGTAAGGAAACTAAAAGGAGAGGAAGGGGGGAGGTTAATTTTATTATTTAAAAAAATATTTGTGTGTAAAAAAGTCATCAAACATCAACATCAAACAATTTATTAAACAAGTTGCATAAACAAGTCCAATGGTTAAAACAGTAATAAATAACAAAACCAAAAGTTTCCTGAAAAGAAAAAAATTCAAATATTATATGTCACTTTCACAACTAAAGCAAGTCGAACAACACCTCATATGTTAAAATCCATCGAGCAGTTTAGGCTACAGAGCGTGTAAAAGAAAAATACCTCCATACATGCATACTCGAAAAACATTACCCGTCTTCTGAAGTAGCCAATTAAATAAAAAAGGTTATATCATAAAAACAAACCATACGCACTTCCGGACGGCGTGGTTGGCCCAGTTGTTTCCGCAAGAAACGTTTCTCTTTCACCTTGAAAGGAGTCCATGGGGCGCCAATTAAAGTTAAGAGAAGTCGCATGTTCGAATAGGGCCGCACGTCCAATGCCATCTGCCTCATCAGCATTATCATTATCTACTTCCATCCTTCTCCTTTCGGTTCTCTTCTCCCGAGCTTCCCTATTAGCCACCAGTCTCAAAATCCTATCTCGCAAATCCTCAGGCACATCATCATCTGTCACATATACTTGTATAAGTTGGTCGCCGCGCCGCCACGATGAGGAGACGGAGGCGCGAGCACCACGGGCGCGTCGACCGCCTCGTGCCTGTCGCCGGCCTGCTGTTACCCGCACGCCCCGCTCAGCACCACCACTCGAACTCGCCAACACCTCCTCGTGGAAAAGTTCGTGTTCGTCTGCGAACAAGTACTCGTCGCCGTCCAACCGCTCAACGACAACGATCACTTCTGGACTAACATTTCGCCTACAAGACATATATAAAAACAATATAATATAATTGAGTGCATACATATTTTATAAAATACTATATACAAACACAAAACAAAAATAGTTTTATTAAAAATAGCGATTTACATTCTGTAAATACAAGGAACAAGCATAAATAGATAGATACAAAAATTGCATTTTTTTATTATAAACCATAAAATATAGTATGTGCCATATCGATTGAGAAAACGGACAATGACCTCAGATATGAGCCGAGTGTCAAAGGCGTAACTTACAAAATCTCAATTTAGATGTGATAACAATATTTAAATATTGATATTATTCCCACTTCTAGGTCAGCACATATGTTTTGTTTTTTTGTTTCTTAAATAATATTGTCTGTGGTTCCTATAAACATAGTAAAATCTTACGGTACATCGCGAAAATGTGTTATATTTTATATTTCAATTTATGGTAAGTAACGCAGCAATTCATTTAATAACAGTTTCATATTAAAAAATATTTGAAGCAATATAATCACCATATTGAGCTTTTGCAATTCATCCCTTTAAAATAAACAAAACGCGCGTTACGTCAGTTCGTTCTAAAAGAAACGTGACAATGGCAGCCAGAGATGCGTCACCTTTTGGGCCGGTCCGCCATTTTGTTTTCATTCGTGTTCGGATAGCGCTTGCGTGTGTACGTCTCGTAATTCATAGCATTCATTGCATTGTTTTAGTTGAGTTTTTACTGTTAAATTTGTTATATCGTTAAGTTTTTGTTTTTGAATCTGTTATATTAGTTTTACTGTGACGGTCGTTACTAAATCGACATGAGTTCAGGAGAATTTGGTGAAGGACCCGTCCTTCAACATCATGGAAAGAGACGTCGCCGACCCATAATAAACGTAGCAGGTACGTACAAATAGGTACAAATGCGACGACGTAGCCTTTCTATTTCTTAAAGCGCTCTTTTATGTGACCATGTGGTATTTATTTTCTAAAACAATATGTATTTATGTGATGTAGTACTATGGTAGTATATTTTTGTCATTTATTTACAGGCCCATCTTCTGAGCACCTTAACGTCACCAGTAAAAGAGAAAACCTACCACTTTGTCGGTCGGGGAACAAGAGATTATCATTAATGTATACAAATATGTCAAAACACCTGGCCCGAAGACGTGTATCCTTCAAACGTTAATATGGTAGAAAAGGTTTGAGATCTCAGGAGTCAGCAAGAGCACTATATATCGCGTATTAAGCGTGTATAGAGATTCCATAAAATACCAGAAAAGGGAATAATTAATAAAAGAAAAAGTCTGTAATTGAAGTTGGACGATTTTGATAAATCGGCTATAAGAGCGAAAGTGCATCAGTTCTTCTTGCAGGAGAATTACCGACTTTAGACAAAATTTTGCTCAGTATAAATCAAGATGACCAGTTGCCAAACTTGAGCAAAACTTCCTGCGACGTGTGTTGCGCCATTTAAAATTCAAATATATAAAGAGAAACAGAAAAAGTGGTTCAATAGATCGCCCAGAGATAGTTCTGTGGCGTACCAGATATTTGAGAGAAATACAAATATTAAGAAACGAGGGACGTAACATTTTTTACCTTGACGAAACATGGATTAACGCAGGTCATACTATGGGAAAGGTATGGGAAGACACCACAATTGAATCTTCTCGTCAATCACGGTTAGAAGGCTACTCTACTGGCGCGAAAGCCCTTCGGGTAAAGGAAAGCGATTAATAGTTGTACATTGGCAATGAAATGGCTTTTGAGGGATGTGATTGGGTATTTGAATCATCATCTACTGGTGACTACCATGAGAGTATGGACGCTCTCCATTTCGAGGACTGGTTTAGAAAAGTAATAGAAAAACTGCAAAGCGGCGATGTCATAGTTATGGATAACGCTAGTTACCACTCCAGACGTTTAGAAAAACCCCAACAATGTCTTGGCGGAAACAAAATATGCAGGAATGGCTAGAATCTAAACAGATCGCATACGTGCCCTCGGACACAAAGACCCACTTAATGGAAAAATAAAGGCAGTTAAAGATAACTATCGAAGTTACGTCACCGACGAGATGGCAAAGAAAAGCATCACAGTGGTAAGGTTACCTCCTTATCACTGTGAGCTTAACCCCATTGAACTTGTGTGGGCAGATGTGAAAGGGTACGTTGCACGAAAAATACAACTTTCAAGTTAAAAGATGTTAAAATTTACTTAAAGATGGTTTAACTCAAATCACGCCAGATAAATGGAAAACTGTGTTCAGCATGTCCTTAAGGTTGAACAAAAATGCGTGGCATGGATGATAGAATTGACAAACTGCAGATCGCTTTATAATTAATGTTACAGATAGTTCATCAAGTGAAGATACGAGTGATGATTGCACCGAATAAAAATAAAGTTCTTATATAATATTAAAAATAAAGTTTTATCTTTTGCATAAGTACGTACTTATTCGGTGTCGTTATCACTCGAATCTTTATATGTGTTATAAATTAATGTTTTTGTTGTTAAATGAATAAAGTACTTTATAACAATAGATGATTTTTCTTCTACAGCGATCTTTCACATAACTTTTAATAATAGTTAATAAATATATATTATATCAATCATTATAAAAAATCATTATAAATAAAGAAAGTACTACATATAAAATGTGCCTATATATTGAAGGTTTGTAACCCTGGTTAAACGACCGAAAGGTCATTGTCCGTTTTTCTCAATCGATTTGGCACATACTATAGTAATAAAGATGCATAAAATAAAATGGTATATAAGTACATAGATAGGATGAATACATACTTATTAATATCTTTATATATAAAAAGTACAAATATATGTTTTAAAACTATTGCATATAACATAAATGTGCAATAAGTATAAACAAATACTGTAACTAGACAATAGAAGAATAATTATATACAAATGAATTAGATTGAATCAAAGATGAAAGTAGTAAAGTTAGTTATACCAGTTACTAGACTCCAGAGTCAGTATAATTCCTTCATGGGTTGATCCTTATCAATGAGTTATAAATTTTAGTAAGCAAAAATTGTTTAGTAAAGGTTTATTATACTACCAAAGAGTACATGGTTGATGTTATTATCAACCATGTAAACCCTGGAACCCTGGGAATGAGGAGATTGCTACCATGCTGTTTCTAAATGTTTTCATACTAATTTTATTCTATAAAAGTTATTATTGTGTGAATTAATTCTATTTAAAAAAGTCCTGCTGGATTTCTTGCTGGTCACTCCCAGGACAGAGACTTTTTCATATCTCTAATTTATGAGAGTGAAGAATTTCAATTGTATATAGACAGAATTTTAAAAACTGTAGTAGCTTCTACTTGCATACATTTTTGAAAAAGCTTTAATACAAAAATAATAACAAAATTTACTTACGGAAAAGGTGGTGACGATGCCAACGGCGGATTTTCTTGTGCTGGCTCGGTGGAAGATGCGGGTCCTAAAGGGAGATTTGGACACTCCAACTGCTGGCCATGTTCATCAAACATGGCCAGTAGGATAACCTCATTGGAGTTACCTAAGTCCCCCTGATGCATATCCGTCTCCTGAAAAACATGTATGATAATAAGACATTTTAGATATGCATATGACATATTTTTATGGTTATGAATTAAATTGAGCAGGATGGTGCTGCTGCCTTTTATTTAGTAAGTGAGAAAATCTGAGACCCTTTTCATAGACGCATGTTTGCGTTATATGATAGGTGTAGATAATTTATCATTTATCACCGCCAACTTCTTGACTCAGGGGTGCTACTGAGACTTTCTTGACGGAAAAACTTAATAAATGATTTTTAGACCCGACCCGGGATTCGAACCCGGGATCTCATGATCAGCAGTCACTTTATACATCCAGTATATGCACTCATATTTATAATTATAATATAGAAAAGAGTATAATAAATTACTTACAACAGAATATGAAAACATTTCTTCCTCTCTGTCACTGAGATATTCGTCGTCCGAGTCGCGAAATAGCTCGTCAAATTCCGCCATTTTTCTGAAAATGGATGTACACACATTTGAACATTTTGTCTTCATGAGGCTCGAAAAGAGTTAATAGAAAGTTTATAAATTTACATATAACATATAAGAATAAATAATAATAAGAATAATAAGAATTATGAAATACCAAATTACTACACTCAAATAACTACTATGTAGAAAAAAAACACTCGAAATTTCATAAAGAAAAGAAATATATAACATTATTATATCGATATCGTAATAATATACACTCATTAGGAGCCTCTAATATAAAAAATTCAATCATAGGTATATAGTTTATTACGCTATCTTTGACCAACGCCATTTTTGTTGAAAACAATTTGGCCATAATATTCACGATATATCGAAATTATAACATAAAACGTAATTTTCGCACATTGACTTTGTAAAATATGAAAATTTGTGTTTTTACATAATTTATGGTGATAATTTATACCTTATATTTCATTTTCAGTTACTTATTGACTATTTTATTTCATATGAACGACAGTATTTGAAGTACCAATTTTATAAATTTAGTAAAAATTGTTACGAGACGAAATATATGCAAATAACTTTTTTAAACTGTGTAATTACTTACCTTTTGTATAAAAAACTCACAACAAACTTTCCTTTAAAGGGTACACTTATAACTTATAATTAATACAGTGGCTTCTTGCACTCCCGCGGCGAAGTAGATGTACTGTAGTAAACGCGACGCATCATGGCGGAAACTAGTAATTTGACGTAAATTCTCTTAATTTATAAAAGCGTAATTTAGTAACGAGACTAATTCCAATAAAAATTTTAGAATTTGAGTTGTATAATTCTTATAAATATCATTTAAAAAAGAATTGTTTTGAGGGGTCTACAAAGGTGACATTTGACTATCTCTTGTGTACTCCAAAGACTTCAAAGATTAAGCCCTCCAAAGGAATGTCTTAGCTTGAAATAACAAGTTATTTATCATTCAACATACTAGTGTAAATACGTAATTGGCTTTTGGCAGCTTTTCCATTGTAGATCTAATAACTGCAACGTTACCGGTGCCAATATTTAGAAGACCTTAAAAGAAAAGTAAAGAAGAGAAATATTCGCAATTTTAAAATAATCGTGTAGCTTACTTTAATATTAGATTATTTTATTTGCAAACAAAAGCGAAATTTATAATAAAAAGGCGAAGTTCATATTAAACAGTTGACTGTTTAACATGAAGTTCGCCTTTTCAATATTATTCATATCAAATAGTTGACTGTTTAATATGAACTTTGCCTTTTTAATAATATTCATATCAAACATAGAATTTATCGTAGTCACCATGCTTAACTGGAAGACTGCCGTTCGCAATATATGATATTTTTAACATAAAACTGAATAGAAAAACGAACTTACAGTCCACTTGATTATAATTGGATTCTGCAGTCCGTGATATCTGCAGCCAATTTCAAACGTAGACTACGACTGTCACCTCTGTGGACTAAGATACATTGTCTCACAGCTTATAATTTTACTACTTACACTTCAGCCTCGAACACGGTAGTTGCAAGTATTGCTAGCTGATGGCAAAAATAAGTAAAGGGGGTGGTTACCTATCCATATGAACTCCTACAAAGAAATAGAGTCCTACCACTTAGTAAAGTGGAAAAAATCATAATCGGTTCAGCCATTCCGAAGATTAGCCCGGACAGTCAGACAGATATACATACAGACGGACACAAAGACAGACTGACAAAAATTCTAAAAATATTTATTTATGTCTTCATCATCATCATCATCATCATCATTACAGCCCTTCACAAGTCCACTGCTGAACGTTGGCTTCCCCAAGGAATACCACAAAGCACAGTCCCGAGCCACCTGCATCCATTGACTTCCTGCATGTCTTACCAGGTCATCACTCCATGTAGTACCCATCGGTTGTCGTTTCTTCGAGCTATATGGCCAGCCCATTGCCACTTCAGCTTACTAAGCCGTTGGGCTATGTCGGTTACTCTAGTTTTACTGCGGATATGCTCGTTTTTAAGTCTATCATGTAGAGTAATCCCGAGCATACCCCTCTCTATAGCTCGCTGAGCGACCTTGAGCTTCCTCATACGGTCAGCATTGAAGAACTACGTCTCAGATCATAAGATTGTACAACCAGTGCGTGTTGCCAGTGAAGATCACAGATAGATCATCACTGGCAACACGCACTGGTTGTACAATCTTGTTTTGAGGTTTTGAGATAAGCCTGACAAGAAGATGTGTCGTAATCCCCCAACGCTGCCCAGCCGAGTTGAATCCGTCGATTGACCTCTCGTTCGAAGTTGAAATTTTTGTCCCAGGTAAACATACTCGTCAACAACTTCGAGCTAAGTGCTCCCAACACGGCGGCGACAGCTCCGTGGCACAGTGACTTAGCAATGAGTTGTTGCGCTGGGGGCCGCGGGTTCGATCCCGCACGGAACAAGTATTTGTATGGCTTACAAATAATTGTTCCGGGTCTGTATGTTTATCCTTGTGCAATTTGTGTTTGTAAACTGCTTCCACGATACAGGAGAAAATCCTAGTGTGGGGGTAACTTTTAAAAAAAAACAATAAATAAAAAGCAACTACCAGCACATGTGTGATATGGACGTTACACATGACTTTTGTTCTGTCCATGTTCATCTTAAGACCTATCCGTTGAGAGACACTATTGAGGTCATTGAGCATACTGCTTAGGTCCTCCAGCGATTCTGATATAAGAACTATATCGTTGGCAAATCGAAGGTGAGTGATGTACTCGCCATCGACGTTAATACCGTATCCTTTCCAGTCCAGTAGCTTGAAAACGTCTTCCAATGCAGCGGTGAAGAGTTTCGGGAATAATACGTCACCCCGTCTTACACCGCTCTGCATGTGGATAGGTTTCGTACTCTGGTTCTGTACTCGGATAACCATCTTAGGCCTACTGTACAATCACTTCAGCACTTCTATATACCGACAGTCAACTTGGCACCGCTGAAGGGACTGCAGTAATGCCCAAATTTCGACGGAATATCGATATTCGAAATCTTTCTCATAGTCCACATACGCAAGATATAGTGGCAGATTGTACTCTTCGGTTTTCTGTACAATTTGCCGAAGTGTATGTATGTGGTCTATGGTGCTAAAGCCTTTTCGGAAACCGGTTTCTTTCGGAGGCTGGAAGTCGTTGAGTCTGCGATCGAGACGATTCGTAATAACTCTCGAAAACAGCACGTAGACGCAGCTCAGAAGGGAAATCGGTATGTAGTTCTTCAAGAGAGCGTTGTCGCCTTTCTTGAAGAACAAGACCACCACACTTCTGCTCCGCGCCTCCGGAGTAGTGCCACCATGAAAGACGGAATTATTTAATCTTAATAGGATGCAAATGATTGACGGGCCCATGGTGCAGTGGCTTAGCAATAAGTTGCATCACCAAGCGACGCGAGTTCGAATCCCGCACGGAACTAGTTTGTTTGTCCTTGTGAAATTTATGTATATAAACTGCCCCCACTATACAGGAGAAAATCCTAGTGTGGAGGTAACGTTTGTTAAAAAAAATGAGCTTAATATAAACCAGTTATTTCATTATTACAAACAGGCACTTCAATTTTATTTAGGTATATGTATAGATAACCTCGAGTTCGATGTTATGTGTTCTGTGAAGTTTGACGGACTCCTAACAAAATGACAAAGGCAAGGCCTCCTCTGAACGACTGTCTGTGGTGTGAGTAGTGAGGAGGCCTTGCCCAGCAGTGGAACATATTATATAGGCAGCTATTCTAACTCTACTTATGTATTTATGTGTGGGCTATCCCATTGGCCTTTATAGTGATCGCACTTAGATAAAGAAGGTCCACGTGCGGTGAAGTTCCTAAAGGAAAAATACCGCGAATACTACCGGAATAATACGCGACCGGTCGTCGCTGCTGGTGATAAAAGAGCTGGTTTTTTTCGCGCTCAAAGGCTAAGTATAGCCATTCAGCAAGGAAATGCAGCCAGCGTTCTTGGCACGATACCACAGAGAGTAGGACTGTATGATAATTTAAGTTATTTTTAGTTATTTTTATAATTATAGTTTTTAATACTGTATATTTTTCAATGATATGTAATATAATAAAGTTGGAAATATTATGATAAAGATTGCATACACATTCCTAACAATAATATACATTTCTAATTAAAGTTCTCCGTTTTAAGCAGTTTTATGTTTCTAAACACTTTTTTGAAACTTTGGAACTCTGGCACACTTAGTTTTATAGATTTCAGTGTTAATCGTAAAGCGCTCTTTTTTCTTCAAACAAACAATGAATGCCCTTCAAAACGTATGTTTCAAATAAAAAGTCAAACCAACTGTGGATTCTGATATTATATAACCAGTGTGTACCGGCGTTTATGTGTTTTGTCGCTTTTAATAATGACCAATCAAAGTTGACCTCCTGTTTTATTTACCAACAACCCTGAATTATCCTGTTCAACGTTAACGAAGACGGGAGTGGGAGGCCGATGATAATGGTCACTCCGAGCTACAATTTACGTTGGGAGCATGCGCTACACCATCCCGCCGCCAGTATACGAAGACCGGTTGGTTCTTTCTAACGCATCCCGCTGTGGACTCTAATTCTGATTATCTTTTTGAAATGGTATTAGAATATCACCTGATGATTTTGCATTTTTAATTTATCAGCAAAATTGAAAGGGTTTAAAAAGGTTTTTTTAATAAATAATTAAAATCGGACGAAATGCTTATGCAAGTGCCCATTTTAATAGGCTATTAAATAATATTGCATCGGTCATAAAAATGACAGTTTAATTTATTTATAACTTTTCAAATTGATAACACAATTCTTTTTAACTAGGTCATTTACCTGTTGCCCTTTTACAATTGTCGCTGCGTAGGCGTAAGGTTTACGCGTATTTCTACAAAGTGTAAGATTAGATAGTACTTCAGGTGTAAATATTGTGATTTTGCAGGCAATAGCTAGCAAAAAAAATACAATGCCAGTGTGAAAATTTTGTATGATAATTACAAAACAGACTTTAAGACATACGGCAGCTTTACTTTTGGCAGTTCAAATTTTTCATATCATTTAAATTGCTTAGTGTTTTAAATGTTAATATTTATGTGAAAATAGTGAATTTATTAATCTTTAACAAAAATATTATGTTGCAATTTTTAAATGTCTGACGGCCCGTCAAAGTTACCATCGTTGATGACCTCAAAATGCAAATCACACGAAATGTGGGCTGCTATGACAAGATCTATTGAAATCCTCGTCGCATTCTTCGAGTATTATGCACAAAGGTAAGACTACGCATAAACATTTGTATTTATACCGTTTGCCAAAAAGTTTCTTTTTCGTTTTTTTTTTATATATATTTTAAAGCAAATTGAATGAAGTAAATATAATATTTTTTTAATAGAATAAGGGTGACAAAAGAGCAATCACAATCAACAAATCCACTTATCATCAGGTGGACTATGTGGCACCTGATGGTAAGTGGATGCTGTGGCCCATAGAGACCTACATTTATCCTCGATTAAGAATCAAAATACAGATAAGTTGTCACCCGTGAGGACTAAGACGAAATGCCTCGTTTTCAGTAAAACTGGTCTTCGGTTCTCTACGCTCACCATACCAAACACAGCAGCATCAAGCTGCTATTTTGCGCCGGTATTCTGTCAGAACGAGGCCCTTGGCCCTTTCCCGTCGAGCCGACCCAAATCATTGCATAATGCCCGTAATATAATACTAATTTACTCTTCTAAATTTAATATTGTTTTGATGTATAATTATTAATATCACATTTTTTTTACAAATTTAAATTAAAGGGAATTGCTCAGTTTGTTAGGGTAATTTGGCTCAACGTGAACATTAACTATAATATTTAATGACTAGGGTTTTTAATAGTTTATACCTCAAAGAAACGAATTATAGTAATAAGGTTGCAGGAGAGTGTAAAAATAGTTCATATTTAGCATGTGTAATGCTAAAACTTGTCGCTAAAAAAAAGTTATAATTATGAGTATTTCTTGTCATTTAAAGCCGGTTCAACGTTTAACGAAATAGCGCCAGGGTCATCGTCATGAGCTTAACATCAAAATCATAATAGTCGATTATTCTGTATCATACATAATGGCCGTTAAAAAATGCGTAACGAAGATATGCGCAGAATAACAAGAGTAAACACATAAATTAGCGGATCAGTAAGCTGGAGTGGCAATGAGCCGGCTATCTGGAGTGGCAGCCTCTTACTGGCAATTGTAGCGTTTGACAACCCCCAACGACTGAGATGTAGTTACGACCTGATATAACACGCAGGTAAAGCAATTCAATTTAGTATTAATACTACAAGAATAAAGATTGTATGACGAATCCATGAGTTTATTTCCGCTTTTCTAAAAATCCAGGTTTTTTGAGTTGTAACCCTATTTCATCGGAGGTACGATATGTGGCAGGCCTATGTTCAGCAGTGGATTTGTGATGAGTCTGTGGATGTAGTGATAGTGATACTTGTACAATAAGAGATGCAATAAGAGGCTACAATGGGAATGAACATTTATAGGTCGATAGAAAAGAAAATTTGCATTCTTATTATTAAAATTGGATTATGTTTATTAGGTAACGTATTTTATTGGTAAATAAGTTAACTTAAAAGTATAAAAATTAAGTTGTTTTACCATAAATATTTTTTTAAATTTATTTAAGATTATTTGTAGAAATAAGTTTCTTCCGACATTGCATTGTAGTACAATACAATGATTTGAAGGTGTATTGTAAAATTCCCTTAAAGTTTTAATATAAAATACAAAATGAGCGAGTAAATAAAAAAATTAAAAATAAAATTTATAAATACGTTAAAATATTAGTTTTAAGATCCAGCAGAAACAGTTGCATCGTGCTGTTCCATGTTGACGGACGTCACAAGTGAAATGTTTTTTTTTTTATTGAAAGGGCTAACGAAATTTGTGTCCACCGAATGGTAAGTTCTCATAAACTCATAAACACCTGCAAACAACTTCAAACAAAGAAGGTTGTCACCTTTGAGGACTAAGATGAAATGCCTATCTATTATTATAGCCTGTAATTATACCGGCTCTATAACCTTTAGAACGGAACACAGCAGTGCACGCACTGCTTTTTGATGGCTGGAAAAGTTAAGAGGCTAGTGCCTAACCTGGCAGACTTCAAGACAGGAAAGCAGTCTTACCACGTAGTATTTCTTTATAGCTTTCCTTTTTGTAAAATTCACAGTACGCGGGCAACCCCGGCTCCAATGAAATGTTTAATTGCAATTTTAAGTGCTGAACTACAAATATCAAAAGTCCACTCCCAAACATAGGCCTCCTCCATAGATTATTATCAAATAGGCTGGATATTTGCCATAGTTGTCACGGGTTGGTGACGGCAGCTTTTTATTATTGTAAGCTGGAATCAGGAAGATGCAGATGCCCATCTCTTGTTTTAGTTTTCCTCTGTCGCCTCTTACCACAACCACGGGGCATTCTGAGATAGAGGATTCACTTTCGCCGCCACTACAAGGCGAATATATTTCTACTCCGGTTCATGAATGTAGTTCTTCTCACGTTCACCGTGAATAGTAAATAGATTTACGAAATTTTGAAGTATACTTAAAAGTAAATAAAAAATATCACAATCCATTTTATGTTTCTAACGTGCTCGGCGGTGAAGGAAAAAATCGTGATGAAACCTACATCTATGAGAAATTAAAAAAAAAATTCATAGAATGGAGAAGTCCGCCAACACGCATTGCGGCAGTGCGGTGGACACTTCCTTGCACTTCCAAAAGAAGAGTCAAACACAATAGTCTGTAGTCAAACCGTCGCACAGAGTAGATATTCTTACCAAAGAATTTTAAAATGTTTCCAAAACCATATGATAATAATTTTGTGTAATTTCAAATGTTACTTTTTCAACAGTCTATGGAGTTTATGACAAGGTAAAAAGCGTTTATGTTATAATTTGTGTATTAAATTTCTGTGTTTTAGTAAAGTGAAATACAGCTTGCTGAATATACAAACCTAAAAAAATTATGAATTACGGTTTAATTTAGATCACTAGGCGACCACTAGTATTAAAACTAAAGAAGCGATGCTTTGAGGAAGATTTGGGAATAAATCTAACTAAGAAATAGCTTTATATTGTGAATTAAGTAAAACTTAAAGCTTAAAAAATATCGTAGTGTAGTACATCACTTTATAAGTGTTTTTTACTATTTGAATACTTTCTTTAAATAAGTTACTGGTGTTTCTGCGTCTAACCTAAAAATTAAAGAAATCATCTATGTCGACGTGGTTAAAAAATTATTTACTCTTCAGAGAGGGAAAATATAACTTTTGCGTTTAGCGTAATATTAAATTTCGCTATACCTTGTCTTTTTATCCCAAAAATTTACTAACAAATAATAACTTCATAAATTTGATCAAAATACGAACTTGCTTTCATTTTATACTGCTATTCTTTCATAGGATTATATATTACTTTCATAGGATTTTATACCAATAATGTTATTACGTTGGATTAAAACGAAAAAATAGAAATTGCTGCTTAAGATTTTACATTATAAAAGAATAGAATATATTAGGTCCTTACATATGAAATTAGCGTTTTGTCGTACTGACCACTTTGATCTGAAATATCTCCTCTTTGGTTAAGAATTCCAAATTTAAATTTATAAATTCATTTAGCTGGTACATTTGAGTTTTGAAAACAGTCATTCATTTGTTTTTCCTCATTATTTTTTTCTTTGGCGTCGCTTATTACCGCACAATGGAAAACATGAAGTATCGGTATATTTACAAGTACGAGTTCTACTGTGGCACCAGTGCTGCAGAAACAGCTCGAAGGATTAATGATGTGTACAGCGCTGGTGTCGCGTTTTTGGTTTCAACGTTTTCGTTCTGGAAATTTCGACCTTCAGAACCAACCCTGTGGACGGCCGGAGACCAAAGTTAAAATGAAGAATTAAAGCTATTGTGGAAGCGGATCCAACACAAAGCACTTCAGAGATAGCTGCAGGCTTCGGGGTAAGTGATAAAACTAAATTAATCCACTTGAAGCAAATCGGAAAGTAAAAAATCTTGAACGATGGGTACCTTATGAATTGAGTGAATCGAATTTGCAAACACGCGTCGACTGCGGATTCCTCAATATTATGTATATTAACCTTTCTTATATAGTTTTGTATTGAATAAAACTACGGATTCTATCGCGTTTAATTAACTTATTTTTATTAATTCCGACGTTTCGGGTGCTTTACAGCACGCATGGTCACGGGGACTGAGGAAATAGACGTCCCGATGTCAGAGTTAACCGGAGTACCTTCAGCTTTTAATTACTAATTTTGTTCCGATCTACGCAGAATGAACTTACTGTGTCTTGACGTCCTGCAGTGGTATGCTTGGGTTTAGTTTAATTTTATTAATTATCGGATCCCAAGCAGGTGTTAGTACCAGCCTCCCTCTCTATTGAAATTAGGATGTTTTTAATTTCAATAGCCTCACGTATCATTCTTGGCAGGAATCGATGTTCATTCGCGAGAATTTGTGGTTTATCAAATCTAATGTAATGGCGAGGGCCGTCTAGGATATGATCACAAACTGCAAACTTCCCGGAACGTTGGTGCTTCACGTCAGCTATGTGTTCTTTTACGCGGGTTTTATTGATCGTTTTGTTTGCCCTATATATGAGAGACCACATTCACAATCAAGCTTGTACACTCTGCATCTTGTAGAGGAATATTGCACTTGACGGATGGTAAAACTGACTAATCTTCTTCGGCGGCGAAGAATGTTCTAATAGAAGCTCGCTTCAAGATGTAGCCAATCTTGTCTGTGACACCCTTGACATATGGTAGTACAGCAGGCACACGCTCGACTGTGGCCGGCTTCACTCGGTCACTGTGACGTAGGCGCGGGACCCGAAGCTTGTTGTCGTGTAGAACCTGCTTGACGTGCTGAAGCTCGGCGGCCAGGCGTTTCCTGTCACAGATCCCTCGTGCTCTCTGTAACAGCTCGAAGGATTAATGATGTACGGCGCTGGTGTCGCAAAAGAAAGCACGGTACGTTTTTGGTTTCAACGTTTTTGTTCTGAAAATTTCGACCTTCAGAACCAACCCCGTGGACGGCCGGAGACCAAAGTGGAAAATGAAGAATTAAAGGCTATTGTGGAAGCGGATCCATCACAAAGCACTTCAGAGATAGCTGCAGGCTTCGGGGTAAGTGATAAAACTATATTAATCCACTTGAAGCAAATCGGGAAAGTAAAAAAACTTGAACGGTGGGTAACTCATGAATTGAGTGAATCGCACTTGCAAACACGCGTCGACTGCTGTGTTACTTTGCTCAACGGACACAATAATGAAGAGATTTTAAATCGAATCATTACTTGTGATGAAAAGTGGATACTATACGATAATCGGAAGTACTCGTTGCAATGGCTGAACCCTGGAGACCCAGCCAAATCCTGCCCTAAACGAAAATTGACTCAGAAAAACTTACTTGTGAGTGTTTGGTGGACTAGCGCCGGTGTCGTTCACTACAGCTTTCTAAAATCTGGCCAAACGATTACGGCAGATATCTATTGTCAGCAACTGCAAACCATGAAGGAAAAACTAGCTGCTAAACAACCGAGATTGGTCAATCGCTCTAGGCCACTGCTGTTTCACGACAACGCAATACCACACACTGCACAACAAACAACCACTAAGTTAGATGAGCTACAATTGGAATGTTTGCGACATCCACCGTACTCCCCGGACCTTGCTCCAACAGATTACCATTTTTACGGAATTTGGACAACTTCTTACAAGGAAAAAATTCAACTCCGATGCGGCAGTCCAAACCGCCTTCAAAGAGTTTATTGATTCTCGCCCCCATGGTTTTTTTTAGTAAAGGGATCAATGAACTACCTATGAGATGGTAAAAGTACATAGATAAGAACGGTGCATACTTTGATTAATTAAATATATTTTACAAAAAAAAATTGACTTTATATTCCTCCCGTACAAAACGCCAATTTCATATGTAAGGACTTAATATTTTATTCAATATAGATTATTAAATTATACTTATTGAAAGTATTTTTTTAAATTACTACTGATTCAAAAAATACCTCTATCATGGCAAGAGAAGAACTAGCAAGAAACAGCAAATTTGTTATTTAAGACACAAAATTTTACAAAAGTTTTGTACAATTATTTATATGAAATAAAATAGAACCAACATGGTAGCAATCATCTTATTCTCAGAGGTTATTTTTATTCATGTATGCCTTAATATTATATTAACCTTTTTTATATAGTTTTTGTATTGAATAAAACTACGTATTCTATCGCGTTTAATTAACTTATTTTTTATTAATTCCCGACGTTTCGGGTGCTTTACAGCACGCATAGTCACGGGGGACTGAGGGAATAGACGTCCCGATGTCAGAGTTAACCCGGAGTACCTTCAGCTTTTTAATTATTAATTTTGGTCCGATCTACGTAGAATGAACTTACTGTGTCTTGAAGTCCTTCAGTGGTATGCTTGGGTTTAGTTTTAATTATCGGATCCCAAGCAGGTGGTAGTACCCAGCCTACCTCTCTATTGAAATTAGGATGTTTTTTTTTAATTTCAATAGCCTCACGTATCATCCTTGGCAGGAATCGATGTTCTTTTGCGAGAATTTGTGGTTTATCAAATCTAATGTAATAGCGGGGGCCGTCTAGGATATGATCACAAACTGCAAACTTCCCGGAACGTTGGTGCTTCACGTCAGCTATGTGTTCTTTTACGCGGGTTTTTATTGATCGTTTTGTTTGCCCTATATATGAGAGACCACATTCACAATTCACAAGCTTGTAGACTCCTGCATCTTGTAGAGGAATATTGCACTTGACGGATGGTAAAAACTGACTAATCTTCTTCGGCGGCTTGAAGAATGTTCTAATAGAAGCTCGCTTCAAGATGTAGCCAATCTTGTCTGTGACACCCTGACATATGGTAGTACAGCAGTAGCAGCGTAAGCCCCCCCGAACGGGTTCCCGCCTTGCCGTGGCGGGGCTTGGCTTGGTCACCCGCGGTGAACAAAGAGGAACCCCTTGGCTGGCCTGTGGTGTAGGGCCGGCCCGAAGTTGCAACTCCGAGTGGGCTTGGCGAGCCCACTTCGGATGTGTGTCGGTGGGCTGCGGCGAGAGGGGTGCCCTCTCCCCCTACTGCCGTAGCCGAGGTGGAGTCGCGGGGGAATAGGAGTGTTGGTATGGCAATGCGCCACTCGCCCTATCCTCCGCGACTCTGACGGGGCCGCGGGGGGAGTGTCGGTATTGCGAGGTGCCGCTCTCCCTACCTTCCGCGGCCGAAACTTGGTTGGCGGCGGAACCAAAGACCAGATCCGCCGCTGGGATCGGGAAAGTGTTTTTTTTTATAGGGTAAGGGTGACAAACGAGCACACAGTCCAACTGATGGTAAGTGGTTGCTGTGACCCACAGACATCTACATCTATCCTCAATACAAAATCCATGTCCCCGCGAGGCGGGTATGCGTAGGCATTTACCCATGTAAAAAAATGGTGGCAGCGTATGAGAATCATCCCACTTCGTCCCACGAATGTCGTAAGAGGTGACAATGACAGATGCCAAAAAATCAAATGGCTTTCGATATATGACGTAATAAACATCTAGTTTACCCCAGACATAAAATTCCCGACCGGTAAAGTGGTTTGTCGTCCAAGGTGCGACACGTCTGGTACTGCCATCTTCAATCCTGTCTATGTGGTACTGGTGTTGTTATTTGCAAGCCAAGCGTGGCGATTAAGGTAAATTCTCCCAATAACGGGGTGACCCATGTTCAGTTGTAAACTTTTAGGGCCGATGATGATGAAGTAGAATTAGTAAAATACGCTTGTACAGTATTTGCTGTATAGTGGCCGTGTAAGAATATCCACTAACCCAATATCGTCCCTTGGGTGTCGTAAGAGGCTACAGAAGGAAATTGAAACAGGTGATGGGCAGCAGCATCTTCCTGATAACTCAAAATAATAAAAAAACTGCGGTTGACAAACCACTCGTCAAGTATGTCAACTATGGCAAAATCCCCCCTATGAGGCAATCTATGGGGGACGCCGACGTATGTTCAGCAGTAGATTTTTATAGGCTGTAATAGATAGAATAGTTTTCGTTTAAGCTCCCTATTAGTTGCGTATAAGTAAACAACCAATACAGTAGACCTTTTAAAATATTCTTAGGTCCTTGCAAATAAAGAATTTTTGCTTTATACAAAATTAGTTTTCACTTTCCTAAGCAAACAACTAAAATGGCAGCCTGTATATTCCCACTGCTAAGTAAAAGGCTTTCTTCATTTCTGAAGGAGTTTTAAAGCAAGGAAGAGTCCGCCCTGCTAATTCAACGCGTATTTACCATCTTCACATGCACTCGATTTTTTTTATTTCTCTGACGTTCAGGGTTACAAACTAAATTTTTTTTGAAGCTGAGCATGTGGCAATTAACAATTTAATTTGTACAGGCGAGTATCGAACTTGGTTTGCTATTACGGGTTTTAATACAAGTGCCCAAGCATAGGGATCAACTGTGTTTATCAAAGAATAATGCTCAAAATTAAAATCTCTATTTACTACCGATAAATAAAATAGTATAGTTAAAGCTACTTTAGTGTTTCGCTTAAGCTTTTTTTATGTAAGAGCTTTAACTTTCGCTTGAAATCACTACTTGAATCACTTCAAAAATTTTGGTTGACTTTGGCAAAAATAAGTTTAACGCGGCGCCAGTCAAACGATAGTTTTAAAATTAAAAAAAAGCTTTACAAGTCTTTGAACCGATTTTAAGAGGAGCGTTTGTAAGTGTTCTTAGGTATTTCAGAATAGAAAATTAAATGAAACAATTAGAAGAAAATTATATTTAAATATTATATTAGATTATAACCGTGATAGCTCAGGAAATAAAAGCGCCTTAAATTTCATACTAAATGAGCAAACAGTTCGAATCCCGCCCGTTCTAACGAAATTTTTAATCGCTACTTTAAGTAGATATAAAATTCTTTGTTGCACAAAGACGGACTTAATGCCATAATGTATGCATTTTATTACAGCTAACCTTTGGTAGTGTTGCGAGAGCTATGGGTAGCAATAAAACGAGCAAATTATTTATATTATTAAACAAATAGCATTATACTGAGGTGTTTGACTTCAGCTCGACCGGGAAGGACCACGCTCTCACAGAATACCAGCGTAGGATAGCAGCTTAACACTGCTGTGTTTCTTATGGTGAGTGTTCGAACCGGAGACCCTTTTTGCTGGAAAAGGGGCATTCCATCTTAGTCCTCACGGGTGATAACGCATCTGCATTTTGATTCTTTATTGAGGATAGATGTAGATGTCTATGGGTCACAGCAACCATTAACATCAGGTGGACTGTGTGCTCGTTTGTCACCCTATCCTATAAAAAATAGCTTTTTAAATAATTATAAATTTTGGTCCCATCTACGCAGAGTAAGCTTACTGTATCTTGAAGTTTAGCAGTTTGGGTTATATTTTAATCTTATTAATTATAGGATCCCAAGCAATTACCCAGTTGACTTTTCTATTAAAATAAGAAAGTATCATACTTGGTAGGAATCTATGTTCTTTTGCAAGGATTTGTAGTCTACCAAATCTGATATAATGGCAGAGGCCGTCTAGTAATATATGATCACAGACTTCCCGGAGCGTTGGTGTTTCACGTCAGCTATATGGTTTTTACCCGGGTTTTATAGGTATTTGTATAGAATATTTTTGCGTGCCTTAAGCGCAAAGCGCGTAGGTATGTTCCACTAACGCCTAAAAATCAATGTTCCAACGTTTTCTCGCATGAAATCGTATCTAACAATAATATTGAACATATAAATGATATAAAAAGCACATTGTCAGAAAGATAAATGATTGTTGAACTTATTTTTTTTTAAATCGATTAACTGCTATTTTTACACAAAAAAAAAGTGGTTTTAGTGGCTTATGGTGTAGATTTATCAAAGCCGCATGAAGGGGTAAACACGATAACTTTTGAAAATATCAATTGTTTAACTCAATCTATTTTTTAATCTGTTCATCTATCATGTGGGAAGCCATGGAATGTAAATGGCAGCTTAATTTTGTTTTGTTTAGTTATAATTTTTTTTTCGGCTGAGAAATAGCAAAATTTTCAGTGTTTTGAGCAGCCTTGTAATAATTTATTTTACTAAATACACTTTGCTTTGCCTCATTGTCACTGCGCGCTCGGCTGCCGTCGTGAGTGGATTACTGTATCGTTTGCTTATAGGAGCAGTAATAGGCAGCAAAAATATCGATCGCTGTAAAAATACAAAATAATCCAAAAACCAAATTTGATACACACTTAACCAAGGTTATTATTTTTATAATCACAGATTTTTATTACAATATTTTGTTTCGCTAAAAGTACGTAGGATTTATATATAAATATACTTATACGTACCGGCAGACGAGTAGGATTTATATATAAATATACTTATGCGTGATAAACTTAGAAATGAGGATATCCGCAGTAAAACTAGACTCAACGGATTGGTAAGCTGAAGTGGCAATGGGTGGGGAAAAAGGTTCTCGATTGGCAGCCTCATACCAGTAGGCGAAGTGTAGGGCGTCCCCCCACTAGATGGAGTGATGACCTGGTAAGACATGCAGGAAGTCGATGGATGCAGGTGGCTCAGGACCGTGCTATGTGGCACTCCTTGGGGGAGTCCTATGTTCAGCAGTGGACTTGTGAAGGGCTGTAATGATGATGATGATGATATTTATACGTACCGGCAGGCGAATTGTAGGGCGTCCCCCCACTAGATGAAGTGACGACCTGGTAAGCCATGCAGGAAGTCAATAGATGCAGGTGGCTCATGACCGTGTTTTGTGGAGTTCCTTGGGGGCCTATGTTCAGCAGTGGACTTGTGAAAGGCTGTAATGATTATGATGATGAGGATGATGATACGTCTTGGACTTTATGGAGTGATCTGAAGGTGTACTTCGGTATCTGCTACTGGAACTCCTCGACGAGTAGAACTAGACGTGCCGAGATTGTGCTCGTTATGTTAGTTATGATTAAATCTTACCCCCGTACTTGACGGAGTGACCTGAATGTGTACTTCGGTGAATGCTACTGTAACTCCTCGACCAGTTGTTCTAGGTGTGCCGAGTTTGGCCTTGTTTTCTTAGTTATGATGAGACCTTACCTCTGGACTTGATAGAGTGACCTGAAGGCTTACTTCAGTGAATGCTACTGGAACTCCTCGAAGAGTAAAACTAGGTTTGCCGAATTTGGCCTCGTTTTGTTAGTTATGATGGGACTTTACCTCCAGACTTGATAGAGTGACCTGAAGGTATACTTCGGTGAATGCTACTGGAACTCCTCGAAGAGTAGAACTGGATGTGCCGAGATTGTGCCCGTTATGTTAGTTATGATGAGACCTTACCTCCGGACTTGACGGAGTTACCTGAATGTGTACTTCGGTGAATGCTACTGGAACTCCTCGAAGAGTAGAACTAGATGTGCCGAGTTTGGCCTCGTTTTGTTAGTTAACCCTTTAACGCACACCCAGTTTACTGGCCACCTTGTATGAGCCGACCTGTAAAGGGTTAACATGAGACCTTACCTCCGGACTTGATAGAGTGACCTGAAGGTGTACTTTGGTGAATGCTACTGGAACTCCTCGAAGAGTAAAACTAGGTGTGCCGAGTTTGGCCTCGTTTTGTTAATTATTATGAGACCTTACCTCCGGACTTGATAGAATGGTAGACTTGATAGAACGACCTGAAAGTGTACTTTGGTGAATGCTACTGGAACTCCTCGAAGAGTAAAACTAGGTGTGCCGAGTTTAGCCTCGTTTTGTTAGTTATTATGAGACCTTACCTCCGGACTTGATAGAATGGTAGACTTGATAGAACGACCTGAAAGTGTACTTCGGTGAATGCTACTGGAACTCCTCGAAGAGTAGAACTAGATGTGGCGAGTGTGGCCTCGTTTTGTTAGTTAAGATGAGACCTTACCTCCGGACTTGATAGAGCGATCTAAAGGTGTACTTTGTTGAATGCTACTGGAACTCCTCAAAGGGTAGAACTAGGTGTGCCGAGTTTGGCCTCGTTTTTTAGTTATTATGAGACCTTACCTCCAGACTTGATAGAGTGATCTGAAGGTATACTTTATGACTGCTACTGGAACTCCTCGACGAGGAGAACTTGGTGTCCCGAGTTTGGGCTCGTTTTGTTAGTTATGAATAGGCCTTACCTCCGGACTTGATAGTGTGGCTTGAAGGTGTACTTTGGTGACTGCTATTGGAACTCTTTGACGAATAGAACTACACTTTACATTTTTTTTTTATATTTTCACGATCATATGAGCATTATGAGTCGTGCACTTTTGAATTTGCCAACTTTTTTTTTAAATTGAAATTTGACATAAATTTATCGGAAAATTGGAAGTATAGTAATAATTAATAAGGTTTTTAGTGAAAACTTGCGTGTAATTAAACTACTTTAAAAAGTTACGTATAATCATGTTATACGTAATTTTTTTAATGCGCTTAAGGCATGCACAATTGGATTAACCAATAGTTTATTTTTAATATATTATTTAATAATTCAAAATATTACTCCTAAGAATTTTCCTTCCTTTTATCTAAGAAATTAAAAAAATGTTTCGGGAACGTAACGTCTGAGATACCAACGTATTGGGGCAGCGTTGCGGTCTCATCCTTGCCCTAAAATCCTCTGAGGAATCATACTGTGTCCATCAAGAATTAGAATCCTAAATAAAATCAAAATCTGCGATAGTAAACTCTTAAACTTATCATGCCCACTCATGGACATTTAGAGAAACGCAAAAAAAAAGGTTTAATTTCTCCTGTGGTAATTATTATCGTGCGTACTGGCAACAAACATTAGTAAATGCTATTAAAAAAAGAAAGTTTTGGAATGGTCTTTTTTATTTCATTTGTTTTTATGTAATTATGCGTAATATTGCGTTCTTTTATTCTGCGAAATTTTTTGCCAACTTTTGAATTTATGTGTTTTTTTATATTTTTGCCTCGACTGCCTTGTTTATCGTGTTAAGTGTGAATCGTTACTGCAAATAAACTGAGAATGCCAGATCTAAACGCATATAAAGTTGCTAGGGCTGTTACTTTAATTCAAAGACATTTAAGTAGTAGATATTTAAATCTCTTTGCTTTAATTGAAACTGGGCATACCTAAAAATATGTGGCCCAAACATTACCACTATCAAAATCTATAGTACACCGAGTTGTCAAGAGGTATTGACAGATCGGACAGTATACGATACACGCAGGGCAGGGACATAAACGGAAAACTGTGGCCAGAGATGACCGAAACCTTAACTTTTTTTAAGGTAAGAATGAAGCTCAAGAAGTTCGAAGGGTTACAGTAAGCACAAAAACTGTGAGAAAAATACTGAAATCGTCCGGAATAAATTCACGCTTGTCTGACAAAGGCTCTCTTCTTGACACATGCCATCAAGTAGCTCGAGTTAATTTTGCTCGCATTCACGAAAATTGGAATAGAATCAAGTTCTATTCACAGATAAGTCTAGATTTTCCTAAAACCAGATGATGGAAGTAGCAACATCATTAGAAAAGAGGCATAATATGGTGGAGGGTCAGTTATGGTATGCGGAAATATTTGTATGGGGGCACGTTGGGAACTCCGCGTTATTGAGAATGGGTCACTTATAGCGGCGCGATATGTAACTGACATTTTGGAAGACATTGTAGTGCCATTTGCCCCTTTTGTAGGAGATAGTAGAGAGCATTAATAAGTTTATATTGTAGCTAAAAATACAGATTAAGCGTATTGAACAAGTGACAGACGCTAAAAACCTAGGGGTGCTAATAGACAGCAAATTAAAATTTCATAATCATGTCCTAGAAGTTGTCAAAAAATGTTATTTTAGGCTAAAAATTTTATACCAAGTACGTGAGTAGAGTAATTCCTTCTAAGCTTAATTACGCTGATGCAGTTATAGGCGAGTGTCTTCTTTCTCAAACAAAGATAGTAATACAAAGGGTGCAAAACGCTTGTTCACGTTTTTATTTTAACATACCGAAGCGAGCGCACGTAACTCCTTATCTCAATAATAGCGATTTAATGAATATGCAGTCTCGACGTTCCCTTCATTTTATTGTTTGCTATCATAATGACACAGTATCTTTATAACAAATTACACTTTCTACAGCGACAAGTTAGAAATGAAACTCGTTTAGTATGTCCAAGAAACAGTCACAGCTGCATTTCATGGTAGCTTTCGTTATTCTGCCACGAAATGCTGGAACAACATACTACCACACCTTTTTTAATTGCTACTTTTATTATATTTATTTATTAAAAATATGTTTGTGATAGTGTATACGTGTAATGATTTATATATTTGTGTGCATTTTATTTAAAATTGTATAATAATAAATACTGTTACATTTTACATGTTTAAATTTTGTCATTTGATCGTTTGTCTGACGTTAGCAATTTTAAATTAACGAAGAATAAGCAAAATCGAAATGAATAAACTTAATTGTCTCAAATATCCATGATACTTTGTTTTTTCCACACTTTTTTTGCGTTCCTGTAAATTTGTCCATGAGTGTATTAATATTTTAATTGTTATCTAATAATTACATTTATTATTTAGGAATTATTTAAGTGAGCCATGGTAGCTCAGGGGCTAAGCGCCCGCTGTAAATTTCACAGTAAGCGAGCAAACCCGGTTCGATCTCCGCCGGCACCAATGAAATTGTTAATTGCAATTTTAAGTGCTGATTTACCACGTGCTCGGCGGTGAAGGAAAACATCAAGAGGAAACCTGCATGTCTGAGAAATAAGAGAAAAAAATATTTCGAAGTCACGTGAAGTTCGCCAACACGCATTGGGGCGGACACTTCCTTGCCCTAAAAACCCTCTCAGAAATGAGAGGAGGCCTGTGCCCAGCAGTGGGACGTATATAGGCTGTAACTTTTAATTAATTAATATTTCAACATGCATTATTTACAGACGTAAATTCGTACAGACAGACTTACATTATACATGGTACATGCAATGCTCGCTCTTGTGCCAACAGAAAGTTTTTTATTGGAAACTAAATAGTTTTACTGTCGTATATTAACAAAAATCCTATTTATGAGAAAATTATTAAAATTTACGCACGCCAAACAATATTCAGTAATTCAAGTTAAATTAAAACATTATTACTGAGCGTATTGTATGTGAACCTCGGAAAACTATACAACTTTTAATTAAAAAAAATCATCGAGAACTTTTTGTTACAAACACAATTTGTATGATTTATTTCATCCAACATCAAAGTTTTCTGTCGGCTGTCGGCACGCCGTAAAGAAAATTTAACGGATCGGAATAGAACCGTATCAAGGTTTTATTGATAACGTAACGATTACAATATTTTTTGTCCATAGAGAACGTTTTAATAGTTTACTTTTTTATTATATTTACACTAACGAAATTCCTAAAAATATTTATGAAAAAATAAAAATGAGAATACTATTCGTATTATTTTAGAGAATAAGGGTTAACAAACGAGCACGCAGTCTACCTGATGGTAAGCGGATGCTGTGACTCATACACATCTATCCTCAATTAAAGTTCAAAATATAGATGCGTTTTCACGTCACACTAGGACACTGATTATCTAAGAATTCCTTATTAGGTGTGAAAAATTATAAGTGTAATAGTTAATAATAGGTCCAATAGTTTTTGAGTTATAGGACGTTCAAAAACTCGAAATGGTTCATGTAAATATTCGCACCGGCAGTACGTTGCCATTTTCTTTTCTGAACTTGGCTGACACACTGCCGTGTTTAGGTTTGCCGAAAACGACACGCTTGTCAAGCAGAATGATGATCGCAGTACCAGACTTCTCGCACCTTTGCCGCTACTTCCTATTGCCGATCTAGATATTTTAGAGTGTCTTCAGAGTCTATTTATAGTCTCTACACAACGTGCGACCAGTGAAAATACACACAAAACGAATATGTTACAATCTATACATATAAATAAAATTGGAATGTCTGTCTGCAATATCGAAATAACTGCCTTATATAGAGCTGATGGGATTATTTGCATGCCATTAAGACATCGATAACCATTTTTAAAATTTTTGTCTGTCTGTCCGGGATAATCTTCGGGATGGCTGAACCGGTTGTAATGAAACTTCACGAATAGAGAGCAATGTCAGGAGGCATCTAGGCTGTATTTTATCCCAAAAACATGCAAAAATGTTTGCGATATTATCGAAAAAATGATAAAATAAATGATCTTTGATTATCTTAAATCTAAATATAGCTGCATTGTGGTAATATAACTATTATTAGATTTAAGTTAGATAGACTAGAGACGAAGCCGGGGTGGGTCGATAGTATGTAATTTAACATTTTTTTGTTCTATTGTTGATTTAAATAATGACTCACCTTTTAAAATATTAAATATTTCATAAAAAGTTGTTGATCTTTACAAATAAATAAAATTGAAGTGTCTGTTTATAATGTCAAAATAGAAGCTTTTTACTAAATGCATATGAAAGTATATACGATACTTATAACAAAAACAGAATTTTTAAAATTTTTGTCCGTCTGTCTGTTTGTTTCAGCTAATCTCCGAAACGGCTGGAACGATTTCGACGGGACTTTCATTGGCAGATAGCTGATGTTATAAGGAGTAACTAAGGCTACTTATATTTTAGAAAAATAATTAGGGTTCCACGCAACATAATTAAAACCCTAAATTACACGCGGGCGAAGTCGTGGGGAACAGCTAGTTTACAATAATAAAGTAACTTCTTTAGTCTCATGTGTACGTTAACCAACTTTACCTTAGACATTAGTTTAAAAGTTTGAGATTCCTCTCACAAGTTTTAATGTTTGTGTTACGACATCGTTTGACTTACTTTTATTTTCATTTATTCTTACTAAAGTCGTCAGGAAGGAAGTTTCAAACGATCAAACGGGAATCCCTTAGAAAAGTTTACTAAAAACAGTTAACGTAATATGTAAAATCTATACATATTTTAAATTATAGTTTCGCTCCGCGTCAGTCCGTTTGTACATATTATGTATATTCGCGCTAATTCCTGAAACGAATGTAGGGATTTCAGTCGGTTTCTACCAATAGACAAACTGATTTACGAGGAAAGTTAGACACTTGTAAAAACTAACAAATGTTTTTTGTACTCTAAAAATTATCCCGCTCGTCCCAACTGAGACAATTTATTCGAACTTGATAGGCCTTGCTGGTGATGGCCGAGCGTTCAAGTAATTAATATCAGCGAAATAGAGATACGACGAGGCTCACGTGCAAATCTAAGGCCCGTATTAATAAACGTTACTCAACGACGAACTCAAGTGTGTAATCATTTGATACGGCCTCATTACAAAATCAGCTCTCAAGATCGTTGCTTATTAATAAACACATAAAAACAGTATCTCAAAACGCTGTACTTAGGAATACAGTTCTGTGACTTGCACTGAAGTATACACACTTGAGAGTCGAGTTTCGTTTATTAATCAGTGTGGCACTCAGCTGATATCGTAAACCTAAACCGCATCTTGAAATATGTTTATTAATAAGATCATAACCTCAAGATTGTACTCAAGTGCCGGTACTTGAGCTGAGTAACGTTTATTAATACGGGCCTAAGAGCGCTACGGTCACCACTGGTTATCCGGATACTTGTATCCAACCTTGCAAATCTGGGCCGGGTCTTGCAAACTGTCTTCTGTAAATCAGTTATGAACCAGAAGGAGGCTGATGAGCGGAATCAGGACAGAACAGACGACGTTTTCAAGGCGTTCGTAAAGGATTTGAATGAAATATGTATGAATGATTTAAACCTGAAGAATGTATGAATAATGTTAAGAAAGTTTTGGTGGATGCAGCCACCGAAGTATGTGGTGTAAGTAAGAGAACGAATGAAAGGAAAAATAATACGTTGTGGTGGGATGATGAGATTCGGATGGAAGTTGAAGCAAAGAAGAGAGCATGGCTAGATTTACTGGCAACCAAAGCTGGTAATTCTGGCGGTATGAATGATGAGATTGAAAGAAAAAGGCAGATTTTAGACTTATAAATAAGAGAGTAAAAGAAGTTGTTGAAAGGAAAAGCAAGAAAGAACGGATAAGAATGATAGAGGATATCTGATAACTTCAGGCAAATATTAAAATGTTCTGGAAACTCGTAAGAACTGCTTTGGGAAATTCAAAACAGCCTAGAATGAATGCTATACGAGACGAGAATGGCTGTATGCTGAATGATGAAGTTTCAATTTAAAGAGATGGAAGGAATACTTTGAAAGCGTGTTTATGAGTGAAGGTCGTCTAAATTAAGTGAAAAAGAAATTTCGAAAGAAGTGGAGAGAGGTAGGGAGATAAGTGTAGATGAAATAATGAAAGCAATGAAAAGCATGAAAGCAGGTAAGGCAGCCGGATATGATAGAGTATCACCGAAATGCTAAGGGCTGGAGAGAGTGTTAATAGGCCTGCTGTACACCTTGTTTAATTTATGTTGGGAACTGAAGCGGTACCGGAAGACTGGTGCAAAGCCGTTATAGTCCCAATATATAAAGGAAAAGGTCACAGCAGGACTGTAAAACTCTAAGTAGTATCAGCTTGCAACATTGTGGGTAAACTGTATGCTAAGGTGTTAATTGAAAGAGTTATGGAAGAAACTGATGGAAAAATTTGGGATGTGCAAGCTGGATTTAGAAAGGGAATGGGGTGTACGGATCAAGTATTTTCCATGCGCATGATTGCGGAGAAGTTTTTGGCCAAAAACCAGAAAGTTTTTTGTGCTTTCATGGACTTGGAAAAGGCTTATGACAGAGTGGACAGGAATGTGTTATGGCAAACACTTAACTTATTTGGTTTGAGCGCTGGTTTGATACAGGCATTGAAGTCTCTTTATAGGGACTCTAGTGCTTGTGTCAGGATCAACGGGGTCTACTCGGACTGGTTTGGCATCCAAAAAGGTGTCAGACAGGGCTGTGTAGCTTCCCCCTGGCTGTTTAACCTATTTATGGACAGTTGTTTGCAAACTTTGAAAGTTGAAGAATGTGGGTTGAGAATGGGTGAGTTAACCGTCAAATGCCTTTGTACGCCGATGATCAAGTCATATTTGCATCGTCGGCGGCCGAGTTGCAAATGATGGTTACTTTAATGAACCGATCATTAAAAGAAAGAGGTATGAAAGTGAACGCAAGTAAGACGAAAGTGATGGTTTTTGAAAGAGAAGAAAGTAAAACGTTATGTGAAATAAGAATAGAAGGAGTTGATTGAGCAAGTGGATGAGTTTGTATATTTGGGATGTTTATTTAGTAGGGATGGTAGATATGATAAGGATATAGAACGACGAGTGAACGCAGGAAATAGAGTGAATGGGGCTCTACACGCTATTGTGAAGAGTCAGAATGTGTCAAAAGGCACGTTTGGCAATTCACAATGCTGTGTTAGTCCCTACTTTAATGTATGGTAGTGAAAGTTGGGTCTGGCAGAAGAAGCATGAGTAGAATAAATGCTGTAGAAATGCGTTCATTAAGGAGTATGCTAGGGCTGAATCTGAATGACAGGGTGAGAAATAGTGTGATAAGAGAAAAGTGTGGTTTGCAAGATGACGTTGTGACCAGGATTAAGAAAGGAATGCTTCGGTGGTTTGGTCATGTAGAAAGGATGAACGAAGAAAGAGTGACAAAGCAAATTTATGCTGCAGAAGTGAACGGCAGAGTCGGAAAAGGACGCCCTAGACGAAGGTTTATCGACCAAATTGGCGATATATTGGAAATGGGCCAGATTAGGAGTACCCTTAACCGACGAGCGTGTATGCGTAGATATATGGATGTAAAGGAGGCGAGAGAGGTGTGCCAGGATCGTGCCAAGTGGAAGTCCGTAGTCTCTGCCTACCTCTGGGTGACAGGCGTGAGTGTTTATGTATTATGTATGTTTTCACGTCACACTAGGACACTGATTATCTAAAAATTCCTTATTAGGTGTGAAAATTATAAGTGTAATAGTTAATAATAGGTCCAATAGTTTTTGAGTTATAGGACGTTCAAAAACTCGAAATGGTTCATGTAAATATTCGCACCGCCAGTACGTTGCCATTTTCTTTTCTGAACTTGGCTGACACACTGCCGTGTTTAGGTTTGCCGAAAACGACACGCTTGTCAAGCAGAATGATGATCGCAGTACCAGACTTCTCGCACCTTTGCCGCTACTTCCTATTGCCGATCTAGATATTTTAGAGTGTCTTCAGAGTCTATTTATAGTCTCTTACACAACGTGCGACCAGTGAAAATACACACAAAACGAATATGTTACAATCTATACATATAAATAAAATTGGAATGTCTGTCTGCAATATCGAAATAACTGCCTTATATAGAGCTGATGGGATTATTTGCATGCCATTAAGACATCGATAACCATTTTTAAAATTTTTGTCTGTCTGTCCGGGATAATCTTCGGGATGGCTGAACCGGTTGTAATGAAACTTCACGAATAGAGAGCAATGTCAGGAGGCATCTAGGCTGTATTTTATCCCAAAAACATGCAAAAATGTTTGCGATATTATCGAAAAAATGATAAAATAAATGATCTTTGATTATCTTAAATCTAAATATAGCTGCATTTGGTAATATAACTATGTATAAATAATAGGCATTAACTTTTGATTTATTGCTATGGGCTAGCAGCATAAGAGGACTCTCATTACCCCATCACCCAAAGCAACTGGGATTATATCCCATAACATGGTGGCGTTTTATATACATGTGGTTTATGTATGTACATACAGAGGCAAAAATCCAAACAAAGCTGCGATAAATCTAGCTGTCAAGCGTGCTATCATCAATCTGCCTACCAAGCGTGGCATTTTTGGTAAATTTTCTTTCTTTCAATTGGAGAGTCCTACTGGGAGTATTGTTAAGTTCCACTGTATGTTGTAGACTATTTCATTACTCAGTCAACAAAATTAAGGAGAATCAGCTGTATAATGTATGTAAGCGGATTTCGATAATGTTATCAAATATATTTGATAGCTTCTGCTTGAGCCCCGCCCGCTCGGAAGAAGGGATACTTTGGAATACTTTTTCTGTAATTCTTTTTCAAGATCTGTGTGCCAAATTTCCTTAAGGCTTACGCGTGATGAATAACAATTCAGAATATTGGTATAGATTTCTTAGCCATGCAAACTTCTTTAACATTTTTTCGAAGTTCTTTATCGGACGGTACGGATTTGGCAGATGGGGGCTAGGCGATAAAAAGTGTAAGATTTTTCCGTCACGACCCCTTCTGACGTAGTGTAGACGGCCTTGGCGGCTATAAGAAAGTGAGATGGAATAATATCCATCTCCCTCGCACTTTTTCTTATCTTGCCATGAAAGAAATATTATTTTATTATAAATGACGCTTCATTTTAATAGACGCTAGTAATTAATTTATTTGTATTTGTTAATCAATAATATAATACGTTTATCAATAAGAATATACTACGAAAGGAACTTCGTTGGAACCGAGTGTTCCACGACACTCACGCAAGATTTTTTCTTTAACAGCAAAGTACGTTGTAAATTAGCACTTTAATTCACATTCAATAATAATTCTCGATGTGCCGGACCTTGTTTGTGTTATATACGGATACGGATGTCACAACATTTAACGCAAGAACTCTGCTGCTGAGCTATTACAGCTTATTATTTCAATTAGAAAGGTTATACACATTAGAATTTATAAAAATAACTTTATTACATAATGGTGTGCTTTTTTTCTATTTCGGAAGACGGGTAAATTAAAAACTTATCTAAAATAAAGGCCCATGTATGTAGAGCCATGCTGCAGCTATATTAGTAGTATAGTTGTTGCACGAATGGGTGGGCTCGACCGGGGAAGGACCACGCTCACAGAATACCAGCGTAAAATAGCAGCTTAATGCTGCTGTGTTTCGAATGGTGAGTGTAGAGAACCGGAGACCCTTTTTACTGGAAACGAGGCATTCCATCTTAGTCCTCACGGGTGACAACGCATCTGCATTTTGATTCTTTATTGAAGATAGATGTAGATGTCTATGGATCACAGCCACCACTTACCATGAGGTGGACTGTGTGCTCGTTTATCACCCTATTCTATAAAAAAGGTAACAGAGAAAAAGTGATACGGGGAGATGGGTATTAGCTTTTATTATTTTAATTCGTTATCAGCATATTTTTGTACGTGGTAAAAATATAACATGCATCTAATAAATAATATTATGACTGAATATAAAAGTGAAAAATGGATCTATTTTCTTTATACAACTGTAGTTTTTAATTTCACGATGTTTTCTTTAATCATATGAATAAATTTTTATCTGGTGATTGAAAAATGGACCCTAGTAAATGCAAATTTACATCATTACACGAAATCTTATGACTTTTAACTGTTAAAGAGACTGCTGGTTACCTTAGTCCACAGGGATGAACGCTGCTGCATCTTTATTCATTATCCAGGTTTGATTAAGCCACAGTATCCACTGTCCTTCGGTCACCCTCACTTCTAATAAAAAAAATATCTGTCATAAACTAGGCTTGCCGGAACGAGGGTGCCACTTAAGAACCATTCTTTCGCAATAGGGTTGCCGGTGCGTCTTAGTTTTCCGCTTCAATCGCGCGCGATAATAATGCCGCGTAAAAAGTTATAAAATTATGATATTTCGAATTTTCATACTACATAATATGAACGCAGAACGATGAAAAGTTATTTACTTTCGTCGATGGAGCATTTTACTTTCTTAAAGGTAACTTGGTCCACAAAATAAGATCTTACTTTTATGTTATGAGCCATTTCTCTCCCTGAAATGTTTGAGCTTCTCTATTCTACTTGCAATCAAATTTAAGTATTTTGTAAATATTCCAATAAATTTAGACCAATGGGTCTTATTACGTTATACAAAACTATTTTGGTTTTTAACATTACTTTAAACAATACTAACTTTAGAACTTAAGAAAACCTGCATATTTGTAAGGTGATTCAATTATCGAAAAACTACTTTATACTCAGATTTTTGTTATTATCTCGAAAACTGTGTGCGAGTAGCTCGCTGCTATTTGGTCTACCCACACTGGGATTACAAAAGTAAAGTGATGTGCGATATAGAAAATTGTTAACTGAAATTTCTAGAAACTATGAATTACACTTAAAACAAAAGTCGAAATACTGCTATAAATTGTGTAGGGAATATAGGATCTGTGCTCGATGTGGACCTAGCAATAGATTTAGAGGCAGCGTAGAATGCAGTATCAGTGACAGGGAGACAATCACAAAATTCAAACACGACTAGAACCAAAACCAACCAACTACGTATTCGCATAAAACTGACCCGATTATGATTGAAGCCAAGGGCCCGAGATGTAGTAACCAACTTAAAATAACATAAATACGGCAGTATTTTCTTAATGGACGCTGGTCACTACCTGTCACAGGAATCATATTTATACACAGAATATTTATCTTCTTTACTTACAAGTAAAGAAGAAAGGCTCTTTACTTCACTTTTCTTTTATTCACGATGCTGTGTAAATAACTACCTTAATGTATGGCAGTTAAAGTTGGGTGTGGCAGAAGAAGCATTAAAGTAAAATTAATGCTGTAGAAATGCGGTCATTAAGAAGTTTTTTTATAGGATTGGGTGACAAACGAGCACACAGTCCACCTGATGGTAAGTATCTTAGAGCTGACTCTAAATCAATCTCTCAAGAAAAGTTTTGTTTACAAGAAGATGTTGGGACTAGGTTTAAGAAAGGAATGCTTTGGTGGTTTGGACATGTAATTAGGAAAGATTGATAAAGCAACTTTATGCTGCAGAAATGAGTGCCAGAGTCGGCAAGGGACACCCGAGATGGAAAGTTATTTAAAAAAATTTGCAATATTTAAAAAAGGGTCCAAGTTAAGAGTACATATGGATGTGAAAGAAGCGAGAGTGGTGTGTCAGGATTATGCTTAATGGAAGTCTATAGTCCAAAGAGTATTGCTATAATCTCTACCCACACTTCATGGTCACAGGCTTGAAAGTTTATGTCATTATGTTCTTTATATATGCCATATATGTTAAATAATGACTGCCTCGTTGGTCTAGTGGTTGTAGTAGTACGACTACAGATCATGAGGTTCCGGGTTCGAATCCCGGTCGGGCCAAAAAAAATCAGTTATCGAGTTTTTCCATCAAGAAATTCTCAGTAGCTACCCGAAGTCTGGAAGTTGCCAGTGTCTCACCCCGTGCCTCGGAAAGCACGTAAAGCCGTTGGTCCTGCGCCTGATCTCTCTCCGGTCGTGTCGGTTTACCGTCCCATCGGACTGTGAGAGTGAGGGAATAGAGAGTGCACCTGTGCTTGCGCATACACTTGGGCACTATAATCCTGTCTTGCGCCGATGGATAGTCTCCGTTGAGACTGGCCGCCGTGACCGAAAGTCGGTCTGGAGGACATTATATGTTAAATAAATAATATGCACGTACTAGCATTCTTAGAACTCAATCTTAGAACCTGTTATCAACGAATTTTATCTGTTTTGAGAAATGAGAATATTTTCCTCCTGAATTTTATAAAAGCAGAAAAGTTTTGTGAAATTGGAATATGGCCAAGTAACGGCTAAGGCGACAACAAAACATTTTACAACTTTTGTAATAAATTCTCTATTGAAGTAGAGACCACTCTAAAAGTTGACACTGATAGAATTTCTTTTTATCAAAAGGAGCAGTCGTTTAAATTTAAAAAAAAATTTTTTTGTAAAAGAATATCTAATATTCTACAACTCACATTTATGTACGGTAAAATTATATCTTTCTTATAATAAGTATATCCTCTCCAGACCTTTCTTCGGACACGGTGATAAGTCTCGATGGAAACTACCCATCTGCACAGGACATAATCATAGTGTACAAGTGTGCGCAAGCACAGGTGCACTCTCTAGTCCTTCATTCTAGTAGTCCGATTGGACGGCAATCCGGTACTGACTCCGGACTGCAACTGAAAATTTCTTGACAGAAAAGCCCATTAACTGATTTTCACCTGACTCGGGATTTGAATCTGGCACCACATGATCAGCGCTTACGACCACTAGACAAACGAGATAGTCAAGTTTGTCTTATACAAAATTAAATTAAATTACAAAGAATAGAAGCGTATAAATTATATCAAATTGCATTTTATATTTTCTGTTAAATTATTTTAACCTCATTTTTAGCATCGATAGTTGGTTCTGCAGCATTCATTAATTTGGATAACACTAGCGATGCGGAGGTGAAATATTTTTATCGCGTTATGTTTTAATTTTATTTCATACTTATATAAAATAATATTTTTTGAAAATGTAAGCATTTTCATTCTTAAAAATGTACAAAGCAAGTTGATTGTAAAGTGTAACGACAGTTTTACAGCCCTTCACAACTCCACTGCATAACATAGGCCTCCCCCAAGGAATGCCACAAAGCACGGTCCTGAGCCACCTGCATTCAACGACTTTCCGCATGTCTTATCAGGTTGCTACTCCATCTAGTGAGGAACGCGTAGAAAGAACGAATGAGTGACAAACTCGGAAAGGGATTCTTTAGACGGAAATTTATCGACCAAATTGGCGATATATTGAAGATGGGCCAAGTTAAGAGTACCCTTAACCGATAAGCGTGTATCCTTACGTGTAGAGGTATATGGATGTGAAAGAAGCGAGAAAAGTGTGTCAAGAAATAGAAGTCTGTAGTCTCTGATCTGCGTGAGAGTTTGTATGTATATATATTCTACGTATATGTATAAAAAAACGCACGGAGCGAAAAAAAGAAAAGATTAACTTGTACCTTTTTTTAAAGCCGGCTAAAAATCCTCCGGAATAGGGTATTTTACACCATGTACAAATAAATCAAAAAATATATATTTGTGATAGATTTTGTAAAAAGTAAACGAGAAATATTGATTTCTATTTATAAAAATGCATTATAAATTTTATATTTCAATATTAAGAATATTTTTTTATCTGCGCCTCAAATCTACAAAACGCTGTCCGCCATATTAGATACCATAGAGAACAAGCTAATGAGCTGTGTTATTTCGACATTTTTTAAGTTATCATTACGATTTATGAGCTTTATTCCGAATTTTATTGAAAAGACATCATGGAAGACGGATTCGTAAAAGCAGAAAGTACTAATTTTTATTCTATTAATTCGAATTCGTTTAACAGAACCCATAATCTTATATTGTGTGTAATTTTCCAGCTAAAACATGCAATAATCTTTATGACATTTGAAATCAACGCGAGTTTATAACTTCGCTTTTAGCACTAATGTTATAGATATTAATATATATATAAGCTTAGGTGAGAAAAATTTTTGTTATATTATTTTTTTGTACAAACCATGTCATTATTCCCATATTATAGAAGAAAACACGAATTAAGTAAAACACTGCAATGCACTTGCAAGTGCTGTCAAAATGGCCCACAAAGGGCGGGACAGACGAGCGACGAACCTAATCAATTACAAAATTTGACTTGCACCTATCATGTCATGATGTCTTGTTTTGTATAAACGATAGTTAAATATAAGTCATACTTACATCAAAGTGATCTTCACAGAAGTATAGTTTAGATTTTGTAGACAATGCCTTCGGGTCTCTTCTTGCCAGTTTTAACCAAGTATTTCTCATATTTAAATCAGTTGGCACTTGAATTCATAACTTCCCCGGCGTTCATATGCTCGTATTTTTGCATTCAGGCACAACACAACAATGATATAGACGATAACTCATTTTTAAAAATCCAAAAGTATAATATACTTTATGATTGCAAAATCGGCAAAGTTCTAGGGCAGTGATATCACGAGTTGAACAGCATGACGGTTATCATTTTCACACGAAAATTTAAAACGATAGATTAAAAGTAATTTTTATGGCACTATTCGGTTTAAAAAAATTATATAAAAATTATAGTGGTTCATTATCACTCTAGGATTCATTTAAAACACTTTTTGAAAATTGGTGTAATACCCTATGTAGGTTATTTTTGCTGAATTTAACCCATTTAGACCTGAAATAATTTTTTTCTATAATACGTGTTATTGTCTATTTTATTATATTGTATGGTGTCATAGAAGATTAAAAAAAATCAAAAAATATTACAATAGCATGGGGAGGTGAAAAGGCCGTATAGTATGTGATACAGTAGGCTTGTACGTAAGCATAAATACCAAAGTTAGTACAGAAGGTTTTTATTACAGAAGGTCAAAACTGAAAATTTTATTTATTTATTTAACAATTACTTCATCGGCACTATGATTTCCTTTGTGTGGACAGTATGTCTGAAATTCATGGGATAATTTTTTCAAAGTGGACGTACTTTAGCAAATTTCTCAGACTTACCCAACTGGAAGTTATCTGCACAGTGGAGATTTAACAATATGGCTGAAAATCTATCACGTGATAATGCTTTGACAATAAGTTAATTTCTTGTGTCAGGCGTATTTTCGCAATACATTCGCCTTCTATTCACTTGGGAGTAGCTACTGACCAACAAAATGCCCGCAGCACACTTCATTTCCTCTATTTTAACATCAGCAGGAAGATTATTATCCCTAAGTATTTGTTAGTCTCAGTAGTGAGTAATTGATAAACTTCTTCAGAAAAAAATAAGGAAAACCACTCGATTGGCGATTTTTGTTGTGGAACATGTAATATGGGCTTCCATGTCGGAGTGACTTGAGCGTAGTTTTTCTTTATAAAATTATACTTTCTGGCTATATTATGTAATGGCTCGCATACTTCTGGTTCCTGATCTACTTCCTGATCTGCTTCAGCTCCAAGACTAGACTACAAGATCTTTTTCCAATGCTTGTATACTTGTTCGATGCAGCTCTGCATTTGTTCTCAACAATCTTGGTGGTAGGATGTTGATTTGGACGTTATCTTCATCTCCATTATCTTCATCCGTCAATTCCTCATTTGCAAGTACAATTAAATATATACAAGTAAATATTATTTTCTGCACAGGTATTTTCAATTTCATCGTCTTCTAACCATGTCATTCAATGACAATAATCTGAAATCCGGAAAAAGGCAATGATGTTACATGTTAGCCTACTATATCAATACTGTATAAAAAAATACACTAAAATATATAAAACCATGAAACTAACTCATCATATTTGCTTTCTGACTTTTATTTTTACCGTAAATTTATTAAACATACAAAATATTTAGGATAAAATTATGAGTTCTTACCGTTTTGATGACATCTTGGAGTTGTAAAGAACAAATCACCCTCAAAACATGTAGGTAAGCACCTTTAGAGGACACTGGCACCAAACTTTAACAAATTCTTATGGAAGGTACTTAATAATATTTTTTTACTTCTGGTGTATCGCATGTGACACGATAGGTCTAAATGGGAAGTGGTGGTACAACTTTTGAAAATTAAATTTTATTCAAAATAATGTTAATAATTATAGATAGAACACTAAATTCTCTACGTATAGAACACAACAACATCAGTACATGTATTTAATAGCAATAAGAGAATATTCTTGCTAAAAATCTCGTTTTTGGATTAAATAATATTTAACAATTCATAAATAATCAACCTGCCTAGCGTAATTACGCAAATGCTCTTTGCAATGGGGAAAAGGCCCATGCCCGGCAGAAGACTTTAATGGGCCAATGAAGAATAAATTAAGAAAGCCGCATTAGAACAGAAAATTCGATAATACATTAATAAAATAACATGCGTGAGTGTCGTGGAACACTCGGTTGGAACGAAGTTCCTTTCGTAGTATATTATTATTGATAAACTTATTATATTATTGATTAACAAATACAAATAAATGAATTACTAGCGTCTATTAAAATGAAGCGTCATTTAAAATAATATTTCTTTCATGGCAAGATAAGAAAAAGTGCGAGGGAGATGGATATTATTCCATCTCGCTACCTTATAGCCTCCAAGGCCGTCTACACTACGTCAGAAGAGGTCGCGACGGAAAAATCTTACACTTTTTTTCGCCTAGCCCCCATCCGCCAAACCTGTACCGTCCGATAAAGAACTTCGTTCCAATAAAAATTTAAATAAGTTTAAATTATTTATTAATTATGTAATCAAGACTTTTCGCATTATAGACAGACACAAATTTTAAAACTGTGCTATGATTCTTAGTCAACAAGTTAGGTGGGGAAAATGTATTTCATATTTGCCAAAAATTCATCTTATGTAAAAAAATCCTTAATGCCATAAAGATTTTCAGTATCATTTTCCATTAGTCTCCGAGAGCGGAGAATCTATGTAGTGTAGAACCTAAAAAATTGACTTTAATAAAAACTTAAAGTCGATTTTAAAGAACTAAAAAGAATGAAAAAAAAGAGAAAAGTGTTTACTCCTTTCTAAAAGGCCGACAACGCACCTGCAATTCCCCTGGTGTTGCAGTTGTTCATGGGCGGTGGTAGTCACTTACCATCAGGTGAGGCGTATGCTCGTTTGCACCCTCTCCTATAAAAAAAAGATTGAAATAATTTCACATTCCGATGTCGGTGCTAAGATCTAGTGTATAGAAGAATTAAAGCGCTGACATCGGAATGTGAAATTATTTCATTCTTTTGCCTGACGATTTTTACCCGACTGTACCAAATGGAGGATAATGTTTTTGAGTGTATATTTGTAGCCTAAACAACTTGATGGCTTTTAATTTAAGGGGTGTAATTAAATTCGTCTAAGTTGTAGAATGATGTAATTTATAAAAGGTTGCTCTATTAAGTAAACTTCTTTCGTATTCGGGTATTTAATAAAGGTTTTTACCATTGGGCTTGTTTGCTTTCTTTGTTGTGCAATTTTCATTAACTTCCCTTTTAGGGGTTGTTGTGATAGTTGCGATATTAAAAGTTAAATCTCAGTCCAGCCTCAATAACGTACAAACGTGAAAACATCGGTACGTTCCTAAGTAAGCAAAGTTTTATCGTCTCACACATCTCGTTAAAACATGGTAATTCGCCACCAAACTAACTTCATTCGTCGCGTGTGTACACATACTGAATACCTGATAAAATTAGCAATTAAATTGATTCTCTCGGTTTTATTTGAGAATTTGTAGTTGGTAGTGAGGGCAGACTGAATAGAAATAGAAACAGAATTGTTTAATTCTTTATAGATAAAAATTCGAATGTATTTTTAAATATTTTTTTAGAAGTAAAACTTGCTTGCGACTTGCGTGCGACTTGAGGGAACTCGGATCATTTTTCGGTCGGAAGCAACGTTGTAGGGTAAACAGTATAATGATTGGCACTTTAGGCTGATTTCTACTTGTAAGCGGTTAATTCTCGTAAATAAACAAAATTGTTATATTTTTTATTGTTTTATTGGATTTTAGTTTACGTAGTCATAAATAAAATGATGCATTAAGTTTAAAAAGAAATGTTGAATTAATTTAAAAATCTAATTAAACTTTTTTCTAGAGAATGTTACAATCATTGCCACTTTATCACAGTAAATAGCACTGTAAGTTAAGTATAATCATTGGCACTATTGGAAGTCTTAAAAAGTTATACCCTTATCTTTCTAAACTCCATCTTATTGTTATAAAACTTATTTTGAACAAATCTTCATCAAATATTTTCCTTAGATCTTCATCTGAAAGCGGTTTCGTTGGTCTACCATTCTATATTTCTTTCTTTCTTTGGATACATTTTTGTGATGTGCCTCTTTCTACCGACTTCAAAAAGGAGGTGGTGCTCAATTCGACTGGATGTTTTTTTTGTTTTTATTATGTGTGTTACGTCACAACTTTTTCCTGGGTGAACCGATTTCGATGATTCTTTTTTTATTTGATAGTTGGTGCTTCTCATGTGGTCCCATATAAATTTGATCACGGTCTGATCAATAGCTTTTGAGTTATTCTTAATAATTTATATTAAATTCGGTTGTACAAAATTTTTAATTTTAAATTATTAGTAAAACCTTTCGTGTTTTCTCAATATTTTGTAGAAATAGACCTTTATTTCGGTTTTTTCTGTTCCATTATGTGTTGGTAATTTATTTTCTTTATAAATTCTTTGGATTTAGTAAAATATTCTCTAGATATTTTGTAGATAAAAGCTGCAGTCTCTTCATCCTATATTGTAGTTGGATAGTTACCTATAGTCACATTAAATGTTTCTGCTTCAGTAATTCTTTCAACCTTTTCTGAATTTGTGGTATTGACTGGTTAGATTAAACATTTAGAGAGTATTATAATGTCAGAGTTTTTGGCTTTATTCGTCTTCTTTTGTTTGTCAGTTTGTTTTTATATTTGGCCGTTAATTCAATTCTGCTTTTTCCATATGTGCCCAATTTTTTCATTGTTTTTCTAGCTCCATAGTTTACGAATCTTCACTTGTCAGCACATAATAACAGTTTTGTTTACCTGCTTTTTGCTTTTTGATAGGTATTTGGCAATGGCAAAAACTCTATAAATATTTTTAGGGCTTTCTAAAATATTTTTGTTTGCTTTCTACATCCACGATCACCCATTCACCTCCAACAAATTCTAAATTTGCTTCCTAGTTGATGAAAAACATAAGAGTTAGTTTTCTTTCTGATAGTCAACAATAATCTCTGCAGCTTGTGCAGTCTGGTACTGATAAATCATTATTAAGTGAAAGAATACAAGGCAAATTTGATACAGGTATTTCTGATTCAGTCGTTATTAGTCGTCATTCTTAAAATATTTGGTAATTCATATGCAAGGAACGGTGATCATCTAAAATGACTTGCTGTGATTTCGAAAGCATCACACATTTTGTGTAATCCACTTTGTCTGGACTAAATGGGCACAACCCACATGTCTCATAACCATTTCATAACGTGCATTCAGGTTAAGGGCTATAAGTATTATGGCGAGACTTGGGCAAAGTTGCGCCAGCTCAAGATAGGTGTGGCTTTTATGACCATCTACAAAAATAATCACTCAAAAATGACATTCTTTATTGTAGGACTAATGATAAACGTTTTATTCGTAATAGATAAAAAGTTCTACCTTTATCCACCTATTTTCTGATAAGTAAATAACGTATTTAAGATAGTAAATACCCTCTCTATAGGCACTAACTTTTGAACGACTGATTGCATTTTCTATAGGGGGAAAATAGTCGTAGGTTATACCGTCTACTCCAAAGGACAGTGATACAAGACTTCGATTAGGCATGATTCACCTCATAGACTTTCTATTCTCCCTCTAAAAAAAGGTTAGGTTTGGGGTTTTTATTCAAAAACCCCACACCATTGACATTTTTTATATGACATCGAAAACTGTGTCAGGACCAGGTCGACTTTTCAGCTTCTTAGTTTTTTGACTTTACTTATTTAGCGGGAACTGTGAATTTCGCGTGGAATGTTAAATGTTTGTGCGTCAGTTATTTCCCTATACGATTTTCATAGCTTCCAAAGCGCCCGCTCTTAACTATCGGTATACTTCATCAATCTAAAATATGAAAAAGGTAAGTCATAATTATTGGCACTACTCAAAGGATACAGTAATTGGCAGTGTCAAGAATAGATTTTGGACAAAGGAAAGAAAGTATAGTGATTGACATATATGCCAATCATTATGTAGTCAAACAAATTAAAGTATAGTCATTAGCACAATTAAAAATGCCGATGCGTCTTTTTCACAACGATAAAATAACGTTTAATATGCTTTAATGATGAAAATTGATAAAAATAGATAGAAACTTGCATATAAACTTACCTAAAAATCATTTTTTGTCTCAAAATTTAACCACAAACCTTAACTTTTTGTTAAATTTTAACGGATTTGTCCAAACACATTTTTAAAACGGCCTTTATAGGAAAATAATTGACGGTTTAAATATAAATATGTGTTGTTAGTATAAGAAATCATGTATCCTAGCAATATCTGTGATATAGAAAAAGGAAAACGTTCTTAATATTTAGATTAAATTAGCAAAGTGCCAATCATTGGGGGAGTGCCAAAATTAGTACTGTTTACCCTAAGTAAAATCAGACCGTTTACGCAGTTTCCGCATACGCAGTTTCCGCATAGATATATCGACGCATCGACTGACTATGGTATAGCGTGAGTAGGTATATATTCATCATCCTAATTATAGACTGTATCATGTCCACTACTGAACATGGGCCTCCATACCCAAGGAATGCCACCAAGCATGGTCTTGTGCCACCTGCATCCATCAACTTCCTGCATCTCTTATCAGGTAATCACTCCATTTAGTGGGGGCCGCCGTATACTTCAGGTAATCACTCCATTTAGTGGGGGCCGCCGTATACTTCGCTTACCAGTACGAGACGGCCACTCAAGATCCTTTCTTCCCCATCGGTTCCTCGAGGCGTATGGCCGGTCCATTTTCACTTCATCTTACTGAGTTTTTGCGCTACGTTGGTTACTTTGGTTCTACCGCGAATATCCCCAGCTCTCCTTTTGGGTCGTATGGCCAACAGTGAAACACCACGTCTCATATCCATACCTGACGTTATCATTGGCAACACGCACTAATTGTACACTATTGTTTTCAAGTTTCGAAGTATACGCGACAAAAAGATGTATCGTGATCTCCCGACCGCTGCCCAGCCGAGTCGGATACGTCGATTGACCTCTCAGTCAAATTTCAACTTACCAGTTGGATATTTTGTCGTAGGTAAACATACTCGTCAACAACATCGAGCGTAGTGCTCCCAACAACTACCAGCATAGGTGTACGTTACACATAACCTTTGTTCGACTTCTTGCCTTGATCTTCAAAATAGTCTGCGTTACCACTATATTTATTCATTATAGAATAGTCACAATAACTTCTTCTATGTTAACAAAAACAATTAAAATCGTACGTGTGATTTAGAAGTATTTTATGACACAAAAAGTAGAATAACTTCTCATCAAATGTATCTCTGTGTCATACGACGAGTATTAGAACAATTTATTATTTATTTAGTCTTAATATCACTGAAATTGGACATTTCGTTCAGGAAACATCATAAAATGAAATTATGTTACCCAAGAACATCGCGGCAAACCGTGTTTTTTCAAGAAACTCGCACCTAGATGGCGCGATAAATATTATCAATCGCACATAATCGTTTTTAATGTAAATGGTTAAAGCTTAGGTCACACAAAGGAAGTCTGGTTAGCGTTCTGAGAGCTGGAATTTTTGCAATTAGAGTTGTAATATATCCTGTCACAGAGGCAGGCCAGGACGGCTGCGATGTTGTACCGATACCGGGGAGAACATTATTACAAACAGGTTGATGCCATGTGGACCTGGCGTGAGGTGGTCTGGGGGCTCGAGTTGTATTTTCCTTTATAGTCAAAGCTACTCATCACATAGCGTGACGATTAAGGTAAAGCCACCCTAAAACGAGGGAGGGTTATGTTAAAAAGTGGACTTGTTTGGGCTGACGAAGAAGTGGAATAAGAATAAGATATTTTGATAAACTTACAAACTAACGCTTTTCTTTTGTTTCAGGTAAGTTCAGCACGTTTTGCTCGGCAACATATCATGCGAATTGTGGTTTGTATTTAATTTTGATTTGACTACCATTTTTGTAATAAAATATGTATGTAGTGTCCTACATACATATTTTATTAATGTAATACTCACGTCAAGGGCTAACTAATACATAGGCGCACCGCTAGAGGGCATCACCAGTATCACCAGTACCAAAATAAACCTAAACCAAAATGATGGAAGAAGTTCTAAATGCGCTAAAAACAATAAAAAAAGAGCTAGACGAACAAAGAAATGAAATCAGAGAATCCGGAAAAAATGTTACGGAACAAGTCATTCAAAATATTAGCAGTTTATTAGAGAAGAAATTTTTGGCCTGGGAAGGAAAACTTGGAGAAATGAAAGAAATAGTGGAGAATCAAGAAAAAAGAATCTATTATCTGGAAAAACAAGCAAGAGTAAGAAATTTGGTATTTTTCGGTATCGAGGAAAACGAAACATCATATGAGAGTTTTGAAAAGAATATAATTAAATGGCTAGAACAATATTTCTCTACTAAACTGACCTACAGTGACATTCAGGAGGTAAAAAGACTAGGTAAGAAAGGAGAGAGACCACGTCCAACTGTAGTAACTTTCACAACCCTAGGAATAAAAATTAATATATTAAAACAAAAAAGAGTGCTGAAAGATACACAATACTACATGAAAGAGGACTACCCTAAATATGTACTTGAAAAAAGGAAGGAGCTACAGGAGCAACTGAAACTAGAGAGAGAAAAAGGAAACACAGCCATACTCAAATATGATAAACTGATTGTATCAAAATACCACAGTAAAAGAAAATTCCCGTCATCACCAGACTACATCACGCTAACTAAACCGGACAAGCATACTCAAGCTAGTAAAAAAAACAAGACACAACAATCTGGCAAAACAGCCACTAGGTCAAACAGCATTTCAGAAGGAGTTATAAAACCTAGCATGCTCAACTTCTTGGTCAACAAAAATATAACCAAAACTAACAACAATCAAGAAAATAAAAGTGAGAACATATAACAATTACGCCCCTCCTACCACACAGATGCCACAATTGAACAAAAACATAGCCGAAATAATCTTCCAATCCGGTTGGTCACCGTGGAAGAATATGACCAAAACCCTCCAATGAATACATCACCAGAGAAAAACAATACCCTACATAAATATCAGCTAACGGTTGCAACATACAACGTCCAGACTCTTTCATCATATGATCGCTTGCTTGAACTTCAGGAAGCTATAAGAGATATAAAATATGATATAATTGGAATATCGGAAATGAGAAGACATGGAAACAAAATAGAAGAATACGAAAACTTTATAATGTGCTACATAGGACAAACTCCTGGCAAATACGGGGTCGGTTTTATAATAAACAAGTCCCTCAAAAACAACATAATAAGTTTCAATGGAATAACAGAGCGAGTCGCAATACTAAATATAAATAGGCTAGGCCATAAGATGTCCCTGATACAAGTGTATGCACCAACGGAATCAGCAAGCGAATTTGATATTGAAGAATTCTACAATACAATCGAGAAAGCCCTGGATTCAGCACACAAAACCATAATACTAATGGGAGACTTTAACGCTAAGGTTGGAACTCCCAAAGCGGAAGAATATTTAGTTACTAAAAAGCACGGATACGGCGAAAGAAACGAAAGAGGACAGAGACTGGTAGACTTTGCGCTCCAACATAAACTAACGATAATAAACACATGTTTTAAAAAAAAACCAAATCGTAGATGGACCTGGCGATCCCCTAACGGACAATATAAAAACGAAATCGATTTTATCTTGTCAAACCAACCAGAAATGTTCCAAAACATCGAGACGTTGAACCTGAACTACCATTCGGACCATAGAATAATTAGATCAACAATAACATTAACCAAACGAAAAATATCTAGAGCCAAATTTACAAATAGCCAAATTAGTCAACTTAAGAGCACAGACGAAATAAACAAATACAATGAAAGTCTAATATCACAGCTATCTGCAACTCCAACTCCCTGGGAAAACACCTCGATACAACATTGTTACGACAGAATAGAAAAGGCCATCACTTTTAGTTTAAAACAAGCTCGCCCAAAGAGAGAAGAAAACAAACAACATAAAATACTATCGGCAAGTACAGTAAGGCTATTAAAGAGAAGAAAGGAATTACAGAGAACTAAAAACAAATCACAAAGCGATAAAAAGGAACTTTCCGCACTACATAAAGTAGTCAACAAATATATAAAAGCAGATTATGCAAAATATAGACAAGACACAATAAAAGAACATCCACAAAGCACTGGAAGTACAAAGAAGGCCTACAAGAAACTCAGAACTAATACAACATGGATAGGAGGACTGTGAAAACAAGATATAGAACTGTACACTAGAGACGATATCATTACTACCGCAACAGAATTTTACAGAAATCTATACAGCAACAAAGACACAACAACCATAAATTTCGACAAAGAAATAAATGACATACAAGAAAGAAACATTAAAGCAATAGAGGCAACAGAAATAATAGAAACAATAAAGAAACTGAAGCTAGATAAAAGCCCTGGTTCAGATAACATTACGAACGAAGCACTGAAAAAAGCACACATAACTCTAGCTGCACCATTAGCTGAACTGTTTAACATGATTCTGCAAAATTCTGAAACACCGTCCCAATGGTCCGAATCCAACATCATATTGATATATAAAAAAGGCGACCCGAAAGACATCGAAACTACCGACCAATTAGCTTGCTATCGAGCCTATACAAATTATTCTCCACAATTATAAAAACAAGGATTAGTGACACATTGGAAAAAAAGCAACCGGTAGAGCAAGCAGGCTTCAGAAAGGGTTTTTCAACGGTTGACCACATCCACACACTTGAATTAATTATGGAAAAGTATCAGGAAAACCAAAGAACACTTTATATAGCATTCATTGACTACCAAAAAGCTTTTGATACGGTAAGACATATAAGCATCTGGGAAAGCCTGAAGGAACAAGAGTGGAGGAAAATATGTAAAATCATCAAATCCATATATAACAACAATAAGGGTAAAATCAAGCTAGAAACCTCAGGCCCTTGCTTCCCAATAGAAAGGGGAGTTAGACAAGGCGATCCGCTGTCTCCAATAATATTTATAGCCGTCCTCGAGGCGATCATAAACAAGCTAGACTGGAGCAAAAGAGGTTTATACATAAATGACACTTACTTAAGCCACTTAAGATTCGCTGATGACTTAGTACTGCTATCGGAATCATTCTCCCAGCTACAGAACATGGTAGAAAACCTACACCTAGCTAGTATAAAGGTGGGACTAGAAATGAATATTACAAAGACTAAGACAATGACAAATAGCTTGAAAAGATCAATATTAGTTAATAGCAAACCATTGGAATACGTTGATAAATATGTCTATCTTGGAAAACTATTAGTTTTGACAGGAAAATAAGAACATAGAAATAGAAAGAAGAATCCAATTAACATGGAACAAATACTGGAGTTTCAAGGACATTTTAAAAGTAATATGCCACAAGCTATTAAAACAAAAGTCACGAACTCGAGCCTCTTACCTTGTTTGACATATTGTTGCCAAACGTGGAAATTCACTGCTGAAATAAGAAAAAGATCAACGTCTGTCAGAGGACTCGAACGAAGTATGCTAAAGATAAGGAAGCTGGATAAAATACGACACACTAAAATAAGAAATATAACTAAAGCAACAAACGCTCTGAGATACGCACAAAAATTGAAATGGAAGTGGGCAGGACATGTTGCGCGGCTAACTGATCTTAGATGGACCAAAAAAGTAACATTCTGGAATGGCCCAATAGGCAAAAGAACAAGAGGAGACCTATTACAAGATGGAAGACGATATTAAAACAATAGCTGGTTCAAACTGGAGACAAGTAGCTCAAGATAGAGTCAAATGGGCATCACTGGAGGAGGCCTTTACCCACTATGGGGTTCCGGTAGATTAAATAAAAAATAAGATTTGACAAATAAATATATTATTGTCAAAAATAGTTATACGTAAATAGATAAATATAAATTTATGAAAGATTATACTACATAATAAAGTTATATAAAACATCAGTTATATAAATATTGTCATATAGGTACATATACTTTAGATATAGATAAATATATATTAAGCAAGTAATAAATAAATAACATAGAATAAACCAAACTAACACATGCATAGATTATAAGAAATGTCAATTTACAGGAAATAAAGGCCTTTTTATTTTATTTTATTTTATGTATGTAGTGCCACCATTCTTAACTTTTGCCACTGCACGCTACACTGCTAGTTTGCTCAGATTTATCGCAGATTAATGATTAAAAGTAAAAATACAATACACGACTACCTCAGAAGGAGGGTAACGTTTTTAGAGTTTATTTTAGTAATGTGTATATAGGTATGTATGTATGTGGGAATGTATGAGTGTATGTATGTTACTTTTTGCGTTCTGTAGCCTAAACGGTTTGACGGATTTTAACATATTATTTTATGTCGTTACATTCGTCTTAGTTTCGGAAATAACATAGAATATATATAAATTTTAGTAAACTCTTTTAGGCAGTTTTTAATTACTACTTTAAGTATTGGGTTTCATTACTTATTATAGACCGTATGTGAGTGCTGATATGGTCTAAGATAGTAAAGCATACTGGCTTATCTTAACGAAAGTTTATTCACTCTTACCCAATAGTAAATATTGAGTAAATAAATAAAAAAATAAAAAAGTTTGGAAAATGATTAAAATTAATTACATATTATAGCTTGTTATCTAATAATTTCCAATAACACTGATGGCACAGGGAAGATAGGATGCAATGCCACAACGATCGCCATCGCCATGCCCCTATGTGCAATTTTAGTTCGAGGTTCAATCGATTTCATTGGCATTTAAATAGAAAAACGTTACAAAGCTATAGTACTCAACAACTCTATTCAGTCACCCGTCTCACGAATCGACAGGGTTTTTATAATAATATGAAAAGATTTTTTTTCGATATAAGAAAACATTATATTTTGGCTACTTTTATAACATAAGGTTCCTTTCGACACGACAAAATAAACTACGCAAGTACTCTTTTTGTATTTTTTTACTGTCATAATAAGTGAAAAATTGACCCACGGTAACAGGTTCGTGTTATAATACCAACCCCACAAGCAACTCCTGTTCACAAGTACGACAAATGTGAGGCCAAAGCCCGTCACAGCCATATTCTCATATTAAAGACAACTTGAACCCGCCATAAAAGTGTAACAATACAAAAATAAGGCATTATATTTCTTTGCAAGACATTTTTATACATTTTTCTTTTCGTTCACTGAAGAATCCTTTTTGTAATAATTTTTTCTAACCTTTTTTTTCAGTCACGCCTGCCAAGCGTGTAGTGTGAGAATTTTTTTAAAATATTCATGCCTATTGTCCGATTCTTTGAAATGCCTATGTCCAGTGTAGAACATTATAAGGCTGTTAATGTCACAAATCTTCTTTTTTTTTATAAAACTATTGTGACAAACGAACTTACGGTTCGCCGTAGTCGTAAGTCACCTCTGACGACAGAATACCTCACAGCCTGTACACCCTTCAGAATTATACTGGCTCCATTTACCCTTCACACTGGAACACAGCAGTGCAAGTAAGAGGGTCTTCTTCTTCATCATCATCATCAAACCGTAAAATTTCACTGCTCGTCATGGATCCCTCCCTTTGTAGGAGAATGTGTCTTAATCGTCAAGCATGGCAAATTGATTGACGTTCGGAGTATCTAGCACTTATTCTTTGCTCCCCGTCTCTGGTGTGGATATTTTACGTCTGGCGTAAAATGAGTTTCTTTTTATAAAACTCAAGTTACAAACGAACTGACAGATCACCCGATGGTAAGTGACATAATCCATGGAGAACTGCAGCCAATTTCAAACAAAGTAGGCTACAAAATGTATGAGTTGTCACCTCTGAGAACTAAGATGGAATGTCTCACAGCATGTAACATACTAACTCTTTGTACCCTTCAGATTGGCACACAGCAGTGCAGGCAATGCTATTTGTCGGCAGAAATAGGTAAGAAAGCGGTTCCTACCCAGACGGGCTCCTAAGCACAAAATTACGATGAGTTATTTCCGAGACTCCCCAAAGTTGCCCTTACGACCCACGTTACGGTATGGGATGATGGATTTTCTTACGCTGCCACCACTAACGATAACAATGATGATAATTATGATGATGATGAATAAAAGTAACTAAAATCTATTCGTACCTAATATTCTATAAACGAATAAAAATATGTAAAAGATATGTACCTAAACATAAATTATTTATTAAGAACTTAGTTGTAATGATTAATGAAGTCTATTACTGTAATGCGCAACCAGCTTAACGTTTACTGCGTCCTTACAATATGTTTGCGTGTTAAATGGTCGCGGACGCGGATACAATAAAAAAATAGGGCGGCCACACGTTTACGTTCTTTATAACCAGTAGGTACAGTTGCTGCAGAGATAGATTACTAGTTATAAGACAAAATATTTTTATAAAAGTCTGCAATAGTACCAAAACTACTCGTTAAAATTTGCAATTGTTGTCACTTTTAAATTATATTGCCTGCCTATTTGATGTAAATATAACACACTTGTGCTTATTAACACACTTTTTTGTATTAATTAAGCATAACTTCACCGGTTATAAATTATATACCATACCCTAAAATGGCAAAACCGAAAAAAAAATTTAAAAAATGTTTCATACGACTAAGTGTGACAAACGAGCATACAATCTACCTGGTGATAAATGAACAGTGCAAGCCATAGACACCTACATTCCTTGGCTAAGAATCAAAATATATTATATACCGTAAAAAGTAAAAGGGTATCCGGTTGTTATCACCACCCGTCACTCCGCATACCAACACAGCCGCATTAATCTAATGTTTTACGCTGGTGTTCTGTTTCTGTTTTTGGTCAAGCCGACCCATTAGTGTTGTGCAAACCATAATACGGTGCAACGTGATTTACGAGTAATGATTGAGAGGATATGAATCTCGTATATGTATAAGAGTTAACCTATAATTTCTAGATTTTCTGATTTTTAATTTAAAACTAGTGCGGTATTCAACTTTTTACGTGGTAGAGCCATGCTGCAGCTATATTTTTGTTGCAACACGAATGGTCGACTCGACTAGGGTAGGAACACGCTCTCACAAAATACGAACGTAAAATAGCAGCTTAATGATGCTGTGTTTCGTATGGTGAGTGTAGAGAACCGGAGACCCTTTTTACTGTAAACGAGGCATTCCACCTCAGTCCTCAGGGGTGACAACGCATCTGCATTTTGATTCTTAATTGAGGATAAATGTAGATGTCTATGGACCACAGCATCCACTTACCATCAGGTGGACTGTGTGCTCGTGTGTCACCCTTATTCTATAGAAAAAAAAACTTAAAGATAATGTACAATTGTATCATCGTACCTACATAATATGTAGATACGATGGTAAATAATCACATACTATGTTATTATTTTCCAAAAGAAGCATAGTATAGAAATATATTTCTATATGATATATATACTAGACGTCTGATGGAGGCGTAATCGTATGTTTCCACCAAAAACATTCAACTTGTAACGTTTCGAAACTTATCGTATAAAATAAGTTGCACAACATGTTTTGTTGCTGCTTGCGTTTGCACTCCACGAAACTGCGTAAATTTTACGACAAATTTTAAGATTCATTGCTGTTTGCGTTCGCACTGAATAAAAAAATTTCCATAGTAAATTTTTAACATTGGGTTTATCAAGTTTTACGTTCGCACTATTGCTTGATTTGTCTCACAATTTGTTTTTATGATTATTTTTGATGTTATCCAAAATGTTGCCCAAAATAGAGTCCACAAATAGATACTTTCAAATATGTAGGTATCTTGCTCTATTTATATATATAAAATCATTTTAATCATGTTTCTTTGTCCCGTATATATTCCTGTACTATTTATCAAATTACGATTTCATTTAGTGAGTTTTTGTGTGCAATCTCACGGAGGTACTGACAAAAATGTAATATTAGTTTGTTTTTTCGATTTCTATGCACTGTTGTTTATAAAATTATTGTGTCAAAATCTTTTGGACCTGGCAAACGCAATACGATACATTGTCAAAAAATTGAATTTTAAACATGTTTTCATGTGAAAGTTTTACCAGTGTAAACTTACGGTAAGAAAATCCATTTTATTTTTGCAAACGTAAATGTTTTTTTAGGTTTCTAAACTCTAAAATGTCATTTTTTTAAAGAATTTCTAAAGTTTAAATTGATCAGTGAATAAAATGGTACTATATAATATTGTGTACATAATAAAAAATGCGGTTGCCAATTCATACCCCTATGAGGCAATTTATGAAATAGAATTTATCATTAGATTTTGATAAACAGTAATGAAAATGGAGGAGCAGCACTACGGGTACAAAGGTATCAACTTTTCAACAACTCGATTAACAAGTGTGAGCAAATCTTCCATTTTTTATAGAATAAGAGTGACAAACGAGCACACAGTCACAGTCCACCTGATGGTAAGTGGATGTTGTCCATTGACACCTTCATCTATCTTCATTTCCAGTAAAAAGGGTATCCGAATCTCTACACACACCATATAAAACACACAACACCATTAATCTGCTAGTGTACGCTAGTATTTTGTAAGAGCGTGGTCCATCCCCGGGCAAGTCGACCCATTCATGTTACTACTATAATTTACTGCAGCATGGCTGTATCACGTATTATGTCCATATTAGAATGTGTGTCAGCTTTTGTATTTTGGAATGAATAACTTAAAGTAACTGTTGATATTGTTGACATAGATATTTATAAAGTTACTACACAGCTTTTGTAATTAATAAAACGCAAGGTTAATAAAGCTAGCGAATAAAGAATTGTGATTGGGGCAACTGGCGCTTTTCAATGGTGAATGTAGAGCGTTTTCATTTTGTTTTTCTCTTTGGTTATTCATAAATTCAACCGTGTCTGTGACACGCAAATAATAAATCACATTCTGTTTTACCTTTTAAGCATTTGTGTATTAATTAACTGTTTTTATAAGTATTCTCAAAACATTCAAAGCACTTATTATAGGGTATTTCACTTTTTTAATACTTATTTGTAGACATGAAATGTAATATTTTATTAACAATATATGAAATTATATCAGAACATGGCTACTATAAACATAGATATTCTACTTGCTGACCTTAATAATATACACGGTTAAAAAAGCAACTTCTTTAAATTTTATTGTTTCATTTTATTTCGATTAATGAAATCCAAATTTTGAAATAACAATTTCCAGTCTATTTTATGATTATATTAAATATTTAAAATATATAAATTTCAGTAGAAAATTCAAAAAAAACTATTAATTATTGAAGGAGTATTTAATATTACTTCATTAAAAATTATACCTCAGTAAGGAAAAGAATCTAGTTTCATACATGCTTACATATTCTGTGGATATTTTATTCCTATTCTAATTTTATTCTTATTCCACGAATTGTAATTAATACTGTCGAGTAAGTGGTAAACAGTACTTGAAATTACAATTAAAAATTCTACGGGCCGGGATCGAACCCGGGTTGCTCCCTGAGTTTTGGGACAGATTCGGGACCAGTGATAATCCCCTGACCGATCACCGTAAAAAAGTCCACTGTCAGCCCCTGCATGCTTTATAACTACCCTCTAACCTTTTGAAATGGGTTGCTTGCGTCTTTTATTTGAACCATCTGGCCATACCTTTGACTTTGTGTGCATATCATGAACATACCGTCCATCATTATAAATAATGTGTCGACCCCACCGGCAATATATTCACTGCGGATTATAAATAAGAATTACGCTTAAGCAGAATGCTGGACCTTTTTATAATTTTCTGTTTTTCTCCAACGAAATGCTAGCGTTTTTAGAATGCACCTTAGGCTTGTAGAGAAGCTTTGGAAGTTTATGTTCTCGTGTTATTTCGCCCTCATTTTATTAATGGTTGGTTTTTATTTTTTATTTTTTTAATTAAGTTATAGACGCGCCTTTTTATAAATCCTGTATCAAAGTTATCTGTAGTATTATTTTTATTATATTTTTCTTGGACTTTTTTACCAGGTATGCGAAATACTGGAGCTAATTCAAACTTCTCAAATGAATGCCCAAATAAATGCTAGTGACCTTGGCAGTTGTTTGCTGTTCCATTCTGTCTCTTCTGTATGTCTGTCTTTGACTCCCACATTAACTACTTTTGGTTACAAATACGTACATTTAAACTTATCTTTCTTGCCCGCCTTCTCAAAATTCAACAGCAAATAAAATCAACAAAATTACAAATAATCCACTTACAAATTAAACCAACACAATATTAAAAGTTAACTTACAAATAAAATCAAGAAAATAATCAATTTAAAATAAGCAAACACAATAAGAAATAAATGAACACAATAAAAAACATCCAATCTTTTAAATAAGCTAATACAATATGAAAAACCTAACCTACAAATAAAACGATAACAAAGACACGCACGAACTTTTAAAACAATCTCACCTAATCTGTTTTTAACTAATCGAAACAATCTGAACTAAGTACATTTTGCTACAACTTATTAATCATGAATTACTTGACTGTACTCGTACTTCAAACAAAACGGACGGGAAAAAAAGAAAAAATATGTCGAAAAAGTTCTTTCGGTCGTACGGTACGACTTAACACATTTCCTCGGCTTGTATCTGTTATGGACCAAGTGATTTATCATGGCACTAAGTCAAATCGGCTACGTAATTAATATAAATTTAATTCCATTATATATCACATTGTCTTGTTATTATGAACATTGCTATATAACTGTTGCGCAATTGGATATAACCTTGTTGGCACTCCCTTGTTGCCTCAGCCAGTTTCGGAATCCTCGGCGTCGACATATCGAATGATGTGCAGTTTCGTGGTCACTTGAAAGAAAAGGCCAAATTGGCCTCTAGAAAGCTTGGCGTGCTCAGCAGAGCGGGTTAGTATTTCATGCCGGCACACCACCAGGTTCGGCCTCACATGGAATACTATTCCCGTCTCAGGGCTGGGGCTCCCCAGTTTCAGCTCCTTGCACTTGACCGCATCCAGTCGACAATCGAGTCCTCTCCGATCGGCTCGATTCACTGGCGTTGCGAAGAAATATTGCATCCCTTTGCATTTTCTTTCGCATCTACCACGGAGAGTGCTCTGAGGAATTGTTCGGATTAATCCCAGCCGCCAAATTTCACCAACGCACATCGCGGCAAAACTCCCGATATCATCCACATCATCGGAATGCACCACTGTATATTTTACTAGGAGTTTTCTTCCTCGTACGAACTCTCTGTGGAATAATTTACGACTTAGGGACCTTCAAGAAAAGAGCTTACTCCTTTCTAAAAGGCCGGCAACGCACCTGCAATTCCCCTGGTGTTGCAGTTGTTCATGGGCGGCGGTAATCACTTACCATCAGGTGAGCCGTATGCTCGTTTGCAACCTCTCCTATAAGAAAAAAACACCTAACCTAACATACCTTTGTTAATTGCTTTTAAGACAATAAGTTAATAACGTACCAAATCTAAAATTAACAAGTGTAAAAGTGTCGAAGGAAGGGAAAAACCACTTTGTAAAACCAAATAGCAGCATTGACAATGGGGTATTCCTTCTTTGCACTACAAGGAAAAATACCTTTGATGAAAAACTTTGTTCCCATTGTGTTTAATTGTTAAATGTATGACATCAAAAAAAATCTAACCTAACCTATCTTTTTATTACTTTGCCAAATAAGTAACGGACTTTATTCACAAAGCCCGGTCAATTTAAATATTTCAAAAATGCCTACATTCAAAAATGCCCAATATGAGGGCATTTTTGAAAATGTCTGGACATTGTGAATAATAATACCCTATTAATCACTTAGTCCATAACACATCTATTCTATACGTTGGGCTCAGCGCTTTGTTGCTGTTTTCAAAATACAAAGAGCCGTGACAAGTAATCCTAAAATACTGAATAAAATTTATAAGCAATAATTAAAAAATAAATGAAGCGATTTTGGTATACATCAAAACTTAGAAAAAATCCCTATAGCTGCTGTTAGTCCTGCATGCAACCTTATTGATAGAAAAAATGAAGTGCGAGCTTTGTATTTTTCATACGGTCTTATAAATTTCGGTTACGGTGGCAGTCTCAACAAAGACTAGTCATCATAGGACAGGATTATAGTGCACGAGTGTGTACACTATTCCCTCACTCTCATAGTCCAATATGACGGCAATTCGATACGATCGGAGCGTGCTTTTCAAGGCACTAGGGTGAAACACCGCCAACTACATGACTCCGGACTGCTACTGAAAATTGCTCAACAGGAAAACCCATTAACTAATTTTAGCCCGATCCGGTATCGAACCCTGGACCACATGGTAAGTAGTCGCGTTTACAACCAACGGGGCAGTCAATTTATCATATTTATTGCGTATACAGTTTGCAAATGGCTATAGACCTCTTCCTCAGACATGATTACCACGCTTGTGAGGCAGATTAGCGATAGCAGCACCATACCTGTCGCTCTCTTAACACTGCTCTCCATCCCAAGTCTCGATATTGGCGTTTTCCGATTAAAAAAACTTACCCGTATCTCGTCATCTTGAAGGCACTCCCCTAGTTGACCCAGATTGCATTAGGCCCGACGTCACTTAAGGTAGGTACGAAGCTACAAAAACATCGGTGGCCCATTAGTCCCTAAGAAGCTGGGCGTGCTAAGTATAGAGCACGCCTAGCTACTTAGAGACTGGACAATATTTCATATCTGCCCACCGCTTGCAACTTTACATAGTGCAGATGTTGATGGGCATCGGTAGTCACTTTTATCAGGTGAGCCGTATGCTTGTTTCTCCCTTCTTCTACAAAAAAGTATTAATGGCCCAGCATATATGAAATTTTTTATATGCTGTCAGAGGCTACAAAACCTTTCTGATATTTTCTACTGTCATGATTCATTATAGTTTATTACATTCCACTGCTGAATATAATCCTCCATTAATTTCCTTTATGAATTAAAAACTGCATGTTTTGGTGATGTTTTAAAATCCATTCCATACATCCATTACAGCACATATAAGTCCACTGCTGAAAGTATCGGCCTTCCCATAGATGGCCCCATAGATGGCCTCATAGATGCCAAACATGAATTTTGCCATATTGCCATGCTTGGCAGGCGAGTAAAGATATAAACAAACTTTTTTGAATAATTCTTTCCCACTTCTATAGTATATGACGATTATCTGAATCATTACACGTTTTTGGTAATCACTAGGTATTATTTAATAAATTTTAAATATTTACATAGATTTCTGCTAAGGTCGTCATCGCTATCATATTTAATTTGTTATACAGCTTTCCTAATTTGACCATCCTTTTGATGAATGTGTGTCCAACCCTACCCTTAAAATTTAATTTTACTTCTGTACAAATAAAACACAAGTCTGTTTTTATTCGAGTCATGCGTGTCACCTACAATAATAATTAAAAGTATTATGTTTATTGAGGACACATTTAACATACCTTTTTATATTTGTGTTCCTAATTCATGAGTCGGGCATTTGACTTTTGACTTTGAAATCCAAAAAAAGCAAGCCTACTCTCGACAGATTCGAGTTTAGAATCAATCAAATTTTATTCGAACTCAAGGTAATTCGTTTTCCTGTAACTGAAGCCAGCGCTAAATCAAGTGATGGCTCGAATTATAATTAACTTCGATAGTGTATTTTGTTACAATCGAGAAATGCATACTATATCGGATTTTGTCAATCGAGCCAATCAAAACCATCAAAAACAAATAACAAATTATTTGATAACATGAAAGGTACTTTGCTTAGTTTTGAAATAATGTGTTAGATGTAAAGGACTTACGGCCAATTAATATTCTTCATTGTTTATCAAAACTACTTGAGAAAATCGTATGTATGCCAGCTTTCAGCTTCCTTAGAGTGTAATAGTATATTACCTGTATTTCAGTCCGGGTTCAGAAAAGCACGCAGTACATCAATAGCCTTAATGGCTGAAGTTGACAATATCTTGACAACACAAGACAATGGATAGAGCACAAGATCAGTAGCTCTTGCTTGATTTCTACAGGGCATTTGATGCCATTAATATCGTTTTGAATTAAACTACTTTTACGGATTATCTCGCGTTTAATTAACTTATTTTATTAATTCCCGACGTTTCGGGTGCTTTACAGCACCCATGGTCACGAGGGACTGGGTGATTGACGTCCCAATGTCAAAGTTAATACGGAGTACCTTCAGCTTTTTAATTAATTTTGGTCCGATCTACGCAGAATGAACTAACTGTGTCTTGAAGTCTTGCAGTGGTATGCTTGGGTTTAGTTTTAATTTTATTAATTACAGGATCCCAAGCAGGTGGTAGTACCAGCCTCCTCTCTATTGAAATTAGGATGTTTTTAATTTCAATAGCCTCACGTATCATCCTTGGCAGGAATCGATGTTCTTTCGCGAGAATCTGTGGTTTATCAAATCTAATGTAATGGCGGGGCCGTCTAGGATATGATCACAAACTGCAGACTTCCCGGAACGTTGGTGCTTCACGTCAGCTATGTGTTCTTTTACGCGGGTTTTAATAGATCTTTTGTTTGCCCTATATATGAGAGACCACATTCACAATCAAGCTTGTACCTCCTGCATCTTGTAGAGGATATTGCACTTGACGGATGGTAAGAACTGACTAATCTTCTTCGGCGGCTTGAAGAATGTTCTTATAGAAGCTCGCTTCAAGATGTAGCCAATCTTGTCTGTGACACCTCTGACATATGGTAGTACAGCAGGCACACGCTCGACTGTGGCCGGCTTCACTCGGTCACTGTGACGTAGGCGCGGGACCCGAAGCTTGTTGTCGTGCAGAACCTGCTTGACGTGCTGAAGCTCGGCGGCCAGGTGTTTGCTATCACAGATCCCTCGTGCTCTCTGTAACAAAGATTTGCCCACGGTAGCCAACTGTGAAGGATGATGGTGGGATTCACCATTTAAATATCTGTTTGTATGGGTCTTTTTCTATACACGGTGTGACCTATGGTGTTGTTAGGATTTCGAATGACTAATACATCTAGGAAGCTAAAATTATTGCCTCTAACTCCATAGTAAATTGAATTTTAGAGTTTATGGAATTAAGATGTTCTAAAAATGCAGTTACTTTGTCTGATGGTAAAATTGTGAAAGTATCGTCTACATACCGCTTGTAGAACCTTGGAGTTACTGGTGCAGTAAGCAGGGCTTTCTCCTCAAAGTCCTCCATGAAAATATCGGCGACAATGGGAGATACCGGTGAGCCCATTGCAACACCATTTACTTGCTTGTAAAACTCTTCCTTCCACAATAGATAGCCAGATGTAAGGCAATGTCTAAGCAGTACTGCATATTCTGCTGGCATGTTGTTTTCCTCTAGTTTCCTAGTTACAATTGAGATGCAGTCTTCAACAGGTAGGCATGTAAATAGAGACTGAACATCAAAACTGACCATAGTTTCATTGTCAGTAAGACATAGGTCTTTTATCTCACTAACAAAATGGTATGAATCCTTAATATAGACCTATGTCTTACTGACAATGAAACTATGGTCAGTTTTGATGTTCAGTCTCTATTTACATGCCTACCTGTTGAAGACTGCATCTCAATTGTAACTAGGAAACTAGAGGAAAACAACATGCCAGCAGAATATGCAGTACTGCTTAGACATTGCCTTACATCTGGCTATCTATTGTGGAAGGAAGAGTTTTACAAGCAAGTAGATGGTGTTGCAATGGGCTCACCGGTATCTCCCATTGTCGCCGATATTTTCATGGAGGACTTTGAGGAGAAAGCCCTGCTTACTGCACCAGTAACTCCAAGGTTCTACAAGCGGTATGTAGACGATACTTTCACAATTTTACCATCAGACAAAGTAACTGCATTTTAGAACATCTTAATTCCATAAACTCTAAAATTCAATTTACTATGGAGTTAGAGGCAATAATTCTTTAGCTTCCTAGATGTATTAGTCATTCGAAATCCTAACAACACCATAGGTCACACCGTGTATAGAAAAAGACCCATACAAACAGATATTTAAATGGTGAATCCCACCATCATCCTTCACAGTTGGCTACCGTGGGCAAATCTTTGTTACAGAGAGCACGAGGGATCTGTGACAGCAAACACCTGGCCGTCGAGCTTCAGCACGTCAAGCAGGTTCTGCACGACAACAAGCTTCGGGTCCCGCGCCTACGTCACAGTGACCGAGTGAAGCCGGCCACAGTCGAGCGTGTGCCTGCTGTACTACCATATGTCAGAGGTGTCACAGACAAGATTGGCTACATCTTGAAGCGAGCTTCTATAAGAACATTCTTCAAGCCGCCGAAGAAGATTAGTCAGTTCTTACCATCCGTCAAGTGCAATATCCTCTACAAGATGCAGGAGGTACAAGCTTGATTGTGAATGTGGTCTCTCATATAGGGCAAACAAAAGATCTATTAAAACCCGCGTAAAAGAACACATAGCTGACGTGAAGCACCAACGTTCCGGGAAGTCTGCAGTTTGTGATCATATCCTAGACGGCCCCGCCATTACATTAGATTTGATAAACCACAGATTCTCGCGAAAGAACATCGATTCCTGCCAAGGATGATACGTGAGGCTATTGAAATTAAAAACATCCTAATTTCAATAGAGAGGAGGCTGGTACTACCACCTGCTTGGGATCCTGTAATTAATAAAATTAAAACTAAACCCAAGCATACCACTGCAAGACTTCAAGACACAGTTAGTTCATTCTGCGTAGATCGGACCAAAATTAATAATTAAAAAGCTGAAGGTACTCCGTATTAACTTTGACATTGGGACGTCAATCACCTCAGTCCCTGTGACCATGGGTGCTGTAAAGCACCCGAAACGTCGGGAATTAATAAAATAAGTTAATTAAACGCGATATAATCCGTAAAAGTAGTTTAATTCAATGTAGTGTTCGCGTAAATATAAGAAACCATTAATATCTCCTTATTGTTGTCCAGAATGAGCTATTATGGTTTTTAATTGCCTGCTATTCGATGGTTTGACAGCTATTTATCCAATCGGATACGGCTAGTAACAATTAACGGGAACGATGGTCCTCAGCGGTACTCGTCTCCAAACCCTGTAACAGGGATCTATACCTGGCCTTTATTTTATAACAGTAGATGTATGTCGCACTATATATATATATATATATATATATATATATATATATATATATATATATATATATATATATATAATGTAAGCATTACTTGCAAGTAGCAAAAATAAATGAGGATTTACATCACATCACTTGTGCTTAACCCATGCAAATCCAAATACATGAGGGTCAAAGGGATAGGTTGACTGCAAAATAAAAAAGCAATTCGTTTTAAGCATCCGTGGAGAACCAGTGGAATGTGTAAGTGAGACTCGTAATCTGGGTTTGGTGTTGGACCAGGATCTTCGCTTTGAGAATCATGTAATTAAGATCACACGCAACTGTTTCTGTAGACTCAAAGTACTGTACTGTAACAAGTGCGTGATTATCTCGGAGAGCATACGCCTTCGGCTATGTGAGCCACTCGTACTTTCAAGGCTTGGTTACGCAGAACTGTGTATGGTTCTAGACTATTTGATAAACAAATAAGTTGTGTATGTGTGTGGTATGTGTTTAACATATTATGCGAGGTACATCTTTAATATCCCTCGATATCATCATGTATATCTATATCTCAACAATTTGGACATATTAAAGACTAGGTGAGCTCGCGACTTCGTTCACATGGATTTTTGTTAGTAACTTATTTATTATATTGATTATATAAACTACACCGCTGTTCCATCTCAAACAGTCATAGTATAGATATTTTTATACTTATAAAGAGTAATTTCGTCATGAAATCCATCAAGTGCATGGATGATTTCAACACCGACGGTGTCGTACCGCTCAATATTATATTTAAATAAAACTTATAGTAAAGTAGATATGCACTAAAATATTATAAAAAACTAAGGAAGAGATTAACGTTTACTCTAATTTATAAAAACATAGGGTTAATTTATGAAAACATAAGGAGGGATCGACAATTCGTATGTCATGTAGTAGCGGCGTAAATTAATCCATCACTCACTTCTTCAGGTCCTGGGGGTGTAGTAAGAAGCGACAATGGGAAACGTCAGAAAAATCTAATTCCATGCGATATATGGCGGTATATCCAAATCGATAATGTCAGATCCAGACATAAAGTACGCAACGTCAAAGGTGCGAGACGTCTTCTATTGCGATCGTCAATCTGTGACAATTATAGTAAATCACTCTTACTGTGGAAGAGCTCCATGTCTTTCAGTAGACTTTTACAGGCTAATAATGAAAGAGAAGATTTGACATTTTTGCCCCAAAAAGTAATGCGACAAAATTTTCTGTTTTAGACTCTCTCCAAACTTTAGATCTGCTCTTGCAAGTCGCGTTGTTTATTATCATTGCAAAATTGTAGGTGTTTTGCTTTAAGTGAATTCGTGGGTTAAACCATCCTCTCATCAATATCATAACCGATGGCAATATCTGTGTCTACCATTTTTTTTAATAAACAACTAATTCGAGCTGTGTACCATTGTAAGTACTTGGAGGATATCGTCGTATGTTAAAAGTAAATAGTGACACCTGTGGGTAAATGTTAAAAGAAACCAAGCGAGGAAGCAGCGACGTTGCACTCATAAAATCAAATTCCCAGCTAACTAAATTGAACATTGCGATGGTAAATTATAGTTTTGTCTTCTATTGAAAATTCCTTTAGCAAATAACACTATACATTAATAAACTACAATTCCGTAACATTTTCCTCTAAATAAGTAATGTGCGGAATGTAATACAAATAAAAAACTTTGGTTATTTAATCGAAGTCAGAAATTTGTTATAGAAAGTAATTTAGGCTTAAGCGCTATAAAAGTAACAGTAGTTCAGTTCAGTTCAGTCAGTTTTTATATTCGAAAATAGGACAATTTATAAAAACAAATTCTACAACCATGGTAAAAATAGATAATAAACACCTAATTTAATGAAAATATCACATTAATTTTGAGAGATAGCACTATAATCACCAGTTTTTAAAAATTAAAGACAAAACATTCGACGTGATTGATCTATTATATAAAAGAACCTTTAAAACAGTAGCGTAATCTAAGGTTTCCAATAACCAAGAGCATAGGTATTAAATTTATTGGTTAATAACATAAGGAGTTCCGTGTTAGCTCAGCAAATAAGTGTCCGCATAGCACGCAAAGAACCCAAGTTCGATCCTAACCGAAATCAACCAATTTTTAATAACATTTTTTAATTTGATTCACCGCGTACTCGGTGGTTAAGAAAAACATTGTGAACAAACCTAAATTTTTAAAATTGAAAGTAAATAAATGATTTCGTCAACACGGAGTTGGGCACCACAATGAATTTTGTCCAAAAATAAACACACCCTTTCAGAAATATGAAGATGGCTGTGTCCAGCAGTAGGACGTATGAAGGCTGTTTGTTGGGTTATTTTTAAATGGAAGTTGAACATCTTACTTTTTGCTCTTGTAATAAATAGGCGCTATTTAAAAAAAGTAAAATTTTAATCTGTGATTTCATTGTCATTCTTGCCTTCATCGCAATAATTTTACAGTATTTAAAAAAAAACACATAATAAAGTTTACATTGTTGTATGAGTTATTCCGCCTAGGAGTCATATAAAGATAAGCAGTAGTTATGAAAATACATCTACTGCATTGCATTTGCACAGCACCATTTATCTATGACACTGGTTGGACAACTATTGTACTTTTGGAACGAAGTTCCTTATCGCACAGTACGAATTTGACGGATGGAGGCTAGGCGAGAAAAAGTGTAAGATTTTTCCGTCACGACGCTCTTTCTTATCTTGCCATGAAAGTAATATTATTTTAAATGACGCTTCATTTTAATAGACGCTAGTAATTCATTTATTTGTATTTGTTAATCAATAATATAATAGGTTTATCAATAATAATATACTACGAAAGGAACTTCGTTCCAACCGAGTGTTCTTCGATACTCACACATGTTTTTTTTTCTAACTAAAATGGTATTACGTTAATATTTTTAAGAAAACATATATGAAAACATTAAGATACCATAAACATATATTAATAAAGAACATTTTTTTACTTTAATTACGATTTCTGAAATTAGATTAAAATACACTTTATGCCTCACAAATTAAAAATAAATTTGTGTCTACATTTCAAAATAATAATCATAATTTTTGATAGAATGAACCGATTTCAATAAAACCAAGACTAAATATTACTTGAAGTTACGCCTTATGATTCCATTAACAATTCATTTGAAAAATATTAGTACTTTAGACGTGATACGTTCATAAACAAACATACAGACAAACAGACAATTCTAAAAATGATAGATACGAGTATGTATTTAATTACTTATTTTTAGTCACTCTCAATCATTTTTGTCACAAAAATTTACAATGTACAGACATCTGTAATTACCATATTTTTATATGTACAGAATCATTATATGTATAGATTTATTTATTTATTTATTGCACCAAAAATGTTCTACAAAAGGCGAGCTTAATGCTATATGGCAGTTATACATAGATGTCATTGAGGCGAGATTTAAATTTAGCTATGCTGCTGTTTGGATGCATAAAATCAAAAAGACCGGAATACCTCTTTCAGAAATTAAAATGAAGAAGAGCAGATGGTGGTCTAAGCATCAGAACGGTAACCCAACTTTTAGCAATCCCATGTCACCGAACAGTGTCGTTTCGTGGCAGTTTTAAATACATGGTCACTAAATGTTAGAACAAGTTACCACCACCTTTAAGGGAAACTAAATCTGTCAAAGGTTTTAAAGCTCAACTAAACAAACACCATTTATGTCAAAAATCATTATTTCACGTGTAGTGGCAGGGTATAAATGTGTAATTTATGTATATATGATATATGTATATACATAAATGTTTAATACCCATACGAAATTACAGACAGAGATTCTGCGCTTGGGCTTTGTAGACTCCGGACGTGTCGGTTGAGTTCACTCCTGTCACTCCACTCTCATTACCCCTGCGCACAATTATTTTAACCACGTTTTATTACTTACCGGAATACACGGCATTGCTTGGTGCTTTGTGTTTGGTTACTGCCTTGGTGCTCTTATTGTGGTGCGCGAAGCACGCTGTCCCGTGTAACAGCAGTCTCACAGTGAAGTGTAGTGAACGCTTGTTGTGGTGCAAAGAGTGTTTTGTGCGTAACTCTCCTTCCTGGCTTCCTGGTACTGTTATCGGCAACCGTAAGTAGAGTGAAACACACCCGCCGCCTCACAAGCGGCCATCGTTTTTTCTCGATTCGGCCATTTTTGTTCGGTTGCCCCTATGTTGTGCATCGGTGGCACTGGCCAACGACGCACAACATACGGGCATCGTTGGCCAGTGCCACCGATGCCAATTGTACGGCCACTCGGCCAAAAATTGTTACGCCGGGCCTAGGTGCGTCAAGTGCCTAGGTGACCACGGCACCACTGACTGCCCCCGCACGCCCGAGACTGTTGAATCCCCGAGCTGCGTCAATTGCCGCGAAGAGGTACACCCAGCGTATTATCGCGGGTGTTCCAAAGCGCCGCGAAGGAAGCAGCGCGGAGGTAGAAGCCGTCCCGGACGCGCGGGTCAAGGCAATGTGTCTCGCTCTCGGCTGTCTGCCCCCAAACCCACACAGACCACGGTGCCCACTTCCTCGCCTCAAATCGCCACCAAGCCCGCCCCAGTCGCCGGGGCGGCTGAGCAAGGTGCTAACCCTCCCGCGCCTTCCGCGCCAAAACCCAACGCTTGAGTGATACCGCCGGCACTTGTCGCCTCACGGCCAGTGCCGCCTCCCCAGGCCCCAAAACCGAAGCCCGTCCCACAAGGCTCATCCTCCTTTGCCGCTGACTTCTCGCTAGCCTGCGGTTTCATCAGCAACATCAACATTGCTGAGTTATCCTCCTTGGCCCGCAAACTCCGCGGAGCCACTTCACCTCAGGACAAGCTCAACGCTACGATTGAGCACATAGGACTTATCGACGCAATCTGGTCTTTCCAGTGCACCTAATCACCTCTTCTAAATACCAGAATAGCAGCACAAAATCTCGGCAGAACTAAGCCACGCTCTCTGACTGTCGCGTTCTTCAACGCGAACGGCCTCAGAGACCAAAAAGACGAAATCGCGCTCTTCCTGCGCAACCATATTTAGACGTAATGTTAGTGCCAGAGACTTTTTCAAACCTTGCAATCGCGATCTAAGATCACAAATTACAACTTAGTTAGAAATAATAGGTTGACCAGCCCTAGAGGCGGCACCTTGAATTACTACAATTTCTATATGTAAGGTAGCTCTCTCTGGCCATCCGCCACTTACCATCGTTTCGGCTTATCTACCGCCACTCAAACGCATAGTTGAATCAGACTTTGCAAAATTATTTAACCTAGGCTCTAGTGTCGTAATAGCTGGAGACCTCAACAGTAAGCATACATCCTGGAACTCGCTTACAAGCAATCCCAATGTTAATGCTTTGTTCGATCTCACGGAGCGACTAAACTTCGATGTTATCGCGCCTGAGACTCCAACCCGTTACCCATTCGCTACCAGTCACCAACCGGACGTCCTTGACGTAGCGATACTCAAAGATGTCCGTTTGTCGATATCATCAATTGAAACAATATTAGAACTCGACTCGGACCATAGACCAGTCCTATTGCAGCTGGGCCAGCCCGCAGGTGAGGTCTTTCAGACCAAAAGCATCGTGGATTGGCGTAAACTCGAGGTCAAATTAGAGTCTACCACCTCCCAGGACTCGCGCTCGCGTTTGCAACGTTGCACTAAAATAAATAATCTCCCTCCCCCTTTTTATCAGTGCTTCATTGAACTCAGAGCTGATCTGAGTTCAATGAAGTAAGAGCCGCATAGGCTAACAGCATTAACATCACAGAAACTAGACGCGCGCGTGTGTGTGTATGTTTGTGTGTGGGTGTGTGTGTGTTTTTTTTATAGAATAAGGTTGACAAACGAGCACATAGTCCACCTGATGGTAAGTGGTTGCAGTGACCCATAGACATCTACATCTATCCTCGATGACGAATCAAAATGCAGATGCGTTGTCACCCGTAAAGACTAAGATGGAATGCCTCGTTTCCAGTAAAAAGGATCTCCGATTCTCTACACTCACCATACGAAACACAGCAGCGTTAAGCTGCTATTTTACACTGGTATTCTGTGAGAGCGTGGTCCTTCCCCGGTAGAGCTGACCCATTCGTGCTACAACTACACCAGTAATATAGCTGCAGCATGGCTCTACCACGTAAAATATTTTCTGAGTTGTATTAACAACTGCTACTTGCCGGTACGCGGCTGGCACTCGAGAACTTTTCTTCCCCATTGGTTGTTATTTCTTCAAGCTAAATGGGCGGCTCATTGCCACTTTAGCTTTCTCATATGTTGGATTATGTCGTTTGTTCTGGTTCTAACGCTAATATCTAGATTAAAATAAAGGTTAAATATTATAAACAAAATTGTCCATTGCCACAACCAATAAAGAGTTTCATGTCGATTTATAACGTAAAGGAAACATCTTGAAGAGACCAATATATCTGACAATAGAAATTTATTCGAATTCCGAAGCCGTGTAAAATCTGCTAACAATCTAACATAATGAAATTGCGTCTGTGTCCAACAGTGGAACATTTATAAGATGTTACTTTATTTTAGGGTATGGTAGATTTTGTTTAACTATAACCCACCTGATAAGTGGTAATGCAGCCAAAAATTGTAAAGCGCACTGACGTAGCTTAACAAAAGCCTTTTCAATCCTAAATTGTAGAAACCTACCTTGTAATCAGATGCAAAGTCAGCTGCTGTCAAATTATTTCACTACTTTGCTGTACGCAAAATAATATCCCTTGTTCATAGTTTTTGGATCTTATAATATTATTTATAACAAAAATTGGGAAATAAAAAAACTATGAAATAATTACTTTAACGTTAGGTCCGTATAAATAAATTTATCTTTGAAGAACACAATTAAAGTCGCCAACGCGGTAACGTGCACCGTTATGTGAATATTTAATCAGCTCTAGCGACTACAGTGCAATTTGGAACACTTGTTTTATACAATTTTATCCTAAAATTCATTATTAAAATACTTAAGCCTACAACATAAATACTGTATTATATTATATAGACTTTGTCAGGAAAGCACTACTGCATATTTAGTTGTAAAGTTTGTCCAAACCTCACCACGCCGGGCATGATGATACTCATATTTTGTGGGAGATGCGTTCGATTTATTATTCGGTCACCACCACACTCCTTGAATCCTGTCAATGGACCACGTTATTATCTTTACCCAAGGTTACATTTGCAGAAGTTGTTATATTCCCAGTAACATTGCATCTAGCACACAATAAAACCATTCAATAAAAAGTAAATGATGAGTATGATTAATATTTAACTTTGTAGATACTTGCTCTATCAAATTAGGTTATCTAAAGTGTTGAATGAAGTAGTGGCGCTTGTTGACTTTAGTCTCAACTTAAGTGGAATTCAATTTCGTAGAAAGATGAGCACGATTAATGTATATTGTGTTTCTAAGTCATATTACAATGAAATGGTGGAATAATTTAAGCATCGACAATTTCATATAATACTAGTTTCTATAGAATAATAGTGTAAAATTAGCATACTGTGCAGTGCACCTGATGATTAGTGGATGCTGTCATTTAAGAATAAAAATTCAGATGTCTTGGCCCTGAGAACTAAGATGGAATGCCCTTTTCTAGAAAAAAAGGTCTCCGGTTCTCTACACCCACCATACGAAACACATAAGCAGTAAACTGCTGTTTTACGCTGGTATTCTGTGAGAGCGTGTCGGTCTCACAGAATGCTCCGATCGAGCCGACTCAGTCGTGCTCTAATCGTTATAGCTGCAGGATAACTCTTCCACGTATAAAATGGATGTATAGATATTTACAACCCTATCAACTTTAATCGCGTAGTGGCGGCGTAAGAGCATCCACTACCTCATGTCATCCCGTGGGTGTCGTAACAGGCGACAGAGAGAAACTGAAGAGCAGGAGATGGGTAGCAGCATCTTCCTGAAAACAATAAAAAAACACTGAGGCGCCCAACGCGCTTACCAAATATTGTAACTATGGCAAATATCCAAACTTGAGACGGTCTTTGGGTGTGATTTTGAGGCTGTAATTAATGAATTAATTAATTAATGAATATTTACTAACTTTGTAAGTGCTTTATTATTTTATTAGCCTAAATAACTGCTTCGCTAAAAACAATAAGTCCGTTACGCAGTGACTAGATTTTTGTCTAGATTTTGTACTGTATCCACAACATGATCACAATAAAAAAATGTAGACTCATTTGACCCCAAATTATTTTTAACTTTGCAACTGAATTTCGGTAACGGAATTTATAATAATTACTTACCATACATACTGAATTAATACTATGACAATATTTCATTAGAAAACCTCTGTGATAGGCAGATTATTAAGCCAAGAAAAACTACACACACATATTGTCACGCCTGTAATGAGGGGGTAGGCAGAGTCCAAAAAGCAGCGAAATACTCGGACTACGTTTAGTCAAAAAAAAGGTTTAAATAGAAAATTGTGAAAGAACTGATAAATAGCTAACCCATCGCTTACATAATCACAAACCCAATATCCTATTAGTCGCCTTTTACGACGTGCTAAGCTAGTAACACAATCGGCACGTTCTTTTTGTATTATGTCCTACATAAACATGGGACCTATATAAGTTACAGATCAACGGGCACATAGTCAATCTACAACTAACAATCAAACCACAGGTTCTTTGTCACTTCTGAGAACTTATATGGAATGCCTCGTTACATGTAAAACAGTCCCCGGATCTAGTCATTGTATAAAAATATTATAAAATTTATATTTAAAATAATATTTAACGTTACTCGTAGTAATATATGCGAGCGTAGTCCATCTACGGTCGATCTGACCCTTCGTAATAACATAACGGTATTGTTACTTTTGTATAACTGCTGTGATGCCAGAATATTATTTTTTTCTTTACAAATAAAACGTCCCTACAATGTCCAGATGAGTGGTAGAAATGTTATTATTATTCCTTTGATTTTTAATCGAGTTAAAAAAACGAGAAGGCTCTTTATTCCACGAGTATGTTCACTGATTTCAAAGAAACGGCTGAACAATTTTAATTATAATTATAAATTTTTATTAAATGGGTTTTCAGGTGTGGTCCCATACAAATTTGAGAAAAAATCCATCCGTAAGCACGGAATAATACCGGATGAAGGTAATATTCTTAGCAACCATTTAGATGACTTTCTAGGCGTTTGTCTTGAACTTGTAAAATTCCTTAGACCACTCAAAAAGGTAAAAATTAATTAACTTATAATAAAAATTAAAAATCCGGCATTAAAACCTCAAACGAATAAAATAATCTTCTTCGATATGCCTAACGCGAAACTCCTAACACCGTCTTCGAAAGCTATTAAGAGAAAATTGTTTTATTCTTTTTAACATTTTAATAAAATTTTAATTTTGGTTAACTTAAATAAACGCAGAGTGAAATCGGACCCGTCTAGGTACCAACTGTTTGTTTTGTGTAAGATTATAAAAGAATGTCTTTATTAATAATATCATGCAATTTTTAGACGGATTCTACCCAAAGTATGTAAAATCAATACTAAAAAGCATGCTAACATTCAATATTTTATCCTTATCGTGGAGCGAAAACTTATACCCATCCCATCGGAGAAATAGTGGGAGCATTAAATTGATTTATCGTATAAACTAAACACGGGACAAAGCTTGCTATGGAAATTCATAATTTTTATTTAGTTTATAGTACAAAATAAATAATTATTTTATACAAAATAGTTTATGAGCAGTAAAGCTCCTGATGAAGGACCGTTGGAGAATTTTTGATATTCGATGGTATCACGATATAATAAATGTTTCCAAGCAATGGTAAAACAGATACATTTTTTAAAACTACAATTAAAAGAAAGTGTTCGTAGAATGCACATTATTGAATTAATAATATTTTACCTGCTGTTTATAATTATATCTAAAGTGAAAAATTCGTATATTATTCATTAAACCATTTTATTTCAGCCATTGTGTACTGTAGTCCCTCTCCGGTGTGTTAAATACAGCTGCATTTTCACGTGCTAATGAGGTGATTAAATCCCGTACGCTTCACGTCATGCCCTATATGAAAAATCGTAGATTACGAAATGACATTAATGATAAATAATTTTCGGTTATGTATATTTCTAAAAAAAGGGTAAAAACTTTTCCATTAACTAGAGGAAGTACTTAAGATATCTGATAACACATTCAGATCACGTGCCTCACCAGTGAGTCCAAGGTAGTGGCTTATCAATAGATTGAATTATCGAATTGAGGGCGAATCGCTTTTTACGACTGCGAGAATAGCACTTCGCCTTAATGCCAAGCATTTATAGGATATAGGGGTGATTCTATTTTAGATAATGCGCATTTCTATTTTAATAACATATTAGTAAATTAAAACCTTTTTTCTAAAATTATTTTCTATAATATTTAAATGATTAGAAAAGGCACGAGAAATGGCCTATATTAAAAAAGAGAAGTCACATGTGTAATGCCGATGATAGAATATCAACGAACGAATACCGACTTTGAAATCTTGGTAAGCTGGCTTCTTTCGAAGTTGCTTACTCCCCGTGTGTGTGTCTGCTGGGTGCAGTGTGTCGTATGGTGGTGGCCTAAGAAAATTCATCACACCATTTCATATCGTTCATCTTTTTTACCGATACCGTTACAGTCTATTAAAGTCCACTGCTGAACATAGGCCTCCCCATAGATATCGTAACCATTCTGCTCATAGGTGGGATATTTGTCATAGTTGCCACGCTTGGCAAGCGGGTCGGCAACCGCAGTTTTTTTTTAGTCGTTTTTAGGAAGACGCTGCTGCCCATTTCCGGATTTGTTTCCCTGTGTCGCCTCTTACGACATGATATTCTTACACTGCCACTACATGGTCATCTCTTTTACACCAGACGTAAAATACCCAGAACGATGACGGGGAGCGCGTCAAACGTTCGACGCATCTGGTAATGTGATTTTTATGCCTGTTAAACATGACCATTTAGGTCGATCTTCCTAAAAAAAGGGAGATCCTCCTGCAGAGACTGCTTTGATATAGAAGAAAGAACTATGCCAGTGCTGGGACGAGGCTCTGGCAATCTATTTATGGTCGATAACGGTTTGAAAAGGAATTAATTAAACCTCCACTTTTTTATTAGAAATTGTATAATATACGTAGTTTAACGTTTACTACTATACAGGGTTATTTTGCAATAACCGGCCAAATATGCAGATAAGGTTCAGAATAAGTAATATAGGAAAATGATGAAGAAAAATTAACTAAAAACAAATCTCAAACAATCTTATTCTCATTTTAATAATATTTTAATACACAAGGGTCGATCGGTCGGCAAAAACGTTGTGAATTGAATCGCACACAGAGAAGCGTGCGTACGCGTAGTTGTTGCCCATAAATCATATTCCATTTAGGATAATTTCAATTAAAAGTACTAGCTTATTTACTCGTATTTTCAAAAACTGCAATAACGGTATATCATTATTTATATATTTGAGCCGCGGCCCCAACAGCGCTGGCCGCCCCTCCTCGGGAGAGGATACTCCTACCCCATCTCCTTCTCAGATAAGGCGCACCAGAACGGCGCGTCTTCCTCCGCGCCCTCCAACTTCATCTACGCAACGGACGCCCTATGCCTGAAGGCCATGGGGCCAGGAAAAACGAGCACTCTAAAGCACTAGCCTTCCTGACCCCAGCGGCGGATCTGGTCTATGGCTCCGCTGCCAACCAAAATTTGGCTGCGGAGGCTCCACCCGCAGCCCCACCACCACCGCATCAACGGTGCGGCCCCGTCAGAGTAGCGGAGGATAGGGCGAGTACACTCCTCTTCCTCCGCGACTGCACCTCGGCTGCAGCGGTAGGGAAGAGGACACTCCTCTCGTTGCAGCCCACCAACACACATCCGAAGTGGGCTCGCCAAGCCCACTCGGAGTGGCCACCCTGGGGCCAGGCTTTCACCTCGGGCTAGCATTGTGGTTTCCTCTTTGTTCACTGCGGTTGACCAAGCCACGGCCACTAAGCCCCCCCGCCACGACAAGGCAAGAACCCGTTCGGGGGGGAACCTAACCGAACCTAACATAACGTAACCAAGCCTAAGCTTAAATTTTATCATAAACTTAAACAAGTTCAGGTTTTTGATCAAAAAGCAGGATTTTTTCAGGTTAATGATTATATTATGTAATAACTTTGTCTTCTTCCGGTTTCTTATCAAAAGCCTAGGTTTTAATCAAAAACCTGATTTTAGTATAAACCTGGGACATATAATATATGCAGTCGTTCAGAACGTACCGTATACGATTTAGGCTTTCGTTGTGATTCGGTTTATTTACGCTAATGTGATGTGATTATAGTACCCACAACTGTTTAAAAAAGAACGAGCGGAATATGTGTGCAATTTAAGTTTATTTTGCGCGTAAATATACCTTACTAAAGCTATTTTAAATACCTTCGCTGCTTCCAGTGATAAGCTGCTTACAAACTATGCTCCGCAACTTAGTCTAGCAATGCCTTATTAAATTGTAGCAATAAAGCTCATTGAATTTAAGTAATGTAAAATAAGTTTTAAATAATAATAATTTGTCCTTCGAGGTGACAACTCATTAATAACCTTCTTTGTTTGAAGTTACCTGCAGGTATCCATGGACTGCAGTAGGCATTTACCATCAGGTGAACAGTAAGTTCATTTTTCACTTTAGTTATATTAAAAAAAAATCTTAATACATGTAAAGACAAATGATCCATTTGATTGTAAGTGGATGATGTAGAACCGTAGAACATTCACATCATTTATCATTTAATATTGAAATTCAGATCTGTTCATTCCCGAAGAATAAAATGGAATAAGAGGAACGTTCGATATTTTTATTTCTATTCACTATTCTCATTTTAAAAACGTTACCTCCACACTAGAATTTTCATGTTCGTGGGGCAGTTTACATACATAAATTTCACAAGGACAAACATCCAGACCAGGAACAATTGTTTGTAGGCCAAACAAATACTTGTTTCGTGTGAGATTCGTACTCGCGCCCCTTGTAGTGCTGCAACTCGTTGCTAAGCCACTGCGCCACGGAGCCGTCCGTCCGTATGTCCGTATGTAAATAGCGGCATATTCATTTTAAAATCCGTTTACCAAAATCCCATAAATAGGTGATAGACAGCAGCGTTACTATTGCGTTAATGACTGCCTCACTGATCTAGTGGTTGTAACACTGATCTGTTTAATACCAGTGTTTCTCGAATCAAAAATATTTTAGCGAAAAAATTCTTTTGTTGAGTGTTTTTCTGTTTAATTTTGTTAATTTACTGTATTTGTCTTAATCGATGTTTATCTTTTACCGACTAGAATTATTGTTTTTAAGTTCATATTGTCTACAGGTGAAAACTCTTAAATGGCCTTCTAGTTGATATTCATTTATTTACTGTTAATGTTAGCTGTAAGTTTTCCAAAAAGAATAAAATAAAATAAGCGCGACGGCTGATCATGCGGTGCCGGGTTCTAATTCCCGGTCGAGCCGAATCAGTTGTGGGTTTCTCTGTCAAGAAATTGTCAGTGGCAGCCCCGAGTCTAGGAAAGTTGCCGGTGTTTCATCCTCATGCCCCGGAAATCTCTCCCCGGTCGTGTAAATGAGTCCCTCGTTACCAGTAAAATGGTGTCCCCAGTTCTCTACTCTCACCATACAATACTCAGCAGCATTATGCTGTTATGCTACGCTGATATTCCTTGAGAGCGTGGTCCTCACCGATCGAGCAAATTCATTAGTGCTGCAGACATATTGCTGCCACAGTATGGCTTCACCAGGTAAGAAATTCTTCTTTCTATCGTTTAACATTGGGAATAGGATTTCTAATACGCTTTCTGGTGTAGTTATTAGGTTTACCGTTACAGCCTACTAAAGTCCAATGCAGAACATAGGCTACCCCCATAGACTGCCTCATAGGAGGGAAATTTGCCATAGTTGCCACGCTTAGCAAGCGGGTTGGCAACCGCAGTTTTTATTTTTAGTCGTTATTAGGGAGACGCTGTTGCTCATCTCCTGATTTTTTTCATCTGTCGCCTCTTACGACACCCACGAGACGATATAGGGTAGTGGATATACTTACACCGTCACTACACGCTACGGGGGTGTAACTCTAACTACTACTACCGATGTAGAGTAATTAGGTTTATCACAATAAAAAGAAAAAAACAATGTATGAAGCTCCCTTAGCATCATTAAAATTGAGAACTCAAGACCTAGTGTCTAAAATAGTTAGCTAGTGTCGGGCCTCAGGGTGTGGATCCCGGCAAGATACATACATTTAGGCATAAAAAATTGGTCTTTGGCTCAGTTTTATGGCTGATGGTCTTTTAATATTCATACATAATAATCTATCTCTCATAATATTTTTTAAATTTATTTAATTAATATAAAGTATTTCTTTTTTAAATTTCAATAAGTAAATGCCTTACGGTTGGACACAGGTCTTTTATGACTATTGAGAGAGTAATGAAGCGAGAAGGGGTCGTGTCGTTTCAGTGCGTACAGTCGTATAAAAGATGTTTTTAATATTTATGGGGCTTATATATTCCTTTCATTTCTAGGGGCTGCTCTTGCATTGTAAAGGCGTTTTATATAAATAAATTACACTTGGGTAAATTCAAATATGTCCAATTATTTACAGCTCATTTATTTATTGGTTTTGTGCAATAATCGAACCCGCGGCTTTCAATGATCATTATCATAATAATTTTAACGTGCAGTGGTGGTGTGAGAATATCCACTTCCTCATATCATGCCGTGGGTGTCGTAAGAGGCGACAGAGGGAAATAAATCAGGAGATGGCTAGCAGCATCTTCCTAATAACAAATACAAATAAAAAAAAGCTGCGGTTGCCAACCCGCCTGCCAAGAACGGCAAATTTGGCAAGTATCGCCCTTATGAGTGATTCCTATGTTAAGCAGTGGACGTTGATAGGATGTAATGATGATGATCATCATCATTTTCATCATCACAGCTCTTCACAAATCTACTGCTAAACATAAGCCTTCCGCAAGAAATGCTAAAAAGCACGGTCCTGAGCCGCCATCTATCCATCCATCGACTCCCTGAATCTCAAGATCAAGATTTCTCTTTTCAGGTCATCCCTCCACCTAGTAGGCGGCCACCGTACACTTGCTTTCGAGAAGCTTTCTTCCCCATGAAATTTAATATTAAGACAAAATTTAGTACGAACGCAAACACTCGTAGTAAAAATTTATTTATTGTAAAAACATTGGAAAAAAATGACTATGTATTTTCTCTGTTTACTTATTGTTAAAAACAAACTTACTACATTTCTCCGGAACTAGATTTCCCTTAGGTATCAGTATTTATTGTGTTACAAACAATTCATAGTCGAAATGTAATTTTCTTTAAAAAGTGGGATTAAATTTGCTAATAGTGTATTTTACACCATGTAAAAAAATCAAAAAATATATATTTATGATAGATTTTCTAAAAAGTAAACGAGAAATATTGATTTCTATTTATAAAAATGCATTATAAATTTTATATTTCAATTTTAAGAAGATTTTTTTTATATGTGCCTCAAATCTGCAAAACGCTGTCCGCCATATTAGATCCCGTCGTGATTTCACTGGTGAAGAGAACTAGCTAATGTGCTGTGTTATTTCGAAATGTTTCAAGTTATCATTACGATTGTTGAGTTTTATTCCGAAATTTATTGAAAAGGCATCATGGAAGACGGATTCGTAAAAGCAGAAAGTACTAATCTTTATTCTATTAATTCAAATTCGTTTAACAAAACCCATAGTCTTATATTGTGTGTAATTTTCCATGTCATTTTCCAGCTAAATCATGCAATTTCTTTATGACATTTGAAATCAAAGCGAGTTTATTACTTCGCTTTTAGCACTAATGTTATAGATATTATAATATAAGCTAATGTTAGAAAAACTTTTTGTTATATTTTTTTGTAACCATGTCATTATTCCCATATAATAGAAGAAAACACGAATTAAGTAAAACACTGCACTGCACTTGCAAAGGCTGTCAAAATGGCCCACAAAGGGCGGGACAGACGAGCGATTAACCTAAACTATTACAAAATTTGACTTGCAATACAGTCACGCACCTATCATGTCATGATATTTTGTTTTGTATAAACCATAGTTAAATATAAGTCATACTTACATCAAAGTGATCTTCACAGAAGTATAGTTTAGATTTTGTAGACAATGCCTTCGGGTCTCTTCTAGCCAGTTTTAACCAAGTATTTATCATATTTAAATCAGTTGGCACTTGAATCCATAACTTCCCCGGCGTTCATATGCTCGTATTTTTGCATTCAGGCACAACACAACAATGATATAGATGATAACTAATTTTAAACATCCAAAAGTATCTCATTCCTTTGCAAAATAGACAAAATTCTAGGACAGTGACGTCACGAGTTGAACAGCTTGGCGGCTATCGTTTTCACGCGAAAATTTAAAACGATAGATTATAAGTAATTTTTATGGCACTATTTGGTTTTAAAAAAAAATATATAAAAATGATAGTGGTTCATTATCACTCTAGGATTAATTTAAAACACTTTTTGAAAATGGGTGTTGTTTTTAAAATAAACTGAAAAAAATCTGAAGTCAAGATTTTTCTAAGGTCTAAGCATTTGTTTCGTAAATAATACGCTTTTAATAATACGTGAGATACTAAAGGAAGATTTTGAAGCATTCCATTTTAATCTCCTGGAGTGACAACGAATTATTGTCAGCCTTTTTTGTTGCGCCCATGGTTGTATAGGTGTACGAGTATTTACCAACAGATAGATAAAAGGCTCATTCTTCATTCTCATGATAATTTAAATAAAATTAAAATTAATTTATTACTAAAAATTTGACGTTATCAGTTCAAGCTAAATTTTTTTAGTATTAATTTTTCAGTGTATTTTATTTTAAAGTTATATTAAAAATTATTTACATTATCCAAATAGGACGATTTTTTTATAAATGTATATTCATTGCTCTAGTATTTCTAGGACCTTATTTCCCGTATTGATATTGATATTGTACCTACTCTCTCTTCTTATCTTGTCATTACTGGCTTCGTTTCCAACTCACACATAATGCTAGTGTGTTTGCTGTACTGGTGTATTTATGCACCAATGAAATTGTTAATTGCAACTTATTGTGCTTATTTACAATGTTCTCAGCGGTAAAGGAAAAATCATAATGAAACCTGCATATCTGAGTAATTAAAAAAAATATTATGAAGTCCACCAACACGCATTGGTGCTGCGCGGTGGACACTTCCTTGCCCTGAAACCCTTCCAGAAATGATAGGAGGCCTCTCTTTAGAAGTTGGACGTATATAGGCTGTAACTTTACTTTTACATAATACTAAAAATTAAAGAAAAATTATATTTACATTATATTTTATTTATTTTGTGTACATACATTACAATGTATGCAAAAACTCACTTATCTCAAAATAACATGCGCTTCATAATGTCAACATAATTTCGATGTTTTGCGGCATGAAACTAACGCCTGTATTGCAGCGTTGTTTATTTAACTGCGTTTCACAGCTAGAATTTTATAATTAATATGAAATATGTAGCACATGTTAAATAGGTTGAGATTGTAAAGGTTTTTTTCATTTAAAGCTTCTAGTATTTATTTTTGCATCTTCTCATTAGCGTAAAATAAAAATATACGAAGGTCTTTTTTTATTTAAAAGGGTATGTTGAAAGTTCTATAAATTATATGGCTAACCCATTGCCACTTCAGCTGGCTCCAGCCATATAGATCGAGGAACCGACAACCGATGGAGAAGAAAGTTACTCGAGTTGCAGCCTCGTACCTTTGAGCGAAGTGTAAGGCGAACCTTCACTGATGCAGACTGAGGACCTGATTAGATATGCAGGTAGCAAATGGATGCAGTTGGCTTAAGACTATGTTTTTGAAATTCCTTTGGGGTGACCTTTGTTCAACAGTTTGTTGTTATGGCCTTACAAAAATGCATTAACTTATATGCATAACTTAAGATGTACCCACCACGCTAAGCACCGGGTAACGCAGAACCGATTATCCTAGCCAATCAATTGTTTTTAGTCGGCACTTGAGTTCTTGATCTTGGAATCGGCATTTCATCACGCACAGAATACCAGTGTAAAATAGCAGCTTATAGCTACTGTGTTTCGTATGGTGAGTGTAAAGAACCGGAGACCCTTTTTCTGGAAATGAGACATCCCTTCTTAGGTCTCAGAGGTAACAACACATCTGAATTTTGATTCTTTATCTTGGATAGATGTCTACGGGCCAAATCATCCACTTATCATCAGGTGGACTGTGTGCTCGTCTGTGACCCTTATCCTATAAAAACCAACCGCTGGTTGCCATAATATGGCCATACAATATGCCATAATATGCCATATATTCTATCATATTGTGGTGGCAGCGTATGATCGTTTAGAATAACTACAGGGAGGAGTGTTAAAAGTGCGAGACGTATCTACCTCGTATATTATTATTTAACGATTTATTTTATTTTATTTAGTTACTTTTTTTATAGTTTAAAAAAATTATTTGTAAAATAGCCGCCAATCTAAACACAAATCTAGACAAAAAATATAAATCCCTATACTGCAACCGTTTGTAAAGTATTATTCAAATTATATTAAGTTGCAATTTTACCTGTCTGCTTCGTAAGTGTTATTCAGCATTCTGTGAAACTGTTATTGGCTAAGTGTGCTAATATATATTATATTTATGTTTGTTAAAAAGGATTCTGTATAGTTTCCTAATAAAAAAAAAGATCATTAATCCGCCTGCCTAGCGTGATGAATAAGAGAAATCCTCACTATAATGTGAGAGATCCGTATCCAAGTAAGCTTTCAAAGGCTGATTTTTTATTTATTTATTATTATTTGAAACATGCTTACAAGCTAACAGATGGTAGCATCCAATACGCTGGTAACATTAGATACATTAAATTAACATTAAATCAATTTTAAGTCATAATCTGACTAAAATAAAATACATAACATTAGATTCCAAAATAAATCACATTAAATTAAAAAAATATACAACATTAATCATTAAAATAATTTCCTCAAATTAAACAAATTAGTCAAATTGATATTACACACCATTAAGTTAATAAATAAAGTCAATGTCAAGGTTAGAAAATTATACAATGTCAATTAGAATATTCCTTAATTTACTAATAAGTTTCGTCAATCCATCAGCAAATAAGTCAAGATCGTCGTACTGAGCAAGTATGTCACCAATCATTCGTAGTGCGCGGACAGTGGGCGCGTGCTCGCCGCGCCTGGTGCGCGCGATAGGGCGCGCCAGCAAATGAGGCTGGTGGCCTGACTCCTGCCGTATATTACGGGGAACTAAGATGCGAACACTCTCTAGTATCTGCGGACTATCGATCTTGTGATACAGTACAGAGAGATAGTGTGTCAGCATAAGCATAAACCTCCTAAATTTCAGTGTTTCCATATCAACCATGCCTGATACGAACAAAGAAGGATACAGGTGAGGAGAGTACCCGTACACCTCCTAAAGCACCATCAGGCAAACTTACGCTGTATCTTGTCGACCATAAGGACATACTTATCCTCAAATGGGTCCCAGACAGCAGCACCATACTCCAGCTTGCTACGAACAAATGCGTTAAACAGTATTAGCAACTACATTTAGCAACTAGTACATAGTAACTACTTCATTGTCAAATTGTGTTCCAGTCCTAATAACAAAACCTAACATTCTATGTGCGTTCTTACAGGTACTTGTCATGTGTAGATGAAAGTCTAATTTGGAATCTAATAACAGTCCTAGGTCTCGAATGTCATTTACTCGTTCCAGAAGAGCGTGAAGTAGGTTATACAAATTTACAATTGGTCTAGGTTTTCGAGTGAAAGTAATTATTTTGCATTTATTATTATTAAAAGGCAATAGATTTTCTTGGCTCCAATTCAACACCGCATTAATGTCTCTTTGTAGAGTTATGGTATCTGATTCAGATTCAATGCCCAGACTGAGTTTTAAGTCATCTGCAAAGAGGAGGCATCCAGAAAAACAAACGGTGTTCGACAGACCATTTATAAAGAGCAAGAAGAGGGTTGGACCCAACGTACTGCCCTGAGCCCTGACTTACCCCAGACCTCGTGAAGTAATCACTGAAATTATACCCGTCCACCCGCACATACTGACATCGATTATTCAGATAGCATGCGAAAAACCGAATGAGTTTGGGGGTAAAGCCAATAAATGCTAACTTTTCTAACAATTTGCCGTTGTCGACGAGGTCGAAGGTAAAAGGCTGATGAAGAAGGAGATCTACCACCAAACTCCTCTTAAAAATACTAATAACGGTACTGCATAACTTTATATACATAAAAATATTGTAAGGATAAAGATGATTAAAAGTGGTAAAAGCAAGCAATACTGCTAATTGACGTAAGTTTTAGTGACTTGGAATAAGAAGTGAGTATTTGACTAATTGAGGAACAAAAAAAAAACCTAAATATAATTACTATCAATAATGATGACATTCTTATAATTGTTCAATTTTCTTTATGAGGAATTATTTCCATTTCAAATCGCAATACTGACGAAATTATTCATGAAAATTTCTCTATTTTATATTTTATATTATAAACCTACAATAATTTCGTAGCAATTTTGAGAATATTTGAGTATTTATAATATTTCCATTCGTTAACGAGGACTTAATGTTGCATAAGCCCGTCGAAATTTTATAAAATTTTCCTTAACCTGGGTAAATTTACGAAGTTTTTATTTAAGGTATCAAACCAACACTTTAAGAAAACATTTTATACTACTTACTGTGGCTTTTGGTTATTCTGTGGCAATAAGTGAAGCTAACAAATAAAAACACATACTTAATATTACACAAAATTGTTTACTGAATTTAAAAAATAAAAGGAAGCTCCAATTACTTAAAATTTTATTAGGCTTAGTTACCGTAATAAATTATTTTATATTTGTATGTTTTGCAATTTTTGTTTGCCCCAGCCAAAGATATTTAAATATATAGACTACTTAAATGTCTTTGGCCCCAGCCTGTAAATACCCTAACTTAAACGTACTTTTTTGATGTCTGTGTCAAAATGGTACCATAAAAGTGATATAACATCAAAAGAGGTTTTATTCGCCTCTCTTAAATGACATTCGTCATTTTTAAATATTATAAACAACTAAGATCTTCACGAATCAAACAACATTTTATGTGCTAAAATCGATCAAGCTGTTTAGGCTACACAGCTTGCCAAATAAATGGACATGCATATACGAAAATTCATACAGACATACACTCGAAAAACATTACCACAATTGGGTAGAAATACCTATGGTTGAATTTATAAATAACAATAAAAGTTAAGTATTTTAATAACACTGTCTACCATTCATATTGTTTGAACGTCTACTCCGAAAACACATTTTTAATAGCATTGTTTTGTCATGCAAGATAACAATTTCATTGAAATTATGCACGTTTCATATCCACGCGTAAATTTTTATACGTACGGTATTTAATACCTACGCAGTTTGAGTAACATTAAGCCTTCTTAAATGGCTCTTATACTTAGAATTCTGTTGCGATGATAACGTGACTTGCGTAATATTCAACTACGGGTTCTTATAAAATGTTTTGACTTCTAGGAAAATTACTGAACACATTTAGTAATGAATATAAAATTAATGAACGTACTTAGTACATACAACATACGTGGTAGAGCCATGCTGCAGCTATATTATAGTCGAAGCATTCGCATAAAATAGCAGCTTAATGCTGCTGTGTTCTGTACGGTGAGTGTAGAGAACCGGAGACCCTTTTTACTGGAGACCAGGCATTCCATTTCAGGCCTCAGGGGTGACAACGCATCTGCATTTTATTCTTAATTGAGTATAAATGTCACTAAGCACTCAAACGTGTTGAATAACATCAGTAGTGCCATCGGGGATAGGACTACGGTTGCTTACGTATTCCTATCACGAGGAAAGCATTTGCACAAAAGGAAGCTCGAACTACAAAATACTGTAAAAACTAGACTAAGTTATGGAATAAAGAATTTAGGAAAAATTTTAATTATTTAAGAAATCGTTTTTTTTATAGAATAATTGTGACAAACGAGCACACGTAGTCCGCCTGATGGTAAGTGGTTGCTATGGCCCATAGTACATCTACATTTATCCTCGATTAAAAATCAAAATTGAGATGCGATGTCACCCCTGAAGACTGTGATGAATTGCCTCATATCCAGTAAAAAGGGTCTCCGGTTCTCTACACTCACCATACGATATCCAGCAGTATTAAGCTGCTATTTTACGCTGGTATTCTGTATGAGTGTGGTCCTTCCTAATCGACCCATTCGTATTACAACCATTATACAGCTGCAGAATTCGTGGCAGACTAATCGCTCCATAACCCTCTCAGAAATAAGAGGATGCCTGAGCCTAGCAGTAGTTTAGGATGCATCATTGAAAACAAAGAAACAATCTTAAAACTAGGTATATAAAAGAACTTTGCGTTTTACACAATCATTTGATCCAAATGGTCTTCGAAACCCATAATTAACCGTGTAGTGACGGTGTAAGTATATCCACTATCCCATTTCATCCCGAGGGTGTCATAAGAGGCGACATAGGGAAAACGAAAGAGGAGATGGGCAACAGCAAAAAACTGCGGTTGCCAACCCGCTTGCCAAGCGTGGCAGCTATGGCAAAATCCCCCATGAGGCAATCTATGAGGGAAGCCTATGTTCAGCAGTGGACTTTTATAGGCTGTAATGGATAATGGATGGACTTCAAAACCAGGACTCACAATTATACGATATAAAAGATAGTCTGGTAATAGTATGATAACTAGGCCACAAAGTAATGTTTTCAATATTAAATTGATAAGTTACGTGTCGACTGCACAATTAATTCATTAACTTAAAAAGTTTTAACTAAAATTTTCAACATTAGGAAATAAAAATGGTTTTCCTGCATTTTGTATGTTCATATATCTGTGTCGGTGCCAAATATGCAGTCAGGCGGAAAACTAAGTGTCGGAGAAAAATTATGCATTATCCACTTTTCTCAAGAAAAATGATACATTATTCATTCTAAGTGTTTATTACTTAACATGTGAGTCATATTATATTCTGCCTTATGCATATTAATATAATACGGATAAGAATATAGGAAGTTAAATATTATATGCATATAAAATGCTGCACTGCACTGCACTGCTTGACATAAGCCTTTCCCATTGTAGGGTGGCGTTGCGCACCTCTGACGTAGCTCCTCGTCATGCTCGTCGTTAGTCTGGGTATTTATGTATAGCGTACACGAGATATTATATTTTATCCTTCATTATGTAATGGCAGTGTGAGAGAATCCATTACTGTATTCTGTTCCTTGGGTATCACAAGCGGCAATGGGAGAGTCACGAAGACCTCATTGTTTCCAATAGTTTGTGAGGTAGATTTTGTATTTTAAAGTTAAAGTTACAGATTATATACGTCTCACTCCTGGGCATAGGCCTTTTCTCATTTCTGAAAGGGATTTAGGGCAAGGAAATGTCCGCCGCGCTGCTCCAATGCGTATTGGCGAACTTCACATGCCATCGAAATATTTTTTCTTATTTCTCAGACATGCAGGTTTCCTCATGATGTTTTCCTTCACCGCCGAGCACGTGGTAAATCAGTGCTTAAAATTGCAATTTCATTGGTGGATTCATATATACAATAAAATAACTAGGGTTGACCATCCTAGTTCACTAGCAGATTCAAAGATGCCAGAAACCTATTTTTATTTTTATCTCATCATTTTAAATCCTAGAATGAAAAAGTCTCGACAGACTATTACGAAGGTCGGGTGTACTATTAACGAAGAAAGGATGAAGAAAGAAACAAGATATTACGCTTAACAATAAAAAAAAAATCACTCAAGTATCTGTTGCCTTATTATGAAAATATTATTTTTTGATACTCAAGCTCTTTAGCATTAGTTAAAAATAATTCTAATTTTGAACGAACTAAAACTAAAACTAAATTACTTGTAACGCCAGGTGGCTTTGTTTGAATAATTGGTTGGTGGTTTACAGTTTTTTAAGCTTAGCTATTTTTGAACAACAGATAATCGTTTGATAGAGATTGAAGAGCTAAGTCGATTATATTAATTAATAATAATATTTACTCGTCACTATATTTAATCGGGACCTTTGGTGGTGTGTCGTTAATATGATAAGTAAATACGATCGCGAAGATTTTGAACAGATTAATCAAAATATATTGGATAATATACTGTATTTCTAGTAGGATGCTACAGAATTATTTCAAGCGGAAATTGCTACAGGATGACTAACCTATCCGTAGCTGACTTGATTACCGTGGATATATTGAGTTAGTACCTCTAATAATTAAATTATGAGTGATCCGTTGAATGGTTACACATGAAATTTTGATTATTTATTTTGTTTTGATTATTTATTTTGACGGCTCCGTGGCGCAGTGGCTTAGCAATGAGTTGCAGCGCTAAGGGCCGCGGGTTCGAATCCCGCACGGAACAAGTATTTGTATGGCCTACAAATAATTGTTTCGGGTCTGGATGTTTGTCCTAGTGAAATTTATGTATGTAAACTGCCCCCACGATACAGGAGAAAATCCTAGTGTGAAGTTAACGTTTTAAAAAAAAAAAAGAAAGAAATTTATTTTACAAATTATTCTATTGAAATCAGTAATGTTTTTACAACAATAATTAAATGATAAACAAGCTAATGTCAAATGGCTACCTAACCTAGAATTACTAAAATAAGTCATCATCATCTACATCATTACAGCCTATCAAAGCCCACTGCTGAACATAGGTCTCCCCTTTATAGGGATGCTATATATATCAAAATTAGTGCATTGGTTTAACGTTAATAATCTACATTTAAATGGAAATAAAACTAAATGTATAAAATTTACAACATCGAATATTAAAAATCTGAATACCAATGTGTTTTTAAATGGGGAAAAACTGAGCCCTGTTGAATCCACTGTTATTCTTGGGATCACTCTCGACGCAATGCTTCAGTGGGGCCCCCATATATCCAAACTAGCAAGCAAGCAGACTAAGTTCTGCAGCCTATGCTGTAAAAAAGATTAGAGGTCTCACTAGTGTCGAGACAGCTAGATTAGTTTATTTCAGTTATTTCCATAGCATAATGTCTTATTGGATATTGCTGTGGGGAAATGCGGCTGATTCAGAAACTATTTTTGTTTTACAGAAGAGGGCCATTAGAGCTATTTACAACCTAAAACCGAGAAGGTCTCTTAGAGATAAATTTAAAGAAATAAATATATTAACTTTGGCCTCTCAGTATATTTACGAAAATTTAATGTATGTTCACAAAAACAAAGGTAATTTTAGTAAAAAATGTGATATACACTCTGTAAACACTAGGAACAAACATAAGCTAGTGATACCAGTTTCTCAACTCCACATAGTCAGTAATTCATTCCTGGGGCAATGTATACGCTATTACAACAAGGTCCCGGAAAGTGTACAGGCTCTCTCTATTGCCAAGTTTAAATGTTTTGGTAAGCTCAAACTGTATGAAAATGGTTATTATAATATAAATGAATACATGGTTGATAGTAACCCCTGGGAATGCGATGGTCGCTTCCAAGCAGTTTCTAAAATGAATTTTGTAAATAGTTTGTACAACCATAAACGTAAAATTTACTTTAAAAAAAGTTCCGCTGGGTTTCTTGCTGGTTCTTCCCAAGACAGAGGTTTTTTTTCGAAGCAGTGGTAAAGTAAAAAATGACTTTCAATAAGAATTACACAGTTGATCTATATTGAATAAAAAATTATTCTTTTCTATTCTCTTCTATAGTTGCTAAGCTTGGGAGGCGGGTTAGCAACCCAGTTTTTTTAATTAATTTGAGTTGTTATCAGGAAGATGCTGCTGCTCATTCCCGGTTTCAGTTTCCCTCTGTCACATCTTACGATACCCACGGTACGATATGGGTAGTTTATTTTCTTACGCCGCCACTTTACGGCAAATTTAAACTAGTAATGTTTAAGAAATATTTGCTTATGCTAAAACATTCTTTTTTTATAGAATAATGGTGACAAGCGAGCACACAGTCCACCTGATGTTAAGTGGATGCTGTCACCCATAGCAGTTAGCGTGCTTCGCATGTCTTTGGAATATTTTAATCCCGTAGACATGTAGGTTTGTGAAAAGAACGTGGTAAATCAGCGTATTAAATTGCAATTAAGCATTATATGGTCGCCGGCAGGGGTCAAACTCCGATTTTCTCACGTACTACAAAATTCACGACGAACGCCTAGCCCATAAACTACCATGGCTATACCATAAACTACTATTATTAATTCCTAAATATTATATAACTTTCTAATTTCTTAAATATTATTTATTTTAGGTTATAAATATACTTATTACTTTAACTTGTGTTAAATATATAACAAAAATAATTAATTTCGTAATTTCAAAACATAACTGGAGTAACTCTAATGTGTACAGTGCACTTTCATGTTTTTACGAGTAACTACAAAGAGGCAGCAGCTACGAGTATCTCGTAATTTGTGCTCACCTTAATATTTATGCAAGGAACTACAGGCGTTTTAAAGTAATTTGTCTTGTAGAATGAAGCTAGCAGTGAAAAACAGAACAGAATTTTGCATAGGAATTTGTGGCTAAGTAAATAGTTGATAAAACCGATATTGTAGACGAAACAAATTACACGAGCAAACAATTAAGTCAAGCTGGCAGTAAAATAACCAAGTCAATGATAATTTGGACGGCTCCGTGGCGCAGTGGCTTAGCAATGAGTTACAGCGCTGGGGGCCGCGGTTTGAATCCCGCACGGAACAAGTATTTGTATGGACTATAAATAATTGCTGGATGTTTATCTTTGTGCGATTTATGCTTGTAAGCTGCCTCCACGATATAGGAGAAAATACTAGTGTGGGGGTAACGTTTAAAAAGAATTAGATGAGAATTAAGTCAAATTAAAGCACAAATTTAGTTGTTAAAATTTGTTGTAAAAATTAGAGAATTAAAGAATTGTTACTTAGCAATTGATAGCTACATGTTGCTAAGTCAAGATGAATTTTGTTTCTATTTTATTTATTTAAATTTTTTTCTTCTTCATATATTGACAAAATATATGAAGCTCTTTGTTCTATATAAACCAGTGTTGCAGTATCGTGGACACTAGTTATTAGCTATCGATTAAGTCTGGCTTTCTAAGCATCCTTGATGACATTTCTGACCAGCAACAATATCTGTGACTGCATCTTGTCTATAAAAATGGTGTGTTGCGCTAGCATAGACACTGGTACTTAGTTACCAATTGCCAGGTCCTTTACGCGTTTCGTTGTTTTACTACTAGTTCGATGTAAAGATTGCTGTAACTTCTTTTTTATATATGTTTCAATTGCCGTATCGGTTTTTATCAATTAATTAACTTCTATTTACCTAAAAATTCCCATGTGCAATTCGATGGTTCCTGCTAACTTTTCTGCTCGCTTGATAGAGTTTGCATAATTAGCACTTGACATACATTTTACAATTTCGCTTGTACTATAGCATGGTAACAATCAGCTGCTATTTTACGCTGATATTCTGTGAGAGCGTGGCCCTTCCGCGGTCGAGCCGACCCATTCATGTTATATCTATAATATAGCTACTGTCATCCGCTTTATCCACTTACTAATCAGGTGAACTGTATACTCGTTTGTCATCCTAAATCTATAAAAAATCGTGTGCATAGGCTAGATATTAATAAATCATCTTATAACTAGTAGCCTTTTCGTTCTTGACGTATTTTTTCTTTATTTCCTTTATTTTTTAGGAATTTCTGTCGAAACGACATGCCAGTCCCATCATCTAATTACTACTAACACTAAAGAAGACTACATAACATAAACACTCACGCCTGTCACCCAGAGGGGTAGGCAGAGACTACGGACTTCCACTTGGCACGATCCTGGCACACCTCTCTCGCCTCTTTTACATCCATATATCTACGCATACACGCTCGTCGGTTAAGGGTACTCCTAATCTGGCCCATTTTCAATATATCGCCAATTTGGTCGATAAACCTTCGTCTAGGGCGTCCCTTTCCGACTCTGCCGTTCACTTCTGCAGCATAAATTTGCTTTGTCACTCTTTCTTCGTTCATTCTTTCTACATGACCAAACCACCGAAGCATTCCTTTCTTAATCCTGGTCACAACGTCATCTTGCAAACCACACTTTTCTCTTATCACACTATTTCTCACCCTGTCATTCAGATTCAGCCTAGCATACTCCTTAATGATCGCATTTCTACAGCATTTATTCTACTCTCATGCTTCTTCTGCCAGACCCAACTTTCACTACCATACATTAAAGTAGGGACTAACACAGCATTGTGAATTGCCAAACGTGCGCAACGCCACCCTACAATGGGAAAGGCTTATGTCAAGCAGTGAATGCAATTAAATAATAATTTTATTTAAAATTAAAAAAAACATTGACTATTAACAATCTTGTTGTTTTTATTCAAATGTTGAATGTTAAAAATGTTAAAACTTTAAATGACGCATTTTATATGCATATAATAGTTACCTTCATATATTCTTATGCGTATTATATTAATATGCATAAGGCAGAATATAATATGACTCACATGTTAAGTAATAAACACTTAGAATGAATAATGTATCATTTTTCTTGAGAAAAGTGGATAATGCATAATTTTTCTCCGACGCCGACATTGTGATTGCAATATATTATGAGCACTTAGTTTTCCGCCTGACTGCATATTTGGCACTGACACAGATATATGGACATACAAAATGCAGGAAAACCATTTTTATTTCTTAATGTTGAAAATTTTGGTTAAAACTTTTTATGTTAATGAATTAATTGTGCAGTCGACACGTAACTTATCAATTTAATATTGAAAACATTACTTTGTGGCCTCGTGATCATACTATTACCAGACTATCTTTTATATCGTATATTTGTGAGTCCTAGTTTTGAAGTCCATCCATTATCCATTACAGCCTATAAAAGTCCACTGCTGAACATAGGCTTCCCTCATAGATTGCCTCATGGGGGGATTTTGCCATAGCTGCCACGCTTGGCAAGCGGGTTGGCAACCGCAGTTTTGTGGTGTCGCCCATCTCCTCTTTCGTTTTCTCTATGTCGCCTCTTACGACACCCTCGGGATGAAATGGGATAGTGGATATACTCACACCGTCACTACACGGTTAATTATGGGTTTCGAAGACCATTTGGATCAAATGATTGTGTAAAACGCAAAGTTCTTTTATATACCTAGTTTTAAGATTGTTTCTTTGTCTTCAATGATGCATCCTAAACTACTGCTAGGCTCAGGCATCCTCTTATTTCTGAGAGGGTCATGGAGCGATTAGACTGCTACGGCTGCGGTTGCAGTTAGCGTGCTTCGCATGTCTTTGGAATATTTTAATTCCGTAGACATGTAGGTTTGTGAAAAGAACGTGGTAAATCAGCGTATTAAATTGCAATTAAGCATTATATGAGGTGGCCGGGGTCAAACTCCGATTTTCTCACGTACTACAAAATTCACGACGAACGCCTAGCCCATAAACTACCATGGCTATACCATAAACTACTATTATTAATTCCTAAATATTATATAACTTTCTAATTCCTTAAATATTATTTATTTTAGGTTATAAATATACTTATTACTTTAACTTGTGTTAAATATATAACAAAAATAATTAATTTCGTAATTTCAAAACATAACTGGAGTAACTCTAATGTGTACAGTGCACTTTCATGTTTTTACGAGTAACTACAAAGAGGCAGCAGCTACGAGTATCTCGTAATTTGTGCTCACCTTAATATTTATGCAAGGAACTACAGGCGTTTTAAAGTAATTTGTCTAGTAGCGAGCGCGTAGCTCAGGGGCTAAGCGCTCGCTATAAAAACAGTACGTGAGCAAACCAGGTTCGATCCCTGCCGGCTCCAATGAAATTGTTAACTGCAATTTTAAGTGCTGGTTTACCACGTGCTCGGCGCGGTGGTGAAGGAAAACGTCGTGAAGAAACTTGCCTGAGAAATAACAAAAAAAAATATTTCGAAGGCATGTGAAGTTCGCCAACACACATTGGAGCAGCGCGGCGGACATTTCCTTGCCTAAAACCCTCTCAGAAATGATAGGAGACCTGTGCCCAGGAGTGTGACGTATATAATTTGTAACGTTTTTTATTTCTTATCTTTATGAAGAAAACTAGGCCGTGCTAACTAAGCCTTTTGTAATAAATTTCGAAACAAAAGATTTAAAAAACGATACGCGACAGAAAAAAATTTCTTAATAACCATTAATCACAATTTTATCTATGAAAGTCCGACGTGAAAAATACCATAAATCTTTTTTTCTACCATTTGTTCTATAGTCACTTGAGAAATCGAAGATTTTCGTAATTGTGCATTTGCCCTAAAATATTTCCGTTATGAGATGAAATGGCACAAGTGGTAAATTTAAAATTTTGTACAAATGACTTCAATATGAATATAATTTATTGTTGATTTTTTTAAAACCCCTAAACCGATTTCGATAAAATTTAAATGGAACTACCTGGGAAGTATACCATTGAAACAAAAAAAGAATTTTCCAAATCGATTCAGGCGTCTTTGAGTAATCGGTGAACATACATAAAAAAAAAGATTCCGACGAATTGAGAACCTCCTCCTTTTTTGAAGTAGATTGAAAATGGCAACCTCTTTACAAGTAAAAAAAGGAAAATGAAATAATATCTTAGTTATTATTTGATTTAATTAATGTCATGTCTATAAAATTGATACACACACTTTTTGTTCTTTACAATGACGATATTAATAGTAAATCCTACATCAAAAACATTCCTAACAAAAAGTTTACTAACTTAAGCATAGTCACAACATGCGGACAGTTAGTGTTAACAATAAAATCTGCTACTAAATTTAAAAAAAATTAGGTATTAGAAACATGTTTTGTTGTATATTGAAGTGACAGATACTCCATACAGTGGAAAGTGACCAATAGGTACCGCCCATGGAAATTGGCATCCAACATTAAACAAAAAGGTTTTCAGAGGTTAAAACGCATCTGTATTTTCTCCTCGGAAAACTAAAATGGGACTTTCTTGTCTGTTATTACAATATACGCTTTCAGTATATCCTTCTAACCGCAACACAAGTGTGAACTGCATAATATGTGAAAAAAGATGTGATGTTGTGCATACTTATAGGTGTACATATAAGGAATTGTGTAACGGCTTATATTTTTTTAATTATGTTTTATATGTATATACTGGGGTGTGTCTAAGAAATAAATAAATATGACTTGTGAACACAAAATATTTTTTCTGTGTACACCGTGTAGGGCAGCGTAAGATAATAATTAATCTCCTTATCGTTTGGGTGTCGTAAGAGACCCTTGGCTTTGTCACAGGGAACCTCAAATAGGAAATGTTCCGCAGTATCTTCCTAATAATCATTCAAAATAATAAGAAATGGTGTGTTATTTATTTTTATTTATTTATTTAATCTTTATTGTTAGCACCTTAATTAATAGGGTAACAAAGGGCGGACTTAATTCCTATCGGCATTCTCTGCCAGTTAACCCGTGGAGAGATGAAATTTTTGTGGTAGGTGCAATTATATATATATATAAACAAAGCATGTATGATATATTGTATTACACATATAATTTAAATACATAGATATATATTAAAATTGCGAATAATAAAACATGTAAATATATATCAAAATATATCGTCATCATTCTTGATGTCCAACATCGCATTGTTTCAACCTATTTTAATTTTAAATCCCACCCTACACGAATGTAAATATTAAAATTAATATTCCCCTTTACGTTTATAAATTACTCTCACCTATCGACAAATAACTGTTCCCATTACCATCGCATAATGCTTTTGTGGCCCTGCCCATAACGTTCTATTATACGGGTTCCTCGGTAGGGTTTTTAAAAAGACTTTTAAATGAGCTGCACAAATAAACGTTTAATTACGAAATATGAACTAGAATTATGAACTAGAATTACGAACTGGCAGACACGAAAGCAAGAGATGGTAACGATTCGGCGTTTGAGATAGGACTGGCGCTCCCGAGGAGCGCTGGGCAGTGTCCTTAATGCTGACACCGCGGTTTTGATGAGACACTTACCTAATCACTTTAAGATGATTATTACATTTTACTTAACATTGACAATCTATAACAGCACCCTTGATTTAGTGTAAACTACACCTTTTTCTTAAGTGAAGTTTACCTATTTTAAAAAGTAAATGAATTATATTCTAGCCAATTCTAAGAGAGGGTCCCGTATTGATATTTGAAGTGCTAATTTCATATAATTCGTGGTTATCATTTTCAGGAGTATTATTTTCTTTAGATTTCTTAGTCTTTTGTGTATGCCAGTTTTATACAACTTATAGGTAATAAACAATACGATAAAGATTACAGTTACAATCATAATGCTAGAATAATACCTTTGATACAGAACAATATGTGGTTTTTCAATAATATTATTAAGGCTTTTCAGAATTTCAGGATTATCATAAGCTAACGAATCTAAATTTACATTCTTAAGGTTAACAACAGGTAAGTTTGATACAATATTATTATATGCTATTACATTAGAACAAGAGTCGTTTAAAATATTAAAATTAGAGACAATAGTTTTCATTTGATTTCACGGTTTTCATGAGGTATTAAACGAGTATCTTTACAATAGGCGATACATTCAGCAGGTAAGTATAGTAAACCATTTCCATTAATTTCTAATTCGTTAGATTGAGAGTTATTACATTCAATGCTTATTTTAGTTTTTCAGATATTACAAATAACTATCTATTATGGCGTAGTGGCTGCCAAATGCTGACGTGGCCGTGAATGAATTTAGTTTTACAAATCGGCGGTATCGAGGTAAGTACCTTTAATAATTTCCGTTTCACAGGAAGGTGTAGCAGAGGAGGAGTACAATATTGATGTTTCACAAAGGTAATGATTATTATTAATTATTCTACAGTAATCTAGCTTATCTAATTTACAATACATTGACTTATCTTTACTTATACCTATGTACTTAGAAGATGGGATGATGGTCGAATACGACCTGGATTATTTTTATCATGAGGGACCAGAGAGGGTAAGTTATGATATACATTTAATTGTAAAGGATTAATTAGAGGAATTTTACTATAAACACTACTTTTCTTTATTGAAGTAACTAGATATTTCAGATATATTCAAAATAGTATGAATGTTATCAAGATATAAAGGAACCGGAAGTTGTTTGGATTCAGGTAAGAATCTGTAATTATCTACCAGTTCGGTGTAGAGTTCTTTAGGTGTTAAGATAGTGGATATAGGATGTTAGACTTACTAAACATGATAGAGTTAATTATGTCTTCAACCTTGAAAGATAAGGCTAGTAGGCCATTTTCATCATAGACGTTAATTCTAGCATGCGAGACCTAATACCTAATTCTCTTGAGACGTATGTCAGATTTAGAATATCTTGAGATATCGCGTCAATTGCATTTTTCAGGTGTTTTTCATTTTCGATTGTGGATAGAGTTTCATTAACCGATTTAAGTAAAGAGGTGGTGACCAATATATTTTCCTTCATTAAAAGGGCTAGATTCTTTTGGTCTGTTTCTACCTCATTAATGGCATTGTCATATCGAATGGCATCGTCTTCATCCATAGTGCCAAATAGTTTTTAGATAGAGTGCCTACGAAACCTAGAAGTGCAGATCTTCTCGACTGGCGAGATGTAAGGTGAAAAATAGCTTCGTTATCGTGAGCTATATCATTGAAACGCGTATTTAATGGTTCAAAAAGATTTGTACATTCTAAATAATCGAAAATTTTATCATTATCACATACTTGTTTAGATTTATCAAGAATTTGACGGAGATTTATAATATGTGGGTTAATAAAGGAAATATCATATGGGATAACTATACTAAGGTGACTATCAACTAAACTTAAGGAACCTATAGGGTCGAAGTAGATGCCAGAACTAGAAGGAAGTGACTTGATAAAGTCCTGGTGTGCGTTGTTCAATGTGCTGAAATAGAATGAACGAGGTTAGATAAATATATTACTGATTGATACTTTCTATAACTAGTATTACTGCGATACAAGATCTCTGACGCCCGCTGGTTTCATTTCATCGAAGTGGTGCGTCACGTGACGTCTATTAATTAAGAGTGTGGCTGTATTATTATTATTTACCTTTATAATTTTATATGGCCCTTTCCAAACAGGTGATAAGGCCTTCTTGAGTCTCAGATGATTTTTTGTAGACGTAATCACCATCCTTGTATTGTGGTGGTGATCTGGTGTGAGAATCATAATAGGATTTAGAAGATTCTTTGGATTTTAGTATGTTTTCTAGGGCTTGTTCTAGTATATTTGAATTTATGTTGTAACATTCTTATGTAGTCCGAGTATGTTGCGCTAGGTTCGCTTTCGTATATAGAGTTGGGAATAAAAGGTTTGTGACCGAAGACTAGTTCGTAAGGAGGAATTTCGTAGAATGCGTTGTTGTGTTATATGTTAGCATAGCTGTATATACATAGGTAGGCCAGTTATCTTGGTTTTGATTAACAAATGATTTTAAATATTCCTTGAGAGTTGAATGACTTCGTTCAAGGCCCTTGTGTCTGAGGATGATAAGGCGATGACCAAAGTTGTTTAATCTTGAGAAACCGACACGTTGTTTTGAATAAGTCGGATGTGAAGTTGGTACCTTGATCGGTAAGAATAGACTTAGGAATTCCAAAGAGAGAAATAAAGTGGATGAGACAGTCACAAGATTCTTCAGCGGTTGTACTGCGTATAGGATAAGCAGTTGAATATTTCGTTAGGTCATCTTGTAAGGTTAGAATATATTTGAGTTTGGCGGTGCTGGATTCAGGTAAGGGTCCTACTATATCTAGTGCTACCCTTTGAAATGGTGATGTGGATGTAGTTGTGATTTCCATAGGCTTTGTTTAATTTTCTTAGTGCTTTATTTTCTTGACAAAGTTTACATTTCTTGACATAGTCGTCTATGTCCTTTCATGCCTTTCCAATAAAATTGTTCTCGAATTCTGTTATACATCCGTACACATCCCAAATGTCCAGATGCAGGGATATCGTGGTTTTCACGCAATATTTTAGGTCTTTCACTTAAGGTAGGATATATTATTTTATTTAGGTAAATATGAATTTGAATTTTGTATTATTAAAAATATGAGTAAGAATATTGTAAATTTTATATGAATGATGATCAAATGGATTTCTGAAGTCGGAAATGGCAATCTCGGTTGTTTGTTCTGATTTCAAGATTTCGTCTTACTTGTTTGAGAGTATCGAAAATAGCAGGATAGGATGATTCATCAAAATGATGAACTTTAGTGAAGATGAGGTAAACCGTCTTATTTTCGTAATTAGTTTTAGAAATCGTGTAATTTTTTCAGAGCTATAAATTTCATCAACGTTTTCGGAGAAGGGATTATATCAGAAATATAGGATTGGATTCGTCAAGTCTATAGATGTAGGAATTAATATGATTTTGCAATTTGTTTTCAAAAGGTTTTCGTTATGTTCCTTTAGGATTGTATTATTGCTTCCTTTATTCGGATTTGTTTTCAGAAATTGCGAGTAGTTGTCGTTGTTTAGATTTGGTTGCGTTTCTGGCGAAGGGATCTGGAGTGAGTCAAAGTCAAGGTTGAGGTCTGCGCTGTCAGGACTGAGGTCAAGATAAGGTGTTGGTTCTAGGTCAAGCAGTTCTGGAGATAATGTCGGTTGTGGATCGGTGGATTAGTAGGTATAGTATTAGAATCAGTGTTAAGATCCTGGTTGAGCAGGTCTTCGTTTCAAAGGAGAATGGAATAGGAGAAGGTAAGTCTAACAGAGGGTCTTGTAAGAGATTTTCAAGTTCGGAGTCGATGTTTTGGGGAGAGTCAGAATTGTAGGAGGTTCATCTTGAATAGGGTTAACTGGAAATCGAGACAGAGCATCTGCATTGTATTTATTTTTCCTTTCTTATGTATGATTTCATAGTCGAATTTTCTAATTTGAGTCGCCAGCGAATTAGTCTGGATCCAGGGTCTTTACAGTTGAAAAGCCATTGTAAGGGCTTGTGGTCTGTAACTATTGTGAATCGATTCCCATAAAGGTAGGGACGAAAGGCTTTAGTTCCAAAGACGATAGCTACATTCTTTCTCAGTAACACTGTAGTTACATTCAGCTTTATTAAGGGTTCGTGACGCATATGCAATTGGACGGTCTTTTCCTATAGGACCTTGTGATAGAATAGCAGAAACAGCGAAGTTTGAGGCGTCACAAGTGAGGATGAAGGGTTTGGTAAAATCAGGGTAAGCAAGGACAGGTGACGTTACTAGTTTTTGTAACGTTTCGAAAGCAAATTGCTGTTCGTTTTTCCAATTAAAAGGTGTATCCTTTTTCAGGAGAGAAGTTAGTGGTTTCGCTAGTTTGGAAAAGTCTGGAATAAAGCGTCTATAGTAGGAGGTGAGTCCGAGAAAAGATTTAATGTCTTTGGGACATTTTGGTACGGAAATTCCGTGATGGCTACGATCTTTTTTGGATCTGCTTGTACACCGTCTTTGTTAATGACGTGACCAAGATAAGCGACCTCTTTGCACAGAAATTCACACTTATCTGGTTGGAGTTTAAGGTTATAATCTCTGAGTCTATTGAACACACAGGATAAATTTTGGATGTGACTTGAAGGTCAGGTGAGTACACGACGATATCGTCTAAGTATGAAGCAGCGTGAGCCTTGTAGTCACACAGTTTCTGAAAAGTTGACGGGGCATTTTTAACCCAAACGGCATTCTCGTGAATTGGAAATGCCCTTGAGGTACGGAGAAAGCAGTTTTAGGGCGTCTTGCTCAGATACTGAATTTGATGGAAGCCTGAGGCTAAATCTAAAGTTGTGAAATATTGACTTTTCCCAATTGATCTAGAATTTCTGTAATTTGTGGGATAGGATAAGTTTCTCCGATGGTAATGTCGTTGAGTTTTCTGTAATCTATAACGACTCTCCATTTTCGCTTTCCTGAAGCATCTAATTTTTTAGGCACGACCCAAATGGGTGATGACCAGGGTGAATTTGAAGGTATCACTATTTTTTGTTCCAACATCTTATTTAATTGATTTTCTACTTTTTGTGGCATTCAGGAATCTATAGGATTTGGTTTGAATAGGAATGTCTGTGGTCGTTCTTATTTTATGTTCAGTGGCTTTAGTATAGGTAAGTTGTTCGTCTGGAAGGTGGAAGATGTCGGAGAAGTCTTTACAAATTTGTAGTAAGGCATTGGATTCCTCTTCATTGAGGTGAGATATTCTAAGTTGTTCGAGGACCTTTTAGTTCGCGTAGTAGCGTTAGGTTGAGGCTTTGGTTCATCGTAATTAGGATAATTTTGACTATTTAAAGGTTCTATCGCTAGGTTAAGGTTAGATTGAAGGACGACGGGATTTTCGGAAATGTTTACAACTGTAATGTTGACACGATTATTATCTTTACTTTAACAATGCAATTTGCGATTAGTAACGAGGCAGAGATGTGTTGGTCTAGTATAACACCTTCTTTTATATTAGGATTATTTACAGTGCACTCAATAACGGTTTCCGAACGAGGCGGATATTGTATAAAGGTTCAGTGAATTTTAATTTAATACAGTTCTCGTCTGTTTGCAGCACTCCTTGGTGATAGTCTATTTGACAACCTAGGTTCTTTAACAGATCGGTACCTATAATACCGTCATAACTGAGGCTAATATTTTTACAACGTGGAATTTGTGACTGTAAGGTTTGTTAGATTTTGAAATATTTGTAGTTTAAAACTCCTAATGTTGAGGTTGTTTCACTTCCAGGGTCGATTCCTTTAAGGAGTATTATTTCATCACTTAATTCCGGGATAGTGGTCATGGAATCTAATTTTAGGAGGCTTACGCAAGAACCAGTGTCAACTAGGAAGGACAGAGGTCTGTCGGCTACTGAAATTTGGATAATGACATAAGGTAAATACTTTTTTCAGTATTCTTATTAATTTTATATAATTTCATATTATTTTATTTTCAGGTTTTGTAAGGAGTTGGAGAAGAATCGTCTGGATTTGGAACTGGGATGGAAGCAGTGGATTTAGAAGATTTAGTATAAGATTTTGCGATAGAGTGGATTTGTAGATTTAGTAATTAGATCTGTGGATTTAGTAGATTTGGTATGTGATGCAGAGGATTCAGTGGTTTTTTAATTGATTTAGGAGATTCAGTGGAAACAGTGGATTTAGTAATTGATTTAGGAGATTCAGTGGAAACAGTGGATTTAGTAATTGATTTAGGAGATTCAGTGAAACAGTGGATTTAGTAATTGATTTAGGAGATTCGGTGGAAACAGTGGGTTTGGTAAGTTTAGTAGTAATAGAGGCATCGTCTTTGAAATAGTAGGAATAATTCCGTGCGACGCATATCGGAAATTTTACTGTTTAAATCGTTGCGATCAACTTCGTCGACGCCCTCTTCGTTATCTAGGTTTACGTTAAGGACCCTGCGCGTTGGGTTTGAATTAGGATTTTGGGCAAGGTTTGGTTGGCGACCGTAGGAGTTGGAAGCAGAGGGCTGATTTCTGCTATTGTTATATTGTCTTTGCGACAATTTTCAATACTGTGTCCTATATTTTACAATAACGACAGATCATGTCGTTGGTATTGATTGGTTTGGAATAGTCAGGACGATAATTGCGCGAAATTGGTTGAGATTCGCGGCGAGAGTTTGTATTTTTTGGTTTATCATTGTAAAAGTTCACGTTCGGGTTTGACCTTCTTTGTATGCTGGAAATAATTTTTTCTTCTTCTACCGCGAAACTTACAGCAGAGTTCAGTGAGTCAGGGTTACGACATCTGACTACTTGTGATGCGAGGATTGAGTCCTGTTATAAAAGTGTGGAGAGAGATCCTGTATGGCAGTGACACGTCCTGCTAGTTCTGTTTTTCTTTTGGTTGGTAAAGAAATATTTATTTCCGTTAGTAATTGCCAGGCACGTTTCAATTTTAGTGCAAACTGATTAACTGTCTCGGTCGGGCTCTGTTTACAGTCTTGAGCTCCGTGAGTAGGTGAGCATAATGTTTCCTCTCACCAAATTGTTGTTTAATGAAATCAATGAACTGTTCGAAAGAATCGAAGTCTTTAATACTACACGTGCTCTCGGCTTTGTCAACTAATTGACTTAGTATAAATTTGAACAGAATGGGTTTTGCGATTTTGTAGCAATTTCGAAAGCGCTTTGACAGTTAGTAATGAACGGATTTAATTTTTCTCGCGATCCGTCGAAGGGTTTGATGAACTTAAAAGAATACTGAGTTCGATTTTTCGTCGATTTCTAATTTGGGGCCTTTAGAGCCGCTAGCGCCATCTTCAGATTTAGAAGTCATGGTTTAGTAACACAGAAAACAAAACAACAAAACAAAACAACAAAACAAAAAAAAAAAAAAAGAATAAGAGTGATATACAAAGGTCAGGTCCTCCTTATGCTAGCTTACTTATACACTATAGACGTTTGTAGGTGAGCTGCCGCAGCGCGTAGTCAAAACAAAGTCGAGCGCGAGTCTTATCAGCTCTAAGTTGGACGCGCAATGAGATAGTAAATATAAGATTTATTGACCTGTGTCACTCATTTTGTCCCTTACTTGTCGTAAGAGGCGACTATGGGGAAGAGAAGATGGAATTTGTGGCATTCGATAGATGACGGTACACCATCTCATATAATATGCCACGTGTATATTATACGCAGCCTTGCAACGGGAAGCAGCGCCAAACATGCGAGTCATCTGGTAGAGCATTCGTCAATTAGCCTGCGAGGCGTCGTAATCAAGAATGAATTCTTTATTCATTTTCATATTTTATTTTTCTTTATTTGATGAATTGTTTTTTATTCTACAGTGGAAGTATCTAACAGTGAAATGGTGCGGGCTACTAAGAATAAAAAATGATCATGTTTTGAAACATATAATGCGACAACAATCCACCAATCCGTGGTGAATACGAAATATTTCAACTCAGTAAGCTTATATAGCAGTCAAATTTCACTATCGCACATCGCGACAAAATTCACGATAGCATCCATACCATCTGGATGCTTGGCGGTCCACCATCTAGCAATTCACTAGGTGTGTTCTTCCTCGCTGGACTCTTTGTAGAATCGGCTATCAACAGCGATTTTTTGTCCCCTCTTCTGTAGAAATACAATATCAAGTAATGTTATTTAAAGTATTGTATTATTATATAATATTATAAATGATAATAAAATTGACATCAAATATTTGTATTTATAAAATAAATTTTTTTTATAGAAACATGGCTAAAATAGCCAAGAAAGGCTAAAACAGCCAATAATCTAATAACTTTTATTAAAAATTTAAAAACCCGAAACAAAAGAGCTGATAATCTTCAAACAGCTGAAGAGATTTTCTTGAATCATAGCTAAGAACACTCTCGATCAAGTCACCTCTCAACCAAAGAATAAAAAAAAGAATATTAAATCAAAATCGGTTCGTCCGTTTGGTCACTACTATACCACAGACAGACACACAGATACACACCTTATACATAATGTAACACTCCTTAGGTTGCGTCAGGGGTTAAAAATATATTTAATTTTAGAAGTAATTATCATAAATCAATCAAATTCTTTTCTTTCCTTTATTATTTTCTAAAAGAAACTTTACCCCCACACTAGGATTTTCTCCTTTATCGTGGAAGCAGTTTACAAACATAAATTTCACAAGGACAAACATCCAGCCCCGTAACAATTATTTATAGGCCATACAAATACTTGTTTCGTGCGGGATTCAAACCCGCGGCCCCCAGCGCTGCAACTCATGGCTAAGCCACTGCGCCACGGAGCCGTCGTCAATCAATAAAATGGCAAATTAATTATTGCTCTAGTCTAACGATTCGTCGTTCTGCGAATTAACAGTCAAGTTATAAAGGCATATGTACTCGTATTTGTAGTTTTTTGAAGCACGTGGATGTTTTGTATCGGAAGTGATAGAAACTCTGTGACCCAATTACTGAAAACGAAGCATACTGTCAAGTGCTCAGGGGTGTCAAAGCATATAAGCAAGAGGGTCTATTATAGGCCTCAATGGCATAACATTTTCAAGCGAAATGTTCACCTTTATATCACCATTTCATTATAATGTTCTTTATATACGTCTCATCTTTACAAGCAACCATTGTTAACTACTATAAGCACGATTTACAGTGACGTGAGCAACAAGGGGAGAGGGACGTAGCGTGGCCCCGGGCGGCAGTATTTAGGGGGCGGCGTTTTAGGAATGAAAGTTATTTAATATTATTTAATTTATTATCTTTTTAAACGATGAATTACGAGCGAATTTATATTTGACATTTTTAGGTCTAACAAATTTGAAATATTAGCTGTAACATACTCGTCAACAACTTTAAGCGTAGTGCTTTCAGCAAGTGCTTGCACCAACTACTGGCACAGGTGGGTCATGGACGTTACACAAGACCTTTCGTTAACAAGGTCTTGGCCACGTTCATCTCAAGACTTATCCGGAGGGGGACACTATTGAACTCATTGAACATAGTGCTGAGGTCCACTAGCGATTCTGCCATAATCAAAATATCGTTTGAAAATCGAAGGCAAGTAATGTATTTGCCATTGATGTTGGTACCGTATTCTTACCATTCCAGCAGTTTGAAAACGTCTTCCAATGCAGCGATAAAGGAGCTTTGAGGATATTACATCACCCTGTCTTACACCTCTCTGCAGTTGGATAGGTTTCATACGCTGGTTCTGTACTCGAATAGCCATCGCAACTCTACTGTAAAAACATTTTCGTACTTCGTTACACCGATACCGACACTCAACTTGGCACCGCTGAAGGGACTGTAACACCGCCCAAATTGACCTAATCAAAGGCATTCTCTTACTTGTTATTTATACAAGTGCAATTCATGAACGTAAAAACTCTCCATGATAGAGCATAAATTTGAAATGACGTCACCGTTACCGTTACAGCCAGTACACTGCTGACACAGGCATAAGTATCCCCTATATCTAAATTAAGGCATTTTACTGTATACTTTACTACCAGTAAATGAGGTTTTTTTACGTGATAGAGTCATGCTGTAGTTATATTGTGGTTGTAGCACGGAAGAGTCGGCTCGACCGGAATAGGAAGCGTGGTCCTGCAGTTATATTAGTAGTATAGTTGTAGCACAAATGGGTCGGCTCGACCGGAATAGGACCACGCTCTCACAGAACACCAGCGTAAAATAGCGGCTTAATGCTGCTGTGTTTCGTATGGTGAGTAGAGAACCGGAGACCCTTTTTACTGAAAACGAGGCATTCCATCTCAGTACTCAGGGGTGACAACTCATCTGCATTTTGATTCTTAATAGAGGAGATGTAAATATCTATGGGCCACAGCATCCACTTACTATCAGGTGGACTGTGTGCTCGTTTGTCACCCTTATTCTAAAAAAAACTTTAAAACTGTTTGAACTTAGGCTTATGTTTCATGCTTAAATATATTTAAATTTAGGTTCATACTACCAGTTATGAAAAAGGTCCATTCTCTACTCTCGCATATTGACTTAGTGATTCTCACCCATGTCAGCGTTTAGTTTTCCGCCTGCCTGCCCAATCGACGTCGGCGACAGACGAGCGTTTCTGAAAGCCTGGCCTTTACCGAGGCAATTTATTCCATTTATAGCATTTTTACTGGGACAGAAACTCTATTGACATTTCTTGATATAGGCAAAATATAACTTTATTATGATTCTGAAATTTTATAACTTGTTGGTTTCAGATAAATGTTATTTTGCTTACGCTTTTTTAATGTGTAAACGAATGAATCGATTTATTTTTATTTAAATGGTCTTTTTTTCTTTATAAAAGTCCACTGCTGAACATAGGCCTCCCCCATGAATTGCCTAATAGTCAGTGTTGCCACGCTTGGCTCCTATTTTAGTTTCCCTTTATGTTGTATCCATCAACGAAATAGTTTATCTATTTTTTCTTTAAACTTCATATTGCACACGATACACTGACATCAAGTATCGCACATTAAATACAAAATGGACACAAAACAAAAACTGCATTTTTTACAGGACGACCAAAACAAAATTTAAATATTAATTTTTCGATTTTTTTACATTTTTTCGATAATATATTATGTTTAAACGTCATCAGTTGCGTTTTTTTGTACCGTATCTATAAGGAATATCGACTTCGTAATAACCATGACCGACGCAGATAAAATAGCACAAAAGTCCCTTTTGCATTTAAATTTTGGCACAATGTTAAAGAAAATATATTTAAATAATACTCATTTTCTACTAAAACTATGTTCAATTGAAAGGTAAAAAAATCAAATACACGAAAATAAATTATGAGAATTCATTTAGTAACATAACAAATTATTTTTCTGAAGAAAAACCGAAGAAAAATTAATAGTATCAAAAAATTTATTTCTTTTTCTAATCTATATAAATAAAATGATAGAGGGTTGCAGTTGTGCACACATCACGGGAAAAACTACGGGATAGATTTCAATTAGGTTTTATTTTAAGTTTTATTTTAAGTTTTATTTCTTAGACATTTGGCCCTTATCTAAAAAAAAATATTGCGATATCTTCATTTATTATAAAGTTTTCTTATATTTACGCGAAGACTACACATTAAATGAAACTAAATTTTACGGATTATATCGCGTTTAATTTTAACTTTTTAATTCCAGACGTTTCGGGTGCTTTACAGCACCCATGGTCACGGGGGAAACTGAGGTGTTTGACGTCCCGATATCATAGTTAGCCCGTTACCTTCAGTTTTTTAATATTAATTTTTGGTTCGATTTACGCAGAATGAGCTTACAGTATCTTGAAGTCTAGCAGTGGTATACTTGGGTTTGGATTTAATTTTATTAATTATAGGATTCCAAGCAAATGGCAGCACCCATCCATCTTCTCTATTGAAATTAGGATGTTTTTTAATTTCAAAAGCCTCGCGAATCATCCTTGGTAGGAATCGGTGTTCTTTTGCGAGGATTTGTGGTGACCATGGGTGCTGTAAAGCACCCGAAACGTCGGGAATTAAAAAGTTAAAATTAAACGCGATATAATCCGTAAAATTTAGTTTCATTTAATATTATAAAGTTATTAAAGTTTTCAGAAACAATTATTTTGTAAGCAAAGTATATTTTTGCTTGCGATCTTTTTGATGTATTTACCTTCGCACATACGAAAACTTTGTTAATATATCAAGCAACGCGGACGAAGTCGCGGGTATCAGCTAGTATTGCAATAACTAATGTAATAATTTTATGTATTGTTTAATTAAACGTAATAAAATATTCATACAATCATAAAAAATAGTTAACTCGAAACAGTGAGTATTAAGATTAAGCGTCTCTAACACTTTTTATTGTATTATTATTTAACAGAATTACATTTCTACAAAATATTAGATCAATTTTAATGGAATATAGTAGTTTTTATTCAATGTAGATTACATACAAGAATATTTATTGAATGAAAATAATTTATGCTTTTACTACTGGTTCGGAAAAATCCTCTGTCCTAAGAAGAAGCAGCAAGGAACCCAGTGGGACTTTTTAAATATTTCTTAACAATAAATAATATGTTGTGTTAAAATAAATATGAAAACATTTAGAAACTGCATGGTAGCTATCACCGCATTTCCAGGGGTTATTACCAAACATGTATTCTTTAATAGTGTACTCTTGTAAGTAAAGCATCTATGCTTATTAAAAATTTAAGCTTATTAATAGATAGGTACTTGTTTTGAACTCTGTTTTTCTGCATATCAATGATATGTTGCAAACTGTTAACATTCGTTGCTATGCAGAGGACAGCACTGGTGATGCTGTCCTTAGCATAGCATAGCATAGCATCGCATAGCGTATAAAACACCGGTGCTGCCTATATTTCTCGGGAATACGCCGCCGAGTACTTCTGTCTGAAGTTGAGTCTTTGCTGAACAAAGTCTCGGATTGGGGGTGACTAAATCTCGTCCATTTCAATCCCCAGAAGACACAATTTTGCGCATTTACCGCTAAAAGAACCCCTTTGTCGTATCTCCTCAGTTTCAAGGCACTCCCCTTGCTGCCTCAACTAGCATCGGAATCCTGGGCGTCGACATATCGAATAGTGTGCAGTTTCGTGGTCACTTGGAAGGGAAGGCCAAATTGGCCTCAAAAAAGCTTGGCGTGCTCAGCAGAGCGGGACAGTATTTCATGTCGGCACATCGCTTGCAACTTTACAAACTGGAAGTTCGGCCTCACATAGAATACTGTTCTCATTTCTGAGCCGGGGCACCCCAGTGCCAGCTCCTTCCACTTGACCGCATCCAGCGCAGAGCGGTTCAAATTGTCGACCACCGAGTTTTTTTCTGATCGGCTCGATTCACTGGCGCTGCGAAGAGATGTTGCATCCCTTTGCATTTTCCATCGCATCTACCTCGGGGAGTGCTCTGAGGAATTGTTCGGATTAATTCCAGCCGCCAAATTTCACCAACACACATTGCGTCAAAATTTACGATACCATCCTCACCATCTGGATGCTTGGCGGTCCACTTCTGTGCGTTTTACTAGGAGTTTTCTTCCTCGTACAACTTCTCTGTGGAATTGTTTACCACCGGCGATGTTTCCGGATTTTTCAAGAAAAGAGCTTACTCCTTTCTAAAACGCCGGCAACGCACCTGCAATTCCCCTGGTGTTGCAGTTGTTCATGGGCGGCGATAGTCACTTACCATCCGGTGAACCGCATGCTCGTTTGCCCCTCTTCTATAAAAAAACGTACTGCATATTTTTATACTAAAAATAAGGATGACATACGAACACATACCCCATCTGATGTTATGTGCATGCTGTGGCCCGTAGACAACTACATCCATATTCGAATAAGAGTCGAAATGTAGACGCGTTCTCACCCCTTAGGGCTATGACGGAATACCTCAATACCAGTAAAAACGTTATTATGAGCTAGTTATGCGTATTTTTGATTTCGGTGTGGCACCACTGTGCCTCAGAAAGTACGTAAAGCCTCCTGCGCCAGATTTCTATCCGGTTGTGTCGAATTGCCCATCAGACTATGAGAGTGAGGCAATAGAGAACGTACCTGTGCTTGCGCACACACTCGTGTACTATAATCCTGACCTGCGCATATGGCTAGTCTTAGTTGAGACTGGGCGCCGTAGCCGAAATTCTATCTAGGGGACTTTATTATGAGCTCTTTTTTTATAGGATAAGAGTGACAAACGAGTACATACTCCACATGATGGTAAGTGGTTATAGTGCTGGTCACTGGCCCATAGACATTAAATTTATCCTCGATCACGAATCAAAATGCAGATGCGTTGTCACCCGTGAGATGATGATGATGATGATGGAATGCCTCGATTCCAGTAAAAAGGGTCTCCTTTACACTCACCATATGAAACACAGCAGCATTAAGCTGCTATTTTACGCTGGTATTCTGTGGGAGCGTGGTCCTTCCCCGGTCGAGCCGACACATTCGTGCTACAACTATACTACTAATATAGCTGCAGCATGGCTCTACCACGTATAAAATCATTCTTATGTTTTAATTACTGACTAATTATTGACAGATTTTTTCTGATACTGGTGGATTTTTATTTAGCTGTTTTATGGATTGGTCTTATTTTAACTTCATTCAATTTTATTTAAATTACTTTAGTCAAGTATTTTATGGATATATTATATAATAATAATAATAATAAACACAAAAGTGCTTAACAGTCTTTTGTCGGGCGTTAATAAGACACACGCATATAACGGTTGGATCATGCCTGTTCTCATGTATACCTTTGGCATACTCAGGTGAACTCAGATCGAACTGAACGCTCTGGATAGAAAAGTCCGCATTGTTATGACGTCCCATAAGATGCATCATCCGAGTTCGTCAGTAATGAGGCTGTACTTGCCGCGGAAACATGGTGGGCGCGGCTTTTTAAGCGCTCTCACCATGCATAATCGCGAAGTGCTAAGTAATTACCGTAATTACTTCCTGACGAAATCGGGTGGTCTATTCTACAGGGACGTCATTTCGTGTGATCTTTATCACACGAAATGACGTCCCTGCAGAACTATCACTTTGTTAGCCCTTTGGCTAACCCCTCTATCCTTAGTCAACGAGCAATGGTAAGGCCCAGCAGTACAGTGCATTTCCGCCAGGAAGACCGTATGGAAGGAGAAGGAGCTCCACGGGAGATTCTACAAGGCTCTTCAAGAACCTTTCGTAGACACAGTTGCCTCCCTCCACTGGCTACGTTTTGGTGACCTCTTCGGGGAAACCGAGGGTTTTGTCTGTGCAATACAGGATCAGGTTATTAAGACCAACAACTATCGGAGATACATCCTAAAAGATGGCACCGTAAAAATATCTGAAATACGGTCTCGTGGATCGGAAACTACCATATTATAAGTAATTGCCGAAAGCCGTGCTCGGAAATGACCGCGCCAGGCTCTACTGGGACCGGGCCATCATCACAGACAGGACTATTCTTGCGAATAAGCCTTATATTGTGTTGATAGACCGGGCACAGCCAAGGATATTTTTGGTCGACATTACCATTCCTTATGACGAGAACCTCGTGAAAGTCAAAACAGTTAAGCAGACAAAATATCTGGACCTGGTGCACGAGGTGACCGACATGGTCTGCCGCCTGAAATTATTCCTGTGATCGTTTCTGTGAACGGACTAATCCCAGTCAGCCTCTCAGGTCATCTGAGGCTGAGACTCGGACTCCGTGACTCGTGAATCCGTATTGTTTATGTATTTATTTCACTATATTAATATATGTATTTTTATCATTTCCATTTACATATTTGTAGAGCCCAACCAGATGAGAGAAATATTTAAATTAAAAAAGTACTGACCTTTACAGCTCAGGTTTTCCTATTGTAAGCGTCAGCTGAAATACTGCTGTGTAGAATAAGTAAACATTTTGTTTTTATTGTTTAAGGATTTTGTATGGTGTGCAAATAAATATATATTACCTATTATTATTATTAAAAGTATTCCTGTAATCTATAGAGAATAAAATAATTATTTTCTATTCTATAATATTCCATCCAATTCTATACCATTCTACCCAAGCCTACCCAAGCTTATCTTATCCTATCCTATCTTACTTTACTCAAATCTTCTCTACTCAGACTCCACAAAAACATCTATTTTTATCCACTGCGCTTCAAACATTTTGGTTATTTAAGTCAAATAACATAATAATGTTAAAAGTGAATAAGGCCGCAAGAAAAAACTTTAATGAGTAAGTAAGTTTTAAAATCTTAAATAAATTTTAGCAAAGTAACATCTGATTCTATATTATAATTACTAATTACATTGATTGTTTAAAGATATAAAATATTCTTCAACATTTAACACACGTTTCAGTTACAAGTAATAAATCCTCTACGATACAGGAGAAAATTTTAGTGTAAGGGTAACGTTATTAAAAATAAAAGAAAACCGGAAAAGTGCGAGTAATATTTGCCCTCTGGTGCCGAATAAGGTCAAATAATTATTTGTGGAGATATTGCATTAATTCCGGGAACCGAGAATTCCGACGATTTTTGTCTGTTTTGTAAATCAACAATGAATATAATATTAATTTATTAATACCGATACCTTCACCATTATACCTTTACATCCTATTAAAGTCCACTACCGAACATAGGCCTTCCCATAGATATCCTCATAATGGGGTATATTTGCCATAGCTGCCACGCTTGGCAAGCGGGTTGGCCACCGCAGTTTTTTAATTTTAATCATTATTAGGAAAACACTGCTGCCCATCTCCTGATTTGTTTCCCACTGAACCACTAGTTACAACATCTTTTCACAAATTACACTTCTCTGATCACATAATTTCTCACTCTATGATTTAAAGTCAGCCCATATATACTTCTTAATTATCGCATTTCTATGGTAATCATTTTAATCGCTTGTAATTAAAAGTTGAAGGTAGCCTTCGTTAACTATGACATCAGGACGTCAAACACCTCAGTCCCTCCCGTGACCATGGGTCTGTAAAGTGCCCGAAACGTGGGGAATTAAAAAAGTTAAAATTAAACTCGATAAAATCCGTAAAACGAGTTTTATTCCTTAATTAATTACTTTTTAGGAATCCCGATAATAGACCCGATATCGAAAATAAACCGTTCATTTCATCCATTTTTCTTATTCAATTTCGTTTCGTTCTATTTATCAGTCTATAAGTTCTAGTGTATGTAAACTTTTCCAAAAACGCCTTAAATGATGCATCGTAATTATTCGCCGATACTTACCAGTGTGGGGCTATACCTATGAATTTTGTATTTTTCACTTTAGGCGAATTTAGTGACAGTGTAAAAGATTAAAATTCCCAATATTTTATTCTTTTACACTGCCACTATGTGACTATTAAGCCTGCGGCCTAAGGCATTAAGTGAAAGAAAAGTATGAACATTTTATTTTTATTTTTCAATATAGTCTCCCTCAAGCAAAATACATTTTGCACATCTGGCGAATAACGCTTTCAAACCGCCAAAAAAAATCTTCCTTTTCTTTGCCCTCCAAATTGCTTTCAACAGCCGCCTTCATTTCATTTCAAATCTACGACATCGTAACTTCTTTTTCAAATGGGAAAAAAAGAAATAGTCGCTGGGAGCCAGGTCCGGACTGTAGGGTGCGTGGTCAATTTTCGAAATTCCCGCAACGGCGCCTTGTGGGCTCGTATATGTGTCAGAGCTTAAGAAAAACTGTTGTGAAGTAATAAATTATAAAGTAAATGTGTTATATGTATAGTATACTAAAATAAAATCAACATCGCTAACATTACATCAACGATATAAATATTTATGCCGTTTGTTCTCTTTTTCCAGAAACTCGACCATCAAAAAGCCAATACCCTCTTTTGTAATAAAAGGCTACGTGAAACATCTTTTACGAAAGGGATGAAATAATAAGTCGGGGAAAAAGTTTCTTCATATTTTGTTTGTATAAAATTGAAGAAAAATCTCTTTGATTTTGTTTTGTTTTGTTTGTATCTGTCTAGTTTTAATATCAATACATAATAGAACATTAAGAAAAAGAAAAATAAAAAGTAAAAAACACTTTCCCGCCATTTTTTAATTATTTTTCTGTACGTCAAAATGAGTGAATTTAACGAAGAAATTCGATACATTCTGAAGTTTTATTACAAAAAAAGAGAAAAATGCAACTCAAGCCGCGAAAAAAAATTGTGATGTTTATAATGCTAATGCAGTGTCAGTAAGAAGAGTAGTAAGTCTTGAATTTGTATATAAAATACGAAGAAACTTTTTCCCTGACCCTTTATATACATATTTTTACTATAGTATGTACAGTGTTTGTTTTCTTTGTTAAGTGGTAAATATAATTTACGTAACTATCTAAAGATATTACTAATAACTTCTGTCCCTTACGTCATATTTACATACTACCCTTATTTTACTTCCCCTCTCATGTGATTCTCGTTTAGCTCTACACATAATTTAAAAAAAAAACAGATTTATCATAAACTTTTAAACGACTCTATTTATTGAAATAGTTTTTTTCGCTTTTACTACTTTTTAAGATAAACACCAGTTAACTACGTCAGTGAACTTTACTGTCGTCGGCACATCACCCCTTACGATCAGATGGAATAAGTCAAGCTCTAGTTTATACATACAACACATATATACATACATCATAGTTACAAACATACATAGAGTTGGTCGCAGAGACTATAAAGACTTTCATTTGGCATGATCTTGACACACCTCTCTTACTTCTTTCACATCCATTTATCTATGCATACATGCTCGTCAGTTATGGGGATCTTAATTTGGCCATCTTAATTATATCGTCCATTCCGTCGATAAACTACTGTCTAGTCTAGAGCATCCGTTGCCGACTATGTTACCCATCTCTACAACATAAATTTGCTTTGTCACTTCTCACTAACACTTTTCCTCATTAATATTTTCTACGTGCCAAATCACCGAAGCATTCCTTTCTTTACTCACAACACAACATCCTTTTACAAACTATTTTTCTAGTCACAACATCCCTTTACAAATTATTTTTCTCTTATCACGAAATTTCACACCCTATCATTTAAAGTCAGCCCTTATATATTTCTTAACGATCGCATTTCTTCAGCATTGATTCATGCTTCTTTTGCCACACCCAACTTTCATTTTTTTATTGAATATGAGTGACAAACGAGCACACAGCCCACCTGATGGTAAGTGGATGCTGTGGCCCATAGACATCTACATTTATCCTCGATTAAGAATCAAAATGTAGATGTGTTGTCACCCCTGAGGACTAAGATGGAATGCCTCATTTCCAGTAAAAAGGGTCTCCGGTTCTCTACACTCACCATACGAAACACAGCAGCATTAAGCTGCTATTTTACGCTGGTATTTTGTGAGAGCGTGGTCCTTTACTCTGTGTCCTGCATACACTCTTCGTTCTATATATGTTACCGTTACAGCCTATTAAATTCCACTGCTGAATAGAGGCCTTAACCATAGATTACCTCATAAGGGGGATATTTGCCATAGTTGCCACGCTTAGCAAGCGGGTTGGTAACCGCAGTTTATTTAATTTTTAATCGTTATTAGGAAGATGCCCATCTCCTGATTTGTTTCCCTCTGTCGCCTCTTACGACACCCACGGGATGATATGGGGTAGTGGATATTTTATGCTGCCACTACACGGTACCCGCTACTACGCGGTACTACACGGTACATATATATATATATATCCTTGTTATGTCTAGCACCACTTCTAAATACACAAACTCATCCACTTGCTTAGTTGACTGCTCATCTATTCGTATTTTATTAATAAAGATAACTCAAAAACTATTAGTCAAACATTGATAAAATTTATATGGGATCACAGGAGAAGCACCAGCTTTCAAATAAAAAAACAATCATCGAAATCGGTTCACGTAGAACAAAGTTATGAGGTAACACACATAAAAAACATACAGTCGAATTGAGTACCTCCTCCTTTTTGAAGTTGGTAGAAAAAGTAATAAATAAGTAAAAGGTCATTTCAAATAGAGCCAATTTGGCAAAGAGTCCTCCAAACCATCTTATAATGTGAGAAATACACGGTCATTTTACTATTCACTAGGTGGTAGGGCTTCTCGACCGCTCAGGAGTCTCTTAACTATTTTCCCGCCAAGCACTGCTACGTTCCAGTTTGGAGTTTAAAAGAGCAAGTATAATTGCAGGCAGTGGGGCTTTTCATTTTAGTTCTTAAAGGTTAAATCTGCTGCTAACTTCTTAAGGGTTAAGACTGCAGTAGCCACTTACCATCCAGTGGACTATTAGCTCATTATTTACTCTATTATTATTGAATAATGCTAAAAATTTTCTTCATATTATTGTTTGAATTTCATTACCTATAATATATTAAGTATAAAAAATTGTTATTATAATCCGATGTTCTAAATATATCAGCATCAGCTCTCAAATGCTCCATCGCTAAGCCTTAGCCTTATCAAGTCAGCGTGATCAGCGGATTCAGTTTAACTAATACGCATTAATATTACGCATAATTATTTTACAAAAATTGTTGTGGGTCTTTAGGATTAAGTTCGCATGTTGCAGGCAGTGAGGTGAAGATAATTCACTTGTTCAATCTCGTGTATATCTACGTCACATTTCCACAATGTTCTCTCAGGAAGCAGCTGACGCTTGGCGTGCATCTAGTGTAGAGAATTGATTGTGAAACTGTCTTAATACATGCTAATCGTGTAAATGTAGCTCTGGTCCAATCAATTAGCGGAGGATTACATTTTGGTTTAATTTTTAGTGCACAGATAATATAGTCAATATTTGTGTACTAAAAATTAAATACAGATTATAATTTATATATATGATTGTATAGACGAAATTATATAGATAAGTGTAGTTAAATAAATTATAATATGTCAGGGAAAAAGTTTCTACGTATTTTGTTTGCATAAAATTGAAGAAAAATCTCTTTGGTTGTACCGCTTGTATCTGGCTAAAGTAAGAAAAAGAAATATAAAAGTAAAAACACTCGCCGATTGAAATTCGATACATTCTAAGTTTTATTACAAAAAGGGAAAAATGCGACTCAAGCCGCGAAAAATATTTGTGACGTTTATAGACCTAATGCAGTGTCAGTAAGGCTAGCCGTCCGGCTGACTGTAGGATGCGGTGGCGAAAGCGGACAACCGGATTGCGGGCAACCGCATTCCCAACCGCAACCTGCGGTTGAAGAATCGTTGCGATTTACGGTCATATCGATTCATTTCTGTACCACCAACGAGCACCAACTCTTCCCATGCTCTATGTTTTAAAATTTTATCGGAATATTCAGGCAATTTTGGGTTCCAAATTGCTGGTCGACCCTGGATTTCGATGATAATTTTTTCGGTATCCATCATAAACGTACCACGTGCACACAATTTCACTCAATGGCGGGCAGCCGCAAATGCGAATAGTAACCGTCCGGCTGGCCGTCATTCGGCCGCAGCCTCCGAGCGACCGGAGCGGTTTGCGGGTAGCCGCATCGCAGTTCGCATAGAAATAGATTTTACGTATATATTTCTGCTTGCGCATTGCGGCTAACCGCATCGTGCTTATGCGCCCTAAAAATAGCACTAAGTTGGTTCAAGCCTTTTCATTCCAAAGGCTTAAAACACCAAAAAATAGAGAATTGGATACCATATTGTATTCAAAGCTTCAGAACAAAGACCTTTTGTTTTGAAGCCGTTTAATTAAGTTCGCCGTTTTAAATCTTTTTTATTCAGGTAGTTTATAAAAAAAAGTGTAAATAAATAAAACTTTGTTTGACTGGCCACCTCTTGGTTAGCAATTTAATGATTTTTTAACAGTGGTAGAATAACGCGGCAGCTTATTCTACCACTGTTAAACAACAACAAAGCTAACGGCGGCCGTACCCCCGCCCATAAACATGGTAGCGGAATTAAATGTACTACTACTCCAGGAGGGTACCGGCACCGGTGGTAATGGAGAATCCCTCGCTAAGCATCCACGACCAAGCTACTCCACTCCTGAGCGTAGGTGCTCAGGCTGCCCCGCGTATTCAGAGGGGAAGCGGGATTCCGCTCAAGACAATAACTGCTCGGGGCAAGCTGAGGAACAAGACCAAGGCGACCCCTGCCTCGCTATCTATGTATTCTCAGCATTCTGCAGCAGGGCACTTCACTCGAACCTAAATGCCGTTCAGTGCCATTTCGATATGGCGAAGCCGGCTTTGCTCTTTCTGACCGAGATGCAGATATCCTCTCCGGCTGATACTTCGTACCTCTCCTACCTAGGGCACAAATTGGAACACTCCTTTGTGCCTCGGTCTGGAGCTTGCGTATACGTCAGAGAGGACATCTGTTCTCGACGAATCGGCAGTCTTGAAGTTTCGGATCTGTCCATCCATTGGCTACGCGTAGACAGCGACGACCATCCGCGTATCTACGGGTGCCTCTATAGGTCCCATAGCGGTAATGCCGTAACAGACCGACTCATCGATTACGTCCAAATGGCTACAAATTGCTTGCTACAGCAGATCCTATCCGCAGAGATCGTGATCCTCGGCGATTCTAACGCCCACCACGCCGAATGGCTCGGTTCACGTTTAACCGATCATGCGGGGAGATCTGTTTAAGACTTTGCATTAGCATATAGTCTGATACAACTGGTTACTTCGCCAACGCGGATTTCAGATGTGGAGGATCATGCACCTTCCCTGTTGACATCCTTCTTGGCTCCTTGGACCATTTTCTAGTCCAGAGTGTGTTCCGACTCACGCTAACATTGCGGTTGCATTCTGCAGGATGCCGCCGTGTTTGGCAAAATAGGTCGGCCGATTGGGATAGGATGCGATCTTTCTTTGCATCCTACCCTGGGGGCGGGCTTGCTTCTCGCCGGACGATCCCAACGTTGTTGCTAATTCTGTCGCTGATTTGGTACTTCAGGATATGGAACTTTTTATTCCTTATTCTGTGGTGCCTATCGGAGGCAGATCTCAGTCATGGTTTGGTCGCTCCTGTAAAATAGCATCACGCTATAAGCAGGAGTGCTACCGGGCCTGGGCTGACGCATCAACCCCCGGGATTTAAATAACAGCGACTTTAAAAAGAAGTATAAGGCTGCGTGCTATCATCATCGCTGTTCCTTCTGCATATCAATTATATGTTGCAAGCCGGTAATATTCATTGCTATGCGTGCCGTGCCAACATTTCTCGGGAAAACGGCGCCGAGTACTGGAACAAACTTGTGTCTGAAGTCGAGTCTTTTGAAAGTCTCGGTTGGGGGCGACTAAATCTAGCCCAGTTTAATCCCAGAAGACACATGTTTGCGCGTTTAGCGCTAAAAGAACCCCTTTTTCGTATGTCCTCAGTTTCAAGGCACTCCCCTTGTTACCTCTGTCAGTATCGAAATCCTCGGCGTCGACATATCGAATGACGTGCAGTTTCGTAGTCACTTGCAAGAGAAGGCCAAATTGGTCTCTAAAAAGCTTGGCATACTCAGCAGAGCTGGACAGTATTTCATGCCGCCACACCACCTGCAACTTTACAAGGCGCAGGTTCGGCCTCATAAGGAATACTGTTCCCATCTGCATCCAGCGCAGAGCGGCTCGAATCGTCGACGACCGAGTCCTCTCCGGTCGGCTCGATTCACTGGCGCTGCGAAGAGATGTTGCATCCCTTTGCATTTTCTTTCGCATCCATCACGGGAAGTGCTCTGAGGAATTATTCGGATTAATCCCAGCCGCCAAATTTCATGAACGCACATCGTGGCAAAACTCCCGATACCATCCACACCATCTGTGTGCTTGGCGGTCCACCACTGTACGTTTTACTAGGAGTTTTCTCCCTCGTACGACCTCTCTGTGGAATAGTTTACCACCGGCGATTTTTACGGACCGATACGACTTAGGGTCTTTAAGAAAAGAGCTTACTCCTTTCTAAAAGACCGGTAACGCACCTGCAATTCCCTGGTGTTGCAGTTGTTCATGAGCGGCGGTAGTCACTTACCATAAGGTGAGCCGTAAGCTCGTTTGCCCCCTCGCCTATAAAAAAAATTTAAACAAAATAGGTATTATCAGCCTCTTCAATTCTAACAGGAAAAGATGGAAAAAGTTAATATTTTATGACAGGTCATTCAGCCCAATTTAATATATTTTATATTCAAAGGCATTAATTTTTATTAAAAGAAATTTATATTAAAGGAAGGTAGGCTGTTTAAAGGTAAAAGGGGATTAAATATACATATTAAACGATACCATAGTAAAAGTATTCCGGCTTCACAGCCTACTGTAGAAATTCATAAATCTATTAGTAATTTCTCTAATGACACACATTTTCCCCTTTTTGCGGGGCAAATTTACAATTATCATCGTAATGTACCAGTGGTTATAAGAATTCCTAAAGGTGTAAGGATGCAAGTTGCTAAAGCATTGTTATGTACTATTCAAAATTGTTTCTCTAATAGTGAAAAGAGTTGGCAAAAATTATTTACTTTCGCGTATTCCCATATTCATTTTGATAAAACAATAAATAAATCATAATGATTTCTTATATTTACGCGAACACTACACATTTAAATAAAACTAGTTTTACGGATTTTATCGCGTATATTAACTTATTTTATATTACCGACGTTTCGAGTACTTTACAGCACCCATGGTCACGGGGGGGACAGATGTATTTGACGTCCCAATGTCATCGTTAACCACGGTTACCTCCAGATTAAAAATTATTAATTTTTGTTCCGATCTACGCAGTATGAACTTACAGTATCTTAAAGTCTTGAAGTTGTATGCTTGGCACACGTAGGTATTATCGATTTTACGTCCAGATTTAATTTTTCGGAGTGTTTCTTTATGAGATCACTAGTTGTTTTAAGTGTGTTATTTGTTAGGTCGTTTTTAACCTTTTTATAAGTGCTTGAATCCGACAAAAGTTCTTGTATTTTAAAATTATAATCTGACGCATCCATGACTACCGTGGCATTTCCCTTATCTGCGCGGAGAATCGTGATTTCCTCGTACGGTAATTTTTTCGGTGTTATGGCGAAATTAAGGCCTTTCGATAATACTCTAATTGTTACATCATCCAGAGTTTGTTTTGACAGATTATAGACCGCCTATGGGACGTGGTAGATCATTCCATCTCAACTAAAGGAGACATCTTTTCAAAATTTAGATTACTCAATTAATACTAATTTATCTCGAATTCATCCTAAATTTGATTTAAAAATAGTAATTGAGTCGAAATTAATGCATGGCGACTTAAAAAATGCATCCCGTATTTTATTCTCAGACGACATCCTGAGTCCTCGTAATGTCGAAACATCTTTGGGTCAATCCTTCTCAAAGTTTACCCCTGCATCCCAAGACTTCTATGCAACCTTTACAAATTTCTGAAAAGACACTTTAGAAGCAATTATGTCATTTTAAAATGGCTCTGCTGGCGGTATTGACGGAATTACGCCTCAACATCTTAAAGATCTTGTAAGAAATGCCGGTGACGCCGGCGGAATACTTCTTAATGACATTACAAAATTATGTAATTTTAATCAAAATCCCTTTCTGGTAATGTTAATCCAAATTACAATCCATTCTTATATGGGGCAAGATTATGTGCCTTCAAAAAAAGGATAACGGTATACGTCCTATTGCCGTTGGTTCCACATTTCGACGCTTAACTTCAAAGTTAGCTTGCAGGCACATAATTTCTAACCTTAAAACAACATTTCAGCCGTTGGCACTAGAGGTGGCTGTGAGGCGGCGGTACATTCAGTGCGTACATTTTTAACAAACTCTGATGCAGATGTTCTTGTGAAGGTTGACTTAAGGAATGCTTTTAACTCTATCGATAGGGTAACCCTGCTGAAATAAGTGGCTTACAATACCCCCGAGATTTACCATTACGTTTGACAATGTTACAGTCAAAATACTAACTAGTTTTACGAAAACCATATTATGGATTCTGCTGTCGGTGTTCAGCAGGGTGACCTACTAGGTCCAGCACTTTTCAATTTGGGAATTCAACACATTATTTCAAATTTGAAATCCAAGCTGAATGTCTGGTACCTGGACGACGGTACTCTGGGAGGTAGAGCAGATAACGTCCTCAGTGATCTTTTTCGAAATTTAAAAAATATTGGTCTTGAACCAAATAGCAAATATTTTTTTGTTTTGTTAAATGTGAAATATTTTTTTCCAATAATTTATCTAGTTCTAACAGAGACACTTTAATTCAAAATTTAAATAATATTTCTTCAGGAATAAAAACTGTCAGTACGGAATCGCTATACCTGCTAGGTGCCCCGTTGTTAATTAGTAGTAGTAGTATTAAACCTGTTTTAAAAACAAAAATTGTTCAGTTTTTAAACCACGTTGACAAATCGTATAACTTAAAACCCCACATTGCTCTTACTATTTTAAAATATTGTCTCCTTCTACTTAGATTTACATACTTACTCCGCTCGAGTCCAGTCTAGAAATGTTCGGACATTTTAAAAGATATTGATAATAATCTTAAAATAGCTATAGAAAAAATTCTAAATTTAACTTTAAATACAACAGCCTGGACTCAAGCTACTTTACCTATAAAATCTGGTGGTATTGGTGTGAGAAATCTTTTTAGCGTTGCATTGGCTGCTTTCTTTGCTACCGTGCGTATTGTCAGTGACTTATGTAACATAATTTTAAATAATAAAGTAAACCTGTGCTTTACTACGGAGGCAGGGCAGACATGGCGAACGCGGCGAGAATGTTCCACTGGAAGTTAACCAACAAAAACAGTGGGATATTCCGTTGGTACAGAGTGTGCAGAAAGATTTGTTTCATAATTTCAATAGTGACCAAGATCAGGCACGCCTTCTAGCTGTTTCGACTATGGAATCTAGTCACTGGTTACACGCTTTACCATCAAGTAATCTCGGCACATTATCCGACTAGGAGCGGTAGCAGCGTCGACGAGTTTAGGCTCCACGGACATTCATGTAAGAAAAGTGTTGGTAGGTTTTCACGGCACGGTTCTTTGAACGATGTCATCCGAAGGGCTCTTGTCTCTATAAATGTTCCCTCTGATTTAGAGCCTTGTGGAATATTTAGAGACGATGGCAGAAGACCCGACGGTATGACATTGGTCCCTTGGGAGAGAGGTAAAGCCCTAGTGTGGGAAGCTACTTAAGTAGACACTTTGGCAGCCTCTCATCTCAGGGGTACCTCGTTTAGAGCCGGGGCGGCATCAGAGGCAGCCGAATTGAGTAAGTGGCGCAAATATGAGTCTCTGAAAGATGACTACATATTTATGCCATTTGCTGTAGAGACTATCGGTCCGTGGGGTCAACGTGCGGTGAAGTTCCTAAAGGAACTCTACCCCCGACTGTTCGTTTCTGCTGATGATAAGAGGGCTGGTTATTTTCTCGCTCAAAGACTAAGTATAGCCATTCAGCGAGGAACGCAGCCAGCGTTATTGACACGATACCACGGGGAGTAGGACTGTATGATAATTAAGTTATTAGTTTTAGTTTTTTTTTTATTATAGTTTTTTAATATTGTATGTATATTAATAAACTTAGAAGTCAAATTCAAATGATGTAAAAATTTAATATAAACTCATGAAAAAATAATAATTTATCCTAAAATAGCGAATTATTTATATGAATAAAAGTAAACAGGTCCCGTGCATCTCGTTAGCCATTGGTTGTTTTTAGAATGTTACTTTCAAAGTTTCTTTTATAATTATTTGAATTTGTAAATGATATTTCCTTTTTATTATTTGATTTCTTATTATTCAAATAATTACACATTGAAAAAAACTAATTTTACATATTTTATCGCGTTAAATTTAACTTTAATTAAACATCTTTAGAATCGTTCCAACCATTACATAAAATTAGATAGACCTAACATCCTCGCAAAAGCACACCGGTTACTACGAAGGGAAGGCTATTGAAATTTAGCACTGGCATCCTTATTTTAATTGAGAATATGGCCTAGCTTAGAATTAATAAAATTAGTTTTTATTACAATTAATTTAATTTAATTTAAATGCTTGGACATACTACTACAAGCCTTCAAGATACTGTAAGCTCGCTTAGCGTAGATCAATTCAAGAATTTATGATTAAAGGATGAAGGTACGATTTATTAACTATGACATCAGGACGTCTAACACCTCAGCCATGACTATGAGTGATGTAAAGCGCACGAAACGCCGGGAAAGAAAAAAAATTAAAGGCGATACAATCCGTAAAATGAGTTTTATTTAAATATATTACTACTTTTTAAATATATTATTACTAGATGGAGTTACGACCAGGTAAGACATGCAAGATGTCGATGGATGCAGGTGGCTCAGGACCGTGATTTGTGGCGTTCCTTGGAGGATGTCTATGTTTATTAAATAACTGTTTTAGTTTATGTGAGAAAATACACAAAAAAAAACGTTAAAGAAATAATTTTTTTCTACATATATTTTGTTTCGCAGTATTAAATATTAAAAACTATAATTTATCAAAAATAAGTAGTCAATAAAAATAGATTTCTAGCATAGTGGATGTTTTTTCGTTTTAAACTCAGACAAACAAAGGAAGATAGGCAGAAAGAGACTATTTACATTTCAATTGACGCCAAAACCACGCTCAACTTAATGTAGGAACGCATACTCACGCTCACATATGCATGTTGCATATACGAGATATGCAACTTAACTATGTTGCAAAATGATTTTAAATGATTATGAGTGCGTGATTGCGTATTCTTACAATAATTTGACCATGGTTTGTTCATCACTTGAAATGTACGTAGTGTACTTTCTATTTTTGTTTATTGGTCTGAGGTATTAATTATTAAGACAAGTCGGTGGCGGAGAGCTATCAAACTATTGAGGCTCTGGAATCACCTTAAAATTTCACAGTACACGAGCAAACCGAGTTTTATCTCTGCCGTCACCAACAAAATTATTACTGCAAATATTAGATCCTTACATGTGAAATTAGCGTTTTGTACGGGAGGAATATAAAGTCATTTTTTTTTTGTAAAATATATTTAATTAATCAAAGTATGCACCGTTGTTATCTACGCACTTTTGCCATCTCATAAGTAGTTCATTGATCCCTTTACTAAAAAATAAACTCTTTGAAGGCGGTTTGGACGGTCGCATCGGAGTTGATTTTTTTCCCTTGTAAGAAGTTGTCCAAATTCCGGAAAAATGGTAATCTGTTGGAGCAAGGTCCGGAAGTACGGTGGATGTGGCAGACATTCCAATTGTAGCTCATCTAACTGAGTGGTTGTTTGTTGTGCAGAGTGTGGTCTTGCGTTGTCGTGAAGCAGCAGTGGCCTAGAGCGACTGACCAATCTCGGTTGTTTAGCAGCTAGTTCTTCCTTCATGGTTTGCAGTTGCTGACAATAGATATCTGCCGTAATCGTTTGGCCAGATTTAGAAAGCTGTAGTGAACGACACCAGCGCTAGTCCACCAAACAATCACAAGTAACTTTTCTGAGTCAATTTTCGTTTAGGCAGGATTTAGCTGGGTCTCCAGGGCTCAGCCATTGCGACGAGCGCTTCCGATTATCGTACAGTATCCACTTTTCATCACAAGTAATGATTCGATTTAAAATCCTTCATTAATGTGTCAGTTGAGCAAAGTAACACAGCACTTTCCTGATTTGCATCAAGTGGATTAATACAGTTTTATCACTTTCCCGAAGCCTGCAGCTATCTCTGAAGTGCTTTGTGATGGATTTGCTTCCATAATAGCCTTTAATTTTTCATTTTCCACTTTGGTCTCCGCCGTCCACGGGGTTGGTTCTGAAGGTCGAAAACGTTGAAACCAAAACGTACCGTGCTTTTGCGACACCAGCGCCGTACACATCATTAATCCTTCGAGCTCTTTCTGCAGCACTGGTGCCACGGTAGAACTCGTACTCGTAAATATACTGATATTTCATTTTTTCCATTGTGCGGTAATAAGCGACGCCATAAAATAAAATAATGAGGAAAAAACAAATGAATAACTGTTTTCAAAATTCAAATGTACCAATTAAATGAATTTATTAATTTGAATTTGGAATTATTAACCAAAGAGGAGATATTTCAGATCAAATTGGTCAGTACGACAAAACGCTAATTTCATATGTAAGGACCTAATAATTAATAGTTGAAGGGCTACATCGTTAGTAAAGCTAAAAGTCTACGAAATTAAAAAATATTTCGAAGATGTCCGGCGTAACAAGGCGTACGAAATGTACTCGTAAACCCTCTGGCCTGTGCCTAGCTGTTGGATGTATTTACATTCCACCTGATGATAAGTGGATGCTGTTGCCTATAGACATATACATCTATCCCCGTTTAAGAAACAAAATAAAATAACGTTGTCACCCCTGAGGACTAAGATGGAATGCCTCGTTTCCAGTAAAAGGGGCCTCTGATTCTCTACAGTCACCATAAGAAACATAGCAGCATTAAGCTTCTGTTTTACGTTGGTATTTTGTGAGAGCGTGGTTTTACCCCGGTCAACCTGACCCTTTCGTGTTACAAATATAATATAAGGTACGTGAGGGTAATATGGTCACCTTAAGCTATATCGCCCTATAAAACCAAAACTAGGAGGAGGACAGAGATAAAAACACTAAGTCGTGTAATTAACATATTAAAAAAAAAGTAGCTAACAAGCTTTGGCAATAACACTTCGAAAAATCAACTTAAAAAAACTAACTACACTACATAATACTAAAATCGACTAAAATATTTACTATAATATCAACTGTCAAAATGGCGTCGATAAAGCAGCGTCCTTTTGACCCTTTATTATTTGATTGACTTTTTTTTTTAATAGAAATAGTGTGACAAACGAGCACACAGTCCACCTGATGGTAAGTGATTGCTGTGGCCCATAGACATCTACATCTATCCTCGCTTGTGAATCAAAATGCAGATGCGTTGTCAGCCTTGAGGACTAAGATGGAATGCCTCTTTTCCAGTAAAAAGGGTCTCCGGTTATCTACACTCACCATACGAAACACAGCAGCATTAAGCTGCTATTTTACGCTGGTATTCTGTGAGAGCGTGGTCCTTCCCCGGTCGAGCCGACCCATTCGTGCCACAACTATACTATAAATATAGCTGCAGCTTGGCTCTACCACGTACAAACTGATGAAGAGCTATCGTATCACAGATACATATATTATGTAAACAGGGCTGTAGTTTTTGAGTTATAAGAGAGTGACCATATTAACCGGTTGACCATATTACTTTCACGTACGTACTATAGTTGTAGCGTGGCTCTACCACTATAAAAACTTATAACTTTTATTTAATAGTGTGCATTTAATATTTTATTTACGATATTCTATTATAATTTCAATATCACTGCTGCTTTATAATGTATGAACACCATTAGCTGCAAAATATACGTTTTATAAAAACTAGAAGTAGAGAACGTCACGATCGGCGTGTTATTAAGGAAGGGTAAAGTTGTATACAATGCATGTCATAGTGACGGACGTTAAGAGGATATTTCACTTGAGTTGAATAAAAACCTATTGTTCGTTTGTTCCACTTGCCTTCAATACTTGTTTATTGGAAAGTAACTTTCCATTGACTGTTGTACATTTTCTACGAAAAAGGCTTATTTGACGAAGGAAAGTATTAGTTATACCTTATTTTATCTTTCTTCTTATCTTGTTTACGTTTTTCTACGCGATACTTATGGTTAAATAAGAAAATTAATCTTTTGTATAAATTTTCTTCGAACGAGTACAATCTACGTTCTTCTTTCTTTTTCTTTACCAGATCGTAACAGTCCACTGTTGCTCATCGGTATATAACTGTTGGGAAAATTTATATAACCGCCATGTTTTGCAGGCTGATCAACGATCGCACTGCCAGATATATCGCAGCCTATGACGCTGCTTCCCGTCACCACTCCGGAGAGTTTACATCTGCCTTATAAAAAAAAGGAACGCCACCATCCATCGTACTATGAGGTCATCTGACCTTACAGATAGTTACTTCTTACAATACCCACGACACGAAATCGGATGATGAATTCTCTAATATCGCCACTATACGCCAACTTACGTTCAGTTCTCGTAAAATTATTTTAACGGCAATTTTAAATGATAATTTTTCATGTATTCGAGGGTATTTGAAAATTTATACTATGTACACAAATTTTATCATTATGCAGTTTGATTTTAAACTCGACATTGTCCCTTAATACAACTGGTATTAAAACAAAATAACCTACTTGTCGTTTAATTGAAATTTCAAAGAATCTAAAAGCAACCAACTTGTGTTGGAAAAGCAGCGGTTTTTTGCTAAATTACCCTTTCAGATGAAAAGTCGCCAGTGCTTTACATTGGAAAGTTTAATTTAGTTAAGTAGATTACGTTTTTACTTATTACTTTTATATGGCTATTTTAATTTTTTATTTAGCAACCGGCAAATGGTGGTTTCATACGGCAAATGCTACATAAGAATATTAACACTCAATATTAATTCCGTGGAAGTTCACCTAAAATAAAAAAATCTAAAAGGGATAAGCATTTGTATTATTATAATTTGTCTATGAATCAACCACATAGTTATACTGTGTTGAAATTACTTTTCTTGATATTCATTGGCAAATCGACCTCGTCGCATATGACAATGTATACTGCCTATAATGTATACCGTCAAATGCGGATCATAATCCTCTTTTTTTCTGTAAGTCCCAATGTGTGTTGGCCGACTTCGCATGTATTCATTTTTTTATAGACATTCAGATTTCCTCGCTATATTTCTCTTTGTTGCTGATCACGTGATAAATTGGCAATAAAAATTTCAATTAACAATTTAAGATTATTGCCTACCCATTAAGCTATTACAGCTGTATATACTTTTTAACTATTTTAAGCCAGTTCTTACCTTCAGCGTGCCAGTGGTGATGTAGCCAAAGATGGTTAAGTGTACTGACTAAACTTAACAAAATCTAATTCATTCTTGTGAATGCAATATTTACGTGGTAGAACCATGCTGCAGCTATATTAGTAGTATAGTTGTAGTACGAATGGGTCGGCTCGACCGGGAAGGTCCACGCTCTCACAGAATACCAGCGTAAAATAGCAGCTTAACACTGCTGTATTTCGTATGGTGAGTGTAGAGAACCGGAGACCCTTTTACTGGAAAAGAGGCATTCCATCTTAGTCCTCAAGGGTGACAACGCATCTGCATTTTGATTCTTTATTGAAGATAGATGTAGATGTCTATGGGTCACAGCAACCACTTACCATCAGGTGGACTGTGTGCTCGTTTGTCACCCTATCCTATAAAAAAATCGGATGGGAAGTCTCCCGCTGTACACATTACAAACGATGGAGAAAACCGTTAGATATTATAATTGAAATGTAGACAAAGGAGTGGAAATTTGCCAAGCGTCTCTTGTCTGACAATGGAAAAAGACGAAAAGAGTTAAATTATATAATTCCGCACACTCTGCGAATAATTCCAAAAAAAATGTTTATGAAGGATAATTACGAAATACTTGCGGTTTTTATAAAAGCATTTGTCCCGACGTCACAGTTAGCCCGGCTACCTTCAGTTTTTTAATATTAATTTTTGGTTCGATCTACGCAGAATGAGCTTACAGTATCTTGAAGTCTTGCAGTGGTATGATTGGGTTTGGATTTAATTTTAACATATAGCTGACGTGAAGCACCGACGCTCTGGGAAGTCTGCAGTCTGTGAACATGTTCAAGATCGTCCTCGCCATTACATCAGATTTAATATACCACAAATCCTCGCAAAAGAACATCGATTCCTACCAAGAATGATACGCGAGGCTATTGAAATAAAAAAAACATCCTAATTTCAATAGAGAGGATGGATGGTTCTGCCATCTGCTTGGGATCCTATAATTAATAAAATCAAATCCAAACCCAAGCATACCAATGCAAGACGATACTGTAAGCATGTTCTGCCTAGATCGAACCAAAAATGTGACATCGGGACGTCAAACATCTCAGTAACCCCGTGACCATGGGTTGCTGTAAAGCACCCAAAACGTCAGGAATTAAAATAGTAAATTAAACGCGATAAAATCCGTAAAAAAATAGTTTTATTCAATGTGTAGTGTTCGCGTAAATATAAGAAATCATTATTTGTTAACGCATACGGGATCGCTAAGTGTAGACTTCTTGTCGGTGTTTAATAGCGTTATTATGTGTTTTCCTCTTTTCCTTTCTGCTGCGGGCTGACTTTTATGACGCTGTTATAAAATAATAAAAACCTTTTTTTTATAAAGTGAAAATAAATCAAAATTTCGTTTTACTTTATAAAATTGAGTTAATTAAATTTAAAAAAAAACTAATATGTGACTTAATAACGTTGGATTGAAATTTGTTATATAATTTTTTATATATAATATCTGATCTAAAAAAAATCTTTCGACTATATGAAATTGAAATAGAATGATGTTAACATTAGATAATGTACTTCGGATAATAATTTCAAAGATTTAAAATTTTATAATTTTTTAAAGCAACATCATTAGTATTTGTATTAGCTTCAAAACAATTTTTATCTTCAGATTCTATTCTAATTTCTTTTGTTCTCTTTATTTTTAAGTTCAACATAAAAAGCATCTGAGTGTTCGAATTTTCTTTCTTATTAAATTCTCAAATTGATGAGAAAATACGAAAAAAAATAAAAATAAAAAAGGATAAAATGATAAAAATGTAAACAAACTAGAAAAATGATAAAATCAACAATAAATTTTCATATCTTGTGACGATCGCCTATGGACCCGATTCAATCCTGAATCAATATTGATGGAATAATTGATGGAATAATTGATGGAATCAATATTGATGTGAAACGGGCGTTAGGTTAGGTCCGGTACGTCGGCGGCCCGTGTTGCTTTATGGGTTAGATTAATGAATCTTAGAGCGAGGAAGTGCCAATACGTCAAAACAAATTAATCAATAAAAAACTTAGAACGCGCGAGCACTTGCAGCACTAAACCTCAGAAATATTCAAAAATTATCGCAGAATTCGCCCATGTAAATAATAATATATCGTTTCCACAAACACTACGTTATTACGATATCAATCGTAGCAGTTGTGATAAATTTTATAATAATTATTTTAAAACACCGTGTAGTAGCGGTGTAAGAACCTACTCCATATCGGCTCGTGGGTGTCGTAAGAGGCGACGAAGGAAACTGAAACAGGAGATTGGCAGCAGCGACTTTCTAATGTCAACTCAAAATTATAAAAAATGCGGTTGCCAACCCGCCTGCCAAGTGTGGCATTTATGGCAAAATTTATGGCAATCTATTGGGGAGGGCTATGTTCAACAGTGAACTTTTACGGGGTGCGATGGATGGATGGAATGGATTTTAAAACATAACCAAAACATGCACTTTATTAATTCATGTAATGAGAACGTTGATTGAGCTTGAACGATGAAGAGGCGTTGATTTAAAAACTGATTGTGAATTAACATCAATACAATATTCTACACGCTGTAAAGAATTTTACAACCTTCGTCTTCCAACAAGTTTCCAATGATTTAGCAAATTGAATGATGAACAGGGAAGACAAAATAAATTTACATACGTTCTGATTAGATATCCCTTTTGGGTCAGATTGCGACAATAAATTACCTCGACAAAGCATCAACGGTATTGAAAGGATTTCCGTGTAATTCTTTAGGGATTTCCGATTAAATTACTTAAGGTCTGTTGATGGATGAAATTTCTATAAGGTTATCAGTAACAAGTCATCAGTAATAATATACAATAACATTATGTTAAAATAGTAGAATTGATAAAAAGTAGATATTTTCAAAATACATCTAATTTCACCAAGATCATTGTACACTACACTAAAATCAGCACGGTGCTGGTTTTACATTTTATGATAACAGATCAGCCGATCTCTGCGGTTTACATGCTGATTAAGTACGTTTAATGAACAAATGTAATTAGGTAACCTTAATCTCTGAAAAATATGTTTCAAAAACGTGTAAATTCCGTTAACACGCAGTAGAGTACCAAAAATTAGAGGACGCATATCCTCATTCATTTCATCAAAGAGCAGCGGGTCGTTATACTCGTAGGTTGTCATTTAATATTAAATCTTAATAAAAAAACATGATATTCATGAAATAACCATTAAAAAAGAAAGAGCTTTTGCTTAATAACAGCCAAACCGCAACGAACTTCTAATAATGCAGAAGTAAACTCTCCATTTTAATGAATTATGAATTTGCTGGCGGATAGTGTGGCTTTTAGCGTTTAATTTAAATAAAGACCTTCTCAACCGAGTACCATAGCGAATACGAGCTGCACTCATGGAAGTATAATATAGTTTTTAATTGTATAGTTAGAAATGAGGCCATTCAAAGTGAAGATTTACAGAAACAATTATGATAAACCAACTTGATAGCTATCATACTCGAGTTCCTTCACCTTCTGGTAAGTGGCCATGGAAATAAGTTATATTGTCATGCCTTAAATGAAATATGTCAAAACCTGTTCTCTGGAAAAATTAGCTATCTTACTTTTCAAATGCAAACAACAAGGGGCGCAATGACAGAAACATCTGTGTCAAATATTACGATATCTATTTAGACAGATTTCTTAAGTAGAGCAGGACAAATAACACTTAGTCTTCTTAAACATTGCCAAATAATTAGGTTATGGTTTTTAATAAACTTGGTGAGTAATAAGTTAGCATGCTTAATTAACAACTATAACACAAAATAAAATTATACGAATAAATTTTTATTACTGTAAGTTAAGGTTAAAAAAAATAAAGAAATACGTGTGTTCACGTGCGTTACGATTTTGTGAAAAAACTGACATAAAAGGCCAGAACGGGTAATAATGCACCATCGCACAGAGCAACAATTGAAGCCGAATTTATGGCTGAAACGTGACAAATATTGTCAACTACCGTGTTCACCAGATGATATTACGGAAACTAAAATTGCCTCTGCGGGTACAATTTTCAGTCGATCGAGGCCATGAAACAAAATTCATTGAATGCGCCAAAGGATATAATATTTAAGAGCGTTTAAGAAGTGTTTGGGAGACTGAACAAGTGGTAAAATTAAAAGTTTTGTAAAACCGACTTCAATATAAATAATTTATTGTTGATTTTTAAAAACCGCTCGATCGATTTCAATAAAATTAAAATGGGACCACCTGGAAAGTATACCCTTTGAAACAAAAAAAATTTTCCAAATTGGTTCAGGTGTCTTCGAGTAATCGGTGAACATTCATAAAAAAAATGATTCCGACGAATTGAGAACCTCCTCCTTTTTTGAAGTCGGTTGAAAAAGGTTGTCATTGATGACAAAACGTAAACTGTGTTTTATTTAATATAATTCCTAGTACTTTTTTAAAAGAGTGGTATTAAGAATTAAATCCCAGGATTGGCATTTATTGCTTACATATTCTTTATTTTTCCTTCTATTGTTAATTAGTAATATGTCCACCGTAATTATTTTAGTGGTGGTTAAATTCAATAATAATTTAAGAAACACCGTCAGCTTATTGAACTAAACATAAAAAAATTTAAAGCTTCAAAGAAATATACCCTATAGAAATTGCTGAACAAATGCTTCTACTTTAATCAGTTGGGAATAATTTAAAGCGCTTTTTAAAGTCCAGTATAGAAAACAGTGTTTTTAATCATTTGTATGATAACAGAAAAGTAATAACTATACATACATAGTATGTATGTTACTATAAGTAACTATTTTTTGAAGAAGCTCTACAATTTGACATTACAACTGTCTGTCGGCATGGTTATTATAAATCTTGTAATGCATTGAAGGATTAAGTGCACTGTGAAATGAAACTCGGTGCGATAGTTCATAGTATTGTTTGATTCTGAACTACAGATATAATTTAAAATTATTGCAACGAAGTTCCTTATCGCACGGTACGAATTTGGCGGATGGAGGCTAGGCGAGAAAAGGTGTAAGATTTTTCCGTCACGATCCCTTCTGACGTAGTGTATACGACCTTGGCGGCTATAAGGAAGCGAGATAGAATAATATCCATCTCCCTCGCACTTTTTCTTAATACGTTATTATTATTAATACGTTTATCAATAATAATAATATACTACGAAAGAAACTTCGTTCCAACCGAGTATTCCACGACACTCACGCATGTTTTATTATTTTTTACAGTATTAAGATGTTAAAAATTAGTTAGCAGATCTTGGCTAATTAATTTTTAACATCTTTAATAAAATAAATTTCCGCAAAGTAACGCCTGATTCTATTAATTATTTACACTATTACAATAATTGACAACCGTGCAAAGGCTTTTTCAATAACTTATCCACTAATTTAGTTAAATGCAAGCTATACTTGCACTTGCTTGGGTTCCCTGTCAATTTATATATACTTTTTTTTAAATATTTAAATGAAAGCCGTGATTACACAAAAGATAAGTACTCGCCTTAAAAAAATTATAGTATTACGTGAGTAAATTAAGTCAGATCCTGACACAGGTGTAATTTCATAAATGTTCCATTTTGCTAATTTTAGCACGAAATCTAATTACAAGTATATTGATAAAGTGAAGTCTACGCAGCGGGGAAAAAAGTAGTTTAAAATATTTGGAGTCCACAATAAATGTATGTGCACTCAATATATTAATCTTTATTCTTGTCTTCTTACGAGTATATTCACATTTATAAATATCAGTTTAAAAGCTGTCAAAATCCGGTTTACGCATAAAAATATTTCACCTAAATTTAACAAAGTCGTAGACATTTACTCGTATATTAAATTTAACTTAAATACTAAATTTAACTTAATAGTTTATCAATACATATGTAATTTATAAGAACATAAAAAATAACAGTCAATACATTTATACGATTATAGAAAAGCTACATATGTATGGAACCTAGAGTAGAACCACTTACTTATCCTATGCACAAAATAAAAATCAGTTTATTTGTCATCAACACCAACTAACTGTTAGTTGGTAGTTGGCAGCGAGACAGAAACAGAACTATGAATGTGATGTTTATTATTAATATTTTTTCAAAATATTCTACATCTATTATTTATTCTCATTTTTTAATTTGCTTCCACAAATTTTTAGCATTGCCTCTTCCGCCGCTACTGCATCTTATATTAATCATTTTTGTCTTACATACGCATCATGTGTTTTAATACCAACACCTGAGACTACAATAACCCACAAAGAGAATTTTGTAAGCCATGCCGTGCGATTTAACGCAATCCATCACTCTGTCCTTTTCTCTCGTAGGCCTTTTTGCACTTATGTCCTTAGGAAGTGAAAAATTGAATTTTGTTATGACTATATTTTCTTTATTTTCGGATGTATTATGTATGTGATATACGCACCCTTTTTATAACATAAACGTTAATTGTAGCGAAGAGGTTTACTATTTATCACAAATGCAAACAAGGTCGTAGGGTTTTTCCTAGGATTTAAAACTAACGAGTACTTGTGATTGCACCACGCACTCATAGAATTCTTTCACCGGACGAGCCTACCTGTTCATGTTACAACCATAATATTTTTCGTTTTTAAAATGTTACTCCACACTATGATTTTCTCCTGTATCATGAGGGCAGTTTACATAAATAAATTGCAAGGACAAACTTCCAGACCCGGATCAATTGTTTGTAGGCCGGCTTGTTCCGGGCGAGATTCGAACCCGCGGCCCTCAGCACTGCAACTCGTTGCCAAGCCGCTGCGCCACGGATCCGTAATCGTAATATGGCTAATTAAGGGTAATTTGGCTCTACCACGCAAATTACAACAAAATTATGATTTTTAGCTTTTTCAAAATCATATTAAACTAGTTTCAGCACTAGAAATTAAGGATAAAATTATATATTTCATTCCAAGTCGGAAACAATATTCAATTTTACACACAAGGATTATTCAACGTGCAGTGAATTTCGCTCTAGTTCGCTTCTTGATGAATCGAGCATCGATCAAGGCTTTTTTTTTGTAATTTTTTTGAAATGCAGTTTATTGAGATATGGTCGCTAATGTACTAAGCGCTTTTTCCTAAATGTTTCAGTACGCGAGCAAATTGGTGGACTCGATATGGTTAATTCCAATCTTATCAGTCTCGTGCACAGGCACAAAGTAGACGTGCCTTTCAGTGTTTTAAAGGATACATTTCGGAGAGTGCGCAAGAATTGCATGACTTAATTTCTCCCTCTTCCATCATCGGACAACCAGACGACTGACTAATCTACATCTCCTTATTATCCACATACCACGCATTCGAACAATCGTTATGCTTATTAAAATAGTTAAATTATTCCATTTTTACCTGTACGTAAAAAGTGGAATAATTTGCCAACATCTATCTTTCAAGGCAAGAGTGAACGCTTTTGTTAAGATAAGCTTGTGCGCTTTATCATCTTCGGCTACATCACCACTTACCATCAGGTGGAGCAGTAGTCAGGCACTGGCTTACTTAATACTTGAGGAAATCTACTTATCTGATGAATATAATATTTTTAAGACACGTGAAGTCCGCTAACTAGAAATCCTATGAACAGCGTTACTTAATTAATCACTGTATTAAATAAGTTCATTTTTTTAATTAATTATAAACATCAGTAAATTTTTGGCTAATAAAATTACCGGCTTTACTCGCCACCTACTAAATAAAAACGACTACAAATTAAAGTAAATTTACGTTTCCCGGCCAATAAATGTTTCTATGTAAGTAGAGATTGCTCATTATCCGCAGATTCGTTGTCATCCCTAAGGACTAGGGTGATATGCCTCACAACGTGTGATTATACCGACTATTGTACTCTTGAAGCGGAACACAGTTGCAGATAAACCATCTAGATGGACTCCTAGGCAGGAAAGAAACCCTACCAACTAGTGATAAGTATAGGGTAAAACCTACCACCTAGATATAATAAGTAAAGCGAAATTCATTCTGTGCAAAGAGGTATGGAACAAATATTAAAATATGTTCGAAGAAAGGAAAATAATTTAATAACTAGTAATTTTACTAATTATCAAATTATCGTTTTCTACATTCGCCATTATCGTTCATATAAAACGTTAATTTAAGCCACCAAAACCGCCCCCTGTTGCACTAAGTGCCTTCAACGAACACAAGCAAGAACAAATGATATCAAACAAAATTTCCTCTCAAAAAATGTGTAGGCATAATGGATACCAATTTTTATTCAACGGGGAAGCTTTTAGATCTGTAAGCACAGGCTTTACACCTAATACAAAAGAAGTATATAAAAAAAATATATAAGTATAACAATATTAAAATTACAAGTATCTTGGAAAGCATTTGAGAGAAACAGGCTACGATAACCTTAACATACCGATAACCGGAGACCCTTTTTGCTGGAAATGAGGCTTTCCATCTCAGTCTTCAGGAATGACAACGCATCTGCATTTTGATTCTTAAATGAAGATAAATGTACATGGGCCACAGCATCCACTTACCATCAGGTGGCCTGTGTGCTCGTTTGTCACTTTTATTCTATAAAAAAGACCACCCCGGATAGTTTTTGGCTCAACATATTTCATACAACGTGGCAATCATCATCATCATCATCATCATTACAGGCTATCAAAGGCCACTGCTAAATATAGGCCTCCCTCATAATGGGGATACTTGCGTACCGTAGTTGGCTTTTTCGATATACAGTTTCAAATAAAAAACTTTAAAAAACAGAAATTTTTGTCGGTAGAATTTTGTTCCAGTGGCGTAACATTCGTAGTGGTTTAGTTTTTATTCACCCCTATAAATTTAAGCCGACACTTTAGAATGCACCTGCATATGACGAAAGAAAATCTACCCCTGTGAATAAAATGCAATAAAAGTTTCAAGCTAAAGTCTAACGTATTTTGCTGGTGTAATAACTTTTCCTAAAATTTTATGTCGCATATTATATCTAAATATATTATTATAGTTTAGTAAGGTTCTTGATCGCTGCGTGGGGACAAGTATGCAGATTTGAATCCTAGTCAAAACTTAAATTTGTATATCACACAATAGTAGGTGTTGAGTTTGAATCTTTCTTTCTAAAATTCATCAGATTTTATCCCAAAAATATTGGAAAAGTTTAATGAATGTTCTTTTGTTGGCGCGTGGCTTATATCCGGGGTAGTTTAGAAACTGTGCGTGATTCTTAAATTTCACAGTACGTGATGTAGACGTTCTTGATGAATAATAAATTTATAATATTATGTTATTTAACGGATGTTGACTATGTATGCACAATTAATTGCGTCTCTGGATGATTTTTCAAAAAAGGCAATGTGTTACATTGATGAATTATACATGTATACGAGGGTGACACTGAAAGTTCTTAGAAAATCAAAAACTGAACAAACTAGCAAGTTATTAGTTTTATTATATCTTTTCAAAATAGTGTCCATTTACATCAAAATATCGCTGCATCCGATGGAACCACTGAGAAAAGCACTTTGCCCACTCGTCCTTTCCTTTGCCCTTTGCCTAAGCGTCTCTTCGACGGCATTTTGAAACGCAGCCACTGCTTCCTCGGCGTCCACAAAACGTTTTCCTCGAAGTTTTTCTTTTATTTTCGGAAATAAATAAAAATCGCAAGGTGCGAGGTCGGGGCTATAGGGCGGGTGTCCCAGTAATTCCACGTCTGACATCGCCAAGTAGTCGATTGTTTGCTTGGCGGTGTGCGACGAGGCGTTGTCGTGGTGAAGGAGGATCCTACGGCGAAGTCGTTTCTCCCGAACTTTTTCCAGGACAAACAATTGTTAGTATAGCACTCTGCAGTAACTGTTTTTCGATCCTCTAAAACAATTGTTGCGTAATGACCTGTCCTTCCGAAGAACGAGGCCAACAACTTTTTCCCACGCTTCGACCTCTCTTCACTTTAGTTGGCAACTCCTCGGAAGGAAACACCCAGACAGCAAGCTGTCTCTTAGTTTCAGGATCATAACAATAAATACAGCTTTCGTCACCCGTAAGTATGTCGAACACAGCATTTGAGTTACCTCCATTAAATCTTTGAACCATTTCACGACACCAATCAACACGACGGAGTTTTCGGCTTCTGTCAAATTATGAGGTATCCACCGGGCACAAAGCTTCCTGACCGCTAAATGTTCATGGAGGATTTTGTGCACTTTACTCATACCGATGCCTAAGCTTGTCCAAATCTGCTGATAAGTCACTCTTTTATCAGTCTCTATCATACGCCGCACAACACTGAAGTTATCTTCAGTCGTCGCCGTAGAAGGCCGTCTCTCACGCAGATCATCGGTGAGGTTAGTGCGACCACGTTTAAACTCATTAAACCAGTTGTAAACAGTGGCACGAGATGGAGCTTTATCGTGAAAGGCCAATCGAAGTCTATCATAGCTTTCTTATTGACTTAAATGACATCGAAAGTCATAAAAAATCATTATACGAAAATTTTCCCGCGTTAAATTCATGCTGACGTGACACAGGCAATTTTTAATTTGCCGCCGAAACGTAAACAAATGACAAATTAATAAAATACATATACAATAATATTGGCAAAGAGTTCCATTTTCAAAATTTGAACTTATTTTTTTATTATATCGTTTACAAGTGGTCAGTTCTAAAAACTTTCAGTGTCGCCCTCGTATGTAGTTATTTAAAGTGGACATATTATATTGTAAGCCTACATTCTACACTATTAATCCATTACCTACATCAATTGATAAAATTAAATTAGCTTCGACAGATCAGAATCGTCGAAGACCGAGTTCTTTATGAGCGGCTCGATTCACTGGCGTTTTGAAAAGATGTTGCATATCTTTGTATTTTTATCGCATATACCACGGGAAATGCTCCGAGAAATTGTTCGGCTAAATTCCAGCCGCCTAATTCCACCATCGCACCTCATGACAAAATTTTCGATATCATCCTCAACTACCTGGATGCTAAGCCTATTTTTGAACCATTGAATTAATAATATATAAATTATCCTAAAACTGGCACTGAAACCAAAAATGAAAATATTCTTCGTTGTCCGCATCATCATCATTACATCCTTTTACAAGTCCATTACTGTGCATAGGCCTCTCCTAAAGAATTCCATAAAACAGGTACCTCATCCACCTGCATCCATTGACTTAATGAAATCGAAACTGATCTTATATTGTGAAAATTACAGCTCTGACCCTTAAACTTCTACAGTGTACCTGTTCATAATTTTGCAAATTTTGTCTTTATTCAAATTGAATATTTAACTAAACAGAAAAAACTATGATAAACTTTTCAATAATAATTGATACAAAACTATCGATAAAATATATATCGTAACATAGATATCCACTTTTTCTACCAATAGAACTGTATTTAATGTTTTGTATTAACACATCGATTATCAAGCTATTTTCGTATCATTTGTTATCTATTGTTTCGATTAAAGCTTTGTGTGTATTATCCAGAACATATTGCTATTCAGTCTTCTTACACAATATCTGTAAATTGATTTGCGTCTTACGATTTGCTAAATAGCTTAAAAGTTTATTTTTATTTATTTAGTTAAGTAACACAAAATAGAATAATATTTAATATTATTCTATATTATTCTCTTTTGTATATATACATATACATGACCTACATACAAAAATTGTGATCTGGATGGTACTGTAAAACAGGAGCATATAATACGATTAAAGATATTAGGAAACAACAACTAGTTTACATAACAAATACATAACTAAGTATGTTGCGGTAACTTTGGAAAATGCAATCTTAATAAAACTTTATTTTTATTATTTACAAAGTATATCTAAAACGGCATTTTCAATATTTTTTCTTTTATTAGTACACGTTCTTACTGGAGGATTAAAATACGACGTATTATTTCTGTAAATTTGTAAATCAAAAGTGATTAGGAAACTATACCGACGTTTGGGCTTAGTGTTAATCTTGACAAATTAAAGGAGGGTGGGAGATTCCGCAAGGAAATGAATAAATCATAAAACATTCATAAATCTGAATGTTGTTAGACTAAAAATAATTAGATCTAAAGATCTTCCCTTTCTATAAATTTGATAAAATATTATATTGATCAAGATTACATTATAAGGGTATAACAAAGATCATAGAGATTAGCTTTTTGCCCTCGCGGATGAAGACAAATCATTATCATCATCATCATTACAGCCCTTCACAAGTCCACTGCTGAACATAGGCCTCCCCCAAGAAATGCCAAAAAGCGGTCCCGAGCCACCTGCATCCATTGACTTCCTGCATGTCTTACCAGATCGTCACTCCATCTAGTGGAGGAACGCCCTACACTTCACCTACCGGTACGAGGCTGCCACTCGAGAACCTTTCTTCTCCATCGGTTGTCGGTTCTTCGAGCTATATGGCCGACCCATTGCCACTTCAGCATACTAATTCTTTGGGCTATGTCGGTTACTCTGGTTCCACTGCGGATATCCTCGTTTTTAAGTCTATCACGCAGAGAAACGCCGAGCATAGCCCTCTCCACAGCTTCCTCATAGGTACGGCCAGCAGTGAAGGACCACGTCTCAAATCCATAGATCATCACTGGCAACACGCACCGGTTGCACTATCTAGTTTTGAGGTTTTGAGGTATGTCTGACGAAAAGATGTGTCGTAATCTCCCGAACGCTGCCCAGCCGAGTTGAATCCGTCGATTGACCTCCCGGTCAAAGTTGTAATTACCTAGTCGGAATATTTGTCCCAGGTAAATATATTCGTCAACAACTTCGAGCTTAGTGCTCCCAACAACTACCGGCATAGGTGTGATGTGGACGTTTTTATTTATTACAAGATCCACAGCACTAATTACAATGTAAATGAACTTAAGAAATAAACTTATAGCCAATAACGGATCTACTTTATACATTTTTTAACTCATATTAATCGACCGACAATCAATAGGTGTGTGTCGAATTAAAATTTAAAAACGGTGCGTCTCTCTCTCTCTCTGATCTGTGTGTCCGAGTACGCGCGCGCGCGCGCGTGTGTTTTGTGTGTGTGTGTGTGTGTGTGTGTGAGTGTGTGTGTGTGTATTTGTGTTTAATTAATATGTTACATATTGCATTATGTATTAATGATTACCGACTTTATTTTATACTGAATTAGATTTAAAGTGTTATGTTTAGTTATTTACTTTGTGGATAACTATTATTGGCTTTTTTAACTAGGTACATTAAGATGAGAACTATTTGCTGTAGAACTAAAGCGATTTCCTCGTCTAAACATTTTTGTGGTAATTAATATTATAAAATAGGAAAGGTATGAAATACATAAACCAAATACAGCTACAAATAGGAAAAAAAAATATTATGACAGCTTGTTTAAGCATTCCATATTTCAAATGTGTATGCAGGTCGCGGGCCGCGTTCCTTACGCATACATATTTATATTTCTATCCCTTTGAAAATTTTCTAGCCGCAGCGTGAAGGGACCTACATTCCGGAGAAATATGTTCAGTCACATAAATTTTTCAACTTTTACTATTTAATCTAAGGTTACCGGTATTCAAGGGATTTCCTTTGTGGGATTTATTATAACGATAACATGCGGGGAGAACTTGATCTCTTAAACGTGGGTAAATGAAGATACCAATAATATGTCGAAGATGATCGGAGGAGACGTCGAATTCGGCAACTCTACCGCAGGGATGGATACTTTATCATCTATCTGTAGATCAACTGTTTTACATAGATTGCGAAATCCATCGGTCAACTGAATTTCAAAATTTTGGTTACGGTATATTTTCGTAATAGGTGTTAAGCGATTGTTTAGAACATTTATCTCTTTTTGAAATCTTCGTTTCAAATTCTAGACGTTTTATTATTTAACATTTATTTTCAGTTTCAAACATTGTAAAGGCCATTGGAAAATCCGATAGATAAATATGACATTTTTTATCTAACAAGGTACTCATTTTATCCATTTGACGACATTATAGCCATTTGTCGAAATTATTTAGTAATCCATTGATGAACAGTTGACGAGAACAAGGGACATGTTCATTGATTTCTCTGTGAGTGGTACTAGCGTTTGTTGGACAGGCGAATTGACATTAGATCTTTTACGTTAAATAATATTACCTACTTGAATAAGGGCAAATCCACTTTGATTTACGAGTATATTCAGTCGTTAATGCCATCAATTGTTCTTTTTCATTTGATATTCACTCAATATGATATGTTGAATGACACCGATTACTTACATTGTAAGAAGCGAACTGTGTGATTTCCTGTACTTTAAAACAGATAAATTAATTTTATGCTTTTGTTTTTGTGTTAATCGCAAACTAAGCAATTTTGTAAATAAAGTTAAAGAATAAGAACTAAAACTAATAGTGCTCTGTTAGCTGTACGCGATCTTGCTCCTTCTATACTAGTAACTTATATGCGTAAGCCTAGTCAATCAATCTTCAATGGTACAGGCGAAACAGCGATGCACTTCTTGGAGGTACTTGTACATGAAGTAGACTTATTCTCATTGCATTCCCGTTGCAAGATTTACAAGTGACCGCAACGCAACCTTCAAAAATAATGATTACCAAGGTTTATCTTCACAATTAGAGGATTAGGACGCTAAACGCTAATCAAACACTGCATTTTTAGATATTGGTATAGAATTAGCAACACTACAAACATTTATTTTAGTTGAGAGAGAAGTTGTAAGTGATACTGTTACTGTCAGCGATATGTTCCGATGATTTAGTGTTAGCTATTTTATCTTCCCCGTGCCAATTAGTTATTGTAGCCTTTGGACCCTTGCAACCAACTTCTGACAAAGAAAACAACTAATGCGCTTTCATTCTTTCACAGACTAAGGTGGCCTGTCACACAGCCTTGATTAAACTTACTCTTTCTCACACAAACAAGTAGGTGCATTACTGCTTAGCCGCTGAAATGAGAAAGAGGAAGTAAGCAACCTAGCAGATGGAAGCCGTACCACCTAAGACGGAGATATGATATAAACTATTATTTAGAACGTATCTCAACAACTTATCAGCTATACATATATTTTGAAATAATACGACACCCTGTTATAGTCAATGAGAACAGCAAAAACCACGAAGTCCCTTTCATGTAATTGTCACGCGGGCTTTCTAATTATAACGCTACGTAATGAAAAGACCGTTGTTCAGTCAGTTTCTCTGGTTTTGTAAAATATAATGCACATATCTATGCATATTATGATCCTTTATAATACCGGTTTATTATATTGGTCGCGGCTTAAATTAAAAAGTAAAAAAATGAAATAATAACTCAATATATGTCTTTTGTTATATGAAGACATTATTATTTAACATCTTAAGCTACATCTCCATTACTAAAAGGTGCACTAGAAGTCGAGTCGAGAGTAAGTGACTTAAAGTAGTTAACAAAGTTAAATATTTTGTATGACTCCTCTTAAGTATTTACTAAAGTTCTGACAGCGACTTAATGGACTTGTAAAATAACTACGTTGGACAGGGGACTTAACTTTTCATTAAATATATAACATAACCGTGTCTTGCACTGAAATTATAAGTATAATTGGAAAATTTAATTTTATTCAGCTTATACTATTCAAATTTTTAGATGTAAGGATGACAAACGAGTAAACAGTCCACTTGATGATAAGTGAATGCTTTAGTCCATCGATCCCTACATCTATTCTCAATTGAGAATGAAAATTCATAATTTTATGCGCTGTCCCCTCTAAAGACTAAGATGGAATTTCCCTTAACCGGTAAAAAGGAGTCTACGGTTCTCTACATTCACCATACGAAACATACAACACAACATTAACTTAACATAAACTACCCGTCCGTGCAGGATTATAGTGGGGATATAATAGTGACCGATACAACAAATGAAATATTCTTTTCGTTCTTCAGATAAATTATGTAAGCACTTCTCTGTCAAAATAATCTAAACTGAAATAATTATAGTCTTTACGTTTTAGCATGGTGCGGATGACAGGTTTAGAGGTCACTAGAACGTAACTTGCGTGCGTTTGCAAGATACGACAAAAATTTTGACTATGAAAAAATAACACTGAATTTGTTTTTATTAATTTTCTCTATTCTGTTATGACTATTTGATAATTAAATTACTAGTTTTAGTTTTTTTTTAATTATAGTTTTTAATATTGTATTATTGTATTAATATTGTATATAATAAAACATTAACTTCAAAATTCTCACCTAAATCAGTTTTTTTACTAATAAAGTTATAAAAATTTCATTTATTTCACTTGCGTGCGCAGCTTTACGTAATATACTTACTAGCGGTATTTTTTTTATTACTAGAGATGTGCCTCATAATCGGACGTAAAAACTATCAAGGTAATATAATCGCAAAAAAATAAGTAAGATAATTCTATTTTAGCAATACATTCATATTCATTTAGTCTAAATTTAAGTAGCTTAGGATTCATATAAGAAAAAGAATTTAAATAATCTTATATTTATTCCGCCATTTTGTTGTTCTCGCTTAAAGTAATCTCGAAGGCGAATGACTAACGCCCCCGCTTGACTCGCCTTAACAATTTTTTTGTTCGTTTTGGCATTTTAAATTAACAAACTCAACAAATAGCAAAAATTTACTTAACAAAACATAACAATAAACTCAATAATCGAAAGTAAAAGCAATGCTTATAAACTCAACTGGAAATTACAAAACGGCCGATAAGTAGGTACTTCATACAAAGTGCTAGGCACTAGCATAGATTATACACATTAGTGTTGCCTAGGTGTCCCGATTTGCGCGGGACGTCCCGATTTTTAGGGGTCTGGTGACACGTTCCAATTCAACCCTGATCGGGATGCCAGATGTCGCGATTTTTTACTAACCTCCTTAGTCTGTATACTTGGATCGATAATTATGACAGCCAAAATGAATACATCTGCAATCCACAGCGGCTGTTACTACATTTAAATATTTTAGCTTTGACATTTCATATTTTCTCACCAAACTCGGACTAAATAGTAAACATCAAAGTTGATACTTTATACTTTTTTATTAAACTTTACGCGTATTGTATTGGCGAGATACAAATATCATTCATGGTGTTTCGTTTTTTCTCTCGCCGAGGGATGCCGCGCGCCCGCCACGCTATGCATCGACGTCGTCAATTCGACAATTATTTATTACCTAATTCTTTTACTAGTAATTAGTACAGTACCTAACTTACATGCTGCGGTTTAGATAAATACATTTAGTAAAATGCAAAAGTCTTGTGAGTTAATTCTTCCACTAGTCAATTTCTTCAAGCGGTTGTAGGTACCGTTGTTTTCAATAAATAAAGTGACATTATGCGTGCGATGCAAGGATTTTATCTGGGCATTTCAGGTTATAATTGGTTATATTTGATTATGAATAAATGTGTGTTTTTTATTGTATGAACCCGTTTTTGAGGGTTTTTTGAAGTCCATGCGTTGTGAGTTCATAAGATTTATTACTATTTTCAGAATAACATTAAAATGAGTCATTCAGAAATTTAATAGTCTGCAACGATAACTTATCGTTCAACAAGTTCTGATTTGCTGAAAAAGAAAAACGCACATAGTTGAATGCAATTTTTCCGATGTTTGGACGATAAATTATTCGTTACGCATTTTGTCAAAAAGACCTTAGTAGGACTCATGGCGGCCAAAATGGCTACAAAAAAACCTGTTAATGTTTTATTTTTTATTTTATTACATTAGTAAACGAAATTTTCGATTATTTTTACTTTTCGTCCCGATATTTCACTCACTGGACCACTGGACCACTGGACCACACTAATATACATATATAGCGATAGGCGCTAGCACTCGTACCTTGAAAAGCTGTAGGTGTAGTCAACGCCATACTGAAAATCACAGGTGCTGGCAGTCATTTTATTAGTTTTAATATCAAGATAAATGTTGCAATTAACATAAAATAGAAGATGACTTTTATTTTAAAATCAATACATAGTATAATATGTAACTATAATGTCATAATTTGTATTAAACTGTAACTAAAATTTACATGTTTTGTTATTTATTTATAAAGAAATATATATTTCGGTTTTAATTTTTTTATCGATAGCTAATCGATAAGTTTTGCTTTGCTTTGTATATCGTTACTTGCCTTTTTTAAATCGATTTAACATTGTTCCATCTCTAGACACGCTAAATTGTCAGCTGTCACCCCACCATGCTATAACGCAAAGACTATAGTAAAGTCAACTGCTAATAAACTGAATGCACAGAATAACATTTATCTTCCCTTAGCAATGCCCCAACTACATGTGATCTAAACCAGTTGATTTTCTGGGGTCACTTTCTCTTAATTCTTCAACCTAACATGTTCTTCTTGAAAGGCCCACGATTCTACCATAAAAGTTTAGCCGCCTAATAGTTGAACCAGTTATTTCTAAATTTGCTTCGCAATCCACTCAAAGCCCACACCAAACGTGGTAAAAATCCTGTGCTGATAGACGTCGTCGTATTTGTGTATATATAGTGAGTATGTACAAACTTATTTATATTAATATTATACATTTTAAATAATATGTTAAAATAATTATTGTTTATTTTTGGTAGTGTGGTAGAAAATATAGGCTCTACCCATAGTTTCTACCACACTAAGTATTAAAGGTTAGCTAGCATAAAATGCCTTTTCAGCATTAATTTCGCCTATGTACCAATTATTTTGAGTGCAATAAAGAATCTTCTGTCTACTATTTCTATCGTTGATAGATTTTATAAATTATGTTTTGTACCATTACTAAGATAATTTAAAATTTAAATGCGGCTCTAACCACATATAACCATATGTAACCACGAGCGTACGTCATCTACGTACGCGCGTGCACTATTACCAGCCCTAATGTGTACCCGTTTACAAAATATTGCGCAACAAATTTGGTGTAAACAACCTAATACACACGATGGCCTGCTATAAGAAGACGTGAGATTTTTTTTAGTGATTAGTGTTTACAGCAACCATATAGTGCAATGAGCTTTTGGATTTACTTACTCCACCACGATACTGAATCTACAACATAATAAATGTTCTTATTTTTTATCTTTATTTATTCTCTCCAAACTAAGGCAGTAAAGTAAATACAGATCATATACTTAATTCCCTAAAAGCTCAAGGCCCTGAAATAACAGTAAATTCTACTTATGTAAACTCATCTATTATGTGAATAAGTTTACAGGCGAGAGCTATAAACCTCAAAAGAAAACTCGTACTGTAATTAAAAAAGTTACTTGCAAAAATATAACAGTTCTTTATAAAAAGGCACATAATTTATCAACTTCGAACTTTTTAAGATATAATTTATATTACACGTATATATCTAATATATTACACTTGTACCTTGTCGTTAATAATATTAGGGAAAAGTTCCTTCTTTAAGTATTTCAATTATATTAATAATGTATAACTTAGTGTCTATTATCGATGTTGATTGGTTCCCATTATCTTATTGTTTTTAAAAATCCTATAAATCAATCAATAAATCTTACAAAACAACAAATGTCAATGTTCGTCAATGTCAATGCTCGACTAGGGAAGGACCACGCCTCACAGAACACCAGGGCAAAATAGCAGTTTAACACTGATCTGTTTTGTATGGTGAGAGTACAGAACCGGAGACCCTTTTTACTGGAAAAGAGGCATTCCATCTAAGTCCTCACAGGTGCAAAACGCATCTGCATTTTAATTCTTTATTGAGGATAGATGTAGATGTCTATGGGCCACAGCAACCACTTACCATCAGGCAGACTGTGTACTCGTTTGTCACCCTATACTATAAAAAAAATGTTACAAAACAACAACAGTCAATAGGTAAAAATATAAGGATACATGATAAGAGGCTTACGTGCTTAAAAATACTGAAAAGGTAAAGCAAATATTTTTGTCAACTCAGGCCCATTTGGATAAATAGCTTATTTTAGACGAATCAGCTGATATCAGCTAAAGTTAAAAACAATGTTTTTTTCGGTGGTTAAAGCTAAATGAATGAATGAACTCCTTTCCAACCCCATCACCATCATCGTGAACCGCATCAAATTAAAACTCTAAGGGCCGGCTTTTAATCGTCAGATTAAAGTTAGTCAAACGTCAGAATAAATTATAACCTGACGACCTTTTATGTTGTATTTTATCTTAAGAGTAACATATCTGACGATTTAAAATCGTCCCTAATTTAAATAAACACAGTTACCATCATATGTATGAGAAAATATATTTTTTTAGATATAAGGGTGACAAACGAGCACACACTCCACCCAATTGGATCCACGCATAGGTTATATAGCGCATAGATTACTGCTTATGGTTAAACTGGAATGCCTCATTAGCAGTAAAAAAAATCATAGAGTCATTTCCAAAAAGTGGCACCGTAATATGTCACTCAGTTGTTAAGAGAATGTTTTATTTAATAGTTATTGTTTAACAAACGCTACTACTATCAAAACCTCATAAAGACCTCCCCATAGATAGATACAAAGTTCGATCCTAAGCCACCTGCATCCATCGACTATCTGCGTTTCGTCAGGTTGTTACTTCATCGAGTGGCGGACTGTGCCCATTTAAATACATTTTGGTATACCTGCTTTTCAATATCATATTGTTTTTATACAAAAATATGGAACTACAGACTAAAAGTTGAATGATTAATGAAGATATTAAAATGAAAATTTTAAAATGAAATAAATACTCAGAGTGGACTTATATTAAAAATATATTACAAAATAATATTCCGTTAAGATTTTATCGTACGAATACCGTATTATGAATGAACAAGTTTGCTATACTTTCACCTACAATTAGTACGTCCCTTATGCGGGCTAATTATAAACAAGCTTTTGTTTTGTTGTTATTGTAGCCGATTTTATGTAGATAAACGTAATTATTAAAAATAATTTAGTGTTAATATCTATATATTAATCTTATCTAATTATATATAAAGCGAAAACTTTATACACCTTTTTAAGCATATTGCGTTCTCGGAGGAGTGTGAAATTTGGCATGGTTAAAGTTTATATGGAGAAAGAGTGCAGAATTTAAAAGAAATTCATTGTTTACTGCCAGTGCCAAAAAAATATAAGCCTGTCATTTGTTTACGCTTTTACTTTTACGCCGTTTAACATTTGTTGTCCCACGGAGTAGAGATTGTAGTCAAATATATTGTAGTCACAGGTAAAATGTTGCCTTAATTCGGTGTCATTTCAAATGTTCCTTTTTCAATAGTCTGTGTAGTGTATGTAAAATAAAACGTTTATTTTACATTTGTGTTTATGAGATATCTGAGTTTTTATGCGCAGTTGCAAGGGAAATATAGTTTGCTAAATATACAAACTTAAAAATTTACTAAATACAGTCGAATTTCGACCACTTTATTAATAATCTCAAAAATGTAAAGAGCTTTAATTTTACTTTAATCAATGACCCTGATCTTCTGCACAGAGTAATTAACACATAAATTCTCATAACACAGCGTGGTGTTAATCAAATACGCCTGGTATTTATTTATTTAAGGTGTATAATTTTATGACGCAAAAGGCAATTTTATTGAAGAGCTTCTTCTGGAGTGATACTAAAATTATTATTATACTAGAGTAAGACCTTTCTCCCTTATAATTTATTAGAAGACTGTGTTTGATTTTCATCTGTTTGATCATTTGATTTTATTTAGTTCGTTATTGTATCTAATTTATGAGTTAAATAAATAACCCTTAATTTTATATCAACAAGTTCATAAGTTACTAGGCAATTACAAAACTCATCTTTATTATTATAATTGTAAACAGTAGAAGTTTACTAAGGAACTACATTAAGACCTTAAGGACTTTTTTCTACATACGAGTCAACTACTAAAGGATGTCTCCTACGCATACTCTGATATGCAATCTACTCGTACCTATGTATTGCAGATTTCTATTTTTGTAGTTGACAATATATGAAAAGAATAAAGGTTGTAGAGAATACTATAAGTAATTTATTCCACCCTTTATATCTCTTATTATAAGGAGTATATTAAAATTAAATAAATAAATATTATAATTAATTTAATTAATTAATAGTTAATAAAAACACGTGTTGGAATAATTTTTAATAATAATTTACCCTACAATATTCTTTCCCTTCGAATAAAATGTAAGATACTTCAAAAGAATAGTGGATAGATTTTATCCCTTACCAACCTCGATAGCCACTTTCCTACAAATAAAATGTTACAAAAAATGTATCTGATTATAAAATATTATAGATAGTTCGAGTAGAATTTATGTTAAAATATATTACGATTAATATTTTTATTTTACAGGTAAGTGACAACGTCTCAAACCTCTGGTAAAGTATTACGACTGCAGCAATCAAACAATTTATTCACCGAAATACGAAAGGATATGAAAGTAACATAAAACTAACAGTCAACCAAAAGATATCCAGCGCGTCCACTTTTTAAATAATATTCATAATATTATTTAAATAAGTGGTATTTTAATTAAATATATTTAGAAACAGAATGGTAACGGTCGCCTTATTACCGGAGGTAATTGTCAATTATGTATTCTTTAATATAATATTAACCCTTTTCACACATCTATTATAAATGTGAATAATCAATGGGCTGGCCATAGTGAAAGTCAAAGCGGAGGGAGAGTCTGTAGTTGCGGATTGCTCGTACCAGGACTATGCTTTAGAGTGTTTGTTTGTGTGCTTTGGAGAGGCATACCCCCAAAAGATATAAAGAAAAATTTTATATCTTTTATTGTATAAAAGATATAAAATGATTCTAATATTTCTATTACAATTTAAATTTAATAATACATTCAAGTGGTGTTTTCAAAATTATTAAATTTTATATTAGAACTAAAATTCCGATGCTATAACTATAACAAGGTAAAGGAAAAATTAAAATATAAAAACGTATCAGGAATGAGAGGTGACCTATGTCTAACAATGGTACACATACAAAAAAATTATAATATAAACGAAATATATATAATACACTATTACGAACGAGCCGTGATCATTGATTTCCGGACAGGCCACTTGCCACCTGTCACCAAGAGAAGGAGGCTCGGCACCGCCCACCGCCGCCATTTCTATTACAAACATTTTCTTAATGAATCCTTTTGTGTTATGAAGGTTTAAACTTAATAATTAGTAATAGTTTTCAAAATTATTAAATTTTATATTAGAACTAAAATACCGATGCTATAAATATAACAAGGTAAAGGAAAAATTAAAATATAAAATTTTAACGACGTAACACATTTAATATGATCTCTACTAAAATATTGTGAAGGTCAACTAAGTTAAACGCCAAATATCGAGGCTCCAAACATATATCGCAATAAGCGGATAGTTGGATAGGAATTATAATTGTAAGACGTCAGTATGAACATGTTCATGTTCAGTAATGGATAATAAAGTGCAGATAAAGAAAGAAGAAGTAAGAAAAAAAGACGACAATATGGACGAAACTGTTCAGAAGTAGCTGTATTTGAAACCGGCAAGACTGAATTAACATTTTAGGGATAAACGAATATTGTCTTTGTAAGCGAAGTGTAGGGCGGCCTCCGACTAGACGGAGTCACCACCTGGTGAAAAGTTCAGCAAGTCCATGGATACGGGTGGATCAGGACCGTGCTTTGTGGTATTTCTTGGGGGAGGCCTATGTTCAGTAATGGATTTGTAATGGGCTGTAATGATCATTATTTATTGCCTCTTTATTCTACAACCTAAAAATTTCTTCTGCATCGTGGAGTCGTTTTACATACATTTATTGTACACTAGCTTTTTACCCGCGGCTTCGCTCGCGTTGGCTTCAATTTAGAAATATCATTAATACTACTCCAATTAAAGTTAATATTTCATAAATGTAGTTCTATTCACGATAAACGTGTGAGAGGAACTATATACATGAACGGGAGTAGAAATATAGAGAAGATAGGCAGCAGCGTCTTACTGATTACAGCTCAAAATAATAAAAAGATGCAGTTGGCAACCCACCTGCCAAGCGAGGCAACAACGGCTCATATCCAACTTATTTCGTAATCTATGGTGGGAATTTAAAATGACGAGCGGGAGTAGAAATATATTAGCAATGTAGAGGCGGCGAAATAGAAATCAATAACCCATTTCGTCTCGTGGGTGTCGTAAGAGGCGACAGAAGGGAAACTGAAACAGGAGATGGGTGACAACATCTTCCTTATAACAGTGCCGAGTAATAAAAAGATGCGGCTGCCAACCCACTTGCCAAGCGTGGCTACTACTGCAAATATCCGGCCTATTTGACAAACAATGGGAGAAAGCTATGATCAGCAGTGGATAGGCCTTTAAAAGTAAAAAAGTAGCAGCCTACATACATCCCACTATTGGGGACAGGCCGCAGCGAGTTTTAGGACAAAAAAGAGTTGATTGAGTTGACTCCAACGCGGGTTGACCAACTTCACATAAGCCTATACCTTAAAATGATTTCCGAAATATTTTTTTAAGGTTTCCTCGCGATATTTTCCTTCACCACCTAGAATGTGGTAAATCGAAACTTCAAATTGCAATTAAAATATGAGTGGTTTCGGTGCGGATCGAATTTGGGTTGCTAACGTACTATGAAATTTACGTTTAGATCGGTTCGGCTACCGGATAACAACGCAGTTCTACTCATAGTTAAAAAAAATAAACATGTGTTTAAAATTTGCTGTCTTTGATATTTATAGTACTTTTTCGCAAGAGCCTGTTCATGTACTCATATCAGCTATGAAACTGGGACTGTCACAAAAATCTCAATAGGTAGGTATGTCTGAAAATATGAAAGCTATTTTAATATATGACAAACTGTTTTATAAGTCTCATTGAAAGTAAAAAAGTAAAGAAGCAGCTTACATACATCTTACGACTGTGCACAGGGCTGCTAATTACCCATGTGCAAAATAGTGGTTTCACATGTCCACGATTTTTTTTAAACTACTTAGACATCAAGTTTTCGCCGCCAAGTTATTCTTTACCACTTCACTGAGCAAGTGGAAAATAAGCAAATAAAATTTCCTTACCAGTTTCATTAGTCCTCGCGGGAATCGAACACTTTTGTTCCTGTGCTTTGAAATCATACGGCGAGCTACACGGCTCTCGTATTTGCATAAATAAAACTCGTAAAAACTGAAAAGAAGCTTTTGTACTATTGTGGACCCCATCTACCTAGTAATTAGTCATTCAAACTATTCCATTATTTAGAGATGAAAATCTTACAGCCCACTTTATTTTCAATTACTTACATCGGACTTGATACAAAAAGAAGTTGATGAAATATTGCTATGCTGATAGACACCCAACATATTCAACTAAAGACATTCTGTCTTAATCACAGTTTTGTGTACACAGTTCTGTTAGTCATTTTGCTAAAAGTGACAATTACGATAAATCATCCCGACACCAGTTTGGATATTTTAAGTCTGACAATTTTTGATGCTTGAAGAATAAGAATTCAATAAAATTCTATTTAATTTCATCAGTTACTTATTATTAGTTTATTTAGCAGTAAGAAGATGGCGCTATTATGAGATTAAAACTATGAAAACAAAAACTGTACCCTCTAGTACTCAGCGACAATAAGTTGAGGTGCGACTGGGGTGGCCCAATCACACAACAAAGCCGCCTACATTTATATATTATATATAATACATAAATTAGGCATAGTGATGTAGATTCTATTAAAAATCTGCTTCTGTAAAAAATACGCTATCAGCGCTGCTAGCTGTGTGTAATGAAATTATTTTACAATTTATACAATATGAAGAAATAGCAATTGTTGTGTTTAATTGTTAATATCGCCAAACGATCTCTATTCATTGATTTGATCAAGTTATATCATGATATAGTCAAAAAAAAATGTTAAATTTAATTAAATGCCACCATTTCGTGCCGTAATCGGCTACTTTATTATATTATTAATTCTAAGATCTGGCCAATACATATAAAAAACTATATGGATAGTGAGAGTTTTGCAATAATTACAGTTTTTATCAGTTTATTTATAGATAAACAAAACGTTTTTATAGATTAGAAATTAAACTTAGAAACATCTCACACATTATCTATTTAAGTAGTAATTACGAGTAGTTACTATAAACTTTATAAATTCCTACTTAAATGAAATAACGAAAGAACTGAAAAACGAACGTTAGAATTTTCAAATAATTCTGAATTAGATTATTTAAACGTATAAATGTAAGTTATTTATTTTATTTTATTTATTAGTAACTGGAGGTAAAATGTTACTGCTTTTTGAATTTCACGTTATATGGCACTGTTTTGATAAAGTGAAACGTGAAGATTATCGGCGTAGTTCAAATTATTACGCAACGACTAAAACTAATTTTAGGATTTATTTATAAATTATAAATATGTTATTTATTAAAAAAAACACATCAATAATCAATATCAATAATACAAAATAGAAATTAACATCTTGAGGAAGGAAAATACTTAAACCTCCTTTTTGAAGTTCCGCAATCGGATAAAAAGTAGCCTATAAATTGTCCCGCGTCCCTAACTACCTGCACACAAAATTTCATGGAAATCTATCCAGTAGTTTTTGCGTGAATCGGGATTACACAGACAGACAGACAGACAGACAAAATTTCTAAAAGCCATTAATTTGCCTTCAGAGCCCTTTATTTAGTCCCCTGAGTTGTTTTTCCCAGAAAATATTAGAATTACAGACACGACTTTTCTACAGATTTATTGTATGTATAGATGAACAAACATCGAGATCAAAAACATTTATTCAAATTGCGACCTGCGGCGCCATATCCAATAAGCCACTGAGTTAACGTGCTATATTCTGTGCTTCTGTTAATTTTTGCAAGTGGTACGCTTTAATGAAAGTCAATATTCATGATATCTCGACAATAGCCGCTTTACATTGTGCTAACAAAGACTTTGCGGAAATGAGATAGGTACGTAGACTGACTTGTTTACGAACAATTCAATGATTAAAGCTAACTTCTCATTCGCTGTCTATAGTTGTATTGTATCTTCTTTGTTTTATGCACGTTTTACATATTTTTAGTAATAGACGAATTATTAATAATAATTCGTCTGTTAATTTTAACTTGCGACTATTAAACTTGATGAACTCCATCTTCATTGATTATTGTATTGTATGTATGGTTATTGTATTGAATTTTAGAAATACTTTTACTTTCGTTAATTTTAATTTCTCTTTATTTATATTTAATATGTAAACTGATAATGATGATCATCATCAGGATATATCAGTTACAAAGAACTCTAGCCTCTCAGAAATGAGAGGCGACCTGTGTGTACGATGGAACGTAAACAAAATAAATAATATAAGCAAAATATATATAACATTAAAATATACCGAACGAGCCGCGAACATTGATTTCCGGACGAGTCACTTGGCAACTGTCAACCCTCTGCAACGCCGCGCCGGCAGCCAGCATTCGTATTCAACAGTAACGCTTCTATTATCATATATCACTTTTATATACTAGTTTTTACTACATTTTAAACATGGTTCTATACAAAATATTTTATACTTATTGGATTTTCTTTATAATGCACAATATCCACAACTGTCACATTTATCATCATTATAGCCTATCACAATTCCACTGCATAACAAAAGCCTCCCCATGGATTGCACATTTGATCAGGTTGTCATAGAATACTCGTATAACTCTACGTTTAATGCTTTAAATAAAATCTTTAGGGTTAACAAATAGAAATAGAGATGAAAACTTTTTTATTCAATATAGATTATAAATAATACTTATTGAAAGTCATTCTTATGTTTCATTTACCACTGGTTCGGAAAATATCTCCGTCCTGCGAAGAACCAGTACAAAACCCAGAGTTCTTTTTTTTGAAAAAAAGAACAGTCATCATAATCATATATTATGTTACAAAATTAACTGCAAAAACATATTAGAAATAGCTTGGTAGGGATTACTTCATTCCCAGTGGTTATTGTCATCCTTAATCTAAGAAAGGAAGAATTTGGCATTTTTCCTAAAATATTAATTTCATTTGAATGCACCTTGCTAAAAAACCGACGAGCGAGGCACTGACAAACGATTGTGTTCGCAAAATCTATTAATAAACGAAGATAGCAGCATTACCAAGGAAAGATTATCGTCTTTGCGTTCATAAACCTACTGCTCCATGTGGTGATATGTGTAAATGGACTTGGAAAGGCTATTCAAGTATGTATGTTAGTACATAATATTAGGTCCTTACATATGAAATTAGCGTTTTGTCGTACTGACCACTTTGATCTGAAATATCTCCTCTTTGGTTAAGAATTCCAAATTCAAATTTATAAATTCATTTAGCTGGTACATTTGAGTTTTGAAAACAGTCATTCATTTGTTTTTCCTCATTATTTTATTCTTTCGCGTCGCTTATTACCGCACAATGGAAAACATGAAATATCGGTATATTTACGAGTACGAGTTCTACCGTGGCACCAGTGCTGCAGAAACAGCTCGAAGGATTAATGATGTGTACGACGCTGGTGTCGCAAAAGAAAGCACGGTACGTTTTTGGTTTCAACGTTTTCGTTCTGAAAATTTCGACCTTCTGAACCAACCCCGTGGACGGCCGGAGACCAAAGTGGAAAATGAAGAATTAAAGGCTATTATGGAAGCGGATCCATCATAAAGCACTTCAGAGATAGCTGCAGGTTTCGGGGTAAGTGATAAAACTGTATTAATCCACTTGAAGCAAATCGGTAAAGTAAAAAAAACTTGAACGATGGGTACCTCATGAATTGAGTGAATCGCACGTGCAAACACGCGTCGACTGCTGTGTTACTTTGCTCAACCGACACAATAATGAAGGTATTTTAAATCGAATCATTACTTGTGATGAAAAGTGGATACTGTACCATAATCGGAAGCGCTCGTCGCAATGGCTGAATCCTGGAGACCCAGCCAAATCCTGCCCTAAATGAAAATTGACTCAGAAAAAGTTACTTGTGAGTGTTTGGTGCACTAGCGCCGGTGTCGTTCACTACAGCTTTCTAAAATCTGGCCAAACGATTACGGCAGATATCTATTGTCAGCAACTGTAAACCATGAAGGAAGAACTAGCTGCTAAACAACCGAGATTGGTCAATCGCTCTAGGCCACTGCTGCTTCACGACAACGCAAGACCACACACTGCACAACAAACAACCACTAAGTTAGATGAGCTATAATTGGAATGTCTACGACATCCACCGTACTCCCCGGACCTTGCTCCAACAGATTACCATTTTTTCCGGAATTTGGACAACTTCTTACAAGGAAAAAAATTCAACTCTGATGCGGCAGTCCAAACCACCTTTAAAGAGTTTATTGATTCTCGCCCCCATGGTTTTTTTAGTAAAGTGATCAATGATCTACCTATGAGATGAAAAAAGTGCATAGATAACAACGGTGCATACTTTGATTAATTAAATATATTTTACAAAAAAAAAATGACTTTATATTCCTCCCGTACAAAACGCCAATTTCATATGTAAGGACCTAATATATGAGACATGGTATTTTTTATAGAAATAGGGTGACAAACGAGCAGTTCACCTGATGGTAAGTGGATGCTGTGGCTCATAAGATACCTACTTCTTTCCACGATTTAAAATCAATCGTTGATGCGTCGCAACCTCTGAGGACTAAGACAGAACGCCTCTATACCAGGAAGAAGGGTCGCCGGTTCTTCATGATCGGTTTTCCATAGGCGGCTGCGGTCACTTACTATTAGGTAAGCACGTTTGCCCTCTATTCTATAAAAAAAAAACAATTTCGTATAAATCGGTGAGGCTAGTGAGTGTCAACATAGTAGCTATTCAATTACGGAGTTATTATATTCTATACACTTTTGTTATCGGAAGATGTAGTAGCTACACTTCTACACAAATACATCATACGACGCAACAGGTTACCAGCTAGAAGCGACCTTGGAAGACGCATTGTCCACTCTTAAACAATAAAGTTACTAAATAATCTCAAAGAACAATGAAACAGTATGGCTTTTAACTTATTTTTTTACTTTAAAAATAAAATGAAAGAATTTTCCGTTATCTAATATTAGAATTTAAGTAGATTTTAATTTACATATTTTGGTCAGTGCTAGAATACATGGCTTCTTTAAAATATAATTTGACATCGTATTCCTAAATAAATTTGGAAATTCCAAAAGTGCACGCCTCATGAGCGTTTCATTTATTTTGATGAAAAAAATGAATTACCAAAATAAATCAATTACACAAAATATAAAACCGATATAGGCTGTATGGTACATTAGTCCTTTTTCTATCAAGGGCTAAAAAATCAAATGGAAATTATTACGTAGAAGGTATATATAAAAAAATAAAAAATCATTTTATTAACAAACTACGTGTACTAGGCTATTGATATGAAAAAGGGAACCAATTGATGTAATTCTGAAGTTAATAAAAACCCGGTCTCGATACGTTAATTTTTTGTGAGTTATCATGACCACATACAAAATCAGCGTATTAGACATCCGGACGTCCACGTAAAATTTTTCAAACCTTTCTTTTTTCAATGTAGCAATATAAAATGTTTTTTTAGAAAATAGAAGGTGGATTGATTAGAGTGTTTTCTTGATATGCTATTATAAAAAAACTCCAAGGTTTCAGATAAAATATAGGCTAAATATCTGTTCGTGAGGTTTCATTACAATCGGCTTAGCCATTCCGAAGGTTAGCCTGGACAGACAGATAGTTCAATTTTATTTATACTTATGTATGTATAGATAGACCTGTATATATATTTATTAGTAATAAATATACATACAGGTCATGTACCTTTATGTGCATGTTATAGAATTTTATAATTCAGTTTTTATCCAGATGTCCATGTGTGTCTAACAATACATATTGGGTATTTATTGTTAGACACAGTTGTAATGTTTTTTTTTTCTTAAACTACCCGTTGATTGTGGGTAGATCAGAACGAGTGTATGTCCGTGTGTTTGCGCGATTACTTGTGGCACTACAATATCTTCGTGGTAAAATTAAAACTGGGCCTCCCATTGTAGAGAGAGTTTGGCTTAATCGTCACGCTTGACAGGCGAATTGTTGTTCGCAGTACCAGACGTTGCGCACCTTTGACGCTGCTTCCCGTCAACAGCTTGGATATTTTACGCCTTTCTTAAACAAGACGGTTTTACCGCCATCTATCGGGAGCTATAAGATTTGAGCTGTCGATGAATTCGACTGATTAATTCTCTTGCGTCGCCACCATACGGCCCTATTATGCTCTTCTACTTAGTTAATCACTTTAATTATTCGGAAGTTAAAATCCAAAAACTAGTATTGTTCAGGCGTTTCCCGTGTGGATCATTAATTCTTTCTTCAAAACCTATGAATTTAATCTTCATTTCCCAAGAGTCGCCGATTACAACGCAACAGACGAAATGAGGTGATGGATTCTCTAACGATGCCACCCCATTTCAGGATTGTACATTAAATATTTATTTGTATTATATTTTTAATGTATGAAATACCCAACATGCTGTCATCATCATCATCATCATTACAGCCCATCATAAGGCAATTGCTGAACATAGGCCTCCCCCAAGGAACGAAACAAAGCACGGTCTTAAGCCACCAAGTCCTCATTTCACTAGGCTGCCACTCGAAAACCTTTCTTGCCCATCGGTTATCAATTTTTCGAGCTGTACGGCCGACCCATTGCCACTTCAGCTTACTAATCCGTTGACATATGTCGGTCACTCTGTATATAATGTGGATTTCTTCATTACGAAGTCTATCGGAGGAAACTGTAATATTAAGGTGTATAATAAAATGTAAATAAATAAAACTCCAAGTACAACCGATTCATAGGTCGCTGAGCGAAATAGAGCTGCAGCAGCAGTGAGAGTCAACGTCTCAGATCCATATGTAATCACTGGAAACACGCTCTGGTTTTACTCTCTTTGTTTCAAGGTTTGCACATGCTGTGGTTGCGCCTTGCAGTAATGTTTTTTTAATAAACTTTCTTAGAAGTCGACCTAATTATGTACTTGATATATCTACAAAATACTATTCCAGTAAAACGTTTTCTATCCCTTAAAGTTCAGTGTGTAAGGAACAACTTTTTATAGTTTTTGCGAAATCGCACAACATTTCAACTTTTCACAGAGTTTTGCTGCCGTAGCAGAAATTTAGGCAAAAACTAAGTGTAGTACAGAAATTTATTTCAGTTGAAATGTTTCAGTTAATTTTTCTTTTTAACCAAATATATTAAATAAATAATAGTTTTCACTGTATAATTTCAATTCAATGTATCTGGTTGTCAAAAATCTATAATACTGTTAAAGTGATTTTAAAGTTATAAAAATACTATTATTATAAAGGCGACAAGACCGTTCCGAGAAAAGATACAATATACTGAGCAAGTATAAAAATTCCTATACAACGCTCCTTATTTTAGGTAGTCACCTTACACAGCACTGTCTCTTGAAAACTTTCACATTCCTTTTTTATAGGATATTCCTTTGTGTAGCCTGCTCATTGTCACTTTCGGAACTACAAATTACTATGTAATGACTTTCTCACAATAATTATATTAACCTATAGTTTGAACTATCAGTTTTGTAAAATAAATATCTTTATCTTACCTGCCCCATGGATTAAAATCCGTGACAGGTCGTCACTTTATCTAGTGGGGTGGCCACCCTACACTCCATTTACCGTTATGAGGCTGCCACTCGAGAGCCTTTCTTCCACAGCGGTTGTCGTTTCATAGAGCTATATGGCCGGCTCATTGCCACTTCAGAAAACTTTACTTACAGAAAACTTTCATAATAAAATATAAGAACACAGTGTCTTTTTACAACTGTTTTGATGACTGCCTTTATTATATGACTAGTTTTGACCAGCGGATTTACTCGCATGAGATCCGAAGTTATAAAAGTGTAGAAAACTAAAACCTTTACCAAGCAGCTTTACGCAAATTAAACATTAAACTTTATAAATTAACTATACGATTGGGTATCATTTAACAGTACAGGGCTACCACACGCAATGACCGCATCCTCTCGTTTCTTCTATTGACATGAAATAAATTTGCAATGAAAAGTTTGTACACATTGTGACAATTCTATACGTGGTAGAGCCATGCTGCAGCTATATTAATTGTATAGTTGTAGCACGAATGGGTCGGCTCGACCGGGGTAGGGCCACGCTCTCACAGAATACCAGCGTAAAATAGCAGCTTCATTTTGCTGTGTTTCGTATGGTGAGTGTAGAGAACCGAAGACCCTTTTACTGGAAAAGAGGCATTCCATCTTAGTCCTCACGGCTGACAACGCATCTGCATTTTGGTTTGCAAACGAGGATAGATGTAGATGTCTATGGGCCACAGCAACCATTACCATCAGGTGGACCCATTCATGCTACAACCATGATATAGCTGCAGCGTGGCTCTACCAAGAATTTAACGAGGGAATTACCTCCTATAATTTTTGTATATATAGGCTAATGGCATAGCAGTAAACTTTTTCAGCTTTAGTGTACAAATAAGGCTTATTTTTGCATTTTCTTTAAATATATTTTCATAGTCCAAATCTGTCAAATTCCACCATCGCACATCGCGATAAAGCTCACTATACCATCATACTATCTGGATGCTTGGCGCTTCACCACTGCGCGATTTATTTGGAGTTTTGTTCCTCGCACGACTTATTTATGGAATTGGCTACCATGAGAGATTTTTCCGAACATATACAACTTGGAGACCTTCAAGAAACGAGCTTATTCCTATAAGGCTGGCAACGCCTCTGAACTTCCCCTTGTGTTGCAGTTGTTCATGGACGGTGTTCGACACTTACCATCGTGTGAGCCGCAAGCTTATTTGTCCCCTCTACTATAAAAAAGTCCTCACACCCTTATTCACCCTGACATCATTAAATATACCAGTGTATTAAACTACTACTTACTATTAATACACTAAAAAAAACACATTCACTCCAGAGGGATAGGCAGAGACTACGGACTTCCATTTGGCACGATCCTAACAAACCTCTCTCGCATCCTTTCCATATACCTACGCATACATGCTCGTTGGTTAAGGGTACATACACTTAATTTGGCCCATCTTCAATATCATAATTTGGTCGATAAACTTTCGTCTAGGGCGTCCCTTCTGGACTCTGCCGTTCACTTCGGCAACATAAATTTGCTTTGTCTCTCTTTCCTCGTTCATTATTTCTACATGATTAAACCACCGAAGCATTCATTTCTTAATCCTGGTCACAACATCATCATTAATCTATTAAATACACGTTCAACATATTATTTTCTATCAACAAATATGATTAATTAGTTACATTATTACCGAACATAAGCAATTAAGCATGTAGTTTCGTTATTACAACTTCTAACGGCTCACTGGGCAGACAAATGTCCGTAACATTTGCGTTTCGACTAATTACGCTGACGGACGTTTTAATGAAATTTAGCTTTAATACTTTCAACAATTTGTCTCTTAATTACAAAAGTTATAATGTTGTCAGTTTTCAAAACGTATATTACTTACGCTATTTATGGGAAATGACCATTGTTAATTTCTGGGACGATTTAGGTACGGTTTTCTGTAAAATGTTTGTGACACATCGGCAATGGTTTTTAGATAGGTGTTAAGTAAGGCGCTGTAATATTTTTTGTGCAAACTAATGTTTCTATTTAACTCCAAAACGGTTCGACCGATTTAGATCCAGATTTCTGTATTCTAAATCCATTCTAAATCCAATATGGCGGACCGCCCAAGATGGCGGACTAGTTATTTTTAGACACTCCCACGTAATGGGTATTAAAGAAAAGGGTTTGCTGAGAAGAATACGCAAAATAGAATGACGTTACTCTAAATCCAATATTGTGGACCGCCCAAAATAGCGAACTAGTTATTTTTTATGCATTCCCATGACATGGGTATCGAATGAAAGAGTTTGCTGTGAAGAATACAAAATAAAATAACTTCACTCTAAATCCAATATGGTGGACTTCCAAAGATGGCGGACTATGTTTTTTTATTCACCCCCATGATATGAATATCAAATGAAATGGTTTGCTGAAAATAATACGAATGAAATGAGCATTTAGCTCTTTGAAGAGATGGTGTATTACTGCCCGCCTAAACGGTAAGACTTAGCGGGGTCCTGTCTTAACTAATATCCACCTACACCCGGGGCAAATTATAGCGGCGAAAAATATTCAACTTGGCGGAAAACAAAATGGTCGCCATATACATTTTAAAAACTTATAACTCGGCGAAGGTTAGCGATAGTTTGGTGATGCTCAAACAAATGCTGTAGGGACACCGACAAGGGTCAACTGCTGGCAATAAAAAAAAATCATGATGGCGGAAATGAAAAAAACCAACAATGACGCATTAAATGAATGAACCAGCTTACAAAAATGTCCAGCGAAAACTAAAAAAATAATTAATAGTATTTTTTTAAAAACAAGCTCTTATTTAAATGCTTTAAAGAGAAGAAAATAAACTTAAATTAAATCTAACCCATCAATTTATTACATTTTTTTTATAGAATAAGGGTGACAAACGAGCACACAGTCTACCTGATGGTAAGTGGTTGCTGTGGCCCATAGACATCTACATCTATCTTCGTTTGTGAATTTATATGCAAATGCGTTGTCAGCCGTGAGGACTAAGATAGAATGCCTCTTTTCCAACATTATACAATTTATATGATATAAAAGCTTGTCACGAGATTTACCTGTGTACATAACCAAAAATACAATATGTAACTTAATTTTGACATTATATGTATTTTACTAAGAAAAACTTTACTAAGAAAAAAATAATGCTTTTTATAAAATAAAGAAGTAACTGATACTGTTCCATGCTCAGTTCTGCCACTCGTAAATTGTTGAGTAAATCAACAAAGTTCGCATCGTTTTGCTGACGCATGTTGCGTTTAAGTTCGCAAAAAAAAACCAAAGTACCTCTACAGATGTGGCACCCCTTGAAAATGTGCAGGTAACTTGAAACAATAACTCCCTTTTACGTGTGGTAACTGCTTCAAATCACCAAAAACGAGGACATTTACACCGCCAAAAAGAGAGTCCTTATTTTTTAACTCCTGAAGCCTCAAATGATTACAGTGTAGCATTCCATATGAAACCATGGAAATCTCATCGACAATTATCCAGCGAAAGGTTTTCCAAATCTTCTAAGCGCTAACCAGTTAATTGTCGACGAGTAGTTGCTAAAAGTTTTTCAATACCAGTTACAATGCATTGTGAAGTGTTCGTCCATTCACAAGGCGAGCTGCTACTCCGGTAAGGGCAGTGGCTTTAACAAAACAAGGCTATAGTAAAGCAGATATCGTTGGCTTATAACATCTCAGACAATTGCTCTCATAGTAAATGTTTTATCAGATCCTGCTCCTCCTGTTATTAATAATTTCATTGTATCACCCGGTGGCTCTTGGTTTCGTAGTTTTTAGACAGTAACGTAGGAATTCTCTAAAAAATCTAAAATATAAAGCAAAATTAAAAAAAAAACACGATGCATATAAAGATTGTAATCGAAAAAGGATTAAATAAAATCTCTGAAAACCCCTCGACTAAAAGGAAGTAATTCACTAAAGATAAATAAAAAAATTCTTTGAATAATTTTAACCATTCACTAAACATATATACGCTATGATTATCTGTGATAATAACTTTATTATTTGCCCCACATTCCCTTCTTATTTATTGAACATATACTGCCCTTATTTATCGAAGAACGAACAAAAGCTAAAAGGCAAGCACTTCTAAGGAACAAACAACATTCTAGTTACGTTAGAATTAATAAAGATATCTTTACTTCTGTTTCCATTGTTCATAAAATAAATCAATTATACGATAATATTTAAAAGGAAAAACTCCTTTTATGTTTTATGTTTTCATAGCAATTACTGCGACTGCGAAAAAAGAAACATATTTTTAGAAGTAAAGATAATGAACACAGTCCATCTTATGGTAAATGTAAATGGCTTTGGTTCGTAGATTCCCACATATATCCTCGGTTAAGAATTAAAATAAATAATACGTCGTCACCCCTGAGGATTAAGATGGAATGCCTCAGAGCCTGTAATGAAGGCTAATAATTTTCTGCTCACCAGATGTCGCTAGTTGACACTGAGGTAAAGTTTTTTTGTTACACAATGTAATTTAATTGAGCAGTTGTTTTTTAATAAAAGTTTATCAGTTCTAGAGTATTATATTAATACACAAAACAATGCGACAGTGGTTTGCTCTTGAATTTTTTGCACATTTTGAACTTTTTTTAAATTTTTCTACTTTTATGAATATCTGTGATTTGGTTTATTTATTTTTAATGTTATTAATATAAAATATTACTAATAGTACAGAAAGAAACAATCACTTTTACATTTTCCAAACAAATTAACTTCCCCGCTATGAAATCTGTCAAATATTATACCTCACTTTCTAGTGGCGCCGCCCTGGTGGCAGAAAAAGTCGTGGATGCCTTCATTATACTGGCTCTCTAAACCCTTCAGAGCGGAACACAGCGGTGAGGGCACTGCTATTTGGCGGCAAAAATAGGTAAGAGTGTGGTACCTACCTAGATGGACTCCTGGGCAGGAAAAAAGTTAACATAGCAAGAATTTTAATAGTCTACGTAAAGGTGTGCAAAACTGAAAAGAGAATCTTTCCGAACAATTGTAAAACACATTAGAAAATATAATCAAAATATATAAAATAAATATTACAAACACGTCGTCGAGTGGTAGCGGCGATAGAGAATCCATTACAACAATTCGTATCGTGGTTGCCGTAAGAGTCGACTATGGCAAATTCTACAATATCTCATAGCATGACCAGTGGACTCAGGTCGGTGGTCGGACATTTGGTACCGAGATCGCCGATCCGCTTGGCAAAAGTTTGTTTATACTAACCAGATTTCAGGACTATAGTACGGGATAATGAAGAAAAAACAAGCTTGTATAGTTAAATTAAGCACAACGATATTAGCTACGTAATCATTCCAGCATTCATTTATTACTCTGTCATTATGGAAGTTCGTGTTCACATTATCACGTCGATAGTCACTCACAACTAACAAGCTTCTCTATATATCTTAATTAATGTTTATTGATGTTTTGATTGCCAAAAGAGTTTTCTCGCATCGAAACCACATAAGTACAAGAAACAATCTGGACTTAAATCTACTCACGCAGTGTTCGCGGCAATGTAATAAAATGTTAAATAAGGCGGATTATAAATTTTACTTGATAGGACTCCTTTTCTGCCTAGAGTCCGAGTCATATGGGTAGGTACTATCTTGTTATCTATTTTTGCCGCCAAACAGCAGTGTGTACACTGCTTTGTTTGATTCAGAAGGGAGAGAGTATAATTACGGATGATTAATTCCAACTTAGTTCTAAAAAGTAACAACGTAACGAAAAGAAAGTCTACACCTTTCTTTTCGTATAATGTTGTTTGCTGGTGACCAATGGCTGTAGGTGCTAGAACATGAATATCAGCTCAATTGTCATTTCAGTTTAATAAAAAAGACTTAATGAGCAACACCTAACTAATGATGCCTTTCGGAAACGGCAACAAAACATAGTTATTAAGAAAAGACTGACGTCCAGCAGTGGTTTGTTACAGGCGGATGATAAAGAGTGATGTAATTTTTATGAGTAGATTTTTTCCTTAAGATATACCTGCATAAATCTTCTATTAAAGTCGATCTGTGCATACTTTAGTTGAAGACAGAATCATGGCGCAATTGAATGGATTGGTAGACGTTGTTGGTGTAATATTATATCAATTAATGTATTCTTATAAAAGGCCTGTGTCCAGTAATGGATTAAAAAGGGTAATAATATGTTGAATAAATATCATTTTAACCAGGCGTAAAATAACAAACAATCGCCCTTTATAAACACTGCCAGCAATAAAAAATTCTCCATTATAATCGTACAAACTCATTTCCATTCTGCCCATTGATGTGATATGGCTTTCGAACTGTTCCCGCGATTTTATCCGCGCGAATATGTACGTTTTCTGCTAACATTATTGTGCGTTATTATGTCAACATGTTTATTATATAAACCAAACTCTGTTTTTTTATATATTTAAAAAAATACTAAATAGTCGCTCTCTGTTATTTGTTAACTTCTTATTAATCTATATATACATAAAAATAAATTTGAAGTTTGTACAATCTGTAAAATCGAAATAACTGCCTTATACTGTGCTGAAGAGGTTATTTGCATGCCATCAAAACATGAATTACCATTTTTTATTTTTGTCTGTCTGTCTGTCTATCTGTCCGGGCTAATCTTCGGAACGGCTAAACCGACTGTAATGAAACTTCACAAATAGATAGAGAGCAATTCCAGGAGTGATCTAGTATATACTTTAGCCGAAAATCTAATTTAAAATCGGTACAAACTGATGAAATAAATGGTTTTTGATTATCTTAAATCTAAATAACGCCACGTTAATAGACCCCGAGGCGAAACTGGCGCGGATCGCTAGTCTTAAATTACATACTTATAGGTACAATCAGGAGCAGCGCGGCGATTAAATTCCTCCATAACTTTCTTAGAAATGAGAGGAAGCCTGAACTTTACTTTTGACCTTATATGGCTAAAGTAAAAAAAGTAAAATTTACATACTAGTCCCACTGCAGGGTACTGGCCTCCATACTTTTCTGAGAGGGTTATAGACCCACTAGTTCGCTGTTATTAGGCGCGAAATATGTTGGAAAATATAACTTTTATATTATATAAATACATATATTATGATATAATATTTATAGGTTGGTACTTTATGTACGTGCGTGCTAGACTGCAGAAAGACTACGCACACACAGAATATCAGTGTGAAATATAATGCTGCCGTGTTCGTATGGTAAGTGACGAAATCCGAAATGCTGGTTTACTGGTAACGAGGTACCTACTCCATCTCAGTCCTGAAGTATAACAGACTATTATATACGTGGTAGAGCCACGCTACAACTAGATTATGGTTGTAGCACGAATGGGTCGTCTCGACCACGCTCTCACAGAATACCAGCGTAAAATAGCAGCTTAATGGTGCTGTATTTCGTATGGTGAGTATAGAGTACCGGAGAACCTTTTAACTGGAAACGAGGCGTTCCATCTTAGTCCTCGGGGGTGACAACGCATCTTGATTTGTATTCTTAATCTAGAATAAATGTAGATGTCTATGGGCCACAGCATCCACTAACATCAGGTGGACTATGTGCTCATTTGTCACCCTCACTTCTATGAGAAAATAAATCAACAAACGCCCAACTAATAATAGTGATTTTGCAATTTAAAAAAATATATGTTGTTTCGAAAATTGATATACAAATATCAACAAAAATTCAATAGCATGTTGGTAATTCTTGTCGTATATTAATAAAAAGTACACAACTCGGTAAAACATCGAACGCAGAAGATGAGACAAATATTTACATTGTCATTTAATTTATTGTACCTTGGCGACCGAGCACAGCTTGTCAGAAAAAATATAAAACGTTATTGAAACCGTTAGAGCAATTTTCCAAAAAACAAAATGGATATATAGAATCATTTATCATATAATATTCATCGACTTCCTACACATCTTACCAGATTGGGCCTCCCCTTAGGGGGGACCGCAATACACTTCGTTGTAGAGTTCCACTCTTTCTGTAATGCGATATAAGGTCTCTCAAATTAGCGGAGGTAGGATTTCTTTTCTTAATTTGTTTTCCAAGCTTATCCCATACATGTTCCACGAGGTTTAAGTCGGGCGAACGTCTCAAAAGTATTAGACAACTACGACTGCAGTATGGGAGCGTGCATTATCATGCATAAAAACAAATCTATCTTCTATAGAAGTTGCAAATGGAACTACAATTTCTTCCTAAATCTCAGTTACATATCGTGCAGTACTAGTGACCCATTCTCAATGACGCGGAGTTCCGTACTTGCCGCCATACATATATCTCCCATACTATAACTGAACCCTCCACCATATACCTCTTTTCCAATGATGTTGCACTGAGCGTAACTCTCTTCCGGCGTCTTCACACTTAAACTAGTTGAAGACAGATGATGGGAGGATTCCATCATCTGGCTTCAGGCAAAATCTGGACTCATCTGTGAATAGAACTCGACACCAAGCTTCGTCATTCCAATTTTCGTGATTGCGACCAAAATTAACTCGAGCTACTCGATGATGTAGCAAGAAGGGCCCCTGGCGGGCAACTGTGTTTGAACTATGTGTTTGAAAAATCAACAGTTTTGAACTTAGTGTAACTCCTCGAACTTTTTGGAGCTAAATGTGTTCATGAGTGTATAATCTATAAAGAAAACCATCCGCCGTAATAACCTGCTCAAACTTTGTTTCTTTGTAGAGAATTATTTTATAAATTTGTTACACTACAAAAGCGCGAAACTCTTGTCGGGTAGTAATTGAAACTGAACAGAAAACATTTCCACGATGTATCTTTCGGTGTCGGTGTTAATATCTATCAGCTGTCTTATAAAACTAATCTTTTCGACACAGCTTTCAGTTGGGCAAACAAAGGCATCAAAGAAACTGAAACGACTGTTTATTTTTGTATATCATTGGAACTGTTAGTTTTAGATACCTATTTATAATTATTGAAGTGAAAACATCTTTAGGCACGTCGGGCACTTTTGGGATGGGGAAAAAGCACTGAACTCGCGTGACCGTCACTCTCAGATACATGAAATTGATGGAATTAATGTTGAAAATCCAATTAATTAAATTCTATAAAATTATTATGTATTCATAAATTTGTTAGTATTATATACATAATAATCATTATTTTTCATGTAAAACAGCGCAATAAATGAAACTTTTATTACTATATTAATACGTTGATAAAAATAATTTCTAATAAAAAATACTTCCTAAAAAAATATTTCTTAACAACCCACAAATAATGTTTACATGTTTGTAAAGCTAAGAAGTTTTTACTTCTGACGTGCAGTCCTACGACTGACAGTTTTTTTTTTAACTTATTATCAGGGTCTACGGTTTGATTTCACTATGTCGCCTCTTACGACACCTATGAGATGATAAGAGGTACGTAGTGGATTCTCTAACGCCACCACTACGTCAATAAGTCTTATTTACTTTCTCTTGCTCTTATATTCGGTTCTCTATATTTACTAATCGCGGTGATTCACATTCATTATAAGGTGAGTAATTCAAGACCTCATTCCCACATCATTATTCATTCATATTTTTACCGTGAAAACGTCTATTCGCTCATTACGGTGGTAGTCGGTCGAACTTGCTTGTGTGACAAAATACTGTCGGTTTCGAGTCGCTAATAACTATCTACAACACTAAAAATGCGTAAACACTGGTTGAGCTGACAGCGACAGCGGATAGATCATTATCTATTGTGTTTCATGATTATTATGTGTTTTTGTCGCGCAGTATATTTTGTTTTGACTGTGACATCATGATACCAGTATACGCGTGACTATTACGAATTAGCTTTGTGTGAAGTTATTAATTGGTGTAGCGTGGAACGCGTTTAGCTAGGACATTGATAAGGGACTCATTATGATGAGTTTACGTAGCACTGCCTCGTTGGCTTAGTGCTCGTAAACGCGACTGATGATCTTGAGGTCCTGGGTTCGAATACCGGGTTGGGTCAAAATTAGTTATTGGATTTTTCTGACAAGAAATTCTCAGTAGCAGCCCGGCGTTAGGAAGTTGGCAGTGTTTCACCCCCGTGCCTTGGAAAGCACGTTAATCCGTTGGTCGTGCGCCTGATCTGTCTCCGGGTCCCATCAGACTATGAGAGTTCGGAAATAGAGAATGCACCTGTGGTTGCGCAAACATTTGAGCACTATAATCCTGCCCTACGCAGATAGCTGAGACTGGCCGCCGTAACCAAAATTCAGTCGGGTGGACATTATTATTAGCCGTTATATTAGTAAAAATCGATATTTATTTGAAAATTACAAAATAGTTACAGAATTATTTTTATATGACTCGTAAATATGCTCGGAATAGTAGAAAACTCAAATTACTGGAAAGCTCGCGTCGCAAGGAATCCAATCTAAAAACTCCAGCAAATGCGAGAACAACGGCAGCGTCGGAAATGTGTAAAAGTGGCGCCACCGACGTTTCCATGCAAATCTACGGTGCGGAACTTAACGAAGCCTTTTTTATTAAATATTACATTCAAATAAGTGATAAGATTGGTTTTTACTCAACGTAAACTACTTTAAACCATGATTTGATCAGAAGCGTCTTACTAATAACAACTAAAATTAAAAACTTTAGTTGTTAACCCGACTACCAAGCGTAGCAGCTATAGAAAATATACCCTCTATGAGGCAATCTATGGCAACAGCTTATATACAGCAGTGGACTTTTCACGCTATAACGGTAATGGTAACGGTTAACTACTTTCGTTTTTAAAAAAAATACTTTGGTTTTTTGTGTATTATTTCACTTAACACAGAATTTCTACCAGTATATCATCATCGTCATCATTACAGCCCTTCACAAGTCCACTGCTGAACATAGGCCTCCCCCAAGGAATGCCACAAACCACGGTCCTGAGCCAACTGCATCCATCGACTTTCTGCATGTCTTACCTGGTCGTCACTCCATCTAGTGGGGGGACGCCCTACACTTCGTCCACCGGTACGAGGCCGCCACTCGAGAACCTTTTTTCCCCATCGGTTGTCGGTTCTTCGAGCTATATGGCGCGCCCATTGCCACTTCAGCTTACTAATCCGTTGGGCTATGTCGGTCACTCTGGTTCAAGGTTATCACGCAGAGAAACCCCGAGAATAGCCCTCTCCATAGCTCGCTGAGCGACTTTGAGCTTCCTCATACGGCCAGCAGTGAAGGACCACGTCTCAGTTCCGTAGGTCATCACTGGCAACACGCACTGGTTGTACAGTATCCTTTTCAAGTTTTGAGGTATACCTGACGAGAAGATATGCCGTAATTTCCCGAATGCTGCCCAGCTGAGTTGAATCCATCGATTGACCTCTCAGTCGAAGTTGGACTTACCTAGTCGGACTATTTGTCCCAGGTAAGCATACTCGTCAACAACTTCGAGCTTAGTGCTCCCAACAAATACCGGCATAGGTTTGACATGGACGTTTTACATGATCTTTGTTTTGTCCATGTTCATCTTAAGACCTATCTGTTTGGAGGCACTATTGAAGTCATTGAGCATAGTGCTTAGGTCCTCCAACGATTCTGCCATAAGGAATATATCGTCGGCAAATCGAAGGTGAGCCTTTCCAGTCCAGTAGCTTGAAAACGTCTTCCAATGCAGCGGTACAAACACTTCGGCACTTCGATATACCGACAGTCAACTTGGCACCGCTGAAGAGACTGCAGCACCGTCCAAATTTCGACGGAATCAAAGGCTTTCTCATAGTCCACGTACGCCAGACATAGTGGCAAATTGTACTCCTCGGACTTCTGTACAATTTGCCGAAGGGTGTATGTGGTCTATGGTGCTAAAGCCTTTTCAGAAACTGACATATTCGGGAGGCTGGAAGTCGTCGAGTCTGCATGCGAGAGGATTCGTGATGACTCTCGAAAACAACACGTAGACGCGGCTCAGAAGGGAAATCGGTCTGTAGTTCTGCAAGAGAGCATTGTCGCCTTTCTTGAAGAACAAGACCACCGCACTTCTGCTCCACACCTCCGGAGTAGTACTACCATGGAGGACGGAATTAAAGAGCTTCTGAAGGACTTAAGTACCGGTTTTTCACCCGCTTTCAGAAGCTCCGCTGTAATTCCATCCTTGCCCGGGGCCTTGTCGTTTTTAAAGTGCTGAAGACACATTATAATCTCGCTCAGACTAACGTCCGGAATATCATCGGAATTGTGTCGGATAAGACTTGCTCTTGGATCGTTACTCACACTTGCGTGTGGCTCCAACAGTGATGTATACAGCTGCCCATAGAACCTCTCAATCTCACTCAAAATCCCGGAAACGATGCTGCCACATTCGATCTTCAGCTTCGACAGTTGGCTCTTTCTGGCAGACAGATCTCTAGCAAAGACTTTGGAGCCCTGGTTCCGCTCGATCGCTTCTTCAATACGATTAGTATTAAAGTTTCTTAAGTCCCGCCGCATGCATTTGGAGATATGTCTGTTCAGATGCCTGTATACTATCAAATATACTGAAGACTGCAGCGTCATTTCCCGTCTAACAGCCATGAGATTAAGAGTGCAATCGGAGAGTTTTTGTGTTCTTCTGCGGCGGATCTTGCAAAACTTAGCTTCGACCGCATTCTTCTAGGCACTGAAAACGGTTTTGTAAGTCGAGCTGAAAGGTTTCGGGACTTTGGATTAGAGTACGAGGGGGACGGAGCGTTGACTTCATTAGACGAGAACTCTCAAACTTAACGTTTAGGTTCAGTGTGTCTCTCATCATTCGGTGACCGCTACCAGTTTTCACCCTCGCGATCACTGAGATATCACTTAACAGTTGTCGTCTGGTCGTCATAATGAACATCGTCACTTCCTGTGGGGCCGCTTCTGGAAGAAAGAGTTCATCATAAAGAGTCCCTCTTTCTCCATGAAGTCGGCCAGCTGCTGGCCCCTCGAGTTCCGTTGCCCTATTCCAAATTTCCCTACCTTCAGCTCACCGTTCTCTTTTGTGCCTAGTTTCGCGTTGAAGTCTTCCATTGACACCGTATAGTGGGTTATAGAGGAATGCATTGCTCTATATACATTCTCATACATTTCCTCCACCTCCTCATTAGGATGTGTCGAGGTTGGTGCGTAAACCTGTATGACCTTTAGCGAATACCGTTTGGTGATTCTGAGTATAAGGTACGCAACCCTCGTCAACACACTCTCAACCTTTAAAACGTTGTTAACGAGAGACTTGTGGACGATAAATCAGACACCTCCTTGGGACAGATGGTCACCCTCCCGGTGATAGAATAATTTGCCGGATTCGAGGATTACCATGTCCTCTCCCTCTCTTCGAACCTCGGATAAGCCTATAATATTCCAGCGTAACTTGTCTATCTCTTCTTCCAGCTCCAGGATCTTCTCGTCAATCATCAGGGTGCGTGCATTATATGTTGCCAGGTCGAGTCGTCTTAGGTGGCAACCGAACCTCCACCGGAGATCCTTAGCACCCCTGCCCTGCCGTTACCATGGTCGCCACCGTAGCCAGGAATATCTGGGCTGCCTGGGACTGGGGGCCGTCTCTTCGTAACTTTATTCATGGGGGTATATTGCCTTAGTTGCCACGCTTGGAGAGCGGGTTGTAACCTGTTTTTTTATTGCTGTTTTGCTGTTATCAGAAAGATGCTGCTGCCCATCTTCTGCCTCAGTTTCCCTCTGTCGCCTCTTACGACATCCACGGGAAGATATGGTGTAGTGAGTATTCTTACCCGCCACTACACTACCAGTATATGTTTGCTACTTATTTGCAGGGTGCTCCTATAACAGGTAAGAGTTACTAAATTTAAATTTAAATTCTGTTAGCATTGAAAATCTTCATTAAAATTTTACAACAGAATATAAAAGATAATATTAGTACATATTGCGTCCAGTGATTAGGCTTTGCGGCGGTTACCGAATGTGCGGTGAGATTTTAGTGAGTTTATATGACCTTAGTGCTTTTAAAATATGTTACCACTAAAAGTAGCATAAAAATAAAAATATTTTAGCTTATAATTGTGAAATCCCCAAAACATTTAAAAGTAGTTTCTGATAAGTTTAAAAAATTTAACAAAAAGTAAAAGAGTAAAGTTACTGTCTTCATACGTCCCACCTATGGGCACAGGCTTCCTATCATTACTGATAGGGATATGCAGCAATTAGTCCACAGCGGTGCTCCAGGGTGTTGTTGGCGGACTTTACACGTGTCCTCGAAATATTTTTTTCACAAAGATTTCTTCACAACGTTTTCATTCATCAGCGAGCACATGGTAAATGAGCACTTAAAAATAATTCCTATTAACGATTTCATTGATGCTGACGGACTTCGAACCCAAGCTAGGGCACTGTGAAATTTACGGCGAGCGCTTAACGCCTAAGCTACCACAATTCATGGATACCACGATATATATTATTATCTACATTTCTATTCTATCCAAGTGAAACAAGCACATTTTATAGGTGGTAAGTGAATGCCGAGACTCATAGTCATCTACTCCTTGATTAAGAAACAAAATGCAGATGTGTTGTCACCCCTGAGGGCTAAAATGTAATGTCTCGTTTCTAGTAAAAAAAGGGTCTCCGGTTCTCAACACTCACTATAAGAAACCGCAGCAAAGCTGTTGTTTTGCGCCGGTATTCTGTGAGAACATAGTCTTTCCCTGGTCGAGCCCACCCATTCATGCTACAATCATAATATAGCTGCACTGTGGCTCTTCCACCTGTAATATTGTTTACCTTAAAATTTATATAGGCAAAATCACTTATCAGCAACATACGAGTGCCCTAAAATTTTCGCCTATTTAACAAATAGAGCATAATATCACTTTAATGTATTTTAACCTCAAAATAAGGTATAATGTAAAATTGTATAATAAGATATAAGGTAATAAATAATAAATTACTTGTTTTGATACGCAATATATTAACAAAAATAATTCTATTATAAATTATTTTGTTACATTTTTAAGTTAGATTAAATAAATACATATTCATACATATCTTCTTCATACATTCATTTATCAACGAAATTAATTAACAATAACAGCTTTAAAATACTCACGGACTAACCTCTTGGACCATTCATTAATAGGTGCTTTTCTGATATCTACTGACGAGGTGTTCCAGTGCAGTTTAGTCTAACTTTAGTTTAGTTGAATTGTGTACGTACCTACTGTAGATCATACCTGTTGAAGAGCAAAGTACCCTATCGTGAGATGAATAAAGACGTTGATATTTATATTCTTGAGAGATGAAAGTGAAAACTGGTCATGGCATGAATACGATTACCTATTTGAGAACGCAATTAAAACTAGATATTTAATTAGATAAACGGTAAATGTTCGTTTGTTTTGGTCATAGCTTAAAAACTACATTAGATGTTTTCAGTGTTTTTGATTTAGCCTATGGTGCATAATAGACTGAAATCTTAAATTCCTAACTAGTTTAGTTTTTGAGATAGGCCCCGTAACAAGAATGATCTAAGACTGAAAACTTTGACGACCACTATTTCTTTTTCACCTGTTCTAATGACCTCTAGACAATGACGCTCTACTGTATAGTGCATACATAATATTATGTATGTAATTATTCTAAGCGCCCTACATATTTTTATAAGAGTGAAGTCACAAAAGTTCTTTATAATAATAATATCTATTCCGTACGAACGCAATATTTTAATCTTAGAAATTTTCAAAAAGAGACCAATTCTAAAAGGCTTACCAAAATAGGGAAACGCTTTTTCTTTTAATTCTATTTGATTTTTAGCAAACTGATATGTGTTCGTGAGCTCTTTAGAAAAACGTGGTTAAACAAATTTGAAGTCGGACAAATTGAATGTTATTCAATGTGATTTCTTTCATCAATTTTCAATTTACTCGGATTTCATAATATTATCTTATTCATTTTATTGACATTGAAATTTTATTAACTACAAGGTTACATTTCAAATGAAAAGTGAACTTGTGAAAGTGACATATGGATAAAATAAAAACTTGTGATTTGTTCCCAACACTCACACCACTCACGGTTTTCCGCCTATTTCTACTAAGTATTTATATTTTCTCGTTTGGGATTGTATATTTTTTACTGGTGTGTTTTCGTCCAGTAACGTAAGTAAGAGTTTACTGACAGAAAAAAAAAATCTGTGTTTTCAGAAGTCTTAGGAAGTAACTATTTGTACTGCCAGAAATAGAAATGTGGGAAAATTGAAATTAGCACATTGAAATATAAAGAATATAAAGCAGCAAGATTGAAATTTTGAGAGCCTGTAACATGTTGTGCCTTAATAACAGGTACACATACCTACTTTGTAAACAAGTAAAGATCATTACCCTTAACCGACGATCGTGCCAAATGGAAGTCCATAGTCTCTGCATACCCCTTTGGGTGACAGGCGTGACTGTTAATGTGTGTATGTATAATTTGTTCTAATCAAGCGCATGTCTATAACTTTTTCGCTTAAATATCAGAAATCGTATTTCGATCGAATCTTATGTCATCCTACTCTATCTTTACGTGTAAATGGAAATTCATGTTAATATAGAGAACTATCATTTTAGGTTACAAGCGTGACATACGCCTGAATAATGAAATTTATAATTATAGACCTGAAAAATCTTATGGCTGTTTTAAGTTATCTTTTTATACTAAAAAATGGGCTTCCTATGGACATTGTCTTGCTATAATATTGTGTACATTTTGAGAACTCCATTGTTCCCTATTTCAATAATTACAAGAAAGCTTACTCCTGAACATAAGGGACTAATCTTTACCACAGATATTGTCCCTATCTGAGGAACTTAAAGAAATTGTTACTTATGACCACATATTATTTATTCACAAGAGATAGAAATATTTAGTAGATATTGATCCAGTAATTATTAAAATATAGGTAATCAATTTTACTATGGTGGTATACCGTTTACATATCTCTGTTACCGGAGGAATAACATAACATTATTCGTCCGACTATATTTCCTTATTGAATTTCGACTGACAGGTAGATTAGATTTTAAACAGTTTTTTAACAGTTAATATTATAATTAAAACATAATTAGAACTTTAACTTTAGAAAATTAATTGTTACAAAAACACCCGTAGTCTTTTTTTAGAGTGTGCGTTGGGGTTTCATGACTTAATTCCTCCTTCTCCCATCAGACAACCAGAGACTCGGTCAGTATCTACCCCTTTATTGCCGACACACCATGCATAAGAACAATTCATCGTTCGTAGTGCGTACAGCAATGCAGTTGAATAATTAACTAGCACACCAAGTGGAGAGTGGATGTATATTTAGCTAAGTTGGTGCACTTTACCATCTTCGGCTACATCACCAATTACCATCAATTGGCAAAGTAATCGAGCACTGGCTTATAATAGTTAAAAAGAAAACATGCAGTGGGTGGCAAAAAAAAAAGGAACCCTTATAGGATCACTCTGTAGTACATCTGTCTGTCTGTCAAGACCCTTTTTTTTTGGAACGGGTAGAGGTATCTAGTTGAAATGAACATCAAACATTCAGGATCTACAGTCCCTTAAAAGGTATAAAAAATGCATGCTTCTAAGTCAACGCAATCAAAAGATGCGTCCATTTATGTCACATATATTGATACTCGCAAACTCACTCATTATAACTATACTGTATTTCCCGTTGATCTAAATTCATTAAATTTGGCAAGAAGCATGGTCACGCAATATATATATAAATGATATATAAAGTAACGTTTATTAGCAACAACGTTTTATTACAAAAATAACGTTTATTACAAAAGAGCTGTCTCCTGAACCAGGTCTAGGTCATCACCTGTATTTCAAGACTGTATCCTTGTCGCCTTCCCTAAGGTTTAGTTCTGAGTATATACATTTGTTGAGTACAAAATTATTAATTACCGTTACAGCAAATCAAAGTCCACTGTTGAACATAAGCCTCCCCCATAGATTGCCTCGTAGGGGGGATATTTGCCATAGTTGCCACGCTTGGCAAGCGGTTTGGCAACCGCAGTTTTTTATTTTTAGTCGTTATTAGGAAGACGCTGCTGCCCATCTCCTAATTTGTTTCCCTCTGTCGCCTCTTACGACACCCACTGGATGGTATGGGGTAGTGGATATTCTTACACCGCCACTAAACATGTGCAGTACAGGCACAGTCTAACTACTACTAACAGTCGGTCATCGAAGGCGTCTAGACGGGGCAATCGTGCGGTGCGGTGCGGGGCGAGACGCGGGCTGTGCACTTTTCGAGCGGCTCTTAGCTCATCCTTAGCCGCCCGGGAAGTGTCCGCTAGGGTAGTCCTATCACGCAAATAAATTAAAATAGTTCACACAACATGTGCGGTAAAAAACTGTGGGTCACTCTCATTTAAAGATAAGGAATTAGTATCATCTGTTTCCACATACACATTAATTTGTTAACCGTGAAATAAAATAAAATCTGTTTTTTTTTTTTATTACTTCCCGTTTTGACAACCCTTGCAATTTATTGTTTATGACGGTTTTTCGGACAACATCAAACGCGATGACTGACTATGTTCTTCTTAGCCTGTGGTACAGGGATCAATTAATTTGGCCTTATTTAGATTTAAGATAATTAAAGACCATTTATTTAACCAATATTTTGATTTCTCAAAGAAAAAACTCGCACGGTTTTCGCATAAAATATAACCTGATAACTCCAGTCATTGCTCTCTATCTGTTCGTCAAGTTTCATTACAATGAGTTTAGCCATTTCGAAAGTTAGCCCGGACAGACAAAAAGACATTGTGTTCATGTCTTTATTAGCATGCAAATAACCCCCTGAGATTAATAGAAGCCAGTCTGCTCAGCCAGTTTCAATATTACAAACAGATACTTCAATTTTATTTTTATGTATAGATTACCTTTTTGGTTTAGTACCTTGGTAAGTAGAGCTTTAAGAGTACCCGAAACTCATTGTAGGATACTCACATTACTAGGTACTTGTAGACTGCAATGGTAGGATACTGGTGTATAGTATATTTATGTTTTATTGTCGTCGTTAAATAGACTTAGGCTTTAAAAGGCTTTTATTTTATTTCCTCTAGTCTTCAAACCTCCGACGTATAACGTAAAATGTTTGATTTCCATCCGACCGCACATTAACTGCTTCCCGGAGATAAATGACCCGCCAGAGGAAGGTCGACCTTTATCTGTACAATTAATACCTTTATAACACTTTTAACGTGGTGATCACGTTTTGTGTTAAAATGTTTTATGGTGCATGATTAAAACTTGACTGGAATTTTATACGAAATACGAAATCATAAACGTATATATTATAGTGTCCAATATAGAGTTGTAGGTTTTTTATTCAATTATTTATTCACTAGCGCGGCTTCAATTTAGAAATATCATTAATACTACTCCATTTAAAGTTAAAATTTCATAAATGTAGTTCTATTCACGATGAACGTGTGGGACGAACTAACTAACATTTCTAATTCTATTATTAATTTATTATTGTTTACTTTTTGACAACGGGAGTAGAAATATATTAGCAATATAGAGGCGGCGAAATAGAAATCAATACCCCATTTCGTCTCGTGGGTGTCGTAAGAGGCGACAGAAGGGAAACTGAAACAGGAGATGGGTGGCAACATATTCCTTATAACAGTGCCGAGTAATAAAAAGCTGCGGCTGCCAACCCACTTGCCAAGCGTGACTACAACTGCAAATATCCGGCCTATTTGACAAACAATGGGAGAAGCCTATGATCAGCAGTGGATAGGCCTTGAAAAGTAAAAAAGTAGCAGCCTACATACATCCCACTACTGGGGACAGGCCGCAGCGAGTTTTAGGACAAAAAAGAGTTGATTGAGTTGATTCCAACGCGGGTTGACCGACTTCGCATAAGTATACCTAAAAATGATTTCCGAAATATTTTTTTAACTTCTCAAATACCTATACAGGTTTCCTTGCGATATTTTCCTTCGCCACCGAGAACGTGGTAAATCATAACTTCAAATTGCAATGCAATTAAAATATGAGTGGTGTCGGTGCAGATCGAATTTGAGTTTCTTACGTACTATGAAATTTACGTTTGGATCGGTTCGCTTACCGGATAACTTTCAAGATTCTATCAATGCAGTTCTACTCATAGTTAAAATAAAAATAAACATGCGTTTAGAATTTGCTGTCTTTGATATTTATAGTACTTTTTCGCAAGAGCCTGTTCATTTCCTCATGTCAGCTATGAAACCGGGACTGTCACAAAAATCTCAATAGGTAGGTATGTCTGAAAATATGAAAGCTATCTTAATATATGATAAACTGTTTTATAAGTCTCATTGAAAGTAAAAAAAGTAAAGAAGCAGCTTACATACGTCTTACTGCTAATTACCCATGTGCAAAATAGTGGTTTTCACATGTCCACGATTTTTTTAAACTACTTAGATATCAAGGTTTCGCCGCTGTTATTCTTTGCCACTTCACTGAGCACGCGGAAACTAAGCAAATAAAATTTCCTTACCAGTTTTATTAGCCCTCGTGGGAATCGAACACATTTGTTCCTGTACTTTGAAATCTTACGGCGAGCTACACGGCTCTCGTATTTGCTTAAATAAAAGTCATAAAAACTGAAAAGAAGCTTTTGTACTATTCTGGACCCCATCTACCTAGTAATTAGTCATTCAAACTATTCCATTATTTAAAGATGAAAATCTTACAAAAAAAGAAGTTGGTGAAATATTGCTATGCTGATTGACACCCAACATATTCAACTAAAGACATTCTGTCTTAATCACAGTTTTGTGTACACAGTTCTGTTAGTCATTTTGCTAAAAGTAACAATTACGATAAATCATCCCGACACCGGTTTGGATATTTTAAGGCTGACAATTTTTAATGCTGGAAGAATAAGTATTCAATAGAATTCTCTTTAATTTCATCAGTTACTTATTATTAGTTTATTTAGCAGTAAGTAGATGGCGCTATTATGAGATTAAAACTATGAAAACAAAAACTGTACCCTCTAGTACTCAGCGAAAATAAGTTGAGGTACGACTGGTGTGGCCCAATCACACAACAAAGCCGCCAACATTTATACAATACATAAATTAGGCATAAAGTGATGTAAATTCTATTGAAAATTCAGTTTCTGTCAAAAAAATATGCTATCAGCGCTGCTAACGGTGTGTAATAAAATTATTTTACGATATAAACAATATGAAGAAATAGCAATGTTGTGTTTAGTTGTTAATATCACCAAACGATCTCTATTTATTCATTTGGTCAATCTATATCATGATATAGTCATAAACAATGTTAAATTTAATTAAATGCCATCATTTCGTCATCAATATAAAATAGAAATTAACATCTTGAGGAAGGATAATACTTAACCCTCCTTTTTCGAAGTTCCGCAATCGGATAAAAAGTAGCCTATAAGTTGCCCCATGTTCCTAATTACCTACACACAAAATTTCATGTAAATCTGTTTAGTACTTTTTGCGTGAATCGGGAATACACAGACAGACAGACAGACAGGCAGACAGACAGACAAACATTCGAAAAACCACTCATTTGTCTTCAGTGACCTTTATTTAGTCCCCTGGAATGTTTTCTCCAGAAAATATTAGAATTACTACTATCCTCCTGTTCCATGGATCACGACTGGGGTAAGAATGGCTATGGCAAAACGCGACAGAATGTTTCGTGCTTTTAAGAAGAATCGCACTGATATAAAGTGGCAGGCATATAAAACTGCGAGAAATCGATGTAATCAGATGGTGAGAGCTGCTAAACGCCGATATATCCACGAACAAGTACTTAATTCATCTTCGGCTGATATATGGAAGTTTCTCAAAACGCTTGGATATGGTAAATCGCAATTTGACTATAATAGCATCACCTTTTCTCCCGACGATTTTAATCGTCATTTTCTGTCTTCTCAAATAGTTTCTGATAATTCTAGAGCTAATGCTATCTCATTTATATCTTCCATGCCTCCTTATTCTCACGAAACTTTCACTTTTTCTCCTGTAGACGAAGGCGAGATACGCAAAGCACTTTCTTCTATTAAATCGAAAGCCATTGGTTGTGATGATTTGAGTAGGGTAATGGTTATGCACGTGTTAGATGCTGTTTTACCCGTGGTAACTCATATCATTAACTTTTCGCTGACGAATGGTGCTTTTCCAACTCTCTGGCGTAAAGCCTTTATTATTCCCATTCCTAAATCCACTGATTGCAGCGCTATATCCAATTTCAGACCAATTTCTATCCTGCCTTTTCTCTCTAAGGTTCTGGAAGCTGTTGCTCATAAGCAGACTTCTTCTTTTGTTTTCTCAAATAATATTCTTTCCCCTTATCAGTCGGGTTTCCGCCCTGGTCATTCTACAACTACTGCTCTTCTCAAGGTGACGGAAGATATCCGAGAGGGAATGGAAAAATCAAAACTGACCGTCCTCATCTTAATTGATTTTTCTAACGCATTTAATTCTGTTGATCATGATATCTTGTTAGCTCTTCTTTCTCATTTGAATATCTCGTCTTCTGCTAAGGAATGGTTCTCATCATATCTTCGAGGGCGCCAACAGGCCGTGCGCACTGGACATATATTATCTGACTGGTGTAATGTGTCTACTGGCGTCCCTCAAGGCGGTATAGTCTCTCCTCTTCTGTTTTCAATTTTTATCAATCTCATCACATTAAATCTCAAGTGCTCTTACCATCTGTATGCCAATGATCTGAGTTATATGCGCATGTGGAACACTCAAATATCTCTAATGCTATCTCATTATTAAATGATGACTTATAATATATCTCCGAATGGTCCACTGTGTATGGCATAAACGTGAACCCATCTAAATGCCAAACCATAATCTTAGGTAGCCCACGATTATTATCGAAACTAGATATGCCCACCCTACCATCAATTATGTTTAAAAATAATGTCATACCATTCTCTCCCCATGTAAAGAACCTTGGTCTGTATGTTAATGGTTGCTTTACATGGAACAAACATATACAGGAGGTGAATCGCAAAACAACTGGAACTTTGCGATCTCTATATCGATTAAAAAACTTTCTTCCCACCAATACTAAGATTTTACTTGTCCAGTCACTTATTCTACCGATTATTGATTATGTCGATGTGTGTTGCTCAGACCTGTCTCAACATCACCTTAATACATTGGATCGTCTACTTAACAACTGCGTCAGATACATTTATGGTCTTCGTAAATACGACCATGTATCCATGTATCTTCTTTTCGTGCCCAGCTAAATTGGTTCCATCCGTCAGCGCAGATATGTTAGAATACTCTGCACCCTTTTCCCAATTATGAACGATCCATGTGCTCGCGAGTATCTGAAATCCAAATTTCAATACCTGGGAGATTCTCATAATCGTTCTCTCCGTTCTTCGGCTAATCTTAAGCTGCTCACTCCTTTACACCGTACTGTTTATTTATCTCACTCTTTCGCCCTCACGGCCATCAGACTCTGGAACGACATACCTCTTGACATTAAAAAAGTTCCCAATAAGTTTGTTTTTAAAAATCAAGTCCGAAAGCATGTGAAAAAATCGTTGCAAGTTTGAACTAACTCAACTCTTATTTTTATTTATTTAATTATGTATATTTGATATTTGTTCTGACATAGATAATATTTATATATATTGTGTATATATAAATGTACTGTATGCATGTTTATGTGTATCCATATATTTATATATGTATATATTGTGTGTATTTAAGTATATATGTATGTATGTGTATATGTATATTTATATGTATATACAATTTTTTTTTAGCTCTTTCTATTTTGATTATTGCTGCACCGCCTCTTGTTTGTCTATATCTGTTTAGCCTAATGGTTCACTGGGAGAGAATGCCCTATGGCATTAAGTCCGCCATATGTACAACTGTGTGCATGAAAGCTTAAATAAATAAATAAATTACAGACACGACTTTTCTACAGATATTATATTATGTATAGATTACAGCCTATCAAAAGTCCACCGCTGAAGGGCTCCTCTCGTAGATTGCTCGTTCAGGAAAATTTAAGCCATAGTTGCCAAGCAGACTTGACATCAGGAAAAAGGTGCTGCTCATCTCCTATTTTAGTTTCCCTATGAATATAATATAAAAATATCCACTACTATGCCGTCCTTTAGCTATAAATACAAGGGCTCGACATAAATTAATGATGTGTATATGAAACCACGTGGTGTCCCCATTTCGTCCTATGGGTTTGGTTACTATTTTCATACTCGCTAATGGCCACAATCTCTAAGGATAAATCTGATTTTAAAAAAAGACACGTGTGCAGTTTACACGCGGTACAAGTGAAACCTTATAAATTTTTTATCAATAAAAATGTAGTTTGTACATTTTTTATTATTAATTTATAGAGACCGAAATAATAGGACACTGTATATACTGAATTATAAGAAATAATTCCACTTCTGATGATAGAAATTATTCTCAAAATTATTTAAATAAAAGAACACTACTCGGTAACAAACCCTGCTTACTATCAGGACCCAATTACATGATAACACCAAAGTACAAACCAACAGCTTCACTACCCATCTCAATGTAACACAGGGCAGCCTCTCAGCAACACGATCTTCCTTGCCTACACTAGTAGAATACTACAACGGGCATAGTTACGACAGTGAGACTCGTAGAATTACAGACTGATCATCTTAGTCGCCTACGCGATACTTTATACTGCTATAACAAGTGGGAGATTATCGTTATACCTTCATTTGTTCGTATTTCATTTTATTTTTTTACCCTCGTTCCCGACACGGCCTCTCCTGACAGGAAGTCGTCCTCGGGTTCCTTTAGCTTTTAATATCAGTCTCCATCAACGGCATGGGGGGTGCACCGGGTAGGTCACAGGCGACGCGCTTGGCAATGGCTCTACGTTAGCATAACGTATCGTCTGAGTAAGTCATAGGCACTACGTTCGCATAACCTAATACAAGTGGTAAAATTAAACATTTTGTACAACCGACTTCAATATAAATAAAAGGAAATTTAAAAGTCAAATATTAATAAATACGCATCATTAAGAATAACTCAAAAACTAAACTACTGGCCAGATCTTGATCAAATTTATATGAGAACACATGATAAGCTTATAAACAAAAAAGAATCATCAAAATCGACTCAGCTAGAAAAAAGTTCTGAGGTAACACCACAAAAAAAACAGTCAAATTGAGAACCTCCTACTTTTTTTGAAGTTGGTTAAAAATAACTGATTAAGTCAGAGGCACTACGTTAGCATAACATAACATCTACTTAAGTCACAGGCACGACGTTAGCATAACTCAAGCTAGACGCGACAGAGGCACGACGTTAGCTTGTCCGCCTTTTACTTTTGAGAAAGAGGCACAACGTTAGCGTATCTCAAAATTACTATTTCAAAAAGGAAGCACTACGTTAGTTATTTCTGACACATGTGTAACTACTCACCCTAAACGTAAGCATGGGGCAAGCACACCGTGTGTGGAGGCTAAAGTAAAGTTACTGGCTTAATGTAACTTTCCCGTCTTCGCCCTTTCTGACCATGAAACGATAAACTCCTGTTTTCAAATCTTTACCAATTTTTATTCAACAGCAAAATGAGTGAGCCCTTGAAAACATTTCTTACAGACTAAGCTTTCACAGAATGGGAAACATCGTCCAAATCAGATTTTAGTATACAACTCTTTCTACTGGAGCTTAGCACACGTAGCAGATAATATAATCTTCTCCGATGAACACTGTGCACACGGCACAGATCGCACTATACACTGAAGACATAGGCCCCTCAGCTAAACGCGCTCCAGCGAGCGGTTCCGCTGCGTTTACGCCAGCGAGCTGTCTCACTGCACTCGCGCCAGCGAGCTGTTCAGACTTCAACATTGTAGGCATAGGCACCAGTTTGCATACCTCACAATGGCTGTTGACATAGGCACCAAGTTAGCGTTAATTAGTACCTGAAACCTTTTTCATATTGGATTTTAATATAAAAAGCAAAAAACATGGAAACAACCACGTCAGATGCACAAGCGTGCACTTAAATACATCCAACACAGGTCTCGCAAAATAGGTATCCAAAGTAATTTAAGATTGCAACAGATGTAAAACGTATCAGGTGCATGAAACAAATAAATAATCTGCTTTGCAAAATTAAAAATTAAAGGAAATGAAGATCCAAAGTTCACCACACATTCTCTTAAGAAACGGCAACTGTGTGATATGGCACTCACAAGCCATTGCACACATTGCAAAACGGCACTGTGGAGAGACTGATCCCACCACATATTCCAAAGGGAAAGAAGCAACTGCGCAAAATCTACGCATTGCAAAAGACAACTGCATGCAAAGGCGTAGGCCACTACACACATTGCAAAAATATAAAGCAACTGTATGAAAATATCACACATTGCAAAAATAAAAAGGGCAAACTGTGTAAAATATCATACACTTCAAAAGACATCACACACATTGCAATCTTCATTAATTCGTCTTGGTCGGATAGATATCCGCGTGACATGGCTCACCACTCGCAACAAAAGCTGAGCAAGCGTCAGACATCCATTTGCCGCGCCAAAGCAGCATGTGTTCGGCGGCTGCTTGAGTTGTCTTGCCGTAAGTTGCGCCAATAAGTTGCAGGCTATTGCGGTGTAGCCTCAATCTTACCAGGGCTTGGCCGTGCCTGACCATGTCCAACTAGCAATCACAACATTTTTCTCATTGATCATTGTTGTATCGACTTCTAAGAACCTCTCGACATCAAACCCCAATTTTGTCGACTACATAATATTCGGAGTAAACTGTAAAACTTATCAACACATTAGAATACAAAAGACTACTTTTTTCAATTCATAGCACGTTAAAGTTAACCATTTATATCGTACATCGCTTAAACATTTCGAACATTAAATTGTAGCACACGTAAATCATATTTTGCATGGTGTATTAAATTATAACACAACTCGAGCCATTTAAATTTCGACTGAATGGAAAACTAACTCATCTAGAATGTCTTAAACATTTCTTTCGACATTTGTTAACAACATATTTGGGTACGTTAAGAAACAATGAAAGTACTTGCGGGTACTTTTAATATAATTCGAACAAAAAGATTTAACTTTTGGATTAAAACATATCACTTTATACTTTTACTTTAACTTTAATCAACAACAAGCAGGCTTAATCGTATAGATGTATATGTTTGTCTCTTTTTAGTGTCACTTTTTCGTTTCATCGAGTTTCAAATCACAACGATGATAAAGAAGTTTTCACTTCAAAAAGTAAACAATAATAAATTAATAATAGAATTTGAAATCTTGAAAATGAACGTCATGCACGTAGGTGACGTAGGTACAGAATACTTCAGTACATTGACTTGCCTTACAACGACCCCTCTAAGAAGAATTAAAGAGGGCTCCGGGCTCCTTGCAGATTACAATGACTAATATCATACGGGTATCCAAATCCAAATTTATAAATGATAGTAGTAAAGAAAAATGGATAGTTATTTGTTGTATTTTTCTCTTGCGTTTCGTTTCACAGGATGTTTGCACTAAGATGACTATCCAAAAAGTCAAAAAATAAATTCATTAAAGACTGTCCGACATTAATTTACTGAATATTTCAACAAAGCATTCTTGGCAATGTGGGATATGCCAAAGAGATCTTATAGCCCCACGTTAAAACCAGGCTTAAACCACCCAGACCGGAGAATTGAATCATCATTAAAGATTATAAACTTCTGGGCTGCAATCAATCCGCAAATCAATCCTACAAAACGATAGAACAGGATAGAAGGAGACGCCTATATCAAGCATTGGACTTTAAAGGGCCGATGAAAAAAAAATAAGAAGAGGAAATCATCATGATGTATAATTAATTGAGCAACGCTAACTCAGGCGAAGGACTTACATTTCTTAGTACGCAATCAGATGCCAGCACACCTCTGAAGTTGTTATCATCATCATCACCTTTGCAAGTTCATTACTTAATATAAGCACAAAATAAGGTCCATTCGTCGACTTCTTGCATAACTTTACAGGTCGTCACTCCATCAAGTGGAGTGACACCCTACACCTCGCGTACCGGTACGAGGATGTCACTCGAAAACCTTTCTTCCCCGTTATTTCCCGTTTATCTTCCCCGTTATTCTTAGAGCTATATGGCCGGCCTATTGCCACTTCAGCCAATTGATCCGTTAAGCTATGTCGGTTACTCTAGTTTTACTACGGATATATTTATTAGGAGTATACATACCGGCGAGAGCGAATTTCCTACTAGATAAGTAAAACTTCGACCAAGAGGTCAATCAACAGATCCAACACGACTGAAATTGGTAATGAAAATAATAATAAATTCCGATTTACCATGTGCTCGGCGGTCAAAAATAACGTGACAAAACTGAATAATCGAGTTCAGGTTTCTAGCATTTTCTCTTTAAATAGTGAGCACTTAACCTATGAGCTATTGTACATCTTCTAATTTTAAAATTAGAATTATTCTGCTTCTTATTTCTATACAAACACAACTGACTGTCACGTTGTTCCAGTGGTCGAAAAATGCGCCTGCTGATCTTGTGGTCCCAGGTCGAACCAAAATCAGTTATTATTATTATTTTTTTTATAGGAGAGGGGGCAAACGAGCATGCGGTTCACCTGATGTTAAGTGACTACCGCCGCCCATGAACAACTGCAAAACCAGGGGAATTGCAGATGCGTTGCCGGCCTTTTAAAAAGGAGTAGGCTCTTTTCTTGAAGGTCCCTAAGTCGTATCGGTCCGGAAAAATCGTGGTGGTAATCGGTTCCACAAGGAAGTTGTGCGAGGAAGAAAACATCTTCTAAATCGCACAGTGGTGGACCGCTAATCATCCAGATGGTATGGATGGTATCGCGAGTTTTGTCGCGATGTGCGATGGTGAAATTGAGCGGCTGGAATTAGTCCGAACAATTCCTCAGAGCACTCCCCGTGGTACATGCGATAAAATACGCAAAGAGATGCAACATCTCTACGCAGTGCTAGTGAGTCAAGCCGATCGGAAAGAACTCGGTCGTCGATGATTCGATCCGCTCTGCGCTGAATGCGGTCAAGTGGAAGGAGCTGGCACTGGGGAGCCCCTGCCCAGAGATGGGAACAGTATTCCATGTGAGGCCGAATCTGCGCCTTGTAAAGTTGCAGGCGGTGTGCCGGCATGAAATACTGCCCCGCTCTACTGATCACGCCAAGCTTTTTAGAGGCCAATTTGGCCTTCTCTTCCAAGTGACCACGGAACTGCACGTCACTCGATATGTCAACGCCGAGGATTCCGATACTGGCTGAGGCAACAAGGTGAGTGCCTTGAAACTGAGGAGATACGACAAAGGGGTTCCTTTTAGCGGTAAACGCGCAAACTTGTGTCTTCTGGGGATTGAACTGGACTAGATTTAGTCGCCCCCAATCCGAGACTTTGTCTCTGTGAGATTATTAGTTTTTCCTGTCAATAAACCCAGCCCGGAGTAAGGTGTTTCACCCCCAAAGCATGATAAACTGTTGATTCTGTGCCTGATCTTTCTTCAGTCGTATCTGATTGCCATCCCATCGGACTAAGAGTGAGGAAATAGAGTGTACCAGTGCTTGCTCACACTTTCGTGCACTGCGTCCTACGCAAATGGCTAGTCTCCGTTGAGACTGGCCACAGTGCATTCGGTATGAATGACATAATTATTTTTAAATAGAATTTTTTTTTTAATATGTATTGTAAGACTTTTTTCAATAATAAGAAGTAAATACTCATGTCAATAAACCTATTCATCAAGAATTTGTAATGGAGGACTATTTAATTCTCTGACACTCAAAACGAATATTTTTACCGCCAAAGTAATAAAATTATCCTTTATACTCTCATTTATTTTATTAAGTCCCATCTTCCACAGATGCTATATATCTTTTAATTACATAATTACGTTAACTTTCTCAGATCGTTACTTTGAGAGATCATTAGACCTAAAATGCACTGTCAACGAAGTTAAGAATTAATTCAATTTATTCGTTTCTCCCTAAATAATGATCAAACATTATCTTCTTTGTAAGATTTGTGAATGCCAGATATTCTTGTAATTACCCTTAGTAAACTTTCTAGATTGATATCCCTGATGAAGCAATTTATGTCGGAGGACAATGTTCAAAAGTGGACTTTGATGGGGCATTGCTTACGACCGATGAAGAAGAAAGGTTTTCTTGTGGCAGACTCATACTGGAAAGCGCAATGTTGGGCGACCCCACCACTAGATGGAGTACCTCCTGATGAAACACGCAGATAGTCGATGGAGGCAAATGGATTAGGACCGTACAGTGTGACTTTTGATGGGTGTACTGTAGTGATAGTTATAATGAAAGACTTTTAGAGATTCGTGGTATAAAATGTATCTTTCTGCACCATAAATAGCCACCAAAGAAAATCCATCTGTCAAATAGCTTAAGGTTCTATATCATCATCATCATCATCACCATCAACAACTTGAAATTTTAAACAAATGACTCTCTCATAGATTGCCTGATTGGGAAGATGTTTGTCATAATTGCCATGCTTGGAAGGCGGGTTGGCAACCGCAATTTCTTATCATTTTGACTTGTTATCAGGAAGATGATGCTGCTTTTCTCCTGTTTTATCTCCTTCCTTTATTGCCTCTTACGTCACCTACATGATAATACGGCCACAGCAAAAAAACTTCAATGGTTAATTTAACTTTAATTTTATTTATTTTCTCCAAAGTTTTAAGAGTTCAGGGACAGCACAAGCGCAACGTAAATTTCAACACACTTTTTTAACTATTATAAGCCAATGCTTAACTACTGTCCCTCTCGATTTTAAGTGGTGATTCAGCCGAAGATGGTTATGCGCACTGACTCAACAAGCCTTAACAAAAGCCTATTCACTCTTGAAGACACGCACATTGTAATCGAATGGAAAGACATATGCTGGCAAATTATTCCACTTCTTAGCTGTACGCACTATGAATAATGAGGCACCAGCTAAACGTCTGCTGGTCCGATGATGGAACGAAGAGGAAGGAATTAAGTCATGCAAATTCAGAGCACACTCTTCGAAATGTATACTGTAAAATACCCAAAGGCTGGCTTCTTTACGCCTGCTCAAGACAGGTAAGATTGATTCTTACCATATTGGTGTCACCAATAAGTCTCTTATCACACCTTTCCATTGAGTCCAAAGCCGCTAGGTGGCATTTTGTAGCACCAGTCCATATAAAGCAGCAATACTCTATGTACGACCAGATTTGCGCTTTACACAGTGCCACTAATAATGAAAATTGTTAATTTCAATTTTAAATTTAGGTTATCTAGAAGAAATAGCTATATAACATCCATCTTTTTTTCTTTATATTTGCTTATTCTATCATGTGGTTCGTCTCCGGTGCGCAACAAAAAGTATTATATTGTATTGTAAACACATTCTCAATTCAAAAGAAGATAGAAGAAAACCTGCATATCTGACAAATAAGCCCATTTGAAAGATAAGTGAAGCTCGCCAACACACCGCATAAGTATACAGTAAGAGTAAGTACTCTTTCCGCTTTTTAACTTATCGCCATAGATATTTAGGAAAGGCCTGTGCCCAACCGTGGGACATTCATAACCTAACTTACTTTAAATAGATTATTGTTAAAACATAAAACTATTTTCCTATTTACTAAAACACTACATAAATGTTATAACATTCAAAAATTCAACCACAAATTTTGTACACGAAAATATTAGCTGGCTGAGATGAGAAACTAAAACGAAATTGGATGACCACGCCAGCTAGAGTGAAACCCAATTTCAGATATTGCAGTGGTTTGGCGTGTGAACCAACGCCTGAAATTAAGCATGCAGCTATTACGGATGAAAAAGCTAATTTGCGCTCTTTCATCTCATTTAGGTGCTAAAAAAACACCTGACCAAACACTGCATCTAATTTTAACAAATACAGCAGTAACACATTTTGTTTAACTTTATTTCGATTTTTTTTAATATTTTCCAATACATTACAGTATTGCTATATCAAGCTCAGTTCATGAAATTTAAAATAAAAAAATCTTAGTTTCAATTGTTGTTAAAAACGCTGGCTATAATAACTAATCACACATAATATGTTATACGTGTGTCTATGTAACATGTAAGAAGATGCACACAAACACTTTCATAAACGTGAGTTAAACACATCACCGAACATAATATTGTCGTACATTATATATTATAATTAAAAAAATCGCGATCCACTCAACTTAAATCTCTTCACCAGCTTTATATTACACTTATATAATAAAAAAGTACACCAATAACAAGAGAGATTTCAATTAATACTTTTGACGTAGTCATAAGATTATTTATTTCGATTATTAGATATTAAAAAAACGTTGATTGAAAATAATTTCACTTGGACGTCAGTTGGTCGGTATGGATGTGAAAATATCTTTCGAAAACTGAACTTATCACTTTGATTTTTTTAATTAGCTTTAAGTTTACGAAGCCTTTTGAATTTTACTATTGTAAACCGTCCCGTTCCTTAGTATTATTTTTTTTAATTAATTATTTGACAATTTTTTTCAGTGACAAAATACGAATCACCCGGTATGCAAACAAGAAAAATTCGTGTTAATTAAACAGAAACAATTTTTTGTAGCTTTAAACGAAATACGTGTTTCGGTAATTAATAAAAGTAAATTGATTATTCAAAACATTACATGAGCGTTCGAAGTGTGCACTTTTGGGTTTTCCAAACGTTACTTCTTAATATTATGTTACACATAAAATCATTGCTTTTATCTTTCAACAAAGAAATTGTATTTTATGTTTCACGTGACAACGTCTTATAAATTGGTTTGCCGGGTGACACTTCAAGAAACTGCGTTACGCTCCGCTCACGTTATGCGCTCACAATGAGAGCGAGTGAGAGGCACGCGTCCTTCCACTCGGGCATGGTTAGCCCGCCTAAGAGCGAGAGAGACAGACATAATAAAATTATTTTACCACTCAAAGTCGTTGTCACGTAAAACTTTCGCCCGTATACCGACTTTACAGGCAACCAATTTTTACTTCTAACCTAATATACAAATTCGATTAAAAAGCAGAATTTTTATTTTGTAATTTTAAAATTTAAAATAATATTTATTTTTATTGTTAATTGTATCACTTAAATTTCTTCCCAACTTAATTATTACATACTAGCTTTTCCTGCGGCTTTACTCGCGCGGACTTAGGTTTAGAAACATCATTAGTGCCAAAATTAAATAACAATTACTAAATCTTATCGTCCGTCTCAGTCCGTTTGTCACGACTGCATTTACTTAAAATATTATGAAAAAATATTTCATTTCGTGAAGGAATTGACTACAGATACCTCGATAAAGTGATGAAATCAGCGATCAAAATCTTCCCTGCGCATCGCGATAGCTTTACCGACTTTTTTGAAGATTTATCACCTGAAATAATGCCGTAAACAATCCAAAACATACCTGCTTATAATTTAGTAACCATGTCACGGCACCATTCCACGCGATCTCGTGAACGCTTTCCAATCCAATCTGCAATATGTGCAGAATTTTTTCATACGTAATTTGCCTATTCTATGTAAATTTTTACTGCTACCACGATTCCTTCCGTAACAACTGTCAAATGACGAGCAATTCTTGTTTTCTTTTGGACTTTATTGGGGTTTAAAAGTTAAGTTAAAGATTATTATTTAAGTTAAATAAATTTAAAGTTACAGCCTATATACGTCCCACAGATGAGCATAGGCCTCTTCTCATTTCTGAGAGGATTTTAGGGCAAGGAAATGTCCGCCGCGCTGCCCCAATGCGTGTTTGCGAACTTCACAACATGTCTTCTCAATATTTTTTTCTTATTAATCAGACATGCAGGTTTCCTCACGATGTTTCCTTCACCACCGAGCACTTGGTAAATCAGCACTTAAAATTACAATTAACAATTTCAGTGGTGCTGACGGGGCTCGAACCCAGGTTGCTCGCGTACTGTGAAATTTACAGTGAGCGCACAGCCCCTGAGCTACTACGGCTCACATTATACATTGAAGTTTACTTCTTAAGAATTGTTTCATAAATAGCGTTTTCATAAAATAGAGGGGTATAGTAAAATCTAAAAGTAGTAAGTAGTAAGTAAGGTAAACGGTGAAACGAATTTATAAAGGGCTTTATCCATAACTGTCCCTTGAAGTGAACGATCTAATCATCGGTTCGTATAAATCATCATGCTAATATGTTCCCAACGTAGATCTATTTTTTAATGAAATACAATATTTCAATTTACATCCTAAAAAAATGTGGGAGGAAATTTGAAATTGGAACATTCTATTTTACTTGTAAATACAAAACAAATTGTAAATGGCCAGTGTCCCATTCCAAAAAAATCTTTTTTTTTTCCGCAAAACTTCCTGCGTGGATTGTAGTATTTCTTCTGTATCGTGAAGGCATTTTATTAGGGGCAGATATTTAATAGATTTTATTAGATCCGTCATATTTTTTAATACTTAAAGGTATAAATAGTCGATGCTATAGCTCCATTGGGCATGAAATCACTATTGACTACATTGTTATTTATGCAGATGTATGCGACAGAATCGTACATTCTCGTAGAACATAGAATTTCGACAGGAATATTACCTAGGTAGCTTCTAGAATTTATAAAACAATATACATAATTTTATTTATGTTGTTGTTTCTAATATATTATGATGATATTTTCAGGCCAGAAAGTTTATGGATGCAGGTGGCTCAGGACCGTGCTGTATGGCATTATTTTGGCGGAGGCCTATGTTCAGCCGGGAACTTGTGAAGACCTGTAATGATATTTTCTGATGTTTGATAGCTTACGAACTTAATTATGATTTTAATAAAATTTATACTTTATAATTGCAGTAGGAAAGATTAATAAATTTTATTTTAATAACACTACGGTTTCATTAAGTTTCACCCAAAATGAAGATTTCTTTTTATATTCTACTTCTCAGCTATATTAATTTACTTAATCAAGGTAAAAGGTAAAAACCGTGTTATTAAAAACTTTTCTGTTTTAAAGACACAATTTACAATAAATACTCCGTTACAATCAGTGTTATTAAATATACCTACAGGAATTTTTTTTTTTTTTTTTTTATAGGATAGGGTGACAAACGAGCACACAGTCCACCTGATGGTAAGTGGTTGCTGTGACCCATAGACATCTACATTTATCCTCAATAAAGAATCAAAATGCAGATGCGTCGTCACCCGTGAGGACTAAGATGGAATGCCTCTTTCCAGTAAAATGGGTCTCCGGTTCTCTACACTCACCATACGAAACACAGCAGTGTCAAGCTGCCATTTTACACTGGTATTCTGTGAGAGCGTGGTCCTTCCCCGGTCGAGCCGACCCATTCGTGCTACAACTATACTACTAATATAGCTGCAGCATGGCTCTACCGCGTACAATGCACGTAATGCTCTTTAATTTTTGATAATTTTTAAAAGTAATTTTCATTTATTGTTTACTAAAAATTATCTACTCTCCGTTGAAGTTCACTGTTAAAACATTAAAAAACACCATTAAAGCAACCAGTCTTGACATTGAATTGGTTAGGAATAATAAATGTTATGTCTGTGTGTCTAGATCAGAGATAGCAAGCGTTTTTACATCAACGTGAAATACTTTTAAAAAGATGCAGTCATAAAATGCCAACAAACAATAATATTAGACGAAAACCTTATCTGTGCTTTTCGCCGGATGGTGACGATGTAAAGCAAACAATTCCACGAGTATCGTAAATGTCTACTTAGAATATCTTTCCAAAACATTTAAATTTAGACAGCAGAATAACCATTCCTTAAACTGCCTGATGTTAAAAGCTCCTATCAGACCCGTGTCAGAGCTGATTACGATACGTCTGATATTATAGTACGTCTAGGGTACATAATATCATGTATTTTGATTTGTCATATCTCAGCAAATTTAGAGAGTTCAATGATCAGCAGAGGCCTGTTAATGCCTAGGACGATATTTTTTTATGGAATAGGGTGACAAACGAGCACACAGACCACCTGATGGTAAGTGGATGGTGGATTAATAACGTATCAACTTTTGAACACACAACATCAACGGAAATATCTCTACTTTCACACGCAATAAATAATTTGATATAGGTTTAGAAATACAAATATTCTTTTACAATAAATCCAGAACTAGAACCCGTTGCAATATTGCTCTCATAAACCAGACCTGATGCGGGTGGTTTATTGTTCGTATAGATGGAACTAAATTTTATAGATGGGAAACCTTTCATCTCCGTGTACGATGGCCGCAATTTAGTCGAAGGCACTGACTACCGCTTCTGATAAATATATTGGAGCTTTTCAACGGAGACTACAACAAAACGGAGAGCACTATGCTAGGCTATTGATTTTTTATTATGTTTGTTAGTTAAAAGAAATTATGTGAGATAATTAATAGAATGAGGCGTTAATTTGCGGTAATCCATTATATTAAATTTGTTGAAAATTAATTTGCTTACATCCGCGCAATGGAATAAAAATTATGTATCTTACCTAGTTTGAAGAGCACCTCCCGCCCTCCCTCAATTGCGTGCACTAGCCCCGTCACCACTAATCCCAGCACCACTACATTAGTAAAGTCACGCCACCGTCGCATCTTAAGGTTAAGTAGACTTTGCGATGGCTGACCGCTAAGTCTTAGTAAGAATTATGTTAAAACGCGAATCGCGATATTTTAAAATTATCAGCATTGCTCTCATGAAATGTTATATGATTAAACCAGTACAAGTGATGTCTCTTTAGCCAATATAGATAGTTTTCCTATATTAACGCCAAATGAATTATTTCCTTCTTCAGCCCGTCCACTGCTGGATATACGTGTCTTAATACAGGAAGGATTTGCCATAATCGATACGCTTAGCAGGCGGATTTGCGAAGCGTCTCGCACCTTTGAGTGACTTAAGTCCCGATGTAACTAACACTTTTCCGATAACTGCGTGATAAATGTCGGATGATAAATGATATGATGATGGCTGTGTTCTTGTACAATAATAATGATATTAAATTGAATTTGTATTGCAAGGCCACCACCACATTGTAGTCTAATGCGCTTTTTAGACCCCTACATCTATCATCGAATATTAATGAGAATATTAGTTTTATTACTGGCCTAAGGTTGACCGGCAGAGAATGCTTCATTAAGTCCGCCTTTTGATCCTATAGTGTTGTTAGGTTCAATAAAGTTTAAATAAATAAATAAATATAATTCAAATGCATTGCCACTCCTGAGGACTAAGACGAAATGCCCCGTTGCAGTAAAAATTATCTACCGTTTCTTTTCACTCACCATACGAAACACAGCAGCATTATGACCTTATTTTTTGCTAGCATTCTGTGAGTTCGGTGAGAGCATGGTTATTCTCCCGCTGAACCGCACCATCGTTCTGCAACCATAATACAGCTGCAGCGAGGCTCTACCACTTCCATCACATGTTCGTTATTACAAGTAAATCATCATCATCAGTATCATCAAAGCCCTTCACAAATCCACTACTGACCATAGACCTCCCCCAGGGAATTCGACAAAGCACGGTCCTAAGCCACCTGCATCCATCGACCTCCTGCATGTTTCACCAGGTCATCACTCCATGTAGTATGGGGCCGCCCTACACTTCGTCTACCGGTACGAGGCTGCCACTCGAGAACCTTTCTTGCCCATCGGTTCTTACAAGTAAATGAAGCGTACTTATTATAAGACATTGCTTGACTACAGTCTCACCTGATGTCAGTGTCCAGTCTGGTGGTACTATATGGTAAATCACACTGTCTTAGTGAAAAAAACCTATTCACTCTTGCTTTGAAGATTTAAGCATCGTTAATGTGATTTTTGTAAGAAAACACCAGAATCTATTTTTATCGGAAGTTACAACATATTTCTGGTATATCCCATAGTTTCTTCTTATGACACCCACGAGACGAAATAGGGTGATGGTTTATATACCACAGATGCCTGGTGACTTCTAATTTTAATGATTGTGTACTGATACCTAAAATTACAAAAAGTAAGTTTAGTTATTAAAAGTAACATCGGCAGAATTGGCGAGAAACTAGTTCGCCTTCCTTCGGGAAACCGTGCATTCTGGTCTCTCGACAAGGTCCCACCAAACAAAGGCTGACCATCCCGTGGTGTGAGTGCTCCATGCCAGATGTGCGGTTCACACAGCGTTCGATTCGCAAAGCATTCTGGTCTCTCGACAAGGTTATCCAAGCGAACTTCTGTCCATCTCTTCCATCTTTGCACAGGGAGGACGACTTACTGACCCATGCTGCAAAGGAGAAAGCGGATCTGCTAGGCTCTTTCTTTGCGTCCAACTCGAATCTCGATGACGGGGGGGAGCACACCGCCGACCATCCCACGGTGTGAGTGCTCCATGCCGGATGTGCGGTTCACACAGCGCTCGATCCGCAAGTTCACAAGCAATCCTTTTCCTGGATATCCACAAGTCGAGTGGGCTTGACAGAATCCCCCAATTGTGCTGAAGATGTGTGCTCCAGAGTTGGCACAGGTTCTAACGCGTCTTTTCCGGTACTCATACTTCCTAGGCTTGGTCCCGAATTCATGGAAGACAGCTTTCGTCCACCCGATCCCTAAAAAAGGCGACTGTTCAGACCCGTCTAACAACAGGCCTATCGCTATCACCTCCTTGTTCTCCAAAATAATGGAATCCATTATAAACTGCCAGCTCAAGCGATACTTTGAGAATCACCAGCTGATTAGTGACCGCCAATACAGTTTTTGTCGGGGTCGATCAGATGGTAATCTTCTGGTCTACTTGACTCATAGAGATAGAGGCAGTCCAAAGGGGAGGCATTGGCCATTAGTTTGGACATTTCGAAGGCCTTCGAATGGGTTTGGTACAAAGCGCTACTTTCGAAGCTCCCTTCTTATGGGCTTCCCGAGAAATTGTGCAATTAGATCACCAGCTTTCTTGCAGATCGGAGCATCAAAGTCGTAATAGACGGTGCACGCTCCGATTACAAGCCTATTAATGCTGGTGTTCTACAAGGCTGCATGCTATCACCGACGCTGTTTCTTCTGCATATTATGATACTCGTATGTTGCAAACCGGTAACATTCATTGCTATGCGGATGACAGCACTGGTGATCCTCTATACACCGACCGTGCCAATATTTCTCGGGAAAACGTCGCCGAGTACCAGAACAAACTTGTGTCTGAATTCGAGTCTTTGCTGAACAACGTCTCGGATTGGGGCGACTAATCTAGTCTAGTTTTAGCCCCAGAAGACACAGGTTTGCGCGTTTACCGCAAAAAGGAAACCATTTGTCGTATCTCCTCAGTTTCAAGGCACTCCCCTTGTTGCCTCAGCCAGTATCGGAATCCTCGGCGTCGACATATCGAATGATGTGCAGTTTCGTGGTCACTTGGAAGAGAAGGCCAAATTGGTCTCTACAAAGCTTGGCGTACTCAGCAGAAGCGGCACAGTATTGCATTCCGGCACACCTCTTGCAACTTTACAATGCGCAGGTTCAAGAATACTGTCCCCATCTCTGGGCTGGGGCTCCCCAGTACCAGCTACTTCCACTTGACCGCATCCAGCGCAGAGCAGTTCGAATCGTCGACGACCGAGTCCTCTCCGATCGGTTCGATTCACTGGCACTACGAAGAAATGTTGCATCCCTTTGCATTTTCTTTTTTCTTTCTTACCACTGGGAGTGCTCTGAGGAATTGTTCGGATTAATCCCAGCTGCCAAACTTCACGAAAGCACATTGCGGCAAAACTTCTCTTTCCTCTGGTGTTGCAGTTGTTCATGGGCGGCAGTAGTCACTTACAATGAGGTGAGCAGTATAATTGTTTGCCTCCTCTCCTATAAAAAAAGTAAAATTACAAAAAGTAGAGTTCAATCGCTCAGGGCAGTTATTGCGATTGCCAGTCCGCCTATCAAACATGACGATTATGCAAATTCTATCTAGTGCAAAGTGCATGTCTTGCAAAGGACTATTAATAATTCAAAGGATGATGAAGTTGTGATTGAATATTTTAAGAAAAAGATCGTGTGTTACGTCGCTCTGTGTGTCATTTTTTTAAAAGAACTTCAGACGTGTAATGTGTAATATGCGAGACGCCAATTTCCTGGGTTAGTCAAAATGTCTGCTTAAAAGAAACACAAAGGCCCCCTGAACCTATTCGAAGCTCTTGATTCTGGCAACATGTAAAGATCAGGCCGACGAAGAGAGCTCCAATACAGTGGGGAAGAAGAAGAAGCCGTTCACCGTAATCAGTGCGGTAGCGCACTGAACGGACCAATTATTCTGTTGCGTCTTGCTACACCTATGACGCAGTCCGACTTCATTACTCCACGAAGGCTAAGGAGATCGTGGATTACATCAAAGTAAAGACCAACTTTACGTTAAGGAGCGAAAATTTGGTGTCGCGCCACAATGTTAGCTTTAAATCATTTTTGTGATCCGGGTCCGTATACGCCAAATTGAGACAGTCAATCTATAGGCTTATGTTCAACAGTGGAATTTTATAGGCTGTAATGGATAGATGGACGTGTTTGTATAGGCCTTTGTTGCCTGAAATAAAAACAAAATCAATAAATAAAAAGGCGACATAAAATATTAAAGCAAGTGACAATAAATTTATTGCTAATATTAAAAAGTTTCTCAAGGGACTTCGATAAAATTTACGGCTTTTAAGCAGAAAAGGTTTTATGAATGTTTTATTGCTTTTAAATAAAGTTATTATACTCTCTCCTTGTTCGAGACATTTTTTACAACTTGTGGTCAAATCTTTTGTCCCTCTGATAAAATAACTAAGCTTCGTATAATTATGGTCGAACTTCACTTAAGGTAAGTTTGTTTAAACAATTAATTTTATAGTATTAGAGTGATAAATAGGGTTGCCAATTTTTCAAGTATAATATTTTCTAGTATATTACCTGTAAAATTATAGTAGATGGCAAAAATACGTATAGCTGAAGCCAGAACCGTGTTTTGTAGCATTCCTTAAGAGAGGCTCGCGTACAGCCTTGGACTTGTAAAGGCTGAAATGATGATGTTTCAAATCAACATATTATTTTCGAAGCCATATTTATTACTGCTTTGAGCCTTTATTAACAGCCTCAAGCCATAATAAAATATAATAGTTTCGCCTACTATATATTTTTAGTATTCGGACCCCAAATATATTAGAGTACTGTATCTTTTATATATATACTGAGAGCTTACAACGCACCTGATAAATCAAACAACGTCACAAATGTGTCACCTCTAAGGACTAAAATATCTCTCTCTCGCGCTCTCTCTCTCGCGCTCTCTCTCCCTCTCACACACACACACACACACACACACTTTCTATACGACTCTCTTACCCTTAAAACCAGAACACAGCTTTTGGTGTATCGCTGTTTACCAGTTTGAAGGTTAATGGCGGCAGAAATATGCAAATTGTCTATCCAGGCGGACCTAGGGACAAAGGAAGCCCTAGCACTAAGATATCGTTAAGGTGTTTAATTTAACCAGCATTAGTTTGTCAACTTGACTGCTTTATACATCTAAAATTAATCTGATATTTTCAAATTTACATCATAAATCCGAACGATTCGTTTAATAGGCTTCAAATGTCATTCATGGATAATGGAAACCGTATACCGCTGGTAATACAAATTTTAGCGCGATCGATGCCCAATGAAGAAATAAGTGGTCGCCGTTTGACGGAAACTGGCTGGCAGTAGAAAATTTCCATCAACCTTCCTTACAGACCTGATTTTGCACCGTGTAGGTTCTTTTATTCCCTAACATAAGAATCAGCTAAATGGGATATAGTTTTCATCGCCAGAAGATGCGCTAGGAAGCGTGAGAACAGGCTGTAGACGTGGTGTCTGTGGCGGACTGGGCAAATTGTTTCGAAAATTGGTGCAGACATATGAAACATAGTATATACTTTAACTATAGAAAATTCTTGAGTTTCGCAATATTTTCTTAGTGGACCATGTACTCGTATGTAAAGAGTAAAACATTTATATTAAGGGCGGATTCGGCCAAACTTTTATAAGTTTTATCCTACGAATAAATCACTAATTAAGAACTTTTGTTTTACTAAATCTTAAACCAGGTATAACTTTCGATTCGAGAGTAAATCGCTATACCACCAAAATTCATGGAGTAAACTAGTTATCGGAGATTATTTTAATGGTGGCAACTACATTTTAACAGCTGTTTTAGTACGCTTTGTTGAAAAAGTAGGATATTTTACATTTGTGCAATTTTAATGTTTGTGACAATTGTAGGATTTTTTTTAGTAATGCAAAGTTTACGAAATATGATCGCAGTTTCTGACAGTGATGAAGAAACATTCCAATGCGTGACACCGTCTGGTTTTTTATTTTTTCAGCAAGTTTTTTTTCCAATTTTGGTTACGTTTCCTTCCTTCTTCAGACATTCTATTTATTTACAATATGCGTCACAACTACTTAAAAAGACAACTTTACTCAACCAATAACTCGTGTGTATACTCGTATTTCAATGTTCATTGACAGTTGACACCACAGAACATAATTACTCTCTACCGAGAGGTTGACTCTATTATAATCTGGCAACTTATGTGGACATAAAATCTTGCGTTACGGTTTAGAAACAATTGTATTTAAATTTAAGTTGGCTTACATGTTCATTAATTATTCTTTCACCAACTCTAGAGTAACAATACCTGGTATTGGTCACTCTACGTTTGTGATGGAAAAACGCAAACGAAGTTAGCTGAGAGTAAGACCAAACAGTAAAATTATTCGAGGGTTAGTTACTCTCGTATAACATAGCATTTGGTCGAATCCATCAGTTTTGACCTTAACTTCTTGAGGAATACGTCTGCTTAAGTACCCACTCCTTAGTCATGTGCGCCACATAGAAACAATGCACCTACTATTGTTTTCTAGTTTGAATGGTAAAGGAGTCACCATAGTTTTAGCGTCACAACCAAATCCTTGGAAGTGATGAAGCTTTATTTCTCAAGACTAAGTTAAAGGCTCTTATGAATTCTAAGAAAATTCTTCTGCCTCACCCGTGTTCTTTAATCTTATCACAAGTTCGCTACGTCTCAAATTTACTAGGTACGTCATATATTTCTGGACTTATGTTACTAGCTTCTGCCTGCGGCGTCACCCGCATGGTAACAGAAAAGCCTTCATGTTACGATAACATGGTCTATCACAGAGATAGACCGAAAGCAAAACTTCAATCAAATACCTTAAGCTATTGAACGATTGACCACTAAACGTTCAAATAACTTAACAATTTTTCACATAATATACAACTATGGATATAAAACGGCTTCTGAACTAGGCTTTAACACTTTCTTACTTTTTAAGTCTTAAAATATAAATAAAACAGTTTTGATATAACATTGTTATTCTCAAAGTATACTAGCTTCTGCCTGCGGCATCACCCGCATGGTAACAGAAAAGTCTTCATGTTACGATAATATGGTCTATCATAAAGATAGACCGAAAGCAAAACTTCATTGAAATCCCTTAAGCTGTTGGACAATTGACCACTAAACGTTCAAATAAGTCAACAAATTTTCACATTATATACAACTATGGATATAAAACGGCTTCTGAACTAGGCTTTAACACTTTCTTACTTTTTAAGTCTTAAAATATAAACAAACAAACAGTTTTGGTATAACATTATTATTCTCAAAGTACAACTAAAATTGTTCATTGTACACATAACATTACCAACTTGATTCAATATTATTCATTTTATTACCGGTTTAGAGTATAGAGTATTAACTTGAGTGCTCTCGTCTCGGCAATCTTTAATAGAATTCTGTATCGTGATCTATAGTAAGTTAACAAGTACAATACCATCTACTTAATAATGTAGTAAAGTATGTATGTTCAATGGGGAAAGTAGATAAAATAACTACAAAATGTTAGGGATAATAAGATTTTACTAATCTGTATTTTCATTAAGGCACTGACAAGAACTTACAAGAACTTTTAGCCGAATCTGCACAGTTTATGGTAAGGAAAATATATATATATATATATATATATATATCTTGAACATAAAAATGACCTTCCAGCAAAAATATCTGTTCTTATGACCTAAGTTGATAAAATTAATAAAAATAAAATTTTGTTTGAATACAATAGATCGATGTTTTTATTTTCGATTACTCAACTTATTTTTAAGTAATTAATTGTTTTATGGTTTCTGTGAGGTAAGTTTCAAGCATCGTGTCATCGCGCTTCCCTTTCTTTTCTATGCAACACGACAGTATACAACTCAAGCTTTTGTCAGCGTCCTTCGAAAAAATTTTTTCTTATTTCTCAGACATGCCGGTTTCCTCACGATGTTTTCCTTCGCCGACTAACACGTGGTAAATCAGCACTTAAAATTGCAATTAACAAAACAATTGGTGCCGGTGGGGATCGAACCCAGGTTGTTCGTGTACTGTGGAATTTACAGCGAGCGCTTAGCCCCTGATAACAGCTCAAAATAATAAAAAACTGCTTAGACCACGTGTGAGGTGGAAAGGAATAAAGTATTTCAAGGACTTGATGTGAAGCCTTGGCAAAATGTCACAGCGAGACAGACTAATGAGAGCATCCATGACCTTTTCTGCCAGCACGACATTTCAAACCACTGTGGCATTGTTTTATGTATTTATATAATACTCGAAACTGATAAACTTCTATTTAAAACTAACTACTCAATGAAATGACATTGTGTAACAAAATACTTCACCAAAGTGTCACCTAGCGACATCTGATGAGCGGAAGATTATTAACCCTCATCGCTACATCACCATTTTAGAAATAAGAGGAGGCATGTCCCACGGTGATACATGAAGGCTGTAACTTATACGCGACTCTCGATGGCCATTAGATCATGCTAGCCACACGTCGACAACCCAAACATAACATACCTTATAAGATAGAATACCTCATACTTAATTAATCTCTCATTACTTTTAAAAGTATGGGTGACAAACGTGCACTAAAGCCACCAGGACATTCTGCATGTCCTCTGCCTAATTTCTCTCCGGTCGTGTCAGATTACCATCCCAAGGGACTATGAGATTGAGGGAATAGAGAGTGCACCTGTGCATGCGCATACACTCAGGCACTATAATCCTGTCCTGCGCCGATGGCTAGTCTGCGTTGAGACTAGTCGCCGTGACTGAAATCCGGTCTGGAGCACAATATAGGACCCATAGATACCTACATCTGTTATAAACTAAAAATGAAAATGCAGATGCGTTGTCACCTTCCTCGTTACCACTATAAAGGGTCTCCGTCATAATAGTAAAAGTAAAAAAATATTTTCAATAAGAATTACATGTAATCTATATTGATTAATAAAAAACATGCGTGAGTGTCGTGGAACTCTCGGTTGGAACGAAATTCCTTTCGTAGTATATAATTAATGATAAACGTATTATATTATTGAATAACAAATACAAATAAATGAATTACTAGCGTCTATTAAAATGAAGCGTCATTTTAAAATAATATTTCTTTCATGGCAAAATAAGAAAAAGCGCGAGGGAGATGGATATTATTCCATCTCGCTCGCACTATAGAAAGGGGGTCGTGACGGAAAAATCTTACACTTTTTCTCGCCTAGCTCCCATCCGCCAATTTCTTACCGTGCGATAAGGAACTTCGCTCCAATTATTCCATTATTCTATTCTATGAAACACAGCAGCAACAGGCTGCTATTTTTACTCTAGAGTTTTGTTAGAGCTTGGTCCTTTCCCGGTCGAGCCGACCCATTCATGTTACAGTCACAATACAGCTGCAGCGTAGTTCTTCCACGTAACTTGTTAAAACTAGAACACGGCAATGAAAATACTATTGCTTGACGACAGATGGGATGCAGTTACTCACCCAGACAGAGTCCTAGACAAAGGTGATTTCTGGATCTCGACAACAGAGCCACTTACCGGGTCGAATTGTAAATCTAAACCATCCAATGAGTCTCTCAAACACACACATAAATCTGATCAAACCATTCCAGCCGTTTAGGAGGAGCTCAGTGGCAAACAGACGTGTACAGAATAATTATATATATAAAATTTTAAAGATTAAATGGGACAAATTTGAGAAAAATACTTTACTTTGAACTATTGTTGTACCTTCGTGTGAACCAAACATACTTAGTACATACTTAACGAAGCTCTCTCATCTGATCCACTAACACGTTCGTTGCGCTCAGCAGTGTTCTAAGTCGCGCCTATTTTATTGCTGCGACGTGCATTTATTTTGTAAATATAATGCGCTATTCTCTTTTATCTTTTGCTTTATATGTTCATGTTGTTGCATTTTTATATTATGCGTTTTATTTGTCTGAAAGATTTAATAATTCCATGTCGAAAATTATTAATCAAAAATATTTGGGTATTTCTTGCGTTCGTAAGTTTTTGTATGGATAAAAGTACTTTTAATATCAATAATTTACATTTATGGCGATTTACAGCTCAGTTGTTTTTATTACTTCATAAAAAACAGTAACATCATCAGTACAAATAATTAAAGTTCCAATATGACTATGATATATATTAAAATTTTGTTATCTATACATTTATACATTGAAATAAGATAGAAATGTCTGTCTGTCTGTAATATCGAAATAATTACCTTCTATTTTACGAGACTTCTATTTTAAGACCTTTCATTACATGACCTTCAATTTCTAATTTAAACATTTTAATATATCGCATACAGAGTTTTTTGAGAGAAGAGTTTAAAAAACTGAGTTTAAAGTGATTTTTACTTGCCCAAAGACCACTATGCAGAACACGGTTGAGGATAAAAGCTAGGGATTTATTGCACTAAGTATATAATTATATTTATTTTTAACAATTTTTATGTCGTAAAATTTATTTGAGATTCATAGCATAGATTATATGCCCGAAAAATCTTCTATTCAAATATCACGGGCACTTTCCCTATAGAAAACATAGCTTCTTAATGTAAATTACCTGTTTTGTATAGAAATTGATAATAATAAGCAGTCTTAATTGTTTTATACCAATCACAATGCTAACAAAATTGTCTTACAATTAGTGTTGCCCAAAATCGGTCTTGGTCTTGCAGTCTTGGTCTTGTTCTTGCATTTTTGCAAGACCAAGACCAAGATCAAGACTGACCGTGCAAAATTTGAGCAAGAACAAGACTAAGCCTGCGAGACTCCTGCGTCTTGCAGTTAGGACTGAGTGTCGTTTCAGGGAGTATAGGAGTTCGGGTACACGCTTAGGGATTCTATGAGACGCAAAAAATATATTTAAAAAATTTGGAAAATTGGACTTATGCGCATTACGAACAATACCATAAACATAGAAAATATCCATTAAAAGAAAAAAGAGTGCATCCCTAGTTTTGACCATCGGCACTTTGATAGTGCGCGGCGTCTTGTTGTCGGCATCATCAAAGGTCGGATACTGACCTGTCAAAGAAATTTTGCAGCTATTCGGAAGTACGGTCAAGACTGTGGTCAAGATACACGCGCCGTCGGCTTCTATTGATATCGCATACAATCGTCGCCGCCGCGCCGCACGCACAACATTTGACACTGTTTGATTGCCGCCACAGAGTACATGTTCCAAAGAATAAAATGAGTTTCCGGGTGCTCAGAATGGACACGAATACATTATGCTGATTATTATGACCATTATCTAATTACAATATTAATAAAAGGATAGGTAGATATCATAATAATTTATTCTAGTAAGTAATTATTATAATATTAACTATATGGGTTTATAATAATTACTTACTATTATTATTATTATTGTTGCATGACAATATATTTTTGCAAATATCATGTACTCGTATGTACGACAAAACATTCACTTACATGTAAAGAATAGTGATTTGCACAATTTTAATAGTAGATTTAAAAATAAAATCACATTACCTGCTTTCCGGTTACACAAAGTATACAATTCGTTTTTGGGTAGCGCTATACGCTTTTATAACAAGATTCCAAAAGAAATGTTAGATCTTTCACCTTTTCAATTTAAGTCGCACATTAAAGCTTGTTTAGCCAAAAAAGCATATTATTCTGTAAATGTTTATCTTAATGACTAAAATGCTTGAACTGACCTCTGGTACTACACAGGACTAACTAGAAATTTCTATAGCGATTTGGTATCTATATATACATTTGACATTTTGTGTTTGACTCCCGTGGCCCTGGGACACGGTAGATAGCTCAGTTGGTTAGAGCATCGGCACGGATCGCTTAGGTCGTGGGTTCAAAACCCACCCGGTGTCAGTTGATTTTTCGAATTTCTCATTAAATGTTTAGACATTTATTAATTTGGTTGGTCTTTACTATGACTATGTTAATTCAAGCTCAAAATGTACCTACTCTGTTAAGTTGTTCTGAGATCTAAAGTAACGTTTAATAAATAGCAATAGGCTAATAGGTAATTGCGAGACTTGCGAGACTCTTGCTGCAAGACCAAGACCAAGACCAAGACTGGGAGCGCAATACCAAGACCAAGACCAAGACCAGGTGTATTGGCGCAAGGCCAAGACCAAGACTGGCTAAGTCTCGACTTGTTCTTGCATTTGGGCAACACTACTTACAATGCATTTGAAGAACACATACTACACTACAGCCCATCACAAGTCTACTGCAGAACATGGGTTGCCCATAGATTGCTTCTTAGAGGGGATTTTGCTATAGTTGCCACGTTTGGCGAGCGGGTTGTATAAATATATATTTATACAACCCGCTCGCCAAACGTGGCAGCCCATCTCATGATTTGTTTCCCTCTGTCGCCTCTTACAACACCCACGGGATGATATGGGGTAGTGGATATTCTTACACCGCCACTACACGGTAATGTACATATACAAATAAGATAAAATAAAATATATTTTGAATATAATAGCATACGACAGGGGTGACCAAACGACCGAGGGCTAGTGAGAAAGGGACAGAAACTGGCAGACGATGCTGGCGGACACTTGAAGAGAATAGATCAGAAATATCCTAATATCAGACATATATTTCGCATTCATCTTTTAAAAAGACACCCATACAGTGAGTATTGGTATCTTGTCGGGCACTTCCTTGCCCTAAAACCGTCTCAAAAATGAGAAGAGACCTGTGCCCATTAGTACAACGTATACAGACTGTAAATTTACTATACTTTACTACTCACTACGCTAAACCGGCGTGTTGGTGAGAGCTGATACACTCGTACGGTAATACCACTCGCTGTCACTATAGTCTGTGGGATTTGGCTACAACTTCGATGGCGGGATTTTCCGCCATTGGTCGTCACAATCTCGCCCGTCATCCAGCAGTTTATACCGCGTGCAGACGATGTTATAATGTAGATATACTTTTTATATACTCCAATTCTCCTACCTTCAACAGCTCGTATAAGTCCTTTGGTAAACGCGAGCTAATACTGTTAACGGAAGATTGGGCTTTATAACCACGCTTGATAGGTGGATTGTCGATCGCAGTACCAGACGTTCGCATCATTGACCCTTTGCTGGTTATTTCTTCTCTCGTGTTGTAAAACCGAGTTATTATATCGCCATCTATCAGAATCTATGAGATCTATCTGAATTTTGCTGTAATCGTCTCTAACGACATCCATATAATGAAATGGGGATGAGCTTTAATGTACCCTACAGCGGTATCCCGGATTAACACTTCAAGGCCCGTTTGAACTGCTAAACTCTGTGAAGGAAACATCAGTGCAAGTTTGCTCCGTAAATAAACTGTTAAAATTCGTGTCTAAAGTTGTTCTCTAAAGTTGTGTGTATATAATTCACAAAGCTGTTGTAGTGACGATTCTAGTGGTGAAATCAAAATTAATTTCCATCCAGTAATTTCGCAGATATAAGCAATAACATTTCAAAATTATTTGTTAACCGTCTTGAACCCTGACCTACGACAGCCCGCGCGACGCCCGCTGCTCCACCGAGTCATCGCTACCGGGCAGCGCTGTGTGCGCGGCATTGCAATATCTACGTTCTGCGGACTGCACTACGATGGCAAGTCGGACGGCACCGTGCGCGGGCTGCCGCGCTGAGGTGAGCGTAGACGGTCCGTATATGAAATGTGCAAAATGTAAGCAGATTTTGATATTATTTGTGCAAACATTACTACTGATGTGTTTAAAAATATGTCGGTGGAATTAAAGATGTCTTGGATATGTGGAGAATGTCGCTGTATGCAACCAAAACGAGATAATTCTCATACTCCAGTGCGGCCACACGTTATAAAGGATCTAAATACCACCTCTACTGCTTCGTGCCTTGACGTATCAATGCAGACTTCTGATAACGTGACTGTACGAGCTAAGCCGCGATACGCCCAAACTACTATGGGAAGCACATGCGAAAGTATTACAGGAAATGATTTAAAAGATTCTGTTGTGCGTGAATTAAAAAACCTGCAAATTGAATTTGAAGCACAGCTAATGAGCAAAATTAATAAACTGCTTATTGAACAATTTTTGGCGTTCAAAACTGAATTCATGGATAGGGTTAATTTGATAACGAACAAGGTTTTACAATTAGAGGAACACTACTTATCGAGCATTAATAAGGCTTGCGAACCGACGCCAATATCCAAAATCTTAAAAACTAGCGGTACTCAAACCAGTCCAACCCTTGAAAATATACCCACTACACAAAATAAGCCTCCGAAGCGGAAATCTCAACCTCAACCTCAACCAAATATCGAACTTCTCGGAACTGATGAGGATCAGTCTGCGTTTACTGTCCCCAGCACAAATAAAGTCTCATCTGTGGCTCCTGTTCTCAGTTCTCAAAAGATGGTGCACGCAGAATATTCCGAGTCTTCCGTCTCTTTAAGTAATAGCCAGGACTGCGAGCGGATTGATGACAACTGGCAAGAAGTATCACGCAAACGGGCACGCCCTCACTTCCCGGTTGCTTCGGTACCGCTGCGCCTGGTTCTACGATGTTGCATGCTGCTGAAAGGCGAAGATACCTGCACTTATACTACGTACGAGAAGGCACCACAGTAGAGCAAGTACGCGAACATCTTAACTCAATATGTGGGAACGACGAATGCACGGTTGAAAAACTGAAACCACGTGGACATTATGCCTCGTTCAAACTCAGAGTTCCATTGAAGCAGGCCGAAAATATAATGTCATCTGAAAACTGGGCTGAAGACATCTGTATTAAACCATGGCGGCAGAACTTTCGTGCCAAAGACTATAACAATCAAGCATCAACCGCGATTCCATGTAATGCAAATATGCTACCAAAATGTTCGTGGCCTAAGAACAAAAACTAATATGTTTCTTAATAATGTTATGGAAAGTGAATATGATATGATAGCATTAACTGAGACCTTTCTTACGAGTTCAGTGTCTAATGGTGAACTCTTTCCTCCGGGTTTTCATGTGATTCGTAAAGATAGACCTGGTGATTGTAGATGGGGAGGAGTTTTGCTCGCGATTCGTGATCGTTATAATGTTAAAATAGTTACGGACATTGTTAGTATGACTGATGACAAAGAATTAATATTTGCAATTGTGACATTTAAAATGTAAAGTTTTATGTTGTGTCGTATATCTGCCCCCAAATTATAAGGATGAGCAATATTTGAATGTTTTGACATGTATAGAAAATGTGATTTGTACTTACCCTGACCTGAATGTTCTAATCCTAGGTGACTTTAATTTAAACTCTTGCAGTACCAATATAAAGACTTCTTTTGACTTTTTTTGTGAATTTTGCTCGCTTAAACAATATAATACAGTCTTAAATAATCGCGGTGGTATGCTAGATCTGGTGCTGGGCAATTTTGAACCTAAACAGATAGTGGTATCTCTCAGTGAAGATCCTCTGGTAAATATCGATCAGTACCATCCTATGCTCGATATAAATATTACATTTCCGGGCTTTTGGATAGCATCGAGCGTGTCATCTTTGCAGCAAGTGACACCTCGCTCGAATACCAATACAGATTGGAACTGGCGTAAGGCAGATTTTCAGGGTCTATATAGGACTTTGATTGAAATAGACTGGTCTGATTTGTTAACAATAAGCGATGTTAACTGTGCTGTACAGCTGTTCTACGATAAGCTATACGAAATTATAAATCTGTTTGTGCCTATTAAAAAACAATTATCAAACAATCAGCGATACATATATCCAAACTGGTACAACGTAGAAATAATAAAAAATATAAAAAACAAACACTTTCATCATAAGCAATTCAAAAAGAGGCAAAGAATTTAATAAGGCTATGTTTATATATTATAGAGAAAAAGTTAAGAAATTGATTGACTGCGAATACCGGAAATATATGACTGTACTACAAAAAAATATCATTGACGATCCTGTGCAATTCTGGAAATATGTAAAGGAGAAGAAAAACAATAGAAGGTACATAGATACATATATATATGAAAATACTGCAGTGACAGATCAAGCCGCAGCCGATGCCTTTGCTAAATATTTTGCGTCCGTTTTTCATGCAGAGAAACCCGTGCTAAACCCGGATACTGCTGCAAAAGCTGCATATGCACATATACATCGAGATGTGACCTCAGTTTCCATCACGACAGTTGATGAAAAAGATCTGAAGAAGGCAGTGAGACGCCTTAAGCCACGATCGGCTGGTGGGCCGGATGGCATTCCTGTCTTCTTAGTTAAGGACTGTATATCAGTTCTTGGGCGGCCTCTTCTGTATTTGTATAATCTTTCATTGACCCAGTCAAGATATCCTGAGAGCTGGAAGCTATCTCGAGTCACTCCTGTTCCTAAAGGAGACGGAGGCACAAATGTTACTTCTTTCAGACCTATAGCTGTCCTATCCGTTTTTGGTAAGATCTTTGAAGCAATTCTAAGTGATTCCATCAAATGCCAAATCGGTCACCAGCTGCATAATGGTCAACATGGGGTACAGCTCGCTCCACCACCACCAACTTGGTCGCGCATGTAGACTATATCTGCACACAAATGGATAAGCGAAGGCAAGTTGATGCGGCTTACTTTGACTTCCAGAAAGCCTTCGACCTAGTGGATAACGATATACTATTGAAAAAGTTGGCGATTGTTGGATTCGTACCAAAGCTCCTCAATTTTTTTTCTTGTTACCTTAATAATCGACGTCAATATGTGAGGCTCAGTGGATATAACTCTGGAGACTACTTTACTAGGTCAGGAGTGAGTCAAGGTAGTACGTTAGGACCTTTGCTATTCGTGATATTTATCAACGATTTGCCAGATGTTGTTTTGACTTCAGAGTGTCTCCTATTTGCGGATGACCTGAAACTAACTCTGGGTATTGAAACTGAGGCTGATGCCATGACATTACAGAGAGATATTGATGCTGTGTCTATATGGAGTCAAGAAAACCACCTTCCGTTCAATAATCTCAAATGTAAAATAATAACTTTCACGCGAAAATCACAGCCCATTATTGTTAATTATAAGTTGACTGACGCTCCTTTGGAAAGAGTTATAGAGGTTAGGGACTTAGGATTACTATTAGATTGCAAATTAGATTTTCACACGCACATCAACAAAATTTGTAAGTCAGCGCACAAAATGTTATGGTTTGTCATAAGGACTGCGTCACAGTTTGATAATACACGGGTCGCAAAAGTATTATACAATGCTTATGTGCGCAGTAAATTCGAGTACGGTGCTGTTATCTGGAATCCTTACGAGAAATACGTTCTAATGATTGAAAAATACAACGTAAATTTGCTCGATGGATATATAAGAAACAGTACGGATACTATCCCTACTTATACCCTTCCTTATTCGTGTCTGGTATGGTGGACATTGAAACGTTGAAATTTAGAAGGGCAATGTCTCAAGTTATGCAATATCTGTCCATAATTCACAATAGGATTGATAGTCCCCAAATACTAGAGCGTGTCCGCATCTTGGTCCCTGGGAACGTGTCAGCAAACTCGCAGGGACAGGTGGCGCCGCGGCGCCGCCCGCGACTGCTGGAGCCCCCCCGCGCACGTACCGAGCGCGCTCGTCAACGCCACCAACCGCGCACTCCGCATTATTGGGGACATACTTGCACAGCACCACGAGCTAGACTTATTTGCCGATGGATTAGGACATTTGTATAAAGAAATTCAAATAATTTTAAATAAATTCTAGCCATCAAACTTACATATATTGTTTTCATAATTAATTATTATAATTGCTAGTTGCGTATTGTTTTTCTTATTTTTTTTTAAATTATTATTATTGCTATTTTATTTTAATATTAATGTTATTTATGGACTCAGATTGTATTTTTTATGATTTTTTTTCTATGATATTATTGATGTATTGTTAATTAGGATATTGTAAAATAATTTTGCTATTACCTATATAATGACGAGGATGTGTAATACCGAATTGTTAATCTTATAAGCGTTTTGGATGTGTCATCTGTTAGCTTGTAAGATGAAATGAAATAAATAAATAAATAAAATTGAAAGTTTGAAGATAATTGTGAATAATTTCAAAATGATTTCAACGTTATTCCTCATTCCCTTTTTTTCCTTTAGTACATTCTACTTAGTTTATTTAATTTTGTCACCTTCGGGTAGTTATAAAGTATTCTCATCTGGTTGGGCTGAATAAATGTATAAAAGGATATAGTAAATAAATATACATAAATATATATATATATATATATATATATATATATATATATATATATATATATATATATATATATATATATATATATATAATAAATATATATATTTATTTATTTATTTATATACCATGAATAAATATAATACCATGAACAAATAAAAGCCGGTCACCTCGTGAGCCAGGTCCAGATATTTTGTTTTCTTATCTGTTTCAGCTTTCACGAGGTTCTCGTCATACGGAATGGTAATGTCGACCAAAAATATCCTTGACTGTGCCCGGTCCATCAGCACAATATCAGGCTTATTCGCAAGAATAGTCCTGTCTGTGATGATGGCCCGGTCCCAGTAGAGCCTGGCGCGGTCATTTTCGAGCACGGCTTCCGGTATGTACTTATAATAAGGCAGTTTCCGATCCACGAAACCGTATTTCAGAGCGAGCTCCTGGTGTAGAATCCTGGCTACTAGATTGTGTTTGTGCAAGTACTCAGAGTTAGAAAGAGCAAAACAACCGGAATTGACATGCCTAAGTGACTCACCAGGATGGCGACAAGCTCGACAGATGTCGACGGCGCCATCTTTTAGGATGTATCTCCGATAGTTGTTGGTCTTAATAACCTGATCCTGTATCGCACAGACAAAACCCTCGGTTTCCCCCAAGAGGTCACCGAAGCGTAGCCAGTGAAGGGAGGCGACCGCATCTACGAATGGCTCATGTAGAGCCTTGTAGAACCTCCCATGGAGCTCCTTCTCCTTCCATACGGTCTCACAGTTGGAAATGCACTGTACTGCCGGGTCTTGCCATTGCTCGTTGGCTAAGGATAGAGGGGTAAGCCCTTTATCGCAAGAAATTACGTCATTATAGAATGGATCTACCGATCTCGTCAGAAAATAATTACGGAGGTTGCACACTTCGCGATTATGCATAACGCGACGATCTCGGATGGTGCATCCTATGGGAAGTCATAACAGTGCGGACTTTTCTATCCAGAGCGTTCAGTTGGGTCTGAGTCCACCTGAGTATGCCAAAGGTATACATGAGGACAGGCATGACCGAACCGTTATATGCCTGTGTCTTATTCACGCCGGACAAAAGGCTGTTAAGCGCTTTGGTCAAGCGTGCATAAAACAGATCGCAAACTGATTGTTTCATGTCCGCCTCATCGAGACCTATATTTTGTGACATACCCAGGTATCGGTATGTTTCAGCCTCGGAAAGGGTCCTTAAGTTGATGGGCATAGGTAAGTCTATGCCCTCAGAGTTAACTACCCTACCCCTCTCAACATGGAGGACCGCACACTTATCCGTCCCCAGCTCCAATCTAATAGAATTGCTAAAATCACAAGTGATGTTTAGCAATTCTATAAGATGGGAGCGACTGGAGGCGAATAACTTGAGATCATCCATATAGAAAAGGTGGGTCACTTTTGTACCTCCTTTCCGAAGCTGAAATCCCCTTCCGGAGCCCTCCAGTAAAGTACTGAGAGGGTTCAGAGAGAGGCAAAACCAAATTGGACTCAAACAGTCGCCCTGGAAGATACCCGTTCTTATCCTTATGTGGTCCTCCGCAGCCGTCATCCGCTCGCCTAAATCACATCGTACTTCACTGCCCCATAAACTGCTCGAGGAAGTCTCTAACTGTACAGTCAACCTTGTACAGCTCGAGGACCCTCTTCAGCCATCTATGAGGCACCAAGTTGAATGCCTTTCTGTAGTCTATCCAGGCGGCGGAGAAGTTCCGACGGTTGCCTTTAACCACCTTGCCAATGACCGCGTCAATGAGGAGTGGTTCCTTGGTTCCAGGACCGCCGCCCTGACATCCATTTTGAGCGCGCGACATCACCTGATTTGAGTTCAGGTGACGAGTGATTCTCGCGCTCAAAATGGATGTTAGTTAGTGTCTTGTATATGGTAGGTAGGCACGTGATGGGGCGGTATTTGCTCGGGTCTGTGTAATCCTGATCTTTAGGAACCAAATGAGTGATCCCAGTAGTGAAGAGGTTCGGGAGCGACTTCTGGTCGAGAGCCTTTTGAAACTGTCGGGCGAGCACAGTGTGCTACACCACGAACCCCTTCAGCCAATAGTGATGCAGCCCGTCGAGTCCCGGACTTTTCCAGTTCGGGGCCCTATAAACCTCCTCAGCTACGTCGTCCGGCATTATGATGACGGGGTCCATAGGCATAACATTTGCATACTGGCTCGCCACAACTTCTGTCCAAGGGCCCTCGCTGCGGTTTACGGGCTCTGACCACAGGCCACGCCAGAATGCGACAGCGTCGGCCTATTTCGGTGCTTGGCGCGTTCCATGTACCATTGGTCGCTCCAAAGATTTATAGAGTCTCTTCTGATCACTCTGGAAGAGACGATTCTAGTTGAACCGTGTCGACGTCTCGGTATATCGCCGAATCCGCTTTCCCCAAGCAGCGATTCTCTGTTTCAGGTCGTCTGTGCGCTCCGTCAGTTTGTGCGTAATATCCGGCTTGGGCAAACTGAAGTTTGTCCCAGCAAACGCCATCCTGACGGTGCGCAAAATTCTTGGCCTGTTATTGCCCGACCTGAAGCTTGACAGTCTGCCGATGAGGGCTCTTGCCTTTGCCATACGGTCTTCAATTCTTTTTCTCCAGGCTGGGATGGCGCTACTTTGTTTAGAAGCACGTCAGCCGTGGGTAGCTTGGCGCCAATAATACGGCATACTGCCAGTGCGGCGCCAAAAAGAATTGAGTTTGTATCGCAAAGGTCCCGGCTGGTTTCCAAAAAGGTCACCAGCATTGGGCTTAGAGCCTTCACGACAGCCTGATTCCGCTTGCTTAGGGGTATGCGGGGAAGTCGTGGTCAATTCTCGAGAGGCGTACTGCGCGTTTCCCTAATCACCTCTTCCAATATGCTCCTCATTTGCTCTTGTTCCTGGGCGACTATTCCATCGTCGTCTGAGTCAACCACAAGGTGATCTACGGTGGCGTCTACGTGTGCGGGTTGCTTTGCAACTCTTAGAGCCGCATCTCCTGTCGTAGTATTTTCATTCGACGAGGGAATAGCCTCACGTCGTAGGCGTCCGAGTTCGGCGTCATCAAATATTTTTGAGGGCATAATGTACCGAACTCGGTCTGCCAGGCATCCTAGCCCGGTACGCAAAACCTCCAATTTCTCCCCCTTTCGCTCTAAAATACGCCTGCAATACGTTTGAATTCATTTTCTTCGTCCAACGCATGCGGCGTACTCCACCAGCGACGGGTGTCGTTTGCTGAGTTCGGGAGGACCCTGCCGACACCAAGCCATCTGGTGGGGATGATGGATACGAGGGGCTACGAGGTAGTCGTGCAGCCCCTCGCGCTTGGCTGGCGGTCCGCATGCTGTCACGTCCAGTGCCAGCTCCAGACGCGCCCTGGCGACCTCCAGGCAGCGGCCCTATGCGCGTTCCTCGTTATGCCATCATCCATAAAATGGGCGTCAATTAACGGGAGACGCCCAGGCCCGGAACCGTTTAATGGTGTGGCCGTAAGCACAAACGGGCCTTTGCACCCTCAATTCTGCCGAGGCACGGTGTTCACACCTCTTGGCAAGGCGCTGACTGACTGCGCCGACGTAGCAGTTTTGTCACTTAACTGTTACGTCAGCGGGCGATGGGGTCATCACTTCCCTACGCCATTATTAATTTTGTCCTATTATTATTTAGTAATTATTTGCTCCATGTTATGTTAATTTTCCTTTATTTTTATTCTATCTTGCCATTGCTACGTTGTTGAGCCATGCTGCAGCTATATAGTTGTATCACGAATAGTTTGGCTTGACTGGAGAAGGACCACGCCATCACTGAATACCGGCGTAAAATAGCAGCTAAATGCTGCTGTGTTTCATATGGTGAGTGTAGAGAACCGGAAACCTTTTACTGGAAACGGGGCATTCCATTTTAATCCTCAGAGGTAACAACGCATCTGCATTTTTATTCTTAATCGGGAATAGATGTAGATGTCTATGGGCCATTGCACCCACTTACTAATAGATAGACTGTGTGCTCGTTTGTCACAATTATTCTATACAAAAAATGTTAAGCGTATGGTGGCGACGTAAGAAAATCCATTACCTCATTATTTCATCTTAAGTATATTGAAAGTACATACTATATGTTATTTATTAATTAAAAGGTTGTAAGCGACGCCTATGGCAAAGTTTGCATAGCTACCGATACATGGCAGTACAACTATCCTATCCTATACTACATAAAATAACTAAATAGGCAATAAACAGCGCCAAAGGTGTGAGGATCCAGACCAGACAGCAATACCAGGTCTCTGGAGCATATGGCAATTTCTCCTTAAAACAGGACGGGGTAATAACCAGCACTGAATCTGTGGACGGTTACGGGCTGATGACGAGAGCACTATAATGGCTTGATTTGTCCTAAATTTAACAAAAGCCTTCATAAGCGCACTTGTAGTAAAGATCTACTACGTTTGGGCGGACTTATATGCTAATAAGAGTCGATCGGCAACGAGTACGACAAAGAACACATCCCCATAGGTAAGATGTAATGTATAGTAAACATTTTAATTAATTTGTTAACTTCTGCGACTCTAGGGAACCACAGGACTGATGCGGCGGTGGTGGGACCGCAAGTAGAAGTAGAACTGTAGACTAACACTATGTTTACGGATTTTATCACGTTTATTTACTTATTTTTAATTCCCGACGTTTCGGGTGCTTTACAGCAACCCATGGTCACGGGGACTGTGATATTTGACGTCCCGATGTCATAGTTAGCCCGGGTACCTTCAGTTTTTGAATATTATTTTTGGTTCGATCTTCACAGAATGAGCTTACAGAAGCTTACAGCTTCTTGAAGTTTTGCAGTGATACGCGAATTAACAATAAGTAAATTAAACGCGATAAAATCCGTAAACATAGTTTTATTCAATTATAAGAAATTATGGAACTGTCACCACTAGAATTGGTTGTGATTAGGATTTCGAATAAATTTTTTTTTACCACGTTTTTATTAACTCGCTATCGTGTATGTCTGTTCGGGTTGAATTTAGTAATTGATTTTAAACTAACTTCCCGATAAGCTAGAGACCTGAAGTTTAACTCAGAATCGGATGACAATATAAGGATATGAAAAATATCACTTATTTATTCCAGGTAGTACAAATTAATAATAGATCCCAAGTAGTTTCCAGCTGAATATAACAGCTGAAGTATTATATTTTCCCACTGTATTCTATTTCATTCATGTCTTTATCCGAACTACAGAGTTCCAAGGCATGTAACAAGAGACGTTACTTGGTTGAATATCACTGATGAAACGGCTTATTTCTACATGTATATAATATAATATGTGTATAATATAAGCTTACACAAAACATGCTTCTTTAGTGATTATAGTAGATATAATTTATTGTCCTTTCTGTAATAAAAAGGTCTGCTATAAAAAGATCTTACGCCGCACTGTATGAGTAAGGCACCTTGAGTAAGGAAGCGATTATTCTTTTCAATTTAGACTCCTATTATTTTATACAAAAAATCATGATATATGATACGTTTTTATTTTTATTGTAGTTTTTTTTTAATGTCTTCTTGTTGTAAAGGTGCTTTTAATTACTATATTCCTTTTATAAACGTAAAGGTAATAAACGGGCGCAAAGTCGAATGTAAGTAAATACTGTGGCCCGTAGACACCTATATCTATACACGCTTAAAAACGAAAATGCAGATGTGTTGCCACCCCTAAAAAGCAACATGGAATGCCTCTAAAACAGTAAAAAAAATATCTGGTTTTCGTTACGCACCTTTTTAAAGCAGCAGCAATATTTTCAGTTTAAGTTTGGCGATCAATCAAAGACATTTCCTATAATTAATTTTTCGCCTGCAGTTTTCCCCATTATTATGAGTTGAACGAAAAACGTTATGTCTGTCATGCTTAACCATATGACCTGGATACTACAATTTTTCCTACTTGACAGTACATAAAAGTCTCTCCTTGTTAATTATTTGTATGTCGTGTAGAAATATTCTTAAGAGAATGTATATCTAGGCTGTAAGAAATTTGACGAATGGATTTTAATGATCTTAAGTTTGTTAAATTTGTTGTTCAGTTGTTAATATTATTAATTTATAGAAAATAGGGCAGTGGTAGACATCCAATGCATCTTTAAAAAAATTGATTTAGTGTCACTTCCAGGGAGGAAACATAGGAATTGGTTTGTATGGACTAAACGCCGCCCGGATATCTTCTTAACATTGCTTGTCTTCAACATCTCAGCAATTTTCCAAAATTTAAACTAATGAATTATGTTCTACAGTATCAAATATCATCATGCTCAATTACAACGTGGTAGAGCCATGCTGCAGCTATATTTGGAGTATAGTTGTAGCACGAATGGGTCGGCTCGACCGGGGAAGGACCACGCTCTCACAGAATACCAGCGTAAAATAGCAGCTTAACGCTGCTATGTTTCGTATGGTGAGTGTAGAGAACCGGAGACCCTTTTTACTGGAAATGAGGCATTCCATCTTAGTCCTCACGGGTGACAACGCATCTGCATTTTGTTTGATGTATATGTCTATTGGCCGCAGCAACCACTTACCATCAAGTGGACTGTGTGCTCGTTTTTCACCTTTATCCTAAAAAAAAACATTAGGCTTTTCGTTGTTTTTGAAAGCCAAAAAACAGAGAATTAGGAAATTTAATACTTAGTTATACTGTTACGATAGTAGTATGCCCGTTTCTTTCAACCACAGTTATTCAATAAGTTATATTATATTGGTTTCAAATTATGAAAGTATAAATTTTTAAATATTCTATAAATTATCATTGTGAAAATTTAGTTCATAATATATCTTTCACACTTGGTGTACTAAAACATAAAAGATATCTGTTCTACTGGAACTTAACATGCTATACTGTTAGTGAGTCGTGAATTGTTTACGGGCTGCTAAACAAAAGCATAATTTCAGCACTTAAATGTGCAATATATAAATAGTAGAAACCAACTTGCTTACTGGAATAAATTGAAATTTGAATAATAGGTAGAAGCAAACTTTAAAGAACTAAAAATAATAAAATAATTTCTACATAATAGCTTCAGAAGTCGGTGCTAAAATAGTTCTAAATTCATAAGCTTTTAGCACTATTTTAGCACCGATTATTATATGGTATTATTTTAAGTACTTTAATGTCAGATTTATCATTATTTTTTTAAGTTTAACTTTCACATTCGACCTTACGACATTCCTTAGTGAACTCTAACCCTTTTAAGAGGGCTAAGGAATGTCATTAGCTTGAATGTCATCCAAACATATAGTTACAATAAAAATAGCATTCCCTATGTTTCTTCAAATTTAAATGGGAAAATTTAAATCGTTCACAATTTACGGTATCAGGTAACATATATACGAAAAAAGAACGTACAGTCAAATTGAGAACCTCCTCCTTCTTTAAAGCCGGGTAGAAAGAACTTTCAACTAATAATAGATAGACTAAATTGAATAAACGCATGTTAATCCTCTACTGTTGCAGACGTACTTAAAGTTAAAGTTACAGCCTATATACGTTCCACTGCTGGGCACAGACCTCCCGTCATTTCTGAGAGGGTTTTAGGGCAAGGAAATGTACGCCGCGCTGCCCCAATGCGTGTTGGCGAACTTCATATGTCTTAGAATTTTTTCTTTCTTATTTCTCAGACATGCAGGTTTCCTCACGATGTTTTCCTTCACCGCCGAGCACTTGGTAAATCAGCACTTAACATTGCAATTAACAATTTCATTGGTGCCGGCGGGGATCGAGCCCGGGTTGTTCACGTACTGTGAAATTTACAGCGAGCGCTAACCATCTGAGCTACCACGGCTCGGCAGACGTATTTAGATGTAAGAAATATGGTGGTCAATAACAACAGAGTTAAAAAATAACCAAATATTGCACAAAAATTATTTTTATAGAATAAGGATGACAAACGAGCACACTGTCCACCTGATAGTAAGTGGATGTTGTGGCCAATAAACGTTCATCTGTCCTCTATTGTTCGCGACGGCAAAAAGTGCTTAAAAACATAGTGATTAAAAAGCAATATTAAAAGTGTAATTAGGAAAAATATTTGTGACAAACCAAAGTAAAAGCTGCAATAGTGTCATTTTACAACATGTTTACAACCCTTAGTATTATAATATATAGCATCGTTTTGTAATAGTTAAGAAAATAACTCTTATTTGTACAAACAAAAAGTCGACCAATCAGAGCGCGACACGTTATAAAACATTCTGGGCATTGCGTAATATTTAGACCCGAAAATGATGGAAATAATTTTTATACTCTAGAAGAATTGTAAACATGGTATTTAATTAGATTAAGGTTTATAGATTAAGGAAATAAAAGAATATTTGGCGTGATGAAACTTATTTCCTACTTATAGTAAAATTAAAGAATTAATGTACCCAAATATTGTGAAAATTTGGGATATTTTTGTTAATAACTTCTTACATTGATAATATATTAAGAAACCTTTATGGTATGCTAATAGACAACTAAATTTCCGATTTAACAATGTATAGTACATTAGTGTAAGAATTAATCGTGTATAGAAAAAAAATTAATTTAAGACAATTGTATAGTGAAAATGTTAAACAATAAAGAGGCAAAACGGACAATGGCAAGCGGCTCATTTTAAAGTAAAGCTCGAGTCTACCTTAGGGCCTCGGAGCCCAGTAACATTGTAGTACCTGAAGTGACTAGTAGCAGAACCAAGTAGTAGCTAAAGTGACTAGTAGCAGAACCAAGTAGTACCTGAATATAGAACATAGTGAATAGTAGCTAGTAGCATAGTAGCTGATAATAGCAGCTAGTAACCAGTGATAGTAATAGCTAGTTGTATACGTAGTAGCTGATAATAGCAGCTAGTAAATAGTGATAATTGTAGCAGCCAGGCTAATCAACCAAAAACGGTAGTAAATAATGTTACCCTGCTGCTACCATAACGCAGAAGGTGAAGGTCTGAAGAAAACATTTATTTACAAATTACCCCCGGCTACTGAGATACTGCGGACTGCATATCGATGCGTGATAATATGACGTATATATTTAACGTTCTAATATAGAAACAAGAAACAGTCGCAAATATCATCAGCGCCGCATCGTCTTCACACGCCGGCTATCTTCACGAATCCGTCGACCATTTTCGAGCCGTTTCTTCAACGCCGCAGCTTCGCTTCTTCTTGCTGTTCCGGAGATGTGTCCCACGCCGCCGCCGCTCGCCGATTACGCGTGCGCGTTTTTTTTTTTTTTTGCGCCCAATGCAAGGACACCTCCGGTAGCGGGGAGGAGGTGGTGAATGCTCTGGCATACCACGTAGCCGGCTGCGTGGTTATGTGGGACTCACTTTGAAGAAGTGCCTACCCACTAAACACCACCTTGGGATCGACATTAGCCCGAAGGCTGTACAGTCGCATCTGAGACGACCTCCCTCGGGGAGAGGAGAGGCGTGGGGCACAACCGTCCGGGGACAGAAGCGCGGATCAACCAACACAGCCGCAAAGTGCGACGGTGCTGGAGAAATGTGAGTGGGAATCGCATGTGCGAGAACTGACTGCCAGCGGCGTGGCGGATGGGGACAGGAGGGCAGGCACCACCGTCCAACGGCAAGTGCGGACGCACAACACAACCGCACGGGGCGGCTGGCGGAGACGGGAGGCCTCACCGTCGCCCGAACCCATATTCATGGGCACGGAAACACGGCGACGGCGAGACTAGCTAGCACAACCGCACGGGCACGGCTGTGCTAGCCGAGCGGGAGGGCAAAACTCGACCGTGCAAGGACGGGAGTGTGGGAGGGCACCCAACCGTACATGGACGGAAGAGCGGTCAGCCAACGCAACCGCACGGGGGCGGCGGCGCCAGCCGAGGGGACGGGACGGGACTGACGTTCTATTCTAAGAAACTGTGCCGACCGAGGGAGAAGACCCGTACGGGGACGGGTGCTCGGTCAGCGGCGGACCCCGCAAGCACACGACCGCTCGGGAGCGACGGCGCAAGCGGAATGTGTTTTTGTGTGCGTGCGCGTCGGACTGCATCGTTTATATAGTCCCGTCCAGCAACGCAGCTACGAGAAGCTATCTACGCGTCTTACGCCGGCAAATGGAGCGCGACATATAATAGTTGTATATAATATTGTAATTGATTAATTTCATTGGTCAAAATGTAGAAATTCTAATTGGCTAAATAAATAAAAGATATTGCTATTGGGTAACTAGGGATGTAGCTGAATATAAATATAGGCAGGGTTCACTAAATAAACACCTTCATTCGCCTGCACATAGTAAGACATATCAAGAAAATAGTTTCATTCCTCCGCTCCTAGACCACTCGGAGTCTGTTAATAGTGGACACCATTCACCACTATTACATTGGTGACCCCGTTACGAACACCGATAAGGAAGATCCCTGCAAGAATAGTAGAAAAATATCAAGGAGGACTTCAGTATATATAAAATCATTGTACTCAAGACGTCATTATGGAGCGAGAAGCGAAGAAATCCGACGCATATACATCAAACCCGGCCAAGGAACAAGAAATCGCCGGTATATCTCTATCGTTGAGAATACCACCGTTTTGGAGAGATAAACCTCGACTTTGGTTCGTCAGTTTTGAAGCCGTAACGAACGATTTAAAGAAGAGTCAAGCGCAACTAGCACAAATGGTGATCGCCCAACTTGAGAAACAAGACATCGAACATATTTCGGACCTGTTGTACAACCCACCGGCATCCGACCAGTATAATTCGCTGAAGCATCGTCTGATCTCTGCATATGAAGAATCCGACAGTTGCCAGCTACAGAAACTTCTATCAGAAATAGAACTTGGAGACCAGAAGCCCACACAACTCCTACGCAGAATGCGTATTTTGGCGCGAGATAAAGTCCCAGATTCGACGCTACGACTAAAGTGGGTAAACCACCTACCCCCACATGTTCGATCGGTACTAGCAGTGAGTGAAACATTCAGCACGCAGACGAAGCTCGACGAACTGGCACTCCTGGCAGACAAGATGATCGAAAACAACAGTAGCTCATACATATCGATGATCGAAGGCACTTCAACCAAGGCCAATGATACCCAGTTTCTTCTCGAAGAAATTCGGAAGCTATCATTCAAGTCGCTGCGCTCAAAGCTTCCCAGCATCAAACCTGTAACCAGCAACAGTACAACCAGCGCAATCAGCAACATCGAAGATCACCTTTTCGTCGCAACCGCTCTGCAAGTAGAAGTCGAACAAGGTCAAGAACAAGATCCCTTACTGCTACTATCATCGACGTTTCGGTTCCGAGGCAAGAAAATGCACAACACCGTGTACATTCAAAATGAAAATATGAAGTCGGAAAACTAACTAATACGCTTGATGCGACGGGATCCAGCGTAACAGAAAAGTCCTACCGTCTTTTGTCACCGATAAAAAGCAAGCTTACCTTCCTTATCGACACCGGAGCGAATATCTCAGTTTTACCGCCGAGTCAAAGACAAAGATGAAGCCATTGATTTTCAACTCTACGCAGCAAACAATACGGTGATTCCTACATATGGAGAAAAACAATGGAACTAGATTTAAACCTACGCCGACCATTCAAATGGAGATTTATCGTCGCTAAAGTCAGCAAACCAATCATCGGTGCTGATTTTCTTCAACATCACCAGTTGATCGTCGACATCAAAATAGAAGAATTATCGACGGAAAACCAATCTTGCATCTCAGTCTTTCGTCCAAGCAACCAATCAGCCCACAATAAGAAGCATAGACGTTCAACAATCGTATCACAAGATCCTTGAAGAATATCCTGGAATCACAAGAATAACTTCGATGAAATTAACACCGAAGCACAACGTTGAGCATTTCATCGAAACCAATGGACCACCACTTCATTGCCGTGCACGTCCAATCGCACCACATCGATACGAGCAAGTTCGAAAGGAATTCGAAAACATGATCGAGCAAGGAATATGCCGTCCAAGCAAAAGCCCTTGGTCATCACCACTTCACGTTGTACCAAAGAAGAATGGAGAATTACGAGTTTGTGGAGATTACAGAAGACTGAATTCTATTACCACTCCTGACCGCTACCCAATACCGCGAGTCAAGGATTTCACTCATCAACTGTCAGACAAGACTATATTCTCCACCATCGATCTCAACCGAGCTTACCAACAAATAAAAGTACGCGATGAAGACATAGAGAAGACAGCAATAATTACTCAATGGGATTATTCAATTTCCAAGAATGACTCAGGACTGAAGAACGCTGGTCAAACCTTTCAAAGATTCATACACGAAGTACTTCATGGACTGGATTTCGTTTTCGCATTCATTGATGATCTCCTTGTTGCAAGCTCTGATAAAGAAACGCACGAAACCCATCTACGCACCGTGCTACAGCGATTAGAAGACAATGGAATCACAATCAACCCTTCGAAATGCATATTTGGACAACAAGAAGTTCAATTTCTTGGTTTCACCGTCAGCAAGGAAGGAATCAAACCGCCTACTGAAAAGTCAGAGCAATCATCGATTATGCGAAACCAAAACAATGGAAGAACTAAGGCGTTTTCTTGGGATGATTAATTTTTACAGAGAACACATTCCTAAAGCCGCTGAAATCCAAGCACCACTTCACGCTTACCTTCACAACACGAAGAAAAAAGATAAAACGTCAATCGGATGGAACGATGAAGCCACGAAGGCATTTGAAGCTTGTAAAGTTGCGATCCAAAATGCAGCTTTGCTCGCTCACCCATCACACGAAGCAACCCTTGCTATCTTCAGCGACGCTTCCGATCTCTCAGCAGGAGCTGTACTCCAACAATACATCAATGGGAAATGGCAACCACTTGGCTATTTTTCGAAGAAATTCTCCGATACTCAACGTAACTACAGTACATTCGACCGAGAGTTACTCGCTATCTACATGGCTATCAAGCACTTCAAAAAAACGTTCGAGGGTCGAAACCTGATCGTTTTTACCGACCACAAGCCATTAACATATGTACTTCAGAAGAAACCATCATCATCGGAAACACCACGACGAGCAAGACAACTCATTTTCATAAGCGAATTCACTACCGACATACGTCACATCAGTGGGAAGGACAACATAGTCGCCGACGCACTCAGTCGCATACCAATCGATAGTGTAACATGCCCTACATCAATCGACTATCACAAGATCGCCGAAGCACAAGACAGAGATAGCGACAACATCAAACATCTATCGAAGCAAAGTAACTTGACCATCAAGCAAGTTACAATGCCAATGACGCATCTACCTATCTACTGCGAAGCATCAACGTCAACCATGCGACCATACCTACCAGAAGAATGTCGTCGCGAAGTCTTCAATGCACTACACAACATCAGTCATCCAGGTGTTAGAGCAACCAGAAAACTCATCACTGGAAAATTCTTTTGGCCTTCAATACAAGTGGATGTTGGCAACTGGGCGAAGCAATGCATTCAATGTCAAAAATGCAAAGTACAAAGGCATACATCAAGCAGCCTAGATTCATTTCCACCTACGGAGAGATTCGAACACCTGCACGTTGACATCGTTGGACCATTACCTACTTCACCGCAAGGACATCGTTACCTCGTAACAATGATCGACAGAACAACAAGATGGCCAGAAGCAGTACCTACCGATGATACATCAGCTGAATCCGTCGCGAAAATAATTTATGAAAATTGGATTACTCGTTTCGGATCACCTAAAACCATCACAACGGATCAAGGAAGAAACTTCGAAAGCAACCTATTCCTCAAACTTCTTCAAACTATGGGAATACAGAAGACACGTACAACGGCATACCATCCTCAATCAAACGGAATAGTCGAACGATGGCATCGAACATTGAAGACCGCACTCAAAACTCGTTTATCTCAACATACAAAGTGGATTGATGAGCTACCTACAGTGCTACTTGGACTACGAGCAACACCGCGTACAGACACTAGTCTTAGCGCCGCTCAGCTAACCTACGGCTGCAGCATAAGACTACCGTGTGACTTCTTCACTTCAACATCGTCAAATAATCAAGAAATGAATTACGATTTTGTAACTCAACTGAGAATCAATCAACAAAGTCTTATCGTCGAAACGCGCATCATCACACAGAAATAATAAATCAGTATTCATTCATCAAGATTTGAAAACATGCAAGCAAGTTTTGTAAGAAACGACGCAGTGAAGAAACAATTTCAACCTACCTACGATGGACCGTATGAAGTATTAGAGCGAAATAGCAAGACTTTTAAATTACAAGTACCCGGAAGGAAATCTACAATTACATCGATCGACCGACTAAAGCCTGCCTATATTATTAACGAGGATACTTCAGAGGATTCATCATCATCATCATCATCATCTCAACCACCAGCGAGGAAGCTTGAAAACCCATCACCTACATCAACCCAGATAAAACCTATTTTAAAAATTACGAGCCATGGGCGAGTCGTCAAGCCTCCGGTACGCTTTCGCTAGGGGGAGAGTGATGTAGCATATGTAGATAGTACTAGTAGTAGTAAGTTACTACCGAACAACTTGAAGAAATAGTCAACTGAAGAAATCATGTTAAGAATATAGTGACCAACCGATAGTGAACAACCGATATAGAACAACCGTAGTTGACCAACCGTATTCAACAACTGTGGTCGATAACCAATAGTCAAAAGATTTCCGTCGAACCGCTGGCCACTGCCTCGCCATTTGTATACTACAGTTCGTGCATTTTGATTGAACCTCAGTTCACAGTACCCCAGCCGCACCCACAAAAACGGCAGTAGTAGTATCCACCGGAACCTATAGGTGTAGGACGTTAGCGACTCGCGGAGTATCTTCGACAACATTTACTCCCGAGTTTCGCCCGTCCGGCACATCTATTAAGAATCAAAATGCAGATGCGTTATCACCCTTGAGTACTGAACTATATAAAACAAACAGCAATAAGTCGCTATTTTACGCTGGTATTCTGTGGGAGTGGTGCTATAATGATAATATGCAGCATGACTCTACCACTTTCAAATTAATTCTTGTTATTATTATAATATATATTAATCATTAATAACTGAGCTGAGATTCCTTGTATTCATTATTTCCTTTACTAATACATGACGTATAACGTCGCGTGACTACGCATCTAATAAACTTTGTTTGTACATTTCAGCGCGATAACGGTGTTTTTGTTCATTAAAATAAATTAGCCACAATTTTCTATAAATTACGGTAAGAATATATTATCCTGATTATTGTAATTATCTGAAATTCTATCAAGAGTAATATATTAAAAATCTTATAATAGTATCCTTTAGATGCGTTTTTTATCTCTTCATCGTCAGTCAGAATTAATCCACATTTACATTTCCCTTGAAATCAGATTTTTAATGGGATTAAGGTGAAACAAGCACACAATCCATCAGATGGTTTGTGTGCTTGTTTCTCACCTGAGGATTCTGAAGCTCATAGACATCTCCATTTATCCTCGACTAAGGATCAAAATGCTGATGCGTTGTTACCTCCGAGGACTAAAATGGAATGCCTCGTTTTGTAGTGAAAAGGGTCTCTGGTTCTCTATACTCAACATAAGATATACAGCATCTATAAGCTGCTGTAATTAATGATTTATTAATAGAATCAGGAGTTACTTTGCGGAAATCCATTATATTAAAGTTGTAAATATTTACTTTGCCAATATCCGCTTAATCAAATAAAATGATGTGTCTTACCTAGTTTGAAGAGCACCTCCCGCCCTCCCTCAATTGCGTGCACTATCCCCGTCACACTTATCCCAGCACCACTACTCCCACCACCACTACACTAGGAAAGACACACCACCGATGACAATACGACACGTGTTTCGCCTCTACACGAGGCATCTTCAGGTGTAGTAGACTCTACGGTGGCTGACCGCTAAGTGAGCGGCGAGCCAAAAATAGCTGCTATTTATAAGACTCGCCGACGCAACCGCTCCCCACTTAAGTAGTGAGCGAACGCGTCATGCGATAAAACATGCGACCAATCACCACCTGACGTACGCAGCAGCCTGCTATTAAATTAATAACAAGCCGCTGCGAAACGCCCGCCTACCCTCCAACCACGCAACCAATCGCTAATCACCGTGAAGGTGACGAACGACCATATTGCGAGGCTGTCCGTTATTGGAGAGCAGGTTTAAAGATGTTTAAGAGAGGTGAGTTAGAAACATTTGTTTGTTCATTCAGCAGTGCAATATTACTATTTTTATTTTTTAGTATCTCCAACTGTTCCAGCACACACAGTCGCAGCCGTTTATTACAAGTATGTAAGACTTTAAAGGAGTGGTCGTTGGCCAGGTTGTGTCCAGTGTCCAAGAGATGTTTAGCGAAATGGGATTTATCGGGATTGCAATTCCTGTACGCGGCTAAATGCTCTTTGTAACGTGTCCCGAAGTTGCGACCAGTCTGACCCACGTAAACGGTGTGGCGTAATTTCCTCGACTTAACAATAACGAGAAAGGAGTCGTTGCACATTTTCCAAATTTACCGAAAGCCAACTCATACCGACACGGTCATTCCCGCGTCATCGTGTCATCCCTGGCAACATAAATTAGCCGCTTTTTATTGTTATATTAATCGTTTGTTTACTGTCCCATTAAGTAAAGAAAATTATTTAAAAGAGCTTAACGTAATTTATCAAATTGCGGTCTCTAATGGTTTTTCAAAAAATCTCATTAACAATTTAATTAAAAAGAAAGAAAAGCATGCCGTCCGTAATTCTCTGTACGCGGTTCAACCTCAAAGTGTTCGTCGATATGTGAGCAGTTTGACCTACTTAGGCTCCATATCTGAAAAAATAGCTAATACTCTTCGACGGAGCGGCGTGTACGTTGCGTTCAAAACAAACAATTCTCTTAGGAACATCTGTAATAATAAAGATAAGTTAGATATTCGTCAAAAGTCGGGTGTTTATAAACTTGTTTGTGACGAATGTCACGCAGTTTACGTGGGTCAGACTGGTCGCAACTTCGGGACACGTTACAAAGAGCATTTAGCCGCGTACAGGAATTGCAATCCCGATAAATCCCATTTCGCTAAACATCTTTTGGACACTGGACACAACCTGGCCAACGACCACTCCTTTAAAGTCTTACATACTTGTAATAAACGGCTGCGACTGTGTGTGCTGGAACAGTTGGAGATACTAAAAAATAAAAATAGTAATATTGCACTGCTGAATGAACAAACAAATGTTTCTAACTCACCTCTCTTAAACATCTTTAAACCTGCTCTCCAATAACGGACAGCCTCGCAATATGGTCGTTCGTCACCTTCACGGTGATTAGTGATTGGTTGCGTGGTTGGAGGGTAGGCGGGCGTTTCGCAGCGGCTTGTTATTAATTTAATAGCAGGCTGCTGCGTACGTCAGGTGGTGATTGGTCGCATGTTTTATCGCATGACGCGTTCGCTCACTACTTAAGTGGAGAGCGGTTGCGTCGGCGAGTCTTATAAATAGCAGCTGTTTTTGGCTCGCCGCTCACTTAGCGGTCAGCCACCGTAGAGTCTACTACACCTGACGATGCCTCGTGTAGGGGCGAAACACGTGTCGTATTGTCATCGGTGGTGTGTCTTTCCTAGTGTAGTGGTGGTGGGAGTAGTGGTGCTGGGATAAGTGTGACGGGGATAGTGCACGCAATTGAGGGAGGGCGGGAGGTGCTCTTCAAACTAGGTAAGACACATCATTTTATTTGATTAAGCGGATATTGGCAAAGTAAATATTTACAACTTTAATTAATGATTTATTCCATTAAATCCTGACAGCCATATCGTACAAAATATTTTTATAGAAGTAAAGAAACGAGCGCTTATTCCACCTGATGGTAAGTGGTATTAGACACATACTGTCTTGGCGTAGCACAAGGTTTCACTTTCATACACACTCTTAATTTGAAAACACTCAGTTTGTCAGAAAGACAAGCGGGGGAATATTATTCCACTCCCTAGCAGTAGGCACACCGTTTAGTTCGATGCGTGGATTGTTGACAAAACTGTCCGATGGTCAATGATGAATAATTATGCAGAAATTACATGATTTAATCGTGTAATTTCTGCATAATTAATGCTATGTCTACCTACACATTTCTTCGATTGAGAGTGAAAAGTAAAACATAGTTACTTATTCTTGCAAATCACCATACGAAACTCAGCAGCACTATGCTGGTATTCTATGCGAACTTGGCCTTCCCTTGTCAACTCCTTTTCCATCGACTTCAAAAAGGAGACGGTACTCAATTCGACTACATATATGTTTTTTTTTTTCTTTTTTTATGTGTGTTACCTCATAACTTTTTTCGATGATTCTTTTTTCATTGGAAACCTGGTCTTATCACATGATCAAATTTTGATCAAAAATGTGGTCCCATATAAATTTGATCAAGGTCTGACCAATATTTTTTAAGTTATTATTAATAATTTATATTGAAGTCGATTGTACAAAATTTTTAATTTTAAATTATACTTTATTGTAATTTCATAGTGGGATGTCATACTCGTAGTTGCCACGTTTGGCAAGCGGGTTGGCAAACGCAATTTATAATAGAAAGTGTACAAGTGGCGGACTAAATGCCTTTAGGCATTAAGACAAATTACACAAATGATAGTTTTTAATGAAATCTCGTCGTCGTGCATCATTTTTTTATATATGAAGTAAACAGTAATTATAAAACATTGAAATTTAATAAAGTTTCATTTTACTACTTTCTAAAGATAAATTTAATCATAGGTAACCTAATATAAAATTTAATGAATATACATCTTGCCTTACAGACAAATTGACATCAATTAAAATAAATTTTCAATTGACTTGTTTTAGGAATGGCCTGTGTAACACAGTATTAATTACGTTTATCAGACTTGTTCATTAATTTGTTCCCTTAACATGACTGTTTTAAAGATATAAGTGCGTTAAATCTAATACAACAGTTATGTTCGTAGTGAGTGAGCTATGTTGTGGAGATAGTTTCAGCCGTATGGATCGCACCATACCGTTTACCGAATAGTGACGATGTAAGAATATCCACTACCCCATATCATTCCGTAGGTGTCGTAAGAGCCGACAGAGGTAAACAAATCAGGTGATGAGCACCAGCGTTTTCCTAATAACGGCTATAAATATAGTAAATATCCCCCCTATGAAGCAATCTATGGGGGAGGCAAATGTTCAGCAGTGGACTTTAATAGGCTGTAACGGTAACGGTAATGGGTACGGATCGCACGTTGTTTTTTTACCGATTAAAGATTACTACCTCTCTGCCTTTGCTCCGAAATGTTCAAAATGGAGCTAAAAGTTATAGCATATAAAATGAGAAAATTGTACACAATTTATACCGTAGCATCCTTTGTTATGTCTGAAAATAATTTATTGCTGCAATAAGCGATTCATATTACACGTAAATATTTTTATGAGCGAAGCACAAGAAAGGAGCTTCTAAGCTGTTCTTTTTAAATTTTTATATGTCGCTAAGGAAATGTATCCTAAAACGTAGATATTTATAAATACATTACAAGTATATTAGTTTGTTTAAATTTGATACACATTTTTTTATCTTTAGTAAATATGACCTAAATGTAGGAATGTAGATAAACTGAAACAATATCCATACTGAAACAAAAAATAATCATGGATGCTTATGCATTGAAATTAATACTTATCTAAAATATCTGTTTTTATATAATATTATGAAATACTATAAAAATAATGACCTGTTTAATTCCGTGCAGGAGTACATCATCGGAACATTCTAAATCTCGCATTCATGCAGGTTGCTTTAACCATAGTCAGCGCCGCTAAGTAATATATCAGCTCTTAAAATTGAATTTTACAATTTGACTCAAGTTGCTCCTAATATTCAATTTCTGTGTATGTTCACTCTGAAATCTTAATCAACAATTGATTGTACGCGTATTTTAACACTTTATACTAATTATAAATGATGACCTAATACAACCGACCACTGGTTAATGTTTTCTTTAAATAATTGTGTTCAAGATCTTTGAAAGAGGTTGAAATCCATTAAATATATTACTATAAAATATAGAAATTTACTTGACTAGATAACAATTGTAACCTTAATTATTATTTTAATATACTCGAAAATGTTAGGTTCAAAGAATTTTTTTTCTCCTGAATATTTTAAGTTTTTAGTCAGTGATTTTAATAGTAATTTTAAACAAAAGGTTATGTCAATAAGACATATGTACACAAATATTAAACTGCAACAAATTTCTGCCAATATCTATCTATCTTTACGAACAAAAACGTTGAGAACCTACAGGCCTTTCTTCAGATTCCATTTAAAACCCAAATCAATTAAAAATCCCGCAGCAGAGCGTCTGTAATAAAATGGAAACTTTGTTTATTCGATTCAAACACACGCTCGCTGATTGAAAATACCTTTAACTGATTAAAATGTTTTGTTCCATGTGCGGTCGCTGTTGGGGAACACAGAGCTCAGCTTGAGTAAGTATACATTCTTTTTTATAGTATTAAGTAGAAATGGATAAAAGAATTACCTATTCGCAAAACTGGAGCTGTGTGGAAAACTATGTTCGGAGTTTATTAGCCTTACAACTGTGTACTGTCAAAGACCGCATTTGTCACGTGTGTGCAACCGGCTCCCGGTCGCAACACAGTCAGGGTTTGTGGAGGCAATTATTTCATTCTAACTGAAATATCTCTAATTGTAATTATAATTATGGATATTATCAGTAAATTATGACTCTAAGATAATGATTCTACAAATTTTATTCAATTTATTTATTATTAGTACTAAATTGCACGGTTAAATATAGCCCATAATGTAGGTTCCTCTAATTTGATTGTTTTTATTATTTATTGTAAAATAAAACAATTAATAGCTTATATATTATTTTTTAACAGAATAAAATACTTAAAACAAAAATAATACAAACATCACATGTCATCATACATTTATTTTACACCACTCGTTTTTATAAAAGGCACTAACATCAACCACTCTGTTTGGTATCTCAAGTGGCCTTCATATTTCTCAATAATTTAAAAAGACTTATTGTATTAGGGTCAAACATTTTATGTTTGCAGTAAGTTGAGCATATCAGCTACAAGCAAAAATAACAACATAGTTCTAAGATAAATATAACTTGAGTAAGAGTTAAACAAATATTGTACTTAAAATGGGCACAAAACACAGTGCTCATTTAAAACTTTTCTTTGGTTTTCAGTACATGCTATCAAAAGAGTGTTATATTTACAAGATTTACATAGAACAAGGTATCAAATTCAAACAGAAAATAAGTTTGCTTCTTAGAAATATTTTAAGAACAATGTTGATAAAATTGTGAAAAACAACCACTTTAGTCACAGTGAGGTTAGAAAAATATGGATATGGCTCTTTATTTTCTGTTGTATGTAATACTTTGAAATAACTTTTCTGTGTTTTAGGATAGTGTTTTGAAAGAAGAAAGAAAGACATTTATTCACCGAAACTATACATCAAGAATATATTTTATAATTATTTACTTTTATAAATTAAAATATTTGGTGTCTCATAAATTCTCGTATGTACCTGTATATACATTTGGGATATACACGTATACATATACAAGACATATTCATACATTCCATATAAAAATAAAAATTTAAATAAAATAATAAGTGCAAAATTATGTTATATAAAAATAAACGCAACAATAAACTTTGTAAATAAACAATAACAACAAACAAATTATAATCCTCAACGATGCTGGAAGAAACATTATCTGCTTATCTAAATTCTAGATTCCCACATTGTTTTATTATTCCAGATTCCCATTGTTATATTCTCACATTGTTTCTGTTTTGTTTTAGTATAGTTTTAATGTGGTAGCTCAGATGGTTAGCACTCGCTGTAAATTTCACAGTACGCGAAACCCGGGTTCGATCCCCGCCGGCACCAATGAAATTGTTAATTGCTATTTTAAGTGCTGATTTACCACGTGCTCGGCGGTGAAGGAAAACATCGCGAGGAAACCTGCATGTCTGAAATAGAAAAAAATTGGAAGGCATGATGAAATTGTTGTTACAATTTTAAGTGCTGATTTACCACGTGCTCGGCGGTAAAGGAAAACATCGTGAGGAAAGCTGCATGTCTGAGAAATAGAAAAAAATTTCGAAGGCATGTAAAGTTCCCAACACGCATTGGGGCAGCGCGGCGGACATTTCCTTGCCCTAAAACCCTCTCAGAAATGAGAGGCCTATGTTCAGCAGTGGACTTTAATAGGCTGTAACTTTACTTTTTACTTTACTTTAATGTGGTGTGTGGTGTGGCTCAAAGCAGGTAAATACACATAGGGGACATTGCACGCTTTGCAATAGCAGTAGTTCTCTTTTGCACACGACGCACAAACGTCGCAACCGCTCATGCTGTTTGCCGCAACAAACTCGTATTGTGCTGGAAAATGCCCCTAAAACCAAAGGAGCCACAACTATTTGTGCAGTTGTGTGATGTGTTATCAATTGACCCACCAAAATTTTACGAAAATTTCGGTGGGTAATTTGTTGTGATTTTAGTAATGTGTAAGCGTTTAGAACGCTCACATTCAATAGGCGTCTGAAAATTTTGTACCACTCCGAGTGCGCTTTCGTTCAATCGGGAACATGGCGATCATTTGGTCCTTTCGGTCAACCCCCCCCATACAGATATTATAATCCGATATGATCGAGGGCTTTAGAGTGTCACCACACCTAACAGATGCTAAACCATGGTATGTCGAAATAAGAGCTACGCGGTTCTTATCTCTCCACACCACAATATCCACATCCTGCGAGGTGCAACCACACAATTGACCAATCGACATGTCACTTTTTTTTAAATTAGCAATTTCTGTGGGAACATACTGACGATTTGTTCGAAGCGTTCCCGCGCAGTCAAAGCCCCGAACTTTCAATTCTCGCGCAAGAGCTGGGGTGTAAAATTATCCATCCAGATAGTATGGCCTTTATGTTCAAGACCATTTAAAAGCCTGATCACTAGGGAGGGGATAATTCCAGAAATTGGACCTTCTTGTGGATTCGAGGAATCGTCTTGCCCTGCGTGGACTTCAAAACGCCACAAGTAACCAGTCTGGGATTCACATACTTCGTAGGTTTTTATTCCTACTGAAGCAGCCTTATTTTTTATAAACTGATTTATGTCTAACCAGCCCTTCCACATAGTTAGACTCTCGTCCAAAGCTACATTTTGGGACATATTATATAGTTGTGGAATCTGGAATTAAGGTGGTCTATTATAGGTTTAATTTTAAACAATTTGGCCTCGGAACGCGTCATCAATTCCGAGTTACAACTATCATTATCTTGAAAGTGGAGACATTTGCTCAACAGCACGAAACGGTCATATTTCATCGACGCTGAGAACCCGGTGAACTGAAAATGTCCTCAGTATTATTCCAGTGCTCCTCGAGACTATAATTCCAGTGGCCAGAATTATAGCCAAATACACGTATAGTTCATCGACGTCGGTGGGCTGCCACTTGTTAATACGTCTGTTAGGTCATATAGAGCCTTCCTCCAGCATGTTCGTTGCCAGCTGTTGAGCATATTTATTTGTTTCACTAGTTATGTGTTCCATTATTTGCCGATCCCAAATAGCAGTAAATGCTTCATATGGGGTCGCTAATGAAACAGTGGGACCACAATTAATGTCAGAGAAAGGTTCTCTCCTCAATTCAGGTGGAATTTGAGGTTGCGAGAACGCTCTTCAGTTGAACACAACTTTTGATGACGGTTGTAACTCAGTTGTGGGTTCGGAATCGGTTGTGGGTTCGGGATCGGGGATATTAGAAATCGGCAGTATGGTCTCGAGCTGCTGCGGCTGCTGCGACTGAGGTGGCCATTGAAACGACAATATCGCATCAGTTACAACATTTTCGTCCTCGTCTTGAAAATAAAATCGTGCAGCTCTTGGCACCATTGACATGGTGGTAAGGTCATCGTTCTCCCCCTCATGCTCGGAGTCCTCTTCACTGCCTGAAAAAAAAACATCTTAATTACTATATCATTAAAATTATTGATAGAATTCCGTCACATGGTGTAATAAGAAAAATTTCACGTACCATAGTTTAGCATTGTGCTTATATCATCATCCTTAAGAGGCTGTCTTGGGCGATGGGATGATGAAGATGAAATTCTGTAAAAATATATAGATCAAATCTTACAACTGAGAACAATTCGATCTTAATACGTATTTATTTATGCATGTACTCATAAACACCGTCGCCTTTGTGATCCGGCAGGGGAGTCCTCAGTATCTCTGAATATATAAATAGTAAAGTCATAAAAAAATAATAAAGATAATGTTGATAGGTTTAGAGTAGCCCATATTCTTTTAGTATATGCCAATTTTAGTTTCTTTTTTACTAATACTACTTCTAACCCTACAATACTAAAACTAACCTGGGTAGTTTTGCTGCACCGATTACGATTGAATTTGGCGTAGAGGCCCCGCTAACGCCACATTCAATGTGCCTGTAATTGTTTTTATATTTAGTTTAACAAAAAATTGTTATGTAAAATAAATACATAAAAATGTCAATAATTACAGAGCAGGTGAAGAGGGGCCAGAGCACACACACAGTGTGGCAGGCGTAGTGGAGATCTCAGGCAGTGTGGCAGGCGTAGGGGGGCTCTCAGGCAATGTGATCGGTTCTGAAGCTGAGCCGCATGTAATCACCTCCAGGGACGACCATAAACGTTGTGTTCTAAAAACCAAATCATTATCACAAATCGACGCATTATTTTCACATACATTAATAAAACGGACATAATTAGTAAATATTTACGTCGTCGATGTTGATGCTCTTGGTTCAGGAAGAATTCGTGGTCGTTTAGAGGTCATGGGTCTCTCCAGAGCCTGGGTCTCTGAGATATCATTGAGGTGCCACTGAATATCTTAAAATATATTTTGAACATTATATATAGGTAGGTATAAATTGCATAATAATTATTTTGTGTTAATAAAAGCCGCTATTACGAGTCAGATGAAGGCCTTTGTAAGCCGCCACCACGCGTACGTGGACCAGAGGCCCTGCGTGCCCCGCGTCCACCTACGCCTCCTCTCTGTCCGCCTCTTGTTGTTGATCTTATACATCGAAAAGCAAGTAAGCACTCAAAACAAAAAAAGCAAATAAAAACACTAAATGGAAATAGCATTAAAAAATCCAAACAGAAAATTCATGGAAATAAAAACGATCCTATATAACTTTTCAAAACATTATGAAAATTAAAACCTGTAGTACATCAGCAAAAAACTAACAACCGACTTTAATTTCATCCCATTGGGCGAAGAATATTTTTTCAAAAATAAACATCAATAAAAAGTAAAATCGGGTAACAAACGTAAAAAAATCAGTCAAATTGAGAACTTCCTACTTCTTTGTAAAGTCGGTTGAAAAATTCTAACACCCAGGGGATATCCATACTATGCTTAGTCCTAAATAGGATCTGTCAAACACTGTCTGTGGTGAGACCGATTCCCGGTTTGGAAGTACAGTACAACTATTTTAAGAAATAATAACTTTTTAGGTATTAATACATGTTTCACACTAAATCTAAGCTATATACATTAATTGGGCGACTAGTGCATGATATTAAGTAAATATGTTAGACGTGTTTTAATAAAAATAAAACAAATCAAAATCATGTTTATAGTTCGACATAGAGTAGGTTTGAAAAAGGCCAAAATTACAAAAACTAAAGTACAGTTTAATATTATTCATAGAAATTCAACATAACTTACCTTTCCATCGTATTTTCCTCTTTATCAACTTATTTAACAGCTGTTTACCTTTTTTAACACAATTAAACAAGGTGGTTAGACGTACGTGACCGGCGAACTTCTTCTCATAATATTTGACTTTACATGACGTAATCCGGCAAAAGGCGGTCCAATAGCTAACATGCTTAAGCATTATGCTTTCGTAATAAGTTAAAAAGAAAGATATATGCGATAACCCTTAAAATAAGCAAGACGAATGACCACTTATTGGATCCGGCTCCCGGTCGCTTCACAGACGCGCATATTCTGTCAGTAACCGGGACCCGGTCGCCTCCTGAACGAGAGGTTAGCATAATAAAATTCGTGACGAGGATATCCGCAGTAAAATCAGAGTAAATAGCATAAGAATAAAAAAAACGATAACCGAGAAGAAAGACGGGTCCCATACCGGCAAGTGAGGTAAGCAAGGGCGCCCCCACAAGGAATATCTTCATGATTATCAGACTGCACTGGAGCAGACGAAATTCGCTATATGACCCTTCCAGCCTAATGATCCGTTGGACTTTGACAATTACTCTTGATCTGCTGCGAATATGCCCGTTTTTTTTTTTGTCACGTTGAGACACCTCGAGCATAAGTCTATCCATAGCTAGATTCTATAGTAAAAAATATATAAGTTTCAGCCTCTCTATAGAAACCTATCTCATCGATAGAGTTAAAAACATTGAGACAAATCAATCATCCACTGTTACCTATTAATAGAAAGGTCGAATATTCAATACGGTACTATGACAGTCTATTAAAGTCTACTGCTGAACATTGACCTCCCCCAGATTGACAGATTGCCACATAAGGGGGATATTTGCCATAGTTGCCACGCTTGGTAAGCGCGTTCGCAACCGCAGTTTATTTTTATTTTTAATCGTTATTAGGAAGACACTGCTGCCCATCTCCTGATTTGTTTCCCTCTGTCGCCTCTTACGACACCCACAGGATGATATGTGGTAGTGGATATTCCTACACTGCCACTACACGGTTAATATGAAACCACGATACAGACTATTCGATAAATCGAATACAATTATGGTATTTTGTATGTATTTTTTGTGTCCGGACGCATAGGATAATCCATCAGAGGAAATGCGGGTGGTCTTTTCTCCGTACAAATGCTTTCGCCTGTTTTCTTTCTAATTTATGACCTTATAGCAACGAGTTTTTACAGTAAAATAAATATCAACCTCATCTATGTCCCTATGTTTTCCTATTTGATGATTCATTATCTTTATAAGCACTAGAACCCTTACAAAATGCTCAAAATTTCCTATTTAGACCGCTGTCAACAAAAGCCTAGTGTTCAAATTTGATAACTAATTCTGAAAAAAGAAAAACATAGGGACAGTGTGTATATCCTTCTTATTTAGTTTATGAAATATCTTTTAAAGTAGTCCAATATTGGAGGAGGAAATGATAGAGAGCCAAACCTCGAATTATGCCTTTTTACTTAGGCTATTCAGCCGGATCTGCAGTTGTCCTTATCGGACGCCGAGCGCTCGCAAAGCGACAGCGTTAGTTTCTTCAAATACCTAACTTGCAAAAGTCTCTCGGCCCACATTTCCTCTTAAAAAGCGACTATAGGAAATGTCAGAAAGAACCCGTGGCACCCGATAGATACACAACCATCTTATGTACGCCAAACATAAAATAAACACCTAGAAAGGTAAAGGGAACGGCGTAAGATCGTGTGGCATTTTGTTTTGCCTTTGTCAATCCGCCTGCCAAGCGCGTTGGTTATGGCAAGTCCTCCCTACAAAGGAAGCGGACAATGTCCAGCAGAGGACTATTAGGGGGCGATAGTAATAATAATAAATATGTATGATATAATATGTATTTATCAACTTTATCACTTTGCAGAACTACATCTACCAGCTCGCCTCAAGCAAAGTCACCGGCAGGAAGCAGCGCTGGCGCTGTCGCCAGTGCCTCCACCGCACCTGGAGAGCGTACACCGACCGCACACAACAAACAGCTGCAAAATGTTAAGGGACAAGAACACCCTCCGCATCCTTCCGTAAGTAATAGACTAATTCACACTCATGTCAATTGAAATACTTTTACAAAACGCAATTTTCTATAGAAATTCTATGAGTATAGCAGAGAATGTCTTCAGTGTTCCTTGTTGCTAAATAAACATGTAATTTTTTTAAATTATACGCAAGCCTTTTTGTAATGAAGCTATTAATTAAAATCTATATAATTGTTTTGTAATATATTAAAAAAAAGATAATATTATAAATTATGAGTTGTTACCTTACTCTAAAATTTATAAAATAGACATCAAAAGTTGTTGGAACTATTTTTTATATAAGTAAATTTGGATATGAAAATCTGTTAATTTATAAATTTTAATATCTACAAATAATATTATTTAATAGCTACAAATAATATCAACAGTCAGAAGAGAAACGGCCTTACTTATAAATATAGATACTTATAGTAGATAAAAGAAAGTCTACGTAAATTTGAGAAATGCTTAAAGTTGTTCTCGATCTCTTTTCACTAAATGACAATAAGAAGAGAAAGGAATAGAGATAATTAATACGATAATAAAGGATTTTAAGTAAGGTCGTAAGTGTTTTATAAAGTGAATACGTCTACAGAGTAAGTATAGTCAGAGGCAGTAAACGTATTATTAGTTTTGTTTTGTAGGTCAGTGTTGCTTGGTGTTTATTGGGAGTAATTTGAAGTAATTGTTGTTGGAATTAGATTAGTTAACCTGTTTGTCGTTCCAGCAAGCCTGGCTAATTTATCAATGTACAGTGTAATTAGGATGTATTTTATGTAATTACAAGACATTAACACGCGAGGATATTTAAGTTAATATTATTTAAAATTTTAAAAACATTGTACCTACTGTTTTTACTTTGCTGAAACCATTACAATTTAAAACAACGGAATTATAGCCATTAATATTATTTTTTGAAACTGGCAATTGGAAACAAATCATAAAGCTAAAACACAAAAACGATTCCACACTTTACTAACCTAAAGAAATATTCCATTTTACACATGTAATAATTAGATAAATATTTATTTAAAAAAAGCCGGTCAAGTGCGAGTCGGACTCGCGCATGAAGGGTTCCGTACCATCGTAAAACACGTTTCTAGTAGGGAGCCCCCCTTTATTTGTTTTATTATTTTTCATTATAGCAGCAACAGAAATACACATTCTGTGAAAATTTCAAGTGTCTACCTGTTACGGATCATGAGATACAGCCCGCTGACAGACAGACGGACGGACAGCGGAGTCTTAGTAATAGGGTCCCGATGGTTACCCTTTGGGTACGGAACCCTAAAAATAGCACAGTAGGCTGGTCGATAATTAGCCATTAATTATGCTACGCATGCAAATCCGGTGCAGCTCGTTAGTGTTTGATAGTAATAACAACATGGAGATTAAATAATTTAATTATTTACTTTTTCGACTTCATTGTAAGCTTGTAATAGCCCACATTTGAACATAGATTTTCCAATGCAAGCACCATTTGCCATAATGGTCACCATTTCAAGCGGGTCAGCGACCGCAGTAACAGATTTCTCGCAGCTTTGACGCTTTTCTGGGTAATATACAATATATCTGGCATATACGAGATGGTATACCGTCACCTATCGTAGGCCCCGAGGTCTTTCTAGTCTTTCCCATAATTGCCTCTTCCGTTACCCATGGAAGGAAATCACACAACCAAATAACACATCTGTCAGCGACTCTGCTCATAATATGATCTCACAGTCACATAATCGATTCCGATTTTAACTAATGATTTTATTATATTATAAAATATAAAGATAAGCAATTGCGGAGTAAAAAATATTAAAATAATAAATTTAACAAAAAATTTTATAAATAAGCCTTTTGTAAACACCTTTTATTTAAAACTGACGATCCGCCCCGCCTTCTCCTGAATCTATTAATATGGTGTCATTTAGATTTTATAAAATAATCATCAATCACCATTATCTTCACACTTTTCGATTTCGCAAAAAAAAATCCATGATTTTCTGATAAAATACAATAATCTATATCTGTTCGTCAAGTTTCATAACAATCGGTTCAGCCATTCCGAAGATTAGCCCGGACAGACAGTTATTCATGGCTTATTGGCATTTAAATAACCCCCTGAGCTCGATAAAAGGCAGCTGATTCGATTTTACAGACAGACACTTCAATTTTATTTATATAAATATAGGTTAGGACGCTTTTGAGTATTATTAATTTTAAAGTTCAAATATTTAATTAAAATTAATCCTCTCAAATCTCCGACAGCGTGTAATCAGTCGGCTTACAAAGGGCTCAGTTATAATTTTATTAATTTGAAGTACAAACCCCTAACGCGTGGCTTCACTTACCATTAATCTCATACGCGCAATGACCAAAGTTTTAATAGAACTTTTATTTCATTTTATATTGGCGCTCACTCATGTCAATTTTGAAGGTTTATTTTTGTTGTTATGGACAAACGAGCACACAGTCCACCTGATGTTAAGTGGATGCTGTGGCCTATCTATCTAAATTTATCCTCGATTAAAAATCAAAATGAAGATGCGTTGTCACCCCTGAGGATTAAGATGGAATGCCTCGTTTTCAGTAAAAAGGGTCTCCGGTTTTCTACACTCACCATGAGTGGGTACCAGCAGCATTAAGCTGCTATTCTACGCTTTCATTAATTCGTTTTTAAAGTTTTTTTTTCTACTTTTACTAGGTACTTTTTTCATTAAGTCCTTTTTATGGGGTGTGAATAGAAAATAATATTAGTATATACATATATTCATTTGTAATACTTTGATTATCTTTAACGTTACTTTAGATAATTTAAAATTACGAAAAGTACTTGAACTAAATGTAAAGATAAAATTGTGTTGCCATATTTTAAAAGAAAGGCATTAATTTCTTTTGATTCGAGAAGGGAGGTCGAGGGACAGACATACATAAATATGAAAACCTTATAAAACTTTCACCTTTTTATTAAATAGTGTACCCGCGATTTAATGCGATTTTGCGCCATACAAATAAAACTCTATTATGTATCAGGTTCAATAACTTCTTATCAATTTTAAATAACATACATACACTCTGGAAGAGTTCAGTAGTCGAATTGTGCCTTAGTTTAAAAGTTCTTACTTCAACATACCTACAAATTATAACAAAATCGTGCTAAATAAATAATATATAAAACCAGGTTTCTAATTCAGGAATCATTGAACCAATACAGATGAAGCAGATATAGCTTCAATTGAAAACATAGGCTGACATTTACAAAATTGGCACTTGCGGAAGAAAATATTTTTTATTGGTCAAAAAGATCGTCCTAGGAATAAGAGGTCTTATATATTATAAGACCTCTTTGCAGTTTCTTTTTTAGTTGTTATTATTTACAGTGATACTTCCCTATATAAAAATTGGACTTACAGTCATCGGGGATTAACGTTCACAGGTTCCTTGAGTTTCTAACGCAGTAGCGTCAAGTAGAGCTGGTCATGCGGAACATCCACAGCAATCACTCTCAGCATCTGACCCTGCGCTTTATTTATTACTGGATATTCTTTAAAATGGTTTTTTAAAATCGGCGACGGCGATTAGACGTAGCCAACACCAACTAAAAAAACGAAGCATTACAAATGAAAATCACTTTAAAAATTGACAAACTACAAATAATTTTCAATTATTTCAGGGAGTTCTCCTTTAATTAAGAGAATCCGCAAAATTTACTGTAATATACATATTTAAGGTTTCCTGCATATCCGATAACACACATAAACATGCCCCTAATAATATGATTAAAACAGTTTCATTTGGCACGGTAAGTTATAATTAAATGAGTCATGCTACTTGTACTTCACAAATAATCTACGTAACGGTCTTTTGACTTAGCTGTTGGTTGTATAGCTCTTAATCTCATATGATCTTTGTGTCAAACACAGAGCATTTTTATTATAATGGTTAAAAAGCCTTAAAACAGCTCTGTGACTTGAGAATTCTTTTACATTTTCTCACTATTTATATTTTATACAATACTTATATTTGTGAAAATATCGTTTTAAATTTGGAAGGGTTGCTTAATTAGGAACATCGATTACTAAAAACATTCATTGAAGTTCAATGACATATTATGAATTTCAAATAAATATGTCGGTATGACACGTACGCCACCTGCTGTAATTTAACTGTACAATGCCTATAACCTTCGCGCAAGTGCAAGCAATAGTTAACAAAATTTTAGCGCAATCTGATAAACGGTATGGCAGCGCATAAAATACGAACAAACAAGTATTAATTTTTATATATTAGATTTAATATCTCCAAAATAAAATGTCATTAGCAAATTCAAGTCAAAACTCCTTTTGAACATATTTCATACTAGTTAGTTCAGTAACGAAATAATAAGCTATAACTCATTCAAAGCCGCTCGGTCTAAAACTTTAACACCTAGTTAGCAAGTGTCATCATGAATGTGTATACTATTCATTAACTGTCAGGTACGGAGCCTCAGACAAGGGTCGGAGCATTGTGTATGAATTATTCAATACTTGGTACATAGGCAGTTTTAGTATGAAAACAATCATTTCGGATTTCTGCACACAAAAAATACTGTAAATTTTGAAAGAAAAACGTTACTAGAAAGATAGAATATTATACAATATTAACATATATTTACTTGAAAGGAAATATAGGTTTTCTGTATCTTCTGGCATTTGAATCACAAAATGGATTCAAGTCAGAAGATAATTTATATATGGTATATGATACTTTTTAACGTAGGTTTTTGTTTAGGAATGAAAAGTAAAAAAGGGATACTCGAAACATCAAGATAAATTCTTCGGGTTTTTTGAAGTTGAGACTTCTTTAGAATTGTTGTGATTTGAAACTCGATGAAACGAAAAAGCGACACTAAAAAGAGACAAACATATAGATCTATATAATTTAGCTTGCGACAGAAAGAGATAGAATACAGTATACCTACTATGTATGGAGATTATGCATGTGACCTGTGAGTAGTAAGGATTAAGAACGAAATTTGTTGAATCGATAATATTTAAGTACTTTCGATGATGAAATTGAATACTTGGAGTCTGCATAATATGTAATGTAATATAGTGAGTATATTGTATGATTGAAAAGTGTGTTATAGATTAGTGTGAGTAAAGATACCTTAGTGAGTTGTTTGTCAGTAATTGAAATACAAATTATAATGGACAGATGAACCGCTGAAAATATACGTAAATAACGCAATGTAACCAATCACTAAAAATATTAATGAAAATAACAGGAATTCAATGAAACCATCGAGTCATGCTTGTGTTGTTTCTTGTAGAAGATAGTGTATTTGTGACTCGTTTCTTATTATAATAACTGGAGAGTTCTCGTCTTTTCTCACATAGAATCGACCAAAGGACGTTCAGCAAAACTTAAAGGTCTTTGATTTTGCTAGAAAAAATAATCCAGCGCTTTTGGGAGTTATGTCCATACCTCTAACCCCACTTTTAGTTCTCAATTCTTAGTCTTAGTTGTTGAGGGATGTTAAATTCGAGCTTGAAGTTTATATTTATTTTTAATATTAAATTTCGACATCCTCAGTACATCGCATTTCAAAATAGTGGATCCCAATTCTACTTAAATGGGAATGTTTTTAGTGTTTTCTCATTTTAGGGTTTTTGTACGCACTTTGTAGATATCCTTTATATCGGACTTATCGATCTAACATTCGATGTGTTTGGACAAGTGTTGAACTTATCAAATCTTCCTTTGTTTCTCTGTTTATTATTGGTATATTTTTATCTCAAAATTAGTTTTTATATTGTCTCTTTGTATGTCTTCAACTTTATCCTCTAGTAAGGTAACGTATTCTCTGTCTTTTTTGACTTGAATCTCCATTTGTTCTATTTTCTTTTTGTACTCCTCGTTTTGGCTAGTCAGGATAGCGATGGAGTTATTTATTCATAAACTTTGATTTAATTTAACTGACGATTTAAAAATACCTTAAGATATTTTTAAATCGTCAGTTGTTAATAATATTTACCGTTCTAGTATCGAAACAGAAGTTGTTTAGACATAACGAGAATACTATTACACTTGCAGTATTTGCTACTTGTTGAGTTTAGAATATTTCTTATAAAATTCCCATAAAGCCACCTTTAACCCGAATAGCTTTGAAAACGCTGAATATCCGTCAATTTAACCGCTTATTGGCGTCGCCGCTATTGAATTATTTATAAGTAGTCGGCGTATGCAGGTCAGAATCAATCAGGCCCTTCTTATATTGTTGTTTTTAGAGGAAAATGTCAAGGAAACTTTCCTTTTGAGAAGTATGTACGTGGGTGGTCTGAAAAGTTTCCGACCTAACAAAGATACAAGAAATTTTTTCTTAAAATTTATTTTTATTTTTCTACATAGTCTCCTTGTAACTCTACACACTTCTTCCAGCGATGCTCCCAACTCTCTAACCCGTCCAAATAGTACTCAGCGTTTTTCTCTACAAAATAATTGTTCACGAAGGTGATTGCCTCCTCATTTGACGAAAATCTCTGTCCAAATCCGAGCGCAATTTTTAGACCACGGAACAAAAAGAAGTCGCTTGGGGCTAGACTAAAGTCCATGACAATCCAAAAAAACGGTCCCAGCCGAAAAAACAGTTTTTGCTTTTTTTGGAGTCGGTTCCCCCTTTGCAGTCCACTGTTTTGACTGTATTTTTGTTTCGGGCGTATAACGGTGTATCCAAGTTTCAACTCGGATTTATTGCGCCTAAACTGCGCCAACAGAGCGTTGGAAATGTTCATTTTTGACGTTTTTGGTCTAACCTGAGCAAACGCTGACAGCCTTGTCATGCTTAAATCTTGATTTAATATGTGACTTACACGTTCTTTGGACATTTTCATAGCCTCTGCTATCTCTCTCACTTTAATTCGGTGGTCGTCTAGCACCATTTGGTGAACTTTAGCGATGTTGTCGTCAGTAGTTGCAGTTTTTAGACGTCCCGAACGTTCATCGTCTCCCAATCTCTCACGGCCACGTTTAAATTCAGCAGCCTAAAATTTCACTGTGGTAAATGATGGTGCAGAGTCACACAGATTCCAACTCACCTTTGATTTGCGTAGGCGTATTGCCTTTCAAAGATAAAAATTTAATGACATCTTGATACTAAAATTTTTTCCATTTTCACAAAAGCACTTACATCGACTCACTCAAACGATTGTCAAATAACAACTACGCGTCCAAAATGGCTGAAATTTTGATGTGTAACTGTCAAAAATGCACAACTACATTCACTAGCTTTTATTGACGAGTGCTGCCATCTTCACGTTGAGGTCGGAAACTTTTCAGACCACCCTAGTATATCTAAAAGTTAAGTTATATAAGAGAAAAGTAACAGGCAATATATTCCACTACAAGTCACAGCCATCCCCTGCCTAAGACTCTCTCTTGAGAGTGTTTTAAACAGGAAACAGTTGCAGAGAGTAGTCTAGCCTACACATTAAGTCCTTAAAATTATTTGTTATTCTCAGATATTCAGATTTTCTCACGACGTATTCCTTCACCGCTGAGCACATGGTTAACCAATACTTAAATTAATCAATCAATCAATCAGTTAACAGTTTCAGTGACATTGATGGGAATCGAAGTCGGTTTGCTCGCGTAGGTAGTAAATTTTACGGCGAGCGTAAGGTAATAAAACCTTAGCTAACACAGCTCATTTTCACGGCGTATTTATAGGTCAATAGTATATACTATAATTTTCATTTTATTTTATATACACGGTTATACGATAAATACAGTATTGACTAACTCATATCAACCCATGGGTGTCGTAGGAGGCGACAGAGGGAAATTGAAACAGTAGACGGGTAGCAGCGCCTCCTAACAACAGATCAAAATAATAAAAACTGCGGTTACCAACCCGCCTCTCGAGCGTGGCAACTATGGCCAATATTCTCCTTGATCTATGGGGGAGGCCTGTGGGGATGTTCCGCCGTAGAGGCTGTAATGAATGAATAGAAACTATAATGTGGGTGACAAACGAGTACACAGTCCACATGATAGTAAGTGGATTCTGTGGCTTATAGATACATTTTTAAAATTTTGTTGCTGAGATTGTAAATGATTTTGGCGTAACCGTACGCGCTTAGATTTCTGGTCCATCCTTGTTGTATTTACTGACGAAAATCGTAAATTTTAAGGCACTAAGATCATGATCATCATGATGGTTTTATTACGATGGGTTCAGCCAATCCGAAGATTAGCCCGGACAGATAAACGGATAGACAGAAAAACGACAGACAAAAATTTTAAGAATGGTCTCTCATGTCTTAATTGCATGCAAATAACACCCTAAGCACAATATAAGGCAGTTTTTTTGATATTACAGACAAACACTATTAAGTATGGGCTGTTCTAATATTTAGTAATACACGCAGCACCCATCGTGATCGGCACCGGCCGTGCAAATATTTCTCGGGAAAACGTCACCGAGTACCGGAACAAACTTGTGTCTGAAGTCGAGTCTTTACTGAGCAAAATTTCGGATTGAGGGCGACTAAATCTAGTCCAGTTTAATCCCCAGAAGACAAAAGTTTGCGCGTTTACCGCTAAAAAGAACCCGTTTGTCGTATATCCTCAGTTTCAATGCACTCCCCTTGTTGCCTCAGCCAGTATCATGGCGTCGACATATCGAATGATGTGCAGTTTCACGGTCACATGGTGGAAGAGAAGGCCAAATTGGCCTCTAAAAAGCTTGGCGTGCAGCAGAGCGGGACAGTATTTCATGCCGGCACACCGCCTGCAACTTTACAAGGCGCAAGTATGACCTCACATGGAATGCTGTTCCCATCTATGGGCTGGGGCGCCCCAGTGCCAGCTCCTTCCACTTGACCGCATCCAGCGCAGAGCGGCTCGATTCATCGACGACCTAGTCCTCTACGATCGGCTCGATTCACTGGCACTGCGAAGAGATATTGCATCCCTTTGCATTTTCTTTCGCATCTACCACGGGGAGTGCTCTGAGGAATTGTTCGGATTAATCCCAGCTGCCAAATTTCACGAACGCACATCGCGGCAAAACTTCCGATACCATCTATACCATCTGGATCCTTGGCGGTCCACCACTGTATGTTTTACTAGGAGTTTTCTTCCTCGTACGACCTCTCTGTGGGATAGTTTACCACCGACAATTTTTCCGGACCGATACGACTTAGGGACATTCAAGAAAAGAGCTTACTCCTTTCTAAAAGACCGGCAACGCATCTGCAATTCCCATTGCAGTTGTTCATGGGCGGCAGTAGTCACTTACCATCAGGTGAGCCGTATGCTCGTTTGCCCCCTCTCCTATAAAAAAAAATCACATAAGTGAATTAAGATGGCGCGCGTCTTCACGCGTCTTCACTGCCACTTATTTTACCTAAAATGAATCTTGCAGGTTTTGACCTACTGTCGCCGTGTATGTAAGTCTTTACTATAAGGGTACCGGCGTAACAATAGACAACGATAATAGACACAACATATAATAATTAATCTTTCTTTCGTTCGATACAAAAAACCTACATCCTACATCTTTCCACCAATAAGAATCAAAATGAAGGTGCGTTGTCACCCCTGAACTGAATGCATATAATCGGCGATATTAATATCTCATAGAACCCATCAGCACAAATTCTCACACCAGCGATAGACAACTTCAAAGTACGCGTCGTTCGGCATTGCGATCTTCAAATCCAGCTCCCTACGAGCTTAGCGATGGTAACACATTTCAGATTATATTAAAGCCTTATATTTGGAACCCAACTAACTTGCCGCGGGTGATTTATGAAAATTCTTTTGACATCCGTCTAATGATACCCCATTTGATATGAAAGGTCGAAAACAAATTTTTTCTTACATTAAAATTGAGACATTATATAAAAAATATAATACTAAATGTTTACCTAATTCTGACAAGCAAATAAAGAATACTTATTTCTTTTTATTCTTTAAAAAAGTTAACTTTTAATACAGTAGGATTTTCTCCAGTATTGCGGAGGCATTTTCTTTACATACAATGCACATGGATAATTAATATTTAGGCCTTACAAACGCTTGTTCCGTACAGAATTTAAAACTTACAGTACTGCGGCGCCGCAACTAAAGGCTTTTAAAGTATCCTTTCTTTCCAATACACAACTGAGCCCTCAATTTATATTTTATAAATATTTATATTTATCATCATGGTGGTAAATATTTCGGTGTTTCACTGTCAAACAAGAAATATGTAAGAGTTTCTTGCGTATATAGGGTATATTAATAAAGGGAAAACTCCAGTTGTTATCTCTGGTTGTTGGTAGGATGTCTATCAAAGTCTAAATATTTAAAATAAATAAAATAAAATAAAATAAAATAAAATAAAATCGTTTATTTCGACCACAAGGATCATAGATGTTAGTAATAATACAAATCTTAAAGCTAATGTTAGTAAACTTGAAACTATTTACCTAATTCTAAAACTATATCTAAGACAGGCCGATTAGTCAGCACGTGCACCATATGACAATGGTTCAGGTACTGACAATCAAACCTGTCAGAAAATGCTCTCAGGATGCCACTCGAACTGTCCCGCACCCTGCGCACCAGGGATGTGCATCGTTTACGCATGGTGGTGTGAAACAATCACACGCGCATCCGCGAACATACCCGATGCACTACAGTAACGAGGCAGACCCAATAGCATCCTGAATGCATTATTGTATTGAACACGCAGGGCATTGTACTGTTTCTGCGTGTAGTCCACCACAGACTGCTCGTGTAAAGGACGTGCAGTAAGCTCTGAATAGCGTTACTTTTACAGGGACCGAACAACGAGCGAACCTGCGAGCGATCATGTTCGCTCTAACAGACAATGCCTGCGCTCTCTCTATATCAGCATCATCTTTCAGGTCAAAGGACACCATATATTGGGTACTTAAACTGATACACCCTTCTTAACGGGGTACCGTATAACTTAATGGGTGGTATATATGAGGGCAAGGCTTTCCCTTTAGCCTGAAAGACCATGCATTCGCTTTTATTAACGTTATAAATCAATCCGTGACTGCGGGCGTAGCCTTCACATATGCTCAACAATTTTGCCAAGCCACAAACAGAAGCACTCAGCAACACCATGTCGTCTGCGTAACTGACGTTGTTGAGGCATACTTCGTCAATATGACAACCGACATGAGTGGTGCTAAGCAACTCTATCAGTGCATTCACATAAAGGTTGAAGAGCTTAGGGGAAGTTAAGCCCCCCTGTCGTACCCACACTCCAGCCTATATGGCTGCGAATAGGTTTCGGACCATCGCACTACATTGACCTGGTTTCGATACCAAAATTTGAAGATCCTAGTAAAAGAAGAAATGTGGTTGTATTTGTGTAAATAATTAGAATCATTATCATTATCATAATTACATCCTATAAGAGTCCAGTGCCGAACATAGGCATCCCTCATACCTACGGTTGGCAACCCGTTTTTATACTTTAAATTGTTATCAGAAATACGCTGCCGCCCATCTCCTGTTTCAGTAGCCTCTTAAGACACCCACGAAATGATACGGGGTAGTGGGTTTTCTTAAGCCGCCACTACACGGCACAAAAAATCGATTACAATATATGTATATATGCAAATATATATATATATTACCATAGTAATAATTCAACCAGTGCGTGTTGCCAGTGATGACCTATGGATCTGAGACGTGGTCCTTTACTGCTGGCCGTATGAAGAAGCTCAAAGTCGCTCATCGAGGGATGGAGAGGGCTATGCTTGGGGTTTCTCTCATATAGCTCGAAGAACCGACAACCGATGGGGAAGGAATGTTCTCGAGTGGCAGCCTCGTACCGGCAGTCGAAGTGTAGGGCGTCCCCCTACTAGATGGAGTGACGACCTGGTAAGATATGCAGAAAGTCAATGGATGCAGGTGGCTCGAGACCGTGCTTTGTGGCATTCCTTGGGGGAGGCCTATGTTCAGCAGTGGACTTGTGATGGCCTATAATAATGTATATATATAAAACCTAAAAGTAACCCTATTATATTTTCTAATACTTGTAAACTTAGCCGTCGGTCCCTTGTTATAATTTTATTAATTTCATGCATGACTTCAACTTTCATTTAAACTGTTTGCATTAAGGGTCAAAGTTTTTAATAATTTTTATTCTCTTGCCAAGCTTTGGAATTAAACTAATTTGTGTGTAATTCGTTTATAATAAATTAAAAGCGGCTTCTTTATATTATGCTTTCAAATTTAATACAGTTTATCAAATTATAACTTTTGTAAAGATTACTTAAGTAAGTTTATAATGTTTGAATGATAAAAAGATTGACATTAACAAGTCCAAGCATAGTTGGAATAAAATTTAATTATAAAAAATACGGTGCACTTATTTTTACTAGCTGTCCTCGCGACTTCGTCCGCGTTTAATTTTTTATGCGGAACCTTAATTCTTTTTTAAAATAAAAGTAGCCTAAGTTACTTCTTATAACATCAGCTATCTGCCAGTGAAAGTCCCGTTGAAATCGGTCCAGCCATTTCGGAGATTAGCTAGAACTGACAGACAGACAGAAAGACAAAATTTTTTTTTTTATAAAATCTGCTATTTTGATATTACAAGCAGACACCTCAATTTTATTTATTTGTATAAATATAAAACTGTAAAAACAAAAAAAAAAATAACAGTCCACTTGATAGTAAGTGGCTACTGCAGCCATTGAACATCTGCAACCAATTTAAAAAAAGGCTACAGATACGTTGTCACTTCTGAGGACTGAGATGGAATGCCTCACAACTGCTAATTATACTGGCTGTCTACACCTTTCAGACTGGAACAAGCAAAGGTGTTTGGCAGTAGGAATAAATTGGAGGTGGTACCTTCCCTACGTCCTCATAGGAAGGAAAAGAGTCCTACCACGTAGTACTAAAACCAAAATAATCAGCATCATCGCAGCTCGCAAATGATTTTTTTCCATATTAGTAATTACCCTTCAAGAAAAGAGCCTACTCTTTTTTTTTAAGACTGGCAACGCATCTGCAATTCCTCTGGTGTTGCAGTTGTTTATGGACGGCGGTAGTCACTCACCATCAGGTGAGCCGCATGCTCGTTTGCCCCCGCTCATATAAAAAAGTCGTTAAGGACAGTTAAGCAACACTTTTATATAACCTCCGACTTTAAGAATCATTCTGATAATTGTTTTCAGGTTTCGATTCTCACATTGATATTTTATTAAGAAATACGTAACCCATACAGTACAGCTGTAGATACGTGGGCATCTCAGAAAGTTTTGTCAACTATAAAAAAGTTCAATGGGTTTAGTTTTACTATTTACACAAAGTTTCAGGCGTTTGAACCAATTTTCGAAACAGTTTTTCCAGTTCCAGTACACTTCAGACACCTATTCTACGGCCTGCTCGAACGTTGCTAGCGTCTTTTCCGGCTTTAGAAGATAGGATAAAGAAGTCAGACGGTGCCAAATCAGGGCTGTAGGAGGGTGACTCTAAATCTTAACCGGTGTGCTATCCAGGAAGTCCCTCGTTTGGAGTGCTGAGATTATTGAACACTTCAGACAAGTATTTGGCAGTATACTCTACTTTGATTTTGTAAAGGAATTGATACCATGTACCTCGTCAAAGTTACAAACTGGCGATAGAAATCTTCCCTACGCTTCTCGATCGCTTCTATATCGCTTCTATTTAGTAAACGTTGGTTGATTTTGAAAATTAAACATTTCAAAATGAACCAACGTCCTGTTCATTTTGAAAATAACAAATACGTTGACTGGCGATAATATAGTATAGATAAATCCAGGATTCATTACCTGTATTTATATCAAAGATGCAAAGACGAGCCTGGGTCAAATTGAGTAATGATATCATGATATAATTTCACGCAGGCCTGCTCGATGGTCAGATCGGTGAGGAACTACCCTTCTCAAGCGGTGTTCATGTAAAATCTCATGAAAACGTCCCGATCTAATCCGCAGTATGTGTTGAATCTCTTCATACGTATTTCGCCTTCACGCCTCTTTAACTAAAACTTTTCACTGCTAGCACGTTTCTTTCCGTAACATCCGTTAAAGGGCGACCACTTCCTTCGTCATCTCCAAAAAGATAGTCTACCTCGAGGAATTTGTTATACCAGCGGTACTCGTTTGCTATAGTTAGGCCTTTATTTATAAATGCAATTTAAAGTCTATCAAATAATTCGTTCAGTTTTATGTGACATTTGAAATTGTGAAAAATCATCGGCCGAAAATTTTCCCGACGCATATCCATTTTTCATGAAACCTGGTTAAGGGTAGTGATTTATATGCTCTTTGAACACGATATTTGAATTTAACTCATATGTCTCTAAAAAATGTGGAGGGCAATCAAAAACTGGGAACATTGGTATTTTTAAGTGTAAATAATCATATTTTTTAAATAAATTATAATATACGGGGTGCAGTCAGTGGTACAGTATAAACGTGGTAGAGCCATGCTGCAGCTATATTAATTGTATAGTTGTAGACGAATGGGTCGGCTCGACCGGGGAAGGACCACGCTTTCACAGAATACCAGCATAAAATAGCAGTTTAATGCAGCTGTGTTTCGTATGGTGAGTGTAGAGAACCGAAGATCCTTTTTACTGGAAAAGAGGCATTTCATCTTATTCCGCACGGCTGACAACGTATCTGCCTTTTGATTCGCAAACGAGGATAGATGTAGTGGACTGTGTGCTCGTTTGTCACCCTTATCCTATAAAAAAAAACTGGCCAGTGTCTCATACAAAAATAAATTCACATAACTTTCTGCGTGGCCTGTATTGTATTTTACACCATTTCTTAATATTTACAGAAAGTTGAAACTACACTTAATAGAAGGGCAGAAATCATACAGGCAATAAAATCTAATTATTAGTTATGAGTATATGCAAACCAAATCATTTATAAATATAATTACTACGCATAGATTTACTCATAGATTGCCTCATAGATAGACGCGTGGCAAGTGGTTTGGCAACCGCAGTTTTATATTATTTTCAGTTGTTCTCAGGATGATGCTGCTGCCCATCTCCTATGTCATTTCTCTCTGTCACCTCTTACGACGATACCCACGAGATGATATGGGGTAATACACCGCCTCTACATGGCAAACAAAATACCTCTGTTGCATTTAATTTTATGTTACTCAGACTTCTTACAAAGAATCTTTACAATAACAATGAAGTAAAATACAGGAGTTTGGGTATTGCTTTTAAAAAAAGTATTTGTGAAAATTTAGTTTTGTTCTTACAAAATTATAAATCATTTAAATCGTTCATAATCGCGTGCGCGTGTGTATGTGTCTGCGTGTTTGCGTGTGCGTGTGCGTATGCGTGTGCGTGTGCGTGTGCGCGTGCATGTCCGTGTTCGAGTGCGTGTGAGTGTGCGTGTACGTGTGCGTGGGCGTGTGCGTGTGTGTGTGCGTGTGAGTTTGTGTGTGTGTGTGTGCGTGTGCGTATACGTGTGCGTGTGCGTGAGCGTGTGCGTGTGTAAGTGCGTGTACGTGTGCGTTGGCGTGTGCGTGTGTGTATGCGTGTGTGTGTGCGTGCGCGTGCGCGTGCGCGTGTGTGTGTGTGTGTCACATTTGTCCTTTACCAGTATTTTTAGTGCTTATCGATTGGCATTTATTAATTTTATTCAATCAACAATAGCTATCTGACTATTGAATGATAAGATTTTATTACTTTAACACTCCACTCCATGCTTCAAATATTGTGTAATTGGTTTTAAGAAATTAAAAAGAAAAAACAAAAAAATAAACACAGCGCCTGCCATACCGTGATACTCGTAGGTACCATTCACATTCTAGTCACGATCCTACTTTTGTAATAGAACTTTATTAGGCACTCTTCTTGTATTAAACCTTGGAAATTTTCCAGATGAAGTGTAAGCTTAATTTGAACGTAAATGATTCTTATTAAATCTATACATACAAATGAAATTAAAGTGTCTGTCTGTAATATTAAAATAGCTGGCTTCTATTAAACTCAGGCGGTTATTTGTATGCTATTAAGACATAAATAATAATTTTTAAAATTGTTGTCTGTCTGTCTGTTTGTCCAGGCTAATCTTCGGAATGGCTAAACCGATTGTGATGAAACTTTAGGGACAGACAGAGAGCAATGCTAGGAGGGACCTAGGCTATAATATATCAGAAAATCATGGAGTATTTTATTTTATTCGAAAATATTTACATTAATAGATCCTATCCACGAGAAGCCGGAGTGGATTGCTAGTACTAAGTAAATACTAATGTAAATTTTACGTTTTCCAAAAAGAACGAAACAAGTAAGAAAAAGACAGTGCCACGGAGTTTTTTCTAATAGATGGTGACAACTTTTAAACATTTTTATATAATAAGTAAAAAATATGTTTATTCTGATAAACGTGGTAAAGCCATGCTGCAGCTATATTATGCTTGTAGCACGAATGGATCGGCTCGACCGGGGAAGAACCACGCTCTCACAGAATACCAGCGTAAAATAGCAGCTTAATGCTGCTGTGTTTCATAAGGTGAGTTTAGATAACCGGAGACCTTTTTACTGGAAACGAGACATTCCATCTTAGTCCTCAGGGATGAAAACGCATCTGTATTTTGATTCTTAATTCGAGAATAAATGTAGATGTCTATGGGCCACTTAACATCAGGTGGACTGTGTGCTCGCTTGTTACCTTTATTCTATAAAAAAATGTATTTGTATTTCAGAATTCCTCCAGCGATACTTTTGGATCGTTTCGTCGCGTAAAGCAATTTTGAAGCATTTGTGGAGACAAATAACTTTTTTTCTTTAAATTTAAACACAAAATATTGAATCATACATTTTATTATTTTGTGGTGTGGTTTTAAGGTGCTTCAAAGATCTTACACAATTATCTTAAAATTTTTCCAACTCACCCTATTCCCAAAGTGAACGAAAGCGCAAAAACTTCGCAAGGCACTTAGGCGCGGGTTTCACCTACAGTAGCAGAGATACAGAAATGGAATTTAAAAACTATTTTCCATTTTTTTACGATCCTGACACATCTGTCTCGCTTCCTTTACATCCATATATGTACCTACCCATACATGCTCGTCGGTTAAGGGTACTCTTAATCTAAGCAATTAGAAATATATCGCCAATTTGGTTGATAAACTCTCTTCTAAGGCATCCCTTCCCGACTTAGCAGAGATAATGACGCAATATTTAGTATTGCCGACGCGGGCATCGCATAATTTTCTTATTTCTTTTTTTTTGTTAATTGTGCATGCGATGCGGGACGTCACTCTGTTTTATTAAAAAGTAACGCATTAACAAACCTCCATACCCTGAACAATAATTCAAACTTTTTCTAAATAAATTTTAATATATGCAATGTACTTATGTTGTCATAACAAAATAATGAAATTCACCTGCCACCCAAACGTAAAAAACGGTCTTTCTTTTATCCCCAGGACACATATCATTGCTCTGAGCTTTTATCCGAGAATAACCGCCTTTTTATTTACCTCATGCTCTTTGTTTTCCCTTTCTGTCAGTTTTTCAGACATGCATAAAATTGGCTTTTTTTGGTATATATTATAAGGTTTCTAGATTTATCGTCACCATCATCACCGCCCTTTATAAGTCCACTGCTGGACCTCTTTCGTTGAAAGATTTTGCCTTAATCGTCATGCCTTGGAAGTAGATTAGCGATCGCAGTACAAGAGATCTCGCACCTTTAACGCTGCTGCCCGTCGCTGGTCTAGATTTGACGTCTGGCGCAAACGAAATAGTTGTACCGCCATCTATCGGAATTTATGAGGCCATTCTGGGATTTTCCAAAGTCGCCACCTACGGTATAAATGGTGTGATGAATTTTCTTATGTTGTCACCATACGGCTATTTTTACAGTACACGGGTAACTCTTTTATTGATGTTTTATATATAACAGATCCGTATTCTTTAAATTGTCTTTTTCTTCAGTTTGTTTAATCCACCGCATACATTTCCTAAAACTGTTACTTACCTCACTGAAAAGCCTTTTCGATTGTGCTGGCAATGCTCCATCACCAGTCTGTGGAATTTAGGATCGATAAAATTTTAAACGGGCTTTCCGCCAACTATCGGTTGTCGAAATTTCGATTATTAATCTACCGCGAGAAGAAAGAAGTTGATACTTAAAAAAAAATTCGTTTCGATAAAATATAATACAGCATAATTTTATTTCAAAACCAAATTAAAGTACCAGGTTGCAAAGCCAAATAGCACCCAACTTTAACGCTTACTTAGGGAACAAAGTTTGGAATATGTTTACTATTCATAAATTACTTCAACAGCCAAACAAAGGTTGGGGCGTCGACTATGAATAATTCAATAGTTGAACCATGTGATCTGTTGACAAAAAGCAGCTAAGTTTATAGATTAATGAACCATTAGGAATGAATGAAGATCCTAAACTAGGATAGTGCAAAACATGAGCATTTAATTCGGAATGGAAGGAGTATTATAAGCCATGCTGATTTTGAAACCGTTACGAGATTGTTCATTTATAAACCCAATTTTGCTATATATAGGTTTTAAAAATATGGAATGACATTTGTTTTGTAAAAATGGATGATGTTAATTGACATATATTTCCCCTTAAAATGACGTCGTAAAGTGTGCTCAATGAAATGAGGCCAATATCTAGTGATACAAAACAGACAACAAAAACATGTTGTCGTCTTCATTGTCAAGTTATCAAAAGTCAACGTCTCTGTTTTGTTTATATAAAATACGATTATGTTTTAGTTTTTTTTTCTAAAGAATTAAGGTGGTGAACGAGCACACAGTCCACCTGATGATAAGTGGATGCTGTAGCCCATCGACATCAACATCTTAAATACAGATGCGTTGTCACCCTTGAGGACTAAGATGGAATATCTCGTTTCGAGTTAAAAAAAAATCCGGTTCTCTACACACACCATACGAAACACAGCAGCATTAAGCTGGTATTTTACGCTGGTATTCTGTGTTAGCTTGGTCCTTCCCCGGTCGAGCCGACCCATTCGCGCTACAACAATAATATAGCTGAAACACGGCTCTGCATACGTAGTCCATTGTTACAAGGGAGTGTCGAGTGCCTTCCTAAAGTTTGGATTCATTTTAATTATCAAGCGGTTTGTGCGAGGTCACTTTGCCAATCAATACAATATTATTTATGCTACGCACGGACGCTGCGGTACAAAGATTCTTGTACAATTATTTTAAACCAACGGTTTTTCTCCTACTCATAGGCTATGTGATAGAATTCATCACCAAATCATAACAAATTACTCTAAAAACGTGTGTATGTATTTGGTTAATGTAATCGTAAACAATAAACATGTCATCTTTATAAAATGTCAAATGATAATATACGACCTTATTATTACTGTTTAGGGTTTCGTACCCAAAGGGTAACCAACGGGACCCTATTACTAAGGCTCCGCTGTCCGTCCGTCTGTCTGTCAGTGGGCAGACAGACGGACGCACAGTGGGGTGTCTCATGATCCGTAATAGGTAGACAGTTGAAATTTTCACAGAATGTGTATTTCTGTTGCCACTATAACAATAAGTAATAAAAATTAAAATAAATTAAAAGGGGCTCCCCTACTAGAAACGTGTATTACGACGGTACGCAACCCATAATGCGCGAGTCCAACTCGCACTTCGCCGGTTATAATGCTAGAAAAAGGTAGAGAACTCTTCAGCGCACTCTGTCATCATTAGTTAAAGTTTGAAAAGCTATAAAAAATTAACTACTACTAAGATAACAAAAAAAATTAAAATTGGTGTTTGTAATAACGTTACATATAAAGAAAAAATATAAAAACTACACAAAAAAGTTTACATACCGAATAGTAATTTAATTAACATTTATTGTAACCTAAATTAACCAACCATTAGTAAAAAATATACTGTAGTCACTTTGCTTTGCCGTGTAGTGGCTATTATAATAACCCATCACCCCTATCTCGTCCCGTAGGTGTCGCAAGCGGTGACCATGGGTAAATAAAAAAAATATGGCTTCTCTCTTCTTCTTCTCTAACCATCTCGCTTACAACAGGCGTATCCAGACCGACGACAGGTACCGCTGCAGCGGCGTCAATATGTTAAAGGTGGCACCACGATTAGCATTGTGTTGTTTGCCAAGACATCCAATGGACCATCTAGGTATTTAGAGTGTTCCAATTTTTTGACTAAAGTGAGGATATCCCTACTACCTATAAACACAAAGGTTCCGTAAAAATCATAACTTTTAACAGTAATGACTTTTTGAAAACTTTCTACTCCCATAAACCATTCCCTAGATTGAAAACTATTTCACTACATCAGATGCAGGTGGAAGGATTGTAGTCGTGTTGTATCACAAAAAATGGCAAAAAGATTATTTTACATTACTTTTACTGAGAAAAAACTAGTTTTTTTAACCAACTTCAGAAAAAGAGGAGGTTCTCAATTCGACTGTATTTTTATGTGTTACCTCAGACCTTTTTTCTAGGTGAACCGAATTTGATGATTATTTTTTAATTTAAACCTACTGCTTTTCATGTGGTCCCGTATAAATTTGATCAAGATCTGACCAGTAGTATAATGTGTATTTAATTGACTTCGACTACGACGATGATGTTGTCATTTTGTTTATATTTAAGTCGGTTGTACAAATTTTTTAATTTAACCACTTGTTTTTATATAAATTTACACAAAAAATTCTGTTAGTAAAAATACAACCAGAAATATGCTCGCTGTCTGAAAAACTACTGAGAGTGTCTGCATAGAATTTTATATTGTGATTGTAACTATTACACTGTCTTTGGACAACGTACACCAAAAAGCAACAAAAATTTTTTAATACGAAAGGTGACGATTTCTAACATTTACATCGTATAAAGAAACCTAAATTTGCCTAATTATTAATTAAATTGCGATTGGATTTTGAATCACGAAACTATTTAAACAAATTGAAAAGCATACTTGGATTCTTAAACAAATTCAAAGGATTATTCATAATAACGATATCTACACAACACATTTAATGAATGTGCGACAATAGAAATCCAAAAAATGGAATGTATTTTTATTAACAGGATTTTTTGTATAATATACAAAAAAAACTGTAGTTTTCACAGTAAAAGTAATGTAAAATAATCTTTTGCCATGTTTTGTGATACGACATAACTACAATCCTTCCATACCCGCATCTGATGTAGTGAAATAATTTTCATTCTAAGGAATAGTTTATTGGAGTAGAAAGTTTTTAAAAAGTCATTGCATGAGCTTCATAATGAAATAATAATGACGTATTCAAAGGACACCTGAACGCTAACGCTATCGACCCTTCGCGTTGAGCTTGGTGCAAAAAGGTCATAAAAGCGACTAATCGTTTGAGGAAAGCCGCCTCAAAACCTTAAAACAAAAACGCCAACTGCGCAAAGAGAGAGCTAAGCCCTCCTACACCACTATACTGTGGCAGTGTAAGAAAATACAGGGTCTCTCTATTTCCAAGTAATTTTTTTATTAAAAATTACTCTATAGAAAGGTTTATTATAATATACATGAAAACATGGTTCATATAGTGAACGTTCCCCTGGCAATGAGTTAATTGCTTTCAAGCTGTTTCTTACACTTTTGTAATTTTACAGTCTGTCTTTTTATTGTATAATTTTACTTTTAAAAAGTATTTTTCCCTAGACAGAAGGTTTTTCCGAACCAGTGACAAATCGAACCAGTGGTAAAACATGACTTTTAATGCAAACCATTTGTAATAAATATTGATTAAAAAATATTTTATTATTTTATATTCTGTTCCGTTCACCACATATCATGAGAAATATGATGTACGAGTAATAAAACCCAAAGATTAGCTTAGAGAGTTGTTTTGCTGATGTATGTTAGCAAAAATAGAGAAGATTCAGTCGACGAAATTTTGTGGCCTAATAAGAGCATTCTTGAACGGACTGGGTTGTTTAACAGAAACTCTCGTAATTATTTAATTATTGATCCACATTTCATCCTTTTCACTTATACCTGTTACCATGACTCAACACCATGTCGAATAGTCTGAATCCTGGCCGTTTGCTTATCCATTATACAACAACACAACGCGCTGTGTTTGCGTGCAGATCACTATTTGCGTAACTGAATGTGCTTCGTTGCCATAGCGTTCGTTGTTTCAGCTGCATCACACCCTCGAGAATTTTCTCTAAGCCGCCACTACAACTTTGGCGATAATCCGCTGATATGATCCACAAGTAAAAAGCAAGCTATGACTGGCCTTTTCAAAAAATATTGTAGAGTATTCCCACACGATCTATTTGACCATCCTCCTATGGACGCTATAAATTTTAGTTCCAAAGTATCGCCTTGTCAGCGTTTTTGACTTCACAGGCGCGCCATATATGACGAATCGTACTATCTGCGATTTATGGAAGCACATTTCCTCCCCTTGTTCCTTCTGGGTAAGGTAACAATCTATACTTTTCCGTCCAAGACTAGACGCTCGAAATGTTCCTCCAATTCTGCAAATACAAAATTTACTTACATCATTTTCAATAACAACAAATAGACACTATGTAGATATTCATAAGATCTATTTTCTAATTTTATTTAAATTTCTCTGATGATAAATAATAATTTGTAATATTAATAATAATGCTCAAATACGTATATTAAGTCTACGATACAACTCTCAAACACTTCTCAAAGCTGGATTGCGTGAAAAGAGCTGAATATTCCCCTATGTGGTCATTTATTGGCGCCACTGCTCCTGAATTATTTATTTATTCTCAGCTGAGGTATGTGCGGGGCAGAATCAATCGGGACGCCTTATGTTAGTCGACGGGAAAATATATATTCATTTCATTTATGATATTGTTTATTTCTATTAAAGTTTATCTTATGTTCGAAATATCATTCTGCTTTCTCAGTATAAAATGTGTTGATAATTCTAGAAAAACACTATTTTGTTTTATTAGAATTAACAATTTAATTAATATACTATTAAATTTGTCTTATTCATATAAGGTACATAGTTCAAGGCTTAAAATACTGTAGGAAAAATAGGAGATGAAGTTTTTAATGTGCCTGTTTAGACGACAATTTTAATTTTACATTGAGTTGTCGTAGATATTTCTTAGTTCATTCGCAAAAACAAAAGTAGTTTTAGTAAAACAAATGATATACGAGTACACTCTGTAAGCACAAGCTAGTGATACCAGTTTCTCGACTTCACAGAGTCAGTAATTCATTCTTGGGGCAATGTATACGCTATTACAACAAATTCCAAGAAAGTATATAAGGTCCCTCTATTACCAAGTTTAAATATTTTATAAAACAAAAACTGTATAAAAAGGATTATTATAATATAAATGAATAAATGGTTGATAATACTTCCAAGCTGTTTCTAAAATAATTTTTTTAAATAGTTAGTACAACCATCCATATTGTAAATTTACTTTAAATAAAAGTCCCGCTGGGTTTTTTATAGAATAAGGGTGACAAACGAGCACACAGTCCACCTGATGGTAAGTGGATGCTGTGGCCCATAGACATCTACATCTATCCTCAATAAAGAATCAAAATGCGCTGCCACCCGTGAACACTAAGATGGAATGCCTCTTTACCAGTAAAAAGCATCTCCGGTTCTCTACACTCACCATACGAAACACAGCAGTGTTAAGCTGCTATTTTACGATGATATTCTGTGAGAGCGTGGTCCTTCCCCGGTCGAGCCGACCCATTCGTGCTACAACTATATTACTAATATAGCTGCAAGGGTTTCTTGCTGTAAGTAAAAATGGCTTTCAATAAGATTTACATGTGATCTATATTGAATAAAAATTATTCTATTCTATTCGATTCCGTTCCGTTCCATTCCATTCCATCCCATTCCAATCTATTCTACTCTATTCTATTCAAAAGGGTCAATTTTTAATAAAAATAAAACCCGACTTCAAAGAACTAAAATGATAAAATATTTTCCACACTGTAGCTTCTGGAGTCGATGCTTTTATTCTTCTATCTATACACTTTATCGTAGCACCGACTTCAGAAGTTCTTTTGTTGAAATTATTTTATCGTTTTTAGATGTTTGAAGTTGACTTTTTCTTTTTATAAAAAGTTGAATTTTTTAGCTTTTTATTCATTACAATATTGAGATATCGAATTCAAATCCTCGGCTCTTTAGTATTGATATGCACACCATTTTAACGATTACACAACTTGGCCTAAGACTGACATTACATAACAACAATTTTTGAGAAGAATGAAATTTGAACATAAAAATTTTAAATCTTTCACTTTTCATTATATTATATGTATTTTAATAGCTATGTTAAGCAAACTTCAGCGAAAAGTGTGGAATCGTTACTGAAAGAGTAACAATACTCATTACGCGAAATATGTAATAAAAGTAATAATTCATATTATAAACATTACTAATTCTATATTCTAAACATTACTAAGTTTTTTTAGATAATGAATTTAAAAAATATCTTAATAATATAAGTAAATAATTTACAAGAGCGTATCTCGAAGGTATTAAATAAATATGAAGTGATATAATGCGCATATAAGAATAGCTAAATTCAATGCTCACGAAGTTCAAACAGTGTTGACGTTAGTCCAACAACAAATACGAAAGCAGTTCTGACTTGGACATATTCATTCTAAATTTTATTTCGTCGTTCAATAGTTGGAACTTTTATAACATAAAAAGTTGATTTTGTGTCAATTTAAGTAATACATTACTTCGTAGAGATTGAAGTTTTAGAATTTTCGGGCTGTGACTGTGTTTTTTCTGTTTCCTTTCCGTTTTTTATGAACTTTTTTAAACTATGGATTCTCTTTCCATGCTTTCTCCTTCAAATATGGTAGGTAGAAGAGGTTGTATAAGGAAAAAATAGAAGAAAATTATTTTATCTCTAGCGAGAGGCTTTAATACAACGCTACACCGCACTAATATTTATTCCTTCCATTTTCTTTATAACTTACCAATTGCTTAGGAGCTTCTAACATAAGCCCGCTTAATTGCAGCTAAGTTCGCTTTTATAATTTTAGTTAATAAATACTATAACAACATACGGCAAGGTATATAGATATTTAATAAACTTTAAAATTTTATAGAGGTATTTAGTATAGTTCACTACAGTATTTAGAATTACAACCACCAAGTTTTAGCTGGAATATTGTTACAAAATATCTTAATAGAATTCAATTTAATCATACGCTAACAACAAATACAAAACTGTGTAGGAAAATTAGATATTTTGCGTTGGGATAGTCTAGTAAAGTAGAGCACTTGTCCACTTTATAAATAAATATTACTGAGTACAAAAGTGCGATGCGAGAATATAGATTCAACTTTATAAAGTAAGACAAACTAATGTGTGTAAAAAATATCCTTTAAGTAAGAAAGAATATCCCCGTGTCGCTCTTTATATTTTATTATTGAATGATTAGCAAAATATAGTCATTAGTCACCCTTATAGAAAGGAACTTTAGTCAAACTAGTACTTGGCTAAAGGCTTAAGTATTGGCAATTTTGTTTTAAATTTGCATACTTAGTTTAAAAATATATTTATTATATTATATACATTCAAAAGATTGTCGCACGTAATAATTTTTCTCTATTTTCCAACAAAGGCTATAAGTAAAGAATTTACTATTCAAATTTAAAAATCACCTGCGTCAATCCCCATATCTTAACTCTTTCATTAAATTTAATCCAACTGTACTGCAATCAAGTTTCAACAAATCCAAGATCTGAGAAAATACGTATTTCTGTGCACTTTTTGCAACTATATCGTGTGATTTTACACATTTAAATTGAAAAGCAGCTTATGATTTCCATGATTGCACTTGCACCTATTTCTTTTGGTTACCTTGTCTTTGAATTACAGATAATAAATGTTAATTAAATCTCATTATTTGCGTTACTTTTCATGATATTGTACAAGTAGCTGTAATGTTCTTTTTTAATTTAAATATAAAGTTTTATACACCTATTATTGTTATTTGACATGATTTAAATGCGTAAAGAAATTACTTACGAAAAATTACTGTCTGATGAAATCTAATCAATGGATGAAAAGTTACTGTAATGTCTGACTGGAATTTTAATTCCGTCACAAACAAAAGAATAATTTCATTATCATTTAAGAATTACTTTGTAAAAATATTCGGTGATCAAAACACTTAGTAACCAGATTATAGTGGCATAAATATGTCATACATTTAATCCTTTTCCCAATCACTGAAATGGGCAACGCAGCGCATTTAATTACATAAAAATTTTTTCACCAATAATCTTAATTCCTACGAGAACAAAATCATGAAAAAATAATGAATTTTCTCCCCATCCGTAGAAATTTACACATAATGCAAAAATGGTTTTGGAACGGGTTTTGGAAGATTCGACTGCGCTGCGGAAAATGCAACTGTCTCATTTTGTCCTCGAAATCTTTTAATAAACTTTAAATATCAGCGATTTCAATAATTTGAATGAAATGATATTTTAAATTCCCGAAGGAATACTCGCAAACGCAAATCGAGATTTAATTAAAATTATCTAACTACACGCGAAGTAATTCCTAGTTCATTTAAATTCAGATTTTGGTTTTGTTATCAATATTTTTATAGTAATTATTACATAATTATTTGCGTACACAATTTACTACAATTATAACTTACTAACTTACATAATATATTTACAAGCTTCTTATATTTTAGCGGCAGTTACGTATAGTGCAACAATCGTATTAATACACCTAAAAATGTGGTAAAATATGCTTGTATTAGTTTTCAAATGGAAATAAGTATTTAAATTCTATTTAAGTAATCTCAATGTTATTTTAGTTTAAAATAATTATTAATTTATTTACCTAATATCAAGTCATGAGTAGATTTAATTATTAAAATGGAATAATATATTATAGTCAAGCTCCATTTCAACATACCAATAAAAATATTTAAATAATGCCAATCGAAGTACGACTGGTGCACTATAGCAAAATAAAAATAACCTAACAGTCCATTGTGACACCACTTTAAAGTGTTTCCACTCTGGACTGACAGATGGCGTTCCTGCAGAACCGCTCCATTTCTCTGGTGGACATGTACATCGACAACTCGGAGCCATCGGAGAACGTCGGGCAAATACATTTCTCGTTGGAGTACGACTTCCAGAATACAACCCTGATATTAAAAATTATACAGGTAATATATATTAATCTCGACATTAAGCAGCATCGGAGAAAATCTACTGCGTAACGTATTAACCTTACCTTCGTCTATTTTTTTTAATTTCAAACTTCAATGTAACAAATATAATTATAAAACTTGATCATTGTTTAATGTAATTTTCAAACAGATATGAAAGCATATTTATTCGATTTATAAAAATAGAAAAAAAACTGTATTCAAGAGTGTGCGCATCGTTTTATGGATATCCGTACTAGTTGGCTACATATTGGACCATACCATTTTAATCATGGTATAAAACATAAATATACATGGTATAAAACAAAATATTATTTGTAATCAAGACATTACCTACGTAAATAGCAATGCTTAATCTTTTAAATCAGATGTCAATTGTTATAGCAAATAAATTCGCTACTTCGTCAATGCCAGTTCCAAAGTACTCATGTTTCTGTAACATGAAACACCTATTTGCAAGCTATTTGATAATGATTTTTTTTACCAAAAGTAATTATGTTTTCAATGAGAGATTAAATTAATGTGCGTTTTAAAGTTGATTTAAATTTTGATAGCGCCTGTAAGGAGTAATCAGGTAGATGGACGTGTCATTTAAAATTTGACCATAGTTTATTTATTTTTATTCGTTCAGATTTTTTTATTTCTTTATATAAATAGCTTGCTTAAAACTGGCTGCAATACTCTACAAAATTTATAAATGGATAAATATGAATAATAAAAAATATATATAATATATTATACATATTATATATAATATATTTTTATTCAACAAGAAATATTGTGAATGACATCACAGATTTTTACGTATAGTTATTACTTATTAACACTTTTATGTTGTTATAGATCGAAGATTAAGTGTTAGAATCAGATATAGAATACTTTATATACAAATTGTAGAACTAATTCGTGAAATTGGATGTTGCCCCCAACTATCAATTTAAATTGATATTTTGTTTTGTTTTTTCTATTGTAATATTCCTCTTGGCAGGAGACTTTAGAACTAGCTTAGTATTTATTAATTCGTAATTGTATTAGGAAGTAAATAAAACTTGGCAATAACGTAGGGCAAGGATCTACCAGCAAAGGATTTGAGCGGAACCTCGGACCCTTACGTGCGTGTCACCCTTCTGCCCGACAAGAAGCATCGTTTGGAAACGAAGATCAAGCGTCGCACACTAAATCCACGCTGGAACGAGACCTTCTACTTTGAAGGATTCCCGATACAGAAGCTGCAGAGTCGGGTAACTATTATCTAATTAAGTAATAATATTAATATTTTTTTATGTAGGAGACTATAAAAAATCTTTAATTTTTATGAATTTTTACTCAATCTTTCCATTAATTTTCAAAAAAAAATCTTCGAACTAGAATAATAAGTTCAAGTCGAACCAAAATAAGTTACGGCAACTTATGTTAACTAGTTACTTATTGTGGGGTGTACGGAGGAATTGTCAACATTTTCTCTAAATGTCAACCACACCTACACGCGGTATGCTCTGTTAACCGTGTGTGAGAGCCATTATAATGGCCAAATGATGACGAAAAATGTGCCTTCAAATGTCAAACCCAAATCCTACTGAGATACCTTGAGATAAATACGCGGAGCATTATCACTGCGGGAGTACTTGCAAACTTTAATTCACCAAACCGCCTGCCTTATGGTGAATATAGGATAATATTTTAATGTAAATTTTTGGAAAGGTCTATGTACTGCAGTGGATTTAAAAGTACCAGTTACTAGACTACACAGAGTCAGTAATTCATTCTTGGGGCAATACGCTTTTACAACAAAATCCCAGAAAACATACAAAATCTGACTTCTGCCAAGTTTAAAAACTTTATTAAAAAACGATTATACAAAAAGGGTATTTATAATATTAAGCAATTTAGGGATGATAATAACCCCTGGGAATGAGGTGATCGCTACCATACTATTTCTAACTTGTTTTGTTTTGTTAATATTATTGCGTAACTTTCAGGATTGTAAAATGTTCTTTTTTTTTAAAAAGTCCCGCTGGGTTTCTTGTTGGTTCTTCCCAGGACAGTGGTATTTTCCAAACTAGTGGTAATTTAAACATAAGAGTGACTTTCAATAAATATTATTTATAATGTATATTAAATAAAAAAAGTTTCTATTTATATTTCTAAAAATGCTGGCGTTGACGACACTAATCGTGATGATGACTAAGTTATGACACGAACAACTTAAAAAAGAATTTTTTCTAATTTTCAGGTCTTACATCTGCACGTATTTGATTACGATCGATTCTCCAGGGATGACTCGATTGGAGAAGTATTTTTGCCACTTTGCCAGGTATCTTTATTACATACAAACTATTGTTTTACCACAATCATACCAAATAATAAAAAAGTTAAAATAAAACTAATCATAGTAAGCACATGATAAAAATAACCCAATTCCAAAATATATCTTCATTAAAACTACTTTTTGAGAGCAGATTTTATTAATATATTTCTTGTTATCCTCTATACTTCTACAGTCTTTTTAAATATCCTTTATTATTTATTTATTTAGAATCGTATCTCAATACACCGTGAATATCGTAAAGAAAATAGAAGAAGTTGTATTTTTTTTTAGAGATTGTTTAATTGCGTTGTAATATTACGCTATAATTAATATAATATTGCGATATAATTAATATAGATATAAATAAATAAATAATCAGTATGATAAGACAGAAGTTATCTCCTCCTTCATCATCAGCCCGTAAAATTTCACTGCTCAACCCCTATACTTGGTGGTGGATACGTATGATGATAGGCGAATTGGTGGTCACAGTCCCAAACGTCTTTCGTCTCGTCTCTTAATTTTCTTTATTGAAAGTTGAAAAAGCATCATTGTAAATACTCCGCACCTACAGAATAATAAATTCAATCCACTTAACAAAGTGCTTAATGATTTCCATTTGAATAATACGGTTTCATTGAACTGAAGAGCAATGAATCAACCTTACAATAATTTTCCAGCGCAAAATTAGAAGGACGGCTGAAAGCAAAACTTTTACTGGGTAATTTAATGGAAGCTCGTAGAATTTATTTTGCGTGAATTTCTCTTACAATTACAATTTCTACACCACCTATTTGTTAAGCCAGGTATTTACTTTGTGTACCAGAAAATTAAGCGGAACAATAATTTAATTGTTATACCTAACTTATTATTATCGTGTAAAATAAATTAACTAATTGTATTCTTTTTTCTTTTCTTTTATTTTTTTAAAAGGCGTACACTAAGATATTCTCCTGTATCGTGGAGGTAGATTACATACATAAATTGTACAAGGACAAAAATCCAGACCAGGAACAATACTAATACTTGTTCTGTGCGAGAATCCAACCCGCGGCCCTCAGCGCTGCAACTCATCCACTGCGCCACGAAGCCGTCAAAAATATTGTTTTGACTTCTTTCATTTTAATTACAGCTAAACTGTTTTGCACTTTATCGTCAATATTAAAACATTTGTTTGGAAATTCAACTTATAATAGCTTTAATATAACACAACATATTTTAAGTTACACCATACATCGTTAACACACGGTGACAAAGAAACAAATTCAATAGAAGTGATTCATTATTAAATCGAAATGTTATTTAAATATAAAATGTTTATAAAAATATGAAACCTTACAAATTATTTCAATTCACTGTCATCATCAATGTTCGATCGTTAATTATTAGACGTTAAATTATGTTGACTTGAGTAATTGGAATACTGCCAAATCTGCGTTATTTATTGGTGACCTGCACCTCACAAAGCTGGAATCTAGTTATTGCAATTTTGTTTACTTTAAAACTACCTGTTGTGAAGAGAGAAGAAATGATTTTTCAGGAGAGGGGTACCAAACGAGCAAACGGCTCACCTGATGGTAAGTGACTACCACCGCCCATGGACAACAGCAACAACAGGGGAATTGCAGGTGCGTTGCCGACCTTTTAGAAAGGAGTAAGCTTTTTTCTTGAAGGTCCCTAAGTCGTATCTGTCCAGAAAAATCGCCGGTGGTAAACTATTCCAAGCAAGCCCAAGCATCCAGAAGGTGTGGATGGTATCGGGAGTTTTGCCGCGATGTGTGTTCATGAAATTTGGCGGCTGGGATTAATCCGAACAATTCCTTGGAGCACTCCCCGTGGTAGATGTGAAAGAAAATGCAAAAAGATGGAACATCTCTTCGCAGCGCCAGTGAATCGAGCCAATCGGAAAGGACTCGGTCGTTAAAGAAGCTGGCACTGGGGAGCCCCAGCCCAGAGATAGAAACAGTATTCCATGTGAGGCAGAACCTGCGCCTTGTAAAGTTGTAGGCGGTGTGCCGGCATGAAATAATGTCCCGCTCTGCTGAGGACGCCAAGCTTTTTAGAGGCCAATTTGGCCGTCTCTTCCAAGTGACGACAAAACTGCACGTCACTCAATATGTCTTTTTACTCAATTTTGGTAGTAGTTAATTTTTATGGCTTTTCAAACTTTTACTAATGATGACATAGAGTGCGCTAAACAGTTCTCTAACTTTGTCTAGCATAATAACCAGTGAAGTGCGAGTCGGACTCGAGCATGAAGGGTTGCGTACCATCGTAATACACGTTTCTAGTACCTAGCCCCTTTGATTTTTAATTTATTTTTATTTTTATTATCTGTTGCCACGGCAACAGAAATACATTCTGTGAAAATTTCAACTGTCTACCTATTACAGACCATGAGATACAGCCCGCTGACAGACATACGGACGGACGGACAGCGGAGGCTTAATAATAGGGTCCCGTTGGTTACCCTTTGGGTACGGAACCCTAAAAATAAGATGTAATTTAGGAGAATATGCGGGCTGCTTTTAGTCTATAATAAACTCGAAAAAGATTAAGTTACATAAATAAAAAGGTTAAGTTACATAAATAATGTTTTGAAATTAAATAAAACATTTATATATATATATCGTAACAATTTTGTGTCATTTCTAACCAGTTGACCACACCTTTCCTCATCATCAAAATTAACATTTTTGTATTTTGTACAGGTGGATCTCAGTGAGAAGCCATCTTTCTGGAAAGCTCTAAAACCACCAGCTAAAGACAAATGTGGCGAGCTGCTGACATCCCTCTGCTATCACCCAAGTAACAGTGTGCTCACACTGACGCTTTTGAAAGCTCGAAACCTTAAAGCCAAAGACATTAATGGAAAGTCAGGTAAAATAAACATTTAAAAGATGTATAATAAGTACTAAACTAAGAAATCATAATTATTTAATAAACTAGTTCATAAAAATACATTACTAGTTCATAACATATTGCACCATTAGCCTTTTCTAAATTTACTGCTGGTATTAAAAGCCTTTCCAAGAGTGCGCAAGCTAGCATGCGTTTCTTGAAAGATTTGTCCATACTCAACACAATGAGCAGACGGATTGGTGAGTGCACAGCCCACAGTTCGCACCGGTACACTGATCACCATCAATCAGTTTTTGATGAACAAAGAGAGTAATAGATTTATTTATTTATTTATTCTTAATTGTACACCTTAACTAAAAGGATTACAAAGGGACTTAATGAAAATTATTCGCTTACGCCACCACAAGAATCATTTTTTGCAACTCTTATATTAAAAAATCAAAATCAAAAAATAGATGATAGATATTGTGGTCTATAGACACCTACATCTATATCTCTATCTATCAATTTATAACCAAAATGCATTTGCGCAGTCACTCCTTAGGACTATTATAGAATGCCCCGTTACTATTAAAAGGAGTCTCTGGTTATTGTTATTCAACTAGAAAAAAAACCACTAGCATTATGCTGCTATTTCACGCTGTTGCTCTGAGCGAGTGCGGTTCTTCCCCGATCAAGCCGACCCATTCTTACTGCGCTACAACATGGCTCTACCACTCCTCCGCTAACTGTCAAAAGTTACTGTCGGCTACATGTGCTTTCAACATAACCCATTATGTAGAAACGATCTGATATAAAAAATAATTCAAATGAAAAACCTTACAAATAACGTATAGAATTCAACCCTCAAAAATTTCTTTTACTTTTAAAAAATGGCTGCTAATATTTCATTTCAGATTTTTATAATTTTAAAATAATATATTGAAAATAAATGCGATATTTTTATCCTATTTATCCCTAATATCGCATTAATACATAGATATTTTTATTATTTATACTTATTTAAATGTGATGATTAAATAAGTATAATTTTTAATTATTTCATGTTTATCAATAAATAAATAGTCTATTTCAAATAATATATTTTGAGAACTTAACTTTAATAAACTCATGAAATCCTACCCCACTTTCCATATTTATAGATTGCCAAGCCCTCTCCGATGTATATAAATCAAGATACCATCTTAAAGCAGGCACTCCCAATTAAGGGACTCTCATTTCGCGGTGAAACTGGACTATTTGAATTATTGCCTTGCCTTTTTAGGGATGGTCGTGGAAAGGAAATTCAGTGTCCGTAATAAAAACAAGTTTAAGGAATTTATTACTACTTTACTTTGCCTTTTCTATACGATAAATTTTACTACTATCTAAAGTTATTTGGTAATAAGGACGCGTTTTTATAGGCGATTGTGAACGCGTTCAGGTTGCGGGAGATTTATAAAACGGATGTCGTAAGGCGAATTCGGAGAATCGTTTCATTAGTCGAAATGGAACAACTCCGTAGTGAGGAAGACATCTGAGACGAATGCCATAAGGGATATATTCATTAGTCTATATTAAACTGCGATTGTACCGCACTTTTTCTGACGATTTCAGATAGATGCACAGACACCGTAACTACAATATCGATCTAAGCATGGTAATCAGACTTTCCCTTGCCGTGTATCAACAGCTAATTTGGTTATGTTGAGAAATATATAAAGATGAATAAGATTTAAAGGTTCTTTTGACGATCCAAGAGCAAGTCTCATCTGTCACTATTCTTATAATATCTTGCGTAGTTAGTCTAATGATCGTAAGCACGACTACTGATCATGTGGTCCCGGCTTCAAATCTCGGGTCGGATCAAAATCTGTAATTGGATTTATCTGTCGGGAAATTTTCAGTACCAGCCCAGAGTCAAGCCGTTGTTTCACCTCCGTACCTCGGAAAGGCTTGATCCCTCTTCGATCGTCTCGGATTACCGTCCCATCGGACTATGAAAATGAGGGAATAGAGACTGCGCGCTTGCGTGCAAACTAGTTTTTTATAATGTTGAGTTGTTATCTCTGTCGTCTCTTACTGCACCCATTGAATGAATTGGAGTAGTGATTCTTTTCCATATACTTTTAAATATATTGCCATTTTTCAATAGCCATAACAAAACTCTGGCACTTACCAAAGTTGCCTCTCACGACAGCCACGGGACGAAATAAGCATCACATGGAGAAAAAATATTAAACTAAAAATTTAAGAAAGAAAGAAAGAAAAATTATTTATTACAACAAACACCAACACACATGTTACAAAGGATATTATACACTAAAAAAAACTTATAACTACAGACCAAAAGAAAACTATAACCTAAATAAAATGGAATCAATACAATCAAAGCTTTATTATGTGTGCGGGTTTGGTATAAAAGGGCTACACTCAGCATTATTTCGTGGTATTATCCACGAAGCTGGTTTTCAGTGCGCCCTCTAGTGAGTAACATACGGAAGAATATGCAACAACCAATACAACTACGACGCTACACTTGTTGCACCTACCACATATAAACATATAGTGAGTAAAAAATAAAAAATGAGATGCAGATATTACTGATTTTATAATAATAACATCGCAAATTATTTATTATCAACAATATAATAATTATAAAATCTACTACTACTACTACTACTATTGCATAATACTAAAATTTACTTAAATTAAAATGAAGAATTGTCGATTATAAAAAATATATAACAATCGACAGTTCTTCGGATATCATTACTTTTTGGCATAATGAGACCTCACGATAGGGTTTCTATAACGCGCAGGCAATGTAAAAATTAGCACAAAACATGTTTTTGTTTGTTGAGCTTGGTTGTGTTGTGATTTCCAAAGCCTAGATGCCATACCATATACGTTACATCTGAAACGGGTAGCAGATACTCCTGTGACATTTGTAGCCATGTTCCCTATTGGAAAGTTATCAACGTTGTCAAAATTGACAAGGAATGAAGGGAAAGGAAGAAAACGTCATCATCATCATAATTTATTCCTCTGTTATTACAGCGTGTAGATTTTTTTTCATTGAAAATATATGACATCCTCCATTGACATGAAATAACTTATTATCTCTCATTTTCAGATCCGTACGTTAAGGTTTGGCTTCAGTTTGGAGACAAACGTATCGAGAAGCGCAAGACAGCTATCTTCAAGTGCACGTTAAATCCCGTTTTCAACGATTCATTCTCATTTAATGTGCCATGGGAGAAGATCAGGGAATGTTCCCTTGATGTCCAAGTTATGGATTTTGACAATATTGGTCGTAATGAATTGATCGGAAGAATACTTTTGGCCGGTACGTAAGTTAACTAGCTCATTTTTAATGTTCTTTATATTGTCTGTGGTATTAAGAGCTAAGAATTATATTACGTTTGAATAAAGTTCTCAAAATAACTGTAAACTTTTACAGTTCTTTTGAGAATATGGCTTCTCCAATTAGTGTTTCTTTGAAACATTTAGTTTGAAATCAAAATGTCATAACTAACAATAAAGCCATATATAGCAAATTTTCGCTTATTTATATACTTGACAATATGAAAACTACACAAAATATGTTGTTATGGCCTTAATTTTTTATCTGATATAAGCCAGTGCTTGACTACTATCTACTCTGGTCATGTAACCGAAGATGGTAAAACGCACTGATTTAGCTTAACAAAAACCTTGCCTTGAAGGCACGCACATTGTAATCGTATGGATGGATAGACAGATCCTTTGTTGTACGTTTGACGAACGACGAAGCAAACCGATTAGTTCGAATGCGTAGTATATTGACAACAAAGAAGTAGAGACTGGCCGAGCGTTTGATAGATCGATGGTGGATGGGAGGGAGACATTAAGTCATGTAATACCTGCGCACAATTTTCAAAATCTGGACACTTGTAAGATTAGCTTTAACCAGATTGCAATTGAAACCAAAGCTACAAGGTAGCATATATGACAGTAATACTCTAAGCTCGACCGTACTTTCACTTTATATAATGGCAGCAGCTATCCCGGCGTGAAGTACTGCTGCGCCTTTGCAAGGATACCTAGCTTTCTTTCAGCTGCTTTGGTTGTGGACTCCATAAACCGCCCAAAGTTCAGTTTCGAGAAAATCTTAATTCCCAATCCCATGTATTCCAATGATAGGTACATATCAGAAAGAAGGAGTCAAGGCGAGCCGGCTCCGTATTTTCTAGCTCTCCTGGCCGCGGTATAATGTACTCTATGCTGGCTTCCTTGCAGTTCTACATAGATTTTTTGTCAATTTACACTTCCTTCCGTACTTTATCATTATTCTACTTTCGCCACTTTACTTAGGTTTTCATTTTTGTTATTAAATACAGCCAAAAATATCCCATGTTCCATGTTCATGTAGGACTTATAACAAGAAAGAATGTGCCATCTGTATTACGTGCCTAGCATATCGTAAGAGGCGACTGATGAGATATTGGGTCTGTGATTGTGTAGGCGATAGGCTAGCCACCTATCACTTCTTTCACAATTATCCATCTATACCAATACTATTACTAAACGTGGTCCAAGTAGCTTGCTGTTTTATAACTAATATTTTTTTATAAGAGTGACTAACGAGCTAACTGATCATTATTGCCGCCAATGTAGCCCACGGATATTTGCAGCAAAAAAGACTACATATATTTTATCACCACTGACGACAGAGATGAAAATGCTTCATAACCTGTGATTATATTTATGCTCTTATACTTTAGCACTGCTGCTTAGTGAATATTTAGTTCTATTATCTATTCGTGGAAATATTTTCTAAATTCCAGGTAAAAATGGCTCTGGAGCTACTGAAACTAAGCACTGGCAAGATATGATTACAAAACCTCGACAGACCATCGTGCAGTGGCACCGTCTCAAACCAGAATAAGCCTATCGTTGTTCAAGAATAATTTTTTACCTGAAAAAATTAAAACAAAACGTCATAAGACTGAACGGTTAACAAAAAAAAAATCAAAACAACACAGATAAAATCTTCTTCAGTCACTTTGTAATTTCTAAAGCTATGCACACTCAATTCTTCCATCTCTAATCTTCAATAATGTCAAAACATTTTGGAATTAAGGTCAAACAACCATTTTTTGTAAGTTTGATTTCATCTTATCTTTATTTCAATGGCTGTATTACTTGTCATGAAGCCATCAAATTAAATCATAACTAAGTTCCAGTTTTGATGAACCAATACCAACTAAAAAGATGTAATATTATGTTATAGTTCTACTGATATTGTGATTGAATGTATCACTCTAAATAACAAAAAACTCGCAATTCTTTTATAAAACACTATTTTTTCAATTGGATGAATATGAATAAAAAGATTATAATAATTCTCAAACTTGTTAAGAGTGACTCTCGATATTCATATCTCAATTTTTTAGCAACTACCATTACATCTCCGGACGTGGTATTTTATTGTTTCGTTTCAGTAATTTGAAAACACGAAACGCACGCTAAAACTATGGACAAAATATGGATTGGTAAAAGAGAATTAATGCTAATTAAAATGTCCTTAACTTTTGCCTACAATTAACATTAAAAAGGTCAGGCTTGTACTACATTACATTACTATATTACTGACACGGTCTAGGAGCTAATAAAGTAATTACATTAAAAGTTTTAAAAGGCAAAGTCAAAACACATTCGTGTTTCGAAATGTGTCGTTCCTACTTGCTCGTACCTACGACTCTCGTTAATGACATTAGTTGGCTTGTAAATTTCTAAGGTTTTAATTAAGTAATCATTCATAGTAAACAAATTGAAAATAACTAAGGTTAGAAGAAAAATAACTTATTTTAGATACCTTATTAGAAATTATCTGAGGAAGGTTGAACTTTAAAGTTTAAACAGTCAAAGAAATCACTGCTTTAGTCATTTTAAATTTGTTTTCTATGGATCATTTTAAAGATACTTTTTTTTCCTCTAAAGCTATATAAATTATTAACGTTTTATTAAAAAGTTGAATGATCGATGTTAAGGTTATGAAAATGTTAGAAATATAAAATTAGAATATCATTGTTAAATTGTAGTAAAATAACGGAAAAAAGTCGAGTTCACATCGCACAAAGAGTGTGTAGAGATTTATGTTTAAATTGTAATGTTATTATAAAATATAATATATTTCTGCATTTATACCTAATTCTGAATCAAATTACTCCTCTTTTAGACTTTGATGATATTGCTCAGACCCGCATTTTACTGAAAAATAATTACGAATTATTATTATTTTTTGCTAATAAAATTCTTGCGATATCCAATATAATATAAGTAAAACTGCCAAAATTATTTAAATAAACAAACTGAAGCATGCACATTGGACATGTATAAAAGATTCTAAATTTAATAATAAATAAGGTGGCGGAACAAGTAAGTGATTGGTCAATTTTAGGAAAATGTATTACCGTAACATTAAACGATTACAGTAACTTACGTGGGACATAGTTAATTCATATTTTTATTATTTTTAATAAAGCAAACAAGAACCTGTCACGATGATTTACTTTGTCGAATAAATATTTATCGTAAATATTAACGCATAAATGGTCGTTTAAAATATTAATGTTAATAAATTGCTTGTTGTTACATGTTATTAAGCTTACTCCGTAAAGTAATTAGTTTTGATGTTGACATTGACGACAAAATTATTCATTATTGATAAAAATTATATACATTTATAAAGGTTTTTAGAGACATGTGGAATATTTTATAGAAAAATACCTATCTACATACTGAGTAGCTTGTTGTTGTAGGTGTTAGACAGTTTGGTGTTTACGTATATTAGTTGCGATCGTGATATTGAATGTTAAAAAATACAGTTTTTAAAATAAAATTAAAATAGCAACTCATCTACAACCGAGCTTCAAAACGCAAATTTAAAAGTTGGTTAATAAAATAAAACAGGTCAAACTTAAAAATAGTTGAACATAGAAATAAACATCTAAATATTAAAATTGGTTGCATCGATACATAATTGAAAACCTAATTTACTAGGTTTACTATGCGTAATCTTTAAGAAAAGTGAGACTGCGTCAGCAGTGGACTAAGCAAACTATTTAACAATCAGTTTCTTAAGCCTGACCAAAATTAACGCTTATTTGGAATTCAATTATAACGTGATAGCAATCGTATGGAATAAATATCGGTGCAATCGATTTCCTTTTAGAACTTCGATAGATTGATGTCTTTTAGTCAACCAGTTCCAGTTATCTAGTTCAAATAGAGAGTGACGGCTTGGGCATGTTGATGTTGTAATAGTTGAAACTTACAAATATGATAGGTAATTTAAACAGTTCTCTTAGCTAAAAAAAAGCTGAAAATATATTTTTTACCATCGGGTTTTTGAACGCGAGAAAAGATGTATTTTACAAGTACTAACTTGAACTAAAATAGGAATAAACCAATATCCTCTTAAAGCTTCTTCATTATTTTTGCTACGCATTTTAAAAACATTATTTTAATTCTAAATGTCCGCTAACGCTTGGTTAGTTGTAAGCTATCATAACATGTTTAATTATAATTTTCACATCATAAAATTTTATCAAAGCATATCCTCGGTAGAAGCGTAAATTAAAAATTTGTAATTATAAAAGAAAGGTCAAAATGAGAGGAATTATTCTATAAATGTATATAAAATAGTAATATTTTCATGCAAATTTAAGATCGCTTCATTTCCTTCGTGAGGTTATTAAAATCAATGTAATTTAATTTAATCTTCCGAGTAATCTACCTCCATTGTCAGTAATTGATATTTTGCAATTTTGACAATTAACAAGAAAATAATATTTTGTTTAGATATTTTCAATAGTTTTTCGTCTTGAATTTTTGTGATATACATTTTCAGAACATATCAAGTTTATTTGGTTCCAAATACGCCTTAAGGAGAATATATTTTAATGGAAAAAATATTTTACGAGAAACATATATTTTGTCTCATACATAGTTATTTTTTCTAACACAACAACTACAACGTTTGTATTGTTTATAAGTCTATACTTATCTATTAAAATTTGTTTTGTATCAGTGAACACAATTGAATGCATTAATCTTTTAAATAAAACCTTTGTTTTATTATGCTTAGAAAAGGAATAGCGAAAAGATTTTTTAATTGTAAATCTTTTGCTGGCCGTTTATTTATAATATTTTAACGACTTCTATCATATATAGTCCGCTCAACAATGTAACTTGTAATCGCGATCGATGTCTATTTTGTGCAATATGATAATTGTATTAAATGTTAACATTAGGTGAATTGTGATTCTAACAGTATAGCTGGTTATTTTAACGTATAGTTAAATTAATAACTTTTAAAGTATAATATGTAATATCACATACCGATAAGAAATCAGTGTTTAGATGATAGATGAAAGTTATAAAAATGTATTTATAGATTGTTAAAATATATTAGCTTTCTTTGCTTTTAAAGCTATTATTACACGTGTTGATGTTGTTCATATAACACTTTGATTTCTATAGTTTTCTTAAGATGGAGGCTATGAGTAATATATTTTATTATGTAGGTAGTAAAATAAGTTAACCGAGTTTAAAGTGTAATTCAAGCCTTCAAAATTAATAACATACTCTGTGAATTTTTTTAAAACAATTTTTAAATATCTCTTATAAGTCTTGTATTATGCAGTACATACTTCTTTCTTATAATATCAATCCATTTTTTTTTATTATGTAGGTAACTGTAAGTTTCTATCATACTTGTATTTCAAATGTTGAAATCTTACTGTATTGTATATTTGTGACATTAATTATTCCCAAATAAAGTATTGAGTTAAATAAAGACTTCGTTATTTCTCTCATTGATTTATTGAATAAGGATAAAAATCAAAAACCATACTTAGAAATTTTGTATTTTTTTATTGAATAACTTTTCTATTATTTTATGTATCAATATCACAAACATTATCTTATAATAGGCAGGTATTCGAGTAAAAAAGCCGATAAACTTCTAAAAATCGACAATCACATACAAAATAGTATACTGTACTTACATTCATTTTATATAAAAACAAACGCACTTTATTCTTCTCGAACAATAAAAAATAGTTGTCATGGCTCATGGTATAAAGGGCAGGAAATGGGAAGTGGGCTTTTGAATTTGGAACACCATATTGTTTTCATTGTTAGTCATTCGTGTTAAACATGAAAATGTTTAGAAAGTGAGCACTGTTATTAGCTGTAATCTGAACATTGATTTATCGGTGATTTATGTACGTTATTTTGAGACCAAATTATTTCTTCTAAAGAAAGAAATATACTGTCACCTTGAAAATAAAAACTCGCCTTAATTCAAATTTAGAACTGTCAAACTTCTCAAGGTGTCTTAAAATTTTGCGCCTAACCTAATTTATTTCTACATTGGATTAATTTAAGCTGCTTTAGGCTTCTCTCCTTCCTTCTTCTCCTCTTCAGGGGTAGGTGTAGGGAGTTCGGGATACTCCAATTTCACACCATCTTCACAGGTGAAGATTGGACAGCAGAGAGGGAATTCCGCAGTCTTGTTTGTCTTTTCTGTAATATTAATATTAAATATAATAAAATGTGAACTTAAATAGTATAAATATAGTTAGACGCCCAATAAATAGGCCAAGAAATAAATATAATACATCATAAGCGGTTTTGAATTGACATTTAATTTAATAAAACATTATTAAAATGAATACACATATTTTATTTTGAAAATGTTTGTACTCATTTAAAAACTACTTTACTATTTTCATTTGTCAACTTAAAATTTCAATATTGTTTATTTATAGTTCATTGTTATAATAGAGTTTTTATTTTTTATTTAAAAAATTAGAACTGTTAAATTAATTTAAAAAAAACTTTATAAGTGTATTCAGTATACAACACATCCTGTGTATTCTTTTTATAATACAAGCTATTTATGAAAGCGCATTATAAACGCTCCACTTTGATAAATTTCGTTTTTGCTGCGCCTGCCCAAATAGGAATGCAGAACACCTAGAGAGACTGCACCATGTCAACATAAATTTGGTTTAAAATGTTCTTTGGTGAATGTGGATTTTGAATCATCCTTCCTGGACCAGATGTCTCAATGCTCTGAAGATCAAGTGCAATCTACTAACCCTGGCTACAACTTGTTCGTAGTGAGGATACCAAGGCAATATCTGATCTACTACCATACCTATGTACGAGTATTTAGTTTATGTAACTTTATTAAGTTTTAGGCATTTGCAATACATCATCATCATCGTCATCATTACAGACCTTCACAAGTCCACTGCTGAACATAGGCCTCCCCCAACGAATGCCACTCTATGTTTGGTGTTGATACATGTGTCGAAGAGCTGGAGTAGCCACTTACATTATCCGATTTTTAAAAACCATCAACTAACCAGTGTCAAGTTTGCACTTGGGGTTGGCAAGAGGCAAAGGACCGCAGTCCTCAACCAGCTCAAGCAGCCTTGGGGGCGTGTCCTCGCTCACGACGCATGTGCTGCGACCGCAGAAAGGTGCCAGGTCCCAGCTGTTGCCAGGTTCCACTGTTGCGCAGCGAGTTGACGCGAAGCACAAGCCGGGGAAGTCTGCGAAATAATATTTTGTTTTTTATAAAATTCTTATTATCTTGTGTGTTAAGAGATCTTATATATTGATTTATGCTAAAAAGGCATTTCATAACTATTAATAAATCTATGCAAAAAACTTATGTTATTTAATTTAGTTTTACTGTAAACGTTATCCGAATATAAAAAAAGTAAATTTGAACAGCGCATTACCGAAAGTGACATTACTGGCAATATTAGTTTCGAACTCTAGACTCGCAAGTAAAAGGCAACTTTCTAAGCCCTCTTTCGTAACGTAAGTGTTGAACAGTTTCTAATATACGTCAACGTCCCTTTTTATCATTCCCCATTTTTTAATATCAATGGCTGTATTTTAGCCACTTTTAAATTAAAAAATAGCATATTATTATTTCGTAAAAGATTTGACACAAATTTAATTACTTATGTGTAATCACTTCAGTTTTAGAATTATAATTCAAAAACTAGGTTAATGAAACAATTATAATATTATGTATAATTTCATGATATAAAAACATATTAAAATTCAAATGTAACACAATACGGAATACAACGTAGATTAAACACTAAAATACTTCAAAAATTTACTGACCACGGGTGACCAGGACAAACAGAGGAAGAAGAAACAATAAGAGTACCAATAGGTTTATTTATTTATTTATACTTCCATGCACAAAGTAGTACATATGGCGTACTTAATGAGTAACTCTCCCAGTCAACCATTAGGCTAAACAGATACCTAATAAAAGAAATATTAATGTAAACGCAATTATAGCAGGGAGACATAAAGGTACAAGCGAATGTGCCGGTGCTAAACGGGTATGCAGTGTCAGTGACGAAAATTGAGAGCTAGAGAAAATTGCGCGTGAAAGGTAATATGATTACAACGAGCCAAAAGATCGCATGTAACACAGACATCATGTAGATCATGTAAAGTTGTAACAAATTTTATACATAATTGTTGTAAGTTCAATTAAACGATCGATGTCATAAGCTGGTCGCTTTTCTCAGAAACATTAAAGCAGTTAACCTTGCTCCAGCTATCTATAAATAAATGTTAAATAATACAAAGCTTAAATATAAAAAGGTATATAACTATAAAATAATGCAAAACGAAATGCTTATATTATTACTGTTTGAGAACCTTGATTTTCTTAGCGGTAATTAAATAAATAAGAAATGAAAGACAACATATAAACAATGTAATGTGATGGTATCCTTTAGTTAAACAAGTTCAGATCTATCTATATCAAATGTTTAATTGATTTAAATGCGAAGCATAGTTATCAAAAGAAGTTCTGCAATCCAAAAAGATTTTAACGTTAATTTTATAACCATTACATAAATTTAATGCGCAGTACTAATGGACTAAACACATTCATAAAGCTTTTAAACATTGAATGCAGCTAAATGTGGCTCAGGGCCATCCGGGCAAAACCTAGCAAATCACCGGTCGTTTTAGCTTTAATGCCATATTGTTCTACATTGTGATCGTGACGAAACAATAACGAAATCCGTATTATGTTTTGAATTATGTCGTATGCTCTTTTGATGCAGAAAGTATACCGGTATAAAGAGCAGCTGTCGAGCGTGTGCAAAAAATTGTCCGTGGGTGTCGAGAGAGTTGCTTGCTGTGTAAAATTATTGCGAAATGCAGCTGGGTGAACGCACGGCGTCGGTTTCTACGTGCAATCCTTTCATTTCATCGTCATTATTTTTATATATGTAATGTTTAGTATATTCGATATCCTTTATTCTTATTTAGCCGTAATGTTTTAAAAGCTAACGCTATCTAACGTCTGTTAGAATTATCATCACAATAAATAACAACGCTATGAACCTAATTGAAATTATAATATTTATAGAATTGTTATGAAAAGTGTGTAGAATTAAATCTACACTTAGACTTTTAGCCAACGACAGAGAACTAGGATTCTCCGGAAAAGTCTCCGGTCCTTGGCACTGTTAGTACCACAGCAGATTTTACTGCTATTTTAAGCCTGTATTTTGTGAGAGCGTGGTCCTTGCTCGGTGAGCTGACTCATTCGTGCCGCAGCAACACGCTGCAAGACGCGGCTTACACACATACTCATATTTTAAAATAGACGTATCACAGTTTCCGTCTCAGCAATTCCATGTTTTTTTATGTAAAACCTATTTTATTCATATTTAACTAAACACATGTAAACGAATAAGTTACATAAAGTATTAATATTTACAACGTACGAGTACAAAGCTTGCAGCCTCATTACAACGTGAGAGACCTGACTGATAAAGAAAAAGAGAAAATCTTCCAGCAATTGACTTTTCGTAGATGCAATAAACACAGATGTTTTGAACTAATTGTGTAATAATAAAAGATTTTGTTGAGCCTGCATTGTTGTTTGATTTTGATTTTTATTCCAAAGTGATCTAACTAGGTGGTAGACTCCTCTTCTGCCTAGGAGTCTATCGGAATAGCCTTTAGATAATTGCCATACTTTTAAAAAGTTGTCAAAATAAGAATTTATATAGAAACAGAAAATATAGTGTAACGACATCATAGTTTTTAAAGAAAAATACTAAAAATCTAATTAAATTAAAATGGAAAACCGTTCAAGTTGTAGAAGCTACTAGAAGTAGCAAATTCAAATTAGTATGTTGATATAGTAATTTATTAATGGTAGTGTCGACTACCCAATTATGTCTACTGGTAATTAGAGATGGAGATTTCGATTAACTCGCTCATGCATTTATGGAAAATAAGGATTGGTGCATGTATATCGCTATTGCATTAAACTAAGGTGTGATATAATGGTAACAGATGTAGTTACCATATATACTGAATTAAGCAGTACTATATGCAGTACCTATGCCTTTTAACATTAAGCAAGATATTTCAAATAAACTGGAAGTAAATGGCATTATTTAGCAACTTTTTCGAATAGTGATATGTAGTAATTTCACAAATGCGTTTATATTCATTTCAAAAAAAAATCTTTCACAAGTTTTAATGTCTTGTAATGAAATAAAAGATTGCAAAAATATTGACAATGCGTCGGCATTTTTTAACTTTAATTTAATTTTATTTTTATTTATGTAATTATATATTAATGTTTCATATATTATTACTTTGCGCATCCATATGCACTTCGGCCTCCACTCTCCAACTCGTCTTTGCTGTGGTTTGTTCATAAGGTAATTGTAATTGATCTAATATCCGCCCTGACCGCTACCGCTGACGCTACAGCCTATGAAACGTCAACTTTCAGTAGTCATAGGCCTACCCATAGCTTGCCCCTATTTGCTATAGTTGTCACGCTTGGCATGCGGGTTTTTAGTTGTTCTTAGGAAGATACTGCTGCCCATCTCCTAGTTTGTTTCCCTCTTTTGCTTCTTACGACACCCGCGAGGCGATATTGGGTAGTGGATATTCTTACACCGCCACTACACGGTAATCACGGTTAGATGTCATCCTGGACACCTGCAACCAACTTCAATCAAGAAGGCTACAGAACAGATGCGTTGTCACCTCTGTGGACTAATATGGAATGTCTCAGTCTGTACTTATACTGGCTCTCTATACCCTTCAGTACGAAACAGCTGTGCACGCACTGCTATTTGGTGGAAGAAATGGGTGAGAGCGTGATCCTAAACAGAAAATGAATCCTACCGGCGAGTATACTATAATCTATATATCTTGAGTTTCCCCAAAAAGAGGACGAGCTTTTTTGTTCGTCCTATCTTTGCGGAAACTCAAGGTTGCCATTCGAGGTTGTCATCAAAATCTTATACCATTTTTCATACTCAATATCTCGGACATTGTTAAGAAAGACTCGAAGAATACAACTTCACATCATACATCTTATAAAAGAGTATATTTTAACCATTGAAGTATAATGAATGTACTTACGTACGTAGTACATAATACTTTAATGATTTTAACCTAAATTGTGAAGTTATTTTATTTGTAGGAGCTATACGTGATAAACATCACATAAATTAATATTTGTTTTGGGTTTTCCTGACTCGTTACTTAACAAACTACATCTAGCAAATTAAAATATTTGTTAATTACTAAATATTAATTAGCGCAGAAAACTTGAACGAATGAAACGTATCTAATTTTACATAATATATAATGTTAAATTGGATTAAATTAATTTATGTTCAGAGGTACTTCTTACCTATAGCTGTATGGTGTTAATAACAACGGATAATTTTCTAAAATCCTACTATGTTGATAATTAAATTTGTGACTTGCTGATTAAAATCGCAGCGGCTCCTTTAACTGCATTTATAATTCGATATCTGAGCAAACAATATTTAGTGCCGCAGATATGCAAACTAAAAAGCACCGCACAACTTTCGAATTATGCGGGCATGCAAAATATCCCTAAGATATTCTCCTTTTTTCCACTTATTCTTAAATCCACTAATCTATATCATTTCGTGAGTATCGTAAGAGGTGACAGAGGAAAACAGAAACAGTAAATGGGCAGCAGAATATTTTTAATAACAACTTGAAATATTAAAATATTGCGGCTGTTAACCCACCTGAAATGACACACAAAAAAAAATCCCACAGATAAGATAAAATACACAAAAAATTGTGTGTATGTTGCTATTAAAGCAGGCAAAATAAATTGAATATACGTATGATTTTTCCAAATATAAACCCTTAACCATTAAATTATAAGCATTTTGATCACGTTCGTGTCTGTATAAGCTAAGATCCCTTCGCCTTCCTTGTACGAAACGATGTTTTAAAAAAAATCCGCATTGTTCCTACGCAATTGGCCGAATTTTCCATCGCCGCTCATTTTATGCAAGGTCCAGTGAATTTAGTAAAATTGCCGCAAGTGTGTGTAATTGTAGTTAGGTATTTCACCCACGCACATCCTTTTCATTCTATTACACACGTTTCGTCCTGTGCAACCAGGTCGCTCGCCTAATTGCACATTTGGCGCCTTAGTACATGTCAGTTTAGTCTTCTAGCATGCAATTTTTGTTAAAAACTTACAAAAAATGTTAAAACTTTTAATTGAAGAGTTATTTTTAAATCTTTTCACCAAAATATTGCACTATCCAGAATAATCCAATAATAATTACTATTGTGCAGGAATGTAAATATTGAAAAATAAGTCTATTAATAATAGTAAACTTTAATTCTTTGTTATTTCATATACATTACATTTACTATACGAGGGTGACAAAGTTCTTAGAAAATCAAAAACTGAACAAACTAGCAAGTTATTAGTTTTATTATATCTTTTCAAAATAGTGTCCATTTACATCAATACATCGCTGCATACGATGGAACCACTGAAAAAAGCACTTTGCCCACTCGTCCTTAGGGGTCTCTTCGAGTGCATTTTGAAACGCAGCCACTGCTTCCTCGGCGTCCATAAAACTTTTTCCTCGAAGTTTTATTTTTATTTTCGGAAATAAATAAAAATAAAGTGACCCAGTAATTCCACGTCTGACGTCGCCAAGTAGTCGATTGTTTGCTTGACGGTGTGCGATGAGGCGTTGTCGTGGTAAAGGAGGATCCTACTGCAAGGTCGTATCTCCCGAACTTTTTCCAAGACAAGTGGCAAACAATTGTTAGTGCACCACTCTACAGTAACCGTTTTTCGATCCTCTAAAACAATTGTTGCGTAATGACCTGTCCTTCCGAAGAACGAGGCCACCATCTTTTTTCTCACGCTTCGACCTCTCCTCACTTTAGTTGGCAACTCCTCGGAAGGAAACACCCAGACAGCAGACTGTCTCTTAGTTTCAGGATCATAACAATAAATCCAGCTTTCGTCACCCGTAAGTATGTCGAACGCAGCATTTGAGTCACCTCCGTTAAATCTTTGAACCATTTCACGACACCAATCAACACGACGGAGTTTTTGGGCCTCTGTCAAATTATGAGGTATACACCGGGCACAAAGCTTCCTGACCGCTAAATGTTCATGGAGGATTTTGTGCACTTGACTCTTACGGATGCCTAAGCTTGTCCGAATCTGCTGATAAGTAATTCCTTTTGTCAGTCTCTATTGTACGCCGCATAACACTGATGTTATCTTCAGTCGTCGCCGTAGAAGGCCGCCTATCATAACTTTCTTGTTGACTTAAATGACATCCAAAGTCATAAAAAATCATTGTACGAAAAATTTCTCGCGTTAAATTCATGCTGACGTGACAAAGACAATTTTCAATTAGCCGCCAAATCGTAAACAAATGACAAATTAATAAAATACATACACAATAATATTGGCAGAGTTCCATTTTCAAAATTTGAACTTATTTTTTTATTATATCGTTTACAAGTGGCCAGTTCTAAAAACTTTCAGTGTCGCCCTCGTAACAATAGAAATTGAATTCTTTCCGAGGTGATCTTCAAATTTACTCCTAAATCAGAATTAAAAATATTCGTAAATATTTTACATTATAAAAACCGTTTAAGCAATAACGCAAACCTGAAATTAATTAACTTAAATTTGATATATAATATCAGTAGTGAAAAATAATTTGACAAATATGAATCATAGTCCATTTGTTTTATTGGTGCTAGCCATTATTTATTTGTCACACGTTGCCGGTTACACAAGAGAGCAGTTTCGTAATCTCCGTGATCTGAGGGTATAAAATCCGTCTAACCCGTCGTTCTACATTTTGACGTGCAAATCTAGACAACAACCACTTTCTCTCGGTTCTAAAGTCTACTTGCCACATAAATTATTATAGATTACAGACGACGATGACGACTCCCACGCATAAACTTTTGCGAATAAAAGTTTTTTTGGATGATACAGTGGCCACTTAAAATATATTTAAAAAAAATATGAATATTCTAATTTCAAAAAATCTTGTCGCTCTTTTATGGCTGTTACGGAAGAAAACATGCTAGCAGTGAAAAATTTAACAAGATTCAGCGAAATACATTGAAAAGATTAAATCTATATTACAGATGGGACCGACAACTTTTACGTTTACGTATACTACACAACCTCACCGATGCTTAGTAACAATCTGACGTAGAATGGTGTGGTAACACGATTACTATATTTGAAGCAGGCTCATTGCGGTGTGTTTACGACCATTATTACAGGTGATGAATCTTGGATTTATCAATACGATCCAAAATCAATGTGCCAGTCGACGGTTTAGCTATTTTAAAAGGAACCAATTCAAAATGCCGAATGATACTATTAAATGCCTGCCAAAAGTCTTCACTGCTCTGTGTAACAAGCGACCGTAGAGGGGGCTCCGCGGGATACTGCTTCACAATGATCACCCCGCACACTCAACGCTCGAAGCGAGGGACATACTGGACCCACAGGTTAAGCTTGTGGGTCAACCTTCTAACAGCACTGATCTATTCATTTCCGATAGTAAAAAATCTGCTGAAAGAGATATAGTTATCTGGTGTCTGAGTCAGGCTGTATGAAACTTTCTGTATATGATGAAGACTTCTTTGAAAAGATTAAATAAAAAAATAACCGTAGAACTTTTTTAATTTCACCAATTTTCTGTGTGGCCCATTATATTTAATGGTTCAACCTAAAAACGATAGGTTATCGAACAGTGAAAAAGAAAAAGCAAACAAATTGATTCCCCACGATTTCACTTTCATCGATTGTTTCCGTTCGAATCATGAATCATAATAGCCTTCTTGAATCGACAGTTCCATTTTCAATTACTGTTTTACGTAACTCACTTCCTTCTTGCCTTTACTATTTCACTGACTATTAGTTGTCGGAAACATAAATACGGAATAAAACATGTTCCAGTTACCTTCCAATAAAGTAGATCAGGATGTAAAAGTAGTCAGTGGTTGGTAAATGTCAGCATTAAATACCATTTCCTCAAATGCTTTAACCGCAAGCTCGTTCTCTCACTTAAAAAACGATGTAAATATTTCTGTCCAACTAGAAATATTGTCATGTGTAAAAGGCGTTCAATGTGTTACGTAACAGTGGTCGGATTCGAAATTGTAATTTAGTTCGCGCTCGAAAAGCAACATCGTCTCGACAGAACACAGCGTAATACGTGTTGCAGTCAAGACGCATCGCGTTTTAGATTGCAATTTCACGTTCATCAATTACTTTCATTTTAGGCCGGCACGTTGTCACGTTCAGTTGTTCTCGAACATTCCAAGGTCAGCTTGGTAAGTTAATCCAACCGTTCACTCCGTTACTTGATTACCTATATTACCTGTATTGCGTGAGTCACTTTCGTGCCATTGTATATAAAGTTTCATTTTACTCCACTAAGGCCACCAAGAAACAATCTGAATAGTTATCATGGCATAAGAATTAATCCCTAACCACTCTTGAGTCTGTGACCTGCAATTCTAACAGCCCTTTTGTTTTACAGCAACAGCTTCTGAGACCCATTTTTAGCTTTCTAAAGATTTCATGCACTGAATACCTTAACGCTAAAGTAATTCTCATATTTTGAAGCATCTGTTTTATTCTCGATACATTCATTTTAAGTTTAAACGCAGTTGCAATAATTAAATCTGTTGCCTTTTTGATTAATGTATGTACGTACTTCAGGGTATAAATCTTGAAAGTAATGTCAAATTCTTGTGATTTACATTCTCTGTCACAACACAACAGCGATTTCGAAGATGTGTTCGACCTTTTTGGATACGAAAAACTGGTTTACGAGAACATATTTATTAAGAAGGCTGTCCAGTCATTTCCCTAGGGCAAAAGCATAATGAACTCTCTTGTTGATTTATGCAATACAGGTAAAATCATTTCCTTTTATTTGAACGGATGTTATTGCAAGAAATTTAAAAAAAACATTTCCTGCGTAATTACGGCAAGAAACGGAGGAAATATATTTTTTTAATTGTATTCTATTTAAATTATAATATTTTTTTATTATATACCATAGTTTTTTGAAGATCAACAAAATTGTATGAATTGTGCTTAAAAAAATATAAGAAACCAATTAAAATTATTGTTGTGTTAATTAAACCTTGTGAAAATCTTCCTCTATGACGAATCTTTTGTCCTTTAACATTTTGCTCGAAAGTAAAATTGCATGTTTTTGTAGTGCTAAAACAATTACACGTAATTGTTTTAACACTACAAAAACATTTTATTTAATACCAATGATAGTGATGATTTGGTAATGATAATAACCTATGTATTTTAAGAAGAAGATTTGATATATTCATTTTATCAGCTTATTTGCAATCCACTGCTAGATTAAGGTTTTTGCAAGAATGCTTCATCTGTCATATATTTTTTGAAACACTTATCCATACTGAACGCGACATTCAATAGTAATGAAACTTTTAGATATACTTTTTTGTATAAAAAGAAATGATATTATATGATATTGATTGTATTTTTAAGTATAGCAAAGTGAACTGGAAAAAAGGAATTTCATACAAAATGAAATACCTAAAGACATTTCTTTGTTGCATCCTTTTTATGTAAAGTATTTCGGATAAGGATTGTGTTTTTAATAACTTCAAATATCATTCAGAACATATTTTAACGTTTTTTCAGATTAAATAAGCAAGGAAAGTTTAAACATTATACGCAACATTAATTCCGAACGCATCATTATAATATTACCTAACCGAATGAGTATATTCATTTTAGCCGATGTAATCGGATCGATTGCGAATTACACTCGGACGTTGTAGTGGTTGCAATATTTCCTACATTATTGCAACAAGCAACTACGCACTGCTTATTTGAACCTTATTTGAACACTGCCATATGGCACTAAAAATTAACAAGCCTTAACCAGCTGCGAGTCTATAAATGAATACGATTGCGAGCATTTAATATTATTACTTGGTAATCATTATTTAAATTTTATCATTATTATTAATGATGAGAATAAGAACAAATTGTTCGAAATCAAGAATATTATTTAAATGTTTTATACAATGCCAGTAATTTTTTTTGATACGCTTTAAGATATATATTATATGCAGAAGGTCTAATTATAAATATTTCCCAGGACCTTAAAGCGGTAATAACAAAAGAATAATTTAAGTAAATTATAAGCATTTTAACTCCCTAATTTACAAGGTCAAGGTTATCGTATCTTGGTAATAATCTTAAATCCATACACTCTTTGTACATACACATCCAATACAGCCTATAAAAACCACTGCTGAACATAGGCGTCCCCTATAGATTGCCTCATAGAGGGATTTTGCCATAGTAGCCGCGCTTTTTTTTTGCTTGGTTGGCAGCCACAGTTTTTTTTAAGTTTTGAGTTGTTATCAGGAAGATGCTGCTGCCCATCTCTTGTTTCAGACGATATGGGATAGTGGATATTCTTATATCGCCAGTACAGGGCATGTTTGTATGTACATACACAACTGTTTTTAATTAATTAAGCATTTATTATGCCCCGCAAATAAAATTCCGTGTTATACTGCGATCGCCAATCTGCCTGCCAAGAGTGACGATAATGGAATAATCTTCCCATTGTGGGAGAGGCTCATACCCAGCAGCGGATTGTAATGGGTTTATGAAGAAGAAACACGGAAAAAAGTGAAGCAGGAAAAATATTAACGGCACTATTGAATTACAGGATTTTAGTCACAAATCTGGCCTCTAATGCCCTCTAAAGTTCAAAAAGTCTAAACTTAAATTTCAGAGCGTCAAAAATACGTCAAAAGTGCGAGACGTCTGGTATCCACTGCCAAAAGTGACAATTAAGTCCAGTCCTCCGGGAGAATCCCATGTGCAGCAGAGGAATGTTACAAACTGGTCAAGATCAGATTACCTCTTTAAATAAAACATAGTTAATTTACATTTATTTATTAATGAAAAATTTAGTTTTTCTAAAAAATAAAAATTAAATTAAATTAAAACTGAAAATTACAAATTCCCAAATTTTAAATATTTCAAGAAATTCACTACGTAGAGGGGCTCCATTTATTTCTAGGAGTTCGCCTGGTAAGGTTACTCCATTTTACCTATTTCTGCTGCCAAATAGCACAGTTTCCACTACTGTTTTCCAGTCTGATTGTTATATAGAGTCAGTATAATTACAGGTTATGAGTCATTCCATTTTAATCCTCAGTGGTGACAGTAGCCACTTACCATGGAGTTTCGTTTGTAACTTTATTAAAAAAAATGTTAATTTTGATTATGGCTGAACCATTACAGAATGTGTGTTTTATTATATAATCTGTAGTCACCCGCCATGCTTCGTCAAGGATAAAACTGGGTCGCCCAGTTACAAATGATCTCGATACAATAATTTACACTAATCTGCTAGTTTTTGCTAATATGATATTAGATAAGTGGGTCTGTTAAGTAACTTACAGCCTATTATATAAATTACGTATATATATGAAAACAACCCGTTATTATAACAGTTTACTCATGGAGGTTTGATGTAACACTATGGAAACATTTTATATCCATTATAATCGCTTACTACTACTAAACGAAACTATATTGTCGCTAGATAAAATACTAAAAAAAAACTTGTTTAGAGAGCCGCGGTACCTCAGAGATTAAGCGCTCGCCGTATATTTTTAAGGAGTCGCAAACTCGGGGCTCGATTCCCGCCGCCACTAATGAAATTGTTAATTGCGGTTTAAAGTACTGATTTAGTACGTGCTCGGCGGTAAGGAAAACATCGTGAGGAAACCTACATGTATAAGAAATAAAATATTTTGAGGACTTGCTAAGTCCGCCAATACTTATTGGAGAACTAATTGAACCACAACCCTCTCAGAAATCAGAGCAGCTGTTTGCCCAACAGTGGGACGTGTATATTCTTGTAGTTACTTTAACTCATATTTTAGAAAATAGTGACTCAATTTTATTATCCATTTTAGAATATTAACCCTAGATAAATAATGAATAAAAAAAACTAAAATGTAATGAGAACAACCAAGAACGTTAAAATGTTACATGTAGTCATAAACTTTATTAATGTCTCTACTTAATGCGAATGTGCATATATATAACTCACATAATACGAGTATATCAGTTTTATAATTTTAGTATTCAACTGCATTTTAGACAGGGACATAAAATTGTCTCTACATTCGACTGCATTAAAAAGAACCTTAAAGTATTTGCTTTTAAAAGGTTGCAAATAAATTATATTAAATACACATTAGTTCAGTTTATTAGCAAATATTTTAATAAAACTCATATATGCGAGCTAAATAAGTAGTATAGAAAGTAATACTAAATTACTCGATCAATATTGATTGGTGATCACAGTAATCGCATTTCCTTTAATTATTGCTATGTGTGTTGGGTTGCACGCGATCGGTTATTGCAGTAAAAATACAGATAATACTGTAAAATGTGCAAAATTATATGTAAGTTTATATTTATTTATTTATTTCTGTCTTAAAAATAGCGAAATATAAAAAAATCTAATTAATGTAACTATCTAACTTATTACGATTATTTAAGTATTTTAATAAATTTCACTAGTTGGATAGTTTTAATTTTTACCAAATTATCATGCATTCAATTAATATGAAGCTCAACAAAATTAATCTTACTTTACAAATCTTACTTCCAAATTCATTGACATTTTATATTATAGTTAAAAAGATTGTCTCTTAAATGTTAATTGCGACCTTGTACTTTTCAGTTTTCCAACTTTTATATTGAAAGAATTGTAATTTGTAAGTTTGAATAATAATCCAATAAAAATTAAGCTTATTACGGCACGCTTTGTTTTATTTTTACATGTCTGACATATAAAATTTCTCATCTTGATTCATCAGAGGTAGTAGATGATTAATTGCGTAAGTTTTGTGATTTAATTTTAATATCAACAAGACACTGACCTCTTAATACGTCAGCGGGAATCAACCGTCTGAATGTCTTCCTCTGGTCTCCATCCTTCTCCTCTTCGGCGGCGAAAGCCAATGCGAAAACGGCAAGAACAAACAGGTACTTCATCTTAGCGAACACCTTACGAGTGCCGATTTGAAAAAGAAGAAAAAAAATCAGGAATATGCGCGTTTACAAGTGGCGGCTCCGCGTTGCGTTCGCGCGACACGACTGGGTTTCACATTCGATTTTCGCGGGGTTTTATTTAAACTCAACAGGCGGGGAGTGAATGTTTAAACAAAATGGCTGGTGTACACAGGCAGGCACTGGCTATTATTTTTATGTTTTGTGATGTCTCAGGGTTGGCTTTGTTACGAAATACGAGGGGCGTTAAAAAAATGAGAATGCGGTACACACATTTTGGAATTTAAGAGGAAATACAGGCTGGTCATGCTGGAATATCTTTAACATAAGTACCTAAAGAAATAATAAACTAATATCTACCAATTTAAAAAAAATGAAGTAATTTTATTTGTGGTTACTTGTAAATTGGCGTTTTGTTCATTATTTGCGTGCTGGGGAAATGAAAAAATTAACCAAACGCTGTTTCTGCGCTCTGTTATCTGTGCTTTAAAAATTATTAATCAACTTATCCAAGATTTACGGGACACATTAAGGGTAAATGCTATGCCATATTCTACCATTACACATTAGTGTGCCATATTTTATTGTAAAAGAACATCCACCAAAGATTGTACAACAAGATCTTGATCAGTTTTTGGCTCAGGTTATGAACGAAACATGGCTTCACCATTAAGATCCCAGAACAAAATTACAGTATTTTTCTGGGAAAATACTATCAGCTCCAACTCCTTAGAAATTTAAGTAATTTAATAATTTAGTAATTATTAATTATCTCGATCATGAAGCTACTGTTACGAGCACTTTGTATGCAGAACAATAAAAACAAAATACGTTTGACCCTGCAGGCCATCCCTGGAACTTCCCGCTTATTTTCGATCGCAACGTTTTTATTTTTTGAAAATCTTTGAAACGGCTCGACCGACTCTAATCAGCTGGAATTTTCAATAAACACACACACACACACATACACGCGCGCGAGCGGCCGAAAGTCCAGCCGGGAATAGTCGGAACGGCTTCCTAGGACCTCAAAACGTGGAGATCTGATGAAAACTCGCATTCTCAAAATTGGACCGAAATCTATAACTTCCTACTTTTGAAAATTATTAATTTTCAAAGCGGAAAGTTAAAAATGATGCAACGAAATCCACCAAGATAACGTCCCGGCTCACAAGTCCGCCGTTGCGATGGTAACAATTCGAGGCGACGGGTCTGAAATACTTGATTCCTCCATATTCACCAAACCTTGCACCTAGTGATTTCTATCTATTTCCGAGATTAAAGGAGTAACTGAATTCACAGAGATTATTAAGCAGTATTCACTGCAGTACATGATTTTATACGTGATCAGAACGAACAGTTCTTTAAAAAGAGAATTTTAAGATACTACACTAAAAGGTGACTATATCGAAAAATAAAATAAAATGTATTTATTTATTGAATAAGAGTGACAAGCAGGCACACAGTCCACCCGATGGTAAATTGATACTGTTGCCCATAGATATCTACATCTATCCTTCGATTAAGATTCAAAATGCAGATGCGTTGTCACCTGGTATTCAGTAAGAGTGCGGTCCTTCCCTGGTCTAACCATAACATGGCTGAAGCGTGGCTGTAACACGTAAAACATTACATTTAATAATAGTAAGATGTTACATATTCACTATTACTTTTTATTGAACACACTGTTTTGTCTTTATTGTTGTGCATATGGTCATAAATAGGCACTTCGAGCTCGGTATTTTATTTAATTTATATTTATTATTCAACATAAGTTTTTATAAACTTCACGAAAGCTTATTCCAGAAATTATATTTTTCTTATACGAGAATAAGTATTATAAATAAAAGTTACTACCCCGAAATTTTATTTTATTACACTGTTAGCATAATGAAATAGAAGTTTCTCTTTATTTATTTATCGGTTTATATTTATTTATTTTATTTATTTAACGGTTTCTTTCTACCATTTTTGGTAATCCTGATGTTTTAAAATACTTTTAAAAGATTTTATGGTCCCTTCATTATCATGACGTTATTCAAACAACTTACTAGGTGTTTTGTTTTAGTAGTAGCCAGGATTTTCAGTCAAAGAGGTCATTTAAGTAGGTATCACCCTCTTATCTTTTCTACCGTTACGAACAGTGCAAGCAATTATAGTCTGTTAAGTCCAATGAAGCTGTAAAAACCTGACCATCATCACAAACATACCGAAACCGAAAAGCAACGGTAGAGCTAGAATGTAAACCATTGTGTTTTAGTCCTCGAAGGTGACAATACCTCTGTAGGCTTCTTTATTTAAAACCGGTTACCGATACCCGTAGCACAGAGTAAGGAGGTAAGGATCTTTACTCATATGCCCTACACCTACAATACTATAAAATGTACAAGTTTGTAAAAAATTTAAATACAGGGCCCCTGGATTATTAGGATGGTATATTGACCGTTATGCTACGAACTTGTTTGAGTAGTTTGTAATCCTGAATATTAAGTATTAGTGTGTACGAACTCAATTCCTTCGCATTTGGTGTTACCAATTACTCATTAAACAAGTTGCTCATTAAAATTTATATAAACTGTTTTTACTGTAAAACTTAATTAAGGTAACGATAAAGATTAATTAAGAAGAGATTGGAGCCTCGCACTATGTCTATCGTTAAGTGTTACGTACGTGAATTGCAAAAGGAAGAACATCCATGTTCCATGTAGGATTCAAACCTGTGGCCTACAGGGTTACAGCCAATCATAGCTACTGGGCTACTAAGCCTGGAAAGAAGATTAGTTTCTGAGTTTGACTTATAAAACATACATTAAACAAGGTAATAAGAAATCCGAGATAATGGGTTACTCTTCCAACCGTATCGCCGAAGTTTCATAAAAATGGCAATGACAAATGTATGCGGCCGTGTTACGACATCCATCCACTTCCAGTCCGTATCACGACTCCATTTTTTAAAATGGAAATAACAAATACATACGAGCACTTGATTAACGATCAAAATGTAGATGCGTTATTATTGGAAGGACTTAACCCTTAGAAAGAAGATGGTCTCGTTACCAGAAAAAAGGTCCCTCACCTTATCTGCTATTTCACACTGGTATTCTGAGTGAGTCATTTGAATTAGTGCTGCATTCATATCATACATTTTTCTACTACATTTTCTTTGTTACCCTTGTTAATTCTAAGTGCGGGAATGTTATGTCGCCACTACTACTTTTACAACTACATTTAATAGCAAAGATAAATATTTATTGTAAGGACGATTAGATATAAAATGAAAAGTTAGTAATAAAAAAATTTAGGTACAATTAAAATTCTTTTATTTTTAAGTTTATAAATTGCTGTTAATATTACATTTCATACTGTTATAATTTAAAAATGTTGAAAATAATCGATATATTTGTCATATTATATAGTAAATAGAAGTAAATAAATTTATGATTAATAATTATTTTAATATTATCAATAAATAATTTTGTGATAAAATGCCGGCATAATAACTCTAACGTGTAGTAAAATATCATCGCTATATTATGATGTTCTATAAGAATTATAAATGTGTTTAAGATAAGCGTTCTTGGCACGATACCACGGGGATTAGGACTAATTAAGTTACTAGTTTTAGTTTCTTTTTTAATTATAGTTTTTAGATAATATAAAACTATAACTATAATATATAAATTATAGTCTATAATATGGACCAACTCTTTATTTAAAGAATTAACTCTAATTGTAAAGACAAACAACAAAAGTCGGTATAATCATCAGGAACTTTTGACAAGTCCTTAGCCGCACAAGTTTGTATTTACTGTTATGTTAAATTTTCGCATATTAAACATCGCAAATAGATAACGTGACCGTTATCACCAGTCATATCGTCAGAGATAATTACTGGTCATAAACTTTTCTAAAAATGTGCCAGCTGGCATACATTACTTGAAAGATTGCGAGTGGAGCGTCAATCGTGATGTCTTGTTCTACTGCGGATATCCTCCTTTCGAATTTTATCACGCAGAGAAATTCTCGGCATCCTCGCCATAGCTCGCCTTCCTCATACGGTCAGTGGTGAAGGACCACGTTGATTTCAAGATTTGAAAAATACGTAACGAAAAGATGAGTAGTAATCTCTCGAACGCTTTTAAGCCGAGTTGGATCCGTCTATTGACGTCACGGTCGAAGTTGAACTTACCTAGTCAGGCAATTTTTCCTAAATAAACATACTCGTCAATAACTTCTAGCGTAGTTTTTCCAACAACTTATCCTACCCCTCGACTTGCCCATCGGAAGACACTGTCGAGGTCATTGAGCATAAAGAGTAACTAAGGTCCTCCAGCAATTCTGCTATAATGGCTAAACCGTCGGCAAATGGAAGGTAAATGATGTACATATTTGCCGTTGATGCTGATACCGTATCCTTTCCAGTGCAGTAGCTTGTAAACGTCTCCCAATGTAGCGGTGAAGAGTTTCGAGGATATAACGACACCCTGTCTACCACCTCTCGTACTTACAGTACAGTAATAGTTAAGGAAGTTAAGAGCCGTGGTAGCTCAGGGGCTTAGCGCTCGCTGTAAATTTCACAGTACGCGAGCAACTCGGTTTCGATCCTCGCATTTCTGAGAAATAAGAAAAAATATTTCGAAGACATCTGAAATACACCAACACGCATTGGGGCAGCGCGGCGGGCACTTCCTTGCCTGAAACCCTCTCAGAAGTGAGAGGAGGCCTGTGCCCAGCAGTGGGGCGTATATAGATTGTAATTTTAACTTTTAAGGATGTTTAATGTTTATATATATATTAAAATGTGAAAAAATTTAATGCAATTATCAGTATTCACATTATAATAATATAATTATTACAAAACTTTTTTGTTCTTGATGAAATAATGGACATTATTTTAAAATTGGGTGCCGATGCATATCGATCAACCCTTGAATTCACATCATGTCCTCGAAAAATTTTTTTCATAGATGTAAAGGTTCCTCACGATATATTCCTTCACCGTCTCACTTAATATTTGAATTAACAATTTCATTGATACCGACAGGGATCAAGATCAGTTTGCCGTTGTTTGTAGTTTGTACTGTAAAATTTACGCGGAAAAAAAAAGGAAAGTTAAAAAGTTAATTACATCCTGTCATTTCTCAGACGGTTTTAAAGGAAGTGTCCATCGTGCTGCCTCAATGTGTGTTGGCATACTTCACATGTCATCGAAATATTTTTTTTAAATTTATGCAGGTTTCCTCATAATGTTTTCTTTCATATACACTTGGGCACTATAATCCTGTCCTGCGCCGATGCCTAGTCTTCGTTGAGACTGGCCGCCGTGACCGAAATTCGGTCTGGAGGACATTATTATTGTTATTACATCAGGTTAAACTACTAGTGTTCGGTTTAAAAAGAACTATTAGCAATTGTAATAAAAAAGTTGATCAGGTATTCTTTATGCAATTAAGCGTCGAATTAGATTAGTTGGAGACGTCATAAATTTCTTTTTGAAATATGCCTAAAGTAAAAAAATAATTACCTACATAAATAAAAAAAAAATACATAGACATATGTTGAAATTGAAACTTTCAAATATCAGGCTCTTTACACAACTTCTATATAAGATGTTAATAAAATAGATATAAATTATACACAATCCTTTAATGGGCTTCCGTATAAATAAATAAGAAATAAATAATATACCTAAAGCACATCTACGAACCGTGTGACTTTGGAAGTAATTCATAATTCTAAATTTCGTACATTCATTAATTCATTAAACCAATGCTGAACATAAGCCTCCCCAGAGATTACCTTATATGGTGGATTTTACTGTAGTTGCCACGCTTGGCAGGCGGATCGGCAACCACAGTTTTCTATAATTTTGAGTTGTTATCAGGAAGATACTGCTGCCCATCTCCTGTTTCAGTTTCTATCTGTCGCCTCTATCGTTACCCACAAGATGATATACAGTAGTGTATATTCTTACACCGCCACTAAATGGTTGATTCTAAATTTAATTTTGGTCGTATCCTCTACCTTCACAGGATATCGCACACATAGAAAAAAGACCTATCACGTTTAGAGAAAGGCTAGCGCACTCGTCCAGTAGGTAGATGTTGGTAACATCTATCTACTTAAATATAAAACCGTTCTTATATGCGCAATATTGACGGAAACTATGTTCTCAATATATTAGACCGCCGGAACTGATTAGTTTTCTAAATTATATGTTTATGTTAAATTTAATTTCAGTAAAACGAAGAAACGCTCAGAATTTAAGAAAGACTTACTGCTGTGGTACTCATGCTAAAAATTTATTATTAGTATTTTAAAATAAAGATTATATAGTAGAGCTCTTGCAACCTTTTTACTACTTTAAAAACAAGAGTCATTATTTGTGGGTGCGCATTTTCAACCACATCTAATATTAGGTCCTTGCATATGAAATTGGCGTTTTGTACGGGAGGAATATAAAATCATTTTTTTTTTGTAAAATATATTTAATTAATCAAAGTATGCACCGTTGTTATCTATGCACATTTTCCATCTCATAGGTAGTTAATAGATCCCTTTATACTAAAAAAACCATGGGGGCGAGAATCAATAAACTCTTTGAAGGCGGTTTGGACTGCCGCATCGGAGTTGAATTTTTTTCCATCTAAGAAGTTGTCCGAATTCCGGAAAAAATAGTAGTCTGTTGGAGCAAGGTCCGGGGAGTACGGTGGATGTCACAGACATTCCAATTGTAGCTCATCTAACTTAGTGGTTGTTTGTTGTGCAGTGTGTGGTCTTGCGTTGTCGTGAAGCAGCAGTGGCCTAGAGCGATTGACCAATCTCGGTTGATTAGCAGCTAGTTCTTCCTTCATGGTTTGCAGTTGCTGACAATAAATATCTGCCGTAATAGTTTGGCCAGATTTTAGAAAGCTGTAGTGAACGACACCGGTGCTAGTCCACCAAACACTCGCAAATAACTTTTTCTGAGTCAATTTTCACACATATACAGAACTTTACATATTTAACTTTTTAAATAAGAGAGACAATAAAGGGAGTTTTAGCTTGAACTTGACCGCCGGTGGATCACTGCTCCTGTATTATTGTTTAATTAATGGTTTGAAGTGGATTTAGAAACATGAAAGTGGTGCGATTTTGTGTATTAAATATCTGCGAATGTGAACTATTAATGGAAACGATAAAACAAGTGCTTGGAAGGTGATGTGAATCTCAAGATAAATTTTTTTAGTTCTTTTTTTTAAACGATACACTAGGATTTTCTCCTGTATCGTGGAGACAGTTACAAACACAAATTGCACATGGACAAACATCCAGACCCGGAACAATTATTTGTAGGCCATACAAATACCTGTTCCGTGCGGGATTCGAACCCGCGGCCCCCAGCGCAACAACTCATTGCTAAGTCACTGCGCCACGGAGCCGTCAAATAATGTGTCTGCTTAGGCGCCTGGAGATACTACCGTCATCAACTGTCTGCTGGCTCAAGGTGCCGATGAAATATCCCAAAGATATGGCAATGTGACGCATATAATTTCTAATTATTTGACAATAGCAAAAGTACAACAGTACGAGTCTATTACAAAGCAAGAAAAAAAATTGGCAATAAAAATTAATTTTACAAAAACGCTTGTTACAAAAAATATTAGGTTTGCATGATTAAACTGTAGAAATATCTAACGGAAACGATCAAAGATGTGATCGTGATCTGATTCATAACATAATATAATATACATAAAATTTGGAGCAAATATAATATTATTTCACACGCTTCTTGCAAAAGCGGGTTTCCGTGAATTTACGCTACCCATTAGATTTTTCGAATGTGATGTAACCTATTACCACATCCATATGTTCATGTGTGTTAAGTTTAAACGACCCGACGTTACGGTGACAAGTAGTGAAAGCAAAGAGCTTGAAGCCAATCGTCATACGTGATCGGGCAGTTTAGCTGAAGCGTTGTGGGCCATGATATAATTAAGTATATTATTTAACGAAAATTATAAGCACAAATGTATTATAATCAACATATACAGTATCAGTATCTTATTCTCCAGCCAACTGTGCCCGCGACTTCGTCCGCATATAATATTTGTTAGTACATAATTTATTTGTTTTGTAGTTTTATTACTTTGGGTCTAATCTAATATATAAAAATTAATGTTTGTTTGTTCGTATTTTATGCGCTACTATACCATTCATCAGATTGCGCTAAAACTTTGTCAAGTTATTGCTTGCACTTGCGCGAAGATAGGCATAGTACAATCAACATACAGCATGTGGCACGCGTATCCTACCGAAAAATTTATTTGAAGGTTATATATTATATAATTCAACGTCAATAAATGTATTATCATTCCTAATTAAACAATATAACTAAAGAGTTATATTTCTTCCAAATTTAAAACGATATTTCGACAATTATTTTTTCTGTGGCAGCAACGTGCCAGGTACCAGCTAGTTGATTATAAAATACACACAATAATTTTATAGATAATTTTATACTTTTAAGGAGCAATTTCATCATAAAACCAATCAAGTGCATTCGTTAACTTTAACACCGAGGGTGTAGTATTCGTTAAATGTTATATTTAAAAAATATGTTTTTCTAATAAATACAATATTATTATTATAATTTATAAAAACATAGGGTTTTTTGTATTACAAACTTCAGTGATAAGAAAGGAACGATAATTCGTAGTAGCGGCTGTGTAGTGGCGGCGTAAATGCATCCATCATCCCCTTACGTCCAGAGGGTGTAGTAAGAGGCGAGTATAGGAAATCAAAAATCTAATGGCTTTCGATATAACCATATCGGTTACGTAACAGCCAGACAAAATATCCAGACCGGTTACGAGCAGCAAAGTCAAAGACGCGAGACGTCTTGTAGGGCTATCGTTAATCTGCCTGTCAACCGTGACATTTATCGCAAATCTCAAAAGTCCCTTGAATAAAACTACTTTTACGGATCTTATCGCGTTTAATTGTACTTATTTTTAACTTCCCACGTTTCGGGTGCTTTCCAGCACCCATGGTCACGGGGGCGACTGAGGTGATTGACGTCCCGATGTCAGAGTTAACCCGGAGTACCTTCATCTTTTTGATTATTACTTTTGGTCCGATCTACGCAGAATAAACTTACTGTGTCTTGAAGTCTTGCAGTAGTATGCTTGGGATTAGTTTTAATTTTATTAATTACAGGATCCCAAGCAGGTGGTCGTATCCAGTCTCCTTATCTAATAAAATTAGGATGTTTTTTAATTTCAATATCAAAGTAGTTCTGCAACTATTCAACACATTATTGGGGCATGTGAAGCAATAGCACAAACTGATTATAGGCACAGACATGATCAGGTTGCATTGATTATACATCAATCTTAAGCGTATTATTACAAATTAATTGAACACCAAGTTGCTTATTATAATCCTATCTGAAGTAATTTTAGAATCCTCTAATTTTAGACTGTACTGCGATCGAACCATAATAACTGATAAGACTGTTCATTATAATAGACTACTATATAAGTCAGAGGTGTCACAGACAAGATTGGCTACATCTTGAAGCGAGCTTCTATTAGAACATTCTTCAAGCCGCCGAAGAAGATTACCATCCGTCAAGTGCAATATTCCTCTACAAGATGCAGGAGTGTACAAGCTTGATTGTGAATGTGTTCTCTCATGTATAGGGCAAACAAAACGATCAATGAAAACCCGCGTAAAAGAACACATAGCTGACGTGAAGCACCAACGTTCCGGGAAGTCTGCAGTTTGTGATCATATCCTACACGGCCCCCGCCATTACATTAGATTTGATAAACCACAAATTCTCGCGAAAGAACATCGATTCCTGCCAAGGATGATACGTGAGGCTATTGAAATTAAAAATCATCCTAATTTCAATAGAGAGGGAGGCTGGGTACTACCACCTGCTTGGTATCCTGTAATTAATAAAATTAAAACTAAACAAGACTAAGCAAGACTTCAAGACACAGTAAGTTCATTCTTCGTAGATCGGACCAAAAGTAATAATTAAAAAGCTGAAGGTACTCCGGGTTAACTCTGACATAGGGACGTCAATCAACTCAGTCCCTGTGACCATGGATGCTAGAAAGCACCCGAAACGTCGGGAATTAAAAATAAGTAGTTTTATTCAATGTGTAGTGTTCGTGTAAATATAAGAAATCATTACTCAAAGGCCCATATCTTGCAGTAGACTTTTGCGGGCTGATGATGATAAAGAAGAAGAATAGATAATTCTTTCGACATTTTTGGGTCATAAAGTTATGACAAAATTATTCAGTCTCTGACCCCACAAAACTTCAGATCTGCTCCATGAAGTCGCATTGTTTATTGTCATTGCAAAGTTGTCAGTATTACGTTTTAAGTTGTGGCAATAACTGTGTCTCGTTCTTTTAAGAGACAACAAATTTGAGCCGAGTGCCATTGTAAAGATTCGGATGATATTTATTAAAAGTGAACAGTGATACCGTTTTAAATCTACGAGCAACTAAATTAAATATATCGATAGTAATGTTTATTATACAACTAGCTGTTCGTGGAATTCATTACGATCGGATTTCATAGGTTTTAACTTTTTTGCGCTGAACCCTAATTATTTTTCTAAACTAAACGTAGCTTAAGTTACTCCTTACAATATCAGCTATTTGCCAGTGAAAATCCCGTCAAAGTCGGTTCAGCCGTATCGGAGATTAGCCGAAACAAACAGACAGACAGACGGACAGACAGACAAAAATTTTAAAAATTGTTTTTGTTATAAGTACCGTTTATACATTCATAACATAACATAACATAAACACTCACGCCTGTCACCCAGAGGGGTAGGCAGAGACTACGGACTTCCATTTGGCACGATCCTGACACACTCTCTCGCCTCCTTTACATCCATATTATATCTACGCATACACGCTCGTCGGTTAAGGGTACTCCTAATCTGGCCCATTTTCAATATATCGCCAATTTGGTCGATAAACCTTCGTCTAGGGCGTCCCTTCCCGACTCTTCCGTTCACTTCTGCAACATAAATTTGCTTTGTCACTCTTTCCTCGTTCATTCTTTCTACATGACCAAACCACCGAAGCATTCCTTTCTTAATCCTGGTCACAACGTCATCTTGCAAACCACACTTTTCTCTTATCACACTATTTCTCACCCTGTTTTCAGATTCAGATTCAGCCCTAGCATACTCCTTAATGGCCGCATTTCTACAGCATTTATTCTACTCTCATGCGTCTTCTGCCAGACCCAACTTTCACTACCATACATTAAAGTAGGGACTAACACAGCATTATGAATTGCCATACGTGCCTTTTTTGACACATTCTGACTTTTCACTTGACATTCATATGCATATAGTAAAAAGCTGTTATTTAGACATTACAAACAGAAACTTCAATTTTTTATTTGTAAAGATTATCCATACTTTTAAAAATATAAGTCTGTCCGATATAAACGAAATTTCATAATTGATTTTTACAAAATATTACACTTGTATTAAAAATGTAGTTTTTGTCAATTTTTAAGATTTCCTTTAAATCCCTTATCCATTACCATACATTTCATACATCCATTCCATTACAGCCTATCCAAAGTCCGCTACTAAACATAGGCTTTCTCCATGAAATCCCTCAGGATGTTTGCCGAAGTTGCCACGCTAAGCAAGCGGGTTGGCAACAGCAGTTTGTTATTTTTATGCAGCTTATCAGGAAGATGCTGCTGCTCAATTCCCGTTTCAGTTTCTTCCTGTCGCCTTCTTACAATATCACATGAGACAGTGGTATTTTTACACCGCCATTACATGGTTAGATGCCATCTTGAAAGCTCCTTAATTCGGTTTACTTTACAACTACTGCTTTTATTGATTTCAGTCCTTTTGTTAATTTAGCCACAGAACGAGATCATTGGAGTGGTATCCTTGGTAGAGTAAGTAAAGTTACAGCCCCACGTCTGGGCTACCACTGGTACCACATACGTCCCACCACTGGGCACTTTACTGCTTTCTTTGATCCTCTTTTCATTCCTTAGAAAGTTTTAGGGCAAGGAAATATCGACCGCGCTGCTCTAATGTGGACTTCACATGTCTTCGAAATATTTTTTTAATTTCTCAGACTCAGAGAGTATGAGCAAATCCTCCAAGGAACGTGTGCCATCTGTGGACCAACGTGAGATTAAAAACTTTAAACCGCATTCGTACGGAATTAAATTACAAGAAAGACAGAGTCATCGGTTCGTAGCATCTGGTTCAATGATTACGCGTTCGACCTATAAAATTTTCACTCATGTGTATATTACGGCACATACCACCAACGACGAACATTTTAATTGATAGTTAGATATTATTCCTAAGTAGTAGTTTAGATTTTTTTTATAGAATAAGGGTGACAAAAGAGCACACAGTCCACCTGATGGTAAGTGGTTGCTGTTGCCCATAGACATCTACATCTATCTTCGTTAGCGAATTTAAATGCAGATGCGTTGTCAGCCGTGAGGACTAAGATAGAATGCCTCTTTTCCAGTAAAAAGGGTCTCCAGTTCTCTACACTCACCATACGAAACACAGCAGCATTAAGCTGCTATTTTACGTTAGTATTCTGTGAGAGCGTGGTCCTTCCCCGGTCGAGCCGACCCATTCGTGCTACAACTATACTATTAATATAGCTGCAGCATGGCTCTACCACGTATATACCATTATTGATACAAATGTAATTGTGTTTTTTTAATTATTTAGAATGTTTTCTTATTAAATTGAAGTGACAAACAAATTTACAGTCCATCTGATGGTGTCTGCAGTCCGTGGACACCTGCAGCCAACTTCAAACATGAAAGGCTACAGATGCGTTGTTACCTCTGAAGACTAATATGGAATGTCTTACAGCCTGTAATTGTATTGGCTCTCCATACCCATTAGATCGGAACACAGCAGTTCAGGCAATACTATTTGACGGCAGAATTAAATAAAAGGATCTACTCAGACGTACTCTTAGACAGGTAGGAGTCCTACCACCTTGGTGTTTTTTTTTAAGAATAAGGTGACAAACGAGCACACAGACTCCTCGTGGAAGGTGGATGCTGTGGCCCATAGATATCTACATTTATCCTCAATTAAGAATCAAAATTTAGTACAATCTAATAGTATTTATAAGTAGACTAGTTCCTATCGTTTGATTGTCCTAATTTTAGAATTTAAATAATATATAATACTGCCTTGTAACATGGATATAGTAATGGAAGGGCGGACCCTCCAAATACAGGCATTATTTGCTTAAATGGAGGTTCCAATCTACTAGTTTTAAGGCATGTACTTTTTAAAACGAAATATATTATTTATAAAATAAAATTCAGATGCGTTGCCACCCCTGAGGACTAAGATGGAATGCCTCGTTTCTCTAATGGAACGCTAATTCTGCTATTTCACGCCGATATTCGCGTGATCCTACCCCGATCGAGCCGACCAGTTCTGCTACAACCATAATATAGCTGCAGAGTGGCTCTACCACGTAAAGATGGTGGATCTCCTGGCCAATTACATTTCATTTTATACGTCGAAAGCTATCAATCGTGCCGAAAATATTATAGTACCACACGTGTAACAAACCTAGAGACTCGCTAGTCCAAATCTCAAACGTTATTTACTTTGTGCAATAAAATATCATGTACGATACAGTAGACCTTAACCTAAGACCAGTGCCGGATTAAGACTACTTGATGCCCTTAGCAATCGTCTATGGCCTAGTGGGGCATATTTATTTCATAAATAAATATACATAAACCATTATTTATTTATTTATTTAAACTTTTATGCACAAAAAATAAAATCGCACATATTCATTATCGGTCTTTAAAAAAAATGTATTTAATATAAAGATATCTAAGAAAATAACATGATTGTTAACTTCTTTTCTTAGATCTAAAAATACTAATATGTACAAAGAGATAGCTAGAGTTAGTTTAGCGTTAGAAAATAAGAAACAGTAGAGTAGCTCTAAAAACTAAAACCAAAGCGTACCATTATTTTTTTATCTTGCATTGAAATGCGACTTGCGACCTTTCTAGGATAGTGTCAAAGTTCAATTTTCTTAGCATAACTGCCTCTCTAAACAATATTGATAGTGTTGCTTGTAGCATCGTCATTCGTTTTCATAATTTTCAATTTCAAAAAAACTCTTTCCCAATGTGCAGCTCAATAGCATAAGATATTTTTCCGGTATTATGGTGCCCCCAAGACGATGTCGTAAGCAATTGTTTAATTTGCTTATAAGTTAATCCGGTACTACCTAAGGCCTATACATTTTGATGGACCGACTCGTTACTGAATTTCTACAGTAAAGCTAAGACCTCAGTGAAATGTGTTCGACGGTAGGTGTGACGTAACAGCGCATGCGGCCTACAATTTGAGCGGAGGCAACTGAGGACATTGTTATTCAAGAGCGTGTGCTTTGTGTTTGTCATGCACGCTGAACGCCCCACGCCCCACGCCACTGCATGCTCGGACAGAGCGAGCAACGAGGTTCTACCACAGCTTCTACACTTACAGATAATTCTGTACAAAGTCTTAGAACGTCTTGTCCAACAACAATTAAATTCCTTTTGCACAAGAAATCACATCCTTAATTCTCTCCGATCCGGATTTAGGCCGGGTCATAGTACGACGACAGCATTATTAAAAATCACTGTTAACATTCGTTTCGGAATGGATAACCGCCAAGTCACAGTGATGGTGTTACTGGATTTCAGCCATGCCTTCAATGCTGTAAATCATATCCTTATTGGTGTACTGCGTTCGCTTAACATATCTCCAACTGCAATTTCCTGGTTTCGTAGTTACTTACATGGACGCCGACAACGTGTTCGGGTACAAGACAGAATGTCTTCATGGCTTGATACCGTTGCTGGCGTTCCACAAGTTGGCGTGTTATCTCCACTCTTATTTGCAATTTTCATAAATTCCATTACTTCCCAAATATCTCTCTACCACTTGTATAAAGATGATCTCCAGATATATCTACAAACCACCGTAGAGGATCTTCCAAAAGCAATTTGCGATATAAACAAGGACCTAGCGTCTATTATTGACTGGAGTCGATCGTATGGGTTAACCGTTAATCCGATAAAATTCCAAGCGATAATTATTGGTAGTTCAAGAATAATCTCAAAATTAAATAAAACTCAATTAAATCCCATAATATTAAATTGTTTTTAAAATCACGTTGTAAAAACTTGGGAATCTTGATAGATTCTAGCCTTTTTTGGACTCCTCAAATAAATGCAGTGTGTCGTAAAATGTCACTCCGAAGAATGAACTACTTTTTACCCATCTCCACCAAAATTATGATGGGCTGTAATGATGATAATGATGATGATACTTCAATGGTTTTCACAAATTTTTGTTTATAACTAAACTTTATTATTTGCAATTATAAAGTTTAGTTATGAAATTAAAAAGTACAGTCATTTCAATGAAAGTTCATAATTGATACCTCTGCTTTAGAAATCCTGTAACCAACGAAGTCTAAAAGCGTTTTTCATAGTCTCATCGGACTTGAAATTTTGTTGAAATTGTATATATTACAAAAAATACGCGATAGAGCCACGCTTACGTGGAAGAGCCAGGCTGCAGCTATATTATGATTGTAGCACGAATGGGTCGGCTTGACCGGGGTAGGAACACGCTCTTACAGAATACCAACGTAAAATAGCAGCTTAATGCTGCTGTGTTTCGTATGGTGATTGTAGAGAACCGGAGACCCTTTTTACTGGAAAAGAGGCATTCCATCTTAGTCCTCACGGGTGACAACGCATCTGCATTTTGATTCTCTATTGAGGATAGATGTAGATGTCTATGGGTCACAGCAACCACTTACCATCCGGTGGACTGTGTGCTCGTTTGTCACACTATCCTATAAAAAAAATAGCAGCTTAATGCGTTTATAGTGAGTGTAGAGAACAGGAGACCCCTTTTTACTGGAAACGAGGCATTCCATCTTAGACATCAGAGGTGACAACGCATCTGCATTTTTAAACGTATATGTCTATGGGCCACTGCATCCACTTTCCATCAGGTGGACTGTGTGCTCGTTTGTCGTCCTTATTATTATATTTAAAAAAATAGGTTACTTACATTTTTTTAGTATATACGACAGAGTCGGGAAGGGACGCCTAAGGCGAAAGTTTGTCGACCAAATTGGCGACATATTATTATTGAAAATAGGGCAAATTAAGAGTACCATTAACCGACAAGTATGTATGCGTAGGTATATGGATGTAAAGGAAGCGAGAGAGGTGTGTCAGGACCGTGCCTAATGGAAGTCCGTAATCACTACCTACCCCTCTGGGCGACAGGCGTGAGTGTTTATGTTATGTTTGTTTACTTACCTTTACGCGAATACTGCATATTTTATAAAGTTAAAGTGAGAAACGAATTTACAGTCCACCTAATGGTAAGTAGCCACAGCAGCCCATGGACATATGCAACCAACTTCAAACAAAGAAGGCATTATCACCTCTGAGAACTAAGATGGAATACTTCAGTCTGTATTTGTACTGGATCTTTATAACCTTGAGACCAGGTCACAGCAGCGCAGGCACTGTTGCTTGTTCGCAGAAATAAGAAAGATTGTGGTACCAAGCTAGATACAGAAAATGATATTTACCACCTTGAAGATTTTTAATATTTAATAAAACTATGTTTTACGAATTTTGCTTTTTATTTTCACACGGCTCGAACTTTGGATTTTGTGTTCGATGCTGCAAAGCGGCCATGGTCACTTTGTTAGTTAGGAGTTAAAACATGATGCGGTGACTAAATCTGATGACGAAAAGTCTCTATTGAAAGCTCTTGCATCATTGAGCGTTGTCATAGATAAGTAATGAGTTAGAGCAATTGGCAAGTGTCAATTGATAATGATCTTGTCCGCCACCGTTTGCAATTCTAGACAGTATAACTCTACAGAGTATGACGGCTCCTTTGTGCATTAGATTAGCAATGAGTTGCAGCACTGAAGGCCGCGGGTTCGAATCCCGCACGGAACAAGTATTTGTATAGTATAGTACCTAATATCCCAAAGACAGACATCTAGACCCAGAACATTTTTTCATGTGAAATTCCTCCACGATACGGGAGAAAATCCTAGTGTCGCCGATAACGTATTATGAAAAAATAAAAAATAAAAATCTTAAAAAGAAAAACCAGTAATTGTTAAGCTACATCTCAAATACTTGAAATAAATTATGCCGACAAGAGGCGTGGTGCTTTATTGCCGGCCATATGAGGAAACTTAAGATTGCACAGCGAGCTATGCAGAGGGCTATGTTCGACGTTTCTCTGCGTGATAGAATCCGTAACGATAACATCCGCAGCAGAACCAGAGTAACCGATGTAGTCCTACGGATCAGTAACCTATGGTGAATTGGGGCGGCCATATAGCTCCACGAACCTACAAACGATGGGGAAGACAGTTTCCAGAGTAGCAACCTCATACCGGTAAGAGGTTCCCGATGCCAATATTTTCAATCTATTAAAGTCCATATGAGAATTTTTATCTATTACTATGCTGAATACTATCCCATCTGATGGTAAGTTGTGATGTAGCTGAAGATGGTGAAATGCGCTGATTTTGCTTAACAAAAGCCTAATCACTCTCGTCTCTCTTGCTTTAAAGATACTGTAATAGGATGAAAAGGCTGATGCTGGCAAATTATTCCACTCCTTTGCTATTCGCATTACGAACGGCGAAACTAACCATTTTGGTTTGGTTTGAATGTGTGATATATCGGCAACAAAAGATTATAGACTAGCCGAACAATTAGCTGTCCGATAGCGGAAGAAAGCGGGAGGAATTATGTCATGCAATTCCTGTGCAGTCTCTCCGAAATGTTTTTTGTGGAACAATGAAAGGCTGGCTACTTTGTGCCTGAATTTTTATAAAATGGTAATGAACGCAAATAAAACGGTATTACCTTTGGTGCTCGTTAGTGAAGAAAAACACCGTGAGGAAACCTGCATGTCTGAGAAAAAAATTCGAAGACATGTGAATTCCGCCAACACGCATTGAGGGCAGTGCAACGGACACTTCCTTGCCCCTAAAACCTCTCAGAAGTTAGTGAGAGAAGGCCTGCGCCCAGCAGTAGGAAGTATATAGGCTGTGACTTTACTTTACTTTAATAAACGCAAATAAAACGGTATTACCTTTGGAATAACCCTAACTATTCCTAGACATATAAGGCTTGATAACGTGATATATAATTGTTTTCAATTCAAGTAGTATGCAGAAACATGTTTGTATTTGCAGTTGTGATTAAACTTTAAATGAGACATTTGTTTCTGTATCGATTACAAATGAGAAAATGCATTTGTTTTGTACTAGTAAATACAATCTCTATAATTTATAATATAATTTATGTGTTTGTGTGTCTGTATACATATAGTAAGAACAACTGTAACTATAAGGCAAAAAGTTAAAAATTAGTTGAGAAGCAAAGAATAAATAAAAATAATGCTAACGTTCTACGAGTTCTAATAGTCTCTTTTCATAAATAAGATTTTTCTTTAACATTCAAAAGAAAATTCTTTTATACTTGTATTGAAATGTCTGAATAAATGGCTTATATTAAAGTTATTATTATTCTTTTTACCTAATTCTAAAATTTACAAACAACACTCGGATTGATTGGCGCGGTCGATGAAGAGTCGTTGTATCACTTCCATCATGGCTGTTACATCCTGGTGGGTCAAGACATGATTTTATTCTCTTAAATAATGTATCTCATAGAATCGTTATGGGAGAATGAAATTAACATATTTAAAAAAAAGCTTTTTTGACCAGACGCTCATTAATTTCACCGAAGTTAAGTGTGGTCATTTAAATTGGTGCAGATTAAGAGAAGACAGACTGAGAGATATGAAACAGAGATGGACAGCAGTATTTTTAGAATAAAAACTTAAAATAATAAAAATCTTCGCATGTCACCCACCTGCCAAGCATTCCAACCCACCTGCCAAGCATGCCCACCCACCTGCCAAGCATGCCAACTATGGCAAGTATGCCTCATAAAGCCGTCTATGGGACAGGTCTATGTTCAGCAGTTGACTTTTGATAGGATCAATGAAATTTTTTAATGAATATTGACCTTTAAAATCATAATGAAATCTCTTTAAAAATTATTATAATAGCATAACATTTTGTACCTTTATACTCCTTTGTCATTTGCTGATATCGATTATGCGACCAATTCTTCCGGTGACTGGAATTGTCCTCTGTGAAGGTTTTATATTTTAAATGCCAGCCAGTAAAGTGTTACGAATTGTCAATATGATTGTATCAATAATGTAAACTTTACATTTAATATTCTATTTATAATGTAAAGTTTATAATCAATATATTTCTCTTTCTTTTAAATTTAGATGAAGTATTATATCATTGTCCTTTAAAAAATGACAAAATACCTGTGCATATTATACGTACACGGTGAGCTTTTCAATTAATGTAAAACAAATAAAGCCACAAATGCTCATCACTAAGGAATAAGACGAAATGCCTCAGTCTGTTATTATACTGGTTCTCTTAAACTTCAAACCAGAACACACCATTGGGCGAACTGCTGCTTCGTGGAGATAAAAGTAAGAGAATGGTACCACCCTAGTGGTATAACTCCTAGAAGCCCCTACACGTATAAAATAAGTATAATATATACAAGTATAATATATTTTTGTACTATAAGCCAGCGCTTGACTACTATCCCACCTGATGGTAATCGGTGATTCAGCCGAAAATGGTAAAGTGCACTGACTTAACAAAAGTCTATTCACTCTTGCCTTAAAGACGCCGACATTGTAATCGGATGTAAACCCACCAGGTGGACTATGTGTCTGTTTGTCACCCTTATTCTATAAAAAATCAGTTTCTTTGGTTGATCTCTGAACCATAGGTAATAAATACATTAAGCCCTGGCCGTCATAGAGCTCTAGCTAGAGAGCTTCCACAGTGCTGCAAGGTATACCACAGACCAAAATAATAAATTTTATCGTACTTGTGCGACCCGAGTTCGATTCCCGCTAGCACCAGTAAAATTGTATGAATTAAATGCCCCATAACCTTCTCAGAAATGAGAGGAGAGCTGTGCCCAGCTATGGGATGTATAAAGTAAACTTTGTGACTATACTTTTTTATCATTTTAGATACCTACTTAGTTTATATTTCATTATAACATTGCAAAAATTTTATGAATTATACAATGAGCTCTAAACACCACGCCCGCGAGGCACAATTATTTGCGAAAACAGCTTTTCTTATCATACTTTTTTATATTCTACCACCGATTAAGGCGCTTCAAATATGCACACCTACAAAAAATTATCCTGAGTACAACCAAATCAATAATGGTGATAGTCATTACTTTAATCTATTAAATCATTGATTTAATAACACTCGTTATACTTTTTGTATAAGGTCAACGACTGCGATTCTTAGCGTCTTGAATCACATACGAAGTCAATTTTATATAATGCGTGTTCGCTACTCATATAAAAACATTTTTTTAATAACATAATTAGTTATTTTTTAATTTGGATTGTATTGTTTCTTTCTTAATTATGTGTGTACCACTGCAATTAGAGAAGACGACAGTAGGGATTTCTCCGAATTTATCGCACCCGTGATTATTCAACTAGAGTGAAACGATAGAAGTAAATATATGTATATGTCACAGTCAAAACTCATGACCGGTCGACTGCGAAAATCAGGCAAAAATGGTTTTGGCCGATGCCCTCATTCAAATACTGTTTTGACTAATTTTTGTAGTCAAATGTGGTCTTAACCAACGTTCTTAGTCAAAAGTAGTGTTGTCTGATTTAAACTTCAGACTATCGGTCAAAACTCGCAATATCAGTAACATTAGGTTAAGGTGCGGCTGGGGTGGCCCTTGGACCACCCTAAAGCTGCGTACATTATAATGATATAAAATATAATATTGAAGAAATTGAACTTTTTAATTTCAAAAATACAAAGAGTATAATTCAAACGAATTTTTGACTAACATTGTTGGTCAAAATCACTATTAACCAGTATTTTTGCAGTTAAAAGTGGATTTGACCAACGGCCTTAGTCAAAACTACTTTTGACTGCAAAAATCAGTTAAAAGTGGTATTGACAAACGTCCTTAGTCAAAACTACTTTTGCCTGATTTTTTTACAGTCTAAAGTGGTTTAGACCGGTTATGAGTTTTGACTGTAACATATAGAAATACTCGTACATTCGCGTAAACATAAGGCAGAGTAACGTATAGACCACAGTTACTTCTGTATATTACAGGATTCACTCTGTTTTTGTTTGACTATATCGCCATTAATTCATTAAGTCATTTATTACGGCCTATCAAATTCTACTGCTAAACATACACCTCCAACAAAAATTGCCTCATAGCGGGGATATTTTCTATAGTTGCCACACTTCGCAGGCGGGTTAGCAACTGTGGCATTTTTATTATTGAAATTCTTAACAGGATAATGCTGCTGCACATCTTTCTTTATGGAATAAGGGTGGTATACGAGCTTACAGTCCACCTGGTGGTAAATCGATGCTGTAGCCCATAGATATCATCTATCCTTGATTAAGAATCAAAATGCAGATGCGTTGTCGCTACGGACGGACTAAGATAGGTTGCCTCGTTTTTAGAAAGAAGGTAACTCCGGTTCTCTACACCCGTCATACGAAACGCTAGTATTCTGTGAGAGCGCGGTCCTTCCCCAGTCGGGCCGGCGCATTCGTGCTACAACCTACAATGCTACAAAAATATAGCTGTAGCTTACTGTACTACGTATAAAATCTCCTGTTTTAGTTTCGCTCTGTCGCCTCTTACGACATCTACGGGACGATATGGTGCAGTGAATTCTCTAACGCTGTAAAATGTTATCGTATACAATCAAAATTATTGGAACGAAGTTCCTTACCGCACGGTACGAATTCGACGGAGAAAAAGTGTAAGATTTTTCCGTCACGACCCCCTTTCTATAGTGCGAGCGAGATGGAATAATATCCATCTCCCTCGCACTTTTTCTGATCTTGCCATGAAAGGAATAGTATTTTAAATGACGCTTTAATGAATAATAATATACTACGAAAGGAACTTCGTTCCGACCGAGTGTTCCACGACACTCACGCATGTTTTTTATATTACCTACAGTCAAGTCAAGTTCTATCAATCTATCATGTACAATATATTATAAAACTAATTTTTATTTACCTATAATTTGGTCAACAAAAAGATAACGAGGTCAATTTTTTCCGCGGATGAATGGTGTCGAGCGTGACCTGCCGATACAATAGAATAAATCGAGTGACCAAACGAATGGGATCCGTCATGGTACGATTCTCAAAGGGGACGTGATGCGACATCATGAACGACAGTTATTCGATTTCCAAAAAAAGTAGAATAACACTAATCTATACCAATCAGTTTTACTGAGTCATGATATATAACTATAAGTACAATATTTATTTCAATAAAAAAGTTCAGTTTACACGCGGTAGAAGTGAAACGTCAGGAAATGAGACCTAAACTGTATTCCATCTCATTCTCTCGCAGGCTGAATTCTATAGATGTATATGTTTGTCGCTTTTTAGTGTCGCTTTTTCGTTTCATCGAATTTCAAATCATAACGATTCTAAAGAAGTATTCGTTATATTAAAATATTGTTCAATACTACAAATAACGGAAACAGAAACAGAAACATTTTTTATTCAATATTGATTATAGATAATACTTATTGAAAGTCCCTCTCTTTTGTTTAATTTACCACTAGATCGGCGGGACTTTTTTTGAAAAAAAAAACAGCTTTCAATCATATTATATGTTACACAATTAACAACACAAAACATACATATTAGAAATAGCTTGGTAGCGATGACTTCATTCCCAGGAGCTATTATCAACCATAAATTAATAATAGTTATTAATCAACCATAAATTAATAATAGTTATTAATAATAGTTTTCAATAATTATAGTATTAACAAATAAAAGCTAGTGCCTAACAAATATCCCTTGGTAAGTGGTGATGTAGCCTTAAATGGTAAAGCGCACTGGCTCTAAAGTTCCCAAAAAACGTCTATATTTCTCAAATTCTGGAAATCTCGATGGACGACGGATTGGCAATCGTGCTGATGACAGACACCGCGTGCCTTTTATTCTGTTCCCCATAGACTGCTATTGTATAACGAAATTGCAGTGGTGAAAAAACTCTGTATCTTTATACATAGTTTTTTTCTGGGTGGTAAAGTTAGTAATGCTCATTTTTTGCCTTAAAGTCCTTCTCAAATAGAATTATATTAAACATAAGAAAATTACTTCCGGATTTCGCATCCTCTTTCCTATTTTTACTCGTCTGCGACAGAGCACAATGTTAAGAAATATTTTTGACTGGTAGCAATATGTTCATTTATTTGTTCGCCCGTAACTTCCAAAATTAATAAATCGATTTGTCATTATTGCACAAGCAACATATATATGACGTCAGCATAACATAAATGTGGTGTTAAACATAAATAAATGGAACCTTAAAAAGCTTACGGCCTAAACTATAAAATAAATCGCAAGTCCGGTTGTGCATGGCGTATTGCTGCCATATATGGACTGGTGCCACAAAATGCTACCTAGCAGAATTTTTTAGGACTCAATGGAAAAGCGTGCTAAGAAGGCTTATTGGTGCCATCATTATGGTTAGAAACAATCTTACCAGCCTCAGCAAAGCGCGCAATGGAGCTAGCCTTTTAGATTTTTACAGGATACATTTCGGATGGTGTGCGCAAGAATTGCATTTCTTTATTCCTCCCTTTCCATTCCATCATCAGACTACCAGATGCTTGGCCTCCAACCCTTTGTAGTCGATGTACCACGCATTCAAACCAAAGGGCTTGCTTCGTCGTTCATAATACATACAGCAAAGGAGTGGAATAATTTGCCAGCATCTGTCTTTCCATCCGATTAAAAAATAAAATAAAACTTTTCAGTAGTTAGAAGTACCTACGTGAATCTCTATCTTTCCGTATCTCCCTATACCACATGTATTATAACTTACATTACATTACATTACATTATTAGTTAAGTTCTTGGTTATTGTTATACCTTAAAGTTAATACGTGAAGGGAAAACTTTGTCCCCTTTTTAAGCATATTGCGCACAGAGTAGTGTGAGATTTGGCATAGTTAAAGTTTATATGAAGAAGGAGTGCAGAAAGCTACAATTTATACATAACTAGCTGGTACCCTGCGCGTTGCTGCCGCAGTAATAATAATTATGGAAATATCGTTTTAAATTTGGAAGACTTATATTATTGTTTAATTAGGAATGATAATACATTTATTGAAGTTGATTGATGTATTACTTTCAAATAAATTTGTCGGTACGATACGCGCGCCATCTACTGTAAGTTAATTGTACTATGCCTATAACATTCGCAGATGTGCAAACAATAAGTTGACAAAGTTTTACCGCAATGTGATGAACGGTATGGCAACGCATAAAATACGAAAAAACAAAAATTATTTTTTATATATTAGATATGTGTTGCAAATACATTAAATTAATTAAAACATATGCACTTTGTTTCCGTTCGTACTGTCAAACTGCCAATGTCCAACATATAATTGTTGCCTTGACAAATTATGTCGTTTCTTGACATTCATACTACCAATGTGTCAGAGTAAGTACAAGCTTCAGTTTGTTATTATACTATGGCATTAGATCAAACACTTAATAGTGTTTGGTCAAACAGTCGCACGTAGTAGAGATTATTTATTGGAAGAATTTAAAAATGTTGCCAATAAATAATTAGTGACATGACTTAATGATTCGATATGTCAAGGTAGGAGAAGTCAAATAGAGGAAGCAAGGATTTAAAATTTCGTTTGTGTATTTAAAGTATAGGCGTGCTTTAACAGCCTTGCGAGTTTCAGCAAGGGTAAGGTCTGACTCAATTGTGCCACAAAGATAAGGTGGCATGTGTTGAGTGAAATGGAGAAGGCTTCTAACATAAGTTTGCCAATTCCAGCACGGCTTAGACCTGTAACCAATGATGTAATTTTTTTTTCTTTTGCAGAAGTAAAGTATTTAGTGTAAGTAACATTATTATAAAAAACCATTATTCATTTGGTAACTCGAGGATTAAGTTACTCCACTTTCATAGTACGCGACCAACTGACGGCGAAAGCTCGGTGGCGCAGTGACTTAGCAATGAGTTACGGCGCTGGGGGTTATGGGTTCGAATCCCACAAGGAACAAGTATTTTATGGCCTACAAATAATTGTTTTAGATGTTTGTCCTTGTACAATTTATGTATATAAGCTACCTCTAAGATACAGAAGAAAATCTTAGTGTAGGGATAATGATTTTGGAGCAAAAAATAAATAAATCGAACGGTCACCACCAGCAGTAAGGAATCGTTTATTGTAATTTTAAGCACAAAGTTACCACTTGAATATCTAAGAATTAAAATAATACATTGTAAAAAACATGTAAGTCCACCAACGCCGTGCGCTGTGTACTGCCATATCATTTGTGCCGACGTCATAAAGGAGGAGAGATAACAACTTCAAATAATAAAAAATCTAACCAATCCAGCCAACCCGCCTGCCAAGCGTAGCAACTATGGCAGCCCACATGAGGCAATCTTTGGGAGAGGCCTATGTTTAGCAGTGGACTTTTGATGTGCCCGCAGTGCGGCAGTCTTTCCCGCTCCAAAAACAACGTTATTGCATGCCTTAAGCGCAAAGCGCATAGGTATGTTCTACTAGCAAACTACTAAGATTCGAACGTTTTGTCGCATGAAATCCTATCTAACAATCATATTGAACATATAAATGATATAAAAAGCACATTGTCAGAAAGATAAATGATTGTCAAACTTATTATAATTTTTTTAAATCGATTAATTCCTAGTTTTGAGCAGCCTTGTAATAATTTAATTTATTAAATACACTTTGCCTGTTTGCCCTTGCCTCACTCTCATTCCGCGCTCGGCCGTCGCGTGTGTGGATCACTGTTTCGTTTGTTTACAGCGGCTCGTGCTGAATAATATCGATCGCTGTAGAAATACAAAATATTCCAAAAACCAAATTTGATACATACGAGTACTTGACCAAGGTTATTATTTTTATAGTCACAGATTTTATTACAATATTTTGTTTAGCTAAAATTACGTAGGATTTATATATAAATATACTTATACGTCTTGGACTTTATAGAGTGACCTGAAGGTGTACTTCGGTGAGTGCTACTGGAACTCCTCGAAGAGTAGAATTAGGTGTGCCAAGTTTGGCCTCGTTTTGTTAGTTATGATGAGAACTTACCTCCGGATTTGATAGAGTGACCTGAAAGTGTACTTCGGTAAATGCTACTAGAACTCCTCAAATAGTAGAACTAAGTGTGCCGAGTTTGGCCTCGTTTTGTTAGTTATGATGCGACCTTACCTCCGGATTTGATAGAGGTGTACTTCGGTGAATGCTACTGGAACTCTTTGACGAATAGAACTACAGTTCACAATTTTTTTTTCACGATCATATGAGCATTATGAGTCGTGCATTTTTGGATTTTCCAAACTTTTTTTAAATTGAAGTTTGACATAAAATTATCGGAAAATTGGAAGTATAGTAATAATTATAAATATATATAATAATTAAACTACTTTAAAAATTTACGTATAATCATGTTATACGTATTTTTTTTAATGCGCTTAAAGCATGCACAATTGGATTTACCAATAGTTTATTTTTAATTTTATTTATTTATTTTCTCTCAAATATATATCGTTTTATTTAGCACAAAGTTTTAATGCTAAGTCTGGCAGAAGGAATTGTGTTCGATTAATCTGACTCCATGTGGCCTATATCAGCAAAAACGTTTAATACATGATATTGTAAGTTATCATGTAACGTCATGTAATTGTGAAAGAAACAAAGATAACATCATGGCTAATTATAAAAATGTATCTTTACATCAAATTAATGTAGTTATGTTTTATGGAGATACGTGAATCATATAATACGACAAATTTACATAAATTAGAAAGAAAGATGACAACGCATTTTTTATTAGTTTTTTTATTAATACGTTTGTAGTGGTTTGTAGTATAAAATATGATAACAATGTTTTTCATCTTAAAATCATTAGTAACTAGAAAGAGGCATACAGAAGATCCGATAGACTATAAAATGGGAAAGTAAAGTTTAGTTAAAAGGTCTTAGAATCGTACTATTTAAATAAAACATGCAGAAAAACGAATTATGAAAGTGATAAGTAGTTAGATGAAAGTCAGGAAATCGGTAATAACATTATCACATCCTGCATGTACCAAAGGAAGTGAGAAATAAATGTGAGAAAAAGAACATGGCCACATAGACGCCGATACCGGTCCCGTCGGTCTAGTTTTGATCTAGTCTGAATTTATTAGAAAATACAAGTGATACACATCTAATGAAGCCATGCTAATCTAGCTGTATGATAAAAAATTCTACCTATGTCTAGATAAAGTCTCGAGAGGATAACGATGATTTTTCTTGAATTGAATGGTGATGAAGCGTAAATAAAATGGAATAAGAGTATCACAGTGGCACACATAAACGCACATACTATAATACTGCTGTGATTCGTATGGTTCGTAACAAGAAAAAGAGAACCTTTTTAATGTCTCCATTTTATGTTAAACGTTGACGGTGACAATGTATCTCCATTTTAATTGTTATTTAAAGATAGATGAAAGTATCTATAGAAGGAATCCGGCATCAATTTCCTAAAGTGGCCAGTGTATATTTTTTTCCAACCTACCAATACCTAAATTTTTTTTAACCTAAAGATACTTCCCACAGGCAATATGTAAAAACATGTAAAGCTTTAAATAAAGATATTTAAGAAAAACAACATGAAAATGGCAACACATTGTAGTAGAACGAAGGGCTTTTAAAACATGATACTGTTACCAAACCTACGATAATTGCTTTAGTCATTGCATGCCCTAGTTATGATCGCTGTCGGGCAATTACCATGAAACGGAAAGTTTATGCTAACACAATTCCACCATTTCCAACATGGTAAAGAAGTACATATCCACGTTATAAGTTTGACTTCGAAAATTTTGTTTTCGTAATTACTTCATGTCACTGAGCGCTGTGATGTCTATATAAATACAACGAAATTATTAAAATCGAAAACAACGAATATTTTTAATACACATACATCTCCCCGTCGTAAAGTGAAAGATCACCACTGTGCTCCTTATTTTCGAATCTAAAATTTAATAAGCGAAAGAAGAGAGTCAACTACCCCATATCATCCCGTCCAGTATCCATGTCAAGCAATGGGTTGCCGCAGGCTGATGATGATGAAGATACCATCCCGTGGGTGTCGTAAGAGATGACAGAGGAAAATCAAACAGGGGAGGAGGGGCAGCGGCATCTTCCTGATAATAACTGAAAATAATAAAAAAACTGCGGTAGCCATCCTGCCTGCCAGCGTGGCAACTATGGTAATATCCTCACTTTGCAGTGAACTTTGGTAGCTTGTAACTCGATTTCAAAACGATAACGTAGTTGTTTGGAAGTTCTCTCGCTAGGATACATTCCTCATTACAGCATCAAGTCACTAAAACTATTTAATTTTCTCTCTATAACTTCATTTTATCTACAAAATCTCAACTTGCATTTTTTTAATTTCTTTCAGAAGAGAATGAGTATAGAAACTATACCAAAAGGAAGATTACAGCATCAAGACATTCTTATGATTCTTTATAAATTTTATAAATTATTCTTTATAGACGTTACCCCTATACCAGGATTTTCTCTGTTATGGTGGAAGCGTTTTACATACGTAAATTGGACATGTACAAACATCCAAACACAAAACAATTATTGCAGGCTTTGTACTTTGTTTTTGTAGCTAACTATATGTATATAACTAACTTTCTCTGAGCGTGATTTGAACCTGCGACCCCGTTGTGCCGCCATTGAAGTAATTTGTACAATACATGAGTGCCGCCGCCAAACGCTTTATCATTGCGCCACCAAGCCGTATAGATATCCTGAGTTTAATTGTTTACTTAAGTTATAAGTACATTAGATATTACTTACATAACAAAATAAATACTGTACAATATTTATTACAATATAAATAAACTAAGATTACCAAACAGTCCTACTCCCCACGGTGTAGTGCCAAGAACGCGGGCTGCGTTTCCTCGCTGAATGCGCTCTTGTCTCCAGCGACCACCAGTCGCGGATACAATAATTTAGAAACTTAACCGCGCGTGGATTACATTTGGCTTACTTTATTAGACTTTGATATACCAGCGATTACACCCTCTCTTATTTTCAAACTTGTGAACCTAAATATGACTTCTCGTGATCTTTAATTTCATACGTCTATTTTCCTCTATATCTCTCTAATTTTATTCATTGCGAGCATCTGTCTATTGCATCTTGCTTATATAATTATAGAAAAAATGCAGTATAGTGGATGTCATAACATTTTCTCCAAATACCAACCTGTTCTGCTCGCCGTGCACCGTGCTAATTAACGGACGTGACAATCGACAAATGGTTGTATAACTATTCGAAAATATCTTATTAGGTCATAGGGAGTAACATTTGGACCTGGAAAAAATTTCAACGCTTGCAGTAAGCAGTAAGTCTTTGAAAACTTAATACAATATTGTTAATCTTATAGTTATATACTCTTTGAACATTGTTTAGGTGTTCAGGGGATCTATAACGATTGAAAGCAATATTGATTCATTTATCATCATCATCATTACAGCCCTTGACGAGTCCACTGCTGAACATAGGCCTCCAAAGAATACCACAAAGCACGGTCCTAAGCCACCTACATCTATCGACTTCCTGCATGTCTCACCAGCTCGTCACTCCATCTAGTGGGGGGCCGCCTTACCAGTACGAGGCTGCCACTCGAAAACCTTTCTTCCCCATCGGTTATCGGTTCTTCGAGCCATATCGCCAGCCCAATGCCACTTCAGCTTACTATTCCGTTACGCTATGTCGGTTACTCTGATTCTACTGCGGATATCCTCATTTCTAAGTTTATCACGCAGAGAAACCCCGAGCATAGCCCTCTCCATAACTCGCTGAGCGACTTTGAGCTTCCTCATACGGCCAGCAGTGAACGACCACGCCTCAGATTCATAAGTCATCACTGGCAACACGCACTGGTTGTATTATCTGAAATGAAATTATGGTATAATAATATCATCACCGAATCTCGCGGAAAAATATCAATGTTGATAAATTTCGTATTTTATTCTTAACGTGATAAGTGTTCACATTAATCAATTTACTTCCTATGGCCCTAGGGATTGCAAATTTAACATACCTATACCTATTTTCTTTTAAGAAAGGAAATTCTTAATATTATATTGATTAAAAAAATTTTTGGCGGGAAGTGGCGTATCTATTGTTTTTATGTCATGTTGAAGTTCGTCATCCGTAGCAAAATGATTTTAGGGCGATGATAAGGCAAGAAGTGTGGGCAAAAAAAATTATTGCATTTTCTCCCAGACGAGTCCTGTCTGCACGATCCTCCTTGATTGGTAAAAGATAGATAAGGCTGAGAGTGGTACACAACAACCAAGAACATCCATGACAATTCCATGGCAATGCTTCCGTGCACAGCGCGAACAAAACAGTAATATTTTGCCTCCATAAAGGTGGAGCTCCTAGCCCATTCCGCACACACACTCACTCCATGCGATTTCTTTATTTTCCTAGGTAACTAGGTAAGGTTTCTTTATTTTCATTAGGTTTTCGTAAGGTTTTTTTAAATTATACTTGAATACAAAAAATATAAGTACCTATAAATTCAGTGAGAACAAAGTTTATTTGAAGACCCATTCCCATGCATATAAATTGCTATATTTATGAGTTACGCAAAACTTTCAGTGTACCCCACGTTATCATACAACCTGCAGTTGGAGAAAGCTGAAATTTAATGTGCAGAGGTTTAAGCTATGTTATGGCCAAGTCACGAACTTTTGAACGTGGAATTATCTGAATATAGATCTTAGAGTTCGTAGATATAAGATATAAAATACATTGTATCTCCTTACCTTTAGGAGTAAAAGAGTAATGAGACTTCTAACATAATGTTTTTTATGAAGTTTAACAATTAAAAGATTAACATCTCAAAATTAGTTAAAGTGATTGGATTGACAAGCCTTTCTTCTGAAACAAATTATGATTCCGTTACTTGGTTAGTTTCTAGTCTACAGAAAGCAAAAGTTATAGGGAAGTCAATTGCTATTAAAAAGAGACCATTTAGCTATTCAACTATCCTAACTTTTTTCTGTTGATGCTGTTCTCGGAAATTTGTCTCGCTATATTACGTCAGGTCGGGCCGAACTTACAGACGTTTCGTATTTCAATTACGAAAAGTTGTCAATAGATCAGATGGTTTCATAGAATAATTTGAATGAAGTGAATTTTTTTTTCGGCATCATCATCGACCACTGCTTTTTAGACAAGGGTATCACTCGTTGCAGGAAGGATGAGTCTTTATCGTCATGCTTAGCAGGCAGATTAACGATCACTATACCAGGCGCCTCTCACCTTTGACGCTGATGCCCGTCGTCGATCTGAATACTTAAGTCTGGCGTAAGAAGAAGAGAGAAGAAGAGAGAAGCCATAAGATTTTTCGGGCATTTCCCATAGTCACCACTTATGTCACCCACATGACAAAACATGGTAATGAATTCTCTTACGCTGCCACCACACGTTAAGTGTTCTCGAAAGAAATATAATTTTTATTTCATAATTGGCTGCCCGAACATAACGTCAGCATCTGGTTCGCATGCTCGTTAGCGGCAACCATTTTAAAATGCACAACGATATGATTCACTGATGTACTCGTATTTTTTAGATAAGAAATAGTTCATAATACGTGAGACCTTACTTTACGTGAACATTGATTGTTTACGTGTGAATTGACCTTAAAATCAATTCACTATTTTAGCCGGCTTCAAAAAAAGAAGAGGTTCTCAATTTGACTGTATGTATGTTACGCGATACCTTCGTGAATAGTGAACCGTTTTTGATGATTATTTTATTTTTGAATAGGTTATACTTCAGGTGTGGTTCCATATCAATTTAGAGAAAAAAAAATCACCTCTAAGGGTAGGGAATTTTTACATTTTATATTTTTATATTAATTTTCTTTTATATATATTTAGACGACACCCTTGTTTTTATCTTCCTACAGCCTACAGCACTGCCGAACATAGATCTCCCTCATCAGATTGCCTCATGGGAGGATTTCGCCATAGTTGCCACGCTTGGCAAACGATTTGGCAGTTTATTATCATTTTGAGTTGTTATCTTGAGCATATGATATTCCTTAGTCCACTCTAAAGGGTCAAAAATTGACTCGATAAAAAGTAAAAATCGACTTTAACCTTCTTTGAAGTCCCCCAAAGGCAATTTTTTTAAGTACTTTTTCACGGCTAAATTATGTTTAATTTAAACTAACTTTAACAAGTTCAAAGGGCAGCGTCCGTGTCGAGCGTTAACGTTGAACCTGAAAGACTGTTTCATTGTCTGTGTACATTACAGGCATTGTTATTTTAATACCCTTTTGTTCTATTTGTCACGGTGGGATTAATTCGTATTTAGAGGTTTTACACAACGTAGTAACTATTGACAATAGGTTCTGCGACAAATTAGTCATATTTATGTAAAATTCACATACGCTTTCGTAAAGAATAGACTTTCATAATAAAACTGCAGTGAATAGAACATTTTAAAAGAGCGTGTCTTTTGCAATGAAGCATTTTTACATCACCTCCAACTTACTGATTCTCAATAAATCTCGTTAATTTAGTATTTAGTGTTTAGGCTCAGCGTGACAGATAAAAAGAGTATTAAATAACTATGTCTACACATCCACGTCAACTCTGAAAAGCCAATTTAGATTACAAAAATTCTATCTATACCAGATGCTATAAATTCCTTTGCCAGATATACGCCTTTCAAACCGTAGCAACTACAGACATGCAACTTTATAAAATTAGACCATAGGTGGGTTGGTGAACGTAGAGCCGCTTAGTCTTGCACTGCGCAATGTGTTTTCTGTTTTCTGGCAGAATTGCTAATATTTTTAACTTCCTACTTTTGAAAATTAATCATTTTCAAAGTAGGAAGCCATAGATTACGGTCTGATTTTGAGAATGCGAGTTTTCATCAGATCTCCACGTTTTGAGATCCTAGGAAGCTGTTCCGACTATTCAACTGGACTTCCAGCCGTGTGTGTGTGTGTGTGTGTGTGTGTGTGTGTGTGTGTGTGTGTGTGTGGGTGTGTGTGCGTGTGTGTGTGTGTGTGGTGTGTGTGTGTGTGCGTGTGTGCGTGTGTGTGTGCATGCGTGCGTGCGTGCGTGCGTGCGTGCGTGCGTGCGTGCGTGCGTGCCAGCGTGCGTGCGTGCGCGCGTGCGTGCCAGCGTGCGTGCGTGCGCGTGCGTGCGTGTGTGTGTGTGTGTGTGTGTGTGTGTGTGTGTGTGTGTGTGTGTGTTTGTGTAAATAAAATTTTATCGTACGATATCTTTAGAACGAATCAACCGATCGAGATGGGCGAAACGGCGTTTGAAAGTGTTCATTGAGACTTCGAGATGATTAGATTTTTAGAATTAGAAGTCAATCGGTCGAGCCGTTACAAAGGTTTTCAAAAAATAAAACCCAATAAAACAAAAATTAAATCGATTTTCAAGCGTTGCGCTCGAAAATAAGCGGGAAGTTCCAGGGATGGCCTGCAGGCCTAAAAATACCCTGCAGGGTCAACTGTATTTTTTAGTTTAAAAATACGTTGAAATGCTTCGAGAAAAGATAAGTGCATTAGCTTTTTTCGAAGTTAAATGACGAAAGCATAATTCACTGATTTCTTTTAATTTTTATATCTTGGCACTGTTTATGTGAAACTTGCTGGCTATACCGAATATGACTTTGTAACGTAGTCGTAGTTATGATGTCATCAATAGCTCCGCTTTCGGATAAAGTAGATTAATTAAACAATCCGATAAAGGTAATCGAATAAACTTCCACCTATTTCCGAATAAAAGGAGCAAGTCAGAAATTAAATCTACCTAAATGTACAAGTAACCTAAGTAACAGAGATAAGCTGTGGGGGCGGTATAATTGGTTTTGTATGCGTACAATCAGAACGTCAGCGGTGGCCCTGACTTTAAAACGGTATAAAGTTGTTTATTTATTATAATTATTAAAACTATAAAACGGCTCCTATCAATAATATCTTCGTACACAAGTACTCTCTACAAAGTTTATCAGTTTTACTTAACAGTAAATTATACTTGTGAAGCTTGAAAAGAAATCCACTACCCAAACTGTGACGAAGAGGCTTATTAGTCTCATTACACACTAATGCATATACACAATAGTGAATGTGAATTCATCTCGAACCAAGGTGAACATATTTTTTTTTGTGTTTGCGAGGAGGACTTGTCGTAGTGGTCACACTTCGCAAACCGCCGGGGTTTGACGTCTCGTACAATGCTCTGCTACTTGTCGCCGTTCTCAGTATTTTGCGTCTGGCGTAATACTCGTAGCTAGTTATACCGCTCTTTATCCGAAGCCTGGATGATGGATCTCATACTGTCACCGCACGATAATCCGCAAGAACTTACTGAAAAACAAGCAGCATGTGGCAACATAGTAAACTCGCCTTGAAACTTGTTTTAATTTGTTTAAAAGAAACACAAATAAGGATTGTGACTTGTAGTAAAAAGTCTGGATAGTAATCAAAAGCTTCAACTTAATCTTTGCACTGCGTAGGTAGCCAAATGATCTCAAATGCAAACAGAATAAAAGAAGCTGCTTGTGACTGTATAGTAGACATGTGAAGGAATCATTCAATGCAGCTTTTTTACAGCAGTGGGGGAAAACTAGCATGCGGCTCACCTTATGGTAAGTGACTACTGCCGTCCATAAACAACTGCAACACCAAAGGAATTGCAGATGTGTTGCCGACGTTGTAAAAAAGAGTAGGCTCTTTTCTTGAAGGTCCCTAAGTCGTATCGGTCCGGAAAAATCTTTGGTGGTAGTCGATTCCACAATGAAGTTGTACGAGGAAGAAAACTTCTTTTAAATCGCACAGTGGTGGACCGCCAATCATCCAGATGGTATGGATGGTATCGCCAGTTTTATCGCGATGTGCGACGGTGAAATTGAGCGGCTGGAATTAGTCCAAACAATTTCTCAGAGCACTCTCCGTGGTAGATGCGATAAAATACGCAAAGAGATGAAACATCTCTTCGCAGTGCAGTGCCAGTGAGTCATGCTGATCGGAAAGAACTCGGTCGTCGATGATTCGAGCTGCTCTACGCTGGATGCGGTCAAGTGGAAGGAGCTAGCACTGGGGAGTTCCTGCCCAAAGATGGGAACAGTATTCCATGTGAAGCCGAACTTGCGCCTTGTAAAGTTGCAAGCGGTGTGCCGCTCTGCGGATCATGAGATACAGCCCGCTGACATACAGACGGACGGACGGACGGATGGACGGACGGACTGACGGACAGCGGAGGCTTAATAATAGGGTCGCGTTGGTTACTCTTTGGGTAAGGAACCCTAAAAAAGAGACCGACAGCAAATATCAAATTAGGGCTGATTCTGTTAGAAGGACTCTTGACCATAGTTTAAGGCCGAGACTATAAAAAACCAAGATTTTTAATAAGACGGGGAGACTTGCCGATTGTTCTAGTCTATTACTATTTAAAACCTTGCTGAAGCGATGAAACATGCTTGCAAAGAATTCATCGAATCCCTTAAAGGATTTGTATCGCAAATGCATCAATGAACTACCATTAAATGGCAAAAGTGCATAAATAACAATGGCTTAATTTGCAAAAAGAAAGGAAAATTTTATATTTCCTTTTATTTTTTTGCACAGTACAAATGCTCTTCTCGGACTGCATTAAGATTTTTATTAAAATACCGTTACCGTTACAGCCTATTAAAGTCCACTGCTGAACATAGGCCTTCCTCATAGATTGCCTCATAAATGGGATATTTGCCATAGTTGCCACGCTTGGCAAGCGGGTTGAGTTTTATTAAATTGTCATTTATTATCTCTTTTCGTTTGTCTTTCTCTTTATTATCCACACGTACTTTCCATTGTCGACGCGTTAACAATACTAAAGTTACAACAAAAGTATTAGTAAATGCAATTATTTTTGCGTAACACTTGAAATGCAAAACCTATTTATTTATTTTCTATTAATTACGCTTTACCGACGAGCATGCGTGCGTAAATTTGGTTTATCAGGTCAGAATCGTACTAATGGAAGTCTGTAGACTCTACCTACCCCTCGGGGAGACAGGCATGAAAGTTTATGTATTTATTTATTTATTACGCATATACGCCCCATTGCTGGGCACAGGCCTCCTTTCACTTGCACTTGCATAACTGTAACTTTAACTTATTATGCATTCTGTAAAAAAAATGTTCACAATTGTTTAATGTTATGCAATTTTTTAATGTTATATTAAAATTCGAAGCTTATTAGATTTTTGATAATTTAGTGTGTTCCGTTTTTTCTTTTCTTCATCACCTCGTAAAGCTACTTTTGGACATGGCACTCCACTTTTAGACATGGAACCCTCATGGGACAAATAAGAATGATATGTTTTTGATTTGATGTACTAATATAATTTCTCGTTACTACTTCGTGTAGTGGCGGGTTAGAATACCACTACCCCATATCTTCTGGGTGTCGTAAGAGGCGACAGAGGAAAACTGAGGCAGAAGATGGGCAGCAGCATCTTTCTGATAACAGCAAATAACAATAAAAACTGCGGTTGCCAACCCGCTCGCCAAGCGTGGCAACTACGGCAATATACCCCAATGAAGAAAGTTACGAAGAGACGGCCGCCAGTTCAGCGGCCCCGCTATTCCTGGCTACGGTGGCGACCATGGTAACGGCGGGGCAGGGGTGCTAGAATCTCCGGTGGAGGTTCGGTTGTCACCACGACTCGATCTGGCAACTTATAACGCACGCACTCTGAGGACTGAGCTGGAAGAAGAGATAGACAAGTTGCGCTGGAATATTATAGGATTATCCGAGGCCCAAAGAGAGGGGAGGACACGGTAATCCTCGAATCCGGCAACTTGTTCTATCACCGCGAGGGCGACCATCTGTCCCAAGGAGGTGTCGGATTTATCGTCCACAAGTCTCGTTAACAACGTTGTAAAGATTGGGAGTGTGTCGACGAGGTTGCGTACCTTATACTCAGAATCACCAAACGGTATTCGCTGAAGGTCATACAGGTTTACGCACCAACCTCGGCACACCCTGATGAGGAGGTGGAGGAAATGTATGAGGATATTTCTAGAGCCATGCATTCCTCCAAAACCCATTATACGGTGTTAATGGGAGACTTCAACGCAAAGCTAGGCACAAGAGAGAACGGTGAGCTGAAAGTAGGAAATTCGGATTAGGGCAACGGAACTCAAGGGGCCAGCAGCTGGCCGACTTCATGGAGAAAGAGGGACTCTTTATGATGAACTCTTTCTTCCAGAAGCGGCCCCAAAGGAAGTGGACCTGGTCGAGCCCCGACGGTGGACAAAAATGAGATTGACTTCATTATAACGTCTAGACGCCAACTGTTCAGTGATGTCTCAGTGATCGCGAGGGTGAAAACTGGTAGCGATCACCGAATGGTTAGAGGCACACTGAACCTAAACGTTAAGTTGAGAGGTGTCGTCTAATGAAGTCAACGCCCGTCCCCTCGTACTCTAATCCAAAGTCCCGAAACCTTTCAGCTCGAGTTACAAAACCGTTTTCAGTGCCTAGAAGATTGCAATGCAGTGGACGATATGAATGACAAGCTCGTGGAAACTGTCCATGCGGTCGGAGTTAAGTTTTGTAAGACCCGCCGCAGAAGAACACAAAAACTCTCCGATCACACTCTTAATCTCATGGCTGTTAGACGGGAAATAAAGCTGCAATCTTCAGTAGATTTGATAGCATACAGGCAACTGAACAGACAGATCTCCAAATGCATGCGGCGGGACTTACGCAACTTTAATACTGCTCGTATTGAAGAAGCGATCGAGCGGAACCAGGGCTCCAAAGTCTTTGCTAGAGATCTGTCTACCAGAAAGAGCTAACTGTCGAAGCTGAAGACCAAGTGTGGCAGTGTCGTTTCCGGGACACCTGAGATTTTGAGAGATTGAGAGGTTCTATGGGCAGCTGTATACATCATCATTGGAGCCACACGCAAGTGTGAGTAACGATCCAAGAGCAAGTCTTATCCGACACTATTCCGATGATATTCCGGACGTCAGTCTGGACGAGATAAGAATGGTTCTCCAGAACTTTAAAAACGGCAAGGCCCCAGGCGAGGATGGAATTACAGCGGAGCTTCTGAAAGCGGGTGGAAAACCGGTACTTGTAGTCCTTCAGAAGCTCTTTAATTCCGCCTCTATGGTGGCACTACACCGGGGCATGGAGCAGAAGTGCGGTGGTCTTGTTCTTTAAGAAAGGCGACAACGCTCTCTTGAAAAACTACAGACCGATTTCCCTTCTGAGCCGCGTCTACGAGCTGTTTTCGAGAGTCATTACGAATCGTCTTGTATGCAGACTCGATGACTTCCAGCCTCCCGAACAAGCCGGTTTCCGAAAAGGCTTTAGCACCATAGACCACATATATACCCTTCGGCAAATTGTACAGAAGGCCGAAGAGTACAATTTGCCACTATGTCTGGCGTATGTGGTCTATGAGAAAGCCTTTGATTCCGTCGAAATTTGGGCGGTGCTGCAGTCTCTTCAGCGGTGCCAAGTGGACTGTCGGTATATCGAGGTGCTGAAGTGTTTGTACAGTAGGGCTACGATGGCTATCCGAGTACAGAACCAGAGTACGAAACCTATCCAACTGCAGAGAGGTGTAAGACAGGGTGACGTAATATCCCGAAACTCTTCACCGCTGCATCCAATGCAGCGGTGAAGAGTTTTCAACGACGTTTTCAAAATTTTTTTAAAAATGTTTTCAAAAATGTTTTCAAAAATGTTTTCAAAAGTTTTGTAAAGACGTTTTCAAGCTACTGGACTGGAAAGGATAGGGTATTAACGTCAATGGCGAGTACATCACTCACCTTCGATTTGCCGACGATATAGTCCTTATGGCAGAATTGCTGGAGGACCTAAGCACTATGCTCAATGACCTCAATAGTGTTTCCCAACGGATAGGTCTCAAGATGAACATGGACAAAACAAAATCATGTTTAACGTCCATGTCACACCTATGCCGGTAGTTGTTGGGAGCACTAAGCTCAAGTAGTTGACGAATATGTTTACAAATAGAAAATTAGTATTTATTTTATTACAGAGCAGTGCTGGTGAGAATCGAACTCAGGTTGCTCGCTAACTTAGAAACAAACACAAACGGAGCTTTTCAGTAATGTCTCACTAAAAGCCCTGTGTGTGTGCCCAAAAAAACTACGCAATAAATGTATTGCTGCATCTGCATGTCTAACTTGTCATACTAATTAATTATAATATATATATCAACAGCTTTATACCAAAAGCTTTGAGGTTAATAAATAATTATTCTGAAAACAACAACTAAGACTTATTCTATAACAGTACTACGAGCATTAAATCTACTCTTACAATAGATTTAGTATGTAGTGTGTCTGAGTAATGATTTGTTCTTAATGATTTCTGCCTATATGTGGAAGCTTTTATATACATAATATATGTTCTTATATAATGATCTAAATTGTAAATGTAGCTGTAAGTACCCCGAATAAAATAAAACAAAACACGCAGACCTTGTGCCACCACGGCTCTTATTACAAATGCATAATTTATATGAAGTAAAATAAATAAACGTTATAGTATAAAGTATGCGTTTTATTATTCATAGCTTCATTTATTTTATATCTATCTATCTTTTTATATTAAATTTATGCAAAGAAAGTCTAAGCACAGTTATTTCTTTGAGACATTCTTATTTTAATTTGATTTGATTTGCTTATTAGATCTTCAGTGCACACTGCACATACTTTTACGTTAAAAGCTTTCTTTGTTAATATTATTTATTAAAAGCCATGCACAAGCAAATGTAATTCTAATACCTTTTAAAGGAATTTATGCAGTCTTTACCCTGAAATAAACCGCAGCTTTGTTATTTTTAGTCGTTATTAGGAAGACGCTGCTGCCCATCTCGTGACTTGTTTGCCTCTGTCGCCTCTTACGATACCCAGGGGATGATATGGGGTAGGGGATATTCCTACACCGCCACTACTCGGTACTAAATTATACCACAGATTAATATGTGATTCATTATTTAAAATTCTACCTACCTATAAAGCATTATAAAACGTAATGAAAGACCTTTAAGACACAAGTTACAATAACATAATATTTTTGTATGTCACCTCTTACTACCAGTGAACGCAAATAACATACGAGTTCACGGCTTTTTGCTGAACCAGGTTCTAGTTACCCTTTAAGTAGTAAGTCTAGAACTTTCAAATGCCTTTACGGTTTAAATAATTACAAAAATTAGGTTGTATTTTAAATTTTAAATCAGTAGGATGCCTAGATAGATAGATATAAAGAATATGTATAGGTAGTCGTAATCGTTTGACTGGTTATTATAAGGCTGAATTTATTTTTAAATTTAAGAATTTTTACATACTTATAATTTTATACGTGGTGGAGCCATGCTGCAGCTATATTACTGGTATAGTTGTAGCACGAATGGGTCGGCTCGACCGGGGAAGGACCACGCTCTCACAGAATACCAGCGTAAAATAGCAGCTTAAGGCTGCTGTGTTTCGTATGGTGAGTGTAGAGAACCGGAGACCCTTTTTACTGGAAACGAGGCATTCCATCTTAGTCTTCACGGGTGACATTGGTGTGCATTTTAATTCGTAATCGAGGATAGATGTAGATGTCTATGGGCCACAGCAACCACTTACCATCAACTGGACTGCGTGTTCGTTTGTTACCCTTATCCTATAAAAAAAATATTGGGTGATGACACCAACTTCTACATTTTTGATTTTTTGCATGATTTTTGTAACTACAATCCCACCTGGTGGTAAATGGTAATTGAGCCTTAGATGGTAAAACTCACCGTCTTAACGTAACAAAAGCTGATTCACTCTTCCCTTGAAAAAATATTTATAGAAAGATTTATTTTATTTCCTTATATTACATATTTATAAATAAGGCGTCCTCGGTTCGACTCACGCACTGAACAAGTATTTCAATGGCCTGGAAATAGTTATTATGTTTTGCCGTATAGTGGCGCTGTAAGAAAATCCACTACCCCATTTCATCCCGTGGATGCCTTAAGAGGCAACAGAAGGAATAGAATCAGGAGATGAGCAGCAGCATCTTCCTGATAACTACACAAAATAATAAAAAAACTACGGTTAACAACCTGCGCCTGCTAAGCGCGGCAAATATGGCAAATATACCTATGGAACAATCTATGTGCGAGTTCTTTGTTCCACAGTGGACTATTGATGGGCTGTAATCATTGACTTATATATTACTAGCGTAAGGACCGGGCCAACCGCGCAACTAACCCTAAAATATGACTTTAGTTTAATTAAATAAATAAATATAACTTTAGTTTACGCCAGGGTCGGATACAGACTCTCAAAAATATTGTACATTGAAAATAAAATTATACTTACTATTTTTCCAAAATTAACCCACGTTTGACATTTCATGTTTTTTTTTCCATGCGCCGGGGTTTTTGCGTCACGCGTCTAGCGTATCTATCTACTCGTATACGTTTCATTTTTCGGCGTTTTTAAAAAAAAAATAAAAAAAATGCATTACGATATCATGTTCATAGCAAATTCAAAAATATTACTATGAACATGATATCGTCAGAACGATCGGTATAGTAAAACATCACATGAAGAATTCCCGCCTACTCTGTCGTTGCCTGATTTGGTGTTGCCGAACATACAGAAATTCTTGATATTGTAGGGTAAATATTAAAAAGTAAAAGGACTACCAATAAATAATACAAGTCGGTCGACCTGAAGATAAAATTATGGTATTTTCGCGTAGTATGGTGGCATAGTACAGTATAAAAGTTAAGCACCAAGGTATGAGTGAAGCACCCCAATATAAGCAACTAAATTACTTTCTGGGGTTGTTTCACCACTAATAAAGTTTTTATTTTTATTTATTATTTATTTTATTTATTACGATACCACATACTACACCCTATGAATAATTATTATACTTACTTCGAAATCCAGCCCTGGTTACGTCGTCGACCAATGCAACGCGGCACTCGTGTAGTTCGTATGTGTTATGACGGATGGTGCTACTTTTGCTTATATGAATGTTTAGATGGGCTATTGAAATCATTGGTTGTAATGAATTAATGAAAGAAATAATAATTGTTTTTAGGGTCTGGGCTGTCCGTGTGCAATTAATATATGCAAAACGCTTTCAAGACAGAGGAGAATTTCCTTGTGTGATGGGAATGATTTTTAAATAATAAATAGCTGGTACCCGGCACGTTGCTGCCGCAAAGGAAATAAGTGTGGAAATATTGTTTTAAATATGGGAGAGTTTTATAGTTAAATTAGAAATGATAATACATTCATTAAAATTGAATGATATACGAGTATAACCACAAACTAATAAGAAGTACTAGCGCAATATATAACTTTCAAATAAATTTGTCGCTACGATACGCGCGCCACCTATTTATTTGTAAGTTAATTGTACTCGCACTATGCCTATAACCTTCGCACAAGTACAAGCAATAATTTGACAAAGTTTTACCGCAATCTGATGAACGGTATGGCTGCGCATAAAATACGAACAAATAAATATTATTTTTATATATTAGATATTTACCCTAAGTAAAGTGAATTTGTATAAAGAAAAATAAATAGAGAAAAGGTATAAAAGCAAGACGTTATCAAAGTAATTATGCGTACAATTTTTTTTTAAATATTAGTGTGTCGATGATAAACGAGGTAATAGTCCACCTGCGGACATTTGCAACCAATTTCACTGAAGTTTCACCTCTGACAACCAGGATGATAATATGTCTCAGAGCCTGTAATTATACTGGATTACTTGCCATTCAAACCAGAACACAACAGTGAGTGCACTGATGTTAGGTAGAGGTTTTCACATGGTACAGCCACGCTGCAACGTATTAAAGCTGCAGCTCGATTGGGTCTGCTTAACCGCGGAAGGATAACGCTCGTACAATCGTGAAATAGCATCATTTTATATGTTTCATGTCCACATGATGGTAAGTCCACCTGATGGTAGGTGAATGCTGTAGCAACTACATTTATCCTCGATTAAGATAGAATACGTCGTTACCAGTTAACAAGAGTCACCGATTCTCTACACTCATCATACGAAACAGCAGCTTAAGCTGCTATTTTACGCTTGTATTCTGTGAGGTTATTTTTACTGAACGAGGCATTCCATCTTAGACTAGGTCCTCAGGGGCAGCAACGCATCTGCATTTTGATTCCTAATCAAAGATAAATAGAGTTGTCTATAGGCCACGACATTCACACGCCAGCAGGTGGACTGTGTACTTGTATGTCTTTTTTACTTCTATGTAAAATCCTGGAAATTTGTAATTTTGCGGTTGGCAAGTTTTTGTTTTATTGGTGGTAGCATTTCTTTTCTGCCTAATAGACCGTCTGGGTAGATTTTATACCACTCTCTCATCTCTTTTTGCCGCCAAATAGCAATTCTTGCATTGCTATGTTCCGGTCTGAAGGGTATAGAGACAGAGTATAATTACAGACTGTGAGGCATTCTATCCTAGTTCTCAGAGGTGAGAAAGTATCTGTAGCTTTCTTTGTTTGAAGTTAGCCGCAGGTGTCCATGAATTGAGTGGCAACTCACCATCTAGTGAACTGTAAAATCGTTTGTTGCTTCTGTTTTATAAAAAAATGTGTGTATGTGTTAATCTATTTGGATTAGTTCTAATCATAGCTCCTCGCGTGTAAATGTTTTCTTAGTATTGTGTAAACTTCAGGTTTCCAGATATTTTCCGTTCCAATAATTGATTATTCGTATATCATGTAACGCTGCTATCTAATATGAATATGTATTTCGTTACGTTGTTATGAATAGCTCTTGACTCGTCGTCTTGACTGCCTCGTTGGTCTACTGGTTGTAAGCGCGATATATTACGATCTATTTCCTTACTTTCATAGTCGAATGGTACCATGAGAGTAATGGAATAGAGTACTTACACATTCGTGTATAATAATCCTGTCTTGCGTAGATGGCTAGTCTCCGATGGCTGGCCGTCGTGACCGAAATACGGTCTGGAAGGCTTTAATGAATGGCGAATTGAATTTATAAATTTAAAAAAAAATACGCACTAATTTTAGATTCATTTGTGTCTGATGTATGAGGGTGTGTCATAACTTATAATCATATCGACTGCAAAATAATTTCATTCAACACGTAACTGCACAATAAACACCTAATTGATTCGGTTCAGCCGTTATAAAATGGGAGGTAGGTGTATAATAGATGTGAGCAGACGGAATCAAACCCCTTTTTTTTCTTTATTGTCCATAGAAACAGCTCGTTATAAATATACGAGGGTGATCCAAAAGTAATGATAATGAAAATAAAACACGGTAATTAAAGTTAAAATAATAATTTATTTTTCTACATAGTCTCCTAACAAATCAATACATTTAGTCCATCTTTTTCTAAACCCAGGGTTCCCTTTGAAAAAATTCTTTGTCTTGAACAGTGCTTCAACAGCGGCCATTACTTCGCTATCGTCTTCGAATTTCTTGCCTCAGGCGTTCCTTGAGCCGAGGAAAGAGGTAGAAATCACTAGGAGCTAGATCTGGCGAATAGGGAGGTGTTCGAGCAGTTCGAATCCGTTTCTTGAATGGCAGCCATCGCAACTGCGGCTTTTGTGAGCCGGTGCGTTGTCTTGGTGAAACAGCACTCCAGCTCGCAGTTTGCCGCGTCTTTTTCCTTAATGGCCTCCCGTAATCTTCTTATTTGGTCTGCGTAGTAAGAGCCCGTAATAGTGGCTCCTTTTCCAAATATTCCACCATAATTATGCCTTGAGCGTCCCAAAAACAGATGCCATAACCTTTCCGCCGAACTTGAAACTTTGAATTTCTTTGGCGTCGGTGAGGAGGCTCGCTTCCAAGTCATCGATTGTTGTTTCGTTTCAGGATCAAAATGGTGGATCCAGGTCTCGTCCATAGTCACAAAACGGAACAAAAAATTTTCTTGATCTGCTTGGAACTTTTCGAGATTGACCCTCGAAATATCAACTCGATTTTTCTTTTGCTCGTCGGTTAACATTCTGGGTACCCATCGCGCAGAGACCTTTTTCATATGCAACTCGTTCGCAAGGATTCTTTGAACGCTGCCATATGAGATCCCTGTGACCTCAGCTACATGCCTGATGGTCACTCTTCGATCTGCCAACACAACATCTTCGACTTTTTTCACGTTGTCTTCAGTGAGGGACGTGGATGGGCGTCCTTCGCGATGTTCATCTTCAGTGGATGTTCTGCCCAGTTTAAACTCCTTGGCCCAGCGTGCAACTGTAGAATATGGAGCAGCAGAGTCCCCCAATTTTTCACTAAGTCACTGTGTATGTCTTTTGAAGACATTTTTTTCAAACAGAGGTACTTGATGACAGCTCTAATTTCGTTTTTCTCCATGTTGATGTTATCTCTTTGACAGTTCGTATTCAAATGAATGTATCTCCCGGAAATCGTGATCTATTTATATGATTTTTTTAGGCTGACGTAGTGAGTATATAAGCAAGCAAAAAATATTTTTTGGATTTTATGCGGACCTGTAGTAACCGATTATCATTACTTTTGGATCACCCTCGTATACAGAAGTTCTCAGATAATCCTTAATGCCAATTACAGGTTCTTACTTTATATACATAATATACATACTATCGCTTGTTAATGGACAAATTAATGATATTAATTATATAGTGTTTCGATTATTGAAAGTTATTTATACACATTTGTGTGTGTGTGTATGTGTGTGTGTGTGTGTGTGTGTGTGTGTGTGTGTGTGTGTGTGTGTGTGTGTGTGTGTTTGGTTATCTCTTGCTTAATGATAAAATAATTTCTGTCTTAAAGATTGATTTGCTTTGGTGGAAGATGTCAGTCAAAGAAAATTATTTATTATAACTTTTAACTTTTAAGTATGCGACATATTACAGAATTCTGTGTATAATTTGAGTGACTTGAAGGAACATGAAATAACTAAGTATGTCTAGTGCGCTTAGTAGGTGCTCGTAGTTGTAAAATGCAGGAAATTAATTTGGGTTACTGCAGATATCATGTAGGAATAGCATCTGCAGTAAAGTGCGGCGATCTTTCAATTGCATTAATTTATGAAATATTACTAGAAAGTTACATGAATCTTTATAATTTTTTAATGTTTTATTTTGAGATCGAAAATTCAAGGCCTTAATAAATTTTGTCTGTATTCGTTCTATTTATATTTATATATGTTACATAATTTGGGTTCCACACAACACTGCACTATTCCAGGACACTACGGACGTAAGAATAATATAAAACCTTTATACATTCTATGTCTGAAAAAGGTTGACAAACTCGTAATACAAAGCCAAGATTTTTATAAGCCTTTGTAACCATTGCCGAGATATGATCAGACATCATCATTTTTCAATCAAAAACTACTCCGAGGTCTTTCGTTTTGTCAGTGTGTTCTAAAGGTACGTTGTTCAAATAGTATTGAGATATATTTTTTTTCCTTTATCGAGCAAAGCTAATTTGGAAACATTTAGATATATTCACGCCAATACCACGGTACATATCACGGCAGTAACTGCAAAACCGATATGTCGTTTTGTAGCTTATAAGCATCTGATTCAGATTTTATGTAAGCGTAAGTTTTCATGTCATCAGCGTACATCAGAAACTTAGCAAAATGAAAACAATTACCCACATCGTATAAGTATACCGCATACTACAAGGGCCCCAATATCGAACCTTGTGGGACTCCTGATGGAACATCCACAACATTCGAGCGGTACCGAGCCACTACGACTGCCTGTGAGCGATTACGCAGATATGATTCCATCCATCGAAGAAGGTTACCACGTATTCCTAACTCCTGGAGCTTTTTAAGAAGGATAATATGATCGACGCGGTCAAAAGCCTTTTCAAAGTCCATATATAAAGCATCAATTTGGAGACCATTATCCATCCCACTAAGAACATTATTGCTAATGATGGAAAGATTAGTGCTAGTGGAGCGACCACGTGCAAAACCATGTTACATCTATTACCACTCATGATATTACAGCATGTCACTCTCTCTGCAGATACTTCACTACATTGCTGTGCTGGTAGAATAAAATTTCTGCTATAAAAGTCGTTAAAAGCGTTGCAGATGTCTAATTCATTAACGACATTAATACCATTTAATTGCATTACATGAGGATAATTAGATCGGTTCTTTCTTTTTGATTTTATGTAACTCCAAAATAATTTAGGCGATGATTTGATTTTTTCTTGATATAATTTAATATGAGAGAAATAGCATTCTTTTTCGAGTTTCTTAACCTAGATCGTAGTACCACTCATGTTTTTCCTTGATTACTGATGAAAGTATTTACATTTACCGCAGCCGATGATTTAAATAAATGTTTTACATTTATCTTTATTACTATATTAACAATCACATAAAACATAAGTTGGATAAAACTGTATACTGTGAATTAGAACGCCCTGACCTTGGTCAGTTTTATTTATGTAACTCATAAACTTAGTATATTATATTCTTAGTCTATGATATAACTACTAGGCCTAGGTTATAGGTCTTTAGATTATAAATTACTAACAAATATGGAAAATTATTCTGCAATAAATGATTCATTATTATTATAAAATATAAAATAAAATTGACTACAAAACCAAAGTTAGTAAATATGAGTAACCGAGTTAGAATGACAATGCTTCAGTCGTTTTCCATGTACTTGGCGATACGATGGCTAAAATAATATTTTCATTGTTTCGGTCGAACAACGCGATAGTTTAGTACAGGGTAGCTACAGGATAGAGGATAGTTTAGTGTAGTTTTCGATTGTTGTAGTTTAAATGTCATAGTGGTAACTTTGTAGTCTAAAATGATTGAATTTTGTGCACATACAAAATAAAAAAATTAAAAATCAAAGTTTAAAAACGCTATTTAAACTGTGCTATTACTATACACCTTATACGTGGTAGAGCAACATTTCTGCTGTAATAAGGTTACTGAACGAATAAGGACGAATACCAGCGGTTTTACGCATGATTCTTTGCTGTATTTCGTATGAATTAGAAAACTGGAGGCCTTTTTAATGCAAATTAATAATATATCACGTGCTCGGCGGTACAGTAAAATATCTTGAGGAATCCTGCATGTCTGACAATTTAATTCTTAGAAACTATGAAAGTTATATCTAATTAAAAAGTTTATTTATTTAACAAAATAATTAGCTCAATTTTCTTGCAGAAACAATAAAAAACTTGTTGTGATTAGAAATAAATATTAAATATTAATTTACTATTCAAAAATATATTGTAAGGTTGTTGTAACGCGATGCCACTGAACTGAAAGTGCAACAATGAGATACTGGAGTGGTGAAAACCAAATGCAAGCACGGTGAAAGCGAGGAGGCTGAGGTCAGTCGTGGCCTGACCTGTACTCAATTCGTTAATCATGAATAAAGGAGACCAAACGTACGTTATATTAAAAATTCTGTTTTTTTTTTCAAATGTAATTTTCCCGGGTAATTATTTTATTGTTTTATAATTTATTTATGTTTACGAGAGCCTGTCGGCAACTTAAAGAACTTTATAAGTAACTAGCGATCCGCCCCGGCTTCGCACGGGTGATTTTGTTTAGGAGGAGTTCAGTGACAAACACACGTACAGAAGAATTATATATATATATATTCAATATAAATATAAAGTTCAATCATATATATATATAAGGATTGAACTTTTAATAAACAAATGTTCGTGTCAAATTCAGCACAATGGAACACTTATAGGAGGTACATAGGTTTCTCTGTGATAATTTTTCGCCAAATAATGAAATCTTTATATTTCTATATTATGCACTAATGTTAATTAAATATTTTAACTTGTAATGTATGTAACCAAAAAAAGCCATAGTTAGATCGAGTGAAATTGCCTGTCGTGTGGACTGGAAAACATATGACATTAAGATTTACTTTTGTTTAATGTATTTTTATTATAAAGCCGGCTACTCACTTGGCTGCCGCAGGGCAATCTAGGGTGTAGGAGTGGGGATGACCCATAATTGCCTCCTTAATTGTGATGTGTGTATGCAAGCAGGGCAATTTTCTAAGTCGGCCCTGCGGCAGGGCGGCAGGGCGCAATACCTTCCTTGCTCCTAGATCGTAGCTGCCGCTGTCGCGTGTGTAGCGCAATTGGGGCAATTTCAATCAGTTCGTTGCGACTTTCGCGCGGAGCACACGTGTGAGTACAAGTCGCAATGGATACAATAAAGAATGTGAAATTTGGACACTGGTGATAGAAGTGTATAAAGAGCGGCTTCTTCACCCAGTATCTCCTTTTTGTCTTGTTTTGTGGTAGCACCGAAGTAAGAACGTTATTTGAACGTTGTAACTTACAAGTAACATTACTGGGATCTGTTACCGAGTAAATATCTACCTAACTTATCATAAGGGCCAGTATGGGAAAGAAAATATTCCAATAGTGTTAGGATTGCTGGAATATAAATAAAATGTCATTAACTAAATAATTAAATAATAATACAAATTTTAGTAATTAAGTTTATTAAAATCATAATTAGAAAACTATCCTGGCTATTTGAAGCACTAGTTAAATTATAGTTACTAAGCGCTAGTTAGTTAAGTTATATCAAAGAAAAATTGGTTATATTAAATTATGAGGAGTGATGTTAGTCACATTTAATTATCTTTGAAAGCCTAAAGGTCTTGCGCCCCTGCCGCACTGCCGCAGGGCCGACTTAGAAAATTGCCCTGCTTGCATACACATCACAATTAAGGAGGCAATTAAGGTCATCCCACTCCTACACCCTAGATTGCTCCTGCGGCAGGTAAGTGAGTAACCGGCTTTAAATTTACTATTAATAGTAATACTAATATGTATCTCAAAACAAGTAACAGCTAAAATAAAATTTAAAAGATGCTATAATACTAAGGACGTAATTTCTCTAAGCAATTGTTTCTTTTTTAAATATATCTTTTTTGAATATTTATTAAGTAATTTATTACTCGATTTGTTATTTAACATGACACTATCTTCATAAAGTAGAAAATACCACACATTTTATATATTTATATAATCACCACGCTTTTATAATATAGTTATTATCTTACATCATTAGAGAAATGTAAAATGTTTGTTGCAAAATATTCATAAACTTATCTATGAGCATCTGTGTGGTGGAAGCCCACTACCACCTATTTGCGAACCACGATCTTTCCGAGCATTATGTATACGCCTTTAAGTTAAATGACGCATGATAAGTTCATCGTCTGATAAATTCAAACATTCACCATACCATCTAAAAGAATTTGTAGTGGTGGTAATCTACTACCCCATATCGCCCCGTGGGTGTCGTAAGAGGCGACAGAGGGAACAAACCAGGAGATATGCAGCAACGTCTTCTTAACAATAACTAGAAGATAAAAAAACTGCGATTACCAAATCAACTATGGCAAATATCACTCCTATGAGGCAATCTATGGGGGAGGTACTTATTACAAAAGATTTATATTAAGGTAAATAAAATTAGTGCGCTATGTAATGCCAGCGTAAGTATAGCCACTACTTGGATGGGCGGCAGCATCTTTGTGGTAACAACCTAAAATAGTTTTAAAAAAACTACTTTGTAGGCAATTCGCGCAATCAGTATCAAGAAATCTATCAGGGAGGCCTATGGTCAGCAGTGGATTTTTATAGACTGTAAGGAATTAATGAATTGAATTATATATGATTAGTTAAAAGTAATAGTTATAGCACAAGTTGAAATTGTGAAAAAAGTAAATCTAACTGTAACTTTTACTTTGTTACGTTACTTTAACTCTTACTTTTAATTAAGAAACTAGCTGTTACTCCTAGTGATACTATGAAATTTTTGGCACTTATTAATTTTCTATTTCACCTGATGATGCCTCATTTGGAGGCGATACACGTGTCATATTATGGACGGTAGTGTGTCTTTTCTAGTGTGGTGGTGCTGGGAGTATTGATGTTGGGATCAGTGGTAACGTGGATAGTGCACGCAATATAGGGAGGGCAGGAGGTGCTCTTCAAACTAAGTAAGACATCACTGTGGCGAATGACTGGGCCAAAGTGATAGAGAAAACAAAGAAAATTTTTGGTATGGAAGACTATGAAAGAGACATTCATTTTGAATGCATTATAGAAAATCAAATAATAATTAATATAAACAACGATGATGACGACGACAGCTCAACTGGTTGTAGTGAATGTGATTAAATAAATTTGTATTTAATCTAGTGCCGTCTTTAATTTAAGCGTCAGTAAGCAATAAGTATGAAGAAAATGATAAATTTTGTGTTTTGAGTTATCTGTTTCTAATTTATTCTGGTACTAGCTGTTCCCCGCGACTTCGCCCGCGTGAAATTATTTTGCGCGGAACCGTAAAATAAAAGTAACCTAAGTTACTCCTTAAAATATCAGCTATCTGCCAGTGAAAGTCCCATCCAAATCGGTTCACAGGTTTTTGCGTGATGCGTGTTCAGACAGACGTCGTGTTAGAGTTTTATTATAGTATAGAAGATAGATAATCTAGGCTCACATCATCATATTAGGCATCATATCATATTTAGCGATGAGCGATGTTTTCTTCCCCTCGAGCCATTCTACAGGCGACTGGCCATTGTTTATTAAATAAATTTACATTTTCCGTGCATTCAAAATGTTAAATAAATCAAAAATAAAACGACGGAAGTGCCATAATAATAGTCTCCTTGAAAAGGTCACGTAGTGATTGGCAAGGTCTCAAGTAATGGATTGCCCGTATCACTTTAATTTTGCAAAATTAATATTATTTTCAGTCCGGCAGCAGTGGGGCTCTGCACCATACTACACCATTTTTTATAGAATATTTGCTGGTACACGGCGTGTTGCTGCCGCAAAAGAAATAATTGTGGAAATATCGTTTTAAATTTAGAAGAGTTACATATGTTTAATTAAGATGAGGATGCCTAACAAGATATCAAAATCTACAGTATTGAATGCATTACTAAAATCTAACAACGTAAGAATTGTAAGCTTTTGTTTCTTCATACCATACCGAATATCATCGGTGATTTGTAAAAGTGCAGTAGCCGTACTATGGCCAGGACGGAAACCGGATTGCAAAGGATTTAAAAGATTAGGTTTTAAAAGATAGGTGCTTAATTGATTGTTCACAAGGCGTTCAAGAACTTTGGAAAGGAAAGGCAAAATAGAGATAGGTCTAAAATCAAAAAAACTAGAGGGATTCGACATGCATCTTTCCAAGCTGAAGGGAAAGTAGAATTCCGTGGATTATTCAGGATGGAAGTGATTACAGGTGAAAGAAGTTCAATGAGAGGGATGACCATTTTCCGACTAATGCAGTCACTACCAATCGAATTCCAATGGATGAATATTATGGCTACAATTACATTATGACAAATTGACTAAAATTAAAAGCAGAGGTGTCCGGAGCGGGATCTTTTGAAAGAGAATCTAAAGTATTATGTTTTGCTTTATCGTTAATACCAGACGAAGATGAGGAATGCAAATTAAGTTAATTGAGATCAAAGTTATGGTGAGTGAAATTTTGTCGTAATTTCCCATCTCCTAAGGACTTAAGGAATTTCCAGACCCTAGCAGGATCAGGATCTTGTACTGATTCATAGATATGGCGTCGTTGTGCTTTCCTACACATATTTTTGCATTGATTCCGTACTAATCTATACTTCTCTCGGTTAAAGTCGCTAGGAACTGACTTGTATTTTGCTTTGGCACAATTTTTTAAGTGGATGATTTATTTTATATCATCAGTCAGCCAGGGAGAGGGAGTATGTTTTATATGTTTGTATGATTTATCTATCTACAATTAAAAATCAAAATGCATATGAGTTGTCACCATTGAGGACTAAGATGGAATGATGGATGCCTCATTTCCAGTAACAATACACATCAGTATTAAGCTGCTATTTTATGCTGGTATTTTGTGAGAGCGTGGTTCTTCCGGCCGAGACGACCCATTTGTACTGCAACCATAATATAGCTATAGCGTCGCTCTACCACATATATATACGAGTATATCATAGGGTAGGAGTAATACACTATATGACAGCAAACTGTGGAAGTAAGCGACTGATAAAGTTGTTGCTTCTTAAATCGATTATCTAATCGTTCTAACAAGGATAAATGCAGAACTTGATTTAAAAATTACGTCCGCTTGGAAGCTAGTTTATCAATATGGGAGCACATACGGAGCTTGAAATGAGTAGGAATTCTGACAAACACGCTCTAACTCTATAACTTTCGAAATTTATTAATATTTTATAAATTAGTTACAGCATCTAGGTATTGCATCTGGCGTAAACAACATGATTATACCGCCCTTTTTTTAAATACAGGATCTTTCTGGCCAATATACCATTGTCGCCTCTTGTGACACCTACGAGATGAAAGGAGTGATGGATTAATTCGCTTAAGCCCCCGTTACCGTTACCGTTACAGCCAAATAAAGTTCGCTGCTGAACATAGGCCTCCTTCTTAGATTGCCTCATAGGAAGGATATTTGCCATAGTTGCCACGCTCGGCAAGCGGGTTGGCAACCGCGGTTTTTTATTTTTAGTCATTATTAGGAAGACGCTGTTGCCCATCACCTGATTTGTTTCCTTCTGTCGCCTCTTACGACACCCACGGGATGAAACGGAGTGATGGATTAATTCGCTTAAGCCCCCGTTACCGTTACCGTTACAGCCAAATAAAGTCCGCTGCTGAACATAGGCCTCCTTCTTAGATTGCCTCATAGGAAGGATATTTGCCATAGTTGCCACGCTCGGCAAGCGGGTTGGCAACCGCGGTTTTTATTTTTAGTCATTATTAGAAAGACGCTGTTGCCCATCTCCTGATTTGTTTCCTTCTGTCGCCTCTTACGACACCCACGGGATGATATGGGGTAGTGGATATTCTTACTTCGCCACTGCAAGGTAATTTTCAAATTGCGTATATTGAATGTTCACGTGGATGGCTAAATTTATGAAAATGCTACACAGTTACCGTACTTACGACTAATATTTATTACATGTGTTCCAAGCGTAGCTAATTTGTTGCTTGCCAAGCTCTCGATTAGATTGTTTTTTGCTTAAGAAATTCTTTCTCTTATTTTTTATTTTTTATTTTTTTTTTATTTTACTTTTCAGTCGAAACGGTTACGTTCACGGATTAAAACAAAGTCTGAAATTTTTCTGAGTTAGAAAACATATTTTTTGTATATTGAGGCAAGCTATTGAAATTAAAAAGCATCTTCGTTTCAATAGAGAACATGACTGGGTTGTACCATCTGCTTGGGATCCCATAATTTATAAAATTAAACCAAAACCCAAGCATATTACTGCCAGACTTCAAGATACTATAAGCTCGTTCTGCGGAGATCTCACCAAAAATTCGTAATTAAAACTTAAACTTACGTTAACTATGGCATCAGGACGTCAAACACCTCAAACTCCCAGGAACCATGGGTGCTGTAAATTGCCCGAAATGTCGGAAATAAAAAAGTTAAAATTAAAAGCGATAAAATCCGTAACATTAGTTTTATTTCATTAACTAGCTGGTACCTGGCGCGTTGCAGCCGCAGTGGAAATATCGTTTTTAATTTCGAAGAGTTACATTGTTTAATTAGGAACGATAATACATTCATTGAAGTTGAATGATACATAACTTTCAAATAAATTTGTCGGTACGATACGCACGCCAACTACTGTAAGTAAATTGTACTATGCCTATAACCTTCGCGCAAGCGCATGCAATAAGCTGACAAAGTTTTACCGCAATGTGACGAACTGTATGGCAGCGCATAAAATTCGAACAAACAAATATTACTTTTTATATATTAGAGTGCGCTTTATGATGAAATTGTAGCGGCTGTTACTGATTTTTATCATATTTTTTACTATGCAACTAACTAAAAAAATCCTAAAACTAAATGAATCCTTCGGCCTAAAATATATACAACGCTCCTAATCAATTGCTGCCATTAAATTTAATAAAATTTTATGTTTTTTTTTTGGAGATTTCAGAAGATTCCTTTAAAAATATATACCTACCTACTTGAATTTTCATCGGTTCTGGCTGAAAATATAGAACTACTGTGAATGTACATTTCTGCAACTTTTTTTGCAATTACTATTAAGCCAGTACTATGCCACCTGATATTAAATCGTGGTTTAGACCTAAGAGATATTGTTTTAAATACATTAAAAAATACAGATGTGATATTAAATCTTTTAGATGTTAACTCATCACCTGGTCGGCAACCTCACGGTGCATCATAATGGGTCTTTGTAATTACATAGTTAATTACTCAACGAATTACTTACCAGGTAAAATCACATAACAGCAGTAATTTTATCAATAAACCATCTTTAAGGTAGAGAATGACTTTACCTAAGATAATGGCGAAGGTTTCTTCTTAATCCGCGAAATTAACACTTTCGTTTTTTTTAATTGCCCTTACACTTTTTTCTTGTTTAACGATAATTTTCCAGTGTCTTATAAATTTACGTGCGACATATTAGCGTCTCTCCATTTATATACATTACACATCATTCTGTGAGATTTTTTAAATATAAATCTGAAGTAACAAACGTAGATTAGGTACACATAATTCTGTGAGATTTTTTAATATAAATCTGAAGTAACAAACGAATATTACACATCATTCTGTGGGATTTTTTAATATAAATCTGAAGTAACAAACGAACATTACACATAATTCTGTGAGTTTTTTAATATAAATCTGAAGTAACAAACGAACATTACACATCATTCTGTGAGATTTTCTAATATAAATCTAAAGTAACAAACGAACATTACACATAATTCTGTGAGATTTTCTAATATAAATCTAAAGTATCAAAAGAATATTACACATAATTCTGTGAGATTTTCTAATATAAGTCTAAAGTAACAAACGAACATTACACATAATTCTGTGAGTATTTTAATATAAATCTAAAGTAACAAACGAACATTACTCATCATTCTGTGGGATTTTTAATATAAATCTAAAGTAACAAACGAACATTAGGTACACATAATTCTGTGAGTTTTTTAATATAAATCTGAAGTAATAAACGAACATTACACATCATTCTGTGGGATTTTTACTATAAATCTATAGTAACAAACGAACATTACACATAATTCTGTGAGATTTTCTAATATAAATCTAAAGTAACAAACGAACATTACACATAATTCTGTGAGATTTTCTAATATAAATCTAAAGTAACAAACGAACATGGCACATAATTCTGTGAGACTTTCTAATATAAATCTAAAGTTACAAACGAACATTACACATAATTCTGTGAGATTTTCTAATATAAATCTAAAGTAACAAACGAACATTACACATAATTCTGTGAGATTTTATAATATAAATCTAAAGTAACAAACGAATATTGCACATAATTCTGTGAGATTTTCTAATATAAATCTAAAGTAACAAACAAACATTACACATAATTCTGTGAGTATTTAATATAAATCTGAAGTAACAAACGAACATTACACATAATTCTGTGAGATTTTCTAATATAAATCTAAAGTAACAAACGAACATTACACATCATTCTGTGGGATTTTTTAATATAAATCTAAAGTAACAAACGAACATTACACATAATTCTGTGAGATTTTTTAATATAAATCTAAAGTAACAAACGAACATTACACATCATTCTGTGGGATTTTTTAATATAAATCTAAAGTAACAAACGAACATTACACATAATTCTGTGGGATTTTTGAATATAAATCTGAAGTAACAAACGAACGTTAGGTACACATTATTTTGTGAGATTTTTAATTTAAATCTGAAGTAACAAACGAACATTACACATAATTCTGTGAGATTTTGTAATATAAATCTGAACTAACAAATGAACATTACACATAATTCTGTGAGATTTTATAATATAAATCTGAAATAACGAACGAACTTTCAGTGCACCAGAAGGTAACTGACTACTGTAGTCCATAGAGACTTGCAGTCAACATCAAACAAAGAAGGCTACAGATGCGTTGTCACCTCTGGGGACTAAGGCGGGATGTCTCACAGCCTTTAATTATAACAGGGACTGATAACGATATTTTGAAAATACCAATACTTCTCTATAAATATTTGTATTGATAACTCTATTAATTATCAGTATTTGGTACTGATATGTGTTATACCAGTATAAAAATACCGGTACCTTTATTGATATCGGGTATCGATACTTGTGATGGCTGCGTGACTTTTCCAGATTTCGCGGCACGTGTCACGTGGAGTGGCAACGCTGCGTCGAGCGAGCGAGTGGTCGGCGCACAAAAGAAAGACGACAAAGTGGCTGGTGGCGGTACCCGAGCGGAGTTGTAAATGCATCAGTGCTTACCTAGATGTTGTTTTTTTTAATAAGATTATTTAAAAAAAATTATACCTACCGACCGGCCTTACTTTGTATTATTTTGTGTAGGTTTATACGAAAAATACACTAATCTTCAGAAATTTTTATTGCACTATCATGGACGTATAACCTTTTTTTTCGTCCTTTTTTTATACGTCCATGTGCACTATACTACGAAACTACTCACTGACTGATTCACTGACTCTTTGACATAATTGTTCACCCAAATTGTGTGTATGAAATACTTTTAAGAAATGCCTATTTTTTTATAAAAACATTGTAGTACCTAAAATGACTGTATGGAATATTTGAAATTTTAAAATATTAAATTTTAAGTGACTAAAGTTGCATGATATGTATGGTTTGTTATTGTTGAAAAAGTTTTCAAAAATATTTTATTTAAGAAGTACATAGTCGAACAAGGGTTATTCCGGAAATCCCCACAGGCCTTCCCCACTGGCGGGGATTTTAAGCCCCACTAACTATTAGTATGAAAAATTAATTTTTATAAATTAAGATTTAATTTATAAAAATTAATTTTGCCTCCTTGTTCATCTACGTCTGATTCGCAAACAAGAACAGATAGTGCTCGAGCTGAGTTAGAAGATTTTCTTAGCACAAAATATGTGGAGGCTAAAAGTGATATACAGAATCTTATAGGACTAAGAACTGATAACATGCGCCCACATGGATTCAGAGACTTGGATGATGAAATTGTTATGTTTCTTAAGGAACTTCTTCTTAAGTCAACAGAAAACATATCAAATCATTGGTGGTCGAAAAATAAACACTTATCCTCGTCTCTACAAATTGGCACGTTTTGTTTTAGCTTATCCAGACACTCAAGTCAGCGTGGGGCGGCTATTTTATTCTTTGAAATTCTACGTACCGTTTTAATTTAAAAAGCAATTTAATCGGACATATTATCTTTATTCGGAATAAAAAAATACATAACAAAAATAATTAACAAAAGAAGGCAAATAATTTCTGTTATTTATTAACAGATAGTTTTGCTAATCATATTATTAAAGAAAATAAGAAAAAAGTTTAACAAAAATAACAATTGTTTTAGTATTATTAATCATACGTTTTCTTTGGAAAAAATCAACAGAATTAATCAAAATCAACAATTTTCGGGAATCCGTCCCTTACCCCCTTATACAATCATGTTTTAATATATCGAATTTAAGTAATTATAAGTAGGTACATAAATTTTTATTAAGCAACTTTATCAAAATTTTCTTCAGAAATGAAATAATTTTTAGACTTCCTTACAAAATTGTCAGCTGACTAGGATGTTTTGCTTGGACTTTTTTTTTCATTTCAGAAGAAAATTTCAATAAAAAGTTGCTCAGTTTGACGGTCTGAATTTTGTCAAATATTTCGAGATCGAGATTGATGAATAGTACCAATAAATGTCAAAATATACTTAAACACTTTGTTTCATTTACAATTTTATTTTAAAAATTAGCCTCTTCAAAAGTTGTGTTCAGCAGTCGTAGCGCGTAAGGATTTTTAGCACTTTGGCGACAACGCCAATGACAGTCCCTTTATATCCCTTTCTAACTTATACTAGCTGTAAGGGATAGTCTGACATATCCGTTGATCGCAAATTGTTAAAATCCTTATGCGGTTAAGTATTCCTGAAGTGTTTAACACTCCTTAACCACTTAACTGTTTTAATTAAGATTTCCAGGTTTGACGTGGATGACTTTTATATCGTCCTTACTATGACTCCCTTTTAGTCCATCCACAATTTTTAAAATATGGCGATAGGCAACAGTTCTCGTACAAAGGTGTAAAAATTGCAACTCTGTCATCAGTAATTGGCAAAAATGATGAAAATCCACTATTAGGCATTGTACGCAATCTGGGCAAACGGAATTTGGAATTTGCTGCGCCGATGACAGTTTATTTTCACACTCATGTTCCGCAGGTGAGCCACAGTCCACTGATTCCTCAGAATTATGCTTTAAAGGTGAAGATCCTAATTGATTTATTGACGATTCTGACAAAATTGGTCACGTGATCAGACAATTTGATCGAAATTTTTTCGGATTTTGATAAGTATGCGTTTCTTTGGGAAAGTTGTTCAGTTTCATGAGTAGATTCACCTCCCTTCGGATGTATATACCCTTTTTGTAACACCCAGTATATTCAGGGATACAGAGAAGGACAAGGCTTACTTTTTATCCTGAAAAAAAAAGTTTATTTGAGATGATAAAAGTTACGCGATATAACTGTAATTCACGCGGACGAAGCTACAGGCGACAAGCTAGTTAAAGATAAATTAAAGATACAAACCAGACATCTTACTTGAAGAATAATCACTTGCTTGAACAGGAATCACATCAATTACTTAAAAATAAATATACGCTTGCTTTGTATAGGTGCCTAATTTCATCGAAATACGCGTTGAACAATTTGAACACACGCGAACATTACGTATGACCGTTGATGTTAGAGAGAATAAATAAGACGCGAGAACGAGGAATTTATTTTTATTGAATCGATATATTGGTATCAGTATCAATACCGATATACTGACTCCAAGTATCGATATTTTTATACTGAAATCAAATTTCGATATCAATATCGATAAATCGATACCTAAATGTATTTATATCGATAACTCGATATCGATACTTGCAAAATATCGGTATTACAGTCCCTGAATTATACTGGCTCTCTATACCTTTCAGACCGTCACACACAGAAATAGGTAAGACGATGGTGTCTACACAGATGAACTCCTAGACAGAAAAAGGATTCCTACCACCTAGGAAAAATGTGGTCAACAGTCAACCGCACGCTACGTTAAACATTAAAAATAAAAAATAATTTTACACAGATTTGCGATGCAAGACGTCCCTTGGGTGTTGCAAAAGTCGACTAAGGCTAAAGTCAGTAAAATATCAAGAACGTTGTAAATGGTGTAATAACTATCTCGAACATTGTCATACCTAATGACCGGAGAACACCTGTTGCGTGACCTGTGCATTGCAACATGTTGTTTTATATGTAACTGTATGGAAAAGATTACACCACCAGCGTTCCATGTGCAGCGAGTGTAAAAGCAGGTAGCATGACGATGACTTCCATACAGTTTCATAAGTTCATAACATAATGCCACTACTTGAGTCGCGAAGCAAACGTGCTGCGCAGGCAGTTGTTGTGCACAATGAAAATATTCCATACTAGAACGGAGATTAGGAGATCTTGTCTAAATGCATTTATTAGGCTCTCCACGACTGCACCGTTGCAAGACAAGGTAGCAGGCAAGCTTCAAGAGATAGTCCACTTGTCTTACTTTCCAGATCTGTCCAGTGTCCACGAAAGCTTATTAGACGATATACGCGAACTTCAAATATGGTCCTTTTTACATGACAACGAAAATGTTATTGTAGGGCATCTACAGTTTTAATAAAAAAGGCAAAAGGATGTACCAGTTTCATACTTCCATAGAAAAATATGCATTGCAGATTGATCGTTAAAAGTTAAAAGTTAAAGTTACAGCCTATATACGTCCCACTGCTGGGCACAGGCCTCGTCTCATTTCTGAGAGGGTTTTAGGGCAAGGAAGTGTCCGCCTCGCTGCCCCAATGCGTGTTGGCGAACTTCACATGTCTTCGAAATATTTTTTTTTCTTATTTCTCAGACATGCAGGTTTCCTCACGATGTTTTCCTTCACCGCCGAGCACGTGGTAAATCAGCACTTAAAATTTCAATTAAAAATTTCATTGGTGCCAGCGGGGATCGAACCCGGGTTCACTTTTTTTATTTTAATATCAGTCACATAAGTAACTGTTATTAAAATAAACTTCTTTGTAGAGACAAAGAAGTTTATTTTAATATTTTATACGCTAAGAGTAGCGTATGATTTAGCTCTGAACGTGGATAAGTACCTACTGTACTATTTGTTTGACGTGCTGCCATTTAATTTTCATGATTCACCGAATTACTGGGACCCTGGGCGAAAACTACTTGGGGGCCTACCCAATTAATCAAACTAATAGCCATTTTGTCAAAAAACTATTTTCTTTATTGATAGATAGATAGATATTTAAACGGTGACTCTCATCACCATCCTTTACAGTTAGCTACCGTGGGTAAATCTTTGTTTCAGAGAGCACGAGGGATCTGTGACAGTAAACACCTGGCCGCCGAGCTCCAACACGTCAAGCAAGTTTTGCACGACAATAAGCTTCGGGTCCCGCGCCTACATCACAGTGAACGAGTGAAGCCGGCCTCAGTCGAGCGAGTGCCTGCTGTACTACCATATGTCAGAGGTGTCACTGACAAGATTGGCTACATCCTGAAGCATGCTTCTATTAAAACATATTTCAAGCCGCCGAAGAAGATTAGTCAGTTTTACCATCAGTTATGTAATGTCCCTCTGCAAGATGCAGGAGTGTACAAGCTTGATTGTGAATGTGGTCTCTCTATATAGGACAAACTAAAAGATCAATAAAACCCGCGTTAAAGAACACATAGCTGATGTGAAGAATCGACGCTCCGGAAGTCTGCAGTCTGTGAACATGTACAGGATCGCCCCGTCACTACATTAGATTTGATAGACCACAAATCCTCGCTAAAGAACACCGATTCCTTCCAAGGATGATTCGCGAGGCTATTGAAATCAAAAACATCCTAATTTCAATAGAGAAGATGGCTGGTGTTACCATCTGCTTGGGATCCCATAATTAATAAAATTAAATCCCAACCCAAGCATACAACTGCAAGACTTCAAGATACTGTAAGTTCATACTGCATAGATCGGAACAAAATTAATAATTTTAATCTGAGGTAACCGTGGTTAACTATGACATTGGGACGTCAAATATCTCAGTCCCCCCCCGTGACCATGGGTGCTGTAAAGTACTCGAAACGTCGGGAATATAAAATAAGTTAATATACGCGATAAAATCCGTAAAACTAGTTTTATTTAAATTATGCTATATACTTACAATATAATTATACAAGTCCTCGGTACCCTTTAGACCGAAGAAATTATAACACAGCTTCTCCGATATACTTCAGTATCTTAAATCAAAGCGTTGCCTGATTTCGATACAGAGAACGGTACTGCTGCAGTCTTAAAGTAAAGAACCCAAATCCGATAGGTAAGAAAGTTTCTTGACTGGTAAGTGTAAGTGCCTAAACTGCCAAGTGGGCAAAACCTCTCTTCAATGGTAGAGGTCCATAGCCAACTAAATGACAGAAAGGTAATACACATCTTTGTATAAAGTATTGAACGCAAAGCCAAAAGAAACTGATAATTTCAAGTAACCGTAACGACTGGTTTGTTAGCCTTTCCAGTCTGAATAGTAATTTTAATTTGCAGACGCTTTAAGTCAATTTCGAAGGTCATTTTATATTGACTGAACCTTTAAAAGCGTTCATAAAGGTTCTCAAAGCTTAAATGTTAGTTTGAATAATAAACAGCACAATGTCATCCATTTACAGTAAGATCAGTTATTATAGCAAAATAAGTTCAATCTTACTACTCATTTATTAATATGGAATTTATGTTACAAAACCATAATATAAATTCCATATTAATAAGAATCGGTGCGACGGGGGAAGGACTACGCTCATACAGAATACCGGTACAGCATATTAAAGTCCTCTGCTGAAAATAGGCCTCCCCCATAAATTGCCCAATAGGGGGATACTTACCTTAGCTGCCACGCTTAGCAGCGGGTTGGCAACCGTAGTTTTATTTTTTTATTTTTAGTCGTTATAAGGAAGACGCTGCTGCCCATCTCCAGATTTGTTTCCCTCTGTCGCCTCTTACAACACCCACGGGATGATGCGGGGTAGTGAATATTCTTACACCGCTATTACACGGTACGGAATACCATCGTAAAATAGCATCTTAATGCTGCTGTGTTTCGTATCTATAATTATATGATGAGTGTAGAGAACCGGATACCCGTTTCTTTTATTTTTCTATAAAAAAAAACTTGATTTATCGTTTGTTAATTCTGACATAACTAGAAATAGAATTATATAATACGATATACAATTATGCATTAAGCTTGGTAGCCATCAACTTATTCAAACAATGTATTCCATATTATCCTAATGCTTTTTATACAATCATTGTTTAAAAAATTCGTTGAACCTGGCGATGTACATACAAACATTGTATAGCAGTATATCTTTATATACATGTATATAATTCTTTTGTACATGGGTTTGTCACCGAACTCTAATACGTCTGGACCGATTTAGATGATTTTTTATAAACCGGGTAAAAAGAAATCACCCGTGCGAAGCTGGGGTGGGCCGTTGGTTACATATAAAATTGCCATTGCGCAAGGGCAAATTTAAAATAATTGTTTTTCCAAAAAAAATAACTATATTTAATCAAAATATTTGCCCAAGCTACCACCACCATTATCACATTCTTGCCGTTTCGTGGACAATTACTTGATACCCTAGCTATAGAGGTCTGCTGCTTGAGTTCCGATAAACTCTTTATAGGCGTTATTTACTGCTTCTTCGGGATCGGATTTTTTTCTATCAAAAGTTACCTAAACTTCGAAAAAAGTGGAAGTCTGTTAGGGCAAACTGAAAAATATGGTGGATGAGGAAGGGTCGGCAATTTAAGCAGAGCTAAAGCTTTGTTCAGATTGACAATCTTCTCATCAGCAGTAACTATGGCACCAGATGGTTAGAAGCTAAAGTGGATATCACCGACTTCACAAGTCCACTACTGAACATTGGCCTTCCTCAAGGACTGCAAAACACAGTCCTGAATCACCTGCCAACATCGACTTCCAGCATGTCTTACCAAGTCATCACGCGATCTATGTAAACATACTATATGTTTTGTATTTTTTCGCCATCTACTAAATTTTTACAAGCAATAGCCTCAAAAAGGATTTGCAATAAAAAAGTCAGCAACCCTAATTATGGTCCCTTTTCTGCCAAACGAATATAATTGCTGTGTTAGTCGCATTTCCCTATAATAAATTATACTTATCTAGCTACTACAACGCTGGCCAGACAGTGTGTCAGCCAAGTTCGGAAAATAAAAGAGTGACGCACCGGTAATGTTATAGGGGCAGTGACAGAGCTTGGCGTCTGTTCAAATCTCAACTCTTTTATAGGCGACCGAACAACACCGACAACCTTGAACGTCGCTTGTACTGAACTTTGCCCCCTTTTCACATTTATGTCATTGGTGGGATCTTTTTTACAACATATGCTGCAAATTTGAAAGTTTTCATGTATTATGCCATTTGGGCACAGAACAATGTAAGGAGGCTGATTAACCATATGTTGAATAGAATTTCAGACTATTGTACTTTTGAAACTTTAAAAGAAAATATTATTTTTGCCACATAACAACAATGTCATACTTTACAACAAAATATGACAAGACAAGTGTTAAATAGTTATATCAATTTAGACGTCGCAGAACGAGGTGAAAAGGGCTACATTAAATTGGTGAACCAAATGGCACCAATTTAATGTAGCCCTTTTCAGGGAATCAGTATAATTACAAGCTACCTTCATTCTCTTTTCATGCAAGTAAAAGCTTAATGAAATTAAGCAAGCAAAGTAAATTTAAGATAAATTTAATAGCTGTTGCCTAAGAGATACCATAACATAATTGTGATTCGCGATAGTCTTTGGGGCTATGAAAAACGCGAGTCATACAAGTTGCTAAAAATAAGAATGGTACTTATTGTATACTAGCTGTCCTTCGCGACTTCGCCCGCGTGGAATTTACTACGATTTCACGGGTTTTAATTTTTTTGCGCGGAACCCTAATTCTTTTTCTATAATAAAAGTATCCTAAGTTACTCTTTATAACATCAGCTATCTGCCAGTGAAAGTCTCGTCAAAATCGGTCTAGCCGTTTCGGAGATTAGCCGGAACAGACAGACAGACAGACAAAAAATTTAAAAATTTTTTTTTGTTATTAGTACCGTATATACTTTCATATGCATTTAGTAAAAAGCTGTTATTTTAACATTAAAAACAGACACTTCAATTTTATTTATTTGTATAGATTATCTAACTTTGCAAAAAAATTAAACTTGTAAATACTGGGTATAAAAATAATGGGTATTGGTAAGATTCTGCCTGCCCACTTTTCAACTTCCCATTTAGTGAATAATTTCTAGTTCATCTTTTGTTTTGAAACTATCTACGAAATCGATTTTAATGAAATCCTAATGAGGTGTTAATTACCCAATAACAGGTCAAATAAAATTAGCTTAGAGTCCATATCATTATTTGTTCTCGAGATATGCGAAACGAAACAATATAAATTAGAAGCTTAAAATATTTATTGATAAAATTATATAATAGGTAAAAATATGATAAATGATTGAAAAATAACAAATTAGAATTTAAAAAGTATATTGAAACTGAAAATTACAATTACATTTATTATTATTATTCTATTTATTATTTCCTAATTTAATTTACAATTAAATTAGGAAATTACAATTACATTTAATTTATAACAAGTTGTAGCTAATTTATTATCTTATTTTAATAATCTTCAAATAATATGTGAACAAATAAGACATTCATAGTCCACAGAAATTAACAATAAATGTAATGGAAATATATTTTAAAGTTGTCCCCACATTAATGTTTAGGTTAATTATAATTAGAATGTTTATCATAAAATTATTATGGGATTGGTAAATTCAAACATTTTAACAATTTTTATATGTATACTAAAGTTAATTTACGTCAAGGGTACAGAAACTATCATTATCATCATCATCATTACAGCCCTTTACAAGTCCACTGCTAGCATAGCAACGTAGGCCTCCCAAGGAATGCCATAAAGCACGGTCCTAATAAATAATCCTAAAAAATATCCACGACTCACCACTAGATGGAGTGACGAACTGGTAAGACGTGCAGGAAGTCGATGGATGCAGGTGGCTCAGGACAGAAACTATAACACAAGTTAATTAAAAAGTATTTTATTTATCGAAATATCACCAAATAAAACTAATTAGGTTGGGCTATCCGTAACCTATAGGTAACGTTGTTTTTCGCCAAGACATAATATTTTAGATCTGGCATTGAATTAATAAATTAATTATAAAACTTATAAATTAATTTTGGGGACAAATGTTCTTTAGTGAGGCCTCACCGACATCAAAGGCGCTGACCATATAAAACACCTCTTTTGTAGCCCAATCCGTATGAGTCACCAATGTGCGGAGAAAGCGCACCTGACGACATCCGCCGGGACTTGCTGAACTAAATGCAGATGAAATATGACTTTACTACCCACGTTTCAAACTCGGCTGGATCAATTAGGTAACGCTTATTCGACAAATTCGGTAAGAGGTCTTTTTGTCAAAAAGAAAACTGCTGGACTTAAGAATTAGGACTTCTAAAAAATGGTTGGTACGTTACATAAAATATATTATCTATTACTAGCTGTTACCCGCGGCTTCGCCCGCATGGTCACTGGAAATGAACTATCCATTGCTTTTTGAATTGAAAGAAAACTGAGTTTTATAGATTTGTCAGAGATGCAGCCATTAAAAGGAAACTGAGCAAAATTGATTCGTCAGCCTATTTAAATGTTTTGAAACGCAGCGTATAGGAAAGCATGAAAATAGCCTGTTTATTCCAAATGAAAATGGGATATTTTTAATTAAAGGAAACTGAGCATAATTATCCATCAGGGATGCAGACTTTGAAAAGAAACTGAGCTAAATTGATTCGTCAGAGATGCAGTTTTCTGAATTGAAAGGAAACTGAGATAAATAAAAGATCCGTCAGAGATGCAGCCTTTTGAGTTGAAAGGAAACTGAGCTTAATAGGTCCGTCAGCGGTGCAGCATTTGGAATTGAAAAGAAAACTGAGTTTTATAGATTTGTCAGAGATGCAGCCATTAAAAGGAAACTGAGCAAAATTGATTCGTCAGCCTATTTAAATGTTTTGAAACGCAGCGTATAGGAAAGCATGAAAATAGCCTGTTTATTCCAAATGAAAATGGGATATTTTTAATTAAAGGAAACTGAGCATAATTATCCATCAGGGATGCAGACTTTGAAAAGAAACTGAGCTAAATTGATTCGTCAGAGATGCAGTTTTCTGAATTGAAAGGAAACTGAGATAAATAAAAGATCCGTCAGAGATGCAGCCTTTTGAGTTGAAAGGAAACTGAGCTTAATAGGTCCGTCAGCGGTGCAGCATTTGGAATTGAAAAGAAACTGAGCTAAATAGGAAATTTTGAATTGAAAGGAAGATCTGTGGGAATTCTGATTAATTGATTGTGGGAATTTTGGAAAAAACTAACTGAACACTATTTTAAGACGCTACTGTACACAATGTTATATGTTTTTCCATTCGGGGAAAGAATGTGGAGATTCTGGGCATTTGACACACGCGAACATGCTACATACAGCTGACCATGAGAGAAACACGGTTTTCTAAGTTGACCCCGCTACCTGTAACGTTTGCCCTTGCGCTTTATTAATTGTCATTGCAAAACTGAGCTTAATAGGAACTGCAACCTTTTGAATTGAAAAGGAAGATCTGGGAATTATAGGATCCGTGGTATAATAACATTTTCACCTTTCCTACGCCTGTCAAAATTGTAGCACCGATTATGTTCCGTCCAAGATGTCACACGCAGCCTTGTCCTGTTACATAACCGAGGAGCATCTAAATTTCGCATTAGCATGACTGGGACGCCTAATTTTAATTGAAGCTTACACCTGACAACTCTAGAGAATTTAGAAACTCTACGGGATATGAAGTGCTCTGTTCTGTGTCCATAACTGTGTCTACTGACAAATACTCTGTTATTTCTCCTGCTACTTCGCTTAATATATCTGAATTTATTTTGTTAACGCTTTCATTTTTGGTGCAAGAATCGCCCTTTCACATAACCATTTGTCTTCATGCATGTTGTTCGTTAAATCTGAATAAACGCTCGCAATTAATTCGGAATGACTCTGTACTAAATTACAAAATCTCGTCAATTTAACGCAGCCTCAGCATCCGTTTCCAACCGCCCATCGCCAATGTTTAATAGTGTGTCAGCATAGTTTCCAGCATTGATATCATTATACAAATGCACTCTCATATTCGTAGTTAAACTGAATTTTGTCACCTTGTTCCATAAAATAGACGACTTGAGGCATGCTTTAATTTCATCTGCAGGTGTGCCATTTTGAATAACAGGTAAAGTTTGGCGAAAGTCACCAGCCAGTAAAACCACCATTCCTCCCATTACATCGGTATTGCTGCGCAAATCCTGGAGCGTTCGATTTAGTGCTTCTACAGCTTTATGCGACATTGTACTTTCGTCCCACACTAAAAGTTTGCATTGTCGTAGCATTATACTCGTGCACTATTTTGCTAAAGTTGCAGATCGGCGATTCTTCCTGGGCTAGATTTAGAGGGGTTTCAGTTTTAAAACAGAATGTGGAGTGCGGCCCCCGCTTAGCAGCGTGGCGGTTATACCGGAGGAAGCTACGGCCACAGCAATGTTTTTATCTTTCCGTACTTGCGCTAATAATAAATTTAACAAAAATGTCTTCCCAGTTCCTCCAGGGGCATCTAAAAAGAAAAGTGCACCATTTCCAGATTCAATTTGTCCTAATACTTTGTCAAAAACTCGTTTTGTTCGGGAAGCAAGGGGTACAAATTCGGCTACTTGCTGCTGCAAAGCTGGTATATCGTAGTTTGTTTCACGTATAATTTCATCACTTAGTTCTTTTTCGGTTGTTCGCTGAGGGCTTATCATTCCAAAGTCGCTTAATTTTTTGCCTACCATTGCCATTACTTTATCTTCAATTTTCCAAGTGCTTCATTATAAATGTGTTCATTGTATGTCATGTTCGCGCGTGTCTGCTGTAACCTTCGCAAAATATCTTCCGCCATGTACTCTTTATATTTGTCCCACAATTTATGTGCATTAGATATCCCGCAAGATGATATGAGAGTTGCATAAAGATCCTAATTTTGGCTGGTGACTGGCACTGCACAGCTTCCTCCATGGTTTCATCCCAGTGATTATCGTTTTCTAAAAGATACAGAGCTTCACATGCTTCTCTATAAGTTGCGCATTCCTGACCGTTGACAGTTTTAAGGTCTTTATATTCTGTAGGACCCCGAACATGATGCAGCAGCAATCGTAAACAGAAACATTCAAAATTAGTTACATGATCGGTATACACACGACCAAGGGCATCTGATGACTTTACACCGGGCCAATTTGCAACAGGCGCGCCTTGAATACGGCGTTTCCACTCCTTCCTAGATGTGTTCCAAGTATAATAGCGGGGGACTTCAGAATATAACAACGTTTTTGCAAAGGGTCGGTTTGACAAAGTTGAAAGAAGGCTGTTAGTGTAGTTTTGACGGTGATGCAATTCTTTCTTGGAAATTTCTTTCGGTGAAATATACACGCTCTCCATTTTCTAAGTGCACAGCAAGGTGAGTAACTTTTGGTGCCTTTCGTGTAAAGGGAAGCCAAGGAGACGCCACGATGCCTCGTTACTGCTGACATAACGCCCTGCTTGAAAGGTCTGTACTTCATTAACGGACTCACCTTCACTCCTGAGATTAAATATTGCTTGGTCGCTTCCTTTATTTATGTACTTACAGATATACTTGATTGCGCGGACAGAGCTACATGCTTCTACATTAATGTGGGCATTAAACATTTTACATAGAATGGGCGAATACGGGACAATCCAGCTGTTATCTAAGGTTTCGAACGCTCCATAGCGAGATTTGATTGTAACTTTCCTAATGGTTTCTTATATTTACGCGAACACTACACATTTAAATAAAACTAGTTTTACAGATTTTATCGCGTATATTAACTTATTTTATATTCCCGACGTATCGAGTACTTTACAGCACCCATGGTCACGGGGGGGACTGAGGTATTTGACGTCCCAATGTCATAGTTAACCACGGTTACCTCCAGATTAAAAACTATTAAGTTTTGTTCCGATCTACGCAGTATGAACTTACAGTATCTCGAAGTCTTGCAGTTGTATGCTTGGGTTGGGATTTAATTTTATTAATTATAGATCCCAAGCAGATGGTAGCACCCAACCATCTTCTCTATTGAAATTAGGATGTTTTTGATTTCAATAGCCTCGCGAATCATCCTTGGAAGGAATCGGTGTTCTTTAGCGAGGATTTGTGGTCTATCAAATCTATCAGATGGGGCGATCCTGTACATGTTCACAGACTGCAGACTTCCCGGAGCGTCGTCTGTGAACATGTACAGATCGCCCCTGTCCTGATCATACAGGATCCGGAATCTCGGCGCTTATTATGTCGTCTATTTGGCTGGGCCGCAACTTCTCTTTAAGCCATATTAGAATGTGGGCATGGGGTAACTTTTTGCCATTCAATTGAATACATGAAGCACTGCACCTCCGAAAATTTTCCTTTGTTAATTACATACATTAATTTTTGTACTTTTAATCTAAATACTCTAGCAACTAAATCGTGTCTGTCAGTACTTTTTGGCCCGGCATTAGCTCCTCGGTTATTTCTTTCCATGGGATTGCAAGTAAAAGTAACAAAGAGATCAGGTCTTCCGTAAGTTCGTACATAGGCGAATGCGTCTGTGTGTACTCATGTAGGTAGCGGGACTGTTAATGAATGATGAGGGCAGAATTACCATTTTACCTAAATCTCTGGGGTTTACATTGGCGTCGCTAGAAACTGCATCTTGTAAATGTATATAATTCTCAACGCGCAGCTTTTTGATTTAAAGATATATAACGGAGACGTTCACTTTCTACCTTCACATACATGTCTACCAAAATTGAAGAAATAATTGTCTACACCGGCTAAGAGGTTAGAATCATTTTCTCGCAACATCATATGATACGCATAAAAATCCATACATGATACTTTTTTGTTCGGAGTAGGCTCCTTTGTGACCGGGTAAATGAGTGGAATTTGAAAATGATAACCCTCTTGTCCTTTGCAATAAATCAATGGGTATTGCAGAGCGTCATAAAACTTGTGTGTATCGGCTACCCATTGCAATGTATCATCACGTGCTCGCAAGACAATGTCTCGTGAAGAAAATTGATCACCACTAATTACGGCTGCTATTTCCTTTATCAAATGTGCATTGTAGCGCCTTTCATGCTCTCCTCGAGGGGTCCGATCTGCGTGAATGACGACTTTATAATCCTCTTAAGGTAGGTTTTCTAAAGCAGTTTTAAATGTTTTGACTAAAATGTTACGTTCATGCAAGAATCTTTGAATTTTGAACACTGTGTCTCTCTCAACTCCTGGATAAATTTGCAGCGACGGTCTACCTCAATTTCTTCGTCACCCATAAAATATACTTGTAAAATTTATGCTGTTCGTTTTCAGCTGGAAAAGTGAAACTATTCTATGATAAATTTGCCCTTGCACCGTAAATGTAGGTGAAAATCCCGGCATTATTATTTCCCGGTCAACTCCGAAGGACGTCATTTGAAAGCATGAGTTATATTTCCGGATCCTGTTTAAAAAGCGCCGTGACTCATTAGCATCATATAAAAAGAGAGTTTTCAAAGGTTCTTCTGGTTCCCCAAGTAACGGAAGAGACACTTTGCCATTGGAACAGCACATGCCTGCGGTCTCATCTTTCCATTTTAAAGCGCTGCAAAATCGACACGCCTTGTCCATCAGTCCGATAACAACTAACCTGTGATTTTTATAATCAATCAACGGATCATAATTGAATGCTGCGTCATTAAAAACCGACCAATTGTTTCTTTGAAAATTTTGTCGACGTTCAGCTTGGAGCTGTGCATTTGCATCTCTTCGCGCCTGTGTCTGTTCTGGTGTTTCAGATGCCCTTATAGTAGATTGACGTTCAGCTTGCTCAATGAGTCTGTGTTGAGTTTCATCAGGTGTTTCCGCGGCTCTTAAGGCGGCCTGAAGTTCCGCTTGTTCGAATAGCCTTTGCTGACTTTGAGCAGGTGTTTCAGTAGCTCTTAAAGTAGCTTGACGCCTGCCTGTTCAAGACGCCTTTGCTGACTTTGAGCAGGTGTTTCAGTAGCTCTTAAAGTAGCTTGACGCCTGCCTGTTCAAGACGCCTTCGCTGACTTTGAGAAGGTGTTTCAGAAGCTCTTAAAGTAGCTTGACGCCTGCCTGTTCAAGACGCCTTTCCTGACTTTGAGAAGGTGTTTCGGAAGCTCTTAAAGCAGCCTGACGCCTGTCTGTTCAAGACGCCTTTGCTGACGTTGAGAAGGTGTCTCAGATGCTCTAAAAGCAGCCTGACGCTCTGCTTGTTCTTGCCTTCTCAGTTCAGCATCTTCTAAAGATTCTAGCGATCGAGCTAATCTTTTCGCTTGTCTTTGAGAAGATACTCTTGAAAGGCTGGACTTACGTTTGCGAGGCATTATGAAGTAAGAAAAACCTATTTATAAAAAACGTTAAAATATCTAAAGAATTAAATTTCCTTTTAAATATTTTTAAAACAAATCAAAATATCTAAAAGGAATAAATATTCCTTTTAAATATTTTAAAATCAAAACAACAAACCCAATTCAAGACACAACACGAATCCGAAAACGATAGCCAAAAATCGAATCAACTTAAACCAAATCACAAAACAAATCGCAGAAAACCGAAATGGAAAGCAGTAGTCAATATAAATATAACCAACGAAAAAGAAGTAAGTGTATAGGTACCGTATACACTATCTATACTATTAATATTCCTTTGAAATATTGTTAAACAACCTAAAACAACGAAAACCAATTCACGATTCTAAATAAACAAAATCCAAAATCAAAGCCAGAGTCTAAATATGCATAAAGGAATACCAACCAAATCAACAAAACCGATCCAAGAAAATACACAAATCCGAAAATGAAAGCCAATATAAATCCATTCAACCTTAACCAAATCACAAAGCAAATAACAAACAACCGAAATCGAAAGCAGGTAGTCGAATAAGCTACGAAATAAAACAATTTAAGCGTATAGGTACCGTATGCACTATAAGTTGACGGCGGAGTTAAGTACATGTCAGGAAACATTTCGTTACCGCGTTTAAAACCTAGTAACGACATCTAGCGGAATCAATTTAAACTATGTATACGTTAGTTAAAAAGAACTCTCAAAAATATTTTTTTTATAATTTTGCATAATTTTTCTTATTGTAATACCGATTCATTCATAACCACATATAAGAACTGTATTCATTTCCGTTCAATAAATATTACTAAGGCTTATTAATAAGGCTTACTAAGAACTGTTTCTACCATTGTTAAGTAATAGTTATGTGAAAGCGTGACAGGTGGTGATAGTATTTCTGATCCATACTTATAATCACGCCTGTAACCCTTGCGGGTAGGCAGAGCATCAACGGATTACTTAATATCGTCTGCGAGGTTATCGCCTATTCTGTGAATTACGGTACACCAAAACGTTTGAAGAAAATCAGCTGGTGAATTTTATGTTTTTATCGCTCTTCCCGGTCCTGCGTGGAAAAATACAGATCCATACATTTTTATCTTAATTTTGGTAAAAGACATAATAATCCAGATATTCTGACCTTCTGTGTTCGTCCATCGTACCGTCGTCCGTCTTGTAGAATCACGGTGGCGCCACCTAGCTGAATTTAATTTTGCAACATATTCGATTTTCCCACGGAATGATATGTTTTTCTGCTGAAAAAGTAGCCTATGTCACTCTACATCTACAGCCACCGAACTATCCCCATACAAATAATCATGCCATGCCGACGCTCTGTTGCGACGTGAAAGAAGGACATACTTGTGCAACATATTCGATTTTCCCACGGAATGAGATGTTTTTCCGCGGAAAAGTAGCCTATGTCACTCTACAGCCACCGAACTATCCCCATACAAAAATCATGCCATGCCGACGCTCTGTTGCGACGTGAAAGAAGGACAAACAAACAAACAAACACACTTTCGCATTTATAATATTAGTATGGATACAGGCTGTTTGGAAGTTGGGTGAAAGCCTGAAGGGGATGATACCTTTAACCATTTAGAACATATTAATAAGCTAAATTTGTCTTACACGAAGTCTGCTCCTTTTTTAAGTTGAATTTTTAAGGTTTTTAACAATAAAACCCTTTTTTTTCAATTAATTGCTAATAGTGTCCAGTAACAGTTGTTATTTTATTATTTTTTATTTATTTTTTATTTATGTAATGTGTGATTACTCAAACAAAATAATTTCCAACCATCTTCATCACCAGAAAAACATTGTAGGCATATTTAAATTTAAGAAACCAAATAAAATTTAAGGAAATGTTGTATTTGTGCCATCATAAAAAAATAGCCTTTGTTGTTCAAACCTTTTTAATAACATGCTTAGTTATTGCCCTGTCTTTTGAGATAGATATTATTTACGCAGATGTCTCATCAACTCTTGGAATTAAGGTGTACAGAGCAAATTGCAGACGAATATTTTTAATTTTTAACAGACCAATAAAACAACATTTTTTGTTAAAACAATTTATTGTTCGTTTATTATTAATTTAAATATGTCTAGAATATTTTTCTGATAATGAAGATGCTTGGATATTATTTTGTTTGAGTAATCACACATTACATAAATAAAAAATAATAACATAACAACTGTTACTGGACACTATTAGCAATTAATTGAAAAAAAAAAGAGTTTTATTGTTAAAACCCTCAAAAATTCAATTTAAAAAAAGGAGCAGACTTCGTCTAAGACAAGTTTAGCTTAATATGTTCTAAATGGTTTGAGGTATCATCACCTTCAGGCTTTGCACCCATCTTCCAAACTTCCTGTACATATTATACCAAGTATCACAAAAATAGAAACCTTGTACTTTGTGATATTTCTTTACGGTCAGTTCGACAGTAAACAACATGTGGTCTTGCTATCAGAGTACGTGATACCACATTCATCATACTTGTAAACAGGTGCTGCTTATGGGGGGAGAAGGAGTCTACTCGGGTTCACCATGCTGATAAGTTCCAAATTTTAAAGTTCTTATATAGTTTATCATAGAACATAGAACATACCGGAGTTACCGATGGGTCTATCTTATATATAAAATTACGTGTCACATTGTTTGTCCGCGATGAACTCCTAAACTACTGAACCGATTTCAATGAAAGTTAGCACACTGTGTGCAGTTTGGTCCAACTTGAGAGATAGGATAGTTTTTATCCCGATAAGTGACCCTCAATATTTTTTATTACAAATTTAAGGATTTTTTATAGGACAAAGGGTTATCGGAGAGGGTAGAATAACGTCCGCCTGATCAGCTAGTAAATATATAAAAATAGTGTCGTAAAAGGCGACACAGGGGAATAAACCGAGATGGGCGGCTAGCTGCATCCTCCTAATAACAACTAGAAAATAATAACTGCGGTTGCCGACCCGCTTTCCAAGCGTGGCAACTATGGCAATCTATTGGCAGGCTTGTTTTCAGCTGGGGATAATGGATAGATAAATGCAAAAATAGGGGGATACTTTATTTTATAGAAGAGTTGGCAACCCTTCTATAAAACAAAGTATCCATAAGGAGTTTTGGCGGGAACTTGATCGGCGGCGGTTTGCTGCTCCTGTATTATTGTTTGAATAATGGTTTGAAGTGGATTTTGATATGTAAAAGTGGTGCGATTTTGTGTATTGAGTGTCTGCGCATGTGAACTATTAGTGGAAACGGTGATACAAGTGCTCTGATGGTGATGTGATTCTCAAGATAAGGTGTCTATCTGCTTAGGCGCCTTGAGATACCATCGCCAACTGTCAGCTGTCTGCTGACCAAGTTGCCGTCAAAATCTCCATGGGCTGCACAATGTGACGCATCAACATATTGTGAAGCAGTGTACTATGAAGGATAAATAAACATTTGGGGAAATTATAATAAACCGAATTAAAATACCTAAGACTTGGCCTAAAGGTCTAGATACCAGCCATAAACTCCAAAAAAAGTATCCATAAAATAGTAATCTATAATTTAGAATCTAGTCTTCAAAAATTTAAGTAAATTATTTTAGTCATTTAGTTTAAGTAATTTACATTTTCTCTGGCCTCACAATATATTTACTAACATGTAAAGTATGTTTATTATGTATAATATATTTTAATTAAATAAGTGATAGGTACTAGGAACAGACAGACACAAGCTAGTAATATTAGTTATTAGACTCCACAGATTTTTTTAAAAAACAAGAGATCTTATAATTTCTCTGGGCGAAAACGATGGTCTATACGGCCTAAATTGTACGGGCTTACTATGCAGCAAATTTATCTCCATTTCATGCCCAAGAACCATTCCTAATTGATTTATATTCGAGGCTACGCATTGACGGTACTTTAAAAATAACCTTACTATTTCATCGTAATGAGAGTCTGTGTCAAAATCAAGTCCTAACTCACCCATGATACTGCAAGCGCTTTCAATGTTTATCGCATATTCGAACGTAAGGTTTTCACCTATTCTTGAATACATTAGGTCGGGCCCTTCAGTCACATTGCGTCCTATTAATATATCACATCCGGAGAGTTCACTGAGAACGTACATTTCCACATTATTAATTTTAACGGAATCTAATTTAATATTTACACGAACCATTTCTTTTACTAAATAATCCCTATACGTATATTATGTTTGACTTGGATTTCTAAATTCATATAGAGTTAATAATATTTAATAGTCCAGTCAAATAAGGTCTGAAATCAAAATATTGACACTCAACTTTGCATTTTTGATATAATGTAGTATTAATGATACAAAACCAATGTGTGAAGGTTTTCGTGTCCGGAACCCCCGGCAAGGCTTAAAAAAAACTGTCAAAAATGTTTTTTCGCAATTACTCGAAAACTGTAAAAATGAGACAAAAAAATTCTTATAACAATGTGTAGAACTTACAATTTTACATAAAAAAGGTGAAATGATTTTTTCCTCCGGTCAAATTTAACCGAGTTAGTGAGGTTTTAAGTTTAAGGGATGAACGTAAATTTAAAAAATTCGTAGGGAGTAGAAAAATAAGCGATTTTTTTTAAATTGCTTAAAAAATCTAAACTTAAGGTTAGATTTTAAATTTAGAAATTAAATTTTTGGAGATACACATTTTTTATTGTTAAAAAAATAATAATTTGAAATTTTCAAATTGAAATTTCAATGCTTAAAAATTAATGAATTATTTATTTTTTACCATATTTAGATTACTCGTAGAATTTCCTAAATTTACGATTGAAAAAAAAAATGTTCTTAGTATATTTCGGCAGGTGTGAATTTATACAGGTATAAAATCTTTTTTAAATCCTACGCCGTTGTATTAAGTACCGAGTTAAAAAGAGAGGACTATTGCTTACTCGTATACTACTATACGAGGTCCGAGTAAGAGTGAGAAGGCATCATCGGAAACCAGGAAGTAATTTTTTTAAATATTTTTTTAACATTATTATTTCTTAAAAATATGTTGAAGATTTTTTTAAGTGTCCCGACGTGAGTAAATATATTATATCAATTCTAAATTTCATGATTCGTAAAAAAATATAAATTCATATAAATATAACTTGACATTTTGGGATTGATTTTGAAATTTAACATTTTTTATGAAGGACAATATTGAGGTTTTGTGGAGAAAAATGTCTTCTTTTTTTCTTGATCATTGCTTTAAAATACAAATTCTTCTGCATCTATAAATACTAATTACAATCACAATTAATGGTTACGATTATGATGACCGTCCGATCGGTTGTAGCTCATTTTATTTAGAAAGATGCTTAAAGAGAAACTAAGAGGGCTTTTGTTTTAAAAAAACATTTATATTAATATATCTACCTATAGGGTAGCTATTAGAAAATTATATAAGAGGATTAGCAATAATTACTATTGTTTTGGACAACGGCGAGCATACACGGTATAACGCCTTTGGGCGCCTGTATAGAGCGGTTCAGCAACGTTGCGTGCCATGCACTGTGTGTCATGTAGGTCCGGTCATGGCACGCTATGTTGGTCGATGACGGAACGGTCGAGGGCGTTGTTGCATATTTATATATTATAAAGAATATATGTTTTCATGTGCCGAAACGGTTACGGTCACGGTATGAGCCGATGTAATGGGCCGAGACCTTTATACTTGTTCTCTATACCCTTCTAACCGAAACAATATAATGAATCACTGATGCTTGACGGCAAAACCCTGACGGATTGATAGGCGAAAAGGTGTACGTACCAGTTAGTTTACGTTAAAGCTATATCTATACATATAAATAAAATTGAAGTTCAGTGGGCTATTTTGCATGTTACTAAGACATAAATAAGTTCTGTCTGTCTGTCCGGGCTAATCTTCGGAATGGCTGAACCGATTGTAATGAACTTTATGAACAGATAGAGAACAATGCCAGGAGGGATCTAGGCAATATTTTATTCAATACTAAAAGATTTATTTAAATAAAACGAAAAATTTATAAAATAAGTGATTTCTTAATTTCTAAATCTAAATCGTAAATCAAAAAAAATCGTAAATCTATATAACACCATATTAATAGATCATATCCAGGCGAAGCCGGGGTGGTTCGTCAGTTATATAATAAAATATAACAAAAAAAATAGCAGCCAATATACACTCAGCTGTAGAGTACCGGTCTGACTTCAAGAAGACAAAAAAGTAGATAGCAAGAGCGCCGCGCTGCTTCAGTGCCCTTAAAGCGTAACGCAATTAATATTGTCCTTCAGAATCCGAATTTCAGTCACGGCGGCCAATTTTGACTGAGACTGGCTTTTTTCATTGGTAGAGCCACCTCGAAGCTATATATTATGGTTTATGGTTGTTGCACAAATAGGTCGGCTCGACCGGGGAAGGACCACGCTCTCACAGAATACCATCGCAAAACAGCAGCCTAACGCTGCTGTTCTTGGTATGATGAATGTAGAGAACCAGAGATAATTGTTACTAGAAACGAGGCATTCCATCTTATTTCTTTGCAACACATCATATTGATTCTTACTTGATGATGAATGTAATGGGCCACAGCTTCCACTTACCATCAAGTAGACTGTGTGCCCGTTTATCACCCTTATTCTATAAAAAAAAAGACTAGCCGTAACGTAAACAAATATGCAATCTCTATTAACAAAATCAAAATCTAATTACTGATCAAAATGAGTCCCGATTTCGGGATTTCGGGACTCATTTTGACCCACTAGAATAACGAGGCAGACAAACACATATGATATAGCCGCGTTAGCTCATGAATCGGGGCGCTTATTTTTGATAAAAAAGACAAAATGTGACAACTATAATCACGATATTTATTTAACAAAATCTCCTACATAAAACAAAACAAAAGTAGACAACTGGTGGGATTTGATCGCATCATTGCTATGCGTTTTGATAAGGCGTAATGCCTGTACTTTAACGACTTGAATCTAGAAGGTTCCTGGGTGACAGTGAGCTCAAACAGTACCTCCTGCCGATAAACCCAGTATGAGACTGCCGCTCATTAGTTAATTAACCTCTCAGGCCTTGACATTTTATTGGGCCAACTTAGTCAGACCTATGGTCAAGTCAAAGAGTATAGTAGGTCAGGCCAAAGACAATATTTTTTGTAAATGATGGTAAATATAACTAAGAGTCATTACTCATTACTATGTTCTTATCCAAAATAAAAATATCAACAATTAAAATATCGCATTACTTGTATGATTGTACGTTGTCGATAAATAAAATGTTTTGAGAAATTATCAATTACCGTGTAGTGGTTGTGTACGAATATTCATATCATACTGTGGGTGTCGTAAGAGGCGACTAGACTGAGGTGTTATTTTTAATAACCGTGACGGATGCTCTAGTTCCATATTTTCCGAACCCGTGGTAAATAAAAAATGACTTTCAATAAGTATTATGTAATAATCAATATTGAATAAAATACCATTCTATTCTATTCATAAAAATAACAGTAAAATATCACTTTGTCACGTCCATTACTCATTAGACATGATTAATAAAATCGACATTAGACATGGACCAAAACGTTATTTTTCACCGTGACGTTATTAACCCATTCATTGGTGCACGCACAACGGCGTTATTTAAATTGCCATTCTTAGGCGGATTACGCCGATCGGCCTAAATTATATTTTAGCCATAACTTGGCCAATTTCTATTCTAAAGGGATATACTTTTATATGTGCATGTTTTACATACATACATCATTATAGTCGCAGTTTCTGTAAATAATGATTTTAGAAAAATAACAAAACTATCCTCAGGCGCGGAAAACGCCGAACGGCGTCTTCAAAGGTTATCAACATTAAAACATTTTGATTAAATATTTATTTTGCTATTTTATTTTATGGAATTAAAAACAGTTATATAGGCTTTCTTTTCATGAACCAAATGGTCTCACACCGTCACCAATAAACTCTGTGACGATGGTCGAGCCTCACCTTCAAGTCATTATTAATTATTAAGTGAAACAAATTACGCTGCACTAGAAATAGTATGTAACTGAATACCCTTCTCGATGTTTTCTCTTCCCTTCAACTACTAATTCAAAACTCTACTTATTATACTTAGTACATTTAAAATAGCAGACTAAATACTATTATTAAAAGTATTAACTTAAAAATCAGAGAAAAGGTTCAATCCCTGGTCATATTTCAATAATTCCGAAATTATTAATATAAAAACCAATTTCTTTATTCAGTGTAATAAGAAATCTTTCTATAATGTGGAAAATATCTCTTACTTTATATTGAATAGAAAAGAAACAAATTCACTTACTATTTCCAGCCATATTTATGGTAAATAGGAAATTGCCAGTATTTTAATAAAACTGCACTGTTAATCACAATATAACTTATTATATACAAATGAAATTTCGCCACTGAGTACGCAGTCACTTGCACATGGCGTAATCTGATGAGCGTCAGTAAAATTCTGCCTAAATAAGCAAGAAATAATTTTCATGTGTGGAAACGCCGATCGGCGTCAGTGTTTAAATGAGATGCGTTAAACGCCTACCGGCGTTAGTCCTTTGAACCGCCCGCACCTACGTAATAAGTGAGATTTTTTGAGCGGCCTTGAATGGGTTAATCACTCATGATTAGAGGCGACAGAGTGAAACAAATAAGATGGGCAGCAGCGTCTTCCTAATAAAGACTAAAAATAAAAAACTGCGGTTGCCAACCCGCTTAGCAAACGTGGCAACTATGGTAAATATCCCGGCAATATATGGTGGACGCTTATGATCTGTAGTGGACTTAGACTAAAAAGGACGAACATTTTTTTTTAATTTAGTCTCGGCGGAACGCGGGTGTTCCGTGCTATATTTAGAACAGCGTTGTCGTGCTGGGCGACATTTGCGGCAGTAAAATCTTGAGCTCCTCTTTATTTCTATGACCAATGGCAGTAGTGGATTGTTACGACCTTATGATAAAGAAAGAATTGTAAGGAAACCAAAAGGAGAGGAAGGGGGGAGGTTAATTTTATTATTTGAAAAAATATTTGTGTGTAAAAAAGTCATCAAACATCAACATCAAACAATTTATTAAACAAGTTGCATAAACAAGTCCAATGGTTAAAACAGTAATAAATAACAAAACCAAAAGTTTCCTGAAAAGAAAAAAATTCAAATATTATATGTCACTTTCACAACTAAAGCAAGTCGAACAACACAACACATATGTTAAAATCCATCAAGCAGTTTAGGCTACAGAGCGTGTAAAAGAAAAATACATCCATACATGCGTACTCGAAAAACATTACCCGTCTTCTGAAGTAAAACATCACTGATGACTGACTGACAGTTCTACAGCGCATCGGTTCGCTTTCTGTCGCTATATGAGACATGATGCTATCGTCCCAATATTGGCGGAATGCCTCATACGCACTTCCGGACGGCATGGTTGGCCCAGTTGTTTCCGCAAGCGTTTCTCTTTCACCTTGAAAGGAGTCCATGGGCGCCAATCAAAGTAAGAGAAGTCGCATCTTCGAATAGGGCCGCACGTCCAATGCCATCTGCCCCATCATCATTATCATTATCTACTTCCATCCTTCTCCTTTCGGCCCTCCTCTCCCGAGCTTCCCTATTAGCCACCAGTCTCAAAATCCTATCTCGCAAATCCTCAGGCACATCATCATCTGTCACACATACTTGTATAAGTTGGTCGCCGCACCACCACGATGAGGAGACGGAGGCGCGAGCACCACGGGCGCGTCGACCGCTTCGTGCCCGTCGCCGGCCTGCTGTTACCCGCACGCACCGCTCAGCACCACCACTGAACTCGCCAACACCTCGTGGAAAGTTCGTGTTCGTCCGCGAACAAGTACTTGTCGCCGTCCAACCGCTCAACGACAACGACCACTTCTGGACTAACATTTCGTCTACAAGGCATATATAAAAACAATATAATATAATTGAGTGCATACATATTTTATAAAACACTATAAAAACACAAAACAAAATAGTTTTATTAAAAATAGCGATTTACATTCTGTAAATACAAGGAACAACATAAATAGATAGATTTTTTAGCGCACAATGAAGTGTTATCAGATAGATACAAAATTGCATTTTTTAATTATAAACCATAAAATAGTAATAAAGATACATAAAATAAAATGGTACATAAGTACATAGATAGGATGAATACATACTTATTAATATCTTTATATATAAAAATTACGGTCACATTGTTTGTCTGCGATGAACTCAAAACAAACAAATTGTTCTGCCCTTTCCGAAGACAAGGGCTTCGGAAAGGGCAGAACAAAGTCTGCCTGGTCAGCTAGTATGTTATATATATATATATATATATATATATATATATATATATATATAAAAGTACAAATATATGTTTTTTTTTTTTTTTTTTTTTTTTTTATAGGATCGGGTGACAAACGAGCACACAGTCCACCTGATGGTAAGTGGTTGCTGTGACCCATAGACATCTACATCTATCTTCAATAAAGAATCAAAATGCAAAGCGTCGTCACCGTGAGGACTAAGATGGAATGCCTCTTTTCCAGTAAAAAGGGTCTCCGGTTCTCTACACTCACCATACGAAACACAGCAGCATTAAGCTGCTATTTTACGCTGGTATTCTGTGAGAGCGTGGTCCTTCCCCGGTCGAGCCAACCCATTCGTGCTACAACTATACCAGTAATATAGCTGAAGCATGGCTCTACCACGTAAAAAAAAAATGTTTTAAAACTATTACATATAACATAAATGTGCAATAAGTATAAACAAATACTGTAACTAGACAATAGAAGAATAATTATATACAAATGAATTAGATTGAATCAAAGATGAAAGTAGTAACAAGTTAGTTATACCAGTTACTAGACTCCAGAGTCAGTATAATTCCTTCATGGGGCAACATAGGTATATGTATTTATAAGAAAGTCCCAGAAAATATACAGACCTTATCAATGAGTTATAAATTTTTAGTAAGCAAAAATTGTTTAGTAAAGGTTATTATCAACCATGTAAACCCTGGAACCTCGGGAATGAGGAGATTGCTACCATGCTGTTTCTAAATGTTTTCATACTAATTTTATTCTATAAAAGTTATCATTGTGTGAATTAATTCTATTTAATAAAAAGTCCTGCTGGGTTTCTTGCTGGTCACTCCCAGGACAGAGACTTTTTCATATCTCTAATTTATAATATACAATTGAAATTCTTCACTCTCTTATGAGACAGAATTTTAAAAACTGTGGTAGCTTCTACTTGCATACATTTTTGAAAAAGCTTTGATACAAACATAATAACAAAATTTACTTACGGAAAAGGTGGTGACGATGCCAACGGCGGATTTTCTTGTGCTGGCTCGGTGGAAGATGCGGGTCCTAAAGGAGATTTGGACACTCAACTGCTGGCCATGTTCAATGGCCAGTAGGATAACCTCATTGAGTTACCTAGTCCCCTGATGCATATCCGCTCCTGAAAAACATGTATGATAATAAGACATTATAGATATGCATATGACATATTTTTATGGTTATGAATTAAATTGACCAGGATGGTGCTGCTGCCTTTTATTTAGTAAGTGAGAAAATCTGGAGACCCTTTTCATAGACGCATGTTTGCGTTATATGATAGGTGTAGATAATTTATCATTTATCACCGCCAACTTCTTGACACAGGGGTGCTACTGAGACTTTCTTGACGGAAAAACTTAATAAATGATTTTTTGACCCGACCCGGGATTCGAACCCGGGACCTCATGATCAGCAGTCACTTTATACATCCAGTATATGCACTCATATTTATAATTATAATATAGAAAAAAGTGTAATAAATTACTTACAACAGAATATGAAAACATTTCTTCCTCTCTGTCACTGAGATATTCGTCGTCCGAGTCGCGAAATAGCTCGTCAAATTCCGCCATTTTTCTGAAAATAGATGTAGTACAGTACACACATTTGAACATTTTGTGTCTTCATGAGGCTCGAAAAGAGTTAATAGAAAGTTTATAAATTTACATATAACATATAAGAATAAATAATAAGAATAATAATAAGAATTATGAAATACCAAATTACAATACGGCCGACGTATCTTGGCGAGTCTGAATATAGGCTCTGCGAAGTTTAGCGCATGAACACTCGTGAAGAAAACTGTTATTGTAATTTTTATATATACCAATGTACAAATAAAATTTCCTAATACAGTGACCAAAATATCAAAACACTTTGGAGACATTATAAATTAAAGATTCAATTTTGATACCTCACCTTCGATAGCAGATTTTATCACAACACATACAATATTATTTACATTGAATACTTTTTATTCCACTGTTATGTTTTGGTGGCATGTTTGGCGAATAATATAAGTGCTAACTGACACTTGCAAATAAAACAAATAAAACAAATAAAACAAACAAAACAAACTTAACACTATTAATAAAAACAAACAACAATAACAACGAAAACTTTGTAACCGACTGTGCTCAAGACAGAGATAGCGACACGAACACGACACCAATGCTAACGTGTGACTGAGAAATATTACCGTACCGAGTATTGCCGAATAAGCACGAAGCTTTACGAAGTAACCAGAAAGGGATGTCCAACACGCGTGCCTGAGGGTGTTGTTTAATCGATTTTTATTCAAATCGATTAAAATTAAGACATAAAAATATATTTATTTGCAATTTATAAGGAGGTTCTAAATTTTCTCAAATAGTCGTTACTCAAGAAGACGTTAATAGATAATTGATATTTAAGTACATTATGTCTTTCAGCTGAGAAAATAATATGTTTTTAGTTTTTTTTTTTTATTTAAGTCGAAATCTTGTTTATTATCAACAAAATTCACTATATTTGTAAATCTATTTCGTTTAATATCTTATATAAACAAAAATCAATAACTTCTAAATAAAACTAATCGATTGCGATATTTTATGACTAAAGGGTCGATTGTGTTTACTTATGGTCAATCTCTAGCCTAGACCACCGCCCCCCGTACGTCGCCTCATGCCACCATTTTGTTCCTTAAAAAAGCTATTGCGCAACCTTCTGCGCGAAGGTCGGACTCGCCAAGATACGTCGGCCGTATTGTACTACACTCAAATAACTACTATGTAGAAAAAAAACACTCGAAATTTCATAAAGAAAAGAAATATATAACATTATTATATCGATATCGTAATAATATACACTCATTAGGAGCCTCTAATAAAAAAATTCAATCATACAAGTTTATTACGCTATCTTTGACCAACGCCATTTTTGTTGAAAACAATTTCGCCATAATATTCACGATATATCGAAATTATAACATAAAACGTAATTTTCGCACATTGGACTTTGTAAAATATGAAAATTTGTGTTTTTTACATGATTTATGGTGATAATTTATACCTTATATTTCATTTTCAGTTACTTATTGACTATTTTATTTCATATGAACGACAGTATTTGAAGTACCAATTTTATAAATTTAGTAAAATTGTTACGAGACGAAATATATAAATAACTTTTTATAAACTGTGTAATTACTTACCTTTGTATAAAAACTCACAACAAACTTTCCTTTAAAGGTACACTTATAACTTATAATTAATACAGTGGCTTCTTGCACTCGCGCGGCGAACTAGATGTACTGTAGTAAACGCGACGCATCATGGCGGAAACTAGTAATTTGACGTAAATTCTCTTAATTTATAAAAGCGTAATTTAGTAACGAAACTAATTCTAATAAAAATTTTAGAATTTGAGTTGTATAATTCTTATAAATATCATTTAAAAAAGAATTGTTTTGAGGGGTCTACAAAGGTGACATTTGAATATCTCTGTGTACTCCAAAGTGTTCAAAGATGATATTATTACAAAAGCAATCAAACTTCAAAACAAAGCCAACCATGATTCCCACTAGAGTTACACAATTGCATAGCTCGTGTTTTATTAAAGCAGCGAACTTTAAAACTTTTGATAAATTAAATAGAATTGTTATTTGACTTTTCTATTCTATAAAATTTTAATTATCCACGAATAAGACAGTATAAAATTACGACATATTTATTTATTTTATTTGTTTATTTTATTTATAAAGACTCACAAACATGTTCGATTCGTAACAAAGATATTTTATACCATCAATTGAAAGATCTTATTAGTTACCAGATATCTCTTCACTACATAGTAATGTAGTGAAGAGATATGCAGGTGGCTCAAGACCATGCTTTGTTGCAGTTTTGAAAAAGGCATAAACAACAGTGGACTTGTGATTGGCTGTTGTAATGTTATGACTATTGAGGTTTTGTGACTGGTCGCAAACGCGAATGCTGTTCATAGTGTCCCGGGTTATGATGCAAGGTCATAATTGAGTTTTTCTGTCAAGAAATTCTCAGTAACAACCCAGAGTCAAGAATTCGGCGTTGTTTCACCCCCGTGTCTCGGAAAGCATTCCGTTGGTCCTACGCCCGATCACTCTCCCTCTCCAGAGACTGAGGAAATAAAGAGTGTTCCTGTGCTTGGGTACAGACTCGTGCACTAAAATGCTATCCTGCGTAAAAGGCTAGTCTCCGTTGAGACTGTCCGCTGTGACCGAAATCGGACTGGAGGACATTATTGAGGTTTTGTGGAGAAAAATGTCTTCTTTTTTTCTTGATCATTGCTTTAAAATACAAATTCTTCTGCATCTATAAATACTAATTACAATCATAATTAATGATTCGATCACGGATTATATAGATATTTAACTACACACAGATATAAATGTAGATTATTCTCAAAAACGATGTTCCATCAACTAAGACCTTCAATTCTACGAAGACGGCAGACGTGCAAATATTTACATTAATATGAGAACTAAAAAAGCGTTTGATTTTTTTATAGAATAAGAAACATAAATGCTGTGTGTGACACCTACATCTAGAATCATAATGGAGATGCGTTGTCACCCCAGAGGACTAAGATGGAATGCCTCGTTACCAGTAAAAAAGGTCTCCGGTTCTCTACACTCAATATACGAAACATAGTAGCATTAAGCTGCTATCTCTATATATCAATCTATATCTACTCTTAATCGAGGATAGATGTAGATGTCTATAGGCTGCAAATTCCACTTGAGCAGGCGACATCAGGTATTTTTAAAAAATCTTAAAGAAATATATTAAGCTATAAAAATAACTTAAAGGCAAGCAAGCATTAGGCTAAACTGACTTAGAAAGGTAGACCTAATTTTGTACTGATTTTGGTAAAAGTTTTTTTTCAAATTTGTCAAGGGTAGTCAAGGGCACGTGGTATTTTGACAGTTGTCGTTGACATGTAAGAATTGGATGTGATAGTGAGCTTGATTCATATTTGCTGTAATACAAAATTATTATTTTTTAGAATTTATTTTGTTAAAAATAAATTAATATAGAAAAGTACTACTGCTAAAGTCTTTTACTGTTGTCAACACCAAAAAAAAGTCGAAAAAAATTAATCTATAAGAAGAAAAACGCCAATTTTATGTAAGAGGAGATTATAGACTGTATTTTTATTGTATGTATCATGATCATGACATAACCAAGGTTCCCCAGTTATTTTTATTTATTTTTTTAACAAGTCATCTATTAGAATTAAAAGTAGGTACCTACATTACTTGAATTTGATTTTTACTGGTTTACACTCCCTGTTGCTCTCCCTATCACATAGAAACAGTGTTACAAACTTCTCAATAAATACCCCTAAATAAGAACGAATTAAATTGCTTTTAACAATTAAATTGGTGCCAGCGGAGATCTTCTTTTTTTTTTTTTAAATAACGTTACCCTGCACTAGGATTTTGTCCTGTATCGTAGATGCAGTTTACATGCATAAATTTCACAAGCACAAACATCCAGACCCGGGACCAGCGCCAGCCGGCCCATGGCAGCTCCGCCTCGGGAGGACTTCTCCTCTCCCCCTTCCTTCTCAGGTAAGGCGCACCAGGAACACAAGGCGCGCCTTCCTCCACGGTCTCTTATTGCAACTGCGAAACGGACTCCCCGAGTCCGATACGCGGGGGCCATGGCGCCAGGAAAACGAGCACTTGGAAGCACTAGCTTTCCCGACCCCAGCGGCGGATCTGGTCTATGGCTCCGCCGCCAACCAAGATTCGGATGCGGAGGGTAGGGAGAGCGACGCCTCGTAATACCGACACTCCTCTCCCCCCGCTGTCCCACCACCACCGCATCAACGGTGCGGCTCAGTCAGAGTCGCGGAGGGTAGGGCGAGTGGCACATCGCCATACTAACAACCCCTCTCGCCGCAGCCCACCAACACACATCCGAAGTGGGCTCGGCAAGCCCACTCGGAGTGGCCGGCTCTACACCACGGGCCAGCCAAGTGAGTTCCTCTTTGTTCACCGCAAGTGACTAAGCCGCGGCTACTGGTTCCTCTATAGGTCCCATAACGATAACGTCGACACAGACCGACTCTTTGACCATGTCCAAATGGCTGTAGACTCCCTGCTACAACAGGTCCCATCCGCAGAGATCGTGATGCTCGATGATTTTAACGCCCACCACGCTGAATGGCTTGGTTCCTGTTTAACCAATCAGGCAGGTAGATCTGTTAATGACTTTGCCTTGGCATATGGTCTGACACAACTGGTTACTTGGTTACTTTGCCTACGCGGATCCCAGATGTGGAGGGTCATGTACATTCTTCCCTGTTGGACCTTCTGCTGACCTCTCATCCGGACGGATATCAGGTCTCCGTCGATGCCCATCTTGGCTCTTCGGACCATTCGGACGATCAGGCCACGGGTCTGATCCGGAGTACGGTGCCATTTACGCTCCCATCGCGGTTGCGTTCTGAAGGTTGTTGCCGTGTTTGGCACTATAGGTCGGCCGATTGGGACAGGATGCGGTCTTTTTTGGCATCCTACTCTTGGGTTTGCTTCTCGTCAGACGATCCCAGTGTGACGCTATAAGCAGAAGTGCTACCGGGCCTGGGCTGACGCATCAACGTCTCGGGATGTGAACACCAGCGCTCTTAAAAAGAAGTATAATTCGCCTCCATTTCCTTTAAAAGAGTCATTGCCAAAGCAAGGTCTGAGCACATCGGCAGGATTGGCGAGAAGCTAGTTTCCTTCGGAAACCCGCATTCTGTTCTCTCGCCAAAGCTGTCTGAGGAACTTCTTCAACCATCTCTTCCATCTCTGCACAGAGGACGACTCACTGGCCCATGCCTCAAAGGAGAAAGCCGATCTGTTAGGCTCTCTTTGCGTCCAACTCGAATCTCTATGACGGGGAACACACCGCCGACCATCCCGCGGTGTGAGTGTTCCATGCCGGATGTGCGATTCACATAGCACTCGGTTCTGCAAAGCCTCCTCTCCTGGACATCTACAACTCAGTGGGCCTGATGGAGTCCCTCCTTGTGCTGAAACGTATGCTCTGGAGCTGGCACCGGTTTTAACGCATTTTTTCCTGTACTCCTACTCCCAAGGCGTAGTCCCGAATTCATGGAAGACAGCTTTGGTCCACCCGATCCCTAAAAAAGGCGACCGCTCAGACCCGTCCAACTACAGACCTATCGCCACCACCTCCTTGTTCACCAAAATAATGGAGTTCGAAGCTCCCTTCCTATGGACTTCCCGAGAAATTGTGCAATTGGATCACCAGTTTCCTTGCTGATCGGAGCATCGAGGTCGTAGTAGACGGTGCATGCTCTGCTTACAAGCCTATTAACGCTGGTGTTCCACAAGGCTGCGTGCTATCACCAACGCTGTAAACTGGTTACATTCATTGCTACGCCGATGACAGCACTGGTGATGCCTTATACACCGGCCGTGTCAATATTTCTCGGGAAAACGTCGCCGAGTACCGGCGCAAACTTGTGTCTGAAGTCGAGTCTTTTCTGAACAAAGTCTAGGATTGGGGGCGGCTAAATCTAGTCCAGTTCAATCCCCAGAAGACACAAGTTCGCGCGTTTACCGCTAAAAAGAACCCCTTTGTCGTATCTCCTCAGTTTCAGGGTACTCCTCTTGTTGCCTCAGCCAGTATTGGAATCCTCGGCATCGACATATCGAGACCAGAGATTTTTCTGGACCGATACGACGTAGGGACCTTCAAGAAAAGAGCCTACTCTTTTTTAAAAGGCCGGCTACGCATCTGCAATTCCCCTAGTGTTGCAGTTGTTCATTGTGGTAGTCACTTACCATCAGGTGCGCCGCATGCTCGTTTGTAAAATAAAATATATATATTTTTATAGGAGAGGGTTCTCCTATAAAAAATAAATATTTTGTCCAGGGATTCTTTTCGGATAGTTCAAATGGTTTATCACTGTAGGTACTCGTATGTTAATATTGGTACAGGTTTATACACATATTTAACCGTTTTTCCATTTCAGTATCAAAATCAGGAGAGAGCGTCGAGTGTGTGGGGTAACTATTATCTAATCTGTGATTTAGGTGCGAAAACCGCGGGGAGGAAGTGGCAGCAGCGATGTGGGAGTGCGATACACGTAAAGTAATAAAATGGCGATACAGTATCTACATTTAACATGTAATATAATGTTGTTAGTGAATGTATTTTATTTTATCGTTTATCACAAAGTAAGGCTGTTGATCGATGAATCGGATTTCATAAATGAATTAAAAATAAATCAAAAACATCTCCTTATTTTTAACAATTTATTCAGAAGTAGGTGGGTAACCAAGACATAACAATGAATCAAAATTTCGGAATAATGTACATAAAATAAGATAGCCAAAATCAAATTTCGGTACCGAAACTGTATAACTTTAACCCTAAACTTTCTGGCGCTGCAAACGCAAATGTATTAAAACGTAGTGATCATATTAACTCTTTAAAAGCATCTTTATAAAAGGGTATAACGGCAAATCAAAAGATGCTCATAATATTAGCGGGCAAAATCATGGACAGAAGTCTGCTAACCTCTGTCCATGATTTTATCCGCATAGGTGCTTATCTACCAAAAACATGTGACGCATCCACATATAAATTTTGTAAAATTAATGTAGTATTGTATCTACTACAGTATCTTTTTTGACTGATGGCCTTATAGTCAATGCCATAATAAATGAAAAAAAAATTACAGTGTTGTCAATAAGTTACATTTGTTACATTTTACGTAACTTTCTATCAACCTATGTAAAACGAGCATATAACTTGGTAGTTACATGAATTAAAAAATTAAAGCGGGGGCTTTAATAACACCTTTGTGATTACATAAATTGCAGTAAGCTAGATTTGATAAAAAATATATACACATTTTTCGAAAAGTAACACAAATTTGTATGCCAATGTTAAAAGGATACTATATCCATGTAGCATAGGTAAGCAAATTACGTAAAAAAAATATAGCGTTTAAAATAAAATTTAGATGATGTTTAGTTAAACACTCACGCCCGTCACCCAGAGGGGTAGACAGAGACTACGGATTTCCATTTGGCACGATCCTGACACACCTCTTTCGCCTCCTTTACATCCATATATCTACGTATACACGCTCGTCGGTTAAGGGTACAACTAATCTGTTCATTATTTCTACATGACCAAACCACCGAAGCATTCCTTTCTTAATCCTGGTCACAACGTCATCTTGCAAACCACACTTTTCTTTTATCACACAATTTCTCACCCTATCATTCAGATTCAGCCCTAGCATACTCCTTAGAGACCGCATTTCTACCGCATTTATTCTACTCTCGTGCTTCTTCTGCCAGACCCAACACTACCATACATTAAAGTAGGACTAACACAGCATTATGAATTGCCATACGTGCCTTTTTTGACACATTCTGACTCTTCATGATAGCGTGTAGAGCCCCATTCACTCTATTTCCTGCGTTCACTCGTCGTTCTATATCCTTATCATATCTACCATCCCTGCTAAATACACATCCCAAATACACAAACTCATCCACTTGCTCAATCAACTCCCCTTCTATTCTTATTTCACACAACGTTTTACTTTCTTCTCTTTCAAATACCATCACTTTCGTCTTACTTGCGTTCACTTTCATACCCCTTTCTTTTAATGACCAGTTCATTAAAGTAACCATCATTTGCAACTCGGCTGCCAACGATGCAAATATGACTTGATCATCGGCGTACAAAAGGCATTTGACGGTTAACTCACCCATTCTCAACCCACATTCTTCAACTTTCAAAGTTTCCAAACAACTGTCCATAAATAGGTTAAACACCTTTTTGGATGCCAAACCAGTCCGAGTAGCCCCCGTTGATCCTGACACAAGCACTAAAGTTCCTATAAAGATACCTTAATGCCTGTATCAAACCAGCGCTCAACCCAAATGAGTTCAGTGTTTGCCATAACACATTCCTGTCCACTCTCTCATAAGCCTTTTCCAAGTCAATGAACGCAAAAAAACTTTCTAGTTTTTGGCCAAAACTTCTCCGCAATCATGCATGGAAAAGACTTGATCCGTACACCCATTCTTTTCTAAATCCAGCTTGCACATCCCAAATTTTTCCATCAGTTTGTTCCATAACTCTTTCAATTAACACTTTAGCATACAGTTTACCCACAATGCTAAGCAAGCTGATACCACGGTGGTTTTTACAGTCTTGCTGTGACCCTTTTCCCTTATATATTGGGACTATAACGGCTTTGCACCAGTCTTCCGGTACCCGCTTCAGTTCCCAACATAAATTAAACAAGGTGTACAGCAGGCCTGCCACCACTCCCTCTCCAGCCCCTAGATTTCGAGTGATACTCTATCATATCCGGCTGCCTTACCTGCTTTCATGCTTTTTATCTCCCTACCTCTCTCCACTTCTTTCGGAATGTCTATTTCACTTAATTCAGACGACTCTTCTCTCATAAACACGCTTTCAAAGTATTCCTTCCATCTCTTTAAACTCGAAACTTCGTCTTTCAGCATACAGCCATTCTCGTCTCGTATAGCATTCATTCTAGGCTGTTTTGAAATTCCCCTGGCAGTTCTTACGAGTTTCCAGAACATTTTAATATTTGCCTGGAAGTTATCAGATATCCTTCTATCATTCTCATCCGTTCTTTCTTGCTTTTTTCTTTACAACTACTTCTTTTACTCTCTTATTTATACGTCTAAAGTCTGCCTTTTTTCTTTCAATCTCATCATTCATACCGCCAGAATTACCAGCTTTGGTTGCCAGTAAATCTAGCCATGCTCTCTTCTTTGCTTGAACGTCCATGCGTACCTCATCATCCCACCACAACGTATTATTTTTCCTTTCATTAGCTCTCTTACTTACACCACATACTTCGGTGGCTGCATCCACCAAAACTTTCTTAACATTATTCCATACAGTCTTCAAGTCTAAAACATTCATAAACAATTCATAAATAATTATAGTACCCAATATTTATACAAAATATTCAAATTTAATAGATTGAGGACTTAATCATTTATTTCGCACGAATAATTCATACGACAAAAAGTATAAAGTTAATAATAATATGTAGTTATGATTTGAAGAAATTTAAGTCTTTGTAAATACTTAACTTTTGTAAAAAACGCAGTATTTTAACTTCAAATGTTTTAAAATCGTTTGTTGCAATATTTCTAATTTTTCTAAATGTTTCAATTGTTTATTTAAAAACTCAAAGAAATTATTAAATAATTATTTTCAGTATTATTTCTATATAACTTATTGTTATTTATAGTATCTGTATGGTAGATTGATTAAAAATTGTAACTTTGTAACTGTTAGTTTATTATTATATTTTATTATAAAAACATAACTTTTCAGGCATGCATGCGTAATCAAAAAGTATAATATTATAAAATCAATACGTTTTAAACGTAACTTAATCGTAACTTTCAATCAAGCCACGCTGGCAACACTGATTTTGAAGTTGGCTGTTGGCATCACTGCATTATTGCTCAATCCAGTGAGTAGATTTGTCATCCGTGTGGAATTAGATAAAATTCGTTCGTGATAAAATTACAAATATCTCTAGTATTTGACCGCGCTTAAACATACTTTGTTGTGTTCTGAAAAATCATCAAGACTGTGATTTATCAAATAGTGGTGTTGTGTCTTTTTGTGGGTTTGGCTACGTATGTTCAGTTTAAAACAGTGCTACAAGCAAAGATGAATAACATCAGCAGAACACCGAAAACAACACCTATAACGGATGATTACGATATCTCGAATACCGTTCTTGGCCTAGGTATTAATGGAAAGGTAAGTTCAAATAAGTTCTCTTTATAAAAATGTCAAAAATCTTTTTAATAATTACTTTCATTCATTGTTTACATGTATGACGTAAAGTTCAAAATTAGCCCGCACATTGCTTTGGTTTTTTTATCACATCGCGGTTGACTGGACAACGTAGGTCGACGAAATGTTTGTTTGCTAAAAATTTCAATGTCGTTTTTTCTACTTTGACGCAAAATATTCGAACAATTGCGCACGATTTATAGTAAAACTGCCGCATTTTAAACTTATAACTGGTAATAATTTTATTAAAATATTATTTTTTAATCGAAAATTAACAAAAACATTTACATTATAAAGAAATATACAATCGAATATCCCCTACAACTTTATTGGATTATTCTTTTAATTATTTTAAAATATACTTGCTAGAATCTTACAGGTCTATAATATTGGTCTTTAATCAATTAAAGAAAGACCTCTTTATACTCAGTTTTTTGCTAAATATTATCTCCAAAGAGTTAAGAACTTTTTATAAAATTGCAAACCAATCAAAAAACATTTTAATATTTAATTAGCTTTTCGATTACACAAAAAAATCTTTGTCGTCATCATCTTCAATGCTTTCTATCTGTTCATGAAGTTTCATCACGATCAGTTCAACCATTCTAAAATTTGGCCACTACAGATAAAAAAAATATTAAATCATGCCTTAATAGCATATAAATAATCTATTACAAATAGACATGGAATAAAACTAATTTTACGGATTTTAACATGCTTAATTTAAACTTTTTTAATTCCCTTATTTCTAATAAAAAATGTTTTATTATGTTTAAAAGTTGCACCTCCCCCTTCTTACGGGATTCACATCAACCCGTAAAATTAGTTTTATTCAATATAAAAAAAAACTTTAAAAAAATAATATAACTTATTTCGAAAACTCAAAGGAATAAAATAATTTGCATATTATGCTTTTGAAGTCAGTGTGATAAAGTGTATCACTGAATTAAAGTTCCGATTTCAGAATCTAATGTGTGCAAATATTTTTTTCTTTTCAGTCTTTGAAGTTTAATTTTTTATAAAGTTTGTTTTATATTGAATAAAACTAACTAACATGTTAAAGGTAACGACTAGGATATAGTACTAAATAGATTATATAATTATATATAATCTTATAGATATACACTAAACAGTTACATTAAAAATGTCATTCCCAATTTCTCCACCCTTAGAGGTTTACATCTTTTTAGAAATTTATTTGGGAACACCCCTGAAGTATAACAACTTAATAAATGAAGAGTCCTTAAAATTGGTAAACAAAGAAATTATGCCTGCATATATCATCCTTTTCAAGTTAGTTAAAAAGAGCAAATTTTATAAAAAGAAAACTTTCTAATGCAGTGGAATCTCAATAACTCGAATTTCAAGGGAAATGCAAAAAATTTCGAGTTAATGGAGTTTTTGACTTAAAAAGAATCTCGAGATATTCCCCCCAAACATAAACAAACACAGATGTGTTACTTAAAAAGTTTAAAATGAATGTATTCATTCATTGCACATGTACAAAGTACACACAATAGAAGAGAAGCAACAAACATTACTTTTGAATTTTATTCCTGACTTCGGGAAATTCCAAGTAAGACTTCATTATATTTTTCTAACTTTGACTTATGGAGCCTGCTTTTTGAAATTCAAGTTATAGAGTATATAAATATGTACTATCAGTACCTCATAGGGAAATAACATTTTGTTCCAGTTACAAAGGCTAAATAATTCGAGATACCACATTTCTAAAGGTTCATCGGAAGGGAATGCCAATTTTTTTCATCTTAATAAGGATTACGACTTAACGAGGTTCTAGTTATCGAGATTCCACTGTATAAACATATTTTTAAGTTTAAGCTGTTTTGTATTCTTAGGATAATTTGATTTTACAGTAATAGGTATAAATTTTGTACTTGGTAGAGCCATGCTGCAGCTATATTAGTTGTATAGTTGTAGTACGAATGGGTCGGCTCGACCGGGGAAGGACTACGCTCTCACAAATACCAGCGTAAAATAGCGGCTTAATGCTGCTGATGAGACTTATTAAGAGACTATGGGAAAAGAGGCATTCCATCTTAGATGTGCAGCAGCATCTTCCTGATAACAAACCAAATTAATAAAAAAATGGTGATTGCCGACCTGCTTGCCAAGCGTTTAAACTATGGCAAATAGCCCTATGCGGCAATCTATGGTGGCGGCCTATGTTCAGCAGTAGACTTTGATACAATTCGTTTTCAGGTTTTGAGGTATACCTGACGAGAGGATGTATCTTAATTTCCCAAAGGCTGCCCAGACGAGTTGAATCCGTCGATTGACCTCTCGGTCGAAGTGAGACTTACCTAGTCGGACTATTTGTCCCAGGTAAACATACTCATCAACAACTGAGTTTAGTGCTCCCAACAACTACCAGCATAGGTGTGACATGGACATTAAACATGATCTTTGTTTTGTCCATGTTCATCAAAAGACCTATCCGTTGGGAGACACTATTGAGGTCATTGGGCATATTGCTTAGGTCCTCCAGCGATTCTGCCATAAGGACTATATCGTCTGCACATCGAAGGTGAGTGATGTACTCGCCATTGATGTTAATACCGTATCCTTTCCAGTCCAGTAGCTTGAAAACGTCTTCCAATGCAGAGGTGAAGAGTTTCGGGGATATAACGTCACCCTGTCTTACACCTCTCTGCAGTTGGTTAGTAGGTTTCGTACTCTGATTCTGTACTCGGACAGCCATCGTAGCCCTACTGTACAAACACTTCAGCGCTTCGATATACCGACAGTCAATTTGGCACCGCTGAAGGGACTGTAGCACCACCCAAATTTCGACGGAATCAAAGGCTTTCTCATAGTCCACATACGCAAGGCAAAGTGGCAGATTGTACTCTTCGGTCTTCTGTACAATTTGCCGAAGGATATGTATGTGGTCTGTGGTACTAAAGCCTTTTCGGAAACCGGCTTGTTCGGGAGGCTGGAAGTCGTCAAGTCTGCGTGCGAGACGATTCGTAATGACTCTCTAAAACAGCACGTAGATGCGGCTTAGAAGGGAAATAGGTCTGTAGTTCTTCAAGAGAGCGTTGTCGCCTTTCTTGAAGAACAAGACCACCGCACTTCTGCTCCACGCCTCCGGTGTAGTGCCACCATGGAGGACGGAATTATAGAGCTTCTGAAGGACTTCAAGTACCGATTTTCCACCCGCTTTCAGAAGTTCCGCTGTAATTCCATCCTCGCCTGGGTCCTTGCCGTTTTAAGATGCTGAGAGCCATTCTAATCTCGCCAGACTGAAGTCCGGATATCATCGGAATAGTGTCGGATAAGACATGCTTTTGATCGTTACTCACACTTGCGTGTGGCTCCAACGATGACGTGTACAGCTGCCCATAGAACCTCTCAATCTCACTCAAAATCTCAGGTGTCCGGAAACGATGCTGCTACACTCGGTCTTCAGCTTTGACAGTTGGCTCTTCCTGGCAGACAGATCTCTGGCAAAGATTGAGCCTTGGTTCCGCCTCGATCGCCTCATGCATTTGGAGATCTGTCTGTTTAGTTGCCTGTATGCTGTCAAATCTGTTGAAGACTGCAGCATCATTTCCGCCTAACAGCCTGAGGTTAAGAGTGTGATCGGAGAATTTTGTGTTTTTGGGTCGGGTCTTGCAGAACTTAGCTCCGACCGCATGGACAGTTTCCACGAGCTTGTTTTTATATCGTCCAATACATTTCAGTCTTCTAGGCACTGAAAACGGTTTTGTAACTCGAGCTGAAAGCTCTTCGACTTTGGATTAGAGCCCGAGGCGGAACGTTGACTTCATTAGACGAGACCTCTCCAACTTAACGTTTAGGTTCAGTGTGCCTCTAACCATTCGGTGATCGCTACCAGTTTTCACCCTCGCGACCACTGAGACATCACTGAACACTTCTCGTCTGGTCGTCATAATGAAGTCAATCTTATGTTTTGTCGAATCGTCGAGGCTTGATCCACTTCCTGTGGGGCCGCTTCTGGAAGAAAGAGTTCATCATAAAGAGTGCCTCTTTCTCCATGAAGTCGCCCAGCTGCTGGCTCCTTGGGTTCCGTTGCCCTATTCCGAATTTCCCTACCTTCAGCTCACCGTTCTCTCTTGTGCCTTGTTTTGCGTTGAAGTCTCCATTAACACCGTATAGTGGGTTTTGGAGGAATGCATGGCTTTAGAGATATCCTCATACATTTCTTCCACCTCCTCATCGGGATGTGCCGAGGTTTGTGCGTAAACCGGTATAACCTTCAACGAATAGCGTTTGGTGATTCTGAGTATAAGGTACGCAACCCTCGTCGACACACTCACAATCTTTACAACGTTGTTAACGAGAGACTTGTTGACGATAAATCCGACACCTCCTTGGGGCAGATGGTCGCCCGTGCCCGGTAATTGAACAAGTTGCCGGACTCGTGGATTACCGTGTCCTCCCCCTCTCTTCGGACCTCGGATAATCCTATAATATGCCAGCGTAACTTGTCTATCTCTTCTTCCAGCTCTAGGATCTTCTCGTCAGTCCTCAGGGTGCGTGCGTTGTATGTTGCCTCCACCGAGGCAACATACAACGCACGCACCCTGAGGAGGACCTCCACCACTTGAGGTCGGTTGTACAAAATTTTAATTTTATCACTTGCATAAATAATACTAAATTTATTATTAAATTAATTATTAAATATTATTATTAAATATAATTAATTTAATTTTACCACTTGTGTACTTAAATAATATTATAATAATTCTAATTTGTTTGTTCTTAGAAAGTAAAGTTAGAGCCTATATATGTCTCACTACTTGGCACAGGCCTCTCATTCCTGAAAGGATTAAGAAACAATTTAACCACTGCACTGCTGCAATGTAAGGTTACAGAATTAAAATGATTTTTAAACATTATTATGAGGCTAAATTTAATAATCAATTGGTATGTGTTAATATTTATATTCATCACCATCATCATCTTTTTACGTGGTAGAGCCATGCTACAGCTATATTAGTGGTATATTTGTAGCAAGAATGGGTATGCTCGACCGGGGAAAGACCACGCTCTCACAAAATATCAACGTAAAATAGCGCTGCTGTGTTTCGTATGGTGAGTATAGAGAACCGGAGACTCTTTTTACTGGAAACAAGGCATTCACACATAGTCCTCACGGGTGACAACGCATTTGCATTTTAATTCGTAATCGAGGGTAGATGTAGATGTCTATGAACAACAACAATCACTTACCATCAGGTAGACTGTGTGCTCGTTTGTCACCCTTATCCTATAAAAAAATCATCATCAGAATTTAAAAGTCCCCTAGTGATATGGACATATCCACTTGTGGGGCTTGTCAGGCGGATCGACGATTGCACTACCAGAAGTCTCGCAACTTTAACGCTGCTTCCCGTCGCCGGTCTATATATTTAATCTAATATTTTAATCTGTCTATCGGAAGCCATAAGATTTATCTAGTCTTTCCCATAGTCGTCTTTTACGTTATACGACACTTACGGGAAGAAATGGCGTGATGGATTCCGTGTATCGCGGCGTAAGAGAATATTTATAATTATCTTCTAAACAGTAGTTAATAAACAAGATGAAATTTGTCACATCAGTGGCCGTATAAAGTAAATAGGGTTGTCACCTTTTTTTTAAATATAGTATTTTTCCAAAAGCTATAGCTCTCACCACACTACCAAAGGTTAGCTGCAGAGTATGCCTTTTCGGCATTAAGTTCGCCTTTGTACCAATTAATGTTAGTTTGTTTGAGTGCAATAAAGAATTTTCTATCTATCTACTTTTGGGAAATTCAGGAAAAAAGTACACATTTATTTTTAATCTTTATGCATTTTTCCCTATATATTTGTTATTGCTCTTCGATTTGGCATCAAGGTTGATGACATTTAAAATAATTATAGAAATTTGAGCAATTTAGATTCATATTAAAATAAATTAACAATTCATTTTTAATTAAATTTATTATCTATTTCTTTCTTCTTTCCATTTAACATTCATGACGGAAAAAACTAATTTCCGTAAAACTTACTTGTTCCAGACTTCCAGTCACAGTTAATATAAAAAATCGCGACAGTTGAATTAGGGGAAAAATATAGTATTTTTCGTTCTATTTTATTTTTCTATAATATATTAGTACAATTTACTGAAATATAGTACGATACTATATATTATAGTACGGGTGGCAACCCTAAATCTAATGTATAATTTAGCTGTGGTGCAACTATGTTAGTACAAGTTTGTCAATGTGCAATTTATGTATATAAAATGCCTCCAATATACAGTAGAAAATCTAAATATATAATATTTTGATTTAAACATTTCAAATAAGTTCCACCTAACTAGTTACAAGTAATCCAATCACTGTTGGTTTAAGGGGCACTTTCATGTTTCCAAATATTAGTATCAGTTACTATAAATAAAAAGGTTAGCTTTCCAACTCTGTGATCAGTCATTCAAGTTCATTGACTGCAAACTTTGCGGCTGTCCCAAATCAATACACAGTAAGGGGCTGCTAGCGTTTTTACAGGAGGGCGAAATAACGTTTTTTTACAAGCTAAACAAAATTATAAAATTTCTTGCCAAAATAACTGTTGTGTAAGATAAGATTATAGACTACATTTACGTCTCTACATAGTATTAAAACAAATTCGCTTCCCGCCGCCTGTACGCTTAGATCTTTTAAACTACGTAACGGATTTTGATGCGGTTTTCATGAATAGACAGAATGATTCAAGAGGAAGATGTATGACACATATAAACCTTCCTCTTGAATCATTAGCAATCATTTAACATATTTATACAAATAAATAAAATTGAAGTGTCTGTTTGTAATGTTAAAATAACAGCTTTTTATTAAATGCATATGAAAGTATATACGGTACTAATAACAAAAAAACAATTTTTAACATTTTTGTCAGTCTGTTTGTTCCGGCTAATCTCCGAAACGGCTGTACCGATTTTGACTGGCAGATAGCTGATGTTATAAGGAGTAACTTAGGATACTTTTATTTTAGAAAAAGAATAAGGGTTCCGTGCAAAAAAAATAAAACCCTTGAAATCGTAGTAAATTCCACGCGGACGAAGTCGCGAGGGACAGCTAGTATATTATATAATTCTTCTGTCCGTGTGTATGTGACTGAACTCCTAAACGGGTGGACCGATTTTGATGAAATTTTGTGTGTGATTAAGTTGATTAAAGAATGGTTTAGATTCACAATTGAACCCGGTACGTGGCGTTGTTGTCGAGATCCAGAATCAACCCTGCGAAGCCGGGGCGGATCGCTAGTGTACATACTACTGTAAATGTTATATTATGTGTTTTATAAATGTTACTAACTTTGAAGTGGTTTTTAAGACCTATTGACTCGTGAAAGAAGACCAAATCAAAATACAGTATGACACTTTTCTAGGTTTTTGAATTGGTTACTATACTGACGACTTTAATCAAATTTACCAATTATGAACCAAGCAAATAACTAATAAATCGAATTTTGTCAATCTCCTCCTTTTGATGTTTTGACGCCACTGGGTACATCCTTGGTGCTTGTCCAAATAGGTACATTAGATTTTCATTAGCAAAAGCTTCTGAATTCGGTTCTTTAACTTTTGATGCACTTGGTCTTAGCAGTGGCTTCAGAAGCTATTTTATGGAAATTATTTTATTATTTTTAGTTTTTGAAAGTCGGTTTTTACTTTTTAAAGCTTAATAATTTGACCCTTGTGGGTGGACAAAGCAATATATCAGGTAACAACTAGAATATCGTCTAAATTTTAATAGTTTTTCATATTTATTTGAGGTATATATAACCCTTGAGGTATAACCTTCTTAATAAAAAAAGAATCATTAAAATCAGTTCACAACTGACGAAGATATCGTGTTACATACAATACAAAAAATTACCTTTACCGATTGAGAACCGGAGAACCTTTAATGAAGTCGTTTAATAAAATCTAAAGGAGTTGTGGCTAAATACTCAGACGCTTCTCAATATTAAGATGCCGTTAAGTCTCGTGGTGTCACAGTCACGTTGACTTTGACGACACGAGACAGCACGAGACTTAACGGCGTCTTAAAGTTGCGTAGCGTTTGAATATTTGGGCATTAGAGGGTCATTGAATGATTTTCTGTGCAGCATGTACCGCAAGCATTTTACAAATCTTACCTGAACAATTGAGTTCAGTTGAAAACTTATTAACTCGCAAAGAGTATTAAAAATCACTATGTTTAGCTCGCGGTGCCCCCTCCTTTTTATTGGCATAGTGAGTCTTGAGTTCTAAGCTCTACAATCTTTTTTCGACCGAGCTTGCAATTCTTGCAAATCTTTGAAATATTCAAAATCGAAAATTGATTGATTGCGAGTAATTTTTTTTCGACATTGACATATACCCAATCTGCACTCATATGTGTGTGTCTTGCATGTCTTTTTGGCATTTGGCCGCTGATTCAGCGTTCATTTTATTATTCATAAGTTCATCAGGTACCTATAAGTTATTTATCGTTGTAACTGGATATATTTTTCTTATATATGCATATATATATAATATTTGATTGTCAACACATACTTCGCTTTTGGGCGTGAAAAGTGAAATTTTTAAGTCATACATAGTCTTTCTAGTTAACACACCATAATCAAAACTCAGGTTTTAACAATAAAATCTGAATACATATGTTCGACAGTTCAATGATGTAGTAATTACAGAAGTTACGATACGAGATTTGGTTTAATTGACCAATAAACTAAATCTCGTATCGTCTTCACTACGATCATCAACTGTGGCATGAGATCTTAATGCAGTTTCCAATATTTTATTTACTTCTGCACATCATTCAGCTTTAAGTAATATTAAATTGAGCCAATGGGTTTATAATAATTCGAACGAAAAAAACGCCGAATATGCGAAAAATTTTCTGCGCAAAAATACAAATGTCACGTTTAATACTGCCCGTGTTAATCAAAGCATCAAAGCCCGTAGAAAAATCATATTAGGTACCTATCATTTATTTATTCTGTGCTATCATGACAACAATATTATCATCACTACATAACAATACGTAACGCCGTCAAATCCTGATTGCCAAAAGCTGATTTTTTTTCCTCCAACTTAAATTTGTAAAATTTTGTCTCAAATGTAGACTTGTAGAAACTTTACTGTGTAATGTGTAGTTAGCGCAATTGTAAAACAACACACACAGCAAGTGACACTTTCTAATTCAAAACATCAAATATATTATGTTCTTGACTGTGTTTTGAATTGGTAACGGTACCTTGCCAGGTTCTTGAGTTGGGAATCACGGTTATGATGGCGTACTTACTGCGCTAAGTGCTAACTAATGTCGTTATTTAGGAACTATATCTTAGGTATTTAAAAAAAGTGCTTTTGCATAATGTGGAGGGAGAATAACTACGTTAGTGGTATGGTGTAATAAACTCGATTTTGAAAAGAATGTCCCTTACTGTGTTTTGATTGGGGACAGCCGATATATGATTAATGTTTTAAAAAAGACATATTATAATGTGTGACTACTGACTACACATTCGTTTATTATTAATATAGCTTTTTCAAATGTACAAGGTTAAATTGTTATTGTGACAATATTTATAAACAGCTAATCAAAGTTCTAAGAAATACAAAGAGGTAATTAATTAAAAGAAAACTTAAATGGGTGAAGTGTTATTCCGCAATGTGATACTTAATGTAAGAAATTTTCCTCAAAACTTGTTTGAAAACAAATAATAATTTATTAATGTACAGTTTAAATACACAGCTTTTCATTAATTACTTCCAATACTTGTTCATTTTCACAATTTAACACTTTGTAATTCCTTTGTCTACATGTGTTAATGTTGAGAGATCTAATGAAATACCTTAGCGATTTCTTATTATTGAAAAATAATTGAATTATTTATAAAAATATACGGACTTCAAGTAAAGTTAAAAAAAAATTGGAGATATTACGTCAAATACAATAAAAGAATATTCATTATGATTATTGACATTTTTTTTGTCGTAGGTGAAATGAAGAGTATCTTTTAGTAAAAATAATATTAATATATAACTCTTGATGTAAATATTTCTTGCCTTGCAGACATAATTTATATATATTAGGATTCAAATAAACATCAAACATTGAAAACATATTGTCAATGTCACCGGCTCACAGGTAAATATACGTTTAACACAGGGTCATGATCGAGTATCTTCATGCTAAAATGCTTGTTTAAGATAAAACTGCGATAAGTACCTATTTAACGAAATAAAACATAACCATCTACTCGCTTATATCGTAAGACGCAAAACGAAAGTAAACTCCTTTAACACGTGAGATTAATTGCGTAAAAATAAGTATTAATTAAAGTAAAAATAAGTAAGTATACTAAAATGTATGCTTATTTTTACTTTAATTAATACTTATTTTTACTTAACGTGGTAGAGCCACGCTGCAGCTATATTATCGTTGTAGCACGAATTCTCACAGAATACCAGCGTAAAATAGCAGCTTAATGCTGAGAACCGGAGACCCCTTTTACTGGAAACGAGACATTCCATCTTAGTCTTCAGAGGTGACAACGTATCTGCATTTTGATTCTTAATCGAAGATAAATGTAGATGTCTATGAGCCACAGCATCCACTTACCATTAGGTGGACTGTGTGCTCGTTTGTCATACCTACTATATTATGTAATGTAATTTAGTTGTTTCTGTATCGTGTTAAGTAGCTCCTTTTTACACTCGTGGTTTTAGATCATCATCCTCATCACTACAGCCTGTAAAATCCACCTCTGTAATAACACCTTCCCAATAACATAGCCCTCCCCCATAAATTACCTCATATTTGTCACAGGCTTTTGCAATAGTTGTCACGCTTGAGAAGCGGTTTGACAACCGTAGTTTTTTAGGGTTCCGTACCCGAAGGGTAACCAACAGGACCCTATTACTAAGCCTATGATCCGGCAATAGGCAGACAGTTGAAATTTTCACAAAATATGTATTTCTGTTGCCGCTATAACAGCAAATAATAAAAATAAAAATAAATTAAAAATCGTGTGTCTTGGCGGTGTAAGGATATCCACTGTATCGTCCCAAGAGTGTCGTAAGAGGTGACAGAGGGACACAAACCAGGAGGTGGCAGCAGCGTCTCTCTAATAACAACTAAATAATTAAAAGCTGCGTTTGCCAACCCGCCTGCAAAGCGTAGCAACTATGGCAAATATCTCCCCTATGAGGCAATCTATGGGGAGTCCTTTGTTCAGCATTGGACTTATGTCGGGCTGTAACGGTGTCGTAACGGGCGGCTACAGGAAAAACCAAAAAAAATCGTATATATATTGCAGATATAAGTTACTCGAACCGACAACAGGGAATTAGTGTCAAAAGTGCGAGACATCTAGTACTGCGATGTCGCAAAATAAGAGTTGTAAAACAGACATTGTGCGCCTATGCGCGACGACTATGCGGACATAAATGACAATACTTATTAATTCTGCCTTATTACTCTATAAAAATAGGCTAACTGGGCCGTGAAGAAAGGCATATTTTTTACGATAAAGTGTAGAATTGCTCGCATCGCTAGTAATTTGCTAACGCTTTATCAGGTATCGATTACAAATTAACTCAATCCGTATATTTACGTCGTGGTAATTCAGTCAAGGTGCTGGGATAAGCTCAGGCAAATAGGCCATCTACATAAATCCCTTTATACACATTAAGCTATTTAACATATATTTTCTTCAAAGCGGCGGTGTAACTTAGTGATTAGCGTAGTAGATCGCTCAGCGGACTCTAGGTTAAAATTTCAGCCGTAATTGATATTTGCAAATGAAATAATTCTTAAGGTAGTCGTACATTTGTCAGCAACAAACCACAGTCTAAGAACATAACCATATCGTTGGCGCCGCATGTGCCTTGTTAGTACAATACCTTTGCGGATTTTATAGAAATAATTCTAAACTGAGGTGCGTGTGATGCTGATATGCGATCACCTTTACATTTCTACTCTAGACCCTTTGTTATTTAAATGGTAAAAAGTTATCATCAGATTCTTAAGTATTTTTTAATCAAACCAGACTTTTTATGTATAAGTTCCTTGATTTATCGGAAGCTTCAAAACCAATAATGTTTTTGAAGTGAAAACTTTACAATTGTTGTGATTTGAAACTCAATGAAACGAAAAAGCGACACTAAAACAAACATACTAGTTTAAGAGCCAGTGAGCGGCAGACTTACGGTATTTCAATAAGCTTCACGTTTTTTTACAGTTAATCCCCTATACCTGAGGTACATGAAATGGGGACTCTTTAGTTTGACCGGCGGTCGATATAGACGCTGAGGTGTTAAAGGTAAAAATTACCAAAAACGTGATATAAGTCTGCCGCTTTGACATCTTGAAATATTCAATAAAAGTTACTGATAAATAACATTGACAGACACCTATGGCGGTCGCAAGGTCATGGCAGACAGTTTGACAAGTACAATTTTTCTTTATAATTTACGTTATTTCAATAAAGCTGCAATTTATATATGTTGTTGATAATATTATTTGACATATATGTTTTGTATGGTAGACATATATTGAGGTTCTATCACCCAGGCAGACAATAAACTTCAGTGACGTCCATAAGCGCGTACAATAGCACTCGCTCTAATCCAGCCAGATGTCAAAGCGGCAGACTTATATCACGTTTTTTTGTAATTTTTTTGGTAATTTCCCTTTCTTTTACTGAATTGTTTATTAATGTAACCATCATTTGCAACTCGGCCGCCGACGACGAGTATGACTTGATCATCGGCGTACAAAAGGCATTTGACGGTTAACTCACCCATTCTTAACCCGCATTCTTCAACTTTCAAATTTTCCAAACAACTGTCCATAAATAGGTTGAACAGCCACGGGGAAGCCACATAGCCCTGTCTGACCCCTTTATGGATGCCAAACCAGTCCGAGTAGGCCCCGTTGATCCTGACACAAGCACTGGAGTCCCTATACAGAGACTTCAATGCCTGTATCAACACAGCGCTCAACCCAAATGAGTTCAGTGTTTTCCATAACACATTTATGTCCACTCTGTCATAAGCCTTTTCCAAGTCCACGAACGCACAAAAAACCTTTTGGTTTTTGGCCAAAACTTCTCCGCGATCATGCGCATAGAAAGACCTGATCCGTACATCCCATTCCTTTCTAAATCCCTTGCACATCCCAAATTTTTCCATCAGTATCTTTCATAACTCTTTCAATTAGTACCTTAGCATACAGTTTTCCCACAATGCTGAGAAGGCTGATACCACGGTAGTTTTACAGTCCTACTGCGATCCTTTTCCTTTATATTGTGGGACTATCACGGCTTTGCACTAGTCTCCCGGCACCCGCTTAAGTTCTCAACACAAATTAAACAAGATGTACAGCAGGTCTGCCACCACTCACTCTCCAGCCCTTAGCATCTCGAGTGATACTCTATCATATCCGGCTGCCTTACCTGCTTTCATACTTTTCATTGCTTTCATTATTTCATCTATACTTATCTCTCTATCTCTTTCCTCTTCTTTCGGAATTTCTATTTCATTTAATTCAAACGTCTCATCACTCATAAACACGCTTTCAAAGTATTCCTTCCATCTCCTTAAACTCGACACTTCGTCATTCAGAATACAGCCATTCTGGTCTCGTATAGTATTCATTCTAGGCTGTTTTGAATGTCCCCTGGCAGTTCTTACGAGTTTCCAGAACATTTTAATATTTGCCTGGAAGTTATCCGATATTCTTCTATCATTCTTATCCGTTCTTTCTTGCTTTTTCCTTTCAACTACTTTTTACTTTCTTATTTAGATGTCTAAAGACTGCCTTTTTCTTTCAATATCATCATTCATACCGCTAGAATGACTAGCCTTGGTTGCTAATAAATCTAGCCATGCTCTCTTTGCTTCAACTTCCATCCGTACCTCATTATCCCACCATAAAGTGCTATTTTTCCTTTCATTCGTTCTCTTAGTTATACCACATACTTCGGTAGCTGCATCCACCAAACCTTTCTTGACATTATACCACACAATCTCCAAGTCTAAATCATTCATACACAATTCATCCATACCACTTATATTTTCTCTCAGTCTACATTTGAACTTCTCTTCACCTTCATCTTGTAACCTCTCTGTTCTTATACGCTGTAACGCAGTGGTAGACACAGATGTCCGATGCCGCCAACGTCTGAATAGACCATTAATTCGGCATAAGACCAAGTAATGATCCGTCCCTACGTTGGACCCCAGTAAACCCTTGTATCTACCACTGCGCTCCTCATTTTTCATCCACAATTATGAAATCTATCATGCTTCTATCACCACCTCTTTCCCATGTATACATGTGAATCTTCTTATGACGAAAGAAAGTGTTCTTCACATAAAGATTCTTTTCCACATACGGTGAGGAGGCTTTCACCATTCTCATTAATACTTTCATCACCAAACTTTCCCAATATCCTTTCATAACCAAGCCTCTTCACGCCAACCCTTCCATTAAAATCTCCTAATATAACAATATTTTCATTACCCTTGCATTTCATTAGCATCATCCTTACAATCTCCCAAAACTGCTCTCGATATAAGTGGGCTTAGACATGTCTGGGGCGTACACCCTAGCACAAACAACTTCTTTAAGCCCACTTTCATTCGTATCCATAGCAGCCTTGGCTTCCACATTCATACTCTTTCACACAATGACCCATTCTATCTGAAAGGATGATACCAACTCCTGGCATGCCCGCTCGGTCTCGTCTACACCAGACCAGTACGCGGTATACATGCCATGTGTAGTGGCATCCTTTCCTTCCGTTTCGTCTCATTTACACATAACACATCTATTCCTCTATCATACATCATATCGCATACTTCATCCATCTTATCATTCATTGCTCCACATACATTCAGCGTAGCCAGACGGGCTTCCGCAATCCACTTTTCGCCTCCGGGAGACAGAACGTGACGGGTGGCGGTTTTCCTCCCGGAGATTCTTCGCACCCTGCCCCATTAAAGGCGCCGGGAACTCAGGGCCACTTCTTTTTTTGTGCCTCATGGTGCGAAAGTAGAGGTGGTATTTTTGCCGTTACCACACGGCGAGGAGCCAAGTCTGTTCTTTCGGCTTTGTCGCATGTTTGCACCACCCGGGACACGTGTGGGTGGGCCTAGGATTAGTGGTCAAAGCCTACGGACGCGAGCGACTCATCCCAATGGGGATGAGTCGCTCGCGTCCGTAGGTAGCTTTAATTTTAGTAAATTTTAAAATATAAAGTATCTAAATGAAATTACAAATCAACCATCGTCCCCCTAAACCGCGCCAACGCCTCCCATTTTTTTCTGGGCCCCTTAACGCCCCCCTCTAGGTCTCCAACAAGGGGGCGTTATCGCCCACTTTGAGAAAGACTGCCCTAGACGAAGGTTTATCGACCAAATTGGCGAAATATTGAAAATGGGTCAGATTAGGAGTACTCTTAACCGATGAGCATGTATGCGTAGATAAATGGATGTAAAGGAGGCGAGAGAGGTGTTTAATTTCATTTGAAGGTTTCACTTCTACCGCGTGTGAACTGCGCACATGTTTTTTTAAGCCGTCAAAGGTGGAAAATAGGGGATGAAGTTTTTACTGTAACTATTTATTACTAATTGCTGGCTTCGCTAGGCATACAAAAACCTACCACAATCAGAAACAAGTCGCCGTAGCCGAAAATATATATTTTTGCTAAATAATAGCCCTTACCGTTGCCTATGTATGTCACTTTGAGCTTGTGATATTGCTAGTCCACTTGATAAAAAATTAAAATTTTAATAAAAGCAAAACTAAAATAAATAATTTTAAGCAAAAAGCTTCCGAATTCGGGAGCTTTAATTCTTCGATACGCACCGACTTCAGAAGCTATTACGTGGAAATCATTTTGTTATCTTTAACCCCGACGTAAACAGAGGGGTGTTAATGTTAAACATATGTCTGCTGTGGCATCGTAGCTCCCAAACGGATGAACCGATTTAGGTTTAGTTTTTTTTTGTTTGAAATGTGACTTGATCGAGAGTGTTCTTAGCTATGATTCAAGAAAACTTTTTAGCCGTTTGAAGATCATCAGCTCTTTTTGTTTTTAAATTTTAAATTTAAGTTATTAGTTTTAAAGTTGGTTATTCATTTTTATTAAAAGTTTAATTTTTATTACCATTGCTAGTAAAATTTCTAATATTGTATTTCATTTAACCAATTTAAGTAACTTAATAAAGCTTACTATGTTTAGAGTGGTTAACGAAAGTAATCGGATGGCGACTGTACCCTTAACCTTTTATCTGGTAACGAGACAATCCATCTTTGTATTCGGGGATGACAGGATAAGTGACAACGCATCTGCATTTTGATTCTTATCGGGGATGTAATTGTCTACGGACCACAGGATCCACTTACTATCAGCTGGACAATGTGCTCGTTTGTTAGCCCCTAAAAAAACTACGTACACATTTCTCTTATATGTCCTGCCCCTTTTACAGTTTCTGAAAGAAATCTAGTATAGTTAATCTATTTCACAATGAAGTTTTGACTTTGATTGTTGTTTGCCGTGCACGTACACATTGTGTTAGTGTGCCTCGGGAGCGCTCCCGATATCTAGAGACAAAATCTCAAAGTTTTCGATCATGATAACAAAATATATTAATCTTAATACGAAATACGAGTACAATGCCCAATACAATGTATTTTTAACGTCCGTGTTTTTTATGCTGTCAAGTATAATAAAAAAAAAATTGTGTTTTTTTTTTAAATTATTTAATAGGCTTTCAAATTCTCACCTTTGCCTTTATCCCTGGGGCTTCCTGTAAATTTACGTTATATTTAAAACAAAAGTCCAGCAATATAGCCACCTATTATTAAAAACTACGCTTTCACATAAGACTTAGTTTTTTATAAAACTGAGATGATAAACGAACTTACACTCCGATACTGCAGTCTATGGACACCTGCAACGAACTTCAGATAAAGAGGGCTACAGCTGTGTTATTTTCTGAAGATTAAGATGTCTAGTCGCCAAAAGTCGACTAGTCGCCAAACAGCATTAGGTACACAGCGGTGTACCTACTGCTGTTTGGCGACTACCATCTATTATCAAGTACAATCGTAGTCAAGCACTAAATTATAATTCAAAAAAGTGGTGTTTCTTTATTTATATTTTTGAAGTCTAGGTAAGCATCAGTAGCCTTCTCTTTTTTATGAAGTTTTTGATGGTGTCAATAGAGTAGCTATTCCACTTATCGTCAATGTATATAGAACTTATTATCAGTTTAATGTTATAAAAAAGTAACGTGTAATCAAAATAAAAATAGTTCTCTTTTAGGCGCCAATGACCTTATACTTCACAATTCTATGACTCATGTATTGATAACGCTCGTTCTAATTCCAAATATACTCATCTTTTATGCTATAACAAAAATACGATGTTTTCCTATTAGTCATGATTCCCTGGTTATCGCACGGAGGAGCTAACTTTTGTTAGAATAAGGAATTGATGAACACTGATTTTGTTTGTAAAATTAAATTAAATGTTACTTTGTATGTATTGTCCGTTTGTTCATCGTGCATTGAAAACATTGTTTCCGTCACTTAACGGTAAATTATTTCACTTCTTTATATAATTTATATCCGTGAGATGTCACTGCCACGGATAGATGACGGTATTACCGATCTCGACGGTGTCAGATGCAAAATATCAATACTGGCAATGGCGAGTAGCAGTCTAAGATGTGAGACGTGCACATGGTAGCCCAGTCCTACCCATCTTCTGAATACCAGTGCAAGCTGCACTTGTACTGCTAGTATTGGATACGCGGATGCCAAAGATTTTATGGGTTAAAGTACCCAGACCAGTGACGAGAAGTAGTATCATAGGTGCGAAATATGTGGTACTGCGAATGTCGACCTTTCTGCCAAGCGTGACGATAGGCAAATTCTCCCTGCAATAAATATGTTTAAAAAAGTCCCGCTGGGTTTCTTGTAGAGATGGGCCGAATATGGATTTCACCGAATACGAATATTCGGCCGAAAGATCGGTAAAACTTTTACCGAACCGAATATTCGGCCGAACATTATTCGGCAGGATCCCCTCGGTACCAGTTCATGTTGAAACATGTTTACGTAAAGCGCGTGGGATTAGCGCCGGACCCTGTCCCTCGCTCCCCCGCCGAGCAAATTGCCGGCACGTGCTATGTTTTGACTGTTTTTGTGAGAAAAAAAGTGTTTCTTTGTGTTATTCTTAGTGAAAATTGATAATTATATGATAAAAATGAGTGGCAGGAGGAGATCTACTATTTGGACTTACTTTAGAGAAACTGACGACCAAAGTAAAGTGAAATGTACTATTTGCGAAAAAATACTTTCGCGGGGTGGCAGCTACAGGAAAGATTCATCCTCGGCTTTGAGCAATCATTTAAAATTGAAACACACACTGCGGAATTTTTTGGTCTGGAAAAACCTGTGCATCAGGTAGGCTCAAATATACAAAATATTGAAACGACACTGCATGAATCTGAAGTTGCACAGGTAACCCAACCCTCTACCAGAGGTGCTCAATCTACAAATACTAAAACCTGTCCAACCACTCAAACTACACTAGAAGATTCATTTATTACCAAATGGCGAATCGACGACACCAGATCACTTCCAATTACGAATTCAATTGCTGAAATGATAGCAATAGATAACCAGCCAATTTCTATAGTCGAAGATAAAGGCTTTAATCGGCTCATGCAGTTGGTAAAGCCCAAATACCAAATATCGAGCCGAAAATATATAGTGAAACAGTGATTCCACAACAAAATTATTCGATGATAATGATCGGCTATTTAGCCGAATATTCGGCCGAATACGAATATTCGGTAAAGCTGGCGAAATGAAACGAATACCGAATATGAAATGAATATTCGGCCCATCTCTAGTTTCTTGCTGGTTCTTCCCAGGACAGAAGGTATTTTCCGAACCAGTGGTAAATAAAAAATGACTTTCAATAAGTATTATGTAATAATCTATATTGAATAAAAATTATTCTATTCTATTCTAATGGGAGAGGTCCATGTCTAGTGGACTTTTTGCAAGCGGATTGGTGATCGCAGTGCCAGAAAGTGTCACACCTTCGATGTTGTTACCCATCGTCAATCTAGAGATTTTGTGTATGTTTTAAATACGAAGACCTCAAGATTTGGAGTTTTCACTAAGTCGCCTACGTCACCCATGGGATGAGATGGAGTGCTGGAATATTATGATGCTACCACAACCTTCACAGCCAATACTCCACCGCCGAAAAATACCTCCTCCATAGATTGCCTTTTATATTTGCCATAGTTGCCACGAGTGGCAGGCGAGTGGGCAGCCGCAATTTTTAATTTTTTAGTTGTTATTAGGTAGATGCTGCTGCCCATCTCTTGGTTTCGCTCTGTCGCCTCTTACGACACCCACGGGACGATATGGGGTAGTTCCACTTCATGCTAGGTTGTGCACACTAAGATTACATTTATAACGTCAGTTATATACCTGATTATGTTATTGGTCTTTACAACAAGATTGTATATGGTAGGCCCGCTGCAGCTATATTATGGTTGTAGCACGAATGTGTCGGCTTGACCGGGGTAGTATTAAGCTGTTATTTTACGCTGGTATTCTGTAACAGCGTCGCCTCACAGAATACCAGCGTAAAATAGAAGTTTATGCTGCTGTATTTCGTACGGTGAGTGTAGAGAACCGGAGACCCTTTTCACTTCAAACGAGGCATTCCATCTTAGTCCTCAGCGGTGACAACGCATATTCATTTTGATTGGGCGACATCATCCACTTGTCATTAGGTGGACTGTGTGCTCGTTTGTCATTTTTATTCTATAAAAAACGGTTTTTACTCTGTTCATATATTTATGAATAGAGTAAAAACCGTTTTTTATTCTGTTCATATAAAAAACGGTTTTTACTGTGTCATATTAGTCATCACTTTAAAGCCGTTGCCAATTAAAGAATAACCTCTTATTTAGTCGAATAAGAGGTTAATATAATATTGTTTTGAACGTGGGAATGAATACGTGCATACAATGTTATCATTCAAACGAGAGAACTGATGAATGGAAGACTGTCTACAGGGCATTCATTCGGGTGGTGCTGTATCATTAGGATACAATATGAAGTATTATGTACGCAGTTGATCACAATGAAATATGGAAGTTGCCGGCGACATTCAATGATGGCGATATGATGTTAACGCTCATTATATTAGGTAATACTATTTGCACACTTATTTACTACTAACATGCACCAGCGGCTAGTGTGTACAACTGTACGTACCGCAACTACTTAGTGAGTGCGACCCTGGTGCCGCAAACCATCATTGGCTACTATTCTTATAAAAAAAAAAAAAAAAAAAAAATTCTTTATTTTCAAAAAAGTCTTATAACAAGATTTATCGAGTTTTCCTTGTTGTCATAGACACTTGTGTTGGGAATAACTCTTCTACTTCCTACGGTTTGCTCAAAAGACTATTAAACTATATTATATCTAGAAGCTTACAATTATAGAAATGTGGGTGGAAAATTAGTTAGTGTGTATATATTTAGTGTGTGTGTGTGTGTGTGTGTGTGTATGTGTGTGTGTGTGTGTGTGTGTGTGCGTGCGTGCGTGTGTGTGTCTGTGTGTGTGTGCGTGCGTGTGTGCATGTGTGTGTCAGTCACCTGCAAGCCCTACGGATGAGGTTCCTTGGGATCGGTATGGGTGTTCCGCATACAGGTACCGACATTAAGTTTAACCAGGTTTTAATTTATTCTTATGAAAAGTTTTCGACATCTTCATAACTAAGTGAGTCCAACCATTCTTTTAAAGTTTTCTTGCAAGTGTAAGATGACATAGGGTATATTTTAAGTAATTTATTTACTTTGTTGTATATATGGACGGACTGACAACTATATTGTCTTCTAGCGAAAGCAGTACGTACAGCAGCAGTGACAGGGCAACAACATCCTTCTCTTTTATGACTTAGGTCGACATAAGGCAATGATTTGTGGCACGTTAAGATGAGATTCAGAACGTAGAGTTTTCGTACTGTGGTAGGTCACTCATTCTATATAGTGTGTCAGTGGAAAACGATAAGGTTTGGAGTAGATGACTTTGATAAGTGATCTCTGAGCTCTTTTCAGGAGTGGGAGTTTTGTCAGCCTCCCCAGATCGAGATACAGTATGTGAGCACAGATTGGGCCAGGGCTACATAGATTCGGTTTTAAGTTTGTTGCACATGACCTGCCGTAGTGATTTGAATACCCATATGAGTTTCCTAATGCGGTTAGTTAATAGTTCCAAATGTGAGTGCCAGTTAAGTCGTTGGTCCAACATTATACCTAGGTATTTAGTTTGGCTGACTTTATCAATAGTAGGGCAGTCGCAAATCATGTTTCAGGGTTTGAGCAAGTGTGGATTTTATGGCAAAGTGATGGTCAGGTTGGGATTTGTTAGAAGGAGTGAAGCAGATGTAGTTTGTTTTTGGGTGTTCAAGGTGAAGGTTATCTCTAAGCCAATTAGATACGATGATTAAACCCTTTCAGTACCTGCTTGGACAGTATTCCAGGTGCTACCAGTAAAACAAAGCAGTGTCGTCCGCGTAGGAGTATATCCTGCCCCGACATCTCGTAGATTACATAGATCATTTATGTATATTAAAAGAGAGTCGGGCCCAGGACACCACTGCAGGACACCAAAACTAGGCGTGGCTTTATCACTATGTAAATTATTTATTTTACTTGCTGAGTTCTGTCCTGTAGGTAACTTTTAAAAGCATTAGTGGAGTATCCTAATACCTATGCTTTGTAGCCTGTGTAAAAGAATAGGCACAGAGACGGTGTCGAAGGCCTTTTTAAATCCAAAAGACTGTAAGGCATTTGCTGCCATTGTCTACTTCACCAACTATAGTAGAAGTGAGATCAAGAATCGCATCTTGAGTTGAAAGACCCTTTCTAAAACCATATTGGGAATTTGATAATAATTTATATTTATTTAGGAAATCAACTAATCTATTGTTAAGCAACTTTTCAATTATTTTGGAGATGGAGGTAAGGACAGAGATAGGCCTATAATTGTTTACATCCTGTCTGTCTCCACTCTTATGCACAGGGGTTATCATAGACCTCTTTAAGACGCTGGGGAATACACCAGTACTAAAGCAAAGGTTTGCGAGGTTACGTATGTACGGTACAACAAAGGCTCTAGCATGCTTTAGAAAGCCAGTGCTGATACCATCCCATCCAGGTGAGCTCCCAGAGTCGAGACTCATCAAGATGCTCTCGACTTCTTTGTCGTCAGTGTTTAGCAGGACGAAGGATGAGGGCTGTGTATAGTTAGAGATAGGAGCTACTAGTACCCGACTCTAGTACCTAAGTTTGTAGTAATTATTCCAGCTAGGTTATTGCCTATACAAGCAAAATAGTTATTAATATAGTTAACCGAATCTAGTGGTAGGGTTTAAGTTAATTAGGCTACATTATTAGTCTTGGGTGGTTTGTACCGAGTTATCTCATTTACTGTATTCCAGAATTTACGGGGTTATTAGCAGATTTATTAATAAGTTTGCCATAATGCTGTCGTTTAAGTTTTTGATGAGATTGGAACAGTAATTTCGAAAACGTTTGTAAGTTATTATTAAAATTGTATTATGGGGGTCCTTTTCTACCTTTGTTGCAAGTACTTTGCCTTATGCACTCAGAGCTCCGGGAGTTATCCAGGGTTTTAATATCTTTTATTGTTAGAAAAGTAGGATAGTTTAGAATTATGTTGGATAGCTGACTTAATTATATTAATAAAAGTGTTGGCAAATTCTTCAGGCTATTTGGCAATTCTGAAAAGGGATACTTGTCGATATGAGAGTATTATATGCCCCATCAAAATCTGTAGTTAGTTTAGACTTAGTTGGAGCTTTGTGGGTGGATGTTTTATATAACTGAAGCAACACAAGATTGTGGTCTGTGGTCAAAGGTCGTCGAAATTTTATAGATACTAGCCATGTTTTGCGTTACAACAAATAGATTATTACGAAAGGAACCCAACCAATGGTAAATTAGATCTTCTATATTACATTTGATTGAGTGTTATTTGCATGCAGTCTAGTTCCTGGTTAGTGAGCTGACTATCCATTAAAAAAGAGGAAATACAAAGTAAATCATTGCAGAGGTTATTACATAGGTGAGTAGTGATAAGTTTGTTAGAAACACTTGCAAGTATACACGAGAATAGGTAGGATTCATCAATGAGAGTATGTTGTTTACATTGTAGTCTGTAAGAGTGATGGTTGTTGTGGTGTGTTTTGTGTTTGTACTGTTGATGTGGTTTTATGTAAATGTGTATATTGAATTTGTGAGGTGAGCGTGGTGTTGTACATAGGTGTGTTTGGTTGTTGTAGTTTGTTTGCAGTTTTAAAACCATAGGTATAAGTGTGTAAATGAAAATTACGCTAACAGTAGATGTAAGGTTTACAGCAGTTATCTTACCAAAATAAGATAATAATATGTATAATGAATGAAGCAGAAGTTACTATTGAGATGTTTGAATATAGTAACTTTTGTTGAAGTTGGTGCACCTGTGCCTCGCTCTGGATGCATATAATTTTGGACGTATCATCTTTTCTCACAAAACTCTTCCAAACGCAGTCCAGCAGAATTTATACCCATTGATTGGCGAGATCTCGAGACAGGAAGAAAAGTCAGCACCTTAGCGGTGAGCTGCTCTGATACATAAACAGGTGTCTCTCGTTCGTAGTAAAACCTAGTGTTTTGCTTGTAATTTGCACTTGTTTTGGTGTAAAATTCTTAGTCTTTTAGTAGTTCAGATTTCATGATCGTGGATCCTAGTTCCAATATTATGGAATTTTTCTCCCTGTCATTACGTGGCCTTATTCTGAAAATATCCTTAATATCCTGCGCACAAATCAAGGTTGACATTTTCGATAGGCAAGTTACCATACTCATTAAATCATCCCTGTTTTCAGAGGGTTTACGAGGAACATTTTTAACTCTAGACTAGCTTTGCGTGACGTCCTTTGGAGATTCAATTTTGTCTTCAAGTATATTTATGTATTCGCGATCCTTCTTTACTTGAGTTTCCAGTTTATCAATTTTCTTTTGAATTCCTCATTTTGCAGAGTTAACAAAGACACACATGTTCAATATTTGAAGTGGTTTGTTGGAGGACTTAAGCGTGTTTGTGATTTCTGCGCGAGCAGGTCTGCTTATTTCTCGTTATCTTCGTCCTACGAGTGGACGTTCCGTTCACACTGAAGCGGCTATCGTCGCGCCGGACACTTATGTTAGCCTAGTACGCGAAGCGGAATAGAATATTTATTTATTTACTGTTTAAAAATTTAAATACAGGTTTTCTAGTGAACACGGTCGCTCAGTACGACATCCGAGAGGGAAGAGGACAAGTCCGGAGGTAAGGTCTAATCATAACTAACAAAACGAGCCCAAACTCGGCACACCTAGTTCAACTCGTCCAGGAGTTCAAATAGTAGTCACCAAAGTACACCATCAGGTCTGTCCATCAATCCCAGAGGTTAGGTCTCACCATAACTAACAAAACGAGCCCAAACTTGGCACACCTAGTTCTACTCGTACAGGAGTTCCAGTAATAGTCACCGAAGTACATCATCAGGTCTCTCCATCAAGTCCGGAGGTAAGGTCTAATCATAACTAACAAAACGACAACACAACAAAACTCGGCACATCTAGTTCTACTCGTCTGGGAGTTCCAGTAGCAGTCACCGATGTACACTTTCAGATCACTCCATAAAGTCCAAGATGATTAGGCATTTATATTTATATATAAATCCCACTTACTTTTAGCGAAACAAAATATTATAATAAAAATGTGTGATTATAAAAATGATAATATTATTTTACCCTGTCAAGTACCTATGTATCAAATTCGAATATTTTGTGTATGTACAGCGATCTTTTTCAGGTGCTGCAATCAGGCAGGCGATACAGTATCCACTCACGACGGCGGCCGAGCGCGGACTGTGGTTTCATCGAAATTTTTGTACAACAAATCAAAACAGGCACCAAAAATAAAATAACCCTTATTGCAATCAATTATGATTCATCCGTATTTGCAAAATATGTGAAAAATAAGCATCAGTTTTATTTTTACGACTATTTGTGACATTTTGATAAAAAGTAAACACCACTATTTTTTATTGAATATGTCTGCCTACGTATAGTATTTTTAGAAATCTTAATATATGTTGATAATAGAACAAAAATGTACCTAAACATGAGCCGGTATCGTTAATTTTGTAGAAAATGACTAGGGAAGATCGTTTTTACAATATAAAAAACAATTATTTTCAACAAAAAAGTTACTACCATTTGAAGATTTGGTTTTGTTTGATTTGGTTTAGTTTTGTCACAAAATGTACCGAAAAACAGCATAATTTTGCCCGATTTGCAAACGCACCCTTATGTCTTTGCCACGGATCAATGAGGCAGTCACTATGAAGAAGGCCATGTGAAAACGGACTAGGTCATATCATTGCATCACAATAGAGGGCGGGGGGCCACGGGCCGTATGTCCTACTTTAGGATAATGCGCATGCTAAAGAAGAGTTGAAAAAAACAAACAATCACGAAGTATTGCGTACCTTTGTATCTAAGATAGCTAGGAAAATACATAGAAAAGTGCAAGTGTAAGCAAAATTTTACTGCGTTTTATTCTTGAAACTTGACAAACTATGTGGACAATAATTATCGCCGCGATAGTTATACTTTCTCCCACTAGATGGTCACACTCAACGTCAAAATATGCAATGTTGTAGAACTATTTCTGCCTAATGCCAGGCCTCTGTCACTCTTGTTACCTGCGTAAAATAATTACCTACAATCGCGAGGCGCCCCCGGGATAGAACGCAGTCGGGGGTAGCGCGTTCTTGGCGATTGAAGCTGTTTACGTAAAGTTTTTTGTAAATACTTGTTGAAATACTCGTCGAAATAGTTTTTGTTCAGTGTTTAGTATATTTAATTGTTGATAAAATAGTTGTAAAAGTTTTAATGTAATTTAAGAATAATATATAATATGTATATTACCTATCTATTTGATAAAAATTATAATGGCAAAACGTCGTTCCTACTATAATTGTTGCGTGGATGGATGCTTAATGAGCAAACAAAAGGATTCAGATATATTATCATTTTTTAAGTTACCTAAGGATAATGAAAGGTGAATTGGTATATTTCTTTTTTGGTTAGATAGGTACTTATAGCGAAAAAAGGATTAAGTAATATTTTAACTACAGAAGTAATACCTAAGTACTTTATTATAAAAGTTAGTTGAAATTTACTTCACAATCCAAGTACCTACCTACTGAGACAACGCATCTGTAGCTTTCTATTTTTAAAGTTGGTTTCAAATGTCTTACGAACAGGTGGACTATTTCCTCGTTTGGCACTTGAATGTTATAAAAAATTAACCCGTATGATTAAAAAATACTTTTTATTGTTGTGTTATATCACTATCACTATAGCCATCACTAGCTCACCGCTGAACATAGACCTCTCCCTTAGATTGCCAAAAAGTACGGTCCTGAGCCATCTGCATCCATGGGTCGCACAAAACTGCCCTGGCCAGTACGAGGCTGCCACTCGAAAACCATTCTACCTCATCGGTTGTCAGTTTTTCGTGCAATATAACCGGCCCATTAAATTTGCTCGGGTTTCGCCGAGCCTGACCTAGTTTTAAAGGTTGCTAAAGTCGCGCGGGCGGATCTATCGTAACAATTATTGGCTAAAGTTGGAAATTAAGTTTATTCCTAGCTATTCTCGTAGCTAAATTTGCTGTTCTTTAAGCTAGGTTTAATTGGTCAAATAGGTTAAATGAAACTAACTTCCCCATAGACTGCTTCGTAAGGGATTTATGCCATAGTTGCCTGCCACGCTTGGCAAGCGAGTTGGCAACTTCAATATTTTATTAACCCCAGACGAAAAAAAGGGGTGTCATATGTTTAACGTGTGTATCTGTCTTTTTTACGTTTTTTTTTTAATTTTATATAATTTATTTTCTAGTTGTTATTAGGAAGACGCTGTTGCACAATTAGTGTTAATAACACAGAATACTTAAATAAATAATATGGTTGTTGCACGAATGGGTCGGCTCGACCGGGGTGGTGAGTGTACCTTTTTACTGGAAACGAGGCACTCCATCTTAGTCCTCAGGGCTGACAACGCATCTGCATTTTGATTCTTAATCGAGGATAAATGTAGATGTCTATGGGCCACAGCATCCACTTACCATCAGGTGGACTGTATGCTCGTTTGTCACCCTTTGTCTATAAAAAAAAAATAGTACGAGGTAGTAAGATACACAATTTTAGTTTTGAACACAGATCTTAGCTTATTAAGTTTCTCATGTTTATTTTTTGAATTTTCTTGAAGTAGCGCCTGATTCTATTAATTATATCAAGATTTTTTTATAATCGTCATCATAACAGTCTATCAAAGTCCACTGCTAAACATATTCTCCCACAGATTGCCTCCTTTAAGGGGATATATTTGCCACAGTTCCAACACTTGGCAGGCGGGTTGTGATTGTGGTAAAATCGAATGGCACTAGCGCATACAGCTAAATAAAAAGCGGACTTGTTCGCGTCGCTATTTCACGTCTAGATAGTGGCAACAACGTACCACCTAAACTGCTTCACTGTGGTACCTCTTTGTCGGAGATCCGCGTCACTCACTAGGAGGTTCTTAAAATCTTGCAGGGTGAACACGCTTGTTTCGCCTCTCATTTAGCACTAGAATAGTGCCCAAATCCTGGAAGCTGCCCATATTAGATAGTGGCAACAACGTACCACCTAAACTGCTTCACTGTGGTACCTCTTTGTCGGAGATCCGCGTCACTCACTAGGAGGTTCTTAAAATCTTGCAGGGTGAACACGCTTGTTTCGACTCTCATTTAGCACTAGAATAGTGCCCAAATCCTGGAAGCTGCCCAATATGGGCAGCTTCCAGGATTTGCAGCCTCAGTCTACAAAAGGCAGCCGTAGCCGTACTGGCCCTGCTTACTACCCGACCAATCTCAATTACCTACCTCCATACTCTGCAAGATTATGGAGCGTGTATTGAACACCCACCTTATGGTACATGGTATGATACTAAGTACGCATGTCTCGGAATGAATGATAAATGTTTTATTTCCATTCACTGATGATAAACAAAACTTTAACTTAAACTTAGCTACGAAATGAGAACATGATCATGACGTCATCCATTTTTAAACAATGCATTCTCAAATAAATAAAGTTGAAGTGTCTGCTTGTAATATCGAAATAACTGGCTCCTATTTACCTCCTGGGGTTACTTGTATACTATTCTAATTTTTGTTTGTCTGTCCGGGCTAATCTTCGGAATAGCTGAACCGTTTATGATTAAATTTCACGAATAGGTAGAGTGCAATACCAAGAGTGATCTAGGCTATATTTTATTCGAAAATATGCAAGATTGTTTTTGTGAAAAGGAAAAACTAATACTCGTATAATTAAGTAATGGTTTTTGAAGACTATCTCACAAAATATAAAATATATAAAGTTACGAAAAAGTTACTAACAAAAACTTCTATGAAAGTTTTGATGCAAAATCGAATTTTAACATATTTTTTTTTACTTGAACACCATTTTATATATTAACAAAACGATCAATGTAAAAGGAAACGGTGATTGTTACACATTTTTACGTGAAGTTAATAGATCTTCAATTTTTATTTAAACCATTTTCCCATTAGCACATAGTTTGCGAGATAATAGCAAAAAAAACTGCAAGTGATCTACGCGGACGAAGTCGTGGGTAAAAGCTAGTTATCGTATAGAAAAGCTTTAATTTTTCAAATTAATTTCTTTTTCTTACCTCCTTTTTTTAGAGAAAAACCTTGTTTTTATTCAACTTCCGAGGTACAGAAAAGGAATGGTGCGTTATAAATTTAAAATTTTCCTTGTATATCCTTGGCACATGAAATCGGTGACGCATTGACTTACGATAAACTATTACGCCATCACAGCGTCGCCTCGGCGCCTGATTGTTGCAGCTATTTACACTAATGAGCAATTCATGTCTAACGTAGTACCTGCGCCCGTGCGTACACATATTATCATAATTTCACCGCACACGTGTATGGTCGAATCGAGCCGTGGTAGCTCAGGGGTTAAGCGTTTACCGGCCAATTTCATAAGGCAGGCCAAGTACAAACAAACTAAAATTGTTGCTTGCAATTTTAAGTTCTGATTTACCACGTGCTTGACGGTAAAGGGAAACAGTGAAGTACGTGACTAGGTCATAAGGCATACACGCACTGGAACAACGATATGAGAGATCTGTGCTCAGGAGTGAATATGATATGAACTTTTTTATGTAAAAGTAAATCTCTATCAGCCCCTAACGGTCCACCGCTGGGTATTTTTGCTTATTGCTGATAGTACGTCTTTAATTGTTAAACTAAAACGGCAGTAAATTCATTATGACGATGTAAATAATGTTCTACATTGGTTTAGCGCCAACAACTTGCTTATAAACGCCAATAAAACAAAATGTGGTAGAGCCATGCTGCAGCTATATTAATAGTATAGTTGTAGCATGAATGGGTCGGCTCGACCGGGGAAGGACCACGCTCTCACAGAATACCAGCGTAAAATAGCAGCTTAATGCTGCTGTGTTTCGTATGGTGAGTGTAGAGAACCGGAAACCCTTTTTACTGGAAAAGAGGCATTCTATCTAGTCCTCACGGCTGACAACGCATCTGCATTTAAATTCGCAAACGAAGATAGATGTGGATGTCTATGGGCCACAGCAACCACTTACGATCAGGTGGACTGTGTGCTCGTTTGTCACCCTTATTCTATATAAAAAAAAAAATGTATTAAATTTACAGTACCTAAAATTTAACACATTTGGAAATTAATGTGCTCTTAAAATGAGGAGTTGAGTCTTGTGGATTTCTTGTTTTTCACGGTTTTTCTTGGAATTACCATTGAAGAAGTGAAGCGAAGCTCCAATGGGGCCACTATATCTAAATTAGCAAGCAGACTTAGTTCTGCCACAGATTAGATAATAGTTACTACGGTTCTGCAGCATATGCTGTAAAAAAGATAAGAAGTCTCACCAATGTTGAAACAGCTAGATTAGTTTATTTTAGTTACTTTCATAGCGTAATGTCTAATGGAATTTAGCCATGGGGTAACGCGACTGACATTGAAACCATATTTGTTTTGCACTAGTTTGTGGAACTAAAATTGACATAATATGCCAAAGTCTGTTGTGTTATTTAAATCGTATCTCTGTATTTTGAACTTAAAATTATTTTTAAAATTATTCTTATTATGTAACTAAAAAATTAAAGTATTTTATGTGGTTTGATTATGTTTGATTTTAGTTACATAATAAGAATAATTTTTAGTAATAATGAGTGTGCTTAATATGTAAAACTCGTTACCAAAAGGAAAGTGGGATAACATTCCACAAGTAAATGAATTTACAGCTAATATTAAACAAATTAAAACTATTTGATAATATAGGTACTTAAACATTTGTTACTAATTTTAATATCGTAATTACCAACATGTTTGGCTTTATATTACAGAGTTTTGATAAACAATAAAATTCAATAGGGTTGTCGAGTTCCTTGTCTATAATACTTATCGATGTTCTTTTCTACCCATATCTGTTAACACCCAAAGTCGCCGACAACAGATAATTATCAAATGTTTATTAATTAACAGGTTTCCAACTTAACCTAGACTAAAATTATGGCTAAAAAACACAAAAATTGGGAATTGGCGTCCGAAAGAACATGATTATCTTTGTTCTAAACACTTCACATACGACTGTTTTATTGGACATGATAAAGGCACCCCTTTGAAAAAGTACAGTATACCTCACAATATTTTCTGGTAGTACCAATACCAGTAAGTATAAAAGTATTAGATTATTATTTCGAATGTTTTTTATTTCTTCTCTCCTTGTTTTCCCCCAGACTCAAGGGTCACAGCCAAGTGTAGAAAGGTCGCCTGATGATGACTTTGTGTTTACAAGACGTAAATTTGTTAAATCTGTTTAAATGTGACCAAATTGGTCACATTTAAACAGATTTAACAAATCTTCAATTAAACAATTCCTTATATCAAGGGAATAAATTTATAATGGGACTGCAAAATTATTAATGTCCTTAGTGAGTTTGCGTGAGTTTAGGGGTAGGGGGGGGTGGCTTGGTAACCCATGGTAAACGTAGAGCGACTCACATGGCTGGCCCGAAGTGAAGGGCTGGCTCAAGGCGGCCACTCTGAGTGGGCTTGTCGAGCCCTTGGATGTGTGATAGTGGGCTGCGGCTAAAGGAGAGTCCTCTCTCTATATCGCTGCAACCGAGATGGAGTCGCAAGGGAAGAGGATTGTTGGTATGGCGATGTGCCACTCGACTATCCTCCGCTACTTTGGCGGGGCTGTACCACTGGGTGCTTCCAAATGCTCATTTTTTCCTGGCTCCATGACCTCCACATATCGGGCTCGGGGAGTCCGTTGTGCAGGTGGAGTAAGAGGCCGCGAAGGGCACTGCGCCTTGTGTTCCTAGTGCGACTTATCTGAGATGGAAAAGGGGAAGAGAAGTCCTCAACTAAGAAAGGGTGGGACGCTGGTGGGACCGCGGATGTGTTTGAAAGCGTTTCCGTGGCCCTGCCAATGTGTGGCGAAGGTGGAACCCCATGGTGTTTTAGTAGGTGCGAGTCCGACATAATCCCCGTTCTTGCCCCCGCAATGCAGGTATGCGTAGACATTTTCTCATTTGAAACCCGGAACAAAATCCGTTCTGTAGTTACGAATAAAAACATAGACCAACGCAGCGTCGATCTTGGTTTTATATGAGGTATAAAGCTTGCGTCTAAGACCTATGTATTAATTGATACATTTATTTATTGTATGGCATTATATTAATATGATACATAAATAGAATGGACGTTATGGGTAGGCCTCGGTATAAATTTTTATCGATATATTTTGTCACACTGTCTTATCTCTATTATTACTTCCCGTAATGGACGTTCACTTCTGCTGTCAGCGCCAAAATGGCGAAAATCAAATCGCCTCATTATGTCACGGTGTATAGCCAGTCCATATATAGAGGTCAGTGCTAGGAACAAACATAAGCTTGTGATGCCAGTTATTAGACTCCACAGAATTGGATTCATTTATGGGTATTTGCAAAATCCCAGAAAACGTTCAAAGTTTATCAATCAACAAGTTTAAAAGTTTTTTATTAAAGAAAAATTGTACGAAAAATATTATTAAAATATTAAGGAATACATGAATGAAAATAACTCCTGTGAATGAGGTGATCGCTACCATGCTGGTTCATCTTTTTCGTATAATAAAAGAGGGGACTGATGATAATGATGATGATAGCCATATTTCTTAACTTTACTTTAGTAACGATGTTCAATGTTCATCTGTACGAATATAAGTGTAGCGATGAGTTGTATGAGCTACGTAGTACTATTATTTATTCTGTGTCTAAGCGCCGCGCCGATCGGACAGGTAGAGTTGCCAACCGTACTTTATAATAAAGTATTGTACGTTATTTCTGTTCACTAAAAGTACGAATTATATACAGGCAAATATTTTGCCATGTATTGTAAATTTATATACAAAATTGTGTCATGTTTCATTCCTGTCACTTCAGCGTTATTTACAGAGTTTATTCTTTGATGAATGCTAAGTGATGGGGATGAAAGGAACACAGTATAATCTTAACTTAGACATAGAATATAAAAATATTGTGTGGATAAAAAATAACATGTCAAATAAATAATACTTTATTTTCACTTGTCGTACTTTATTTTTTTAGCTTAGAAAAGTATTATATATATACATATATTTTACATACTCAAAAAAAGGTGACAACCCTACGAACAGGGGTAGCGAGCCCCAGCTTTGACGGCTAGGGATATTATAGGTGATTGCAGTACTAGGCGTTGATGACCTGTAACACTCTCGTCACCAGTTGAAGTATTTTGCATTTGTCCTTTACGAAATACTATAAACCTGCATGACTGAGAAATAAAATGTTTCGAACACATGTGAAGTTTGCAACACGCATTGCGGCAACGCGATGCCATTTTGGAAATAAATAAAAAAAGCCGCCCAAGTGCGAGTCGGACTCGCGCATGAAGGGTTCCGTACCGTCGTAAAACACGTTTCTAGTGGGAGAGCCCCCTATAATTTTTAATTTATTTTTATTATTTGTTTTTATAGCGGCAACAGAAATACACATTCTGTGAAAATTTCAACTGTCTACCTATTACGGATCATAAGATACAGCCCGCTGACAGACAGACGAACGGACGGAGGGACAGCGGAGGCTTAGTAATGGGGTCCCGTTGGTTACCCTTTGGGTACGGAACCCTAAAAAAGGACTATGCACCGCTCGATTGATTGCCACTTGCCACAAGTCTTTTAGGCATTTTAGATACCCTCAGGACAAAATACAGTGACGAAACTCCTTTTATTATCTTTTTCGCTTCCCTCACATGATGCAACTAAAGAAAAATAAAGTATCAAAGTATTTTATTGGTTAAATTTATAGGAACTTCCAAATAATTAAGAAAGTCGTCGCCCATACCTTGAATAACAATTACCTACCTAGATTGCAGGTTTTGAACATGAACTTGAACTGCTATATATGTGCTGCAGTTAAGAAATGGATAATATTGCCGGGAATTTCCAAAACATTTGATATTTAAACAGTGAATGTTCTTAATTACGGATTTTCCTCGAAACATAGGAAATAATAAATACACAAATCAACACCGGAATTCCCTTTAAGAGTAGACAGTACTTATCTGTAACAATTATTATGTCGTCACAATATGCGTCATATTGCGCGATACTAAGTGATGCGTAGTAGCAATAACGCAATACACTTGCTCTCGCACCCCGCTCTGCTCGCACACAGTATAGCCGAGGTTGTCATAATACTTGTCTGAAAGTAAAGACTAAAACGTAGTGATTATATATACTCTTTGGTAAAGGCGGAATGAAATCAATTATATATCCCACCCGCATACACTCATATGTTTACATTTAATATGACATCATCTATCTTTCACTCGTACAGTTCTATTAACATTGTTGTTCAAAGTTATTATAAACATAATTTTTAATGCCTCATTAGTCTAGAGGTCGTATACGTGACTGTTGATCATGATGTCCTGTCGATGGGTTTGAAACCTGGATCGGGAGTCGATTATTGAATTTTTCTGTCAAGACATTGTCAGTAGCAACATGAAGTTATAAGTCGCGGCACGTAAGTCTAGCGCTGAACGAAACGTGGAGGGGATAGCTGCGCATGGGTACTGTTGCGCACGAATTTAATTGCACGAATGCGACTGGAGAGCCAATCAGCGCGTGCGAACGACGCACGCCCGCTCCGCGAACCGCTTACTACCCCATGATGCCTTATTTTCGACTTATGCGCAATAACGGTCACCGCTAGACTTTCGTGCCGCTACTTATAGCATGTTGGCGTTATTTGACCCCCGTGCCTCGGAAAGCACGTTAAGCCGTTTGTCCTGCGCCTGATCTGTCTCCGGTCGCGTCGAATTGTCGTCACAGCGAAATATGAGAGAGGGGGAATAAAGAGTGCATCTGTGTTTGTTGCAACTCGGGCACTATAAAAATATAAAAATTACACTTGTCGTAGAAATGACGAACAATCAACAGTTCACTATTTAATTTTATCAAAAAGATACTTTACATAGCAAGTGTTTTCTCGTAGCGTTATTTTTGCAGTGCACGTGCCACACACCATTCTTTCGCAGCAAAACATGTAGAAAGTTATCAATAAATTTTTGACTGCAAAGGAGGCAAAGGGAGTTATGTAATTATAAAATTCGTTCCACATAAAATTTCTTAACATATTTTGATACTTGTTTCGCTCCAAAATAGATACTTTAAATTTATACTATGTTCTCTTATAACGAATTACGCATACTTCTGCCGCGAGACTGTTATCATTATTTAACAACAAGTTACGTTACGTTACTACGTCTTTACTATTCGGGAGTGCCATAATGTTGACTGGTTAGCGCTGTCTTTTTTTTAATTCTGAAATCTTCTAATTGCTTCTCATTGATCCTTACGAATTTCAAGAAATCGCTTTAATGCCGACAAGTCTTTGTTAACCATTTTAATGATTCGAATCAAAAAACTGTTTTAATGTCGACGACAATAAAACAGTTTCTTGATTGTTTGACACGGCAAAGACGCAACCGTCCATCTTGCAGAGGACTTACCAATAACAACGCGAACAGTTATATATGTTACGGCTAAAAGTTGAAGTGCGGTTACACCTAGTTCTAGCCGGCTAGACCTAGGTGCGGCCAGCAGTAGTTGGTTAAATTTAGGTCTACTGTTAAATTTGTAAAAACACGTATATACGTATCAAGTATTATCAGCGACAGTAGATTATGGTGCGGTTTTTTACCGCAGACATTTATCTAATTTATAAATTATATATGATACACCTAAGTTTAACCAACCGCAATAGGCTGCACCTAGTAGTAGCCGGCTAGAACTAGGTGTAACCGCACTTCGGCTTTTAGCCGTAACATAAACAATTCATGAAAATTTAAATAACCAATAGGCTTTTTATCATATTATTTTACCAAGATTTTGAAATCTGTTAAATTTTATATTGAATATTTATTACCTTGTTTAATAACTTTAGGTAAATATTTTTTTATTAATAATAATATGTATCAATTTGTTTATTAGTTAAATTTTACCTCTAAATTTTTTTTATTGCATCGCTTGTAAAAGGTCACTAACTGATAAATGCCGCTTATTGGGCAAATAAATACTCAAATACTTGATTATATATTTTGTTTAATTTATCTTCTATTTTTGACCGCTATTAACTAATCATATGAAAACAAGTTTTGGTTTAGTCCAACAATTTAAAAGTTTCATAAATTATTTATATTTTTCCAAGCTGACGTCAGAAACAAGAGACAAACGGTCGTGACTTTATAAAGTTGTATTCTATGTAATCCGCGTAATCAAACCTCATAAAATATTTATAGAAATAGAAATTCCTTAGAGTATACAAAATCATAGCTGACTTATGTATACTCTAAGAGAAATTCTCGTTAAAATGTGCACAAGTTTGACTTTAGTGTAATAAATGCATTTTAAATCAAAACTATATTACTTTGAATACCTAAATTAATGCATCCACCAAAAAAAAACTAAGTTTCTTCTTAAACTGTATATTAAGTTTATATGGTTACATCATGTCCACCACATTTAAAGTAGACCGTGTTTATTTTTAGTTGAATCATGTGGGTATTCACAGTTTCAGCCAATTCTTCGGTTTCTTAATGGATTTTAAATATAGAAACCTGGACTTTTCTATTTAAAATCCAATCCAATTCTTCGCCAAGAGTTACAGTTGTAAATTATACTTACTATAAATTCCAGAGACATTACTCAACTAAACTTTAAGTACAATTTCTCGTATGCGTCACACAAAGTCTACTGCTGGATTTGACCCTCTCACTTAAAATAATAATTACGAAATAATCAAACTCGGATATAAATACAATTGGTAATATTTATGTTATAATTGGACGACCACGTGGCCTAGTGTTCAGAGTGTATGGCTACTGCGTCGGGAGCCTTGCGTTCACGTCCCACATTGTGCAAAAAAATTGTAGATTTTCAGGTCAAATAAATAATTTAATTTATTTTTTTATAATACTTCAATATTCATAAGAAAGAACTCCTTTTCATTTTTATTGCCCATTATTGAAGATTTATCTGGACTTGTAGCTAGAGTTAGTAAGAATTAATAAGTGGTGTGTGCATTTTTTATACTACCGGTTACGGCAGCCCCATGAGTGACAGCTTCTACTTGTATAATCGAATGCTGATTCGATATCTATCTGTTTCTAAAAAAAAAGCTTACCATGGTTTTTAATAGAAGTTAGAGACGACAGACGAGCACACAGTCCACTTTATTTTCAGTGAATGCTGTGGCCTACAGACACCCACATTATAACTTCGATTAAGAATCAAAATGTATACAAAAAACAGCAGCGCTATGCTATTGCACGCTGTTATTATGTGCGAGGTTTGTCCTGCTATGATCGAGCCAACGTATTCGTGCTGCAGCGTGGACAATGGTGGTATTGAACATTGGCCTCTCTCTACATTTTTTATTAAATAACTATTGCAAAACTTTTATCTATTAGGATTAATTGTGTCTTATATATGGTAGGGCTCATGTTCTTGTGTTCTGCGGTCCATTCTTCTATATGTCATAGTCTTGATTACATTGTAAACGATTTGTTACAGGTAGTAGAATGCAAAGAGAAGCGCACGGGAATGAAGCGTGCGTTAAAAGTTTTGCACGACAGCGCAAAGGCCAGGCGGGAAGTGGAGCTGCATTGGAGAGCCAGCGGGTGCATACATATCGTGGAAGTAAGTCGTTTATACCTACCGAGTAGCGGCGGTGTAAGAATATACACAACCCCATCCTGTGGGCGTCGTAAGAATCAGGAGATGAGCAGCAGCGTCTTCCTAATAACGACTAAAAATAAAAAAATGCGGTTGCCAACCCACTTGCCAAGCGTGGCAACAGTAGCAAATATCCCCCTATGAGGCAGTCTATGGGGGAGGCCTATGTTCAGTTGTGGACTTTAATAGGCTGAAGCGGTAACTGTAACAGCTTGACTACAATCCCACCTGGTGGTAAGTGGTGATGAAGCCCTAGATGATGAATCGCACTGTCTTAGCGTAACAAAAGCCTATTCAGTCTAAGTCAGACAGACGCTTTGTTGTTAACGAAAGTTATAAGCGTGTTCTACACCGTAAACACTTCTCCGCTGGACATGGGCCTCTCCTATAGCAGGATTTGAGGGGTGATAAATTTCCTATGGCTACCACCACATGGCCATTAGATATTATTTTATCAGTATTAGTTTTATCATTATTCTTATCAGAAAAGTTTTCTTCATATTTTATTTAATTTACAGAGATACTCAATAAATTAAGGTCGCTAAAACAAAAAATGCCTGATAATATTTATGACTGTTAATCAGGCATCTAAAAATTATAAAGAAAAAAAGCTTTGCGTTTTCTTCAAATATCAAATACACTTAATCACATAATTTTTCATAAAGTAAAACCATATTTCATTTCTAAAAAATCAAATAGCTAGACAAAATATTTCACTTCTTTTGATCTATAAATATAAATGGTTTCTTACAAAATATTTTTCAATCATTTCTTATTATTGTGCAATCACTTAAGGCGACACCGTGAGAAAATGCACCTCCTTTCATCGAATAATATAGGATTATGACACGACTAACGAAACTGAAATTTTGATATAGGTAAAGTTTTTGGTGTTTTGATATAGTAAGTTGTAGCACGAATGGGTCAGCTCGACCGGGAAGGACCACGCTCTCACAGAATACCAGCGTAAAATGGCAGCTTGACACTGCTGTGTTTCGTATGGTGAGTGTAGAGAACCGGAGACCCATTTTACTGGAAAAGAGGCATTCCATCTTAGTCCTCACGGGTGACGACGCATCTGCATTTTGATTCTTTATTGAGGATAAATGTGATGTCTATGGGTCACAGCAACCACTTACCATCAGGTGGACTGTGTGCTCGTTTGTCACCCTATCCTATAAAAAAAAAAAAAAACGATTGTATAATTTTGACTCGATCATAATTATTTGCGAAAACACCTCTAAAAATCACTATAGTTGAAATTACAACGAAATTACTTAATCTATATGCTTCGGAATCACTCAAATACATTCATAACATCAATATTCGTAATTTCCTTGCTCATTATTTTCATTACTTAAATCAATAATTTTTTAAATATTTTAAGATTCTAAGGGATTTCTAAGCGGTCTTAATCGTCGCGGGCGCTACGCAATTTTAGACCTTATGACGACGTTTTTTAAGTTTTTATAGAAATTATGTACTAACTCGGATTCAGACGCGATAGCCCGCTTAAACGGTTTTCGATGTGTCGTCTTAAAGGTATCTTTTAAGTACTTTACACACTACGACCAGAAACTCGCTGAACGATTGTTGCACACAATGTTTAGCGTAATTAGCGTTTGTTATGTGGTAACATTTCATAAATTTCTTGGCATCTACGTTGTTTTTTTAATATAGAATAAGGGCGACAACCAAGCACGTAGTCCAGCCGATGATAATTGGATGTTGTGGCCAATAGACATCTACATCTACCCTCGATTAATAATCTAAATGCGTTGCGTTGCGATGCGTTGTCGCCACTGAGGACTAAGATAAAATGCCTCGTTACCAGTAAAACAGGGGTCTGATTCTTTACATCTCATACGAAACACAGCAGCATTGTTCTGCTTTTTCACGCTGGTATTCTGTAAGAGCGTGGCCCTAACCCTGTACAACTGACCCATTTGTGCTGCAGTTATACAGGGTTATTTTTCAAAGAGTAGCCAAATTTTAAACTTAAGTTTAAATATATAAATAATAATATACCGTTATTGCAGTTTTGTAAATACGAGTAAATAAGCTTCTACTTTTATTTGAAACTAGCTGGTACCCGATGCGTTGCTGCTGCAGAAGAAATAATTTTGGAAATATCATTTTAAATTTGGAAGAATTAAATTGTTTAATTAGAAATTATAATGATGATTTGTCGGTACAATACGCGCGCCACCTGCTATAAGTTAATTGTACAATGCCTATAATCTTTGCGCAAGTGCAAGCCATAAGTTGACAAAGTTTTACCGCAATCTGACGAACGGTATGGCAGCGTATAAAATATGAACAAACAAAAATTTATTTTTATATTTTAGATTATCCCAAATTGAATGTGATTTATGGGCAACAACGTTTTTGCCTACCGATCGACCCTTACGAATGTGTGCGTGCGCAGTAAACTAAAATCAGTTAAAATAATGCATTACCACGCATTTTGAATTTCAAAGATAAAAAGGACAGTATGTTTGAGATTTTTTTATAAATTTTTCTTCACCATTTACCTATATTACTTATTCTGAACCTTCTCTGCAAATTTTCGGTTATTGCAAAATAACCCTGTATACATATATGTATAGTTGTCACGTAAACCACGTAAGATGACGTTGATGATCTTCGTTTCTCTTACAAAACTAAAATGACAAACGAATTAGGCCACTTGATGCTAAATCAGTGACTGCAGTCCACGGTCGCCTGCAGTCAACTTCAAACAAAAAAAGCTACAGATGCGTTGTCACCTCTGAGGACTTAGATGGAATGCCTCAAAGCTTATAATTATACTGGCTCTCTATGCCTTTAGACCGGAACTCCCCAGTACTCCAAGTATTACCCAGTAATTCGTTCGTGAGTATGATCGATTACAAAATCCAATCAATAAAATCTATTTTGCCTGTCTCTGTCGATTGTCGTTTGTTCGAGCTGTATGGTCAGCCCAGTGCCACTTCAGCGTACTGATCCTTTGGCCTACTTCAGTAACCCTAATTCTACTGCATATATCTTCATTTATACTCAAGTCGGTATTCAATTTTACACAATTTTGGAGCCTAAGAATCTTGCAATAGATTTCGAAACTAAAAATACATTAAATTATCCAAAATTAAACGTTTAATGAAAAGTAAAACCCGTCTTCAAAAATTTAAAAGTTTAAAATATTTCCACATTAAAGCTTCTGAAATCGGTGCTACGACATAGTGTATCGGGAAGTAAAGTGCAATGTAGGGAACTATGATGTTGCTAAATATAAAGGTTCGTAAATTTGCATTCGGTATTTATTGAGCCGATTGTGTGGTTTATAAGAGAGTTAGTACTTCTCTGTACTTGAACATGGCAAAACCAAATTTAAATTATTTACGTGTTTCTTGATTGCAGGGTTTTGTTTCTTGAGTGTGTTCTGACTTCTGATAAATTTATATTGAAATATTTCTAATATTTACGCGCATTTTACACTTTAAATAATATAAACTTTATGGATTGTTTAGGCACCTATACAATAAATAATTTTCGTTTGAGTTGTAAAAATTAAAACTATTCAAAAGCATAACCTTTTGTAAAAAAAATATACTATTTTCACATAAAATTTAGATTCTAATCCGTAGGTTGATGAATTTGAGGTGAATTTCCTTGCTTGGTCAGAAAGGTCTTGTGTTTGTGAGATCGCAAAATAATACAATTTGCTCTGTTTGCTCTATTTTTGCAATGATCTTACGGATTGTCTTGTTTGTTGAGCGATTATCTGTAAACGAATCAAGTATGAGGTTAAAAAAATTACCTATATACTTAACCCTTTCCCTGTCCCATGAATCATAATATGTAAATTTCAATTCTTTAACTATTGTATTTATATCGCGGACAGGGAAACTGTTGAACTAATACGTGATTTCAATTAGTACGGTACTAAGAAAATACTCCTATCTCCACACCTTCTTAAATTCGCGGACTGTTCGACCTTCGTTCGAACTTAATTCTCTCTTGGCTTCTTGAGAAAAAAAAATAAGAGAAGGCCACCACAGTAAGTCGCTTATAGGCTATTACTTTTCTCTTTTAAATATTTCTATAGAAGCATAATTAATCTCCTATTGGCTGTGCTCCAAAAAGGGTCAAATGTATTTTTGTTTTGATTGATCTTGTACCCTAATAGAGCAGTTACACTTTTCTATAATTCTTATTAAATACTAAAGAGAGAAAGGTAAAATTAATTGTGATGTCCCTGGGTTATTTGCAATGCCTTATGAACAAATACTCAAACGTTACTCAATTTTAAGATGTCGTTAAGTTTCGTGGTCTCACAGTCACTTTGACTTAAAGTGATAGAGACAGCACGATACTTAACGGCATCTTAAAATTGAGTAGCGTTTGAGTATTTCGCCATTAGTCTCTCTACTGACATTGCCTTATAATTGTCATTCTTTTCGTATGAGGTTTTACATCGAATATCAGTAGGTCGGAAAGAGTGAATCACTCAGCATTTACGCTTGTTTATTGTGACGGTATTAAAATACATCCTACGCATTTTACGACTTGCTTATAAAACCACGAGATGGCGTTGTGATTGCATGGAACCATATACACATGTCCATATTGTTACGCTTTTGTAAAGTTAGTTAAAAGTTACTGTGTATATAGGCTGCTACCGCGGGGCACAGGCCTCCTTTTATTTCTGAAAAGGTTTAAGGGCAAAGAAATGTTCGCCGTGCTACCACAATGCGTGCTGGCGAACTTCACATTTCTTCGAAATATTTTTTTCTTATTTTTCAGACTTGCACGATGTTTTCCTTCACCGCCGAGCACGTGGTAAATCAGCACTTAAAATTGCAATTAACAATTTCATTGTTGCCGGCGGAGATCGAACCCGGGTTGCTCGCGTACTGTGAAACTAAATTTACAGCGAGCGCTTAGCCCCTGAGCTACCACGCTATTTAAATTCATAGGGAAATAAATAAAGCATTGATAGGTTTTTAAGTCATATATTTAAATAGAAAACATGAGACGTACTTTGTTTTTTGCCGAAGATTCCATTGCGTTGCAGGAAGCGATTACGTAATTTACCTATCAGTGCTAATTCTAAACTTTTTGCACACGTGTTGTTTGTTACAAAGAAACCGCACTTACATACATCCATACTACATTCAACACTCATACTTTTCTCATTTAAACTGCTTCATTTTATATACTATAAAGAGGAAAAGCGTGTTTATAGATGGTACAAATGGACGTATTAAGTATCTCTGGAACTAAATAATATGTGATGTGTAGTTTTGCTATATTTGACGACCGCGATCTAGACCTAATCCAGGGCTTCACTACAATTACACCTGGTAGTAAGTAGTAATAAAGCCCTAGATAGCGCACTTAACAAAAGCCCATTCACTCTTGCCTTAAAGACACCCAGATTTTACTCGGATGAAATAACAGAGGAAATAATTATTATGCCAGTGGTTGTGGCGTAAGAGGATCACCCCATTGCGACACGTGAAGGCACGTAAGTGCGACTATACGAAATGTCAGAAAATCTAGCAACAGAAAAATATGGCTTCCGATATATGGCCGTTATACCATCTCGTTTACGCCAGACGCTATACCCATATCTGTGACGGCGAGCAGCGTCAAAAGTGCGAGATGTCTGCTACTACTGCTATTATCAATACGTCTGTCAAGCGGACAAGTCCTTCCACAGTTCACCTGATGGTAAGTGGCTACTGCATTTCATGGACACATCCAGCCAACTTGAAACAAGGAAGGCTTGTGTTTTCACCTCGAAGGTCTGAGAGTTCTGGCTAGAGAGCCAGTACTTTCAGACCTTTCAGACCGGAACACAGCAGTGCTAGCAGTGCTATTAAGCGGCAGAAACAGGTAAAAAGCTGGTCCCTACCCAGACGGACGCGGGGACTTTGCACAAAATGATCTATCTATACGTTACACGATATAAAGCATGTAGAGCACGGTGGTATCGAGGATAGATTTAGATATACATCGGGCCACATCATCCACTTATCAGATGGGTGTGAATTAGTTGGTTGATTTGATATTGAGTTGTTTAAATGTGCAACGGCCCTTACACGATCACGTGATAAAAGATTCTTACTCATAAACACCGACGTAAAAAACGAACTTAATATTATATCTACTGAAAATGTGTGCAGCATCCTAGGTCCCTCAATTTTGTTTGTCATACACGAGATACAGGCACACAAATGACAATCGCGCCGATTGTCGAACCTTGATGTATTTGTATGCGTGTACCAGATTATAGGATCTAGGGTGCTTCACAAATTTTCAGTGTAACATGACGTCTGTATTCTTTTATAAATCCGTGCTTGTAAATTCTATAATTTTATTATTTTTAATTAACTCACTTGTCTTCAGATTATAGACGTATATGACAATACATACGGAGGAAAGAGATGTCTGCTGGTGGTGATGGAATGTATGGACGGCGGCGAACTCTTCCAGAGAATACAAGACAACAGAGAAGGAGCTTTTACAGAGCGACAGGCCGCTGAGGTAAGCGCATATGTACATTTCTTAAAATGTTGTTATCAATAATATTAGGGGTTAAATTATCAAAATTTAATTGAATTATCTACATTCATTATCTATATCTGCCATATGATCACCGTTCTTTTTATTTGTGCGAGCAGCTGTGTATGTCTAGAAAGACCATTATCACTGCGACCTATAAGATCTATTGTGATCGCTGCTATGGCTATAGTTCACTGCTAAACCCTATGTTTTCAATGATTAGAAATTGCTTAGCTGTGAGCAATTTCACATCTTCTGGGCGGAGTAGATAGTTTCCCAGATGAGTGTTACGTTTGCGCATTAAGGGTCCACAATCAGTTAGGATGTGCAGAGGCGTTCCTTCCGTCGTCAGAACATCCTTTAGTTGCTTAGTCCCAGGATGGACATGTGCTTTTTTAGACAACAGTGTCCAGTCAGGACTCTTGCCATGGCTTCTGAAGCGAATTTCCGATCATAAGCCTGGATTAAGGTTTTAGAATGTTTTAAGCCTGGTGTATCAGACTACATCTTAAGTGATTTATTGTGGTAAAGAGTTTCAAGGGTCAATCGGGATAGGCTTTTTGAGATTTCACAAAATGTCTCTGGTCCAAATTGTGTACTCTTTGAGCCCTCCCGTGCGAGCTTGTTGGTAAGTTCATTGCCTACAATACCCGCATCACCCGGAACCCATCTTAAAACGACCCTGTTGTTACACCCTAGGGCTTTTAGACGGTTCACGCAGTCTCCAACTAGCTTCGAGTTCACTAAGTTTGATCTGCGCGCTAGCAGTGCCGCTTGACTATCAGAGTTTACATAGATAATATGGTTTACGTAGTGTTTTTGCAGGATGATTTCCATAGACTGAAGTATGGCGAGCTTGGAAGATAGAGGTGAATTTACCCAAATGCATACTAAGTTTGAATTTGGGGCGTTCTCCATAAATTCCAAAGCCTACGTCGAGGCCAATTTTTGACCCATCGGTAATACCATATAAGGCTACCGATCTCACAGATAACCTGTCCGTTTAGCGAGTCTTCTCTGGACGGTTCCACTATGTACTTTCTATTAAAAGTGTATAGTGGACGCATGATATCTGAGATCATGCATAAGATCGATGTTTCCTTAATTGAGTCGGGCATAGATCTCAATCTATAGGAAAGGAAGCTCAGACCGCCCTGGGCGTTAATTCTATACAAACTAGTCCTCGCCCCCTTGTCTAAATAAGTATTAAGGGGCGTTAGGCATAGAAGGGCATTAAGAGACGCTCCAGGCGATCATCGCAGTTGCCATTAAACAGGCAGTCAGTCCTTTGTAGACTATTTAGTCTGTCTGCAGTCGTCTTTAGGTTGATCTTATTACACCAAACAATGGAGGCGTAAGTAAAAATCGGCCTCACTATGCTGCTGTACAGCCATAGGATCATACTGGGACGCAAGCCCCAGTTGTTCCCAACCATACGACTGCACGTACCTAAAGCAATTTTAGCCTTATGACATACGTTGCTAAGGTGAGAGTTCCACGTTAGTTTTTGGTCGATTGTTATGCCCGAATACTTAACTTCAGTGGAGAATGGTACTTCTTCACCATTTAGCTTCGGTGTGACTAATTTGTCCAACCGTCTATTTTTGGTAAAGGGTATTAAAACAGTTTTATCAGCATTAACTGATAAACTGTTATTAAACACCAGTTATTTATGGTGTTTAGGGCTCTTTGTATGATTTATGATAGAGTACTTTGGAAAAAGTCCCTCGCAATGACCACAAGGTCATCAGCATAACCCAGTGTGTCAATGCGAAGGTCTGCCATCTTGTACAATAATTGGTCAACCGAAAGAGTCCAAAGAAGGGGTGACAATACACCTCCTTGTGAACAGCCTCTTTTAGTTGCAACCTCAATCGAAGTTTGAAACAGCGCTATTTTTGCCTTTCTATTTGAGAGCATCGACTTCACCCACCTGGTGGTCGTGGGGTCAACATTTTTAGATGTCAAGCCCCCAATCAGCAGTGATGTGGGACTACTGTCGAAGGCGCCCTAAATATCTAGAAAGGCACAAAGAGCTATTACTTTATATTATTCCTCCAGCGCTTTTTCGACCCTGTCAATAACATTGATCAGGGCTGTTTCCGTAGATTTGCCTCTGCGGTAAGCATGCTGGTTGTGATGTAGGGGTCTCATAGCTACATCCCTAATATATCTATATATAACCTTTTCCAATGTCTTGAGAAGAAAGGAAGATAGGCTTATAGGTCTAAAGGAATTTGGTGAGGCGTAGTCCTTTTTACCAGCCTTAGGTATAAATAGAACTTTGACGATTGTCCATCGTTCTGGAATATATCCCCATGCAAAACTTGCTTAGAAGATTTTCACTAGATAAGGAAGAAGGATATCGATACCCCTCTGTAGTTGGATGGGAATTATTCCATCCTCCCCGCTTGTTTTATATGGTATAAAGGAGTCAACAGCCCACTGCACCAGGTTTGGCCTTATTATCTTTGCAGCCAACCAGTCCTTATTACAAGGCCTTCGTAGGGCTCTGAAAGAGTTCGAGGCAAAAGTCTTGTTTGACCCTGAGAAATGGGTTGACGCTAGTAACTCTAATGTTTCTGTTTTACTAGTGGTGAAGTTACCATCAGGCTTTTTAAGAAGCCCGATGAGATTTTATGAGCCGAAGCCCGCTTTCGATAGCATTTTGTGTAGTCTTGCACTGCGAGGCAAAGACTCAACTTCCTCGCATAGCTTCCCCTACGAAGCTCTCTTAGCTTTCCTAATTACTTTATTATATTTAGTTAGATTAAGGCTATACTATAAATATCTGACTTTTTAGTTTTTTTGGCCCTATTGAAGAGTTTCCTGGTCTTTTCCCTAAGCTCCTTCAGCTTAGTGTTACACCAAGGAATTTTTCGTGTTGAGGTCTTGCTTTTGACGGGACAACTGCCCTCGAAGGCTTTATGAATACCTCCGGTTACAGTCTCCATCGCTAACTTGTCCATGGGCTACAGCATCCACTTACCATTAGGTGGACTGTGTGCTCGTTTGTTACCCTTATTCTATATTTAAAAAAAACCTTCAATCGTTTTGATGCTTTTAGGAAACGTTTCCAAATTCCTCCTTAGCCTGTCTCTATAGACATCCCAGGAGGTCGCTTTTGGATCCCTAAAAGCAACAGTTCGTCGTTGCAGTACTCTGGAACAGCTAAGAGTTCAATGTTTTTATTGTAAATTATACAAGCTCTGGGTCTACTGCCTTTAGTATTGACTAAGATCTTACCAGCAGCCAATAATCCCAGAACTTGACCGTTAGTCACCCAAGGCTCTTGTATGAGGGCGAGGTCAATGTTGTCCAACTTCCACCACGGCAGAAGCAGCTGCTGCGTGGTGAAGTTAGGGTTAGCCATTTATAGGCCAGGGGTCGTTTTCGACTGCTGAGGACAAAGAAGTCCTTTACTGGCGCTCTCGACCCCTACCACACCTTTCCCTCTGCCGCTCCCACCTCCCTTTCCCTGGCCGACACCAGCGGAGGCCGTCGACCCGAGGCGAGATCAGCGCCTTGGGTCTCAGTCATTTTGATGATCAGATTGGAGTTGGGGCGGTTCAGGATCCATTACCGCGTCAGAGCCGCCCCTGATTTTAAAAGTTATCGTTTTATAACCAAGAACAACTCTACCTCCTGCCGCCCGGATAACCTCCGCCGATGGGTCATCCAGAGAAAAGGTCACTAGGAACCCATTCTCCTCGTCCCTGCGGTGGAGGATTTTCCAGAGCTCGGTATGGAGCCCTACATTTTGACCCCTCAACAGCACAGCCGCCTCGTCTGGAGAGTCAGCTTCGCTGCGAGGCAGATATGTGATACCCAACTGAGGCTTAGGCAGTTCGCCCTCAGGTATTATTGAGAGCTCTGCTTGCGGCCAGGGTTTCATATGATCACCGTTTGTAGTTGATATGTTTCCAATAAAAAACGTGGTATATTAAAAAATATAATACATATTTTTTTAAGATTTCACTTGTTTTTCCTATTTATCTTTCTTATTATTTCTATACTTCTTCCCTGGCCCTCTTTCTTTTTACGGCCCTCGCATATTTCTGTTCTTTTCTGTCTGCTCATTTCGATATAATATTTTATTTCAGTTATTACTTTCCCAGATAATGCACTCGATCTGCGTGGCGGTACGTCATCTGCATGACTCCAACATCGCCCACCGCGACATAAAACCAGAAAATCTGCTGTACACCAGCATGGAGCCAAACGCAATCCTGAAATTGACAGACTTCGGCTTCGCTAAAGAGACACTTTCGCAGGCAGATACATTGCAGACCCCGTGCTATACACCCTATTACGTTGCACCAGAGGTATTTTTTTTTTAATATTTATAAGGAAAAAGATTTGTTCCATAGGCATCCATCATTCACAGTCTTGTTGAATCCACCGTTTTCCACGGAAATAAAGTTGTCGCGAAGCTTCAATGGGGCCCGCATATATCTATCTCACTAGCTAGCACACTTAGCTCTGCAGCATATGCTGTAAAATCTCAAAAAACTTCGCAGTGACGCATTAACGTATTATGAAAAAACTTGTTGACATATTTATATGAACGCGTATTTTAAACAGCGCTTGATGTATTCTTTTTGGATAGAGACCTTGTAGCCAATGCAACAATAAATGAATGAAAATACTCCAGCATTATCGAATGGCCTTTTTCGGCAGAGCCTTGTTTATTAGTTAGCAGGGTGCACCGCGTGCAAGTGAAGTTTGTATTCAGAGGAGATCAATTGAATCGAATCTTCTTATCATTTCCCCATACATTTTTACACCCGTTTTGTAACAATTTTTGTACTTCTGTTAAATAGATTGTGATCGCAACGTGCAAGGTTAAACCATAAACACTTAGTACATAATACTTAAATTTTATTACAGGTTCTTGGTCCAGACAAGTACGATAAGTCATGTGATATCTGGTCCTTGGGTGTCGTGATGTATATTCTTCTGTGCGGTTTTCCACCCTTCTACTCTAATCACGGTCTCGCCATATCACCCGGCATGAAAAAGGTATTTGTAACTGTTTGGAACAATTTATTGTTTTTTTCTTAATAATTATAAAATTACCATCTTATATGCACAGAATAGATTATAAACTCGAATTGCACACTCTAGAAGTGCTAAGTATGAGCAAACGAAAGTATTCCGTTTCAGTGAACGGAACTCGATGGATGCATGTGGTTGAGGACCGTCTTTTGGAGCATTTGCGGGAGGCTTTTGTTCAGCAGTGGACTAAACTTGTGATGGACTGTAATGATGATGATATAGATATAGATAAATAGAGTAGTACGTTTGAAAAATAAAAAAATATGAACTTACGAGCGAACCCATACCCATTCAATAAAGAATTTAACTTGTTCTCTTTCCAGCGAATTCGACTAGGTCAGTACGACTTTCCGGAGCCAGAGTGGTCAAACGTTTCCGCCGAAGCGAAGAATCTCATCCGTGGTATGCTGTCTGTCGACCCGGCGAAACGACTCACAATTCATCAAGTCAGTGACCATTTTAGTTTTTGAGTCTATTGAACAATCACCAGACGATTTGCTTTCATGCTCATAAACTTAGATTAAAGAGAAACTTAGACTTTATACAGTCACGCCACGCCAAAATGGCTGGCTTATTTTGCTGTGAAATGTCCATTAACAGACTATTATATTATAGTATTATAGTTTACTATTAAATAACAATTGTGCTTTTATACAACAGTAATTTTTAATTTATTTACGTCGTATTTTATCTTATGAATAATTTTTATCTGATGATTGAAAATTCAGTCCTTTTAAGTTTAAAGTTAAAAATTTATATTTACGTTATTAGGCTTAAAACTCGCCTATTTACTGAAATTTGCTTTACAACTATTACATATTAAATATAAGTGCTGCAAATTGAATAAAATAAATATTAACTTATTTTTAATTCCTGACGTTTCGTGTGATTTGCAGCACCCATGGTCACGAGGAATTGAAGTGATTGACATCCCGATGTCAAAGTTTTAATTATTAATTTTGTCCGATCTACGCAGAAGAGCTTACTGTGTCTTGAGGTTTGGTATGCTTGGGTTTAGTTTGAATTTTATTAATTATAGGATCCCAAGCAGGTGGTACTACTCTCTATTGAAATTAGGATTTTTTTTTAATTTCAATAGCCTCACTTATATCCTTGGAGTAAGAATCGATGTTCTTTCGCGAGGATTTTAGTCTATCAAATCTGATGTAATGGCAAAAAGCTGAAGGTACTCCGGGTTAACTTTGACATCGGGACGTTAGTCATCTCAGTCCCCCACTGAGGGCCCTCAGTGACCATGGTGCTGCTAAGCACCGAGACGTCGGGAAATAATAATAAGTAAATTAAACGCGATCCGAAATTCGTAAAAATATTTTTATTCAATGTGTAGTGTTCGCGTAAATATAAGAAATGAATAAGTGGTGGTTCGTATCTGAACACCTGACGCCCACAAATAAACATTTACATGCTGCAGCCCGAAAGAAAGCCAAGGAGGCTGGGTTCATGTTTGTGTGGATACGGATGGAAGAATTCTTGCGAGGAAAAACGAACAAAGTCATGCTATTTATATTAAAGACGACGAGAGCTTAAAATTATTGCTTTAAAATTAGCCAAGTAGTAGTCAATAGAAATTTTTGCCACAATGCCTGTAAATATTTATTATCAAAATGTGCGGGGCTTAAGAACTAAAACAGAGGATGTCTTTAAAAATATTCTGATTACTAACTACAACGTAATTGTATTTACTGAAACGTGGCTCAATAGTAATATAACGAACTTAGAATTTATAGATAAGCGTTATACTGTTTATAGGAGAGATCGATTGTGCTCAGAAACTACTAAAAAGACGGAGGGGGTTTTAGTCGCTGTTTCTAGGATATACCTTCTTTCAGACATTCAAGCTGGGAGAGCAGTTTTGGGAGATGGTAAGGATGGTGCTAATGAAATGCAAGGGTAATGAAAATATTGTTATATTAGGAGATTTTAATGGAAGGGTTGGCGTGAAGAGGCTTGGTTATGAAAGGATATTGGGAACGTTTGGTGATGAAAGTATAAATGAGAATGGTGAAAGCCTCCTCACCGTATGTGTGGAAAAGAATCTTTTTGTGACGAACACTTTCTTTCGTCATAAGAAGATTCACATGTATACATGGGAAAGAGGTGATGATAGAAGCATGATAGATTTCATAATTGTGGATGAAAGAATGAGGAGCGCAGTGGTAGATACAAGGGTTTACCGGGGGTCCAACGTAGGGACGGATCATTACTTGGTCTTATGCCGAATTAATGGTCTATTCAGACGTTGGCGGCATCGGACATCTCTGTCTACCACTGCGTTACAGCGTATAAGAACAGAGAGGTTACAAGAAGAAGGTGCAAAGAAGTACAAATGTAGACTGAGAGAAAATATAAGTGGTATGGATGAATTGTGTATGAATGATTTAGGCTTGGAGACTGTGTGGTATAATGTCAAGAAAGGTTTGGTGGATGCAGCTACCGAAGTATGTGGTGTAGTAAGAGAACGAATGAAAGGAAAAATAACACTATGGTGGGATGATGAGGTACGGATGGAAGTAGAAGCAAAGAAGAGAGCATGGTTAATTTACAGCAACCAAGGCTAGTTATTCTAGCGGTATGAATGATGATATTGAAGAAAAAAAGGCAGTCTTTAGACATCTAAATAAGAGAGTAAAAGTAGTTGAAAGGAAAAGCAAGAAAGAACGGATAAGAATGATAGAAGAATATCGGATAACTTCGGCAAATATTAAAATGTTCTGGAAACTCATAAGAACTGCCAGGGGACATTCAAAACAGCCTAGAATGGATGCTATACGAGACCAGAATGGCTATTCTGAATGACGAAGTGTCGAGTTTAAGGAGATGGAAGGAATACTTTGAAAGCGTGTTTATGAGTGATGAGACGTTTGAATTAAATGAAATTGAAATTCCGAAAGAAGAGGAAAGAGATAGAGATAAGTATAGATGAAATAATGAAAGCAATGAAAAGTATGAAAGCAGGTAAGGCAGCCGGATATGATGAGTATCACTCGAAATGCTAGGGCTGGAGAGGAGTGGTGGCAGGCCTGCTGTACACCTTGTTTAATTTATGTTGGGAACTGAAGCGGTACCGGAAGACTGGTGCAAAGCCGTGATAGTCCCACTATATAAAGGAAAAGGATCGCAGCAGGACTGTAAAACTACCGTGGTATCAGTCTTCTTAGCATTGTGGGAAAACTGTATAAGGTACTAATTGAAGAGTTATGAAAGATACTGATGGAAAAATTTGGGATGTGCAAGCGGAGGATTTAGAAAGGAATGGGATGTACGGATCAGGTCTTTTCCATGATCATGAAAAGTTTTGGCCAAAACCAAAAGGTTTTGTGCGTTCGTGGACTTGGAAAAGCTTATGATAGAGTGGACAGGGATGTATTATGGCAAACACTGAACTCATTTGGGTTGAGTGCTGGGTTGATACAGGCATTGAAGTCTCTGTATAGGGACTTCAGTGCTTGTGTCAGGATCAACAGGACCTACTCGGACTGGTTTGGCATCCATAAAGGGTCAGACAGGGCTGTGTGGCTTCCCGTGGCTGTTCAACCTATTTATGGACAGTTGTTTGGAAAATCTGAAAGTTGAAGAATGCGGGTTAAGAATGGGTGAGTTAACCGTCAAATGTCTTTTGTACGCCGATGATCAAGTCATACTCGCGTCGTCGGCGGCCGAGTTGCAAATGATGGTTACATTAATGAACATTTCATTAAAAGAAAGGGGAATGAAAGTGAACGCAAGTAAGACGAAAGTTATGGTCTTTGAAAGAGAAGAAAGTAAAACAATATGTGAAATAAGAATAGAAGGGGAATTGGTCGAGCAAGTAGATGAGTTTGTGTATTTGGGATGTGTATTTAGCAGGGATAGTAGGTATGATAAGGATGTAGAACGACGAGTGAACGCAGGAAATAAAGTAAATGGGGCTCTACACTCTGTTGTGGAAAGTCAGAATGTGTCCAAAAAGGCACGTATGGCAATTCACAATGCTGTGTTAGTCCCTACTTTAATGTATGGTAGTGAAAGTTGGGTGTGGCAGAAGAAGCACGAAAGTAGAATAAATGCTGTAAAAATGCGGTCATTAAGGAGTATGTTAGGGCTGAATCTGAATGACATAGTGAGAAATTGTGTGATAAGAGAAGAGTGTGGTTTGCAAGATGATGTTGTGACCAGGATTAAGAAAGGAATGCTTCGGTGGTTTGGTCATGTAGAAAGAATGAATGAGGAAAGAGTGACAAAGCAAATTTATGTGGCAGAGGTGAACGGCAGAGTCGGGAAGGGACGCCCTAGACGAAGGTTTATCGACCAAATTGGCGATATACTGAAAATGGGCCAAATTAAGAGTACCCTTAACCGACGAGCGTGTATGCGTAGGTATATGGATGTGGAGGAGGCGAGAGAGGTGTGTCAGGATCGTGCCAAATGGAAGTCCATAATCTCTGCCTACCCCTCTGGGTGACAGGCGTGAGTGTTTATGTTATGTTATGTTATGTATTTTATCTTATGAATAATTTTTATTTGATGATTGAAAATTCAGTCCTATTAAGTTTAAAGTGAATAATTTATATTTACGTTATTAGGCTTAAAACTCGCCTATTTACTGAAATTTGCTTTACAACTATTACATATTAAATATAAGTGCTGCAAATTGAATAAAATAAATATTAACTTATTTTTAATTCCCGACGTTTCGTGTGAATTGCAGCACCCATGGTCACGAGGGGAATTGAAGTGATTGACGTCCTGATGTCAAAGTTAACCTGGAGTACCTTTAGCTTTTTCATTATTACTTTTCGTCCGATCTACGCAGAAGAGCTTACTGTGTCTTGAGGTTTGGTATGCTTGGGTTTAAGTTCAAGCAGGTGGTAGTACCTAGTCTCCTTCTCTATTGAAATTAGAATGTTTTTTTTTAAATTTCAATAGCCTCACTTATCATTCTTGGAGTAAGAATCGATGTTCTTTCGCGAGGATTTGTAGTCTATCAAATCTGATGTTATGGCAAAAAAAAGCTGAAGGTACTCCGGGTTAACTTTGACATCGGGACGTCAATCATCTCAGTCCCCCCACTGGGGGGGCCCCAGTGACCATGGGTGCTGCTAAGCACCCGAAACGTCGGGAAATAATAATAAGTAAATTAAACGCGATCCGAAATCCGTAAAAATATTTTAATTTAATGTGTAGTGTTCGCGTAAATATAAGAAATCAATAAGTGGTGCAACATATTGTGTATGGCAGGTGATGGCGAGTCCGTGGGTGCGGCAGTACACGCAGGTGCCGCAGACGCCGCTGTACACGCACGCGCTGCTGCGCGACGCGGGCGACGCCTGGGCCGACGTGCAGGACGAGATGACGCGCTCGCTCGCCACCATGCGCGTCGACTACGACCAGGTAACTATGCTCTGCTGGTACATGCTCAATCAAATCATATCTTAATGATAATAAACCGCACGGGCTCTTGAATGATTGGAACGAGCGACCTTAAGTCAACGTACTGAAAAGACATGTTGTGGCAGGTAACTTATGCTCTCCTGGTACATAGTAAACTAATTCATATCATCATTCAGTACAAATCGTACGGAAAATTTAGTACTACCCGTGCGGTTAAAGAATGGGATTGAAAATGGCTGCGCCCCTATTCACCTCCCGCTCGCACACTGTCGCTATCTATACGCACCCGCTGGTAAAGACTGCAAAAAAAAAGTTGCGATATACGTTTTTCGGTACGTTCTATAACTTCAGTCCAACTTGTCTACACTACAAAAAAAATCAGTCCGGTTTTACTAACTTGAGAAATATTGATAAGATAAAATATGATTATCTGAAGTCTAAATAACGCCACATTCATAGATCCCACCCAGGTGAAGCCAGAGCGGGTCGTTAGTTATAAATTTTATTTTAAAATTTCTAATTAACAGAATAATATAACTTTGTAACGATTTACCGTTATTAGCAGGTTTTCAATATTGGTAATTTGCACGTTGACGGTACGAGTTCGATGAGCCGCCATTTCTAATCCCATTATTTATCCGTACGGACTATACTTAGCATCTTTTTATTTAAAGTCTCCTGGTAAATAGATTCTGGAGCAAATATTTTTTTACGATACAATCCATATCTACCACTATGTTTTTTATGTTTTCTACGTTTTGTTTTCTTCCGTACATTAATTATTTTAAAACTAGAAAACTTTTAAAATGACTAAAATTGCCCTGTTATACCGCCGTTATTAGACATCCAGCAAACAAATTTAACGAATATAAAAAATAAAAGAAATTTGTTGTCATACATTTTTGTTCCTTCGAGCCGGATAAGTATTTCTATCCAGTGCAAAAATAGTATTTATCTCAATTTGAAGTGAATAACAATAAAATACAGCAAAAAGGATACTTGAGATTTGGCACAATTACTACAGTGAATTGCAAACCGTGGTGGACAAGCTCGCTATCAAACAGTGACTTGACTTATACCGTTTCGTATTTCTAAAAAGGATTATTTTAATGTTTCTGTTCGGTTCTCAGGTCCAAATTAAAGCCTTGGAGCAGAGCAACAACTCCCTACTAAATAAACGACGGAACAAGGTGGGAGCTTAAGAAGCAAATAGTAGCACCTTTTGGAACCAAATTCTCTAACGACTGCACTTTTGACCAGCGAATGGACTCGACCACATCTATGATAAACAGACATTACAAACAATGACTTATAAGAAATCTTAATATGTATCTAGCTTAAAACTAAAGGAAATATTATATATACTTAAAAATATCTTTAACTAAAACAGTAATTAGAAATACTCGACTGCGTAAAAAAAACTGTACTGTAAAGAGAAAATGTGAAATTTTATACTCTATGTATTACTTCTAAAGCCACACACAATCTAACATCCCATATGTTAAAAACCATCCCGCCGTTTAGACTACAGAGCGTGCCAAAGAAATAGACATACATACATACACTCAAAAAACCTCACTGGTTGGTTCCCTGCTTAATTTTATTTCTTGCACAAACTGTTTTAGTTGCCTCTATGTATAAGTGCTCTGTAATAATGAATTAACTAGTCTTCCTTTTATGTTAAGTTTTATTTACAATACAAACATATCACAATATTAAACACACTTTATATGTGACAAGGTAATGTGCAATAGAATCTCTACTAGTACAATCACAGCATGTTCGTATTTTGTTATGCCACTTGCCAAGTATGAGGTAAGAAGTTTCTTTAGTGAGATATAACTCAATAGGGAAAAAATATCATACATATTTGTTCTAAAATACATATTAGGTTCGACTAAGGACACATCACAAGTATTTGCTAAATAATTTCCATCCATCCATCTATTACAGCCTATAAAAGTCCACGGCTTAATTAAAAAAAGAGAGTTATCTCCCGCGTTTGTTGCTATTACAAATGTAGATAAATAATTAAATAAGTATTTATTTAACAGTATAATGTATGTAATATGTTATATTTCACGGTATTATTTGTTATACGTATGAATGTATATGAAATGTTTGTAAACAAATACAATTAAAATACTTAATTACACAAATCGAAGGTTAAAATACTTAATTACACAATTGAACATCGCAATTGTTCAATTATACCTTTATATTAGATATATACCTCATTATTTTTCTTTTTTACTTGGAAATTCGTAAAAGACGTCGAAAGATTACGCACCAACGCTAAGCTAATCTAACGTGCCAAATTAATAAATATCATTTTTGAAAAATTATTTCATAATTAATAAGAAAACAAGGCATCTGCACTAGAAATTTTGTTTTACTTTTGAGATATTTAGTCTACATAGGGAATAACGCACGTGTTTTTTGTCGAACCTATCATAGCAAATTTATTTTTATAGATATTTGTTAGTCTTGGCATATTTTAAGTGATTAAAATGAAAGATTTCGATAAGCTTTCATGTAACTGAATTATATTTCTGAATATTTATGCATTATGTTTTCATTGTATTTTCGGTGCAATTGTAAAGATGGAAACAGTCACTATGAAACTATTTGAGATATCGCTAGTAATGTTTCCTAAATATTTTTCTACCATTCTAACAAATAAGACATATGAAATGAACATTTTTATTGCATTTAAAAATACTTTTTGCATCATAGAGTAATAAGGAGTTGCTAATAAGTACATTCACATTAAGTACATCATACAGGTTAAGAGCGTTAATATGCGCGGGGTTTGAGTAGAGAATAAGTAGTTGTCACGTACAGAAATTTCACGCCATTGCATTGCTCTACGAAAGCTGCCGTTTTAATAGCCTGTAGAATTAGGTAGGCACTGCGCGCATTCTAAATCGCACCTTATCGCCACGTGTGCTAGGGTAATTGTTCCTTTGTGTCACGTTTTATTCAGAACTTACCTATAACACAGCTCAACCGTTAAAGTTAGCAAAGCATTGTACCAACCAACCAAATTAGTAGAAAAAAATATAAAATTTGCATTATATCTAAAATTGTTTATCTTTAGTTTTTGTTGAATTCTAAATCGAAAAAATACCGAAAGCCTGAACATGGTGTAATAAAATTAATGTTTTTCAGCAGCATGTATAATAAAAATAAATACATTATACTGCTTTTTTGTTTAGCTCCTCAAAATGTTTAAATATTTGATTTCTAGCTTCTTGATAGCCCTGATAGTGCAGGAGCAATTTAAAGCCTTCGTTAAAAAATCTCATAAATCAATCATTAATAAAATTACTAAAATCAAAGTGCGCATTCTGAATACCGAACGGCAGTAACCGTGTATGCGTTTTTGCAAGTGCATAGAAGCTCGTGACTGATTTACAGTATAAAATTACCGTTCGCTGTAGGTACTTATCGTGTTATGTATCTATGAATGATGAATGTCTGGTTTAAGGTTAGGAACGTAGAAAGAATACCACGACGAAGTGCAAATAATTTGCAATTGGTCGTAATCACTTTGTAATTTTAACCCGTTTTTCTTTACGTCAATAAACAATTAAAATAAAAATTTAAAACCGGAAAAATGGGTGTCCTCCAAATTATTTTTGTTGAAAACGTACAATAAAAAATGTTTTTTTTTGTTTAGTTGTTGATATTTATTTTAATTTCCGATAAACCTGAGATCCTTGGTGAACCTCAGATGAGTAAATATGTATACATTGAGTAGAACTATTTCACTCATTTATTTATAAATCTTACTAAACCTAATGGGACAAAGTATAAACAGAGTGAATGCGTGAATGAGATGCCGCGAATGAAATATCGCGTTATTTTCTCTGCTGCTACTATAGGTGAACTATGCGCTTGTGTTCGTTCGTTCCTAGATGCATATATGAAGCTTCCGTGCTCTCGTTGACTCTGGTATTACTGGCGGAGCAACAATCGTATATCACAATTTTTAAGAAACAAACCAGTGAAATCTTATTTATATGTTAAGTTTCCTATGGTATAATATCGTTATCTATCTAAACAACTTTTTCACAACGGTACCCAACATTTAGCAATCACGCGAAGCGAGAGGTTGGGTTTCACTGTCGACTTAACAAGGTCAACCTACCCCCTTTCATTAAATTAGTATATATCTACATAATATAAAACAAAGTCGCTTCTCGTCGTCTGTATGCTTAGATCTCTTAAACTACTACTAAGATTTTGATGCAGTTTTCATCAATAGACAGAATGATTCAAGTGGAAGTTTATATGTATAATTATAGTATAAAATTCTGTCCGTGTTATGTGACTGAACTTCTAAACGGCTCGACTGTTTTTAAAGAAATTTTGTGTGTGTGATTAAGTTGATTCGAGTATGGTTTAGATTCACGATTGGACCCGGTAGGTAGCGCTGTTGTCAAGATCCAAAAATCCCCCTTACGAAGCCGGAGCGGATCGCTAGTTATTTTGAAACCGCAAAAATATGTGAAGAAAAGCACATTAATATGGAAACTAATTAATAAAGCTATTTAAGTTTTGCTATATTACCAAAAAACGTGTTGCGACTAAAGCCCCGCCACTCATCATAACGTAATGTCCGATCCCACCATTTAAATTTACTTGTTCTCATTTGAAACTTACTGATCGCCTTTAATGTTTCTTTTTATTTATTTTGAAATTAAAAGCTATAATATAATTTGTATAATTTTCAATGAGTTGTTACACCTTATCAGTTTTATTTTACTTCATTGTATGTTAAATTGTGAACCTAAATCATCAAAATGATTTCTTGGTTTCCTTAAATTGATGGGAAAATATGAAAGTTAATACCTTATAGGTAGTATAGCAGTTTAACTTATAATAAAAAACCTACTATGTCTTCTATTGGTAAATCGAAAATAAGTAGTATACATACTGTTTAGATATGTTATAGCTTTTGCTTTGAAAATCAAATAAAATAATAAATGTTATTGTTTTTCTTTGTTATTTCTATTGAATATTGTATTCAATAAAATAAACATGACAAACAACAACCCGATTCTAAACTAGCGAAATGCGAAAAGCCTGCCGTGTATAGTAAATACAAGGATTGTAAGACTTTTTAAATAAATACAATTATTTTAGTTTTCATAAAAATAACATATACTTCTGTACTTTCGTTCCTATTCAGGTCAGTGCATTTCTTTGTTTAATTTTTGTTTTCTTAATTTTTTTACTTCTTAATTTGTTTACGTAATATAAGGCATGTACAAAAATTATTTTCAAAAATGTAGTTTGTAATACATACTTAATTTTCAAATAGCTTTAGATTATATATTATATTTGTTTCTAAAGAAAATATTTATATGAAATAATGCGTATAATAAAATATAAAACCATTCGTTATTGTCAGCTCTATCATTAAAATGACATAATAAAAGTTGGGTTATATACCTCCTTACCACATAATAGCAAACATTATTTTTAAGTTAGAGAAATTTATGTTTTAGGCTGTAGTAGCCATATTTAGTACCTACACAATAAGTCCGTTAGCTCGCTTATCTAAGAAGATAGACTAAGAAAGATATACTATGCTGAGTTAACTTTGAAAGCAGCCATTTCGTCAATTATACAAATTAACACTTTCACTGTCCGATTTTTGGACTTATAATAGTAAGACAATAGCAATGAATAATACACGGGACAGCTAATGGGTTAATAATATTGCATTTATAAGGTGCTGTTTGACCATAAAACTGTTAAAAGATTACTATATATAATATCTTGCTTATGTTCGACTTCTTGATACAACCCTGTCCAGTATAATATGTAGTACAATATTTTTGTGTCAATAATACCCATTATGTTTTACAGCCTTCGAAACAATTTTCATGGTTAAAGGTATTTACTTTTTTATGACGTAAAATCTTTATTCTATAGCATAAAATTTATGAATATTATTATTAATATAATAATGTTATATTAATAATAATATTATTACTCTATAATTAATATAAAATCATTTTAAAGGCTCATTCATTTACTAAGACTTGCGGTTTATGTCACCGCTAAGTATCCATTTAGTTATTTCGGATCATCATTTTCGTACAAGTACATAGTTAAAGTACTATAAAAATATTTCTAGCATATTTAGAATTAATGCTTAGCAATTAAAGTCAATTGAAATTAAAATAAATATTAGTTATACAAAGAAAACGTCATAAATAACTTTATTTGCATATTTTTAATATTCGATTTTAACTTATACATATTTGGCAACATTAAATTATTATTTGCCGTCCATATTTAAAAAAAATTACAGAGTATATTTACACAATATTAAACGACGTATGTACTTGCGTCAGAATTGGACTTTGTATAATCGGGCAGTATGCGTAAGTGAATAAGAACATAGAAGAAACAAACACTTGACGGTTAATTGTGATATTGATTGGCAGAAAAATATAAATTATAGAAAATATTTTTTTATTATATAAAAAGATGTAAACTGTACAAGAACTGAATTATTAAAATGTCACATAAGAGTGCCACTTAAATCACAAAATAATACAGATGCTGTATAACTCGCCCAGATAAAGAACGGGATTAGAAATGGCGTCGCCTCTACTCGCCTCTCGCTTGCATAGTCTCTGTACTCACACCCGTCAGTTCGTAACGACCACAAAATAACGTTATACATTCGTTGAGATAAACTTTTTTGCATTTTTTTTTTGCTTCTTCAGGCTCGAATAACAGAACTACTGTTTAATATACTTCAAGTATTAAATTGTTTTATTTAGTAGTCTCAATTATTAAAAATAAATATTATTTGTAAATTGATTTATCCCAATTATAATAATATCTGGTACATAATTTAATTGCAAATTTGATTTAAGAATACCATACAATAAGATTTTTTGAATACCTAAAAAATCCATACAAACCAATCTAACGTTTTAATTTATATAATTAGAATAATGATATAAAGTTAGTAGCGCTGTTTATGCTTTAGGTACCGTGTGTGCTGCACTACAAGCTCGATGAGCCGCCATTTCTAATCCCAATATTTTATCCGCACGGGGAGTACACGGCATAGAGATAATACAACTGAAAGTACACGTGATGTAAAATGGGCGTTACGTATAACATGTACAGGCGACTGTTCGTCCCGTAAGGCTATGTTTCTAGGGATCTCTGATGTTGCGTAATAGAATATTCTGATGATGAATAGATAAGGTTGTGTTTAATATAAGTTTTATGAACCTGCAGAATAAGATTGTCACAAATCGTATCCTAGTTGTAATCATTTCTAGTTAACCATGGACGTTAATACCTATAATTCAAGGTATCTGTTTGTCCATATTTTTATGCTTTCCACGCAAGATATGACAGATAAGAATTTGAAAAAGTAGAATTTAGTTAATGAAATAGCAAACATTAACGTTGAAATTTGAAAATAAGTAATATGGAAGCAAAGTGTGGACATTCTTGTTCATTATAATCACATAATTGACCGCAGTGTAAATAACTTGACATCACATTGCCAATATTACATTTATTATTTGAGTACTTATTACTTTCTTAAACATATTGTTTTTTTTAGGACGTACGTATATGTATCACTAACTTGTAACCAAACGTGTATAGATAGCGGCGCGAGTCGTAAGCACCAAATGGCAGTATTTGCGCATTTACATTTTCCAGCCAATATACCTGAATGTATGATGCGTGAATATCCAATAGAGGACGAAGATTAACTAACGGACCAATCACGTGAAAGAATGTTCAGCGTACCCACCCCGCGCCCGTTTACTTCACCAAAGACACCTATAAATCAACAATTGCGCATTGCGCATGTCAAGGCTGTGCCTACGGCTCGTGCCACTACGTATACGTTATTGGATGTCGATTAATGTAAGTATACCTACATACCTTAATCTATTAATAAGAGTGAATAAAATAAAATACTGATGACATCCAATATCTATTTCATTTGCCTTGTTCTTTTATCCATGAAATACAAATAAATCTAGAAACCATTGATATAAACAAAAACGGATAGATACCCTACTAATCCGCTAATAGTGGACCACGAAATTTAGGTTTAACTGATGCATCCTCAGTAGTGGAATGGAACTCCGTTTACTAAATTATAATTTTTTTAAACAAACCTGAACTGGACGGATGTTAGGTCCCCTCCGGCTGTTTCGATAACCTCCTGTATTGTCTCCACAATGCCTAAAAACCTATGTTAGCATTCTAGGTTCTAGACCACTCCAGAGCATGTTTATGGGGTGATCTGCAATATTATATACTATATTTATGTAAGATTATAACAATACGTTCTTGAAAAAAATCTTTAAAATTCATTTAATGTCATAGAAATTCCTTTCTGCCCTTTGAAAAATGTATCAACCGTTCAGGCAAAATAAAAAAATACTTTAGTTTTCTTTTTTTTTAATTAATTTAGTATTCATATTATTTATAAAATAAAAATGACCACCCATGTTATTCTGGAAGCGGTATAGAACACTACGATCGTATTGTCATCATTGTCATTTTTTTATAATGTATCGGTAAGTATAGTGCGTAGTGCACGTACTCAAGTTTTCGATTATTCGGATGTACCGTATCTTCTCCTTTTTGTTTATATGGATGGTAGAAACATTTACTTCTACCTAACATTTCGTAACAGTTAAATTAATAGAGTGTGTCAGCTATGTGCTTACCAACTTGCATTTGGCATGTACACGAGATAAGGTTACACCGCCTTAACCTTAGTCGTTTTTGACGACTGGTACCGGTACTCGTAACCATAAAAACAGTAGCATTACAATAAGATGTTTCTTTTATGTGTCGTTTCATGCTAATAAAGAATGACGGAACGCTGCGTACATCAAGCGACGCTGAAACTATGCCCAAATTTTTGACACGCACTCACGCACGCATCTTTCTATGACGAGCCATAAAAGTCCACTGCTCGAATAAAAAGCCCTCGTTTAAAAAAATGAAAATTGTCGTTACACTTAAAACAGTACCGTAAAACATGGCAACTTGACCATATTTTTTGACAAAAATCTAATTATTTTTTTATTTATTGGGTGCAGAAACGTATAACTTGTTGTATATACTTATTATACATTTGGCCAACGTTTTCTGCATTTGCCATTTTATAAAAACTTATAATTAAAATAGTGGAGAGTAATAAAGGATATGGGTAAAATTAACACATATGTGGCAATATTACCTACGCACAGTATTTCATAATACAATGCGTTTAGGATTATAAATTAGGAAAAGATGACCTAAATTATAAGGACAATTTTATAACGAAAAGATGAGTATCTTTATCACAATGGCATCAGGTAAAGTTGTCAACGGATTCAGGCAATTTACATACAAATATTTTTTACCGTACAGGGTTGTCAAAAAACAAAAACAAGACACATTTTATTTAATGGGTTTATATTTTTAAACAAAAAATATTCTTAGGTTTAGTTTTTATACTCAATTATAATCTATTAAACTTAAAATTTTAAAATGTAAATTTAAAAATATTTTGTACTCAGGTTTTTCTTTTACAATCTAAATATCTATAAAATAAAATACAAATAACATAAAGTGGCACAGGTTACAAGACGAGAGTAGGTTTAATTTAATCAAAATAAATGTTATCTTCGTCATTCATAAGAACATACTCTTCAGGGTATTCTGATATTTGCAGTAGTTCTATAGATTTTACTATAGCATTTTCAGGCAGATATTTATCTTCATCCGACCTCTTTGGAATAACAAACTTAATATGATCCTTGCTGCGTATTTGTTTATAGTATGAAACTGAATATATTTTTTCATATCTATTGATATTCTTGATAATACCAACATAATACTTCCATTTACGTGAATAATATCTACTCAAAATTGTGTCTCCTTCATTCCATCTAATTTAATTTTTCTCGGCCCTTTCCTTTTTTATAGGAATCATTTTATAGGAAATCAAACGAGCATGCGGCTCACCTGATGGTAAGTGACTACAGTCGCCCATGAACAAATGCAACACCAGGGAATTGCAGATGCGTTGCCGGCCTTTTCGTCTCGGTCCGGAAAAATCGCTGGTGGTAATCGATTCCACAAGGAAGTTGTGCGTGGAAGAAAACTTCTTCTAAATCGCACAGTGGTGGACCGCCAATCATTCAGATGGTATGGATGGTGTCGCGAGTTCTGTCGCGATGTGCGATGGTGAAATTGAGCGGCTGGAATTAGTCTGAACAATTCCTCAGAGCAATCCCGTGATAGATGCGATAGAATACGCAAAGAGATGCAACATCTCTACGCAGTGCCAGTGAGTCAAGCCGATCGGAAAGAACTCGGTCGTCGACGATTCGAGCCACTTTGCGCTGGATGCGGTCAAGTGGAAGGAGCTGGCACTGGGGAGCCCTGCCCATAGATGGGAACAGTATTCCATGTGGGGTCGAACCTACGCCTTGTAAAATTGCAAGCGGTGTGCCGGCATGAAATACTGTCCCGCTCTGCTGAGCACGCCAAGCTTCTTAGAGGATAATTTGGCCTTCTCTTCCAAATGACCACGAAACTGCACATCACTCGATATGTCGACAACGAGGATTCCGATACTGGCTGAGGCAACAAGGGGAGTGTCTTGAAACTGAGGAGATACGACGAAGGGGTTCTTTTTAGCGGTAACTTGTGTCTTCCGGGGATTGAACTGGACTAGATTTAGTCGCCCCCAGTCCGAGACTTTGTCCAACATAGTCTCGACTTCAGACACAAGTTTGTTCCGGTACTCGGCGACATTTTCCCGAGAAATATTGGCACGGCCGGTGTATAAAGCGTCACCAGTGCTGTCGTCTGCATAGTAATGAATGTTACCAGTTTGCAACATATCAGTGATATGCAGGAGAAACAGCGTTAGTGATAGCACGCAGCCTTGTGGAACACCAGCGTTAATGGCTTGTAATCGGAGCATGCACCATCAACTACGACCTTGATGCTCCGATCTGCAAGAAAGCTGGCGATCCAATTGCACAATTCTCGGGAAGCCCATAGGAAGGGAGCTTCGAAAGAAGCGCTTTGTGCCAAACCCGATTGAAGGCCTTCGCTATGTCCAAACTAACGGCCAACGCCTCCCTCTTGAACTCTACTGCCTTCGCCCATCTATGAGTTAGGTAACCTAGACGATCACCAGCTGAGCGACCTCGACGGAAACCGTACTGGCGGTCACTAATCAGCTGGTGATCCTCAAGGTACCGCATGAGCTGGCAGTTAATAATAGTTTCCATTACTTTGGAGAACAAGGAGGTGATAGCGATTGGCCTGTAGTTGGACGGATCTGAGCGGTCGCCTTTTTTAGGGATCGGGTGCACCAAAGCTGTCTTCCATGAGTTCGGGACTACGCCTAGGGAGTAGGAGTACCGGAAAAGACGCGTTAAAACCGATGCCAACTCCGGAGCACACGTCTTCAGCACAATAGGTGGGACTCCATCAGGCCTACTCGACTTGTTGACGTCCAGGGAGAGAAGTGTTTTACGCACCGAGCGCTGTGTAAACAGCACTTCCTGCATGGAGCACTCACACTGCGGGATGGTCGGCGGTGTGTTCCCTCCGTCATCGAGAGTCGAGTTGTAAGCAAAAAGAGAGCCTTTCTCCTTTGCGTCATGGGCCAGTGAGTCGTCCACCCTGTGCAGAGATGGCAGAGATGGCTGACAGAAGTTCCCTCGGACAGCCTTGGCGAGAGACCAGAATGCACGTGTTCTCCTTTGTTTTAGTCTTATTTTGTGTGCCTTGTTTTCTTTTCTCCCTTGTGTCAGTCTTATTTTTCATGTCTTTCTGTTTCTCCTTTGTCTCAGTCTCATTTAATATGTCTTCTAATGTCTATAATTATTAGGTCTAGTTGTGTTAGCGGAGCACCATATTCAGAGGCCACAACTAGAACTTTGACAAAATTCATTTCTTCATCTGATGTCAGTCTAAAAGGTGGCCCAGGTTTATCCGAATGTATTTTTTTTTTTCAATGGTTCTCCTTGGTATGCCTAAAATTTTTCAGCTTACTATGAAGATTTTTTGTTTTCATCATCTCAACAGCCAACGTCATCATTTCATCCATTTTGATTCTGAAACAAAAGGTAGGTATCTACTACATAACCATGCTTAACCATATGACATATATTTATTTGCATATATATTTTTTATATCAGAGATAGATTTTTTATCGCAATAATATTATAAGACAAAAACAGAAAATATCGAAAACAAACATAACAACATAACATACACACAAACCAGAAGTAAACTAATACTTACATGATTTTTGTCAACCCTAACTGTAGTTAAAGTTGCCACGAAGCAGTCAGTGGCAACTTTACCTAACCTCAAGTAACATTACCCATGCTGATATTTCAATAAGATGAGTAAATAGTAATAGCTGATAATAACAACTGTAATCCTAATCGTTGCTTACATGCAATATCAAAATTTCACTCACCTTTGATAAAAAGTTTAGGCTCTGTGAGTGCAATTTTACCAAAAAGTTTTTCACGTCTTCACAGCACCGAACTTTGAATTTGGAAAGCCATATTAACATAACTATCAATGTTACCAGTTGGAAAAATATAAAAAATGTTACCCTAAACTATGAAAAAATACTACCATTATATACCAAGTTAGTTTATAAGATTTTTAAAATAATTTACTTTAATTCAAATACAACGGTAAGGTAATGTTGCCAAGGGTTGTGTAAAGTTGCCACGTTTTACGGTACTTTATTGCCCCAGGACCTCTAAAAATGCGGGTCTGCGCATGAATACCCTTAAAATAAAATGAAACTTCATAAATAAGAAATAATTGTGTATTTTATTAATCATATAAAAATACAAATAGGTAACAATTTAAAACAAATATGTAAATTGTTTGCCTTTTCACCGAAACAACTGATAAAAAAAACGCAAATTTAACGTTTTCGAAATATTATACAGCTTTAAGTTTAAATCAAATAAAAATATAAAACTATTGAAAAACTCGCAAATTACACGTGGTCTTTTTATTTTTGTATATATCTAGCGTAAAACTATCTAGAAATGAAAATTTACCTTTCTACAATCAATTCTGAAAAAATAATTTAAATATAATTAGTTACTCTAAGAATACAAACAGAAAATTCAGATCATACAACATTTTCCCTTATATTACATTTATTTTCAATATTTAAATAATATATTTTATGTACCTAAAGTATTATATTCATATAATTATATATTGAATCCAACATATATTTTATTTTATGTTATTTATCATTTTTATACATATTTAGTCATATCAACCAGATAGAATAATAGATAAATAATCCAAATAATAATAAATTCTGATACATAGCACAGTTCTTTTCAGTTTTAGACTTATATAATAATATAGAACATATAGGCACTTTCTTCTGACAATTTCGGTATTGCATAGTTTTATCAAAGTTATGAATAAACATTATAGCAGAATTCTTCTTATTTCTCCAAATACATAATATGTGAAATGGTTCACCAGTACTTGTAAGGCCGAGAAATAAAATAGAAGTAATTTAATAAATCCAATAATTTATCTTAAAGATACTTAACATTACTTCTCAACTTCTTTCATACTACAATAATTACCACTACCATTCTGTAAACTGTAATAAAAATGCAATGAAATAATTAATCATATCTTCAAAACATTAGTTATGGAATGTTATCATATCATATTCGAAGCGTCGTTGAAGAATACTTAAAAAGGAAAGTAATATTGATTTTCCATTGAATTTCTGTTTATAAGAAACTATAAAGCAGGTAAATAGTGGGCGGGGCCCAGGCGCTTTGGGTCATTGTAAGACCAGTGAGACAAGCAACAAAATACCACAGTAAAGTAATTATCAGAATCTGCCAGATGATGTGCGCGATCAGGAGGCTGTAAAAACATAAAATATTTTTTTAATAACAAATATTTAATAAATCAAATATTGATCGTGCCTATACGCAAATTACTCTAAATAGCTCGAAGAACCGACAACCGATGGGGAAAAAAGATTCTCGAGTGGCAGCCTCGTACCGGTAGGCGAAGTGTTGGGCGACCCCCCACTAGATGGAGTGACAACCTGGTAAGACATGCAGGAAGTCGATGGATGCAGGTGGCTCAGGACCGTGCTTTGTCCCATTCCTTGGGGCTATGTTCAGCAGTGGACTTGTGAAGGGCTGTAATGATGATGATGATGATGAATTTCTTAACAAAATAGTAAAGAACCGTCGCTCTCAAAGACACGTTTGAAATCTTTTTAAACACGCTTTAATACACGGTTATGTTATGAACGTAGTTAACGGCATTTCGTTAATTAATTTTTACCCAGTTTCAGACGTCTGAACAATATGATATTTTGCAGCTATGTATTAAGAACCGATAAGAATATATATATAATTTAGTTAATTTAGTTACTGTATTCTAGTTAGTATTCTTACTAGGCTCATCACAGCTCATGATCAATGCGTGTTATTTTGTTGTTTAACGTAAACTTTATTATTACTTTCCAATGTATTATATAAATTCAAAATTAAAAAAAATCGTAATATAAATTTATTTAAAAATTATTTGGTACCCTTAACATCGTGTTTTTGATGGATTTTCTAACGCGGAACTACTCCACAGTTTAAAGACCTTACAGTTTAGAAATTAATGTACTTGTGCAGAGCAACGATGGGGGCCTTGCGGGGCAGGGGGCGGCGTGACCTTGAGCTCGCGAACTCCACTAAATCTGCTGTACAGTACATGCGGTTGGCGCGAGCGTGTTTTAATAGTACATACTTAACTAATTATCGATACGTTTTCTAAAAATATAATATTTATAATGCTGAATTACTGTTATAGTTATACGAATTAGTGAGTAAAATTTAATCCAAACGACGGCCATGCTTGTGTTTTCCCTATTTTTTTTTTTTATAAAATTGTTTATCCGAATGCGAATACACTAAATAATTAAATTTAACAATCGAAAACTGAAAACATCTATAAAAAGAAAGTGTCGAAAATATATTTTGCAGTGCAACACTTGTAAATGTGTTTTTCTTGTAGTAATAAAAAATGACCTTGTTCGTTAAATGTTTTTAACTTATAAGTATGTACATAATGTTAATAAATGATAATGAGTGTTATAATATCCAAAATTATTTTATGTCCATTTTCGTAACAAACCCCAGCATACACGCTGGCCGCGTAAATACCTACGCAGGCCGGCGGCATCGCCTGACATCAAAGGCGTTACGCAACTGTAAGGTCTATACTGTGACTACACGCAGTTCTTTTTATAATAGCAACAGTTAGCTGCTAGACGAAGGTTTTTGGCATAATAGGTACGATTTGCCGCAATCAGCATATTTGCAGGCGGATTGGTAATCACAGTGCCGGTCTTGTACCTTCGACCATGTTCCCCCTCGCCAGTTTGGCCAGCTGGTATATACGAGATGATTATACGGGCAACTAATGGAGACCATTAGTTCCTCCTGGCAATCCTATACTCAAATCACACGACACCACTGGCATGAAATAGGGTAGTAGATTATTTTACCTTTTACGCAATCATTACTGCATTGTTTAAAATTTTATGTTATGTCGTATAGATGGACCAAGCCTCTTCTCATTTCTGAGAGCACCCGTCGCACTGCTCCAGTAGAATAGAATAGAATAAAATAGAATATTTTTTTATTCAATATAGATTACATTTAATTCTTATTGAAAGTCATTTTTTACTTTTACCACTGGTTTCAATGTGCAACCGTGTAGTGGTGGTGTAAGATTCTTATCTACTACCTCATACCGTTCCGTAAATGTCGTAAGAGGCGACAGATGGAAACTAAAACAGGAGATGGGCAGCAGCATCTCCTTATAACAACTCAAAATAATAAAAAATTGCGGTTGCCAACTCGCCTGCCAAGCGTGACTACTATGGCAAAATCCTCCTAGGAGGCAATCTATGGGAGAGGCCTATTTTCAGCAGTTGAATTTTGTAGGTTGTAATGGAATGACTACTCCAGGGCGGACTGCTCTTTGAGACGTGTTAGTCATGCTACAGCTATACGAGGGTGATCCAAAAGTAATGATAATCGGTTACTTCAGGTCCGCATAAAAATCCAAAAAATATTTTTGCTTGCTTATATACTCACTACGTCAGCCTAAAAAATCATATAAATAGATCACGATTTCCGGAGATACATTCATTTGAATACGAACTGTCAAAGAGATAACATCAACATGGAGAAAACGAAATTAGAGCTGTCATCAAGTACCTCTGTTTGAAAAAAGTCTTCAAAAGACATACACAGTGACTTAGTGGAAACATTGGGGACTCTGCCTCCATATTCTACAGTTGCACGCTGGGCCAAGGAGTTTAAACTGTGCAGAACATCCACTGAAGATGAACATCGCGATTGACGCCCATCCACGTCCCTCACTGAAGACAACGTGAAAAAGTCGAAGATGTTGTGTTGGCACATCGAAGAGTGACTATCAGGCATGTAGCTGAGGTCACATGTGGCAGCGTTCAAAGAATCCTTGCGAACGAGTTGCATATGAAAAGGTCTCTGCGCGTTGGGTACCCAGAATGTTAACCGACGAGCAAAAGAAAATCGAGTTGAAATTTCGAGGTCAATCTCGAAAAGTTCCAAGCAGATCAAGAAATTTTTTCTTCCGTTTTGTGACTATGGACGAGACCTGGATCCACCATTTTGATCCTGAAACGAAACAACAATCGATGACTTGGAAGCGAGCCTCCTCACCGACGCCAAAGAAATTGAAAGTTTCAAGTTCGGCGGGAAAGGTTATGGCATCTGTTTTTTGGGTCGCTCAAGGCATAATTATGGTGAAATATTTGGAAAAGGGAGCCACTATTACGGGCTCTTACTACGCAGACCAAATAAGAAGATTACGGGAGGCCATTAAGGAAAAAAGACGCGGCAAACTGCGAGCTGGAGTGCTGTTTCACCAAGACAACGCACCGGCTCACAAAGCCGCAGTTGCGATGGCTGCCATTCAAGAAACGGGATTCGAACTGCTCGAACACCCTCCTTATTCGCCAGATCTAGCTCCTAGTGATTTCTACCTCTTTCCTCGGCTCAAGGAACGCCTCCGAGGCAAGAAATTCGAAGACGATAGCAAAGTAATGGCCGCTGTTGAAGCGTTTTGGGAGGGTCAAGACAAAGAATTTTTTTCAAAGGGAATCCTGGGTTTAGAAAAAAGATGGACTAAATGTATTGATTTGTTAGGAGACTATGTAGAAAAATAAATTATTATTTTAACTTTAATTACCGTGTTTTATTTTCATTATCATTACTTTTGGATCACCCCTCGTATTAGTAGTATAGTTGTAGCACGAATGAGTCGGCTCGACCACGCTCGCGTAAATATAGCAGCTGCAGTGTTTCGTATGGTGAGTGAACCGGAGACTAGGGATGCCCGATCTGAATCGATTTTCTGGAAGATCGATTCACGGCTATACGATCTACCGATTTTTGAATCGAACGCCTATAAGATCGTAAGGAAAAATTGCATCAACTAAAACCTAAACATCAACCGAACCGTAACGTCCTAACGTACTGATCTTTGCATACCTATCGTATTGCCGGGGAAGGGACAGAATAACTAAAACAAAGTAAGATTACCTACCACACATTGAATGAGAGTTGATTCGAGTTACATCAAAACGGTAATGTATGAAATATGAAGGTAGGTATAATATTTTGTTTATTTTATTATCGGTACCTATGTTAGTGTTCTATGATCTTACTTACTCTACGAAAAGTTGAGCTGTTCTGTGAGCGTAAACTATTATTTTAAAATACTTTTTAATATGGCCCCGCCAACCAAATCAAACGCTTGGGCTTTTTTTATTAAATGTGACATGGGTGGACAATGTAAAATGGGTAAACGGATGGTTAAAACTAGTGGAAATACTACCAATTTTAAAAAAAACATCTCAGACGTCATGACATAGGCACTTATTCTGAGCTAAGGGAGTAACTTACGCTACTTTTATTTTAGAAAAAATTTAAATGTTGGAATTTATAATGTAAAACTTAAAAATCTCACTGGATACCGTCATAAGCATTGTTAAAATAAATAATTTTACATGCATACTGTGCTTTTCTTTATTTTTATAAAATTACGATACGATTTTCCGATATCGAATAAGATCGATTCAATGAAATATGATTAAATCATGAATCGATTCACGAGGTTACGATCCATTACGATCAAGAAGATCGATTCAAAACAAAAAATCGGGCATCCCTACCGGAGACCCCTTTAACTGGAAACGAGACATTCCATCTTGGTCCTCACGGGTGACAACGCATCTGCATTTTGATTCGTCATCGAGGATAGATGTAGATGTCTATGGGCCACAGCAACTACTTACCATCAGGTGGACTGTGTGCTCGTTTGTCACCCTTATCGTATAAAAAAGGCAGACTTTACATGCCTTTACACTTAAAATTTCAATTAACAATTTTCTTGGTCCCAGCGGGCAACGAACTCTGTTTGTTCGCGGAATTTACAGTGGTCCTTAGCCCCTAAGTTATTACAGCTTTTGGTCAGGGTTATATACCAACAATAAAAATATACTTACATTGTATCTTTGCTTCTCGCTGCTGGCAAAGTGGTCTCTTTCTCCTTGTTCAAATACCTCCGGACCCCCAAATGCAGGCTGACAAAGTATTCAACCCACTGCAAGAAAACAATATTCTTATCATCTTTATCAGCAGGTAAGCAGTCCACAGATGGACATCAAAATTCTACTCCTTTAAAGAATTTTCCTTAATAGCCACCCTTGGCATGCACAAGCAATCAGGATTTTGAACAAAGATCGCGATCAGAATTAACGAAAGTCATACTATCCACCTTACACGTTTCGTTTCGTCACCTGTCTAGATAATAATGTTAAATATCCTCCTGAACACTTTCAAAAACGTCAATAACTTCGCCACATCCGCTGCCACTAGATTTCAACTGTTCAGTAATTATGATAGTGCAATAAGAGTGACATAACATAAATTTACTCACTTGTCCTATTACTAATATCTATTACTATTTCTATTACTGTGGCCAGTTAATTTTCACTCACCTCAATATCCGATATATCTATATTGAACAGTTCACTGTCGGTCGAATTGAGCGTTTTGCATAAATCTCGTGTATTCGGGTTGTGGAAACGCCATTCGTTGAAAATGAATTTCTCGAGACGACCCAGCGACGCCCAGACGTTCTTATGAAGCCGGAACAATCTAGAAATTTATAACAATAGATACAATACATAAATAGCGTCACGCCTGTAATCGCCGAGGGGATAAACAGAGTCCAAACAGCAGCGAGTAACTCGGACCACGTTTAGCCAAAAATGTGGTTATAGACGGAAAACGGTGAAAGAGATAAGAGATGGCTTGCCTATCGCCTACACAATCACAAACCCAATATCCATTAGTCACCTTTTACGACATTTTAAACATTAGTTGCACACTTCTTTTCTATTATAAGCCTTACAAAAAGAAAAAAGCAGACAACAAACAGAAAAAGACATTGTTTTTTTTTACAGCTTTATAATAGTAGGTATTTAGTATTGAGACAAATTTCATACGAGTACTGTCGAATCTTCGGCACATCGTACTTAATTGTAAAATTACTTTATAACCCCCCTCTTTTTTAAGTTGGTTAAAATACGACTCATATATTCAGTGTTGATAAAAAGCTATATTGAGCTACTGTGTTCTGCTTTTAATTACATTTTATTAGCAAACTCTTACAAATACGGCGATAACGATTAAATAATAAGAAATATTTTCGCTTGATATCGTTACTTATTACATTCTCTACCTAATAGCAGTGTAATTATAACACGTTTGGGGCAAACTTCAATATTAACATTTTTGTCACTTGTACGATATAAAAATATGAAATTTAAAAAATATCAAGTCCTGTTATTTCCGAGAGTTATGGAGCGTCTAATCTGTTGCACTGCTACAGTGCGTGTTGGCATACTTCTCATCATGTCTTCGAAATATTTTATTCCTTACTAGCTGTCCCCCGCGACTTCATCCGCGTGGAATTTACTACGATTTCATGGGTTTTAATTTTTTTGCGCGGAACCCTAATTATTTTTCTAAAATAAAAGTATACTAAGTTACTCCTTATAACATTAGCTATCTGCCAGTGAAAGTCCCGTCAAAATCGGTCCAGCCGTTTCGGAGATTAGCCGGAACAAACAGACAGATAGACAGACAAAAATTTTAAAATTGTTTTTTTGTTATTATAATACCGTATATACTTTCATATGCGTTTAGTAAAAAGCTGCTATTTTAACATTACAAACATGTATGTTTGTAAAGTTAAAATAGCAATTCTTCAATTTTATTTATTTGTATGTATAGATCATGCAGGTTTCCTCACATTTTTTTTTTGTTCACCGCCGGAAATTCAGTCTCTAGCACAGTAATAAATTTAACGACATTCGTCGCTACACAATATTTACCGTTACCGTTACAGCCTATTAAAGTCTACTGCTGATCATAGGCCTCCCCCGTAGATTGCCTCATAGCGGGGATATTTGCTATAGTTGCCACGCTTGGCAAGCGGGTTGGCAACCGTAGTTTTTATTTTTAGTCGTTATTAGGAAGACGCTGCTGCCCATCACTTGACTTGTTTCCCTCTGTCGCCCGTTACGACACCCATGAGATGATATGGTGTAGTGGATATTCTTATACACTACACACAATATTTGAAACAGTGAAATACTCACATCGGTTTCCCCCCCGTCAACCGCAGAAGCATATCGAGCAGTATCGCCGGGAAGAAATGAACAAAATAGCCGAAACTCGGAACATCCACAATGTTGGCACAAACTCCAAGTGAGGGTACCTGAAAAAAATATAATTCTAAATAATTTACAATTGTAATTTATGACAATGGACTTTCATATCATAGGAAATTAATTTGGAGAGATATCGGGTTTGGCAGCCATTGATTTTGTATGAATGAAGATTATACTAAAAGTTTTAAAGTGATAGAGTCATGCTGTAACGATTATAGCTGCAGCACGAATCCGTCGGCTCGAACGGAAAAGAACAAGGCTCGCAGAGAACACCATCTTGAAATATCTGCTGTGTTTATTATGGCGAGTGATAAGAACCGGAGACTCTATTTACTGATATTGACGAATTCATCTTATCATCAATGTATTGAATGATGTGTGAAAATAACTCTTTCTCTGAACTAGCAAGTCCCATGGCTACTGATATTATACTGTTAAAATTGAAATCTTTAAAAAATATTAATGTACATTTGACATTATATTGATTTTATCATAATTAACATTGTCATTTAAAACTTATAATAAAATCAAAACGTTTTATTCGATTTAAACTTATTTAATGTTCTTATGTAAATACACTATCTATATTATCTATATCTAATCTATACGGGGTTATTTTGCAATAACCGGCCACATTTGCAGAAAGGTTCAGATTAAGTAATACAGGCAAATAGTGAAGAAAAATTAATTAAAAAAATGTCAAACATTCTGTCCTTTTTATCTTTTAAATTCAAAATGCGTGATAATCTGATTTTACTGCGCACGCAAGGGTCGTAGTAAAATCAGATTATCACGTTCTGCTTCATCATCATCATTCATCAGATTATCAAGGGTCTGCGATTCGTAAGGGTCGATCGGTAGACAAAAACGTTTTTGCCCATAAATCACATTCAATTTGGGATAATAATTTCAAATAAAAGTAGAAGCCTTATTTCTTCGTATTTTCAAAAACTGCAACAACGGTATATCATATAAAATTTGGCTACTCTTTGAAAAATAACCCGTATAGATTCTATTGCAATAAAAAATTTGCTTACACTAGAGCAAATTTTTTCTTGCCACTGGAATAGTGCTGGAATAATAAGCGTGGACCATTGTCCACGCTTATTATTTCACCATTTTTAGCTTTTATTAAACAATAACATACCAAACGGCACTCTTCAACGGGTACTTATGTATCATTTCATTCACTTGCGACTCCAGCATTGTCCAGCGGAACGGCTTCTGCGTTGACGACGAACAGTGATATACTGTTAAGCCTGACCTGGGACAAAAAATATATAAAATGAAAAGTAACTCAACTTCCTTCTATAGTAATAAAATAAAATAAAAAACGAGCTAACACACCTGACCAAAAGGGCTACTGCAGCCCATAGACTTGTAACAAATTTCAAACAAAAGAAAAGAAAAGGTAAAATGCCCCCTGCCTTATACTGGCTCTCTTACTCTTCAAACTGAAGCACAGATGCTTGGCTGCAGAATTTGATAAGATGGTGTTACGAATCCAGACAGACTCCTGGATAAATGTGGTCTCCTAACTAGTAATTTCACCAACAGCTCCAATAATTGCGAAGACACTAAACATTCATCATTTCATCATATATACAGCCCTCACAAGTCCCCACTGAACATAGATGGGGATATGCCACAAAGCACGGTCCTAAACTACCTGCATCCATAGACTTTCTACATATCTCACCAGGACATCACTACATATAATGGGGCGTGCTATACTTCGCTTGCCGGTACGAGGCAGCCAATCTAGAACCTTTCCTCATAAGTCGTCGGTTAGTCGAGCTATATGGCCGACTGATTGCTTTTTACCACTTCAGTTTACCGCTTTGTTGGGTTATATCAAGTGATCTTGTTTTTTTTTATATAAAAGGGCAATCGAGCATGCGGCTCACCTGATGGTAAGTGACTACCGCCGCCCATGAACAACTGCAACAACAGGGGAATTCCAGATGCGTTGCCGGCCTTTTAAGAGAATAGGCTCTTTTCTTGAAGGTCCCTAAGTCGTATCAGTCCGGTTCTGCTGCGGATATAATTGTTACGGATTCTATAACGCAGAGAAATCGACTAGCACATCCCTCTCGATGGCTCGCAGTGCTATCTTAAGCTTCCCCATACGGCTAGCAGTAAAGGAGCACGTCTTAGTTCCATATGTCATCACTGGCAACACGCACTGGTTGTTCACTCTAATATTAAACATTTAATAAAACTAAACTGACGGATTTTATCACGTTACTTATCATTGTCATGTGAGTATCATTGCAATATGTGAAGAAATTTACTACTTACTTCTCTTTTGCTGCATGCCATCCAGCCACTAGAAGCTGATTCACGACAATATCCACTGGAATGTAATCGGCGATGTTCTGTTTTGCTAGAGGAAGACGTCGCACCACGCCTGTAATGAAATCCTGCTGTTATACGTACTCTGAAGGATAAAAGTACCTCGGCGCTGAGTGGACGCTTTTGCTATTAACATGGTCGAGGAGGGCAATGGTTGTCATACGGGTCATATCTGTGAATAAGTGCTGCTTGTGTATGACCTAGATAAATGGCAGTATACCAGACAGTAAAAATCCACGAACCGCGAAGGTCTAAATGCTAATAAAATTTAAAAAAAACAATTAATATTCATCGTTTTTACAAGCTTTTATTTAACTTGCAATGTAACTATGTTTGTTCGGGTGGAATCTTGCAACTCAATTTTGAAGCAGATATCTTCAACCGATTGAGCTGAAATTTTGTATACACGTTAAGTTTGGATGACAATGCACGGTTAGCTGTGTGACTTCATTCTAAATCCAACATGTCGGAACACCCACGATGGCGGACTAGTCAATTTTAATGCATTCCTACAATATGGGTATCAAATGAAAGGGCTTGCTGAGTATAACTCGAAAAATAAAGTGACGTCACTCTAAATCAAATATGGCGGACTTCTAAAGATGGCGGACTAAGTTTTTATGCTTTCCTGCAATATGTGTATCAAATGAAAGGGCTTGCTGAGTATAACTCGAAAAATAAAGTGACGTCACTCTAAATCCAATATGGCGGACTTCTAAAGATGGCGGACTAAGTTTTTTCTGCTTTCCTACAATATGGGTATCAAATGAAAGGACTTGCTGAGAATACAAATGCGAGTTAAAAAAATAAGATGGTGATCATAAACTCCGTTGCTCCAATCCGTCTGAAATTTTGGTGTACTGGGGTTTTTGGAGTCCTCGATTATGATATTGAGGTTGAATTGTTCAAGTCTGTAGCATCGGTTGGTTAACTTTGACTTGTGTAATTTGGCGAGATAGGCGTCAACAGCATGGGTTTACAACCTGTCTAGAAGGGTAACTCCAAAATTAAACCCGGAACTGTGTTTCGTAAGGTAACACCCAAGTCAAGGTGAGTCCGTGCCAAGGACTGAGTGACATCAGGGTGTAAAATGATGTCAATCTGTCTGAAATTTTGGTGTACTGGGGTTTTTGGAGTCCTCGATTATGATATTGAGGTCGAATTGTTCGAGTCTGTAGCATCGGTTGGTAAACTTTGACTGCCCAAACGTCTGGTGAATGGTGCCATTGAACATATTACAGAAATCATATGGCCCTGCTTCCGGAGAGCAAAAATATATGATACTGACATACCATCCGTCCGTATAGACTTCGGTAAAGACGGTGTTAATCTCATTCAACCCAAGACTGCAATTTCCAGCAAAATATAGTCACGGCACTGCAGAACGAAGAATGCTGCCAATTATATAAGCCGTTGTATACTTAGGCTCGACGCTCTTCGCTGCTGGTCAAACATACGTGGCCTTAAGTAGGGTAAAATCATTAGAAGGTATCCTTATTGAAGAGCTAAACTGTTCGAAACTAACCGACAAACGACCTTGCAACAATGATGCGTTGAATGAGATGAACAGACTGAGATTTTTTTTATACGTGGTAGAGACATACTGCAGCTATATTAGTAGTATAGTTGTAGCACGAATGGATCGGTTTGACCGGGGAAGGACCACGCTCTCACATAACAACAGCGTAAAATAGCAGCTTAATGCTGCTGTGTTTCGTATGGTGAGTGTAGAGAACCGGAGACCCTTTTTACTGGAAAAGGGGCATTCCACCTTAGTCCTCACGGGTGACAACGCATCTGCATTTTGATTCCTTATTGAGGATAGATGTAGATGTCTATGGGTCACAGCAACCACTTACCATCAGGTGGACTGTGTGCTCGTTTGTCACCCTATCCTATAAAGAAAAAAGAAACCAGTCCGGCGATAACTAAGAAGTAAAAAATAAATTAAAAGTAAAAAAAAACTTTTTTAAAACAAGCTTTTATTTAAATGGGCTTAAAAGAATAAAATAAACTTTTCCTTTAAAACTTTTACTATCAACTTATAACGTCATTACACAATTTATATGATATAAAAGCTTGTTCAGAGATTTAAGTATTCCTATTTACTTAGTTTGAAAATTTTAAAAATTAAAATCAATCAGATCCTGTTTATCTACACAGGTAAATCTCGCGACCAGTTTGTATATCATATAAATTGTGTAATGACGTTAGAAGTTGATAGTAAAAGTTTTAAAGGAAAAGTTTATTTTATTCTTTTAAGCCCATTTAAATAAAAGCTTGTTTTAAAAAAGTTTTTTTACTTTTAATTTATTATACTCGAAGTCTAGCTTTACACTATTTAGCATATAAAATATTAAGTATATATTAAATACAAGCTTTTAAATTTTATTCTTACTAAATATATTTTCATATGAAGACTCGGTGCAGCGTCACAGACCATTACCATAACAACCTATCAAAAAGTCCACTGCGGAACATAGGCCTCCCCCATAGATTCCATAGTTGACACGATTGCAATCGTACGTTTTTGGTTGTTATTAAGAAGACACTGCTGGACGATATGGGGTAGTGGATATTCTTTCATCGCCACTATACGGTCGTAGACACTGATCACGGATCACACGGATCACGGACACAGTGTCGCAGACACGGGATCACGAACCCGAAAACAATTTGTGTTTTTATATAAGAACACAAGAACCGCGACGTACTATCCGGATATCTAAGCACTAAGTCTCAGTCTTTTTAAAGATAAACAAACTTTAAGTTTAAACAAGATAAATAAATCTTTAAGTTACAATCTCTCTCTTTTCAACCAAAATTAAAACTTAAAGGTATCCAATATTATTTACCATTATTTATAAACTAACCTATAATTAATCGTATAACACAAAATATACAATGTTTAAAATACCTTCATTGATAAATTTAGTTATCTTATCAATGAAGTACGACTTTTAACAAACAACACACTTAAGTCTTCAATATTCACCAGTAATAATGATTTTTTATGTGGCAAAACCGTGTTAACCTTTGTTTGTAATAAGGGTTACAAACGAGCACACAGTCCATCTGATGGTAAGTGGTTGCTGTGGCCCATAGACATCTACATCTATCTTCGTTTGCGAATTTAAATGCAGATACGTTGTCAGCCGTGAGGACTAAGATAGAACGCCTCTTTTCCAGTAAAATTTTAAGCTAGTATTCTGTGAGAGCGTGGTCCTTCCCTGGTCGACCCGACTCATTCGTACTACAACTATACTATTATCATAGCTGCAGCATGGCTCTACCACGTATAAAAGAAATTAAAAAATAAATAAAACGCTTACCTTTAGCGGCACCCATCAGGAACCCCTGTGGTCCAACTTTCGAGCAGGTCCAGCCAGGTCGAGGCTCTTTCCATGCTGCAACAACTGTTAACAATTTTTTTAATTGAATATATATTTGGGGTATAAATTTATTTCCTCATTTGCATAAATATATAAAAGAATATGATAAACATACATTAAATATAGTAAAATATATAAATAAAAAATACATAAATAAATAAAAACCCAACCAGATGGTAGCCCTCGGCAGGGGAAACCAAACTAAGGAAAGGGAAAGAAACCGGCGGACGATGCGGGTGGTATGGAGGAACACCGCCTTCTGCATTTGAGCCCGGAACGGTACGTCACAGAGTTAAAGTCGCCTCAGATGACCCGAGAGGCTGACTGGGATTAGCCCTGGGACTGGGACCACCCCACATGTCGATCACCTCGTGAGCCAGGTCTAGATATTTTGTTTTCTTATCTGTTTCGACTTTCACGAGGTTCTCGTCATACGGAATTTTTATGTCGACCAAAAATATCCTTGACTGTGCCCGGTCCATCAGCACAATATCAGGCTTATTCGCAAGAATAGTCCTGTCTGTGATGATGGCCCGGTCCCAGTAGAGCCTGGTACGATCATTTTCGAGCACGGCTTCCGGCGAGTACTTATAATAAGGCTGTTTCCGATCCACGAGACCGTATTTCAGAGCGAGCTCCTCGTGTAGAATCCTGGCTACTAGATTGTGTCTGTGCAAGTACTCAGAGTTAGAAAGAGCCGAACAATCGGAGATGACATGCTTAAGTGACTCACCAGGATGGCGACAAGCTCGACAGACGTCGACGGCGCCATCTTTTAGGATGTATCTCCGATAGTTGTTGGTCTTAATAACCTGATCCTGTATCGCACAGACAAAACCCTCGGTTTCCCCAAAGAGGTCACCGAAACGTAGCCAGTGAAGGGAGGCAACCGTATCTACGCAAGGCTCTTGTAGAGCCTTGTAAAACCTCCCATGTAGCTCCTTCTCCTTCTATACTGTCTCACGGTCGGAAATACTCTGTACTGCTGGGTCTTGCCATTGCTCGTTGGCTAAGGATAGAGGAGTAAGCCCTTTATTACAAGAAATGACGTCCTTATAAAATGGATCATCCGATCTCGTCAGGAAGTAATTACGGAAGCTGCACACTTCGCGATTATGCATGGTGAGTGCGCTTAAAAAGCCACGCCCACCATACTTCCGCGGCAAGTACAGCCTCATTATCGACGATTTCGGATGGTGCATCCTATGGTACGTCATGGTAGTGCGGACTTTTCTATCCAGGGCGTTGAGTTCAGTTTGAGTCCATCTGAGTATGCCAAAGATATACATGAGGACAGGCATGACCCAACCGTTATATGCGGGTGTCTTATTCACGCCCGATAAAAGGCTGTTAAGCACTTTGGTCAAGCGTGCATAAAACCGATCGCATACTGATTGTTTCATGTCCGCCTCATAAATACCTGTATTTTATGACATCATACCCAGGTATCGGTATGTTTCAGTCTCGGAAAGGGTCCTTATGTTGATGGGCATAGATAAGTCTATGCCCTCAGAGTTAACAACCCTACCTTTCCACATGAAGGACCACACACTTACACTATTCCAATAGAATTGCTTAAATCACAAGTGATGTTTAGCAATTCCACATGACGGGAGCGACTGGAGGCGAATAATTTGAGATCATCCGTATAGAAAAGGTGGATCACTTTTGTACCTCCTTTCCGAAGCTGAAATCCCCTCCCGGAGCCCTCCAGTAAGGTACTGAGAGAGAGGCAGAACCAGATTGGACTCAAACAATCGCCCTGTAAGATACCCCTTCTTATCCTTATGTGGTTCTCCGCAGCCATGACCCGCTCGCCCAGATGACAAAAGATCGTACTCCACTGCCCCATACACTGCCCGGGAAAGTCTCTAACTGTACAATCAATCTTGTACAGCTCGAGGACGCTTTTCAGTCATGTATGGGGTACCGACTCGAATGCCTTTCTCTAGTTTATCCAGGTGGCGGAGAAGTTCCGACGGTTGCGTTCAACCACCTTGCCAATGACCGCGTCAATGCGGAGTGGTTCCTTGGTTCTACGACCAGCGCCCCGACATCCATTTTGAGCGCGCGACATCGCCTGATTTGAGTCTAGGTGAATATACATTATTATTATTATTATTATACAATGGCTACTAAGCTTGGTTAGGCCTATACTAAGCAGTGTACTTGTGATGCGCTGTTATGGTGATGAAGATGATGATACATACATCCCACAGCAGGGTACAGACCGTTACTGTTACAGTTTCTGTTTCCTATTAAAGTCCACTGCTGAACATAGGCCTCCCCCATAGATTGCTTCGTAGGAAGGATATTTGCCATGGTTGAAACACTTGGCAACCAGAGTTTTCTATTTTTAGTCTCTACTAGGAAGACTTTGCTTATTACGGCATCCACGGGATGATATGGGGTAGTGGATATTCTTACTCATACATGGCAGTATGTAGCGGTGTAAGAATATCGTGTGGTACAGACATCCTCCCATCACTGAAAGGATTCAAGGGAAGAAAGAGTCCACCACGCTGTCCCAAAGGGTGTTAGCGGACTTCAGGACTTTCAAATATTGGTTCCTTACCGGACGGTACGGATTTGGCGGATAGAGTCTAGGCGACAAAAAGTGTAAAAATTTTCCGTCACGACCCCTTCTGACGTAGTGTAGACGGCCTTGGCGGCTTAGCAAGCGAGATGGAATAATATCCATCTCCCTCGCACTTTTTCTTATCTTGCCATGAAAAAAATATTTTTTTAATGACGCTTCATTTTAATACATTCTAGTAATTCATTTATTTGTATTTGTTAATCAGTAATATAATACGTTTATCAATAATAATATACTACGAAAGAAATTTCATTCCAACCGAGTGTTCCACGACACTCACACATGTTAATTTCTCAAACACGCAGGTTTTCTAACTTATTTACTTTTACCACGGTTCAATATTTAATTATAGATAATTATTCATCATTCATTTATTAGAGCCTATCAAAAGTCCATTGCAAAAGTCAATTATATTGCTATGGGTAATTTTTAAGTCCTTGATGCTTGAAATAAAGTTATTGTATTGTATTGCTGTTTGCTTAAAGTCCATTTTTTCAACACAGGTTTCTTTTAAATACTTTTCTTTACTATCGAGTAAGTAGTAAATCCACACTTCACTAGGTGGTAGGGCTTCTGCTATGCTCTGTCTAAAGATTATAGAGAACTAGTATAATTACATTTTCTATCTTAGTCCTCAGAGGTGACGTCATCGGCTGCCAGTCACTTACTATCAGGTGGACTGTAAGTCTGTCTGTCACTTCAGTTTTACAAAAAAAAACATAAGAACCCAGCTCCTAAACTACGTAGCTGCCACTCGAGAGCCTTTCCTCCACATCAGTTGTGACTCTGATCATATGAAGCCTATATGCCCAGCCCATTGCCACTTCAGCTTTCTGATCAAGTGAGCTATGTCAATTACTCTTATTCTTCTGTGGATATCCTTGTTACGGATTTTATCCCGCAAGAAATAACTAGCCTTTCCATTGTACGCTGAGTGACTTTGAGCTTCCTCATAGGGCCACCAGTGAAGGATCATGTTTCAGTTCTATATGTCATCATTGGCAACACTCACCGGTAGGTACAACATAGATACAATATTGAAGGGACTAGATGGAATAAGCATAAATTTACGGTCATTTGGTTACCAAAATAATTATTTTGTTAACACCTTGTAGATTGCTTAAATTATTACTTATTATTGAGGATGTATGAATTTCAATATTATAGCAGATGAATCATTATTATAATATGCGCAATTATTTAGAATAAAAGAAAACATACTCATAGTAGGCCTGACGATGGTGCAAGGGAAAATATCCGAGCAATTCATCACCTCATGTTCCGCCAAGTGTTTGGTGAATGTATATGTGTTAGGATGATCCTTAAGAACTCTGTAAAAAAACGTTGATACACCAATTTAAAAGTGATAAAGTTACTCAACCAAAATGATTTAAAGATGGATAGTATTAAACCAAAAATATTTTAAAGATATTCGGTCTTATTACAAAGTCAAATCGAAATTTAACATAATATGCTATCAAACTATACTTTTAAAGTCAAAACCTTAGAATTGTTGTGATTTGAAATTTGACGAAACGAAAAAGCGACAGTAAAACGAGACAAACATATATGTACATCTATAGAATTTAGCCTGTTTATTTTACTTTGCTTAATTGCCACAGGACTTCTTTATTGACTCCATCTTAAATCTGAGACTAAATAAAAACTACTTTTAGTAATAAGACTGATTAAGTTTCTTATTTTAAGAAACTATTTAATTTAGGGCCGATTTTCCAATCCTCAGATAAAAGATATTCATGGGATAAAACATAACATAAACAAATTAAAACTACAGTTGTATGAACAAAATAGTTGTTGTTTCACTTTTGTATTATATGGGTGGGGCTCATAAATTTTGTACCAACTACTCTAGAAAGAGTAACACAAAAAATAATAAATAATAAAAAAAACGTAAGCAACACACTGGAAATAATGTAACACGCTAGAACTCTGTAAAGGCAGGAGGACTATATTGTACTAGAACTTATTAAAAATCTTACCATATTTACGAGTAGAAATAATATCATTATAAATATTGGCATTAATTCTTAGTTGTTTTTGTTCTGACTCATACCCAAATGGAAATAAACATCGCTCAAATTGTAACGTTTTATTTAACCTAAAGAGGAAGTTTGTTTCCATATTAATGTTAGAAATTTTAAAGTTATATCAAAATAGGGAATATGAAGTATTTCTCCATTAAGACTAAGGTTTTTTTTGGTGACATCACTAGAAACTATATTCTTGAGCACTTTTTTTTCAATATTTTTATTAGAATTTTCAAGGGTTCTTCAAGGAAAATGTTTAGCAAATTTTCTTCTCTAAGTTTCTTCTATAAACATGTTAGCTCTAGTACATGGAGTACGTTTTTCTTGCTCATTATTATAAATTGTTTTCAGTGGTAACTTTTCTATAAAATCATTTTATGTCGTATTAAATCAAGTGCTTGTTTCTCTTTATAGATCTTTGTAGACTTTTTTAGAGTATGTTAAGATTTATTTGGGGTGCTTTTATGGCAACAGAAGAGAAGACACGATTATAATTACATAATATACACGTTTATTTACATTCAAGCAAAAATTTTATACACGCTTTTGCGCTCTACCGCAGTCGGTTAAAGGCAATGTGAACTAAGCTTAATGCTATCCAGTGTGTTATGTAACACACCATGTAACACAACATAACACACCAGACCGAACACGCGAAAAGATTCTTGTGTTTATATGATTAAAGTAGCCGCAAATTCAAAGAAATTTTAAAAGAAATCCATAAAATACGACTTCAACAGGTATTTATTTAGTATCTATGCTTCATGTAATGAAAGATAAACACATAACTTGAAAATTCTGTGTTAAATATCCAATATTTTCGATGAACAAAAGGGACACTGCAAATACCCTCACTTTTGTAGCTAGACTAAAATGGCTGATATTAAATTGACACTTGACAGATGTAGTTATAAGGTGTTGCCACCCTACAAAACAAGTTCTAATGTGATTAGCACTAAACTACGAAAGTTACTGTGTAAAACATTACTCGTAACGCACTAGAAAATTATGAGGGACACTTTTTTAAATTTGTGGTTTCGCAAGAAATTGTAAGATTTTGAGAAAATTTCAGACAAAATACATTTGTTCAACATAAATTAATTCCTATTCTAACAAGGAAGGTTAAAAGAAATAATAATAAAGGCGTAATTAAAAAAATAAAATTAAAACATTGTCGGCGGACAGCCCTGGGACATATAATTTTGTATGGTGCAAAAAAAAGATTGAAAGTTTTATAAACTAAAATATTGCGTAAATTTAAGATTTGTGAATTCCATTTGCAACTATCTTTTTTCTGTCTTCATTTTAATGCAAACAAATAAAATTCTATAAAAAAACTTATAAAAAAATACAAAAATTTGGGGGTAAACAGATGGCCGCGACTTTTTTTCAAAAGGCAAATTTTTTTTGAGCCCCACCCATATCTGACGAATGAACAATCGGCCCTTAGCCCTTAGGTAATCAATTAGATTCGCCTCAAGTAAAAGCTATTAGATGAAAGATAAAAAATTATCATATGCCTCTAATATATAGAATAACTTTCCTTTAAAATTATACAATTAAAAGAAATCAATGGAATGTTGAAAGTGATAACTTTTTTTAAGAATAACTTACTGGGGTTCAATTTCAGTTAAAGCATCATCATTCATGGTTTCAACTAAAGCAATGACTTTCTCTACATCTTCTGGAGCATCATACACTTTCTCATGAGCTTCTGTTAAATAAGAATTAACATAAGCGGATGAGACATGTACCATAACCTGTAAAAAATACTCATATTGTATAAACCATTACAGAACATAAGGCAAAATAAACATATTTGTATACAACAGTTTTCTTTCTTTAAATCTAATATATAACAATGAGATTTCTCATGATTTTAGTACATACAGCAAGATTTATGCAAAATTATAATTGTTAGTGACATATGTATTTATAATAATACTTTGGAAATAAGAAGTGAAGCAAGACAATATTAATATTAAGATTCAAATTTGTTTTTAAGACTACATTAAAATAACATCTCTACATAAAATATATTTATTATATTTAGTAATTAAATATTCTATACATATTTTTGATTTAATGTTTTAGTTATTTTTAATATTCTTGTAACACCTGACAATTTTTTCTCAATTTTATCTCTATTTCTCCTGGGGTTGACTAGTAGAGAATGACATAAGGCAATTAAAGTCACCCATCGTAAGTCTTAGTTTATGGAGTCTTACAATAAAGATTAAATATATTAATAAGTAGAGGTTTTTCAATACCTTCAAATCCTTTATCTCCTTACAAAGCTGCATAACTCTCCTTGTTCCCAATAAATTGATTTTCACAGTAGGCCTCAAATTGTCTTCAAAATCTAAAGTGGCAGCTGAATGTATGACAACATTTACATTATCAATGAGTAACTTTCTGTCAGTCTCACTTAAGCCAAGATCTTCTTGTCCAACATCACCTGATACAGGCACAAGCTTCTTAAATACATCTTTTGTTTGGGTTTCGAGAAGTTTTTCAAAAACCTGTAATAATATATTTATTATTGATACCCAGTTCAATCCACATTTACATGCCTTGCTCTGTTGCTACTTTGCAAGTATGCTTTACTGATATTATTCAGCTCTACCATTCACGAGTTGAGGATGTGTTTGACACTTTTATAAATTTACAAGACATGAAAAATGTTTTACTTCTATATTCTTACATTTCTCACACAAGAGTGGACCATGTCATTACAAACAGAACTATTTGAACATAAGGAAGATAGAATTTACATTTGGACCAGATTAAGTGCAGACAAGGATGAATTGTAATAATTGTCATGACTGGCAAGTAAAATGGTTCTGCAGTTGTTAACATTTTTGTATATTAAATTTATCAGATAATATACAAATATATGCCCTCATTTACAACTTAATTAAAAATGATATGCCAGGATATCAATTAAAACTAAGTTAATAACAATTTAACAATTAGGGTTTTTATTTTATCTGTGGCATGTATGTGGGCTGTAATAATCTTTTCTCCAAATGCTAGTGTCGCCTAAACATGGAGAACCTGCTAAGAAATGAACAAAGCTTTTAAGACCAACAAATGGCAGGTTATCTATTACTCAAAAGCTATATACCATGAATTGACGACAGGGCGAGACTATACCAGTGCGAGATATCGGTTTTGTGCTCACTAAGTCCACTCACCACAATCACAGCCCAGGATACTGAGTATGGGCAAATCTGTGAAGGTATTATTCATCACATGTTATATGTATTATTTAATATATTATATGATAGACTTAAAAAGGCAATATAGGTCGAAGGAAGGTTTGGTATGCAGTAGGTAGAAAACAAGTGTCAGAACTTAAAATCAGTTGTGCTTTTGCACAGATTTTGGCTTTACTTGTGATTTAAATGCTCAACTCACAAGTCAATGCCTCAATCAACCATGGAGTATAAAATTATAAAAATAATTATAGAGATTTCCAGATTATACAAAACAACACAATAAAGGTCAAACCAGATCAGTAAGGTTAATTATGCAACTATAATTACATAATATGAGTTTCAACCTAAATAAACATAATTGAATACTAAAAAGTGTAAGGTTGATTGTAAAACTATCATGTTGTACCATTACTTCAATCATATTTTATGTTAGATGTTAGTTACATGATCTGCCTGGCATCAGTACAGTCCGTGACCTTGATCACAAACAGACTGAACTGACGAATAACTGATTCAGGGATAGATTGACTGATGAACCAAACTAATGGATTTTTAAATATTTGGATGATTTTCATCAGTTTTGATTGAATTGATGGCAGACTTACAGTACGAATGCTTTTATCAGTCTCAGAGTCAGAACGTATATTATATTATAGTATAAGTGTTATTGTATACTTACACTATAATATAATATATTTTGTAACTACATATAGTTGCATAAAAACGCTATTTCACCACATGTACCACCAATTTAAATTAAAAAATAAAATATGCCATATCATCCCATGGGTGTTTTGGGAGGTGACAGTGGGAAACTGAAACAGGAGATTTAATAAACTGTGGTTGCCAAGTTGAAATTGTAATGGTAAATAATCAGGCAATCTATAAGGGAGGCCCATGTTTACAGGTTAACTTTTGATGGGATGTAATGAATGAAGAATTTTATTTATCATAGCAGGATTTCCTTAATTAAATTCAGGTGTGTGTGTATAATTCTTTTTTTAGTAACCACTGTCGACACCACCACTTTATTTTGTGCATTTCTTAATATTTCAGGCTAAAATTATAGCAACACAAGATTTTTTGTTTATAATATCCATATAGCAAATTTCATCTAGATGTTTTTTGGACTAAAGCTTATATTGTCAGTAATGTAATAATGCTGCACTCAATGTTCAGACTGATGGAATAAACTGTTGGCAAACTGAATATGAAACCTACATCTTAGTTAGCTATATATGAATACACTGTTTTATTTTCAATGCATTCATATAAGTTGAGTTTTAGATTCAAAATTCAGATCTCGAAATTGTCGAGAAACGAGTTATAAAGAGGGGCCACTCGCCAGTCACCACTTCTCGTTATTCACCACCAAACGAAATACAATAGCATTATATTGCTTCTTCTAACATTGGAAGAAACAAGATTTTACGCTCATATTGTGCGGGCGTGACTGTACCCCGGTTTATCCAACCCAGCCGTGCTACTGCCATTTATCACTGTTGTGTCTCTTCAAAAGTTAAAAAAGAAAACAAAGCAAGGGGAAACAAAACTTACCGGATTTCCAGGAAATTCTTCTAATCTTTCTGAAATATCCTTTCCTTTTTTAGGTCTCATTAGTAAATACAATTTTCCAACATCAGGTATCGTTCGTAATATTTTCTCAATTAGACATATTCCCACAAAGCCTGTACCTCCGGTTATGAAAAAATTCTTGCCGCTGTAAAACGCTCGCACTTGCGATTGTTCGGACATTTTTTAACTTTTAGGTATTAAATGCTTGTTTGTTTGGATCTGAAAAAAAGAAAACTATTGCTGTTTTAAATAAACAAAACAAAACAAACACAGCATAAACATAACCTGAAACTCTATAACCTATTTAAAACTTCAAGTCAGTCAAAAGTTGATAAACTTCCCCGCTATGAAATCTGTCAAATATTATACCTCACTTTCTAGTGGCGCCGCCCTGGTGGCAGAAAAAGTCGTGGATGCCCTCATTGAAGCTTAAACCAGTGTTTCCACTAACGATTTTGGTTTTACCTCCCTTATTACTATACTCTTTAGTTTGGATATACCCTAGTTCCTTTAGGAATTATCCCTAAATATAGCCGAAAAAATCTTTGATAGGTATTCGTAGATTTGGGGCGCATAATTATAATAAAAAACAACATATTACATAATATAATCATTTATGAATTGTACTGTTGGGTTTCAAAAATAAGTGTTTTGTTAGAATTCGCAGTTTTATATGAAGCAAGCCGTTAAGGGTTTCGCTGGTAAGTAAGTTTATTTCTTTTGTTCTTTTTACTTTTACCTTTTGATGTGAAACATCTATTGGTACGCTTTGGCAGTAGAACTTGCTTAGGGGGTAGTATAGTACATTTTTTTAAAGACAAGGCCTCAAAGTTATGTGTTAAAACGTTTTTAACTATGACTATTAAACTTTATTTTTTTGTACTTAACTCACAATATTAATTATTGGATTTGTGACTGCAATCAATAGCATAGTTATTTAGGGATTACATTAAAAAAACACTGAAAAATTTAGAAATTTGTGATCACAGTACCTAAATATGTGATCTAGGGTGTTGATATTCAACATTTTCAAAAGTATACCTAAAGTAACCTAAAACCAAGTATAAAGTAACCTAAAACCAAGTATAAAGTATACCTAAAACCAAGATGGAGGGGTCTGTTCGCTCGCTTCGCTCGCTCACTCGACCCCGCCATCCCTTAAACCTAGCCTGTCCGAGTCGGAGTGCCCCAAGTCCCGAGCTCGCTTCGCTTGGTCTTGCACCAAATAAAACACCAAAATGTTAACTTTTATAATTACTTTAATAAGTAAACATATTTTATTACTTCCACCATTTCCAAAAACGTCGTAAAATAGCAAGCAATCGGTCTCCAGGGGGTTAGCGAAGTCGTCGGAAAACAGGAGGCAGATAATAACAATAAGGAGCACATTCACGTAAACTCGGAAGCAACGGAATGACGCTTATGACGCGAGTCGCGAAGTCGAGTATAAACGTAGTGATTATATTCTCTTTGGTCGAGTATATCTGTTACTGATTACTGTCAATGTCAAAAGTTCCGTTTCAGGTATTAATTAGTGATTTATGAATATTTTTAGAAAATTATATTAAATATTTCGACGCAGCTCCGGCAGCTGAAATTGCACGGGGGCACTTCAGATAAGCCCCTTGACCCCCCCCACAGTGACAGACTCCTCAAATTCAGGCGACTTGATTCTAAACCCAACCCACTTTCTCTCCTGCTTACGCAATTAATCATAATCAGCAATAAAACGGCGTACTGCACTATACATTCAGCATAGAGCAATTACAGTTCGATCACACCATAATATGTTCCCGTCACAATTACATAGTAGTGTAACATGAGAGACCTAATTACATGATAACACCGAAGTATGTAAACCAACAGCAACACCATCTTTCTTGGCTGCACTAGAAGAATTACTACACTCGTAGAATGACTTAAGCCGAAGCTCTCGCACACGGCGCTTTCAGTGAACTTTATACTGCACATACGAGTGGGGGTTTCTCGATATACCCTCAATTCCCCTCGCCACAATCGATATGACGCTCCGTTAGAGTGACGCAAACTCTCGCTCGCTCTCAATCCAACCGATATTTTATAGACGCGCCCACACATTAATTAAGAGTTTAAGGCAATCCCCATTTATTAAATTAGTGGTGCCATAGGTGGTGTTCTCTAGTATAAAGAAATGGAGTTACGTAACCATACCATAACCATAACCGTACCAACGTTAGTTCTATTTCGCCCTAAATTTCTCTCAATCACTGTCTAAATAAAATAGCCCTAGGCCATATACATATGATATTAGTCAGATCGCCATAAAAGGGCGAAATCTTTGTAAGTGGAAACACTAAATTGAACTTGATTTTTTCAATTATGTATTGGGGTGCTTCCAATAAAGCAAAGCGAGAGAGGGGCCCCGGTTGCGTTCCGAACGGAGATCTCGGGACCCCTCGTACACGCTGATGGAGACCAGCATAACCTTCTGGTTGCCCCCGCAGCCAGAGGTATCCATGAGGATTTCCCCACGAAAAAAAAGAGGTTAGGTTAGGTTACGCCACGTGTACAAATAATACACACAGTAAGAGTTAGGTACTTACTTAGAGTAGGTATAAGCAAGCTATTATGAATAATCTAAGGTTAGGTACTTATTAAATACAGCTAGCCTGATATTACATTTTAAACAACACTATCAGACATCAGATGATAATTATACATAAATTTGATTATAGTCGCTCACAGATCAAGGTGAACTTGAATCTTTGAGTAAAGATAATAATCACGTTCAGTCAGGAAAACGTTGTAGGTACCCTTCATTTTTCGCGCTACGATACGAGATTTAACTTGTTATTGGTAGGTACCATTGTTATTTCCAGTTACGTACCTAGGATTTAAAAAAAAATGTAAGCTTTTTTTTAAATCCTTCTTCAAAGTGGTCTGCTTTAAAAAGGAAATTTGTTAAAATATCTGTATTGATTTCACTACAATTATGTAGTGAATTCATGACCAATAAAGTACGTGTTTCAAATGAATTTGATGATGTTAACCTGACTGATGATGATAACTTCTGAATATTATCGAAAGCAAGACGCTATAGATCAGAAGCTCGGAACACAACAGTAATTAATACTCTGAATACCTAGTCATACCAGCATCTGATGAAATTTTGCGATGGGTTTGTAAATAAACTCGGTTGTAGTGTCAGAGACAGTGATAATCATAATATATTCATTTCGTTATTTCGTCCAAATAGTAGCTTCGGCTGGGTTCGAATCTAAGATTCGCCACAGCCAAGCTGTCTGTTCACTAGGAGGCTATACGGTCACCATAACAAAGATGCACGATTATATGCACGATATTATATAAAATCCATGTATTTTGCTTGCTAGTGTCTACAAAACTTTTATACTTAGAAGCTTAGAGTATATAAAAGGATGTTTACTTAAGACTGCTTAAGTATTTATGATTGTTTATTCGTTTCCATTAAATTTAAAATAGCATACTAATGAGTCTACGTCCCACTGTTCGGCACAGCCGTTATTGGAATTAAATGAAGTCTGCCGCGCTGGCTTTATGTGTGGCGGTAGAGTTCATGTCATCATTTTTTTTAATTTCTTAGTCAAAAATTCTCCATGATGTTTTTATCCACGTACTAAACATGTGGTAAATCAGCATTTACAAATTTTATTGAGACTGGTGGCGATCGGTGCGGAACCTAGCTAGAGAATAGTAATCCCCTGAACTAATAAATATATCAATATTTAATAATAATAATAATAATATGATTATTCATTTCATTCATACATTTATAGAACAATGTTGAGACCTTCTAGTAAGTAAATAAGCTATTTGTAGCAGAAGGTCTCGCTCTTCCAGAACAATTTCGTTTTACTAAATAATTTCTTTTTAATTTATAATAATTCATAAGGAAAATAATTAACAGAATTGGGAGGAAGAAAAAAAATTAAGCTAATTATAGAACCAATATAATATAATACTTGTAGATACTTAGTTACGATTCGAAGCGGCTTGCGAATTGTGGAAATGATGTTTGAAGCTGCTCGTAAAGACCGAAGCTGAGCCTTGTGTGGCTGGAGGGGACTTAGTAGCTGTAGCGTGGTCACCCCAACTCTGTACTAAGAAGAGCTCACTAGGCTGGCCTGTGTGATGCAGTCGGAGCAAAATGGACCAATCGAGTGAGCTGAGAGTTGTTGGAGAGTATCCTTTTACTCTCGGTAGCTGAGATGAAGTCGCAAAAGAAGAAGTGATGACATGGGGATGCGCCATTTACACTATTTTAACGCAACTGATGTGTGGCGAAGAGTACTGTGGAGTTTAAGTCAATGCGAAAAAGACTTGTTTAAATGATGTAAAAAACAGAATACAATATGTTCAATATAAATTACTCAACTACCTCATTAGAGTGCTATATTCTAAAAAACGTCAACGTATTGCGTAAATCTTATTTAAACACTATGCTTATAACAATTACGTCATTCAATATTAAACAGGTAGAGTCCAGATTCTAGAAGATTCAGTTTAGCGAGGAAAACTTATTTGTACTTTAATATTAAAAAAGATGTATAGATGGGTATAGATACTTTTAATATTTATTATTCAACGTTAACCCCGTGTAGTGGCGGGTAAGAATACCCACTACCCCATATCTTCCCGTGGGTGTCGTAAGAGGCGACAAAGGGAAACTGATACAGGAGATGGGCAGCAGTATCTTTCTGATAAAAACAAAAAGCAATAAAAAACTGCGGTTGCCAACCCGCTCGCCAATCGTGGCAACTATGGCAATATACCCCCCATGAGCAATGACACAAATAAACGGCCGCCAGTCCCCGGCGGCCCCGCTATTCCTGGCTACGGTGGCGACCATGGTAACGGCGGGGCAGGGGGTGCTAAGAATCTCCGGTGGAGGTTCGGTTGCCACCTACGACGACTCGACCTGGCAACATATAACACACGCACCTGAAGGTCATACAGGTTTACGCACCAACCTCGGCACACCCCGATGAGGAGGTGGAGGAAATGTATGAGGATATCTCTAGAGCCATGCATTCCTCCAAAACCCACTATACGGTGTTAATGGGAGACTTCAACGCAAAACTAGGCACAAGAGAGAGCGGTGAGCTGAAAGTAGGGAAATTCGGAATAGGGCAACGGAACCCAAGGGGCCAGCAGCTGGCCGACTTTATGGAGAAAGAGGGACTCTTTATGATGAACTCTTTCTTCAAAAAGCGGCCCCACAGAAAGTGGACCTGGTCGAGCCCCGACGGTTCGACAAAAAATGAGATTGACTTCATTATGACGACCAGACGACAACTGTTCAGTGATGTCTCAGTGATCGCGAGGGTGAAAACTGGCAGGGATTACCGAATGGTGAGAGGCACACTGAACCTAAACGTAAAGTTGGAGAGGTCACGTCTAATGAAGTTAACGCTCCGTCCCCCTCGTGCTCTAATCCAAAGCCCCGAAAACTTTCAGCTCGAGTTACAAAATCGTTTTCAGTGCCTAGAAGATTGCAATGAAGTGGACGATATAAATGACAAGCTTGTGGAAACTGTCCATGCGGTCGGAGCTAAGTTCTGTAAGACCCGTCGCAGAAGAACACAAAAACTCTCCGATCACACTCTTAATCTCATGGTTGTTAGACGGGAGATGAAGCTGCAGTCTTCAGCAGATTTGACAGCATACAGGCAACTGAACAGACAGATCTCCAAATGCATGCGGCGAGACTTGCGCAATTTCAATACAGCTCGTATTGATGAAGCGATCGAGCGGAACCAGGGCGCCAAAGTCTTTGCCAGAGGTCTGTCTGTCAGAAAGAGCTAACTGTCGAAGCTGAAGACCGAATGTGGCAGCATCGTTTCCGGGACACCTGAGATTTTGAGTGAGATTGAGAGGTTCTATGGGCAGCTGTAAACGTCATCGTTGAAGCCACACGCAAGTGTGAGTAACGATCCAAGAGCAAGTCTTATCCGACACTATTCCGATGATATCCCGGACGTCAGGCTGAGCGAGATTAGAATGGCTCTCCAGCACTTTAAAAACGGCAAGACCCCAGGCGAGGATGGAATTACAGCGGAGCTTCTGAAAGCGGGTGAAAACCGGTACTTGAAGTCCTTCAGAAGCTCTTTAATTCCGTCCTCCATAGTGGCATTACACCAGAGGCGTGGAGCAGAAGTGCGGTGGTCTTGTTCTTCAAGAAAGGCGACAACGCTCTCTTGAAGATCTACAGACCGATTTCCCTTCTGAGCCGCGTCCCTTCTGAGAGAGTCATTACGAATCGTCTCGCATGCAGACTCGACGACTTCCAGCCTCCCGAACAAGCCGGTTTCCGAAAAGGCTTTAGCACCATAGACCACATACATACCCTTCGGCAAATTGTACAAAAGACCGAAGAGTATAATCTGCCACTTTGCCTTACGTATGTGGACTATGAGAAAGCCTTTGATTCCGTCGAAATTTGGGCGGTGCTGCAGTCCCTGCTGCGGTGCCAAGTGGACTGTCGGTATATCGAAGTGCTGAAGTGTTTGTACAGTAGGGCTACGATGGCTATCCGAGTACAGAACCAGAGTACGAAACCTATCCAACTGCAGAGAGGTGTAAGACAGGGTGACGTAATATCCCCGAAACTCTTCACCGCTGCATTGGAAGACGTTTTCAAGCTACTGGACTGGAAAGGATACGGTATTAACGTCAATGGCGAGTACTTCACTCACCTTCGATTTGCCGACGATATAGTTCTTATGGCAGAATCGCTGGAGGACCTAAGCACTATGCTCAATGACCTCAATAGTGTCTCCCAACGGATAGGTCTCAAGATAAACATGGACAAAACAAAAATCATGTTTAATGTCCATGTCACACCTATGCCGGTAGTTGTTGGGAGCACTAAGCTCGAAGTTGTTGACGAATATGTTTACCTGAGACAAATAGTCCGACTAGGTAAGTCCAACTTCGACTGAGAGGTCAATCGACGAATTCAACTCGGCTGGACAGCGTTCGGGAGATTACCACCCATCTTCTCGTCAGGCATACCTCAAAACCTCAAAACTAAATTATTTATATTATTAAATTATTATATTAATAAATTTAGAAATGATATCCGCATGTATCTGCGGATCAATGTATCCGCGGATATCTCGCAGTAGAACCAGAGTGACCGACATAGCCCAACGGATTAGTAAGCTGAAGTTGCAATGGGCCGGCCATATAGCTCGAAGAACCGAAAACCGTTGGGGAAGAAAGGTTCTTGAGTGTCCCCCCACTAGATGGAGTGACGTCCTGGTAAGACATGCAGGAAGTCAATGGATGCAGGTGGTTCGGGACCGTGCTTTGTGGCATTCCGTGGGGGAGGCCTATGTTCAGCAGTGGACTTGTGAAGGGCTGTAATGATGACAATGATGGTTCAACGTTTAAAACAAAATATTTTACGTCTGCAAAAAAATAACTAATAACTTACCTACGCAACGTTATAATTGATTATATTTGATAATTATACCCTTTCGATCTATTTTAACCACGGCAATCACTTTCGAATACTGTCGGATGTTGTCAACCGAGCAGGAGAATTATAGCGTAAAAAATGTACCCACAAACAGGGTGAGAGGTAGGAGGTAATCAAAGCACAGCCCGAAAAATTTAACCATTTCACTGTCCCATGAGTCATATATGAACATTTCAATTGTTTAACTATTGTGTCTATTTCTAGGACAGGGAAGTTGTTAACGTTGAAAATAAAAGTAAAAGCCGACTTCAACGAACTAAAAATAATAAATGTTCTCAAAACCGAATTTCGGTCACCGTAGCCAGTCTTAACGGAGGCTAACCAACCACCTGTCTAGAAAAGGTTATAATGCACGAGTGTGTGTGCAAGCACAGGTGCACTTTATATTCTCTCACTTTCATAGTCCGATGGGATTACGATTTGACACGACCGAAGAGATCAAGCGCAAGACCAACGTCTTTGCGTGCTTTCCACAAAATACATGATTTTGGTCCGAACCGAGGTTCGAGCCCAGATCATCAACCCACATGATCAGCATTTGCGTTTATGACCACTAGACAAACGGCTCAAGTCAATTAATTGGTTTAAAAATAATATATTATGGTCTGGTCATTTTACGTCGTTTGTAAATCGACAGGCTCGAATTTAGGCAGTTAAAACAACATTTAAATAACCTGCAGTTTAAATAACATTTAAAGTTATGAATTTAAAATATATTTCATTACTTAAATACAATTATAAATTACATAAAACTAATAACAATTAATTTTGTATTTACAAAATTATTCTAAACAATAATGTCTTAAGACATCGACTTTAGAATATGAAATTATTTTATATTCCTTTTCATTACATCCTTTAAAAGTTCACTGCTGAACATAAATACGTGGCACGTATACGTGGAACATTTTTACGTGGTAGAGCCATGCTGCAGCTATATTAGTAGTATAGTTGTAGCACGAATGGGTCGGCTCGACCGGGGAAGGACCACGCTCTCACAGAATACCAACGTGAAATAGCAGCTTAACGCTGCTGTGTTTCGTATGGTGAGTGTAGAGAACCGGAGACCCTTTTTACTGGAAACGAGGCATTCCATCTTAGCCCTCACGGGTGACAACGCATCTGCATTTTGATTCGTAATCGAGGATAGATGTAGATGTCTATGGGCCACAGCAACCACTTACCATCAGGTGGACTGTGTGCTCGTTTGTCACCCTTATCCTATAAAAAAAAAAGTATTACTCTTCCATAGATTGCCTCATAGGGAGGATTATGCCATAGTAGCCATGCTTGGCAACTATGGCATAATCCTTTTGCAGAATTGAAGATGCGTTGCCGGCCTTTTAAAAAGGAGTAGGCTCTTTTCTTGAAGGTCCCTAAGTCGTATCGGTCCGGAAAAATCGCTGGTGGTAAACTATTCCACAAGGAAGTTGTGCGAGGAAGAAAACATCTTCTAAATCGCACAGTGGTGGACCGCCAATCATCCAGATGGTGTGGATGGTATCGGGAGTTCTGCCGCGATGTGCGTTCGTGAAATTTGGCGGCTGGGATTAATCCGAACAATTCCTCAGAGCACTCCCCGTGGTAAATGCAAAAGAAAATGCAAAGAGATGCAACATCTCTTCGCAGCGCCAATGAATCGAACCGATCGGAAAGGACTCGGTCGTCGACGATTCGAGCCGCTCTGCACTGGATGCGGTCAAGTGGAAGGAGCTGGCACTGGGGAGCCCCAGCACAGAGATGGGAACAGTATTCCATGTGAGGCCGAACCTGCGCCTTGTAAAGTTGCAGGCGTTGTGCCGGCATGAAATACTGTCCCGCTCTGCTGAGCACGCCGAGTTTTTTAGAGGCCAATTTGGCCTTCTCTTCCAAGTGACGGCGAAAATGCACGTCACTCGATATGTCGACGCCGAGGATTCCGATACTGGCTGAGGCAACAAGGGGAGTGCCTTGAAACTGAGGAGATACGACAAAGGGGTTCTTTTAGCGGTAAACGCGCAAACTTGTGTTTTCTGAGGATTAAACTGACTAGATTTAGTCGCCCCAATCCGAGACTTTGTTCAGCAAAGACTCGACTTCAGACACAAGTTTGTTCCGGTACTTGGCGACGTTTTCCCGAGAAATATTCGCACGGCCGGCGTATAGAGCATCACCAGTGCTATCATCCGCATAGCAATGAATGCTACCGGTTTGCAACATATCATTGATATGCAGAAGAAACAGCGTTGGTGATAGCACACAGCCTTGTGGAACACCAGCGTTAATAGGCTTGTAGTCGGAGCATGCACCGTCTACAACGACCTTGATGCTCCGATCTGCAAGAAAGCTGGTGATCCAATTGCACAATTTCTCGGGAAGCCCATAGGAGGGAGCTGAAAGCGCTGTGCCAAACCCGATCGAAAGCCTCGCAATGTCCAAACTAACCCCCCTTGGACTCTACTGCCTCCGCCCATCTATGAGTCAGGTAGACCAGAAGATCACCAGCTGATCGACCCCGACGAAAACCGTATTGGCGGTCACTAATCAGCTGGTGATCCTCAAGCTACCGCATGAGCTGGCAGTTTATAACGGACTCCATTATTTTGGAGAACAAGGGGGTGATGGCGATAGGCCTGTAGTTGGACGGGTCTGAGCGGTCGCCTTTTTTAGGGATCGGTTGGACAAAAGCTGTCTTCCATAATTTCGGGACTACGCCTAGGGAGTAGGAGTACCTTTTTCTGTAGTTTTTTTTGTGAGTAGTCTTTTTACGTGGTAGAGCCATGCTGCAGCTATATTAGTAGTATAGTTGTAGTACGAATGGGTCGGCTCGACCGGAGAAGGACCACGCTCTCACAGAATACCAGCGTAAAATAGCAGCTTAACACTGCTGTGTTTCGTATGGTGAGTGTAGAGAACCGGAGACCCTTTTTACTGGAAAAGAGGCATTCCATCTTAGTCCTCACGGGTGACAACGCATCTGCATTTTGATTCTTTATTGAAGATAGATGTAGATGTCTATGGGTCACAGCAACCACTTACCATCAGGTGGACTGTGTGCTCGTTTGTCACCCTATCCTATAAAAAAAAAAAAAGTACCGGAAAAGACGCGTTAGAATCGGTGCCAACTCCGGAGCACACGTTCTCAGCACAATTGGGGGAATTCCGTCAGGCCCACTCGACTTGTGGATGTCCAGGGAGAGGAGTGCTTTGCGAACCGAGCGCTGTGAGAACCGCACATCCGGCATGGAGCACACACACCGCGGGATGGTCGGCGGTGTGTTCCCCCCGTCATCAAGAGTCGAGTTGGACGCAAAAGTGAGCCTAAAGGTCGGCTTTCTTTTGCGGCGTGGGCCAGTGAGTCGTCCTCCCTGTGCAGAGATGGTAGTGATGGCTTACAGAAATTCCCTTGGACAGCCTTGGCGAGAGACCAGAATGCACGGGTCCCCGAAGGAAGGCGAACTAGCTTCTCGCCAATTCTGCCTATGTGCTCTGACTTTGCCTTGGCAATAACACTTTGAAGGACCTGGAGGCGAAGTTATACTTTTTAAGCATGCTGGTGTTTACATCCCGAGCCGCCGAAGCCTCAGCCCAGTCCTGATAGCACTCCTGCTTACTGCGTAATGCAGTCTTACAGGAGCGACCAAACCAAGGCTGCGATCTGCCTCCGATGGGTACCACAGATGATGGAATAAATAGTTCCATTCCCTGTAGCACCACATCAGTGACAGAGTCAGCAACAGCGCTGGGATCATCCGGCGAGAAGCAAACCCGCCCCCATGGGTAGGATACAAAGAAAGACCGCATTCCGTCCCAATCCGCCGACCTGTAATGCCAAACACGGCGGCAACCTGCAGAACGCAACCGCGAGGGGAGCGTGAGTGGCACCACACTCCGGATCAGACAATGGTCCGAAGAGCCCAGAAGGGCATCGACGGAAACCTGATATCCGTCCGGATGAGGGGTCAGCAGAAGGTCCTACAGGGAAGGTGCATCTGAATCCACGTAGGCGAAGTAACCAGCTGTGTCAGACCATATGCCAAGGCAAAGTCATAAACAGATCTCCCCGCATGATCGGTTAATCAAAATGTAAGTATTTACCTAAGTACTTATTATGAATGTACAAAATACACATAATATAAACAACAGTCATAAATCCATTTTTATGTACTATTTACCGCTTCTGTTCTTCTTGTCTGTTTTTATAGTTAATTTTTGTTGTTATTACAGTGTCGTTCCAGTCGCCGTTTACGTGTTACATCAGAAACGGCGTCTGGTGTAACTGTCTCGGGTGCTTGTAAAATGACCTACGAAAAGATAAAGAAAGACATGAAGCACCGTTACGTAGTCATTTTTTTGTAGAGGGGACAAACGAACAAGTGGCTCACCAGATGGAAAGTGTCGATCGCTGGGCACGAACAACTGCAACACCAGAGAAATGCAGGTGCGTTGTCGGCCTTTTAAAAAGGAGTATGCTAATTTCTTGAAGGTCCCTAAGTTGTATCGGTAGGAAAAATCGCTGGTGGTAAACGATTCCACAAAGAAGTCATGCGTAGAAAAAAACTACTAGTAAATCGCACAATGGTGTATCGCGTTGGTGGAATTTGACGGCTAGAATTAATCCGAACAATTCCTCTGAGTAGTCAAAGTGGTAAAATGCAAAAGAATGCAACATCTCTCCGCAGCGCCAGTGAATCGAGCCGAAAAGAAAGAACTCGGTCGTTGACGATTCTAGCCGCTCAAGAGGAAGGAGCTGACACTGGAGTGTCCCGGACCAGAGACGACAACAGTATTCCACGTGAGGCGGAACCTTCGCCTGGTATAGTTGCAAGCGGTGTTCCGGCATAAAATACTGTCCCGCTCTGAGCTCTTGTCTGAGCACGCCAAGCTTTTTAGAGGCCAATTTAGTCTTCTCTTGCAAGTGACTCCGGAACTTTACGTCATTCGATATGTCGACGCCGAGGATTCCGATGCGGGCCGAGGCAGCAAGGGGTGTGATCTAAAATAAGGTCCGATGTAACTCATGATGCCAACGCCGCGCAAAAACTATAAAGCGATTAAAGGGACCTTTATGTAATAAGTTAAATTAGACTAATTATTATATAATATATTCTCCTATGACGTAACTAATGAGTTAAGCTCAAACTAAATTAAACGCAGTGAGATAAAGCATCACTTTATTTCTAAGGAAAACAGGTTATAGTGAACGCCAGTAGGCTATTTCTCGTATAGTGATTCGATTGTAAATATAATACTCGTAAATTATACGATTTTATATGATCGCCTAATTCTTTTGTTTGTGACTCAACTCGCAAACATTACGTAAGCTTTGAGGCTTGTCAATCGCGGGCGGTTGGATAAGTATTTTTATATTATGCTGTTACTTTTATTATATATTTAATTTACTAGGTGGTGACTAGGTAGGACACCTTTTCAGCCTTAGTGTCCGTTTGGGCCGTTGTGATCCGGTGTTAAGGATATAGAGAGCAACTATAATTACAATTGCTGATCATGTGGTCCTGGGTTTGAATCCCGGGTCGGGGCAAAATCAGTTATTGGGTTTTTCTGTTAAGAAATTCTCAGTAGCTGCCCGGAGTCAGGAAGTTGGCAGTGTTTCACCCCGTGCCTCGGAAAGCACGTAAAGCTGTTGGTCCTGCGCCTGATCTCTCTCCGTCGTGTCGGTTTGTCGTCCCATTGGACTATGAGAGTGAGAATAGAGAGTGCACCTGTGCACCATGCGCAAGCATACAATCGGGCACTATAATCCTGTCATGCGCAGATGGCTAGTCTCCGTTGAGACTGGCCGCCGTGACCGAAATTCGGTCTGGAGGACATTATTATTATAATTACAAGCTGTGCAGCATTCCATCTTAGTCCTCAGAGGTGACAACGCATCTGTAGTTCTGTAGCCTTCTTTTTTTGAAGTTGGTTGCAGGTGTCCATGGGTTGGAGTAGCCACTTACCATGAGGAGGACTGTAAGCTCGTTTGTACTTCAATTTAATTAAAAACGGACATTTCGCACCTTTGACGTTGCTACTTACCGTCCTCAATCTGGGTGTTTATACCGCCAATTATCGGAAACTGTAAGGTCTTCTGGCACATCCCATAGTCGTTTCTTGACGACAGCTACGGAATAAGATAACTAAGAATGCTGAGTCAACTAAATCCACGGTTGATTCCAGCGTGACTCATTTGGTTGTCACTTCTTCTAGTGGGCGGTCGCCATAAATTTGTCGATTAAAACCGTATATTAATACGATATATATAAATTTGTGAATACTAGTGAAGAAGGAAATGGCAAGCCTCACAGCCTGTAATTATACTGTCTCTCTAAAACCCTTTTTTTATAGGATAAGGGTGACAAACGAGCACCCAGTCCACCTGATGGTAAATGGTTGCTGTGGCCCATAGACATCTACATCTATCCTCGATTACGAATCAAAATGCATATGCGTTGTCACCCGTGAGGACTAAGATGGAATGCCTCGTTTCAAGTAAAAAGGGTCTCCGGTTCTCTACACTCACCATGCGAAACACAGCAGCGTTAAGCTGCTATTTTACACTGGTATTCTGTGAGAGCGTGGTCCTTCCCAGTCTGTTGACCCTCGTGCTACAACTATACTACTAATATAGCTGCAGCATGGCTCTACCACGTAAAATACCCTTCATTGTTCGAAATTATTTTATACTTTCTCAGTTATTACAAACAATTTGCGTGCGTTGCGTGAGTTATTACAAACGATTTGAAACTGGAAAGCCGTGTTAACAGCATGTCGTTCAGAGTGCGAAGTAACAAATGGAAAGTAGCCGTAGAAAATTGCGGAGCGCAACAGCTTTATGGTATATTACTAGAGACATTACCATAAATATAAACAATACAGTAAAGGCTCATGCCCACGAGACGGTTTTTCGTCGGAGCTAAGCCCGGCGTCAAACCGGGTCTACGTCCGGTCGTCGGTATTGTGTGGGACACTATGAAGCCAATCACACGACGCCGGCAGCTTCGCGGTTTAGCAGTTGCGCGGTGAGCCGGCGCTAGCGCCGGCGTCGTGTGATTGGCGTGTGAAAAACCGTCTCGTGGGTATGAGCCTTAAGATGACCTCTTGATATAAGTGTAGTTACTTACAAGTTGTAAGTGTTCAAATTTCGGTCACGGCAGCCAGTCTCAACGGAGACTGCTGAAGCAGATCGCAGGACAGGCTTTGGGTACACGGAAGCACAGCCTGTATTCCCTCACTCTCATAGTCCGGAATTCGAACCCGGAAAATTTCGATTATTTATTTTGTCGATACGATGATTCTAAGCCATGCTAGGATCCGATATGTGGCGCTGCTCTTCTCAAGCTATTAAAAAATTCTAAATTAATGGATCAAAATGACTAATATTCACGGAATATTTTGGTTTAGTACCAAAAAGGAAATTAAAAGTCTAACTCCGATAGGCGGCGATGTGTTTGAGTAAAGAGTAGTATTCATTACACTGTGAAAATTCTAAAGAACTTATCACTCTACTTACAGGAAAGGGCAGAACCATGTCTGACGGACCAGGTAGTAAGAATGTAATAATGTATATTTAATTTGTGGTAGCAGTTGCATATAATATCAATTACACTCAGTACACGTTAATTTGATATTAGATTTCGACAATGATATTGCCCGGATACATTACCATAAAAAGTTTGCCAAATGTTCAGAATAGATAATAAAAGGCTGTCTAAATTAGACATGGTACGAAAACCGCATATTAAACAGGTACACAAAGTATTCCAGCAAATTAGCTTAATGGTTGTCGCAATGAGTGTTACCAACTGTCCTGTATTTGACGACAAAAAACAAGTGCGAACTTGGAATTTTAGTGCTCAGAATGTAGAGCTCTTTAGAAAATTTTAAGTTTAGAAAATTACATTTTTAGTATTTTACCATTTTACCTACAAATAGCTAATATACGACTATCTCAAAAAATAAAATAGCATTTAATAAAAGTTACCTACTGAAAATAACATTATAAAATCTACGGCGATCGATAATTTGAAGAAAATAATAAAACTGCTTATACAACATATTCACCATAACATATTTAATTAGCATTTCTAGCCCAAATTTTTTCATCGAAAGGGTATTTTCGCAAATGATTCTAAAATGGACTGATGTCTGTAACAAATTTTATTTGTCCCGGGTAAAAGCTTCATGATGTTTGTCCCCTGAGGCCGAAAAAAATGGCAACCCCAGTGGTAAACGATTTTTTAGATAATTGTTGAAATGGGCATGAACCTATTTAAGCATGAATAATAAATCCGTGATAATGGTTGATAAATGGATATATTTGACACATATCAAGCATTGCTACACCTAAGTCATAATTTTTACTGAATAAAAAGCTTCAACATCAATTTCAGGTGTGTATTGATTTCGATTATAAATGCATTTTAATGTCAGTCAGCACTCAGCATCCAAGCACTGTGCTAAGTTGAACGAGCGAGATCATGAAAATTACTGACAATAATTCATTGTAAGCATCAAAAACTCAAAACATTTTTGTAAATGCTTAAGTAACAAAATATAGATCGAAAATTAGTACTTACTATTATTTATTCTGTGTCCAAAATAACATACTTATTTGGTAATCATGCTGTACTTAAAAATGCGTTACTGTTAAAACACCGCCAAATTTTTAAGAATACCAACATTAACTACGAATACAATTACTCTTTGGGAAATAATAGAGGTCGTTCAAACTTTTCCATTGCTAATTATTTTTAATTGTTACAAAACTTTCATAAATATTTAAAAGACTTCTCCTACTAAACTAAATCAGAATTTAAGCTACGTCCGAAAGTTTCTAAGAAGTCAAACCTTAAAAAGCTTTGACTTCTTAAAAAATATTTGACAAAATTTTATCATAACTTAAGATAGATAAGATAATATGATCAAAAAAATTGGTTGCCTGTAAAGTCGGTATACGGGCGAAAGTTTTACGTGACAACGCTTTTTATGTCTGTCTCTCTCGCTCTTAGGCGGGCCAACCATGCCTGAGAGAGGGACGCGTGCTCTCACTCGCTCTCATTGTGAGCGCATAACGTGAGCGGAGCGTAACGCAGTTTCTTGAAGTGTCACCCGGCAAACCAATTTATAAGACGTTGTCACGTCAAAAAAAAATAGAATGATAAGGGAAATATGTAAACTTTTATCTCCAAATATCTCAATTTATTTGCAAAAAAATCTCAATTCTCAACTGAACGCGTTTTCTCCTGGCTGACGGGTGAGGCTCTGATGGCCGACTGATGGCATAAAATCCGTACAAACATGCTAAACCCGAATGAAAAAGATCTATACGCTGTAAACTTAGATCTGACGATACTGATGATAAAATTCTGTTGCTAGTAACAGGTTTCTAACTTTTTAAGTTAATGGAGCTATTATAGTCAATCGGAAATCTAGTGCGGATTAGTAAAGCACACAATAAAATACATTCTTTTTTTAAGAAATAAATAACGCTTATTTTGTTTCTTTACGATGAAAATGATGATAAAAATGTAATTTAAACTTATATTAGGAGATTTTAATGGAAGGGTTGGCGTGAAGAGGCTTGGTTATGAAAGGATATTGGGAACGTTTGGTGATGAAAGTATAAATGAGAATGGAGAAAGCCTCCTCACCGTATGTGTGGAAAAGAATCTTTTTGTGACGAACACTTTCTTTCGTCATAAGAAGATTCACATGTATACATGGGAAAGAGGTGATGATAGAAGCATGATAGATTTCATAATTGTGGATGAAAGAATGAGGAGCGCAGTGGTAGATACAAGGGTTTACCGGGGGTCCAACGTAGGGACGGATCATTACTTGGTCTTATGCCGAATTAATGGTCTATTCAGACGTTGGCGGCATCGCACATCTGTGTCTACCACTGCGTTACAGCGTATAAGAACAGAGAGGTTACAAGATGTAGGTGCAAAAGAGAAGTACAAATGTAGACTGAGAGAAAATATAAGTGTTATGGATGAATTGTGTATGAATGATTTAGACTTGGAGACTGTGTGGTATAATGTCAAAAAAGGTTTGGTGGATGCAGCTACCGAAGTATGTGGTGTAAGTAAGAGAACGAATGAAAAGAAAAATAATACTTTATGGTGGGATGATGAGGTACGGATGGAAGTAGAAGCAAAGAAGAGAGCATGGTTAGATTTACTAGCAACCAAGGCTAGTTATTCTAGCGGTATGAATGATGATATTGAAAGAAAAAAGGCAGTCTTTAGACATCTAAATAAGAGAGTAAAAGAAGTAGTTGAAAGGAAAAAGCAAGAAAGAACGGATAAGAATGATAGAAGGATATCTGATAACTTCCAGGCAAATATTAAAATGTTCTGGAAACTCGTAAGAACTGCCAGGGGACATTCAAAACAGCCTAGAATGGATGCTATACGAGACCAGAATGGCTGTATTCTGAATGACGAAGGGTCGAGTTTAAGGAGATGGAAGGAATACTTTGAAAGCGTGTTTATGAGTGATGAGACGTTTGAATTAAATGAAATAGAAATTCCGAAAGAAGAGGAAAGAGATAGAGAGATAAGTATAGATGAAATAATGAAAGCAATGAAAAGTATGAAAGCAGGTAAGGCAGCCGGATATGATAGAGTATCACTCGAAATGCTAAGGACTGGAGAGGAAGTGGTGGCAGACCTGCTGTACACCTTGTTTAATTTGTGTTGGGAACTTAAGGGTACCGGAGACTGGTGCAAAGCCGTGATAGTCCCACTATATAAAGGAAAAGGATCGCAGCAGGACTGTAAAAACTACCGTGGTATCAGTCTTCTTAGCATTGTGAGAAAACTGTATGCTAAGGTACTAATTGAAAGAGTTATGAAGGATACTGATGGAAAAATTTGGGATGAGCAAGCGGGATTTAGAAAGGAATGGGATGTACGGATCAGGTCTTTTCCATGCGCATGATTGCGGAAAAGTTTTGGCCAAAACCAAAAGGTTTTTTGTGCGTTCGTGGACTTGGAAAAGGCTTATGATAGAGTGGACAGGGATGTATTATGGCAAACACTGAACTCATTTGGGTTGAGTGCTGGGTTGATACAGGCATTGAAGTCTCTGTATAGGGACTCCAGTGCTTGTGTCAGGATCAACGGGGCCTACTCGGACTGGTTTGGCATCCATAAAGGGTCAGACAGGGTTGTGGCTTCCCGTGGCTGTTCAACCTATTTATGGACAGTTGTTTGGGAAATCTGAAAGTTGAAGAATGCGGGTTAAGAATGGGTGAGTTAACCGTCAAATGCCTTTTGTACGCCGATGATCAAGTCATACTCGCATCGTCGGCGGCCGAGTTGCAAATGATGGTTACATTAATGAACATTTCATTAAAAGAAAGGGGAATGAAAGTGAACGCAAGTAAGACGAAAGTTATGGTCTTTGAAAGAGAAGAAAGTAAAACAATATGTGAAATAAGAATAGAAGGGGAATTGGTCGAGCAAGTAGATGAGTTTGTGTATTTGGGATGTGTATTTAGCAGGGATGGTAGGTATGATAAGGATATAGAACGACGAGTGAACGCAGGAAATAAAGTAAATGGGGCTCTACACTCTGTTGTGGAAAGTCAGAATATGTCCAAAAAGGCACGTACGGCAATTCACAATGCTGTGTTAGTCCCTACTTTAATGTATGGTAGTGAAAGTTGGGTGTGGCAGAAGAAGTACGAGAGTAGAATAAATGCTGTAGAAATGCGGTCATTAAGGAGTATGTTAGGGCTGAATCTGAATGACAGAGTGAGAAATTGTGTGATAAGAGAAGAGTGTGGTTTGCAAGATGATGTTGTGACCAGGATTAAGAAAGGAATGCTTTGGTGGTTTGGTCATGTAGAAAGAATGAATGAGGAAAGAGTGACAAAGCAAATTTATGTGGCAGAGGTGAACGGCAGAGTCGGGAAAGGACGCCCTAGACGAAGGTTTATCGACCAAATTGGCGATATACTGAAAATGGGCCAAATTAAGAGTACCCTTAACCGACGAGCGTGTATGCGTAGGTATATGGATGTGGAGGAGGCGAGAGAGGTGTGTCAGGATCGTGCCAAATGGAAGTCCATAATCTCTGCCTACCCCTCTGGGTGACAGGCGTGAGTGTTTATATATATAATTTAAACTGTATTTTACTAAATATTTTTGTTACATTGGTTCGTATTTTTATTTATATATATATTGGCTCATCTCGGCCTTTGTATATTTTTTAAATAAGGCTAAAAAATAACATCATAATTTTATTTTTTTATTTTCTAGTTTTCTGTTATCAATTTAAAAATATTTTAAACATAACTTTTAAATAATGTTATATTTACTTTAATGATTGCAACCATTGAGTTAATATAAATTAATGATTGCAACGAAAGAAAACAAGATGTCATTAAATTATCTACGCAACCAGTTTAAAAGATTTTATAATGAGGAGCGATGTTCGACCCGGCATTGTGGAAATTTTTATATTTACATCGAATCGAATAATAAAATAAGTTTGCGAGCTTAGAAAGGAACTGTTTAGACGGTTAGAGTAAAAAGATATAAAATTTTCATCAAATCTGTTTTAAAAATTACTTATCTATTACTATTGAACTACGTTAGTGTAAACTCCAATATTATATCATTGTGTCGTTTTTTTATCGTTGGAAGACTACCGGCTGTAACTGTTCCCACACTGGTTTCGTAAATATGAAAGTTGATTTATCATGGTCATTACAAATTATCGTAGCCAGGCGTGTTGCAGTAAAATAAGAGTTGTTAGATGTAGTAGAGCCAAGCTGCACGTATATTATGGATGATCCACGAATGAGTTTAGCAATGGACCACGCTCTAAACTCTTATAGAATACCAAAGTAAAATGCATTAGTTTCTATGTTGCTGATAGAGATCGTTTTTATGGTTCCGTACCTAAGGGTAACCAACGCAACCCTATTACTAAGCCTCCGCTGTCCGTTCGTCCGTCCGTCCGTCTGTCTGTCAGCGGGCTGTATCTCATGATCCGTAATAGGTAGACAGTTGAAATTTTCACATAATGTGTATTTCTGTTGCTGCTATAACAACAAATTATAAAATAAAATTAAAAATTAAAGGGGGCTCCCGTAGAAGAGAGGCTAGAAACGTGTTTTACGATGGTACAGAACCCTTCATGCGCGAGTCCGACTCGCACTTGGCCGGTTATTTTTACTGGTAAGAAGGCAATCAAAATTAGTTTACAGGAGTTACAAGGCATTTACATTTTGATACTTATAGCGGTTCGAGGATAGATATAGCTGTGACCGTGTCGTGGTTTGTCATTCTTACTAGATAAAAAATCATGTCAGGTTATATATCGGTTGCTGCTCAAAGAATATATCTTGATTCTGAGTATATTAATTATTAATTACTACAGTTCAGAGACGTCTATCAAGAGATAATATATTATACATATAATATATTTAATTGCGACGTCACAAAAACTCCATGGGCTCGAACCACCAACATGTTTAATACTTTAAAAACAATTTAAACATAATGCCCTACAACATCATTTTATTCGTTATGCGTATTAGTTCGCGCAAAATAAATAGGTTTGAATTGTTCAAATCAAACACTATCCAGTTAGGTACCTACCTAATACCATAATATTATATAACTCTAGTTTTGAATCTGAATATATCGCTATTGTCTTTATGTATTCGGCATTACATCCAAGTTGACCCCCACTAGCGATCAAGGCTTATATGAAATAACTGAACACTCTTAGTATTGTCTGTATTTTAAAGGCCAGCGCACAGTCGAAGTTAGGTTACTAAACACGACCTGTATTAAGTAACTTACTTTTGACAGTGTCTGTATGAATATAGTCGCTACGATCGAAATCAGGAGATTAAATCATCTTAGAGATATTTAATAAGAACATTATTTTCTGTGATCCTCATCCTCATTAGCCTGTCCATACTGGTCGTTCATAGCTAGACATCGTCTTCTTACTGCGCCTGGCAGCATAGATAGACGCGTACATAAATATACAAACATTTAAATTACGTTACGTTGTTCTCATTACAGTCCAACATACAACATAGATCTCCCACAAGGACACCAACCACACGTGCCACAAAACATGGCCCTTAGGCATCGGTTGTTGGTTCTTCGAATTATATGGCTTGGTGGCCCATGACACTTCAGCTCATCACACAGATCCATTAGGCTCCATCCATGTCGATTGTTCTGGTTCTTCTGCTTTCTTCTGTTTGATTTATTCTCATATATTTTTGTAAATAAGTTTCTTATATTCAGTAACAAAATCAAAACAATTATATTTTTTATTATTTGCATTAACATACAAATTATGTCTTTTTTACATCAATAATTTATCTTTCATTACATGCTGCATGCGCACCAAGTAAACAATATACGTGAGTTATATTTATACGTTGTTTACAAAAAATTATACACATTTATTACGCGCATTAAAGTCTTATGTCTTATTGCATCTTGACATGCACTAATGCATCTGACAAGGTCAGTAACTATGAAAATATAAGAGGAATATTATAAAATATGAACTGGTTCTTATTTTTTGATATGGATAAGGGCGAATAATATATAGGTTGGTACAGATACACATATACTAGCGGTCCGCCCCGGCTTCGCACGGGTGATTTCTGTAGCTCGACAACAGCGCCACCTACAGCGGGTCCAATTGAGGATCTAAACCATCTAGGGACCCATTCAAACACACACAAAAAATTTCTTCAAAATCAGTTGAGCCGTTTTTGAGTTTTATAGAGACTAACAGACAGCAATTGATTTTTATATATAGAGATTTTATTTTTATTTTTAACGCCCCCGCACTGCCCTTTGTGGTTGGTATTTCATAAAATCAGTTCTTGGTAATTTTTAGCATGCCAAAAAGAATGTTCTGGCCAAGCTTTATACCTATAAGAGTTATAGTTTAAAAATGTGATTTTTTTAAATGAACGCCCCGCAACCCCCCTTGCGGTTGGAATTTCGTGAAATTCTTAGCTGACCTCTACTCGACGAAAGGAATATTCCTACCTAAATTTCAAGTCTCTAGGCCTTATGGTTCCAGAGATATCGTGATGAGTCAGTACATAGGTGGAAATCTCTTATGTATACTTATATATATATAGAGTAATAGTGTTCTGTAGTACTGATGCTACTTTTATTCAGTAGGTGCCACAAATAATAAACTAATCGCTACGTTTTACTGACTAGGACTATTTACAAAAGATCAGTCCGTTAGGCGTAGACCTCAATGGTAACGCAAGTAAAATACACGTCAGTGGATAAGGGTTAATATATCATGACATAATTTCCGCTTTTATACCTCTGAATTACCATAGTTCCAAATTAACAATTTATCATAAGACCATACTTTAAGATTGAACATACGTGTTACAGTTTCAACTCACTGTTTGTACGTCAAGTTAAGCTATTTTACTTAAAACATTTTCGCAATATTAAGACGCTTTAAGTTTTATGTAGCTTAAAATATTATTTTTTCACAGAGATAATCTACACAGCAAATAAGAATGTGTTAAAAGTCAATAACTTGGCTTCGAAAAGTAAAAAGTGAATTATTGGTGAGAAACAACCCAAAAAACTGAATTTTGACACTTTAACATAGAAATTGATATTTTGTTGGATAATTTAACTAATAAAATTCTCATCAAGGAAGAACTATTATATTTTTGCGAGCGTTGTAGACACTTCCGAGACGAACACGAACTCACGAACAAACTATAAAATTTTAAACAGTTTGTGGATTCGAAATTAACTTTGTCACTGTAAGATCGTCGTATTCGCATTTTAAAATCCGTCGAGTAATTTAGGCTATATTCATACACTTATTTACTTACATACATGCATACAATCAACAGATATGATCCTCAGTCTACTGCAGAGAAAATACAGGATATTAGGAATATAAGTAGTGGAGAAGTTCGTTCTTTTTCGTGTCCTATAATTTCTTTTGTTGGCTTTTTCGACATCCACGGAGGGAAATGGAGTTATGTCTCTTCTTCATTAGCCCGTAAGACATGGGCCTTTCCCACCGCGCCGCGATTTGATATAGTCGCCACGCTTAATAGTCGGATTGGCCATCGCTTCTGTAGATATATAACAGGTGTTACGCCTGAATATCTCTTTGCTATCGCGGTTTAGGTATTTCACGTCTAAGAATCGCAAACGTAATATTTACATCACTATCTGTCTGAAGTCATAAAATCTTTCTAAGATTTCCCATATTCGATACTTATAGGCCACTTTCGGTACAAAATTTGGCTATATCGACTCTGCCAAAATAAATATTTATTTCCTATAATGCTAAGAAAAAAATATTAATTTGTTTAAAAAAATATTCATTGTGAATTAACAGATACGGTAAAAACACCTGTGATAACATCTGTCTGATATTGATTACTTTAAGTGCTTTAAATATTCGTACCACGGATTTATCATAATTCGTAATACGGTTCATGATTCGTACCTATTTTGCAAATTAAAATGAATAGTCATCGTTTATGTTAACAAATGGCGTTTTAAAAATGACGTACAATTATGTAAATATGTCGATTAGAGTTTCACGAAGAAACTGGAAATTGCAAGAGCGTGAGGTGTCTCCGCTCTCCGTGGCGAATGTTTTCCAAACGTTTGCAAGTATAGTAGTATTTAGTTAATATACAATACACAAGCGAAACAAAATAAGTAATTTATTTTGAAGATTAATTGTAATCATGAAGTTAATTATATATCATAATAGATGACAGTATAATAATAATTCTTTACGTGGTAGAGCCATGCTGCAGCTATATTAATAGTATAGTTGTAGCACGAATGGGTCGGCTCGGCCGGGGAAGGACCACGCTCTCACAGAATACCAGCGTAAAATAGCAGCTTAATGCTGCTGTGTTTTGTATGGTGAGTGTAGAGAACCGGAGACCCTTTTTACTGTAAAAGAGGCATTCTATCTTAGTCCTCACGGCAGACAACGCATCTGCATTTAAATTTATTCGCAAACGAAGATAGATGTAGATGTCTATGTGCCACAGCAACCACTTACCATCAGGTGGACTGTGTGCTCGTTTGTCACCCTTATTCTATAAAAAAAATAAAAATATATCGTACGTTTATGACCTAAAAAAATCATAGACCAGCGATTATTAGCAGCGCCAGACGTGCGAAACGTCTGGCAATTATGACTTAAAGCCCTGACAATGGAAAAGGTCAATGAGAGAAGATTCTAACAACGATAGTTTTAGACTTTCATTGACATTCAGAAGATTCTTATTCTTAGTGGGTGCTGTGGCCCATAACACCTACATAAAGAGAAAATGCAAATGCCTAGTCTAGTTACCAACAACATCACTAGGTATGCTGTTATTTTACGCTTGTATTCTGTGCGAGCGTGATCCTTCTCCGGCTTAGCCGACCTAATCGTACTGCAGACATAATACGCTATAGCGTGGCACTACCATGCAAAAAAGCTAACCTTTAGCTACTGCTGGCTATAGGTCTTTTAAAATATATGCCCAGTGACGCATTTGTTGAAAGATTTGCCAATACTTACCACGCTGAGGTAGTTTTGAGTATGTTGCTGCCAATTACTAGTCAGCACTATTCATTACATTCCATAGAAGAGACACCGCGGACAAAATCTACGGCTGTGCGGAGCGCGTGGAAGGAGGCACAGTCTTTTTTTCATGGTACAGAGTACAGACTAAGTAAGTTTGAGCCCGCGGCTCTAACGCGTGTTGCAAACAAACAAGTCTCGGCCACTCTTCAAGTACGTAGTACATATTATTACTACTTGAATGTTACATTAAGTGTTTCTGGATGTTTTCTCCACAGAGTTTGGGTGAAGTTGGCGCGAATAAGTGATAAATTTGACATTATTTCTATTTACTCTCTTTTAGATCTTTATATAAAGAGATAAGATATAACCAGAGCTACGGAGATAGCCATGTTAACTTTCTGCAATCGTTAACACTAATATAAAGCCATAAAATATATGAGAATTGACTTGACTTAAAGATGATTTAATTCATTTTTATGGTTTTTAAAGTTGGCTAACCTCGCAGTGTTTTGCATATTCTACGATAAAAAATTACTTAGTTGTACTTTTACTAGTAGTTACCTAATAATATTGCACGGAATACTTGTTGTTTGTGTGACGCAGGTCGCTAATAGCGTAGGCTGGCTATTTGGCTGAGCGTCTACGGGTAACCAGTTTAAGAGGAACAAGTTTTTGTTTGGCCTGGAAATAAGGGTTCTGATCATTTACGGGTTTTCGTGGTTTCCACGTGCAGTTATTTTAAAACATCTGCACGATAAGTGAACACAGTAAACGCAGTACACTCGAACACACACTTAAGTTTGAGATGTCTCCTTGTTAATATGCGAAAATGAAATCCTCTAATTATAACAGAACGTGTCTTGTCCTCTCGGTAGAGAGTTAGTGGTCTTGTCAGTAATCACAATTTTTCCATTTTATAACAGAGTTTTTAGAGAAATCGCATATAAATGATATGGTAATTTATAAAAAATTATAATAGTCATAGTCGTTTTACTGGTAGTAGGTACCATTAATGCAATTTAAACAGAAGAGATGGGAACGTTTACCGTTGAGCTGCCATAGAGTAGAACCGCTTGCTATTATAAACCGTGTCACGTAGATAAGTGAGCGGTGTAGGGTGACTACATACTTTAATATAAATATAGGTATTTATTTATATTACATACATCATATTTAAGCAAGTTAATAAGTATGTATATAATTGGGAAAATCAAGACAGATCCTCAATCGTATCTTGAGCAAGCATTAAAGACGGGAATGATGTATATTCGGTTCTTGTTGTTTACCACATTTCTATGATTCCTGCTGGCTCAAGTAGGCGTAGTTTAAAACGACGTGATAAGGTATTTAAACTGTGGTGATACAGATCAAAATCTTCCTGAAGGAATGCTTACAAATTATATAAAATCTGTAGATTACACAGAAAATTTGAATAAGTCAAAAAAGTAAGTCTTTGTTGACTAGATATAGGATCGGATGTTGTTCCATATTATTAATTTATGTGTATGTATACAGAATATTAACGAGCTGACAGTTAAAAACAAAACGTTCTTTAATAAGAACGTTTTGTTTTTGACTCATTTTTAATAATTAAATACGCTTAGTAATCTAAGCGTATTTAATTATTAAAAATGAGTCAATTATCTTAGTCTATCTAAAATCTTCATGTTAATTTATTGCAAAGAAATATGTTGTACATATTCAACATTTTAACGTGGTAGAGTCACGCTGTAGCTATATTATGGTTGCGGCACGAATGGGTCGGCTCGACCGGTGCCGGTGAATGACCACGCTCTCGAAATACCAGCGTAAAATAGCAGCCGTTTTATTTCGTATTATTACTGTAGAGAAATTACTTCTGTAGATAGTTTCATAAAAAAAATTGCATTTACTGTCATAAAGCAGTCATTATAAATAGTGAGATTAAGTGCTTTAAGTTAAAGTGCTGTTTTCTTTTTTCATTTATATATTTCATTCAAATTTAAAGGCCTTTGTAACAATGCCAATTAACTAGTGACATTAGGTGCTTAATTAGCCATACTTTGGTCACGCTTTCCGAGTTCGAGCTACTTTGTTCGTTGTAAGACTAAGGCACATTGACGTTTTTATCAACAATAGGTTTTGCTCGTGACTTTGTAACTTTGTTTCGCCGCTAAACGCAGTTCCCTTGCGATATCTCAAAAGGCTTAAAGCGTGAATATTTTCTATTATATTTCATTTTAAAATCTTTTATAAAAATGGTTTATAAATAGTTTCTCCGTATCGTAGCGGTATAAAAAGTCAATCGTCCATTTTTAGTATAAATGAAAAATAAAACCTGTTTTAGTTTTTCTCTATTTACTTTAAAGAAAAGTAATATAATTTTCTCTAAAAAAGTTTAGGATATAATTTCCCAAAATGAACTGGACAAACTACAAACTAGACATCATACAAACGGGTTTTGTGAGTCAACACAAACTGACGTTCAGGTAGGAAAGTTCCAAAGGCAAATTGAATGATATGTATTTTAGAATTATTTACTACTATATTTTACTAATTATTATTCTAAGCGATTTCAATAATTGAAGATGGTGTAAAGAGAAAAAAAATGTTTTTCATGCTTATGGCTTTTATAAAAATCAATGTGAAAATAATATAATAAATCTGTAGGAAAGTCGTGTCTGTAATTCTAATATATTCTTGAAAAAACAAGTCCAGGGGACTAATTAAAGGGTTCTGAAGCCAAATTAGTGGTTTTTAGAATTTTTGTCTGTCTGTCTGTCTGTCTTTCTGTCTGTCTGTGTATTGCGGATTCACGCAAAAACTACTGGACCAATTTACATGAAATTTTGTATGTAGGTAGTTAGTAACCCGGGGCAACTTATAGGCTACTTTTTATTCGATTACGGAACTTCTAAAAAAGAAGGTTAAGTATTTTCCTTACATTAGATGTTAATTTTCTATTATATCTTAGTTATAGGCAGTATGACTGGTGTTTTTCAAATAAATACCATATTTATAAATAAAGATTAAAGTATAGTTATAGCCTTGGTAAAATAATTTGAAACTACACTAACTACTGACTTTAATTATGAATGAATGTAAAGAGTAAAAATAAAGTGTTTACATTCATTCAAAAGAGTGTAAATAATAATAATACATTTTGATTCCAAGACAATTTACCTTTCTTATGGATACATCGGAAGACACGCCCGATATAAAAAATAGTAGGTGTTTCTAGACATATACATATATGCACGTGTTCCTGTAGCTATTACATCTGTGCCAAATACAAATCATCTATGTCTAAACAGTCTTTTAAAATTCAAAAAAAATCTTTGACAGACATAGAGACATAGACACCGAGGTGACCCTAAAAGTAATCGAATTTTGCTAAATTTGGCACGGAATAGCATTTAATGATGTTTCTAAATTCAAGTTCACGCGAGCGAAGCCGCGGGTAAAATGCTAGTTTTAAATATGTGCCAACAAACGGCTACGAGTCTATGCCCTTATGTAATCATGTCATTAAAAGCCTTGATGACAAATGGAGGACACTTCTTTTGAATTTGAAAATTGTGGTAATTAAAACAGCTACCAACAACGTTTACTTCGTATTTTGAATTTTATGAGTGAAATTTAATAAGAAATCGAAGAAAACGTGTTGATTTATAATATTATAATAAGATGGTTTTGACCTCTTAATCGTTATGATTCAATCAAAACAATTTAGAGGTCAAAACCAAGTGAGAGAGTAGGTACATATTATGTAAAGACGAGGCCTGATAAAATGTATGTGATTTTTTAATTAGTTTTTTAATTTTCATTTGTTTGTTTTATCTTAACTGAAAATCTTAAGTTTTTGCAGAATCCTTAAAATGATGTGAATAGATGTGGTTAAAGTCTTAAACACAATGTTCTCAATGTGAATCGTGGCATTTTTTATTTAAAATTTTATACCTAGGTATTTATTTAATGACGTGGGGTGGCGTGACGTGATGTGGAAATCTTTAACCAGAAATCTTAGAATATGATTTTTTGATTGGATTGAAGAAATCCTAAATATGATTTTAATGAAACATAAATTTCCGTATTTTTCAGGAAAAACAATTTACATAATAAATAATACAGCCATGGTAGTGAAAGAAAATTCTTTCATTAATTTACATTTTACTAGGATAAAACACTCTTGTAGGTATATACATATATTAAAATGGATAGAAATTGTATTTAAAAGATGGGAGTGTGGAAAAATGAACTGTATTTATTCGATGTAAAAAAGGCCTTTAGTGTGGAAAGTCTTTGGTTTATGCAACGATATAACTTAACAACGTTTTTGTTATTAAAAAACATACCTTTTTGTTCTAATTCCTTAAAACGGTTTACTTAATTTAACACTGCACGCACAGTAGAAAATACTCCGTCTCGGTAGAGAGTAATGCAAATACTACACTACAACAACTCGAACCGAGCAAGACGTAAGGTCGACTGATGACTGAAACTGATTAAAGCGAATACCGAATAGTATGAACGCGAATGAAATAATATACAATACAACCATACACTATTATTGGGCGTAGTACCTACCCTTAGAGTATTTATAAGCAAACGTAGTACCATTTAGTACTTAGTGGTTAGACTGTGGTACCATGTTTTTAATTATTTGCTTTTCTGTCTCTGTGCCGATTCACTTTTAGCCGACCTCAAAAAAAAGGAGTTCGCGATGTATGATGGAGGATGGTTCTCAATTCGACTGAACGTTACATTTTTTGTATGTGTGTTAATCATGAATCGATATTATTGATTCTTTTGTATTGAATAGGTTTTATTCCTATATAAATTTGTAGAAAAAAATACACTGCTAAGGGTAGAAATATAGGGAATTATTTTTTTAATATATAACTAAATAGACAACATTCTAGTTGTTAGCTTGTTATGATATTCCTTAGGCGTCTGCTGCATTTCGATGGATCCCGCGCCGTGATCCCGTCGCAGCCACACGTAGCGGGCTCCATCGCGTGCGACCGTTGCATCCGCCGCGGAAGCCCCGGCGTCTCTACTTAATGGATTGTCTTTCAATTTATTATTGACGAGCATTACGCCATTAGATATTATTTTCCATATCCCATGTTAGACTGTAGGGTGGATGCCCCTATTACCAGCCTTTTAGTGCCAATTTCAACGTTAAAAATCCCTGCTAATTTATTTAGCGCATAATATTTTTAAACATTTATTTTAATCGATAGGGTATTTATCCAAAATTTTAATGAACATTAATATACAGTCATATTATATCAAAGACAATTTTAAAAATGACGATAAGCAAATAAAGGCGTCATGGCACATGAGTAAATTACTCATGTGGTCATGGTTCAAATTCCAGCCACCCTGCACCGAATGTCGTCCTTTTGTGAACCTAATGCCAGCATAGCACAGGCCTTTTGAGTTTTTGGTAGGTAAGTTTTAGAGGTACCTATTACAGGTAAGTTTTAGAGGCACAGTAATAAATTCGTAACAACTTTTAATTTTGAATTATGCATGTCATAAGCATGGAATATGTATTAAGGCAGACGGACAACTATTATTTTATTTTAATGTTTCACTACTTACCTTACTGTGTTTTAGTTTTAAGCAGTTCAATTTTTCTTTTAACACTAAACAATTAATTACACACATTATGATAAAAAATTATGTAGCAAATCTATTTCTTATAATTTAATCATGCAAGTTTTCGAATCAAACATTTCGAATCGAACATCCTCCTCCATAGACTGCCGCAAAGCATGGTCCTGAACCACTTTCCTTGTCATGAGTTTTTCATTTAAGTTCTAAGTTATAATTAGTATACTACATACTAAGTTATATATAATCTTTCTCAAAAAATTATTGAATACCTATATACCTAATGGTGTTCTTAATATATACGGACTGTTTGATAGAAAGGCAAATACATATTTTGCTAAACTTAAAAAAAAATCCAGTTGATTTATATTACGTGTTTTATTTATTAAACAAAAATAACTGCATTACTACAATATGTCTATAGTCATATTCATACAAATAAAAAAGCCTAAGGATGAGCTAATGTAAAATAAGCTTAATTATATCGGGATCACAGAATACAAATCGAGACCATAACTTGTCAAAAAATTAGGAAAATGAGCGTTTTCCGTTGCGTACGTGTTTTGATTTTTAATTTAACACTGATAGATTAATAGCTAGCTGTGGCAATATTTGAAATATACTTTCCTCTAGTTATGAAGAATTTTTTAGCTGACAATATTTGTAGTTAAAACTACTAGAAACCTTATTTACGAAGTAAAAAGGCGAAAAGGCTGGAATTAGGGGCGTGGCTGGTATGGGGCATCCACCTAATACTTTTTATTCATTTTTCACGAAGCCAATACCTGCTTTTTTCATTGCGAACATGAACAGTGATATAGAGCTGTAATATGGAATATAACAAATTAATTCCATAAAGACAGAGATGCTCGTAAGAAGCTACCCTGAACCAATAATTTAAATCAAATGTACTTTCACGGCGCGTGTGACCCGCGTCACGCAGGGGTGCGTATTTATTTGTATGAAACAAACCCGTGCGCGGGATCACGTAAATATCAAGAAATAAAATAAAGTTAGTTATACAGTCTACTTGCTCAACATCTATCTCTCTACACATTATTTCGACTCCACCGTCTAAGCTATCCCTAATAGATACCGTTCTCTTCCTCTATAAAAAAACGAAATTAGCCGCAAAGTCTTTGCCACCTTACGATCCTTCTATCGTCTAAAGAACTTTCTTCAAATCAAGACTAAGCTAACACTTGTGCAAACACTTATAATGCCCATTACTGATTATGCAGATGTGTGCTACCCAGATTTGAACCAAAATTGAAATTTTTTAACAAGCTAGGGCGTCTTCTCAATAACTGTATTAGATATATATTTGTTCTCCGAAAAAATGATCACATCTCTCATTATCGTGAACGCCTGAAATGGCTCACTATCCGACAAAGACGAAACTTTAGTATTCTGCTTGTTCTTATCTCAATTTTGAATAATCCAACTTCTCCAACATATCTCAAAGACAAATTCCAGTATCTCTTTTCAACTCATGATAAGGTTCTTCGCTCCTCAGCTAATCATAAGATCAGTATTCCAACTCATTTCACTTGATTCACCAACAATTCCTTTACTATTCAGGCAACACTACTTTGGAACTCCTTGCCCGAAAACATAAGAAGAGCGCCAAATAGGTAAAGAACTGTTTTAAAAAGTTGGTACATGACTTTGTTTTGAGACGAAGTGATGTTGGGCGTTAAGAATGATGATGATATATTTTGATACATTTAGATGTTTTATTATTTGCAATTTCAATATATGTATTTTATTATCATATGTAACGTATATATTATATCTATGTATGATACATATTTTATTCATATATTTACATACAATATATCGTCACTGGAAAGCCAGCGCCATTTTGGCCAAAATGAGTTATATATATCGTTGGATTGGAATTTTTTTTCTGCGTCGATTAGTCTGTATTTCGTGATGATCTGAGCACTTTTTTGGCGCTTAAGCACTGTGCAAAAGTATGGTATTTATCATAATTTTCATGTTTTGACAAATACTTACGTAATACAAGTTATGATTAATTTCAAGTCGTTGTCAGTTTAGTATTTTCAATTCAAACAGACATTTCAATTTTGTTCAGCAACTCAAAATACTGTAGCTTGACTCATTGACGTCATTTAGTATTTTTTGCCGGCCGTAAATACTAGCTTATATTTAGATAAGTAAATTTGTTTTACGTAGAAATTGATGAGCATGGCGCGTTAGTATATTTTGTCTTCGCAGTTTTCTTAGAGGGAACGGTTTTAGTAACTTTGCTTTACATATCTAAGTATTTGAGTGTCTATTTAGAATGTTTTACATTCAATGAAATCGAATTATTTTATTAGGTATGGACTATTTTACTCGACAAAATATTAATAGCTGGTTTAGCATTTAGATGTGTGAAAAACGTACAAAAAATATTCAGTTAAGTCTTTTGTAATTAAATTTTGTTTTGATTATGATTCGATAAAATTCAAAAAGATTTTTTCTTCCTCAAGAATTTCGAAGTTTGGCTAGTTTGTATAAAATTAACAAGGAAACAATGATACGTGAATATAAAGAGATAGTGGGAGAAAGAGTTTTTCAGTATATTTTCTAGAATTTACTATAGGATTTCATATCCCACGTAAAGATACCTAAATGTGCTAAGTGTGTGCGTTTCGAAATAAAAACGGAGAAAGAGAAGAAGAAAGAAGAGAAGAAAAACTAGCTCATCTCAAAGACAAAGAAGAAACTTATGAGAGATTTCAAGCACATCAGAAAAATCAAGATGAAAACATACTTTGCGTGTCCTTTGATTTACAAAAAGTTTTAAATACAATTTATATATATATATATATATATATATATATATATATATATATATATATATATATATATATATATATATATATATTTATATCTATATATATTTATATACATATATGTATATATATATATGTGTGTGTGTGTTAAGCAAGCTTTATTTATTTTGTTTGCTGCTAGTGCCATTGTTAGCACAAGTACTGTCTATGTCCGATAAGAAAAAACTATTTAAATTTAAATCATATGTCTTTTACATAAGTATTTTTGGCATAACAATGGTACTAAATTTCAATACTGTACATCGCTTTTCCGTACAGTCTTGTGACATGTTATAATGTTTAAGTACTATTATCCTGAGACCGTTATCAACCTGTAATGCGTGTTAATACTTTTTCCTTTCATACATTGGAAAGGACGTTACTTGTTAGTATTTAAAAAAAATATTATGGAGATAAGCAGTGGTGAATTTACACATTTGCCGCCAGTAGGCTTTTCAAATTTTGCCGCCTCTACCGATCTACAATTCGATACCCTAGTTCAAAATCATACTAATTACAATTTTTTTCCCAATGAATTTGTAACTTTATGATTTGTGCATTATCGTCCTAATTACACCAACCTTTTTACAACTTATTACAGATTATTTTTACAATCCAACGATTTAGTTAAGATTGCACAAGAAATAGTTTTTGGCTATATTTCTGAGCTAATATAAGCTCAATCATGTACTCCTAATAAGGCGGGCTAAGGTATGTCTTAATACTACTTACACAATAATGTACATTAGGTAAACGTTATTAAATAATTTTGATTGCGTTTATTTACAGTTTAAAAACAATATATTCAATTAGCTAGTAACAATTCGGTTGAAAATGACGATGAAATTCAATTAATTATGAGTTTTACAATACCTTTTTGCGTGATTTTCTATTCGCAAAATCATCTATCGTCGGATGAAATCATGTTCATTAGTTTTGCGTTATGACTCTATGCACAAAAGAACTAAGGTGTTTAGCTTTCCTTGACTTTAGGTAGAACTGAGATAATTTTTCACTCGTTTTAAGTAAGAAAATCTCTCACCCGAAAAATTTCAAGTTTAAATATCCAAGTTTGTATAAACATTTTGCAACTTCTGGTTTCGTAGGAACGAAGATAAAATTTTTAATGATCCAGGATTTGGTTTCACCGAGATTCTTTCCGAAGAAAGGTGGCATTGAAAATGTATGAATTCTTGAACTAAGTCAGTCTCTAAATCATTAGGATACATTTCTACCCAGAAAAGGGAGCTTTCTGTAAGGGTTGATGTTGATGATGTTGTTGATTTTAGTCAAAAATGAAGTTTTTTTTTTGAACCTGTTGGAGGCCTCCTGCCGTTTTTCTTATTCGGATACGAGTTTATCAATGAGGACGAGAAATGTATTAGCCCTGAAAGTATTGTAAGTTGTATCACTCGAAGTCATTCTCATTTCTTCATCAGGTGTTTCATTATATATTTTTTTCATTTTCGGTTGTATTTACCCCACGTCTTTTGTATACTGCTTTGACACGCTTAATTCCATCGCCTTTTCTTTGAAATACTTAAAAATTTCTCATTCAGCTACGAAAAACTTGCAGAGAGATTCGTAAAGATAGGCAACAGTGATCAAATCTGCGGTAGAAGCATAAATTTGAACATTCACCAAAAACCATTATCACCATTTTCAGTTTTTTCTTAATTCAAAAGTATTCCCGTCACGTTTTGCGTAACAGGCTTTTCGGTACAATCATCCTTGATAGATTCCAAGGTTTTATGGACTTCGTGCCAAGAATCTCTCAAACTTCTACATAATATGTCCTCTCTAGCTGATCAACGTGTCAGATTTACTGTCTTTAGCGTTTTTCCTTTCCCGAGTTCAGTCATAAATTTTTGCCAGCGTTGTGTCAAACTTACAAAAAAAAGAGTAGATTTCTTAAAGCGACATTAAGTAGCGAAAAGCTTGTGTGCAACATTCAGCAGCCGCAGTTTCCTCTAAATTTTAAGAGTGGACAGAACAAGGAACGAAAAAATTTCTTTTGTTTTTGAAGTTAATACGGGACGAGTGTTTCCGTTTGTGTCCCCACTAACGGCGTGTATAGCATGTTAGCATGATCCCGCTTCGGCTCCCGCCTTCCGCGTTCAGTCAATTATCAATCAGCAATCAGCATTTTCATAGATAATATACTATACTAGCTGTGCCCCGCGGTTTTATCTGCGTATATCACGCGTCTGAGCCGCGCGACATGACATGACACCTAGTTCAAGCATTTTAAATAGCAACGTAGGGAAAAATTGGCAAAATTAATGGAGTTCTTTTATCTATCGGCATATGTACGTTATAGAGCAAAGTTACATTTTATAAATTCTCCTTCACACTACACACTTTTCATGTACCGTGTACTGTTTTCTTTAAAACTGGAAAAAAATCACGATTCGGGACACTTTTTGTGCCGTTTGGCGTGAGTGGATAAAATGTTATAGTTAAAATACAAATATTTATATTTCGCTGAATGACCGAATCAATAAAATTTTCAAAATAGCATAACAACGTGAAATGAAAGAGTTTAGAAATAAATTGTACCTCTTTTTAAATAACATATTCCATTCTTTAATTTAGTCATACATATCTTGGCGGTAAAGTGGGAAATTTTTGAGAAAACTAAATTTTGAAAAAAAAAATCGATGAGTGATAAAAATGTTCATATTACGTGGCAGATTGCGCGGAAACTATAAGTGATATCTATATATCTATATACTCGTGTATATATATATATATATAACGTATATATATACATATATATATATATATATATATATATAAAAATACATTTACGTTATATATCTATATACGAGTATATAGATATATAACGTACATATGCCGATAGATTAAAGTACTCCATTAATTATGCAAATTTTTTAGCTAAAATGATTGAACTAACCTCTCTTATAGAAGAAATCACTGAAATGTATCTATTAGATAATAACATATTAACTACTAGCTTTTTACCCGCGGCTTCGCTCGCGTGAGCTTGAATTTAGGAATATCATTAAATGCTGTTCCGTGCCAAATTTAGCGAAATTCGATCAATTTAAGAGTCCTCTTAACTTTTCCTTTTAAATTTACTCCTCGGTGTCTGAGTCTCTATGTCTGTCAAAAATTTTTTTTTGAATTCTGAAAGACTATTAGATGTAGATGATTGGTATTTGGCATAGATATAATATGCTACAGGAACACGTGATTATATCGGGCTACTATTTTTTATATCGGGCGTGTCTTCCGATGTATCCATAAGCAAGGTAAATTGTCTTGGCATCAAAATTTATTATTATTATTTACATTTTACTCTTTACATTCATTCATAATTAAAATTAATTTAGTTTTAGTTGTTTGAATTTCATGGTCTTCTTTCAATTTACGGTATAATGTTTATTTGAGATATTTTATTCATATATTGATTGGCACCATAAAATAGATGTAGATATTTTTTTAAGTTCGAGTAGACTTCAAAATTTCATAAATGCAGGTCTATAATGATGTATACTACACATAGAATAAAACTAATGTTACGGATTTTATCACGTTTAATTTTAACTTTTTTTACGTGGGGTTATTTTTTTACACATCTTTGGAAGAAAGTTCCACAAAAACCCGCGTAAAAGAACATAAATAGCACTGACGCTTCGGGAAGTCTAAAGTATGTCAACATGTTTAGTATCGTCCCAAACATTATATCGGATCTGATAGACAACAAATCCTTGCAATAGAACACCGATTCCTTCCAATGATGTTTCGCGAGGCTATTGAAATTAAAAAAAACATCCTCATTTTAATACGGAAGATAGCTGAGAGCTACTATCTGCTAAAGACCCCATAATTAATAAAATAAAATTTTATTAGTAGTATTACTGCAATTATTAGATTTTTAGTAGTATTACTGCATTTATTCTATTCTATTCTATTCTGACTATGACATCAGGTCGTCAAACACCTCTGTCCTCCCGTGACCATGGGTGCTGTAAAGCGCCCAAAACATCGGGAATTAAAAAAGTTTAAGTTAAACGCGATAAAATCCTTAAAATTAGTTTTATTCCTTATAAATTTTATTCACAGTGAACGTGGGAAGCACTATACTCATGAACGGGAGTAGAAAAATGTTCACCTTGTTCTGGCGGTGAAAGAGAATCGGCCACCTCATATTGTACCGTCGTAAGAGGCGACATAGGAAAAAAAACAGATGAGGATGGGCAGCATCATCTTCCTGACAACAGATCAAAATAACCCGCCTAACAAGCGTTGCAACTATAGCAATTATCCAGCTACTTGACAATTTACGGGGGAGGCCTATGTTTATTTCAGTGGACTTTTGATAGGCTGACGATAATGAGTTCTACTCATCTTTTCAACCCTTAATATTTACGGTAGAGTGAAAACAAAAAAGTAACATACTCGATAATATGAATGAAATAAAAACTGCATATATTGTCCCCTGAAAAGTAAAAAAGTAGCAGCTTACATACATGTTACTACTGGGCACAGGCCGCAGAGTTTTTGGCCAAAAAAGTGTTTGCTGCGCTGATTCCAACGCGGGATGACCTCAACTGGGAAACTTCTCAGATATGCAGGTTTTACTTCAACGTGGTAAATCGACACTTCAAATTGCAATTAAAATATATGCTTAAATATATAATAATGCTTACGTACCATGAAATTTAACATTTAATCAGTTTGATTACCGCCTTTGACAAGTAAAATAATATGAACCTTTGTTTAAGTAAAATCTGCTTTCTTTAATTAAAGTATTTTTTCGCAAGAGCCTGTTCATTTACATATACTCATATGAGCTATGAAACCAGGACTGTCATAAATATCTTAATATTTCTGAAAATATAAAAGCTATCTTAAATTACAAACTGATTTATAAATCTCATTAAAGGTAAAAAAGTAAAGTAGCAGCTAATATACGTTACCTATAGTATTTTGTGGGCAGAAAAATAGAGTATGCTGCAATGCTTCAATGCATATTAACGGGATTTACATCTCCACGACTATTTTAATTACTCAGATATCTAGATTTCCCCACGAAGTTATTCTTCACCACTTTAACGGTCAGCACGTAAAATTTTATATAACAGATTCATCCTCGAGGGAATCGTACACGATTTGCTCCCGTGCCATGATGAAATCTCACGGCGAACTACACGGCCCTCGTATTTGTTTAAATACAATTCATAAAAACTGAAACTAAGCTTTTGCATGATTGTTGACCACATCTACCTAGTAATTACACACCCAACGATGCCACGAACGAATTTTCAATTATTGACATCGTATATTCAGTAGCATTCTATTATTTAATTTTACCAGTGATTTTAGTTTATTTAGAAGTAAGAAGATGGCGCTATTATTAGATGAAATAATGAAAGCCAAAACTATACTATCTAGTAACATCAGCGATAGAAGCGAACATTTATTTATTATATCAATAAGGCATAAAGTGATGTCAATTCTGTTAAACATTCTGTTTCTGTTAAATAATACGCTATCAGCGCCGCTAGCGGTGAAAAACGATTTAATGATATCGTCATATGACCATATCATGAAATAGCAACGTTGTGTTTAGTTATTAATATCTTCAAACGATTTATATTCATTGACTTGGTCAAGCTATATCATGACATGGTCAACAAACAGTGTTAAATATCATGAAATGACCACACCATTTCACGAAATGATAGACTACTTTATGGTTTAATTATAATGAAAATTTTGCAATAATTGCAGACAGAACAGTTTTAATCAGTCTACGTATAGATTAGTAATTGAAATAAAACCTTATCAATCTTCATATTTTTGTTAGACGTCACTATTGTCTATTGAAATTATTACGCTTTTAAAATACAATAACAAAAATACTAAAAACAACGTTAGAATTTTTAAATAATTTTAAAAATGTAATTATTTAAACATATAAATGTAAGTTATTTATATTATTTAATTTATTAGTAACTGAAGGCAAAATATACAACTTTTTCCATTTGATGATAGATGGCGCTGTTTTGATAACTAAATCGGTGTAGTTTCAAATTATTTTACCAAGGTTATAATTATATTTTAAACTTATTTTAAGTATGGTATTTATTTGAAAAACACCCGTCATCCCGCCTATATCTAAGATATAATAGAAAAGTAAATTTGCCGCCCCTAAAATCTGCCGTCCTAGGCTCCAGCCTGCTCAGCCTGCTGGTAAATCCGACATTGGAGATAAGTAGTTACGAAGTGTACAGAGCAAATTAATGTACTAAAGTGACAGCTATCTTCTGAATTACAAGAAATATGCACAATATCTCTATTCCAGAACGTAGATAATAGGGTCACGATTTTTTTTGCTTTTATTGTATTTCGGTTTCTTAATTAGAAAAAAAGTTAAGACCGGTTTTGTAAAAAAAAAAAACTTAAAATGGCTCTACTGTAAAATGCCCTTTGGCGTTTAAGTAGCTTTCCAGTGACGATATGTAAAGTTTTTGTATTACTATTATATGTATATCTTAGTATGTATGTATGTATATATATGTATTTGCACCTGCCACAAAATCTCATCACTCCACGGGTTGACTGGCAGAGAATGCCGTTAGGCATTAAGTCCGCCCTTTGTTACCCTAGTTTTTAAGGTGTTAACAATCAAGATTAAATAAATAAATCAGGCCCTGTACCTAATTACCAAACTGGGTAAGCAGATAATACTTATTTGTTAATAGCGACCCGCCGCGGCTGCGCACTGTTGATTTTGGATCTCGACAACAGCGCCACCTACCGCGTCCAAATTTAAATCTAAACCATCTAGGGATCCATTCAAACACACACAAAAAAATTAATCAAACTGTCGAGCCGTTTTTGTGTTTTAGCGAGACTAACGGACAGCAATGGATTTTTAAATATAAGAAAGAAGAAGAAGATGTAAATGAGATGTCTATGCCGCCATCTATCGGAAGGCATACGATTTTTCTTACATGTGCCATTATATCATTACTCTATTTTGTCCCGTGAGTTTCAGGGACGAAAGAGTAATTGATTATCCTGCGTGCGGCATAAAAGTATTATAAGCATAATATAGTAAAAGAATAAAACTTGATCTCTGATATTATTAAAATTTTGCACTGAAATGAAGAATTTGGGCACTGCCAGACTCCCACAAATAAAAAAAGTATTGTTGAGATAGCAAGAAATAAAGAATTCGATTTCAAGAATCGTTAAAACATAGATGTATCCGGTTTTATACAAAATAAATATGTATAGCTTAAAATTGGAATAAGGGCCGCTCATCTTTCATAGATTACAAATTGGGTTTTAAGTTAATCGTCGTTGCCAGGACCGGAATAAGTAGATAAATAAAATGTTTTAATTACCTGTTTTGTAGCGGTGTAGTAACGAAGACAGCAAAAATAATTTGCAAAATATGCGAATATCTAGCGTCGCGGGCTATTCTGCCCAAGAAAGTCTTAAAATGGAGAGGTTTATGTTTTTAAAGCCTGGTTTTAAATTGTGGTACATTGTGAAATTAATTTTAAAGAATAGAATAGAATAGAATGATTTTTATTCAATATAGATTATAACATAATTGTATTCGACGCGAGGCAATGTTCCCTAAAATATTCAGCTAGTTCCTTTTAATAGAATGCCATAATTCACTTTAATAAATAAATAATTTATTTTTTTCTCTGAAAGAAAGATAAGTTTTGAATTAACTTAGAGTTATGTGTTACATAGCAATGGGCTATCTAATACGAATAAAAATAATTAAATGTTAATTGTTTGTTATAATTTAGAAGTATGAGTTACATATGTATTATGGACATATGCCACACGATAAGCTAAAAAGAGATAGCTAAATATTAGAAAGGGATAGCACCAGCCTCCTATATGGATTTGGGGGTCGTGTAGAAATTAGTTTTTCAACTTGTATGGGTAATTAGTATCGTTGAATTATAGTCTCAAAATATAATATTTTTAATTGTTTAAAGTAATAACTGTTTCATGAAAATCATGAAAGAGGAAGGTTTTATAAAATAATAAGACAAGAAATATGTAAAAAGCATTTAATTCTATTGAAATAATGTCGAATCAACAGTAAAAATACATGTAAGAAATTAAATCTCCTATTAATGTTTAATGGTACTTTATTTATTACTATATACAATATTAAAAAACTATATTATAAAGAACTAAAACTAATAACTTAATAATAAAGTCCTACTCCCCGTGGTATCGTGCCAATCCTCGCTGAATGGCTATTTACTGACAGCCTTTGAGCGAGAAAAGAACCAGCCCTCTTATCACCAGCAGCAACGACCAGTCGCGGATAGAGTTCCTTTAGAAACTTTACCGCACGTGGACCCCACAGACCGATAGTCTCTACAGCAAATGGCACAAATATGTAGTCATCTCTCAGAGACTCATATTTGCGCTACTTACTCAGTTAAGCTGCCTCTGATGCCGCCCCGGCTCTAAACGAGGTACCCCTGAGATGAGAGGGCGCCAAAGTGTCTACACGAGTAGCATTCTACACTAGGGCTTTATGTCTATCCCAAGGGACCAATGTTATAACGTCGGGTCTCCTGCAATCGTCTCTAAATATTCCACAAGGCTCTAAAACTGAAGGAACATTTATAGAGACAAGAGCCCTTCGGATGACATCGTTCAAAGAACCGTGCCGTAAAAACCTACCAGCACTTTTCTTACATGAAAGTCCGTGGAGCCCAAACTCGTCGACGCTGCTACCACAGGGGCACTGATGGGGTGGACAAATCACCGCTCCTAGCCGGATTCCTACGGCGATGCGCAAGCTTTCCCCGTCAAGTAATGTGCTGAGATTACTTTTATTTTTAAAATTTCGAAAAATATGAGTAAGATCTCTGAGGATGTCATCTGCTTTACCTCCCAGTGTACCGTCGTCCAGGTACCAGACATTCAACTTGGATTTCAAATTTGAAATAGTGGGTTGAATTCCCAAACTGAAAAGTGCTGGACCTAGTGTCACCCTGCTGAACACCGACAGTAGAATCGATAATATGGTTTTCGTAAAACAAGTATTTTGACTGTAACATTGCCAAACGTAATAATAAATTTCGGAGGCATTGTTAGTCGCTTCTTTCAGCAGGGTTACCCTATCGATAGAGTTAAATGCATTCCTTAGGTCAACTTTCACAAGAATATATGCATGTTTAATTGTTTTAATTTGTGAATTAAATTGTTGTATTGTTTAAGACATTCATGTTTATTACTGAAAATTATAGTAATAAAGTTTATATTCAACATTTAAGATTTATGACTCTAAGAAATGTAAGTTGTTTATATTATTTAATTTATTAGTAACTGAAGGCAAAATATACAACTTTTTCCATTTGATGATAGATGGCGCTGTTTTGATAACTAAATCGGTGTAGTTTCAAATTATTTTACCAAGGTTATAATTATATTTTAAACTTATTTTAAGTATGGTATTTATTTGAAAACACTCCGTCATCGCCTATATCTAAGATATAATAGAAAAGTAAATTTGCCGCCCTAAAATCTGCTGTCCTAGGCTCCAGCCTGCTCAGCCTGCTGGTAAATCCGACATTGGATAAGTAGTTACGAAGTGTACAGAGCAAATTAATGTACTAAAGTGACAGCTATCTTCTGAATTACAAGAAATATGCACAATATCTCTATTCCAGAACGTAGATAATAGGGTCACGATTTTTTTTGCTTTTATTGTATTTCGGTTTCTTAATTAGAAAAAAAGTTAAGACCGGTTTTGTAAAAAAAAAAAACTTAAAATGGCTCTACTGTAAAATGCCCTTTTGGCGTTTAAGTAGCTTTCCAGTGACGATATGTAAAGTTTTTGTATTACTATTATGTATATCTTAGTATGTATATGTATATATATGTATTTGCACCTGCCACAAAATCTCATCACTCCACGGGTTGACTGGCAGAGAATGCCGTTAGGCATTAAGTCCGCCCTTTGTTACCCTAGTTTTTAAGGTGTTAACAATCAAGATTAAATAAATAAATCAGGCCCTGTACCTAATTACCAAACTGGGTAAGCAGATAATACTTATTTGTTAATAGCGACCCGCCGCGGCTGCGCACTGTTGATTTTTGGATCTCGACAACAGCGCCACCTACCGCGTCCAAATGTAAATCCAAACCATCTAGGGACCCATTCAAACACACACAAAAAAAATTCATCAAACGGTCGAGCCGTTTTTGTGTTTTAGCGAGACTAACGGACAGCAATGGATTTTTAAATATAAGAAAGAAGAAGAAGATGTAGAGATGTCTATGCCGCCATCTATCGGAAGGCATACGATTTTTCTTACATGTGCCATTATATCATTACTCTATTTTGTCCCGTGAGTTTCAGGGACGAAAGAGTACCTAATTGATTATCCCGCGTGCCACCACACGGCATAAAAGTATTATAAGCATAATAAAGTATAAATAATAGAACTTAATCTATGATATTATTAAAATTTCGCTCTGTAATGAAGAATTTGGGCACTGCCAACTCCACAAATAAAAAGTATTGTTGAGATAAAGAAATAAAATTCGATTTCAAGAATCGTTAAAACATTGATGTTTCCAGTTTTATACAAAATAATTATGTATAGCTTAAAATTGGGATAGGGGCCGCTCATCTCGAATTTCATAGAACACAAATTGAGTTTTAACTTAGTCGTCGTTGCCAGAACCGGAATAAGTAGATAAATATTTTTTTTTAATTACCAGTTTTGTAGCGGTGCAGTAATGGAGATAGAAAAAATAATTTGCAAAATATGCGAATATCTAGCGTCGCGGGCTATTCCCGCTCCAAGAAAGTCTTAAAATGGAGAGGTTTATGTTTTTAAAGCCTGGTTTTAAATTGTGGTACATTGTGAAATTAATTTTAAAGAATAGAATAGAATAGAATGATTTTTATTCAATATAGATTATAACATAATTGTATTCGACGCGAGGCAATGTTCCCAAAATATTCAGCTAGTTCCTTTTAATAGAATGCCATAATTCACTTCAATAAATAAATAATTTATTTTTTTCTCTGAAAGAAAGATAAGTTTTGAATTAACTTAGAGTTATGTGTTACATAGCAATGGGCTATGTAATACGAATAAAAATAATTAAATGTTAATTGTTTGTTATAATTTAGAAGCAGGTTACATATGTATTATGGACATATGCCACGATAAGCTAAAAGATAGCTAAATATTAGAAAGGGATAGCACCAGCCTCCTATATGGATTTGGGGTCGTGTAAATTAGTTTTCAACTTGTATGGGTAATTAGTATCGTTGAATTATAGTCTCAAAATATAATATTTTTAATTGTTTAAAGTAATAACTGTTTCATGAAAATCGTGAAAGAGGAAGGTTTTATAAAATAATAAGACAAGAATATGTAAAAGCATTTAATTCTATTGAAATAATGTCGAATCAACAGTAAAAATACATGTAAAAATTAAATCTCCTATTAATGTTTAATGGTACTTTATTATTACTATATACAATATTAAAAACTATATTATAAAGAACTAAAACTAATAACTTAATAATAAAGTCCTACTCCCCGTGGTATCGTGCCAATCCTCGCTGAATGGCTGTTTACTGACAGCCTTTGAGCGAGAAAAGAACCAGCCTCTTATCACCAGCAGCAACGACCAGTCGCGGATAGAGTTTCTTTAGAAACTTTTGCACGTGGACCCCACAGACCGATAGTCTCTACAGCAAATGGCACAAATATGTAGTCATCTCTCAGAGACTCATATTTGCGCTACTTCTCAGTTAGCTGCCTCTGATGCCGCCCCGGCTCTAAACGAGGTACCCCTGAGATGAGAGGGCGCCAAAGTGTCTACACGAGTAGCATTCTACACTAGGGCTTTACGTCTATCCCAAGGGACCAATGTTATAACGTCGGGTCTCCTGCAATCGTCTCTAAATATTCCACAAGGCTCAAAACTGAAGATTTATAGAGACAAGAGCCCTTCGGATGACATCGTTCAAAGAACCGTGCCGTAAAACCTACCAGCACTTTTCTTACATGAAAGTCCGTGGAGCCCAAACTCGTCGACGCTGCTACCACAGGGGCACTGATGGGGTGGACAAATCACCGCTCCTAGCCGGATTCCTACGGCGATGCGCAAGCTTTCCCCGTCAAGTAATGTGCTGAGATTACTTTTATTTTTAAAATTTCGAAAAATATGAGTAAGATCACTGAGGATGTCATCTGCTTTACCTCCCAGTGTACCGTCGTCCAGGTACCAGACATTCAACTTGGATTTCAAATTTGAAATAGTGGGTTGAATTCCCAAACTGAAAAGTGCTGGACCTAGTGTCAACCTGCTGAACACCGACAGTAGAATCGATAATATGGTTTTCGTAAAACAAGTATTTTGACTGTAACATTGCCAAACGTAATAATAAATTTCGGAGGCATTGTTAGTCGCTTCTTTCAGCAGGGTTACCCTATCGATAGAGTTAAATGCATTCCTTAGGTCAACTTTCACAAGAATATATGCATGTTTAATTGTTTTAATTTGTGAATTAAATTGTTGTATTGTTTAAGACATTCATGTTTATTACTGAAAATTATAGTAATAAAGTTTATATTCAACATTTAAGATTTATGACTCTAAGAAATGGCTTGTGATATTATGTTTAATGTTTTATTATTCCTTTATGTGATATTAACGTTTTAATTATTATTGTAAAGTATCTATATAATGTATCTTTATTGTATTTTATGTAAAACATAATTTTATGATGATATTGTTATGGGCAATAAAGATATTGGGTGATAAATGGAAATGCGATAGTGAAAATTAGTAGCTAGCTTAGGTCGAAATAGCTTTTGGCGCGCGGTTCTGAAGTGAAAGTGGGCATCCGGAGTAGGATAGGGGGCCGCTCGGCTTGTAATTCGTAAGGATCTCCTAAGCGTGCGTTGTCTGTGGATTAGCAGTGGTCCCATCCAACCACCGGTACGACATCCTCCGCCAATCGTCGAGTCCGCATACTCTGAGAGACGTCGAGGTCACCAACCCTTAGGCAGATTCTTGGCACTCAAGCGCGTTCGTGCCCTTGCGTGTCAGTCGCGTGCGCGAGTGCTCAACAAGCACTTACCCCAACAAGTAGGCAGTGCCCCAAGTGTTGCGGTCAATCGCTACTCTCCCTCCCTCACGTCTTCGTCGGCTCGTTAGGTAGGGATATAGACAGGACACGGATTAGATTACCACTGACAGTTTGTAACCATCATGACGGGTAAGGGGAAGATGGAGCTCCCCCCCCCCGCGTTAGGAAACCCCCGGATCATCCGGGTGTTTTGGATCGGCCATTGCTGGCAAGGGACTTATCGAACCCGGAACGTTCACGAGTAGTAGGTACTTTTAGCCAGATACCGACGCGAAAACCAGCTTCGCCGCCCAAGGCCCCTGCAACGAGCGCCGCGCTCACGCCCTCCGTGCCTGTGTGCACGAGTAGGCTGGAACCGGAACCCTTACCTCGCAGGGTGAAGTCGGCGAAAGAAACACAAGCCATCAGAGACCCAGGCCTCACTCTTTGAAAAGAGGCACTGCGTCGGCTCTCCGATTTCAACATCGTCATCAAAAGACGAAGAATACCAACCAATGGGCAAGAAGATGACTCACCATGCCCCACCAAAATCTCCAACACCACCTCGACCAACACCCCTATCTCGCCGGACCGCCGCAGTAATGTGGCCGTACAAGAACATGGAGGGGAGGGATCGTTTGGATGGGAGTCGACGACCTACGCGACCTTTGCGCCATCTGCTGGACGTTCATTGTCCGCGCCAACTAACAACCCATCAAGCCTTCCATCGGACGATGGACAAAGGCCTTCAACCAGTTACGCTCAACTGGTAGCATCACCGGCAGTACCAAGGCCCAAGACGGCTGAGGTGCCTCAACCAATGGAAGAGGCCGGGAAGGCAACATATCCGCCAATAATAGCGGAGTGCCTCCAAGAATGGATAAAGCACTTCTACGTGCTCAACAAGAAGTTGGGGCACCCTCCGAATGCGCGTCCATTCGGTAAGGGGATTCGTTTTACACCCCAGAGCCCACAGGAATTCCGTACAGTACAACGATACATGATAGAGATATCGGAAAAAATACCAGCCATGTCCTGGTATTGTTACACCCCGGAAGAGGAGAAGCCCACAAAAGTGGGCATCCGGCGTCTACCAGTTGACACCGATTCCGCCGCAGTATGGGAGGCTATTCGGGCATTAGGATTCCCCATACGCTACGTTAAGGCAATCCCCCCCCCGTAGAGGCAGACCGGGGTGCCTCTACTTCGCGCAGCTGGACCACCTAAGCCCAGGCTTAGGTGGTCCAGCTGCGCGTAATTTTATATAGTACGCGTAATTTTATATAGGTTGTTAAGCTGCTCCAGAGCAGCTTAACAACCTACATAAATTGACGAACTCCTCTATATGAGAGGGTCGTCATAGAAACCGGGCAAGAATGAGCAGGTCCGGCCCAATGCCACCGCTGCCAGGCTTTTTGACAAGCCTCATATAACTGCTTCAGGCCAGTTAAATGCGTCCGCTGTGCTGGGGATCACAATGCCAGCCAGTAGAGATGAGGAGCCCAAATGCGCTAAAGTTACAGACTATATACGTCCCACTGGACACAGGCCGCCTCTCATTTCTGAAAGAGTTTTAGGGCAAGGAAGTGTCCGCCGCGCTGCCCCAATGCGTGTTGGCGAACTTCAAATGTTTTCGAAATATTTTTTTTCTTATTTCTCAGATATGCAGGTTTCCTCACGATGTTTTCCTTCACCGCCGAGCACGTAGTAAATCAGCACTTAAAATTGCAATTAACAATTTCATTGGTGCCGGGGATCGAACCCGATTTCTTGCGTACTGTGAAACTTACAGCGAGCGCTAACCATCTGATGCCTAACTGATCAAATGCGATAACTGCGCTAAAATCATACTGCCAACGACCGCTGCTGCCCAGTCCAGAGGAGGATTGCACGGAAGCAGGGGATACCTTATACATCTACAAGAACACCAACAGTCGGCCCCGACACAGCAGATGCCATCCAAAGTATGGTAGGCATCGCAATGGAGGTCAGCAGCCAGGTCCTGGCCGATATTAGAGCCGGGACAGAACCAATTATGAAGCCATAATGAAGGCGCGGGCGCAACTACTGGCTCGGCACTACGGAGGCGAGTAACCCGAGTAACTTGCGCCTCCTCTATCGGAATCCGGACGGAATCCAGCAGAAGCTGCATGAACTCCGCACAGTCGCTCAACAACAAGATATCCATGTGATACTGCTGGGTGAGACGAAATTAAGACCGTCCACGCGCATAAAGCTGCCAAACTATCACATTTACAGGAGGGACGAGGTCAACGCTCAAGGAGCCGCCTATAGAGGCACGGTGGCTCTTGTGAGGAGAGATATCGTCCACCTAGAAATTGACCTACCAGACTATCAGTCTATGCGCTCTGTCGGCATAAGAATGGAGGTGGCGGGCGAGGAACTACGGATCTACGCAGCATACCGCCCGCCAGGGACTCCATTTTGCTTTTCAGACATCGAGATGATAATGGAAGGCGTAGCACCTACCATTATCGCGGGGGACCTAAACGCAAAACAGGTCCTGGGGATCTAGACTGGTCAACCCAGCGGGTCGTGAACTTAATGAAGACGCCGAAACGAACAACTATGACGTTTTACCCGAAGAACCAACGCACGTTCCAGCAGATCACCGGAAACATCCGGATGTACTGGATATCGTGCTCTCTAGGAACGTCAACTGCTCGATAGTGGTAGTGGTGACGACCTGAGCACACAGCACCTCTTGATATTAATTACCCTTGGCCTCAGGGCGGTGACTTCGCCTCTCAGAGCTTTCAAAACCAAGATCAACTGGAGGCTCTACCAGCAATACCTACTGGAGAGGCCTCCAGACACTCAAATAAATTCAGCGGATAACGTAGAGGCCGCTGCATACAGAATATCGACAACGATCAACGAAGCCCTCAACGCGGCTCCTACGATCGTCCCACTAACTAAAAGGATTGAAGAGCTACCACGAGATATACGTGTGCAGTTAAATAGAAAGAGAGCGCTAAGAAAGCTCTGGGCGCACACTCGCTGCCCCAGAATAAAGGTTCAACTGAATAAGCTGACGGACAAGCTGTCGGTCACAATCCAGGCCCACAGAGGAGAGGCCTGGGGGCGGCGCATCTGGAAAACGGAAGTGCAAGATGCGTCGCTCTACAAATTGAACCAACACCTAACGAAAACCATACCACCCGTTTGCCTGCTGACTAACAACGCGGGTGAACGTTGTTATGAGGCCAAAGGTGGAGCGGATATCCTGGCAGAGCATTTCGAGGAGCAATTTATGCCAAACCCAGCAAGTGAATCGAACGTCTTCATCTAGGCTCACGCCCACCTTGTTGTCCCGAACCCAGCGTGGTGTGGTATTGGTCTGTGAATAGAAGGTCAATAGTTGGTTGATCCTTGATCGGGGGCGCAAGACCCGTATACTCATTTCCCACTGACGTTTGAGTTGGGACCTTCGCAGTCGGATTAAGAGAAGGCCCCTTTTAGTTGGTCTAGGGATTAGGAGGCCAACATTGGAAGGGGAGTCACAACCTATAGTTTTAATAATACTTATTGAAAGTTTTTTTATTTACCACTGGTTCGGGAAATAACTCTGTCCTGGAAAGAACCTGCAAGAAACCCAGCGGGACTTTTTTCTACATATTTCACTTTACAATAATTTTGTTTGTAGAATTTTTAAATGGATTTTTATAGAACCAGCTGGTGGCGATCACCTCATTCCCAGGGCTTATTTTCATTTATGTATTCTTTGATATTATAATAACCCTTTTTGTACAATTTTTCTTTAATAAAAACATTTGAACTTGGTTTAACAAAGTTACATTTTATCCACTCTCCCTCTCCCTCCCGGGTGAGCGTCACCCCCTATAAGTATAGGATAAAACCCCCATAGTGGATAAAATCTAACTTTGCTCTATAAGGTGCATATGCTGATAGATAATAATACTCCATTAATTTTTCCAATTTTTTAGCTAAAATTATTGAATTAACCACATTCACTGCTGGTTTCTCTCGGTTGTCATTTGGCGACTAGGGTATATGCGTCGTTCACACGCCGAACTGAGTGTTGAATTATTTTAATTTTTCATTATCTCTTAAACTATGCATCGAATACGAATATTCGGCCGAAAGTTCGGTAAAACTTTTACCGAACCGAATATTCGGCCGAACATTATTCGGCCGAATTATTTTAGAATTATTGGTTAGGTACCGAGGTGATCCACCTCGGTACCTAACCAATTCATGTCGAAACTTGTTTACGTAAAGCATGCGGGATCCTGCCCCTCGCTCCTCCGCCACACCTGACATGTTATTGCATCATCTAGTACCGAGCAAATTGCCGGCACGTGCTTATGTTTTGACTGTTTTTGTGAGAAAAAAAAAGTGTTTCGTTGAAAGTGTTTCTTAGTTAAAATTGATAATTATATGATAAAAATGAGTGGCAGGAAGAGATCTACTATTTGGACTTATTTTAGAGAAACTGATGACCAAAGTAAAGTGAAATGTACGATTTGCGAAAAAATACTTTAGCGGGGTGGTAGCGGCAGGAAAGCTTCATCCTCAGCTTTGAGCAATCATTTAAAATTGAAACACACTGCGGAATTTTCTGGTCTGAAAAAACCGGTGCATCAGGTAGGCTCAAATATACAAAATATTGAAACGACACAGAATCTGAAGTTGCACAGGTCACTCAACCCTCTACCAGAGGTGCTCAATCTACAAATATTAAAACCTGTCCAACCACTCAAACTACACTAGAAGATTCATTTATTACCAAATGGCGAATTGACGACCCCAGATCACTTCCAATTACGAATCCAATTGCTGAAATGATAGCAATAGATAACCAACCAATTCCTACAGTCGAAGATAAAGGTTTTAATCGGCTCATGCAGTTGGTAAAGCCCAAATATCAAATACCGAGCCGAAAATAAAATGAATGAAACAGTGATTCCACAACTGTATGAAAAATTGAAAAGCACTATTCAAGGTGAGCTATCTAAGGCCATATGTCTATAGGTTACGTCTGACATGTGGACAAACATGTTCGTACATTTCAATACAGTGGACACTTTGAGTACCACTTCAACGAATGTTCGGTGATTTAGCCGAATATTCGGTAAAACTGCCGAATATGCGGAATACCCAATATGAAACGAATATGCTATGAAGAACAAAGTTTCTCTTAAAAGCAAATCTTCATAAAATTGTCTTGATGATGAAGTAACTTTCGTTCGTAACAATATGCCATGCCTAATAATAACCTCATAAATCACTTTTTAATTTTCAATGTTTTTTGTCACGAAATACCTTATTGTGGCTTATGTATAAGAAATAGGCATATATTATCACGGACTTTTTTTAGATGGAGTAATGATCTATATTTTTGTAGAACATTGTATTTACGTATCACTAACTATTACGTCAGCGCACGCGGATAAATCATTTCGGGAGCACTTTTTCTTCCGACTTGCTTAACAAAAATCAATATTTAAGGCAAGCTGAGATGTGTAGCCTAATGCTAGAGCCTATACTGTTACTATCATGAATCTGGATATAATATACAAAAAAAAAAACGCTAACTACCAGTCCGATTTGAAAAATTCTTTTTAAATCGGACTGTTAGTTAGCGTGTTTAAACAAACAAAAAAAAAATCTTTCGCTCTATTTATTATATTAGTATAGATTTTTAACTGAATCGCATTGTTTCCTGATTAGGGAACAACAAAAGAACTTGCTCTTTGTATATTCTGCTATCTGCTCCTTTGTATATCTTCACGCCCTGTTTACAAAGGAGAGTAAAAAAGCTAATATTTTGTCGCTAACCGCACTGTTTTCCATAGTAGGAAAATAAGAACTACTTATTTTTGAGATATAAGGTTTACTTTATTTAACTTCCTACGGACTGGACAATTGCAATTGCATTGCAATTACTATTTATATCTGCAACCGCAAGTTTCTGTTGCCATAAACAAATAATTACCTAGTTATTTTTTTGTTCATTTTTATGTGTTATATTTACGCACAATAACTTTAACGTTTAATAGACTTTTACATTTTCTAAGGCTACATTAGAGTCCAGTAGATTTATTTTATTTATGTTTACTAACACTGAGTTGCGCACCTTTGACAACATAGTTTCATTATGTTGGTTTATTTAAGTATAGTTATAGCACATGAGTAAAGAAACCTACCAGAGGCAAAGCTTCATACAACCTCGCTATAATAGGCACACTACTACAAGCTTGAATCGCGTGTGTGCGTGAGCACTGGCGGCTCGTCATGGTACATACAGAGAGTGATCAGAGATAAACTGCTTTAGGCCGGCCACATACATACGAAATTCCGTTTCGGAATTCCGAACGGGTTGGCCACACATACACGGAATCTCGTTTTGCCTGCAAAATTTCGAACGTAAAGCTACCGTACATGTGTGACGGGTCATAGATTTTATACGGACTTGCTGCGTTCGGAATCCCGAATCGGAATTCCGAAAGGGAATCCCGAAACGGAATTCCGTATGAATGTGGCCGGCCTTAAATCCGCTCGGCCAGTGCTCAAACTCAGTGTGTACACGTCGGTCGTCGCGTATCGTTCTTGAAATGAAAATGAAATGATTTAAATAAAAATTCATTTGTAAATCTCTACAATTTATTTCCACAATTCTTAAATAATTAAAACTTTGTAGATTGTAGTCCTACTTCTATGAGATTACAGCTTATTGGTATAATAGTTATACCTATTTATGTTTAAGTTTTAATTTCTAAATATACTACTATTAAATTAAATTATTATACGCAAACATACGATTTATGGAATAGACAAGTAGTCCCCCATAACCTTTTATAATTAGGTAATAACCAAAATGGTAGAGGCAACAAAAATAAAAAGCAATTACAATTTATTTTATTGTTTACATTGCAGAAATAGTAAAACATACTTTATATTTTACTCGCTGTATTTTTTTAAATGATAACAAAATTGTCATTAATATGAAGTAAGAAATGGACAGGAATTAGGTCTTTCTCATGCTGTTTAAAATAATAATATTATTATTAATTAAAAAAATAATATATTTTTTGAAGTTTAACGGAATGTCCTTAAAGTATTACGAAATTTTGAAATAAATCTTAAATTACAAAATAATATATAATTTACTGTCTTACATTACTGAAAAAGTCAATTCGCGAATCGAAACAACAATTAAACCATTTAGTACCAAATTATAACCATAATTTATATATTATATTGCTTATTTAATGTACACTGTCATGTTTCAACATTTAGTTATAAAGGTGATGTATTGAATGAGTTTACTAAATATGGCAAGATGACTTAAATAAACCTTAAATCTAAACGACTTACATATAATGTAAACAATATAAAGTTTGTTTTTTATAATATTGCTAATAATGTATTGCTTGCTTCAATAACAGATGCAAAATCCTCTTACCTACTTAAAAAACTTTGCGAAAAAGATATTATAATATTTCATTCGAGAACTTATTTTTTGACGATGACATCGACGCAACAAAACAACAATTCCGGATTTATCTATGATGGCGATAAAAAGAAACGTAAACAAAATACCTTACATAGCACTTAAAACAAATTAATTAAATATGTCATTCTCTAATTCTAATTAAGTACTGGCTTGGAATGTATAAAACTGTTTCCGAATTCGATATCATTAATTAAAACAATGTATGCACTGGGAATAAAAAATAAATTATAGATGTTAATTTCCCACAAAATCATCGATCACTAATAAAAATATTAGTGATCGATGCACAAAATGTTATTTTACAACACTTTATCATACAAACAAAAAAAAAAACATCATAATACTTGAAATTTTTGCAAACGCAGAATTTAAAAAATACCTAATGAGTATTTTTGATTTAATGTTATAATATGTGATGTGTTTACAACATAAAATTTCACGAATTGTAGATAATTACATTTTAAAATAAAAATTAAAGACAATACATATTATGTTCTTAAATAAAGCAAAAGTTACGAATTAGTAGGTACTGTACAATACATTCAACAGTTATAACTAAATTCAAGTTCTGTAGTGATTTTTTAAAAAAGTAAAAAATATAGCTACCACCAATTCAAAAAAATCATAAAGCTATATAATATAATTTTTTCCTTCAAAATTATATTTTAATAATTTTAAATAATGATATATTTAAAAACCTTAATGCATAAAAGTAGTAAATTTTATAACGAAGCTCTTAAAATTATTTTAATGTCTCAGAATGTTCTACTTATTATTTATTACTACGCATAATTTTCTATTAAGTAATCAAAATATAATTTTAAAGGTCAATTTTATATAATATATTAGTTAAGTTATAAAAGCGTGTACATACATACGTGAAAACATTTATTGTACTGTTAAATTAAATTGAGTTGCGTCGCATACTAGAACAGTTTTAACTGATATAATGTATATTATCATCTGTTAACTATAACGTAACCTCGAACTAGACTGTTCATGTTCTGGACCAACAAAGAAAGATAGAACACTAAATACATTTCAAGTGACGCCGAAACCATGGTCTACTTTTTCTTCTTTCTTTCGTATTTTTCTCCTGTCTTTCGTTATCAGCCCGTAAATGTAGGTATGAAAAACTGCTGGACGCACCATGTTGTTAGTTGCAAATGATTTTAGATGCATATGTATGCGTGAGAGCGTGTTCTTATAATAAGTTGAGCATGGTTATCTATTTCACTTGTAATGTACGTAGTGTCCTACCTTTATTTGTTGATCTGAGTGAGAGGTTTTTATTCAATATCCTCTTTTAAGTTCTGCCAGAAATAATGAGTTATTCAAAACTTTAATATTCTTTGCTTAGTGTTTATAAAATAAAAAAGAGAGTGTGCAAGGAAAAGAGAGAGAGAGACATGGTGTTTAATTCTAAGTGAGTTGATTATCGAGTCTATAAAACAAAACATAACATTTATTTATTAGATTTGGTCAGTTACCTTGACCATCGTATTCCTATATTTTAATTAAATGGTTCAAAATATTTGATAAGGAATCGCTTCCTTATTTTAAAGCTAATTTAGGAATGGACAGCAGACTAAACTGGTACAGACATATACAGATACGTAAGTTTCAATTACTTGTATTTAATACATATAAAAGGACGGATACAGTGATTTTAATTGCACTTATGGAATGTAATACATAGATTCTAGTAGTTTATCTATAATTAAAATTAGATAAGACCAATGCATGTTAATGCGTAAAATATTAATAACTCCCTTAATTGGAGAATGTAAAATTAAATATTGTTTAAATTTTACCAATACCCCCGTTATATTATGTATCTAACGTATTTTTACTACAATAGATTCAACTACAGATTAAATAAATTTTTATTTATGCTCCCTTTTGTTTTAGTACCTGTGGTATGAATTAGAAAATATAAACAACCAAAAATTTATAGATTTTCTAACTGTATGTATATTATTCATAAGTAAGTGCAGAGCGATCTAGATCAATGGTTTCTTTCACTGCGATAGGATTTCAAGTTATTGTAATTATTGTTTAATGCTTAATTGTTACGACAATCTCTATAAATGTGAATGTTGTACTCGACAAACGGTATCTTTTGTTCAGAACTCAGGTAGCACAGGTCCTGTAAAATAATTAAATAAACACAATTATTTATGTTAACGTTTATTATTTTTATTACAACTATATTAATACATACTTATTTTATTTTACCAAAAACCCTTACCCTACACTAGGATTTTCTCCTGTACTGTGAACACTACGTCTAAGTAAACGCAGTGTGGAACGCCCTCTGGCTAGATGGAGCGAAACTGAAGATCGGGCTAAGTGACACGCCTTGGGAGAGGCCTATGTACTGCCGCATAATGATGATGATAATGATGGAAGATAAAATTCCAAAAATATAGACACGGAAAAGTTATTTGTAAGCCGTACAAATATTTGTCCGTGCAGAATTCGAAATCACGGTTAAGCAGCACCATGGCTAAGCACTTAGACACTGCGCTACCCAACCCGTTTAGTGGTACTGTGTTAAATGCTACATGGGCGTGTGGTGGCGGTGTAAAGAGGTACATAAGCCGGCTTTAAAAATTGCATCTTGGCATAAATCTTGCTGAGAACAATAGCTGATCGACATCGCCGGCGATACTTCTGGTCCAATTTTATTGCGCAACACATTGCGAAGTATATTCCGACAATGTTGTTTCAACTGTATCGCCGTGCCAAAAAATTAACCCGTTTACGAGCGCTTTCCGAGAATTAGTCATCACACTATCTCATCTAGGGAGCTTATAAAGACGGTGGTTTTAAATTATAAACATGTATGATGTTAAATACTTAGCAACGGGGAGCAAATTCGAAGGTATAAGTCGTTTAGTTACTATGCTATACTATATACTACGTGGAGTTACTATGGTATTAGTATATCCAGGAGTCTTATGTCTATGTTAAGGAGAATATGTCCAGAAGTGAGCTGTTTATGGCCAACCTTTTATGGGCACACTGTAATACTTTTAATTTTTTCTCTAAACTCCTCCTAGCGCGTCCTTAACAACAAAATGAGTTTCATCACTGAACGTGTTGCATATGGGTATGATACTTTGTTAATACGTTCTCGTGGGCGTAGTTGTGACTACCGTGTTTCTTCATGTCGATACGTTCATAGCAAGTTCATAGTATGAGCCATTGCAGTGGACTAAGACCTTATGGCTGAATATCTTTATATATAAAAGTCTACTGTCCGTGTGTATATGACTGAACTCCAAAACAGTTGGACCGATTTTGATGAAATTTTATATGTGTGATTAAGTTGATTCAAGAATGGTTTAGATTCACAATTGGACCCGGTAAGAGGCGCAGTTGTCGCAATCCAGAAATCACCCGTGCGAAGCCGGGGCGGCTCGCTAGTATATGATGAAAGATTGCCATGTCGTGGCGGCGTAAGAGAATCCATCACTACATTTTATCTCGTGGGTGTCGTAAGAGGTGATTATGGGAATTCTGGAAGATGGTGCTTTAAACATTTCGTAAATACCTAGACCGGTGACGGGGAGCAGCGTTAGAGTTGCGCGACGTCTGGTACTGCGATCGTCAATTTGCCTTCCAAACGTGACGATTAAGGCTGATTCTTCCTATAACGGGAGAGGCCCATGTCCAGTAGTGGATTTTTATGGGCTGATGATGATGAAAAAGAAGAGAGTTTTGTCTAAGGTGTCGGCAGAACAATAGTGGTGCGGCAATGTTGCTGCAGTTAATGATCATTCCGTTGCTGCTCAAATATGCTGTTGACCGAATAATATTTTTTGTTTTTTGTTTCTTGTGATGTAATGTAATTAATATTTGCTTTTGAAGTTTTTTTTGTTGCGTAAGTAACCTATGGGGTAGATTTATGTACAGTAGGGGGAAGACGGAGGGAATTCGATTGGAGCAACCTTACATATTAGATACCAAATTCAGATATTTTAGGTTTTGCAATTTCCGAGAAGAACATTCTGCCATGTGTCTGATGCGATTGTAAGGAATTTGATACTCCTCCAAATAAAGTTGCGATTAGCAAATTCCTTGCCCAAAGTCAAACCGACCAAATTTCTCGCTCGGTCTCTTATTTTCTCTTGTATTTCTCCAATTAAAGCAAACATACCTTCAACGGCGCGAAACCAGCTCGTATTTTCATGTGCCGATCCATATTACAGTCCAGAGTCATCTTTGAGGTCCAAATGTCTCCTGAGGGAACAGGTTTGGCTATCTCTCGGTTAAGTTGACAGTTCTTTAAGGTATCGTACTTGCAGTGAAGGTCGCAGAGTCTAATCTCTTTCAGTTTTGAAGTTCTGTAATAAAAAAAATCAACTGAAATCTGCTGAACACACATATCTCCCCCATAGATAGCCTCATAGGGTAGATTTTGCCATAGTTGCCACGCTTGGCAGGCGGGTTGGCAACCGCTTTTTTAATTTTGAGTTTTTATCAAGAAGATGCTGCTGCCCGTTTCCTATTTCAGTTTCTCTCTCTGTCGCCTCTTACGACACCCACGGGACGATATGGGGGAGTGGATATAGTTAGTTTTTATTTCCGGCGTCAATAATCGTACTAGTATCTAATCATACAATTTTTTTGATATTTCGGTGTTTATATCTACGTAATTTAATCGTGGTAGAGCCATGCTGCAGCTATATTAGTAGTATAGTTGTAGCACGAATGGGTCGGCTCGACCGGGGAAGGACCACGCTCTCACAGAATACCAGCTTAAAATAGCAGCTTAACACTGCTGTGTTTCGTATGGTGAGTGTAGAAAACCGGATACCCTTTTTACTGGAAAAGAGTCATTCCATCTTAGTCCTCACGGGTGACAACGCATCTGCATTTTGATTCTTTGTTGAAGATAGATGTATATGTCTATGGGTCACAGTAACCACTTACCATCAGGTGGACTGTGTGCTCGTTTGTCACCCTATCCTATAAAAAAAAAACGTCCAGCACTATTACCTATTTATGCAGCACTATTAATTATTTATTTATGTAGTATGCAAAATAAGGACCCATGAGTTGTAGAATTTATTCCATCGAAGTATTTGACGAAAACTTTTTTCGTCAAATACTTTGATGCCCTTGGACGGAAGTTGTGGCAAGTCAGTGTGCGAATGTTATGCCCATGGACCCCGTCATCATAACGCCGGACGATGTAGCTGAGGCGGTCCGAAGGGACCCGAACTAGAAAAGTCCGGGGCTCGACGGCTTGCATCACTACTGGCTGAAGGGGTTAGTGGTGTGTTACGCTGTGCTCGCCCGACAGTTTCAATAGGCTCTCGACCAGAAGTCGCTCTCGACCAGAAGTAGCTCCCGAGCCTCTTCACTGCTGGGATCACTCATTTGGTTCCTAAAGACCGGGATACCACAGACCCGAGCAAATACCGCCCCATCACGTGTCTACCCACGATATACAAGACATTAACATCCATTTTGAGCGCGAGAATCACTCGTCAACTGAACTCAAATCAGGTGATGTCGCGCGCTCAAAATGGATGTCGGGGCGGTGGTCGTAGAACCAAGGAACCACTCCTCATTGACGCGGTTATTGGCAAGGTGGTTAAACGCAACCGTCGGAACCTCTCCGCCGCCTGAATAGCCTACAAAAAGGCATTCGACTCGGTGCCTCATACATGGCTGAAAGGGTCCTCGAGCTGTACAAGGTTGACTGTACAGTTAAAGACTTCCTCAAGCAGTGTATGGGGCAGTGGAGTACGATCCTTTGTCATCTAGGCTGCGGAGAACTACATAAGGATAAGAAGGGGTATCTTCCAGGGCGATTGTCTGAGTCCAATCTGGTTCTGTCTCTCTCTAAACCCTCTCAGTACCTTACTGGAGGGTTCCGGGAGAGGATTTCAGCTTCGGAAAGGAGGTACAAAAGTGACCCACCTTTTCTATATGGATGATCTCAAGTTATTCGCCTCCAGTCGCTCACATCTTGTGGAATTGCTAAACATCACTTGTGATGTTTAGCAATTCTATTAGAATGGAGCTGGGGACGGATAAGTGTGCGGTCATCCATGTCGAAAGGGGTAGGGTTGCTAACTCTGAGGGCATAGACTTATCTATGCCCATCAACATAAGTACTCTATCCGAGACTGAAACATACCGATACCTGGGTATGTCATGGAATATAGGTATCGATGAGGCGGATATGAAACAGTCCGTTTGCGATGTGTTTTATGCACGCTTGACAAAAGTGCTCGAAACCGTATGGAAGGAGAAGGAGCTCCACGGGAGGTTCTACAAGGCTCTACATGAGCCTTTCGTAGATACAGTCGCCTCCCTCCACTGGCTACGTTTCGGGGACCTCTTTGGGGAAACCGGATGCAGGATCGGGTTATTAAGACCAACAATTATTGGAAATACATCCTAAAGGATGGTGCCGTCGACATTTGTTGTGCTTGTCGTCATCCCGGTGAGTCACTTAGGCATGTCATCTCCGGTTGTTCGGCGCTTGCCAACTCTGAGTATTTGCACAGACACAACCTAGTAGCCAGGATTCTACACCAGGAGCTCGCTCTAAAATACGGTCTCGTGGATCGAAAACTGCCATATTATAAGTACTTGCCGGAAGCCGTGCTCGAAAATGACCGCGCCAGGCTCTACGGGACCGGGCCATCATCACAGACAGGACTATTCTTGCGAATAAGCCTGATATTGTGATGATGGACCGGGCACAGTCAAGGATATTTTTGGTCGACATTACCATTCCTTATGACGAGAACGTCGTGAAAGCTGAAACAGATAAGCGAACAAAATATCTGGACCACAAGGTGACCGACATGTGGTGTGGTCTGCCGACCGAAATTATTCCCGTGGCCGTTTCTGCGAACGGGCTAATCCCAGTCAGCCTCTCAGGTCATCTGAGGCGACTGGGACTCCGTGACGGGCCGCTCCGGGCTCAAATGCAGAAGGCGGTGCTCCTCGATACCGCCCGCATCGTCCGCCGGTTTCTTTCCCTTTCCCCCTAACCCTCGGCCGTTTGGTCTCCCCTACCGAGGGCTTCCATCTGGTTGGGCTTTGATTTATTTATGTATTTTTAATGTATTTATTTTATTTTATTGATATTTATGTATATTTATCATTTTCATTTATATATTTATACAGCCCAAACCAGATGAGAAAGCCATTCAAATACCCCACAATAATAATCTTTATTGACATAATATGAGGTTACAAATAGAATATGAAGCCTCTGAATCCTAAACTAGGTAAGAACCTGTATGTCAGGATTCAGCACCTTCTCCCATGTTTCTTAGCCTAATTAATTTATGTCAAGACATTTTTCCAGAGTATGTTTCCAGAATTAACTAATAACAGTTTTTCTTAAAGAATATTATTTGATAAATTTTGGGGGCATGCAGAACAAATGCAGAAGAAACTATCAACGATTTTGTTTTAAGTGTGTGTGTGTGTGTGTGTGTGTGTGTACGGCATCTTAGGGATCAATAACATTGGTAATTGTACGCTTGTTACGTAATTTATTAGGGTCATAAGGGTTAGAAACATGCTGTTTGGTGATGATGTGGTAAATAAATAACTGCCTTACTGTGAGAACTTGACACATATCATAAAGGGTAATTGGTGGGGAATCTATAAGGCTTAAATGACATAGTTTTGAGCAAGGAACGTTGAGCTCCGTGTTTTACATGCGGCTCCCCATACTCCGATAATATATAAACCTCTTGAAATGAGAGGTCTGTGCTACTTTTACTTCTTTAAGGCAATTAGAGTAATATCATGAGTGTGAATTGTGTGAAATGTGCTCCAGTAATTTACCTTATGTTATGCTAGTTATTTTAGAACTACAATAAGCAGATAAAACGTATGTCGCTCTGCTTGCGTAACTCATCGAAAGAAACGTAACTAAAAATAATCACCTGAAAGTGATGTCGACGTGCTTGTGATGCAGACAGTGGGACAAAGGGACGCCGTACGTATAGTTGTGCACGCCACGCCCGCAGACCGTTTCCGTAAACAACGACGCATTCAGCACCGACTTGCTGGACAGGCCAACGCTCACGCTCTCGCACTCTGAAATCGATAAATAACTATTTATATTTTATTAAACATTACAATAATATATCCCGCAGTTCGTACACGACTGAGACCTTTCCAAGAATGCGCTAGGCACTAGGTATTTCATGCTTCTTACGTGGTAGAGCCATGCTGCAGCTATTTTATGGTTGTAGCACGATAGGTAATCCTATATAATTGGTCAGCTCAATCGAGGAAGGGCCACGTTCTCACATAACACCAGCGTGAAATAGCAGCTTAGTGCTGCTATGTTTCGTATGGTGAGTGTAGAGAACCAAAGAGCATTTTGACTGGAAACAGGCATTTCATTTTAGTTTTCAGGGCTGACTACGTATCTGCATTTACTGCATTTACGGTTTACCATCACGTGGACTATGTGCTCGTTTGTCACTCTTTTAAATTCATTCATTCTTTAAAAAAAATATGGAAGAGTAGTAGTCACGCTGCAGCTGAATCGTATAGTGTATTTAAAATATATGTGTATATACATATTATACAATTTATGTTTTTTTACATTATGGTCTATAACTCTAGATAAAGTAAAAAAAAAATCATGCATTATATTTTACTGAAAACATTAAATCTTTTGGCTTACCTTGACCTAAAGGCACTTCATCTGACTGCTCTGTCAATATCATCTCTTCAGAGCTGCTTCTCAGTAGGGCTTCATTTGTCTCCCTCACTTCTCGCCTCCCTCTCATATCCTTCTTTCCTCTTATTTCCCTTTTCATCCTTACCTCAGTGCTATTATGTTTATTTGGGTCTAACCAATTGGACTCAGCCAGTATTTCCTCTTGTATTTGACTCCTAAGCGACTCGTTTTCTTTCTTCAATGTATCGGAGTTGTTTTTCTCTAGGATAACTGGGATGCTTGGTAATTCTTTAAGAGTTAAATCTAAGGGCCGTGTAAATGTTTCGTTTAGGTCTTTTTCCGAACTGGAGCGCTCTAGGGGTTCTTGATTTTCATAAGTTTGGGGTGTATCGAGGCCACAGGACTGTAACAAAATGTAGAAGATATTGTATAAATTATAGAATATTCTGAAATACTATTCTATTAATATTTTACAAAATTTCTAGGCGGTAGGCATCCACCAAGCACCAAGCAAGTTCATGTATAGCTTTATTCCGGTCTAAGGAGAGCCAGTAATATTAAACAACTCTCATATTTCTTACTACTACTACTGCAACATAGTATATTAAAGTGTAGTTTACGCAGTCCATCTTACAAGTTGAGTTGATAACACATCTGTGGCATTCTTTGTTTTAAGTTAGTTGAAGGTTTTCGTCGGCTGCAGTAGCCACTTACCATCACAAAATATATTGTACTGACATAAATGTGAATGTTATATCTTACCAATATGGACATGATCCATCTTGAAATATCTCCCAATCTCTTTTAGAGCAGCATGATGGAAAATAATAAATTATATTTTTATTATTTATATAATGTTTTATATTACAGTCAGTAAAGTTTTAATATTTTGCTTTCAATTAACTAATTGTCTTTTATCATCATCATCAAAATTATTGCCATTCACAAGTTCACTGACGAACATAGGCCTCCCTCACGTAACCGATTATATATCTATCAATTTTCAGCCTCTTTAATATGGCTGGTCTTTCTGAGAATTCGCTGATTAGCGGGCATTTCTCGAAAGATTAGCTCATACTCAACACGCTGAACAGTCGAATTGGTGAAAGTGGAAGCGATACACTCACACTGGTCTGTCCGTTGGTTGTGCAGGTGAGTTAGACATTTTGGAAAAAACTATTTATATTCTCTCTCTTACATCCTAAACGTTTGATACACATTTTAGAAATTTATTATTACTATTTGTTAGTAAAACAAATACACAATGTTGATATAAGCAAATAAATTTTGGTGTCATTAGACGCATTTTTATCTTGGTATACACCTAAATGGGGCTTTCCCTTTAGTACTTTCATTTGTGGCAATAGTAGCGCTGAAGATAGACGCTACTAATAATGTCTACAAAATATTAATAACTAATAAAGTATTTTTCTTCCGCTAGTGCTAATGGGCAATAAATTACATGGCAGAGGAAACCACTGTTACATTGAATATACCTGACATTCAGCATCCAGTTCGTTATCGGTGTTCACGGTAAAGGTGCAACCACTTCCAACCACATCGGCTACTCGAGACAGCGATATAAGTCTTTCCATACGCAACGGCTGTGGTGATGGCTCCATATCTGTAAGAAAGTTACATTACTTAATAACGTTTAGAATGAGTTATGGCCATAGAAACTATAAAGTCATTATGTTAGGAGATTTTAATGGAAGGTTGGGGTGAAGAGGTCTGGTTATGAAAGGATATTAGGAATGTTTGGCGATGAAAGTGTAAATGAGAATGGTGAAGACCTCCTCGCCGTATGTGAGGAAAAGAATCTTTTGTGACGAATACTTTCTTTCGCCATAAGAGGATTCACATGTATACATGGGAAAGAGGTAATGATAGAAGCATGATAGATTTCATAAGGATATAGAACGAGTGAACGCAGGAAATAGAGTGAATGGGGCTCTACACGCTATTGTGAAGAGTCAGAATGTGTCAAAAAAGGCACGTTTGGCAATTCACAATGCTGTGTTAGTCCCTACTTTAATGTATGGTAGTGAAAGTTGGGTCTGGCAGAAGAAGCATGAGAGTAGAATAAATGCTGTAGAAATGCGGTCATTAAGGAGTATGCTAGGCTGAATCTGAATGACAGGGTGAGAAATAATGTGATAAGAGAAAAGTGTGGTTTGCAAGATGACGTTGTGACCAGGATTAAGAAAGGAATGCTTCGGTGGTTTGGTCATGTAGAAAGAATGAACGAAGAAAGAGTGACAAAGCAAATTTATGCTGCAGAAGTGAACGGCAGAGTCGGAAAGGACGCCCTAGACGAAGGTTTATCGACCAAATTGGCGATATATTGAAATGGGCCAGATTAGGAGTACCTTAACCGACGAGCGTGTATGCGTAGATATATGGATGTAAAGGAGGCGAGAGGTGTGCCAGGATCGTGCCAAGTGGAAGTCCGTGGTCTCTGCCTACCCCTCTGGGTGACAGGCGTGAGTGTTTATGTTTATGTATTATAAACTAAAAAGTCAATGTATGACTACTTTTCAGGTTATGGAAGCCTATGTTCATCAGTGGACCTTTGATAGAATTAACGATAACGGTAAAAATACTTAATATTTAAATAAAGCTAGTGTTTACGGATTTTATCGCGTATATTATATTATATTACAAAAAAATAAAAAAATCGAAAATTGAAAGCACAAAAACAAAAAATTATAATTTTAATCAGGAGGTAGCCGTGGTTAACTATGACATTGGGATGTCGAACACCTCAGTCCCCCCCTGACCATGGGTGCTTTAAAGTGCTCGAAACGTCCAAATATAAAATAAGTTAATATACGCCATAAAATCCGTAAAAACTAGTTTTATTTAAATGTGTAGTGTTCGTGTAAATATATGAAAAAAAAACTTAATACTTACTAAGCACGTTCCTCACGTAGTTCCTTGAGGCGTGGCTGGTTGTTGTCGAGGAGTGCGATGCATCTGCTGCAGTTGTTGTTGTGTACTCTTGCGTGGTCTTAAGTGGTCCTTTCTCTGTCAAAAATATAGCTATAAGTAAAAAAAGAGATTTAAAAATATTCGACTTTTACCAATGGTAAATACGTTTTCATTTGAAGCTACTAGCTTTTTTATTGATATGAGAGAGACAAACCAGTAAACAGTTCACCTGATGGTAAGACTACTGCAGTCCATAGACACCTGCAACCAACTTTAAACAAAGAACGCCACAGATGTATTGTAAATGTTGTGGAATAAGATAAAATGCCTGAACTATAGAATAGATAGCGACCCGCCCAGGTTTTTTTTATAGAATAAGGGTGACCAACGAGCATACAGTCAACCTGATGGTAAATGGATGCTGGGGCCCGTAGACATCTATATTTATCCTCGATTAAGAATCAAAACTCAAATGCGTTGTCACCCCTGAGGACTAAGATGGAATGCCTCGTTTCCAGTAAAAAAGGGTCTCCAATTATCTACATTCACCATACGTAACACAGCAGCATTAAGCTGCTATTTTACGCCGGTATTCTGTGAGAGCGTGGTCCTACCCCGGTCAAGCCGACCCATTACAACAACAAAACATACATGTGCGAATATTATGCGCGAAAATCTTAGATATAAGATCTGCAGACAGTGTCATGCATCAACATCTATTAAGTAGCTTTAAGGCTATTAACAAATACACAACCAGATTTGAATAAGCGACATTATTTCGTACCTACTATTTAATGATATTTAGACATACATAAAACGTTTTCATTTTTTTATTATATCTAATTATAAGATCTGTACAGTTTTAAATAACTGCAGTGCAATAACTAACTCAGAAAAGTAAACTAATAACTATGTATTTAAGATTTAAAAAAAAACTGTTTGCTCATGTGTCAACATAATAATAATCGTTTGCGCGTCTGTTAATATTTGTTACGGACGGCGAGGGAGCAGCCGCCCTGTCGCCCCTTATACCCCGTTACGCCCGCGCACCCCGCACACCGCCCGGACATCACGTGAGGTCGACAACCAATGAGCGCACAGCACACCGTGTGAGAACACTATCATCTTGAGACGGCCGCCGTGGAAATATAAAAAGGGCCTTTGGGCTCCGCAGGCATTCGATTCGACAGCGGCACTCAAGAAAGAAGACTCTCAAGCAAGAAGACTCTCAAGACTCTCAATAAAGAAGACACCCACTAGATATTCCCTTGATGTACAAGGCATTGCCGCTATTGTAAATAGTTAAATATAAAGTTTTAAATTGTCCCACTTTTCTTTATACAGTCCTCTTAGTTCAGTAACAAGTTATCGAAGTAGTCAGTTAATCAGTACACATACACCTAATAGTCATTTCTCTTTACTTGTTATCTCAAAATCGGCTCCTCTGATGTACATAATAATTTTGGTCCATCGTCGCCGGATTGAAGCCAGAAGATCGAAGCTGGAAGATTGAAGCCAGAAGATCGAAGCTGGAAGATCGAAGCCGGAAGATCAAAAGCTGGAAGATCCGAAGCCAGATCCGAAAACAACAGAAGAAAGAAGATCATCGTCGTGCAAATTATATCTACGTTTCTAACAATAGTCTGACTTCGTCAATTTAACTTTCTTGTTTCAGACACGTTTACGCGACCAGTAGGTTACTCTAACGGTGTCAAACTGTGATCGACTGGTAACGTCACACGCGTCTTTACGTCTTTTGAAGACGCCATGCGTAAAACAAGAAGCCAGAAGCCCAGGAACGACGACGAAACGCCGGTGGAATGCGTATCTTCAGGAAGCCCCGCGTCCCCTCAGACTATCTATCGTTGACACAGGCACCCGCTGCCGCGCCCCGCCGACGCCCGCAGCTATGCCCGCGCCCGCGCTGCCGCGCCCCGCTATGTCCGTGTCCACGACCGAGCGATTGTTGGAAGCCAGCATCCGCGCCGCGTACAGATACATTCGCCGCGATTATTGAAGATCTTCCGGTCACCGAAATGAGTTCAACAATACATACCGCCGCGCCCGTAGCTACCGACGCTGTACTTAGGCCCGCGCCGCGCGCCCCGTCAGTTCGTTCAGCCCGGTCGACAGCTAGCGCAATCGCGAAATTAAAACAAATTGAATACAACACAGCTGAAGAACTCGCCGCGATTAGAAGGAAACAATTACAAATCGAGGAAGATTTAATTAAAAAGAAATACGCTAGGGACATCGCTCAACTACAAGAAGATACAGATAGGGAAAGTTTAGAAGGAGCCGAAATAGCAGAAAGTAGGAATCGTGTCGACCAATGGTTAGAAAACGTGGAGACTGTGCGGGGGGAGCCGCCCTGCCGCCTGTCTCAGCCCGCGCCCCGCATCGATCGAGTGCAGGCCCCACCGGAAAAGGGGACCGATTACGTACCTGCGCTACCCGTGTATAGTGAAGATGCCCAGGGGAGGACGGTCGCGAATAACGAACAACCACGTCACGCGAATATAGTACAAAGGGATAGTGGAGTCGCCGCAGAATCGAATCAGGTGAATCGTCATGTAAGGGTTACGTCGCCGACGCCGTCGTCGCCGTCGCCACGTCGCCGCGAGGAACGTAGATTATCGTCGCCGTATCGTCGCGATGTAGGTCATAGGTCACGGTCGCCATATAATCACTATACATCCCCGAATCGTCGTGTATCGTTAGAAGGAAATAGGGATAGAGGTAGGTCGCTCACCCGTGAGGAAAGATAGGTATCGAACGGCTAGCGGAAGCATTAGAGAATATGGTACGATTTAGACCAGCCGCCGCGAAGCAAACACAGGACTTGCCTATTTTCAACGGCTCGGCCGCGGAATGGTTAGCGTTTAAAGCCGCGATGAATGAATCCACCCGTTTGTATGGATTCACAGACACGGAAAATATGGCAAGGTTAAGGAACTGTTTACGTGGTGAGGCTAGGGAGGCAGTATCAGCATTACTGTTTACCGCAAAGAACCCAGCGGATATTATGCGGACACTAGAGCAGTGTTTCGGTCGCTCAGAGGTAATTATAGATCGCGCGTTAGAAGATCTGAGACGTCTTCCGCGCAGGCTTAACCGCTCAGGAATTAAATACGTTCGCGATTAAGTTACAGAATATCGTCTGTGTTATGAAAACGTCGACGGTAAAGGATATTTACAAAATCCGATGCTTACTAGGAAGTTACAAGTAAATTAAGTCCTCATTTACGATCACGTTGGTGCGATTATGCGGAGCACTACGGAAGTGCTGACGAACCGGATATCGTCACGCTTTCACGGTTTATGATGAGAGGCTGACCGCGCGTTAAGTCATGCCTACACTTCCGCAGCGCCGATTAGGAAGCACCCGTGAAGAGAAGCACCGCCGCCGAAAGGCTTATAGTCACACGACGCGTAGAAGATAGGCCCGCGATGTAAGGACATTCACCACACGAGATAGTGACAGTGAAAGTGTTAAGTGTTTGTGTTGTGGTGGTGAACATACGATAGTTAAGTGCAAGAAATTAGTGCAGATGGACGTAGATAGCCGGTGGAAGTGGGTGAAGGAAGAGGGAGTGTGCTTCAAGTGTCTAAGCAGCAAGCACCGAAGCCTGAGGTGCAAGGCTAAGAAATGCGGCGTCAACAGCTGCAACGCCTCTCACCACGCGTTACTTCACGCCCGCCAGAATCAGACACCGGAAACATCTGCAAATTCAGGTGAAACAGTGCTCGTCGCGTCAAATACAGCTAAAAGTGCGTCAGTGTTGTTAAAAGTGTGTCCTATTATAGTGCGCGGACCGCGTGGTAAAGAGATCGAAACCTACGCGCTCCTCGACGAAGGGTCCACAATATCGTTGATCGACGACGAATTAGCTCGCGAGCTAGACGCGGAAGGACCGACGAAGCCGCTGAATATTCGAGGCGTATCTAGTAACCAACGCGAGAATAATAGCCGAATAGTCACAATAGGGATACGCGGAAAATGAAAATGAAACGTATAACGTAAGTGCGCGAACAATAAATAACTTAACAGTAGGTTCGCAGTCCGTCGGTAAGGAGTGTCTACGTTTGAAACATTTACGTGGCTTACCGAGCGAGGTATGTTATAGTGATGCGAAGCCGAAAGTGTTAATAGGGTCAGACAACTGGCATCTAATTATAACGCGTAATTTACGCATAGGACGTCGTAAGCAACCCATTGCGGCTAGGACATTGTTAGGATGGGTCTTACAAGGGACCGCGCCGCGCGTTATGTGTAGACAAGACGGTGAAACGGTATTACACATATCGAGCGTTAACGGACGTTTAGATAAGGATATGAAGACGTTCGCCAGTCCTGATGAAGAGTTGACCGATCTTCTCAAGAGGCAGTACGAGATCGACTCAATAGGTATATCGCTCAAAAGCAGACCAAGGCGGGAAGAGGAGCGGGCTGTTGACATCTTCCAGCGCACCGTCAAGAGGGTCGGCGAGCAATACCAAGTCGGACTGCCGTGGAGGGACGATGACGTCAGGCTGCCACCGAGCTACGAGATGGCAGCTCGAAGACTCCGCACCATCGAACGTAGGATGGACCAGTCACCGGGTTCGAGACGCGTATACGAAGCAAATAAACAACCTCCTAGAGAAGGGCTATGCTAGTGAAGCCAATGGGTCGGAAAAAGAAAGCCCCAAGAGTTGGTACCTGCCACATTTCGCCGTCAGTAATCCGAACAAGCCTGGGAAATTAAGATTAGTGTTTGACGCAGCAGCTCGCGCATCAGGCAAATGCTTAAACGACTACCTGCTCGATGGCCCCGACTTGTTACGGAACCTACCCGGTATACTGTTTAGGTTTAGGGAAAACGAAATAGCCGTGTCAGCGGACATCCGCGAGATGTTTTTACGTGTTAAAATCGACCGCCGCGACCAACCCGCGCAACTATTCTTGTGGCGAGGAAACGAGCGATCTGGACCGCCGCGAGAGTATGTTATGACTTCGATGATTTTCGGTGCAAGGAGTTCTCCTTTCCTCGCGCACAGCGTTAGGGATTACAACGCGCGCGCACACGCAGAAGCATATCCACGAGCGCTTAACGCCATCGTAAATAGTCATTACATGGACGATTACCTAGACAGTTACGCGACGTTGGAAGAAGCGATGGATACGGCAATGCAGGTCACCAAAGTACACTAAGAGGCAGGCTTCACGCTCGCGGGATGGAATTCGAACCATGCAGCCTTACTAGAGGACAAACCAGAGGAGCTGCTGGCACGAAAGCCCAAGGAGGTGGGTACGACGCAAAACGGCCCAGGAAGAACCCTAGGGTTATTATGGATGGCCGAAGAGGACGCGCTAAACTTCAACACGTCCATGAACAGGGTGCCATATGATGTGAATGTTTCATCGACCACCGACCAAGAGAGAGGCATTAAGCGCAGTAATGTCGGTCTTCGACCCTCGGTCTGCTAAGCTACCTCACCATTACGGCGAAGATCCTGCTGCAGGACCTGTGGCGTATGAAGAAGGTCGGATGGGATGACGAACTACCCGAGGAGGCAGCGAACGAATTTCGGAGGTGGTTGCGAGTCGTCGAGGAAGTATCACAACTTCGACTTCCGAGATGCTATGCTCCTACGGGGGGAGTAGTAGAACGTCAACTCCACATCTTCAACGACGCTAGTGAACGAGCGTACGCATCCGCGGCATATTGGCGTATTCGGTATCGCGACGACACGGTTAAGGTAGCGTTAGTAGCGGCCAAGGCGAAAGTCGCCCCGATCAAGGCACAAAGCATACCGCGATTAGAGTTGCAGGCGAACTTGATAGGCGCGCGACTCGCGGAATTCGTGCAGGACGAACACAGAGTGAGAGCAGATAGGGTCATATATTGGACGGACTCTACTACGGCGCTCCACTGGATAAGGAACGATACAGCGCGTTACACTCCATACGTAGCTCATCGACTCGGGGAGATAGCCGAGAAAACATCACCCGAACAATGGAAATGGATTCCGACTGCTCATAACATAGCAGACCAAGCGACGCGCATGAACTTCGTAAGCAAGAGAGAAAGCGACCAATGGTTCACCGGACCGTCATTTCTCTACGAAGACGAAAACAAATGGCCACAGGGGAAAGAAGAGAAGGCAGGAGAAAACGAAGAGTTGGAAGAAATTGTGGCGCATCACGTCGAAACCAAGGACGCCCCACACCTGCCAGAGATAGAACGCTTCTCTTCATACGAGAGACTGATCAGGGCCACAGCACGAGTACTGCAATTCATCGATGCCATACGAGGACGGGCTCGACAGTTAACGCTACAGCACATCCAAAGGGCAGAGCGGATGTGGGTGGAACGCAGTCAGCTCGACAGCTTCGCTGAAGACATCAGCCGACTTCAGCAAGGAAAGAATCTGGTCACCGGCAGCGCTTTGAGGAAGCTCGACCCCATAATTGAAGACGGAATACTACGAGCCAGGGGAAGAATCGACGCAGCCGACGTAGACGACCGGATGAAGCGACCTATAATCCTGAATGGACGCCACCGATATGTAAAGCTGCTGATAGAAAAGGCGCATCAAGAAGCAAGCCATGCCAATAGGGAAAGGGTGGTCAACGACCTACGAACAAAATATTATATCCTCCGACTACGACCGACCGTGCGAGAAGTGGAACGGAATTGTCTGCAATGTAGGGTACGCAAGGCAACACCACGGCCGGCAGTTATAGGCGATTTACCACCTGAAAGGTTAGGAGCGTTTGCGCGACCGTTTACATACACCGGGGTAGATTATTTCGGGCCTTTGTCGGTAACGATAGGACGACGGCACGAGAAGCGGTGGATAGCGTTATTTACATGTCTAACGACGCGCGCGGTTCATTTGGAAATAGTCTACAGCCTAACCACGGACTCGGCAATAATGGCATTACGGCGCATGGCGGCTAGGCGCGGGTGGCCTCGGGTAATATACTCAGATAATGGGACCAACTTTCACGGAGCCGACACCGAACTCCGAAGAGCCATGGAAGAATGGAAACCGCTACTCAAGGACTTCGCACTAACACAACGCACCGAGTGGAAGTTCATCGCACCGGGAGCGCCCAACCAGGGAGGCGCATGGGAACGGCTCGTGCGTTCAGTCAAAGCAGCGTTGGAAGCAACTCTCCACCAGAAGAGTCCGAAGGAGGAGACGTTAGCAACCTTGTTGACGGAAGCGGAGAACACCGTCAACTCTCGACCGTTGACCCATGTACCGGTCGACATCAATGACCAGGAAGCGTTAACCCCCAACCATTTCATCATGTTGGGACCGTCGAGTCTACCTATCACCGCAACGTGCTCACCCACCGATCGCCGGGCATGGAGAGCGGCGCAAGGGCTCGCCGATGAATACTGGAGGCGCTGGGTGCGGGAATACTTGCCGACGCTGATCCCGCGCGGAGCATCTCGGGACGCCCAGCGACAAGAAGTAAAAGAAGACGACCTCGTCGTGATTGTGGACAGCAACCTGCCGCGGAACGTGTGGCCGAGGGGAATAGTGATGAGAACGTTTCCCGGACCTGACGGCGTGGTGCGCAACGTGGAGATTCGAACCAGAGGCGAGTACTACGACGACCAGTGAGGAAGATCGCCGTCCTCCGAGAATATAGGCTCGCTTGCTACACCGGGGAGGATGTTACGGACGGCGAGGGCAGCCGCCCGTCGCCCCCTCATACCCCGTTACGCCCCGCGCACCCCGCACACCGCCCGGACATCACGTGAGGTCGACAACCAATGAGCGCACAGCACACCGTGTGAGAACACTATCATCTTGAGACGGCCGCCGCGGAAATATAAAAGGGCCTTTTGGGCTCCGCAGGCATAAATCATTCCGCTTACCGCACCGCTCTCGAGCGGTCGTGACAAGTAGTTAGCGCTCACGTCCCCGTACGTTGAGTGCCTCTCGCTCTCGCGCCTTCGCTATCCTGCTCACGCTGTGCAGCGCTGTCGCTCGGTGAGTTCGCTTGCCACTCTTACCGCTCTTGCCCCCCTGCCGCCTGGCAGGGAGGTTTTGACCGCTTTGTTATTGTTTTTTGTTTTTACTTTTTTACTATTTTGTTACTTCTCTGTTATTTTCTTTTGTTTTGTTATATACTGTACTACTGTTTCTTGGGAAAGTCACGTCTCTTGTTCTTTTGAGAACAAGCCCCTGTTCTTTTGAGAACAGGGATCTTCCCTCCCGTACTGTTTTTAGAACGTCGCTCCCCCAACATGTCCACACAGGACCTCATCAGGTCCATTGTAGCCGCCCTGAACCAATCTCTTGGTCTGGGCATCAACCTGGACGAGACGGCCCTCGCCGCAGTCCAAGCCTCCTGCCCCTCAGACATGTACCCCCGGCCCCTGTGGCCCCCACGGCTGCCCCGCAGACCGTCCCACCCGCGTCCCACGACGCCATGTCAACGGAGAGCCTGTGTCTGACTCCTCCGCTTCCTCCCGGAAGAGGTCCATCACCCCAACTGGCTACACATCCAGTAGCAGTTCCGCTGACCTGACGGAACCATGACCGAAGAGACCTTCACTGTAGTGAAGTCAAAACGCGGCCCAAAGCGCGCCGCTAAGAACTGCCCCTGTCCTGGCAGCCCCTGCCACCTCCGCAGCCCCGCCGCTGCACTCGCCCCGCAGCTCCCACCACTGCCTCCACCTCCGCAGCCCCTGCCGCTGCCGCAGTACCCTACTGCCGCTCAACCTCCCCTGCCTCCAAGCCAGCAGCTCGCTGCGCCCCAAAACTCGCCAAGAATCAGGTACCGCCCCTGTCTTCCTTAGAGACAAGACACAATATACTAGACTGTCGAAAATCTGCTACGACAGCAAAATCAGCATCGATCAGGCCACTAATCTCAGTGAGGCCATAAAATTCACCCGTCTTCAATAGAAGATTTCCGTCGCCTTACAAGGCTATTCACAGCAGAGCGTGTCGTACCACACGTCTGCTCTCCTGAAGAGCGCAAAGTAAAAGCAGTCAACCGAAGTTCCGTTCGAACTCTCCAACGAAGAAACTTGAGGACCTTAAGTCCCAAGGCTTCCTGTCGAAGCAGTGCATAAGATGCACAGCAGCAAGGGCAAGAGGTTCCCGCTTGCCCCAGCCATCCTGACAAACGTGCCGGAGGCAAAGACCATCTTCCGGCAGGTACGCACCGTGTGGCCTGTCGAGAGTGAGGGTCGAGCCCCCACATAGGCGCGGTTTTCCGGCGCAGTGCCACCGCTGCCAGCTATACGGGCATGCGGCGGCCAACTGCTCAGCCCCCAGGTGCGTTAAGTGCCCAGACCCCATCACTCGAAAGAGTGCCCTCGGCCCACTGACCCCTGCTTGCGTCCTGTGCGAGCAATCTGGTCACCCGGCCAATTACAGGGATGCCCTCGCGCTCCTCGGTCCCTTTTCAATAAACCAGCCCGCCGCTGGTTAATGAAAATTCATTCCCGGCGCTTCCGTCACGAATGCCCCGTCAAGCCCCTTCCCAGCCCCCTCAGGGCTCCTACTGGCCCGCTCAGGGTCCCCCTAGGCCCCTTATGGCCCCTAGGCCCCTTATGGCCCCTAGGCCCCTATGGGCCCCCAGGCCCTTATGGGTCCCATCCATCCTCCGGGCTTTTCTCGGCCCACGCAGCCACCAATTCTCCTGGGGCCCCAAAGGCCGACCCTCCGCGGACTTCCTCCGCTCCTCAACAGGCGCAACCTCAATGGTTGATGACCTGAATACGGTTTACCCGCTATTCAGAGCATCGACATTGGCGAGATCGCCATACTAGCGCGCAAACTGCGTGCTGCTAGGTCCCTCAGGACCGTCTCCTCGCTCTAGCGGAGCACCACAATCTTCTGAGCTCGTTGTGTTGTTAATTTAACTTAACACTATGACGGATCACTCTGCTCTCCAAAGTCCCACGGACGTATTAAGCCTAAGGGCTTATCACCGTCTCTTTCAATACTCGCGGTTTGCGAAATAACCTCCCGAGCTTAAGCTCTTCCTTCGAGATCGCGAAGCCGACCTCCTCCTCCTACAGGAGACCCACCTCAGACCCCAGAATCTCAAAGGTTTCTCCATCAAAAGTATTCTCTTCTTCGTAATGACAGACCTGACCGCAAAGGCGGCGGTACTGCCATTTACTTCAAGAAGATACTACAATGCTCACATTCCCACTCCACCGCTTACCAATATGGAAGTTACGGTATGCAGGCTGGCCTTGACCGACATCCGTCCATCGTCATAGCCTCCTGCTATATCCCCAGTGGAACTCTCCCTCAAAAAGATTTTGAGGCCATCCTTGCGTTAGGCAATTCAGTTATTATGTTTGGAGATTTTAACCCAAGCATACCGATTGACTTGTCTTACCACTACTCAGAGCGGCAAGAAACTGCTTGATATCACGCAGTCTCTCGACCTCACTGTCCTCAGTCCCTCGGTGTCACTCACTATCCTGACAACACCGACCACGCTCCTGACGTATTAGACTTTGCGATAGCAAAAGAAGTCTCCTCAACCTCAGGTCAATCGAGACCCTTGACGATCTTGGGTCCGACCACCGCCCTGTCTCCTTTATACTTGGCCATCAGCCACCTCCCCAACTCCTCCACGAAAACCTTCACTAACTGGAAGGGCTTCAAGACGTCCCTAGCCACAACTTTGGACCTCCGACCCCTATCCCCTCTTCGGATTTATTCGACAGTACCGAAAAATCGACACCGCGGTCGATTCACTCTCCACTTTAACAACATCCTCCCTTAAGGAGAATGAAAGGTCGTCCCGGTTGCTAATAATAATGGTCTTCCTCACATATTAGCAACCTAATAAAGCAAGAGAGCTGCTCCGGAGAGCAGCACTCATCCTACCCCGAATATAGACGTACGGCCAATCGTCTTCAACGAGAAGTCCGTTCACGCCTTACCGAATTTCGAGACCTCGAAAAGAGTAATATCATGGAGAATATCTCTCCTCTCATACAGCGTACTATCGGATGGCAAGAGCCTCCGCATAGACGCTATCACTCATATCCTCCTCTCTCTGGCCCTGACGGTACTATTGCCTTCGAGGACGAGGAAAAGCTGAGTGCTTTGCAGACAGCATCGCTGCTCAATGCTCTCCCAGTTCTCAACCCACAGACCCTCCCACATCCAGACAGTGGAGGATGAGGTCCGCCGCCGGAACTCACTCCCCACAGTCTCTGACGCTATCACTGTGTCCAATGATGAGATCTCATCCTCATCAAAGGACTGAAGCCCAAAAGGCTCCGGGCGCGGATGGCATCTCCAACCAAGCCCTTAAACATTTTCCTGAGCAGGTGTTAACCTTTGGCTATTATCTTCAACGCCTGCTTCAACCTTAGTTACTTTCCCACCACGTGGAAAGAGGCAACTGTCATTGGTATCCCCAAGCCAGGAAAGCCTCACAATCTCCTCCAGTTATCGTCCCATCAGCCTCCTCAAGGCCATGGGCAAACTATTTGAACGAGTTATCCAAACTCGCATGAGGCGTCATCTGTTTCCTACAGACGGTGACCCTCTTGTCATCCCCACCAATTTGGTTTCCGAGCGAAACACTTTGTCCCCAACAAGTTCACCGTATTGTGGAATACATCCTCAGCGGTTTTTATCCTCGCCTCATAAGACCATCGCGGTCTTCTTTGACATAGCGAAAGCGTTTGATAGAGTCTGGCACCGAAGGCCTTATCTACAAACTACACTTTATAGGTCTCCTGATCGTCTTGTTCGTCTCGTGGCCTCCTACTTGAAAGACCGTACCTTCCGTTACAGACACGAAGGCACGCTCTCCTCTTCGCGTCCAATCAAAGCCGGTGTCCCTCAGGGCTCGGTACTTGCCCTCTTCTTTATATCCTGTACACCAACGACATTCCCATACCGTCGAATGGTGTTCAGATCTCCTCTTGCAGACGACACTGCCTCTACTGCAAAGGCACGTCCCTACCTTTATACGGAACAAGATCCAAAAGTCAGTTAATGACTTAGGAGCTTGGTTCCAAAAATGGCGTATCGATGTGAACCCGGAGAAGAGCTCCGCCGTTCACTTCGAACATAAACGACGCCGCTCCACTACTATTCCGCCAATCCGTATGTTAGGGACCCCGGTCCCCTGGCATACGTCCGCTAAATACTTAGGTGTCACCCTTGACACGAGGCTCACTTTCGAGCCCCATGTCAAGAGAGTAACTCGTAACGCACGATTTTATCTGGGTAGGCTCAACAGTATGTTGGGCCGACACAGTAAAATGTCCCTCCGTAATAAACGGACCCTTTATAAGGTCTGTATACGACCCGTAATGTCTTACGCGGCCCCCATTTTTGCTCACGCTAAGCCCAAAACCCTGAACAAACTTCAAGTTGTTCAAAACCTTTTTTGTCGTCGGGCTACGAACGCACCTTGGTACGTCCGTAACGCCGACCTCCACCGAGACTTAGAGCTCCCCACAGTCCAGCAATTTCTTAAAAAACTCTCTGAAAACTTCTTCAAAGCTTCAGAGTCCCACTCAATCATTTCATTCGTGAGGCAGCTTCTATGCAGCCCCACTTCCTCTCGCTATCGAGTCCGCAGACCGAGAAACTCTCTCGGACCCCCAACAAGCTGGCCGACCTGGACTGCCTCTGGCGGCTCAGGCAAAGCTTCTTCTTCCAATACTTAATATGCCTTAGTAGGCACGTCTCTCAGCGGCCACTGCCGCCTGCGCCCTCTTTTCCTAAAGAGGGTCGCATCAAATCTCGGCAGTAAGGCCACTATGGCCAATACCGTCCCCAAGGTGGTGTTTAGTGGTAGGCACTTAGGTTAGTTAGGTTAGTCAGTGAGTCCCACATAACCACGCAGCCGGCTGCTGCTTAGAGCATTCACCACCTCCTCCCCGCTTCCGGAGGGTGCCTTTGCATTGGGCGCAAAAAAAGGCTCCGCAGGCATCTGATTCGACAGCGGCACTCAAGAAAGAAGACTCTCAAGAAAGAAGACTCTCAAGACTCTCAAGAAAGAAGACTCCCACTAGATATTCCCTTGTACATACACTGCCGCTATTGTAAATAGTTAAATATAAAGTTTTAAATTGTCCCACTTTTCTTTATACAGTCCTCTTAGTTCAGTAACAAGTTATCGAAGTAGTCAGTTAATCAGTACACATACACCTAATAGTCATTTCTCTTTACTTTCTGTTATCTCAAAATCGGCTCCTCTGATGTACATAATAATATTCATGTAACTTTTGAATGACTTGACCGATTGATCATATTTATTTTGTTAAGATAAGCTGTAGTTATATAGTTATTATATATAGTTATTATATTTATAACACGTTTTATATTTATGGAATAAATGTCTCATATTCAGAATAAAATGTTAGTTTAATGCCAAAAAAGAATATCTCAATATCAGGACCCGATATGTGGCTCTACGTTTGAGTTATTAATATTTTTGTATTAACCCTGTAAAAAATTGTCAGAGTGAAGAAAAGTATTATCAAGTCTCTTTGAAGAACGTTTGTGACAGACAGACAGACAGACAGACATACTAAATGAAGTAACTAAATTTTGGCATGGAACACTAATGATATTGGTAATGAGAAGTCCTCGCGAGCAAAGCCACGGGAAAAACCTAGGTAATTATTTAAGGATTTTATACGCATTTGTATGCCATTATTAATTTGAATGGACTTAAAAAATGTATTATTATCCCAAGAGATACTATATAACGTATAGAAGACCCGTGCCCACTTTGTTGGGCGTCAAACATTTTTACTTGTGATGAAATTATCTTGTGTGGTTCTTAGTACTGAGCATTTAGGATTTATTTTCGGAATTGATTGACAAATATTGTTATTTCACATTAAAAAATATTGTTAATCACAATCAAATATAGCCTATGTCACTCAGGAGTAATGTAGCTTTCAATTGGTGAAAGAATTTTTTAAATCGGTTTAGTAGTTCTAGAGATTACTTCCTACAAACAAACTCACAAACTTACAGACTTTACCTCTTTATAATATTATTAGTATAGAAGTATAGACAAGTCGCGCCATTAAATAAACATTTTATGAATGGCACCGAAGCATGCTATCTCTCTCACACAATATCGGTTAAATATACTCGCACACCCATGCACCATTCGCAAAAATCGTTAAATTAATCGTTAATTAAATTCACACAATCGGCGAAGATATTAGGGATAGACTGTATATATGTAACATTTTTATGTTACATAATATATACAGCCTAATTAAGAGCTTCCTCCTTTTTTGAAGGAGGTTGAAAATAAACTTTCGAAATAAAAAAGTAACAATTTGACAGCATTGTTTTTCTGACCGTACGTCAAAATACGGTCGCCATCTATGAATCGCTTTCTTATTGTTACGGCTTATATTGCACGTGATAATAATGTGAAACTTACCTTTGGCAGTTTTCTTTGCAGCTGCGTGTTGCGATGGTTTTGAGTTCTGTAAGGAAAAATAAATCTTTAGTTGTAATATTTTAAGTAGCAAGCGTCCTTTTTTTATGTTATGTATATATGTGTATGTAAATTATGTAATGATCATTGAAAGGTTGAAGCATAGTTTCACAATTCATTTTTATTATTAACAAAATAAGTTATACAATTAATTACAACACATTTTTTTCTAAGAAATAGTGTATAGAAGAATTAAATCTCCGACTTCAAAACGTGAAATTATGTTATTACTTTCAGTTCATTGAAGTCGGCTTTTACTTTACATTAAAAAAAAAATTTCTTCTATGTGGAATATCGAACATCACATTTTAATTTAGTCTAAATAGTAACATTAAAAACTTCATCAATCATTAAATAGTATAAACTATTTCATAAATAAATAAATGATCAAAATCAGATCACAATTGACGAGGATATCGCATATCATACATTCAAAAATCATAGTTGAATTGACAACTTCCTCCTATTTTTGAAGAAATCTAAACACTTAACAAACATACTACAACAATTTATAATATTTGTACCTTTTGTTTTAAATTCGAGATTTGTTACGTTCATACACATATTATATAGTTACAGATGTTTTATTTCACGAAGGCGGGCGAGCCTTACTTGTAGTTGAAATGTGTAGAAACACGCGTGCTTGTGTGCGTAAATGCAGGTAGCGTAGCCAGCCGCAAGCAGCAATTAAACAAAATATTAGAAATTATTTTTGATTCTCGAGCTTACGTACTCTAAAAACAATATGTATGATCCCGCCTTCTTGAGATAAAAATATTATAGAATCTATTAAAAAGACGACAGGCTTCTTTACGTGGTAGAGCCATGCTGCAGCTATATTAATAATATAGTTGTAGCACGAATGGGTCGGCTCGACCGGGGAAGGACCACGCTCTCCCAGAATACCAGCGTAAAATAGCAGCTTAATGCTGCTGTTTTTCGTGTGGTGAGTGTAGAGAACCGGAGACCCTTTTTACTGGAAAAGAGGCATTCTATCTTAGTCCTCACGGCTGACAACGCATCTGCATTTAAATTCGCAAACGAAGATAGATGTAGATGTCTATGGACCACAGAAACCACTTACCATCAGGTGGACTGTGTGCTCGTTTGTCACCCTTATTCTATTAAAAAAAGGCAATATCTAAGTAATAAAAACATCGATCACTAATAAAAAACTAGATACACAATCAGTGACAAAAAATGTCCTTACCGAATGGGATGTGATACTCGAACATTTGGGTGCGCTTTTAATTTGTACGTAGCTTTGTGAATAAAACTTTAGGCAATGTATTTAAGGTTGAATTTACATTAATGTATATTTATGTCAACTAGAATTACGTCAAAACAATTGGCGACAGTTTTTAGAGAACTTTTGCATAGGATTGTGTATCTAGTTTTTTATTAGTGATCGATGAATAAAAATCTTACATGAATTTGATTTTGATCAGGGGGCGTTGCCCTGTGAGCCGGTCCACCATTGGCATTAAATTTACCGTAATGCGGGTAGTTCGAAAATTTCTCGTGCATTCTAATCTCTTTCATGGATAAAAGTTCTTGGTGTTCTCTGAAGTATAACGCAGTCATAACAACCAGGCTGTAACAAAAAACATAAAAATCAATAATAGAAAAAAAATAACAATAAAAAGTAAACAATCATTTTTAAATAAAGAAAAATAAACAGTCAATTGAGCGCCATGTTTCTTCATTGATTAGTATCTAATTACCTTTGTGATAGTACGACAATAGTAAAAAATCCAATCTTTAAGACCAGATGCTAACATTTTAAGTGTGTCACACACTACGTAGATACGATAATATACGAAATGATACATTCACTCGAAATCCTTCAAACTTACAAGACGTGTTTTTTGGAGCGGATTGTTTATACAGAGTGTTACCTACAATGAGTTGGCGTACTTATATTGCTTCTAGATTTGCGAGACAGCTCGTCAGAATAGGATTCAGAATTTGATTTTGATGCACGTGTTGCATTAGCATTTACTAAAAGGCGAAGAATTTGGATAAAACGTCGAATAAAGCTTAAAAAAGACCGAGGCGAAATCAATTCCTTAGAGAAAAATTTAAAGAAATAAATATATTAACTTTGGCCTCTCAATATATTTACGAGAACTTATTGTATGTACACAAAAACAAAAATAGTTTTATTAAAAATAGTGATGTACATTCTGTAAATACTAGGAACAAGCACAAGTTAGTTTTACCAGTTACTCGACTCCAAAGAGTCAGTAATTCCTTCATGGGGCAATGTATACGCTTTTACAACAAAGTCCCAGAAAATATGCAGACCTTTTCTATCAAAAGGTATAAATTATTTATTAAGCAAAAATTGTCTAGTAAGGGTTATTATACTACTTAAGAGTACATGACTGATAATAACCCCTGGGAATGAGGTGATTACTACCATGCTGCTTCTAAATGTTTTCATAACAATTGTATAAAATATTATATTGTAAATTGTGCTTTTAAAAAAAAAAGTCCCGTTGGGTTTCTTGCTGGTTCTTCCCAGGACAGAGGTTTTTTTACGAACCAGTGGTAAAAGAAAAAAAATGACTTTCAATAAGTATTATGTACTATAATCTATATTGAATAAAAATGATTCTATTCTAATCATTTTTTCAGCGACCATCTTGTATTTATCTACAGGTAAAATCCTATACCATATTTGTATTTGCAGATGTTATCTGCATATTTGTATGAGCAGATAATCTTGTCACATAGACTTAGATTATACTGGCGTATAGACCGACATAGTGTGCAAGGGAGAAGAAAATTCCTTATGGCGAAAATGCAAAATAGAAAAGGATACCAAATCTCATGACTCTGTAACCAATTTTAAATGACAGGTCGGCACAAGTCGGCACGCAAGAAATAAGCTCCTAGATATTTTGTAATTTTTTAGAGTGTAATAGTGGTTATTTTTAGTAAGTAACTTTTTTCCAAAATGGTTAGAACATATTAGTGAATGTGGTGTTAATAATAGAAATAGTCCTGATAATTGCACATTTTGCAGGTAAATTCTCAAGACGTCGTCAATGTTATGACGCGTTTATTTTTGGTTAAAATTTATGTTATATACTGTTTAAAATATACAATGTTTTCAATAATTTTGTTAATTTTGATATTTTGCAAAGAAAAAAGTCACGTTGTTGATAACTTGCATGAATTTGGTAAATACATTTTTATACAAAATATTTTACATGTACGCTAGGGATTGACTCAACTATATCAAAATTAATGTCGATATTTATCTCGAATGTTTATATTGAATCGATAGACTTGCCCACACAACAAGAAAATAAATCCTCAGTTTGCGTTCTATAAATGTAATTTTATTTTGCCGTTTGTAAAACAGATTCCCTCCGGATTCTATAATTAGAAAAAAATGGTTAAGGTTAATTGGACGGGTTGGTTGGAATCCAAAAATAAACTCAACAATTTGCAACAAACATTTACTTGAGAAGTATAAAGGAAAAAGGAGAATAAAAACAATTTTATTAAAAGAAGTCATTTGTACATTAATTATACCAGTAAGTATAATATTGTTATAATAATACTTCAAAAATTTAACTTTCAGAACTTTAGATAAAAATAGAGACAGATTTTTTTAAATTATAGAACTGTAGTACATTAAAGATAAAAAATCTTATTTAACTGATTCCTACAAGTTTCCTTACTTCAATTACTTAGTTTACATTCATATTTAAGTCGAATGTTAAAATAAACTTCTATAATGTATTTAATTATTAATTATTAAATGTTTGTAATTATCAAAGGTATACTTATATGAAAAATATAGCAGCCATTATGTACTCCGTGTCCCCGTTTTTTATTTGCCCATGAAAACATTTTATAAAACATATAAAATATAAATAGGTATATACTTAGTTAAGTATCTACCTATTTATATTCACAATATGTTAAAAAAGAAATTCCGGGGAAACTGTCCATGGTAGTAAATATTTTTCTCCAAAGGTCATAACTCGAAAATACTTTCCGATTTGATTCTCGGGGAGTTTTTTTAAGTTTATCGGTAGAGTCCCCTGGGATTTTTTACATTAGAATTCAAATCCAACAAAAGACAGGTAGGTTCAGCTTATTCCCAGGAACATGTTATATGAATATTTTTTAATTATTTTAGAACTATCATGGTAAAAATTCAGTTAATTTTTGAAGTTATTCAATTTCGTGCACTAAACTATTTTTTTAAATATTTTTACCGCTTTCTTAACAATCATTTTTCGATAGTCCTTGTAAGTAAAATGTACATCACTAGCTAACACACACAATGACAAATAAAAATAAGTCACGCGTTTTCGGGCTGTCAGGTCGTCTATACGCCAGTATATTCTAAGTCTATGTATTGTCATCATCTTTCGATATATGTCGGTGCTTACAGATACTTAACGATAAAATATAAATTATTTAGTTCATTGAATTTCATAGAGCAGATACAGATATCTTATCGTATCTGCGTAGTGTGTGACACGCTTAAACATGATTGTTCCGCTATCTGCCAGAAGATTTTCCCTACATTTCCCTTAGTTTTCAACAGCAGAGGGAGGAGTTAAAACTATATTTAAAAATATAATTATGTTGCCTTAATCAGTTTTACATTTAAAAATGAAAAAAGGTTAAACTTACCATATAGCCATAATAAAAATCAATATAGTGATAACAATTTGCAAAAACTTATTCGAAATCAATTCACTGCTCGCATCTCCAAATCGATCCTTCCGTCGGCAACAAAATGGTAATTTATTGTTGCCATACGGCAAACTGTCCTCGTCTCTAAGCCAAAGACACGAGTCTTTTTGTTTTGATAGAGTACTATAATTTTCATCTGTCAACTTTTGGACTGGATTTGACTCTAACGTGCTCACATACGTAGGATAATTATCAGGGCTTTCGACTTTGTCACTTTTGCTTGAATGGTATCTTACACAGGTTTTGTTATAATTATAATATTTTCCATATTTAGCATAGTTTCCGTGGCAGTTTTTGCATTGTTTTCTTGTATATTTCGGGGAATTGTGACTCAGTTTATGGCAGCATTCGTGACGGCGAATATTTCGCGCTATGTCGCGTATTTGATCTATGGAAATATTGCCATCACTATAAAATGATTTTGATGAAGTCGACAGGCCAGAGAAACGTGAATCTGAAAATAAATTATATAAAGTGTAAAAGTGTAACATCTACATACATATTACGTATAAACGATAAGGTGTAATTTATTTTAATTGTATTTCACTACGTACGAACCATTGCTAAGACTGGAACGGTTGCTATCTCTGCGGTGAAGACGCTTGCTGACACGTTCCAATTGTTCGATGCGAGATTCTAAATGTCCCGTCACCTTGCAAAGCTCCTTCACCGCTCCCAGATTCTCCATGAAGATACGATCCTAGAACATGTAGATAACGGTACATATTGTAATACATACTGTCATCACAGTTAACTAAAAGGTTAAGCGGATCGTTATGAACACAGTCGTTAGGTATTTTCTCGTATCTTGTTGACGACGAGAAACTTGGCAGTTATGACACAAATTAACACTTCGTCGTACAAAGCGATTCAAATAAGAATAGGAACGTCAATAACCTCGAATGACCGCGATCTGTCAACTGTCACTTGAAAAGTACGGTTTGCAAAGAAAATTAATTTTCCACTTTTATACTTATTTTAAGCCGGCGTCATACGTTCGGAAATCCGAATGAGACGGCCACGAAAAAAAAATACATTCGGAATCCCGTTTTTTCCGCAATATTTCGAACGGAAAACTACTGTACGTGGGTGATAGGTTATTGATTTTATATAGATTTGCTGCGTTCGGAATCCCGAATCGGAATTACGGAACGAAATCCCGATACGGAATTCCGAATGTATGTGGCCGGCCTAATTGAGTCTTAGTATTGCCATCTTTTGAAGTCATAATTCGTTTTAAAAATCATTTAAAAGTTTTTTTTCCATTTTCATTGTTGGCAACATTTCGCCAAAAAGTAAAGAGGACGCCATCTTGTCGATGTCAGTGTGCTTCGTCGTGCGATAACAGTCGGTGGATTATTTTAAATACCTACTAAAAGAGTGACTTTCAATACGTATTATTTTTATTTATAATCTATATTGAATAAAAAAATTCAATTTCTACCATGTTTTATTTTTTATACTACATGTTTTATTTTTATAGGGGAAAGCAACGGCGATGATTATGATGATGATGACTACTCAGACAGTGATGCAGAGATGAGCGAATTTGAAATGCTAGATAGCGTTCATGGTTCTTTTGGAAATGAATATTTTTCAAAAATATCTGGTTTGAATTGACAGCTATAATGTCACAATATGGCGCCAGGTTAGACCTATTATTATTTGAATTGATATATGATACTTGCACTTTTTTGTTTACAATAAAAAATAAGAATGAATAACTGTAAATATTCACTATCCCATAACGTACCGTGGTCGTAAGAGGCAAAGTCGATAGCAGCGTCTTACTAATAACTAAAAAAAACTGCGGTTGCCAAGCCGTCTGCCAAGCGTGACAACTGTGGCAAATATTTCCCTATGTGGCAATCTATGGGTGAGGCCTATGTCAGCACTGGAATTTTGATAGGCTTTAATGTAATAAATAACTTAAATCTCCTCGTTGAGCACACAGTAATGGCCGTATTTGTTCGTAGATTGCCGACGTCAAGGAACTAGGAAATGATGTCGTTGTTAGGCAGCGTCACATAGCCTGCCTTCTTTACAGCTAAAAATTACACTAATTTTACGGATTTTATCGCGTTTCGGGCACTTTACAACACCTACTAGCTACCTTCAACTTTTAATTATTAATTTTTGGAAGGTAGTTTTCGTTAACTATGACATCGGGACGTCAAACACCTTAGTCCGCTCCGTGACATGGGTGCTGTAAAGTGCCCGAAACGTCGAATTTTTTAAAGATAAAATTCGTAAAATTAGTTTTATTACACGTGTAGAATCCTCGTAAATATAAGATATGATTAGCTAAGAAATTGTTACCTTGTTGACGACGAGAAACTTGGGGATGGTGTCGCCATTAGGCAGCGTAATGTCGCCCGCTTCTTTGACGGCCTCGGGTAGAACTGTTCGCACTTCCTGCGCGATGACGCCGGTGTCGGCGTGCGGCGCCGCTCGCCGCGGGTCGTGACCCAACAGCCCGGAATGCTCCGCGAACGATGGGTCATAGTTGAATCTGTTGACCGTACGTTATATTGTAGAAGATTTCATCTCTTTCTTTTATGGGGAAATGCCTGCGCATACCCGCATTGCGCGGTCAAGGATCGATAACTATAATGTATTCTATAGATCGGTTATGTCGGACTTGAACCAACTAAATCTTTATGGTTTTCCAGCTTGATCACACATTCGATGAGCTGGTATGGTTTTTAGGCGGCCGCTTTCTATATCACTTTTATCTCCAAGTAGTTTCATAATTTTTTTATCATAGGGAGATCCTTCCCCTGCGAGGGTGCGAAAAGATTATGCCGAACTCCTACTGGCTAAAACTTTAGGGCGGTCACCATCATATAAGGCATAAAAGGACCCATACGCGCATGTATAATTGCAAATTGTGTTGAAGTCACTATCCTGCAGAGAGCGACTGCGAACGCATGCGGCACGCAATATTTGATATTATGATTAAAGTTTGCAATTGTAACGAAAATAAATAAATTCAATTTCTTGTTGAACTGGTTTATAAGTTATCATCATCTCCAACAGGACCCCTCCTTTTTGGGGGTTATATTACTAGGCGTCCAAAGCCCGGCTTTGAGCAACCATAACCCCAGAGGGTTATGGTTGCTCAGGGAGAGGGGAGAGGGAGGTTTCTGTTAGGAGCACACCATCATCAAGGGGAAAGCCGCGACAAACGCTTTGGCGGCGCTATCTCTGAGCGGGATCTGTCTTCTCTCGATCCCGCTCAGCAGCTTTATTCACAAAAATCGGTTACGGCCGTCTCAGCCAAATCCCCGAACAGAATCACTGACACAACTGTGTTAGCGATGCTAAATGAAGGTAGTTTCATCTTAACCTATATTATCACATAAACCTTGCATCGGGCACGGGTAGTTATTTATAACAAATTATTTAGTCTAATCACATAATTATTCGAAGCCATGTGGTGGCGGCACAAGATAATCCATCTCCCAATTTCGTCCCCGTAGGTGTCGTAAGAGGTGACTATGGGAAGGCTGTGGTAGATTACGGGTGCAGCAACCACTAATTTACCACGTTCTCGGAGGGCGAGGGAAAACATTGAAAGAGGAACCCGGCATGTCTAAGAAATAAAAAAAATCATCTGTGCAGTTCACACGCGGTAGAAGTACAACCTTCAAATGAAATGAAATACAAAATAAAAATATTTCACGACAAATGATTTATTTAATATGATAATTTTCAACCACAAGTGCGGCATAAAATATAAGATAATTTTATAGCAAATAAATGTTACAATCCTTATTTTTGGACTAAATTTGAAGTTATGAAATCGTGGATTGTTATAAATGGATTGGTATTAAGATAATTTTATTCAATATAGATAAATTTATTTATTTAATAAATTTGTTAATTTTTTATATTGTTTATTTTAACAGTTAAAATTAATACTAACCATCTTTAAAGCACCCCACAGAGGTGACCGAGATAATAGGAAACATTGTATTAAAAAATACTAGCAATAGCAGTTTTTTTAAATACAAAAAAATGACAGTAGTCGAATGTCGGAATCGAACCCACAACCTTTTGAGTTCGCGGTCTACACTGTATTCTATCATATTCTCTCGCAGGGCTATAGAAGTGTTTGTCTCTTTTTAGTGTCGCTTTTTCGTTTCATCGAGTTTCAAATCACAACGATGCTAAAGAAGTTTTCACTTACACTTCTTTAGAATCGTTGTGAAAATATTTCCAAGGACCTTAAGCCCCATCAGTAATAAGAAGAGATGTGTCCAGCTGTGAAATCTATTAAGCAATTACTTTGCCTTTATTTGATATAGTGCGAGCTGGTTCAGCAGACGTTGTTCTGCAGACGTTGTTCTGTACCCTTTTCCCTTTCAATATGACCTCAATCGGTTAAGTCGTTCAATTACACGATCACTAACAGGCGCACCAACTAATATAATATATGAAACTGATGGCTGTCTTCAACATACAAACTTCATAGATAATCGCGAAATATAGCGTTATTGTAAATGTCTATACACTTTACGATATTTTTGTATAATTTAATATCTAAATTACATAAAGGCGGGAGCGATGACGCAAGATAGAAGCGATGCGGTTGGTTTCGTGTCATCTGAACTTATGCGAATCCCGTTAACACAAGAGTGCACACGCTAGGTATAAAAGGGATAGATAGGAAACCTGGAAATAGGCTTTGCAGTACTCTTATTGGATAATAATTAAGGAATTTCATAAGCGCTAGGCGGTGGTACAAAGTGGCGCGAACAAGTGATATGGATAAAGACATATTTCCGTACTTATTAAAATATTGCACTTTATAACACTGTTTTGTCAATTACGTATATAATTTAATCATTTTTATGATACTCACTTAACCACCCGTATGCTTTGTACGTTACGAAGCTGTTGCGCGGTGTCCAGCTCTTCGATATTGTGCTTAGCGCGGGCGTCTGACGGGTGCACTATGTGGCCCATAACTTTTAAGTTACCTGCAATTTATATGCTATGTTTAACTAGAATATAGCACAATAAAATGTTATATAACGCAAATACTCGGAAGACAATACAAAATAACTATCCAAATGATGCAAGATAGGGAGATGCCAGAGCAAGCTCAGCAATTAGCTATTATAGTGTCTATATTTCTTAGTGAGAAACACGTCGTATTATGTAGTGTAGTGGTAAAATAAAAAATTTTGTACAACCGACTTCAATATAAATAAAATGAGAACTTCATCAATGTAGTCGAAGTCAATTAAATACGCATTATTAAGGATGACTCAAAAACTACTGGTCAGAACCTGATCAAATTTTATGAGACCACATGAGAAGCACCAACTTTCAAATAAAAAAAAAGCATCAAAATCGGTTCACCTAAAAAAGATTCTAAGGTAACACATTAAAAAAAATACAGTCGAATTGAAAACCTCCTCTTTTTTTTGAAATCGGTTGAAAAACTAGGTTACAGCTTAACACAACGATACGGCCCTAATATGTACTTATTTGTAATACCATTTTCTTACACCGTGGGTGTCATAAGAGGAGACAGAGGAAAACAAACCAGGAGATGGGCAGCAACCACTTTCTTATAACAACCAAATAATAAAAACTGCGATTGCCAATCCGCTTGCAATACGTGGCAATTATGACAAATAGTGCCTATGCGCCAATGAGAGAGGCCAATGTTGATCAGTGGATTTTTAATAGGCTGTAACGGTCACGGAATATAAAAAACAAGAGGAAGCCCAAAGTGGGCGGGGCAGGCGTATCACATTTAGTAACAGTAGAGCGTAATTGACTGTCAGTCGCAAGCTCAAATTGTTGAGAGCTGACGGATCGTTGTTTTATTTTTTATAGGAGAGGGGGCAAACGAGCATACGGCTCACCTGATGGTAAGTGATTACCGCCGCCCATGAACAACTGCAACACCAGGGGAATTGTAGATGCGTTGCCGGCCTTTTAAAAAGGAGTACGCTCTTTTCTTGAAGGTCCCTAAGTCGTATCGGTCAGGAAAAATCTTTGGTGGTAGTCGATTCCACAAGGAAGTTGTGCGAGGAAGAAAACTTCTTTTAAATCGTACAGTGGTGGACCGCCAGTCATCCAGATGGTATGGATGGTATCGCGAGTTTTGTCGCGATGTGCGATGGTGCAATTATGCGGCTGGAATTATTCCGAACAATTCCTCAGAGCACTCCCCGTGGTAAATGCGATAAAATACGCAAAGAGATGCAACATCTCTTCGCAGTGCTAGTGAGTCAAGCTGATCGGAAAGAGTTCGGTCGCTGACAATTCGAACAGCTCTGCGCTGGAAGCGATCAAATGGAAGGAGCTGGGGAGCTCCAACCCAAAGATGGGAACAGTATTCCATGTGCGGCCGAACCTGCGCCTTGTAAAGTTGCAGGCGGTGTGCCGGTATGAAATACTGTCCCGCTCTGCTGAGCACGTCAAGCTTTTTAGAGGCCAATTTGGTTTTCTCTTCCAAGTGACCACGAAACTGCACGTCATTCGATATGTCGGCGCCGAGGATTCCGATACTGGCTGAGGCAACAAGGGGAGTGCCTTGAAACTGAGGAGATACGACGAAGGGTTCTTTAGCTTTAAACGCGCAAACTTGTGTCTTCCGGGGATTGAACTGGACTAGATTTAGTCGCCCCCAGTCTGAGACTTTGTCCAACATAGTCTCGACTTCAGACACAAGTTTGTTGTTGTTGTTCCTTGTGTTGTTCCGGTACTCGGCGACGTTTTCCCGAGAAATATTGGCACGGCCGGTGTATAGAGCATCACCAGTGCTGTCATCTGCATGTCATTGATATGCAGAAGAAACAGCGTTGGTGATAGCACGCAGCCTTGTGGAACACCAGCATTAATGGGCTTGTAATCGGAGCATGCACCGTCTACTACAACCTTGATGCTCCGATCAGCAAGAAAACTGGTGATCCAATTGCACAATTTCTCGGGAAGCCCATAGGAAGGAAGCTTCGTAAGAAGCGCTTTGTGTCAAACCCGATCGAAGGCCTTCGCTATGTGCAAACTAACGGCCAACGCCTCCCCCTTGGACTCTACTGCGTCCGCCCATTTATGAGTTAGGTAACCTAGAAGATCACCAGCCGAGCGACCGCGACGGAAATCGTACTGGCGGTCACTAATCAGCTGGTGATCCTCAAGGTACAGCATGAGCTGGCTGTTGATAATGGACTCCATTATTTTAGAGAACAAGGAGGTGATGGCGATAGGCCTATAGTTGGACGAATCAGAGCGGTTACCTTTTTTAGGGATCGGGTGTACGAAAGCTGTCTTCCATGATTTCGGGACTACGCCTAGGGAGTAGGAGTACCGGAAAAGACGCGTTAAAACTGGTGCCAACTCCGGAGCACACGTCTTCAGCACAATAGGAGGGACGCCATCAGACCTATTCGACTTGTTGACGTTCAGGGAGAGGGGTGCTCTACGCACCGAGCGTTGGGTAAACAGCACATCCTGCATGGAGTACCCACACTGCGGGATAGTCGGCGGTGTGTTCCCCCCGTCATCAAGAGTCGAGCTGGAGGCAAAGGGAGAGCCCAGCAGATCGGCTTTGTCCTTTGCGGCATGGGCCAGTGAGTCGTCCTCCTGTTTTTATTATTTTCCTTGTTTCCATTTCATAAATGATAATTTAGCTAACTGTCAATAAATTTCCATTAAAGAAAATTAATTATATGCTGGCTATATGAATTACGGATATACATCAAGGCAATTTCCAATGAATTTTGCTATTTTACTCATTTTATCATATTTTTTTTTCAATTCAGTTTCTTCAGTCAATTCAATTTATATACATGATAATAATCATATACTGAATATCGATATAAGCCAGATCACGTTCAGGTAGAGTAACTACATACCTCACTAACATGATTCACGTAGCAGTACAGGTTAGGTAGGGCAATGTCAACGTTATATCTATTAGTATTGTGTCTATAATAGTGTGAATGTATTATTGCGACATCTAGCGTTAAGAAGCTAAATTTGCTCATTAATTCTAGAAACTTCGTTGATGAAAAGTAATATGATCTCTATTTTAACGGACTTATGGTTCGTACTCAAGTGAATGGTGAGTAACATAATGCCATTTTCTTTTATTTTTTAATAGCCAATCACGCGAAAATTATTGAAATGGTACACAATTGTCGGTACACATTTCTTTCTTTCGTATGTGTGAGTTTGGCGACAGCGGTTCCGCTACAAATGATGCGTTTTGCTACTTCTTCTTGTTTTTTATATTCCGTGGTAACGGTAACCCATTTTCTTAATATTTTATATAATTACCGTTAATAACGCAGGACTCGTCGGGTCGGTCCGTATTAATGCCGACGCGCCCGTTGTAGTGCACGCTGTTGTCCGATACGCCACGCTGCCACCAGTTCTCCGAGCAGTCCGATTCGAACTGCCCGGGGTTTGAGGCCTGCATGGTTTTATTTTAGATGCTTTATAGTCAATACATGGTATAGATCTTGGTAGCTTAGAGGATAAATGTTTGCTGTAAATTTAACAGTACGCGAGCAACCCAGGTCCGATCCCCGCCAGTACTGATGAAATTGTTGAATTCAATTTTAAATGCTGACTTACCATATGCTCGACAGTGAAGGAAACCATCGTGAGGAAACCTGCATGTCTAAGAAATATTTTTTTAAGGACATGCTCGCCAACAAGTTCAAGTCACGCATTGGAGCAGTGCCGCTGGGACGTATAAAGGTTTAAATTGCTTGGTATAAAATTTACTGTATCATGAGATGAGATAAACACTAACCCCTTATTCAAATTGGTTGCTTACAGTCACTTTTCATAAAAGCGGTTTAATTAAATGTTTAAGATATTGGACAGTGTGCTTAATACGCAAATTAATAAATATCTAAAACTGCATGACAATCAGTTCGGATTTCGTTCCGGACTGTCCACAGAAAGTGCAATACTTTGCCTTAAGCACACTGTCAAATATTATGTTGATAGGAAAACACCTGTCTACCAGGGTTGGCAGATTTAAATCAGACTGATTTAAATCATGATTTAAATCACGATTTAAATCACTCGATTTTGATTAAAAAATCATTGATTTAAATCAACATGTATAAGGCAGAAAATGAAATAAAATTGGCTTAAAATAAGGTAAACTCTTTTATTGTTTTATGTTATTTTTATTATTCTGCTGCAATAGTCTCATAAACTTTGTAAAATCAACAAAGACTGTAGGGATGAGGTCTGTCAGTCTCATAAACTTAGTAAAATCAACCAAATAATTTTTAAGAAATTCACACTTAAGATATGAACTGTAATTAATACAATATTAATTATTTTACTCTTAATCAGTCTTATACATATGTATTCATAAACTTTTAATCCTACTATGTCAAAAAGTGTTACCAACTCGTGAATTTCAAAATATACAAAAAAAATCATAAAAATCAAAAAAAAAATATGATTTTTTTTAAAAATATCAGCACGATTTGGTTAAAATAAAAAAAAATCATAATTTTTTCCAACCATGCTGTCTACGCGTGTTTTCTTGACCTGTCGAGGGCATTTAATCTGTTCTCCTACAATATATTGTGAAAAAAATTAGGGGACATTAAATGACCACTTCAACTAATACAGATTTTAAAGTATTGGCATGGAGCACAGTTCAATTGCGTTAGATGGGCAAACGCTTTGTCTGAACCATACCGGTTAGAGTGCGGGGTGAGACAGGGTGGGCTAAGCTCACCTAGTCTCTTTAATCTCTATATAAATGGACTTATTGAGGCGCTTAGCAGCATACGTGTCGGATGTCATATAGATGGAATATGTGTAAACAACTTGAGTTATGCAGACGACGCGGTGCTGCAGAGTGCATCAGAATGTGGATTAAGAAAATTGTTAAGTGTTTGCGAGACATTCGCGGCCGAAAATGGGCTGAAGTACAATGTACAAAAAAGTCAGTATATGATCTTTGGAGCCGGTCGGGACCGTACGAGTAATGTGGCCTTCCATTAAATTAAATGGTACACCATTAACTAGGGTACTCTTTTAAATATTTAGGTCATATGGTTACGTCCGACCTCGGGGATAGTACTGACATGGAAAGGGAACGTAGGGCTCTGTCGGTTCGAACAAATATGATTGCTCGCAGATTAGCGCGATGCTCAAGGGTGGTTAAAGTCACTCTAATTAGAGCGTTTTGCACATCTCTTTACACGTACAGCCTATGGAGGGAATACACGCAACGGATGGAGCCCTTCGGATCCAGTATAACAATGCGTTCCGGGTGCTGATGGAGCTGTCCCGTCGCTGCAGCGCGTCAGCGATGTTTGCTCAAGCTCATGTGGATTGTTTTTACGCAACTATGCGTAAAAAAGCTGCATCTCTGGTGCGCAGGTTTAGGGCCAGCCCCAACGGCATTCTTAAAATGATAGGTGACAGAGTGTACTGTCCCTATCTGCAACACTGTTGTAGAATGCATGTGCCCAGCAGCTAATTGACTGCTGGACATATGTATTATATAGCATTAAGTTAAAAAAAATTAATAATTTTAATGCATGTATCCAATGTTAAAATAATAATAGAGTATTTAATTTTTTTTAAAGTGGGGAGTCACTTATACAGTTGGAGTGTTAGTCATGAAACGAAATTCCCAAAATTTAGATCGGGAACTATTTACTGTATCTTTTTCAGCCACCAAGCAGTTGTGAACCTACAGTTTAATTCCGGATTGAAGATAGGGAGATGCCAGAGCAACTGATTATATGATGTGACGTATTCCATCCTCCCACTAGGTAGATCAGGCGGGCATCTGTGGCTTTGTTTATAACTCCCGATGAAAACAGAAGGGTGTTATATGTTTGTAGTGTGTCTGTGTGTCTGTGTATCTATGTATGTGTGTCTGTGTGTGGCATCATAGCTCCTGAACGGATGAACCAATTTTGATTTTTTTTTCGTTTGAAAGGTATCTTAATCGAGAGTGTTCCTAGCTATGTTGCAAGAAAATCTATTCAGCCGTTTGAAGATCATCAGCACTTTTTGTTTTCGGGGGTTTTTAAATTTTTAAATTTATGTTATATTTGAATTTGGTTGTAGGTGCCCTTGGAATAAGTCATTTACTATCAGGTGGCTTGTAAGCTCAACGGGGTGCATTTATTACTATTTTGTATAAAAATATATATCAATAATAATATATTTTTTTTGCATCCGTAAGATTAAGTACCCACACATGAAAAACTTGTAAGAACAAAACTAAATTTACAAGTATATACTTCTCCAATGATCATGAAACTACTGACATCTAAACTAGACAAAGCCTTAGGTGTCAGGGGTTTTTTTCCAAAGCAACACATTACAGAACAGGCAGGTAATAATTTGATTACCTTTAACTTAACAGTTTTTGGCGTTATTTGGTTTATATTAATGTGCATATGCAAACATATCCAACTAGTATATGGTAGATCACAATTGTAATAGTTTGCAGCCCTAGCATGCATGCACGCACTCACATACGTACGCACGCACACATGCACGCACTCACGACTCTCTGGACGTACTCACCCGCACGATGATTCGGTCGCTCGCGTGTGCGGCGATCATGTAATCGTCGCGAGTTGTGTGTGCCCGTAGCGCCACTACCAGCTGGAAGTGACGCTGGTCGGGGTTCGGACGGCCCTTCTTGCGCATGTTGTTGTTCGTCGTTTCCGCAAAGTGGAGACGTCCTACTGTAACTTTGGCCCCATCACGCCGGAGTTCAACTCTAAAGTAATAAAATAAGATATATGTAGACGAATATTGTAACTTAGTAATAGCACAAGCCATTTAAGTTCTACAGGGTGGGCCATCTGTTGGTCCTTTTTCAATCGATGATTTTAGCACTTCACGTTATCTGTTCTAAAAAATTATTTGACATATAAAAAGTAAAAAATATGCCATTTGTAATCATGGAGTCACTAACATCACAACAGCGCATTTTGATTGTCCTAATTTGTTATGAAACTGGTCGTTCAAAAAGAGAACAACATTTCATAAATTACGTGAGAGTTTTGGTCGACATGGACGTCCTACTAAGTGTGGAATTGGCAAAATTATTTATCGTTTTGAAGAAACTGGTACAGTGGAAGGTTGTAGACCATATCAACATGTTAATCCAGTTCGTACTCCTGATGCAGTCGCATCTGTTAGTGGAAGTGTTCGTAATGTACCAAGCACATCAACCAGGCATCGTTCACAGGAACTAAACATTTCACGAACCACATTACGACGCATTTTGCATGTTGATGCAAAATGCGTCGTATGCGTCATGATTCATTTGCATCCATTCAAAATTCACCTAACTCAACAATTGAAGCCACCAGACCATTCCAAGCATTGTCGTTTTGTTAATTGGATGCTTGAACGAAATGGTTTTTCATCAAAAATCATCTTTACCGATGAAACCCATTTTCATCTTAATGGGTACGTAAATAAACAAAATTGTCGAATTTGGGGAGCGGAGAATCCTCATGCTATTCACGAAGCAGAACATCATCCTCCAAAAGTCACTGTTTGGTGTGGTTTATGGGCTGGTGAAATCATTGCAAAATGATCACAAGAAAATGCCCTTACATTGAATGGGGAACGTTATCGCAACATGTCAACTGGGTTTTTGTGGCCCAAATTGAATGAATTAAGTGTCAAAAACCTTTGGTTTTGGTTGGAACGACATGTCACGCAAGTCGTGCAACACTCCATTTATTGTCAAGAAAATTTACTGATCGCATAATTTCAAGAAATTCTGAAGTTCCTTGGCCACCTAGAAGCTCGAATTTAACACCACTTGATTATTTTTGTGGGGTTATTTGAAAGGTATGGTGTATGCTAATCATCCACAAACAATTCAACAACTTAAAAACAACATTCGAGCTGAAATTGAGGTCATTGATCCGATTTTATTGGAAAAAGTCATCGAAAATTTTGATGTTCGGATGCAGGCCTGTAGACGAAGCCGTGGTGGGCGTATGAAAGATATTGTTTTCATGCATAAATGGCATAGAACCACCTTTCATTGTCAATAAAAAATTGATTGTTCACCTCGAAATGTGTGTTTTATTTACAAATGAAAAAAGGACTAACAGATGGCCCACCCTTTAGAATGGCAGTCTCGTACTGGCAGAGTGCAATGTAGGGCGATATAATATGAAATGACGTTCTGATGAGGGATGCATAGTCAATGGATGGACAGAAACCTCAATGCATAGGATAGACACGGAAAAGTTATTACGATAGATCTATATAACACGCAGGTCGGTATAGGCTGCAAATTTTAAGAATGACGACTCCGTGGCGCAGTGGCTTAGCAATGAGTTGCAGCGATCGGGGCCGTGAGTTCGAATACCGCACGGATCATTATTTGTATGGACTACAAATAATAAAATAAAATAACAATTTAAAAATTATAGTGTGGGATTAACGTTTTTTTTAATAAAAAAAAGATGTGAAGCGTGAAACGTCTGATTCTGTAGTTACTAATTGTTAACGGCAAGCAATTAGGAAGATAAATTAAGGAAATTAAGAAGGAAATAATTCAAAAACTGTTTATGAATTAGGATACTTACGGTACTGGATGAAAAGGTTTCTTTGTCCTATCTGATTGACTTTGTTCAACTCTGACTTCCTGAGTTGGGTCCTCAGCCTGTAAGAAAATGCTTTAACGTAGATTCAATGTATAAAATATTAACTGTGCGCGCACGATAAGTCATATTATGATTGTGAAAGTGACTGCAAAAACTAAACTAAAAATATTTTTATTACTTATTTATTTTTAGTTGAATCGCTAATTTGTTGTATATTATGACCGAAATTTGTTGTGCCATTCATTTTTACTCACTACTACATTCCACAAAAACCTACTACTAAACATAGCCTGCTTCCATAGTCGTCTCTTACGGCTAAATACACAAATTACACATACACACTGTAGATCTATAGTTTGTGTAACATTTGAATTACCTTAACGCCGTAGAAATGTAAGCAAATATTGTTAATCTTTTTAAACCCGTCCGTCGTCTCTTACGGCTAAATACACAAATTACACATACACACTGTAGATCTATAGTTTGTGTAACATTTGTCAATTGTAAAATGAAAAAAAATTACCTTAACGCCGTAGAAATGTAAGCACATATTGTTAATCTTTTTAAACCCGTCCGTCGTCTCTTACGGCTAAATACACAAATTACACATACACACTGTAGATCTATAGTTTTCAAAAAATCAAAATTCTTTATTCAGTATCTTAATTTGTGTAACATTCACAAATATCTTAATTTGTGTAACATTCACAAATAACAAACATCTTAGTTTGTGTAACATTTGTCAATTGTAAAATGAAAAAAAATTACCTTAACGCCGTAGAAATGTAAGCACATATTGTTAATCTTTTAAAACCCGTTCGTCGTCTCTTACGGCTAAATACACAAATTACACATACACACTGTAGATCTATAGTTTGTGTAACATTTGTCAATTGTAAAATGAAAGAAAAATTACCTTAACGCCGTAGAAATGTAAACACATATTGTTAATCATCTTAAACCCGTCCGTTGTCTTAACATATTGTGCCTCGCCCTGCACTTGTATCTGGCATGTGACCTGGAAGTGATTCTTCTTTTGGCAGACGAATGCCTCGTCGATCTGCGAGTAGTTGAAACCTTTGTCCGCTCCAACCACGTAGGAAGGAGTTGGGCTGTAACGATATTGCTTATTGACTACAGCAGGATTACATTACGATTTATATTTTGCAACAGTAGTTATTTGAAATTTTTCTTTTTCTTCTTCTTTAAAAAGTAAACGTCCTCTGCTGGACATGGGCCTCCCGTTCTAGGGAGGATTTGCCTTAATCGTCATGCTTGGCAGGCGGATTGTCAACCTGGTCGGTATGAATATTTCACGTCTGGCGTATACAATGTAAACAATTTACCGCATTTCCCATAGTAGTCGCCATAGTCGTAATAGGGTGATGGATTCCTTTACGCCGCCTCCATATGGTGACAAACTTTTTCTATTGAATCGGTTGTCGTATAGTTTTTTTCCACAGATTTTATCGTGATTAATTAACTTTATATTCATATTAATTTTATATCCTTGGCATCTCGAGTACTTTGCATTACCCATGGTTACGAGGAGACTGAGGTGTTCAAAGTCGCAATAACTACTTTTAGTTTACAAGTGGTGAAATTAAAAATTTTGTACAACCGACTTCAATATAAATTATTAAGGATAACTCAAAAACTACTGGTCAGACCTTGATCAAATTTATATGAGACCACATGAGAAGCACCAGCTTTCAAATAAAAAAATAATCATCAAAATCGGTTCACCTAGAAAAAGTTATTAGGTAACACACATAAATAAATACAGTCGAAATCAGAACCTCCTCGTTTTTGAAGTCGGTTAAAAATTATTAATTTCTGGTCAGATCTCCACAGAAAGAATTTATAGTATCTTCAAGCCTTCTCTATTCAAATTAGGATTTTCTTTCGATTTCAATAGCCTCACGAATCTACCTTTGTATTTAGGAATCAGTGTTCATTTGTGAGGATTTGTAGTCTATGAAATCTGATCTGATGGCGGAGGCGATCTTGTATGTGTTCGCAGACTGCAGTCTTCCCCTCTTTGATAGTATAAGTTTGTAGATAGAACCAAAATTAATAATTAAAAAAAATTTAATTGACTTCAAATATAAGTTTATGTCGTAATAAATCAACACGAGTTTTAAAATTAATGATGTTTGAATTTATTTTTTTCACTCGTGCTAAATGGCTTCTTTTCACTTCAAATTTCAATGGGGCATAAGGGGGATCAAGTGTCTCAAAAATGTCTTGACATACGGGTAACAAAGTGATCCTAAAAGGGTTCTGTTTTTGCGTAAAGAAGACCTAAACCGTAAAGCAATATTACTATTAAATACAAACATTAGTACTTTCATTACTCACAGCGGTTTAAGGTTACAGTCGTACAGTAAGTGCCAGGAAGCCTGCTGGAAAGGCGCGAACCTGATGCATTGTAATGGCGCATCATCACCTGCCTCAGAGCCGTCCACTGATGGCGGCGCCGGTCTCACATTATGGTTCACACTTTCTGGCGATAATGCCGCTGGAGGGATAAAAAAATTATAACTAAAAAGACAATGTCAACTTTTTATCAGTAAAGTTAATAATTATAGTTGACAAATGTTTGTTATTCCACAATCCAGTAATAACCACACTGCCCATTTCCCAGTTTGTACCTCAAATATTTGTAAATGAACATACTTCACGTTTTCTTTCCATGGGCCACAGCATCCACATTCCATCAGCTTGCTCGTTTAGCATATATATTGCTCATAGGGGGAAATTTGCCATAGTTGCTTGGATTGACAGGTAGGTTAGTTTTTATTATTATTGAGTTATTATCAGGAAGACGCTGCTGCCAATCTCTTTTTTCAGTTTCCCTCTGTCGCCTCTTACGAAACCCATGTGATGATATTAGGTAGTGGATTATCACGTCTATAAAGCTGGAATGGTAATTTGGGCAAAATCACAAATTTTTTTTAAAATATTTAGTGCTAATTTAGTGTTGCAAAAATAAATTTCACGCCAAAATAGCTTCATCAAGAATAGAAAACTGCTAGCTTTTAATTAAGCTAGCAGTGTTCTACCTCCTACAACGATAAACGCTTAATACAGCACCAAAAAGAAGCATCAATAATTTAGTGCTCAATTAGTGCTGTCGATATTATGCAATTGGAAAAATATAATATAATTTTTAATATCATAAGCTCCTAATTTTACATCTTTAGGAGAGTATGGAATGAAAAAAATGACATCAGAGTAGGTTATCACCTAATGATATAATATAATAAATTAGTGTTCAATTAGTGCTGCAAAAAATAAAGCGCTAATTTTTTTTCCCATATTACCGAAAACTGCTACTTTGACAGGTTTACTGTGAAAATTGACATCCAGGTGGGTTATCCCCTAGTGATATAGGATCATAATTCAGTGCTCATTTAGTGCTGTCGATATATGAAAAAGGATTTGGGAAATTATTTTTTTTTTAAATACCATACCATATAAACGAAAGATATTTCTTAAAAAACGAAAATTTTCAAAATTGTTTTTGTTTATTTTTTGACTCTTCACAATGGTTTCAATCTAACTTTTTGAACTATTCAACGAGAATTAATAAAATATAATATATTTATAAATTCAGTAAAGTATATCAATTATTACTACAATAATTATTTAAATTCCAACAAAGTTTGAGATTATGGTTTTTCAATAACCATAATCTCATTACTCAAAATAATTTTCTTGAATAAAATATATAAAATTGGTCCAATATAATAAAGGTTCAATAAAATTTTAAATATTTGTAATAGAAAATAATTTAAAAAACAATCGATAATACAATAATTTTTACCTTTGACGTTTTATCAATACACAATAACCTTGTTTGTAATAGGTTAAAATCTTAGGGTCAACAACTACAACAGGCGTAAAAAAATTGGGTCCAGTTATTGACTTCACATTTTAGCAAGAAAATTGAAAAAAATTCTAATGAAAAAATCAAAGTTTCGTTTTTCATTAAGTATAATTAAACGACACAGAGTTCAAAAGACATTTAAGATCCCAAATCTTTCAAGCTCAAGACGAGTCTATTAAAAAAATATATCTTAAATGATGGGTTTATTCTCGTTACCGTGTTTTCACCTAAACGTAATTTTATTGATTGACAGGATTTTTTTAGCCTATTTTAATGGTTTTTTTCATTTCTAATATACAAAATCGATTGTTGAAAGTTACAGAATTATTCTGCAATAAATTATCTGTAGAATGGTATATAAATAATGTCGATTTCATGAACTAACAAGAGCATAACGATAAAAATAATTGCAAAAAAGAAGGGATTTTTTTTCGATCGTAGAGCACTCTCTAATACTTCGCATTATGAGTCGTGCACAACTAAAAAAAAAAACCCTCACTTTGAAGAAAAAAGTTTTAAGTTTAAAACTAAGAAATTACATATTTGAACACTGAATAACTTTTTTTTTTTTCAGGGACTTAAAAAAACGAGTATTTTGATAACGAGAAATTCCGGTTGAACTATTACTAAAGAAGTTATAAGCGAATAAATAAAAAAAGAGTGATTTGTTCGAAAATTCGATAACTTTTAAACAGATAAGAGGAAGGGTTTTTCAATGGGTACGAAAAAATGTCGAGAGGTTGAGAAAATCAAAAATAAAAATTCTTAAAACCATCAAATTTGCTATGGAGAGCCCCATGTATATTTTAAGTACTTGAGCTTGATATTGCATAGAACAACACTAGGAAAAAAGTAATATAAAATAATAATATGTATGGATAAGATATTTATTTTATATTTTTTGAAAAACTTTTCAATCGAGAAATTAAACTCCTTGAATTGCATCATTAAATAGCATCCATTTTAGATTATTCCGAAATCAAGTTTCTACCTTGAGCTCTGCTAAAACTGTCGAAATAGCAACTTCCGGTATTTGTAAATAAGAAAAGAAATATTGTTTTATATCTGCTTTTATATATGGAGAGCACTAATTAAGCTCTCAATTATTATCTTATATCACTAGGTAAAAATCAGTTTTGTCAGTAAAGTCTGCTAAAGATGACAAAGTAGCAGTTTCCGGTATTTAAAAAAATAAAATTTCCCAAATTATTTTTCGTATATCGACAGCACTAATTGAGCACTGAATTATGATCCTATATCACTAGGTGATAACCCACCTGGATGTCAATTTTGGATCACATACTTTGCTGAACCTGTCAAAGTGGCAGTTTACGGTATATGAAAATAAAATTTTGTTTAGCGGTTATTTCTCGCATGTGCTTGCAGCACTAACTGAGCACTTAATTATTATCTTATATCTTTAGGTGATAACCCACCTAAACGTCAATGTTTCATCACATACTCTGCTTAAGATGTCTAAGTAACAGTTTACAGAATAAGAAAAAAAAATTTCATGCTCTTTTTTCGCATGTGCTTGCAACACTAATTGAGCACTAGTTTATTATCTTATGTCACTAGGTGATAATCTACTTCGATGCCAATTTTTTCAGGACATACTCTGCTAAAGATGTTAAAGTAGCAGTTTACGGTATTTAAAAAAAAATAGTTTCTCAAATCCTTTTTCGTATATATTTTTCCATTTTTTTTGCGTATATCGACAGCACTAAATGAGCACTAAACTATTGATGCTTCTATTTGGTGCTGTATTAAGCGGTTATCGTTTTCGAACACTGCTAGCTTAATTGAAAGCTAGCAGTTTTCTAATTCTTGATCATATTTTGGCGTAACATTTAATTTTGCAGCACTAAATGAGCACTAAATTTTTAGCAAAAATTTTAGTGGTTTTGCCCAAATGACCATTCCAGCTTTTTAGACATTGGATTATCTTAGGTTACCACACGTCTAAGCCATTACATATCAGACACAAAAACTGATTACATTTTGACAGTTACATTACATTTAGAGTTGTAACAGTGGAAAGGATCTATTAATAAACATATTCGGAATTATAATGCAATAATATTTGTATCTGTTTATGTCTTTATGATTTAAATATCTATAAATAATATTTAATGCCATCGTAAATTTAAGTGTAAAATATTGAGTTAAATGTGTTGTTTATCTGTTCAACAATTTTTTATCATTAAATTAAAAACAATGTACCTGGCTCACATTTAATATCCTGTGAATGTTTCCTCTTCTTCCCACTGGGTTCTTGAAGATTGGTATACACAGGCGTCAAAGTGTCGTGGCCTAAAGCGACCAGCTGTGGGTTTATCATGTCCTGCTCAATCTCTGGCATTTCGACTCTCATCTGATTGTATCGATTTTGATAAGTAATTGGGTCCAACCCTAAATCGTGACGTACCGTCCTTATGCCCAACTCAACAATGTTGGGGTCTTGTGGTAAAATTACCACGTCGTTAAGATTGGCCCTCAGGACTGCATGGTCCAGGTTATCCGACTTGAGCTCCTCATATATATAGTCGCCATTTTGTTGAAGGATCTCGTGATTAGGAATCGGGTCGTGGACCAGCATGTAATCTGCGCCCAGGGCGGATTGAGAAACCGCTATCGTGTGGGACACTTGTGTCTCTGAGGGACTGTAAGGATTTTCTGATCCGGAGTCTGGTGGACTTTCTGGCAATTGGTGGCCCCTGGAATAGAAATATTTATGAATAGTTAGTAGTTATTAACAAATAATCATTTATATGTTATTACGTATTTTTATCAGACTAGCGATCCGCTAAGGTTTACACGCTAAGGTTGACAATTGGTTATAAAATGATTTAAAAATTCTAACATTCATTATTTAGTATTATTGTTGTTTAATTTTAATAGTAATAACTTAAATACGGTTGAAGACGTACTTAAATAATCCATAAAAACATAGGCCTCCCTATAGGTTGCCGGATGGGTTGGTAATTTGCCGCAGTTGCCAATCTTGGCATGTGAGTTGGCAACCGCAGCTTTTTTGTTATTTTGAGCTGTTATCAAGATGTAGCTGTTGCCCATCTCCTGTTTCAATTTCTCTCTGTCGCCTCTTATGATACCCACGGGACGATATAGGGTAGTGGATTCTCCTTCGTCGCCACAATATTTTTTTTTATAGAATATGGGTGACAAACGAGTACACAGTCCACCTGATGGTAAATGGATGCTGTGGCCCATAGACATCTACATTTATCCTCGATTAAGAATCAAAATGCAGACGCGCTGTCATCCCTGAGAACTAAGATGGAATGCCTCGTTTCCAGTAAAAAGGGTCTCCAGTTCTCTACACTCATCATACGAAACACAGCAGTATTAAGCAGCTATTTCACGCTGGTATTCTGTGAGAGAGTGGTTCTACCCCGGTTGAGCCGACCCATTCATGCTACAACAATAATACAGATGCAGTGTGGCTCTACCACGTACTTACTCCTATAATAAGTTCTCACATTCACCGTAAAAAAATATCAGTATTTATTTCATGGTGCTAATCACTATTCAAATATTGCAAATAAACAATATGCCGTTTATTAATAGAAGACACGTCAACATTATTTTGTCAAAACTATACTATCTTATATTATGAATAAAGTAATAACGCATTTTTGATTTCAAGACATTGTGCTCGACGTATGATATTAATGCAATTTTAAAAGAACTTACATAATCACGATCACGAGTTCATGTAGCATATTATATCTATGCCAAATATCAATCATCTACATATGTCCAATAATTTATGAGAAACCATAGACTTAGAATATACTGGCGTAGTATATTCTAAGTCTATGTGAGAAACACAGACACCGGTGTTTCTCACATAGACAAGTGATCAAATTTTGTGATGTCCACGCGAGCGAAACCTCGGGTAAAAAGCTAGTATATACTATAAAACAGACACATACATCCAGCCTTTTTGACTTTGCGAGAGTATAAAAAAGTATTAAAAAGTTTTTATTACCCGATTCGGCGTGCATCAAGCGGCTGCGGTGGATAGCAACCTTCGCCGACGGGGGCCATGAACGCCTCTAACTCGTCTATCAGTCCCGGACCTGAAAATAAGAAAATTAATTCAATAAATGATTCCAAAATAATATATTTACATATAGTACAATAGTAATATATAGGCGAACATAAAATGAGATAAAAGAGTGACAATTTCAATTCAATGCAAATCAAATTCAATTTAAAAAGGGAATCCAATGGTTAGAATATAATCTATATTGAATAAAAGTGATTATTTTCTATTAAGAAAAGAATCACTTTTATTCAATATAGATTACAATAATATTTATTGAAAGTCATTTTTACTTTTACCCTGATTCGAAAAACCTCTGTCCTGGGAAGAACCAGCAAGAAACAACATTTAGAAACAGCATGGTAGCGATCACCCCATTCCCAGGGTTATTATCAGTCATGTACTTTAGTAGTATAATATATAATAACCCTTATTAGACAATTTGCTTAGTTAACTTTATTTTATTTACTTTTATTTAATTTTGCTTAATAAACATTTTAAGCCCTTTGACTGCATATTTTCTGGGACTTTGTTGTAAAAGCGTATATATTGCCCATGAAGGAATTACTGACTCTTTGGAGTCGAGTACATATATACATTACTATTTTAATAAAACAATTTTTATTTATGTGTACACACATTAAATTCGTAAATATATTGAGAGGCCAAAGTTAACATATTTATTTCTTTAAATTTTCTTAGAGGCATTCTTAATTTTTTTCTTAAATGTAAAGACTTTGCTGTAAACACACTTTTAAATATTTTGGAATTTTTACATATTCTCTAAATGAAACACTATGATGATTCTATTATGATCTTTCATTGTAAAAGTCATATAACTTTTGTCTACTCCTATGGATTCCTAGTGTCGCGCACTCATTAAACGATTTGCACTGTTTAAAAAGAGTGTTTTAGAAGTAAATATTTTATTAAATTCAAGACTTATTAGTTTAAATAATGATCCATATAAATAGTTAGTTATATGCATGTATGAACTTTTGAACCACACTTTTTAATATGTCGCGATCTACAGAACATAATATAATGTTAGATGTACCTTTTCATTAGTACCTCACTGTTGAACTAAAGAAAAGAGCATGTAATCCCAAATTTTAAGTAAGGTAAAATTACTTATCATACTGTCCTAAACAAATAATCCTTCTCTGATGATCTCTGATGATAATTTCTGTCCTTGTTTACACCGACGTCACATAATAATAATTTATTTAAATATTTCAAAAGTCTCGCGATAAATTTCACACCGGAGACGGGCGTGTGCGATGAATTCTTAAGGTAAGGCTCACGTTTACAGGCTGAAATAAGAAACATCAGATTCGATACTAGCATTGAAAATAATAGCAGATTAAAAGGATCGCATCTATTATGGACGCATAACTTTAACAGAATCCCCTATAGATCTGCTGTTTTCTTAATATCAATAGTTTTGAAATATTTTACAATATCACCTGATAATATTTTATGAAATTCAAATTCTTTTTTACAGCCATTTACATTTTGTTTGAATAATGACTCGGCGACAGCAGAGAATTGAGTGAATTTGTAGTCAAGATCGGAATGTCGGTAAAATATTGGTCAAAAGCCGTTGCAACATTTTGATCTGATTTCGTTAAATTATTGTTAAAATTTAATTGAAAGTTTGAGTTGTGTAGTTTCATCTTGCCAGTTTCACTATTGATTATACTCCAAGTCATTTTAATTTTATTAGAGGCATTCTTAATTTTGTTTCTTAAATGTAAAGACTTGGGTGTGCATATTCTCTAAATGAAACACTATGATTATATTATGATCTTTCATTGTAAAGTCATATAACTTTTGTCTACTCCTATGATTCCTACCCCGTGTAGTGGCGGGTTAGAATACCAACTACCCCATATCTTCCCGTGGGGCGTAAGAGGCGACAGAGGAAACTGAGGCAGAAGATGGGCAGCAGCATCTTCTGATAACAGCAAATAATAAAACCGTGTTGCCAACCCGCTCGCCAAGCGTGGCAACTACGGCAATATCCCCAATGAAGAAAGTTACGAAGAAACGGCCCTAGTTCTGGCGGCCCCGCTATTCCTGCTACATGGCGACCATGGTAACGGCGGGGCAGGGGGTGCTAAGAATCTCGGTGGAGGTTCTGCCACCTACGACGACTCGACCTGGCAACTTATAACGCACGCACTCTGAGGACTGACGAGAAGATCCTGGAGTTGAAGAAGAGATAGACAAGTTGCGCTGGAATATTATAGGATTATCCGAGGTCCGAGGGGAGGACACGGTAATCCTCGAATCCGGCAACTTGTTCTATCACCGGGAGGCGACCATCTGTCCCAAGGAGGTGTCGGATTTATCGTCCACAAGTCTCTCGTTAACAACGTTGTAAAATTGGGAGTGTGTCGACGAGGGCGTGTACCTTATACTCAGAATCACCAAACGGTATTCGCTGAAGGTCATACAGGTTTACGCACCACTTCGGCACACCCTGATGAGGAGGTGGAGGAAATGTATGAGGATATCTCTAGAGCCAATTCCTCTAAAACCCACTATACGGTGTTAATGGGAGACTTCAACGCAAAGCTAGGCACAAGAGAACGGTGAGCTGAAAGTAGGAATTCGGATTAGGGCAACGGAACCCGGCCAGCAGCTGGCCGACTTCATGGAGAAAGAGGACCTTTATGATGAACTCTCTTCCAGAAGCGGCCCCACAGGAAGTGGACCTGGTCGAGCCCCGACGGTTCGACAAAATGATTGACTTCATTATGACGACTAGACGCCAACTGTTCAGTGATGTCTCAGTGATCGCGAGGGTGAAAACTGGTAGCGATCACCGAATGGTTAGAGGCACCGAACCAAACGTTGTTGAGAGGTGTCGTCTAATGAAGTCAACGCTCCGTCCCCTCGTGCTCTAATCCAAAGTCCCGAAACCTTTCAGCTCGAGTTACAAAACCGTTTTCAGTGCTAGAAGATTGCAATGGTGGACGATATGAATGACAAGCTCGTGGAAACTGTCCATGCGGTCGGAGCTAAGTTTTGTAAGACCCGCCGCAGAAGAACACAAAACTCTCCGATCACACTCTTAATCTCATGGCTGTTAGACGGGAAATGAAGCTGCAATCTTCAGTAGATTTGATAGCATTACGGCAACTGAACAGACAGATCTCCAAATGCATGCGGCGGGATTTGCGCAACTTCAATACAGCTCGTATTGAAGAAGCGATCGACGGAACCAGGGCTCCAAAGTCTTTGCCAGAGATCTGTCTGCCAGAAAGAGCCAACTGTCGAAGCTGAAGACCGAGTGTGCAGCGTCGTTTCGGGACACCTGAGATTTTGAGTGAGATTGAGAGGTTCTATGGGCTGTACACATCATCGTTGGAGCCACACGCAAGTGTGAGTAACGATCCAAGAGAGTCTTATCCGACACTATTCCGATGATATCCCGGACGTCAGTCTGAGCGAGATTAGAATGGCTCCAGCACCTTAAAAACAAAAGGCCCCAGGCGAGGATGGAATTACAGCGGAGCTTCTGAAAGGGTGGAAAACCGGTACTTGAAGTCCTTCAGAAGCTCTTTAATTCCGTCCTACATGGTGGCACTACACCGAGGCGTGGAGCAGAAGTGCGGTGGTCTTGTTCTTCAAGAATGGCGACAACGCTCTCTTGAAGAACTACAGACCGATTTCTCTTCTGAGCCGCGTCTACGTGCTGTTTCCGAGAGTCATTACGAATCGTCTCGCACGCAGACTCGACGACTTCCAGCCTCCCGAACAATCCAGTTTCCGAAAAGGCTTTAGCACCATAGATCACATATATACCCTTCGGCAAATTGTACAGAAGTCCGAGGAGTACAATTTGCCACTATGTCTGGCGTATGTGGACTATGAGAAAGCCTTTGATTCCGTCGAAATTTGGGCGGTGCTGCAGTCCCTTCAGCGGTGCCAAGTTGACTGTCGGTATATCGAAGTGCTGAAGTGCTTGTACAGTAGGGCCACGATGGCTATCCGAGTACAGAACCAGAGTACAAAACCTATCCAACTGCAGAGAGGTGTAAGACAGGGTGACGTTATATCCCCGAAACTCTTCACCGCTGCATTGGAAGACGTTTTCAAGCTTCTGGACTGGAAAGGATACGGCATTAACATCAATGGCGAGTACATCACTCACCTTCGATTTGCCGATGATATAGTCCTTGGCAGAATCGCTGGAGGACCTAAGCACTATGCTCAATGACCTCAATAGTGCCTCCCAACGGATAGGTCTTAAGATGAACATGGACAAAACAAAGATCATGTTTAATGTCCATGTCACACCTATGCCGGTAGTTGTTGGAGCACTAAGCTCGAGTTGTTGACGAATATGTTTACCTGGGACAAATAGTCCGACTAGGTAAGTCCAACTTCGACCGAGGTCAATCGACGGATTCAACTCGGCTGGGCAGCGTTCGGGAAATTACGGCACATCTTCTCGTCAGGTATACCTCAAAACTTGAAAACGAGGCTGTACAACCAGTGCGTGTTGCCAGTGATGACCTATGGAACTGAGACGTGGTCCTTCACTGCTGGCCGGATGAGGAAGCTCAAGGTCGCTCAGCGAGCTATGGAGAGGGCTATGCTCGGGGTCTCACTGCGTGATAAACTTAGAAATGAGGATATCCGCAGTAGAACCAGAGTGACCGACATAGCCCAACAGATTAGTAAGCTGAAGTGGCAATGGGCCGGCCATATAGCTCGAAGAACCGACAACCGATGGGGAAAAAGGTTCTCGAGTGGCGGCCTCGTACCGGCGGACGAAGTGTAGGGCGTCCCCCCACTAGATGGAGTGACGACCTGGTAAGACATGCAGGAAGTCGATGGATGCAGGTGGCTCAGGACCGTGCTGTGGCATTCCTTGGGAGGCCTATGTTCAGCAGTGGACTTGTGAAGGGCTGTAATGATGATGATGATGATGGATTCTACTGTCGCCCACTCATTAAACGATTTGCGACTGTTTAAAAGAGGTTTTAGAAGTAAATATTTTATTAAATTCAAGACATTAGTTTAAATAATGATCCATATAAATAGTAAGTTATATGCATGTATGAACTTTTGAACCATACTTTTAATATGTCGCATCTACAGAACATAATATAATGTTAGATATACTTTTCATTAGTACCTCACTGTTAAACTAAAGAAAAGAGCATGTAATCCCAAATTTTAAGTAAGGTAAAATTACTTATCATACTGTCCTAAACAAATAATCCTTCTCTGATGATCTCTGATGATAATTTCTGTCCTTGTTTACACCGACGTCACATAATAATAATTTATTTAAATATTTCAAAAAGTCTCGCGATAAATTTCACACCGGAGACGGGCAGCAGTGTCAAAGTGTGTGTGCGATGAAGTCTTAAGGTAAGGCTCACGTTTACAGGCTGAAATAAGAAACATCAAGAAAAATAAAATTGCCGTGTGGTGACGGCGTAAAAGCGACCGTCAATCAGTTTGACAAGCGTGATGACTTATCTTCCCAAATCTTCAGAGAAATATATATCATTAGATGTCTCTTATTCGTGATTATTTATGATGATAATGATTTCTTATATTTACGCGAATACACATTTTACGAAATATTGAATAAAATTAATTTTACGGATTTATCACGTATAATATTAACTTTTTTAATTCCCGACATTTTGGGCACTTTATGGCCCCGTGGTCACGGACAAAGAGTACCTTTATAATCACGTCACGAGACGGGACTGAGGTGTTTCAAATTCTGATGTCATAGCTAACGAAGGCTAACTTCAAATTTTAAATATTAATTTTTAGCACGATTTTCGCATCACGGAAATTAAAAGAGCTAAAGTTTAACGCGATAAAATCCGAAAAATTTGTTCTATTCAATACTCTGATATTCGTTGAAATAGTTAAAATAACAGAGGAGTAAAAATTGTTTACCCAAAGTTTAGATCACACCGGCGCGGCGCATCTAAGCGTAACATTACATTGGAGTATGCTAGAAAATACGCGCGAATTCATTTAATCAGTAATTTTTAGGAATGTTACATCACGATGAGTCCACCAACACGCACTGAAGTAGCGTGACGGACTAATAACCCCCTCAGAAATGAGAGGCCTGTGACCAGAAGCGGGACATATAAGCTGTAACATTAACTTTTTACACGATAAAGTAAATTAGAATAAATTAGCAATTAACTTTCGTTTGATATCTTAATATAATAAACACATATCAACGTATCTGTTTCCCAAATATCTTAGATTAGATTCGTATCCTGTAACACAGTTTTCAACTATCATGCGCTATAGAGCTTTAATATGTTTTGCGTTTTATTTTCTAGTTATTATTAGGAAGACGCTGCTGCCCATCTCCTGTTTTATTTCCCTCTGTCGCCTCTTACGACACCCACGGGACGGATATGGGGTAGTGGATATTCTTACGACGTCACTACACGGTTAATTCTAGGTTAAATACTAAACAAAAATTACACCAACGTGTTACACATTGTTCTTATTATCAACCCCTAAAAGTCTACTGCGGAAGATAAGCCTCTCTTTTTTTTGGAGTTTATGGCCTGGTATCTAGACCTTTAGGCCAAGTCTTAGGTATTTTTATTCGGTTTATTATAATTTTCTTCATAGTACACTGTTTCACAAAATGTTGATGCGTCACATTGTGCAGCCCTTGGGAGATTTTGACAGCAACTTGAGTCAGCAGACAGCTGACAGTTGGCGACGGTATCTCAAGGCGCCTAAGCAGAAAGACACCTTATCTTGAGAATCACATCACCATCAGAGCACTTGTATCACCGTTTCCACTAATAGTTCACATGCGCAGACACTTAATACACAAAATCGCACCACTTTTACATATAAAAATCCACTTCAAACCATTATTCAAACAATAGTACAGGAGCAGCAAACCGCTGCCGATCAAGTTCCCGCCAAAACTCTGATAAGCCTCTCATGTTGTAGGGAGGGTTGCCATGATTGGCGATCGTAATACAAAACACCACGCTCATTTGACGTTGCTACCTGCCGCCGGTTTGTGCATTTTACACCTGGCGTATTTTCATCCACTTCGAGACGTCTGAATAATCTAAAACTCTGCAGACGTATTCAAGAGCCGACTACAATACAATAAATTCATGACTATGATCTAGTATTTTTATCAGGATCATCACAGCTCATGATCAATGTGTGTTTTTTTACGATTTTTAAACTCTTAATATACTCGTATATTATTGGTTCATTTTTTCGATTACAATTTGTTTTCGAGTTTATGTAGGCGATTAAAATATAAACATACTTATTATATATTCATAAACTTCTGATCCGTTTCCGAAACCGTTTTCAGTGCCTAGAAGATTGCAATGCAGTGGACGATATGAATGACAAGCTCGTGGAAACTGTCCATGCGGTCGGGGCTAAGTTTTGCAAGACCCACCGCAGAAGAAATCAAAAACTCTCCGATCTCATGCTTAATCTCATGGCTGTTAGACGGGAAATGAAGCTGCAGTCTTCAGTAGGTTTGACAGCATACAGGCAACTGAACAGACAGATCTCCAAATGCATGCGGAGGGACTTACGCAACTTTAATGCTGCTTGTATTGAAGAAGCGATCGAGCGGAACCAGGGCTCCAAAGTCTTTACCAGAGATCTGTTTGCCAGAAAGAGCCAACTGTCGAAGCTGAAGACCGAACGTGGTAACATCGTTTCCGGGACACCTGAAATTTTCATTGAGATTGAGAGGTTCTATGGTCAGCAGTACACATCATCGTTGGAGCTACACGCAAGTGTGAGAGTCTTATCCGACACTATTTCGATGATATCCCGGACGTCAGTCTGAGCGTGATTAGAATGGCTCTCCAGCACCTTAAAAACGGTAAGTCCCTGGGCGAGGATGGAATTACAGCGGAGCTTCTGAAAGCGGGTGGAAACCGATATTTGAAGTCCTTCAAGTCTCTTTAATTCCGTCCTACATGGTGGCACTACTCCGGAGGCGTGGAGCAGAAGTGCGGTGGTCTTGTTCTTTAAGAAAGGCGACAATGCTCTTTGAAGAACTACAGACCGATTTCCTTCTGAGCCGCGTCTACGTGCTGTTTTCGAGAGTCCTTACGAATCATCTCGCATGCAGACTCGACGACTTCCAGCCTCCCGAACAAGCCGGTTTCCGAAAAGGTTTTAGCACCATAGACCACATACATACCCTTCGGCAAATTGTACAGAAGACCGAGGAGTACAATTTACCACTATGTCTTGCGTATGTGGACTATGAGAAAGCCTTTGATTCCGTCGAAATTTGGGCGGTCCTGAAGTCCCTTCAGCGGTGCCAAGTTGACTGTCGGTATATCGAAGTGCTGAAGTGTTTGTACAGTAGGGCTGCGATGGCTATCCGAGTACAGAACCAGAGTACGAAACCTATCCAACTGCAGAGAGGTGTAAGACAGGGTGACGTTATATCCCCGAAACTCCACCGTTGCATTGGAAGACTTTTCAAGCTACTGGATTGGAAAGGATACGGTATTAACATCAATGGCGAGTACATCACCACATTCGATTTGCCGACGATATAGTCCTTATGGCAGAATAGAACCCAAGACCTAAGCACTATGCTCAATGACCTCAATAGTGCCTCCCAACGGATAGGTCTTAAGATGAACATGGACAAAACAAAGATCATGTATAACGTCCATGTCACATCTATGCCGGTAGTTGTTGGGAGCACTAAGCTCGAAGTTGTTGACGAGTATGTTTATCTGGGACAAATAGTTCGACTAGGTAAGTCCAACTTTGACCGAGAGGTCAATCGACGGATTCAACTCGGCTGGGCAGCGTTCGGAAAATTACGACACATCTTCTCGTCAGGTATATCTCAAAACAGGTATACCTGAAAACGAGATTGTACAACCAGTGCGTGTTGCCAGTGATGACTTATGGAAGTGAGACGTGGTCCTTCACTGCTGGCCGTATGAGGAAGCTCAAGGTCGCTCAGCGAGCTATGGAGAGGGCTATGCTCGGGGTTTCTCTGCGTGATAAACTTAGAAATGAGAATATCCGCAGAATATCCTCATTTCTAAATTTAGCTCGAAGAACCGACAACCGATGGGGAAAAAGGTTCTCCAGTGGCAGCCTCGTACAGGTAGGCGGAGTGTAGGGCGACCCTCTACTAGATGGAGTGGCGATCTGGTAAGACATGCAGGAAGTCGATGGATGCAGGTGGCTCAGGACCGTGCTTTGTGGCATTCTTTGGGAGGCCCATGTTCAGCAGCGGACTTGTTAAGGGCTGTAATGATGAAGCTTTCTAGTAAGTGTTTTATAAGTTGAACAAAAGCCATTAAATATTTTATATTTTTTACCACGGTAATATGACCCAGTTTAAACGGTCCTCAATTAATTTTTTTTTTTAATTATATTTATTCATTAATTCACATCAGCCTATCAAAATATTGCCTCGTATGTGGGATATTGCCATAGCAGCTACGCTTAGCAGGCGGTTGGACTACCGCAGTTTTTTTAATTATTTTCAATTGTTATCAGAAATATGCTGCTGCGCATTGGAAACTAAAATTCCCTCTGTCACCTCTTACGACGTACACGGGATGATATGGGGTTATGGATATTCTTAAGTCGCCACTACACTGCGCAATTATGTATAATTATACAACATATGAAGTCGTTATTAATTTTATGAATAGTATCAAGCGATATTATAATAATGCACATAATAAATTGGATATTCTATACATGTAGGGCTCACGGCGTAGTGTTACCTACCATACAGTAGTTACATAAAATTAGCACCATCATCGTCATCAAAATAATTGAACACGTGTTCTACAGAATACCATAAATGTAAATGTAAAAACGACCATAATATGGAAAAACAACATAATATATGGAAAAACAAACAAACGACACGTGTTTTTCTTTATAACACGTATTAATGGGTTTTGACGCAGTACTTATACTTTGCATTGTATTGGAGTCTCGATTTTCTACCGAGTAGGTATTATGTTTATCGCGTAGTGGCGGTGTAAGAATATTCACTAACCTATATTGTCCCGTGGGTGTCGTAAGAGACGATAGAGGGAAACGAACCAGGATACGGCCGCGCAGCGCGTGCATCTGGACGTCAAGCTCTTTCTATATCGAAGAAAATCTAGCTGTTAAGTTCCCTTTACTCACAATTTTCCTTTTTCTTTTTTTCTTAAGCTTTTTGTATTTTAGTTGTCTACTTCTTGTTATTTTTACCTAGCCATGGTTACCTTAATTAAGGTAAAGCTTGTTTACATGTTTCGTTCTAAAATTAAGTATTTTTATTAAAATTTGTAAAGCTTATATCTTGTTGGTGCCTAAATATATAAATAAATAAATATGTTAGATAAAAGAAAGAAATAAGTTTATTTGGCACATACATTATAACAAAGAAAAATAAATCAAGTAATACAATGTTTTATTGTTATTATGTTTTTGCTGTTTATATTGTTGCGTTTCACAGGCGAAATGTGCGTATGTGTTGTACCGTAAAGACACCATAACTTAGCGTCTAACGCTGTTCAAAAGATATAGATATAGATAGCAATAGATTGCTACAAAACCTGAGGGAACTGATTTAAGCCCACAGAATGCTTCTTGTACTTATACATACGATCTCTGTGCTCGAAGGTTTTTTTGTCAAACTTCGCATTGATGACGAATAATTGTGATTCATAAAGAATCTCTTTATTTTAATATGTAAGTGAATTTTTCAGGATCCGTACCCTTAGAGGCATTCCGTAGTGGACAGCGTTTGCGCGGAACAGCGGTTCGAGTTCGACGTACATGATCAACACACGTTTAGCCATAAAATTCACATACATTTAGTTCAAATTGTTTAATTTAATACCATTACCACAGCTTACGTAGGACACTCAATAAGTTTTAAGATATACAAAAAGTATTCTAGATACTATTAGGTCCTTACATATGAAATTGGCGTTTTGTACGGGAGGAATATAAAGTCAATTTTTTTTGTAAAATATATTTAATTAATCAAAGTATGCACCGTTGTTATCTATGCACTTTTACCATCTCATAGGTAGTTCATTGATCCCTTTACTAAAAAAACCATGGGGGCGAGAATCAATAAACTCTTTGAAGGCGGTTTGGACTGCCGCATCGGAGTTGAATTTTTTCCTTGTAAGAAGTTGTCCAAATTCCGGAAAAAATGGTAATCTGTTGGAGCAAGGTCCGGGGAGTACGGTGGATGTCGCAGACATTCCAATTGTAGCTCATTTAACTTGATGGTTGTTTGTTGTGCAGTGTGTGGTCTTGCGTTGTCGTGAAGCAGCAGTGGCCTAGAGCGATTGACCAATATCGGTTGTTTAGCAGCTAGTTCTTCCTTCATGGTTTGCAGTTGCTGACAATAGATATCTGCCGTAATCGTTTGGCCAGATTTTAGAAAGCTATAGTAAGCCACCGGCACTAGTCCACCAAACACTCACAAGTAACTTTTTCTGAGTCAATTTTCGTTTAGGGCAGGATTTGGCTGGGTCTCCAGTGTTCATCCATTGTGACGAGCGCTTCCGATTATCGTACAGTATCCACTTTTCATCACAAGTAATGATTCGATTTAAAATCCCTTCATTATTGTGTCGGTTGAGCAAAGTAACACAGCAGTCGACGCGTGTTTGCAAGTTCGATTCACTCAATTCATGAGGTACCCATCGTTCAAGTTTTTTTACTTTCCCGATTTGCTTAAAGTGGATTAATACAGTTTTATCACTTACCCCGAAGCCTGCAGCTATCTCTGAAGTGCTTTGTGATGAATCCGCTTCCACAATAGCCTTTAATTCTTCATTTTCCACTTTGGTCTCCGGTCGTCCACGGGGTTGGTTCTGAAGGTCGAAATTTCCAGAACGAAAACGTTGAAACCAAAAACGTGCCGTGCTTTCTTTTGCGACACCAGCGCCGTACACATAATTAATTCTTCGAGCTGTGTCTGCAGCACAAAGTTCCATTCGCCTAAACCAACTCTGAAAACACTTTTGCCAGTCTTGATCTGACAGGTCGGAAATCGCTTCTTCGTAGGCAGCCACGGCTTCTTCAGCGCTTGAAAAAACTTGCCTTTTATTTTTTCTTTGACTCTTGGGAACAAAAAGAAATCACAAAGAGCTAAGTCAGGGCTGTAGGGTGGGTGACTTAGAGTTTCAACACCAGATTCCTCATTAAATGCTTTTATTCTAAGGGAGGTATGTGAAGAGGCGTTATCGTGATGCAGCATGATTTCTAAGCCCGGTCTTTGGTCTTCTCTCCCGCACAGCTTGAAAAGCTTTGGGTAATGCAACTGTAGTATACCATTCAGAGTTGACTGACCTACGATTTTCTAGCATTGACGTCCGACAAATGTCCGCTCCGCGAAAAAAAACTAGCCACCATTTTTTTGCCTACGTTGCGAGGTCTTTGCAGTTTTGTCGGTAACTGTCCTTCTGAGTAGACCCATACCGATGATTGCCTTTTATTTTCCGGATCATATTGATAGATCCATGTCTCGTCACCAGTAACGATTTCTGAAACACGCCTAGATGCCCCGTTTTCAAAACGTAGACGCATTTCATGGCACCAATCCACACGAGTCTGTTTTTCCGCTTTCGGAGCGCAAACGAGGGATCCATCGACAACAAAGCTTCCTCACTCCAAGATGTTGATGTAGGATGGTATGAATGCTCCCCGAACTAATGCCTCCAATCTTTTCGATGTCCGTATATGTGATTCGTGGGTCTTCTCGCACCAACATTTCAGTAGTCCATACACTTTCTGCCGTTACTGCTGTTTGCGGGGCCCCGGTTCTTTGGTCATCTTTAAGATTAATTTTACCTCTTTTGAATTCAGCAAACCACCTAATACTGATTGTAACCGTTGTAAACTTAATTGTTCGGTTAAACCAAATTTAAAATCGTAATATATCATAACGCGCAAATGTTCACGGTTAAGATCCATCGTTTTAAATGAAAAGCGCGGGAAGCGTTGCAGGAAAATTAATAGAACTTTGCTTTTTTTTTTAATATTGAGCAATTGGCTTATTGAATTCTATTTTTAAATAAATTTGCTTTTTAGAAACATATGACACGGGTGCGTTCAATTTTTTAAATTTCGAGCATCTCAAAACTTATTGAGTGACCTACGTATAAGTCCATTGCTGAACATAGGCCTCTCCATAGATTGCCACACCTGTTTGTCTCACGCAGCCGGGTTGGCAACCCGTAAAAATTTTGTCGAATTAATTTTTTTTTTCTTTGCGTTTTTTTCTGTCAGTTAGTTTAACATCTTATACTTATACGTTTTATCATCAAGCAGTAAACGGTTAAAGATAAAAGTTATGTACCTTGTAATAATGCTTTTTCACTATTGTTATAATTTTTGTGCGTTGATAACTCAACAAAAAAGACTACATAATATAACTACAGTGAAACCTGGATAACTGGAAACCTTAACCTGTAAATTAGTCTCACTTAAAGAGGTACTCCACTTAGCCAGTGTCTCAGATATCCAGGTATAAATAAATATGTGTCTCATTTACAGAGGGTTCCATTAATAGAGGTGAGAATAGAGGTTATTTCAGTTATAGTGGTGCGATTATTAAACAAAATAACGTATTTTGTAAACATTATACATGAGTTGTTATATATATAATATAAATAAACAAAACGGTACACAAAATATAGTCTCAGTAAAAGAGGTAAAATATGCTCGCTGTCTCAATTATAAAGGTAATTATGACGAATAAAATCGAAAGAACTAATCCCTAAAATATAGTCTCAGTAAAAGAGGTAAAATATACTCGCTGTCTCAATTATAGAGGTAATTATGACGAATAAAATCGAAAGAACTAAACCCTAAAATATAGTCTTAGTAAAACAGGCAAAATATAATCGCTGTCTCAATTATAGAGGTAATTATATTTTGTGACCTTTCCAAAGCCTTCGACTGTGTTCACCATGAGACATTAACCAGGAAGCTACAGTACTATGGTGTCAAGAACACAGCGCTTAAACTTATTATTTCATATTTAAGTAATAGAATATGAAATAATATTAATAGATATATTAATGACTTACCTTCCCTTGTAGGGGATAATCATGATATAGTATTATTTGCTGATGATACTTCCTTGATTTTTAAACTTAAACGTCAATCATTTAAATGTGACGAAGTGAATAATGCTATATCAAAATTAGTGCATTGGTTTAACGTTAATAATCTACATTTAAACGGAAATAAAACTAAATGTATTAAATTTACAACAACGAATGTTAAAAATCTGGGTACCAATGTGTTTTTAAATGGGGAAGAACTGAGCCCTGTTGAATCCACTGGTTTTTCTTGGCATCACTCGGCGCAAAACTTCAGTGGGGCCCCATATATCCAAACTATCAAGCAGACTAAGTTCTGCAGCCTATGCTGTAAAAAGATTAGAGGTCTAACTAGTGTCGTGACAGCTAGATTAGTTTATTTCAGTTATTTCCATAGCATAATGTCTTATGTGATTTTGCTATGGGGAAATGCAACTGATTCAGAAACTATTTTGTTTTACAGAAGAGGCCATTAGAGCTATTTACAACCTAAAACCGAGAGAGTATCTTAGAGATAAATTTAAAAATAAATATATTAACTTTGGCCTCTCAGTATATTTACGAAAATTTAATGGATGTTCACAAAAACAAAGGTAGTTTTAGCAAAAAAGTGATATACATTCTGTAAACACTAGAACAAACACAAGCTAGTGATATCAGTTTCTGGACTCCACAGAGTCAGTAATTCATTCTTGGGGCAATGTATACGCTATTACAACAAGGTCCCGGAAAGTGTACAGGCTCTCTATTACCAAGTTTAAATGTTTTGTTGCTGAAACTGTATAAAAGAGTTATTATAGTATAAATGAATACATGGTTGATAATAACCCTGGAATGAGGTGGTCGCTTCCAAGCAGTTTCTAAAATAAATTTTGTACTTAAATAGTTTGTACAACCATTAATGTAAAATTTACTTTAAAAAAAAGTCCCGCTGGGTTTCTTGCTGGTTCTTCCCAGGACAGAGGTTTTTTTTTTCGAACCAGTGGTAAAGTAAAAAATGACTTTCAATAAGAATTACACATGTAATCTATATTGAATAAAAAAATATTCTATTCTATTCTATTCTATGGCGAATAAAATCGAAAGAACTAATCCCTAAAATATAGTCTCAGTAAAAGGGGTAAAATATACTCGCTGTCGCAATTATAGAGGTAATTATGACGAATAACATCGAAATAACTAATCCCTAAAATATAGTCTCAGTAAAAGGGGTAAAATATACTCGCTGTCGCAATTATAGAGGTAATTATGACGATAAAATCGAAAGAACTAATCCTAGATATAGAGGATTGTTTTGTCCCACTAACAGATGTAATTCAGTGCTAAAGTGTCGGGACCTAAGCATGAGTTCCAGCTATGGAGGTTTCTCACTTGTCCAGGTCCCACTAAACCAAGTTTTACTGTATAATATGCCGATTTGAAGAAAAAATGATGCCGCAAATTCACACTGCGAAGATCCATTAGAATCTGTTCGTTTCGAAACTTCGGTTTTATACTATGAAACACATTTATAATATATTTTTAATTTTTCACATTGACACTTCGGATCACAAGGGGCATAAACGACATTTTAAATAGTGTCTAACTCAGTTTTTTCCCTCTTTTAGTCAAGTCAACGTCACGATATTAGCAAAAAATGTTTTACATAACCCATTTTTTCATAGCGACTTCATTTTTTTATAAATATAGCCGATATACTGATACGACATAGGGAACATCAAGAAAAGAGCCTACTTTTTATACGTAGTAGAGCCATGCTGCAGCTATATATCTGGTATAGTTGTAGCACGAATGGGTCGGCTCGACCGGGGAAGGACCACGCTCTCACAGAATGCCAGAGTAAAATAGCAGCTTAACGCTGCTGTGTTTCGTATGGTGAGTGTAGAGAACTGGAGACACTTTTTACTGAAAACGAGGCATTCCATCTTAGTCGTCACGGGTGACAACGCATCTGCATTTTGATTCGTAATCGAGAATAGATGTAGATTTCTATGGGCCACATCAAACACTTACCATCAGGTGGACTGTGTGCTCGTTTGTCACCCTTATCCTATAAAAAACTCTTTAAAAAGGTCGGCAAATATCTGCAATTCCCCGGTGTTGCAGGTGTTCATGGGAGGCAGTAGTCACTTACAATTAGGTGAGCGCATTCTCGTTTGTCCCTTCTTATATATAAAAAAAATTGGAGATCGGTTTTCACAGAAAAAAATAAAAATATAAAACAAGTAATGTACAGGATAATAGCAGGTAATAACGAAAGGATACAGGATATATTATAGTAGATTTTTGGTCGCCGGTGGATTGCAGCTCCACTATCACCGTTTAACTAATGTTATGAAATGGATTTTGATATGTGTATATGTGGTACAATTTTGTGTTACGATAGAGAACATTTTGGGTGTGATAGAGATTTTGGGTGTGATAAGAAGATTTTGTGTTATGAATTATGATAGAGACATATAATAAGATAATGATGAAACAAGTGCCGCTGGTCTATTTGGTTTCATCCCCTGTATTGTTAATTCAATCACCAAATTTGGTGATTTTAACCGAAAATAAATATATTTCGTCAGCTTAGGTGCTTTAAGAACTTTGCATACTATTGTCATCGACTGTCGGCTGGCTTACGCTGTCGTCAAAACCTCCCTGAAATAGCGCAATGTCAAGCATAGCAGTATGTGAAGATGTTTTTAAACAAATAATAGTAAAGAACAATAATTTCTTATTATTTGACACTGGCAAAATACAACCGTACGAATCCATAACCAAAGAAAAAAACAAAGAACGATATATCATTATTGGGGCGTAAGATGCAATTATGTACACCTAACGTGTCATGTAATTCTTCCTCAGCTTTTATCAATAGTCAGTCTGTTTATTTTGCTCGAACTAAAGGCGTTGACGACGAATCCAATGTTGAACTCCAATTTTTTAATGCCGAACCCGAATCTCACAGATTGATGATGGAGAGCAGCACTTTATACAGTCAATAAAAATGTTTTTTGTGGGTAGGGTTTTTACTTTATTTGAAACGTTTTTGCTTATTATTAAGAAATAAAGGATATAAATAAAAATGTAGCCAATGAAGAATCTACTTCAATAACAAGTATTTCATATTATAAAATAAAATATCGTCATCGCTTAAAAAACGTGTACTCGAACGTCAGTTTTTTTTCGACAGTTAAATTAGATATTTATTATCTCGATTAATATAAAGTATTTGTTAATTCATTCGACCAAGAATTTAATTGAGTCTTTCATGCGCATATTTTTTTCCAAGCATATACTATTTCAAGAAGTATCAATTATCTGTGTTGAAAATACGATATTTTGTCCAACCTGGTCTTAAAAGAAAATATTTTGCACTGGAACAGCCCAGCCAAATACTGGATATCGCTTCCAAATAGTATGCAGCAGATAATTTGCCTCCTCAATTAAGAAACAAAATGCAGATGCGTTGTCACCCTTGAGGACTAAGATAAGAATGCCTGGTTTGCAGTACAAATGGTCTCCGTTTTTCTACACTCACCATACGAAACACAGCAGCATTAACCTGCTCTGTTACGCTGGTATTCTGCGAGAGCGTGGTCGAACCATTCGTGCTACAACCATAATATACGAGTAACTGCAGCATAGCTCTAGCACCAAAAGGGTCTCCGGTTCAGTGAAAACACTGGAATCAAGGCATTCCATCTTAGTCCTCATGGGTGACAACGCATCAAATAAACAAAATGTATACACAGTTTACTCTGTCTAGGTCGTCGAGTGGTGCTGTAATTTACAAAATCTAAATTTGGATTTTGAAAGTTCCACCGTATTTCTACGAGTTTCTATTGATTCCAAGCTCCAGCTCAATATGTGCTCATTGCACAGCTCATAAATTAAGTTCTACAATTTTCGCTATAAAAGCGTTAGAAGGATTAGAGAGCTGACTCACGAAGCAGTAGCTAAATTAGTCTACTTTACTGTTAAATGGATTGATAAAAAAGCATCCATTCGAATATATATATATACATACATACATATATATATATATATATATATATATATATATATATCATTAGGAAATGAAGACTGTTTACATTAATTAGACAGGTGCGCGAAATTAGGACCGTATTCCATTTAGAAGGGTACGAGTATGTAATCAAACATCAGAGTCAATAAACATAAGACACAAATCTAGAATATCTAGAACATCAGAACAGTGATCAATTCGCATACTAATCATTTAATAAATTATTCATAGCAACTGCATTAGCAATAGTGTAGAATATACGCCGAGTGAAAGGTGAATCGAGGTGAATGACTGTAACATACGTGGGACATATTGGAACAACTCTGCTATCGGAATGGTATTACTTTCGTTACACAGTTTAAGTACTATCAGATCTGGTTTAGTTACAATTTTGAACATATTTATAGCACTACTATAGCACACTTTAATAATTACAACAACGGTATTGTTACTTTTTCTAAAATATATCTTAAAGCCATCAAACCGTGTAGGCTACAGACCGTGCTAAAGAAATGACATACAATAATATACATACATACGCATATATACTCGAAAAACATTACCCTCCTTCTGGGGCAGTCGGGTTATTATCCGACGAAATTTTGAGAAGCAATAAGACCCGAGTGGATTGGCAACCACGATTTTTTCAATTCAACTGTTGTCAGGAAGATAATTGCTGTCTATTTCCTGGTTAGCCTTTGAGTGAGAAAAGAACGACCCCTATTGTGGCGACGACGTTGCGGATACAGTTTCTTTAAAAAGTTCACCGTACTTGGACTTTAGGAACCTACAATATATATGTATAGTTCCAGTAGAAGTATCTATAGCAAAGGTCACAAAAATATTATTAGTTCTCTCAAAGATCCATATTTGCACCATTTACCTATAGTTAAGCCTCTTCTGAGGCCCTAAAAGATTACGCACAATACATAAGTATTAACTGGCCTTAATTTTCTTGTATCTAGGAAAAATAAGGAGATATTATAAACAATATAGAAAGTTATCATACATCCGGACAATGTAATATTAAAAAAAAAAGAAAATAATCACACAGAGAAAGGATTTTAATTTTTACTTGCAACGAATAGCGGAAAGTTAAAATTTAGTTGATGGATAACTTGTATTTGATGATGAAATAATCAGCTCGAAATGTGTTTTAGTTCATTTTGCTTACGGCCGGAACTTTTCATATCCCGGAAGGCGAATTATATCTACACAGGATATAGGAAAGAGAAGAAGAGAAAGGCTCTTGAGAGACCTCGCACCGCGCAAATTGAGACCACCCTCTTAAGAGGGTATTAAGCCAGAAAAATTTACAACATTTATAATATCTGTATTTAAATTAACTGAAATAAAAATTTATAAATAATAATTATACCATACGTTTTTGTTATGAAAAAACATTACGCTATGTAGGGTTTTTAAAGAAATATCTTCGCCAATTGGGAACCAATTGTCATGATTCTTTTTTATTAAATAGGTGGTGGTGGTGATGGTTTGGGGTGGTTTCAATTTCAAGAGTACAAAAACAGGGGATAAAGTTTTTAATTTAACTATTTCTCTTTAGACAATATTTTAGTTGTTTGTTTTCCTTAGTACGAACAAAAAAATAAAACTTAAAATAAAGCCGCCAAATGTTTTCCGCCAAGCCGCTTAGTATATTTAACATAGTAAGCACGTCTTTTAATGTCATTCCTATGATACCGGTCTCAACATAATACTCGTAATATCGTGTGTCTACTTATGTTGACATGGCTATAAAAATAACTACATTAATTATCATTCTTTCGTTCTCGGTTTCATCTTTTTGCTCAAAATAGCATCACCCGTTCTCACTAACACTCATATTTCCTGGCATGTCTTACTTAATTATTCAAGTTAAAAGTTACAGCCTGTATACATCCCAATGCTGGGCACAGGCCTCCTCACATTCCAGAGAGAGTTTTAAGCTAAGGAAATTCCGCGCTGCCCCAATGCGTGTTGACGGACTTCACATGTCTTCGAAATGTTTTTTTTCTCATCTCTCAGACATGCAGGTTTCTTCACGATATTTTCCTTCATCGCCGAGCACGTGGTTAATCAGCACTTGAATTTTTTTTTAAATACTAGTAATGCTATTAAACATTACTAATATTCCCTTTAACAACTTCTGGTAACCTTAAAATGCTTGTGTTAGAAGTGGTTCACGACAGTAGTCGAATGGCGTATTCGAACCCACGACCTTTCGAGTTCGCGGTCCGCAATTAACAATTTCATTGGTGCCGGCGGGGATCAAACCCGGGTTGATCGTGTACTGTGAAATTTACAGCGAGCGCTTAGCCCCTGAGCTACCACGGCTCACTTAATTATCACTTAATTATTATTATTAATGAAATTCTATCAATAAATGCTTTAAGGAGAGGATTTCTGACGTTAAAAGGCTTTTTGCGCTTCCATCTCAGCTGCATGCATTTGTCCAGCACGAATCAAGCGTGACATTCGGTGGACAAAAAGTTATTTTATTTGAAACGTGTTTACTTATTATCAGGAAATATAGAATCTAAATAAAAAATTTGCCGATAAAGAATGTGATTCAATAACATGCCTTTCATATTATCGAAAAATATTATATGGTTATCGCTTAAAAAACTAAACGTCCAAGTTTTTTCACGGCTATTAAATAGTATTTTTTTTATCTCGTTTAATAAAAAGGATTTTATAAATTTATACGATAAGGAATTTAATTTACTATTTCATGTTATGCGCATATTATCCGAACATATTAAATTTTAAGAAGTATCGATTCTCGAGCGTCAAAATTGTGCCTTAAATACGATGTCCAACGTGGCCTAAACTATAATAACAGCGGATTTTTCAATTATTAGATAAAATTTATTCATAGGATACGAGTACAATATAAACAGATTAAACATAATGATTTCCTATATTTACACGAACACTACACATTTAAATAAAACTAGTTTTACGGATTTTATTGCGTATATTAACTTATTTTATATTCCCGACGTTTCGAGTATTTTACAGCACCCATGGTACGGTTATGTTAATAAAATAGTTCAATTGTTTAACTTTTACAGTCAGGTTAAAATTTAGTTGATGGATAACTTTTATTTGATGATGGAAAAACAGACCGAAATATTGTAAATAAATATCCAATTAGATAAATTAGCATATTAAGCGTATTATTGTTTTGGTTCTCTTTGCTTACGGTCGGTTACTAATCTATACATATTGATAAAATTGAAGTATCTGTCTGTAATAACGAAATAACGAATTCAGAGGGTAATTTGCATGTCATTAAGACATGAAAACCATTTGTAAAAATGTTGTCTATCAGTCTGTCTGTCCGGGCTAATCTTTGGAATGATTGAACCGATAGTGATGAAACTTTACAAACAGATGGAGAGCAATGCCAGGAGAGATCTAGGATATATTTTATCTAAAAAAACTTGGAAGTATTTTTTGTGAAATCGAAAAATCTTTAAAATAAATGGTCATTGAGGATTATTTAAAAAAATCTAAATGACGCTTCATTAATTGGTCCTACCCAGGCAAAGCCGGGGAAGGTGGCTAGTAAAACGATCTTATCCCGGTAGTTAAATTATATCTACACAGAATATAGGAAAGAGAGGAAGAGTGAGAGGAGAGAAAGACGCTTTAGAGACATCGTATGGTACAAATTAAACTAACACACCCCGTAAGACAACGGATGCAAATGGTTTAAGACCATGCTCAGTGGCAGTCGCTGGGGGTGGCCTAAAGCAAGCAGTGTCTACTCTTAATGGGCTGCAATGATGACAATGTTGTTATGGATAGCTGTCGTAACAAAAACATATATAATAATTCAAATTTAAAAAGGTAACAATAAACTAAAAGTATCTATAAAGATATCCGCAGTAGAACCAGAGTGACCGACATAGCCCGACGGATTAGTAAGCTGAAGTGGCAATGGGCCGGCCATATAGCTCGAAGAACCGACAATCGATGGAGAAAAAAGGTTCTCGAGTGGCGGCCTCGTACCGGTATGCGAAATGTAGGGCGACACCCTACTAGATGGAGTGTCGACCTGGTAAGACATGCAGGAAATCGATAGATGCAGGTGGCTCAGAACCGTGCTTTGTGGCATTCTTTGTGGCATTCCTTATGTTCAGCAGTGGACTTTGAAGGGCTGTAATGATGATGATGATGATGATGATGAAACAAAAAGTATAGGTACAATATAATGTACATAATTCAGAATAATTCAGAAAAATTCTGAATGTATATAATTCAGAATTTTTGAAATAAAAGTTCACATAATTGAAAATTGGTAGAGCTATAAAAAAAGGGCAGATGCATTTTCACGGATGAATACACAGGACAGCAGCGGGTTGCTTTTCACACAATTTTGTTAACAAATTAGCGATACCGGAGGGTGGGCGGGCGGTGAGCGCGCTTGCTCAGTGAACCGCGTGATTTGTCGTTAATAGAAACGATATGCGTAATACTAGGGTGCGTTATTGATACGCAGGTGTACAAGGAAATGTGGACTTCGCCAGGTGATTGCAGGAACACCATAATAACTTTATTTTTACCTGTTTTTGGTGACAGCGACTGTCCTCCATCTAACAACTTTAAAATAAAATAAAAAATACAAGTGGAAAAATTAAAAGATTTGTACAAGTGACTTCAATATAAAAAAAACATGCGTGAGTGTCGTGGAACACTCGGTTGGAACGAAGTTCCTTTCGTAGTATATTATTATTGATAAACGTATTATATTATTGATTAACAAATACAAAATGAATTACTAGCGTCTATTAAAATGAAGCGTCATTTAAAATATAATAATATTTCTTTCATGGCAAGATAAGAAAAAGTGCGCAGGAGATGGATATTATTCCATCTCGCTTCCTTATAGCCGCTAAGGCCGTCTACACTACGTCAGAAGGGGTCGTGACGGAAAAATCTTACGCTTTTTCTCGCCTAGCCCCCATCCGCCAAATTCGTACCGTCTGATAAAGAACTTCGTTCCAATAAAATGAGAACATCATCAATGTAGTCGAAGTCAATTAAATACGCATTATTAACACATGAGATCACATGAGAAGCACCAGCTTTCAAATAAAAAAAGAATCATCAAAATCAATTCACCTAGAAAAAAGTGCTGAGGTAACACACATTAGAAAAATACAGTCGAATTGAGAACCTGCTCCTTTTTTTGAAGTCTGTTAAAAATAACGCTTATTAGCAACCAAATATGTCTAAATACAAAGGAGTCTCTGTCTCCTGAACTATATTATCACTTGTATCTCAGGAAATAGTGCCTTCCTTGGTATGAGCATCTAAGATGATTTATTATTCCATAATTAATTGTAGTTTGTGGCGGCTACTACTTGTACTACTAAAAGTGTTTTTAATGATTGTATTAACTCATTTCATTCAAACATTAACTCTTATAAATTTGTAAAAAAGATTTTTATAGAATAATGGTGATAAAAGAACACACATTTCACTTGTTGGGAAGTGGATGCTGTGGCCCATAGACATCTACATATATCCTCAATTAAGAAACATAATGCAGATGCGTTGTCACCCTGAGGACTAAGATAAGAATGCCTGGTTTGCAGTACTAAGGGTTTCCGTTTTTCTACACTCACCATACGAAACACAGCAGCATCAAGCTGCTCTGTTACGCTGGTATTCTGCGAGAGCGTAGTCGAACCATTCGTGCTACAACCATAATATACGAGTAACTGCAGCATAGCTCTAGCACCAAATGGGTCTCCGGTTCAGTGAAAACACTAGAATCAAGGCATTCCATCTTAGTCTTCACGGGTGACAACGCATCTACATTTTGATTCGTAGTCGAGGATAGATGTAGTCGTCGTCTATGGGCAACCACTGGTTGTGTGCTAGTTTGTCGCCCTTATCTTATAAAAATTTGTGATTGATGATATCCGCGTAGCCGATCTGAATCAAGGAAGATATCGAAGACTATCAACTACTTAATGCCGTAGATATTATAGCACCACAAATATATGTGAGCTAATTTAGGCACCTACTCGATCTCACTAACGCATGTCAGATATAACGTTTCTGCGATAAGGTTAGAAGTAGGCTCGGATGAAGTGTTCATATAAATCTCAGAAACAATTACTATAAAACTAGCCTATTGGACCTGACTGGGATTCGAACGTAGTAGATAAATAAAAGTCGATTTAATGCATTTAAGTACCTAATTAAAAAATAATAAAGTTACAGCCTATATTTACATTCCATAGCTGGACACAGGCTTCTCCTCGTTTCTGAGAGATACGGAGCGATTTGTCTCTTTCGCCAATATCAAAGAAAAGAAATCAAATATATGGCGACTTCACATTTCCTTAAAATATTTGATTTCTCAGACATGCAGGATTCCTACCGATTTTTTCCTCATCATTGATCATTTATCAGCACTTAAAATTGCAATTAACAATTTCATTGGTACCGGTAGGATCGAACTCGGGTTGCTCGCGCGCTATGAAATTTACAGCGAGCGTTTAGCCCCTGAGCTATCACAACTCACTGCTTTTAACTATGACTTCAAAAAACGAGTAGGTTCTTAATTCATCATGTATTTTTAGTATAATATATTTAATGCAATATATTTGCCAATTGTGAACCATTTTTAAGGATTATTCTTTTTTCTTAAAATAGGCTATATATCTAGGTTACACATTGGTGGTCACGTTTAAATTTAAAAAATAATTTCCAGACCTTATTGTGGGCGAAAATAAGAGATGAAATTTTAAATATAACTATTTAGACGATATTCTAGTTGATACCTCGATGTTGTGATATTGTTTAGTCCACTCAAGTGTCAAATAAATTTACAAAAAACTTTGAAACACATAATTTATAAAATAATTTACGCAGAAGCTATTAAATAATGTAGAATTCACTTAATTCTTCTTAGTTTTTAGTCGTTTTTTTTTTAATTTACTTATTTGTATCTACTTTTGTTAGTTATATAAAGATTACAAGCATATCATTAGCAACCGTTATTGTCGATGAAACTTCGGCTTTCTTTAACTATAAAAAGATATTTTAACTGAATTTCTTCTTGTGGAACGATAAAAATATTAACTATTGTTAACATTAACGGCCTTAATAACTAGGAATGGATTTTGAGTCCAAAGGCCTTCAAATTAAAAGGCTACACAATGTATTATCCAAACTACAACAAAAATATACCTTATACTTTATAATACCTACGCAAATAGTATTTAGTATATTATTGCATATATACTTAATGCATCCGACTACAGGCAAGTTTTATCTCATTTATTTTATGATAATTTTAAAACAGTCCATGGCTTTTTATCGTTTGACGTCAAAGTGGCTCGAGCATGTTTACATTAGAACTGCATAATCACAAACGCATTAAGTTACAATTTTAGGGTTCCTGGAACTAAAACACATTATATTTCTCCTTTTTTATATATTGACTCTATTTTATATCATTTTTAACGCCTTAAAATATATAAAATTAGAGATTTTTCATCAAACATATAAATATTTTAGAAACCTTTTTGGTTTCAACAAATATCTGTCGGTTGTTGGAGCTTTGTTCGTCATTTGGATAAAGAGTTTACATAATATGTGAATTTTTTTATTCATCAAAATATTAAAGCTGTGTTTGCTATTATAGTATTATTTGACGGTTTGGTTGCGCAGGCGCAGGGGTTTATCATTTGGTTGCTAAGCTGTAAGACCGCGGGGAATCCCGCATGGCACAAGACCTATAAAGAATTGTTCCGGGTCTGGACGTTTGCTCATGTGCAATGTGGTAGGATACCTTTTCTGCCCAGGAATCCTGGGTAGGCACCATCCTCATACCTATTTTTGCCGCCAAGCAGCAGTGCGTGCACTGCTATGTGCCAGAATAATAACAGAATGTGAGGTATTCCACCTTAGTCCTTAGAGGTGACCACACATCTTTAGCCTTGTTCGTTTCAAGTTTGTGGCAGATGTTCAGTAGCCACATATAAATAAAAAAATATTTTTGTGAAACGCCTTTACATACAGTAAATCCTACTGTGGGATAAACGATTTTAAAAATAAATAAAAATAAAAATTAGAACTTGCCATTGATGGAGGTACACAGGTACTCGACACAGGTAATCAACTCATAATGTCATGTGTTTGTTTTTTTACTTCCTCGGTTAAGGGAGATTAACTTATTTGAACGTTTAAAATGTAACAAAGTACGATTTCGTGTGGTTTTTTTCGAGATTATAAAATGATATTTACATCTTTCTAATATTCGAAAGTTGTCGCAGTGGTCGACTATGAACACAGAGGCTTGGCTCAATAAACTACATCTTGTTGTAAAAGGTCAGTGAAATAATAAATATATGTATCGGATAAATATTTGTATGACCTACAAATATTTGGCACACATCATATCTCGCATCTTTCATATTTCTATTTATCCACGCATACATTCTTGTTGATTATTACTTTATCGTCGGTCGCTTACCAACTCTGACACTCACTTCTGCAGCATAAATTTGCTATGTCACTCTTTCCTAATTTAATCTTTCTATGCGTCCAAACAACCAAAACATCCCTTCCTAATTCTGGTTACAAGCTCTTTCAAACCACACTTTTCTCTTATCACACAATTGCACACCATATCTTTGAGTTTGTTATTGTTCACGTGCAATTTATAGTAAAACGCCTCTACGATAGAGTAGAAATTACTTTAATGAGTTTAACTTTATTAAGTATTAAAGATATAAAGCGACAGTAGTCTAATGTATAGGGATTCGTACTAAGGAACTTAAAGGTCCTAAGTTCAAATCCGCCATTCGACATTTTAAGCTTAACTGGAGTGGTTAATGAGAATATTAGTGTTAGTAGCACTGCTAGTACTCTGTGATATATAAAATATCCGATTAATTCCTCAAAGCGGTGATAAAAGACATAGGAGTTCTAAGGAGTGTGAGCTCGGGTACTGAAATTGCTGATGGGAGATGGTTATATCTAGCAGTTGATTATTAAAAGGCTCACGATAATAAAAAACTAAACACTTTTTAAAATAGAGTTTAGTGGTGTTGAGGGTAGTGGTGTTGGAGATAGTGATTTTGGGTAATTACTTTTTCTTTTATAATGGACATAGGCCACTCCAGCTGTAGGAATGTTTTACCTTAATCGTCATTCCCCATACTTGGCAGGCGGGTTGCAGTACCAGATGTCTTGCATCTATGACGCTGTATGAAATGAAATTACTCTAGAGGCGGCAGAGGGAAACTGAAACAGGAGATGGGCAGCAGCATCTTCCTGATAACTTAAAGTTATATAAAACTACGGTTGCCAACCCGCCTCTCAAGCGTGGCAACTATGGCAAAATGCTCTCTATGAAGCAATCTGTCGGAGAGGCCTATGTTCAGCAGTGCACTTTTACAGGCTGTAGTGTACTAGAAGTATAACCTATTTAATAAAAAAATAATCATCAAAATTGGTTCACAATCGGCGAAGATATCGCGTAACATACATACAAAAAAAAACGTACACTCGAATTGAGAACCTGCTCCTTTTTGAAGTCGGTTAATAAATAATAAATAACTGTAATAATAAAGTTTAAACCCTCTCAGAAATGAGAGGAGGCCTGTGCCCAGCAGTGGGACGTATATAGGCTGTAACTGTAATAATAAAGTAACACTTGGTTTTATTTATTATTTTAACACGTCATATATATATAACGTTACCTTGATTTCTTCCTTGCAATCTATTGACCCTTGAATTCTCTTGGTTTCCTGGTTCTTCCATGTGCCAAGAATATTCCATTGTAGCGCTAAACAGTCATTTTACGTACACTGATTTTATGTTGCGTCTACCACATATCCGAAATGGTACATCGCGTAAATATTTTGACGAGGTATCGAGTCTTATTCGAAGATAGTTAAGGAATTTATTGAGTTTACAAGACAGACTCAATCAGAAATGGAGCATAGTGTTTTGTTACGCTTTTAGTTTTCACTTTCAATCACATTTCAGTGAAATTAGTATCGTCGACGAACCGTTCACTTATTATCATATTAATGTTTAACTTTCGCCTTTTAATTATTGTGAAAATTGTTACTGTCTTTCAGATGTTTATTAGTGTATTTATGAAAACGTATTTTCACTACTGTAAATGCACTTAATTTAGATAAAAATATATAAATAGTACGATGCGTCCGTCGAATGTTTAAACTTGGAAGGCACTGCCAGTGAGCGTAGCATCGTTTTATTTCACCCCTTGAGCGTGAAAGAGTCAGTGAGCAGAACGGACAGCAAGTTAGAAAAGGACAGATATATTAACTTTTCATCGGTTTTCATGAGGAACTGTTGGCGGTTTCGAGGGAGACACCTGGCCAATCGCGTGATTTTCTTTCTTTTGATATAAAATCCGTGGCTTCAGGAGGGGCTGGTTGTCTAATTTGAATAAGGGGCGAAAACGATTTTCTATGTAAATGAGCTGGAAACTGAATGTTGTAAATACTTGAACAATTATGCGCCTCTTGGGTTGTCAGGAATCATGAATTATTTTAAAAGTACAATTATAGTTTTTGGTAAAATAATGACTCACATATAACATAATTTTGTTTTCACATTTAACAAAATAGGTAATGTTTACGTCATTCCTATACTAACCTAACGTGGTATATTGACGCTACAGCTGTTTTATGGCTTGCCACGCGATTGGTTTTGTTCGACCGGGTAAAATAAAATAAAAATAAATTAATAATTAAAGGGGCTCCCTACTAGAAACGTGTTTTTTTACCTACATAGTATCAAATCTTGTACGATGGTACGGAACCCTTCATGCGCGAGTCCAACTCGCACGTGGCTGGGTTTTTTTTACTGATAAGGAGGCATTCCAACTTATTCCTTCCGTCCTAGTTCTTTGGTTATGATGACAATGTATCTACATTTGATTTTTAATCGAGGATATGAGTATGTGCACTCAGGCGACAGTATCCATATACGTGAATAGTGTGATCGTTTGTCACCCTTACCTTTCTCTTTTTTTCTTTTTTTCTCTACAGTGACTAAGACACCAAAACGAAGTCCACATTCTAGATGACAAAAATAGATAAATATGCGTTCTAGATGAGATCAAGGTACAAGGTCTGTAGAATTAGTATACAGCCTAATGAAGGGTTGCCACGCGGTTGTCACAATAAAATTCTATAGAAACAATAGCGTACAATGTTTTGTGCAATGAAGCGTGTACAAAAAGGACAAACGTTTAGGGCATTTCGTCAGGTGGCTACCAAGTTTAATGGTGTGTGACGAATCTTCAGCTGTGCTGTCTGATGTTACTAAATTTCACACATACATCAATTTCTAGCCAAAATTAACGAAAAGGTCGATTAAATAAGTTAAGCCCTAAAAAACTATTACTCGCATTAGCTTTAAAAGTTTTAGACCCATATTACTATAATATATTTATATACCATATTGCTCTATGTAATAAAACTCAAGTGTCACTACCTCAAGCCAGGTTATAATTTGTGTATTTTTATTCCTAACATTATTTGCTATTTTAGCCCAGGTATCCACAAACCTTTGGGAAGAGAGAGCAAAATTGAAGGAAGAATTTGCAGTCGATTCGTTCATCCGGTGGATTGGCAATAGCAGTACCAGAATATATTTTTTTATTCATTATTAGTCAATAATTTACAACTTGTCTACTCACTACTACTATTTACTTTGTTGCGACTGAAATAAGTGATATCTTTTTAGAAGCATTCCTACTTAGTAAGAAATGGATCCTAATCTAGAAAAAAACCCACTAATATTAGTAATCATGCTTTTTTTCAAGAAATGCTACAAAGCTCGATTTTGAGCAACCTGCATCTATCGACCTCCTGCATCTCTTACCAGGTCGTCATTACATTTTGTGAGGGGCAGCTTTACACTTCGCTCACCGGTACATGGCTGCCACTCGAGAACCTTTCTTACCATCTTCGATACCATCTGTTCTTCGAGCTATATGGCCGGCCCATTGCCAGCCTTCTGATACGTTGGGCTATGTCGGTTACTGTGGTTCTACTACGGATATCCTCATTACAAAGTCTATCAAGCCGAGAAACTTTGAGAATAGTTTTGGCATCTATAAAGTTAACGATAATATTTTTATATAGCAAGATTATCTCTGCCTTTCTCACATTCGCTATATCCTTTTTTACTATATAACTTTGTGATAATTAAACCTAACCTCGTTCACAACGTGTATTACTGTGCTCAAATACAAAGGTGTAAGAGTAAAAAGTATAATTTTCTTATCAACGACCGTGCACCGTGCGCTTACACGAGTTTCCAACCCAGAGGAGTTGTCAACACAATGTCCTACACATAGCTCTCTCCGTAGCATCATCTTTAAGCAACTTTAAGCTTCCTCATACGGCTAGTAGTGATCCTTCACTACGTCTCAGATTCATATGTTAATTACTGGCAACACGCACTGGTTTAACACTCTTGTTTTCAAGTTTTTAAGTAAACGTAACGAGAAGATGTGTCGTAATCTCTCGGATACTGCTCATCCGATGTTGCAACTTACCCAGTCCGACAATTTGTCCCAAGTAAACATACTTGTCAACAACTTCGAGCGTAGTGCTCCCAACTACCGGCATAGTCCAATGAACGTTATACATGACATTTGTAGTTGTCCATGTTCATTTTAAGACCTATCCGTTGGGTTAGATAGAGGTCGTTGAGCATAGTGCTGAAATTCTTCAACGATTCTGCCATAATAGCCATATGCCATAATTTTTATTTAAGATATTTTTATTTAAAAATACTTATTGAATGACAATTTTTTTACTTTTAGTGTGTAGCACCGCCCAATTTTCGACGGAATCGAAGGCATGCTCATAGTCCGAATATGCAAGACAAAGTGGAACATTGTACTATTCAGCTGTTTGTGCAATTTTAATAATAATAATAAACATTTATTCATTACCACCAGTATCAGTCTGGATATTTCTGTGTTACAATGAGTAGTATACACAGAAATATTCAGAATTACATAGTGTAGTAATGAATAGGCTCTAGCTTAGCATATACATATTGCAGTTGCCTACAACGCTGTTATTCTGCCAGCGCCCAATATATGAACAGTACAGTATTTTCAGAAGGGTTTGTCATATACAAACCCTTCGGTTTATGGTAGTAAACCTTTAAAGACCGACTTGTTCGGGAGGCTAAAAGTCGTCAAGTCTGCGTTCGCGACGATTTATTTGTCGATTCGTTGTCTCTCGAAAAGAAAGTTAAAGTTTATATGGGGAAGAAGTGCAGATAGCTAAAATTCATGCATTGTATGTGTTACAGATACATTAAATTAAATTAAATATACATTTAGTCCCAGAGCTGGCGACACATTTGGAGCACGGCTTTGACCCATCTAGTTATTATATAGCTCAAAAGTGTCATTTACGAAAGTTGTACAGGTGCTGAGCAAGGTAAGTAAGGTAAAATAATTGTGTTAAAAAATATAATTGACCCAGCATGAAATAACACAAATTGTATTCTATTATCAATAAGAAGCGTAGTATATCGATTGCAGATCATTTGAGTGGGGTGGCACGGAACCAGACCATCCCAATATTTAAAAAAAAATTAAAAAAATATTTTTGACCCACGCTGAAAATTTAATAGCTTGTCAAGTACATTTTTTTAATAATAATCCCATAAAGCCAGATCATTTCGATGGTGGAGAAAACTGCCAGACACCCTAACAATATTCATATATAATGAAGGTCAATATGAGCAATGGTATTCCAGTGATGAATCATGTGATGAAGAGGGTCAGCGAGAATGAAAACTAAATTCGAATATTGATGTTTTAACCAAAAAATTTTTTTTAATAAATAAATGTTTTTTTAATGTTAATTATTGTGTGGAATTCGCTAAAAAAGTATTTTTTTAAATATACTCATTACTTTTATATTATTTTATATTACTTGAGTGCTATAAATAAAAATAAGCAACAGTATTTTTATTTTGTTATATTTTTTTATCCGATATAAAAATTTTCGGGAACAATCAATTTCATTTGAAGCTAATATTTCTGTATTGCTTAGAAAAGTAGCAATTTTATTAGATAAATTACACAGTACTCAACAATTTTCACTACATTCATTATAACAAAATATATATCAAAAAAAATTATTACATAAAAAATTTGTAGGTAATACCAAATATTGTTACGTAGACAAATTTTTGACCTCTTTAACAATTTGGTATTTTTATTTTTTTATGCATTTTCATTAAAATATCCCTATTAAAATATATTTTCGGTTTTTTATACAATTATTTAAGAAAATTTATACCGGTGTAATTTTTACTCCAAAAATATCACAACTGACAAGAGTCAAAAAGATTAGTACCTACAGTAGACTCTGGTTATAAGTTACATCGGATGCTTTAGTCACTTTCACGGCAAATATACATATAGAAAAAAGAAGTCAAACCACGTGAACTTTCTAAGCCAATGAGAACGCATCATGAAATGAGAATGTCTTTGGTCTCGTTCTATTTTAAGCAATAAATATTGTATATATACTTTATGTATATACACTTCAGGTTTTTTAGGATATCTGGCAGTTTTTTCTACCACCGAAATGATCTGGCTTTTTGGGATTATTATTAAAAAAATGTACTTGATACGCTATTAAATTTTCAGCGTGGGTCAAAGTTATTTTTTTTATTTTTTTTTTAAATATCATTGGGGTGGTCTGGTTCTTTGCCACCCCAGTCAAATGATCTGCAATCGATATACTACGCTTATTATTGATAATATAATACAATTTGTGTTATTTCATGCTGAGTCAATTATATATTTTAAATTGCACTTGAAAGTGAAATATAGCTTGCTTAATACACAAACCTAACAATTTTATGAACTACGATCGAATTTCAACTTCAAGGCTAACTCTACTAATAAATTTTCCAATTTTAATACTAATTTACTATTCCTAAATTGGAATTTTTAATTGGCAAGAAGCTGCAATGAACAGGTAGAAATTTTAAGCCCTGTGATTATAATAAAATAAAAATGTTTAATACTTAAGCCAAATTAACATATAATTGCAGTAAATTATTGCGTCTACGAACCTACATGCGGTTAAGGATCTAAATTGAATGTTCTAGAATCATTTGGTATTAATTATGTAGTTGAAACATTTCAATGACGAGATTATTCCTATAATTTTAATGAATATAAAGCTAAAGACAATATTATACGTAATACCCATTGTTGACATTTTATGCAATATGTTATTAATTAAGTCGTTTAATTAGTTACATGGTTATTTACTTTATTTTAAATTGAAACCAGTGCACAACAACTAATACAAAACAATTCATTTTATTTAACATAATATTAATTTGACATAAACCAATATTTCCAATTTGAATCGGTAACTTTGGACATTTTATAACATGTACAGGTATATTTTTACTTAATATCCAATAATTTAAGTAAAAATATACCTCTATATTTTTTTACTTAAATTTGGATATTTAAATTAAAAAATCACAATAACTGTTCATTTAATCCGCAAAGAAAAATACAGGATGACAGAAGAGGATTTAATAAATGTTTTAAATTTAATTAGAAAAAAATCCCCAAAGAGTACCTATCTTTGTCATATTTTGCAAAAGTTCTCCAAAACGGCACAAGCTCTTTAAATAGTTTTTACACTAAAAACGTCTTAAAAATATTAATATTTTTAATTGAGAGTTTTATTTTATTCCTGTTTTACTCGAGAAAATATCATTTTCCCCGAAATTGAATATATTCGCGCGAACGTGCCTGCTCCGTCGCCCTGTAATCCCCGCGAGCTCTTTCGCAGTCCGTTTTCGGACATCTTCGAGGGTGGACCGGTTCAAATATATTTTAGTTTTTAAGAGCTTATACTGAATTATAAATATTTTTATGAAAGGAAATACTTAATTTAGTTAATATCTGTACATTGGTCAACTATAAACATTGTTTTCTAAATAAATTAATTTATATAAAGTGCCCAAAGAAGACGAATTTTCGCGGCGACGTTGATTAGATAAATTGAAAAATGCATTTTTATATAATTTAGATGTGGAACGACCAACATACTCTCGTTACTTAGATTTCGATAGTTTTTAATACCTATGTAATTTTATTGTTGCATGTTTTTATTAATTAGGTGATACTATATTTTATAATTATGCATTACAATAAAACGCTGTTTTTATAGTATGACTTTAATAGAACATTATTGGGGAGGGAAATCTAGATACAGATACTTATATTTAGGTACACTATTATAAAATTAAATCAAACAATTTAAATTAAATAAAAATGGTGCTTCCCTAAGTGATATATAAAGACATTCTTGGGTTTATGTTTTCTTTAAACGTTAAACTTAACAAACCAAGGAACGTAAGTAATACGAAATCCCAATTGCATAAGGGACAATAGACAGGAACGTGACAACGCTTACTAAATATAATTTTGTCTCTTTCTCCCGCACATAGTAATAATGACTTTTACCGCTCTTGACAATAAAATGCATTTACCAGGTAGTTTTGTTTGCGCCACTTGCAACTACCGCCTAACGTAATTATTATCCAATAAGAGTAAAGGTCATATAGGTCGCCTCATGCAGGCCGGGATTATTAATTTTATCCATCTAGTTTAGTACTTTAAATTTTTAGAATTAAATTGACCGTATTAAATTCCAACTAAGTGGGATTTAAAGGCATATCCATATTACGATAACGTCACGAAATCCCACAAAATTGCACTACATATTCCGATCACTAATAATGACCCAAATATCATCATTAATGTGTGACTGGCTCACATAAAATTTTTATCAGATGGCTAAATGATTAACTATCATTTGATGATAAGGTGTAGCTTTTGTATAAAAAGCTGCATGAAATTTTAAATCACGGACCTCTTGGTTTGTTTTACTATTCACTTATTTAGCGAAAAACAAGATAGACTGATCTCAAAGTTTACTTTCTTGTGTAAAAAGTAATAATTAAAAGTTTCTATGTAAATAGGTGTAACATAGCAGGTATTATATTCATTGGTAGCGGCCATCCATATTTGGAACAGTTTTCTGCAGCACTACGCCTACGAATTATTTCAAATAAGAAATACCAAAGCCAGCATCATTTTCTGTACAGAACCCGGCAAAGTGTTTTTCAAGGCACTATGAATAAAGCAGCTGATAAAAATGTTACACTCATAGCTGTTAACAAAAATTGTTACTGCAAATGGTCTTATAGAAAAAACTATTCCGCCGTGTCAGGTGCAGGAGCTATTATTAGAAGGAGAAGAGGTAAAATTTTGTTTTAGAGATGCGCAATCAATATTGTTTTGTCTGCAATTATGCAGACAATTGCAGACAAATCAATATTGTTTTGTCTGCAATTGTGCAGACAAAACAATATTCATTGTTTTGTCTGCACAATTGAACAATATGAAAAAATAACTTCAGCTAAAGGGCACAACTGGCATTAGACTTAAGCCCATCAATTGATATGGAAAAAGAAATAATTTTACCAGGTTTCTAAAAATCAAAAATATATAGTCAAAAAATGTAGATCTGTATGTCTATACATACATATATTGATTTATGGCCGCTTTGTAATTGACGGTAACTCAGTACCTATATAACATCCTACAGTCACGCCAAAACTAAGAGGAGAGAATCACTGTAGAAAACGTAATAATTTACTGCGACAATTTTGTGATAAATTAAAAAAATTACAAACTTATCCAAGATACCCAATACGTTACAGAAAAAAAAATTATTACAAATGATAAACTAATGAGTGTGCGTCAGTTTTTAAAAAGGTTACAAGATATAACAAAAATAAACAAAAATAAATGTCAAAAAATTTCAGGATCTGATTGACACTATCAGTATCACTATCAGTTGAACCTTGCAGCTTGTTCATTATTTTTATTATAAATACCTATAAATGTATATATTATTAATAAATCATTACCATAATATTTTGTATTATTTTTAATTTTGCTCTATCTGAAGCGTTCTAAACTCTATAGAAAATGTGGCGTATGAAATGACTGACAATCACTAGAACATTATTTATCTAGGTAAAAGATGTTTTACGTTTTTGTCGCCTCCACATGATATTTTTCTCAGTGTTTTGTACCCTTCTGTATCTGAAACGAATATGAATATTGCATATGTATACGATACAAAAGTAAAGTGACAGGCTATGTAAGTCCCTCTGCTGGGCACAGGACTCCTCTAATATCTGAGAGGGTTTTAGGGCTAGGAAATGTCCGCCGCGCTGCCCCAATGCGTGTTAGCGAACTTCACATGTCTTCGAAATTTTTTTTCTTATTCCTCAGACATGCAGGTTTCCTCACGATTTTTCTTTTTTCAATTAAACATTTCATTGGTGCTGCCGGGGATCAAACCCGGGCGAAATTTATAGCGAGCGCTGAGACCCAGAGCTATTAATACGACACATATAAATACGATTCAACGAATATAATAAAAACTCTTACGTACTTAAACACTTGATAGCTCGTGATGCCTACCGGACGAAGCTACAGCACCACATCTTGCAATGTAATTGAAGATGCTTAACCGCGACATAACTCTCAGTGATGCGCAAGCATAACAGGCAGTATATCACTTTTATACTTGTCACCTCTACAGTCTATTAATCTTTGCACTTTTCTAAGTAATACAGAACGTAGTCGCCAGACGGTGTTGACGTCGGCTAAAATCTCTGCGGTCGCCGTTTCATCCAGGTCATTCAGACTTCTTAACGCCTTAATAATAGAAGATGAGAAAAATTTATTAATAAAAATCCTTAAGATTTTTTCTACCCCCAACCGTCTTAATACAAAACTTGGTATATTGAGTCTTTGGCGAGTCTTACCAGCAAAAAGTCTTCGCCACGGCGCGGCACCACAGTCTTCGTGAATTTCGATATTTGCAGTAGAATTTCATGCTTTGAGACTTCTTTTATGAAACAGATTCTAGTTTAAACCTGAGACTAATAATAAATTACGTTTTGTAATAAGACGGATAAGATTTGATAAAATGTTTCATATCCGTTACCTATAAACCGTGTGGCGAAACTGATCGGTTAAATTAATAAAAATTTGCAATGGTCCAGAGTTCATTTCAATTTATTTCGATGAAGTACACCACCAGTAAAATATGTGTACATCTAAACAAATGTTTCAACACAAAACTAATGGTCTCATGACATAGCTAATGAAAATTTATTTGTTAAATAAATTTAGGGAAAATAATTGACGTATCCGTAGCAAAGTTCAGCAAACAACTGAATCGGTGATAATTACGATAAACGCTTGTTTGTTTCGGGCAAAGGTTGGCGTCAACCCCACGACACGGTATCGTAAAGGTAATTATGGACGTGGGAATATAATGTATAAGTTGACATGCAGGCAGGTACGGAGTTGAAGTCAGGTAGCTCATTTTTAAGTTGATTAAGTTTACGGGAAAACTAATGGAATGGTAGCCGACGTAGCGGTCAACTTAAATGTTACATCACAAGTAGTTAAGTAAATTGTTAAATGAGGTTGGAGCGATATTTTTTTTATAGTATAAGGGTGACAAACGAACACACAGTCCACCTGATGGTAAGTAGCTGCTGTGGCCCATATGTCTATGGGCATCTATCTATCCTCAATTAAGAATCACAATGCAGATGCGTTGTCACCCCTGAGGACTAAGATGAAACTACTACACTATACGAAACACAGCCGCATTAAGCTACTATTTTACGCTGGTATTCTGTGAGAGCGTGGTCCTCCCCGGCCGAGCCGACATAATGTAGGTGTAGCATAGCTCTACCACGTTTAAAAATATCGCGCGAAGAATCGAGAATCAATGCCGAATAAAGGTTGAAAGGCACACTCGCACCGGCAGCCGCAGTGTAGGGTGACACCCATTTGATAGAATGACGACCGAAGCACATAAACGTGCTTGTAGGAGAGCATGGTGAAAACATTTTGTGTAGCAGTGGCTCATGCGTTAACTTACCTTCTACTACGTGGTCGTTTGTGAGTTCCAGTCAACGCCGGCTAAACCAGTGCGAAATAAATAATTGGTTCGTGAATCGATGCAGGGGAATAGTCATAGTGTGTCTAATGCTTCTTTTTATCCTTACTACCATATCGCATAATATGTATCACACTAGGAAATATAATGTGAAATCGATTTAGCGCTTAGGGCCCTCTTGCAGTACGGTGGGTAGCTAGGAAAACGTTACCTCGCCTCGCTCCAAGCAATAGGAGAGCGAATTAGTACCAAAGCGGAAAAATTTAGAAAAACTTTTCTTTTTAGGATAAAAATAAAAAGACTTCGTAAAATGTGTTCACAACATGACCTTCAAAACACAATAAGCTTTTTTATTTCATGTATGTTTATAACGGTTTCATTATCAAATCTCTACAAGTTACACGTTTGAAAATCGATTTAGTGCTATCTTTATGATTTTTTTTTATCGAATCTATTATTATGAATCGCGTTTTGTCTATACACGACTATTGACCGTATGTTAAATTTTTATGAATTAATTTTGTTTATGCGCAATAATTCCAATTTAGTAGATTCATAGAGGTTAGAGAAACTTAAAAAGTACTACACCGTCGCCTTAAATGTAAGACCTAAGTGAAGAGAAAACACACGATCTTTTAGATCTCAGTGAGGACCGCAAAAATGCAAAAAGTGCCGCAACGCTATACTGAGCGTGAGGCTGGGCCTTCGGCAGTATCGTAGTATAACTTTCTGCCGCCCGGAGCTGCTACAACCAAAAAGTTCGCAAGTATCCCAAAGAATATAAAACCTTACCGGTTTTATATTTTTTGTAAGTCATTTTAGTCTATGTTATCTCTATTTCAAAACTTTCAATACTGCAGTGTCGGTTACATTTCTTTTGACTTGACTACAATCCCACCTGGTGGTAAGTAGAAATGAAGCCAAATTTCAATAAGAACTATTCAGTAAGAACTAGTTTTCGGATTTTATTGGAATCTTTATTTTGCCTAAAACGCCGCCCTCTAAAATCTGCCACCCGGATCGTGGCCCAAGCACTCCACTACCCTTAGAGTAAAGACAGCTCAGTAGAGAGGTGTGTGGAGGTGAGGTAAAATTTATAAGTAATACCAAATATTGTTACGTAGACAAATTTTGACCTCTTTAACAATTTGGTATTTTTATTTTTTTATGCATTTTCATTAAAATATCCCTATTAAAATATATTTTCGGTTTTTTATATAATTATTTAAGAAAATTTATACCGGTGTAATTTTTACTCCAAAAATATCACAACTGACAAGAGTCAAAAAGATTAGTACCTACAGTAGACTGGTTATAAGTTACATCGGATGCTTTAGTCAATCTCACGGCAACTATACATATAAAAAAAAGAAGTCAAACCACGAAAACTTTCTAAGCCAATGAGAACGCATCATGAAGTGAGAATGTCTTTGATCTCGTTCTATTTTAAGCAATATTTATATACTTTAGTTTTTTTAGGATGTCTGGCAGTTTTTTCCACCACCGAAATGATCTGGATTTTTGGGATTATTATTAAAAAAATGTAGTAGATACGCTATTACATTTTCAGCGTTGGTCAAAGATATTTTTTTTTATTTTTTTTAAAAATATCATTGGGGTGGTCTGGTTCCTTGCCACCCCACTCAAATGATCTGCAATCGATATACTTTTTTTTTTATAGGAGAGGGGGCAAACGAGCATGCGGCTCACCTGATGGTGACTACCGCCGCCCATGAACAACTGCAACACCAGGGGAACCAGAGGAATTGCAGATGAATTGCAGATGAATTATTATTGATAATAGAATACAATTTGTGTTATTTCATGCTGAGTCAATTATATATTTTACCACAAATATTTACCTTACTTTTACCTTGCGCAGTATTTGTCCCACCTGTAGATGCCAGGCAGACACCTGGACATAAACGACACTTTTGAGCTATATAACTAGTCAAATCCGTGCTCAAAATGTGTCGCCAGCTCTCCGGCTAATTGTTTACGTTCATACCGTCAATATCAATATGTATGTTATTACTTATTACTCTAAGGCTTATTTTTTACGTGGTAGAGTCATGCTGCAGCTATATTACTAGTATAGTTGTAGCACGAATGGGTCGGCTCGACCGGGGAAGGACCACGCTCTTACAGAATACTAGCGTAAAATAGCAGCGTAACGCTGTTGTGTTTCGTATGGTGAGTGTAGAGAACCGGAGAACCTTTTTACTGGAAAAGAGGCATTCCATCTTAGTTCTCACGGGTGACGACGCATCTGCATTTTGATTCGTAATCGAGGATAGATGTAGATGTTTATGGACCACAGCAACCACTTACTATCAGGTGGACTGTGAGCTCGTTTGTCACCTTTATACTATAAAAAAAGGCAAACACTTAAAAGTCGCACAGAGTAGAGATTGTCGTCTAAGAATTTTAAAACATTGCCAAGAAATATATTTTTTTTTACTGACAGATTGACTGAATAAGATGTGAATTTTTTGTGATTTCAAATGTTCCTTTTCAATAATGAGTGGAGTGTATGTCTATATATATTAGATATCTATGTTTTATATAAATAAATTGCAGTTGAAAGTGAAATACAGCTTGCTTAATACACAAACCTAACAATTTTATGAACTACGATCGAAATTCAACTTCAAGGCGACCACTAATAAATTTTCCAATTTTAATACTAATTTACTACTCCTTAATTGGAATTTTTAATTGGCAAGAAGCTGCAATGAACAGGTAGAAATTTTAAGGCCTGGGATTATAATAAAAGAAAAATGTTTAATACTTAATCCAAATTAACATATAATTGCAGTAAATTATTGCGTCTACGTACCTACATGCGGTTAAGGATCTGAATTGAATGTTCTAGAATCATTTGGCATTAATTATGTAGTTGAAACATTTCAATGACGAACATTTTTATTCCTATAATTCTTAATGAATATAAAGCTAAAGACAATATTATACGTAATACCCATTGTTGACATTTTATGCAATATGTTATTATTTAAGTCGTTTAATTAGTTACATGGTTATTTACTTTATTTTAAAATTGAAACCAGTGCACAACAACTAATACAAAACAATTCATTTTATTTAACATAATATTAATTTGACATAAATCCAATATTTCCAATTTGAATCGGTAACTTTGGACATTTTATAACATGTAGAGGTATATTTTTTTACTTAAATTCTTGGATATTTAAGTAAAAAAAATCACAATAACTGTTCATTTAATCCGCAAAGAAAAAATACAGGGTGACAGAAGAGGATTTAATAAATGTTTTTAATGGAAAAAAATTGTATTTTTGTCAACCCCTTATTAGAAAAAAAATCCCCAAAGAGTACCTATCTTTGTCATATTTTGCAAAATTTCTCCAAAACGGCACAAGCTCTTTAAATAGAGCTTAGAAGCAAGCTTAGAAGCAAGCTATTAAAAATATTAATATTTTAAATTGAGAGTTTTATTTTTATTCCCCGTTTTACTCGAGAAAATATCATTTTCCCCCGAAATTGAATATATTCGCGCGAACGTGCCTGCTCCGTCGCCCTGTAATCCCCCGCAAGCTCTGTCGCAGTCCGTTTTCGGACATCTTCGAGGGTGGACCGTGCGTCGGTGTTGGAGCGACTTCGTTCAAATATATTTTAGTTTTTTAAGAGTTTATACTCAATTATAAATATTTTTATGAATGGAAATACTTAAGTTAGTTAATATCTGTATATTGGTAACTATAAATATTGTTTTCTAAATAAATTAATTTATATAAAGTGCCCAAAGAAGACGAATTTTCGCGGCGACGTTGATTAGATAAATTGAAAAATGCATTTTTATATAATTTAGATGTGGAACGACCAACATACTCTCGTTACTTAGATTTCGATAGTTTTTAATACCTATGTAATTTTATTGTTGCATGTTTTTATTAATTAGGTGATACTATATTTTATAATTATGCATTACAATAAAACGCTGTTTTTATAGTATGACTTTAATAGAACATTATTGGGGAGGGAAATCTAGATACAGATACTTATATTTAGGTACACTATTATAAAATTAAATCAAACAATTTAAATTAAATAAAAATGGTGCTTCCCTAAGTGATATATAAAGACATTCTTGGGTTTATGTTTTCTTTAAACGTTAAACTTAACAAACCAAGGAACGTAAGTAATACGAAATCCCAATTGCATAAGGGACAATAGACAGGAACGTGACAACGCTTACTAAATATAATTTTGTCTCTTTCTCCCGCACATAGTAATAATGACTTTTACCGCTCTTATTGACCATCGCCACAATAAAAATGCCAGGTAGTTTTGTTTGCGCCACTTGCAACTACCGCCTAACGTAATTATTATCCAATAAGAGTAAAGGTCATATAGGTCGCCTCATGCAGGCCGGGATTATTAATTTTATCCATCTAGTTTAGTACTTTAAATTTTTAGAATTAAATTGACCGTATTAAATTCCAACTAAGTGGGATTTAAAGGCATATCCATATTACGATAACGTCACGAAATCCCACAAAATTGCACTACATATTCCGATCACTAATAATGACCCAAATATCATCATTAATGTGTGACTGGCTCACATAAAATTTTTATCAGATGGCTAAATGATTAACTATCATTTGATGATAAGGTGTAGCTTTTGTATAAAAAGCTGCATGAAATTTTAAATCACGGACCTCTTGGTTTGTTTTACTATTCACTTATTTAGCGAAAAACAAGATAGACTGATCTCAAAGTTTACTTTCTTGTGTAAAAAGTACTATTTAAAATTTTGTGCAGATGATAATTAAAAGTTTCTATGTAAATAGGTGTAACATAGCAGGTATTATTTTCATTGGTAGCGGCCATCCATATTTGGAATTGTTTTCTGCACTACGCCTACGAATTATTTCAAATAAGAAATACCAAAGCCAGCATCATTTTCTGTACATAGCTGTTAACAAAAATAGTTACTGCAAATGGTCTTATAAAAACTATTCCGCCGTGTCAGGTGCAGGAGCTATTATTAGAAGGAGAAGAGGTAAAATTTTGTTTTAGAGATGCGCAATCAATATTGTTTTGTCTGCAATGTGCAGACAAAACAATATTGATTGTTTTGTCTGCACAATTGAACAATATGAAAAATAACTTCAGCCAAAGAGCACAACTGGCATTAGACTTAAGCCCATCAATTGGTATGGAAAAAGAAAGAATTTTACCAGGTTTCTAAAAATCAAAAATATATAGTCAAAAAATGTAGATCTGTATGTCTATACATACATATATTGATTTATGGCCGCTTTGTAACTGACGGTACTTTGTACTTTATAACATCCTACAGTCACGCCAAAACTAAGAGGAGAGAATCACTGTAGACAAAACGTAATAATGTACTGCGACAATTTTGTGATAAAATTAAAAAAAATTACAAACTTATCCAAGATACCCAATACGTTACAGAAAAAAAATTACAAATAATAAACTAATGAGTGTGCGTCAGTTTTTAAAAAGGTTACAAGATATAACAAAAAGAAACAAAATAAATGTCAAAAATTTCAGGATCTGATTGACACTATCAGTATTACTATCAGTTGAACCTTGCAGCTTGTTCATTATTTTTATTATAAATACCTATAAATGTATATATTATTAATAAATATTAAATAATTTTTTTAATTTTGCCCAATCTGAAACGTTCTAAACTCTATATAAAATGTGGCGTATGAAATGACTGACAATCACTAGAACATTTTATCTAGGTACAAAGATGTTTTACGTTTTGTCGCCTCCACATGATATTTTTCTCAGCATTATGTACCCTTCTGTATCTGAAACGAATATGAATATTGCATATGTATAAGATACAAAAGTAAAGTAACAGGCTATCTAAGTCCCTCTGCTGGGCACAGGACTCCTCTTATATCTGAGAGGGTTTTAGGGCACGGAAATGTTCGCCGCGGTGCCCCAATGCGTGTTGGCGAACTTCACATGTCTTCGAAATTCTTTTTCTTATTACTCAGACATGCAGGTTTCCTCACGATTTATTCCTTTTTCAATTAAAAATTTCAATGGTGCTGCTGGGGATCAAACCCAAGGAAATTTATAGCGAGCGCTGAGACCCAGAGCTACTAATACGACACATATAAATACGATTCAACGAACATAATAAAAACTCTTACGTACTTAAACACTTGATAGCTCGTGATGCCTACCGGACGAAGCTACAGCACCACATCGTGCAATGTAATTGAAGATGCTTAACCGCGACATAACTCTCAGTGATGCGCAAGAATAACAGGCAGTATATCACTTTTATACTTGTCACCTCTGCAGTCTATTAATCTTTGCACTTTTCTAAGTAATACAGAACGTAGTCGCTAGACGGTGTTGACGTCGGCTAAAATCTCTGCGGTCGCCGTTTCGTCAAGGTCATTCAGGCTTCTTAACGCCTTAATAATAGAAGATGAGAAAAATTATTAATAAAAATCCTTAACATTTTTCTACCCCAACTGTCTTAATACAAAACTTGGTATATTGAGTCTTTGGCGAGTCCTACCAGCAAAAGTCCTTCGCCACGGCGCGGCGCCATAGTCTTCGTGAATTTCGATATTTGCAGTAGAATTTCATGCTTTGGGACTTCTTTTATGAAACAGATTCTAGTTAAACCTGAGACTAATAATAAATTACGTTTTGTAATAAGACGGATAAGATTTGATAAAATGTTTCATATCCGTTACCTATAAACCGTGTGGCGAAACTGATCGGTTAAATTAATAAAAATTTGCAATGGTCCAGAGTTCATTTCAATTCATTTCGATGATGTACACCACCAGTAAAATATGTGTAAATCTAAACAAATGTTTCAACACAAAACTAATGTTCTCATGACATAGCTAATGAAAATTTATTTGTTAAATAAATTTAGGAAAATAATTGACGTATCCGTAGCAAAGTTCAGCAAACAAATGAATCGATGATAATTACGATAAACGCTTGTTTGTTTCGGGCAAGGTTGGCGTCAACCCCACGACACGGTATCGTAAAGGTAATTATGGACGTGGGAATATAATGTATAAGTTGACATGCAGGTAGGTACGGAGTTGAAGTCAGGTAGCTCATTTTTAAGTAGATTAAGTTTACGGGAAAACTAATGGAATGGTAGCCGACGTAGCGGTCAATTTAAATGTTACATCACAAGTAGTTAAGTAAATTGTTAAATGAGGTTGGAGCGATATTTTTTTATAGTATTAGGGTTACAAACGAACACACAGTCCACATGATGGTAAGTAGATGCTGTGGCCCATATGTCTATGGGTATCTATCCTCAATTAAGAATCACAATGCAGATGCGTTGTCACCCTGAGGACTAAGATGGAATGCCTCGTTTCCAGCGAAAAGGGTCTCCGGTTCTCTACTCTCACTATACGAAACACAGCAGCATTAAGCTACTATTTTACGCTGGTATTCTGTGAGAGCGTGGTCCTCCCCGGCCGAGCCGATATAATGTAGGTGTAGCATAGCTCTACCACGTTTAAAAATATCGCGTGAAGAATCGAGAATCAATGCCGAATAAAGGTTAAAAGGCACACTCGCACCGGTAGCCGCAGTGTAGGGTGACACCCATTTGATAGAATGACGACCGAAGCACATAAACGTGCTTGTAGGAGAGCATGGTGAAAACATTTTGTGTAGCAGTGGCTCATGCGTTAACTTACCTTCTACTACGTGGTCGTTTGTGAGTTCCAGTCAACGCCGGCTAAACCAGTGCGAAATAAATAATTGGTTCGTGAATCTATGCAGGGGAATAGTCATAGTGTGTCCTGATGCTTCTTTTTATTCTTACTACCTTTTCGCATAATATGTATCACACTAGGAAATATAATATGAAATTGATTTAGCGCTTAAGGCCCTCTTGCAGTACGGTGGGTAGCTAGGAAAACGTTACCTCGCCTCGCTCCAAGCAATAGGAGAGCGAATTAGTACCAAAGCGGGAAAAAATTTAGAAAAACTTTTTCTTTTTTAGGATAAAAATAAAAAAGACTTTGTAAAATGTGTTCACAACATGACCTTCAAAACACAATAAGCTTTTTTATTTCATGTATGTTTATAACGGTTTCATTATCAAATCTCTGCAAGCTACACGTTTGAAAATCGATTTGGTGCTATCTTTATGATTTTTTTATCGAATCTATTATTATGAATCGCGTTTTGGCTATACACGACTATTGACCGCATGTTAAATTTTTATGAATTAATTTTGTTTTTGCGCAATAATTCAAATTTAGTAGATTTATAGAGATTAGAGAAAGTTAAAAAGTACTACACCGTCGCCTTAAATGTAAGACCTAAGTGAAGAGAAAACACACGATCTTTTAGATCTCAGTGAGGACCGCTAAAATGCAAAAGTGCCGCAACGCCATAAGCCACCGGCAGTATTGTAGTATAACTTTCTGCCGCCCGGAGCTGCTACAACCAAAAAGTTCGCAAGTATCCCAAAAAATATAAAACCTTACCGGTTTTATATTTTTTGGTAACTCATTTTAGTCTATGTTATCTCTATTTCAAAACTTTCAATACTGCAGTGTCTGTTACATTTTTTTTTGACTTGACTACAATACCACCTAGTGGTAAGTAGTGATGAAGCCAAATTTCAATAAGAACTATACAGTAAGAACTAGTTTTCGGATTTTATTGGAATCATTATTTTGCCTAAAACGCCGCCCTCTAAAATCTGCCACCCGGATCGTGGCCCCGAAGCACTCCACTACCCTTAGAGTAAAGACAGCTCAGTAGAGAGGTGGGTAGCGTGGTGACAAACACCGCTGACGCGGCCGCTCTAGTTACATAAGGTCGGGGAAAACGTTTCTTCGTATTTTATATACAAATTCAAGATATTTTTTTTTAATTTTATTATAATATATATGTGCCATTTTGTTCGATAACTTGTTGTCATCTTGTAGGTAGCATAATCCCGTTGATGTAGAAATCTTGGGATTTTTGATCAAAAAAATGCGACAAGTAGTTTTGACAGTCCTCTCTTGATGTTAACCTAACACTACCCAAAGAATTATGAAGAGACCGAAACAGGTGAAAATCTGAGGGTGCAAGGTCAAGACTATATGGTGGATGAATTAACACTTCCCAACCAATATCTCTCAATTTTTGCTGAGTGGCCGAAGATGTGTGTGGTCTGGCGATCATGATGAAAGACCACTCCTTTTCTGTTGATCAATATCGGCTGTTTTTGGGGTTCCGTACCCGAAGGGTAACCAACGGGACCCTATTACTAAGCCTCCGATGTCGGTCCGTCCGTTCGTCCGTCTGTCTGTCAGCGGGCTGTATCTCATGATCCGTAATAGTTAGACAGTTGAAATTTTTACAAAATGTGTATATATCTGTTGCCGCTATACAAACAAATAATAAAAATAAAAATAAATTAAAAATTAAAGGGGGCTCCTCTACAAGAAACGTGTTTTACGATAGTACGGAACCCTTCATGCGCAATTCCGACCCGCACTTTGCCGGTTTTTTTTTTCTCAATTTCTTGCTTGAGCTTTTTGCTTTCCAATCCCACCGTACACACAGCATCACCTTAATGCGCGTTAATCCGGGTTTCACTACGGTCTGTGGAGCTTGACTACCCTTTGACTATGATCTTTTTCGCACGTTCTTGTCGTAGGTGATCTTTACATCACCAGTGATCAATCTTTTCAAAAATGGTTCGGTTTAATTACGGTTTAATAGAGAATCGGAAATGAGTACACGATTCATTAGGTTTCTTTCAGTGAGCTCGTGTGGTACCCAAATATCGAGTTTTTTGTATAGCTAGACTTTAAAACTGTTTTGTGGTCAATCCTCAATTCCTCGGCTATGTCGTAACTACTAATATCCCGATCTTGCTCCAATTCTTCAAAAATAGCATCGACTTTATCCGTATGAGGGCAACCAGAGCAAGCTGCATCTTTGACATCAAAATTCTCGGACTGAAAACGCTTGAACCAACTTTGTGCTACTCTTACTGACACTGCATTGGGTCCATAAACGTCACAAGTTTTTTTCGCGGCTTGAGTCGCATTTTTCCATTTTTTGTAATAAAACTTCAGAATGTATCGAATTTCTTCGTTAGATTCACTCATTTTGGCAGACAGAAAAACAATTCAAAAATGGCGGGAAAGTGCTTTTTACTTTTTATTTTTCTAAATTTCCTAATATATACATGATATTAAAACCAGCCAGATACAAACAGTAAAACCAAAGAGATTTTTCTTCAATTTTGTACAAACAAAATACGAAGAAACTTTTTCCCCGACCTATTGTAATGTCCTCCAGACCGAATTTCGATCACGGCGGTCAGCCTCAACGGAGATTAACCACCTGCGCAGGACAGGATTATAGTGACCAAGTGTTTGCGCAAGCACAGGTGGACTATCTAAACTGTCACTATCACTGTACACTGCTATAGTCCAATGGGACGGTAATCCAACACGAACGGAGAGAGATCAGGCGTCTAGTTATATGGCGTGTGTTTTTCACACCGAACGCTTTTCACTGAGGCCTTTCCCTTAGCTGTGTAAGTGTGATTATGTCGTATTATAGTGGAGGCATAAGAGGATCCACTACTTTAAATCAACCCGAGGGTGTCGTAAGAGGCGGTAGACACAAACTGAAACAGGGATGAGCAGTAGTATCTACCTGATAACAACTTAATAATAAAAACTGGGATTGCCAACCAGCCTTCCAAGCGTTTCAACTGTGGTAAACATCAAGCCATGACATGACATCAATCTATGGGGAGGCTAATGTTTAACAGTGGCCTATCAAAAGTCCGTCATTATCATCATGGTCATCAGACCATGTTGATAATGATCATCCTTATGCAATATGAGAGAAAGGATAGAAGAAATAAAGAAGCATTAGAAACATTCACGTCTGCACTGGTTCAGTCGGTATTGACTGACTCGTTGTTACTAGAACTATCTTTGTGGGCAAGTTAATAAATGTTTACTGCCCTTGCGTGTTTTCATATTCACTTTTTCTCTAGTGAGCTCACTACCGCGTTGTAAACTTATCATAAAAAGTTTGTTTTTTACTTATTTCTTTTCATAAAACTTAGACAGTAAAAGTTATAAAACAATATCCTTGTAATCAAACCAAATCTTTATATTATATAATCGTCGGTACGATTTATATTATATAATCGTCGGATAATTTAGCCGATTAAGGTCATAGTCACATAATATGTTTTGTTTTGTCGAGACATGGTTCATATCTATACTAGTAACCGAAAGGATGCGGTGTCGTCAAGTTATTAAGAAATTCTACATTTATGGACTAAAATGACTCTTATTCAAAATATTAATGTTGGTTAAGTACTAAAAATAAATTGACAAATCTGTGCCCGATAGATAAAGTCGTGGTCGCGTTATTAATAAATTTTAACCAACTTCAAAAAGGAGGAGGTTCTCAATTCAAGTGTATGTTTTTTGTATGTATGTTACGCGATATCTTCGCAGATTATGAACCAATTTAGATGATTTTTTAATTAAATAAGTTATACTTCAAGAGTGGTCCCATATAAATTTCGAGAAAAAATCCACCCCAAAGGGTAGCAAATAAATAACTTCTTTAGCAATTTGAAGTCGGTTTTACTTTTGTTAAAAGTTATAATTATATTTTGAAAGTCTAGTGAATTTGGAGTGAAACACTTCGCGCCACCTATCGGAACGGGCAGAAAAATGTCTACAGGCTCATCTAGTTTGATATAAAATAATAAAATGTACAAAAATTATACATCGGCACATAAACTTTATTAAACCAGAAGTTGACTAGTAATGCATTTACGTAGTTAGCCGGGGCGGATGTACGCGTTACAAGGGCCGTGTGAACGTTCATGTATCTAACGTTAAATTAATTAATCGTTTTAGGCTGCGTACACATGATGCTAGCATTAAAATGATAAAAGCACAGCAGTGTAGGAAATGATAAATAATTGCATATTATATGTTTATACATACATCAAATTAAAGTCAACAATAAATTAATATACAGTGTCATTTTTCAAAGAGTAGCCAAATTTTAAACTTAAGTTCAAATAATGATTTCTTATATTTACGCGAACACTACACATTTGAATAAAACTAGTTTTTTTTATCGAGATTTCGCATTTTGTCAGCGAGATTAAATACCTACATCTGGCAGACAATGAAACTATGGTCAGTTTTGATGTGCAGTCTCTGTTCACATGCTTACCTGTTGAAGACTGCATTTTGCAGGATTCTATCAAGAGAAGCCATAATTTAAAAGAAGAAGAAGAAGAAGATTGCATCTCAATTGTAACTAGAAGGTTAGAAGAAAACAACATGCCCATAGAATATGCAGTATTACTCAGACACTTACATCTGGCTACCTGTTGTGGAAGGAAGAGTTCTACAAGCCAGTAGATGGTGTGGCGATGGACTCACCTGTATCTCCCATTGTCGCCGATATATTCATGGAAGACTTTGAAGAAAATGCCCTGCTTACTTCTGCCATAAATCCAAGATCTACAAGCGGTACGTAGACGACACTTTTACAATTCTACCTTTACATAAAGTAACTGCATTTTTAGACCATCTTAACTCCATAAATTCTAAAATTCAGTCCACAATGGAGTTAGAGGCAAACAATTCTTTAGCTTTTCTAGATGTATTAGTAATTGGAAATCCTGATAACACCTTGAGCCACACTGTGTATAGAAAAAAAGACCCATACCGATAGATATTTAAACCGTGATTCTCACCACCATCCTTCACAGTTAGCTACCGTGGGTAAATCTTTGTTTCAGAGGGCACGAGGGATCTGTGACAGTAAACACCTGGCCACCGCGCTCCAACACGTCAAGCAAGTTTTGCGCGACAACAAGCTTCGGGTCCCGCGCCTACGTCACAGTGAACGAGTGAAGCCGGCCACAGTTGAGCGAGTGCCTGCTGTACTGCCATATGTCAGAGGTGTCACTGACAAGATTGGCTACATCTTGAAGCGTGCTTCCATTAAAACATACTTCTAGTCACCGAAGAAGATTAGTCAGTTTTACCATCAGTCAAGTGTAATGTCCCTCTGCAAGATGCAGGAGTGTACAAGCTTGATTGTGAATGTGGTCTCTCTTATATAGGACAAACTAAAAGTTCTATAAAAACCCGCGTTAAAGAACACATAGCTGATGTGAAGAATAGACGCTCCGAGAAGTCTGCAGTCTGTGAACACGTACAGGATCGTCCCCGTCACTACATTAGATTTGATAGACCACAAATACTCGCTAAAGAACACCAATTCCTTCCAAGGATGATTCGCGAGGCTATTTATATTAAAAAACATCCTAATTTCAATAGAGAAGATGGATGGGTGCTGCCATCTGCTTGGGATCCTATAATTAATAAAATTAAATCCAAACCCAAGTATACCACTACTAGATTTCAAGATACTGTAAGCTCATTCTGCGTAGATCGAACCAAAAATTAATATTAAAAAACTGAAGGTAGCCGGGCTAACTATGACATCGGGACGTCAAACACCTCAGTCCCCCCCGTGACCATGGGTGCTGTAAAGCACCTGAAACGTCGGGAATTAAAAAGTTATAATTAAACGCGATATAATCCGTAAAAATTTGTTTCATTTAATATGTAGTCTTCGCGTAAATATAAGAAAACATTAAAGAATTTATTGTCAACTGTTCATTCAGTTCTGGTATTATAGAAAACAAATCAGCTGCTAAAATAACGCCTATTCTAATTATTTACAAGTCTGTCTATAGACAGAATAAACCATATCTTCTAATATATAAAAAATTATGTTTGTTTATTGGTATTTTATGCACTGCCATAACGTTCATCAGATTGCGATAAAACTTTGTCAACTTATTGCTTGCACTTGCGTGAAGGTTAAAGGCATAGTACATTTAATTTACACTAGGTGGCGCGCGTATCGTACTGACAATTTATTTGTAAGTTATAGATCATTCAATTTCAATGATTGTATTATCATTCCTAATTAAACAAACTGTTCCAAATTTAAAACGATATTTCTACAATTATTTCTTCTGCGCCAAGAATGCGCCGGGTACTATCTAGCAAGATATAAAAAAGATATAAACTTTAAATTACATAGTTATTAGTTATTTACAAATTCATTTTCGAAATTTAAATTACAATATTAAAAAACTATACCTAACTATATATATAACTAAAGAACACATAGTTGATGTGAAGAATAGACGCTCCGGGAAGTCTGCAGTCTGTGAACACGTACAGGGTCGTCCCCGTCACTACATTAGATTTGACAGAACACAAATACTCGCTAAAGAACACCAATTCCTTCCAAGGATGATTCGCTAGGCTATTTATATTAAAATATATCCTAATTTCAATAGAGAAGATGGATGGGTGCTGCCATCTGCTTGGGATCCTATAATTAATAAAATTAAATCCCAACCCAAGTATAAAACTGCAAGACTTCCAGATACTATAAGTTCATACTGCGTAGATCGGAACAAAAATTAATAATTTTAGGTAGCCGTGGTTAACTATGACATTGAGACGTCAAACACCTCAGTCCCCCCCCGTGACCATGGGTGCTGTAAAGTGCTTGAAACGTGGGGAATATAAAATAAGTTAATATACGCGATAAAATCCGTAAAAACTAGTTTTATTCATTAAGTTCAAATATAAAAAATAATGATATGCCGTTATTGCAGTTTTTGAAAATACGAGCAAGAAACACATTTAATCAAAAACTTCTAGACCAATTTCTGGTTAAGACACAGAATACTACTATTAAGTACCATTGAGTACACGGTAATTAAGACAATCAGCGCTTAGAATCTGTATAAAGTAATACTGCACAGTTAAATAAGCTCTATTCATCAGACAATAATTTGAAATATGGAGAGCTGGTGACGAATTGCAAAATGTATTTGTAACATTACAATTTACAAAAAGTAAAAAACTAATGTATAATTAAATGGAAAAATTATTCTTTTGTTCAATAATATACAATGTATATATATGTATTCTCATATGAACTGTCTATTAAATGGTATAAAATTGGGTAATCAATTTCGTTTGATAGCATTAGGGTGCTGAGTATTGCCCTTGGGTATATACCTTAAAGTTATGATTATTACTTAACCGACGAGTATGTATGCGTAGATATATGGATGTAAAGGAGGCGAGAGTGTGGTGTCAGGGTCGTGCCAAATGGAAGTCCGTAGTCGCTGCCTACCCCTCTGGGTGACAGGCGTGAGTGTCTATGATTGTAACATACGATGCAATAGTTCGCATTGAAGACTAGGCGGTATATCTAGGAATCTATACGTATTATACTACCACAGTACCGGAGCGAAATTTAGACGCGAATCGTATTTAAAACACACAGCGAACGAATTTAACGAGCTATAGTTACACAGTTTTTTTTATGATCAGAAATCATATCAAGTGTAGAAATGGATTGCATTTCACTCGGCCTCTGGTTTAAGAAGAAAGGGTGGACCATCCCACCACATAGAGGAGGCGCACACGTCTTGAGGATCTACTCTGCGAGTAGAAAGATGGGCTGGATTTAGTGCGTTTAGAACATGCCGCCAATTCGCGGTGTTTGAGTTGAGGCATATCAACAACAACAACAATCATAGTCTTTATAATAATAAAAAAATAAAAACTATTACCTGTGTTATCGCCAATATGCCTGTAATGTGCACTCATACTCATTGCAATTAATTTAAAAGTAAAAATAATTAAAAAATCTCAAAACATGATTTGCTTTCCAATTAATGTGAAACCCGTTAAAACGGAAACAAACCGATCACCGATTAATGCAGAAATTATATATTCATTTTGCGTGACAACAGCCAGTACACGAACGGAAGCGTAACAAAATCACTCCTTTATTGGCAGCCAGAAGGAAAACATTAGATATCAAACTTTTTACGAAAACCGATCAGTTGTTACAATGACCTGAATAAAAATCTAGTAAGATAAGCTATGGATGAATTTTTATTTATTTATTTATAGTTACTAACCGGGTAGTGGCGGCGTAAGAATATCCACTACCCCATATCGTCCCGAGGGTGTCGTAAGAGGCAACTATGGCAAAATCCCCCCATGAGGTAATCTATGAGGGAGGCCTATGTTCAGCAGTGGACTTTTATAGGCTGTAATGGATGGATGGATAATTGTACACCTGAAAGGGCGGAATTAATGCTTTTTGGCATTCTCTCCCAGTCAACCCGGCACGTGTGGAAATAATGTGATATGAATAATGAATGTGGCTTAGGACCGTGCTTTGTGGCATTCTTTGGTGGGGACCTATGTTCAGCAGTGGACTTGTGGATGTAATGATAATGATGAAGACGAAAATGATAATGAATACTATAAAAACCCGCGATAACAACATAATATATCTAACGTGAAACACCAACGCTCCGGGAAATATGCAGTCTGTGATCATATTACATATTATATCCTAGGCGACTTCGCCATTACGTTAAAAGTAGACTACAAATACTCGCGAAAGAACATCGATTCATACTAAGGACGATTTGTGAGGCTATTAAAGCTGAAGGTACTTCGGGTTAACAATGACATCTTGATGTCAAACACCTCAGTCCCCCCGTGACTATGAGTAGGTACTGCAAAACATTCGAAACGACGAGAGTTTAAACAAGTTAAAGTAGCTTTATTCAATTTATACAAGATATTCCTAGTATAGAACTATATACTAGGTATAGGCCAATAGAAGTTAGATACATTTTACTCCTTAGTTTCACACAGGCACATTAAACATCATTGTAGACGATAAACGATTTTTTTTACTTAATATTATAAGCAATGGTTAATGGAACTCTTATTTTTTTCATATATTTTTATTTGTAATATGCTGAATGCAAAAAAGGATGGCAAAAGTTTGAAAATGAAGCGATAACCTGTCTCCGCAGTCGTAAAAATTTTTCGAGCAAACAATTATCTGAGAACTCGTATTGTCGCGCTCCCGCCGCGGGCATCGATTTCTTTTTATTTGATTTACTGTTTTGCCGGTTACATAACCTGTTCATATTTATGGAAAGGCTTGTTTATAGAAAAAGCCAAATAACAAATAATTTTTAATCTGTAATTCGTTAACAAATTTCAAGATATTGTTAGTCGAAAATCATCATTAAATCGCACCGCAGGAGACCCGTGCTGCCAAATACTCGCAAAGGGAATGACGGCCATTGGGATATGTAAATAACACATTATACAGCGAGGACTGGGTATTGGATAAGTAGAAATGCAAACCATCATTCAGGACTAATCTACCCCGTAATATTTGTTCGAAAAACTTACCAATGAGTTAAAAAACCGTCGGGTGAATTGGTGCCAATTTAAGAAACAGAAATTCCACGTCGGCAAGAAATAAAACGTTTACAAAATACTGGCTGACAATGGAATGTGGCTATATAACTATGATTCAGATTAAAATTTCATCTGTCAAGCGTCATTTCTTAAACCTAATAACTTCTCGTCCTAATACCTCTTTTTTGGTAATTTTAAAGGTCAAATATAAGAATGTTTTATATGAAAAATAATCGACCTTCGTAGATAACTAAGCAGTCATAGAACTTCTATAACTGCTTCAAAGTAAAAAAATTGTGGTTCATCAATTCATAGTAAATGCGGACAAATCAGCCTCCCAAAAGCAATATACCTAATCACAAGTAGGAAGCTTGTCTAATATGGTAATTTTTTAATTCTTCACTACTGTAGATACTATCAACTTTAGAATATTGCCTCTCATTATTTAATACAATGAGAATTCGATAACTGATCCATCTAATTTCGGCCCTACTCAATTCCTGTCGCTTCCCTTAAAAACACTGGAACTTCGAACAAACAAGACGTTGTCATGGTGACCATCTCGTGTCACGCTAACGTGGCTTCAGACCATAACTTGACTCTCCACACTAAATATTAGAAAGTATTGATTCTGAGATTTTCAGACACGTGCGTAAAGTACGGTATGGGTATAAACAAACTGAAATGTCGTGAAATTAAAAGAGCACTTAAATAGGAGAATGAACCTAAATAAAAGAATAATAAAAGGTTATCGCAAAGATAAGGTATTTTTTTCTAGGTCAGGGTAGTCTGTATACATTTCTGCATAATTCTCTCAAAACTTAGTGACATACGAGCTACCAGTCTACCTGATGGTTGATGGCTACTGTGGCCCATTAACATCTGCAACAGATTTCGTATCAACTCTGAGCTAAAAATTCATTTAAAGTCGATTTCAATTTAAAATGAAAGAATAAAATCATTTCACATTCTGAAGTCTGTACTAAGATACTAATCTGTATTATGTTTTATTGCACAATTGTTTGTTGTCCTGAAAAAGAAAATAAAATAAAATAAAATAAAAATAAGACATATTGTTAAAAGTCGTCTGAATAGTTCTATTAAAAACTCTTTGCCACTAACATTATATGGAAACAACAACGATCATACGAAGTATAAACTATTTAATAAAAAAGGATCATCAAAATCGGTTCATAAATGACGAAGATATCGCGTAACATACGTACAAAAATAACAAACAGTCGTTAATCAATTGCTAACCTCCCTTTTTTTAAGTCGACTAAAATATAATTATTTACAGACTGTAATTAGGTATACTGGCTCTCCATACACTGCTACCCGAAACACAACAGCGAGCAGCAATCAAGGTCACGACTCACGACCCAAAGGGAATTCTAAAAAGCAGTCCTACCACGTAAGTAAATACCAACTCAATGCTTCTGTGTTTCGAATGGTTAGTGTAGAGAACCGGAGATCCTTTTTACTGGAAACGAGTCATTTCATCTTAGTCCTCAGGGGTAAAAACGTATCTGCAATTTTGATAAATATAGGTGTCTGTGGGTCACAGCATCCACTTATCATCAGTAGTGTGCTCGTTTGTCACCCTTATTCCACAAAAACGAATATTTAAATTAATGCTTTACGATACTCACTAGTATCTAAGAGTAAAATCCTTCAACGTATCTCGTCCTGAAAGTATTTTTTTTTATAAAAGGGAAGTAACAAACGAACTTCCAGTCCTTTGTTACTTCCGTTTTATAAAAAGTAAGTTTCTTAACGTGGTAGAGCCATGCTGCAGCTATATTATGGTTGTGGCTCGAATGGGTCGGCTCGACTGTAGTAGGACCACGCTCTCACAGAATACCAGCGTAAAATACGTGGTTCGTATGGTGAGTGTAGAGAACCGGCGACCCTTTTTACTGGAAACGAGGCATTCCATCTTGGTCCTCAGGGGTGACAGCGCATCTGCATTTTGATTCGTAATTGAGGATAGATGTAGATGTCTATGGGCCTCAGCATCCACTTACCATCAGGTGGACTGTGTGCTCGTTTGTGACCCATAGGTATTCTGTAAAAAAAAGTAGCTACTGCAGCCCATGGAAATCTTGATCGGAACTAACTTCAAACACAGGAGTCCACAGATGCGTCATCACCTCTGAGAATTAAAATGTAATGCCCTTCAGCCTGTAGTTATTGCTTTTTTTGTCAAGCGTGGCATTTTTGGTAAAATCCCCTAAGAGGGAATCTATGGGGTGGCCAATGTTCAGCAGTGGACTCTGATAAACTGTAATGGATGGAATGGATAATATTACCGATATTATATCCTTAGATTTCCTCAGTTCAGAAAGCTAAAGGGCCAGGTTTATAGATCGAAGAACTGAGAAGCGATGGGTAGAAAAATTATTGAGTGGCAACCTTGTATCGACGATGGGTAAAACATGCAGAAAGTCGATAAATGTTCAAATCAGGGACTTCGTTTTGTGGCAATCTTTTGGGGGAATCTATGTTTATCAGAGGACTTGTGAAGGGTTGTAATGTCGTCATTACAACCCTTCACATGATTTGTAATGTCGTCATTACTTCCATTCGATGATTGTTATATAAATTTTTACTATATTAGTAAAATTTGCCTTTTATAGTCTAATTTATCTTTTTCTCTAGTAGGTCTTGATCACTAATAGTAAATTTCTTCTTTAATACAATATCAAAATAACAAATAGTTAACAAAAGGCCACTTTTTAAGTAATTCTACTAACAATGGTGCATTCATTGTCGTCTACCGAATTGCTTTCTTGCTTTGTCATAGAAGAAAATCTATATTATTTCACTTTCAAGGTTCTTTGTCTGCGTTTGTACATGGTGGAATATCGACAAAACTTTACATAGCAACTTGTGTAATGTTGGGGGCGGGACCTCCCCTCCAGCGACCGCAATTGAGAATACGGGGTTGAACTGGCCAATCGTGAGCAAAGGAACGAAACGAGGACGAAAGTGGTGCGTCTTCTATGTAAAGTCATAGTTGACGTTTCTCAAAATCACAACAGTTTTATACAGTATGTTTGAAAATAAGGAATTTGAACAATGATATTGCGTTTTTTCTTAGTTTAGTAGAACAGGATTATTTAGGACTTGTTAGACATGATAATGTATAATCTCGTTTGTTCGATTCAGTCTGGCCTTAATATCAATTTATCATTTGGTGGCTAATTGAAGGTTCGGTTATTTAGAAAAAAACTACAGAATTCACAATGGAAACTTAATAATGTGCCCATTGCATAATTCGCGTCGAATTAAAGGGTTTAGAGCCGATATCATCAATTATTTTTAAAATATGCACAACGAAAAATGATCACTAATGTACTCACTGACAATAATTTCTAAAAAAAAAAGAAATAAGATTATCTCCTCGTCATTTGGAGAGTGTATTAAAATTAGGACTTTCGAAAATCAGTCCCCTATATCTCAGTTTCGAATGGGAAGCCGAAAATTCCGAAAAACACCTAGTTACTGCTGTTTGATTTAGGAATTGGGAGAAATACTTCAATTATTTTTATTACGGTTTTAGTACCTAACTAGAATAAATAAAAGAAATATGATACATATATGTAATGCATATACGCTAGAAAACAAATCTGTTTTCTGACTTCTCTTTAGTATCGACATAAGGTAATCTGTTGACACACAGACAGATAAATTGTTAATGATATAATAGTTGTATTAAAATAAAAACAAAAAAGAGTTCGTCCACCTGATAGATCACTACACTTCGTGAGTAGCTGCTGCAGCCAACTTCAAACTAATAAGCTACCGTGTTCAATGTAAAGGTGCAGGACTTCTTATCTATCTCGGAGTCGTACTTCTGTTGCATCGCAATTTTGTTTTTATAGTTTCACTTTTAAGAGTACGTAAGCCATATATATATACTATAGGTTAATGTATAGAAGCCAGAAACGGCTGCGAAAAATTTCATCTTAGTCCTCATTGATGATAACACATAGGTAGCCGCTTTTTATTAGAGTTAGCTGCAGGTGTGCATGCATCCCGCCTTATCGTGGCGGCGGGGCTTAGTAGCCGTGGCTTGGTCACCCGCGGTGAACAAAGAAGCCTGAAGTAGCCGGCCCGAGTTGGCCACTCCGAGTGTGCTTGGCGAGCCCACTTCGGATGTGTGTTGGTGGGCTGCGGCGAGAGGTGTGTCCTCTCCCCCTACCGCTGCAGCCAAGGTGGAGTCGCGGAGGAAGAGGAGTGTTGGTATGGCGATGCGCCACTCGCCCTATCCTCCGCGACTCTGACGGTGCCGCACCGTTGATGCGGTGGTGGTGGGGCTGCGGGGGGAGAGGAGGGTCGGCATTGCGAGGCGCCGCTTTCCCTACCCTCCGCAGCTGAATCTTGGTTGGCGGCGGAGCCATAGACCAGATCCGTCGCTGGGGTCGGGAAAGCTAGTGCTTCCGAGTGCTCGTTTTTCCTGGCCCCATGGCTTCCGCATATCGGACTCGAGGGGGGGGGTCCGTTATGCAGAGTAAGAGGCCGAGGAGGAAGGCGCGCCTTGTGTTCCTGGTGCGCCTTAGCTGAGAAAGAAAAGGGGGAGGAGAAATCCTTTCCGAGGGTGGGCTGCCATGGGGCGGCCGGCGCTGGTGGAGTCGCGGATGTGTGCGAAAGCGTTCCCGTGGCCTTGCCAATATGCGGCGAAGATGGAACACCATGGGGTTTCAGTCGATGCGAGTCCGACATAACCCGTCCTTGACCCCGTGAGGCGTAGGCATTTCCCCATGTTAAAAAGGTGTGCATGTATTATCTTATATGAGTTTAAAAATATTTATTACAGCAGTTTCTCCATTTTTAACATAGTGAGTCGTATACTTGACTTTCATGCTGTTGAAATTTTAAGAACACACAATATTATATTATTTTGAAAATAACAATACGATTTAAAATAACAATATTTTTTTTAAATAAATGGAGTTATTCAAAATCTATAGAATGTTAAGGTTTATTAATGTACCTTTCAAAATACTATCTAGTCTAATCTAGTCTTAAGTCAGAGAAGCAATGTGTATGATATGTTTTGAGATAGATTACAATCTATCATATGTCCCACTAATGGCCCTCTTCCAATTTCTGAGAGGACTATGGAGCAATTGGTCTCCCATGCAGTGCGTCCACCATCACGCACAGTGAAAATATTTGATAAAAAATAATGGATATTCTATAAGTATTTTTTCTAAAGTATAGTATTGTCGATAATAATCAACACGGTACACAGCGTCTGCTTTTGTGCGCATAAACGCACGGAAACATTCAAGACATAAAAATCGGACAGTCACGTCTATGAGAAGTCGAAAAATTTACACACCGGACAAAATGTCAAGGCTGGCTGGTGATTGTAAGCAAAACGGTACAATAGGATGATAATAACTCATGATATCTACGAGTATATATTAAAGGGAAGACGTTCTTGCGCGCACGGAAGAGGTTTTGGCATAGTTAAAGTTTATATGGAGAAGGAGTGCAGAAAGCTAAAATTTATATAATATATTATTGTGTTACAAATACATAAAATAAAATAAAACATCCAGTGTTTACGTAATATCACATAGTAAGTACAAACATATACAGGGTTATTTTGCAATAACCGGCCAAATTTGCAGAGAAGGTTCAGAATAAGTAATATAGGCAAATGGTGAAGAAAAATTTATTTAAAAAAATCTCAATAATTCTGTCCCTTTTATCTTTTAAATTCAAAATGCGTGGTAATACATTATTTTAACTGATTTAAGTTTTACTGCGCACGCACACATTTGTAAGGGTTGATCGATAGGCAAAAACCATAAAAATTAATAATTGCCCATAAATCATATTCAATTTGGGATAGTTTCAAAAAAAATAGAAGCCTTATTTACTCGTATTTTCAAAAACTGTATTAACGGTATATCATCATTTATATATTTGAAATTAAGTTTAAAATTTGGCTACTCTTTGAAAAATAACCCTGTATATGTTATTATGCTAAGGCCAATGTCAAACACTGAATAGTCTGTGTTCAAACATGCGCATTGAGTTGTCGCCAAAGAACTTTAAAATGTTGCCAACAAAAAGCTGTGAATTTTGTGTTATTTCAAATGTTCATTTTTCAATGGTGTGGAGGTCATGCCAAGACAAAAAGCGTTTACTTTATAATATCTGTGTTTTAAAATATTAATATATTGTTGAAAGTTAAATACAGCTTGCTTTATATACAAACCTAAAAAAAATATGTATTACGGTCGTATTTCTACCAGTATTATAAACTAAACGTCTTTACTTAAATAAATCAAATAACTAAAATACATCTGCATTGTTTTAACTCTAAAACACCATGTATTCCGCATCTAGTTCTATAACGGTGTTATTCATTACAGGTCGCGTGTACGCAGTATTCGCCTCAAACGTATTTACGCAGTTGTTTCATTGTTTACCACATTATATTTATTTTGCCATCATAAGCCACGATATTTGGAACACGAATGTGCATTAGTTAAGAAATATTAAGGTAGAACATTTAGTTTGTGAAAAGGGTAAGTTTTTATATAGGTTAGCACACAGTTCATCTAAATGGATCCTGTGGCACACACGCACCTCTATTCTCGATTACGAATCAAAATGCAAATGCATTGTCAACCCTGAGGACTAATTTGGAGTACCTCGTTATAAGTAAAAAAATAACTTTTAATAGAAAGTAAAAGACGACTTTGAAGAACTAGTTTCTGAAGTAGTCTTTTTCTGAAGCCGGTGTCAAGACATAGTGTGCACAGAAGATTGAAGCTTCCGACTTCAGATTGCGAAATAATTATTTTATGCTTTTTATTTCTTTTAATTTGGCTTTTACTTGTTATTAAAAGTATTTTTTACCCTTTTGAATCTTGACATCGTCTAAATGTAACCAACATTCAAAACATCATCCAACATTTTGCCACCGCTAGGGCTGGATTTTTTTCTTCAAATTTATATGGGACCACCATGAAGTATAATAAAAAATAATCATCAGATTCAGTTCACAATTGATGTAGATATCGTGTAACATAATATATACAAAAATCTTTACGTGGTAGAGCCATGCTGCAGCTATATTAATAGTATAGTTGTAGCACGAATGGGTCGGCTCGACCGGGGAAGGACCACGCTCTCACAGAATACGAGCGTAAAATAGCAGCTTAATGCTGCTGTGTTTCGTATGGTGAGTGTAGAGAATCGGAGACCCTTTTTACTGGAAAAGAGGCATTCTATCTTAGTCCTCACGGCTGACAACGCATCTGCATTTAAATTCGCAAACGAAGATAGATGTAGATGTCTATGGGCCACAGCAACCACTTACCATCAGGTGGACTGTGTGCTCGTTTGTCACCCTTATTATATATTAAAAAAAAACATATAATCGAAATGAGAACCTTCTCATTTTTTAAAGTCGGCTAAAAATTAAGAAAGATTGTCTGTTCTCGCCACTCACTATAAAAACAAACAGTATAATGATTTCTTATGTTTACGCGAGCAATACATATTGAATGAAGCTATTTTTTACGGATGTTATCGCGTTTTATTAACTTGTTTTATATTCCAGATTTGTCGAGTACTTTACAGCACCCATGGTCACCTGGGACTGGGGTGTTCGACTTTCATTTAAAGCAGTATGTATAATGCTGCTATTTTTATGCTGGTCCAAACGTGTGACTGTTTTATTGAGTTTCTTGTAGTTTGAAGGTGGTGGTCGTAAATCACTTATGGCCATATACTCAAAGCTGCTCAATTTTAAGATGCCGTTAAGTTTCGTGCTGTTTTTATCACTTTAAGTCAAAGTGACTGTGACAGCACGAGACTTAACGACATATTAAAATTGAGTAGTGTTTGAGTATTTGACCATTAGAATATTTTTAGGGGTTTAAGGCCCGTATTAATAAACGTTACTCAGCTCAAGTACACGCACTTGAGTACAATCTTGAGGCTATGATCTTATTAATAAACATATCTCAAGATGCGGTTTAGGTTTACAATATCAGCTGAGTGCCACACTGATTAATAAACGAAACTCGACTCAAGTGTGTATACTTGAGTGCAAGTCACAGAACAGTATTCCTAAGTACAGCATTTTGAGATACTGCTTTTATGTGTTTATTAATTAGCAACGATGTTGAGATGCTGATTTCGTAATGAGGGCGTATCAAATGATTACGCACTTGAGTTCGTGGTTGAGTAACGTTTATTAATACGGGCCTAAGTCTCTAAGTACATATTTTTAATCAAAAAGGCGTATTATAATATAGATGAATATTTGTTTGTCAATTTTTAAATTTGAACTATATTGAATAGAACACCTTGACCATGATATTTAATTTTAAGACATTATAATTTAATTATTATTGTTATGATGTTATTAATACACATAAGATTATTTTAAGTAAATTAATTATCAGAAATTTCCATTATAGTTATTAAAAACATCTAGTATTTAATTAGTTTGCACACCGGAAGGTAGAAAATGGCTGTATTTTTTGTTGAAATTATTTAATTCATATATTATCTTTGTAAAAGTGTAAATAACGATTCAGAAGCAACCGTTCGAGTCGTCATGTACAAATGCCAATACCTAGCTAACTAGGTCCGCAGAAGGCTTATGCTGGCCGAACCATGTCACTGGTATGCATTAATGTTTACTTCATCATCTCGTTCATTGGGAGGAAATTTTTGTAAGCAACAGGTATAGTGAGTAATTTTCAGTCATTCATTCATCACAGCCCATCAAAATTCCACTAATGAACATAGGTCTACACAGGTAAACTAACATGATTGATATTTGCCATAGATATTTCCACACTTAGCGGGCTGATCGTCACCCGCAGTTTTGTTTATTGAGTTGTTATCAGGAATATACCGCTGCCCCTGTGAAAATTATGAGGAAGTATTGATGGTGTAATTAGGTACAGCTGTAGAAGTTCTGGTGTTTAACGCACACCGTAAATTTCACAGTACGCGAGCAACTGCCGCAAACAGTTTTTTGTTGGACTAAGTATAAGTGAGTATCACTTAGTGCGTATTTTTATTAAAGACTACATGACTACGCTTAAAAATTGGCGGTAGGTTAAGATTTATTGTCAAGGTCTTATAAAAATATACATTATTTGTTTAAACACAACTCCCCTCGCCCCTTCAACATTTTCAAGGAAGCTCCATCTATATACAATTTACACACACAAACATGCAATTTGACTTATATTTACCTATTACATAGAGCAGGGTCAATGTAGGTCTATGAAAAAATCATACTCTATATATAATATTTTACTTTGTAAAATGGTTCAGAAATAAAATTATATAATAAAAAAAATACCCTATAGTGGCGATGTAACAATATCCACTACCGATCCCGATATTATCATCCCGTGGGTGTCGTAAGAGGCGACAGAGGGAAACAAGTCAGGAGATGGGCAGCAGCGTCTCCCTAATAACGACTAAAAATGTAAACTGCGGTTGTAAACCCACTTGCCAAGCGTGGCAACTATGACAAAAATCCCCCCTATGAGGCAATCTTTCGAGGAGGCCTATGTTCAGATGTGGACTTTAATAGGCTGTAACGCTAACGGTACGGTTGTAACAAATATTATACGAAAGAATTTAAAATATTAAACGTCGCACCTAAACACAAGATTGGTACTAAACCATTAAAACTATTTTTATTGCTAAATGTGAAAATAAATGCACTTAATGGTGAACAAACTATAAAAATTAACAAAGATGCTTAATAAATTATTTACTGTGACAATACTGAAGCTATGGACATTACATTAACTAATTTAATGACCTTGGTTTATCGTTCAACCTTCAATTACAAATGTAACCACTGTAAGTTCGGACTTGTAGAGCGTTTTAAATTTATTTATTGTAGTAGACCCAGATATTCAATAATGCAGAAAGAATTTTAAATCCTTGCAGTTGCCTTGAAATCTGTACAAATTTTTTATTACTTGCAAAAAGTATATTTTACAAATAATGAATAAATTTGAAAAAAATTAAATATTTTTTTTTTAAAAACCTTATATCACAGAAACCAGATAATCATAAGCAGCGTCGAATGTGCAAAACATCTGGTACTGGGATTGTCAATCCGCCTCTGATCAACTGATCACCTCTAAATATTTAGATGGAATGCCTCTCCTCTCAGCCTGTAACAGTACTGACTTTCTATATCCCTCAGACCGGCAGTGCATGCACTGCTACTTGGCGGCAGAAACAGATAAGAAGGTGGCACACATAGTACGCAGATTGACTTCTACTGCTGAACATCATAATGCCCCATAGCCTCATTGCCATAGTTGCCACGATTGGCAAACGAGTTGGCAACGGTGCTGCCCATCTCCTGGTTTGTATTTTTCTGTAGTCTACAACGACACCCACGGGACGATATGGGGTAGTGGATATTCTTGCAGCACCACTACACCGTTAATACCACCGAGTAAAGTTAAGTGATCGAATAATAGCGGTATATCCACTCAAAACACCGGGCCTAAATCCCAGACTGGTAACAGGGAGCAGCATCACCAGTATCGGCAATTCACTCAGCAACCCGCTTGCCCAACGTGGCGAGTAAGATGATTACACTCGTATTATCTTAGTAGTTATGTAGTCTTGTTAGCACATATAGTTAAAAAGTTACACCAGTATACAGCAATGGATTATTAAAGGCTTTTAACCAAGAAGGATTTTTATAACTTCTTTTAAAACAAGTACCTAAGTGTTTAAAAATAATTATAACATATTTAAATATTATATTTCAAACAAAATCTATTTCATAGCAATACGTAGAGCAAGTTCAAGGTTATAGGGGGCGCATCACGTAAATAACTATTGAAAGGATGGGTCATTGTTGTCGTCTTGGTTGTGCTGATTTACAAATTGTATATATTTTACGAATGTGGGTTTAGTAGTTATGACTTGTATTGTTAAGTTTTTATGTATGGATTTGAATAATAGGTTTGAACAATGAATTAACAATTTTTTGTGCAACGGTTAGCGTATTTGCAATTTAAGGTCAAATATCAAAGTTAGAACTAGGTATGCCAAGATAAATGTTCGTACATAAACACATAGGTTTTACAAGTTTTTGATTTGGATGTTTTGTCTGCCAGTGTTTCTGACACTGATTCGAAAGAAAAGTGACAATAGTTATTTGTGTGAATTTGCGTATTAGATTATCGCTTGTTACATAATATTACAATTTGATTAGGTATAATATTTTGCGAAGGTACTACTCAACTTGGCTAAAACCGGTCAGGAAGACCGATATTACTTGGTAATGTTTTTTTTAGTTTTCAGCTTTCAGTTATTATTTTTACGGATAGTAAATTTAAAAAAAATCGGATCAATTAATTGCTTTTCGTATGTTCTTTTTCTTTGCACATTCACTTCAAAGTAAGTTTTTAATAATAAAATAAATAACAATTTATTATTTCTATGATCAATCTGATGAATATGACTCTGTGATCTATGAAGAATATTTATGTGATACAGTTCTAAGTGAAATGAGAGAAGAATAAATAGTGGGTAGGTTTCTAAAGGATGGTTTAAAATGTTCACTTTTTAAGATCATCGAGAAACAATTGGAAACTATCAACCTTTTTCCCATGCAGTAAAAAATTTGTAACAATGGAAGTCAGTAGCAAAATGAAATAGACGCCAGCGATTGTATTATGGCGTACAACACACCATTATCTTAACTCACCATCTAATAGTACAAATTTAAACCTTAACTCTTTACTGTACTGATCATAATAGTATGACAACAATAGTCTTTATTGTGTATTTTCTGAATAGGTGTCCCCCTCGAATACCGATGGTCTTACTTTGCTGAACGCACCTGTGCAAAAGAAAACAAACTGTTCGGCATCTTTATTAGGGTAATAAGTTGTTGAACAATAAAATAATTTTATACGTTCATTATTAAAACTCTAGTTTTGTAATAAACTAGCGAACCGGCCTCGCACGGGTGATTTCTATATTTCGACGACAGCGCCCACTATCGCTATGAGTCATCCAGGTGAATCCATAAATACCCCCTTAAATGTTATTAAAGTCAATCAAGCCATTTAAGAGAAGAAGAATTACGAGCACACGTACACCACGATTTTATTTATATAAAAGATTAAAAGCGAAACAAGGTGTGCAAATGAGTTCCCAGAGAATCTAACTGATAATTGCCAGTGTATGCCTACAGCTAACTCTAAACAAATAAGACTATAGGGGGCATCGTCCCCTAGGTGGGCGGGATCCTTTTTCACCCTGACTGGATATGTACAGTAATACACTTGTTGCTATTGTATAATGGTTCGACGGATAAGAGAGTCAGTATAATAATAGGCTGCGAGGCTTACTATCCTACTAACGGTAGGTCCGTCCTTTCGACGGACCTACCGTTGCAGGTATGTCAAGGAGTCAGGGTTTCAATAGGCCATCATCAGGTGTACTATTAGCTCATTGGTTCATCATCATTATCATCATAATTACAGCCCATTAAAATTCTAATGATGAACAGAGGCCTCCCCTACAGATTGCCTCACACGGGAAATTTTTGCTATAGTTGCCACACTTGGCAAGTGAGTTGACATTCGCAGTTGTTATCTAGAAGGTGCTGCTGCCTATCTAGTGTTTCATTTCCAACTTCAATATTATAAAAAGTACACTGTTGCTTAGCAATAGAAAAATAACCTCTGGCACTTAGTATTAATATGCAAAGTAGATTAATTTTTTGATAAAACGAATAACGAACTGACAGTTCACCTTATAGAAAGTGGCTACCGCAGCTCACGGATGCCAGCAACCAACTTCAAGCAAAGATGGCTACTGATGCATTTTCATCCATGAGGACTAAGATGGATTGCCCCATAAACTGGCATGCTATACCCTCCAGACAGGAACACAGCGGTGCACTAGCTGTTGCTTTGCGGCCGAAATAGGTAAGAGTATGGTTTCTTCCAGATAGACTTTAAGTCAGAAGAGGAGTAAGAGTATGGTTTTTATCATCATAATACTTCTTTTAACTGTGCCACCATACTACATTTAAGTTTTACATTTTGGAGCTCTAACTTAATTGTATCAATTTCAATTATACAAGAAAATAGCCGTGCCGCGGTAGCTCAGGGGCTAAGCAAGCGCTCGCTGTAAATTTCACAGTACGCGAGCAACCGGGTTCGATCCCTGCCGCCACCGATGAAATTGTTAATTGCAATTTTAAGTGCTGATTTATTACGTGCTCGGCGGTGAAGGAAAACATCGTGAGGAAACCTGCATGTCTGAGAATAAGAACAAAAACATATTTCGAAGACATGTGAAGTTCGCAAACACGCATTGGGGCATCGCGGCGGACATTGCCTTGGCCTAAAACTCTATCAGAAATGAGAGGAGGCATGTGCCTAGCACTGAGATGTATATATAGGCGGTAACATTAACTTTATACAAGAAAGTAATAGATCTATATATACCTATTATTATTGGATTGTAGAGATATTTGACCATGACGCATCATACAGCTTCAATAGGTATTTATAGAATTCATATTTTACGAAGCACAAATAGCTACTGATAACATAGAATCGTATATCATTGAAAACTGGTGTATTTTTCAAAATTCGGCCAAAGTTTGGTCAACCCTTAGTTTCTGATAAAGACCGCGCGGCTTCCTTTGAAATCAAAGGCGAAGTCAACATGTGTGTGAAAGTGAAAATTGTTTGGATGGGGTCTGGATGTGATTTGATTATCCTCGTGCCTCTAGCATTGCATCATACTCGTATATCTCCTTTCTTATGGCATAAATAACTGAATATCGGGTCGTTTAATCTACTAACGAGCGCGTAAGGTTAATACATTCATTGTCAATCAATCGCCGTCGCGTTTCCGCGTTGTTATTTAATGTGGCCTATAATATTTTGTAAGAAGTGTAGTTTTACGGGCCGTAGCGGGTACGCAAATGAATTTGTTAGGGACCTCTGGGGTAAGTATTGAACTTTCAGAAAGGGACGCCCATTTGAATCACATAAAGTATGTGATATACTTGAAAGTATATAATAGATAACCCCTACCAGAAAAGTCATATTTTAGTTTTTCAATTAATTGATGACGCGTACCCTTTCTTCCCTGAGATAATAATACACCGTCTCCAATCTAATCTTAAGATTATGGCACAAGGTGTTTTAATTCGACATAAGTAGATCTTTGTATTTATTGTCTCTATATTATATAGAATATATATAATATTGACTAATTAGTTAATGATCGTTTGTCTGGCTTCGCACTCCAATGCAGGGTGCATTGGATTTCGAGGTGTGCACTAATCTAAAGTACTGGCCACTAGGAATATTTATACCGCTTTCTTTTTCATTCCAACTCTGCAGGTACCTGATAGTCTACACGATATATATGTTTGACTGTATCGTTGGTCTAGTGGTCGTAAACACGACTGCTGATCATGAGGTCCCGGGTTCGAATCCGGATCGGGCCATATTCTATGCCAATGCAGCATGGCTGAGCCATGCAAACGATTATAGCTATTAAAGCGTGATCGCGGAGCAGGAAGAATTTCAAATTATTGCAATTCATACAAATGTGAACTTTAATAACTTGAGAATAAACTCTGTTTTCGAATCACAAATACTGTTCAAAAGGTCCTAAAACTATCTTAGTTGCAATAGAAATAAAACTTTTTATGATGGGAATTCAGTTCAAAAATGCAAAGCAATAAAAAATACCTGCTCCGCGACCGTGCTTTTTTTTTTTTATTTTTTTTTTATTTATTTAGAAAACCAACAGCGTATATAGTAATTATTAACATTAATGTAACAAACTAAAAGTATGACCAATAACAGGTTTCCCTTATATTGCTTGATGGTAGGTATATTGATGTTGCAAGAAAATGAAACAAGAACAATCTAATAGACAAATTATAAGCAATTCAATGTAATGAAGGTGGTCATAAGCTTACAAATATCTTGAATGAATTTTTTTGGAGAGTCTTAGCTTTTAGCTAGACTAATATTTTAGTCTCAATGTTTTGTTTAAAATTATACTTGTTTTACAGAATTCGGAATAATATAGAAAAATAAGTTTTAGATAACACAAAATTTTTCAGCACTATCGGTTTTAAAGCCACCACAGGTAACAAGCAAAAATATGATATTTTTAGAACACGCACAACCTGTTTACCTTAAATAAAACCAGTTCGAGAAAATGATTTTTTTTAATTTGTGAATTTTGATAGACTAATGATAGGTCTCATGATGTCTCTATCACTTTAAGTCAAAGTGACTGTGACGCCACAAATCTTAACGACATCTTAAAATTGAGTGGCGTTTGAGTATTTGGCAATCACACTTATATTTTCTCTCACACCCTCCTTGACAGCACCACGCTACCACCGGTCATACTTAACATTGTGTCATGAAACTCAGAAATAGACTTCAGCATTGATCAATGCATATGCTAACCTTGAAAACAATGCTGAAATGATGCAATAGCTAATGCTGATGCTGATATTACTATTACTAACAACTCACAAGGTAGTAGGGCTGCTTTTCTAGTCAGTATCACATTCTTACATATTTTTTTTTGCCGCAAAGTAGTAGTGTATTAAATGCTGTGTACTGGTTTGAAGGGATCATCATTACAGCCCTTCACAAGTCCACTGCTGAATATAGGCTCCCACAAGGAATGCTACAAAGCGCAGTCCTGAGCCACCTGCATCCATCGACTTCCTGCATGTCTTACCAGGACGTCACTCCATCTAGTGGGGGGTCGCCCACTACGCCTATGGGTACGAGGCTGCCACTGAGAAACTTTTTTCCTCGAGAACCTTTCTTGAGGTTTGAAGGATAGGATACACAATTTAGTCCTTAGAGGTGACAATGCAACTGTAGACTTTTTAATATTTTCGTCAGTAGTTGACGTCGAAGGCCTTCCAGAGCGGGGTTCATCTTTCACACTCTCTACCACGCTTAAATTCTGCTATCCATTTTTGACGGATGAATATGACAGAGCACAATCGCTAATGTACTGACCATGTCATCATGGATGGCTTTTGATGATAGCCCTTCTTATGGAGGTACTTAATGACGGCACGCTGCTCGATTTGCTCCATTCGCGGAAATTATGTCCGATTACTTTGTTAATACATTTATAAAATCACAACTAATTATCGCACGTTTCGAACTTCACACAATGAACTAGTCTGAACTGAACTAAATAATGTGGATAGATTTGATTTTAGAATTGAATGGATCTGTGTGTAGGCCAAGTACTCAATCCACCCTCATTACGAAGCACAAATAGCTACTGATAACATTTTTATTATTTTTCAAAATTCGACCAAAGTTTGGTTAACCCTTAGTTTCTGATAACGACCGCGCGGCTTCCTTTGAAATCAAAGGCGAAGTCAACATGTGTGTGAAAGTGCAAATTGTTTGGATGGGGTCTGGATGTGATTTGATTATCCTCGTGCCTCTAGCATTGCACCATACTCGTATATCTCCTTTCTTATGGCATAAATAACTGAATATCGGGTCGTTTAATCTACTAACGAGCGCGTAAGGTTAACACGTTCATTGTCAATCAATCGCCGTCGCGTTTCCGCGCTGTTATTTAATGTGGCCTATAATATTTTGTAAGGAGTGTAGTTTTACGGGCCGTAGCGGGTAGGCAAATTAATTTGTTAGGGACCTCTGGGGTAAGTATTGAACTTTCAGAAAGGGGACGTGGCCATTTGAATCACATAAAGTATGTGATATACTTGAAAGTATATAATAGATAACCCCTACCAGAAAAGTCATATTTTTAGTTTTTCAATTAATTGATGACGCGTACCCTTTCTTCCCTGAGATAATAATACACCGTCTCCAATCTAATCTTAAGATTATGGCACAAGGTGTTTTAATTCGACATAAGTAGATCTTTGTATTTATTGTCTCTATATTATATAGAATATATATAATATTGACTAATTAGTTAATGATCGTTTGTCTGGCTTCGCACTCCAATGCAGGGTGCATTGGATTTCGAGGTGTGCACTAATCTAAAGTACTGGCCACTAGGAATATTTATACCACTTTCTTTTTCATTCCAACTCTGCAGGTATCTGTAGGATGTACTTTGTTAACACGATATATATGTTTGACTGTATCGTTGGTCTAGTGGTCGTAAACACGACTGCTGATCACGAGGTCCCGGTTCGAATCCGGATCGGGCCATATTCTATGCCAATGCAGGATGGCTGAGCCATGCAAACGATTATAGCTATTAAAGCGTGATCGCGGAGCAGGAAGAATTTCAAATTATTGCAATTCATACAAATGTGAACTTTAATGACTTGAGAATAAACTCTGTTTTCGAATCACAAATACTGTTCAAAAGGTCCTAAAACTATCTTAGTTGCAATAGAAATAAAACTTTTTATGATGGGAATTCAGTTCAAAAATGCAAAGCAATAAAAAAATACCTGCTCCGCGACCGTGCTTTTTTTTTTTTATTTTTTTTTTATTTATTTAGAAAACCAACAGCGTATATAGTAATTATTAACATTAATGTAACAAACTAAAAGTATGACCAATAACAGGTTTCCCTTATATTGCTTGATGGTAGGTATATTGATGTTGCAAGAAAATGAAACAAGAACAATCTAATAGACAAATTATAAGCAATTCAATGTAATGAAGGTGGTCATAAGCTTACAAATATCTTGAATGAATTTTTTTGGAGAGTCTTAGCTTTTAGCTAGACTAATATTTTAGTCTCAATGTTTTTGTTTAAAATTATACTTGTTTTACAGAATTCGGAATAATATAGAAAAATAAGTTTTAGATAACACAAAATTTTTCAGCAATATAGGTTTTTAAAGCCTCCACAGATAACAAGCAAAAAATATGATATTTTTAGAACACGCACAACCTGTTTACCTTAAATAAAACCAGTTCGAGAAAATGATTTTTTTTAATTTGTGAATTTTGATAGACTAATGATAGGTCTCATGATGTCTCTATCACTTTAAGTCAAAGTGACTGTGACGCCACAAGTCTTAACGACATCTTAAAATTGAGTGGCGTTTGAGTATTTGGCAATCACACTTATATTTTCTCTCACACCCTCCTTGACAGCACCACGCTACCACCGATCATACTTAACATTGTGACATGAAACTCAGAAATAGACTTCAGCATTGATCAATGCATATGCTAACCTTGAAAACAATGCTGAAATGATGCAATAGCTAATGCTGATGCTGATATTACTATTACTAACAACTCACAAGGTAGTAGGGCTGCTTTTCTAGTCAGTATCACATTCTTACATATTTTTTTTTGCCGCAAAGTAGTAGTGTATTAAATGCTGTGTACTGGTTTGAAGGGATCATCATTACAGCCCTTCACAAGTCCACTGCTGAACATAGGCCTCACACATGGAATGCCACAAAGCGCGGTCCTGAGCCATCTGCGCGGTCCTGCATCCATCGACTTCCTGCATGTCTTACCAGGACGTCACTCCATCTAGTGGGGGGTCGCCCACTACGCCTATGGGTACGAGGCTGCCACTCGAGAACCTTTTTTCCTCGAGAACCTTTTTTGAGGTTTGAAGGGATAGGATACACAATTTAGTCCTTAGAGGTGACAATGCAACTGCAGACTTTTTTAAGTCGGTTACAGAAGGTCATAGACTGGAGTTTTATCATGAAGTCGTTCGCTCGTTTTGTCAATATGCACCTGTTTAAGAAACTACTATATTAGGTACTTTCCTTTCTCATGAGCCTTATGCCTTAATTAAAAATATGTATTGAGCTATAAATAATATAAAACGCCTTATTAATTTAATTTAAGACGCCTGTAATGTCACTCGTTAAGATTTTACATAAAAATAGCCAGATAAATGAATCTACTTAACTCGTAAACTCTGAAGAAAATTGTTCATCTCCCGCAATTTGCTCAAATGGGTTCAATTTGCCGTTTCCACTCGGCATTTGTGAATTAATCACATTCTGTTTCACCGATCAAAACTCGAAATAATTTCGTGTAAAGTTAATGTCACTTTGCTAAATCTTATATGTTATCAAATTAAATTTTTCATCACATAAAGCAGTCATGCACAGAACCTTCGAATCTATTTATTATAAAAAGGGCTTACATGTGGTATAGGATCATCGTGCGGGATAGCTTTGTATTGTGGTAGCGGTATAATTTTTTTTACCCCATTTCGTTCCATGGGTGTTATAAGATTCGACTAAGGAATATGCCAGAAATATTTTTTGTATAACCATCTTTTTTTTCTCTGAAAGTGTATAACGTTGGCCCTGCGGCCTTTACAGCTTCATCGAAATAGGCTCGTAAGTAAGGACCTACGAGCTATTGAGTGCTACGGTTCCGAGGCAACCCGGTTGCTACTTTGTGTGTGGCTCCTCTAGTTAGGGGGGTGGGGGGTGGGGGGCTCGATGTGATTCAAGGGCCCTCAGAAGGAGGTACGAATCTCGGCTTGAGCCACTATTGCAATGTGGGATATAACCATCACGTTTACAACAGGCGTAATATGCCAAGACCGGCGACGGGCAGCAACGTCAAATAAGTACCTTCCAAGTGTAAGAATTAAGACTTTTATGCAGCTGTTTCTCGCTAGTATTCTGAGCCAACGTATTCTTGCTGCAATTATAATACGCTGCAGAGTGAATCTACCAAATATAGAAATATGTTTTCGAAGGAACGTCGAATATACCACAACAGTGAGTGAATAACAACAGTGAGGGACTAATCGAAACAAGAGCAAGGGTTCTAAGTAACTGATTCGAATTGCACTGAAAATGTTTGCAAAGTTCTGTCTCATTGAGGATTTCTTACAATCTGAACCAGAAGACTGTGTCTTTTCAATCGACAAAGAATTAATCAAGAGTTAGTTCAATTGATCTAGAGTCTAGACACATGGCAGGGTGTCAGTCAAGTTCGGAAAAGAAAAGGGCGACTTACCGGTTCTGTATATTTCACACGAACTATTTCAAACTACTCTCGTCTCCTACTAACGTGAAAACTATTAGACCTACATACTTGTTTCTTTGAATGTCTAATGAGACCCTATCGAATACAGAGAATACCAAATTTCATGAATAAACCTAAACTTATTATAGTTCTTGAGTTATAAACTTATAAAGTTCTGTAAAGTACGTTTTATTCACTCACTGACTCATCAAAAACCAGGACCACTTCTACGTTAGAAACTTGAAATTTGACATAAAGGTAAGATCATTTTAGGCGTATACAAAGGGAACGATCTAAAAACTACAAATTATTGATTTTCAAGTACTGTGGTTTAAACTAACTGCACCATAACTTTGTAAACATTAAAAATAGAAAACAATGATGCTTAAACGTAAGAGAAAATGTTGAGGTCGTGTATTTACTTAGATTAATAAAACAATAAAGTTTTTTTTACATAAAGATATTATCTCACGATCGTAGGATCTATTAGGAATGTTCGAGGAACTGCTATGGAGTTCGGCGTCCTTCAAATCTTAACTCTTTTGCGTCGTTAGTACCGAACTTGGCCTCCTTTCACATTTGTGTTTTTGGTGAGATGTTATTTAGGTGCAACATGATAAGAAATATCATAATAAATTATTTTTAATATTCAGTCTATTATACACTTGTATATTATAACTAAAGCCTACACTTAGTGTTATTGTTATATTTTACCCAAATTCGACAATACAAAAACGACATTTTGGTTCTGGGTTCGTTACTAGGCGAAGCGATTATGGCCAATATGAAGTGAGTTTTATCCAACATTGGACTGTTTGTTTGTGATTTTGAAACCACCAACATAATAGCATTACTTTTGCCAACGTGTTAAAAACTGTAAATGCTTAACCAGACTTCCTATTTGTACTCCAATCGAAATACAAAGCGAATAACCCGATAGACACGAGATACGTTGACAGTGCGATAAGAATGCTAACTATGTCACACCGACCATAATGATATCAATAACGCAAATACTGCAGTATGTCTGTCAATGTGTGACACCAAGGCTGCATCTGATTTGGACGCGTAAATGCGTAACATTGGCACGAAACGGGAAGTATGTTAAGAAAAATCATCCATTCATCCAGCCTATCAAAAGTCCACTGCTGAACATAGGCCTCCTACATTAGATTACCTCATAAGGGGGATATTTTCCGTAGTTGCCACGCTTGGCAAGCGGGTTGGCAAACGCTGTTTTTTTATTCGTTTTGAGTTGTTATCAGGAAACAGGAACATGCTGTTGTCGTCTCCTATATGATTTGCTTAAGAAAATGTGCTTATTTAATTGTCACGTACAGTATATTGACGAAGATATTCTTTTTACCGATTTCAAGCATGAATAATAACTTTGAATAAAACACAAGCCATAATCCATCATCCATCCATAATTCATCTCCATCAGTCCGTAAGTCTTCTGCTGGACATGAACCTCACCCGTTGAAGGGGAGATTTGTCATAATCGCTACGCTTGGCAGGTGGATTGGCGATTGAAGTGCGAGACACTTTAGATGTTGCATTCCGCCGTCGGCCTGAGTATTTTACGTATGGCTAAAACAAGATAGTTATACCGCCATATATACTCGTATCTATCTGAACCCATGAGGTCTTACTGACATTCCTAACCGTCGCCTCTTACGACACCTACGTGACGAAATGGTACGATGGATTCTCTTGCGTCGCCAGAACATGGCAAGAAGCACTTATTACTCTCTCTAGAAATGAGAATGGCACATTATACAAATTATATTCCTAGACATAAAGAGTTTTCTGAAACCGACTTCAAATTACATATTTCACTTTAATATCTTTGTTAATAGTTGAGGTATGTCCCTCATTTTAATTTTTAGATTCGTATTTTAGTTATTTTGCGTACAGTGATATGAGAAATTCTTTTTCCTTTTCCATTATTAAGTAAGTAAATAAAACCAACATATTTCAAGTAATAGTCTAGCTGTTGTGTTAAAATGAAATCATTCTAGTCATAAATATAACTACGTCAATATACTCATGCGTAAGTGTCCTAACAGAACAAAGTCACCTCAGTTATTTAACTGTAAATCATATGGTGACAATGTATGGATAGGATAGGATCATTTTAAACGTACGCTCTATGTTTACAAAGCAGTCGTAATTCAAAGGAATGATACGTTAGTGAATAGTGTAACCAAAAGCAGCCTTGGATTTGGGACGTTACGAATATGATTATTAATCTTTGTGCATTAATGGTTAAATAAATGATGAAAATAAAATTTACGCTCAATAGTCATCTACTAATGATATAAAATACCAACGAATAGATATTTATTTTATTAAAGAGAATGTTTGTTTTAATGATTTCATTTTATTCCTTAGCATTAATTATGTATCTACTTCCTGCAATGTTTCGTTATTTGTTAAAAAATAAAGCTGAAAACAATAAAAAGAAGTCTGTAAAATTTTTGAAAACATGTTTTTTTCAAATTTTTGTCCGATTTAAATTATTCGCAAGCATTTAGATCCTACTAGGTGTTAACTATTGTGCCCTTCGGTTCGACGCTCACGCGTACTAACGGTACCATTAAAAAAAGACAATACGTTTAGTAGTAGGTACACATACGCTAACAGACAATAGCAGCCTCATTTCAGGGTAGGGCACAGATGCCTGCACAATTTTTGAGTCTAAAGGATTTGTTAGGCCCTTCATGCTGTTCAAATTAAAATTAGCGGATTAAATGTCAGATAAATTTCACAGAATGGTCCTGCAAAGCAGAAAATTCAGCAGCTGGAATGAATCCGAACAATTCCTCTGGGCACTCCCCGTGGTAAACTTACTTTCAGTGTTTCGTTTATTAATTATTTACAGCCTAAAAAAGTCCACTTCTAATGTCATTATTTGCAGCCTATAAAATGTCTCCTGGACTGCTTTATGGGGGTTTTGCTGTAGTCGTACGCTTGGCGGGCGAGTTGGCAACCACAATTTATTACTTTGAGTTGTTACCAGGACGACGCCGTTGCCCGCCTTCTGTTTCATTTTCCTTTCTCGCCTCTTACGACATCCACGGAATGATTTAGGGTTCTTAGTGGATTATCTTACGCTCATACTTTCAGGGTTACTATTAAAAAATTAAAATCGTAATTTCAAGAATGATAGATGAATATAACTTCAACAAGAATATCTCATAAGAATTAATTATTGAGAGGGTGACGGATATTAGGTTACAGAAGTCGAGCTATGTTCTGTTGTTTTGATATTTTTTAAATATTTATAGTGTATTGGTTATTGGTTGTGTGTGGAGATTATCTCTTACATTTTCTAAATTTTAATAAAAAAACTTCAAAAGGAGCTATTTTCTACGTATCTATATTACGTATACGTATTTTATACGGATCGTAGTGCTAATTAAGTGGTTTATGGAACTTTAAAATTATCTCAAAAACCTATCATGAAACGATTTGACCACTCGATATACTTAGAAGCCGATTTTTGGTAGGTACTTATTCCTTATATTATTTTCACATAAAAAATTACATAAAAAATATATAATATTCGTACTTCGTAGTGGGTAACCTGTTTCGGGGCTTTGGAAATTCGATTCAAAGTCGGATTTGGCATTCGACAAATGGGAACTAGCCGTAAAAGTTATAAATAAAATTAATAGTCAGTCAAATTATCTGTTTTACATTGCCGTTATCGCTATGAATAAAAAAAGTGATTGCCCATGTTTAGACATTATCGTATAATGTTGTGACCACATGGTTTTTTTTATAAGATAGGGTGATAAACGAGCACACAGTCCACCTGATGGTAAATGGTTGCTGTGACCCATAGACATCTACATCTATCTTCAATAAAGAATCAAAATGCAGATGCGTTGTTACCCGTGAGGACTAAGATGAAATGCCTCTTTTCCAGTAAAATGGGTCTCCCGTTCTCTACACTCACCATATGAAACACAGCAGTGTTAAGCTGCTATTTTACGCTGGTATTCTGTGAGAGCGTGTTCCTTCCCCGGTCGAGCCGACCCATTCGTGCTACAACTATACTAGTAATATAGCTGCAGCATGGCTCTACCACGTAAAAATATAGCTGCAGCATGGCTCTAGCATGTAAAATATAGCTGCAGCATGGCTCTACCACGTAAAATATAGCTGCAGCATGGCTCTACCACGTAAAAAATCAGTTTATCAGCCATAATGTAATTTTTTTGATTCGGCTTTATTATTGACAGCCAATATATTTGCAAGATAATGGTAATATATTGACACTCATTTATTTATTACAGAGTTTGAGTTATGCCTCGGACTCTGATCGTATATTTTTAGCTTTCGGGATAAACTTGGAAATAAATTCGTTGGAATGATGATTGTCATTTCGTATTGAAAAAATTACGCAAATGGATAAGTTAGGCAATAATTTAGCATGTCCAGTGTGGGGTACGCCATAATCTTGATATTCTATAGAACAACAAAAAAAAAACGATTTAAATATGAATTATATTAAGATAACAGATGAAAGATATAATATTGAGGACAGAAACTTATATGAGGCAGTTTTCACAAATCGCCATAGCTAGGTATAGCGCGCGCCATTTAAAACCAGTATTTTAACCAAGTTGATTTGCCGTGATTGCTGCACTATTTCGTAAAAACAAATGTAAAGATAGTTAACATTTTTAATTTCGAAATTCTACATGATAAAATAAATTAACAATTGACTTTGTCACTATTTATTGTCTAATATTTGCTCGATATTAAGTGTGCTATTTTTATTGATGTTAGTTTCAACCAGTTTCAACTACTTGATTTTTTATATAAATACAAATGTAATTTGCAAGTACGGTGCCTTAATAACTTATTTATTTAGCCACCTGCACAGTGGTGGACCGCCAAGCATACAATATATCCTCCTCCTATTGTCCTCCCAACCGAGAGAGACAGAGAAAGAGAGAGAGAGAGAGAGAATTTAATTGCACAGGGCAGTATTATAGTGCACGAGAGTGTGCGCAAGCACAGGTGCACACTGCACTCTATTCTTTCACTTTCATAGTCTAATAGGTCGGCAATGCGCCTCGACCGATGAGAGATCAGGTGCAGGACCAACGGTTTTACGTGCTTTCCGAGACACAAGATTGAAATACCGATAACGATATTGAGAATAATCAGGGATTCGAATCTGGGACCACACGAACATAATTTGCGTTTACGACCACTAAGTAGACGAAGTCGAAGACGAAGTCAACGAAGCAGATTTTTGTTTCCGCGTCTTCTCTCTCTCCGGTCGTGTTTGATTTGCTGTACCATCGGACTATGAGAGTAAGGGAATAGAGACTGCACCTGTGCTTACGCACTCACTCGTGCGTAAGCAAGCACTTATCGTCTTGTCCTACACATATTTCCCGATAAGACTGACCGCCATGACAGAAATTCGGTCTGGAGGACATTATTATTATAATGTATTGTAAGTGACCTTAAAATCCAGGAAGTTATTCCTATCCTATCTTATGATGGGACAGGGATAATGAAATAATAGTAAAGTAACACCGGTTCAAATTTCATTAAATATTTTATAAGAATTAATGCTACATGATCCTCTTCAGATACGATCGATCCTACAATATGACAACCGGCGCGAAGTGCTTCTGAATCGAAGCGACGCGACGTCTCACCAAGTAGATAATGACAACCGGATAGGTATATTACTCGCGGATAAAACCGTCCGATGCCCGTATTGTCCATTGTGTTCGCATTCAGCATCACAAGCAAGGAATTAGGAGTAATACCTAACACTTCCCTTGACATGATTCTCAAATGACTATTGATCAATCGCAGTCCATCATTTGCTAGTTGCTCCGCGGACATGTCAAGAGGCCTAGGAAGGTGTATTTTTAATACTTGATGGTTCACGTTGATTCTGTCGAGATTAGCTAAATTATACAAATTATATACCTAAAGTTTAATTGCGATCAAATGTTATCCACACGTAAAAGTTTTTTTTAAATGTTGCGCTTTTTGCAGTTTTCCCTGCATTAAATTTTATCAAGTTTTTTAAGTTTTATAAGTTTATTCACTCAATTTAATCCGGTCAATTTTATTCCCGATCGTAAATTTTTGCAATTACACATAGAAACTTTATTTCCGCAATTTTCATTTTTCTTCATATTATATTCATTATTTAAAATTAGTAGCTTAGTACTCAAACCTGCCTTTTTAATCTGTGGCGCTAGGTCCAAATGCTATTCGTAGAAAGTCTTTCTACAAAAACGCATTATGTTGGTTTCTGGAATTATCGTTCGCTCTACCAAGTTTTTCGCCAACACGCATTGAGGCCGCGCTTCGGACATCTATCTATATTCTGTGATGTTGGCGCTGTTAGCCTATACGGCTCTTACAACTTCATCTGTCTCTATTTAAAAAGTAAAAGGCAATGATGATGAGAATGAGGATGATGATGGTTTATGATTTGGTATTGTTACCAATCATCATGTTCCTCTGTTAAGGGTTTTGAGTTATCTAACCGCTGTCCGAGTGGGGTGTTCGGACCCTCGCCTCTGACTGCTTAGCTCGTGTCGGTCGATGTCCTGGGCGGTGAGAACTGCCCAGGTACGCGGGTGTACCGTGTGTACGCGGTGTGTGCTGGAACGCGTCGTGCCCGCTTACGGGTGCGACGCGCCCTATCCGTTATCCTACTTGTGCTTGTCACATTTGGTGTGGGTGTAGTGTCAATGTTTAATGTACCTGCGACGTTTGTGTCGACGGGATCGAGCGAGCACGGCGGACATTTCCTTTCCCTAAAACCCTCTCGAAAATGAGAGGAGGCCTGTGCCCAGCAGTGGGACGTATATATAGGCTGTAGCTACCAAGTTTGGAGGTTATTGCTGTAATCGCCAGGCATGGCGGATTGGTAATCGTCGTACCATATACCAGATCTCCCACCGTATACGTTGATCTAATATAGTCCACCCAATGTGTAGAAGCACACTGCAGATAAATTATGGTTGCAGCACAAATGGGTCGGCTCGACCGGGGAAGCACCACGCTCTCACATAATACCAGAGTAAAATAGCAGCTTCATGCTGCTTTGTTTCGTATGGTGAGTACAGAGAATCGAAGAAGGTTTTTAATGGTAAAAAGGCATTATATCTTAGTCCTCAGAAGGGACAACACATTTATACTTTGATTTTTAATCGAGGATAGATGTAGGTGTCTGTGAGCCACAGCATTCATTTACCATCAGGTAGACTGAGTGCTCGATTTTACCCTTATTCTATAATATAAAAAATATGGTCCAGATCATTGATATAAATATTTAGGCAGTTTCGAATGCAAAGTCTACTAACATTTCTCGACTTTAGCGCGAAAAAAAACGAAATTATGTGTGGTAGTTCTTTTACGCTGTCACTACACAGTACAAAACACGTTAATTTGCAATCCCTTTCAAGATAGCTTTTCTTTAATGATACATAAATCAAGTTTTCTAGAAAGCTGCCCGTTTGCTGAAATCTTTTCCGGTTTTGTATTTTAATACTAATGTAAGAAACGTGTGACTGCTATAAATTACCTATTTACGTTATTAATAATTAGTAATTTTGAGCGATATTTAAATTTAGTACATAAATTATCGAAGGTGTACGTACAACATCATTTACATTTAGGTACTTATGCATAACTGGGCCACCAAGATCTGCACGACGTTAGAATTTTTTTCCAGGAATAGATGATATATATTTTAGATAAATTTGGAACATAAAACTTTATCTAAATTCACAATTTCACCCAAATATGTTAGATCCGCTTCGGAGAAACTAGTTACATTATAATATTAAACTTAAATTAAAGATATCACCTCATATCATTTGAAGATATTATTTAGATACTAAGGTTTAATCGCGTGAAAACTGAATAACAAAAGCTATACTTACTCAGAACAGAGAAGTCCGTAATAACATCCATTTTCATAAAATCACTAATGTTTTTGTTTTCACTTTAAATGGGTGTTTCAATCTGTCACCCATTTCTTTTGAACTATTTTAGTTCACTAATCCGGTGAAACGCGTCACCTTTGTACTGATACATAATTAATCACATCACTTTGAATGCCGCAAAATTATTATCACCACTTGCACATTTTTTCCTTGTTTGTATTTCAATTCAATGCGATACAATCGCAGTCGCACAAGTATCACACTGGATTCATTCAACCCGTCGAATCAGTGCAGTCTCAAATGTCAATTACCAACTTTTTGTACGGAAACTCGTTTAAAGATATGGTAACAATGTCGCATAAACTAAATAACTTTTAAATCCTATTTCACTTAATATTTTTTGTAATCAAACTACACCGTGCTATGAAAGATTCCGAAAACTCCCACGACATAAAAACAGAGGCGAAACGTCACCCCAACTAAACAGGTTTTTGTTTTTTCTTTTCTCATGAAACTGGTCTTACCACGTGATCAATTTATTTCACGTAGTTCGACTTGGTGTCGCTAGATGACCCTGTAATCAAATAGAAACTGAAGGAATGAAATTAAATTTTAGATTAACCACATTATTTTTTAATATCAAACTAACCGTGAAAGTTTTATTGGCATTTAAAATTCCTTTGAAATAGAATTATTTTTTTATGTTGATTAAAATTTATGATAGCAATTCGCTAGAACTTTTATCGTTAATTCTATGAGTTATTAAAAAAACAAAAAGTAACACAATAGGATGGTAAAATGGAACGATGATCAAAGGTTCATTTCCAGAAAAATGTTACAGGAATATGAATTATAAAAATATTTAAAGAATTAGATAATATTTAGACTACCTACTACTCAGAGGGGCACAACTCCGCTCTGTACACATTCTACACGAGGTAAACGGAGCAAAAACACTACGGCGCCACCACCTCGAGGCGGCTAAGCCGGCCTTGCTCTTTCTCACCAGTTCTCTCTGGCTGATTTATTTATCTTACCCAGATTACAAACTGGAGCACTCGTTTCTACTTCGGGCCGGAGTTTGTGTGTACGGCAGAGAAGATATCTATTCTCGACGCCTCGGTAGTCTTGAAGGCAGGGACCTGTCCATCCTCGGGGAGTGCTCAGAGGAATTGTTAGGATTAATACCAGCTCCTGAATCATCTTATACTGCGACAGAACTCGAAATTCCATCCTCATAATTTCAATGGCATGCCGTCCACTAATGCAATTTACGCAGGATTTTCTGCCTCGCACGACCATACTGTGGAATTTACTGTCGCCAGGGGTTTTTCCTGACAGATACGACTTAGGGACCTTCAACTTCTTTCTAAAAGGCCGGCAAATCACCTGCAATTGGTGCCATGGTGTTGCGGATGTTATTGGGCGACGGTGATTACTTACCATTAGGTGAGACACACTTAATTTTTTTTTCGTTTAAAACTTTCCCGCGCGCCTTTTGTCACCTTGCACCCCTAGGCACGTGCCTAGTTTGCCTTAAGGATAATCCGCCACTGCTACTGCTAAATAAGGATACCATTAACCATTTTCTTACAATTTTCAGTTGATTGGCCAATCTTTTTATGAAGAAGGCGTATGGATTTTTTGCTATAGATATATAAACTCATGAGCTACTATTAATTAAAGAAACTTAATAATTTAAGCAACACTTATTGGCATTAATATAATTAATCAAAACATTTTTATGGTTGATATCGCTTGAACCTAAAGTTCCAATTTGGGTAAAAATTAGAAGTTTTATACGCCTTACTAAAATAATTGCTCTCTCATAGCAAATGTTAACTAAAATTATCTTTAACTGCAACAAAATGTTTTATAAAATCGATACAGTAATATTTTTTAAGAATCTTCTGACAAATAATAGTTTGAATTGTTCATTTTAGCATAAATGTAGTCTAACAATTGTAGGATTTAGATACTATCAAATTTGAACTTTAATTTCATATTTTAACTACACGTTTTGACGTGGTAGAGTCACGCTGCAGCTATATGATTGCAGCGTGAATGGGTCGGCTCAACCGGGGAAGCACTATGCTCTCACAGAATAACATCATAAATGTTGCTTTGCTACGTTTTGTGAGTGTAGAGAACCTGAAATTCTTTTTAGTACGAATATCTAACACGGTATTCTACCTTAGTCGTCAGGTGTGACAACGCATCTGCATTTTGATTCGTAATTTAAAATCAATGTAGATGTCTATGGTCCACATCATCTATTTACTATCCGGTGGATTGTGTACTCGTTTGTAGCCCATATTCTATTAAAATATAATATTAAAAAAAATATTTTCAACACAGACCGGTCTTCTCAAGCAAGTGAATACGACTTCAAATATAATATAATATGTGAACAACTTTTTTAAACTTTTGCTATTTTATCGTGAGGAAATCCTCATGGATACCTTCCGCTGCGGGGGCAATGAAAAGGTTATGCCGGACTCCTACCGGTTAAAACACCACGGTGGTCACCATCAGCGTATATGACAGGTCCTGGGATCTCCGTTCGAAACGCAACCGGGGCCTAGCTTTGCTTTATCAAAGCCCATTCCGGGGGCAGTCCTTACTGCCCCAAATACCCACGCAGACGCAGTGCTATCACGGTGTCTCTTGACCTCTTCTGAGTCACCGTTCGTTAACCCCACCCCAAGCCCGTTTCTGTTAGGGGAACACCATCGTCAAGGGGAGGGCCGTAACAAACACATTGGTGACGTCGTCTCCGAGCGGAATCTGTCCTCTCCCGACACCGCTCAGCACGCTCCTTCTGGGCCACAAAGAACGGTTACGGCCCTCCACGCCGAGTCCCTGCACAGCATCGTCGACACAACTGCTGTCAAGGAGAGATTCTGACCGATAAAACTCACCAGTCTGCTCCCATTTCCACGCTGGACATGTTGCCAGCGTATGGGATGCGGAGGATTTAAAGCTGTTGCTAGTGATCAAAATATAAGATGAAATAAAATATGCATATTTAATAAGGAAGTTAAAGATTAGGCTTGTTACCAAAAATTAAAATCAAATCAAATTCAACTACAGTACTTTCAATTACATTAAGATTTTATACATATGTAAATTGCACAAGGGTTAAAATCCAGACCGGGAACTTTTATTATTTGTACCTTATACAATACTAGTTCCGTGCGGAATTCGAACCCGGGGCCCTTAGTGTATTGCATCTTCATTTTAAGCCTAATTCCTATTCTACCTCACAGCTTCAGAAGTTGGTGCTAAGAAACAGTGTATAGAAGAATTAAGTCATTCATGGATTTTTTTTTGTTTTTTGAATTTTCTTTATTAAAAAATTATAACTCTTTTGAGTGAACTCAGGAATATCAAAAGCTCTAAGTAGCAGCTAGCATGTCGTCATAATAGGGATGAAATTTTTCTTCAAATTTATATCGGATTACCCCTGAAGTACCTCTAATCCATTTCAAAAAAAGAATCATTAGAATTCGTTTACAGTTAAAGAACTAGTCCAGGAGGAATCGGTGCATGAGTACCGAAAACTATTCCATCTCAATTTTTTTATGTGATTCTGTTTAAATAGTCCTACTCGTTGCCATATTGTTTAAACCGATTTTTTTTTCAATGGCAAGGAATGGTTATTTTCAAACGGGAGAAATATTTTTTGATGAAATATGAATAAAAAAGGTCCTGTGACTTTTTACGATGAAGTTAATATTTTCGGAGTTTGAATTTTTAAATGTTTGAAAAATCCGAAATTCAGTTTTTGGCTCAACTAAAATCATATATGAAGAAAAGAAATAAAATATGAAAGATATTTTTTTTATATTTTCATAATATACGTATAATAAACCTTTATTATACGTATTTTATTAATTTGAATTTTTACGATTAAGTTCATATTTTTGGAGTTATGAATTTTTAAAGTTTGAAAAATTCCGAATTCGGATACTTTTGACTCATTAAAAATATATAAAGAAAAAGAATAAAATATAAAAGATATTTTTTTTTTGTATTCTTTAGACAATAGTTAATAATATCCTTAAGAATAAAAAATATTTTTTATACATTTCTTTATATATTTTAATGAGTAGAAATAGAATTTGGGATTTTTCAAAAAATTCATAACTCCGAAAATATTAACTTTATTTGACTGGACAAAACATATCGCGTAACTTACATTCAGAAAAATAATATATCTACAGTCGAGTTAAGAGCAACCAGCTTCCTTTTTAAAAGTCGACTAAAAAATAAAAAGATTACGAGTACAATATCAATATTAATAGGCTAAAAAAATCACAAATCAGATCATAGCCCTACTAAGGGGTGGGCCATTTAAGATTTGGAATTTGAATCGGCTATAAAAAAAATGAATATTTTATTAAAGTCATGAGTTTATTAGAAAGATTGAACCTTTCCATTTAGGAATGGAAGGCAACATCATTCAAACGACAGCCTCGGCTAGCCTTACAATACCCTATTCGAACAGTCCAATTTTTCAGTACATTTTCGATTGTTTGGGCTTCTATTTCGTCAATGGCAACTTCGATTTCATGTTTCAAGTCATCAATCGTCATTGGATGGTTAGCGTAACACTTGTCCTTAACGGCTCCCTACAAAAAAAGTCCAACGGAGTCAAATCTCAGCTTCGAGGTGGCTAATTGACATCAGCATTTCGGCTGATTATGCGATATTCGAAAACAGTGCGCAAAAGATCGAACGTTACGCCATCCTGTTGAAACCAAATGTTGTCTATGTTATCTTCTTCAATTTTGGGAAACAAAAAATCGCTTAGCATGGCGCGGTAGCGATAGCCACTGTTCATTCCTTGCTCATTTTCGAAGAAAAATGACCCAATAATGCCGCCAGACCAAAATTCGCACCATAGAGTTACTCGTTGTGGATGCATTGCTTTCTCCACGATGACTTGTGGATTTTCTGAGCCCCAGATACGACATTTTGCTCATTGACGTATCCTCCGAGGTGGAAATGAGCTTCATCTGAAAAGATGATTTTTCGGTAAATATGCTCATCTTCGATCCAGCAGTATTCGGCCCATTGACCAAACGGAAAACGCATCGGATGGTCATGCGGCTTCAGCTCTTGCACTATTTGAACTTTGTATACATTTATACCGAGATCTATATGCAAAATTCTTCTCAAAAAAGTGCGTGAAATGTTCAATTCTTGAGAGCGATGACGAGTTGATGTTGATGGTTGTTCACGCACACTCTGAGCAACAGCAGCGATGTATTCGGTTGAGCGTACTGGACGAGTACGTACACAGGTTGTTTTATCCAACAACGATCCAGTTTCATGAACTCGCTTCACAAATTGATCCACAAAATGCGTTTTAGGCACATCCATTTTGTCAAAATTTTTTTCGTAAATTTTTTACAGTTTGAGTAGAAGACTCACCACTTTGGAAATAAGTTTTTAATATTTCCCAATTTTATTCAAACGAAAAGCGACCCATTTCATAAATATCAAACTTAAAACCACAGAATACAATTACTCCTCTACATTACTAACTAACTTTCTGTCACATCGGAAATGTCATCAAACTTTCAAGCCATTCCAACCTTAAAATAACCTATAGTTCCAATTCCAAACGTTAGATGACCCACCCTATCTTTATAATAACACCAAATAGTATTTTTTAACAAAAATATTGGCACTAGCTGAGATTCAAACCCAAGATTCGCGGTTTGATACCTAATTTTTTTACTACTAACTAACGACTACTTAATTTATTGTTTGCCACATTGTTTAATATCCACTACCCCATATCATACCGTGGGTGTCGTAAAAAGCGACACAGGGAAACAAGTCAGGAGATGGGTAGCAGCGTCTTCCTAATAACGAATGAAACCCACCCAACCCACTTATATATATCGCCCTATGATGCAATCTATGGGGGAGGCCTATGTTCAGCGGTAGACTTTAATAGGCTGTAACGGTAACATTGTTTAAGTGCAGTTTTCTATTTGTGCTCCGATCTATATTCCGTGTTAGACTTGCAAGTCGTGTTTCATCGCCACTGTGGTATCGGTATCCTATAGAATATAGATCATTATTTCCCAAACTTTTTTTATCGTGGACCTATTTCAAAGTTTTACTATTTTCGGTAGACCTGCTGCTACATTTCTACTGTATTCCCAAAACTCCTAAAAAAATATCACCCTAAATTGGGGGTGTCAAGAAGAAAAAAAAGTAGCACATTTTCTTGTGTCCTATTTATTAAAATAATACTTGTGGTTATACAAAATTACAAACATTTATTATTACAAACAATCAACAATTGACAAAAAATTAACAATGAACTCTGAAATGTAAATCAGCAATAAAAATAGTCATACTTTTAATGAGACGGATGTACTTGACGAATTGACAGTAAATTATCAATATTTGGCTTCAGTTTTGTAAGATGTAATCTCAAATCTCCCCGTTCTGTGATATTCAATTTGCTCCTTTTTTTGTTAACAGGTTGGTAACGGCACTAAAACTTCTTTCGACAAGATATGACGAGGGAAACGCTATCAAAAATTTTCTTGCAATTTCCCACAGCCCGGGGATGTCTGCCTGCAGCCAAAATGTTTGATAGCCTTTTTTAAATTTCGCCTTCAGTTCCTCGTTGGTGCTGAGCTCAAGTAGCTCCTCTTGTAATACCACATTCGCGTTTTCCGGTTCATTAAATGGGGTTATGATCCATGGTGGTATTTCCATCGTCAGAATATCTTCAAATCTATTTTTGAAGTCATCATGCAGGGTATTTAAATGTTGAGCGTATGTCTGAATATCCTCATCAAGACATTCTATCTGTGGCAAGTGCGAAAACTGGGTGAATTCGCGCCGACTAATATTTTGCTTCATTAATTTCAATTTACCAAGAAAGCCGAAATTACACCCTTTGTTTCTATTAAATTAAGGCTGTCCCCTTGTAACTGCAAGTTAACGTCATTGAATTTTTTGAACAAATCTGTTAAGTACGCAATGTCCGCTTTATATTTATTCAGATTTTCTTTTAAATCTGGTGCTTTAGTTTCCAGAAACTCTACCACTGATTCAAAAAGGGAGTAAAATCTCGATAAGCATGCACCTTTCGACAATCAGCGTACTTCAGTATGTAAGAGCAGTCGTTGGAAATCTTCATCATTTTCATCGCACAATAGTGCAAATAAACGGGTATTCAAAGCATTGCTTCTTATTTTATTAACTGCGTTAATCACAAATTGAAGCGATTGGTGCAACCTATCACTCAAATTTTTCGCTACAAGGTGTTGTCGGTGGATGATACAGTGAATTGCAATTAGTCCTGGTATTATTCTTTTAAGATGGCTTATAAACCCACGATATCGCCCGAACATGGCAGGAGCTCCATCTGCTGCCACCGAAATAATATTTGTAAATGGAATAGATTTTTCTGTAAAAAAAATCACTCAGGACACTAAATATCGATATGCCTTTAGTGTCCGACTTCAAAATTTTTGCGAATAGCAGCTCTTTATGGATTTCTTCGTCCAGAACAAATCGAACATATACCAATAATAAAGCTTCATTACCAGGCAAAGTAGACTCGTCCAATTGAATAGAAAAATGAGTGGTTTGCAGATAATTGAGGCTATACTATAATATTATGTACAATAATTCTGTATTGTGGTGAGAAAATAAATTATTATTATTATTATTATTAATTACACAAGAAGCTTTCTATATCAGAGCTCATCTCATCAATGCGTCTTTGTCCAGTGTTGTTACTTAAAGAAATTCTTTTGAGTACGTCAAATGGAGGTTTGTGCAGAACAGTTTTTAAAACCTCTTCAATAGCGGGTAAAATTGACTCTTCACGGATGGTATGCGGTTTTCCAGATTTCGCTATAAGCAATGAAATATTGTAAGTACCCACAAGCCATCATCGTTACTTTGAGACGTTGAAACAAATATTTACGGTAGGTCTTTTTTCATATTTTTCCTTCAATGTTTGAAAGTATTTCAGATCTTTACCTATTTTTTCAGGATGACACCTTCTTAGATGGTCTTAGAGCTTCGATGGTTTCTTAGAGTCATTGCTCAGAACTTTGTTGCATAAAAGACACATAGGCAATCGTTTGTCTGCCGTTGATGGAAGAAAACCAAATTTCAAATAATCAACACTGTACTGTCGACATTTCTTCTTAGATTCAGCCATTTTCCGTATCAGTTGTGACCTGTAAAAAATGTTTGTTTTTGAGGCGATTTTACCAGAATAGGGCTATTATAACACAACAGAATAGAATTATTGCAATAAAAAAAAAATGCCTGCGGAAACACCGCTCTTTTAATGAATCGCCGTCGTCGCGTAAATAAATATTTTTAAACAAAAAAATACCTAGGTACCTAAAGTTTAATCTTCCCTGGCTTTTTGTTCTTTTATAGAAGTTTTGAATAATCTCTAGTATTTAATTTTTACTACATAACTACCTACTACACTCAAATAGTAAAACTAATATAATATGATTGATAAATTACAATATACAATAAAAATATGTATAACGAATAGGTAGATACTTACTTTTTCCGGCACTGCAACTTGTGAACCCCTGTTTTCTTTTCACGTCTACGTGGACCCCCGTGTGGTCTCCTATGGACCCGTGGGGTCCACCTGGACCACTTTAGGAACCTACACTATAGATTAATCAAAAAGCTTGCTTACTGTTCCTATGGGTGACAATGATATACGGATATTAGTATCGTCCAATGAAATAACGCTCTACAAAAATAATGTTAGTTGTAAGTAGCCATCATTTTTATTTAGCGGGCTTAACCTGTAATTTATTGAACTTTATAAATCTATTTTAAGGAATTTAATGACCAAGACTGTTAGTATCTGTATGGAAATGAAAAAAGTACATTTATTGATAGTAAACCATTTTAATGATCTAGGAGCTTAAGCATTATACAGGTTGTCCCAAAAAGTAGTGTCAAGCGGAAGTCCAGAGATAGAGCACCCCTTGGGGTACCCGAATCACCCTCATGTATGTTCCGCAATTTTTCATAGTTTTCGAGTTATGATTTTATTTCTGAATTTTTGACATTTTTCGACCTGAAGAACTTAAAAAATTCAAAAAAAAGAATGTAGAAGATGTTCTCACACTAACTGATGAATTTCTTGTCACTTCTTCGAGCACTGATTTGACAGTACCTGGGTCATGCATTTGAGATGGACACCCGAGTCTCATGCCTGGTAGGCGTTATTCTATGTAAGAGTTATGGACCCTAAAATCATACGATGGTTAGGCCAAGTTTCGGGCTAAGGTGCACCTCCATTTTGTACGTGCTCTCTGTACAATCTGGCTGCTTCAGAAGCGTTTCCTCTTGCATAGCCATATAAGTAAAATGGCTATTCCTGTTGTAGTCTTGTCTAGTTAACATTCCTGCAGTCATTGTTAACTTCTAAATGTTTAAATCATAGCTTTTCTACAGTCATTTTTGGTTAGTTAAGAAACGTCATGAACAATGAACAAATGAAGCTTCGGTTGCGCCCCTCTCGCCCACTAGAGTGAGAGAGATAGCAATATTCCGGTTTCTTATCCTCTCGGCCCATTGTTATTGCATGTAAAAGAGTTGCGCCCACGTTTACAACCCATAGTGCACAAGAACGAATCGCGCAAAATTAATTAAACTTAAATTAAACATAAAAAAAACCTCCAAATGCTAAATCTTAGCTTTCTTGCAGTAATTTTGGTGAGTTAACAAACTAACTAACCTTAGCAATGATAAAATGGCCAAAAAACTTTTGTATTCAGATGGCTAATTTTAAGAATTTTTCACCTCGCTGCCTATTTTAGCTAAATTAGCTCATTAAGGGTGCGTTTGCAAATCGGGCAAAATTATGCTGTTTTTCGGTACATTTTGTGACAAAACTAAACCAAATCAAACATAGCTAATAACTACCACGTCTAGAATGGTTCTTCATCTTCAAATGGTAGTAACTTTTTTGTTGAAAATAATCGTTTTTTATATTGTAAAAACGATCTTCCCTAGCCATTTTCTACAAAATTAACGATACTGGCTCATGTTTAGGTACATTTTTGTTCTATTATCAACATATATTAAGATTTCTAAAAATACCATAAGTAGGCAGACATATTCAATAAAAAATAGTGGTGTTTACTTTTTATCAAAATGTCACAAATAGTCGTAAAAAGAAATAAAAACTGATGCTTATTTTCTCACATATTTTCAAGTCCGGGGGTAAGTTCTCATCATAACTAACAAAACGAGCCCAAACTCGGCACACCTAGTTCTACTCATTCAGGAGTTCCAGCAGTAGTCACCGAAGTACACCATCAAGTCTCTCCATCAAGGTCCATTTTATGTGTCTATGCCCCACCCAGTGGAGGTCGCATTAAGGTCAGAAGATTAAAACAAATTATTAACAGTCTATCTGCGCCACTTTTACTTTCAGGTGACTTAAATATCATCATATTGCTTTTGGATGTCTCACAACTAAAACTAGAGGCACTGATATCTATAACATGTTGGACGAATGTGATCTTTGCATATTAAATAATGGATCTCCAACTACAGTAGGAAGCATTAATTTTAATCAATCTTCTATTGATGTTTCATATCTTAGTCCTTCTTTAGTTCCTTTATGTGATTGGCATGTACATGATGATCCTATGGGTAGTTATCACTATCCAATCATAGTCAACTTATATACTTGTGTTGAAAAATATGATATAGGAGAACCTTGTGAACATTTCAATTATAAAAAATCAGACTGGTCAAAGTTCCAGGCTGAAACAAAAAAAAAAAGGTTTGAAAACTTCACAATTGATACATCCAATTTGCTTGATACTTATGAAAACTTCTGCACCACACTTCTAGAAATAAGGAAAGACTGTATACCTATAATTTCCAAACCCAATGTGTTTGTTATGAGAAAACAGGCTTCTTGATGGGACGCAGACTGTTTGGAAGCTGTAAAGAAAAGTAAAAATGCTTTAAGATTTTAAAAATTAATGCAATTGAAAATTATATAGAATATAAAAAGATTGATGCCTTCAAAAAGAGATTAATTAGTGAAAAAAAGAAAACAAGTTGGAGACGAATTTGTGGTTCATTTAATAGATATACTCCAATAACTTATATCTGGAATTATATTAGGAGATTTAAGAGGGTACGTGTATATAAGCCATCAAAAAATGATGATTGGATTCCTTCTTTCTTAGATAAATATGCACGTAGATCCTTCCACATTGGCAAATATTCTGTGTGACATTGGCATTCCTGGCAAAGTATGTAAATGACTTTTTAATTTGCTATATGACCGAACTATGTATGTTAAATTTAATAACATAATACATGGACCTAGAAATGTATACAAAGGCACCTTACAGGGTGCTATTATACCTCCCTTGTTATATAATATATATACATATTTAATAAGTAAATATATTGGAAATATAATAGCGGTAAACAATTTAAATTTAGCATTAGAACAAATTCATGATTTTTATTCAAATAGGTTGAAATTAAACATTAGTTCTAGTAAAAGTGGAGCTCTCATTTTCTCCAAAAAAAAATTATTCATGTGATATTTTTGTAAAATATAATAACATACCATTGCATTGGTTACAGAAAAATTTTTTTAGGAATATTGCTTGATCAGAAGCTAACTTTCCAAGATCATGTAAATACTCTATGTAAAAAAATGCCTGTAGGGGTCTCAATGTGTTAAAAACATTAGCAGGTGTGCATTGGGGAGCTGACTCAAAGTTGTTATCAATGCTTTATAAAAGTATATAATACTTTTACCGTTTGTAATATATCGAAACAAAATTACTTTGTTTCGATATATTACAAATGGGAGAGTATCAGCTGTTGTTAAATTGAGTGGTAACTTGAAGGTAGCATGAGCAGTTCATCCACCCTCAATCAGTGTAGCTGCGATCCCAGAAGAAGCCACAGCCAAAGCATTTCCGCGAGTACTTCTAACTTTTACTAATAGCGAATTTATGAAGAATGTTTTGTCTCTTCGACCGGAAGCATCTAAAAAGAATATTCCACCCCCATTTGATTCAATTTTTGTGTTAATTTGATTGTAAACTGCTTTTTGTTCGTCATTCAGTGATCCTTCATTATTTTTAACTGTGTTTTCTAATGATGCTAAGTCGTAACTTGTCTCTTTAAGAAACTCTCTATTTTCAAATTGTTGTTCTTTGCTTGGCTGAGGTAACCCATACTCTTTTAGTAGCCGACCACCCAACTCTAATACGGCATCTTCTATTAACGAAAGGCATTTGTTAAATACCACATCTGTTATGTGCTCTACATCCACATCTCCCTGTCTTTTTAATTGCCTTTTAAAATCTTCAGATAGGTATTCTTTGAATTTCTCCCAAAGGCTTAAAGCGTCTGATACTTGGCAGAACACTAAAATAATCGTAAAAAGAGCCCGAATCATTTGCGGTGATTGGCAAAGTGCTGCCTCATCCATTGCTGCGAACAAATGCTGATCATCTTCAAGCAAGCCGAAAGCTTTGCACGCTGATTGGAACGTATATATATATATACATGACCATCTACAGTTTTTAACGCTTCAAACGAAATTGGGCCCCGGATCACATGAAGAAGCATGCGAAGGTGATAGCATTCTGTATTGTTCGGATGCACAGTTTAAACCCTGCCCAGAACGTGCTCTTTTTTGACCCCTGGCCAGTCTTCAACGTTTGCTCCTCTCTTTCTACTTTGGAACTTTCTTTTATCCTAAACGTAGTATGCAGGTACTTCTAGGTAGAGCAATGTTTTTGCAAAGTTATCCACTTTACACAAATCGAAAAAGGATAGGAGTGTGGTTATTGGAGGACTATTCACTCTTTCACTCAGATTTTGCTCATTAAAATAAACCCTTTGCCCATTTTCAAAATGAACAGCGCATCTAGTAAACGTCTCTTGTACTGCGCATAACCGTCTTCACCAGTTTGAGTTTCCCTGGGCTCTCACCTGGGGTACCGTTTACTGCACATGTTATCTTTCATACATGGTGACTTTCGATTTAAAGTTCCACATGGACCATGTATCATATTACATTTAACGATTTCGTGAAGCTCTGGGTCACGTTTGGGATCCGGTATTTCAGCACAAATTATATTGTCGATTTGATCCCGAGTAATACGTTTGTGAAGCCATAAAATAATATGAATATGTGGATGACCTCTCTTTTGCCATTCCGTTGAGTACATACTCGTATAGCATCGCACTTCACCAAATATTTTGCCCTTTGTCAATAAGTTCATGATGTTTTTCACCTTTAGTCGAAACACCCTCGAAATTATATCGTGTCTAACATGAGATTGTTGTCCTCGAAGCAATTGCTCTTTTATCTCGTCCCAGCGAGGATTGCATGTGAAAGTGATAAAAAGATCAGGCCGGCCGTAATACCTAACATAGGTCATAGCGTCCTGTGTTCATTAGTGCATATACCTAGGCCCCCCCGTAAAAGATGATGGAAGGACAACCATTTGTCCTAGTTGGTTGGCTTCTGCGTCTTGTCGTTCAATAGCATCTTTTAAATGGATGTAACTATCAGCACGTAATTTGGCTTGATTATTTTTGATATAATTTAATCTCTCTGTTTCTATTTTGGTGTATTCATCCACCAAATATTGACTAAAAAGGGCACGATAGTTGACTAAATAGTTATCTTCTCCTTCTTTAATCATTATTCTATACGAATAGAAACTTGCAGAAGAGATAGTTTTATTAAGCGGCAACTTAGTTGTGGGATCGCGTTGTGGTATGTTGATTGAATACCCATCATCCCCCCAGCAAAACATCAATGGATACTGTAGTACATCATATGCTCGATATATCTCACTAATACGCTGAAGTGAACTACTTCGGCTCTCGAGGATGATGTCCTTCGATCAAATTGTTGATCCACTAACACTAAAGCCACTTCATTTGTAGTTGGTGCATTGTACCTACCTCTATGTTCTTCTGTTGGTTTTTATCAGCATGTATGACAACTTTGTATGACTCTGAAGTAGGGGCTTTATCAATGCCACTTTTCAGATCTTTTATATACGGGTTCACTTGATGCAGCATATTCTGCAATTGTTTGATTAAATTTGGCTTTAAGTAAGGAAATTTAGAACATCGAATCTTTGCTTCTCGATCATCTTCACCTACAAAATATATTTGATGGTACTGAGCGTCATGTTCGGCTTCTGGTAATATACTTCCAATTAAATGGTAGACCTGGCCTTGTACTTTAAAAGTCGGTGAAATACCATCTGCTGTTACCTGTTTACCACCAAAGGAAGTCATTTGGAAACAGGGATTATATTTACGAATATTACCCATAAAATGGTCTTGATGTGGGTGTATATCATTAATCAAACTAAAGAGTGGTTCAGGCAGTTGTTTCAACCGATCAAGTTGCACTTTTCCAGCGCTGCAACACATACCAGGTGTCTCATCCTTCCATTTCAGCGAATTGCACCACTGACACTTGTTTGTCATAGAACCCAAGGCTACACTGCTGTCAGTTCTGTAAGCAATATCAGGGTCATACTCCATAGCGGAATGGACCTTGTTTTTCCATAAATGCTGTGTAATATTTTCCTCATACCGTGACTGAATTGCTCTATGCACTTGTGGATTCGCAGTTTGGTAATTTGCAACAACTTGCCTGTGTACATCGGGATTTTTTTTTCTGATAAGCGGACACAGCTTTACGATTTGAATCTGGCTTGTTCTGCCTATATCTTTCTTGTGCACTTTTTTAATTGACTTTTTCTTGTGTAATTAGTAAATCTCGAGCCTACTAGATCCATTAATGTGCCGTTATTTAGAGTTAAAATAATCAAAGAAGTTTTCTAAGACCATAGACTTAGAATATACTAGCGTATAGACCATCTGACAGCCCGAAAACGCGTGACCAATTTTGATTTGTCATTGTGTGCGTTAGCTAGTGATGTATATTTTACTTAAAAGGACTATCGAAAATGATTGTTAAGGAAGCGGTAAAAGATTATAAAAAATTGTTTAGTGCATGAAGTTGAATAACTAAAATTAACTGAATTTTACCATGATAGTTCTAAAGCTACTTTACCTATAAAATTTGGTGGTATTGGTGTGAGAAATCTTTCTAGCGTTGCATTGCCTGCTTTTCTTGCTTCCGTGCATAGTGTCAGTAATTTATGTAACATAATTTTAAATAATAAAGTAGACCTGTGCTTTGCTACGGAGGCAGGGCAGACATGGCAAACGCTCTGTCCCAGCGAAAATATTCCATTGGAAGTTAACCAACAAAAACAGTGGGATATTCCGTTGGTACAGAGGTGCAGAAAGATCTGTTTCATAATTTCCATAGTAACCAAGATAAGGCACGCCTTCTAGCTGTTTCGACTAAGGAATCTAGTCACTGGTTACACGCTTTACCATCAAATAATCTCGGCACATTACTTGATGGGGAAAGCTTGCGCATCGCTGTAGGAATCCGACTAGGAGCGGCGATTTGTCAACCCCATCAGTGCCCCTGTGGCAGCAGCGTCGACAAGTTTGGGCTCCACGGACTTTCTTGTAAGAAAAGTGCTGGTAGGTTTTCACGGCACGGTTCTTTGAACGATGTCATCCGAAGGACTCTTGTCTCTATAAATGTTCCCTCGGTTTTAGAGCCTTGTGGAATATTTAGAGACGATGGCAGGAGACCCGACGGTATGACATTGGTCCCTTGGGAGAGAGGTAAAGCGTAGTGTGGGATGCTACTTGCGTAGACACTTTGGCGGCCTCTCATCTCAGGGTACCTCGTTCAGAGCCGGAGCGGCATCAGAGGCAGCTGAACTGAGTAAGTGGCGCAAATATGAGTCTCTGAGAGATGACTACATATTTGTGCCATTTGCTGTAGAGACTATCGGTCCGTGGGGTCCACGTGCGATGAAGTTCTTAAAGGAACTCCATCCGCGGCTGGTTGTTGCTGCTGGTGATAAGAGGGCTGGCTCTTTTCTCGCTCAAAGGCTAAGTATAGCCATTCAGCGGGGAAACGCAGCCAGCGTTCTTGGCACGATACCGCGTGGAGCAGGACTGTTTGATAATTAAATTACTAGTTTTAGTTTTTTTTTTTTTAATTATAGTTTTTAATATAGTATATAATAAAATATTGTATATTGTGTTATGTTCTAAAATAATTAAAAAATATTCATATAACATGTTCCTGGGAATAAGCTGAACCTACCTGCCTTTTGTTGGATTTTAATTCAAATGTATCAAATCCCAGGTGACTTTACCGAAAAACCTAAAAAAACTCCCCAATAATCAGATCAGAATGTTGTATTTTCGAGCTATGATCTTTGGAGAAAAATATTTACTGCTGTGGGCAGTTTCACCGGAATTTATTTCTTAACATATTGTTAATATAAATAGGTAGATACTTAACTAACTATATACCTATTTATATTTTATATATTTTATAAAATTTTTTGATGGGGAAACAAAAACGGGGACACGGAGTACAACATAATGGCTGCTTTATTTTTCATATAAGTATTACTTGTGATAATTACAAACATTTAATAATTAAATAGATTATAGAAGTTTATTTTAACATTCGACTTAAGTATGAATGTAAACTTAATAATTTAAGGAAGGAAACTTGTAAGAATCAGTTAAATAAGATTGCTCTGTTTAAAGGCCAATATGTTTATGAGGCTTCATCATGCTTCATGTTTATATTCTTTCATCTGTCCCTGAAAAGTATAAAGTAATAATAAACTTATTATCATTTTAAAAACATTATGATCTTAACACAGTAAAGTGCACTAAGTATCTGAGGATATAGATGCACTCTCTATTCTCTCAATCTCGGTATGTTAAGAAAATGGTCACTCATTCATGGACTGACCGCGGCAAGTGCAACTTCATTTCGCAGATCTATTGATCTGCGCAGCTGTCTCATACGAGTTCCTCTTCTCTACGAATAACGCTGTAGGGGATAAACCACGCTATTTAAGCCCTCGCGACAAGGTCGTCGGCCATCAAGCATGAATCGAGCACTGACCGTTGTGAGTATCAAATACTATGGAATTTATACTATCACATGTACACGTCTTATGCGCGGTCGTCTAGTAGCGCTTGAGGAGCATTACTAAATATCTATACCTAACCACGCTAAAAGTTTTATCGTTATGATTTGGGAATATAATCCGAAGTTCCGAAGCTCCGCTCAACCCCTTGTGGAAAATAGCATGATGCTATGAATATTGTACTAGTGTGACCGTGAGGCTGTGCGGTTGGTTAAGCTAGGTTATACATTTATTTTGGTTGATAAATAGATACTTAGTTGGGTACATAATGGCTTAAAGAGGATAATCTCAAGATTTTTTTGTCTTTAATGTACTACAGTTTTATAATGTATGAAAATCTGTCTCTATATTTATCTAAAGTTTTGAATGTTATATTTTTGAAGTCTTATTATAACAATATTTTACTTACTGGTACAAATAATGTAGAAATGACTCTTTTTAATAACAATTTTTTTATTCTACTTTTTCTTTTATACTTCTCAAGAAAATGTTTGCTGCAAATTGTTGAGTTCTTCTTTGCATTCCAACCAACCCGTCCAATGAACCTTAACCACTTTTTCTAATTATAGAATCCGGAGGGAATCTGTTTGAAAAACAGCAAAATAAAATTACATTTAGAACGCAAACCGAGGATTTATTTTCTTGTTGTGTAGCAAGTCTATCGATTCATTATAAACATTCAAGATAAATATCGACATTAATTTTGATATAGTTGAGTCAATCCCTAGCGTACATGTAAAATATTTTGTATAAAATGTATTTACCAAATTCATGCAAATTATCAACAACGTGACTTTTTCTTTGCAAAATATCAAAATTAACAAAATAATTGAATATATTCTATATTTAAAACAGTATGTAACATAAATTTTAACCAAAATAAACGCGTAATAACATTGACGATGTCTTGAGAATTTACCTGTGATATGTGAAATTATCAGGATTATTTCTATTATTAACAGCACACTCACTCACGGAACAATTAACCATTTTGGAAAAAGTTACTTACTAAAATAACCACTATTATACTTAAAAATTACAAAATATTTCGGAGCTATTTCTTGCGTGCCGAATTGTTGATCCACTAACACTAAAGCCACTTCATTTGTAGTTGGTGCATTGTACCTACCTCTATGTTCTTCTGGTGGTTTTTATCAGCATGTATGACAACTTTGTATGACTCTGAAGGAGGGGCTTTATCAATGGCACTTTTCAGATCTTTTATATACGGGTTCACTTGATGCAGCATATTCTGCAATTGTTTGATTAAATTTGGCTTTAAGTAAGGAAATTTAGAACATCGAATCTTTGCTTCTCGATCATCTTCACCTACAAAATATATTTGAAGGTACTGAGCGTCATGTTCGGCTTCTGGTAATATACTTCCAATTAAATGGTAGACCTGGCCTTGTACTTTAAAAGTCGGTGGAATACCATCTGCTGTTACCTGTTTACCACCAAAGGAAGTCATTTGGAAACAGGGATTATATTTACGAATATTACCCATAAAATGGTCTTGATGTGGGTGTATATCATTAATCAAACTAAAGAGTGGTTCAGGCAGTTGTTTCAACCGATCAAGTTGCACTTTTCCAGCGCTGCAACACATACCAGGTGTCTCATCCTTCCATTTCAGCGAATTGCACCACTGACACTTGTCTGTCATAGAACCCAAGGCTACACTGCTGTCAGTTCTGTAAGCAATATCAGGGTCATACTCCATAGCGGAATGGACCTTGTTTTTCCATAAATGCTGTGTAATATTTTCCTCATACCGTGACTGAATTGCTCTATGCACTTGTGGATTCGCAGTTTGGTAATTTGCAACAACTTGCCTGTGTACATCGGGATTTTTTTTCTGATAAGCGGACACAGCTTTACGATTTGAATCTGGCTTGTTCTGCCTATATCTTTCTTGTGCACTTTTTTAATTGACTTTTTCTTGTGTAATTAGTAAATCTCGAGCCTACTAGATCCATTAATGTGCCGTTATTTAGAGTTAAAATAATCAAAGAAGTTTTCTAAGACTATGTCAAAGACTACATATTTTATCAATTTTTCGTTTTTTTTTTAATTCTTTAAGATTTTTAGATAAAACGGAGCCTACATCCTTCCTGGCATTGCTCTCTATCTGTTCGTAAAGTTTCATCACAATAGGTTCAGCCATTCCAAAGATTAGCCCAGACAGACAGACAGACAAACATTTTAAAAATGGTTATTTATGTCTTAAAAGCTGGCAAATAGCCTTCTGAGTATAATGAAAGCCAGTTATTTCAATATTACAGACAGACGAATTTTATTTATATGTACAGATTAAGCAGTGCACATACTCGTAGTAATAAATTTTTTTTCGGTTACCAGATGTCATGGAAACGGAACGAAAAGATTTTGTAAGAAAAGCATAGAATCTTCCTAGTGTGCTAATACACAGCGTACTTGTATATATAGAGGTCAGTGTAATCCACAAGACTTTTTGCTGAACTATATATTTTTCATATATCTTTTATCATAGAGCAACATGGGCCACCGGTGGATCGGAGGGGACTCTGTCAAAGTATTTTTATTCACATTATTGCTATTTACTTCCTTTTAAAAAACATAAAAGTTACAATAATGACGGTCGTGTTGTTTTGGATTTGTTTACCAATACAGGCCGCTCACCCTCATCTATATATACTGGATGTTACAAAACTACCCGTAAAGCCGAAAGGAGGTTAAATGGGGCATTATAACGAGTCCATTCACAAAATATTTAAGAACCGTAGTAACGCTGTATAACATACCCCAAAAAAAAAAAAATTTCACTGATGTGCAAACCCTATTTCAGTAAAATTAAAGAGTAAACTACGCAGAATGTACCTACATTTCTACCTAAATCGCGGAACGACAAAAATTTTAAAAGACCTAACCTAACGAAACAACCTAAACGAACACTTACTTTTTCATAATAAACGTCAAATTTACAGAAACGGCTTAAAGTGTGCTCCGCCTTGCTCAATACACAACCTCGCTCGTCGGGATATGGCTTGTGTGGCAATTCGTACCATCGTCGGTGTTAATGATGCGAAAACCGATCTAACACGCTGTTCCATTTCGGCAACCGTAGAGCAATCGGAGAAATACACTTTGTCCTTCACATAACCCCACCAAAAGAAGTCCAAGGGTGTCAGGCCCGGAGAACGAGCAGGCCATAGCACCGATCCCCCGCGGCCGATCCATCCTCGCGGAAAGCGAACGTTAAGATGTTCTCGTACGTTGTGAGCAAAATGTGCCGGAGCTCCATCATGCTGAAACACCATGTTTCTTTGGTTCTCAAAGTAATCCCAGTCAGCCCCAGGAAAGTGGTCAATCGCCTCTTCGAATTCCGTTTGTAAAAACGTTAGATAGTTGCTACCATTCCGACGTGATGGCATAATGACGGGACCGATGACATGCCCGTCATAAAGGCCAGCCCACACATTCAGCCGCCACTGGTGTTGGAATCTGCCCTGCCGTGAAGCATGTGGATTCACGCGAGCCCAAACGTGATCGTTATGCATATTTGAAATTCCTGACCTCGTGAATGTTGCCTCGCCCGTCCATAGAACATAGTTTACGTAATTAGGGTTTTCCTCTAACTGCCTGAGGTACCACTCGCAGAAGTTCCTCGTGGGTGGAAAATCAGAGGGTATCAGCGGTACAGTACGGCGATAGTGTCGATTGTCGTCACGAAGAATTCGCCAAACTGCAATGGTTTATACCGAATCTTGTTCCGGCTCGCCTCGTACTTGTGGTCGGCTCTTCTTCAAAATGCTCTAACACTAATTCAGCCTGCCTGGCGCCGACTGTGCTTGGACGTCCACTTCCAGTAGACCGATGAAAAGAGCCGGTGGAATGTAGTCATCTTGACATCTTTAGAAAACACTGGTAGGAAGGCAGCCATCGCTGTTCAGTCTACCATCGATAAATCGTTGCCGATACAGTTCGCGAGCACGATTTATTTTTGCTATCTTCATGGCCTGCGCATAACTTCATATCATAATATTCCGAGTTAGAAAGCATCGTTATTTTGCAAAAAATTTGGAAAAAGAACTCGAAACAGTTGTAGGATAGCGATTAGAAGATTTGAAATTGACAACATATTTTTTTCCAACTTGACATTTTTTGAAGCCAGTACTTGAGTATAATGACATCCTTGTATTTAGGTAGCAAACATTTATGAATGAAAAATAGAAAAACTATTAAAGTAGACAATTAGTAGAGTCACTGTTGTAGTAGTAGGTAAAATAGGTACGTAGGCCTTTCTGTTAAATAATCTGGTTCCCTGACATGACAGCTTACTAGGATTAACAACATTTTTGGCTTTGATAATTAATTATATTTTTTACGGGTATTTTGTAACACGTTGTATAAAAGGCAAACCTGACAGACTCATCTATCCACGCACAGCCGAAACTACTGAACGGATTTCGCTGAAATTTGACATTCACACAGTTGTAATGACGTAGGCATCCGCTAAGGATTTTTGAAAATTCGTCCCCTAAGGGGTGAAAAAGAGGTTAAAAGTTTGTATGTAAGTCCGTCATTTTTAGAGCTAGAAGCCTGAAACTTTGTTTTTAGGTTAACAATTAGAAATAAATAATTACGTGTCCTAGGGTTTTTGAAAATTCAACCTTTAAGGGGTGAAAAAGGGGTTGAAAATTTGTATGGGGAAACAAGATTAGTTAAACTATTTTATTCGAAACTTCACAGGAGTACTCCTATAAATAAATGAGTAAACAAGTGTTTTAGGCTCTTTCAGAATTCAACCCCTAAAAGGTGGAAAAGGGGTGACAAATTCTGAAAATCAACATGGGTATCGTTTTTATGGTTTATCGGGTCGCTGATTACGAAAACAACAACTATTTCAAAATTCAACGTAGCAGACGAGAAATACCTACCATCATCCCGTGTGAGGGTGCGATGTGGTTGAAATGTCAATATGGGTGTCGTTCTATCGTTTTTTGGGACGTTAATTACAAAAATGGCATCGATTATGGTTTGAAACCAACATGGATGGAAGGATGGATGGATGTATGTTTGTATGTAAAAATTATCATGGGTTGGGTGACTTGGGTGTCATTTTTAAGGTTTTTGGGTCGTAAATAACGTAAATGATGTTGATAAATATTTTAAACTTAATTTATTAGAATAGAATAGAATATACTTTTATTGCACAAAACACAAAACAAAATAGACAAGAAGATTTGTACAAAAAAATTGCACAAAATTACACCTGAACAAAAAAAAGGCAAAACAAACAAAGATTTATTAAATATACAAATGGACACTTTACTTAGAGAACATGGTCACAGCGTCCTTCGTCTACCACCCTACCACCCGGATTTCAACCCAATTGAAAATATATGGGCAATGATAGAAGGATACCTGGCGGAAAAAACCGTGTCAATGAATATGGATACAATAATGAGGTTAGCGAAAGAAAAAGTTGACATAGTGTCAACTTTTTCTTTCACTGTACAAGAATGGAAAAATGTATGTGACCACGCAATAAAAGAAGAAAAAAGATTTCATGGTCACGACGCCGTACTTGATGATATGATTGAACGATTCATTATTAACGCAAAGACACATCAGACGAGAGTGATAATGAAAATGATGAAGATGCAATGTCCGGTGTAGAAGAATTGTTATAATTTTTTTATATTTGAATTTCATTTATTTATCTCTGACTTCTCAGTCACACTTACATATATACACATACTTTTTTTGTCTGTCTCTGCTTTTGGTGATCACTAACACAAATGCAAAGCTCAGCTTATGCCTCGCGGACTGTACGTATTGATTGATATTATGATCTAAATTCCTCAAAGCCTTATTCTTAAGCCTTATTAGTAATCCAAAGAGTATTCAACCATTACGTTTATTGTAATCTATGGTAGACGAGTAAACGTTCCCATAGCAACTCATTGACAAACAGCTGAAATAAAGAGGGACACTGTAGGTAAGTAGTTTTTTTAATATAAGCATCTTTATAATATTTAATCATCATCGTCATTCTCATTATCTTCGGTTAACGAATCTTAACATTTTTAAAATTACCTAATGGACATCTAAGAAGTGCCGACTGGCTTGCATCTATTGAAAGTTTTTTTTCCCCATAGCCTGCAGGTGGAGTTAAAACGTAGTGGTTTTATACTTTTTGGGTGGGGTCTTGAACAAAAAGAGAGTCACTGTTGTAGCATTAGTAAAGCTTACCAATCCCAACGGTGGTAAAGAAATTTTTTAGTATTTTAGATGGATTTTTCACCGTTAGTTTGTGGCCAGAACACACCGTGTGCCGGTTGGCATTTAGAGATAATAGATGTCGGATATTCCTTTTTGATATTATATGAATTAAAGTAATAAGATGCCGGATGGTGGCGGAGCAAGTGAATCCATCACTCCGATTCGTTCCGTAGTTGTCGTGAGAGGCAAATATTGAGATAACGTCAAAATTTTCTGCATTTGCGCTATTATAACGCCACAACTGAAAGTATTAAAACGCTCTGTTAGCGTGAACAACCTTTCGCAAGTATTCTGTTGAATATAAGCCTCACCACGCAATTCCACAGAGCACTGTCCTGAGCCACCTGTATCGATCTTTTACCAGATCGTTAATTAATCTAGTGGGGAGGGGGGGCAATCTTACCCTCTCCAGATGTCGCTAGATAGGAATAAGGTGAACTTATTTGTTTCGCAGGTGGTCACACAGTCTCATCTTCATTGAAATGTTGCGTTTTAAATTTAAAAAATTGGTAGTATTACTAATATTTCTTTATATATATTAATATTTTTTATACGTGGTAGAGCCATGCTGCAGCTATATTAGTAGTATAGTTGTAGCACGAATGGGTCGGCTCAACCGGGAAAGGACCACGCTCTCACAGAATACCAGCGTAAGCTTAATACTGCTGTGTTTCGCATGGAGAGTGTAGAGAACCGGATACCCTTTTTACTGGAAAAGAGGCATTCCATCTTAGTCCTCACGGGAGACAACGCATCTGCACTTTGATTCTTTATTGAATGTAGATGTCTATGGGTCACAGCAACCACTCACCATCAGGTGGACTGAGTGCTCGTTTGTCACCCTATCCTATTAAAAAAAAGCAGAAAGAAACATTAATCTACACTTTTCTAACAAATTAATTTCCCCCGCTAGAGAATCTTTCAAATATTTCATCATTCTTAAGTGGCGCCGCTCTGTTGGCCTAAAAGTTGTGGATGCCTTCATTGAGTGCTGTCCGGTTCACCTAAATATAACATTCATCTTTGATTACAAATCTTAATGCAGAAGCCTTGTCACTATAGGTATAGGTTGTTTGAAAAAGTGTTTAAGCTGATGCTTTATGTGGTGGTTTTTATGTAAAACTAGAGACCGCGCCTTTGTTCGCTGATATTATTCTTCATAAAACCGAAATTACAAATGATCATACAGTCCACTTGATGGTAAGTGGCTACTGCAGCCCATAGACACCTGCAACCTACTTCAAACAAAGAATCAGTTGTTAATAAAATTGAATCCAAACCCAAGAGTGCCGCTGCAAGACTTCTAGATACAATAAACTTATTCTGTGTAGATCAAACCAAAATTAATAATTAAAAGTTGGAGGTCCCTCCATGACAATAGCATGTGCTGCAAGGCAATTGCAACGTTAACAATAAGTTAAAATTGAGCACGGTAAAATCAGAAAAGTTAGTTTTATTCAACGTTTTCGCGTAAATCTAAGGAGTCAATAATTATGTTGTTCCAGAAACTAGAAGAATCTGCAGGATGCCAGAATTAATCGAACAAATGTACTGCTCTCAGCAGATCGTCATTCCGCCTAAATTTCCGTACATTCTGAAACGCTACTGCAAAGGTTAGTCATGCATATTGCGTTGTGAATTTATTGAATTGAAACGAAAATATTTTTTCTCAGAGGTAGAGACTTCGGCTTATAATCTATACTGATACTTCACACATTTCAGCGAAACCAAACATCAAACGCCAAAACGAAGCTCATCTTTACAACTAGAGTTACATAACCGCACTCCTGACTTATCCCGACTTTGAAGATAACCCTAAAATTTTCTGCAGTGGAGTTATTATAACGTTACAAGTTTACGAGCTAACACAAAAGCACTCTGTAAGCCTGCAGTAACGATAAAATTAGAAGGGCTAGGTTGCAATATCAGAAATATGGGGATATTCATCATCATCATCATCATCATCATCGTTACAGCCCTTCACAAGTTCACTACTGGACATAGATCTCCCCAAATAATATCACAATCACGGTCCTAAGCCACCTGCATCCATCGACTCCTTGCATGACTTACCAAGTCGTCACTCCATCTAGTGGGGGTCGTCACTCCATCTATATTAATATTATTTACGAGGTACAGTCACGATGCAGTTGTATTATAGCTGCAGCATGGATGGGTTGGTTAAACCATGATACGTGCTTTCACAGAATACAACGTAAAATAGCATCATAATTATTCTATTTCGTATAGTGAGTGTAGCGAGCCGTTGTTCGGTCGCTATTCTTAGGGCTGTCTAAGATCATGCAGGGGCCTTAGGACACGCAGTCTGAGAGTCTTTAGAAAGTAAAAACATAAAACGTCATAACAAATTTTTATTTGATGATAAATAGTAAGTTTTCACGCAATATGCAAGAAACTAATGTATTTAAATTATATTAAATTGAAATATGATAGAAACATGCGTCAACTTTTCGAGGTTTCTCGGTCCTGTCAGTCTGGCCCGGGCTCGTGCGCTATCTATTTTCTGTGATGTTTGTGCTGTTAGCCTATGCGGCTCTTATAGCTTCATCTGACAACTCGTGCTCCATGTCCCCTTAAGGGTAAAGACGGAACTAGTTCTCTTTAAGAATGCTCAGCATTTGTGAACATTGCAGCGGCAATCAAGACGCAGCCATATGATTTACTGCGCTGGTCATACGAGTATTTCAAGGCACTGGCTCAGCATCGCCCTCCTCCGGTCAAGCTACGTCTAGAGTACCCCGTGTATCATACTGAGGGTGGTCTCACTAGAGGATGCCTGAAAGTATTGGCTCAACAGGTTTGTAAATATAGTACGTGAAGGTAATATGGTCATTCGGTTAATATGGTCACTTTCTTATAACTCAAAAACTACAGCCTTGTTTGCATGGATGGTTCTGTCATACGATAGCTCTTCATCAATCAATCAAATAATAAAGGTTCAAAGGGGCGCTGCTTTATCAACACCATTTTGACAGTTGACTTTCTAGTAAATATTTTAGTCGATCTTAGTATTGTGTAGTGTAGTTCGTTTTTTTAAGTTGATTTTTCGAAGTGTTCCTAATTATTGCTAAAGCTTGTCTGCTATTTTTTTCTTAATATATTAGTATACGACTTTGTGTTTTTGTCTCTGTCCTTCTCACTCCTCCTAGTTTTGGTTTTATAGGGCGGCAAAGTTTAAGGTGACAAACTTATTAATTACTCAGTAGACACTTAAGTTGCCTGCTAGAGGTGTTAAATAAGTCTACATTGAATAACGTCTACATACAAGATACCTACAGAAACAGTCTGTAGTGTCAGTAGTCAAGTTCGTACAAAGGTTCTACTTATTACATAATTGCATTCTTTAAGCGCAAAGCGCGTAGGTATGTTCTTCTAGCGCCTAAAAATCAAGATTTCAAAGTTTTTTCGCATAAAATCGTATCTAACAATCGTATTGAACATATAAATGATGTAAGAAGCACATTGTCAGAAAGATAATAGATTGTTGAACTTATTAATATATTTTTTAAATCGATTAATTGCAAATTTTACATAAAATAGTGGTTTTAGTGGCATATGGTGTGGATTTATCAAGTCCGCATGGAGGGGTAAACACGATAACTTTTGAAAATATCAACAGTTTAACTCAATCTAATTTTTAATCTCTTCATCTATTTTTGGCACGTCACGCCATATATTTGAAGCCACGGAATGTAAATGGCAGTTTAATTTTGTTTTGTTTAGTTATAATTAATTTTTTTCGGCTGATAAATCTCGAAATTTTCGGTGTTTTGAGCATCTTTGTAATCATTTATTTTATTAAATACACTTTGCTCTGCGTCAGTCCGCGCCAAGTTCTTGTATATACTTATTATACTCTTTGGTCCGCGCTCGGCCGCCGCGCCGTCGTGAGTGGATTATTGTATCGTTTGCTTATAGCAGTGGTAATACGCAGCAAAAATATCGATTGCTGTAGAAATACAAAATATTCCAAAAACCAAATTTGATACATATAACTTGACCAGGGTTATTATTTTTATTATCACAGATTTTTATTACAATATTTTGTTTCGCTAAAAGTACGTAGTATTTATATATAAATATACTTATACGTACCAGCAGGTGAAGTGTAGGGCGTCTCCCCACTAGATGGTGTGACGACCTGGTAAGACATGCAGGAAGTCAATGGATGCAGGTGGCTCGTGACCGTGCTTTGTGGCATTCCTTGGGCGAGGCCTATGTTCAGCAGTGGACTTGTGAAGGGTTGTAATGATGATGATGATGATGATACGTCTCGGACTTTGTGGAGTGATCTGAAGGTGTACTTCGGTGAATGCTATTGGAACACCTCGAAGAGTAGAACTAGGTGTAGAGCTTGGCCTGGTTTTGTTAGTTATGATGAGACCTTACCTCCGGACTTGATAGAATGACCTGAAAGTGTACTTCGGTGAATGCTACTGGAACTTCTCGAAGAGTAGAACTAGAAGTGCCGAGTTTGGCCTCGTTTTGTTAGTTATGATGCGACGTTACCTCCAGACTTTATAGAATGACCTGAAAGTGTACTTCGGTGAATGCTACTGGAACTCCTCGAAGAGTAGAACTAGATGTGCCGAGTTTGGCCACGTTTTGTTAGTTATGATGCGACCTTACCTCTGGACTTGATAGAGTGACCTAAAGGTGTACTTTGATAACTTCTACTGGAACTCCTCGACGAGGAGAACTAGGTGTCCCGAGTTTGGGCTCGTTTTGTTAGTTATGAATAGACCTTACCTCCGGACTTGGTGGAGTGACTTGAAGGTGTACTTCGGTGACTGCTACTGGAACTCTTTGACGAATAGAACTACAATTTACTTTTTTTTTATTTTTTCACGATCATAAGAGCATTATGAGTCGTGCACTTTTGGATTTTTTTTAATTGAAATTTGACATAAAATTATCGAAAAATTGCAAGTATAGTAATAATTATAAGGTTTTAGTGAAAACTTGTGTGTAATTAAACTACTTTAAAAATTTACGTATAATCATGGTATACGTAATTTTTAATGCGCTTAAGGCATGCACAATTGGATTTACCAATAGTTTTTATTTTTAATGTTTTCTTTTAAAAAAAAATAACGTCATTAGTAATACCATCAACCGCTTCAAGGCTACAAGTAAGTTTAAAATGCTTTTGTTAGGAGTAATCAATGACAGTAGTTGTAGTGACGGATTTGGACCTACGACTTTCCTAGTTTTAAATCCGCAACCTTAATGATAAGGCTACTGTTGTTCCTTGCAACTACATTTCATATCCATTCTCAATATTTTCGAAATTTATTTCCTTATAAAAAATATATTTTTATTTTTAAAAATTGATATTATGTAACGTGTTGACGGCTTCGTATCGCAGTGGCTTAGCAATTAGTTGCAGCTGAATGCAATTGAATGTATGCCCTACAAATAACTGTTCCGTGTCTGGGTGTTTATCCTTACACAATGCATGTATGTAATCTGCCCCCACACAGAAAATCCTAATGTGGAGGTAATGTTTTTCTAAACAGGAAAAAAGTAAAAAGATATTCAGTAAATTGAGTTTTCACCTGAACAAGCATGTCAGATTTAAGCTTCTATTTATTTTAAGCTCTGTACATTGTGTGTTTTAAAAGTCCATTTTGTGATAGTTATCTAGCATGGAAGACGTGCCACTGCCGGTACTTAAAGAAGCTTGGCGGGGTTTCTGTCTCGACTACGACGAGTTGAAGAGGATCATGTGTCTCTGTGAAGTTTACATGCGGGAGAACAGTGTACCACTTCTACATTTTATAGCAGTTGCTGGAGGAATGTTAACAAAGGTTGGCGTTTTGAGCCTCTTGATCAGTCTTATAATTTTTTGCTAAATTTCACATTTTACAAAATTTTATTTAGTATATTATCCACAGGCTTAGGCTAAAATTTTAAATGACAGTACTTTACTGTCTTCTTTTATTAATTGAATATTTTGGGATAGGAGTAATCACAATCTCGCTTGAATGCTTGGAGGCCAATAACAGCCTATCAAAAGTTCAGCAGGTGGACTTTTGATAGTCTGAAATGGTAATGGTAATCATATACAAGAATAAGTCAGATATAGGCTATCATCATCATCATCATTACAGCCCTTCACAAGTCCACTGCTGAACATAGGTCTCCCCCAAGGAATGCCACAAAGCACGGTCCTGAGCCACCTGCATCCATCGACTTCCTGCATGTCTTATCAGGTCGTCACTCCATCTAATGGGGGGACGCCCTACACTCCGTCCGCAGGTACGAGGCCACCACTCGAGAACCTTTTTTTCAGGGCATTTTTTTCTTTTTGGGCAGCAGCATCTTTCTGATAACAGCAAAACAACAATAAAAAAACTGCGGTTGCCAACCCGTTCGCCAAGCGTGGCAACTATGGCAACATGCCCCATGATATAGGCTATAGGAGTGTAAAAAACTTACATACATACAAAGCGTCACGTCTGTAATCCTCATAAGGAGGGAGAGAGAGAGAGAGAGAGAATCCACAGAGCAGCAAGCTACTTGGACCACGTTTAGTCAAAAAATATGGGTTTAAATGGAAAATTGTGAAATAAATTATATGTGGCTAGGCCATCGTCTACACAATCATGAACCCAATATCTCATTAGTCGCCTTTCACGACATGCTAGGCAAGTAACACAGTTGGCACATTCTTTTTTCTAATAAGTCACACATAAACATGGCACAACATCCCAGTCCAATATGGGTCACATAATATATTATATAAAAACACAATAAAAAATTTGCTGACACATGATACGTCTAATGTTGCTGACAAAATAATCTCAAAGCTGCTTTAAAAAGCATATTCCTATTTCATCATCACGGAGGCTGATTAGATTTTTTTATTATTTTTAAATTTATTCCGTCTCCGCACATACCAGTCTTTCTTTTTAACCCTGTTGATCAGGATGAAATTAGAAAGACTCTTCTGGCAATAAAATCCAAGGCTGTCGGTTGCGATGATATTAGTAGAGCCATGATTATTAATATCCTAGAACACATTCTCCTGCAATTACACTTATTGTTAATTTTTCGCTTGACTCGGGTCAGTTTCGAGTCAGTGGAAAAAGCTTTCGTAAGACCCTTCCTAAAGTATCCAATCCTACACTTCCCAATCATTTCCGCCCCATATCAGTTTTACCTTCCTATCTAAAGTTCTGGAAGCCTGTGTTCATAAGCAAATTTCAATTTCATATATAAACATAACCTACTAAGTACTTTTCAGTCCGGGTTTCGTCCTGGTCACAGTACTACAACTGCCTTACTTAAAATAACTGAAGATATTAGAGAAGGAATGGAAAACAAGAAAGTTACAGTTGTGGTGCTCGTTGACTTTTCTAACGCTTTTAACACAGTTGACCATGATATCCTTCTTGCTATCCTTTCTTATTATAGGTTTGCACCGTCAGTCCTGGAATGGTTCTCATCTTATCTTCGCGGACGTCAACAGTCTCCACGTGGAGCAAATGACTTCACAGTGGGTTGACCTGGTTTCTGGCGTACCGCAAGGCGGTATACTTTCTCCTTTAATCTTCTCTATATTTATTAATTCCATCACATCTAATATTGATTGTTCGTACCATCTGTATGCTGATGATCTACAATTTTATGTACAGTCTGACATTTGTGACATCCATAACGCGATTAACAAATTGAATTCCAATCTCAAGTCAGTCCGTGATTGGTCCATGCGCTTTGGAGTGTCTGTTAACCTACGAAATGCCAAGCGGTGATTATGGGTAGCTCAAGGATGCTTGCAAAATTGATCCCGCTAGCCTACCTCCGTCTGTTATAATGATCGCCTGATACCGTTCTCTTCCTCAGTTAAAATCTTGGTCTCCATATTGATAGTACCCTGTCCTGGGGTTCATATCACTGAAACATGTCGTAAAGTCGCTGGTTCTTTACGTTCTCTTTATCCTTGAAAATTTTCTCCCTTTAAGACTAAAATTATGCTTGTACAGTTACTTATTCTACCGATCATTGATTATGCAGACGTGTGTTACTTGGATTTAAACCAAAATCTTCTTAACAAGCTAGAGCGCCTACTCAACAATTGCGTCAGATACATTTTCAATCTTCGTAAATTTGATCATATCTCTCACTATCGCTCTCGCCTTAAATGGCTCACTATTAAACAGAGGCGTGACTCTGAATTTTGCTTGTTCTCTTCTATATTAAATGATCCATCCACTCCTTCTTATCTCAAGGAGAAATTTCAGTATATTTCCTCAACGCATGATAGAACTCTGCGGTCCTCATATAATAATAAACTGTATCCCACTACATTTTACTAATTTTGTTAGTAAATCCTTCACCATTCAGGCTGCACTGCTCTGGAACTCCTTGCCCGATGACGTCAGAAAACATCTAATATGACTGCCTTCAAAGATTGGTACATAAGCACTTTATTGATAGTTAATATGGTCAATTTGTTACCTTTGTTGTTATTTTATTTATAGGTTTATGTTATATATCTATTTGTATTTATAATATGTATATATTTATGTATCTATGTATTTGTATGTAAATATAATATATTGTCTGTATTATATTTTATAGTATATAAGCTTATTGTATTTATATATATAATATTAGTTTTTTTTAAGTTTATCAGTAGTTTTTTTTGTTTTTCCTGGATTTACTCTATTGTTCATTTAATTTGTCACCTATCACTTAATTTCACACGTCCAGGTTGACTGGGAGAGAATGCCTAAGGGCATTAAGTCCGCCCTTTGTAGTCCTTTTATTAAGGTGCAATAAAGTGTAAATAAATAAATAAATAAATTTAGACAGCCGTTTAGTACAAAAAAATAAATTAATATCTTGTTCTTTTTAAATAATTCAACACTTTATATTGCAAGAAGTTATGTTACACGAAAACATTTATAGAAAACATTGCACAATGTCAATATTTATATTTAGAGGGGCTTTTCTCATAGGTCAAGATATATTTCTTCAAATAAAACCAAAAAATATATATGACATATAGAAACTTTCATAGAAGAGGCCGTGGCGGGACGGGAAAGAATATGAAACTTTTACTGCCTTATTTAGTGGACGAATTCGGAACGAATGAATAGTATTCTGATATTTATTACAGAATAAATAAGAAACTATATCCGTCATTGATCGTATAACGTAATCAACGATTTACGAGATGTAAGACATAGAGCCTCTTAGATCAAACGTGGATGAAGTTTTACCCAATTTTTTTATATGCATGTGTATTTTTTAATTCAATTTAATCCATTACTTTGAATTTAAAATTATTTCGTTTCGCAGACTCTAACTCATACGATTATTCTTCTTTGTGAAACGCTCACCAAAGAGCCTGACGGTGGATCAGCAGCGATCCCAGTGGAACACTTTCTGACAATGTACAAATTTCTGGCGCACATGGACGCCTCCAAAGATATCAAGTACTTTAATGGATATAGAGAAGGTACGGTATAAATACTGTGTTATTTGTTTTAAAAATTGAAATATTTAAAATAATATAATCTATTAATTTTCTACTATTACAAAAGACGTTCTCTAGTTACAAAAACGACATGTATGTACATAATTCAAGTATACTTGTCCTAATCTAGTTTATATTTTAAGATGTGATTGATTTATGTCGACAAATTATACGTGGTAGAGCCATGCTGCAGCTAATAATAGTATAGTTGTAGCACGAATGGGTCGGCTCGACCGGGGAAGGACCACGCTCTCACAGAATACCAGCGTAAAATAGCAGCTTAATGCTGCTGTGTTTCGTATGGTGAGTGTGGAGAACCGGAGACCCTTTTTACTGGAAAAGAAGCATTCTATCTTAGTCCTCACGGCTGACAACGCATCTGCATTTAATTCGCTAACGAAGATAGATGTAGATGTCTATGGGCCACAGCAATCACTTACCATGAGGTGGACTGTGTGCTCGTTTGTCACCCTTATTCTATAAGAAAAAGACCTATCACGTTATAGGGAGGATTTGCTTTAACCGCTACGTCTGACAAGCGGATTGACAAAAGCAGTACCTGAGGTCTTGCAGCTTGCCCTCACATTTTCTCTTACGATACCCAGAGGACGAAATGGGGTGATAGTGTCTCTCCGTTACCACACAGCCCAAATTAAACATCCAATCATTACAGAACCTTAAAGTATAGGTATCTACTGCTGAGCGTTGGCCTCATCATAGTTTGCCTCTCATAGTTTGCCATGTTTGCCACAGTTTTTATTTTCTACTTTTTAATAAGTAAACTCTGCTGACCATCTCCTGGATTTTGAATAAAACTATTTTTACGGATTTTATCGCGTTTAGTGTTACTATTTTGATCCCCCCCGTGACCATGGGTGCTGTAAAGCACCCGAAACGTCGGGAATCAAAATAGTAAAATTAAACGCGATAAAATTCGTAAAAATAGTTTTATTCAATGTGTAGTGTTCGCGTAAATATAAGAAATCATTACATCTCCTGGATTGTTTCCCTCTGTCACCTGTTACCCACGGGACGATGGGTATAGGGAGTAGTGGACATACTTACACTGCCACTACTCGGTTACCTACAGGCTAAGAAAGGAATGCTTCGGTGGTTTGGTCTTGTAGAAAGAATGAACGAGGAAAGAGTGACAAAGCTGCAGATGTGAATGGCAGATTCGAGACGCCCTAGACGAAGGTTTATCGACCAAATTGGTGTAGCAATTAGGAGTACCCTTAACCGACGAACGTGTATGCGTAGATATATAAATATGTAATGCGTAGATATGTAAAGGAGGTGAGAGGTGTGTCAGGATCGTGCCAAATGGAAGTTCATAGTCTCTGCCTACCCCTCTGGGTGACAGGCGTGAGTGTATATGTATGTATGTATTAAAAAATGTTTTGCAGGTGTATTGTAACCATTGATATACAACGTCGTAAGGAACAAGGAATGTCTGTGAATCAAAAATATATTTTAACATCATTTGTAGAGTAGACTGGCAATCTCTCTAAAAGTGTTTTTTCATTACTCGCTAATATCCGTTCGTGTTTTTAAGAAATGTGCCGTTTTGAGATACGATCCGTTCTAATCAATACGAACTAAAATTGTTCTTTAGATTTAAAATGACCTAAGTTCGTTTCTTTAGTTGCTACATGTCTTTTTGTTAAATTACCTAATTAGTTAAGTATTTTTAACTATTTTTGATCTACAACAAATTGTATGGGTAACTCCGGCAATACGTAAATGGTTTATATATTAACATAACGAAATAAAATCATTAAAACATTCCCTAGGCCAAACTCCACCACCAGAGCCAGAAAGTGAAGAAGGCGACTTTTTAAAAATTGAGGAGACTTCGCAGGTAATAATTTGGACTTAAAAGTTTTTTCTTATTGTTTACATTTTAGGTGCTGTTTAATTCAGCCTGAAAACTATGATTATATTGTCAAGTTGTCATCAAAATTGGCTCCAGCTGGGTAAGAGCCCTGGGAATCAGAGGTAACTTTACGCAAAGGATTAAATCTTTACGCAGAATAGGATAAAAACCTTTGAATTGTTAGAATCTACGAGTATATGTGTGTTTAATATAAAATATTAGTTATTACCTTTATGATCGTCATCATTACAGTCTAATTCATACAAATCCACTGCTGCTGCTCCACAAAGTACGGACTTGAACATAGCTCTCTCCATAGTTTGTTGATCGACCTTGAGCTTCCTCATACGGCCAGCAATGAAGAACCACGTCATGCTATCACTGACAATACGCACCGGTTGTATAATATCGTTTTGAAGTTTTGAGGTATACGAGACCAGAAGACATTTTCTTTTATAGAATAAGAGTGATAAACCAGCACACATTCAACCTGATGGTAAGTGGATGCTGTAACTCATAGACATCTACATCTATCCTCGATTAAGATTCAAAATGCAGATGCTTTGCTACCCCTGAGAACTAAGATGTAATGTAATGTCTTTTGGCCGTGGAAGGAAAAGGGGAGATCTCCCGCCGGGTAAAGTGTTCTGCCCGGGGAGCGGCCAACGCTCCGAGTGGTAGTTCGGAGCTATTCTATACTCGTATATACTGCTTTAACTTCGGAACTTTGATAGCGCGATTTAGGCTTCGATGTATTTTTGCTTGTGGCGCGACGAAAGCGCCGTCACAGCCTTGTTTCCAGTAAGAAGGGTCTCCGGTTCTCTACACACAACATACGAAACACAGCAATATTGAGCTGCTGTTTTACGCGTGGTCCTTCTCCGGTCGAGCCGACCCATTCGTGCTACAACCATAATGTAGCTGCAGCATGGCTCTACCATGAAAAAAAATGTGTCGTAATCTCCCGAACGCTGCCCAGTCGAGTTTAATACGTCGATTGACCTCTCGGTCGAAGTTATTATCTTATTTGAAACGTCCTAAATGAATATATTATACACTTTTTTTTAAATTATGTACGAGCAGCTATGCAGGTCTAGAGAGACCAGTATCACTGCGACCTAAAAGATCTATTGAGATCGCTGCTATGTCTATAGTTCAATGCTAAGCCCTGCGTCCTCAATGAATAGAAGGAGTTGCTTAGCTGTGAGCAATTTCACTTCTTCTGGGCGAAGTACATAGTTTCCCAGATGAGTGCTACGTTTGCGCATTAAGGGTCCGCAATTAGTAAGGATGTGAAAAGGCGTTTCCTCCTCTAGGGAGCAAAACCGGCACATCCTTGAGTTGCTTAGTCCCAGGATGGATATGTGCTTTTTAAGAAAACAGTGTCCAGTCAGGTCTCTTACCAGAATGCGCAATTTATTTTACCAAATCCTAGGGCTTCCGCTGCGAATTTACGATCGAAAGGCCGGATTAAGGTTTTAGAATGTTTTAAGCCTGGTGTATTAGACCAGATCTTAAGTGATTTATTGTGGTAAAGAGTTTCCAGGGTCAATCAGGCGAGGCTTTTGCGATTCCACAAAATGGCTCGGATCCAAAATATGTACTCTGAGCCCTCCCGTGCGAGCTTGTCGGCAGTTTCATTGCCTACAATGCCCGCATGACCCGTAACCCATCTTAAAACGACTCTGTTGTTACCTTCCAGGGCGTTTAGACGGTTCACGCAGTCTCCAACTAGCTTTGATCTCAGCGCTAACAGTGCTGCTTGACTATCAGAGTTAATATAGAATAAATGGTTAACGTAGTGTTTTGCAGATTAATTTCCGCATACTGAAGTATTGCGAAAATTTCTGTCTGGAAGATAGAGGTGAATCTACCCAAATTCATACTAAGATTGAATTTGGGGCGTTCTATAAATTTCAAAACCTACGTCGAGGCCCATTTTGACCCATCGGTAAACCATATAAGGCTACCGACCTCACAGATGACCTGTCCATTCAGCTAGTCTTCTCTGGAGGGTAGTTCCACTGTATACATTTTTGTTAAAAGTATAATATAGTGGACCCATGATATCTGAGATCATGCATAAGACCGGTGTTTCCTTAATTGAGTCGAGCATGGATCTCAATCTATAGGAAAGCAAGCTCAAACCGCCCTGAGCGTTAATCCTATACAAACTAGCCCTCGCCTCCTTTTCTTTCTCGCCTTCTTTCTTTTAAAAGATCAAGGGCGTTAGGCCTAGAATTGCATTAAGAACCGCTCCAGGCGATGATTGCATTGCTTCAGTTGCCATTAAGCAGGCAGTTCTTTGTAGATTTCTTAGTCTGTCCGCAGTCGTCTTTTGGTTGACCTTATTACATCAGACAGTGGAGGCGTAGGTAAGAATCGGCCTCACTGTACTGTTGTACAGCCATAGGATCATACTGAGAGGCAAGCCCCAGTTGTTCCCGACCATGTGACTGCACGTACCTAAAGCAATTTTAGCCTTATGACATACGTTGCTAAGGTGAGAGTTCCACGTTAGTTTTTGGTCGATTATTACGCCCATGTACTTAAGTTCAGTGGAGAATGGTACTTCTTTACCATTAAGTTTTGGTGTGACTAATTTGTCCAACCGTCTTTTTTTGGTAAAGGATTTTATATCAGTTTTATCAGCATTAACTGATAAACTGTTATCCTTGCACCAGTTGTTTATGGTGCTTAGGGCTCTTTGTGTGATTAATGATAAAGTACTTTGGCATAAGCCCCTCGCAATGATCACAAGGTCATCAGCATAACCCAGTGTGTCAATGCAAAGGTCTGCCAACTTGTACAATAATTGGTCCGCAAAGACCGCAATATTTTGTAAAATCGCAATAATTGGTCCGCAAAAACCTCAAGAGTCTAAAGAAGGAGAGACAAAACACCTCCTTAATGATTTCTTATATTTACGCGAACACTACACATTTAAATAAAACTAGTTTTACGGATTTTATCGCGTATATTAACTTATTTTATATTCCCGACGTTTCGAGTACACAGCACCCATGGTCACGGGGACTGAGGTATTTGACGTCCCAATGTCATAGTTAACCACGGTTACCTCCAGATTAAAATTATTAATTTTTGTTCCGATCTACGCAGTATGAACTTACAGTATCTTGAAGTCTTGCAGTTGTATGCTTTGATTTGGGATTTAATTTTATTAATTATAGGATCCCAAGCAGATGGTAACATAACCATCTTCTCTATTGAAATTAGGATGTTTTTGATTTCAATAGCCTCGTGAATCATCCTTGGAAGGTCGGTGTTCTTTAGCGAGGATTTGTTCTATCAAATCTAATGTAGTGATGGGGCGATCCTACATGTTCACAGACTGCAGACTTCCCGGAGCGTCGATTCTTCACATCAGCTATGTGTTCTTTAACATGGTTTTTATTGATCTTTTAGTTTGTCTATATAAGAGACCACATTCACAATCAAGCTTGCACTCCGCATCTTGCAGAGGACATTACATAACTGATGGTAAAACGACTAATCTTGTTCGGCGGCTTGAAGTATGTTTTAATAGAAGCACGCTTCAGATGTAGCCAATCTTGTCAGTGACACCTCTGACATATGGCAGTACAGCAGGCACTCACTCGACTGTGGCCGGCTTCACTCGTTCACTGTGACGTAGGCGCGGGACCCGAAGCTTATTGTCGTGCAAAACTTGCTTGACGTGTTGGAGCTCGTCGGCCAGGTGTTTACTGTCACAGATCCCTCGTGCTCTCTGAAACAAAGATTTACCACGGTAGCTAACTGTGAAGGATGGTGATGAGAGTCACCGTTTAAATATCTATCTGTATGGGTCTTTTTCTATACACAGTGTGGCTCAGGTGTTATCAGGTTCGAATTACTAACACATCTAGAAAAGCTAAAGAGTTGTTTGCTCTAACTCCATTGTGAATTGAATTTTAGAATTTATGGAGTTAAGATGGTCTAAAATGCAGTTACTTTATCTAAAGGTAGAATTGTGAAAGTGTCGTCTACATGCCCTTACAGAATCTTGGATTTACGGGAGAAGTAAGTAGGCTTTCTCCTCAAAGTCTTCCATGAATATATCGGCGACAATGGAGATACAGGTGAGCCCATCGCCACTCCATCTACCTTTAAGAACTCCTCCTTCCACAATAGGTAGCCAGATGTAAGGCATTGTCGTACTCAGGCTACGTCCCATAGTTAGCCAAATCGATTCACCAACTTACAGATTGGCTCAACACTTAGTGAAAATACTTACACCGCTCAGGGGACATACAAGAGCACACACGAGGGATTCCTACCATTTTGTCAGCGAGATTAAAGACCTACATCTGGCAGACAATGAAACTATGGTCAGTTTTGATGTGCAGTCTCTGTTCACATGCTTACCTGTTGAAGACTGCATCTCGATTGTAACTAGAAGGCTGGAGGAAAACAACATGCCCATAGAATATGCAGCATTACTTAGACAATGCCTTACATCTGGCTACCTATTGTGGAAGGAGGAGTTCTACAAGCAAGTAGATGGAGTGGCGATGGGCTCACCTGTATCTCCCATTGTCGCCGATATATTCATGGAAGACTTTGAGGAGAGCTCACTTACTTCTCCCCAAATCCAAGATTCTACAAGCGGTACGTAGACGACACTTTCACAATTCTACCTTTAGATAAAGTAACTGCATTTTAGACCATCTTAACTCCATAAATTCTAAATTCAATTCACAATGGAGTTAGAGCAAACAACTCTTTAGCTTTTCTAGATGTGTTAGTAATCTGGAACTTGATAACACCTTGAGCCACACTGTGTATAGAAAAAGACCCATACAGATAGATATTTAAACGGTGACTCCTCATCACCATCTCAGTTAGCTACCAAAATTTGTTTCAGAGAGCACGAGGGACTGTGACAGTAAACACCTGGCCGACGAGCTCCAACACGTCAAGCAAGTTTTGCACGACAATAAGCTTCGTCCCGCGCCCACGTCACAGTGAACGAGTGAAGCCGGCCACAGTCGAGCGAGTGCCTGCTGTACTGCCATATGTCAGAGGTGTCACTGACAAGATTGGCTACATCCTGAAGCGTGCTTCTATTAAAACATACTTCAAGCCGCCGAAGAAGATTAGCTGTTTTACCATCAGTTAGTGTAATGTCCTCTGCAAGATGCAGGAGTGTACAAGCTTGATTGTGAATGTGGTCTCTTATATAGGACAAACTAAAAGATCAATAAAACCCGCGTTAAAGAACACATAGCTGATGTGAAGAATCGATTCTGGAAGTCTGTCTGCAGTCTGTGAACATGTACAGGATCGCCCTGTCACTACATTAGATTTGATAGACCACAAACTCGCTAAAGAACACCGATTCCTTCCAAGGATGATTCACGAGGCTATTGAAATCAAAACATCCTAATTTCAATAGAGAAGATGGTTGGTGTTACCATCTGCTTGGGATCCTATAATTAATAAAATTAAATCCCAACCCAAGCATACAACTGCAAGACTTCAAGATACTGTAAGTTCATACTGCGTAGATCGGAACAAAATTAATAATTTTAATCTGGAGGTAACCGTGGTTAACTATGACATTGGGACGTCAATACCTCAGTCCCCCGTGACCATGGGTGCTGTAAAGTACTCGAAACGTCGGGAATATAAAATAAGTTAATATACGCGATAAAATCCGTAAAACTAGTTTTATTTAAAAACACCTCCTTGTGGACAGCCTCTTGTAGTTGCAACCTTAATCAAAGTTTGAAACAGTGCTATTTTTGCCTTTCGACTTCACCCATTTGACGGTTGTGGGGTCAACATTTTTAGATGTCAGGCCCCCAACTAGTAGTGATGTAGGGCTACAGTCGAAGGCGCCCTCAATGTCTAGAAAGGCACTATTTCTTTATCCTCCAGCGCTTTATCGACCCTGTCAATAACACTGATCAGGGCTGTTTCCGTAGATTTGCCTTTGCGGTAAGCATGCTGGTTGTAGTGTATAGGTCTCGTAGCCAGAGCTACATCCCTAATATATATATATATCTATAACCTTTTCCAATGTCTTAAGAAGAAAGGAAGAAAGGCTTATAGGTCTAAAGGACTTTGGTAAAGCGTAGTCCTTTCTACAAGCCTTAGGTATAAATAGAACTTTGACAATTGTCCATCGTTCTGGAATATATCCCCATGCAAAACTTGCTCTGAAGATTTTCACCAGATTAGGAAGAAGGATATCGATACACCTTTGTAGATGGATGGGCATTATTCCTTCCTTCCCACTTGTCTTATATGGTTTAAAGGAGTCAACAGCCCACTGCACCAGGTTTGGCCTTATTATCTTTGCAAGTTACCAGTCCTCATTACAAGGCCTTCGTAGGGCTCTGAAAGAGTTCGAGGCTAGAGTCTCCATACCCATACCATACTCCAGACCCATTTCCCAGGGTCACCTAACCCTGGGAAATGGGTTGACGCTAGTAGCTCCAGTGTTTCCCTTTCACTATTAGTGAAGTTACCATACGGCTTTTTAAGAAGTCCGATCTGAATAGATTTAGCTTTCGATAGCATTTTGTGTAGTCTTGCACTGCGAGGCAAAGACTCAACTTCCTCGCATAGCTTCCTCCACGATGCTCTCTTAGCTTTCCTAATTTCTTTATTATAATCGGTTAGGGCTGCACTATAAATATCCCATTCTTTGGTTTTTTAGCCCTATTGAATAGTTTCCTGGTCTTATCCCTAAGCTCCTTTAGCTTAGTGTTCCGCCAAGGAACTTTTCGTGTTGAGGTCTTGGTTTTGACGACACAACTGTCCTCGATGGCTTCACGGATACCTACGATTACCGGTTCCGCCGCTAACTCCAGACCTTCATTCGTTTTTATGCTTTTAGGAAACGTTTCCAAATTCCTCCTTAGGCTATCTCTGTAGACATCCCAGGAGGTCGCTTTTGGATCCCTAAAAGCAACAGTTTCATAAATTGGTGATGCTCTAATCACAAACTTAATGTGTCTGTGATCAGACATCGAGTTTTCACTACTAACATGCCAGTCAGTAATCCGCCTGGATATGTTATTGGTAGCAAAGGTTATATCTAAAACTTCTTGCCTAGCATGCGTTACAAGGTTGGTGTACACTCTAAGTTTAGGCTTACCAGGCGATTGGATATGAGAAAGTCAAAAGTAACTCACCTCTTTCGTTGATGTTAGTGCTTCCCGTGCTGTGTGGTGAGCATTAGCATCACATCCCTACAAGTTTGGCGTTGTGCTTACGGGCAAACTCCGCCACTCGCTCGATGGCAGGATCTGGGTTCTCTGCGGGAACATAGGCTGAGCAAATGATGAGATGAGCAAATGATACTCTGGCCCTGTGCATCCCTTGAGATTTATAAAGGCTGTAACCAGGTCGTCATTGCAATACTCTGGAACAGCTAAAGTTCAATATTTTTGTTGTAGATTATATAATCTCTGGGTCTACTGCCTTTAGTATTGACTAAGATCTTACCGGCAGCCGACAATCTCAAAACTTGACCGTTGGCCACCCAAGGCTCTTGTATGAGGGCGAGGTCGATGTTTTCCTCTGCGAAGCAAACCTCCATCACGGCAGAAGCAGCTGCTGCATGGTGAAGATTTGCCTGGAGCACCCTCGTCTTATCCTTGCGGTTAGCCATTTATTGGCGTGGGAGGAGGGGCAGGGGTCGTTTTGCCTGCTTAGAACGAAAATGTCCTTTACTGGCGCTCTTGAACCCCACCGTACCTTTCGGTCTACCGCTCCCACCTCCCATCCCCTTACCCTGGCCGACACCGTCGGCGGCCTCGGACCGAGGCGAGATCAGCGCCTTGGGTCTCAGTCACTCTCGCTGATGACGTTCCAGTCTCACCCCTCGAGGTGGAGAGCTGGGGATTGGAGTTGGCTGCGGTTCAAGCTCCTTTGCCGCGTCAGTGCCTCCTGACCTTAAAGTTATCATCTTAAAGCCAAGGACGACTCTGCCGCCTGCCGTCCGGAGCCTCCGCCGATGGGTCGTCCAGAGAAAAGGTTACTAGGAACCCATTCTCCTCGTCCCTACGGTGGAGGATTTTCCAGAGCTCGGTATGGAGCCCTTCATTTTGTGCCCTCAACAGCACAGCCGCCTCCTCTGGAGAGTCAGCTTCGCTGGGCCAAAAGATGATGCCCAGCTGAGGCTTAGGCAGTTTGCTCTCGGTATTATCGAGAGCTCTGCCTCCAGCCTGGGTTTCAGTTTTCCGATCTCACCCACAATCCAGTCCTGGCTTGCCTTATTCAGGCACGTTACCAGAATCCAACCTGGCTTGTGGGTGAAACCCGAAAATTTCGGTCCCATTCCCGGCTGCGCTCCACAGGCCGTCTTAGCGATAGCCTGCGTTAGTGCCCGGTGGACCAGCCGCATCTGCTCCACGCTCATAGGATTCGAATTGCGAATTCCTACACGCGCGGAGCCAGCTACGGCACTGAAGCTGAGCTTCTTCTCCCCCGTTGCCAGCTTCACAGATTTCCTGGGCTGGTCTTTGGGGGACTCCTCCTCAGACCGACTGCGTTTTTTCGCCTTCGGAACTGGGGGAGGTTTGGGCAGAGGAATTTCGTCCCAGGGCTTCTGGCAGAGAGAGAGGGCCTCTTCGGCTCCTATCTCAGCTGCTATCAGCCTTCGGTACCTCTTCCGTGCTGCCCCACTAAGCTTATAAGGCCTAGCGAACTTTTTCTTTTCCCCTCCCTGGTTCGTTTCCGACTGTGGTTCGGCTGCAGACGTGTCCTCCACTTCTCAGCTTGTCCCAGGTTGGGACGTAGAGTTGCATGGTGTTGGTGGTGGTGGTCTGGAAGCCTACCTACAGACAGTTCCATTAAAGGAGAGTTTATTATTTTTTCCAAATGTCGAACTTCGTCCATTTTGGTCCCACGATTAGCTAGGGAAAAATTCGGTCACCCCGGTGGGCTCTAATACTACCCGAACGGCACAGTACGCTTAACACCTTGGATTGGGTTTATACCCTTTGAAGGCAAAGAAAACTTTAGATATCGAAATACCCATTCCAAAAATCGTATGTGTTTTTGGCACTGTTCCCATCACACACGCTTCGAGCACGAAACGCACTCACTTTTGACATGACATTTTGATTGTGGTAAACATATTGTTCCGTTAGCTAAGGTAGATTTTCCTTGCTCTGGGAGAGCTCAATATCCGATAATGAACTGTATGTAGATTCTACTGGGTGTTACAAAACTACCGTAAAGCCGAAAGGAGGTTAAATGGGGCCTTATAACGAGTCCATTCACAATATTTAAAAACCGTAGTAACGCTGTATAACATACCCCAAAAAATAAAAGATATTATTATTTTCACTGATGTGCAAATCCTATTTCAGTAAAATTAAAGAGTAAACTACGCAGAATGTACCTACATTTCTACCTAATTCATGGAACGACAAAAATTTTAAAAGACCTAACCTAACGAAACAACCTAAACGAACACTTACTTTTTCATAATAAACGTCAAATTTACACAAACGGCTCAAAGTGTGCTCCGCCTTGCTCAATACACAACCTCGCTCGTCGGGATATGGCGTGTGGCATTTCGCACCATCGTCGGTGTTATTGATGCGAAACCGATCTAACACGCTGTTCCATCTCGGCAACCGTTGGGCAATCGGAGAAATACACTCTGTCCTTCACATAACCCCACAAAAGTCCAAGGTAGTGAGGTCCGGAGAACGAGCAGGCCATAGCACCGGTCCCCGCGGCCGATCCATCCTCGCGGAAAGCGAACGTTAAGATGTTCTCGTACGTTGCGAGCAAAATGTGCCGGAGCTCCATCATGCTGAAACACCATGTTTCCTTTGGTTCTCAAAGTAATCCCAGCCAGCCACATGAAAGTCGTCAATCGCCTCTTCCAATTCCGTTTGTAAAAACGTTAGATAGTTGCTACCGTTCAGAAATGATGGCATAATGACGGGACCGATGACATGCCCGTCATAAAGGCCAGCCCACATTCAGCCGCCACTGGTGTTGGAATCTGCCCTGCCGTGAAGCATGTGGATTCACGCGAGCCCAAACGTGATCGTTATGCATATTTGAAAGTCCTGACCTCGTCAATGTTGCCTCGTCCGTCCAAAGAACATAGTTTACGTAATTAGGATTTTCCTCTAACTGAGATACCACTCGCAGAAGTTCCTCCTGGGTGCAAAATCGGAGGGTATGTACGTCCACTTCCAGTAGACCGATGAAAAGAGCCGGTGGAATGTAGTCGTCTTGACATGTTCAGAAAACACTGGTACGAAGGCAGCCGTCGCTGTTCAGTGGGGGGTCTACCATCGATAAATCGTTGCCGATACAGTTCGCGAGCACGATTTAAATTGCTATCTTCATGGCCTACACATAACATCATATCGTAATATTCCGAGTTAGAAAGCATCGTTATTTTGCAAAAAATTTTGAAAAAAACTCGAAACAGTTGTAGGATATCGATTAGAAGATTTGAAATTGACAACATATTTTTTTTTTCCAACTTGACATTTTTTGAAGCCAGTACTTGAGTATAATGACATCCTTGTATTGAGGTAGCAAACATTTATGAATGAAAAATAGAAAAACTATTAAAGTAGACAATTATTAGGTGAAATAGGTACGTAGACCTTTCTGTTAAATAATCTGGTTCCTGACATGACAGCTTACTAGGGTTGACAAAATTTTGGCTTTGATAATTAATTATATTTTTTACGGGTATTTTGTAACACGTTGTATATATAGGTATAATTAATATACGAGTGTAGAGGTTTAATATTAAATAACATACACGATATTATTTTTAAGTAGTAGAGCCACTCTATGACATGCAGCATATTATAGCTGCAGCATAAATTGATTGGCTCGACTGGGGAAGGACCACACTTGTACCCAATATCAGAGTAAAACAGCAGCATTACGCTGTTATATTTCCTAAGGTGAGTGTCGAAACCCGGAGACTTTTTATAACGCTAACGAGGCATTTTGTCTTAGTCCTTAGGACTTACAGCGCATTTTGATACTTCTTGAATAAATGTAGGTATCTAGAAGGAATCGGATTCATATATCATAAGGTGGTCTGTACCTATACATGTTTGTCCGTCCTATTTAATTATTAATACAACTTTATTTAATTAATAAATTTTATCTCAACCCTGATCGTTTAGACGTCGTCGGATGACTTTTGGCAAGATATTGATTTAAAGAAGGTTTCGCTTATAAACGACAAAGTGGCCCGCTCAGCTAGAATTAGCGTGAAGCTTAACATGCCAATTATTGGTAAAATAGAAAGGTCGCCATCTGTAGAGAGAGCGGGACAAATCGAGCGAGAGAATTACATGAGGGAGAGAAAAGGTTGACAATTCCGATTAAACTATTATAAATAATTTCAAATTTCAAATTTACGTTAAGTAATATCATACGTTCATCAATCCATTACAGCCTATAAAACGCCACTGCTGACGACCTCTCTCATAGATTGTCATATACTGGATTTTGTCATAGTTGCCACACTTGGCAGGCGGGTAGTTGCAAATTTTTTTTTTTTATTATTTTATTATACTAAGCATGGACGTAATACTAAGCTAGCGCATAACTACAATTCCACCTGATGGTAGGAGGTGATGTAGCCTAAGATGGTGAAGTGCACTGACTTAACAAAAGAAACACAGATGCTGGCAACTTATTCCACTCCTTTGCTGTACGCATCACAAACGACGCGATTTTGCAAACCGTTCGGTTCGAATGCGTGGTAAGTCAACAACGAAAGGGTTGTTTTTATTGTTATTTTGACTTATTATCAGGAAGATGCTGCTACCCATCTCCTGTTTCAGTTTTCCTCTGTCGCCCCTTACGAGACCCACGGGACGATATGAGGTATCTAGTGAATATTCTTACAACGCCTCTACACGGTTAAGATCACGTTAAGATCACGTCTTTTGTATTGTCGCAGCATAGTAAGAGAATCAATTATATTACATTAAATTTAGGAATAGTAAGACAGAGAATAGACTCGGCTCCTTGCCGTATGGTAGCGGCGTAAAATCTACCACCCCCTTAGATCGCACCATGAGCCAACACATTAAAGGAATGGCCCCGAGTTCCCGGCGCCCCTTTAATGGGGCAGGGGTGCGAAGAATCTCCGGGAGTAAAACCGGCGACGAGGTTCGCTACCCGTCACGTTCTGTCTCCCGGAGGGGCGAAAAGTGGATTGCGGAGGCCCGTCTGCAATCAATCAATGATAAGATGGATGAAATATGCGAAATGATGAATGATAGAGGAATAGATGTGTTATGTGTAAATGAGACGAAACGAAAGGGAAAGGATGCCACTGCACATGGCATGTATACCGCTTACTGGTCTGGTGTAGACGAGACCGAGCGGGCATGCCAGGAGTCGGTGTCATCCTTTCAGAAAGAATGGGTCAATGTGAAAGAGTATGAATGTAAGCCCAAGGCTGCTGTGGATACGAATGAAAGTGGGCTTAAAGAAGTTGTTTGTGCTAGGGTGTACGCCCCAGACATGTCTAAGCCCACTTATATCCGAGAGCAGTTTTGGGACATGGTAAGGATGGTGTTGATGAAATGTAAGGAAATGAAAATATCATTATGTTAGGAGATTTTAATGGAAGGTTGGGGTGAAGAGGTCTGGTTATGAAAGGATATTAGGAATGTTTGGCGATGAAAGTGTAAATGAGAATGGTAAAGACCTCCTCGCCGTATGTGAGGAAAAGAATCTTTTTGTGACGAATACTTTCTTTCGCCATAAGAGGATTCACATGTATACATGGGAAAGAGGTAATGATAGAAGCATGATAGATTTCATAATTGTGGATGAAAGAATGCGGAGCGCAGTGGTAGATACAAGAGTTTACCGGGGATCCAACGTAGGACGGATCATTACATGGTCTTATGCCGAATTAATGGTCTATTCAGGCGTTGGCGGCATCGGACATCTGTGCCTACCACTGCGTTACAGCGTATAAGAACAGAGAGGTTACAAGATGAAGGTGTGAAAGAGAAGTATAAATGTAGACTGAGGGAGAATATAAATGGTTTGAATGAAATATGTATGAATGATTTAGACCTGAAGACTGTATGGAATAATGTTAAGAAAGTTTTGGTGGATGCAGCCACCGAAGTATATGGTGTAAGTAAGAGAACGAATGAAAGGAAAAATAATACGTTGTGGTGGGATGATGAGATTCGAATGGAAGTTGAAGCAAAGAAGAGAGCATGGCTAGATTTACTGGCAACCAAAGCTGGTAATTCTGGCGGTATGAATGATGAGATTGAAAGAAAAAAGGCAGACTTTAGACTTATAAATAAGAGAGTAAAAGAAGTTGTTGAAAGGAAAAGCAAGGAAGAACGGATAAGAATGATAGAAAGATATCTGATAACTTCCAGGCAAATATTAAAATGTTCTGGAAACTCGTAAGAACTGCTAGGGGAAATTCAAAACAGCCTAGAATGAATGCTATACGAGACGAGAATGGCTGTATGCTGAATGATGAAGTTCGAATTTAAAGAGATGGAAGGAATACTTTGAAAGCGTGTTTATGAGTGAAGGGTCGTCTGAATTAAGTGAAAAAGAAATTCCGAAAGAAGTGGAGAGAGGTAGGGAGATAAGTGTACATGAAATAATGAAAGCAATGAAAAGCATGAAAGCAGGTAAGGCAGCCGGATATGATAGAGTATCACTCGAAATGCTAAGGGCTGGAGAGAGAGTGGTGGCAGGCCTGCTGTACACCTTGTTTAATTTATGTTGGGAACTGAAGCGGGAACCGGAAGACTGGTGCAAAGCCGTTATAGTCCCAATATATAAAGGAAAAGGGTCACAGCAGGACTGTAAAACTACTGTAGATCAGCTTGCTTAGCATTGTGGGTAAACTGTATGCTAAGGTGTTAATTGAAAGAGTTATGGAAGAAAATGATGGAAAAATTTGGGATGTGCAAGCTGGATTTAGAAAGGAATGGGTGTACGGATCAAGTATTTTCGATGCGCATGATTGCGGAGAAGTTTTGGCCAAAAACCAGAAAGTTTTGTGCTTTCATGGACTTGGAAAAGGCTTATGACAGAGTGGACAGGAATGTGTTATGGCAAACACTTAACTCATTTGGTTTGAGCGCTGGTTTGATACAGGCATTGAAGTCTCTTTATAGGGACTCTAGTGCTTGTGTCAGGATCAACGGGGTCTACTCGGACTGGTTGGCCTCCAAAAAGGTGTCAGACAGGGCTGTGTAGCTTCCCCCTGGCTGTTTAACCTATTTATGGACAGTTGTTTGCAAACTTTGAAAGTTGAAGAATGTGGGTTGAGAATGGGTGAGTTAACCGTCAAATGCCTTTTGTACGCTGATGATCAAGTCATATTTGCATCGTCGGCGGCCGAGTTGCAAATGATGGTTACTTTAATGAACCGATCATTAAAATAAAGAGGTATGAAAGTGAACGCAAGTAAGACGAAAGTGATGGTTTTTGAAAGAGAAGAAAGTAAAACGTTATGTGAAATAAGAATAGAAGGGGAGTTGATTGAGCAAGTGGATGAGTTTGTATTATTTGGGATGTTTATTTAGTAGGGATGGTAGATATGATAAGGATATAGAACGACGAGTGAACGCAGGAAATAGAGTGAATGGGGCTCCGCTATTGTGAAGAGTCAGAATGTGTCAAAAGGCACGTTTGGCAATTCACAATGCTGTGTTAGTCCTACTTTAATGTATGGTAGTGAGTTGGGTCTGGCAGAAGAAGCATGAGAGTAGAATAAATGCTGTAGAAATCCGGTCATTAAGGAGTATGCTGGGCTGAATCTGAATGACAGGGTGAGAAATAGTGTGATAAGAGAAAAGTGTGGTTTGCAAGATGACGTTGTGACCAGGATTAAGAAAGGAATGCTTCGGTGGTTTGGTCATGTAGAAAGAATGAAAGAAGAAAGAGTGACAAAGCAAATTTATGCTGCAGAAGTGAACGGCAGAGTCGGAAAGGGACGCCCTAGACGGAGATTTATCGACCAAATTGGCGATATATTGGAAATGGGCCAGATTAGGAGTACCCTTAACCGACGAGCGTGTATGCGTAGATATATATTGATGTAAAGGAGGCGAGAGAGGTGTGCCAGGATCGTGCCAAGTGGAAGTCCGTAGTCTCTGCCTACCCCTCTGGGTGACAGGCGTGAGTGTTTATGTATGTATGTATTATGTAAGTGTCTATTTCTGGATAGGATTCCGTCTGCTTGGCTATCATTTTATTTTTTATTTTGGCCGTTTAGTCCGTTTTAAACTTGTAGGGTGTAGCAACTATTGTGTTCTTGTCGGACAAGTAAGAGAGTTTTATTTCTCAGTGGTGACAACATTCCTCTCCGTTAAAGTTTAGGTTGCAGTGGCCAGTGATTCACATACAGTAAGGTATAAGAAATCGTCTTATCTTGTCCCGTGGATGATGCAGTCGTGCGTTGAGTTGCCTTCAACGCAAATCTTCTTAGTTTTTCATAAGTGACCTAAACAGTAGCGACACCATTTCGCCAAAAAGAATTCGCTGATTTTTGTTTTACAATTAGAAAAATATTGAGCCAAGGTCCGCCATTCTTGCTGCATGCATATTATCGTGAATCGTGATTATATTGCGGCAAGAATTCCTGTTCTGTTTTATATTTTTTTAAATTTTATCCATATTCCTAGTTTTGTAATTAAAGTTCACTAACTTTATACGTCCCATATGTATATCATACCTCTCACAGCTGGGCACAGGCGTCTTATTCATCGGAGAGTTATGAAGCAATTAGTATGCCACGCTGCTCCAAAGCTAACGGACGAATCCAGATTGCTTGCTTACTATGAAATTATTAATTACGAAAATTTTAGGACAAATATTTAGCCTCTGAGCTACCATGACTCTCAATTATTCGTATTGTATTGTACTAAAATGATAGTCGCGATAATATCGCTTTTTTTTGCTACATTAATATTGCTCTGTTCAAACACAGATGACGTTCACGTAGTAAAAGAAAAAATATGTTCTTGTTTTAAAAAACACCTATTTCAGAGAGACCAGTTCCTGATGAGGAAGTCGATGTTAGTATTTGTTAACATAATAACAACAACAACAGTTTAAACAATGATTCAAGTTAACGTAGTACTCGTCTAATCTAAGAAGATTCACTTACAAAAACTTGTATTATCAATTTCATTAAGAGTAAGGTAAGTGAGGGTAATATGGTCACCTTAAGCTTTGCTGCCCTATAAAACCAAAACTAGGAGGAGGACAAAGACAAAAACACTAAGTCGTATACTATAACTAATATATTAAGAAAAAAAAAAGAGCAAACAAGCTTTGGATTGCCAATTATTGAATTAGGAACCCTTTGAAAAATTTACTTAAAAAAAATTAACTACACTACCCACTACTAAAATCGACTAAAATTTTTACTATAAGGTCAATTGTGTCAAAATGGCGTCGATAAGGCAGCGCCCTTTTGACCCTTTATTATTTGGTTGACTGATGAAGAGCTATCGTATCATAGAACCATCCATGCAAACAAGGCTGTAGTTTTTTAGAGAAAGTGACCATATTAACTGGATGACCATATTACCCTCGCGTACTGTATTAACTTTTTTGAATTTATATAAATTTACAATTCTTATTTTATAAATCAAGGAAAAAGAAAAACAAAACACAAGTAGTTCTTATGCGATATTGATTTTGCGATAATAATTGTGACGATCTTAATTGTTGATGTACAACGTAACATACGATTTAATTTTATTTTTGTTAGATATTTAGATCCCTATCTAAATAAAATTTAATGTTTGAAAGCTATTAGCGTATATTATTGAAAATTTAATATTATTACAGTATATTAGACAGTTATCTTATTTGTGATCATTATAGATAATTGGACTAGAAGTGCAAATACGCAGTAGAATTTATTTTCATAATATGAATTACCATAGTCTTTCTGTTCATCTTGAGAGTAGATTTTTAAATTGTTATTAATAATCGTAAAAATACTTCAGCAGTTTCATTAATTTCGTCAGAATATTATTATATCGTTTGTTTTTGTTTTGTTTAAAGTTTTGTATTTCTGTTCTAGAAAATGCTTCGAGAAATGAGCGCTGCTAAGATGAGCCCTGAGTATACTAAAGAAGGTTAGCCTTTATAGTCAATAGCAACATAAAATATAATATGGTGGCGGTGATCACCGTTTGCACTTGATACATTTTTCATCATCATCATTTGATCATCATCATAACAGTCCCTCACAAGTCCACTGCTGAACACAGTCCTCCCCCAATATACGTCACAAAACACGATCCTTGGCCACCTGTATCCATCGACTACTTGTACAAGTTAATACACACAACTAGATACTACGGATTTTACTTAACTACTAAAGGGTTTTTCAATTCGCGCGGGTAGATTTTGGAAGCACGTGGCGGCCATTTTGTTTCGTTGACATCTATCAAATCTTTTGTTTATTATTCAGTTACTTAACCTAAATCACCATGGCAAGTTACACGATTGAACAGCACGTTCAAATGACAAAACTTTATTATCAAAATGAGTGTTCATTAGTGCAAACGTTCCGCGCATTGCGCCCATTTTACGGTACATGTGGTGGCCCTTCACAGTCGACTCTTCAACGTTTGGTGACCAAATTTGAAACGACTGGTTTGGTAAAGAATCAGCCAATATCCGTACGTTCAAGGAATGCAAGATCGGCTGAGAACATCGTCGCGGTTCATGAAAGTGGCGGTCGGTTCTTCGCCGTGCACAAGAACTCGGCCTTTCGCAGACTTGAACTTGGCGAATTTTGCATAAGGACTTAGGCCTACAGCCGTACAAGATCCAACTGACCCAGGTGCTCAAAGGTTATGACCATAAACAACGCCGTTTGTTCGCTGACTGGGCTTCGAATCGTTTGGAAGAGGACACCAATTTTGGCCGAAAATCATCTTTAGCGACGAGGCGCATTTTTGGATGAAAGGCTGTCTTACAAGCAGAATTGTCGTATATGGGACGACACCACCCACGCGAGGTTCACCAGGTGATAATGCATCCTCAAAAAGTTACCGTTTGGTGTGGATTTTGGTCCGGCTTCGTTATTGGTCCGTACTTTTTCGAAAACTACGCTAGTAAGGCGGTCACCGTCAACGGCGAGCGCTACAGAACGATGATAACCAATTTCTTATGGCCCAAATTGAACCATATGAACCTAGACGACATGTGGTTCCAGCAGGACGGCGCTACGTGCCAGACAGCGGATGCCACGATTGACAATCTCCATGAGCGATTTGAGGGTAAGATTATCTCTCGCAGGGGTGATGTGAATTGGCCACTAAGGTCATGCGATTGGTCCCCGCTAGGTTTCTTGAAGTCGCAGGTCCATGCAAATAACACAGGCCATCGCTCAAATTCAGCAGAAGAGTAATTGAAAATTGGACCACACGGATCCGTGCCACTATAAGAAGCCGAGGCGGGTATTTGAACGATGTCATATTCCACACTTAATGGCACATGTGGGACTTTCAAATAAAAAAAGAATTTTGTTAATACTTCACACACAGCTCGTTTTGTTTAATTTCAACATCTTCCCGCCCTTATTGAAAAACCCTTTACAACATAATGTATAGGTAGCGGCAGCACTGATGGTTTTTAAATGAAAAAGAAAATTTAAAAATTTTCATCTATTTATTTAATTTAGAAAAAAGCTTAATAAATAAATAAATTAAATATAGAATTTTATTTTTTATTTTTCCATAATTTCCAATGACTACGAACCGAACGATATTATTAGTTTCATTAAAATAGCGATATAAAGCTAACTCAGTTATTTTGAAACAGATGAACGAAGGTCTGATGAAAAGAAAGAAGAGAAAGAGAAATATGAAATTGTTATAATTATCCATGATGAAAATGGCGTCGAAATACCCTTCGAGATTTATGGTTATATTTGTAACTTTATTTTTCTTAAATATTACTTTATTGTAGATTAAAATTATGGTACTTATACAAATTATATGATTTTAAACATAATTTAAATTAAAGAGAAATCATCTGAAAACGAGTCCGTATTAATCACGTTAGCCAGCTAGATTATGAAAGTAGCAACGTACATCAAAATAATGAGCAAGATTACGAAAGTTTTATTAAACCTATCCGTAATTTTGAGATATAAATTCAAAATTTTATTTTGCCATAAGGAAAGTTAACAATAGATCGGATTAGTAATAACATACATCTCAAATAACTTCAGAAAGGTTATTAATGGAATCAGGCGTTACTTTGCGGAAATCCATTATATTAAAGTTGGTAAAATTACCTTGCGTACATCCGCTCGATGTACGCAAGGTAATTTTACCAACTTTAATTTTCAGAAAGGTTTTCTGATGATACATCCAAATCTACACAACTCTAAACCTTATTCTTCCTTTTTTCCTAGAGGTACATACCCGTACCGCTTTGTATTCTGTATATTGTATATCCCTGTACATTTTTTAAACGTAACTATTATAATTTCCAGTCAGTAAGGGAGCTTCTTGAAATCGTGATATGGTTCTGTTCATGTAATTTTTTTCGTAGAATAAATAAAATAAATAGGTACCCTGCGAAAAATAAAATAAAATTTAAATAAATGGGGAAACTTAAATGGGTAAAAGCACCGTCACACGTTCAAAGATATGTTGCCAGGTTTTAAAAATGTGTTGAATTTTGACATCAGAAATTTGCAAATTGTAGTACATACATGTACTATTTGACTATTGTCATTGCGGTAACTAATAGACCTTTCAGATCGGACGGCGTTTTTTACATATTGAATATTACTAAAAAAATATTAAAGGTAGTAGAGAAATGTAAAAAAGATAAAAATAAATTAAACTCAAACACTGAAAACTCTAGGAGGATCGAAAACGGATATCGTTACAGAAGAAGAGAAATCGGATACCAAAAGTTTGACATCGAATATTGAGGAAGTAGATGCCGAAGCGGATCAGAAAACAAAAACCCAACCGGAAAACATTGACGAATTTGTTGCTAAAGTAAATTTTGTTGTATTGAAAATAAAAAAAGTGAAAAAAGCTTTTTGAAAGACTGAGACATATAATATTCTAACTCCCAGTAAACTTACTATAAATGTGATTAATATTTTAGAACTTGTTGAAGTCCCAGTTTGAATTTATGTTTGTTTATTCTTTTTTTTTTTATAGAATAAGGGTGGCAAACGAGCACTCAGTTCACCTTATGGTAAGCGGTTACTGTGGCTTATAGACATTTACATTTATCCTCGATTGAGAATGCAGATGCGTTGTTCTCTTGAGGATTAAGATGGAATGCTTCGTATCCAGTATAAAGGGTCTCCGGTTCTTTACACTCACCATACAAAACACAGCAGTATTAAGATGCTATTTTTCAATGGTATTCTGTGAGAGCGTGGTCCTTCCCCGGTCGAGCCGACCCATTAGTGCTACAACCATAATATATGTACATATAGGCTCTACTACGCACAGTTTCTTCATAAGCCCGTAATAAATCACTGCTGGACATAGTGTTCCCGAGAAATTTCCAAGCATTTACTACTACTATGTACTTGTATTTCTTAATTCTTTCCCCCATTTATCGTCAGGGCCATGAGATCTATCTGACATTTACCATAGTCATATCTTATGATATCAGGATGAGTCTCAAATACAGTCTCTAAGTTTTTGGCATTATTTTATATTACATTTACATTCCATTATAGCCTTACAGTCTAATACAGAACATAGACCTTTTCATTGTAGGAAGAGTTTTCCATAATTAAAAAGCTTGGCACGCGGATGACAATCACATTACCAAATGTCAACTTTCACGCTGCTTTTCAGCTATTTTACATCTGACATAATATATGAGCCGGTATATTGCCTATTGGGCTATTTACAGGCTATTAGGTCTGTCTTACTTTTGCTCATATAGTGTTAAAAAACGTAAAGTAAACGCTTAATTTTCGCCATAAAAGACAAAATTGTATATATATTTTTACTTTTTTTTTTTCAAAAATTTATCCTTCCCCTTATTTACCTTCTTGTGCAGTGTTTTAAAGCGCTAGAAGAACGACGTGCAGATTTAGAACGAACATTCGAAGAGATCGCCGAGTTAGTGGACAAGTTTAAAAGTGCTTACTACGATTTGGGTTAGAATTTAAATAAATTTGGCCAATGTTCTAAATATACAATTTATTCATTAAAACATTAACAAATCTATGATACGTCATACGTTACATTCCTTAAGATGTTTACCATTTTAAGTCCTACAAACAATTTTATTTTGTGTATTTTTATCAATGTTTAAATCATTTAGATTGGAATACTTTTATCTGTCATAAATTCACTGTTTTAAATGTCATAAGTTCACTGTTTCAAATGTCATAAATTCACTGTTTTTTTATTTATATATTTACCATTAGACTCACATGTAAAAACCATTTGTTACTTAGTTTGTCTGCTTTAACATAATGTTTACTATCTTAATAGACTAGAATATTTTTAAATAAGAACGAGCAAACAATAACCTCTATTCTATCATAAATATATAATTATATATTTTTGGGTCGTCGTTTGCAAACATTTCCGTTTCCTTTAGATTTTGATGTTGTTACAATTTTGTATGAACTGGAGGATTCGCTCATACTTACCACGCTGGGTAGGCGGTAAGCAAAGCTGTTTCCTATTATCAGTTCTGCAATTATATGTTCAGCTTTCTATTATGACTGTCTTGCCATCAGTCGACTGTCAGCTTCTTCTTCAATGCACAGCGTGCATAGGAGGTTGATATTGTCCCTTTTTTACTGCATATTTATAAAAATATGTACCTTTAAAGCCTAATCTGATAAAACCTCTGTTCTGTTGATGTTATGGTAATCTGTTATCTATTTAAAATAAAAAAGTCCTAAAGACAACCTTTGTTGAACATATTATATTAAAATTTTTACAGGAATGGTGGCAGGGCGACAAATGTCGACCACTAGCGGTGAATTTATCGTTCAACATCTAGAACGCGAGATTATGGAGAAAGTTGACGAACAGATTGAGGTTTTGCCTGATCCAGACTTGAAGAAAAAAAAGGTTTTCCTATTTTAATTCTACATCATTGCTCATAATATTTACTTGCATCCTAATGTTTCCAAATGGATTGTCGAAACTGTTTCTTAAAGCTAAGATAAAGTCCGTTTATATTGGAATATCACGAAAACCTAAACATTTGCTTTATTCTTGTTTGTTGAAAAAACATTTACACATTAGGATTTTCTCCTGTATCGTGGTGTTATTTTACATATGTCTATATATTGCACAAGGACAAACACCCTGACCCGGAATATTTGTAGGCCATACAAACACTTGTTCTGTGCGGTATTCGAACCCTACGAACGTTTAGCCACTGCGATTCTAAGCCGTCAAACAAATAAACAAGGAAAACGAATACAATATATTAAATCCACCCGTTAAATATTAAGGACACACCTTAAATAGAATTTGATAATTAGTGCATTAAAGATATTATTGATTTTAGGCAAAACCTGAAGAGGTAGCTATGATTAGAGAAATTCTTGAAACGTACCTGGAGGAGAATATAGATGTAATTGTGCCGGAAGTAGAAGAAGTGGAGGAAGAAGAACAGCCCATACCTGAGGTGAGCTGATTCTTATCTTTTTGGTATTTCTTGCACTCATTCTGATAGATTTCGACTACTGTGATTATAACTTTCGAATAATATCATCATATACTCTCTCTCTCTCTCTCTCTCTCTCGTTGTAGCTCCTTTCCTCTTCTTACAGGTCGGCTTAAGGTGCTCATTTACAATATATCGCTAATTTGGTCGATAAACTTCCGCCTAGGGTGATCCTTGCCGACTTTGCCACTTACTTTTGCAACATAAATTTGCTTTGTCACTTACACATGTTTAAAATTTTAATAAAAATAAAATCGGAAGGTATGCCACGCAGACATAGCATATACGGCGGTGGCGCCGTGCCGTAGAGCCGCCATGTCCGTAGTTTTTCATGACAGGAAACGTGTGTGAACAAGAGGGCTTAGTGCCAAAAAAGTGTAAAATAATGATTTACGTTTCACTGAGCTGTAGTTAAACCGTGTTCGAGCCGAGCCACAAACACGATACGGATATTCAGGAAGCCCACCGTTTTTCGTAAACATTTACGTGGCGGCGGCAGCGTAAAGAGAATCCACTACCCTAAATCATAAGTGTCGTAAGAGGCGACAGAGGAAAATGAAACAGGAGATGGGCAGCAGCATCTTCCTGATAACAACTCAAAATAATAAAACACTGGGGTTGCCAACTCGCCTGTCAAGCGTAGCAACTATGGCAAATATGCCTTCTATGCGGCAATCTCTCGGGGAGACATTTTTAAAAAGTTGTAATAGACACGATTTTCCCTTTCTACCATCGGACAACCAGTCGATCGGCGGGTCTTTACTCCTGTGTTGTCGATATATACCACGTATTAGAACTAAACGGTTTACTTTGTTTTTCGTAATGGTTACAGCAAAAGCACATGAGTAAAGAAACCGTTACTCTGTGGCAAAAGAGTGCAATAATTTGCCGGCTTCTCTCTTTGCGTCCGATTGTAATCTGGACGTCCCAAGGCAAGTGTAAATTTGCTGGAGAAAGACAGTACTGTTTACCATCTAGGGCTTCGTCACCACGTACCACCAGGTGGGGTTATAGTCGAGCTTTGGCTAATAAGAAAAAAAAACTTACAACTATTCATTAAATGAGAAAATGAGATTGAAGGCAGACCGAATCGCACCCACACATTTTTTTACAATTTGATAATATTTTTTTTTTAGATAGTAATTGTCTACGCTGTGCCTGGTATCGGACCACCGGTGGACGAGGACATTATAAAAGAGGTGGAGGAGTATGCCTTAGACGTCGCCAAAGTGCAAGCTGATTTGTTTATGCCACGCAACATTCGGCATTTTCTATGCCCACCATTAGAGAAGTATACTTACCTATATACTGATAAAATTATCTCACCTTAACTTAGTTAGATTTATCGTGTGTTCATAAAGATGTATTAAGGGATGACTGTCAGGTGTAAGAATCTTATTACTTGCTGCTATTTTTTTTAATAAATTCAGAGGTAAGAGAGAGGTGTGACTAGAAAATTCATACATTGAGATTGACCTACCGGAGCTTAATATAACAGACATATCTATTTATTTAAATTAATAAATATTTTGGTAAAGACAATAGAAGATGCTTAAAAATTTATATAACATACAAACATACATACATAAACTGTCACCCAGAGCGGTAGGCAGAGACCATTTGGCACGATTCTGATGCCTGATACACCTCTCTCGCTTTTTAACATCCTAAATGCTGTAAACTTGGCTCATCTTTAATATATCGCAAATTTGTGTTTAGCGAAGAATAATATATATCTAAATAACACTGGTAGCAAATCCTTCCGAATATGGGAGAGGCTCATGTGTGTCCTGTCCTGTCCCAGTGGACTGTTGACGGGGCAATTTGAAGAGGAAGAATTCATTGAAGAAGTTGGGTTGGTTTGGGATATTATTTTCCAACTCCAATTTTATTTTAACTTATATCTCCATCATTAGTCGTTATGCATAGAGCGTCTTACTTTCCCTATTTATTTTTCTTTTTTATAATTAATAAAGTCTTTTAAAAATAATAAAATTGAATTGTATTTCTCACAGATGCATCGAGTACAATTTAGAAGATTCTCCACCAAAGAAAGAAGAGCTTCCTACAGGAGGAGCTTTTACAGATTAATTTATTACTTTGATTAAAGACACCATAATCGTTTCTCTCACAGTCATTTTATGGAAATAAATTAACTTCTCGAAAAAAAATTGTACTTTTATTTCAGAACTTAGGTAGCAAGTCAAATATACTTATTGAACTTATATAATTATCGGCTATTTTTGTTATTATAGAAATGATTTTAGATGCATAATAGGCATTATGCATCTAAAATAATTTCTAACCCACGAATGGTTTAGTTGCATATATGCGCGTTCAGCAGTGAAACAGGAGGACTGGGGGCTCCTGCCAACTAACACTACGTTCACGTAAAATATTTACTGTGAAAAACTGGATTATGTAGCATTGTAATTACCCAAAAATGAAAAAAGAAACTATAATTTCACAAGATACTGCCCGACCACACATAACTAAAGTAACTCCGTAAATAAATACCCAAAATTGTGTCCTCAGCCTAGCATCCTTCAAGCTGGAATTCTCCCCAACCATATCCTAAATTAGTGAGGAATTGCTGACAATTAGTAATTTAAGCAAAAAATTTGTGACTTTATACTTTAGGATATATAGCCCGTTTTTTTTGCGAGTATTCTAATTTGAATTCAAACTACTGCCACGTCAATTTTACAAAAAGATGACGTTTTACCTTTCTTAGATATGTAATTTTTATTCACATTATTGCCATTTACTTATTTTTAAGCTTAAAAATTACAATAATAACGGTCGTGTTGTTTTGAATTTGTTTACGAACATGGCTGATACAATATACAGATCGGTCGAGCGACTGATCCGAGTCTGTAATCCGAGTTGTCGCTGTCACCAAGTGATACTATCATAGATTTGGTAGCTAACTAACGGATACTATTATATTATTGTATCTACGTGTGTGTGAAATTGTTAGCTTATTCTTATGTGTGCTCAGAGTTCCCGCCGTAAAAAATGACAGTTCTCTATCGGGGAAAAATGCTATGGCTACTCCCACAGAGTAATTACATACATAATTATGTATGCATAGAAGGAATCATATACATAGAATATACTGGCGTATAGACGGACATAGTGTGCAATGGAGAAGAAAATTTCTTATGACAAAAATGCAAGATAGAAAAGGATACCAAATATCATGACTCTGTAACCGATTTTGAATGACAGGTCGGCACAAGTCGGCACGCACAAAGAGAATATAATCACTACGTTTAGGCACGCACGAAATAAGCTCTTAGATATTTTGTAATTTTTTTTAGATTATAACAGTGTTTATGTTTATAATTCATAGTTTTCCAAAATGGTTACATGTTCCGTGAGTGACTGTGGTGTCAATAATAGAAATAATCCTGATGTTTGCACCTTTAACAGGTAAATTCGCAAGACGTCGTTACTACGCGGACGCTTCTATTTTTGGTTAAAATTTATGTTATATACTGTTTATGAATATTTTCTATTATTTTATTAATTTTGATATTTTGCAAAGAAAAGAGTCACGTTGTTGATAATTTGTATGATTTTGGTGAATACATTTTTAAACAAAATATTTTACATGTACGCTAGGGATTGACACAACTATATCAAAATTAATGTCGATATTTATCTTGAATGTTTATAATGAATCGATAGACTTGCCCACACAACAAGGAAAGGAATGAAAATAAATATTCAATTTGCGTTCTAAAAACGTAATTTTATTTTGCCGTTTGTCAAACAGATGGACACACAATAAAAAAATAGACGGGTTGGTTGGAATCCAAAGAACAACTCTACAATTTGCAGCAAATATTTTCTTTAGAAATATAAGAGAAAAAGCAGAATAAAAATAATTTTATTAAAAGGAGCCATTCCTACATTATTTGTACCAGTAATTATAATATTGTTACAGTAAGACTTCAAAAATTTAACTTCAAAAACATTAGGTAAAAATAGAGATAGATTTTCATACATTATAAAACTGCAGTTAAGTGTCGTGTGAATTTTTAGCCATGGACACTTTCCCCGGAAATTATTTTTTAACGTTTATGTTAAAAAAGAAATTCCGGGGAAAGTGTCCATGGCAGTAAAGTTTTCTCCAAAGGTCATAGCTCGAAAATACAACTTTCCGATCTGATTCTTGGGGGAAATTGTTTAAGGGTATCGGTAGATTCACCTCTTCAGAGATTATTGGGACTTTGTACATTTTGAATTAAAATCCAACAAAAGGTAGGTAGGTGCAGTTTATTCCCGAGAACATGTTATTTGAATATTTTGTAATTATTTTAGAACTGACAAGGTAAAAATTCAGTAAATTTTGAAGTTTTTCAGTTTCGTGCACTAAACCATATTTTTTTTTTTTACCGCTTCCTTAACAATATACTTTCGATGTCCTTGTAAATAAAATGTACATCACTAGCTAACGCACACAATGACAAATCAAAATTGGTTACACATTTTCGGGCGTTCAGGTCGTCTATACGCCAGTATATTCTAAGTCTATGGAAGGAACCTATAATTCTACATCAATTGAGTCAATACACTTGTCTCGCTTTTTCCAACTTAAGTTTCAAATATGATAATGAAGAAAAACACTATTGAAAGATGTTGCGTGTAATTTATGCGTAGAGCTTTAATGACAAGTGGTCATCTTTGGTCTCTTTATACGCCAAAGATGAGAGTAAGTACACTCGTAAGTTCTTATTTACTAGAAAAATGGCATCCCTATTGTAGCAGTATTATATGTGGCGTTAATTCACAAGACATGACATCTTCCAAAGACTTAGAATATACTATTCTAAATCTATGGAATATACTGTATATTGTAAGTCTATGACATCTTCAATATTTAGAGATTTCGTTCTTATGTAAGCAACAGTCGACATCGATATACTCGTTTTTGTTTATTTTTTTATTCATTTATTATATGTCTAAAATATAAAGAAAATAGGATTAGACTTAATATTATTCGAGCGATCAAGTAAATTGTTTTCTAAATCAAATGATGACGATATTATTACATTGCAAATATTTGTGTTGCAGATTTAGTCTTCATAGTCACACGGTACATAAGCGAGTTGGATCCCATTTGTAATCCCAATTTCATATGTTGATTAGCGGAAAATAAAACCATCGAGAAAGCTATGATAATATAGCTTTCTCGATGGTTTTATTGTATTGTTTGGATGAAAATATTTCGAAATCTTGAAGCATTTATCATTAATATGAACTCCATGGGACCCATATTACTCCCCTGGCTTACACCCGAAAACGTGAAGTAAGGTTCGGATTCTTACTGACCACCGATGAGAAAATTCGCGAAGAAGTTAGTTGCAGCCTCGTGCTCGTAAGGTAGGCGACAAGTGTAAGGTGTGATGCGTGCATAAGTCGGAAAAAATTCCGCTCGGTTACTTTATCACCGTGCCCTGACCAATCGATTGGAAATTAAACACTCGTACGTGAAAAAAAAACTCGTACGTGAAAATAGTGTATAATTGTACATAAATATATTAATCCTTTTTTTTCAGTTTTAAATTAAACCTACATTCATCTTTATTTTGGCTCTTTTGTTAAAGTTACAGTCTATATACGTACCACTGCTAAGCACAGGCCTCCTCTCATTTCTGAGAGAAGGTTTTATGAATACTACGTGATTATTTTATTCCGGTTCCGTTGAAGCAATATTTTTAATCTCGGTAAATGAAAGTCACCAATGCGTCACTAAATCTTATAATAAAATCTTGAAGCCAGAATCCTCCCAAAAAGGGCTATATCTCCTAAAGTATTAAGTCGATTTTTTTTCTGAAGTCGCTAAATAGTCACTAATTCCTCACTAAATCTTGACATAATAAAATTTAAGATATCGTTCGGGAGGACTACTAGCTCTTTCGTTGTCTCTATCTTCAGCGGAAAATAGCAGTCTGGTGTTTTTTATGGTGAGTGTGGAGAACCGGAGCAGGGCATTCCATCTTATTCTTTAAGGGTGATAACGCATCTGTATTTTAAGTCTTATTCGAAGATAGATGTAGACACGTGAGGCGTTCAATGTATTCTCGGTATAGGGTGATTTGCTAATAATGTGGGTAATCAAAAAAAATCATTACTTCTTATGTAACCTTTAGTCATAGACGACGGGAATGACTGACTCGACAATGTTGAAAAAAATCGAACACCGTGCGGTGATTAAATTCCTCAATAAACAAGGAAAAAACCATTCATGAAGAAATGGTGGCCGTTTACCAAGAATGCTCCTTCAATGTCAACCGTACTGAAGTGGTCAAGTGCATTCAAAAGAGGCAGGGAAAGCATCGAAGATGACCTCCGCCCGGGTGGGCCAGTCACAGCGGCTTCAGAAGAAAAACTTATATTAGAAGATGCACGAGTAAGAATTAAGATGTTAGCAGAAATGACTAACCTATTCGTTGGTACCATACACACCATATTGCATGACTATCTCAACCTCACAAAAGTAAGTGCAAGGTGGGTGCCGCGAATGCTCACTGCGCTTCTAAAGCAGGCGCGGGTTAACTGTTGTAGGGAGTTTTTAGAGCTGTGTGGTGACGACCCAACAAGTGTTTTCGATAGGATAGTTACAGGAGATGAAACGTGGGTTCACCACTATGACCTTGAGAGTAAACAATGGCATAAAAAGGGATCAGAGCCCCCAAGAAGTTCAAAGTCACTCCATCGGCCGGTAAAATTATGGCCACAGTATTTTGGGATTCCGAAACTTAAAAAAAGACCTTCGGGGAAAGCGATTGCGAGCATTGCTGACGATAATGAGTTCAAATCCGCTGTAAATCAGCATTTATCAGGCCAAGACGAAGAACATTTTTTCAAAGGAATAGAAAAGCTTTTTTCACGAACAAGTAAATGTATTGATGTCATGGGATATTCCGTACCCAAGGGATAACCAACGGGACCCTATTACTAAGCCTCCGCTGTCCGTCCGTCCGTCCATCCGTCTGTCTGTCAGCAGGCTATATCTCATGATCCGTAATAGGTAGACAGTCGAAATTTTCACAGAATGTGTATTTCTGTTGCCGCTATAACAACAAATAATAAAATTTTAAATTTAAAATTTAAAGGGGCTCCCCTACTAGAAACGTGTATTACGATGGTACGGAACCCTTCATGCGCGAGTCCGACTCGCACTTGGTCGGTTATTATTTCTAACATACCCATACCGAGAATACATTGAACGCCCCTCGTAGTATCTATGTGCTACAGCATTCAATTACCATCAGGTGAAGTGTGTGCTCGTTTGTTGCCCTCATTCTATAATACGTAGGTCACTCAACAAGTTTTGAGATGCTCGAAATTTAAAAATGGAACGCACCCGTGTTATATGTTTCTAAAAAGCAAATTTATTTAAAAATAAAACTCCATAAGCCAATTGCTCAATATTAAAAAAAAAACCAAAGTTCTATTAATTTTCCTGCAACGCTTCCCGCGCCTTTCATTTAAAATAATGGATCTTAAACGAGAACATTTGCGCGCTATGATATATTATGATTTTAAATTTGGCTTAAACGAACAATTAAGTTTACAACGGTTACAATCAGCATTAGTCAGCTCCATCAGGCGCAACAATTTTTAGGTGGTTTGCTGAATTCAAAATCGGTAAAATTAATCTTAAAGGTGACCAAAGAACCGGGGCCCCGCTAACAGCAGCAACGGCAGAAAATGTATGGACTACTGAAATGTTGGTGCGAGAAGACCCACGAATCACATATACGACATTTGTCGACGTCAATGCTGGAAAATTGTAGGTCAGTCAACTCTGAATGGTATACTACAGTTGCATTACCCAAAGTTTTTCAAGCTGTGCGGGAGAGAAGACCAAAGACCGGGCTTCGGGGAATCATGCTGCATCACGATAACGCCTCTTCACATACCTCCCTTAGAACAAAAGCATTTATTGAGGAATTTGGTGTTGAAACTCTAAGTCACCCACCCTACAGCCCTGACTTACCTCCTTGTGATTTCTTTTTGTTCCCAAGAGTCAAAGAAAAAATAAAAGGCAAGTTTCTTTCAAGCGCCAAAGAAGCCGTGGCTGCCTACGAATAAGCGATTTCAGACCTGTCAGATCAAGACTGGCAAAATTATTTTCAGAGTTGGTTTAGGCGAATGGAACTTTGTATAGAGCATGATGGAGAATATTTTGAAAAGATGTAAAATAAATATTAATAGTATCTAGAATACTTTTTGTATATCTCAAAACTTATTTAGTGACCTACGTAGTAAAACTTAAAAAAGTAAAAACCAACTTCTAAAAAATTCACCCTTTTATTTAATTTAAGTATAAAAAGTAAAAACCAACTTCTAAAAAATTCGCCCTTTTTTTTTATTCTCTTTCTCTCTCTCTTCACCAAAAGGTCCCACTATAACTTGAAAACATTAACTGATTTTAGTTTTAAGCTTTATCTTACTATGGAGTGACTATGATTGCAGAGTAGGTTTACACTGAAGCTATTTAAAAGTCTGACTTTTTGTCAGTCTTCAAGCATAAGGGGAAATAAAACAATTAAAACTTTACATTGTTTTTATTTTAATATATATGGAATAATAAATTAACCCCCATGTATATATCGACCTATCACCAAGACACATTGGCTGCCTGCGGACCTTCCCCGTCCCGCTTTGGCTGGATCACTACACAGCGTCTTTTCTACATTTCATAATTGAAAATATTATTGTGATTTTTTCATTATACATTAAAAAACTGACATTCATGTATAATGGATAAATCGCTCTTAAAGTTTAGTATTTTTTAAAATTATTATTGACAAAAACAATCACTTATAGTTAAAACAACTAGCGTGTGTATTCAAAAGTTGGAATTGATATAATCTGTTTATATAATGCCATATATAGGACCAAGCCAAACCGCCACTAGGACTATCAATCATTGAGCATTTAGGCTATCAGCACAACAAATATTTTTTTACTTTCCACCAAGATTTTACAGATTTGAATACCATAACCATAAACCACTGGCATCTATGCAAATAAAATTAAAGCATTTTCTCTTACACGGTTTCTGAATAGATTCATTGGCGCTCCATGTGGGTGCGACAAAATAATAAGTCAAAATGAAAGTGCAAGTCGTTAACATATTTATTTTAAAATATGTTAAGACTAACTTTTACAGTAATAGATATTAGCTATATATAACAGATGCACTCCATGATTAAAATAACGAAATATTACGGTCTATTCAGAAACCGAAACACGCACACAAGTTTGTAAATATCTACATCGTACAGCGGATAAAAATAAATTTAAGTCCACCCCCTATATACTTGGATTTAGCAATGGGTAATTAAACGCTATTATATACACAGTTATAATGTCCCATACTAAACTGTTTCATCACTTTCTTATTCAAACAATGTTTCTTTAGAATTACAATAGCATTTATGAACGTAAAATCTATACAACTCTTTATAATCAAAAACAAGTAGGTTACTTTGTCCAAAATTTACATATAATATACATAAATATATAATACGCTATACAAGCGAAAACAAATATCTATTCAATATTCGCAAACTCACCTCCGTTTAGGAATCAACTCTTAAATTACACTAAGGAAACTCAAACAATTTATTAGCATTTTATGAATGTGGAATCGATAGAATGTACATAGACTTTTTCACGTCTTATGTTCTGTGGAATTATACAAGTTTACTTTCTCTAATCGTTAACGCTTATAGAAAACTATAAAAATGAATGGAAATGATATACTGGGTAATTTTGCAATATACGCCCAAATTTGCAGAGAAGGTTCAGAATAAGTAATATAGGCGAATGGTGAAGAAAACTTAATTAAAAAAAATCTCAAACATTCTGTCCTTTTTATCTTTTAAATTCAGAATGCGTGGTAATGCATTACTTCAACTGATTATCACCATTCATAAATATCTAACGACTACTATTGTACTACGTACGCACGTCGCACGTCGCTCGGTCGACAAAACGTTGTAAATAGAACACAGAAGCCTTATTTTCAAAAACTGCAACATCGTTATATCATTATTTATATATTTGAACTTAAATATAAAATTTGGATATTCTTTGAAAAACAATCCTGTATAATAACGTGAAGTCACGTGGCTTTACCTAATTTTATATTTGCGTTAACGATTGAAGACAGTCAGCTTCGCTAACTCGGCTGGTCATTTAAATCCTTCAACACCGTTTAAAACAGATGTTTATGAAATTTCAACGAATTCGATATCAAATTATGAAAATCCATTGAACATGAGAACAAAAGCGTTTTGCGTAAAACTTAAAATAAATAGAAGCGCTAACACTTAAACAACGCGTCGTATAAACTTAGGCAATACTTAACATGTATAACTTACACCGAACTTGGTTTAGGTAGAAGACATTGCTTTTATGGCAGATAATGGTTTTACAATCACAAGGTAAATTGGAAGCAACAGGTATCAACTGAACATAATTGAATCATTATTCTAGCTATTGAATATAATGATCATAGTATTTCAGACAGGGTTTGGCCAAGGAAGACTATCAGCGTATTAAATCTAGAAGAAACATTCCCGATTTCGTTATTGTTAATATTCTAAAATATTCTTTTTCGTCATTAGATTTCAATATAAATTCTAGCATAAGGTAACTTAAATGAATTATAAGTATAATAGAAAATAAATACTACGAGTACATAGTCGAACGTAGGTATAATAATTATCAACGCTAAGGGAAGCATCGTCTAATGCAATTTTAAGGTCCGAAACTAAATCCGCATTTTCAATAAATTTCCAAAGAGGATTGTTAAAAATATTGTAGCGCATTACTATCTCAATAAATATGTGATGTTGGTTCTTTAATGCGACAAATATATTTTGAAAGCTTCTATCATGTTTCCAAAGAAAAACTCTATGCAGTTTGCAAATTATTAATTTTTTATTATTAAGAAAATGTCAGTACTTATAAAGTTCTGGTAAGGGAATTTTATGGAAGTAACGTTACGCTTTATGAAGTTCATAAAAAGCATTAATATAAACATTTCTAGGACTGATGTCTATGTCAATGACTTGCATTCTAAAAACAATTTTGCGATCATTTAACTGGGATGTGACCAATATTTTAAACTTGAAAAAGTTTTATTTTAAACTTTTTGTCGGTATAACAATAACATTTAAAATTTGTGGTTAACAATCATAAGTTGGTCTTTATTTGTCTTTTGCATGATTATTTCATCATTTTATATTGAATGAAGAAAATTTCGACCACAAGGAAGGAATACATGCAAACTTTAAAGCGGTACGTTTTTTGACATCGGAATAATTTAATATATTCATATGTATTAAACGAAGAGCCTATTTCTTTGGAATTTTAAGATTTTAAGATTAAAAGGAGTTGATATTATGTTATCAAAACTAAGTTAGTGATAGTGTATAGTAAAAACAAATTACCAATCATTCAAGCGGGGAAAGAAGTTTCTCTTTATACTTTCAAAAACTTATTTTCATATTCTTAAAGCTGTAAACCACAGCTGTGGTAAAGAAAGGCTTTTACAAAACCGTTTTTTTTTATATTATTCATAGATTCGGAAATAGTTTTATCACTGTCTATTAATTCAATTTAACAATTCTACACAATCATTGTTTCAAACATTTTTAATTATACAAGGCTATGTCGATACTCAATTCCAACTAACTCATTATTGGCTAAATTTTTAATAATTTTGAGCTTCCACACCTATTTTAATATAACAATAGCAAATATTTTTTAAAGAACCTCTTAAGTAGATCAGGCTTATAGATGGAATAACTTCTAAAATTATATAATGGAAATAAATTTTCATCTAACGTTTACTATTTAAGTTTAAATCAACACAAAATCTACTCAGTATGGATACAAAGAAATTGTGCTAACTTGTTAAAACTACTATAACAACTGTTTGAGATAAATTGACAAAAAGTTAACTGCGCATTAATAATTTTTTATAAAACCGAATACTCAATTTTTCGACTCATACATATCTGATGTTAAAAATATCGAATACTTTAAAGGTGTAAGCAGTTTTCCATGTACGAGTATCTATAGTTTAACTGTAATATGTAAATTACAATGAATTGAGTTAGTATTATCTATTGTATAATATTTATTCCTATGCAATAACAGGATTTTGAAGGTTAGATTCGAAAATACATATAGGGCTGTAATATTGGTATAAAATCATTTGGAATTTATGTTACAAAGAATAGGTATTTAACAGAATGATCATCTAGCGCACGTAAAGTAAAATTATAAATAATAAAAAAAAATTGTACTGTCACATAGACAGGAGACAGTTGCTAGTAGGAAATGGTTTATTCTCCTCACCACATAAATTTAGTGGGAGCAAAAGTGTAACAGCTTTTTATAATTTTACAAGAGAATAACATTTTCTAAGCCAACAGAAAAACATTTTCTAAACCAATTTCAATTTCATCGTCTCACAATATTTTATTGGTGTCAATTTTCGTGGATGTTTGACAGGATGTCATTTTATAGCAAACGTCAGCGTGAAAAAAGATACTTCATCGCGGCAAATACGGAAGCAATTCCTAATTTTAACTGGGCGCTGTCAATTGATTTCTAAAAGCACGTGGCATCAGGCGATAGCTAGAAGGCGTGCGGTTCTTGTTAATAAATCCACAATGCGACGCCAAATATTCCGCAACGCGTTGGAACGACTAAACAGAAATCTCCAAACGAACAACACGCTCGCCACTTGTGTAATAATATGTACTATATGTAACCTGTAAATGAGAAAAGTTTTATTAAAATATGCGATGAACAGTTAATATCTTAGAGTAATAGTTACTTTCTTACTTTACAAACTCACAACTTTACTCATAAAAGTCAAAGTCAATTTAACTTTTAGTGCTTAACTTTAAGAACTCTACCTTTTCACTAAATGGCAATAGAAAGAGACAGTTAAAGATGTAATACTAAATTTAAGTAAGTGATGATCAACGATTATTGAGGCCGTTAGACTACCAAAGAAAATATATGTACTTCACGTACATTTTAGGTGACGCCAAAACCATGCGTAGCTTCTTTACAATCACTCATTCACACAACTTTCTTTCTTTCTTTCTTGATAAATCTCTACTGCTAGTCGCACACATATGCGCCTAAAATCATTTGTTGGTTATAAAAGATTTAAGATGCATATTATGTGCGCGTTAGTGCGTGTTTTTACAATAAGTTGAGCATGGTTACGATTAGATTTCGACGTCATTTATATATAAATAAATAATACTGTTCTGTAACTTGCACTCAAGTATACACACTTGAGAGTCGAGTTTCGTTTATAAATCAGTGTGGCACTCAGCTGATATCGTAAACCTAAACCGCATCTTGAGATATGTTTATTAATAAGATCATAACCTTAAGATTGTACTCAAGTGCGTGTACTTGAGCTGAGTAACGTTTATTAATACAGGCCTTAGTGTTCTATATTCCTTTATCTGAGTAAACAATAAAAATGACGGGACTTATAAGTATTGTTATAGTCTATGTGCTGAAAGGCGGCTTAGGAAATTGTAAAGATTTTTTTTCAAATCGAAATTGTAAAGAGTTACTTCTTTCCAACGAAATCAATGGCCTTTAAATGAAATGAATTATATGAAATGCAGGGTGATTACGACAATTCCTACTACAAATTCCAGTGGACTTTATAGAACTAAAATGATAAACGAACTCACAGCCACATGGTGGTTAGTGGCTATTTCAGTCCATGAGCACTTGCAGCCGACTTCAAACAAAGAAGGCTACAGATGCGTTGTCACCTTTAAGGACTAAGATGTAATGTCTTACAGCCTGTAATTTACTGGCTCCCTATACCCTTCAGACTGGAGCCCAGCGATTCACGCACTACTATTTGGCAGAAATAGGTAAAAGGGTGGTACCTACCCAGAGGAACTCTGAGACAGAAAAGAAGTCTCACCAACCAGAAACCCACTTGACTTACTTTACTGATATGGAATTGAATAGAAAAAAAAAACTAGTACAAAGGAGAATATATTTACCTCCTAAGGATCGTCCGCGATTTGGGCAGCGTGCTTGGACTCTCCTTGAACAGGAACCTCCTGATGCCAAGAACGTAGGATTCGATGTAGGCGTCCCAGTCTATGTTAGTGACGTCGAAGTCGAAGGTGGCGCGGTCTTCGGTAGAGAGGCAGCCGCATAACGCCTGTACGTTGTCGTCCGAAAACGTCCATTGGCGAGTCGTGAAATATTCCAGACATGCCGACGCATTTTCTAGTTTATTTTGGACTCTCACCATCCTAGAAAGACAATTGTATAAAAAAAATTAGGACGATGGAAATATTTATGACGATAAACAAACATTTTTAGTATTTTTTAACACGTCTCACATTTTTTTTATAGTAGGAAGGTTGACAAACGAGCACAGTTCATGAATGCGATTAAGAATCAAAATGTAGATGCGTTGTCACCCCTGAGGACTAAGAAGGCTTTTTCTTTAAAGTCGGCTTTTACTTAAAATCGGTTTACAATTGACGAAGTTCTCAGCTAAATCGGACTCCGGTTTTCTACACTCACTATACGAAACACAACAGCATTATGCTTCCTTGTGGTCCTTCTCCAGGCGAGCCGATCCATTCCTACCACAGTCATAATGCAACTGCAGTGGCTCTACCATACATACATAGTTACATTAGTACTAGTTAGTTTATATATTTTTTATAGAATAAGGGTGAAAAACGAGCACACAGTCCATCTGATTAGTAAGTGGATGCTGTGGCTCATAGACATTTATCCTGAATTAAGAATCGCTGGATTAGAATTGCAGATGCGTTGTCATCCCTGAGGACTAAGGTGGAATACCTCGTTTCAAGTAAAAAGAGTTTTCGTTTTAATATATAATAATATATACAGCAAGAAATTCAGAGAGACAGACTCTCGAGTTTAAAATTAACTTCAGTGTCAAAATTTGTGTATATAATATGGCCTAGACTCAATTTTGACATTGTGGTGTCTGAGTTAAAACTCCAGATTGTCCTGAATAAATTAAAGATTGCCTCTTAGAAATGCACAGATTATGGGTTAAGTCGGTTTACTTCGGTTTGGTTGAGATTTATCACTAAATTTTCAGTCGTTGTACATTTTTTTAGAGCGTATCTAGTTTGCTACCAGTGGGATACCCGGCAGGGTATCCGTTTTTATTAAACGACCACTTTAAACAATTATGTTTCCAAATACACTTTACACAATTAGTGGCAACTATTGGTAAGTTAAGAAATAAAGTTTTTGAAATTGTTTACAAACAACAAAACAAAAATTCAACTTTTTATTCAACCAAAAAAGTGATTGTTTTCAGCTCTTGATAGATATCAGTACTTATTCTTGATTTATGCCGTGTAGTGGCGGTGTAAAAATATCCACTACCCCATATCGTCCCGAGGGTGTCGTAAGAGGCGACAGAGTGAAACTGAAACAGGAGATGGCAGCAGCATCTCCCTGATAATAACTCAAAATAATAAAAACTGCGGTTGCCAATCCACCTGCCTAGCGTGGCAACTATGGCAAAATCCCCCATATGAGGCAATCTATGGGCAGGCCTATGTTCAGCAGTGGACTTTCACAGAATGTAATAAATGATTTTTCATGCATCAGAGACAATTCTCAACATAGCCGATCATAGGCGATAATCTTTTCAAACATAAGACTTTACAACGCATTTGACAAACTCACATGGGTTTTTTACCAGTCGCCCTGGAGACGAGGTCCATGACGTGTGCGGGAATTCGGTGCTGCAGAAGCGACAGCGCGCTGTGCTTCATGCGATTGCTGGTAATATCCCCGCCAGGATACCAAATAACCTCTTCTGTAAAAGAAATTATTTGAATTACAACATTTTTATACATTGATACTCAACTTTTTATTAAAGAAAGATTAATTCTGTTGTGTATTGTTTTTTTATTCAACAAAAAGTGAACGAGCCCACAGCACACAATCCACCAGATGATAATTGGATGCTGTGGCCAATAGAGACATTCATACTCGATTAAAAATTAAATTGCATCTGCAGTTCTGTTGTATAACGTGTAGTGTTGTTGAATACCATGTAGTGGCTGTGCAAGAATATCCACTATCCCATATCATCCCATGGGTGTCGTAAGAGGCGACACAGAGGAATACAAATCTGGAGATGGGCAGCGGCGTCTTCCTAATAACGACTAAAAATAAAAAAAATATCACGTGTCCCAGAAATCAACGTCAAGCCGAAAACGGGCAATAGGCCAAGTCGTGACAGTTATTAGAAAAATATAAAAAAAAATCTTGGTCATGTACTTTTCAAATTATATAAGGATTCAAAAATGAATTTCAAAAACTGATACCTTGAGATGATCTTTCAAGTCCTGTGACTACAAATATTAACTATTCGTCAGTTTTTTTTCTGTGATGTAACCATGAATAACACTTCTGTAAATTACAGTTTTAAATAAAATGTTGGATTTTTGCCCAACATTGAATTCAAAATAATTACATCACACAACTTTAACCGACTGTACTGTAAAAAAATGTACTTTAGGTTACTTTAAGTCATAAGATCGTTCTGGAATTTTCAGTAGTTGCAACTCGCAACATTAGATAAATTATTAGACAGATAAATTATTTTCCTTTTTCGTACTCTTTTTATTTAATTTCTTACTATTTTTTTTGTATTTTCATAATTTGTTTTGTACGTTTTGCCCCCCTCTATTTTAACTATCGTTTGCATCAGTTCTCTAAGCGAAGGTTGTCTGGATGAGATCACTTTCAGCGTGATAAGACCGCCTGTTGTACATATTATACTTTATATTTAACTCTACTCGTAATTCTGCATTTTGGTGTACAATAAAGAACAAATAAATAAATAACACCTACGGGTTGAAGTGGTTTGATGGATTCCTTAACGCGCACCACACGGCATAGATTAAAGGAAATAAATAAAAAAGAACTTACTGAACGGATGTTTCCTCATATACTTGAAGCTGGTCTTGACAAAACGTTGCCACGTGATTGGGTTCTGTCGGCCAGTGCAGCAGTTGTATACCACTACACCATCTCCTCTGCAAAAATCATCGATCGAAATATCATGTCCACAGTTCATATTACATTTTTTATAGTAGAGGGGGCAAACGAGCATGCGGCTCTCCTGATGGTAAGTGGCTACCGCCGCCCATAAACAACTGCAACACCAGGGGAATTGCAGATGCGTTGCCGGCCTTTTAAGAAGGAGTAGGCTCTTTTCTTGAAGGTCCCTAAGTCGTATCGGTCCGGAAAAATCGCTATTCATACATCGTTTACAGACTGGCGAAATATTTTCTGATATAATACCCCCTTTTGCGTCTGTTAAAAGTAAAGTAAAGTTACAGCCTATATACTTCACATGTCTTCGATATTTTTTTTTCTTATTCTCAGACATGCAGTTTGATGACAGATGTTTTCTTTCACCGCTGAGCATGTGGTAAATCAGCACTTAAAATTGCAATAAACAATTTCATTGGTGCCCCGGCGGGGATCGAACCCGGGGTGCTCGCGTACTGTAAAATTTATAGCGTCTGTTAGTGATCGTGTAACTTCTGAACGGCATGACCTATAGAGACGATGGTTCATAGTTATGCTAGGATCCAATAGACGCTGTAATACATTTACTATCTCTTTCTTTGCTTTTTTCTTGCTCTACTATGTCTTTTCGTTATAGCATGGTGCGGGTGACAGCTTACACTTTTGGCGTGTCTAGAGATAGAACATTGTTAAATCGATTTAAAAAAGGCGATTAACGATACACAAAGCAAAGCAAAAATTATCGATTAGCTATCGATATAAAAATTAAAACCGAAACATATATTTCTTTATAAAAGTTAAAGTACTATTATTTACTTTAACTTTTATAAAGAATTTTGTACTAAGACTATAGAACTACTAAGAAATTTGTACTATTATTTACTACTGTTCCCCGCAAATTCGCGCGCGTGTAATTTAAGGTTTTAATTATTTTTGCGTGGAACCCTAATTCTTTTTCTAAAATTAAAGTAGCCTAAGTTACTCCTTATAACATCAGCTATCGGCCAGTGAAAGTCCCGTCAAAATCGGTCCAGCCATTTCGGAGATTAGCCGGAACAAACAGACAGACAGACAGAGAGAAAGACAAAATTTTTAAAAATTGTGTTTTTGTTATAAGTACCTTATATACTTTCATACTTTCATATGCATTAAGTAAAAAGCTGTTATTTATACATTACAAACAGACACTTCAATTTTATTTATTTGTATAGATTCTGTGGTAGTAGTATAAAATAAATTCTTAGATAGCGAGTATTATAACTTAAAGCTTGAAGCGGCTTTTATAACAACAAGTTCCTACATTATTTAGTAGAATGGGTACGGTAAATATGGAAGTTCTTTCCAGATAGAGTAGGGTAGAGTAGAGTTGTCAAATGTATTAAGAGCCGTGTTATCTCAGAGGTTAAGTGCTCGCTGTAAATTTCACCTGTAAGCGCAAAATACTCGTTTTTTACCCGGGTTTGATCCCTGCTGATTCTAATGAAATTGTTAATTTCAAATTTTAAGTGCCGTAATTCTCCATTTGCTCGGCAGTGAGGGAAAACATAGTAAAAAAACCTGAATTTTCGAGAAAAAAAGATTTCGAAGACATCTGAAGTTCGAAAACACGCATAGAGACCGTGCTGTGGACATTACTTTACTCTAAAAACCTCTCAGTAATGAGATGAGCTCTGTACCCAGCAGTGGGACGTCATATTGGCTTTACTAGTATATAGTTTAATTACTTGCATATTATTAAAGTAATATTTCTTACCTTTTAAAATGTGTCCTCCATGCGCAAACAATCATGAGGTTAATAACTGTGTCGACTGGCACGAGATCGGCAACGCGAGTCCCGTTGCCTAGCATAGTGCGGAAGATTCCTTTGCCAACTGCTGCGATGATACCATTGGGCCCGTTCCAATTGTCCACCCAGCCCTTCACCGGCTCTCGAACTGAGGAGAGCACTAGAAGAAACAACGAACGATGTTATTAAAATCCGCTGCTCTACACGAGAATTTCTTAGACTAGATTAGGTGGTAGGGTTCCTTTTCTGCCTAGAGTCCGTCTGGGTAGGTTTTTTTTTATTGGATAAGGGTGACAAGCGAGCACACAGTCCATCTGATGGTGAGTGGTTGCTTTGGCCCATAGATTATCTATCTATCCTCGTTTGCGAATCAAAATGCAGATGCGTTGTCAGCCGTGACGACTAAGATGGAATGCCTCTTTTCCAGTAAAAGGGTCTCCGGTTCTCTACGCTCACCATATGAAACACAGTGGCACTAAGCTATTTTACGCTGGTATATATAGGTATCACTGTCTTACTTATTTCTATTACAGAGCAGCAGTGCGTGTACAGCCACATAGCTGGCACATACCGGTCTGAAGGGTATAGAGAAGCAGTATAATTACAAAAGTTGGATGGGTAAGTCAAGTGGACTGCATGCAGTAGTTACTTACCGTCAGTTTTATAATAGTCTGCAGTACCACTACTAGGTCCTAGGACTACTTTTACAACCGACTTCAAAAAGGAGGAGGTACTCAATTAGACTGTTTTTTATGTGTATTACCTCATAACTTTATTCTCGGTGAACCAATATCGATTATTCTTTTTTTTTATTTGAAAGATGGTGCTTCTCATGTGATCCCATATATATTTGATCAAGGTCTGACCAGTAGTTTTTGAGTTATCATTAATAATTTATATTGAAGTCGGTTGTACAAAATTTTTAATTGTACCATTTGTTATTTGCATAGGATACGAGCGGGGATAAATACAACCCTGTTGCCTGTTTCTACTGTGGTCCAGTTTGAAGGATATGAGAGGCGGTATCATTTACGGGCTAAAAAGGCATTTTGATCTTCGGATTCTTTCTTAATTTTTAGGTTGATTGCAGGTGTTTTTAGATTTCAGTACCGACAGACCATAAGGTAGAATTTAACTCGTTTATAACATTATGTTATAAAAATAAAACTATAATGACACCAAGTTTCGTAATGATAATTATTTTCTTTCCTTTATATTTTATCAAGTTATTCCCACCAAGAATTTCTCCTGCACTGTGAAGGCGTTTCACATATATTAACTGGAAATGGAAACAAACATCCGGATCCGGAACAATTATTTTGTTGGCCGTAAGAATACTTCTCCGTACGACTTACTTCTTTACAGGTCTTTTCCGTACGGGATTGCTAGTTGCGGTTCGAAACACCGCAGCCAAACGAAAGCATTAAATAGCGGGAGCAATAGAAAATCTTTCTTCGGAAATAGAGTATCCGACGCTGGATATAAGCCTATCAGGCTCTGCATGTTACATTTAAGGCGTTGAGATGTGGCTCTTGGTGTCCAAGCGCCACTCCATTTAATATTTTAATTGAGGATTTTCTTTCTCTATACTTAATAGGAGCGGAAGCGTTCCGACATAGAGATGTGAACAAAATCCCTCGGTTATTGTGTTCTCACTTAACTCGCACAGGTTATGCAAAGTTCTATAGTATATAGGTTTAGATAACACACCTATTGAGGGTCTGACGATCGCCACCGGCAAATTTCCACATTCCTTAATAAGCATGTCTTCTGCAAGAGCCTTTGTAAATGTGTATGTATTAGGCCTGTCTCCTGTAACAGTAACGAATAAAAATATGTATTACAATTTTGTATTGACCATTTATTTACAAATTGGGGGATAAGACCTGAGGAATAATTTGTTATGTGTTGTTAATTTTATAACATATAATTATGATGGTAAACTGTTGACATTTTTCAAAAAAAAGTCCCGCTGTGTTTTTTTTTGGTTTCTTCCCTGGACAGAGGTATTTTCCGAACCAGTGGTAAATTAAACATAAGAATGACTAATAATAATAATAATTTATTTTAATCCATCAGATCATAGTTACAGTAGTACATTTGAAATTAAATTTAAATTTTGAATTACATATGAATTAAATTAAAATAAAATTGAATTATATTAAATTAAAATTATTAAAAAACCAGATTAAAACCATTAAAACCAAATTAACATCATTAAATATAAAAATCAATAATATGCCTGCCTCTGAGTCATTTGTTTGTTTACCCATAATAAAATCCAATGTAGCTGCAGCCATGGCTCTACCACGTATAATCTAAACAATATCGTGTTATTAAAGACGCTGCTATTATAGGTATATTAGATTGTATTATCGTTGAGTATTAAAATAATTTAATACTCAACGATAATGCCTATAAAGGCATATAATATCCTTTCTCCCTAATCATTGACAAGACCTTACTATACAAATAAGACCATACTATAAATATTTTGTAACAAATAATTATTATTGTTACTTGGACTAAGAAAGAATAAAGAAAGAGCGCTGCGTACATTTCGAGTGACTCAAAAAGCAATCCCAAACCATGCTCAAATTATTATTAAAACCCGCTTTCCCGTACAATGCATCTAAAATCATTTACAATCAACAACATTGTTTTAGGTGCACACATGTGCGCCCAGCAGTGAACTTTTACGGTCTTTTAAAGAAATTAAGAAAAAAGATGTGTGCGTGAGTGCGGTTGTTAAATTTAGGTATACTGTTAAATTTGTAAAAATACGGAAATACGTATCAAGTAATATCAGCGACAGTAGGTAAAGGTGCGGCTGGGGGCTGCCACTCTAAGTGCTTATCAAAATTTTACAAACATGAGTCACTCATTGCAGCTTATATAATTAATATGCTGTACTAAAAAATTTACAGCCGTCCAGAATGTCAAAAATTGCCGATTGATTTAATAATGTTTGCTAGCCATTGTTTTCTAACCAATTTTTTATTTCTGCTGCTAGATTACATTTCTCTGCTGACAAAACCCGAATATTATGCTAACCCTTTAAATAACACCCTTAAACAAATACTATCTTTAAACTAAACGATACACCTATAAATATAATCTTCGTAAGTGGTTACAGAGAGAAGCCGAAAGCGAAGATGGGTATTTTCAAATACCACAGGCAATCTGTGGGGAAGGCTTATGTTCAGCAGCGGATTTTGATGATAATGATTATATGAATAATACAGTATACCCGTGGGTGTCGTAAGAGGCGGCAGAGAAGGAGGAAACTGAAATAGGAAATTGGCAGCAGCATCTTCCTGATAACAACTCTAAATAATAAGGCAATCTGTGCGGGAGAGCTATGTTATGCAGTGGACTTTTATAGGTTGTACTGGATGAATGGAATGATAATGATGATAAATTTAATCATAGGAATTCGCATTATAACCATTTTGCATAATTTTACGTTAAATTAAATTCAAATTGTGGATCAAAAGTAATCTTTGTCAGTTTGTACATTTTAAAAACTATACAACTGTACATTTAATTATAGGAATTTGCATTATAGTCAATTTGCATAATACAATTTGCAAAATAATTAAAATGAATAAATTTGTAAATTATCAATTAAATACATATTATTTTATAATAAATTATAATTGAGGCCGTGTATAATTGGGGTAGAGATCAAAACAGAAGTTTTCCATAGCATATTAAAACTTACCAACTAGATCTGGCGTGATTCTGTCCACTAGGTCATCAGGTAGAGTTTGTACTAATGTGACGACGTGTTCAGGATGAGCTGGAGGCGCGTAAACTATCTCTTCGACCTTCTCCCGCTCGCAGTTGCAGTAGGCTGTAGACACGTGGACTAGTGCCTGGAAAACATTCTTTCTATATACGAATATATGACTATCTAAACGTTACAGTTACAGTTCATAATTATATTCTTTATAATATTTACTTTATCTGATATTTAAAGAAAAAAGGCAAAAAAATCCAGTGGCGGTGTAAGAATATCCACTACACCGTATCGTTCTGTGGCTGTCGTAATAGGCGACAGTGGAAAACAAACCAGGAGATGGGCAGTAGTGTCGTTCTAATATAAACTACATAATAACTGTGGTTGCCAACCCGTCTGCCAAGCGTGGTAACTTTGGCAATTGTGGTCTTCATCAGGTGGACTATGTGCTCCTTTGTCACCCTTATTATATAAAAGTAATCGTCATTACAGCTTATCAAAAGTCCACCGCTGAAGATTGGCTTATCCCATAGATTGCCTTATAGAGGAGGATATTTGCCATAGTGGTCACGCTTGGCGGGCGGGTTGGCAGACGTAGTTTTTTTATAATTTTTATATGCTCTCCTTCTAGCCTCTAACTACAGCCACGGAATGATATGGGGTGGTTTATTATTTAAGCACTACACGGCGATTGTGATAAGAGATGGAATGGAGATGACGAAATAATTACGTGTAGAAGTATGGTAAGAGTATTCCACTGCATTTTCTTGTGGAATACGTGAGAGTCACTGGGAGAATGGAATGAAAGGCAGATAACAATTATGACAGAATAATGGTGTTATTAAAATGTTACATCTTAATTTAATTTTGTTCGAATGCGTGGTACCTATGTCAACAACAAATGGGTGAAGACCAGCCGACCGTCTGGTGGTCTGATGATGAAATGGAGAGGGAGAAATTAAGTCATGTGTGCACACTGTGCACACTCTCCGAATTTTTTTTTATAGGATAGGGTGACAAACGAGCACACAGTCCACCTGATGGTAAGTGGTTGCTGTGACCCATAGACATCTACATCTATCTTCAATAAAGAATTAAAATGCAGATGCGTTGTCACCCGTGAGGACTAAGATGGAATGCCTCTTTTCAGTAAAAGGGTCTCGGTTCTCTACACTCACCATACGAAACACAGCAGTGTTAAGCTGCTATTTTACGCTGGTGTTCTGTGAGAGCGTGGTCCTTCCCCGGTCGAGCCGACCCATTCGTACTACAACTATACTACTAATATAGCTGCAGCATGGCTCTACCACGTAAAAGAAATGCATCCTTTAAAACGCCGAAAGGCTGGCTACTTTGCGCCTGTACTCGAGACTGGTAAGATTGGTTCTGACCATATTGGTGTCAACAATAAGCCTCTTAGCACGCCTTCCAAAGCCACTAGGTGGCATTTTGCAGCAAAAGCCAATGAATGGCAAAAATACTCCATGCCGTATGACCGGACTTGTACAATAGAAAGTGTAAGCAACTGTCATCCTTGCAGCTGCCACCCACCTGCCTTACAGCTGCTATGGCGATGGACTCAAATAACCGACGAAGTGCGAGTCGGACTCGCGCATGAAGGGTTCCGTACCATCGTAATACACGTTTCCAGTAGGGGAGCCCCTTTTAATTTTCAATTTATTTTAATTTTATTATTTGTTGTTGTAGCGGCAACAGAAATACACATTCTGTGAAAATATCAACTTTCTACCTGTTACGGATCATGAGATATAGCCCGCTGACAGACAGACTGACAGCGGAGGCTTAGTAATAGGGTCCCGTTGGATACCCTTTGGGTACGGAACCCTAAAAACCAAATAGAATAATTTTTAGTCCATTGCAAGAATAATTATTAAAAGTCATTAATTATTTTACTATTGGTCAGGAAATAATCTCTAGCCTGGGAAGAACCAGCAAGAAACAAAACGGGACTTTAAGAAAAATATACTTAAGAAAAAAAATACAAATTTGCAAAATCTAATTGTTTTCATATGCATCACAATGTTCTTTTTTGTTGCACAATTAAAAATATACAATAATTAGTCTAGCTTTATTTATTAGTCTAGCTTGCTAGCGATCACCTTACTGTTCATGCCTTTGTTTCAGATAATTAAAAGAAGGAAGTAATAAATACAATTAGCCGTAATGGGTAACAATTACGAATATTCGAGCACAAGCAATTGTTATAATTAATAATAATAAAATAAAATAAATCCTGACAAAAACAATGCTGATAGAACAATAAATTATATCAAGATATTATGTTATCCAAATGAGCAATGCTTATAATAAATTATACTTATACAACAAATTATCTTTAAAGAGGATTTTATAATGATATAACATAACGTATCGGCGACGAGGTTCGCCACCCGTCACGTTCTGTCTCTCAGAGGGGCGAAAAGTGGATTGCGGAAGCCCGTCTGGCTACGCTGTATGTATGTGGAGCAATGAATGATAAGATGGATGAAGTATGCGATATGATGTATGATAGAGGAATAGATGTGTTATGTGTAAATGAGACGAAACGGAAGGGAAAGGATGCCACTACACATGGCATATATACCGCGTACTGGTCTGGTGTAGACGAGACCGAGCGGGCATGCCATGGAGTCAGTATCATCCTTTCAGAAAGAATGGGTCATTGTGTGAAAGAGTATGAATGTGTAAGCCCAAGGCTGCTATGGATACGAATGAAAGTGGGCTTAAAAAGTTGTTTGTGCTGGGGTGTACGTCCCAGACATGTCTAAGCCCACTTATATCCGAGAGCAGTTTTGGGAGATGGTAAGGATGGTGCTAATGAAATGCAAGGGTAATGAAAATATTGTAATATAAGGAGATTTTAATGGAAGACTTGGCGTGAAGAGGCTTTGTTATGAAAGGATATTGGGAACGTTTGGTGATGAAAGTATAAATGAGAATGGTGAAAGCCTCCTCACCGTATGTGTGGAAAAGAATCTTTTGTGACGAACACTTTCTTTCGTCATAAGAAGATTCACATGTATACATGGGAAAGAGGTGGTGATAGAAGCGTGATAGAAGCATGATAGATTTCATAATTGTGGATGAAAGAATGAGAAGCGCAGTGGTAGATACAAGGGTTTACCGGGGGTGCAACGTAGGGACGGATCATTACTTGGTCTTATGCCGAATTAATGGTCTGTATCTGTGTCTACCACTGCGTTACAGTGTATAAGAACAGAGAGGTTACAAGATGAAGGTGTGAAAGAGACGTTCAAATGTAGACTGAGAGAAAATATAAGTGGTATAGATGAATTGTGTATGAATGATTTAGACTTGGAGACTGTGGTATAATGTCAAGAAAGGTCTGTTGGATGCAGCTACCGAAGTATGTGGTGTAAGTAAGAGAACGAATGAAAGGAAAAATAACACTTTATGGTGGGATAATGAAGTACGGATGGAAGTTGAAGCAAAGAAGAGCATGGCTAGATTTACTAGCAACCAAGGCTAGTTATTCTAGCGGTATGAATGATGATATTGAAAGAAAAGGGCAGTCTTTAGACATCTAAATAAGAGAGTAAAAGTAGTTGAAAGGAAAAAGCAAGAAAGAACGTATAAAATGATAGAAGAATATCGGATAACTTCCAGGCAAATATTAAAATGTTCTAGAAACTCGTCAGAACTGCCAGGGACATTCAAAACAGCCTAGAATGAATGCTATACGAGACCAGAATGGCTGTATTTTGAATGACGAAGTTTCGAGTTTATGGAGATGGAACGTTTGAATTAAATTAAATAGATATTCCGAATGAAGAGGAAAGAGATAGAGATAAGTATAGATGAAATAGTGAAAGCAATGAAAAGTATGAAAGCAGGTAAGGCAGCTGCATATGATAGAGTATCACTCGAAATGCTAAGGGCTGGAGAGGGAGTGGTGGCAGACCTGCTGTACACCTTGTTTAATTTATGTTGGGAACTTAAACGGGTACCGGGAGACTGGTTCAAAGCCGTGATAGTCCCAATATATAAGGGAAAGGGATCGCAGCAGGATTCTGTAAAAACTACCGTGGTATCAGCCTTCTTAGCATTGTCGGAAAACTGTATGCTAAGGTATTAATTGAAAGAGTTATGAAAAATACCAATGGAAAAATTTGGTATGTGCAAGCGGGATTTAGAAAGGGAAACGGATGTATGGATCAGGTATTTTCCATGCATGATCGCGGAGAAGTTTTGGCCAAAACCAAAAGGTTTTTGTGCGTTCGTGGACTTGGAAAAGGCTTATGATACAATATGATTAGAAAAGGCAGAGTGGACAGGGATGTATTATGGCAAACACTGAACTCATTTGGGTTGAGCGCTGGGTTGATACAGGCATTGAAGTCTCTGTATAGAGACTCCAGTGCTTGTGTCAGAATCAACGGAGCCTACTCGGACTGGTTTGGCATCCATAAAGGTGTCAGACAGGGCTGTGTGGCTTCCCGGTGGCTGTTCAACATATTTATGGACAGTTGTTTGGAAAATTTGAAAGTCGAAATATGCTGGTTAAGAATGGGTGAGTTAACCGTCAAATGCCTTTTGTAAGCCGATGATCAAGTCATACTTGCGTCGTCGCGGCCGAGTTGCAAAAGATGGTTACATTAATGAACAGTTCATTAAAAGAAAGGGAATGAAAGTGAACGCAAGTAAGACGAAAGTTATGGTTTTGAAAGAGAAGAAAGTAAGACGATATGTAAAATAAGAATAGAAGCGGAATTGGTCGAGCAAGTAGATGAGTTTTGTATTTGGGATGTGCATTTAGCAGGATGGTAGATATGATAAGGATATAGAACGACAGTGAACGCAGGAAATGGAGTAAATGGGGCTCTACACTCTATTGTGGAAAGTCAGAATGTGTCTAAAAGGCACGTATGGCAATTCACAATGCTGTGTTAGTCCTACTTTAATGTATGGTAGTGAAAGTTGGGTGTGGCAGAAGAAGCACGAGAGTAGAATAAATGCTGTAGAAATGCGGTCATTAAGGAGTATGTTAGGGCTGAATCTAAATGACAGAGTGAGAAATTGTGTGATAAGAGACGAGTGTGGTTTGCAAGATGATGTTGTGACCAGGATTAAGAAAGGAATGCTTCGGTGGTTTGGTCATGTAGAAAGAATGAATGAGGAAAGAGTGACAAAGCAAATTTATGTTGCAGAGGTGAACGGCAGAGTCGAGAAAGGACGCCCTAGGCGAATGTTTATCGACCAAATTGGCGATATATTGAAAATGGGCCAAATTAAGAGTACCCTTAACCGACGAGCGTGTATGCGTAGGTATATGGATGTGGAGGAGGCGAGAGAGGTGTGTCAGGATCGTGCTAAATGGAAGTCCATAGTCTCTGCCTACCCCTCTGAGTGACAGGCGTGAGTGTTTATGTATAAGATAACGTAGTGTGTTTTTCTCACTAATGCAAGTCATTGCAATGCAAAGGAATCAATTTGAGGCAAATAATATTTAAGTGTCTACTCTATAGGATTGTCCATATAAATAATTAAATAAAAAGTGAGACTATTGTTTATGTTTAAAAAAGAAGCACTGAAATCGTCATCATCAAATAATTACTGAGCTTTCTTACAGCGGTACATGTATCCAGTTTTTTGGTTCGCAATTTCACACAAAAGATGTGAAGTGAAATGTAAAGACCCATTTTATTTTATATCTGTTAAAGTTTTGATAAATAATCGATTTTTAACAATTATTTACTTCATCGTCATTTTATAACAAACCTTTAAGTGTTAAAGTCTAAGAGAGGAGTGAGAATACTTTTTTAAGTAAAATTAATTGATCTTCAATTATTATTTAAAAAAATGGTTTTTCGATAATTGATCTACTTGTCTAAACTAAGACCAATTATTGCTGTCAATTAGTACTCTCAAAAACTTATGAAACACGCTATAGACTATATTTGTCAGTCGACATGAACTGTAATCAAAAATAAATTCTTACAAACCTCTTACTATGAGATTCAATAGAGATCAACGTTAGTACAAAACTATCTTAATTCTCTTACAAATCTAAATTTGATACCAAAATCAACAGACAACAACTTTATTCAACCTAGAATTGACATTTATAGTCAGAAGTAAATTCAAATATAAACAAAAATAAATTCTAAAAACTAAGATTCAATAGAGATCAATGTTTATCTATATAGTTATCATTCTTAAAAATTCTTAGAAACCAATACAAATTCTTAGAAACATAAGTAAATAAAATTAGTAATCATAAGCAAATCTAGTCTACTAATCAGTCTCATGAAAATGAGTAAAACAGTTCCTGTTTGGTATGAAGCATAAAAAAATATTACACTTCTTGCAAAAAAACCGTCTTTTGTCGCAGCCAGATTCCGCATCGCGACTATTTAGTCGCATATTCGGAAGATGGGCAGCTTTTGCTGTCGTCTTCTTTGTAGGCAAAGGAACAATCGCAACCTTGCGTTTTTTATGTTTTGGCATGAGTTCTTCCACTTCATCAGGATCGCTTTCACTGTCACTACTTTCTTGATTTTCTACAATGAACGTGAAACCCAAATCAAGCTTGAACTATCTCAACTGTTCAATATCTGTCGTCTTTGTCCCTTCTGTCAACTTTTGCTTTCTATATTGTAACCACGCGTTAACAACAGCTAAATCAAATAAATGTGAGATGACACGAATTGTCCACTTTTTTTTTCTGTTTCTAGACGGGCATACTTCGAAAGCTTTCGATCCGCTAGGTCAACTCCACCCATATTTCCGTTGTATAACTTCAGGCCTTGGAATACGTTCATAAAGTTTACGTAGCTTAGACTACCTATTGCAATCATCCTTATTCTGGTCACAATATATTGAAGACATCATCCAAACAGGTTTGTTGTCTAACCACACTGTTGCAGCTAATTTTCCATTATTGCAAATGCGTGCTTCGCTGGTTCCACGAGGTTTCTTTTTAAATTCCGTTTCATCCGTAAAAACGCAATCTTTTGGAATTCTGTTCCTGTTAATAGTGCCAGTTCCATGAATACCTCGATTCAGGAGTTCTTCACACAGTTTTACGCTGGTAAAATAACGGTCAAAGTATAATCGATGTCCAGGTAATAGAGAACGTGTGAGGTATAAAACCATTGCTTCGCCTAGACCAAATCCTTGACCTATCAAGTCTGGAACAGTAGTATCTCCTTGGTACATAATCATGTCGCAAACAATTCCATCTGGTGTAGCTAGTACAAACACTTTTAACCCTAGCGGGTTCGGTTTATTAGGGCAGTACAGCCGCATATGACATTGTCCAGAAAATGGAATCATCATTTCATCTACGCACATATCTTGAGGACGATCTTGATATAAGCAACCTTGTAAAATGCGTTCAAAAAGTGGACGAATCTTCCAAATTTTATCTTTCTTCCTGTCTTCTTCGCTTATATCTTCATCATAAACACATTTTATTTTAGTTCTTATAGCATAAAAGCGTGATCGGCTCATAGCATTCGCTACAACCGGGACTCTTCATCTTTGCATCCAATACATATCAATTTTTGGATATTGTAAAGCCGACATTATCATTACTATCCCAAATATACCTTCAGCTCCTTCCTAGTTAAACCCAATGTTTTTCCTGTGCGTCCAACTTCTGTTCTATTTGTAGATACAACAATAATGTCTAAAATCTGGCCATCAATATATTGTTCGACATACGTCAAATTCCGCCACCCATCGCAGTTTTTTGGTATATATGTGGGTTGTTGAAGCTCCCTTATTTCTAGATCAAAAGTAGTACCTGTCCATTGATTTTGTATTCCAACGCGTGAACTTGATGTCCTTACTCGTATCCGTGATCTACGTCGAACTCCCCTGCCAGCTCGACCTCTTCGAACACGCGATGTAGCTATCATGGAGCTAGCTGACATAACAGGCGAAGGAGGATCGTCATCGGATGAGCTGTCTGAAGTAGTTTCTGTTCGGTTGCGATTGTCAACCTGAGGCTGATAATTTGGGTCATTATCAGATAAATCAGAATCATAGTCAATGTCAGAGTTTTGCAGGGCGTCCAATATTTTTTCATCATTTAATTCTGAAAAAATAAAAATAAATTATACCATTGATATCTGACAATGTTCTACATATGGGACGTTAAATTGCCTGACCTTATCTCAATAGCCTGAATATGTTCTACCCAGAGGACATAGAAGAAACACGTGTCACGACATGCACGATTTTACTCTATTTCAAAAAATAAAACTGTAATTCGTATTTTACTTAGTTTATCTAGCAATTAGTGCAAAATTTTTAATAAAGTTGAGAAAAATTACACAAATTAAACGGGATTAAACTTACCTCTGCCCGAGCGCACGTTGACACTTCTGTTGCTTGACGCCATTTTGCAAAAAAAAAATCAGCTGTCAACGTATCAGATGACTTATGTTTCCTTTCCTAACAAACCAATAGATGTCTCTACGTGTTACATTTCTAATCAAAAACTCATATAAAACGTGCAGATTTTTCTTTCTTTACGTTCTATGTGTAGTACGCAGGCGGTCACGAGGTTATATATCTCTCTCAGTTAAGATTAGTTCCAGTTTCATAGCAATAACTGTTCAGTTCGTTGGTCAAAGATTGTCCCAGCAAACCAAAGAATTATGATAGATTGGCTGTTTTTTTTATTGAAGTTCTAAGCGAACGGAATCGTATAAAATCTAGTAAGGTGCCTGCGGGTAATAAGGCCTGTCGACTAATAAGGCCTAAGTAACAAAAATCGTATTTAAAGTAACCGCACTCGCTTAAGAAGATAATAACAGACTCCTATTGCACGATTATGTCTCTACAAGTTTGCAGAGACGCGCTACCCAGCGTCCTGCCACCAGAGTTACATTATCTATCATGAGATACGACCGCACTAGAGCAATAATAAAAATCAGTCCAAATAAATCGTAGGTATGTTTTGTAATATTACACTTAGCTATCTAAAATCGTACTCTTTATCTTTATGAATAAATGCTTTGTTGATCTTGAAGATTTGAGTAACGTATCGTTGTCAATTTTCTTTTAATTTGGTTTTCTTAAATACTCGATCGGCGGTTATTAAGGCCTACTAAATTTCACCATAGGCCTTATTATACTCCTTGTTGCGTTTTATCGTAAATCGAAACGCAACAATGACAAATAGCCCGGGCCAATCAAAACATTCGAATTAAAAAATAACGGTTCTAGACTTATTCAATACACGATATCTTAGTTTAACTTAACACAGTAGTTCACCTTTTATGTATATTTGCAATTATCTTTTAATATAGAAATCCTGTTTCATCCCTTAGTTCTTGAATTATACGCAATTAATACAATTAAAGTCAAGATTTTTATTTTGACTACATCAGTTTATTATATACATCACCCAAGAGCTCCTGCCGCATCCAGGATCAGGATCTTGGGCAAACACTCCTTTTTCTTGTGTAGTGTTTTTTGTTTTATTATGAATTTTATATCACTTTTAAAATGTTATAAATGCAAATAAATCGTACGCTTTTATTATAAAAGTAATGTCGTAGTCAGAAAAAGGTCTGGTTTCAGCTGTCCAAACAGTGCAAAGACAAAGTGTGTCGAAGTATTAAGGCTTTGACATTAGAAGCTATTAAATTATGTGTAAATTATTGTTCCTGCGCCTAAGCTCTCTCGGACCGTGTCGGATTGCGATTGATGATTGTGAGGGAATAGAGAGTGCACCTGTGCTTGCGCATACATTCGGATACTATAATTCTGTACTGTGCTGTGACAGAAATTTGGTTGGGAGGACACTCAACCCAAGAATAAACCCAATTCCCAACTCAACCTAACACTCAACTCAACTCGAGACACAACCGATACACTGATGATAATAACGAGGAGTGAGTTTGTTTGTCAGTTTGTTCATCATTATACTAATGACTTTAAGTACTGTTAGGCAAGGCAATTTATATATTTTTTTAGAATTTTAAGTCTTAATTGCTGCATTCATGGGATTATTGATTACAAATATTAAATACATTACGTATAAATTGATTATTTGAGTTAGTTAAAGCAGTAGGCCTTATTACCCTACCATAGTAAAATAAGGCCTTACTATTAGCAAGGTTTTTAGAAATGCTTAATTTTGTTTTTCTTTATGGCAATTGTTACACTTATTCGTTCATACTTTGTAGAAACTGTACTAAACTAATGTTTTTTTATTAAAATCTGTAGACCGAATTAGATATTTCTGATTTTATTTTCGATTTTTCCTTAGCTAGGCCTTATTACCCGCAGGTACCTTACTTATCATATTATGTGAGATGTTGATGGTTTTATGATTATATAAATGCTAAAACTATTTGCATGTTATCTTTCCATTTTTTATTTTAAACAAAAACTTTATCATTATATTTATGGTGCTTGACGATATTGAAACGCGCGAAAGTTTATAAAGACTAAAATGAAGGAAAAAACCTTACCTCAAGCCCTAACATGCGATGGCACAGTTGCACGAGTTGTTGTGTCCCCAGCATGTTGATTGTGACGGATAACTTCAATTTCTCGTCGAACTTTACCGTTGCGGCCGAATGGAACACAACCGACACCTGCCAATGATTTCGAATAAAATAATATTTAAATAAGAGAGAATAATAAGAGCCGTGGTAGTTCAGATGGTTAGCGCTCGCCTGTAAGTTTCAGCCCCGCCGGCACCAATGAAATTGTTAATTGCAATTTTAAGTGCTGATTTACCACGTGCTCGGTGGTGAAGGAAAATATCGTGAGGAAACCTGCATGTCGGAGAAATAAGAAAAAAAAATTTCGAAGACATGTGAAGTTCTCCAACCCGCATTGGGGCAGCGCGGCGGACATTTCCTTACCCTAAAACCCTCTCAGAAAATGAGAGGAGGCCTGTTCCCAGCAGTGGGACGTATATAGGCTGTAAACTTTAACCAAAACTAAAAATATTTATTATTCAATTTGCGAAAAGAGCTCAACTTCGACATTATTCCTCAACGTATGGCGTGCAAATTAGCAAGCATTTTAGAGACTCCCTTTACCAATGTAGTGTACTAAAAATGTCGATTCTGCCATTTCCATTGCCAATTTAGTTACAGCCTATCAAAGTCTACTACTGACTATAGCCCCCTCCCCCCATAAATTGCCTCATAGGAGGAATATTTGCCATAGTTGCCACGCTTGGCAGGCGGGTATGAGGGTTTAAAAAGCGGTTGCTTTTTTAATATTTCAATTGTTATTAGGAAGACGCTGCTGCCCAGCCCCTGGTTCGTTTCCCTCTGTCGCCTTTTAACTATAAAAGGATCTCAGTGTAGGTGTAATAAAACTCTTTCTTTAAACATTGTAGCTACAATTTACTTTATGACTAATGACATGTCATGATGTTACAATAACACATCATGTTAATCATCCATAATTCTTTTTTTTTACAATTAAAGGTTAACGCAAATTAAATAATACTTAATAGATATTAGTAATAAACTTTTAATGACTTTCAGATAAATAAATAATATTCAATTAGTATTCTAGATTACTGTTTTAGTGACCGCGCATAGAATGCAAAAATTCCTTACCCTTAATTATTCTCATCCTTATTAATTCCTTACCCCTAAGGGTGCAAAATAGGGGATGAAAATTTTAATGTAACTACTTATTTAGACGACATTAAAGCTTTTTAAATTTCGTAGTCCACAAGGGTCAAAAAATTGAAAAAGCAAATTATCAATAGACTTTTAATAAAAAGTAAAGGCCGATTTCATAGAACCAATAAGAATAAAATTACTGCCGCATCATAGCTTCAGAAGAGAGAGAGAGAGCTTTAATACCTCTATATATATTGTACCACTACACTCTATGGCTTGGCACTGACTTTTGCAGCTATTATACGAAAATTATTTTAACCTTTTTAGTTTTTTGAAGTCGGCTACATTTTTTATTAAGAGTCTATTTTTTTCCTTAACCATACCTATATCTCTTACCGATAAATCTTAAAAATTGTAATGTTTATTTATTTCTTAAATAAACATTAAACCTTTTTTTGTCAAAAAGTCGGGTCAAAAAGACCCACCCCACGACCATGCAGTAATTTTCTACCTCCACAAAGACCGCGAAAGTCTAAAACCAATATACAATCTTGACCTGACGTGGGTTCAGTGGCGGAGCTAGGGCTCCAAACTTAGGCAAGCCCAAGATATGGTTTTGTTGTTTTTAGCAGTTTTATAAAAATTTACCTTTTCTCTTTTTCGATTTTATCTTTTCCTCGCCGATTAGCACTTTAACACACTTCAATTTATCACAAGGAACACTATTATCCTCCATTTTCTCTAAAAATCTATAAAAAAGCATAAATTTTCAACTCGCAATATTAATTCGCTCAAGTAACCAGACACAGAGTAAACATTGAAATGTGAAGTGAACTTGCAAAGGTATCGCCCGCGCTTGACTAATGACTAACTTCACACTAAAAGCCGGGCTTTTCGCTACGTACAAATTACTATATAAACAATCGTAGTTATATTTCATTATAGAACATTTTACCACAGGTTAGAAAGGGAGCAATCGTCTTCTCGAAAGCCCCGTAAAAGCCTACGCGTGCGAGAGACGACTAATTTTATGACAACCTAATCGCGCAGTTTTGCCGCGTGTTGACATTATAAGGCCTGTGTATGTACAGTAATCTATGGCCTGTGTAGAACAAGTCAGCGACAGCGACAGAGAAGCGCGCGGAAATTTGAAATAGTTTGAAACAGTTTACGAGTTATTTTATTAGTTGATATTATTGATTTCGCGTCAATATCACTCACTCGTTAAATGCTTAATTTATGTATACTCGCTGTGGCTCGCAGGGTAACCTGCATGGATCCCATGCCTGTGGGAATTTCCCAAAACCCCTCCTTATGCACGTCTAGGATACTCAATGCTTACTACGTATTTCAAATCTCTAGGCTGACCGGTTAAGGCCTTTGTCAGTCAGTCAGTAATTCAGTTACGGTAGAGATCGTCCAATTAAAAACTTTTTATTCTTTTTTTATTGATTATGGGTAACAAACGAGCACACAGTTCACCTGATGGCAAGTGGATGCTGTAGCCTATAGACATCTACATTTATCCTCAATTAAGAATCGAAATGCAGATGCGTTGCTACCGTTGAGGACTAAGTTGGAATGCCTTTTATCCAGTAAAAAGGAGAGTTTGAATTAATATTTTCTTTTCTCCTTGGAAGTGAATTATGTTTTTTGTTTCTTTGGCTACGGGAACATCATTCTTTATAAATGAGTAGCGATGACAGCCAAAGAAACGTAAATTATATATTTCTGAGGGCACACCAGTGCAGTGTTGTAATTAAACCATTCGTTTCTCAAAGCTTTTCTTACATCTGTTTTTAGGTCGAAGCGTAAGAATATAAGCTTTCTTTTTACGAAACAGTCAAAGATAAAATAAACAAAGTATTATTAAATAAAATCATCACTGTCATCATCATCCCTAGTCTGCTGCCGAACACAAGCCTTCATGTTAGATGACCAATTTAACGAGAAAACAAGATTCTGTGCATACGTCAACAGATTTTCATTTCGCACAATGACGCGTCGACTTACACTGCGCTTGTTAGCACGAGGCTACTTACTTATTGGAATCCAGTAAGTTATATTTAAAAAAAATGTGAAGGAATGCGCTTGATGTGTGCTATCATGTGCTGTATTAGAAAAAAAGGTATTATTTTGAATTTTACGAGGTTTTATATTTTTAAAAAAATTTGCCCCGTCTTCTTAACTTTTTCGAAAATACATTGTGCAGTAATGTGACCATGTGGTGGAGTCATGTGCAAAATGTAAAAAAATATCGCATAATATTTGTTAATTCTACAGACAACTATTTTTTTTTTGGAATTTAGTCCCCGTCATCTTGGATTATTAATTAATAAAATGTAATAAATATATATTGTGCTGTAACCCCGAATATTAAAAAAAATTGTCTTGTATACCGTGATTGCCGACGCCTGCCTGCGCAACCATATGCAGAAAGGTGTAAGACAAGGTGATGTTATATCCTCGAAACTCTTTATTATTGCATTGGCAGACGTTTAAAAAGCCACTGAACTGGAAAAATTCGCTAATTTTTTTTTTTTTTGCATAATTCTATTTTGACAAAATTTTGCATAATTCTATTTTGACGGAACACAAATTAGTTGAATTAAGCATTACTTTGTGAAACTATATTACAACGTAGCAAAGAAACAACGGTGTTTTCCCTAAAAACCGTAAATCTAATAATTATCTGTATATTTATTTTAAGGGGCTAATTATTTAAATACTTCTTCCTCCTTGGAAATTAAAATTCTAAAATACTATTGACTTTATTCATTTACCTTTTGACATAACATAGCTTGGTCCGCTGGACTGATACCTAGTTCCGGTTCTGTGATGTCTCCAACTATAGGTACAATCTTGTTCAGCTCCTGTGGCCGCTCTTTTCTGAGTGTTTCAAATAACTGTGGAGGATTGATTAGTATTAAGTAATGTTCAATGCTTAATTAATAAGTGTAAACCTGAGATACATATATTATTATTGTGATGATAAGCGCAAACATATATTGATTAATATTATAATTTATTTAACATAAATTCTTACGTGGTAGAGACCCACAGCAGCTATATTATGTTTGTATCATGAATAGGTCGACTCGACCAGGGGTGGACCACCCTCGCACAGAATCATCTTCACCATCATCATTACAGCCTATTAAAATCCACTGCTGAATCTAAGCCTCCCCATAGATTGTTTGATTAGGCGTGCGAGTTGGCAAACGCAGTTTCGATTAGGAATACGTAGTTGCCCATCTCCTAGTTTGTTTTTCTCTGTCGCTTCTTACGAGCTTTTTGTAAGGGGTAGTGGATATTCTTACACCGCCACTACACGGTGAATCAACCTCACAGATTAAAAATGTAAAATAACACATAATGCTGTTGTGTTATATATGGTGAGTGTAGAGAACCGAAGACCCTTTTTACTGAAAACGAGGCATCCATCTTAGTCTTCGGAGGTGACAACGCATCTACGCGTCTATGGGACACACACATTTACTCATCTTCGTCATATTCTTACCAGATTCTGAGGTGAAAAAACCAAGAAAAAAGCTTGTCTGATTAAAATTTGAATCCTTAAGTGACTAAGTTCCCCATATTAAGCCATTTGGCCCAATTAAGTATCTTTATGAGTATATGATAGTGATAGGTATTCTAATTATAACTATAAGATACATTTTTTTCTTCCACAAGTAATCGCTCAAACATAAATTCATGAGGCTCTAATAGGTTTCAATAATATTCATTGACACGAGGGTTATTTCACCACATCCAAAATAGAAAACCTAACAATTTACGTCGAACAACGTATCCGCAGTAAAAACAGAGTAACCGACATAGCCCTACGGATCAGAAAGCTGAAGTGGCGATGAGCCGGCCATACAGCTTGAAAACCGACAACCGATGGGGAAGGAAGGTTCTCGAGTGACAGCCTGGTACCGGTAAACAAAGTATGAGGTGGAAGAGGTGGACTACCCCCACATAGGATGGAGTGACGATCTGGTAAGACATACAGTAAGTGCTTTGTGGCATCCCTTGAGGGAGTTTATGTTCAACAGTGGGCTTGTCATGGTCTGTGATGATGACGATGATGATGAACGTGATAGAGCCATGCCGTAGCTGTATTAAAGCTGCAATACAAATGGATTAGCTTAACCAGGGAAGGATTATTCCCGCACGGAATAGTCGCATAATGCCGCTGGTGCTAGTGGCTAGTGGCGAGAACTCTTTCTACGGGTGAAGGGTATTTATTATTAACTTTCAGATGTGACGTCGCATCTGATTCTTAATTTTTTTAACGATGCCCTTCTAATCCTATCATTCACACAGAATCACCTTATTGCGTGTTAATCTGCGTTTCGCTACAGTCTGTGGAGCTTGACTAGCCTTTGAGCCTTTGCCCATGATCTTTTTCGCACGTTTTTCTCGTAGGTGATCTACTTTTCATCACCAGTGACCAATCTTTTCAAAAACGATTCATTAGGTTTCTTTCAGTGAGCTCGTGTGGTACCCAAATATCGAGCTTTTTTGTATAGCCCGACTTTTACAAATGGGTCAAAACTGTTTTGTGGTCTGAAAACGCTTGAACCAACTTTGTGCTACTCTTACTGACACTGCATTAGGTCCATAAACGTCACAAATTTTTTTCGCGGCTGGAGTCGCTATTTTCCATTTTTTATAATAAAACTTCAGAATGTATCGAATTTCTTCGTTAGATTCACTCATTTTGGCGCACAGTAAAACAGTTGAAAAATGGCGGGAAAGTATTTTTTACTTTTTATTTTTCTTTTTGTTAATATCCTTTATGTGTTGATATTAAAACCAGCCAGATACAAACAGTACAAGCAAAGATATTTTTATTCAGTTTTGTACAAACAAAACACGAAGAAACTTGTTCCCCGACCTATTCACGACCTATCAATAAATAATTTTACAATACTAAAATTATTTATTGATAGGTTACATAAGAAGCAATTAATTTATATATTATTAGTATTTAAGTAAATCTGTATAAGTATTTATGTACATAATATTTAAATTCAACAAAAATGTTTGTACATAATTTTTAACTAATGGTGAAATAATTTTAAAATGTAATATCAGCTTAGTGTAATTAGTTGCATTTAATTTAATTTTTCAATGCCAATTATGGCAAAACATGTCAGTTCCACATCATTGACCATCTTATGTACCATGTTTTTAAGCAAATAAATTTTCTATCTATCTATCTATATTTTTAATGTTGCTTTGATTAATTTGTGCTTTTAGTGGTGAAGGAAGTTGAAGATAAATAAGTCTATGGACCACAGATTCACTCACCATCAGGTAGACTGTGTGCTCGTCACCCTTACTTCTATAAAAAAACTACCTGATTACTATAAGCGACATAAATATTATATCATTAGATTATAAATAATTATGGTAACTTACAGGTGACTGTGTGAGTTCTGTGAGCCGCGATGCAACATCCTGTCCGCGTTTAGGCCGCATCAATAAATATATCTTCTTGATTTTTGGACAACTTCTTAACAACTTCTCGACCAGCACCTGAAATATTATGTAACATAATTTTTTTGTTTATAATACCGCGTCAAATTGGATCGTTGCGTAGGAATTTCACTTGCAATGTTTTTCATAATGTTTTCTTATGTTTACGCGAATACTACACATTAAATGAAACTAATTTTTACGGATTATATCGCGTTTAATTTTTACTTTTTAATTCCCGACGTTTTGGGTGCTTTACAGCACCCATGCTCACGGGGGGGACTGAGGTGTTTGACGTCCCGATGTCATAGTTAGCCCGGCTACCTTCAGTCTTCTCTATTGAAATTAGGATGTTTTTTGATTTCAATAGCCTCGCGAATCAACCTTGGTAGGAATCGGTGTTCTTTTGCGAGGATTTGTGGTCTATCAAATCTAATGTAATGGCGTTGACGATCTTGAACATGTTCACAAACTGCAGACTTCCCGATACGTCGGTGCTTCAAGTCAGCTATATGTTCTTTTACGCGGGTTTAAAGATCTAAAAAAGATCTATATTAAAAATATTAAAAAACTGAAGGTAGCCGGGCTAACTATGACATCGGGACGTCAAACACCTCAGTCCCCCCCGTGAGCATGGGTGCTGTAAAGCACCCAAAACGTCGGGAATTAAAAAGTAAAAATTAAACGCGATATAATCCGTAATAATTAGTTTCATTTAATGTTTTTCATATCATGATACGAAATTATGTTTCCAAAAAAAGATATAACTAAATACAAGAAAACTAGAATTTTAGATGCAACAAAAAATTTAATTACCTACATGGTTAAAGTAGTTTTAGACATAATATTTAATTCCACTTTAAAAATTTATGCAGTCCAAATATTATATATGTAGCTTAAATATTTTTACCTGATCCTTAAAAAACACAAGTGGTAAATTTAAAACTACTTCGATATGAATATAATTTATTGTTGATTTTTTTAAAACCCTCGACCGATTTCGATAAAATTTAAATGGGACCACCTGGGAAACAAAAAAAGTATTTTCCATATCGGTTCAGGCGTCTTTGAGTAATGTGATGAAAGTGAACATAAGTATTTAGGTGTTGTGGTCAACAGTGTGTTGTCATGGAGTGAACACATTAAATGTATGACGTCACGTATTAGGAAACTTATATTTGTCTTTAGCAAGCTTCGTGTTGGCGCTGACATGGCGATTCTTAGGACTGCGTATTTTGCCCTAGCTCAATCCATTATCTCTTACTGTATTACGATATGGGGTGCTGTCGGAAAAACTAACATTATGCAGCTCGAAAGGGCACAAAGGGCTGTATTGAAAGTTATGGCTTCCAAGCCAATTAGGTATTCAACTAAACTTATACGAGTATTTAAATATTGGGAAGTTCTTTCCGTTCGTAAATTATTTATATTAAATACGGTTCTTCGCAAACACAAAACCCATGTATATGATCCTAAAATTTTAATGAATAAAAGAAGAAAAGACAAAGTATGCTCTACGGTGAGGTGTGAGCTTGAAGTGGTAAAACAACATTATGACTTTATTGCTCCGGTACTTTACAATAAAATTAATAAAAAATTAAACATCTACCCTTTGCCTTTAAATAAATCTAAAGCCCTGCTAAATGAGTGGCTACTAAGCCTTGATTATGACGAGGTAGAAGCTATAATTGGGCAATAGTTCTTAAACACACACACACACACACACACACACACACACACACACACGCTCATAAACACACACATACACACACATACACACACACACACACACACACACACACACACACACACACACGTTAAATTACTTAGAATATTTTGCTTTGTCCTTAGTATAAGTCACTATAAATATTATTATGTACTACTTTTAACTGGAAACGCCTGTCTATGTGAGGTGGGCGCTAACATCTGCGACACAGTCTTCGACTACTGCGGATGTTACCGCTAACTATGTTCATGTTAAAATGTTTTTGGTTTCAATAAAGATTATTGTTATTATTATTTTGGGGTATTTATATAGTATTCTCATCTGGTTGGGCTGAATAAATATTTTAAAGGAAATAATAAATAAACATAAATATATATTTAATATACTAACATAAATAAATAAATAATACATAAATAAATAAAAACCCAACCAGATGGAAACCCTCGGCAGGGGAGACCAAACGGCCGAGGGTTAGGGGGAAAGGGAGAGAAACCGGCGGACGATGCGGGCGGTATCGAGGAGCACCGCCTTCTGCATTTGAGCTTGGAGCGGTCTGTCTGTTTCTCTGTTCTCGGCTTTCACGAGGTTCTCGTCATACGGAATGGTGATGTCGACCAAAAATATCCTTGACTGTGCCCGGTCCATCAGCACAATATCAGGCTTATTCGCAAGAATAGTCCTGTCTGTGATGATGGCCCGGTCCCAGTAGAGCCTGGCGCGGTCATTTTTGAGCACGGCTTCCGGCAAGTACTTGTAATACGGCAATTTCCGGTCCACGAGACCGTATTTCAGAGCGAGCTCCTGGTGTAGAATTCTGGCTACTAAGTTGTGCCTGTGCAAGTACTCAGAGTTAGAAAGCGCGACTCACCGGGATGGCGACAAGCTCGACAGATGTCGACGGTGCCTCCGATAGTTGTTGGTCTTAATAACCTGATCCTGTATCGCACAGACAAAACCCTCGGTTTCCCAAAGAGGTCACCAAAACGTAGCCAGTGGAGGCAACTGTGTCTACGAAAGGCACATGTAGAGCCTTGTAGAACCTCCTGTGGAGCTCCTTCTCCTTCCATACGGTCTCCCGGTCGGAAATGCTCTGTACTGCCGGGTCTTGCCATTGCTCGTTGGCCAAGGATAGAGGGTAAGTCCTTTATCACAAGAAATGACGTCCCTATAGAATGGATCATCCGATCTCGTCAGAAAGTAATTACGGAGGCTGCACACTTCGCGATTATGCATGGTAAGCGCGCTTAAAAGCCACGCCCACCATGTTTCCGCGGCAAGTACAGCCTCATAATCGACGATCTCGGGTGATGCATCCTATGGGACGTCATAGTAGTGCGGACTTTTCTATCCAGGGCGTTAAGTTCAGTTTGAGTCCACTAAGTATGCCAAAGGTATATATGAGAACAGGCATAACCCAACCGTTATATGCGTGTGTCTTATTCACACCGGACAAAAGGCTGTTAAGCACTTTGGTCAAGCGTGCATAAAACATATCGCAAACTGTTCGCTTATATTTTTACAGAAACTTCTACAAACTGATTTGTCCAATTTTACTTCTGATCTTTATAAAGAGGTAGATAAGGACCAAGAGATCGACGCTATATAAACAGACTTTAGCAGCGCATTCGACAAGGTTGATCACAAACAACTCATTAACAAATATTCGCTGTATGGTATTGGTCCCTTCTTGATTAGATGGTTTAAATCGTATTTGAAGAAGAGATCTCAAATTGTTGTTGTCAATGGTTTCGAATCTAAAGAGTATCAAGCTTAATCTGGGGTGCCTCAAGGTTCGCATCTAAGGCCTCTATTATTATTGGCTTTTATATACATCGTTATTTCCTGTTATCGCTCGTTATTTGCTGATAACTTAAAAAAATAAAAACAAGTAAAATCAGTGAAGGATATTACATTGTTACGAGCTTGGGGTTCGAGACAATTAAAACTGCCGATTGAATTACCAAAATTGACACTTTAATTATACAACACTAATTACAACTTTAAACCACACTAATAACAAAATACAATTTTACTACAGATCGCTTTAGTTCGCAGTTGTATCGCTTCGAAGTCTTCGCTTGTATCGCCAATTCAATACCCCTCGGTCGCGGTCTATACCGGCCTTATATAGGGCCTCAGATAGTTTCCAGAACCTTCTACTGTAGAAACATCTAGAATGTTCGAGTACATATTCGTCCCGAAATTTCTAGAAGGATCTTGACTCTCCTAGTTCTGCTACTCGATACCAGAGGGCGCTAGTGGCTAGTGTTGCCATGTACAAGACATTAATAGGGGCGCGCAACACTGCCCCCTCCTAAGACATGCTCGTCCCGAGCATTATTAGCCCCATACTAACGCGCCAGTCGATCCACATGGACGATCTTAGGAGTACCTCTTGCACCTTTCTGTATCCGGTTGGTTACGTCATTGATCCTTGTCACAATCCGGTACGGTCCGTCCCATTTAACTTGAAGCTTAGGAGATTTCCCTTTGCTGCGAACTGGATTATGTAACCACACTATTGAACCTTCGTCAAACCCTTTGTTGTTCATTTTGCGGTCATACCGTGTTTTCATCTTTTCAGACGTTTGCTGGCCCGATTCATTTGCATAATCGGTTATACTGCGTGGGGCATCAGGTGGTATTCCGGTGATCAGGTCTGCAGGCAGCCGTAATTCTCTCCCAAAGTTTGCGAAAGCTGGTGTCACTGATGTACTTTCGTGAACAGCGCTTGATATGACAACAAAACGATTGTATGTGCCTGTCCCAGTCTCGTTGCCGTTTTCCACAACTTTGCTAGGTACCTCTCCATTGTCTGATTAAATCGTTCTACCATTCCATCAGATTGTGGGTGGTAAGAAGTTGTTCTTGTTTTATGAGAACCCATAACCCGGCAAGTTTCCTGGAATATTTGAGACTCAAAATTCCTTCCTTGATTGCTGTGAATCTCTAAAGTACTCCAAAACGACAGAAGACTTCATGAACTTGTTTATCTGCAACTGTTGAAGCTTCTTGATTTGGAATAGCGAAGACTTCTGGCCACTTAGTGAAGTAATCCGTCACAACCATGAAATACTTGTTACCACTTTCACTTTCCAGAAACGGCCCCAACGTCAATGGCTCTCCTCTCCCATGGTGCACCAACATTGTACAATTTCAATGCACCTTTACTACGGGTTTGAGGTCCTTTACAGCCGCACAACTTGTACATTTGCGACACCAGTCCTCGACATCGTCACGACAGTGGACCCAGTAAACCGTTCTTGGATCTTCAGTAGAGTTCGTTTCACTCCCAGGTGGCCTCCTGAACAACCATTATGGTACAGCTGTAGAACATCCGGTACTTTAGCTTTAGGACAACCATTTGCAAATGACAACTGTCTCCTGATTATTTTCCCATTTACGGCACAGGACTCCATCCTGAATCAGCAAGCTGTCCCATTGGGCCCAATAGCTTTTCGTGGTCGAACTCATCGCTGAAACGTCGCTCCACTTGGGCTTAGGAGCACTGGCCTTCATCCATTCTAGAATCGGCTTGATGTCCGAATCTTCCTGCTGTGCATGTCGTAGGTTGTCTTTCCACTCATTGTTGAGCTGGTCTGTCATAAGCATCCTCACAGATACCACTTCCTTACCCTCTTGCCTAGTACAATGCTTGCAATCTTCAGGACAAGGTCTTCTTGACAATGCATCTGCGTTGCCATGAGATTTCCCGCTGCGATGTTCGATCACAAAGTCGTATTCCTGCAGTAGTTCAATCCATCTCGCAACTTGTCCTTCTGGATTTTTGAACTGCAATAGCCATTTCAGTGCAGTATGGTCAGTTCGTAAGTGAAATTTCCGCCCCAGAAGATATTTGCTAAAATGCTGCAACGACTTTACCACAGCAAGCAATTCTCGCCTTGTGACACAATAGTTCCTTTCCGGCTTTGACAACGACTTGCTGAAGTACGCTATCACAACCTCTTGATCACCATTTTTGAGACAACGCACCGCCAAGTCCTATATCACTTGCGTCTGTATCAACTATAAATTCCTTGCCCGCATCAGGGTACGCCAAAATAGGTGTTTCGCACAGACGGTCCTTGAGCTCCTGGAATGCGATATCGCAACTTTCATACCAGCAGAAATGTCGCTTCTCCTCGGTTAACTTGTGCAGAGGTTTGGCTATATCTGCAAAGTTCTTCACAAATCGCCGATAATAGGAGCACAATCCCAAAATGCTCTTACCTGCGTCTTGTCTTTTGGGACCGGCCAATCCTTGACAGCGGCAATTTTCTCCGGATCCGTGCGGATACCTTCTTCCGACACTACATACCCCAAAAGCTAACTTGCCGTTTGAATAGTGAACATTTCTTCGGACTCAACTTGAGGTTGGCACTCTGAATCTTCATGAGCACGCGTTCCAGGTTTTGAAGGTGTTCTCAAACGTACGGCCTACGATGATGATGTCATCCAAGTAGACCAGACAGGCATCCCATTAATTCGAAGTACAAGCTCCATCAACCTTTCAAACGTTGCTGGAGCATTGCACAATCCAAACGGCATAACTTTAAATTGCCACAGACCCTTTCCTGTCGAGAATGCAGTTTTCTCCTTGTCCTTAGGGTCAATTTCAACCTGCCAGTAGCCACTTTTCAGGTCCAGTGTGCTAAACCACTTTACGCCTGTAAGCATGTCCAGACGTGGGAAGTTTGGCACCAACAATACGGCAAACTGCCAATGCGGCGCCAAAGAGTATTGAGTCCGTATCGCAAAGGTCCCGCTGGTTTCAAAAGGTTGCCAGCAATGGGTTCAGGGCCGTCACGACATCCCGATTCCGCTTGCTTAGGGTTATGCGTGGGGTCGCGGTCGATTTTCGAGAGGCGTACAGCGCGTTTTCACAATCGCCTCCTCCAATTTACTCCTCATCTGCTCTAGTTCTTGGGTGACCATTCCATCATCGCCTGAACCAACCAAAGCGGGAAGATCCATGGCGGCTTCCACATATGGCTGCTGGTCTATGGCCTTAGGAGCCGCATCCCCAGCTATAGCTGGTTCATTCGATGAGGAATAGCCTCACGCCGTAGTCGTTCGAGTTCGGCATCATCAAATATTTTCGAGCGTATGATGTACCGAACTCGGTCTGCCAGGTTTTGCTCTGTGACGGGAACAGACGGCTCCAGCTCAGCAAGAAAGCGGCATACGAGCCCGATACGCTGTTCCTCCAGTTTCTTCCTTTCGCCCTATAGTACGCCCGCAATGCGTTTATGTTCATATTTTGTCCAACGCATGCGGCGTACTCCACCAGCGGCGGGTGCCGCTTGCCGAGTCCGAGAGGACCCTGCCGACACCAAGCCATCTGGTGGGGATGATGGATGCGAGGGACTGCTAGGTGGTCGTGCAGTACCTCGCGCTCGGCTGGCGGCCCGCATGCTGTCGCGTCCAGCGCCAGCTCCAGACGCGCCCCGGCGACCCCCAGGCAGCGGCCCTATGCGCTTTCTTTTCTTTTCCATCATCCATAAAAATGGGCGTCAATTAACGGGAGACGCCCAGGCCCGGCACCGTTTAATAGTGTGGCCGTAAGCACAAACGGGCTTTTGCACCCTCAATTCTGCCGAGGCACGGCGCTCACACCTCTTGGCAAGGTGCTGACTGACTGCGCCGACGTAGCAGTTTTGTCACTTAACTGTTACGTCAGCGGGCGATGGGGTCGTCACTTCCGGTATTATTGTTATTATATTATTCCGGTATTATTATAAAAAAAAGATTCCGACGAATTGAGAACCTCCTCCTTTTTTGAAGTCGTTTGAAAATGGGGTAAAAGATGTTAGTCTAGAACTAGAATAAAAAATCTTAAAAAAACTAAAGCAATGTAGACGAAAATCATTCCTTAATCGGTCTCTTGAGAAATGCCAGTATATTCGCTTGTGGATCTTCATCATCTTGTAAATGTCCACACATGGATAATATTATGTACTATGAGCTTGTCCTATTGTAAAGAGGATTTGTTATCATCACCACGCTTGACAGGCGGATTGTTAATCACAGTACCAAACATCTTGCAGCTTTTATACTCTTATTTTACGTTTGGCCTAAACGGCTTTTCACACTTAATATATTAGTAGCATAATATCAAGAAGGATAATCCGCATTATATACCTATAATCCACATGCCAATCTCCCTGTAGTCATCCACAGACCCACCGAATGGTACATAAATCTTATATTGAACTGAAGCGATTGTAATTTAACATTACGCTATTGAAAATAATACACTTTAAATCGAATTTGTTAGTATGTACAATCCAAATAGATGAGAGGATGGTACCAACCCAGACGGAAACCTAAGCAGAAAAGGAGTCCTCCCATCTAGTAAGCTTTTATACAATATATGAATTTCGCTATAAGAAACGTAGGCTTACCATGTTTATATAATGGAATAATAAGTAAGTAAGTAAATTACACAGAATACCAGCTATTTTAAGCTGATATTCTAAAAGTGTGGTCACCCTCGTTTGTGCATCCTTGCTGGGGTCCCAGTCGATGGATATTGGCACCTACGCAACCAATCCACTTCCTCACAAGTACCAACCAGTGTGCCTTTTCCATAATCTGTTCCTGATCACAAAGGTTCAGCACACGTACTCTGAGATGTCGGTGGTTCTGACCAAGGTTCGAGCCACTTTCCACGGAAGGTCATTGTCCACCCTTTCCACGAGTACACAACGATGAGCTTGCCCAGGATTCCGAGGAAGACTAACCGGCACAATCGTTTCCGATCTCGGCGGCAGAACAGTTCTTCATGTCCACATTTCAAAACACTTGTTTAACATCGATCTCACAACAATTCTTCCTCATGAAGTCTAGGCCCAGGATGCAGTCGTCCATTATATCAGCCACGATGACATTATGCAGGTATATCATGTTGCCTAGCTTCAACTCCATCTCCTTCTCCACGGACGGGTATGCGCTGACCGGTGGCTGTTACCAAATTAATGCGCCTCGGTTGTATGCGGAGTCCCAAGGAACTGACTTATAAGTTGGGAACTGACAACCGTGCGAGAGGCTCCAGTGTCTATGGTCAGTTTACACGGCGTTCCGTTGACCTCGCCTTTGATGATTAGGCTGTTCCCATCATGGGTTTGTGAGATTGAAATCCTTGGGGCTCTTTTAACATCAGCCAGCACCCGCCCCACAGTCCTGGCTTTACTCGTTTCCTGCTGCTGCTGGGCGGTGCTGTTAGCCGCACTACCCTCTCGAGATCGATCACCTCCCTTTCTACAGTTCGCTTAGAGCAGCTGGATCGAAGATGGCCCTTCCCCACAGCCGTAGCACCTAGGGCTGTATCCTTATTGCAGTCGCGAACTGCAGCTGCTGCAACCTCCTGACGCGATGGGATCGATGATCCTGCCGTACGGCTTCCACCTCCAGTGCATGGGCTAACGCGTCCTTAAGCGTCTCGTGGTGCCTGAGCCTCACAGCAGCTCTGACTTCAGGTCGCGGATGCCGTCGATGAATGTCTGCACCAGGTTCCCTACAATGAGCGCAGGTACAGACTGGTATGCTTTTCGAACCAGCTTTTCCACCTCAAGGGCCCACTGCTGCAGGTTTTCGTTGCTGCGTTGCACGCGATCTTTGAGCTGCGCACGAAAGACGTGTTCCAGGTGAGCGTCGCCATATCTCGCCTCCAACGCCTCAAGGAGCTGCTCAAGTCACTTCCTTACCGAGAGCTTCCAGAACAGTTAAGGCCTGGTCGCGCAAGCCCAGAGTGAGAGCAGTCATGGCCTGACTTTTATTCCAGCCGTTCGTCTTCATGACAGCCTGAACTGGATTCTGTACGCCGACCAGGAAGAAGTCCCGTCGAACGGCGGCACTTTGAATCCACGTAGCGAAGGTATTAGAAGCTACCACGGGGCTGTAACTCCATCCCCAAGTTTGAGGTCGTCCAGCGTTTTCTTCACGTCAGCAATCACGTTGTCAACCCGATTGTTCACTTGGTCGATTCGGGTTTCAGCTTCCGACAGGCGGTTGTCATGTTGAGCAACTCATCCTTCACCTCCTTATCTCTTTCCCGAAGGTAGCGTGAAGGTCCTTCGCGAGGAGCATCTGTTCTTCCCGTTGGCGGGCCTGTTCCTCCTGTCCACGCTGCAGCTGCTCTTCCAACCGACGGGCCTGTTCCTCCTGTCGGCGGGCCTGTTCCTCTGTCGGCGGGCCTGTTCCTCCTGTCGGCGGGCCTGTTCCTCCTGTCGGCGAGTTTGCCCTGCAGCATCATCATCAGAGCACCTAAGTCAGGTGCTGCAGATGCAGGAGCTGCTGACGGGCCGGCCTCCGTGGTCGGCAGCTGGCCTCCGACGTTTGCGGCGTTGCATTACCAAATCGTCTCTGGTCCGTCTCTTGCTGGCGTTGACTTCGGGTACGGATACCCTCCGTGTCGTCCTTGGTAAAATCGGCATGATGTAATCCCACCTGACACCAATTGTTACGAGCTTGGGGTTCGAGACAATTAAAACTGCCGATTGAATTACCAAAATTGACACTTTAATTATACAACACTAATTACAACTTTAAACCACACTAATAACAAAATACAATTTTACTACAGATCGCTTAAGTTCGAGTTGTATCGCTTGAAGTCCTCGCTTGTATCGCCAATTCAATCCTCCTCGGTCGCGGTCTATACCGGCCTTATATAGGGCCTCAGATAGTTTCAGAACCTTCTACTGTAGAAACATCTAGAATGTTCGAGTACATATTCGTCCCGAAATTTCTAGAAGGATCAAGCTTAATCTGGGGTGCCTCAAGGTTCGCATCTAAGGCCTCTATTATTATTGGCTTTTATATACATCGTTATTTCCTGTTATCGCTCGTTATTTGCTGATAACTTAAAAAAATAAAAACAAGTAAAATCAGTGAAGGATATTACATTATTGTTAACAAAGCTGCGAAGTTCTTAGGGTTTGTTAAATGTAATAAAAAGGGTTTTTTGTCACCTTGCATTCGCTAGTGTCATTTGCAATCCATCTTTTAGTGTACACTCTCAACGCGTTAAAAGTGTACAGCGTACCTTTACTCGACATCGTGCCTTTCGTGTCAGTGGTATCTCACATAGGCAGCCTTACAATCAGCGACTGGCTAAGTTTAAATTGATATCTCTCCGAAATAGACGAGACATACTAGAACTGTGTTTTTTACGTAAAATAGTACACAATAAAGTAAAGTGCCTTCCTGATCGCATATCGTTAGCTGATCCGCGTGAATATCCCCGTTGTCGCGTTTTAAAAGCATTTCATATTCCTTTCGCAAAAATTCATATCGAGAATATGCTCCTATCGTGCGTATATGTGGCAAAATTTCAGGACTCTTATAATGATTTTAAATTAAACTTACTAATCATTTGTCGTCAAGTTCCTGATTGAAATGATATTTTGCCTATTTGATCAGAGATTATTGATAAGAGAGAGAGAGAGAGAGAGAGAGAGATATTTGATAAGAGAGTATAATATCTACCATGTTATTCCTACTCCAAATTAATCCAAAATTTGTATGACTCAATCTGTGAATGTTATGTACACTTGTAATTGATATGAATATCAGAGAGTTTAAAAATGTGTATATCTTTGTGATAATGTCATATATTTGTATTGTACTTGTTAAATGAATAAATAAATCATTGTTTTATTGATAAACAAACAAATCTAATACTTTTTTAAACATTAACATAAAAAGACAAAAACAACTAATTAGTTTCTCGTAAGGGATCTAACGTTTTGTTAAATTTTGTACTTAGATAACTTTTTAATTTTCAAGTTTTTCTTGATCCTACCATCGTCGGTACCTATCCATTTGAAAATTATATTTTTTTCTTACTCCGAGCGACTAAGCTATTTATGTATGTTTATATATTTTTATTAGATATAAATATAATGAAAAAGCTTAACAAATTTGCAATGCGATTACCATTTGAAACAATTTATTTCCGAAGTAAAAGCAGTATAATATATAGAATACCTCCGAACTACCACTCGGAGCGTTGGCCGCTCCCCGGGCAGAACACCTTGCCCGGCGGGAGATCTCCCCTTTTCCTTTCACGGCCACACACATATAAATTACAAAATATCAGAAAAATTTATTACCTTAAAATATTTTTTTTATCATCTATAAAACGTTACCTCCACACTAGGATTTTCGCCTGTATCGTGTTAGAAGTTATATCATAATTAGTTTATATACATATATTTCACAAAGACACACATTCAGACCCGGAACCATTATTTTTAGGCCATACAAATACTAGTTCCGTGCGGGATTCGAACCCGCGGCCCTTAGCGCTGCTACTCATTGCTAACGTAGCCGAAATTAAAAACTAAAAACTAAGAAATACTTCACAAGACAGGAAACAACGAATATAATCTAAAAACAATAACAAAATTAACATTTTATACTATCAAAGCCTTTGTCTCGTAAATTCTGTAGCACTGTTGTCGCAGCCAACTAGCTTAATTAGCCGTTCAATTAACAGCCTAGCCTTTTTACGTTTAACTAGCGGCCAGAATGATATTCAGCCCATGCGTTTCAGCCGATGCATCTAATACAATATTTCATGCCCAATTATGCACTATGTGCTATATTATATAAATATACGCGGCTTTATGGTGGCCCGAGGTTCAACCCAGTCGCACCTTAACATACTGTCGCTAATATTATAAGATATGTGCAATGTTGTATTCGACGAATCGGCTGAATATCATTCATGCCACGAGTTGAACAGCGTCGTTTAGTAAAAAAAGGCTAGACTGTTAGGCTAATTATTAATCTAGTTGGCCGCGACAACTGTTTTTTCAAAAAGGACAGACAAAGTTTATCACATTTGCATCTGTTTTATAATATTATAAGAAATAAGATCAACTGCTGCTTTATCTCAAAACGTCACACCACAAAAAGTGTTATTAATGACGTCCGGTTTTAAATTATAATATACTCGTACAAGATTGTAGATTTTTTAGAATCAAATAAATTAATTATTTTTACGCTGAAACTTAAACTTCAACATCTTTAATATATTTCATACTAGCGATCCGCCTCGGCTTCGCAATAGTGATTTCTGGGTCTTGACAATAGCGTCACTTACCGTGTCTAATTAAGAATCTGAATTCTAAACCATCCAGGGATCCACTCAAAGATACACAAAAAAATTTGATGAAAAAAATCAATTGCTGTCCGTTAGTCTCGCTAAAACTCAAAAACAACTCTACCGATTTTGATGAAATTTTTTGTGTGTGTTTGAGTGGGTCCCTGGATGGTTTAGATTCACAATTAGACCCAACAGGTGGCGCTGTTGTCGAGATGCAGAAATCAACTGTGCGAAGACGGGCAGGTCGCTAGTTTGTTATAAATACACCAGGCAATAATTGTAGAATTTGCTTAAGTTTACACTGTTTAAATATAAATAAATGGCTTGAAAAATAAAAATAGAACTTTGCTCTAAGTTAATTAAACGCTAATAATAGTAGTTAGGTGTACCTCTAAACTTAAAGATCATTAGTGTTTCACGGCAAAAGTGCATTAGTAATTGACACTCATCTATTAGTCTGGATATACATTATAAATAGAGGAATGCGAAGCCAAAATTATAATTACATTTTAACACCAACTTAAAAAAATGTGCTCGTATAAGTAACCTCTGTATTTTCTTCTTTCATGCATATAACAAAATATTATCAGTAAACAATAAAAAACATGCCGCTAGGCATGAGCTTCTCTCAGGTTCTGCCGCATTCTCCGCATTTCACATCTTTGACGCTGTTTCCCGTCGCTGGTCTGAGGATTTTATTCTTACTTGGTATATATACATACAAGATGGTTATATCGCCATCTGTCGGAAGCTACAAGAACTTCTAAGGCTTTCTCTGAGTCGGTTCTTATAGCACCCACTTGTTTAAATGAGGTGATAGTTTTTTTGTATAATAAATGTATTAATAAAACTTGCATCTTTATAAACAAAATGTATTTTGAAGTCATGTGAAGTTCGCCGATCCGCACTAGAGCAGCGTGGTAAGCTCCCTCATCATACCTTGAAAATGAAAAATGAGGAGACGCTTGTGTTCACTAGCAGTAAAGTAATATATATATATATATATATATATATATATATATATATATATATATATATATATATATATATTAGTCTCTATTCTTAAGTGTATTGTTTTAATATATTTTGTTACAGTTACACACATAGTAATAGTTTATAGGTAAAATTACAAAAAATATTTAGAAATGGGGTTAAATAAGTGTTTCATTTCATTTCGTTACGTTTTTAGAATTTTGAACGAAAATACGGTTAATGAGGTTTCTCTCCTCAGTTCATTTAGCACTCATACGTCGGGCTTTTATTATAATATAATATTATATTTGTCAATGCGTACGCGGGCAAAACTTGCAATATTTGCATAACTTTTATAACGTTTAAATAATTAATTTTGGATTTATGCATGCAACTATAATGAATATATAATGCGATATAATGAATTTTAATGCAATAAATAAAAATGTTTTATATGTACTCTTATATAATAATAATATTTTATTATTAACATAATATGTATATATAATTATTAATCTTACATATTGTTTAAGATTAATTAATAATATTTTTATGTGTATGTTGCGTCAGACATTTCGTGCTTTCAGTGAATTTATGTGTATATTTTTCAATAAATATTCATGTAAGTAGTCAAGGTTAGCAACACGTTCGTATTAATTTGCATACAGGTTTTCTTCCAGATAAATGATGGAAATCATGAGATATTAAGAATATCATGAACTTTTGATAGTCCATAATAATGATGATGTCATAATGATGGCATCACCATTACAGCCGATCAATACTTTATTGCTGAACGTAGGCTTCTCCGAATATTGCCTCATATTATTTTATAAAGAATATTTGCCATAGTTGCCACGGTAGGTAGGCGGTTTGGCGATCGCAGATTCCTTATTAATTTGAGTTGTTATTAGTAAGATGCTGCGGCCTGTTTCATCTCCTTGTGTCGCATCTTACGACACTTAATGGGTGATATTATGGAGTATTCTCTTACGCCGCCGCTACACGCTAATATTGTATTGTATCCTGTACTATTATGTATTCCGTGATTGTATATAAAATAAAATATAAATTATAGTACCATATAATTACTATAATTTCAACCAATTATGTATAGTACGTGAGGGTAATATGGTCATCCGGTTAATATGGTCACTTTCTTATCACTCAAAAACTACAACCTTGTTTGCATGGATGACTCTGTGATACGATAGCTCTTCATCAGTCAATCAAATAATAAAGGGTCAAAAGGGCGCTGCTCTATCGACGCCATTTTGACAGTTGACATTATAGTAAATAATTTAGTCGATTTTAGTATTTACACAATACTAGTCTGGGAGCTGGTGACGAATTTTGGGAAGGACCTTTTGGCAAGTTGAAATTGTGAAAAAATATAATTTCGTCAATTGGCGAATCCAGTCCCGTGAGTTTGGCAGAGCGTTTGCGGTTATTTCGCTACTGCGCAGCATATAACATTTGCAAAAAAAATCCAAAAAAATTTTTTTTGCCAACTTGATTTCTTTTTTATCTTTTAATTTAGTTTTTACATAATTCAAAAAAAATTATCGCAGACGTTTTTGTCGGTTATAAAGTTTTATCAGACCTCTCCAAAAATTTTTTTTTTTAAATTCCCAATATATATACTTTTGGCAATCTCAAATTTTAATCACGTATTTATTGAGTAATTTTTAATAATACCTGCAAATCGCCAGACGAATTTAGCGGTTTGAAATTTGTAATGCAGATTTCATTTAGGTAATTGTAAAATGTTAGTAATAAATTTATAGTATGTAACTCAGAAACTGACTGTATAATAAAAGGAAATTTAAATAAATCAAATTTTAATCAACCTTTAATAAAAGTTTCAACGAATGCGGCAAGCAATTAATGTGAATTTTTATTTTAAAGTAGTTATTTCTCTATTTTAGAATTTTAAATATTTATTTTACTTGTTTAATGATAAATGGGTCATAATTTCACAATTATGCACATCATATTAAACTACGAAGAATTTTTTGAAACGAGCTCTTTAAATATGATATAATATGATAGTCACATAAATAATGTGCCGACAATAGAATGCTATATTATTGTATTCTATGGTGCCAACATTTTACTCATTACAGTTAAATGAATAATGGTCTCACATTATTTATTTGATCATAATATACACATTTCCAGCAGTGGACTTTGTACAGGTTACAGGTTCTTTACTTTATGTCTACTTTTATAGAATTCTGCCAATCTCTAAAAAAGTAGACATAAATCTCCAGGTCGAGTCAAGTCAAGCCTAAAAGAACAGGGAAAATGAAAAATTACTTTTTTCGTGAGCGACTTTCTACTATACTACTACAGTACTATACAACAAAAGTCAAGACAAACACCTTAATGTATATCATCAGAATATTATATTCTAGTTAGAGTATGAATAAAATTATATGAAATAATTACAATAAAGGCGGTAAACAAAATGGACAAATAATAAATAAAATAAACGTTACGAAAAATGTTATGGAGTAGAAGGTTCATCATTACAGCCCTTCACAAGTCCACTGCTGAACATAGGCCTCCCCCAAGGAATGCCACAAAGCATGGTCCTGAGCCACCTGCATCCATCGACTTCCTGCATGTCTTACCAGGTCGTCACTACATCTAATGGGGGGACGGCCTACACTTCGTCCCTGGTACGAGGCCGCCACTCGAGAATCTTTTTTCCCCATCGGTTGTCGGTTCTTCGAGCTATATGGCCGGCCCATTGCCACTTCAGCTTACTAATCCGTTGGGCTATGTCGGTCACTCTGGTTCTATTGCGGATATCCTCATTTCTAAGTTTATTACGCAGAGAAACTCCGAGCATAGCCCTTTCTATAGCTCGCTGAGCGATCTTGAGCTTCCTCATCCGGCCAGCAGTGAAGGACCACGTCTCAGTTCCATAGGTCATCACTGGCAACACGCTCTGGTTGTACAGTCTCGTTTTCAAGTTTTGAGGTATACCTGACGAGAAAATGTGCCGTAATTTCCCGAACGCTGCCCAACCGAGTTGAATCCGTCGATTGACCTCTTGGTCGAAGTTGGACTTACCTAGTCGGACTATTTGTCCCAGGTAAACATACTCGTCAACAACTTCGAGCTTAGTGCTCCCAACAACTACCGGCATAGGTGTGACATGGACATTAAACATAATCTTTGTTTTGTCCATGTTCATCTTAAGACCTATCCGTTGGGAGACACTATTGAGGTTATTGAACATAGTGCTTAGGTCCTCCAGCGATTCTGCTATAAGGACTATATCGTCGGCAAATGGAATGTGAGTGATGTATTCGCCATTGATGTTAATACCGTATCCTTTCCAGTCCAGTAGCTTGAAATCGTCTAGCGGTAAAGAGTTTCGGGGATATAACGTCACCCTGTCTTACACCTCTCTGCAGTTGGATAGGTTTCGTACTCTGATTCTGTACTCGGATAGCCATCGTAGCCCTACCGCACAAACACTTCAGCACTTCTATATACCGACAGTCAACTTGGCACCGCTGAAGGGACTATAGCACCGCCCAAATTTCGACGGAATCAAAGGCTTGCTCATAGTCCACATATGTAAGGCAAAGTGGCAGATTGTACTCTTCGGTCTTCTGCACAATTTGCCGAAGGGTGTGTATGTGGCTATGGTACTAAAGCCTTTTCGGAAACCGGCTTGTTCGCGAGGCTGGAAGTCGTCGAGTCTAGTTTTGGAGGAATACATGGCTCTAGAGATATCCTCATACATTTCCTCCACCTCCTCATCGGGGTGTGCCGAGGTTGGTGCGTAAACCTGTATGACCTTCAGCGAATATCGTTTGGTGATTCTGAGTATAAGGTACGCAACCCTCGTCGACACACTCCCAATCTTTACAAGGTTGTTAACGAGAGACTTGTGGACGATAAATCCGACACCTCCTTGGGACGGATGGTCGCCCTCCCGGTGATAGAACAAGTTGCCGGATTCGAGGATTACCGTGTCCTCCCCTCTTTTTGGACCTCGGATAATCCTATAATATTTCAGCGCAACTTGTCTATCTCTTCTTCCAGCTCCAGGATCTTCTCGTCAGTCCTAAGGGTGCGTGCGTTATAAGTTGCCAGGTCGAGTAGTCGTAGGTGGCAACCGAACCTCCGCCGGAGATTCTTAGCACCCCTGCCCCGCCGTTACCATGGTCGCCACCGTTTTTTATTGTGATATTGCTGTTATCAGGAAGATGCCGCTGCCCATCTCCTGCCTGTTTCCCACTGTTACCTCTTACGACACCCACGGGAAGATATGGGGTAGTGGATATTCTTAACCGCCACTACACGGCATAAATAAAATAAACATTACGAAAAATGTTATGGAGTAGAACGTTATACGACTTTAAATGAAACTAATTTTACGGATTTTATCGCGTTTAATTTAACATTTTAATTCCCGACGTTTCAGGTGTTTGACACCACCCGCGGTCACGGGGACTGACGTCGTAACTGATGTAACATCGGGAATTAAAAGGTTAAATTAAACGCGATAAAATCCGTAAAATAAAATTAATAATTAAAAAATCAAAAACCCGACTGAAGAAAAGAAAATGTAAAAGTAATGTACTGAAAAGACCGAATCAAGATGCGAAAATAGAAAATCAAAATTAAAATAAAAGAAACTATAAACAAAGTAAACTCTACTTCGGTTTAACAGACTATATTATGAGCTGAAAGCCTAAGTAAAATACCCGCATTAAGTTAAGTAGCAAGCGGAACCCATTCATTTTCTTTCGGTTTATAATTTGCGATTGGGTCCATTAGTTATATTTCATTTCTGCTAGCATACCTATTGTAGACGTAAATTACGGAAAGAGCCGTGATAGTAAGCGCTATTGCTCAAAATGTGGTACAAATACGAATCCCGGGTAGGGCTAAAAGCCATTCATTGGATTTCTCTGTCGAGAAATTCTCAGTAGCAGCCCGGAGTCACCACCATGGAAAACATTTAAAGCCGTTGGTCCTGCGCAAGATGGGAGATCGTCTCGGATTGCCGTCCCATCAGACTATGAGAGTGAGGGAATAGAGTTAGCGCATACACTCTTGCACTATAATTCTGTCCTGCGCAGATGGCTTTTCTCCGTTCAAACTGGCCTTCGTAACGAAAATTCGGTCAGTAGGATATTATTATATAATGAATTTTTATCTGCGTGGTTAAATATTATGCAACAGATTTTTTTAAATCAGATTCTTACGGAACTGTTTGTGTTATGAAAAAATATTTTTAAGAAACTTACCTTTCCCATAAAGCCAGTGCCGCCAGTAACAAAAACTGACTTGTCTGCGTAAAATTCAGCGACTGGAATATAATCTTGGCTGCCAGGTCCAAAATGGCTGCCTGCGAGACACGACGCCATCTTCGTCCCGCTTTTTTCAAAAATTTCAAATGCCTCTGCGAGCTCGAATTGCAGAAGTCATTTAAGGGATTTCAGCTCTTAACTTCAGCTTATAACGCATGTGCGTGTTTGTTTTTGTAATTTCCTATAAGGAAAATAATTACAATTGTACAAAAGTTTTGTCTAATCTTTCTTCATCAGTTAGCTATTTTGATCTGTATCCCCTTTAGCATGACGTCTTGGAATCATCTGCAACAAGAATAAAAAAGTCAGTCTAAATTACATCTGGTTAAGAATGGTGTATACATATTTAATGTAACTTTTAAAATGCGTCCTGTAAATAAAGTCTTAAAAATCAAGTGTTTTAAAAATAACATAATTTCATACTTTATATTGACAAATCGTATAGTTTTAAGATTAGAAGACGAACGTCATTATTTAGATTGTAACGAAATAGTGTATTTTATGATACCTAAATGTTTTTATTTCAATAACGTGATTAACTAACCAAGTTGGTGAGGCTATGCCTGGCGTCCACTAACGGCATGACATGGCAAGATATCCTTCGGCCACATCAAGCCATGCCACAGCCGTATTTTATATGTGCATTAAAAATATCAATTTTAATGTTATGTACCTTATCCTTACCGCAAATAGGTTTTAAACGGAATAGCTTATTACGGTGTTGAACCTCCGGGTCTCATCAGTTACCGGATGTTAATTGATTTTAGCTTAAGTTGAGGAAGCTTTGACACATTGGGAACTACAATGCTTGAAACGACGTTTAAACGCTATTACAAAAATGTCGCTTAAGATTTATGAATTTCGCAGTTTATAAAGGTCATTATACCAGGTTCAAAATTTTTTTTTTTTGATTATTGAACTTGCAGTACGGCTAAATAAATAGTTACTAATAATTTTTCAGTTATTCATGTCGTCAATTTCGACATTTTCCTTTAATATCAGCAGGCAAATATATATACAGTAAATATATAATATATAGGTATTATATACTTGAATATTGTTTCTTTATTTTCTTTTTTTATAATGTAATAGATATATAACCCTTTGTGTAACAACATTTAGGCTACGATACACAACATTAATAAGTATAAAGGATACTTCTTCTCTTAAATTTTTTTTATTTTGTTTTATTTATCTAGGGCTGCCAGAATTCAATAGTCACTTATTAATATGCTTGTCAACTGAACATTAAATAGGTGGAGTTATAGTATTTTTTTATGTGTAGATTTTTTAGGTCTTTTACCACTATCGTTGACATATCAAACACATGAAATAATTGTTTTTTTCCAAAGAGGTCACCGAACGTAGCCTACTCGTTTATCGCGCTACTCTGTGCGTGTTGGTGGACTTAACATGTCCTCGAAATATTTCATACCTCAGGCATGCAGGTTTCCTCACGAATGGTAAATCAGTACTTAAGTCTGCATTTTATAATTTAATTGTACAGTGAAATTTACGGCGAGCGCCTAGCCCCTGACTTACCAATGCTTCTTATATTATTACCTAGTCAAAAGTAGCAGAAATAAGCACTTAAAAATAACTTTAAAATCTGCGCATTTAAAGGTAAGTACTACTTTTAAGAAAAATGGATTTCTTCCGGGTTCCAGTACTTTCTAAGTATTTTCATTGAAAAAAAAATATAATTAATTGTTACATAATTGAACTTTACATAGGTACGTAAAAACACAATGGGCCTTAAATGATTTACGTTAGGACGCGACGGCGAGGGGAATGAGGAGGAGCGCTTAATTGCCAAAACATCGTAATCATGTCACCAGAAGTCGAGTAGTAATTTTTGTAAAATATAAAGTTAATTTCCGCAAGAAAGTATTGTGGAATTTGCTAATAATAATAATATCTACAAAGAAAAAATAAGCAGTATGGTTTTGAGCTCAAACATAAACTCCATAATAGAGGAGCCTGTATCATTAGCAAAAACTAATTATTTGATCACTTTCATTGTACATAATTCGAAAATTTATTGCTAAATATGAGCCCAAAATGCATAATTATGTGTATCATTTACCGTTTTTGAATTACCATATCAATTTTAATTTAAGATTTTCCGATTTACCACTAAGCCTTAATTACATACCAACTTTAATTAAATTGTTCTTCATATAGAACTTATTTTTTTATTGGAAACTCATTTCTTCATCTAATCTCGGGAATTAATAGCAAAAAAGTAAGTAGAAGTGAAAAGGTAATAACTAAATCTAACCGCAAACTCTATTAAAAGCATAATCTGAAATCAGCTTACGTTGGCCGATTTAAAGCCACTCAAGACGAACTCATGACGAATCACTATACCGTAAATACCTTAGATCACTGAGTAAAATCCTGTATATCACGCTAGCTATCACTTTAAATTAAATCATTGATAAAAATTATCTTATGTGACATATCCCTTACGTATTTGACACTCACGTGTGTCATTTTTTACTTTTTTATAAAGTTACTGGAATAATTAAAGAGTATTTATGAGGTACTTCTTTATGGTGTTCTTTAAATTTTATGTCAATATTAAGAGGATATCCGGGCGGCTTTTAGTCAATGTACCAAACGTACTCTGAGTTTTCTCGTTGGATAATGACACTTGATCAAATATTAATTTATATATATAATTTATATAAAAAAATATAAGTATCTACCACTGCCATGTTCCTACGATATTTTCAATAAATTAAATATTTAGAAAATAGGAACATTTGAATTTTTTTTTGTTTTACTCAGATCAGAAATTGAACTCAGATATTATCTTAATGCTTACATGGTTCATCCGGGGACGACACAAATACGGTGTATGTCGAAAGAGATAATAATTCTAGTGGTAGCTCTCTTTCTGGCTAGGAGACCATCTGGCTAAGTAGGTACTATCCTCTTAGCTAATTCTGTCGCCAATTTGTTATTTATTATTGATCTGCTATGTTCTGGTTTGAAAGGTAAGAGAGCCAGTATCTTACAGATACGTGCTGAGAGGTCATTAGCGGTGTTCACAGGCATAGATTTAAATAGTTAACGCGAGTATACATACTTTGCGTGCCCAAAATAACTATTAACAACTTAAGACTGATTGAGCTTCATAATACTTTAGACTGAAGCATAGCTGTTCACAGGCATAGATTTAAATAGTTAACGCGACTATACATACTTCGCGTGCCCAGAGTAACTATTAACAGCTTCAGACTGCTTGAGCTTCATAATGCTTCAGACTGAAGCATAGCTGAAGCTTTCAATTCGTCGACCTCAATCATAGTTAGACGTCAGTCAAAAACGCAAAAAATGCCGAATTGCGCTATAAGAAATTGTGAAAATATTATAGTTGGGAGTAGTCGAGTAAATGGAGACGCTTCCTTCCACATGTGAGTTATATTTGTAATGCAGAATACAAAAAGAATATGCGTAAATTATTTGTTTACTGGCAGAAAACGCTTTTAAACATTAAGTCCGTCTTATCTTCCTATACATTATGTGAAAATCAATAAATTTCGAGAAAACAATAATGATATGCAAACGAGTGTAAACTACATGAATCGCATAATTCGTATTTTGTAACATTACATTGAGACTTTTACATTTGGCGCATTAGATGTGGCGTGCTTTGATTTACATGTCTATTTATTTTTATTCAAAGGTAGCGGGCTCTGTTCATGGCTCGTTAAATATTCATTATAATTAACGAGCGATTTTTCACGAAATTTGTTCGACCGGCTCGATACATGAAATATTTTTTAGTTGAGCGCTGGTAACAAATCTAAATGAAAAACTAGTAATGCTGACTCTGCTATATAGATGTTCTCAATTGTAATCGATTTTGTAAACAGAGGAATTGTAGTTTGAATGAATTATACTAAGAGAGGCATTATTAAACTTAAAATTAATAATAAAGTTTATTCTTTTCTCTCACAAATTTACTAATTAACATAAACATATAACTTAATATTAATATGCTACAATCAATTTGTGAGAGACTGGTGTCCATACTAGGATTCTCTGTATGACAGATCACCAGCCCCCACCTACAGAACAATCTATAATCTAGGTAATATTAGGTGTATGACAAACAATAAATATACGAAAAGCAAATGTGTGTGTGTGTGTGTGTGTGTGTGTGAGTGTATACGCGTGTGTGTATAGCGTTTGGGATTTATTTCATGATTTTAAGTAGTTCCTCAGTCGTTTCATAATCTTGACTTAATAGCCATAGGGTTACCATCTTTTTGCATTTAAATTTGGTAAATTTGTATATGCATAAAATGGAATTAATTTTGTTGTATAGATGAGAACCTAAAAAGTTATGTGTATAGTTACTTTTGTATGGTGCAATAGGACAAATTTTACTTTTCTTTTATTTGTAAGAAGAGAAGGATCGTAATATGACAGAGAATGTTGTTTCATAATAGTATGTAAAATAAATAATTGGCGGACTGTGAGAACTTTACAGTTATGGTATAACTCTTTAGTGGGATAGAGAAACGGAAGAAAGTAACTCACCTTAAGAAGTGCTCGTTGGGCACGTTCTAATTTAAGTAGGTGTGTTTTAGAAGTACCACCCCAAGCTGTTATGCTGTAGGTAATTAATGATTGGCAAAGTGACAAGTAGGTTGATTTTATTATTTTATCATCTGCCACATGTCGAATATTTTTAAAAATATAGAAAATTTTACGCAATCTATTAGTTAGAAGATTAATGTGTGCTTGAAAATTCAGATTGCTATCAATTATTATACCTAAGTACTTTATTTCAAGGGCAAGAACAGTTAATAACATCATTATAATTTTGATAGATATGTGCTTTTATATGGAAATTAGGTGAAATATGAGTATTAATTTTTTTAAATGTAAATGACATATATTTTCTTTTAGAGACATTCAGCAATACTTTATTATGTGGTAGCCAGTTCATAATTAAATTGAAACCTTTTTGGGAATTCAGGTATACTTCTTCCCATGTATCACCGCTGAATAAACGGGCAGTATCATCGGCATAAGAAACAAGCGTCCCATTTATCAATTTTGTCTTGCACATGCTGTTTATATAGGTCAAAAACAGGGTAGGACCCAAAATACTGCCTTGTGGTACGCCATGAGAGACGGGAAGATCATCACTTTCCTATTTTGACACATTGCGATCGGTTAGTGAGATAACTTTCAAAAAATTTCAATTGTAATCCTCTGACACCTAGCTTGTATAATTTGTCTATTAACAGTGGAATAGAGACCGTGTCAAATGCCCTAGGCAAATCAAGAAATACTGCTATTACTTTTTTCTTGTCGTCCATATGTAAAATTAGTTAAAAGTAATAAAATATATGTTCTTTCGCGAGGATTTGTGGTCTATCAAATCTGATGTAATGGCGGGGGCCGTCTAAAATATGATCACAAGCTGCAGTGCTACCACATGTCAGAGGAGTCACAGACAAGATTGGCTACATCTTGAAGCAAGCTTCTATTAGAAAATTCTACAAGACGCCGAAGAAGATTAGTCAGTTCTTAGCATCCGTGTGAACATTGGTCCATAACATGTATATTTTATGGACCAAGTGATTAATTAGGGCACTATTTATAATGCCCGGGCAATATGAATAATGACAATTCATTGGGTTATGTAATTAATACTGATTTAAACTTCATTATTTATCACATTGTGTGGTCATTATGAATATTGCTACGTAATTGTTGGCCAATTTGATATAACTTAACCTAACCTAACCTAACCATGTTAACCACTTTTAAGACAATAATGTTAAATTTTTTAACAACTTTAATATAATGGGTTTTCGCATAGTAACGCCTGATTCTATTAATTAAGTCAATAATGTATCAAATCTGAAATTAACAAGTGTAAAAATGTGAAGGTATCAAATAGCAGGAATGGGGTATTCCTTCCTTTGCGTTACAAAGAAAAAATACCTTTGATGAAAAACTTTATTCCCATTGTGTTTAAGTGTTAAATCTGTGACATCGAAAAACCTAACCTATCTTTTTACACTGTTGCTAATCATACGATAATCGTATGTTAAACGTAAAAAATGATGAAAAATGATAATACGTATCGTATGGTAAAGTAAAAAACACATGTAATCTATATTGAATAAAAATTATTCTATTCTATTTTATTCTAATAAATATTTATAGGATAATGGTAAAAATAAAAAATAAACTTATTCGTCCGATAATTTTTAAAATTAAAAAGTTCAAATCTTTCAATATTATATTTTAATTTATTTATGGTTAACGATTATATCATTATAATGTACACGGCTTTAGGGTGGTCTAAGGGCTACCTCAGCCGCACCTTAACCTACTGTCACTGATATAGCAAGATTAGTGTAAAGTTTTGTAAGACGCAAATAGCCTAATCATACGAGTAATATGATTAGGCTATTTGTATATAAATATAAATATATGTATCTACTTTATTTTATTCAAATGTCTTATTATCCTATTTATTTTTTAAATTAAAAATATATCAGATGAATAAAAATAAATAAATCATACGATAGTTGTAGGATAATTAAAAAAATCGTTCGATTATCTTATGAATAGACACTTCCATCTTTTTATCACTCTGCCTAATAAGAAACGGGCTTTATAAATAAAGCCCGGTCAATTTAATTATTTCAATAGTTTTTATCACATTGCCTTCATATTTGGCATTATTCATATTGCCCGGGCATTATGAATACTGCCCAATTAATCACTTGGTCCATAACATTACCTTATATTCATACTTTGGAGGGAGTTCGTAAAAGTCATAACGTGAAATGTAAAATATATTTGGAAGTAATTGGAAGTAAAGACTAGAAATGAGTTGGGGGGTTACTGGAACTTTAGGAATAGTCAGTTTGAATAGCCTATCATGTAGAAGATGTCATGGGGGTCATGGTTGAATAGGGGTAAAAGTTCTCATTACACTCCTAGGGGGTCAAAATGGCCAAAAACCAAAAAATTTATAATTCTTATTTCGGCTACAAAAAATTAAAAATTCTTACTGGACATCCTTTTGGGGGTCGGGGGATCTTTCAAAGTCTTTACTTCCCGCACCTCACTAGTTGGAAGTAAAGACTTAAGAAATGAGTTGGGGGGTGGCTCGAACTTTAGGCATAGTCAGTTTGAATAGCCTATCATGTAGAGAATGTCATGGGGGTTATGGTTGAATAGGGGCAAAAAGTTCTCATTACACTCCTAGGGGGTCAAAACGGCCAAAACCAAAAAAAAAAATTATTTTTTCGGCTATAACTCCGCCCTCCTTCGGAGATTCTTACAAAGTCTTTACTTCCCGCATCCCACTAGTTTATGTTATGATTATGATAGTTCTGAGATTGTACTTTCTTAAACGGGTTGATATTTTGTTATTATAAAGTTTAAAATATGTAACAATAGAATTATTTAAAATAAAAGAAGATATTTACTATTTTTAAGATTTTAATATTTATTACATTTATTTACGTAACATAATATACAATATTTTATTATATACAATATTAAAAACTATAATAAAAAAATAAAAAATAAAACTAGTAACTTAATTATCATATAGTAATACTCCCCGCGGTATCGTGCCAAGAACGCTGGTTGCGTTGTGATGCTGGTGTTAATTAAGAGATAAATTAAAATGACTCATTGTTCAATCATTAAAATATTTCTTTTTCTCTTTTTTAAAAGCACGCCTGCTAAGGATCATAATAATGTCCTCCTGAATTTCGGTCAAGGCAGCCAGTCTCAACGGAGATTAGTCATTTGTGCAGGACAGGATTATTGTGCATAGTGTGTGCGCAAAAATAGGCACACTCTCTATTCCCTCACTTTATAGTTTTTCTTAGATGGCAATCCGGCACGACGGGTGAGAGATCAGGTACAGGACCAACGGTTTTACGTCCTTTCTGAGTCACGGGGATTAACATTCCTACACCATTCCTTTACTGACTCTGGGCTGTTACTGAGAATTTCTTGACAGAAAAACCAAATACCTTTTTTTAGCGCGACCCTGATTTCGAACCCGAGTCCACATGATTAGCAGTCGCGCTTAAGACCACTAGACCGACGAGGCAGTCAAACTCGACAAAAGATTCAGAGGGGTTGACTGGTAGAGAATGCCCAAGGGCATATAAGTCCGCTAATTATACACAAATAACATATTAGTAAATCCAATTGGGCATGCCCTAAGCGCATTAACATAACTAACAAAACGAGCCCAAACTCGGCACACCTAGTTCTACTCGTCCAGGAGTTCCAGCAGTAGTCACCGAAGTACACCATCAAGTCTCTCCATCAAGCCTGGAGGTCTCGTAATAACTAACAAAACGAGCCCAAACTCGGCACACCTAGTTCTACTCGTCCAGGAGTTTCAGTAGTAGGCACCAATGTATACCATCAAGTCTCTCTATCAAGCCTGGATGTTAGGTCTCATAATAACTAACAAAACGAGCCCAAACTCGGCACACCTAGTTCTACTCGTCCAGGAGTTCCAGTAGTAGTCACCAAAGTACACCATCAGGTCTCTCCATCAAGCCTGGAGGTTAGGTCTCATAATAACTAACAAAACGAGTCCAAACTCGGCACACCTAGTTCTACTCGTCCAGGAGTTCCAGCAGTAGTCACCGAAGTACACCATCAAGTCTCTCCATCAAGCCTGGAGGTTAGGTCTCATCATAACTAACAAAACGAACCCAAACTCGACACACCTAGTTCTACTTGTCCAGGAGTTCCAGTAGTAGTCATCAAAGTACACCATCAGGTCTCTCCATCAAGCCCAGAGGTTAGGTCTCATCGTAACTAACAAAACAAGCCCAAACTCTGCATACCTAGTACTACTCGTCGAGGAGTTCCAGTAGCTGTCACCAAAGTATACCTTCAAGTCACTTCACCAAGTCCGGAGCTAAAGTCTTATCATAACTAACAAAACCAGCCCAAAGCCCACAACCACCATCTCACTGCTAGTAGAGGGCTTCTAGTGCCTAGTCTCTGGAGCAGCTGTTCGTATTTCGTATGTAATATATTTTTGTAGGTATAAGAAATGAGAAAAAAAAACAATCTTTCAAATTATGAAAATGTTTTTACTTGATTACGATTCCCACACCCGCAGCTAACCGTACGTACACTTGTGTGTGACCCGTGTCAATATAATAGTTCGATTCTATACCTATCAATTTTGCAAACGCGTCCTTAAGATTCCCGCACCCGCAGCTAACCGTGCGTAGGTACACTTGTTGTGTGACCCGTGTCAATGTAATAGTTCGATTCTATACCTATCAATTTTGCAAACGCGTCCTTAAGAAATTTGGTTATTCGAATATTGTGTATTTGTACAGCGATCTTTTTTGAGCCGCTGCAAACAACCGATACAATTTCCACTCACGACGGCGACTGACGCCGAACTGAGTGACGCAGTCTCTATTTAGTAAAAATTTTTACATAAAAGGCTGCCGAAAACACCGAAAATTTCGCCGAAAAAAATTAATTATAACTAAACAAAACAAAATTAAACTGCCATTTACATTCAATGGCTTCCCATATGATAGATGAAGAGTTTTAAAAATAGATTGAGTTGAACAATTGATATTTTCAAAAGTTATCGTGTTTACGAAGCCATGTGGACTTTATAAATCCATACCATAAGTCACTAAAACCCCTTTTTTATGTAAAAATAGCAATTAATCGATTTAAAAAAAAAATTAATAAGTTCAACAATCATTTATCTCTCTAACAATGTGCTTTTTATATCACTTATATGTACAATATGATTGCTAGATACGATTTCATGCGACAAAACGTTGGAATCTTAATTTTAGGCCCTAGTAGAACATACCGACGCGCCTAGCGCTTACGGCATGCAATAGACTTATAAACGTTAGTTAAATTTTAATCATAATTTACTCACTACATAAAAATATATAGATTCTATTTAAATTTAATATTTACTTCAAACCTTACATAAATAGCTTTCAACGTAAATACATCAAGCGCTTTATTTTAAAGCATTTACTAGGTTAATCGCATAAATGGAATGATCGAATAGTAGAAGCGTGGCTCTACCACGCATAAAAGATGATACAGATAGGCATATATTGTACGGATTATACCTAGGTGGTCATTACAATAAGAAAAAAGAAATAAAAACGAAATGAGTCTTAGTGATCGGAAATGTAAACACATCTTGTAGCCTTCGTTGTTTGAAGTTGGTGTCCATGGGCTGCAGTAGTCACTCAATTATAAATTTAAAATTTAAAAAAAGAAGACTCTCTTCCAAAAAAACATAAACCCGTCAAGATACGAAAACATATAATAGTTCATCATCATCATCATCATTACAGCCCTTCACAAGTCCACTGTTGAACATAGGCCTCCCCAAGGAATGCCACAGCACGGTCCTGAGCCACCCGCATCCATCGACTTCCTGCATGTCTTACCAGGTCGTCACCCATCTAGTGGGGACGCCCTACACTTCGTCCGCCGGTACGAGGCCGCCACCGAGAACCTTTTTCCCCATCGGTTGTCGGTTCTTCGAGCTATATGGCCGGCCCATTGCCACTTCAGCTTACTAATCTGTTGGGCTATGTCGGTCACTCTGGTTCTACTGCGGATATCCTCATTTCTAAGTTTATCACGCAGTGAGACTCGAGCATAGCCTTCTCCATAGCTCGCTGAGCGACCTTGAGCTTCCTCATCCGGCCAGCAGTGAAGGACCACGTCTCAGTTCCGTAGGTCATCACTGGCAACACGCACTGGTTGTACAGTCTCGTTTTCAAGTTTTGAGGTATACCTGACGAGAAGATGTGTCGTAATTTCCCGAACGCTGCCCAGCCGAGTTGAATCCGTCGATTGACCTCTCGGTCGAAGTTGGACTTACCTAGTCGGACTATTTGTCCCAGGTAAACATATTCGTCAACAACTTCGAGCTTAGTGCTCCCAACAACTACCGGCATAGGTGTGACATGGACATTAAACATGATCTTTGTTTTGTCCATGTTCATCTTAAGACCTATCCGTTGGGAGGCACCATTGAGGTCATTGAGCATAGTGCTTAGGTCCTCCAGCGATTCTGCCATAAGGATTATATCGTCGGCAAATCGAAGGTGAGTGATGTACTCGCCATTGATGTTAATACTGTATCCTTTCCAGTCCAGTAGTTTGAAAACGTCTTCAATGCAGCAGTGAAGAGTTTCGGGGATATAATGTCACCCTGACTTACACCTCTCTGCATTTGGATAGGTTTCGTACTCTGGTTCTGTACTCGGATAGCTATTGTAGCCCCACTGTACAAGCACTTCAACACTTCGATATACCGACAGTCAACTTGGCACCGCTGAAGGACTGCACCGCCCAAATTTCGACGGAATCAAAGGCTTTCTCATAGTCCACATACGCCAGACATAGTGGCAAATTGTACCCTCGGACTTCTGTACAATTTGCCGAAGGGTGTATGTGGTCTATGGTGCTAAAGCCTTTCGGAAACCGGCTTGTTCGGGAGGCGGGAAGTCGTCGAGTCTGCGCGAGACGATTCGTAATGACTCGAAAACAGCATGTAGACGCGGCTCAGAAGGAAATCGGTCTGTAGTTCTTCAAGAGAGCGTTGTCGCCTTTCTTGAAGAACAAGACCACCGCACTTCTGCTCCACGCCTCCGGTGTAGTGCCACCATGTAGGACGGAATTAAAGAGCTTCTGAAGGACTTCAAGTACCGGTTTTCCACCCGCTTTCAGAAGCTCCGCCGTAATTCCATCTCGCCTGGGGCCTTGCCGTTTTAAGGTGCTGGAGAGCCATTCTAATCTCGCTCAGACTGACGTCCGGGATATCATCGGAATAGTGTCGGATAAGACTCGCTCTTGATCGTTACCACACTTGCGTGTGGCTCCAACGATGATGTGTACAGCTGCCCATAGAACCTCTCAATCTCACTCAAACTCAGGTGTCCCGGAAACGACGCTGCCACACTCGGTCTTCAGCTTCGACAGTTGGCTCTTTCTGGCAGACAGATCTCTGGCAAAGACTTTGGAGCCCTGGTTCCGCTCGATCGCTTCTTCAATACGAGCTGTATTGAAGTTGCGCAAGTCCCGCCGCATGCATTTGGAGATCTGTCTGTTCAGTTGCCTGTATGCTATCAAATCTACTGAAGATTGCAGCTTCATTTCCCGTCTAACAGCCATGAGATTAAGAGTGTGATCGGAGAGTTTTTGTGTTCTTCTGCGGCGGGTCTTACAAAACTTAGCTCCGACCGCATGGACAGTTTGGACGAGGACGAGCTTGTCATTCATATCGTCCACTGCATTGCAATCTTCTAGGCACTGAAAACGGTTTTGTAACTCGAGCTGAAAGGTTTCGGGACTTTGGATTAGAGCACGAGGGTACGGAGCGTTGACTTCATTAGACGACACCTTCCAACTTAACGTTTAGGTTCAGTGTGCTCTAACCATTCGGTGATCGCTACCAGTTTTCACCCTCGCGATCACTGAGACATCACTGAACAGTTGGCGTCTAGTCGTCATAATGAAGTCAATCTCATTTTTGTCGAGCCGTCGGGGCTCGACCAGGTCCACTTCCTGTGGGGCCGCTTCTGGAAGAAAGAGTTCATCATAAAGAGTCCTCTTTCTCCATGAAGTCGGCCAGCTGCTATAATAGTTGGTAGGGGCGATATATAATAGTGGGACACTACTGTCGGTCGCGACGTAGTTAGTCATCATATCTTCGCCTGCATGTAATCCTAGGCGGCGACTCATATAATGCTCGCGGTTCATGACACGTAGCTATTTCTGTACTGATGTCACACGGATACTGACCTATTTATAGAATATCTTGTTGCCTAGTCAGGTTGTTGAAAATTACCAACTTCCACCTTCAGGTCATTTGAAGCAATCGCATATATCCGCTTCTGCAGCAATATTGCTAGGTTTCGAAGACATCAATGTTCTCTGCGCCAATGTGTTGCGTCGCCCGACCCTGACCTGCGTCACTAGCGAGAGCGCGGTGAAAGTAATAACGGAGAGTAAGATTATTGTGCGCTGCCCGTCGATGATTCACTCGAGCGTCCAGTTTCAAGAAAACTGTACCTACGTATTTTGAAAATCTAATAATGCTAAGTGCAAGAGAATGTTCTTAAAATTTGAATTTATGGTCGTCATGAAGGAAGTAAGTAATCATTTATGATAATCTGCTTTGTGGCCTCGGTACGTGATCGGAACTGCTGTGGTGTTAGGACCCAAATTTTATGAATTACTTTATACCGTTTACTATAATACTTTTGCCTATGTAATAATATCCACTACGCCATATTATCCTGTGAGTGTCGTAAGAGACGACAGAGGGAAATTAAAACAGGCAGTAGCATCTTTCTGATAACAACCAAATAGTAACAATAAAAATTGTGGTTGCCAAACCCTTCCGCCAAGCGTGGCAACAATAGTAAATATAGGGTTAAGTTTAACAATGAACTTTTAATAATACAGCTCACATTGTTCTTTACTATTTATAACTTTACTTTTAAGTTTGGATTCGTTATGAAATTTAAATTTATTACAGTAGGTATCTTATATCATTATTTTTATGATAATACATTTTTTTAAACTTGACATAGTATGGGTTCATTGGTCATTTAAGGGTGTTTTTGTTTTAAATGTGCACATTATAAACACAGTATTAATGAATGGAGGCGGTTATGAATGGAAAAAATAAAATTGATTGGACTACTCCTTTTCTACTTCGGAGTCTGTCTGGGTAAGTAGCGTCTTATCTATTTATTACTCCTGACAAGCAACAGAGCCTGCACTGATATGTTCAGTTTTGAAGGGTATAGAAAGTATCTTTTGTGAAGCATTTCATCTTAGTTCAGAGTGAAATCGCATCCATTGCCTTCTTTGTTTGAAGAAGTTGGCAGGTGTCAACTTCTTCACCTGCAACGCAAATGAGTCAGTTCGACCGGGAAAGGATCACACTCGCATAAAATACCAGTGTAAAATAGGAGTATAATACTGCCGTGTTTCGTAAATTGAGCGACGACAGCCGGAAACCCTTTTTAGTGGTAACTAGGCATTCATCTTAGTCCTCTGAAGTTACATCGCATCTGAATTTTGATTCCTAATCGAGAATAGATATCTGTTTACGGGCCACAACATCCACTTATTACCATCTAGACAATAAGAAGGAATATGGCAGCTCTTTTTACGAATGGCCAAGTTTACGACCAATGTGCAACCTACTGTTTAACGGACAAAGTTTTAGCATCCAACTGGTGGCGAATAAAACATTCAAAAAAGCTGAAACCGAATTTCATAGAAAATTAACCTTATTTGTAGTTTTCCATTAAGTCTAATATATTTTTCTAATGAAAAGGCTAGTTAGTAATCAGGGAATAATAAATGTTTTCTTGCTCTCCTGTAATTTTTTAAAAATTGAGGTTCGCCCCTTTGCGGCGTTAACGACGAATTAGTTAGTTTATTAGCGAGCTCAAGTTTGTGTTTGTTTCTTATGTTGTGTGTATGTGTCTTGTTTTGTAATTGTATATTGAAGTGAATGGAGTCTGTAGTGATATTTTGATAAGAATACATGTAAAGTATGTGTAAAGCTGAGTTATATTTAGAATTTTTGCTTTTTTATATACTTGTTGTATTGGAGTAAGGTAATGATAGCGGAATAAAACTTTGATTATCTTATTTTGAGTTCTTTGCAGACTATTGAGATTTTTTTTGGCTGCTTATCCCCATATTTCAATTAAATATTCTAGACGTGATTTTACTAAAGAATTATATATTGTAGTGCGCCCAGAATCCGGAATGCAATTTGATACCTTACGTAAAGCCTCCAGTAATGCTGTTAGTTTTGATCGGACATGCTCGATATGATATTTCCAAATTTGATTTTCATCTACACACAGTCCAAGATATTTCTCTCGATTCGTGCGTTGTATTACACTATTATTTATGGTAAGAGGTGTGAAATCTGGTATTTGCTTATTTTTTGCAGTTATAATCATATAAGATGTTTTAGACGCGTTAATAGTTAGTAAATTAAATTTTTGCCATTCGTTAAGTATATCGAGATCTCTTTGTGCATTAGCTATAATGTTTTCAATTGACCTATCAAAGAAAAGAGACAAGTATCGTCCGCATGTAATGTTAGGTGTCCGGTAAGACCTATTTTAGCAATATTATTGATATAAATCAAAAAATCTTCAAATCTTCCAAGTAAATCAACCCAGTTAGCGCATTCTTGGAAAAGCTTACGTCTCACAGTGGACCTACGTTTAATAGTAGTGTAAAAGGTGACAGTTTAACGTTCACATATTATAAAATAACAGTTAAATGGGGAGGAGTTGAGTCTTGTGGATACCACTGTTTTTCTTGGTATTACTATTGACGCGAAACTTCAATGGGGCCCCCATATATCTAAATTAGCCAGCAGACTTAGTTCTGCAGCATATGATGTAAGAAAGATTAGAAGTCTCACAGATGTTGAGACAGCTAGATTAGTGTATTTTAGTTACTTTCATAGCGTAATGTCTTATGGAATTTTGCTATGGGGAAATGCGACTGATATTGAAGCCATAATTATTTTGCAAAAGAGAGCCGTACGAGCGATTTATAACCTAAATTGTAAAGAGTCCTTTAGAGAAAATTTTAAAGAAATAAACATATTAACTTTGGCATTGCAATATATTTATGAAAATGTAATGTATGTACATAAAAACATAAATAGCTGTAATAAGAATAAGTGCGTTCATACTCATAAGCTTGTAATGCCAGTTACTAGACTCCACAGAATCAGTAATTCATTTATGGGGCAATGTATACGCTTTTACAACAAAATCCCAGAACATGTTCAAAGTTTGTCAGTAAACAAGTTTAAAAGTTTTATTAAAGAAAAACTGTACAAAAAGGGTTATTATAATATCAAGGAATACATGAATGAAAATAACCCCTGGGAATAAGGTGATCGCCACCATGCTGGTTCTATGAAAATTCATTTAAAAATTGTATAAACAAAATTATTGTTAAGTGAAATATGTTTAAAAAAAAAGTCCCGCTGGGTTTCTTGCTGGTTCTTCTCAGGACAGAGGTATTTTCCGAACCAGTGGTAAATAAAAAATGACTTTCTATAAGTATTATGTAATAATCAATATTCAATAAAAAATCATTCCATTCTATTCTATTCTATTCAGTGGAAAAATAGTCGATGACGCGCTGTATAGTAGTTGACCTTGCGGTGAAAGTTGGCTCTCGATGCCTGCTGGCCCATTTCTCCAAAGAGGTCTTTCGTATTAAGGCGGTACGTGATTCACTAAAGGTAACAATACACTGGCTAAGCGAAAGAGTATATTTAAATCTAAAGTGATAGCGGATATTTAATATTTATCTTTATAGTTTCTTTTTATTTTTATGTTTTCATATTCCTATTTTTTATCAATTTGTGTCATGTATACTCATTTTTGTTTTAAAACGTAGTGATTCTACACTCTTTGGTTTTAACGATTGAACTAGATAATAAAGATAAAGCCAGTGAATGTAAATAAAACAGATAAAGCGGTTCTTTTACGGCAGTTAATTTTTATTAGTTTATAAAACAGAATTGTATTTTCCAACTATATTTTAAAAATAAAATATTACTGATTTAGTATGTGTTTATTTTCTTGGTTAGGCCGAGTACTTTTCAATCCACCCTCGTATCAAAGAAAAGAGACAAGTATCGTCCGCATGTAATGTTAGGTGTCCGGTAAGACCTATTTTAGCAATATTATTGATATAAATCAAAAAATCTTCAAATCTTCCAAGTAAATCAACCCAGTTAGCGCATTCTTGGAAAAGCTTACGTCTCACAGTGGACCTACGTTTAATAGTAGTGTAAAAGGTGACAGTTTAACGTTCACATATTATAAAATAACAGTTAAATGGGGAGGAGTTGAGTCTTGTGGATACCACTGTTTTTCTTGGTATTACTATTGACGCGAAACTTCAATGGGGCCCCCATATATCTAAATTAGCAAGCAGACTTAGTCCTGCAGCATATGCTGCAAGAAAGATTAGAAGTCTCACAGATGTTGAGACAGCTAGATTAGTGTATTTTACTTACTTTCATAGCGTAATGTCTTATGGAATTTTGCTATGGGGTAATGCGACTGATATTGAAGCCATAATTATTTTGCAAAGAGAGCCGTACGAACGATTTATAACCTAAATTGTAAAGAGTCCTTAGAGAAAATTTAAAGAAATAAACATATTAACTTTGGCATCGCAATATATTTATGAAAATATAATGTGTGTAGATAAAAACATAAAATAGCTTTTATAAAATTAATGGGGTCATACTTTAAACACTAGGAACAAACATAAGCTTGTAATGCCAGTTACTAGACTCCACAGAATCAGTAATTCATTTATGGGGCAATGTATACGCTTTTACAACAAAATCCCAGAACATGTTCAAAGTTTGTCAGTAAACAAGTTTAAAAGTTTTATTAAAGAAAAACTGTACAAAAAGGGTTATTATAATATCAAGGAATACATGAATGAAAATAACCCCTGGGAATAGGGTGATCGCCACCATGCTGGTTCTATGAAAATTCATTTAAAAATTGTATAAACAAAATTATTGTTAAGTGAAATATGTTTAAAAAAAAGTCCCGCTGGGTTTCTTGCTGGTTCTTCCCAGGACAGAGGTATTTTCCGAACCAGTGGTAAATAAAAATGACTTTCAATAAGTATTATGTAATAATCAATATTGAATAAAAATCATTCCATTCTATTCTATTCTATTCAGTGGAAAAATAGTCGATGACGCGCTGTATAGTAGTTGACCTTGCGGTGAAAGTTGGCTCTCGATGCCTGCTGGCCCATTTCTCCAAAGAGGTCTTTCGTATTAAGGCGGTACGTGATTCACTAAAGGTAACAATACACTGGCTAAGCGAAAGAGTATATTTAAATCTAAAGTGATAGCGGATATTTAATATTTATCTTTATAGTTTCTTTTTATTTTTATGTTTTCATATTCCTATTTTTTATCAATTTGTGTCATGTATACTCATTTTTGTTTTAAAACGTAGTGATTCTACACTCTTTGGTTTTAACGATTGAACTAGATAATAAAGATAAAGCCAGTGAATGTAAATAAAACAGATAAAGCGGTTCTTTTACGGCAGTTAATTTTTATTAGTTTATAAAACAGAATTTTATTTTCCAACTAAATTTTAAAAACAAATATCTTAAGTATACAAATTAGATTAAATTTTTTTTACACCATTGAAAAGAGTATCTAATAATTAATTCCCTTTAATCTGAAATGGAAAAAAATTAAAGCTCTGAATTTAAGAAACCTGTACTATTTGGACGCATTGGAAAACTTCCCAAAAATACCCAAGTTAAAACTGATAAACTAGCTGAAGAAGAAACAGAAGAAGTTGATACAAAATCATCGGAATCTAATCCTAAGAGTTCTCTTCCACCTACGGTTATCTTAAAAGAGCTTTCGACACCTATACCTTATAAGGAACCTAAATAGTCTGACCATTTAGGTTCCTTATAAGGTAATTTGTCCTGATGAATCCGAGTATGCTCTAAAAGTATTAAAATCATTGTAGAAAAACCAACAAACCATTTTATGTTTTTGGGAGGTTAGCAAAGTGTGTTGTTGTGGTGGCTCATCAAACTATATCAAGCTATTATTGCTATATTTTATAGGATGGTGTGTTTGACATTACTCATAATATTAAAAAAATACATTTTACAAATAAATAAGTGAAATAAATACTAGCTTCTCCTCATTGATATATATGTACTACGCACTAGATTTCGCATTCCGAACATTCACTATGTTCAACTGAACTGTACTGCAATCCGTACACCTTACTTTAGTGTCATTTACTGTGGCTTCAATATTCATGCAATGTGGAGCGGCGATAATAATACGAGATTTCAAATTAAAGTTTAAACCTTACGTAAATAACAATTCAGTAGTCAAGTAAGTAAAATTTTTTGTTGTTCAAGTGAATAAATAGGTAATAATATCGTAATATTTTACTATCTACCGCACATGCGCGAAGACATAGAGTAGTGCACATTTTTTGTTTGGAATAGCTTCTCTAGTACGTAGTACGTATAACTCAATGCTTCTCCTATTATAAGGATAATATTAAACGATTTTAAATACAACGTGTATAATCATAATGCCAACCTCTCCTGCACATGGTGCACTCTGCTAGTTAACGAAGCTGAGATAAACATTTTTTTTTTTCTTTACTTTATAAGCCAGTGCTTGAATACTATCCCACCTAGTGGCGAATGGTGATGAAGCCCTATATGGTAAATCGCACTGTCTTAGCGTAACAAAAACCTATTCACAATTGCCTTGAAGACACCCAGATCGCAATCGGACGAAAATACAGACTCTGGCAAATTATTCCACTCTTTTGATGCGCGTATTTTGAAAACCAAGCAAAAGAATGTGTGGAATATCGACAATAAAGGTCTGGTGGGGACTGGAGCTGAGCATATTTATTTATTTTGTTGTTCGTAACACGAATTCCACTGACAGTTATACTTAGCAGCATCATCAGTATCGATTCTGCTCACCACCACCATCACCTCAGTTCCAGCCTGTCCAACGGCTTTCTGATAAGAGATAATTTGGCCATATCTTCCAAGTTATATATCCAACATGACTCAACCTTAAGAAGGCCTGTGTCTAGCAGAGGATGACGAAGGTATGCTGATTGCGTTGAATTTTTACACATCTTAAAGGGACCGTATTACCTTATTATTAATATTATTAATTTCAACTTGATAGTGAATAATGTTTTTGGGAAAAAAGTTTTGACAGACGGACAAACGGATGAACAACAAAGTGATCCTATAAATGATCTGTTATTTTTCTTTTGAGATACAGAACCCTAAAAATCAAAGTACGTTTGAAATAACGCAATAACGATAATAGTTTTGTTGTCATTTATTTTTCTGACATATAGGTTAAAATTGTAATCGACTACTACTACAAGACGACTACCGGAAATGCCAGAAAAATCTCATGGCTTTTAATAGACGGTGGTAAAAACATCTTGTTTACGCCAGGCGTAAAATACCCCACACCGATGATGTGGAGCAGCGCCAAATATGGGAGACATTTGGTACTGGGACACTTAAAATTGCAATTAAAATTTCAGTAATCTTAGCGGGAACCGAATTCTTGTTGCTCGCGTATTATGAAAAAAATATAGCGCTCAGCCTCTGAGCTACCATGGATGATAAGATTTTTTATATAAAGTACATATGAAATTATATATTAGATAAAATTATTTTTAATATAAACTAAAAGTCTAACGGTTTTAACCATAGTTAAAATATTATGTTACTAATCAATTGTATTAAGTAACAACAGACAAACATCTAACCAGGATACGACAAAACTAAATGTTTATGAATATTAACTAGGTAACTAGGTACCTTATGTGATAGAGTTAAAATTAACGGTTTTATTACTGCCCACTAAGTTTCAATGTCATCTATTCGATCGATCGTATTCGATTATCAAAACAAGAAATGAAATTACTACATATTTTATCGCGTTTAACTTAAACAAAACAACACGCTATATAGGGATATTTTTAATAACATTGACCAACTAAAAAAGTACTGGCCACTTCAAAATACAATTATTATTAAAATACATTTTTTTTAACTTGTGATAAAAAGTGAATTCTATGCGATAACCGTTATAACTTTGCGACATTAGCAATATCTGGAATACAAGATAATTAAGACTAAACTACTCTTATCGGTGTTGTTGTGTCGATCAGTGTGTTGGTATTGGTACAATGTGAAAGGACGTCACAAGGCTGCTCTTCACGTTGGCCAACATTGTGGCGAATGTTGTGGCCAATATCTATGGCCATCATGTAGAGCGGGTGTTTGTGCTTACCTTAGTATTGTATTAGAATGATGGCCCACAAGTTGGCGCGAGATCCGTATGGTGTCGGTTTTTTACAAAAGATCAAAGGGTTGTGGCAGTTTTATGGCCGCCGCGTCCACACGTTGGGCGCGCGTTTTGTTTGCTACGAGCTCCCAGAGTAATCGCACGCACCTGATTTAAATTTTATATTCATGCGTCGTAACTAGTGTCTACAAAATGGCAGTAACAATGACCAATGAAGAAATTTTTCGCTTTATAGAGCTCTACCAAGCCGAAAATTTTTGTGGAACCCAAGAAATAAAATTTCTTTTTGATCACCCTTTTCTTATACACATTCACGTAGTAGCGGTATGGTGTGAATAATTAAACCGCAGCAGCCGTTAGCGCTTCAATATCCGTTTTAATAAATTCGTCTGCACATTGTCCTGAACCGAAGTAAACTGAACGACCTTCCAACGTATGGACGCCATCACAAACTCTTGGCTAATATCTTTGCCACAACTTTTTGAATCAACCCATATGGCTAACAGAACACATTCAAAAACGCCAACACACAATTTTCAAATACATTTACATTCTAAAAATGTCGAGCAAAACAAAATAATAAATTATGTATACAAAATTGGAAATTAATTATTAAGTTATTAGACAATAGTAAAATGCCAAATAACTTTTAAATGAATAATGAATAATGAACAAAAGAAATCAACATAAAAATGTAATTATATAATATAATATTTACTATATATTAACATTTTAGTGCCGAAATAAATCGCGCACGCGCAGTGGGCGCGTTGCGAGCGCAGCGCTTACGCGTGATGGGCCACGTAAAGACCCAAGGTAAATGTTTGTTTATGGCCATTTGCTGTAGAACCATCCGATTGTCCACCGTATTGTGCAGAAACGAATAATAGTTTACTATGAGCAGTAGTTTCAGCTTTAGCGCTATCGTGTCTAGACCGATCATATCCCATATGAACAAAGATGAATATAAAAAGAGATAGTATTCGTATGTGCAACCACCGCGCAAACTTTGTCTTACATGATATTATTTCCGATTATGAACTGATGCGTTTTAATTTGCACCAAAATAGTAAAATAAAAAAGCCTCGAGAAATGGGCGCCTCATGAATTATTAAATGATGTGGCAATGACTGAACCCAGGGTCAACTACCGGAACAATGCCCTAAGGCGAAGCTCGCCCATAGAAAAACAACGGTAACTAACTATTCGGTAGTCACTTAATGCTGTAATTCACAATAGATTTTTGAGATCTTATAAATCAATAACAGCACATGTCTATTGTAAAGAACTTCGAACGATGATGGCGAAACTCTCATGGAAACAACCCTGACTCGTCAATCGTTCATCGCCATTATAGCTTCACGATAATACAACCCGTACAGTGTTTAAAAACTGTTTTAATATTATAAGATCTCCAGTTAGAAATCATACGTCATTCATCACATCGTACCCGCTAGACCACTGACCAATTATATTTTCCCCAATTTGTAAAATTCCCAATTTCCAGTCTAGATCTCCAGAGTTCTATTCTAAAGATGTACTTGATCTTTCCTTGAGATGGCAGAAATGTATAAATAGTAGGACTCCTTTTCTGCCTGGGAGTCTGTTTGGGTAGGTACCACCACCCTTATCGTGCCGCCATATAGCAGTTCGTGCACTGCTGTGTTCCGGGTGTAGAGAGCCAGTATAATTATAGGCTTTTAAGCTGCAATGGTCCATGATCTGCAGTCGCTCTCGCCCTCAGGTCCTCTTTAAGTTTGTTTGAAACTTAAGTTTTAAGGAAAAAAGAGGATAAATATTTCACTAAATAAAAATATTTGTTCTTAGAAAAAGTATGTTTGAATTGTTCAATATCAAACCGCACTTTCATACTTTAACCCCTAATATTTATCAATGCTAACCATGACGAGAGTGTAGGGCTAGGATTAAATTCTGCGTAAGTGATCACTGGTAATCTGCTGAAAACAGGAAGACCTGTGACCTATAGTTTTTCACAAAATGACTGAGCTATCTATATCAAAATACGTATCGTTATAAAATCAATAAGTACCGTTATACAAATCAGTAAATAAAACATAAGTTTTCACTTTAGTGTAACAAATACAAGCAAGAATGTTAACAATTCTGACTCATATCACTTTCTCGCTTTGAGTCAATGGACTGTACTTGTCACGCGCGTACGTACACCCATGACACTCTTATTCCAGCGGGTTAAAGTCAAACTTAACGCTAACAATACCTGCAGTTACAAAAACTTGTGTTTACTTAATGACCGAGATTTGGGTTAGATTTCAAAACTTTCTTTACAATATTTTTTTTTGGATATTTCAAATATTAAATACACCTGAAAACACCATCCATAAAGAATTTTATGATTTACAATGTACATTAAGTGCTTCCATAGTCCCGCGATTGTCATTAAACGGGCAAGAAGAACATTTAAGAAAGAAATGTACGTGTTCGACCACATTTTTCTACCCGATGTACATGGGCCACTCAGAAAGTTTTGTGAAACTAAAAAAAAGTTTAATGGTTAAAGTTTTAATTATTAAATGTTTTCAAAGAACATTTCACCAGCATCTTTTTAAAGTTTCATGCGTCTGAACAAATTTTTGAGTGCTCATTTTTCCTGGCCCCATGGCCTTCGCGCATCGGACGAGGCCGTGGAGGAAGGCGAGCCGTGTGTTCTGGTGCACCTTACCTGAGAAGAAGATGGGGGAGGAGTAGTCCTCTCCCGAGGAGGAGCCGCTATGGAGCGGCCGGCGCTGGTGGGGCCGCGGATGTGTCCGAAAGCGTTCCCGTGGCCCTGCCAATATGCGACGAAGGTGGAACACCATGGGGTTTTAGTCGGTGCGAGTCCGACATAACCCGTCCTTGCCTCCGCGAGGCGGGTATGTGTAGGCATTTCCCCATGTAAAACACAAAAAAGGTGTCATAGTAGTAAAGAATTGACACCAGCCGTCAAAGAGAAAAAAACGAGCGATCAAAATATTCTCTGCGCTTCTCGATCGCTTCACTTTGGTAGGCGTTGGTTCATTTTGATACAGCCAAACCGTCGAATAACGCTGTCTGTTCTTTCAGTTGTTTGTGGATCGTATTTATAAACCCATGATTCACCACCTGTAATAAAGTCTTAAAGACGCCGAAACTTAGTAATCATGTCAAGGCAAAATTTAATGTGGGCTTCCTTCTCAATATCGGTAAGGTTGTGGGGTATACAATGCGAAACTATGAATCTGTTAAACTGCCGAATATCTTCATACGTAATTCGCCTATTCTTTTTAATTAAATTTTTCACCGTTAGCATATTTCTTTCGTAACAGACGTCAAAGGGCGACCACTAATTTCTTCATCTCTCAAAATTAGTCGACCGTTCTGAAATTTGTTATAACAGCGGTACACGCTTTCCTTAGAAGAGCTTTTATCCATAATTGCTATTTGAAGTCTATCAAAAGGCTCGTTCGCTTTTAAGTGACATTTGTATTCATAAAAAAATAATCGCGAGGAAATGTTCCTAGCGCAGTCAAATACATGATGTTCAAATATAATAATAACTTATATACGTAATAAACTTGGAGCGAAATTGGAAATTGAATCATTTGGATTTTTACATTTAACATGTAAATAATCGTACTTTTGAAATGAATTATAAATGGCCAGTGTCTCTTAAAAAAAAAAACTTTTGCGCAAAACTTTCCGAGTAGCCTGTAGTATGTATGAATGTTTGACCGTTTTTGGTCAATCCGATATTCCTAACGCATTTTGTACTGCCTCTCAGGTATTGAATTTTTTCCCGCCAATTAGTTATCCAAATTCTGGAAAAAGTAGAAGTCTGTAGGCGCTAGGTCTGGCGAGTACGGCGGATGACGGAGAGCTTCCAACCCCAGCTCTTGTAATTTCGAGACCATGTGTTGTGCAGTACGAGGTCGCGCGATGTCGTGCAGGAGCAGCGGGGATGTGCGATTGACCGAAGCTGGTTGGAGACGTGCAGGCTTCTTGATTATTGTATTCAGTTCTTCACAATAAACATCTGGAGTAATGCTCATCCCTTTTGCTAAGAAGCTGTGATGAATGCACACCGGCGCTAGACCACTAAACAGTGACCATCGCCTTTCTAGGGGTAAGTTTTCGTTTAGGGCATTTAGGTGCTAAACCAGGATCTAACCAACTTGCTGAGCGCTTGCGATTATCAAATAGAATCCATTTATTGTCTCAGGTAACAAAGCAATTCAAAATTTCTTCGTTTGTTTGGCTGTTTATCAGTGCAAGGCACGTCTCGACGCGTACTTCGCGCTGGCGATCATTGAGTTAGTGGGACACCCATTTGTCAAGCTTTTTTACCTTGCCAATTTGACGCAAATGGACCAATATTATTTTGATGCTAACGTCGAATGCTGCTACTAAATCAGTCGTAGATTGAGTATCATCATATCCATGATGACGAAAAATATTCAGATGCGATGAAAACATAACGCTAATCAATAAACAAATGACTAATTTCGAAAAAAGAATTCCATGTTTTTAAAATAAAATTAATTTGAAACTAGTTATTCTTAGCCAAACAAAAATTATTTTGATTTGAAATGGCCAGTATTGCAAAACGACAACTTCATAGGTAAAGACCTATTATTACGACTTGTAATAATTGCGTGGTCCACGTTCCATCGGGTGAATAGTCCTGTCATTCGTGAGCAATATTGTACCTATAAAATAACAACACTTAGCACTTAGTGACTTAAATGTTGCGATGAATTTTACACCGCAGAAAATTCCACCCGAAAATACACTTGCTTGTATTCACCAAATAATAAAATAAAGACGATATGTGAGATAAGGTAATATGTGTGCGGACATAGGAGACCGAGATAATAGGAAAATCCCTCATTCGATTTCAATCGATTACCATCGGGTGGTTAGGTGTCGATTGCTCGCCGAGCCGAGTGTTGAATTATTGTAATTTTTCATTATCTCTTAAACTAAAAGAGCAAAGTTTATCTCAATAAAATTGTCTTGATGATAAAGTCACTTTCGTTCGTAAGGATTAATATGCCATGCCTAATAACAACGCTCATAAATCGCTAAAATATGAACTGGTAATATTTTTAAAATTCCCAGTTCATATTTTACTTAGGTATAATGACAGAACAAAGTCCCATAGGAGTAGTTTTCTTTAATGAAATATTGAATTTAATTATCAAATATAATTAAGTTAATAAACAACAGGGTTAACTTATATTAGATTGGTAGAATCTTTTATGTGAATGAGATATAAAGATCATTTGATCTTCTACTACTATTATGTTAGTTTCTTCAGGACTAAGTCAGTGCGTTTTACTATTTTCGGCTGTATTACCGCTGTTTCGAGCACTGGCTTAGTTAAAAAATTAATTTACTCAATGGAAAACTTTTATCTGATAATTGAAAAATCATAAATAATTTTAATTTTACAATGGTGTAATTTGGCTAATTTTATTTATATAAACATAAATTTTCAGTTAAGTGTTATCTATAAATTTTAAGTATTAAAATTTTATTTTCCTATTTTTAGGGTTCCGTACCCAAAGGGTTACCAACGAGACCCTATTACTAAGGCTCCGCTGTCCGTCCGTCTGTCTGTCAGCGGGCTGCTGTATCTCATCATCCGTAATAGGTAAACAGTTGAAATTTTCACAGAATGTGTATTTCTGTTGCCGCTATAACAGCAAATAAAAATTAAAATAAATTAAAAATTTAAAGGGGCTACTAGAAACGTGTATTACGATGGTACAGAACCCTTCTTGCGCGAGTCCGACTCGCACTTGGCCGGTTTTATATTTACGCGATTCATAAAATCAACATAGTAAAATAAATAGAAGTAAGTAAAACCACTATTTCATAACAGGATTTTTCTACATTTTCTCCTCCATATTCGGAGAATGATGTCCTCTAGACTGGATTTTCGTTCACAGCGGTCAGTTTAAATGGAGACTAATCTTCTGCACAGATACGGGGGTGAAACAACCCCAACTTCCTAACTCCGGGTTACTACTGAGAATTTCTTGATAGAAAAACCCAATTACTGATTTCTTGGCCCGACTCGGGATTAAATCGCAAGACCACATGATCAGCATTTGCGCTTACGGCCACTCGACTAACAAGGCAGTCGAATTCGAACAACCTCATGGCTTAAATTCAGACGTTGATAAAGCTCTGGTTTGTAGATATGTTATTTAATCTGTGTCCAACCCTATAAAAATTGCCAGAGAGATCTTATGGCTACCGAAGGATGTCGATGTAACCGTCTCGTTTTAATACTTGGCGTAAAATAACTAAACCGATGACGTCAAAGTGCGTGACGATAGAGACGGTAGAGACGACGGTGTAAAATATTCTTTCAAAAATTGAGTTGACTTATTCCTAGAAAAAGAGTTTTCAGTGTACAGCGTAGATGCAATGCATTTGTTACTTAAACAGTTAAGTCATTGACACATTTTTTCTTTAATTACAGTTTCATGAGAATTATCACTTATCTAAAGCAGATTTACAAAGGCATAATTTAAATTTTTTAAGCGAATACTCACAAATCTTTTCTTAAGTTTCAAAATGCTTAGTGTTTGTATATAACAATAACTCCTAATTATTTTATTATTGTAAGCGGTTCGTTAGTACCTACTTGCATGAAAATAATTTATGTCATTACGCGGATGGATATAAACAATTTAATTTTTTACAACTTTAATATAATGGATTTCCGCAAAGTAACGTCTGATTCTATTAATTAATTTTTTTTTTATAGAATCAGGGTCACAAACGAACACAGTCCACCTGATGGTAAGTGGATGCTGTGGTCCATAGACATCTACATTTTTCTTTGGTTAATAACCAAGATGCAGATGCGTTGTCACCCCTGAGCACTAAGAATGCCTCGTTTCCAGTAAAAAGGTGTCTCCGGTTCTCTACACTCACCACACGAAACACAGCAGCATTAAGCTGCTATTTTACGCTGGTATTCCGATCCATTTGTGTTACAACCATAATATAGCTGCAGCATGGCTGTATCATGAATATGGAGAGCCTCGTACTGGCAAGCGCAGTGTTGGGTGACCTGCCCGCTAAACATAGTAATGACTTGATAGAACATGTGAGGAGTCCAGTACAATATTTTACAATGTTTAATAGAACATGTGATGAGGCAAAGTAGAATGTTTTGTGGCAATCTATTAAAGTAGCGTATGTTCAACAGTGGAATTGTAATGATGATGATGAAAACAAAAGTCATAAAAATAGTTACAGTGCATTCGGAATACTTCATTTTATTATTGAATTTGAGTTTACAATCATAAAAAATAAATTATTTTAAAATTAATCAATTTTATTGTACCTAAATATTTGAATTTTTTGGTTTGTCCTAATCATTTTTATTCTATAATATGTAAAAGATTAGGACAAAAATATCGAGTTTGACCAAACGGGATAAATATTATATGTTTTACAGGAGATACATTTTAACCGAATTCAAAAAATGAAGAGTTGCTATTTTCGTATATATTATTATTTTAATTTATGTTCACCGTTTTCTCAGAAACGGCTGAACCGATTTAAATGATTTTCATTTAAATCGGTTCAGCCGTTTCGTAATTATTATTGATTATCATTTCATTTATTACTTCAAGAGGTCATAAATTTGAAAATGAAAATATGGGACCACCTATGAAAATTTCATACAACCTAAAAACTTCATCCCCTTTTTACTCACCGTTATTGATTAATTGATACTTTTAGTCGCTATTTAACGAATAATGTAAAAATATCGATTAATGACGAATACAGAATTATAGCAGCTGTCCCGTCATCTCTTCTCACTTCCCCTAATTTAATATTAGAGAAAAGTGTTAGGGACTATATAAAATGGATCAATGATCAGTCATCATTGACCAGTGTAAGTACTTTTTATATTGTTTATTCGATTATAAGTAATAATATCGTCTTATATGCAAAACGCTTCAAAAACAAATAAATCGGGGTGAAAAAACAAGTTAAAATCGACATCCCCATCTAAATACCACAAATACATCATATATTCAATATTTCTATTAGCTACAAAATTATTTGATCATAACCTAATAAATCTGAAATGGTTTAAACAAAATCCACATAAAATTCAACATTAAACAAATTTCCCCTTATTAAGGAATAAGTAATATTTTACGACCAGGAACATCCTTGAACTTGTCTAAATTATGATTAAATATACTATACATTAAATGAAACTAATTTTTACGGATTATATCGCGTTTAATTTTACGATATAATCCGTAAAAATTAGTTTCATTTAATGTGTAGTCTTCGCGTAAATATAAGAAAACATTAAATACGAGTACTATAGCTTGTGTTTATTGAGACTTCGACCTGATAAGATTTTCAAGTCAATCGGTGCAGCCGTTTCAAAAATTAAAAAAAATAAAGACAAAAAAAACAGAAATTAAATAGATTATCGAGAGTTGCGCCCAAAAATAAGCGGGAAGTTCCAGGGATGGCCTACAGGGTCAACCGTTTTACAGATTATTTCAATATGCGGTTTCTATATAGGCAATGTCAATTGTTACCTTCGAATTAATTTCAACTGAAATTAATATCCTATACGTATTAATAAATGAGATGTATTTGAGCATTTTCTTTTAACCGTACTAGCTACATATTTTCGATGTGTGTAAAGTAAGGCGCAATGAAATATTTCACCATATATCAATATTATGTATATAACTAAAAAAAACTGTGTTACAACTTAAATTTTATAATAAGCATATTAAAAAAAAAAGATTATCAGATGATTACTTAATTACAGCACATACCAATAAAATCCAGTTCTTCTGCTACAGAACGAAGACCAATTACCAAATATTTCGGAAATCGTGCACTGAATCAAACACTGGCCGTTACAGTCACGAGTGTGACAGTGCTGACATAAAGGCATGCACCGTTACGCACTACACCACGACTGCAACTGACACACGGACTCCGACAAACTCTCTTTTTGATTAGTTACGCTAACGTGGTAATAAGCGTTGGCGGGTACGCCAGCGGTTTCGAGTGATGTTACATTCGATTTATTAGGGTCGACTCTCCAAAACCAATTTTCGATTCACTAATTTTCAAAAGCCGTGTAAGAAATCCACTACCCCATATCGTCCCGTGGCGGCCGTTAGAGCCGACAGAGGGAACAAACCAAAGGTTGGACAACCAACGTCTTCCCGATAACAACTAGAAAATAACCTCCCGGATACGTGTATCGGCCCGTCTTGCGTTTTATATCTTGATAGCCCCTATCTAAAAATAAATTAATAACAAAGCTGGCACATTTGTCTTTTTTCGTATGTTATTTTTTAAATTTCAAATTTCGGAAAAAAAAAGAAAATTTTCGTTCTGCTGTTCAGAAAGTTTATCAGAGTCTTCATTCGTCGTCAAGGAAGATCACGATCTCAAGTGAAAACTGAAAGGCAAGATTGGTTTATCATTACGAACAGCTTGAGGAACCGTCAGCTGTTCTCAGTACAGATTCAAAACTAATTTCGCGACTTTCACCCTATCTGCGCGATGTGGTACCACATAAGCCAGCTAATGGCCCCAAACTAACGCCAGCTCACCGAACAGCGCGCCTTAAGTTTGCGCGGACTTTTTAAGTTGTTCAAAAATACACGCACGCGTGTATTTTTGAACAACTTCAACAAAAAGGATATGTATATATTATGTGATTCATTTAAGATAATATAATAGCCCATTTGAACTTACCTTATGTGACGTACAAATCGATTTCGGCTGCTCAAATATCATTATTGATTACGTAGAGCCATTACCAATCTTAATTTTAAAGACGATGATGCCATCTTGATCGATTTTTGTCCACTCGTCGCCATCCGAATGCCGTCGAAAATTATTAAATACACAGGAAGTATTAAAGTGTCTCAAACCTCAAGTATGCGCGCAAACACTCACTTACACGTGTAACACTTATACAATAAGACCTGAGGTACCCAAAGCAGTATCAGAGATTTGGTGATTATTCCATAACAGCAATAACCCATAGTCTGTATTTTGTACAAGTGTTGGCAGCGGCTGGGTTCGAACATAGAATTCGCAGTAAAAGGATAGCAGCTAGGTACTCGGTGGCCACTACGCTACGTGTTTGTCGCTTACCTTAATATATTTTTTAGATTTTTAAAAAGATTTCAGTAAATCAAACTATTGTATTTATAGAGATTTACGTCGAAGGTGCGAGACGTCTGGTATCGTCAATCTGGGTACGATTAAGGGAAATCGTTCCTACAACGGGAGAGGAACATGTGCTGTAGTGGCAGTTTAAGAGTTATGATGATGATAGAGATTTAATTTATGAAGGTTGGAAGAGCAATACATAAAAGCTGGGTAAAGGTAAAAGAACCAGTATTATTACAGATTGTGAGGCATTTATTTTAGTCCTCTGAAGTGAAGTGAACTTCTTTGTTTAAGGTTAGTTGCAAGTGTTCATGCTGCTGCAGCCATTTACCAGCAGATCAACTGAACAACAAAAACTTAGTCAGTGTAATTTTTTATAGAATAAGGGTTACAAACGAGCACACAGTCCACCTGATGGTAAGTGGTTGCTGTGGCCCATAGACATCTACATCTATCTTTGTTTGCGAATTTAAATGCAGATGCGTTGTCAGCCGTGAGGACTAAGATAGAACGCCTCTTTCCAGTAAAAGGGTTCATTAAACAAAATATCTCAAATCTAAAAAAATTATAACTTATTGGAATTCGTTGTATGACATGTAAAGAAGTTACATATCCCATGTGTGGATTACTTGATGAAATCATAATTTATATAATACAAATTCACTATACGCAACTGTTTGTCCAAAGGAGTCTAACAATCTATTTTATTTTATTCGATGTAAAAAATACCCAGAGAAAACTCTCCAATAGAATTTAACGAAAACCAACGACTCCGAATAGTGGTTTGTAACCTAACCTAACCTTGCTACTATTATAAACTTTAACTAAAATAGTAGGACTAATTGACAAGTTTCCTCTTAAAAGCCAGATAAACTATTTGGAAACTATTTGAGGAAAAGGTGAAAAGTACTCATTGGTACATTAAAAATACTGATTACTATTTCAGAATGAGTGCCTAACAGCCGGCGACAGTAAAAAGTTTTCATTGGACTTTAGCCACTGTGTACATGCCGTGCCGTATATTGGCGGTCAAGAATATCCACTACCTCATATCCTTCCGTGGGTGTCGTAAGAGCGACAGTGGGAAACAGGCAGGAGATGGGCAGAAGCATTTCTGATAACCGCAATATTACAATAAAAAACTGCGGTTGCCAATATTACAATAAAAAACTGCGGTTGCCAACCCGTTTGCCAATCGTGGAAACTATGGAAAACATCCTCGCATGAGCAACGACACAAATAAAAGGCCACCAGTCCCCGGCGGCCCCGCTATTCCTGGCTACGGTGGCGACCATGTGGTGGTAACGGCGGGGCAGGGGGTGCTAAGAATCTCCGGTGGAGGTTGCCACCTAAGACGACTCGACCAAGCAACATATAACGCATGCACCCTGAGGACTGACGAGAAGATCCTGGAGCTGGAAAAAGAGATAGACAAGATGCGCTGGGATATTATAGGATTATCTGAGGTCAATTTGAGAGGGGGAGGACACGGTAATCCTCGAATCCGGCAACTTGTTCTATCACCGGGGCGACCATCTATTCCAAGGAGGTGTCGGATTTATCGTCCACAAGTCTCTCGTTAACAACGTTGTAAAGATTGTGAGTGTGTCGACGAGGGTTGTGTACCTTAAACTTAGAATCACCAAACGGTATTCGTTGAAGGTCATATAGGTTTAAGCACCAACCTCAGCACATCCCGATTAGGAGGTGGAGGAAATGTATGAGGATATCTCTAAAGCCATGCATTCCTCCAAAACCCCACTATACGTCGTTAATGGGAGACTTCAACACAAAACTAGGCACAAGAGAGAACGGTGATCTGAAGGTAGGGAAATTCGGAATAGGGCAACGGAACCCAAAGGGCCAGCAGCTGGCCGATTTCATGGAAAACGAGGGACTCTTTATGATGAATTCTTTCTATCAGAAGTATCCCCACAGGAAGTGGAACTGGTTGAGCCCCGACCAGATCTACTTCCTGTGTTCGCCAAGAAATGACTTCATTACGACAACTAGACGGCAACAGTTCAGTGATCTCTCAGTGATAGCGAGGGTGAAAACTGGCAGCGATCACTGAATGGTTCGAGGCACACTGAACCTAAACATTAAGCTGGAGAGGTCACGTCTAATAAAGTTAACGCTCCGTACCCCTCGTGCTCTAATCTAAAGTCCCGAAAACTTTCAGCTCTAGTTACAAAACAGTTTTCAGTGCCTAGAAGACGATATGAATGACAAGCACGTGAAAACTGTCCATGCGGTCAGAGCTAAGTTCTGCAAGACCCGTCGCAGAAGAACACAGAAACTTTCTGATCACACTCTTAATCTCATGGCTGTTAGATGGCTGTTTGATGGCGGGAAATGAAACTGCAGTCTTCAGCAGATTTGACAGCATACAGGTTACTGAACAGACAGATCTCCAAATGCATGCAGCGGGACTTACGCAACTTCAATACAGCTCGTATTGAAGAAGCGATCGAGTGGAAACAGGACTATAAAGTCTTCACCAGAGATCTATCTGCCAGAAAGACATAGCGGCATAGTTTCCCAGATACCTGAGATTTTAAGTAAGGTTGAGAGGTTCTATGGGCAGCTGTACACGTCATCGTTGGAGCCACACGCAAGTGTGAGTATCGATCCAAGAGCAAGTCTTATTCAACACTATTCCGATGATTTCCAAGACATCAGTGTGCGCGAGATTAGAATGGCTCTTCAGCACCTTAAAAACGCCAAGGCGGGTTCAGAAGCTCTTTAATTCCGTCCTCCATGTTGGGACTACTCCGGAGGCGTGGAGCAGAAGTGTGTTGGCCTTGTTCTTCAAGAAAGGCGACAACGCTCTCTTGAAGAACAACAGACCGATTTCCCTTCTGAGCCGCGCCCACATGCTTTTTTCGAGAGTCATTAAGAATCGTCTCGTATGCAGAATCGACGACTTCCAGCCACCCGAACAAGCCGGTTTCCGAAAAGGCTTTAGTACCATAGACCACATATATACCCTTCAGCAAGTTGTACAGAAGACCGTAGAGTACAATCTGCCACTTTGCCTTGCGTATGTGGACTATGAGAAAGCCTTTGATTCCTTCGAAATTTGGGCGGTGCTACAGTCCCTTCAGCGGTGCCAAATTGACTGTCGGTATATCGAAGTGCTGAAGTGTTTGTATAGTAGGGCTACGGATAGCCATTATCCGAGTACAAAACCAGAGTACGAAACCTATCCAACTACAGAGAGGTGTAAGACTGTGTGACGTTATATCCCCGAAACTCTTCACCGCTGCATTGGAAGACGTCTTCAAGCTACTGGACTGGAAAGCATACGGAATTAACATCAATGGCGAGTACATCGACGATATAGTCCTTATGTCAGAATCGCTGGAGGATTAGGTCCTCCAGCGATTCTGTCATAAACTATGCTTAATGACCTCAATAGTGCCTCCCAACGGATAGGTCTTAAGACGAACAAAACAACATGGACAAAACAAAGATCATGTGTAACGTCCATGTCACACCTATGCCGGTAGTTGTTGGGAGCACTAAGCTCGAAGTTATTGATAGTATGTTTACCTGGGACAAATAGTCCGACTAGGTAAGACCAACTTCGACCGAGAGGTCAATCGACGTATTCAACTCTGCTTGGCAGCGTTCGGGAAATTACGACACATCTTCTCATCAGAGAGATTGTATAACCAGTGCGTGTTGCCAGTGATGACTTATGGATCTGAGACGTAGTCCTTCACTGCTGGCTGTATGAGGAAGCTCAATGTCGCTCAGCGACCTATGGAGAGGGCTGTGCTCGGAGATTCTTTGCGTGATAAAATTAGAAATGAGGATATCCGCATTAGAACATTAGAACGCATTAGAACCAGAGTAACCGACGTAGCCCAACAGATTAGTAATCTGAAGTGGCAAAGGGCCGGCCATATAGCTCAAAGAACCGAGAACCGATGGGAAAATAGGTTCTCGAATGGCAGCCTCGTACCGGTACGCGAAGTGTAGGGTGACCCCCCAATAGATGCAGTAACGACCTGGTAAGACATGCAGGAAGTCGATGGATGCAGGTGGCTCAGGACCGCGCTTTGTAGCATTCCTTGGGGGAGGCCTATGTTCAGCAGTGGACTTGTGAATTGCTGTAATGATGATGATGGACTTTAGCCTATTAAAAGTCTACTGCTGCACATAGTCATAGATTGCCTCATAGCGGGGATATTTGCCATAGTTGTTACGCTCGGCAGGCGGGTCGGCAACCGCAGATTTCTATTTTTTTAATTCATATGATAACACTCTTAGAATATTTAAATTGATATTTTACGGTATAAACATAAGCTACACAGTTTTACCGTATACCGATGCCATCAACATACATATCATAATAATTCTTATACCTACTAATTTATTTTATTTTATTTAGTCGATAACTATACCGTTCTAACCATAAAGGTTACGAACTAGCATTCTCTGCATGTCAACCCACGGCGTGGTAAAAAATTAGTAGACTTAAATAACTAAATATATAAAAAAACAGTAATAGATATAACACATTAACACAAATTAAAATAATAATAATTATAATTGTCGGCTCCGTGGCGCAGTGGCTTAGCAATGAGTTGTTGCGCTGGGGGCTGCGGGTTCAAATCCCGCACGGAACAAGTATTTGTATGGCCTACAAATAATTGTTCCCGGTCTGGATGTTTGTCCTTGTGCAATTTATGTTTGTAAACTGTCTCCACGATACAGGAGAAAATCCTAGTGTGGGGTAACGTTTTTTTAAAAGAGAAAAAAAAAGAAAAATAGTAAGAAGAATAGTATTAAAATAAGGCATATAAATTACCCAAATACATACATATGAATTCAAACAAAAACAACTAATTTATGTCATACACCATAATACTGTGATGCATGCAACCGTGCTCCCCGTACAGTCAAGGAACCGGTTTGTCCTATTGACGTCATTTGTATACCTGGCGCATCGAGTTCGCATGATATACAGTTGCTATTTTTTTTTTTCAAGTTGTTATCTGGAAGGACATATGCCCCTATCCTGTTTCACAACCCTCGGTCATGATTCTCTTACAGGGCACAATTATTAATATTGCAAGGTCTCTCTTGGTCTAGTCTAGTGGTTGTAGGTGCTACTGTTATGGTCCTGGGTTCTTATTAGAAATTCTTAGTAGCAGCTCGTGTGGCAGTCTCATACCGGTATGCGAAGTGGTAAGATAGGCAGGAAGTCGATGAATGTAGGTGGCTCAGGACCGTGATTTGTGGCAGAAAGTCGATGGTATTGATAGTATGTATGAGGTAACTGCCTTAAATGGATGATGAAAAATCACGGACTACGTATAACAATTTATCATACGTGGCAGAACCACGCTGCAGTTATATTATGGTTGTATCATGAATGGTTCGGCTCGAGCGGGGTAGGACCACGCTCACACAGAATACTAGCGTAAAATAGCAGCTTAATGCTACTGTGTTTCGCATAATGAGTGTAGAGAACCGGAGACCCTTTTTACTGGAAACGAGTCATTCCATCTGCATTTTGATCCTTAATCGCGGATAAATGTAGACGTTTTTGAGCCGCAGCATCCACTTACCATCAGGTGGACTGTGTGCTCGTTTGTCACCCTTATTCTATAAAAAAATCATTACAGCGCATCACAAGTCTATTGCTGAACATAGTGTGAAGTGACTGAAGTGTGGTAACGCAAGCGAAGTTCATCGCGTTAATAAAATCCTTTGATGTGCGAGAGTTTATCGACAGCGGGGCAAAGTGTCTTCGGCACAGCTCGAAATGCCGACAATCAAATTAAAATTTGACGCGAATATTTGGTTGGTGATAAGTGGGGCCTGGGCGTAAAATTAGGTAAAAAATCTAACTTTGAAGCGGTATAGTACAAATGACGTTTGACTATTTAACAAAATAGCACATTTGGTTATTTCACGACACAGAAATAAATATATAAAATTTACTCTATCTTGACAGTATGTCTGTAGTGATATGATTCCTATCGATAGATCCTGTATTTAGGCATTTACACGATATGTAATGCCTTTATTTTTTAATAAGTAGTTTCTAAATCTATGAAATGTATTTGTTTTTAATTCAAATTACGTGTAATAGCAGACATCATTCGATTTATTCAAATTTATTCAAAAACATATTAACAACGAAAACTATGAATAAAACTCAAAACTACGAAACTTAAATCAAAAACGGATTCGTCTGTATTTTATGAGTGTGTGTACTAATACATACCTATTATTTAAAAAAGGTGTGTTATATTGTTCCTAATGTCCAAATTACAGGGGATTCTACTAAAACCACATAGTTAATTTCTAAAGTCACTGTTTTATGTAAAGAATTAGGATTAATCAGATTTTTGATTGAGGTATAAGGTTTTATGAGTCTCAAAGAGAATAACTTTGTCTCGTCTATTTTGAGATATGTACGGAAGAGCTCAACAGAAATTATTCATTTTATTGATAAATGTCGAAGAGAAATAATTTGTTATCTTTTTTTAAATAATGTTTTAAAAATCATTGTCACTTGCATCATAATAGAAATTTTTACGTGAGTGAACAATTAAGGATATTGACGATACACATTTATTGAGTTATTTTTATTAAACATTATGATAATATTCGCTTATGATTGGTTTCATTTTAACAAAAGAAAAAGTAAAACAAATGACAGAAGGAAAAGAAAAAATTGAAAACCCCAAAAATGCACGCTTCTTAAGCGTTTCATTTAATTTTGATGAAAAAAATAGAAATAGTCACGATAATTTTTACAAGAAAAAAATACAGAATCTGATCGACTTTCATTAATAATTTTTAAACAGTGTTGAGTTCAATAACAAAAATCAATAGGGATCCTCCTTAGAATATATGGAATCTTATTTAATACTATATATCTCAATCTATTTCTTACAATTCTATTAAGGCTTTAAGAAGCCTGAATGACCTTGACGAAACGGCGACCGCAGAGATTTTAGCCGACGTCAACACCGTCTAGCGACTACGTTAAATCGTATTTATTTGTGACGTATTAGTAGCTCTGGGTCTAAGCGCTTGCTGTAAATTTCGCCCGGGTTTGAAATTTGTCCTAAGCCACCTACATCTATCGACTTCCTGCATATCTTACCATGTCGTCCCTCCATATAGTGGGAAGCTGCCCTGCACTTCGTTTACCGGTACGAGGTTGCCACTCGAGAACCTTTCTTCCTATTGTTTATAGGTTTTCCAAGCTATATGGCCACCCCATTGCCATTTCACTTTAATAATCCGTTGGGCTATGTCAGTTACTCTGGTTCTACTGCGGATATCCTCATTTCTAACTTTAGCACACAGAAAAACCCCTCTCCATTTTAAATTTTTTATATTTTTCACATGATGGTTTGTCTTTATATAGCACTTAGGGAAGCACCATTTTTATTTAATTTAAATTGTTTCATTTAATTTTGTAACAGTGTACCTAAATATAAGTATCTGTATCTAGATTTCCCTCGCCAATAATGTTCTATTAAAGTCATACTCATAAAAACAGCGTTTTATTGTAATACATAATTATAAAATTCAGTATCACCTAAATAATAAAAATATGCAACAATAAAATTATATAGGTATTAAAAACTATCGAACTCTAAGTAACGAGAGCATGTTGGTCGTTCCACATCTAAATCAACGTCGCCGCGAAAATTTCTTCTCTTTGGGTACTTTAAAAATTAATTTATTTAGAAAACAATATTTACAGTTACCAATGTACAGATATTAACTAAAGTAAGTATTTCTATTCATAAAAATATTTATAATGAGTATAAACTCTTAAAAAACAAAAATATATTTGAACGAAGTCGCTCAAACACCGATGCACGGTCCACCCTCGACGATGTTCGAAAACGGACTGCGACTACGGTACGGTTTATTAAAAGGCCTATTACATTACACGATTTCTCGGGCCCTGCCCGCAGGGACATGGTAGTGTACTAAGAAACAGGGAGTCAGGGTCCCTAAACAGGGCGATCGAGTGGCTCCGACCGCCCTGCTTCCCTGCCGCGCTGTGGATCGTGTAGTGTAATAAGAGACCTCACGGCCTTTCAGGCCGCGGGCCCTGAGCCCGATGAAGCTGTAAGAGCCGCATAGGCTAACAGCACAAACATCATCAGAAACCAGAAAAAGAGAGACAGGGAGCTCAGTTGCGTGGCCGCAAGCGCAGAGTCTACACGTCTGTTTATTATTTAAAGTTCTGATGCGTCGATCTACTCTCGTAAATCAATGTCATCGACATCTACAGAGATATGCCTTATTTTTGGAGGAAAGGGCACAAGGACTATTCCAATAAATAAATAAGAAGCGAAGGCTTTAAAGTACTTCTATTTTATAAATCTTAGGAGCAAATATTTTTTCATCCACATTTTCCTTTTCTTCTTTTAGCTTGGCCTGGCACGGTATCGACAGCCAAAGTTACCACTAAAGCAAGTTTTTGACGTTTAGATAAAGTGGGCGCCATAATGCTAAACGTGCAAACGTTTCCACGTTCGAGTAACGACTGAGGCAGGAAGCGATTTCTATTGTAAGTGTAATAAGCAGCGCCCTGCTTGGTAGACAGGGCACATGATAGACAGGGCCCGATAAATCGTGTAATATAATAGGCTTTTTACTCATGTGCTGCGACAGAGATCGCGGAGGATTACAGGGCGACGGACCAGGCGCGCTCGCATGAATATATTTAATTTTGGGGAAAAATTATATTTTTTCGAGTAAAACGGGGAATAAAAATAAAAATCTCAATTAAAAATATTAACATTTTTAAGACCTTTTTTTAGTGTAAAAACTATTTAAATAGCTTGTGCCGTTTCGGAAAAATTTTGCAAAATATGACAAAGATACTCTTTGGGGATTTTTTTCTAATAAGGGGTAGACAAAAATACAAATTTACAATTAAAAACATTTATTAAATCCTCTTCTGTCACCCTGTATTTTTTGTTTGCGGATTAAATGAGCAGTTATTGTGATTTTTTAACTTAAATATCCAAGAATTTAGACATTTCACCCGCTGTTAGGGCCTTAAACGAGAAGACTCACCGACGCACAGACCAACGGACGGCAGTCCTTATATTTTTTCAATTACATTTTTTGTTATGTTATCTAAAGTGAATCAATTAGAAAATAAACTAATCTTATAATTCAGTATCTGTAGTTATTGTAACGTTAATAATAATATGGATTTGATGTCTAGCTAAAAGTATAAGAACGATTTTATGTAGCGAAATTGAGGTATGAGAAATATGAAGTTGTGAGGCGTGCATTAAAAAATTCCCGACTTACAAGGATATGTAATTAAAAGGAAAACGTAATAATAGAGGTGCTTTTATTAACCAAACCAACACCCAGTTTCACTTCTACATTCCATTGATACTCTACTAGTTATAATTTGTCATAAAGTTAACATGCACGTTTAAATCAATATGCCAATAGTAAGTTTTAGTGTTCCGCATCCAAAGGGTGAAACGGAGTCCTATTCCGTCCTATTAATGTCACTCTTATTCTGTCTGTTTGTCTGTCTTTCTGTCCGTCAGTCCTAAACTGAAATTTGAATATTTAGTGTAGAATCTTGACCTAAAACCAATTATTGAATTAAAAATTCAATTTCAGTTCCTACCTGAAAAAGGAGCCAAAAAAGCGAGAGGGCGTTACAGTAGTCGCATATGATGTGTAACATCTGACATCTCATCATCAATAAGTTGTATTTCGTAAAAAGTCAAAGTCAACAGCGAGACCCTATTTACTGTGAGTGTGAGTCATCGCCGTGCCGTCGCCGGCGCCGGTAAGTGGAAAACCGCGCTTAGCGCGTTTTAAATGTCAACGTATCGAGTCAGAAAGTTTTATAAGTTTTTAATTAGGATGTAAAGAGATTTGTTGGATATTATGTTTACTTTACTCTAATTAGACTATCTAACTTAAATTTGCTATTGGATTTCCTATTGTAATCTAATTAGGCTGACTAAAGTAAGTTTGGAAAGAATTTTGAATGTTGTTAGAAGTTTTGTATAATTACGTAAGTTGAAAATGCGAATTTTTGTTTGTAGAGATATTTCAATAAATTTAGTCTCAATAGATAGGTTTAGATCCTATTATATATACTATTATTCCAATTAGAATTATGAAAATCTAATAAACTGTTTAGAAGATATGAGCAAAATTGTTTAAGAGAAATTTGAAAATTATGTTCTAGAAACTTTTTAGTTATTGTAGTTATATAAAATATTGTTGTTAGAAAGGAATACATAAGGGAATACCTGTGATAAAATTATAAGGTTTAGTTTTAATCAAAATTGAAAATATCAATTGAGCAGCGACAGAAATTAAGATCAAAATTCGAAAAAGCTAAATACTGAAATATTTATTCGAATTATTATTAATTATTACTTTTATCAATGATCTGCACTTCATCTGCAACATAGGTTTAGTAACTAACTAACGTTAGATCTGCAATGAAATATATGACGTCATAAATCGCCGCCATTTTTGTACTGTGAGCACTGGCGCTTTCAGTAGGTGCTCTCAGTACTTTGATCACGTGATCAAAAAACATAACAGCGCCTAGAGATTTAACAGCTTTCACGAATGATTGTTATTATTATTAATTAATATTGTTATTCAAATTAACTCGGACATTAATTTTTAAAAGCAACAACATTCAAATAATAATTATTCTTAATGAACAGAAAAGTTGTACATAGTAAATATTTTCATTTGAAAACAGTGTCGAAAAATGGGGATGACAGTATACTGGACTGCGTTACGTTTTAAACAGTAACCAGTATATCAAACTAAAAAGGAACGGCTTCACAGTATACTGAATTGACGTCACACCTTACAGTGGTCACAGTGTATATCGGAACATACCCATTATCAACAGTAAATACATTTACTACCCGTGCGGTTAAAGAATGGGGTTGAAAATGGCGTCGCCTCTATTCACCTCTCGCTCGCACACTGTCGCTATCTATACTCATACCCGTCGGTAAAGACTGCAAAACAAATACGTTGCGATATGCGTTTTTCGGTACGGTCTATAACTTCAGTCCAACTTGGCATTGGAATCAATAATAACAAATATCCATAAACTACAAAAAAATCAGTCAGGTTTTGCTAATTTGTGAGCTACGACGTGTTCTGAGAGTTTTATTCATAATCATTGTTGATTTTTTTTGCTAATATTTTTGATCCATCCTCACAGAAAGCGAACGTTAAGATGTTCTCGTACGTTGCGAGCAAAATGTGCCGGAGCTCCATGTTTCCATGCCAAACACCATGTTTCTTTGGTTCTCAAAGTAATCCCAGTCAGTCAATCGCCTATTCGAATTCCGTTTGTAAAAACGTTAGATAGTTGCTACCGTTCAGACGTGATGGCATAATGACGGGACCGCTTACATGCCCGTCATAAAGGCCAGCCCACACATTCAGCCGCCACTGGTGTTGGAAGCTGCCCTGCCGTGAAGCATGTGGATTCACGCGAGCCCAAACGTGATCATTATGCATATTGGAAAGTCCTGACCTCGTGAATGTTGCCTCGTCCGTCCAAAGAACATAGTTTACGTAATTAGGGTTTTCCTCTAATTGCCTGAGGTACCACTCACAGAAGTTCCTCCTGGGTGCAAAATCAGAGGATATCAGCTCCTGTGTACGGCGATAGTGATAAGGGTGACGATTGTCGTCACGAAGAATTCGCCAAACTGCAACATGGTTTATACCGAATCTTGTTCCGGCTCGCCTCGTACTTGTGGTCGGCTCTTCTTCAAAATGCTCTAACACTAATTCAGCCTGCCTGGCGTCGACTGTGCTTGGACGTCCACTTCGAGTAGACCGATGAAAAGAGCCGGTGGAATGTAGTCGTCTTGACATTTTCAGAAAACACTTGTACGAAGGCAGCCGTCGCAGTTCAGTGGGAGGTCCCACTGAATCAACTCATCGATAAATCATGCCGATATAGTTCGCGAGCACGATTTAAATTGCTATTTTCATGGCCTACGCATAACATCATATCGTAATATTCCGAGTTAGAAAGCATCGTTATCTTGCAAAAAAATTAGAAAAAAACTCGAAACAGTTGTAGGATATCGATTAGAAGATTTGAAATTGACAACATATTTTTTTTCCAACTTGACATTTTTTGAAGCCAGTACTTGAGTATATTGACATTCTTGTATTGAGGTAGCAAACATTTATGAATGAAAAATAGAAAAACTATTAAAGTAGACAATTATTAGGTAAAATAGGTACGTAGGCCTTTCTGTTAAATAATCTGGTTCCCCGACATGACAGCTTACTAGAGTTGACAAAATTTTTGGCTTTGATAATTAATTATATTTTTACGGGATATTTTGTAACACGTTGTAGATGTTATTTTTAAATGAATATACTTACTTGAGTATCCAATTATTTTCAAATATTTTCCCATTAATAGAAAATTTTAAATTAACTCAATAATATAACGCTATAACGATATACCGTTATTGGAGGGTTTTCGCTATTGGTATTGTGCATGTTGACGGTACGGGCTCGATAAGCCGCCATTTCTAATCCCATTCTTTATCCGTACGGACTATATTAACATGCGTTGAGTGGAGTACAAAGTTATTCTTTTATTCTTTTTTATTTTATAAAATAATAAAATGGGCGTCAAAGAGATCAGTTTTGATTCAATTTTGTTACGAAGCCTATCGTAATAACTAGTAAGGAAATGTTTTTAATTAACAATTACTAAAAAACTATTTTTAATGAAATGTGAATTGGTCTTAATTTGTACTCAACTCTAATAAAGTGAGGCCCGAACGCACGTGGCCGCTATGACGCGATGTTCTCTCGTTTAATCGTGTCTATCATTGATAAAATATAAACAAAATATATTATTTTTTTATAATTAATTTATTCTTAGATTGAACTTCATTTATGTAAGTGTAGAATTCTTTTTCTCCCAATTATAAAATAAATATTTTTGACATTTTCTTCTGCCAAACTGCAATACAGTTGCAATTAGATTATAACTGTTATATCTGTTGATTTGTAAGTATAATTATAAATTATTAACATAAGTTATAGGTATAACACAGTTACAAACCATTAAAACTTTTCTCAAAACACTCATTTAAATTTACAAAACTTATAATATCTACAGCTTTGATAAACTTCTTACATAATCGTATAGTAGGTCTTATTAACGTGAAAAATAATTATTCACTTTTCAGTAAACTGTTTTACGCAGTCGGGTTTTTTAATTAATGTTTGAACGATTGGCTTGTTTGAGATTTTTTTACTTATTTACCTACCTTTTACCTATTATCGTGACGAAATGTTCTATAGAAATCTCTAGTCATATAGAGTGTTTTCTACCGACTTAAAAAGGAGGAGGTACTCAATTCGACTGTATGTTTTTTTATGTGTGTTTTTCCTCATAACTTTTTTCTGGGTGAACCGATTTCGATGATTCTTTTTTTATTTGAAAGCTGGTGCTTCTCATGTCGTCCTATGTAGATTTGATCAAGTTCTGACCAATAGTTTTTGAGTTATTCTTAATAGTTTATGTTGAAGTCGGTTGTACAAAATTTTTAATTTTTAATTATTTCGTACACTGTGTTGACTGCCTCATTGATCTATGGGTTGTAAGTGCGACTGCTAATCATGTAGTCACGAATTCAAATCGCGGGTCGGGTCATTTTCAGTTATGATGAAATTGGATTTTTTGTTAAGAAATTTTCAGCAGCAGCCCGGAGACAGGAAGTTGGCAATGTTCCATTTTGCTTTGGAAAGCTCGTAAAGCCGTTGGTCCTGTACCTGTACTTTGTACGTGTCAGAGGGGAGGGCTCCAGAGTTTGCGTAGGAGCATCCATGCTATGGACTAACAAGATTAAACCTGCAACAACTAGCTTCCGGTATGAGTGTATAAACTTAGCAAAAATAGCGAAGCATGACAGGGCATCATGTGGTGAGTTATATTAGCTTGTGACAACATAATGATTTTTTTACTATTCTAAGCAAGCTCTTAACTACAATCCCACCTGATGGTAAGTGGTGATGTAGCCTAAGATGGTGAAGCGCACTGACTTAACAAAAGCCTGTTCACTCTTGCCTTGAAGACATCCACTTTGTAATCGGATGGAAAGACAGATGCTGGCAACTTATTCCACTCTTTTGCTGTACGCTGTTACTGTGTGGATGGTATCGCGAGTTTTGTTGCTATGTGCAATGGTGAAATTGAGCGACTGGAATTAGTCCGAACAATTCCTCAGAGCACTCCCCGTGGTAGATGCGATAAAATACGCAAAGAGATGCAACATCTCTACGCAGTGTCAGTGAGTCAAGCCGATCGGAAAGAACTCGGTCGTCGACGATTCGAACCGCTCTGCGCTGGATGCGGTCAAGTGGAAGGAGCTGGCACTGGGGATCCTCTGCCTAGAGATGGGAACAGTATTCCATGTGAGGCCGAACCTGCGCCTTGTAAAGTTGCAGGCAAGTTGTTGTTATAATATTCATTTTAGGAAAAAAATTATACAAAGCAAATTGTAGGTAATTTAATTATAAATAACACTGCTTTTTTTTAAATATTAATAAGGTTAATAGTTTTTAAGATAAGTGAAAAATAATGATTTCAGACGCGGAGAGGCCGAGAGTGAGTCAGAGAGAGAGGCGATACTTTAAAGTAAGGGATGAATATTAACTGTCATACTAGTGAGCGCGCGTAATAAATAATTAAAAACAGGTATAAAATAACTTTTTATTCTCGCTTAAGGTTATTATTAACTTTTTTTCAAGAATATAAAAAAATATCTTTTATTATTGGGTCAAAACTATCCTTATTTGGGATTTTTCAAACTTTAAAAACTTTATCGTAAAAAATCATAAGACCTTTTTATTCGTATTTCATGAAAAATATAAAAAAAATTGTCCCGTTTGAAAATAACAATTCCTTGCAATTGATTAAACAATTTCGGTTTAAACAATATGGCACCGCAACTATTTACATATATCATCTTGAAGAGACAATTTGAAGAGAATCGCATAAAAAATTGAGGTGGAATAGTTTTCGGTATACCTTACTCAAGCGGTGATTCCTCCAGTTTTTTCATGTTACTAAGTACAAACTTAAACACAAGATTAAAATATTTTCAGAAACGTAGAACTTAACAGAGGGAACAGTTTCGAAAGAATACTTGGCAATACTGGTTCACCGAGGTGTGAGGAAAAAAACAACACTCAATGTTGTCCTTATTGAAACGAATAGAAACGAGTACACTGGCTTATTAGAATCTAAAATGTCTACCATCAAAGATGTCTGCTAACGGCATAATTAGAGTCGCAACATCAAAACCAAAAGATGTTTCTCATAAGATAAAAACTCATAGATGGGCGGAGGCAGTAGAGGCATTGGCCGTTACTTTGAACATAGCGAAGGCCTTCGATCGGGTCTGGCACAAAGCGCTTCTTTCGGAGCTCCCTTCCTATGGGGCTTCCCTAGAAATTGTGCAATTGGATCACCAGTTTCCTTGCTGATTGGAGCATCAAGGTCGTAGTAGACGGTGCATGCTCTGATTACAAGCCTATTAACGCTGGTGTTCCACAAAGCTGCATGCTATCACCACCAACGCTGGTTTTTCTGCATATCAATGCAGAAAAACCAGCGTTGGTGCATGCATGGCCGGGGCTCCCCAGTACCAGCTCCTTCCACTTGATCGCATCCAGCGCAGAGTGGTTCGAATCATCGACGACCGAGTTCTTTTTGATCGGCTTGATTCACTGTAGTTCTGTTATCAAAGAACAATAGATCGAACGTCGGTTTTTTTTTTTAATTAGTACTCACAACATTTTAACTCACGTAAGAGATGAGTTAAAAAAGAGAAATAAAATGTAAAAAAGAGAAACTTTGTTATAAAATAATTGGCAAAAAATTTTACCTGTCTTTGTACAGGATTCGTAGAGGTATACGCAACCGCTCCCAGGTGCCAGACGTAACGCATTCCTACCTAACTTTAAAGCTGAAAGCCCATTTGTACGCACCGTCCGCGCCGTTCGCAAATCTTTTGTATTGCCAACAACTTTTGCAGTTTTTTCCAACCACTGGTGTGAAACGGTACAGTGACATTGATCGCTCGAAATCACTATGAAAAAAAAATATAGTAATAACGGGGCGGACAAATGTGCGTTCAGCTTAATACGGAAAGAAATATCCTAAAACCAGCCGCACTAAAATTTACTTTTTCTCGACGTTGCTAGCTTGTACTAATATTGATCCTATTTACTCGTAAAGGTTAATCGTAACTGCTGGATTCACACAAGATCTCAAGAAGTAGAGCTTGCAGAAGCAATGGCGTATCTTTTTTTACGGTTCCAGAAATTATTTTAAAATCCAGTTTCGAATAAAAAGATCAAAACTTTTGTCTTCACTTTGATTAACTGTCGTACTCGTAGCATCCTAATATTTGATAGCACCGATGCTAATAAAGAGAAAATAACCACCAAGCATCTGTGCACTCCAGGTGTTTAAAATATTTGCCCTGTCCCAACGTAACATACAAGACGTTTTGATAACGTCATTTCTGTTGTTCTTATTTTCTATGGGAGAAGTAATTGTTTTCTCTTGTAGTATGAGTAGACAACGTATTTTTTTAAATACTAGCATTGCTATTAACATTACTAACATTTGCTTTAAACCACTCCTGGTAAGCTTAATATGCTTAGGTAGTTGTTTACGACAGAAGTCGAATAGTGGATTCGAACCCACGACCTTTTGAGTTCGCAGTCCGCACCCTAAAATTAGGCTACTGTCGCTTTTAATTATAGTGGAACGTAATAATCTTCTTTTGTTTATCTGTGATAGCCATCTGGTTGGTCTCTAAATCCGTCTATAACTGTGTCAGAGTTTATGTACATTTGAAGATGTCCAGCATATTTATTTATCTATGATGTTCCGTAGCCAAACTTGGAAACCGTTATGGTTTTGCCGTGACCTATATATCACATTCATTTTACGTTATATTATCTCCATGCTCTACTGATGGGCAGGATATCCTCAATTTACCATTCTATATTGTTAATAGAGAATGGAGACGGTATATATTGCTTTGCACATTTATTACGGATTGTTGCAATGTTCAACATGTTCACACAGAGTATGTGTGTGTATGTTTTGCGTGTAAAAATATAATTTTTAAATACTGTCTTATTAAATTCATCATCATCATTATAATTATTATCATTATTATATCACCTGCATCCACTGACTCCCTGCGTGTCTTACCAGGTCGTCACTGTATCTAGAAGAGAGCCACCCTACATTTCGCTTACTATTTCGCTTACCGGTACGAGGCTGGCCTGACGGCCTCCTTGGTCTAGTGAACGTAAGCGTAACTGTTGATCATTCAGTCCCGGGTTCGAATCAGTTATTGGGTTTTCTGTCAAGAAATTCTCGGTTGCAGTACGGAGAGAAGAAGTTTGCGGTGTTTACGGCTCGTAAAGCCGTGTAGTGCTACTTCTGTGCCTTATTTCTCTCCGGTCGCGTCGGATCCCATCGTAAGATGAGAGTAAGAGAATAGGGAGTGCACCTCTGCTTGCGCACACACTCGTGCACTTTAATCTTGCCCTGGGCAGATGGCTTGTCTCCGCCGTGGCCAAAATTCGGTCTGGAGGACATTATTATAGCGTGGATGCTATTCAAGAACCTTCTTCCCCATTGGTTGTTGGTTTTTTGAGTTATATGGCTCCTAAAACCAATATCTCAAAAGTAGTTTTTGTCGGTTGGATCCTTAGAGTTACATAAGCAAGCTACATATATGTATGCTCTAACGTTGGATAATTTATAAAAAAACTGCGGTTGCCAACCCGCTCGCCAAGCGTGGCAAGTACGGCAATATACCCCCCAATGAAGAAAGTTATGAAGAGACGGCCCCCAGTCCCCGGTGGCCCCGCTATTCCTGGCTACGGTGGCGACCATGGTAACGGCGGGGCAGGGGGTGCTAAGAATCTCCGGTGGAGGTTCGGTTGCCACCTACGACAGCTCGACCTGGCAACTTATAACGCACGCACTCTGAGGACTGACGAGAAGATCCTGGAGCTGGAAGAAGAGATAGACAAGTTGCGCTGGAATATTATAGGATTATCCGAGGTCCGAAGAGAGGGGGAGGACACGGTAATCCTCGAATCCGGCAACTTGTTCTATCACCGGGAGGGCGACCATCTGTCCCAAGGAGGTGTCGGATTTATCGTCCACAAGTCTCTCGTTAACAACGTTGTAAGGATTGGGAGTGTGTCGACGAGGGTTGCGTACCTTATACTCAGAATCACCAAACGGTATTCGCTGAAGGTCATACAGGCTTACGCACCAACCTCGGCACACCCCGATGAGGAGGTGGAGGAAATGTATGAGGATATTTCTAGAGCCATGCATTCATTCCTCCAAAACCCACTATACGGTGTTAATGGGAGACTTCAACGCAAAGCTAGGCACAAGAGAGAACGGTGAGCTGAAAGTAGGGAAATTCGGATTAGGGCAACGGAACCCAAGGGCCAGCAGCTGGCCGACTTCATGGAAAAGAGGACTTTATGATGACCTCTTTCTTCCAGAAGCGGCCCCACAGGAAGTGGACCTGGTCGAGCCCCGACGGTTCGACAAAAAATGAGATTGTCTTCATTATGACGACTAGACGCCAACTGTTCAGTGATGTCTCAGTGATCGCGAGCGTGAAAACTGGTAGCGATCACCGAATGATTAGAGGCACACTGAACCTAAATGTTAAGTTGGAGAGGTGTCGTCTAATGAAGTCAACGCTCCGTCCTTCTCGTGCTCTAATTCAAAGTCCCGAAACCTTTCAGCTCGAGTTACAAAACCGTTTTCAGTGCCTAGAAGATAGCAATGAAGTGGACGATATGAATGACAAGCTCGTGGAAACTGTCCATGTGGTCGGAGCTAAGTTTGTAAGACCCGCCGCAGAAGAAAACAAAAACTCTCCGATCAAATTCTTAATCTCATGACTGTTAGACGGAAAATGAAGCTGCAATCTTCAGTAGATTTGATAGCATACAGACAACTGAACAGACAGATCTCCAAGTGCATGCGGTGGGACTTACGCTACTTTAATACTGCTCGTATTGAAGAAGCGATCGAGCGGAACCAGGGCTCCAAAGTCTTTGCTAGAGATCTGTCTGCCAGAAAGAGCCAACTGTAAAAGCTGAAGACCGAGTGTGGCAGCGTCGTTTCCGGGACACCTGAGATTTTGAGTGAGATTGAGAGGTTCTATGGGCAGCTGTACACATCATCGTTGGAGCCACACGTAAGTGTGAGTAACGATCCAAGAGCAAGTCTTATCTGACACTATTCCGATGATATTCCGGACGTCAGTCTGAGCGAGTTTAGAATGGCTCTCAAGCACCTTAAAACGGTAAGGCCCCAGGCGAGGATGGAATTACAGCGGAGCTTCTGAAAGCGGGTGGAAAACCGGTACTTGTAGTTCTTCAGAAGCTCTTTAATTCCGTCCGTTTAATTCCGGCACTACACCGGAGGCGTGGAGCAGAAGTGCCGTGGTCTTATTCTTTAAGAAAGGCGACAACGCTCTCTTGAAGAACTACAGACCGATTTCCCTTCTGAGCCGCGTCTAAGTGCTGTTTTCGAGAGTCATTACGAATCGTCTCGCATGCAGACTCGACGACTTCTAGCCTCCCGAACAAGCCGGTTTCCGAAAAGGCTTTAGCACCATAGATCACATACATACCCTTCGGCAAATTGTACAGAAGTCCGAAGAGTACAATTTGCCACTATGTCTGGCGTATGTGGACTATGAGAAAGCCTTTGATTCCGTCGAAATTTGGGCGGTGCTTCAGTCCCTTCAGCGGTGCCAAGTGGACTGTCGGTATATCGAGGTGCTGAAGCATTTGTACAGTAGGGCTACGATGGCTATCCGAGTACAGAACCAGAGTACGAAACCTATCCAACTGCAGAGAGGTGTAAGACAGGGTGACGTAATATTCCCGAAACTCTTCACCGCTGCATTGGAAGATGTTTTCAAGCTACTGGACTGGAAAAGATACGGTATTAACGTCAATGGCGAGTACATCACTCACCTTCGATTTGCCGACGATATAGTCCTTACGGCAGAATCGCTGGAGGACCTAAGCACTATGCTCAATGATCTCAATAGTGTCTCCCAACGGATAGGTCTCAAGATGAACATGGACAAAACAAAAATCATGTTTAATGTCCATGTCACACCTATGCCGGTAGTTGTTGGGAGCACTAAGCTCGAAGTTGTTGACGAGTATGTTTACCTGGGACAAATAGTCCGACTAGGTAAGTCCAACTTCGACCGAGAGGTCAATCGACGGATTCAACTCGGCTGGGCAGCGTTCGGGAGATTACGACCCATCTTCTCGTCAGGCATACCTGAAAGCCTCAAAACTAAATTGTACAACCAGTGCGTGTTGCCAGTGATGACATATGGAACTGAGACGTGGTCCTTCACTACTGGCCGTATGAGGAAGCTCAAGGTCGCTCAGCGAGCTATGGAGAGGGCTATGCTCGGGGTTTCTCTGCGTGATAAACTTAGAAATGAGGATATCCGCAGTAGAACCAGAGTGACCGACATAGCCCAAAGGATTAGTAAGCTGAAGTGGCAATGGGCCGGCCATATAACTCTAAGAACCGACAACCGTTGGGGAAGAAAGGTTCTCGAGTGGCAGCCTCGTACCGGCAGGCAAAGTGTAGGGCGTCCCCCCACTAGATGGAGTGACGACCTGGTAAGACATGCAGAAAGTCAATGGATGCAGGTGGCTCGGGACCGTGCTTTGTGGCATTCCGTGGGGGAGGCCTATGTTCAGCAATGGACTTGTGAAAGGCTGTAATGATGATGATATATTCATGTATTTGATTTCTTAAACTGTAAACTCTCAAATGCTTCCAACTTATTCACCTATTTTTTTAAACTGAAGTGACAAATGTACTTACAGGTCTATGTACACCTACAACCTAAGATGGAACTCCGCACAGCATGTAATTATTCTGGCTTTCTAAACTCTCTACACATTTCAGACTGGAACATAGCAGTGCAGAAATAGGTAAGGAGATCGTGCCTACCCAGACGCATTCTGGCGGTACATACGTATAAAAGAGCCCCCTGGAAGAGCCCGCTTCCGTTAGCGGAATTTTAAATAAACTTCTATTAAAACTTAGAATCTAAGGAAAATTCACACTTATAATGAATTTTTTCGATGAAGTGGATTACACAATTACAAAAACTTTCAAACCTGTAGAAATAAATAATGACAGTTCTGGTTTAGCAAGAGTATTTGGGATTCTGTTCTGTTTCGAAAACGATTTTTTTTTTGGGAAATATAAGTTTACTTACCTTTTAGATATGGCTAATTACCAGTTAGTACGACAGCGCATTAGTATGACAGAATTTTTAACCAATTTCGGGCCTAATTGGCGCTTTGTTGTGCAAATATTATTTCCACTTACAAAAGTTTTTAGGGAACAGGTGTCTAAACGACAAAACTTTTAGCAAGAAAGTATGTTGCCGTCACTTAAACGAGTATGTAGAAGGTTGCATGCAGGCTTTAAAATATTGAACGTTATTTGGAACAAACGTACGTTATACTTTAATCAAAAAAGATAAATGGAGTGCATAGAATTCATAAGTGAAGCCAGCTAAATGAAAAACAACTCGGAATAAATAGTATGTATTTTTAATTCGATTGACGATTTTCGACATATTTGCGTTAAAATTTCTTTTATGTGGCTTGTTTGGTGCTATGTACACATATACAATTTTCAGACATTATACGTTACATTCATTTTTTTTATATAAAATTTAAGTGACAATCGAACTTAACTCTTATACCGTGTAGTGGCGGCGTAAGAACATCCACTACCCCATATCATCCCGTGGGTGTCGTAAGAGGCGAGCGAAGGAAACAAATCAGGAGATGGGCAGCAGCGTCTTATAAAGACTAAAAATAAAAACGAAAAAAACTGCGGTTGCCAACCCGCTTGTCAAGCGTTGCTATTATGGCAAATATCTCCCCTATAATTGAATAAAACTACTTTTACGGATTTTATAGTGCTTAATTGTACTTATTTTTAATTCCCGACGTTTCGGGTGCTTTCTAGCATCCATGGTCACGGGGGACTGAGGTGATTTACTTCCCGATGTCAGAGTTAACCCGGAGTACCTTCAGCTTTTTAAGTATTACTTTTGGTCCGATCTACGCAGAATAAACTTACTGTGTCTTGAAGTCTTGCAGTGGTATGCTTGGGTTTAGTTTTAATTTTATTAATTACAGGATCCCAAGCAGGTGGTAGGACCCATAAAGAAATCATTATTTCCCATATAAGTCAATCTATAGGGAGGCCTATGTTCAGCAGTGGACTTTAATAGGCTTTAACGGTAACGGTAAACAAACTTAACAGTCCACCTGATTGTAAGTGGCTACTGTAGCTTATGGATACCTGCTACCAACTTACAATAAAGAAGACTACGGATACGTTGTTTCTTTGAGGAATAGATAGAGGTCTCACAGCCTGTAACTATACTAGCTCTCTATACCCTTTACACCGGAACACAGCAGTGCTGGTACTGCTATTTGGGTCTGACGCACTTCTAGGCAGAAAAGGAGTCGTGCCACCTAGTTATAGCCATTAAATTGAAGTTTATTCCTATTTTATTATATAGGCAATTCAATAGTAGTAATAATTATTGCGTTATTGATAAATATTTAAGTCATAACTAAAAATTGATGGGGTAAAGGAAATATGGAGGCGCAAAACATCCAGGTTTTAAAAGGCCAATTTAAGCCACTTTTTTTTCTTTTTCCTGAGTATGATTTGGTTTCAGGGTAGGTTTGTGGTTTTGCTGTGACCCACCCACTGTCTTTTGCGTATAACGTTATGGTAGATGATCCATTGCTCATCACCCGTAACTAGATTGCCAACCAACTTGTAGTTCTTCGGTGAGAGAGCAATTTCATACAGGAATGCACGCGTACTCGGTGTAACTGTGCTTCCGATATCGTATATGGAGCTCAAAAAAATTATTTCAATACTTGTCCTAGCGCAGTTAGATGTCGAGCTATAGTGGGGTGATCAACATCCAACAACTTTTCTACTACCCGGATATTCAGGCATAATTTTTTAACAAGTTGAAGCTTATTAGCTGCATAGCATAGCATGGCATTCATAGCATTCTTTTATCTCCATTTTTATACATACATTTTTTAAATTTTAAATAACTTCCTTCTTCGGCTTCCGATACGTCGTCACCTCTACTAAGATGGCATGCGTCAGAGCCTATAATTATACTGGCTCTCTATACACTTTACATCAGGACATGTTCTGGCACTGTTGTTTGGACATCATCACATCATCCCTACATATGCTAGGTAGAAAAGGAGTCCTACCTCGTAGTAAAATCTAATATAATACCGATGAACAATTCGACCAAGGTTCATCGTCTTGCTTGTAATTCCCCTGTATTTGTTTATTTACCCATTTGTAGACTGTCCTTTGTCTTATCATATCTTCACTAAATGCTTGGTAATTTTACACAACCGAAAGTAGCAATGAAATAATCAAATAAAAACAACTGTATTATTAACCTTCTATTAAGGTTAAACACTATCTTTAACAAAGTACTACCAAGTAATCACAGCTTCTTAATGACTTTTATTAGTAAATAAAAAAAAAACTGTAAGCTGACTTCAATAAAGAATTAAGGAATGAATTTTCTCCTGAGTACTAATTGGACTTACTAACAACAAATTCTATTGAAATGAAGTAATTATCTTGTGTTGATAAATTTAACTCGGTAAAACTAAATATCTGATAAAAATTCTAAGCATGTTTAAAGAACTTTGGTTACAGTAATGATATTTTTATAATGTAAATATTATTTAATGTAATACAGTATGCACTATTTTTTTTTTGAGTATTTTGTGAGTTTTGTGAGTCCTAAATCCTACCAAGGATTTACTAACCGACCTTTTACTAACCGAATTTCGCACTGAGAGGCTTTTCAGTGACAAACAATTTGAAAATCTATATACGAGTATATACTCGTATACTCTGCGTAATCGATGAAGGAACGTCGTGTATTCTGAAGGTTATTTTACTAAGTAATACTGTTTTTATAAATACATATAAAAGTAATGTTCAATTTTTTGCGAAGACTTTGATTGACGAACCGATGTAATTTGATTGAAGGTTATTATTTATAATTTATTATGTTGTAAATATGATATAAAATTATTATTTATGCCTTTGAAGACTCTAAAACGTATAACTTACGCTGTATTTGAAAATGTATGAAAGTAAGTTAGTTCGGTTTGCTGTTTTATATAGCATTGTATAAGTAAAATATTTTACAAATAAAATATTTCATATGAAGGTGTGCTAGTTCACTTAAACATGATCCTTTGAATTCCATTCAATAAATATATAAATGCACAAACTTTTAGTTTTTTTTTACATGTAAATTGGTAGGTATGTAAATAAATGCTATGTATGGTTTCTGTCGCAACGCAACTTTGGTTTTACAAACTATTAATTACATAAAAGGCTGTTTGTTATGTATTTAAAAAATAATGAATTACCAAAAAATATATAAGACAAACGTTTTTTTCTTCTCCTGTAAAATTGCTACCGTCGAGTTACGCTTCTGTTGTATTAGGCGCGCGATTTGAAATCCTCGTACTCTTAAATTGTTCCAGCGCGGCGAACTCAGTGTTCCTAAACATCTAAGAAATGTGAGGAGGCCTGTTTTCTGCATTGGGACAGGTAAATAGTTTACTACACAGTTACCCAAAGTATTTTATTTATCAGCGATGCAGGTCTTTTCAATATATTTTCCTTCACCGCCGAATGCCTGGTTAAACAGAACGTAAAATCGAAATTAACATTTTTAGTGGCAATGCGCCAAGGACCTATATTCCTATTTTCCTATGCATTTTTAATGATTTTTATTACAGTATATGAGTGACAAACGAGCACACAGTACTCCTGATGGTTAGTGGATGCTGTGGCCCATAGAATTTAGATCTATCCTAGATTAAGAATCAAAATGCAGATGCGATCGTCCCTGAGGATGAAGATGAAATGAATCGTTACCATAGAAAACACAGCAGAATTAAGCTGTTCCCCGGTCGAGCCGACTCATTTGTGGTACTACCATAACATAGCTGCAGCATAGCTTTAACGTATAAAAATGTAGCTCTAGTGAATAGTTTAAAACGTTTGCCCAAAGTTACCGTGTTAAACGGGCGGCTGATCAGCACTGAATTGATACCTTCGCACAAGGGTGAATAAAGAAATTTTCCGACATTTATCGTTCATCATAGCTTCATTCGTTTTGAGGAAAAGTTCTATCATCTCCGTTATATCCAAAAAGAGAATAAAGGAAATAGAAATTTGAATAATTATGATTCAACACTAGCACATAAAAATGTGTCGAACATTCTATGAAACCTATTCGTAACAAACATTCGTTTTTGTCGGCTCAGATGAACCGACAAAAACGAATGTTTGTTCTATTTTACTATTATCGATTAATCTAAAGACCAATCAAAAAGAAACATAGTTACATTAAATTATTAAGGAACTCATAAAGCGTAAAGCTTTTTAATTGCCATTGATGACAGTAATTTTTTAAGCTATGGTAAGGAACTTAACGTCTATGGTTTTTTCATAGTAGAGGCAGGGCAAACAACCATGCGGGTCATGTAAAGGTAAGTGGCAATCGCCTAAAAGCATCTGTAACACCAGTGTAATTGCACGGGCATTACCGGTCTTTGAGCAAGGGATTAGTTCTTTCCTTGAAGCAAATCCCAGAAAGTAGATGCGAGAAAGAAAATTTCGTGTTTATTTTATTATTAAGGTTTATCCTAGGTCAGGTTATTATTTTAAAGTATTTTAAGATATACTATACAATTAATTCAAATAAAGCCTTAATTAAAAAAAAACGTAGCTGGTGCATCTGATGTGCCCGTTGCTTCCACTGTTGTAGGTATGTATAATATGTAACTGCATGAAAGATGAAACACCCCCTCTGTTAACACGCTGCCACCCCCTCTGGTAACACGCTGCCCCCTCTGGTAACACGCTGCCACCCCCTCTAGTAACACGCTGCATTTGCCGTGTGACGTCCTTCTTGCAGTTACATATATTTTTATAAGGAAAAGGATTTTCTCCTGTATCGAGGAGGCGTTTTCCATACATAAATTGCATATGGACAAACATTTAGAACCAGAACAGTTTTCTGTGGGCCAATTTTTATGTAAATTTTCTTTTTGTGTAGATATCAAAAGATTTTCTTATATAAGTAAGGAAGGAAAAGGAGCATACAGTGCACCTAAGTAAGTTGATGCTGTGACCCATAAATACCTGCATATATTTATTCTACATACGAACCGTAAATACGAACTAAAAAGGAATGCCTCCTTAGTCGTTACCAGTCAAAAACGATCCTCAATTGTTGTCACTCACCATACAAAATATAGCAGCCTTAAGCTGCTATTTCTCGCTGGTATTCTGTGCGAGCGTGGTCCTTCCCGGTCGAGCCGATCCATCCGTTTTGTAACCATAATATCGTTGCAACGTCTATATTACATAACAATATCTTTTATTTAAAAAATTAAATAAATTTCTCTCTCACACACACACACGCACGCACGCACGCACGCACGCACGCACGCACGCACGCACGCACGCACGCACGCACGCACGCACCAGTGTGTCATTATGTACGTCATGGGCATAGGGACAATTACAACGCTCGAATATGTAAAATAATAATTTTAAGCATTAACATGATATGGCGGATGAGGTTTAAACGCCTCCACGTATCGGATTCAAATTAGTGGTTCAAAAATGTGTCGACTTTACCAAACTAGCATTTATAGCATAACCGTTAATGGATTGGGAGATCACCGTATCGAGTGGATTACTTAATTATTTAATATTTTAAACAAAACATTAAATAATGAAGTAAGAAATAGCACTTTAATGCTGTTGTGTTTCGTATGGTGAGTGTAAAGAACCGAAGACCCTTTTTACTGAAAATACCTCGTTTCCGAGGCAATTAACGAGGAATTCCTTCTTAATCGTCGGTGATGATAACACATCTACATTTTGATTCTTAATCGAGGATAGATGTAAATGTCTATGGGCCACAGGATCCACTTACTATCAGGTGGACTGTGTGCTCGTTTTGACAAACGCTTATTCTATAAAAAACCATTCTTACTAGCTGTACATGCAATCGCGTTGCTGTGACTCAAACTTTTATTCAAATACTCGTAGTATATTTAAATAAGCAATATCAAAGGTTCTCGAGTGGCAGCCGCGTACCGGCAGGCGAAGTGTAGGGCGACCCCCCACTAGATGGAGTGACGACCTGGTAAGACATGCAGGAAGTCGATGGATGCAGGTGGCTCAGGACCGTGCTTTGTGGCATTCCTTGGGGAGGCCTATGTTCAGCAGTGGACTTGTGAAGGGCTGTAATGATGATGATGATGAAGTATCCGAAGGCAACGTTGTGCGTGTAAGTGTTTGAACAAACGAACATTTACATTTCTTATATTTATAGAAGATTATTATGGAATTGTAATTATGTCATTAAATTTATATTTAAGTTAAAGTTAAAGTTACAGCCTATATACGTCCCACTGCTGGGCACAGGCCTCCTCTCATTTCTGAGAGGGTTTTGGGGCAAGGAAGTGTCCACCGCGCTGCCCCAATGCGTGTTGGCGAACTTCACAAGTCTTCGAAATATTTTTTTTCTTATTTCTCAGACATGCAGGTTTCCTCACGATGTTTTCCTACACCGCCGAACGTGTAGAATCACGTGGTAAATCAGCACTTAAAATTGCAATTAACAATTTCAGTGGTGCCGGCGGGGATCAAACTCGGGTTGCTCGCGTACTTTAACTAATTATATTATTTTATTTTGAGTTATTATCAGGAAAATTCTGCTGCCATTCTCGTGTTTCAGTTTCCCTCAGTTGCCTCATACAGGATGATATAGGGTAATGGATTCTCTTACGTCGCCAATACACAACATATAAAACAGCGGTTGTCAAACATGGCAACTATGGCAAAATCGCGAAAAACGAGGTAATCTATAGGGGAGGCTAATATTTTAACTGACTTCAAAAAAATGAGGAGGTTCTTAATTCGACTGTATTTTTTTATGTGAACCGATTTTGATAATTCTTTTTTTATTTGAAAGCTGGTGCTTCTCATGTGGTCCCATAAAATTTGATCAAGATCTGACCAGTAGTTTTTGAGTTATCCTTAATAATACGTATTTAATTGACTTCGACTATATTGATGATGTTCTATTTTATTTATATTGAAGTCGGTTGAACAAAATTTTTAATTTTACCACTTGTTCAAATTTAATTTAATACATTCACAGTGGACTTTTGATGGGCTGTATTGAGTTACGCTTCTGACTCTTTCTAACAAAATAGTCTTTAAGCGCCTAATCGCATAGTGAATAATTTTTGAGAGAATTGCATAAAGAAAATATTTTTTTATATTTTAAAAATAAACTATGGCATAATGCCCCCTGTGACGCAGTCTATGGGGGAGGCCGAAGATCGAAGATGTTCAGCAGTGGACTTTGATAAAAGAACAACAATTCTTATCACTTGGTAGGTATGGCACGTATAAAATTCATGTGAGAAAAAATTATTAAGAATCCTATCAAGGTCTCCACTGCGCCATCTGAGTCAGGTTTACATATTTTAATACCATCACGCCTATGCATCGTCAATTATTCGGACAACTATAATAATAACTCGGAAGCATTGCGTATTTTATGGCACTATTAAAATATTATTTATATAGTAGTTTACCTTGAGTAACCTTTATTTGTTTATATTTAAGGTATTCCCTTTTTTATAAAAACTATCGTAATTTGTATGACTTTATAAGGCCATATATTTAAATTTATCAAATACTAGCGATCCGTCCCGACTTCGCACGGGTCATTTCTGGATCTCGACAACAGCTCCACCTACCGGGTCCAATTGTGAATCTAAACCGTCCTGGGACTCACTCAAACACACACAAAAAAAATTACCAGAATTGGTCTGGCCAGTTTCAAGTTTTAGCGAGAATAATGGACAGCAATTGATTTTTACATATAGAGATTAGTAATTTGCACACACTTTTGCTTTGTCAATTTGTCTTTTTACTTCTCATACTATATGCTCTTCATACCCATCCTCATACTCATGTACATGGAATGATTTGACATGGGAGGATTTGCTTTCTTGACATGGAAGGATTTGCTGGTCTGATTTGATTAACAATCTCAAATATTTATTTATCAGCTCTATGCAATCTTTCAAAATTTTTTATATCCTAAAGGAATGTCCCCGTGTAGTGGCGGGTAAGAATACCCACTACCCCATATCTTCCCGTGGGTTTCGTAAGAGACGACAAAGGGAAACTGATACAGAAGATGGGCAGCAGCATCTTTCTGATAACAGCAAAAAGCAATAAAAAACTGCGGTTGCCAACCCGCTCGCCAAGCGTGGCAACTATGGCAATATATCCCCATTAGCAACAACACAAATAAACGGTCCCCAGCCCCCGCTATTCCTGACTATGGTGGCGACCATGGTAACGGCGGGGCAGGGGGTCCTAAGAATCTCCGGTGGAGGTTCGGTTGCCACCTATATTATTATTTATCGTCCACAAGTCTCTCGTTAAGAACGTTGTAAAGATTGGGTGTGTGTCGACGAGGGTTGCGTACCTTATACTGAGAATCACCAAACGGTTTTCGCTGAAGGTCATACAGGTTTACGCACCAAGCTCGGCACATTCCGATGAGGAGGTGAAGGAAATGCATGAGGATATCTCTAAGCCCATGCATTCCTCCAAAACCCACTATACGGTGTTAATGGGAGACTTCAACGCAAAACTAGGCACAAGAGAGAACGGTGAGCTGAAAGTAGGGAAATTCGGAATAGGCCAACGGAACCCAAGTTTTAGGTTAGGCCGACTTTATGGAGAAAGAGGGACTCTTTATGATGAACTCTTTCTTCCAAAAGCGGCCCCACAGAAAGTGTACTGACTGAAGTGAAATGTGTGAAGTGACTGAGTGACTTCATTATGACGACCAGACGACAACTTTTCAGTGATGTCTCAGTGATCGCGAGGGTGAAAACTGGTAGCGATCACCGAATGGTGAGAGGCACACTGAACCTAAACGTTAAGTAGTAGAGGTCTCGTTTAGTGAAGTTAACGCTCCGTCCCCCTCGTGCTCTAATCCAAAGCCCCGAAAACTTTCAGCTCGAGTTACAAAATCGTTTTCAGTGCCTAGAAGATTGCAATGAAATGTACGATATGAATGACAAGCTTGTGGAAACTGTCCATGCGGTCGGAGTTAAGTTCTGTAAGACCCGTCGAAGAAGAACACAAAAACTCTCCGATCACACTCTTAATCTCATGGCTGTCAGACGGGAGATGAAGCTGCAGTCTTCAGCAGATTTGACAGCATACAGGCAACTGAACAGACAGATCTCCAAATGTATGCGGCGGGACTTGCGCAACTTCAATACAGCTCGTAGTGAAGAAACGATCGAGCGGAACCAGGGCTCCAAAGTCTTTGCCAGAGATCTGTCTGCCAGAAAGAGCCAACTGTCGAAGCTGAAGACCGAATGTGGCAGCATCGTTTCCGGGACACATATTCTATGGGCAGCTGTACACGTCATCGTTGAAGCCACACGCAAGCGTGAGTAACGATCCAAGAGCAAGTCTTATCCGACACTATTCCGATGATATCCCGGACGTCAGTCTGAGCGAGAATAGAATGGCTCTCCAGCACCTTAAAAAGAATTACAGCGGAGCTTCTGAAAGCGGGTGGAAAACCGGTACTTGAAGTCCTTCAGAAGCTCTTTAATTCCGTCCCCCATGGTAGCACTACTCCGGAGGCGTGAAGTAGAAGTGCGGTGGTCTTGTTCTTCAAGAAAGGCGACATCGCTCTCTTGAAGAACTACAGACCGATTTCTCTTCTGAGCCGCGTCTACGTGCTGTTTCCGAGAGTCATTACGAATCGTCTCGCACGCAGACTCGACGACTTCCAGCTTCCCGAACAAGCCGGTTTCCGAAAAGGCTTTAGCACCATAGACCCCACACATACCCTTCGGCAAATTGTACAGAAGACCGAAGAGTACAATCTGCCACATTGTCTTGCGTATGTGGACTATGAGAAAGCCTTTGATTTCGTCGAAATTTGGGCGGTACTACAGTCCCTTCAGCGGTGCCAAGTGGACTGACGGTATATCGAAGTGCTGAAGTGTTTGTACAGTAGGGCTACGATGGCTATCCGAGTACAGAACCAGAGTACGAAACCTATCCAACTGCAGAGAGGTGTAAGACAGGGTGACGTAATATCCCGAAACTCATCACCGCTACATTGGCAGACGTTTTCAAGCTACTGGACTGGAAAGGATACGGTATAAACGTCAATAGCGAGTACATCACTCACCTTCGATTTGCCGACGATATAGTCCTTATGGCAGAATCGCTGGAAGACATAAGCACTATGCTCAATGACCTCAATAGTATCTCCCAACGGATAGGTCTTAAGATGAACATGGACAAAACAAAAATGATGTTTAACGTCCATGTCACACCTATGCCGGTAGTTGTTGAGAGCACTAAGCTCGAATTTGTTGATGAATATGTTTACCTGGGACAAATAGTCCGACTAGGTAAGTCCAACTTCGACCGAGAGGTCAATCGACGGATTCAACTCGGCTGAGCAGCGTTCGGAAAATTACGACCCATCTTCTCGTCAGGCACAGCTCAAAACCTCAAAACTAGATTGTACAACCAGTGCGTGTTGCCAGTGATGACTTATGGATCTGAGACGTGGTCCTTCACTGCTGGCCGTACGAGGAAGCTCACGGTCGCTCAGCGAGCTATGGAGAGGGCTATGCTCGGGGTTTCTCTGCGTGATAAACATAGAAATGAGGATATCCGCAGTAGAACCAGAGTGACCGACATAGCCCAAAGTATTAGTAAGCTGAAGTGGCAATGGGCCGGCCATATAGCTCGAAGAACCGTTAACCGATGGGGAAGAAAGGTTCTCGAGTGGCAGCCTCGTACCGGCAGGCGAAGTGTAGGACGTCCCTCCACTAGATGGAGTGACGACCTGGTAAGACATGCAGGAAGTCAATGGATGCAGGTGGAACGGGCCCGTGCTTTGTGGCATTCCTTCGTGGAGGCCTATGTTCAGCAGTGGACTTGTGAAGGGCTGTAATGATGATGATGATGATGAAAGGAATGTCCATGTCCGAGAATTTATAACTATTTCGAGTAGAATAGAATAGAATAGAATAGAATTGAATAGAATAGTATAATAATAGAATAAAATAGATTTTTATTCAGTATGGACTACAAGTAATTCATATTGAAAATCAATTTTTTACTTTTAGTGTGATACCTAAGAGATCTAAAATCTTTTCGTTTATGATGTGTAGCTATAACGTCGAATGTGTGTATAAAATCAATGCTTGGTTCACGTATATCTAAGCTAGCTAGCACAATTATTTCTGCAGATGATATGCTGTAAAAATATTAGAAGCCTAAATTTTTTTATAAAAGAGGAGGCAAAACGAGCATATATTTCATAGTATAATGTCGTAAGGAATCTTTCTTGAGTATTGTGGCTGACAATGAAATTATCTTACCTAAGTCCTAAGGAGTCCCTTAGAGAAAATTTTAAAGAAATAAATATATTATCTTATTCCTTTCAGAGTACATTTACGAAAATTTGACGGTAATGAAAATAGTTTTATTAAAAAAGTGACGAACATTCTGTAAATACTAAGAACAGGCGCAAGCTAGTAATAACAGTTAGGTACTCGACTTCGAAGAGTCAGTAATTCCTTCGTGGACTTTTCAAGGCCTCTTAAAGTCCTTGCCTCAAAAGTGATTTCATTATAATTTTTTAAACGTTTGCCATAATGGTTTTGTATATGGCTATTTTGTTTTTAATATTCAATTATACCCTTACGATACATTTCAATGGTTAAATACGTTAAACTATAGTAGGTTAACGTATTTAACCTATTGTATATATTGTCCACTAGCATAAAATAATACTATAGAAGGTGACAAATGAGCACACCTAATGGTAAGTTGATGCTGTAGCCATAGACATCTACATTTATCCTCAATTGAGAATCAAATTGCAAATGTGTTGTCGCCCCTGAGGACTAAGATGGAATGCCTCGAATAATGCCTCGTGTATAAATTACTTCAGAAATATTTATACACTCAGATGGTTAACAACATTTATATTGTTCGACAATCATAGCGATAAATTTTTATTGATATTAGTAATACGGTTCGCTTATTCCACTACTTTAAAAATAAAATATACGTTATCGCAGTGTTAACGGTTTAAAGATGATTTCAGTTTAAAACTGGCCGTAAAATACAATGCAAAAACGCCGATAGTTGATCGTATATGGTGGTTTCAATAGGTCGTTTTCGGCAGATAAATTGCAAAAGCTATAATAATAAATATAAATGTCGCGCCGTCAGAGTGTCTCTCAGAACAAGGTCGGGCTCACCCATCCTATTTATTTTAAAGCATTTAATTATGTAATGACGGTCAAGAACGAATCATGCAAAGTTCCAGAAATATACTTATTAGTTATATACTAGTGATTTGACAACATTAATAAAATTAAACTGAAAAGTAGAAGAAATATAGGCTGAATTTTAGATGTTCTGACGGTACTCGCTCGCGTACTGAACACACTACATAAATAGTCTTAATTGTATTAAACAAAAACAAAATAATAACCTCGTAATCATTATTGTTACTGATGGCTCAAGTATTTGCAATCTATTGGCGTGCCTCTTTTCCTAGGTAGATATATGGTAGCTCTTAAGTACAGGACAATAAATCTTTCCGTGATTATTCTCGTACGAATAGTCTGAAACTCCGTTTCTTAAACACTAATGCAGATGCTGTTGCTAGCACACTAAAAACCAGCTATGGCCATAGCTGGCGCAATGGCATCTGATGGTATACCTCCAATTAATTTATAAAAAATGTACATTGGCTCTTGTAGTACCTACCACATTGTTATTACCATATAATTTACAACAAATACCTGGCTACTGGAGTATTTCCGAATATTTGAAAAATAGCAAATGTATTTTGAAAACTAATAGGCACTAACTAATAACACATAAATTTCGATACTTGCCACTGCGTCTAAGGTCTTTCAATATATAAACAGCTCTTTTATCCATGAAAATATAAAGCCATTTATCACTATCATCAACATGGTTTTATGAAGTCTCGATCAACAACTACAAATATAGCTACATTTGTGGAGGATCTTACCCGGACTTTGGATACACATCAAGAGGTTGATGTTATATAATATACTGACCTAATCAAGGCATTTGTTAAGGTAAACCATGATATATTATTAGGAAAATTGGGTATACGATGTAGGCATTGTTGGGAACATGCTAAAATAGTTTAAGCCTTAATCATATAACCGTAAAGTTGTTAAAGTTGTGAATAGTTTTAATTCGGGTGTTTAAAATATTAGCTCAGGGGTACTCCAAGGCTCAAATGTTGGTTCAATATTATTTAACATCTTCATAAATGATATTGTGGAACATCTTTCATAATGAAGTCCATACATGAAGCACGCCAATAATTTAAAATTTCTAGGTATATATATCTAAGTCAAACATATTATTAGCACTGCGTAGAGATGTTGCATCTTTTTGCGTATTTTATCGCATGTACCACGGGGAGTGCTCTGAGGAATTGTTCGGACTAATTCCAGCCGCTCAATTTCACCATCGCACATCGCGACAAAACTCGCGATACCATCCATACCATCTGGATGATTGGCGGTTCACCACTGTGCGATTTAGAAGATGTTTTCTTCCTCGCACAACTTCCTTGTGGAACCGATTACCATCAGCGATTTTTCCGAACCGATGCGACTCAGGAACCTTCAAGAAAAGAGCCTACTCCTTTTTAAAAGGCCGGCAACGCATCTGCAATTCCCCTGGTGTTTGCAGTTGTTCATGGGCGGCGGTAGTCACTTAACATCAGGTGAACCGCATGCTCGTTTGCCCCCTCTCCTATAAAAAAAAAATATTCTTACTAAAAAATACCTAAATAGTCTTGCAAGTTTGTGTAGGATGAATGGAATGGACCAAAATGTTGGGAAGTGTTCCCACATAACAAAAATCAATTCATTCAAGGTACATTATTAATAAAGCACTGGTAAAGGTGGTTAGCTCTATAAAAGACCTCGGCGTAACATTTGATAGAAAACTTACGTACAGTTCGAAGACTACTATATTGAAAATGTTGCTAAAAGTGTCCAAAATGCTTGGATTTGTCATTACAGTTAGTAAAAAACTTCATAAACTACAAACAAAGAGGCGTATATACAATACATTTGTTCTAAGCCTATGGGAATATTGTGGTGCTGTATGGAGACCACACTACGCATGTCACTTATTAAGGTTGGAAGAATCCAAATACGGTGCCTTTGGCATCTAGAGTTCATTTTGGCAAAACACAGAAGAGTTTCTCATATCAATCCAAACTAAAACACTTTAAATATACCTGTTCAGAAAAGCGTAGGATTATACATGATCTCTTAATTTCATATGAAATGTTGAACTGTGAAAGACACACAAATACACGCACGCTCAAGCACTCAACACACACTAAGTCCACGTAGTAAGTTTATCTATTCTTATTTTGTATGAAACGTTATTGTTAACTGGAGCCTTTATTTATTAGGTCATAAAATTGGGAGACTTTTTTTCTCGTAAGACATTGTCCAATTTGCAGAAAAATTGTAATAGCTTGGGGTTCATCTGGCGATTACTGAGGATAACGGATGGTTTGACGCTAGAAAAAAACTGGCAATAAATATTACTCTTTTAACTCTATATGATCCCGAAGGAAAACAACAGTCGTCTGTATAGGCTTTAAAGATGATCCACCTCTAATAGTCCAAGCGTTGACCACTCGCAGGTGTTCATCAAGTATACGTACAAAAATATACTGTATCAATGTTATGAGTAAAATGATAAACCATTGATCTGGTGGCTGATAATTTGTCCAATTTTCATATCAAGATATTTTTTCTGTAAATTGGTATAAAAACATATGGACATTTTTTTTGTGATAAATAGAAAAAAATTAAAACATAAAATTAAAATTGAGTTTGTTATTGTTTCGTAAATACTTGCGTTCAAAAGGTTGCAGTGATCATTGACTTATACCACATAATAAAAAAAATATGCTTATACTCGCATATTATGCAAATGGCATTATCTTTTAATTTTAGTTTGACAAATACTTTGGCCAATCTTAACTTACCAGACCAAGGTATAAAATGGTATATTTTCACGTTTGATTTTTTTCTTATACCATAAGTAGAAAATTTAACGTTAAAATAAAAATATTATGGGTGTTCTGGCAAATAGTTGTTCCAAGAAGTCTAGGTGCCAGGATTGAATTTTTTTCTAATAATCAAACCCCATCGAATAGAAAAAAATTATCAAGTGTTTTTATATCAATTTTACAGAAAAATATAATTTCAATTTTTTATATATAATAAAGGGTGACAAACTAGCACATAGTCCACCTGATAGTATGTGGATGCCGTGGCCCATAGACATCTACATCAAGATAGATGTAGATTTACGATTAAGAATTGGCCTCGTTTTTCTGCAGGACTGGAATATGATGATCGATCAAAAACCGGTTCATTCCAAGTGGTATGTGACAGTTTTATCCCAAAAGTTTTAACAGGCGGTCTTGGCTTTTCTCGCCTCCGCCAAATTCGTACCGTCCGATAAAGAACTTCGATCCAAAAATTCTCTTATAACTATTTAGACCATAAAATGTCCTAAAGTTATGAGTAATATAAGCGGTTGATGGACGTTAACAGGTTTGAAAAGTACTGTTTTGAGCTACTCAGCGCTTGGAACGTATACACGTCCTCAAGAAATCACCAATAATTAAACTCACTGTAGGAAGATACTTCATTTTGCTATTTTGCGTATCGCACCGAACAGCCCTATGTTAATTGTATGTTTTAAACGTAGTGTCCATGTCGCAGCCAACTAGCTTAATTAGCCGTTCAATTAACAGCCTAGCCTTTTTACTAAACGGCGCCGCGCCGTTCAACTGGCGGCCTCAGTGACAGTAGGTTAAGGCACATTTATGTTTATATGTTAGGTCACAGAATAAATAATAATACATTAGGTGCAATGTTGTATTAGACGCATCGGCTGAATATCATTCAGGCCACTAGTTGAACGGCGCCGTTTAGTAAAAAGCCTAGACTGTCACATCAATTTACTGTTAGTATTAAGACCGAGATATTTTTCGAGTTTGATTTCTTTAGCGTTTCATTATTATCAGTAAATTGGAAGAAGCAGGATTTTTTTTTTGTTTTAGATCTAAGTTATGAAGTACCAAGTGTATTTATAGTAAGGAGATTATGTCTAAACCAAAAAAAAAAGACAAGACGTTCTAATTATGTTAGGAATAGTCCTAAATTAGTTATTTGATTATTTCGTGACAAATTAATTATGACATGAGAATAGTTCCAAAAAGAAAATATGTATTAATTCACTTCTACCGTGTAGTGGCAATGCAAGAACATCTACTGCCCCATATCGTCCCGTGGGTGTCGTGAGAGGCGACAAAGGGAAACTAAAATAGGAGATGGGCAGCAGCATCTTCCTAATAACAACTCAAATAATTAAAAAAAAACTGCGGTTGCTAACCCGCCTGCCAAGAGTGGCAACTATGGGAAAATCCCCCCTATGAGGCAATCTATGGGGGAGGCTTATGTTCAGCAGTGAACTTTTATTGGCTGTGATGGATATTAATTCACTAATATTCTTCTTCGTGAAAGCAATTGGCGACAGCAGTGCTGCGATCCCAATAAAGGGAGGGACCCATACCATTGGTGGGATTATATTGATCGATGAAGGGAAAGGAGAAGATACACAAGACATCATCACCATCATGTCCAAAATTCCATTGCTGAACATAGGCCCCCCCAAGGAATGCCACAAAGCACCACCTTTAATTCCAGATTAAGGATAGGATATATATACAAAGTTATTATAAAATTATATTTAATATGTTTAAAAAAATTATCCCGCTGAATTTCTTGCTGGTTCTTCCCAGGACAGAGGTATTTTCCGAACCAGTGGTAAATTAAAAATGACTTTCAATAAGTAGTATTATGATGTAATCTATACTGAATAAAAAATATTCAAGTCTATTCTTTTCTATAAAAAAATAAGTTAAGAAATCATCCACCGAATTAAATTTATTTTAGAATGAAAATACCACTAAGTTATTTTCATAGCGTTCATAAACTACTAGGTACTTAAGCAACGTACCTTGTAAAATGTGTAAATAACAATTTTAATTAATCAGATAATTTTTCCCTGTACAATTCTTATAATGAAAAAGAAGCAATACGCGTTGTAAATTACCCGCACGATGCTTAGCTGCATAACACGTCATTATAATAGGGCATTTCTGAGGTCAACGGAAAATTCAGCGGTGGTAAATGAAGATATTTTTTATTTGTTTTTATTTCTGGTCAAAGTGCGCTTGTCTGTGAATTAATTACTTATTATAATTTACATTGAATTGTAATATAACGTATTATGTTTTTGTAAATCATAGGTTTTTCTACTACGCTTATGGTGGATATTTTATTTTATATATTAAACTGGCTGTTACCCGCCTGTTTGCAAATCGTAAATTAAGCTTTAGTAATAATTTTTGAAAACTTGCACTATGTCTCATTTGACGACACAATCGACTTGTTGCCAAAATCTCATTGGAATCCATCCAGCAGTTCAAGCGTGATTGAAAACTGACATCCAAACAAACATGATTTTATTATAATATTAGTACAGCGACAGAAAAGCTTGCACTACACCTCAGTAACACTCAGTACAACAAAAAGAAAAATAGACAGAGCGCTGTGTACATTTCAACTTTCAAGTGAATGCTCAACTTCTTAACACACTTACGCATCTTGTTGTTTTCTTTATCACCCCGTAAAAATTCACTGCTGGACGTACACACATATGCAAATTACTTTTAGATAAGTAGGTGCGTGTTTTTATAATATAGTTAACATGATTTTAGCTTGGTTTTTGCGTCACTAGAAAAGTATAAATTGCTCCTAAAAATTGTGCGCACTCTAGAAATTTATGTGTAATATTATGTGAATATAACATCGATGGTTAATAAACGATATGTAAATATTTCTCTTATTTAAAAAACCTAAACTTAATTTTTAAAACTTTTGCAAATTAAGATCGAATTAAATTAACATTGTGAAATTTACAGCGAGCGCTTAGCCCCTTAGCTACCACGACTTCATAGTACGTGAGCAACCCGGGTTCGAGCCCTGCCGGCACCAATGAAATTGTTAATTGCAATTTTAATTACTGATCTACAACGTGCACGGCGGTGAAGGAAAACATCGTGAAGAAACCTACATGTCTGAAAAATAAGAAAATAAAATATTTCGAAGACATGTGATGTTCGCCGACACGCATTTGGGCAGCAAGGCGGACATTTCCTTGCCCTAAAACCTTCTCAGAAATATGAGAGGAAGCCTGTGCCCAGCAGTGGGACGTAATATAGGCTGTAACTTTAACCAACTTTAAATTAACATTATACAAATCAAGCCATATGCCAAACCGCTCGTGGATGATTGTTTGTGTATTCGAGTTAATTAATTCATCAAATAAGGAAAAGAATGTTTCACTAACTAATATATTTTTAGACTACCTTATACCCGGATGTTTTTGTTTATTAAATAAAGCGATAATTTATATTTGTCATTAAATATCAATTTAAAATTTACATTATAGTAGTTGAATAATTCGTCGGCATCTGTCTTTCCGTCCGTATACAATCTGAACGTCTTCAATGCAAAGACGTTGTCAAGAAGTTGGCGGTGTATCACCGCTGTGCCTCGGAAAGCACGTTAAGCCATTTTCATACGCCTGATCTCTCTCCGGTTGTGTCAGATTGCCGTCCCATAAAACTATAAGAATGAGGGAGTAGAAAGTGCACCTGTGCTTGCGCATATACTCGAGCACTATAATCCTGACCTGCGCAGTAGGCTAGTCTCCGTTGAGACTAAATACCGTGACCAAAAATCGGTTGGAGGACATTATTATTATAAATATTATCTCTTTATTATATTTTTTCCCCAAGTACAATACGCTTACTTAAATATTATATACATAATTGGCTCTTTGTTTTTTACTATACCAAACAAAAGAGTGGCAAAAGAGTATATTTTTATTATAATCTATGACATATGTTTAAACAAATTTAAGTGTTTGTCCGTAATATCGAAATAACTGCCTTTTATTAAGCTGAGCGGGTTATTTGCATGCCATTAAGACATCATGAGTAACCATTTTTAAAATTTTTGTCTGCCTGTCTCTCTGGTCTAATCTTCGGAATGGCTGAAACGATTGTGTAATGAACTTAACGAACAGATAAAGAGCAATGCCAAAAGGGATCTAAGCTATATTTGATCCGAAAATCTTGGAGATTTTAAAAACTAAAAATTTAATATAAGGTCAGGAAAAGTTTCTTCTACTGTGCTCCATAAACCGGCGGCAGACATAATTCAAAAAATTCGTTAGTTTCACTCGTTTTGGCGGACAGAAAAACAATTGATAAATGGCGGGAAAGTGTATTTTTTTCCTTTTTTTCTTTCTTTCTTAATGTCCTATATGTATTGATATTGAAACCAGCTAGATAGTTTTGGCGGGAACTTGATCGGCGGCGGTTTGCTGCTCCTGTATTATTGTTTGAATAATGGTTTGAAGTGGATTTTGATATGTAAAAGTGGTTTATTAAGTGTCGGCGCATGTGAACTATTAGTGGAAACGGTGAAACAAGTGCTCTGATGGTGATGTGATTCTCAAGATAAGGTGTCTATCTGCTTAGGCGCCTTGAGATACCATCGCCAACTGTCAGCTGTCTGCTGACTCAAGTTGCCATCAAAATCTCCCAAGGGCTGCACAATGTGACGCATCAACATGTTGTGAAGCATTGTAGGATAGAAGCTATGAAGGATAAATAAACATTTGGAAAATTATAATAAACCGAATAAAAATACCTAAGACTTCGCCTAAAGGTCTAGATACCAGGCCATAAACTCCAAAAAAAAAAAACAGCCAGATACAAACAGTACAACCAAAGAGATTTTTCTTCAACTTTATACAAACAAAATACGAAGAAACTTTTTTCCCGATCTATTATATAGATATATTATAAAAGGTCTTTGATGATCTTAAATTTAAATAACGGCTCGTCAATAGATTCTACTCAGGCGAAGCCGCGGCGGAACGTTAGTTCATATAATAATATAAGATGTTTTAGAAATAATAGAATAGTAAACAATATCTATAAACATAGTATATATTTATCTCTGTTATTATTTATAGGGTATCAAAATTGGTAGATATTATTGTTTTAATTGCACCTGCCACTAACTTTCACCACACAGGGTTGACTGTTAGAGGATGCTTATAGACGTTTAGTCCGCCTGCCTTTTGTTGATAAGGTTGCATTAAAGAATAAATAAATAAATAAAAAACGTGTGTACTTATGTACGCACGTAGGAAGTTATACTTCTTTAGCGTAAAACAAAAATAACTAAAAATGACTATCTTAAATATAGTTATCAGTTCCAAAGAAAACTTGAGAGACAGTTACCCACTGAAGTTGTCGCTTTGAGGTGTCAGTGTGCGCGCGCGTCGTAGCAACTTCATGGTGTTGTTTTTAGGTGTCGGTGTGCGCGCATCGTAAAAAATTCACTCTCATCATTTTTCCCAAAGGCCCCAAAAGAAGTATAACTTCAAAAATAAATATTATGAATATCTACCCACTACATATAGCTTATCAAATGTGCGATATAATAATATATAAACTCAAATAACAACTTTGTCAGAATTAAAGACGTAAATAGTGATTCTGTACATGTTTCTTAGTAAGATTTTCTTAGTCAGTAGACTTATTGGTGGTGGAAGATAAATTTTTGTCTCAGAGGCTCCTTAGGTTTTAAAATAGATTGCTCTTTTGGCCCTCTTCTGCAAAATTAATTTAATTTCAATGCCAGTCAGTCACGTATCCCCATTGCAAAATACCATACCACATTATGCTATGAAAATAGCTAAATTAAACTAGTCTAACTGTTTCAACGTTGGTAAGATTTCTAATCTTTTACAGCATACTCTGCAGAACTAGGTTTGCTCGTTATATAGGTATTTATGGAGAGTCCATTAAATCTTCGCGTCAAGTGTGATTCCAAGAAAAATGGTATCGACAAGACTCAACTCCTCCCCATTTAAAATTACGTTAGTATTTTGATGTTTGACATTTGGAGCAATGAATTTTATACTCTTAGTTTTAGTGCATTTTAAATACAAATTATTAACGTTAAACCACTTTACTAATTGTTCCTGACATCACAGTGACCTCCTCTTTTTGGCTGATGGGCAGAGTGATCATCATAAGACCAGGTACTTATATGGGTCATCGCGCGTTGAACTCTTCATAAGTATTTAATTATTAAATTTTATTTAAAATTATCTTATTGTTTTTTATTCATTTGCATCGCATAGCATCCTTTCATTAATTTTTTGACCGTAACCTAGTGTTGTCAGGGGTTGTTCCGTTTATCCACCCTAAAAAATCCACCCTAGGGTGGATACTCGGAAACGCGTGTTCATCTATCCACCCCAGACGGGTGGATAGATGAACACGCGTTTCGGTGAATTCCGATTCACTTTTATTTGTTCTTCCGACTTTTTACCCCAAATACAGTTTAATTTGTTATTTTTTAATAACCAAAAACTAAATCAAAAATCATATTATTACGTATTACCGTTAAGTCTACGTATTACGTATTGCATTTAAATCAAATTAAACTTCCTCGTTTTAAATAATATTATTACGTAATTTATAAATTCTGCAATAATAACCAGCACTAACTCCATTATTGAGTAGACGTAATTTGATATCCTGGATCACTTTTAATGTACATTTGCAATGGTTTTCTAAATTTCTTTGCTACAACAGATGTGTTAGCGAAAAAACGCTTAGGTTTTTGTAATCATTCCAAAAGCGTTACTATTGAATGTTTGTCTTTTATTTCAGTTTTAAATTATTTAGGTACTCTTTTTATTTCAACTTTGACCTTTCAAACAAGAAGTACGTATATATTTTTATAAGTAATGTCAACTAAGTATCGTGGGTCAGTTTTTATCATGTTTCTGTAAATGACTGTTACACAGCCGAGAGAGAAAATCGGAAGAAACAGAAACAGAAACAGATTTTTTTAAATTCATTATAGATTATAAATGTATATGTTTTTATTGGGAATGTCTACTGAGTATCTTGGGTTAGTTTTTATCATGTTTCTATAAATGACTGTTACACAGCCGAGAGAGAAAATCGGAAGAAACAGAAACAGAAACAGATTTTTAAATTCATAATAGATTATAAATGTATATGTTTTTATTGGGAATGTCTACTGAGTATCTTGGGTTAGTTTTTATCATGTTTCTATAAATGACTGTTACACAGCCGAGAGAGAAAATCGGAAGAAACAGAAACAGAAACTTTTTTATTCAATAGATTATAAATGTATATATTTTTATTGGTAATGTCTACTGAGTATCTTGGGTTAGTTTTTATCATGTTTCTATAAATAACTGTTACACAGACTAGGGAGAAAATTGGAAGAAACAGGAACAGAAACTTTTTTATTCAATATAGATTATAAATAAAACTTATTGAAAGTCACTCTTTTGTTTAATTATGGTTTTGTTTAATTATGGGTTATGGTTCTAAAAAAAAACCTCTGTCCTGGGAAGAACCAACAAGAAACCTAGCGGGACTTTTTTTTAAAAATAACAGCTTACAATCATGTATGTCACACAATTAACAACACAAAACAAATTAGAATTAGCTTGGTGGCGATCACCTCATTCCCAGGCGTTATTATCATCCATCAATTTTTTAAACTTTATATTATAATAACCCTTTTTATACAATCTTAGTTTAATAAAGTTTTTAAACTTTGAGCAGGTCAATTTTTGTATATTTTCTGGGATTTTGTTGTAAAAGCGTATACATCGCTCCAAGAATGAATTACTGACTCGGTGGAGTCGAGTAATTGGTACTACTAGCTTGTGTCTGTACGTACAATTACATTTTCATAAATGTGTTTTGAGGCCAAAGTTAATATATTAATTTCCTTAAATTTTTGTGTCAGCGACTCTTTAGGCTTTAAATCATAAATTGCTGTTATGGTCCTCTTCTGTAAAACAAATATAATTTCAGTGTCAGCCGCGTGTCACCATAGCAAAATACCATACGACATTATGCTATGGAAATAGCTAAAGTAAACTAGTCTAGCTGTTTTACACTGGTAAGATTTCTAATCTTTTTTACAGCATATGCTGCAGAACTAAGTCTGCTTGCTAGTTTTGATATATGGGGGCTGCACTGAAGCTTCGTGTCTAGTGTGATTCCAAGAAAAATAGTGGTATCGACAAGACTCAGTTCCTCCCCATTTAAGATTACATTAGTATTTAAATGTTTGACATTTGGAGTCATGAATTTCAAACATTTAGTTTTAGTGCCATTTAAATGCAAATTATTAACATTGAACCAATTTACTAATTTAGATATAGCATTATTTACTTCGTCATATTTTAGCAAATAATACTATATCATGGTTATCCCCTACTATGTAAGGTAAGTCATTAATATATACAAGAAACAGAAAGGGGCCGAGAATTGAGCCTCCCGGAAGAGTTCATACTATTAATGACAACTTTTTGCGTTCTGTTACTTAAATATGAAACAATTAATTTAACAGCATCACTTCTTACACCGTAGTGTCACCATGTTAATGTTTCATGGTGAACACAATCGAAGGCCTTGGACAGGTCACAGAATATACCCAAAGCATCCTGTGAATTCTCCCATATATTAAAGATATATTTAATCAGCTCAACACCGGCATCAGTTGTCGAGCGACCCCTTGTGAAACAAAATTCATTCTTATGAAGTAAATTATTCATATTAAAAAAATTTACATTTGATCATGAATATTTTTTTATTTTTGTTATTTAAAACAAATAACAAAAATAACAAAAAATGATTGTTTCAAAAATCTTACTAAGTGTTGGCAGTACAGAAATAGATTTAAATAAAGGTATTACTTTTACTATGTTTCATTAAATCAGGAAACACACCAGAATCAATACTAGTATTAAGAATAATAACTAGTTGAGACACGATTGTATCTATTATAGACGCAATAACTTTAACGGAAATCTCCCACAGATCCGCAGTTTTCTTAATATCAATAGTTTTATAATATTTTACAATATATTTTGATGATACTTTGTGAAATGTAAAATTCTTTGTACACGCATTTACATTTTGTTTAAGTAGTGATTCAGCGACGGCAATAAAAGAATTCAGTGACTTAGTGGTTAAGATCGGAATATCAGTAAAATATTTCTCAAAAACCATTGCAACGTCCTGATCTGATTCAGCTAATTTGTTGTTAAAACTTAACTGGTAGTTTGAATTGGAAGAGTTGATCTTACCAGTTTCGCTATTAATTATACTCCATGTCATTCTAATTTTATTAGAAGCCATCTTAATTTTGTTGCTCAAATGCAAAAACTTGGCTGTGGAGCACACCCTTTTAAATGTTTTTGAATATTTTTTTTACATATTCCCTAAATTCAACGCTATGATTATATGAATTTTCATGTTAAAGTTCATATAACTTTTGTCTGCTCTTATGGACTCCTACTGTCGCCCATTCATTGAATGCCTTCTGACTGTTCAAGGAGAATGTTTTGGAAGTAAAAGTATTATCAAAATCATTGCAAATAAGCTTAAACAATGTTCCATACAAAAAATTAGGATTATTTTGGTATGAAAGTGATGGAAGTTTTTTCACTATGTTACTTTTAAACTTCTCCAAGCAACGTGCATTTACTGGAACAAACACAACTTTCTCATCTACTTGCTTTTTGTGAACGTAAGGTAACGAAACTAATTGTCCACAGTGATCAGAACTTAATTTTTGAATTATGCATTTATGCAATGGCTCATTTGTAAAAATGTTATCTATACATGTTGCACTATGAAGAAAAATATTTTAAACGAATTACGATTATTCACCCCGTCTGGGGTGGATAGATGAACACGCGTTTCCGAGTGAATAGGATTTTTTTAGGGTGGATAAACGGTTGCCAGCTCCCTTTTTATGTTTTAAAGGATTTGATAAGATTAAATAAAGGGCATAGGATGAAGATAAAAGATATCATATTGTTTACAATAAAATGCTGTGATAGTGTCAGTAGCAATATTTATTAATTAAAAAAAACAATGTTAACTGTTTACTCCCCCGTGACTCATTTATGAACATTTCGATTGTTTAACTATTGTATCTTTCTTACGGATAGGAAAATTGTTAATACGCAATGTAACGTAGTTTGTCTCTCTAATATCGCGGGTCACTAAAGTGATTTTTAAACTCTTTGACTTAACTAACAGAGGAAATGTCGAATACGTGCGATATTGCCTTGTCCTCTTTTAGAGATTTCAAATTAAGGGACAAGATCAATTTTTGAGTCTAAAATGTCCTCTATTTTAGACGGGCGCTAAATGCTCTTGGTCAACCTACTGAACACTGGGACACAATTATTATTATACACATAATGTCCAAAAATTGGACCCGGTAACTAGTCGTTTATGGGAGGAATTAAAAAACAATTTAGGCACCTAAGTTACCCAATTTTGAGCAATTTATAAAATTTTAACTAACATAGCTCATCTTTTTGAAACTATAGACAATAGTAAAAACAACTTTTCAAAACCTTTCACGTATTTTTCTATCAATTATACACCAAAATCTAAAAAAAAATTACACATCACATATTTGTAAGCTGCCTAAGAATATTACCTACCCTTTGTGTTATAAGGATCATTGTTTATTTAATTGTCAAGCTTTTAGAGATCTAGATGCTGAATCGCGCATTAAAAGGGCTTCTGAAAGCGAGGTTTGCATAAATTGTCTTCGATCAGGTCATACATATGTCTTGCAAACTTTCTCATTACAAATACTGCAAGTACAAACACAATACTCTCTTACGTAGGAGATAGTAGACACAAAACTAACAGTAACTGTCTGTCTGACCGGGCTAGCTAGAAAAATTAATAAAATAAATAGTATTTGATTATCTTAAATCTAAATAACACCACATTAATAGATCCTACCCAGACGAAGCCAGGGCGGGTAGATAGTCTGACATAATTTTAGTGTTATCGTTTCCTAAAAACTTTTCTCGTTGGGAACTGTTCTGAACATAGCTGAAACATTAATGGTTTCGAATGCGCGTGAAAATTCAAGCAATGTTAAAATAGTGCCCTATCCGTTGGCCTCTACTGTCTGTATTTCGTTTTCGATATTCGGTAAACTGATTTTTCTATCACCTTAAATAAGCACGGTAAGATGCTTATGGGCCGCAGGTCGGACATACAAACAGGATAAGTGTTTGTATGTCCGACCTATGAACTTTGAATTGGTTTTACAAGGGTTTATTTATTTATTTATTTAATCTTTTTTACATCTACCTTATAATAAGGGACTTAATGCCTTGTGGCATTCTCTACCAGTCAACCCTGGATTATTTGAGAAGCTGTGGCAGGTGTAACAACCACTCCATAAATTAATAAATAAGTAAAAAGATTATATCTTACAACAAAATGCAAATGAATAAAATATTTTTAAAATATACAAACTTAATATCTACTTTGTAATAAAGAAAGAATGAATAGTAAATATATAAACGGATACTTATATATACAAAATCTTTAAATAAATATAAAATAATATAATACAAAAATAAAATACATATTATACAAAATATCAATTACAAAGCGAAAGAGAGGGAAAAACAAAAGTCGGATAAATCAGGTGGTATTATTCCTGTTAAAGAATTCTCGAACTAGTAAAATAATGTTTGTTACTGTTTTTTTTTATATGAACAGGCAGGGCATTCCAGAGCAGTATGGACTGCACAGTAAAAGAGGAATTAAAGAAACCACTCTTATGTGGTGGAATACGAATTTTAGGACTATTTTGGGAACGGGGAACTCTATCATGAGAGTAGAATATTGGTACTGAAAGTTATCCTTAAGATAAGAAGGAGAATTTGGGTCATTTAAAATTGAATATAGTACTTGTAAAATTCGGGAGCTACGCCTTTGACGAATAGAAAGCCATTTAAGCTTAGAACGGTACTGGGAAACATGGTCATACTTACGTAAGCCGAAAATGAACCCAATGCCATTGTTAAAAAGGTTCCAACTTATCGAGAAGATATTGAGATAGATCTGGGTAACACACATCCTCATAATCAATAATAGGTAATATCAAAGTCTGGATAAGTAGAAGTTTAGTTTTAAAAGGCAGAAAGTTTTTGAGACGTCAAAGAGAACGTAAGGTGGCAGTAACTTTACGGCTTATTTCAGCAACTTGAACTCCCCAGCTTAAGGTATGGTCCATATGTAAGCCAAGATTTTTTACAGATTTACAAAATGGCAGCAATGTTCCATTGTAAAATACGGGAGAAAGATCATCGTTATTAATCTTGGCTAATATTCTGCTACTACCTATAACCATTACTTTACATTTGGAAGGGTTAACCGAAACACCATGTCTGTACGACCAATCTCTTATGGCATCAAGGTTGTGGTTGATTTTGTTATATTGGGCTTGCTGCCAAAATATCAGGATAAGTGTTGGTTTCTAATGATTTATTAATTATTATTGTTATTACTGCAAGACAATCTGGCAGTAAAAACTTTATCATGTCAAGTGATATCCCATCACAACCGACCACATTAGACTATAAAGAACTGAAAATGTTTGCCATTTGAACTTCTGAGATCGCTTTACATTGTAATAAAATATCAGAAAGTCGATGAAATTCAAGGTAAGTAACAAGAGACATAGCTACATTTCTTTCTCCGACGATATTGAGAAAAAAAAAATTTGATTGTTCATAACACTTGGATCATTAAATGTGCTAGCATACACTATAGGTGGTTTCATGGTTAAATGAGCAGTGCATACTGTGAAACATCAAAGTAAATATTTGTTGTAAATATAAATGAACTAACTTTTATGAAATGTTAGTTACCTATTTTTGTATGTATGCGTACTACATAGCTTTTTTTTTAAATATAACTCTATTTAAAAAAAATATTCCCTTCATTTTTTATTTTTTCTAATCTGGTGATAGGTAAAAATCTGAAAAATAGCTGTAACTGAATTCTTCGATAAAAATGTTACGAATAATGTAAAGTTGCCACTCCTGAAAATATTAGAAATAATTTGCACATACATACGTACTCGTACGTACGTATATACACACGTATTAAAGATAGTTATAACTATGAAAAACATTATATATTGTTTATTTATTTGCAAACTTGCAGTCCAGAGTTACATTAAAATCATCATCCCCATTTCGTCTCGTGGGTGTCGTAAGTGACGATTATGGGAAATGGAAAAATATCTTATGGATTCCGATAACCAGACGTAAAAAAGCCAGACCAATTACGGGGAGCAGCCTGAAAGGTGCGACTGCGCCTGACACTAAGAACGGCAATCCGTCTGTCAAGCGAGATGATTAAGGTAAATCCTCATTACAACGGGTATTGGAACGGCTGAACGCATTTGGACGAAAACTGGATTGAGGATAGATTTTTAATACCTGTTATATATTATTATTTGAAGTGTTTTTGTTTGTAATTGCAATATTGAATGGTGTTCTGAAGTTCAAACTTGAGATAAACCCACATATAATTACGTCTGAAAATCTTTTCTTAAGTAAACGTCCGCTAGAGGAAATATTATTTTAACCTTAATGAAAAACTTTTCACATATAGGTTTATGCACGTAATTCTAACAAAAATAAAAATAGGTAAGTATGTAATGAATATTACGAAATAAAATATTATTTGCAAGAATTCAAAAAGCCACAAAGAGTTAGATAGATAGATAGACAACACTATAATGTATGCCAAAAATATAAACTTGAACAAAAAAAATCATGCGGAGTGTCGTGGAACATTCGTTTAGAACGAAGTTCCTTTCGTAGTATATTATTATTGATAAACGTGTTATATTATTGATTAACAAATACAAATAAATTAATTACTAGCGTCTATTAAAATAAAGCGTCATTTAAAATAATATTTCTTTCATGGCAAGATAAAAAAAAGTGCGAGGGAGGTGGATATTATTCCATCTCGCTCGCACTATAGAAAGGTGGTCGTGACGGAAAAATCTTACACTTTTTCTCGCCTAGACCCCATTTTCATTTATGGGCAACAACTACCCATACGCGCGCTCCTCTGTGTGCGATTCAATTCACATCGTTTTTACCGACCGATCGATTCTTACGAATGTGTGCGTGCATAGTAAAATAGTAGGCGTTAGATATTTATGAATGATAATCAGTTAAAATAATGCATTGCCACGCATTCTGAATTTAAAAGATAATAATACAATTTACATCAAATCATTCACATGCTAAAGTACAAAGATGATCATAGTTGACAATATATCTACATATTCTTGGCAGTGCAACCCCAAGACATATATGACCGTAAAGAACCTTCACGTAAACCACCACTGCCCTAAATTATCCTGAGGTCGCCCACGTAAATCAAGAGTGTGACAAATGAAATGATCCTATATAATTGTATGTACTTTGAATGAGGCCTACAATAACTACCAACTAAAAAATAAGTGAAAGTAGTAAGTAAGAAAGATCCTCGCTGCCTATCCCGCTAATGAAAAGTAGTAATGCATATATGTCGTTTTCTTCATAAAATGTTTATTTTTAACAGTTTACAATAACATTACAAAGTTGTAATGCAGCAATTTTTAGGTCATTTTCTATGGAGTTGTAACAAAATTTTTACCAAGTGCACTTTATAAGTTGGTCGACTATTACTCGTTAACTTCTTAATTCTACTTAGCTGTGATAGTTTTCTCTCCATTTACTTGTATGGGAAGTACCCAAAATAAAAATGTTTTTTAAGTTTTATTTCACAGTTTTCTAGGCCTGATTAATATCTATAACTATGCCAAATTACAGATTTGTAGCACCTAGGGTCTCTGAGCAAAACCGCGGACGGACGGACGGTAGTAGTTTTTTACGTGGTAGAGCCATGCTTCAGCTATATTACTGGTATAGTTGTAGCACGAATGGGTCGGCTCGACCGGGGAAGGACCACGCTCTCACAGAATACCAGCGTGAAATAGCGGCTTAATGCTGCTGTGTTTCGTATGGTGAGTGTAGAGAACCGGAGAACCTTTTTACTGGAAAAGAGGCATTCCATCTTAGTCCTCACGAGTGACAACGCATCTGCATTTTGATTCTTTATTGAAGATAGATGTAGATGTCTATGGGTCACAGCAACCACTTACCATCAGGTGGACTGTGTGCTCGTTTGTCACCCGATCCTATAAAAAAAAAAAAAAAAAAAAAAACGGACAGACGGACGGACATGGCGAAACTATAAGGGTTCCTTGTTGTGTACCTACGGAACCCTAAAAAGGACAGAATGTTTGAGATTTCTTTTAATTAATTTTTCTTCACCATTCGCCTATATTACTTATTCTGAACCTTCTCTGCAAATTTGGCCGTATACTGCAAAACTACCCTGTATATAGTATATAAACTCAAATAACGATTTTGACAGAATCAAAAATGAAAATAGTGATTATGTACATGTTTATTAGTAAAGGCTTATAGGTGACCCGAATCTGGTTACCAGCCCCGAACATAGTCACTAAGTAGCAAGCCTTTCGGTTTTCTACACGGAATTCCTAACGGAGAGTGTGCTCAGGAATTGAATAAATTGATTCCCGCCGCTCCTTTCCACCATGGGATAATCAAACTTTGCCAGAAAATCTGCATGGCTGAGAATTTAAAAAATATTTGGAGATCAATTACCCTGTAATAAATGGTCAACATAGAGCTCTTCCCGAGTGGACGATTTAGACCCTAATCGTCCCCTAGGAACGAAGTAACCACTGATTGTCACGTGGTACATGTTGCTGATTACCTGAATTTCGTCAACCATGCAATGCCCTGGCATATAACTTCATAATGTAACGTATATTGGAAAAATTATGGAAAAAACCCGAAAGTCTAAAATCAGCTCTAAAATTGCTTACAAATCTCCTTTTTTCTGCAATAAATTCTATTTTTGCTGCTGTTAAATGACTCGTACTAATAAAATCCATAAATTTTAATAAAGTTGTAACACACTATACATGTACTTTGTAGAATAACTTTATAATATAACTGATATTATAAAGATGTAAAATTTATGTGTTTGTGTACATGTGGAGAGTAATCTCCTAACCACTGCACCTATTTGAAAAAGTAACCTCACTTACCAATAGGTGTTGTAAGAGGCGACAGAGGGAAACTTAGACAGAAGATGGGCAGTAGCATCTTTCTGATGACAGCAAAAACTACAATAAAAAAAAACTGCGGTTGCCAACCCGCTTGCCAGACATGGTAGCAATTACAAACATCCCCATGGGCAACGACATAAACAAACGGCCCCCAGGCTCCGCTATTCTGGCTACGGTGGCGACCATCTGATGAAGAGTGATCGGAGAGTTTTTGGGTTCTTTTGTTTGCTTCAGCTTGTCATTCATATCATCCACTGTATTGCAGTCTTCTAGGCACTAGACCATGGGCAGGCGGTGCTAAGAATCTCCGGTGGAGATTCGGTTGCCACTTAAGACGACTCGACCTGGCAACATTCAACGCTGCGTCCGTTGAATGTTGCAAGGTTTTGAGGACTGATGAGAAGATCCTGGAGCTGAAAGAAGAGATAGATAAGTTGCGCTGGGATATTATAGGATTGTCTGAGGTCCGAAGAGAAAAGGGGGAGGACACGGTTATCCGGCAACTTGTTCTGTCACCGGGAGAGCAACCATCTGTCCCAAGGAGGATTTATAGTCCACAAGTTTCTTGTTAACAAGGTTGTAAAGATTGGGAGTGTGTCAACGAGGGTTACGTTCCTTATACTCAGAATAACCAAACGGTATTCTTTGAAGGTCTTACAGGTTTACGCACCAACCTCGGCACACACCGATGAGGAGGTGAAGGAAATGTATAAGGATATCTCTAGAGCCATGCATTCCTCCAAAACCCACTATACCGTGTTAATGGGAGACTTCAACGTAAAACTAAGCACTAGAGAAAACGGTGAGCTAAAGGTAGGGAAATTTGGAATCGGACAACGGGACCCAAGGGGCCAGAACCTGGCCGATTTCATGGCGAAATAGGGACTCTTTATGATGAACTCTTTCTTCCAGAAGCGGCTTCACAGAAAGTGGACCTGGTCGAGCTCCGACGGTTCGACAAAAAATGAGATGAAGTCATCATTATTACGACTAGACGGCAACTGTTTACTGATGTCTCAGTGATCGCGAGGGTGAAAACTGGCTGCGATCACCGAATGGTGAGAGGCACACTGAACCTTAACATTAAGTTGGAAAGGTCACGTCTAATGAAGTCAACGCTCGGTTCCCTCGAGCTCTCCAAATCCCCGAAAACAATGAATCAAATAAAAGAACCCAAAACTCTCCGACCATACTCTTCATCTCATGGTTGTTAGACGGCAAATGAAGCTGCAGTCTTTAGCAGATATGATAGCATACAGGCAACTGAACAGACAGATCTCCAAATGCATACAGCGATACTTACGCAACTTCAATACATTTCGTATTGAAGAAGCGATTGAGAGGAACCAAGGCTCCAAAGTCTTTTCCAGAGATCTGTCTGCTAGAAAGAGTCAACTGTCGAAGCTGAAGACCGAATGTGGTAGCATTGTTTCCGGGACACATGAGATTTTGAGCGAGATTGAGAGATTCTACGGGCAGCTGTACACGTTATCGTTGAAGCCACATGCAAGTATGAGTAACGATCCAAGGGCAAGTCTTATCCGACACTATTCCTATTATCTTATTGTGATATATTTCCTATTGATATCCCGGACATTAGTCTAAGCAAGATTAAAATGGCTTTTTAGCACCTTAAAAACGGCAAGGCCTCGGGCAAGAAGCTTATTCTCTACTCATTCATTCATGCATTACAGCAAATCAAAGTCCAGTGCTGAACATAATCATCCATAGTTGCCACGCTTGACAGGCGTATTGTCAACCGCAGTTTTTTCATTGAGATGTAAAGTATTGATAAAGTAGGACAACGTAGTAATCAAAGAGTGTATAATCACAACCTTTTAGTAGTAATGGGCATTAGTCGCTGACCCGAGGACATTATAATTATAAAATATAAAAGAAAGTTTTATAAATAATAAATAGTAAACTCTATGCTAGTATTATTATGCCATTAGTACTCTATGCTAGTTATTATATTAGTATTATTATGCACAGTAACGAGAAACGTCAATGCCCATAAACGCAACAATTATTGCTTTAATTTTAACGCGATAAAGTGAGTGGCTACACTTGAACGGTCAACGTCATTTCAATTTCAATGCCGTTGAACGGCGTTAAAGTTGGCGTTAATGTATACTGACCATTTATTTTTTAACTCAAAACGGGACATGGATTTATTTATACTCCCCAGTTAGCAGGTTAACAATAAAAAAATTATTATGTTATTTATTTAAAAACTGTAACTTTATACAATTAGTGTTCACTATAATTATAATCACATTAATTATAATTATTTTTATTATAACAAATTGTGAAAAATAAAAATCAATCACCAGTTCACCAGCTTCATTAAAGCAAAGTTCCTCAGACAGTAATTATTAAATGCAACATATTTTTTAATTATATTTATATTTGTCAGAAAAATTTGCTTTAATAAAGTTGGTGATGATTTTAAATAAGAATAAAATTCTGGGCAAGTTTTTTTTACATTGACCTTTGTTACCAACATCGCTTTTAGAACTGGAACCTGTAAGTGATTTTTTTCAGACGTCCACAATTTATTCATAATAGAAAAATAGTTTTTATACTGAAGCATTTGTACCAGATATTTATACAGAATTTATGTTGAAGATTGTTGGTGCGAAAGTGTTTGAATACTTCCACCCAACGAGTTTCTGCGAAAACTTTTAAATTATCCCATTCGGTTATTTTTTGGTCGGTCCCGCTCTCGCACCGTTCGTGTCTGACGAACTTCATAGTTTAAAATTTTCGCGCAGTTCAGGAAAACGGGACTATTTTGCGTCCCGGAGCTTTGTTTGGGGACAACGGGACAGGTGACCGAGAAAAAGAACAGTCCCGTTAAAAACGGGACGTGTGGTCACTTTACGTTAATATTCCTTGAATTTCAAGCAAGATGAACGTTGACGCTAATACTCTATATTTGATGAGTGAAAATGTTTATTATATGAATATATTTTATCATTGCCTAAGCATGGCTCTGTTTGCAGAATCTCAAGAAACGTAATAACTTTTTCATTATTCCACTCCATCACAACCATACGTGCGACCCTGTTGCGCTCACCGTGCACAATGAGACAAACGTAGTGTGGCCGCTTCAACGCGTTAATTCGTGCGTTAATCTCTTTGATGTACCGCCACTCGAGTTATCGCCCAACGGCAAACGGCATTGTTAATGCCGTTGTAAAATTATCGCGTTAAGTCGTGGCCACACCTACATTCAACGTTCATCAACGCGATAATTAACGGCTTTTCTCGTTAGTGTGGCCCGAGCATCATAGATATTTTTAAATTAATTCACATATGACGTATTATATACTCTATGCTAGAGTAACACGGGACACCGGCGTACCGGAGGAGAGTGGCCATAGCGTTTTTCCCGATACAGAACTATATCATTTTTTACGGGGAAAATATGCGCACACAAAAACAATCGTTTGTCACTACGAAACTCACACATAACAATTATAGATACATTATAACAGTATCGCTCTTTGACAGCAACAACTGGGATACTGACTCGAATCAGTTGCTCGACCGATCTGCATATTTTAGGGGGGCGGGCGGCCTGTGTTGGTAAACAAATCCGAATATTTTGCATACGGACGCTCGCATACTTTCCCCACCTATCATAGCCTTTTTCAATCCTATTCCCCACCTATGATGACGGCTGGACTAAGGACATACTATGCACTGCGGCCGTATACGAAAGGTTATATCTATGAATACACCTGTAATCTCGCGCCAAATTATTAAGTGCTGGAGAATAGCGGTTAGCTGTTTTCCTGGTTCCTGTGCCGATTGGTAACGAGCTAACGTTTTGCTTACTATTATCCTTTTCATTTCTCATAGCTTACCAAAGTTAACTGCTGAACATAGGCTTCCTCATCATCTCAAATCTTCCCTACGTTGGGAGAAGCCCAAGTCCAGCAATGGAATTTTACGGGCTGTAGAAGAAGATGATAGTGGACATGACATTTGTAAGCTTAGTTAAGGTATACATATTATATATAAGTATGTCGTGTTGCGCCTTACCTAAGTCGACCCGGCATCATTTTATTAAATCTGAAACAAAAAATTAGAAGGCTTTATTTTCCCAGAAAAGAGTGTGACTTCAAAGAACTTAAAAGAATTTAAAAAAACTATTTCTGAAGTTGGGGTTTATGATTCTTCTATTCACTATGTTTTTACACCGACTTTATAATGTGAAATTATTTTATTCCTTTTATCTTTTGTTTTTTTTTTTATAAACTAAAATATAAAAAAACAACAGTTTATCAGCTTATAATCAATATTTAGGGTAAGGTGGGGCACAGTGTTACAAAAAAATAAACGGCAATGTAGTGACAAAAATAATAATTTAATCAACTTTTAACTAGCATGAAAATAAACTTTAATAGTATCTCCTTACATATAATTATTTCAACTTAACTATTATTAGCAAAAACCTACTTAAATTGCACTTTAATGAGATCAGTCAATTGTAACAATGAGCCCCGCATCTGGGGTACTCTGTTGTAAGGTAAGGGGCACAATGTTACATCATTAAAATAATAGAAAACAATCAATGTCGGTAATTGTTTTTTGGGGAACACCATTGCCGGAGGTAGTGATGATCCCGTTGGAGATATTGCACAACACATATAACCAGTCTCTTTCGGCGCTCGTTTCTTTACTCGGCTGTTTAGCTCCCTTTGCTGCGATATTTTTTTTAGGTTTTTGGACAGAAGTTATTCCAGTTTCATCCAAACAGTAAACTATGCTAGCGTCTGCGAAACTAAGACATCGCCGCAAAAGATCTTCCAAATTGCTGAAGAATATATTCACGTTATGGCGATTGAATGATGTTGCGCACGTCAAGCTGCAAGGTTACGGTTTTCTCAACGTTAAATCTGCATGCCGTTTTCTAAATTCGTATAACCAGTCAACTCCTGCCATCTTTTTATCTTCCCATTTTTTTGGAATCTTCAAATTGTGTTAAACAACCGTAGCACATCTTAGAACAGTTTATTAAATATTATTTCAATGCGTTTTCTTCATTGGCACTGAATACGGCTCTATTAGCATAATTTGGAGTAAGTGGCAAATGTCCGGCTTCTTGTTCTGAACATTCTTTCTTCTCTTTTACATATCTTTGCAATGTCATGAAATTCACATGTTTTTCATATGCTGCCTTTCGAAGACTCATCCCATTTTCAACCATCAGAATTGCTTCTCTCATGTCATTTTCAGTATGGAGTCCGTAATCCGTCTTCCTCTTACGATTTCAAACCATTTTCTTATAGACCTGCAAAAGAACAAGAATTAGCTCATTGGGGCTCATTGTTACAGTGTCACACAGGGCCCCGTAACATAGTGCCCCAGGCGAAGCAATCAGAAAAATAAATTCAAATGAGTGTTTTAGGTTATATTCACAAAAAACTATATAACGATATTTTGACGCTGAATATACAATAAACAGAGAAAAATAACAATCACTAACCTAAATGCAAAACCTCAGAGAAAAAATAGAAAACTTTAACGTGATTTTTTTCACGTATTATCACCCAAATTCGATTTTTGTTCGATAACTCTCCAAAGCGGTACAACCAATGTCAATGACAACTGTTTTAAGATGACTGCTTATGCGCTTGTCGAAACTGTATAACAACATTACATAGAAGCGTCAGTAGCCTAATAGCAGGGTGCGGACCGTGAACTCGAAAGGTCGTGGGTTCAAATCCGCCATTCGACTATTGTCGTGAACCACTTCTAACACAAGCATTTTAACAGACAGAGACGGAGATGTGTGCATTGTAACAGTGTACCCCGTGTAACACTGTGCCCCACCTTACCCTATACATTTACACAAAACAACGGCCAAAGACATTTAAGTAGTAGTAAATATTTAAATCTCTTTGACAACGGCAAAGGTCAAACGTCAAAACGAAGCCAACCACGATTAGGGTTGCCATATGTCATTTTTGGCTTTTTCGGGTTGTGTCCGGCCAAATTTTTATGTGTCCGGCCTGTCCGGCTTTTGTTAGTGTAACGCGTTGCACGCATCGCTTGCAGAATGAGCGAAGCAATGCCGAATTTATCTATCCATATACATTATTACCAGCCAATACTATATTAAACATGGCTACGGTGCAGTGCGCGCGACGCGGGAGTGTGGCCTCCGCCCCCACTTGTTTGGCTATGTTTGGCTTTCTAAGAATTACTGTCCGGCTTTTAGGGCCAAAAGTCCGGCTTTTTGGAGCGCCGAGTCCGGCTTTTTCATTTTAGGAGATGGCAACCCTAATCACGATTCACACCAGAGTTACTCTTAGTTCTGTTTTATCTGCGACTCGGTTTACCAGACGGCAGAAATTTTCCTGATAGAGGTATCAGGAGTACAGAAAAAATCTGGATTTTTTGAAAGTGAAAGAGTAAATTCTTGAAAGTAATGTATTTATTGAGTCACATTATTTTTGTAAAAAAATATTGGAAAAATTAAACCATCAAATTGAACGACATAAGTGATTTTAGTATTAGGTATAATCAATTATTATTAATATTGTATTTCAAAAAGTTAAGAAATTTGTTGAATAATTATGAATTTTGTCAGGAATATTATTTTGGATCTAGTAACCCTATCGTCGACGGATCTGACAGTATTCTCAATTTTATATAGCAATAGTAAACGTAGTGATTATATTCTCTGTGTTTATATGGTTGCAGTCGGCCAGGAGAATAGCATCAAATTTGTTTATAATAAATAGTAAGAGTGCAAACAAGCATACTGCCCACCTAAAGTTAAACAGATGATATAGTGCAAAGACACATACACCTATCCTCGAATAAAATTCAAAATACAGAATTGTACAGAGCGTTGTACAGTCGCGTCAACCCTGAGGACTAAGATATACACGCTTTGTTATAAGTACAAAGAGTCCAGTCTTGTCAGCTGCAGCGTGGCCCTTCCATGTTGAGAAAGTAAATATCTTCAATATCTATCTATCTATACTATAATAAAACTCTAACACGACGTCTGTCTGAACACTCATCACGCAAAAACCGATGTGAACCGATTTGGATGGGACTTCCACTGGCAGAGAGCTGATGTTATTAGTAACTCAGGCTACTTTTATTTTAGGGTTCCGCGCAAAAAAATTCCACGCGGGCGAAGTCGCGGTGAACAGCTAGTTTATAAATAATTGTATAATGACCATATAAGCATTGGAACCAATTAGTTACATTGCTTATAATGCGCTCAATTAAATTCGAATGAACTTCTATCATAACCACTGACCTCTATTTAAACAAGATCATAACAAATTATCGCTTCTTGGCTAAGATTAAAGTGTATAATAATAACACATTAATTAAACACGAGGTAACCGGTCTCATTAGCACTAAACTAGATCTCTTGGCGATGGTATAGTTGAATGGAACATCATTTTGATAATGGTTATAGCAGTGATGGAACTTCCCACGGATCATGGGAAGTATTCTATATTTCTATCGCCGCTTTTTTGCGGCCAAAGTATATTATAGACAACATCATAGTGATTCATTCACCGCATTATTACGACCGTCATGTAGCAGCACCGCAATCCTAGGAAACCAAAGCTTTAGAGTATACATATGCAAGCTGCTTATGTTTACTCTAAGGGGAGACTCTTTTTACTGATCACGATGTATTCCATTTCATTCCTCATGCTCATGTTAATTTTTAAATATGACAGGTAACTATGGGCTAAAACATCAACTTACGAGTATGTAGGTACTATGAGGTGGACTGTGTGTTCGCTTATAGTTTTTCTATAAAAATATCAGCGTTTTTTCTTCATTTACATTTCATAATTCCTTTACCGTTACTGTTACAGCTTATTGAAGTCCACTGCTGAACGTAGGCCTCCCACATAGATTGCCTCATTGGGAGGGGGAGGGTGTATTTTCCACAGTTGCCACACTTAGCAAACGATTTCTTATTTTTAATCGTTATTAGGAAGACGCTGCTGCCCCCATCAGGAGATGTGTCGTAAGAGGCGACAGAGGGCAGCAAATCAGGAGATTTATTTCCCCGCAACTTGGTCGTTTATTTACTCGTAAATAAACGACCAAGTTGCTTAAGTCTCGGTTGAACGTTAATATTAGATAAAAAAGCTTGAAAGTTTCAGTCGTAACAATGTTCAGTAGCCGGACAACGTCAATGTTATGAAATAAACATTGAATTTTGCGGAAATATTACAGGTAATAAATACGCATGACGCAGAACGCTGGCCTGCACTACGAGTATGTAGTCGCGTGGATTACCTCACGCCATCAATATGGTGTTGCAACGTGTCCAATAAATCCAATAAGCTAAGCAAAAATAGCTATTATATTTTATACAATTATGGGTTCCGACGCGTTCATATCGGCGTACTTTCTTTGAAAGTGTAAGTAGTACTCCGTCGAAAGACAGCTGTCTTTTCAGGCTTAGGATACTTTTTTCTAATATAGTTCTATAGTTGCAAAATTTACTCCAATAGAAATAGCTACACATAACTGCATTTTTTGAAAGATTCGATGTTTCGAATGGTATTTGTCCTTTTTTTAGATGTGAAAAATAATTTTTACGTGACATTTTATACGTGATAAAACCACGCTGTAGCTATATTAGTGCTGCAGCATGAATGGGTCGGCTCGACCGGGGTTGAACCACTTTCTTACAGAATACCAGCGTGAACCATCAGAATAATGCTGCGGTGTTTATGCGGGGTTCGTATGGTGAATGCAAAGAACTGAGACCATTTTTACTGATAAAGAGGTATTCCATCGTAGTCTTCAGGGGTGACAACGTATATGCATTTAGCAGCTCCCACTTATCATCAGGTGAACTGTGTGCTTGCTCGTCAGCCTTATTCTTTAAAAAAGTAATTAGCACAAATTCACGTACACGTACGTATTTTTTCTATTGTAGAGGTAATAGCGGAGTTAGGGAAAATGATGTGGACCATTGAGTTCTATGTACTACGTACTAGAGAAGCTATTCCGAACAAAAAATGTGCACTGCTCTGTTTTCGCGCATGCGCGGGAGATAGTAGATTTTAGTCTATGATTGTAGATAGCGTGGCATATAAATGAGGAAATTTATTTTTTCTATTGTAATATTATTACCTATTTATTCACTTGAACAACAAATAATTTTACTTATTTGACTACTGAATTATTAATTACGTTCAGGTTTAAACTTTAATTTGAAATCTCGTATTATTAGCGCAGCTCCACACTCTATGAATATTGAAGCCACACCACAGAACACAATTACTCTCTACCAAGAGAGCCACACTAAATGACACTAAAGGTGTACGGATTGCAGTACAGTTCATTTGAACATAGTGAATATTCGGAATGCCAAATCTAGTACGTAGTACATATACAAGGTGAATCTTGAAATCATTTGTCCAGTTCCCGGCAAACATCTTGAACAATAAGCGTAGTGGAGGAAGGTTTGCGCACGCATTTTTGTATGTAAAACCGACTCTGCGCAGTCAAGGTCAATGTTCAAGAAGTTTGCCGGCAATTTTGTTGTCAATAAATTTTAAACAATAAGTAAAGACACTGAATGTTATTTTTGCTAACCTGAAACATTTACTATCTTAGTTTAGCCCTAGAAATGATAAAAAGATTTTTTAAATCAAATTAACTATTCAGGTAGTTTCCTGCCTGAGTAACTTCAGAAGTCTGTAACAGAAAACTGGCCTATTAAGTGTCATTTTTTTAATGTTATTGTGAAAGATTAAGGTACTGCCAAGTTTTTAAAATTAATTAGAAAGTATGAAATCATTTATTACTATTTTTCATTTAATGTTGAAAATTCAAGCCCCACTCTCCTGACAGAAATTTTTTAAGTTTCGATTAAAATTATTGTATCTTCGGTGAATGTTAGGAAGCTAATTATTTTATGCATAATAGGGCAACTTATAAGGATCATGCTACAAACAAAAAACTTGGAAAAAATCTCACAATTTTTTTTTTAATGTTATGCTGTTTAGGGTGACATTTTCAAAAAAAGGATAAAAAAAATCATAACTCGAAAACTACAAAAAATCGCGGAACATACATAGGGTATTTTCGGATACCCCTAGGCGTGAGGAATAAAAAAAAAATTTATAACCTCACTGTTTGGACCACCTTGTATATCGATGATGTGGACTGTTTTTTTTTTATAGGAGAGGGCGCAAACGATCATACGGCTCAGCTGATGGTAAGTTACTACCGCCGCCCATGAACAACTGCAATACCAGGGGAATCACAGGTGCGTTGCAGGCCATTTAAAAATGAGTAAGCTCTTTTCTTGAAGGTCCCTAAGTCGTATCGTTCGGAAAAATCACCGCTGGTAAACTATTCCACAGAGAGGTCGTACGCGGGAGAAAACTCCTAGTTAAACGTACAGTGGTGGACCGCCAAGCATCCAGATGGTGTGGATGGTATCGGGAGTTTTGCCGCAATGTTCGTTCGTTAAATTTGGCGGCTGAGATTAATCCGAACAATTCCTCAGAGCTCAGAGCACTCCCCGTGGTAAATGCGAAAGAAAATGCAAAGGGATGCAACATCTCTTCGCAGCGCCAGTGAATTGAACCGATCAGAGAGGACTCGGTCGTTGACGATTCGAGCCGCTCTGCTCTCCGTCAAGTGGAAGGAGCTGGCACTGGGGAGCCCCAGCCCAAAGATGGGAACAGTATTCCATGTGAGGCCGAACCTGTGCCTTGTAAGGTACCGCATGAGCTGGCAGTTTATAATGGATTCCATTATTTTGGAGAACAAGGAGGTGATGGCGATAGGCCTGTAGTTAGAAGGGTCCGAGCGATCGCCTTTTTTAAGGGTCGGGTGGACGAAGGCTGTCTTCCACGAATTCGGGACTACGCCTAGGAAGTAGGAGTACTGGAAAATACGCGTTAGAACCGTTGCCCACTCTGGAGCACAAGTCCTCAACACAATTGGGGGGATTCCGTCAGGCCCACTCGACTTGTGGATGTCCAGGGAGAGGAGTGCTTTGCGAACCGAGCGCTGTGTGAACCGCATCCGGCATGACACTCTCGATGACGGCATTCGCCGTCATCAAGAGTGGAGTTGGACACAATTGTTTTGTAAGATTACAAAATTTTACAGAATTATTACCATAGATCTTTTATAATTATCTAGCCTCACGTAGACTTACGCAGCCAAACAAATGCATTGACGCGCTACCACATGAGTAAAGAAACCGAATAAAACTTATTGATTAGGTACATACTCTGGTTCTTAGGTAGTTTCTTAGGATAACATGGTACCTATGGTATATACACAAGAATATAATATCTGGATTATCTATGATGTACTTACGTTATGTGCTAAAGGTCATCGCGTTATTTATGATTGCTATGAAATAGCATCATCATCATCATTACAGCCTATAAAAATCGTCTGTTTATAATAAGCCCAAAGAGGGTCACTATGGTTTTTACAGCCGATTTAAGAATATTCAACATAGTGCCATCAGGAAGTCACCTACCTTACAGCTCCGCCCGCTAAGCAAATATCAGCACGTCTTTTACGTGACTTAAGAATATTCAATAATTAATGGTAGAGCCACGCAGCAGCTTTTGCTGCCCCCCATCAACATGGTAGCGGAATTAAATCTTAGACTACCCCAGGAGGGTACCAGCACCCCTGGAGAATCCCTCGCTGAGCATCCACGACCATGCTACTCCACTCCTGAGCGTGGTGCTCAGGCTGCCCCGCGTATTCTGGGCAAAATTCCGCTCAAAACAATAACTGCTCAGCAAACTGAGCAACAAGACCAAGGCGACCCCTGCCACGCTATCCGTGGATTTCTGCAACATCAGGGACTTCACTCGAACCTAAACGCCGTCCACTACCATCTCGAGACGGCGAAGCCGGCCTTGCTCTTCTGACCGAGACGCAGGTGTCCTCCGGCTGATACTGTATCTCCTACCTGGGGTACAAATTGGAACACTCCTTTGTGCCTCGGGCTGGAGTTTGTGTATACGTCAGAGAGGACATCTGTTTTCGACGCCTCGGCAGTCTTGAAGGTTCGGACCTGTCTATCCTTTGGCTACGCGTAGACAGCGACGACCATACGCGCGTCTACGGGTGCCTCTATAGGTCCCATAGCGGTAATGCCGAAACAGACCGACTCATCGACCACGTCCAAATGGCTACAGATTCCTTGCTACAACAGGTCCCATCCGCAGAGATCGTGGTCCTGGCGATTTTAACGCCCACCACGCCGAATGGCTCCGTTCACGTTTAACCGATCTGCGTGAGATCTGTTTATGACTTTGCCTTGGCATATGGTCTGACACAGCTGGTTACTTCGCCTACGCGGATTCCAGATGTGAAGGATTACACCTTCCCTGTTGACCTTCTGCTGACCTCTCATCCGGACGGATATCAGGTTTCCGTCGATGCCCTCTCGGCTCTTTTCGGACCATTGTCTGATCCGGAGTGTGGTGCCACTCACGCCCTCGCGGTTGCGTTTTGCAGGTTGCCGCCGTGTTTGGCATTACAGGTCGGCGGATTGGGACGGAATGCGGTCTTTCTTTGCATCCTACCCATGAGGGCGGGTTTGCTCGCCGGATGATCCCAGCGCTGTTGCTGACTCTGTCACCGACGTGGTGCTGTTGGGAATGGAACTATTTATTCCATCATCTGTGGTACCCATCGGAGGCAGATCGCAGCCTTGGTTTGGTCGCTCCTGTAAGACTGCATTACGCAGTAAGCAGGAGTGCTATCAGGCCTGGGCTGAGGCTTCGGCGGCTCGGGATGTAAACACCAGCATGCTTAAAAAGAAGCATAACTTCGCCTCCAGGTCCTTCAAAAGCAGTTATTACAAGGCAAAGTCTGAGCACATAGGCAGAATTGGCGAGAAACTAGTTCGCCTTCGGGAACCCGTGCATTCTGGTCTCTCGCCAAGGCTGTCCAAGGAATTTCTGTAAGCCATCACTACCATCTCTGCACACAGGAGGACGACTCACTGGCCCACGCCGCAAAAGAAAAGCCGACCTTTTAGGCTCACTTTTGCGTCCAACTCGACTCTTGATGACGGGGAATACACCGCCGACCATCCCGCGGTGGAGTGTCCATGCCGGATGTGCGTCACACAGCGCTCGGTCTGCAATGCACTCTCCTGACATCTCACAAGTCGAGTGGGCCTGACGGAACCCCAATTGTGCTGAGGACGTGTGCCCGGAGTTGGCACCGGTTCTAACGCGTCTTTTCCACTCCTACTCCCTAGGCGTAGTCCTAAATCATGGAAGACAGCTTTTGTCCAACCGATCCTTAAAAAGGCGACTGTTTCAGACCTGTCCAACTACAGGCTATCGCCATCACCCTTGTTCTCCAAAATAATGGAGTCCATTATGAACTGCCAGCTCATGCGGTACCTTGAGGATCACCAGCTGATTAGTGACCGCCAATACGGTTTTCGTCGGGTCGGTCAGCTGACTCATAGATGGGCGGAGGCAGTAGAGTCCAAGGGGAGGCATTGGCCGTTAGTTTTGGACATTGCGAAGGCTTTCGATCGGGTTTTGGCAAAGCGCTCTTTCGAAGCCCTTCCTATGGGCTTCCTGAGAAATTGTGCAATTGATCACCAGCTTTCTTGCAGATCGGAGCATCGTCGTTGTAGACGGTGCATGCTCCGACTACAAGCCGATTAACGCTGGTGTTCCGCCAAGGCTGCGTGCTATCACCAACGCTGTTTCTTCTGCATATCAATGATATGTTGCAAACCGGTAGCATTCATTGCTATGCGGATGATAGCACTGGTGATGCTCTATACGCCGGCCGCGAATATTTCTCGGGAAAACGTCGCCGAGTACCGAACAAACTTAGGTTCGAAGTCGAGTCTTGCTGAACAAAGTCTCGGATTGAAGCGACTAAATCTAGTCCAGTTTAATCCTCAGAAGACACAAGTTTGCGCGTTTACCGCTAAAAAGAACCCCTTTGTCGTATCCTCGGCTTCAAGCACCCCTGCTGCCGCAGCCAGTATCGGAACTCGGCGTCGACATATCGAGTGGCGCAGTTTCGCGGTCACTTGGAAGAGAAGGCCAAATTGGCCTCTAAAAGCTTGGCGTGCTCAGCAGAGCGGGACAGTATTTCATGCCGGCACAACGCCTGCAACTTTACAAGGCGCAGGTTCGGCCTCACATGGAATACTGTTCCCATCTCTGGGCTGGGGCTCCCCAGTGCCAGCTCCTTCCACTTGACCGCATCCAGCGCAGAGCGGCTCGAATCGTCGACGACCGAGTCCTTTCCGATCGGCTCGATTCATTGGCGCTGCGAAGAGATGTTGCATCTCTTTGCATTTTCTTCGCATTTACCACGGGAGTGCTCTGAGGAATTGTTCGGATTAATCCCAGCCGCCAAATTTCACGAACGCACATCGCGGCAGAACTCCTGATACCATCCACACCATCTGGATGATTGGCGGTCCACCACTGTGCGATTTAGAAGATGTTTTCCTCGCACAACTTCCTTGTGAATAGTTTACCACCAGCGATTTTTCCGGACCGATACGACTTAGGGACCTTCAAGAAAAGAGCCTACCTTTTAAAAGGCCGGCAACGCATCTGCAATTCCTCTGGTTCCCTGGTGTTGCAGTTGTCTGCGGGCGGTAGTCACTACCATCAGGTGAGCCGCATGCTCGTTTGCCCCCTCTCCTATAAAAAAAAAAAAAATATAGTATAAAACCCAGGGTCTAATTGTTAGGACAGACCAGTAATAATTAAGTTAATTTATAAGTTACTTTGTAGTCCATTATTGCTGTGTACTCACATCGTCACAGTAGCTAAGTTAACTTGTAAGTTAGAAAATAAAAGTAATATAGGAAAAAGTTTTCGTCTCCTTCCACTTCAACACTTCCTAAGCTGCCGCAAACGTAAGTCACAGTTTGGCACAAATCTTACCTCGGCAACGTCCCACGGGACACTGGTAAGCGACGCGCGGATCGAAAATCACTTGAATAATGGATAATTATTTTAATAAATGTAATGAAAAAAACGATCGGATGGAATTGATTCCAAAATGAATTACCTATAAATTGATATTTTTATAGAAAAAAAGGAGAATTAGTACTTGTTTAAAATGAAATTTAGCTTGTAAAAAAACTGCAAATCGAACGTAGTTCGGTAATTTTTTCTATCGAGAAAATTGTATTGTGTCGTGTATTGACCGGGTACATCGTAAGGAAAAAGAATGTATCTAAAATATTTTTTTTTCAGATTCTAAATGTAATAATTTGGCTATCAAAAACCAATTTTAAAACGGACAAAAACAGGAACACCCAGCCTTAAATACGTACGAATTACGTTTTTATATAAAAATTTAAATACGTACGTCAAGTTATAAAGTAGTTAGGTATATCTTATTTCAGAAAGGATTTCATCAAAATATTATTATTAATTTGATTTTTTAAAACAATATTTATTAAAGGTTTTGCGGCGAAAGGAACTAGTGAATTTTATGGCAAAAACAGATTTATATTAAATTGAGTATTTTAGCGTAACCTATTAGTTTTATGGATAATAAAGTACACCGACATAAAATGGAGTATTTAAAAGTAGGTTTGGCAACGCTAACTAGGTCACCGATGACCTCTCTGATGATCTGGATATTGAACGTTAACGTAGGGCAGTGGCAGCATGATGTAACAATTTGTATACATCATGTAGTCTAAAATAGCAGCTTAACACTGCTGTGTTTCGTATGGTGAGTGTAGAGAACCGGAGACCCTTTTTACTGGAAAAGAGGCATTCCACCTTAGTCCTCACGGGTGACAACGCATCTGGATTTTGATTCTTTATTGAAGAAGATGTAGATGTCTATGGGTCACAGCAACCACTTACCATTAGGTGGACTGTGTGCTCGTTTGTCACCCTATCCTATAAAAAAAAATGTAGTCAATGGATTAAGTATTTATTTATCTATAACTATGTTTACTAAATATCTGAAATAAATTGTCACACATGCGCCCTCTACACAGCTGCACAGTGCCAAGTGACATTGTGATCCCTGAATCAAAACTCTGCGAAATACATTATTTGTACTCAACGCCATATTTAATAAGGTATTAAATTAACCAATTGGGCGTGGTGCAAATTAGATTTCTAAAGTCTTGTGTAACCGTTACAGCCTATTAAAGTCCACAGCTGAACATAGGCCTCTCCCATAAATTGCCTCATAGGGGGATATTTGCCATAGTTGCCACTCTGGGCAAACGGATTGACAACCGCAGTTTATTTTTATTTTTAGTCGTTATTAGGAAGACGCTGCTGCACATTGTCTGATTTGTTTCCCTCTGTCGCCTCTTACGACACCCACGGGATGATATGGGGTAGTCGATATTCTCACACCGCCACTACACGGTACACTAAGCTACACGGCACGGTAAAGTCTTTAATGTCTAAATTTAGAAAAACTCTATCTGCGATTTTTTATATAAGACTAAAGTGACAAACGAACTTATAGCTCACCTGATGGTTAGTGGCTAGTGCAGCCCATGGACATGTGCAACCAACTTCAAACAAAGAAGGCTCGTCAAGATGGAATGTCTCGCAGCTTGTTTTTTTACTGGCATTCCATACCTTTCAGCGACTGGTCATTTTTACTAATTATAAGAGAGCTAGTCTGTTTTTTTAAATTTATTTTGATTATTAATTTAGTGAGAAAACGTGGCGAATTTCATAACCACTCCTATTAACTACCTAACACCTTTTTTTATAGGATAAGGGTGACAAACGAGCACACAGTCCACCTGACGGTAAGTGGATGCTGTGGCCCATAGACATCTACATTTATCCTCGAAAAAGAATCAAAATGCAGAGATGCGCTGTCACCCCTGAGGACTGAAATAGAATGCCTCGTTTTCAGTAAAAAGGGCCACCGGTTCTCTACACTCACCATACGAAACGCAGAAACATTAAACTGCTATTTTACGCTGTATATTCTGTGAGAGTGTGGTCCTACCCCGGTCGAGCCGACCCATTCGTGCTGCAACCACAATATAGCTGCAGCATGGCCACGTAAAACACCTACGAGAAGAAAGGCGGTATAGTGTTTAGATTTTCATAACTTTACGTAAATATTGTATAATATAATCCTGTTTGCCTCAAAACTTGAAAACAAGAGCAACACACTCTGATTGATACAGAACATGTTGCATCTTATCTGTGATTACTTATCGATCTGAGACATGGTCTTTTAATGCTCAGAGTTTCTCTGCGTAATAGACTTCGTAATAGTAATATCCGCAATAGAACAGAGAAACCGACATACAGAGACCCAACGGATCAGTAAGCTGCAGTGGCAATGGACCCGCCATATACCTCGAAGAACCGACAACCTATGGTGAGAAAAGATTCTCAAGTAGCAGCCTTGCACCGGCAAGCGTAGTGTACGGTGGCCCGCACGCTAGATGAAGTGACAACACATTAAGAAATGCAGGAAGTCGATAGATATAGGTAGCCTTGCTATGTGGCGATCCTTGGCAAAGGACTATATTTGACAATATATAGTAGGTACGGAAATTAAGGGATTTTGGAAAGAATTGTGACCTTTGGTGAAAGTAGATTCTCTACGATAATCGCAAGTTAAAAACGTATTGGCGGAACCAAGGTCAAATACCAGAACTATAACCTAAAGCCAGGCTCACCCATAAAAAAATTGTCGTAACCGTCTGATGGTCACTTCATGATGTAATTCATTTTAGGTTTTTGAGATCCAGTGTATCAATAACATCAAACAATAATGGCGAAACTCTCAAAGAAACAATTCGGTACATAATACCCTCATAGACTTTGTAGAGTCCAGATCCCTAGAGTTTTATCGCAAAGGCATAAATAATCTTCCCTAGAGATGGCAGAAATGTATAGATAATAATGAGGGTAAGTACTTAATTTTTTTTTCTAAGTCAATCATTATGTGTTTAATTTTTTTTATGTAAACGGAAATTTTATAGTTAAACCCTATTATTACTAATATTATAATAGATCACAATAACTATTTTTCATTTTGTTAATTCGCTTGTTTAAATGTTATCAATTTAGTAAGATCCACGCCTGCTGTGTGCAACGTCTGTCTCTTTACTTTGTTAATTGTCATTGCAAAGCAGACACTGCCAGGAAATTGCATAAGCTTAAAGCGGAAAGAAAAATTGTTGGGTATGAGTATGAGTCATATCGTAAGAGTGGACTTCAAGGAGGAATAACATGTTCCTCGGCACCACACCCCGTTAGGATCTCCGCCTTTATTACGTTTCGCTGTATAGTCGGGTGCCGTAGCATAGTTTTTCACATAATAAGATTAACAAGCGAGCACGCTGCTGACTTGATGGTAAGTAGATCTTGTGGCCCAGAGACATCTACATCTATTCTCGATTAAGAATCAAAATGCAGATGCGTTGTCACCCCTGAGGACTAAAACGGAATGCCTCGTATCCAGTAAAAAGGGTCTCCGGTTCTCTACACTCACCATACGAAACACAGCAGCATTGAGCTGCTATTTTACGCTGGTATTGTGTGCGAGCATGGTACTTCCTCGGTCGAGCCGACCGATTCGTGCTACAGCCATAATATAGCTGCAACATGGCTCCACCACATTAAAATTGAATAACTTTAGTGGGATCAGGTTTCAGAATAATAGCGACTTTTAAGATACGCGGTGGAGGGAGTCCGGGCGCAGACAACTCGTCAACTCGCGTACACGTACTCTCACGCGTCTGCTTTGGCATAGATATGCTACGCACTTTGCGACTGCTCTCTACTCTGCTGCCAGCGTGCGCGTTGTGGTCGCGATCGCGTACTTTTTTTAAATAAAAATTAATAGGGGAAATTAATTTACTGTCCACCCTATCAGGTGAACTGTAAATTCGTTTGTCTTTTATGTGGTACAGCCCATGCAGTCAACTTCAAACAATGAACGTAACAGACGCTAGATCGTAGATGCACAGACCGCGGCCCGCCGGTCGAATACTGATGGCCCGCCGACAGCAAAAATAATACTCTCGTACATTCGAAAAATATTGAATTATATTCCAGAATAAAACCAAAAAATATGTTCAGTAATTTGAATCTCGCGCGCGCTCTTGGCGCGCTTATCGGTGCGCCGTGCATGCGTCGGTAACAGCGGTCAGTAATGTTCGTGCTGATCTCGGTTAAATTCGTTTTCTTGAGGAACCGCCGCGGCCGGCGGCGCGGCGACGACGGCAGCGCGGTGGCGGCTTATCCACGGGTTATATTGTTAGAGCAAGCGAGATAGCAATAGTCCCGAATTCCCGATTGCTCGCGTAGGTAGATACACGAAGCTTCCAGAATCGGTTTCGTGATTTCTCCAGACAGTTTTCGACTCTATAGGCGCGGTATAAAAGCCACGCTAACCGCAGCGACCGATAGTTCGGTTTTAATTTGAGTGAAGTGTCAATAGTTCTAGTGTAGATTTTAACTCAACTAGCCGGTGTCATATATTTTGATCCACATTCAACGTAGATTTCCGTCAAGAGCCGTGTATAATTGTGTTGTGAAATCGTAAGTAAAACTCTGTTATTAATAAGTGTTTCCTACCTATTTAATCAATTATTTTGGTAATTTAAAAAAGGATGGGTAATTTAAGTAGGTACTGTAATTGTTTTTAGGTGCTGTGTTAATCCTAGCCAGGATTAGAACGCAACATGGACAAGCCAGACCTAGTAAAAACGTAAGGTTAAAGATGAAAATCGGCAGTTTCAATAAATTTGACTGAGAAATACTTTTTTGTATGGTCGCATAACAAAGTCGTTTGTTTAATTTGCAAGAATTCTGTTGCGATTTTAAAGGAATATAATGTAAAAAGGCACTATGAAATGCAGCATTCTACTTTTACCAAGTTTACAGGCGAATTAAGGAAGCAAAAAATGTTGTCTTTAAAACGGGAGCTTATTGGTCAGCAAGCTATGTTTACAAAACCCATTCAAGATTCAGAAACAGCTACAGAAGTTAGTTATGAAATTTCTCGAATGATAGCAAAGCGAAGTCGCCCTTCAATGATGGGAATTTTGTAAAGAATGCATAGAAATTGCTGCTAAGAAAATGTGTCCAGAAGCAGCAAAAAGTTTGAGAAAATTCAACTGAATCGTATGACTATCCAAAGACGAATTATGTCTTTGTCAGGTAATATTGCGGAACAATTAAATGAAAAACTAAGATCATTGAATTTTTTCATTAGCACTCGACGAATCCACTGATATTAGTTCCACAGCTCAACTTCTGATATTCATACGAGGTGTTACTCAAAATTTTGAAGTCTTAAAAGAGTTATTAGGAATGTGTTCATTGAAAGGTCAAACCAGAGGAGTTGATATACTCAATGTACTTTTGGATGAGTGTTCAAAACTGATTTGGACTTATCAAAATTATCGGGAGTTGCGACTGACGGTGCTCCTTCGATGATTGGTGTCAATTCTGGGCTAGTTACTTTGCTGAAAAAGCATCTGCAAGAAAAACATAAACGTTGAAGATCTCATGCAGTTTCACTGCATTATACACCAAGAAGCCTCTGTTCTAAAAAATTGAATTTCAAAATGTAATGAAAGTGGTAGTTTCGACTGTAAATTTATAAAATCACGAGGACTCAATCACAGGCAATTCAAACAATTCCTTGATGACATCGAAAGCGAATATGGAGATTTACTGTATTACAGAAGTAAGGTGGCTAAGTCGTGGATTGACACTGGAACGATTTCTAAATTTAATAGAAGAAATTGGAATATTTCTGGCGGAAAAACAAAGGATGTCCCGGAACTTAAAAATCCTGATTGGTTGTGTGATTTGGCTTTAGTTGATATTACAAATCATTTGAATGTCTTGAACACACGGCTTCAAGGCAAAATCAACTGATATCCCAGCTCTACGCTCATGTATCATCCTTTCAATGCAAGCTGACACTTTTCAGATCGCAATTGAATTTGGAAATTACAATCATTTTCCGAATTATAAGAAATGGCTGAAAAATTCAACAAAACTGCGATTAATTTCAGTTATGTAGAAAAGCTGATATTTTGATTCAATCTTTTCAAGACAGATTTTCGAGTTTAAAAGTGAAACCTCTGTTGGATATATTCAGCAATCCTTTCACGATTTCAGTTGAAAATGCGCCAGAGTCAATGCAGTTAGAAATTATCGACATTCAAAACGACCAAGGTTTACGCAACAAATTCAACGAAGGAGACTTGCTGAACTTTTACCGCTGCATTAATAAAATACGCACAAAGAGTTGCATAAACGCTCTGAAATGTGCCAGCTTATTTGGTTCTACCTATATATGTGAACAAACCTTTTCAATACTAAATAATAATAAAACAAAAAATCGAAACCGCCTTGCAAATGAAAGTTTGGAAGCAGTTTTACGTGTTGCTACAAGTAAATTTGAGCCAAATATAAAAAAGATTGTAAGCACTATGCAGTGCCACGCTTCAAATTAATGAATTCTTTTTCAATTTTAATACATTATTATCAATTCTTTATTGCCTTTTATTACCTATACTTCTGGCGGCCCGCCATCAGTTCATAATTTGCCCGAGTGGCCCCTAGTCTTAATAAGTCTGTGTATCACTGCGCTAGATGAAACACAGCCTGTCAATACACTACCTCTCTGTACTCTCCAGACCTGAACATAGCAGTACAGGTACTGCAGTTTAGCAGCAGAAATGTGTAAAAAGGTGGTGCCTATCCAGGTGTACTTCTACGCCGAAAATGAGTCCTTTCTTTCGCGCACCATTTCCCTCTCTCTATGGTTCTTATAAATATAATTCATGTCGGCGCGCGGCGGTAAAGCGTTATCTAGGTATAGTACCTGGTGTTATCGAGGTATAGCGGAAATATCCGGATTCAGTTAAATAACATTGTCATTTATCAAGATAATGACATTTTTACCAGTGGTTATACTTTTTTCTTGTTTAGTAAATCTAAACATATATAACATCTATACTATATATGACTAATTTTCTTAATGGCTGATCCGATTGTAATGAAACTTCACGAACAGATAGAAAGCAATGCCAGTAGTCATCTAGGCTATTTTTTATCCGAAAGGCTTGGATATGTTGAAAAAATTACGAAAAGTTAATAAAATAGATCCTACCTAGGCTAAGCCGGGGCGAGGGGCTGGTCATACATAAATCTAAAACTATTGTATAAAAGTCACTTCCTTGTTACTTCGTGCAACCCGCACGTTGACCAAGCGACGTGACTGATACTCAAGAGAAATACATACCTATATCTATACAAATAAATAAAATTAAAGTATCATCTGTTTGTAATGTCAAAATAACAGCTTTTCATTAAATGTATATGAAAGTGTATACGGTGCGGTACATTAACAAAAAATCAATTTTTAAATTTTTTGTGTGTCTGACCGGTGAATCTCGATTGGACGATTTTGACGGGATTTTCACTGGCAGATAGCTGATGCTATAAGGAGTAACTTAGGCTACATTTATTTTAGAAAAAGAATCAGGGTTCCGCGCAAAAAAATTAAAACCCATGATATCCAATCGTAATAAATTCCACGCGGGTGAAGTCGCGGGGGACAGAGTCCTAAATATTATTCTCGATTTAAGAAATCTATCCAGTAATTTCTAAGGCTAGTGTGTCCAATAGATTTCTTTTTTTTAATTTAAAAAAATATATATCAATGTAGTGATTTGACCTGGGTCCAGTTTTATTATAGTATAGATAGAAGATTTATTTGTTAGGCGTTTTATCTATAAATTTTTGTTTGTCTGTTTGCCTATCTGTTTGTTTGTCTATTTGTCTGTCTGTCTGTCTGTCTGGGCTTATCTTCGGAATGACTGAACCGATTGTAATGAAACTTCACAAACTGATAGAAAGCAACGCACTCCTTGCATCTAGGCTATATTATATCCGAAAAACTTGGAGTTTATTTTGTAAAAACGAAAAATTTATAAATAAATGGTCTGTGATTGTTATCTTAAATCTAAATAACGTCACATTTATAGATCAAACCCTGCTAAGCCGAGGCGGAGCCGTCAATGTATCAGATAGATACTGTAATAGTGCTTATCCTATACTTTAAGTGAGCAATTCTTGAATATAAGTATATATGGTATACTTATATACACGAATCTATTTTTTTATAGAATAAGGGTGACAAACGAGTACACGGTCCACCTGATTGCAAGTGAATGCTATGGCCCATAGACATCTTCATTTATCCTCAATTGAGAATCAAAATGCAGATGCGTTGCCACCCCTGAGAACTGAGATGGAATGCCTCATTTCCAATAAAAAAGGTCTCCAGTTCTCTACACTCACCATACGAAACACAGCAGCATTAAGCTGCTATTTTACGTTGGTATTATGTGAGAGCGTGGTCTTACCCCGGTCGAGCCGACCCATTCATGCTACTACCATAATACAGCTGCAGCGTGACTCTACCACGGTAAATAAATAATTATAATACACATCTATTATATTCTCGGAAACGGCTCTAAATATTTGGATAAAATTTTATATTTAGATGATGTTTTACTTTCCAAGTTTGTCTAGTTATGTGTCATTCCTGGGAAATTTATTTTTTTAACGTCGAGCAAAGCTCGGACCCCGATGTACTAACATTAAAAATGCAAACGAGATGACAGTCCTCATGATAGTAAGTGGTCAGTATAGCTCAACTGCAATGATCCACGTCTTTTTCTGTCACCAGGGCGGCGCCACTTTAGAATGAGGTGTAATATTTGACAGAATTCATAGCGGGAAGTTCTACGGATATTCCTAAAAAGTTAAAGAAGACAGCACTGAGGCTTTTTTTTGTGTATTTACATACACTAGACACCGAAAAACCTTTACTTTTAACGTATCTTTTCAATGATGATGACACTTGTGTGACCAATTCCGTTATAAATAAAATCACCTCAGTCCCAATTAGCGACATCTGGTGCGCGAGATTATTAGCCCTCATTAACTCGAAACAAGGAAGGCTACAGATACGTTGTCACATTTGAAGAATAAGATGGAATACTTCACAGTATACCTATATGCGGGTTCTCCATATCCTTTACCTTCAATCCGGAACATAGAATGAAGCATTATTACTGATTGGCGGCCGAAATAGGATACAGGACCAAGACAATACGTACCCAACGGATTCGTAGACAGAAAAAAGCATGTGATTCGTTACAAAAAATACTGCCAAATAATGGTGATGTTTCAAATCGATTTTGACTGAAATTTACTAATGTATTACTTTATTAAAAGACATATCAACTGCATAACATATCAAAAATGAATTGACATATTCAGAGCATTGGTGTGATCCCATTTTTATAGATATAATCAGCACTCGCAAATTATTAAACAGTACAAGTTTTAAATATAGGATAGACTGTGTGGCGCGATTGGTGAGTTGTTTATTAAAGGTCTCCCTATACATCCGTTGCCGTTATAGCCTATTAAAATCCACTGCTGAACATAGGCCTCCCCCATAAAAAATTAATAAAATAAAATGAATTTGTTTTAGACAAAATTTGAAATTACAACATATATTAGTAGACCGAATGAAATTACACTACGACATTGATTTAAATATTTACCGGGCCAGTTTGTGGCACTTGGTACTCACGCATGTCTGTATACCCAGTGCTTCACAGACCAGACGGTCTGGCTTATCACTCATGATTAGATTGCCATAGATTGATAGATTGACCCATAGATTGCCTCATAGGGGGATATTTGCCATAGTTGTCACGCTTGGCAAATGGGTTGGCAACCGCAGTTTTTTACTTTAAGTCATTATTAGGAAGATGCTGCTACCCATCTCCTGATTTGTTTCCCTCCGTCGCCTCTTACGACACCCACGAGATGATATTGGGTAGTGGATATTCTTACACCGCCACTACACGGTTTCCTTATACGTCACTTCACTGTAAATTAAATATTTCAGCACATTGTACTCATTACCTTTAAATATTATTGGGATAGAGTCACGGAAGGAGTGCTGTGCTATTGATTCATTGCAAACTATTGAAAGTTGTCATAATTCGATTTGAAGAAAACCATTCGCCAAGCCAAGTCTGATATAAGAGACAAACTAAATATTTTACGCATAGGGGTTAGGTAAGGTATGGGCACGACTATTTTTATTAACTTCCGAATAATGTCGTTAAGATGTCAATGCAAGGCAATGCGGTAAGGTAGAATAGGCAAGCGTGGCAGTGTTAGAGGCAGGAGTATAATTACATTAAATTCAGATCCAAAAACCAACAAATTATATTTTAACACAAATTTTGACTCCGGCTGGAATAGAACCCAGACTTGCGATTCTGACAACTATGCCGTCACAGTCTCACATAACATCTTATACAAAACTAAGATAATATATGTATTATAACCATTTACCGTGTAAAGGCCGGTGTGAGAATATCCAATATCCCATATCGTCCCATGAGTGTCGTAAGAGGCGTCAGAGGAACATTACAACAAGAGTTTTAACAGCATCTTCCTGATAATAACTCAATAATTAAAAAACTGCGGTTGCCTAACCGACTGCCACACGTGGTAACTATTAGGTACAATTGTGTCTAATGATTTCTTATATTTACGCGAACACTACACATTTAAATAAAACTAGTTTTACGGATTTTTTCGCGTATATTAACTTATTTTATTTTCTCGACGTTTCGAGTACTTTACAGCACTGGTCACGGGGGGGAACTGAGGTGTATGACGTCCCAATGTCATAGTTAACCACGGCTACTTCCAGATTAAAAATTTTTTTTTTCCGATCTACGTAGTATGAACTTACAGTACCTTGAAGTCTTGCAGTTGTATGCTTGGGTTGGGATTTAATTTTATTAATTATGGGATCCCAAGCAGATGGTAGCACCCAGCCATCTTCTATATTGAAATTAGGATGTTTTTTGATTTCAATAGCCTCGCGAATCATCCTTGGAAGGAATCTGTGTTCTTTAGCGAGGATTTGAGGTCTATCAAATCTAATGTAGTGACGGGGGCGATACTGTACTTGTTCACAGATTGCAGACTTCCCGGAGCGTCGATTCTTCACATCAGCTATGTATTCTTTAACACGGGTTTTTATGGATCTTTTAGTTTGTCCTATATAAGAGAGACCACATTCACAATAAATCTTGTACACTTATATATCTATGCATCTTGCAGAGGGAAAATTAAATCCCAACCCAAGCATACAATTGCAAGACTTCAAGATACTGTAAGTTGATACTGCGTAGATCGGAACAAAAATTAATAATTTTTAATCTGGAAGTAGCCGTGGTTAACTATGACATTGGGACGTCATACACCTCAGTCACCCCCGTGATCATGGGTGCTGTAAAGTACTCGAAACGTCGGGAATATAAAATAAGTTAATATACGCGATAAATTCCGTAAAACTGATTTTATTTAAATACAATTGTGCCCCCAATGAGACAATCTGTAGGCTTATAGGGGAGGCCTATGTTCTCCAGTAAACATGTGATGGGCTGAGTGAGTAATATTAATTAACTATCGTTTCACCTAATTAGCGTAATTTATAGTTGGTAGATAGATGGTTTTCGTGGGCATATTTTTTAAATAATGCCGTTATAATATGTACTAGCACAGTAGATTAAGATAATGAAAGACTATTTATTTTATAAATTTTTCATTTTTTTAATCTGTATGTGGTAGAGCAATATTAATTGTATAGTTGTAGCACGAGTGGGTCAGCTCAACCGGGAAAGGACCACGCTCACAGAATACCAGCGTAAAATAGCAGCTTAATGCTCCTGTGTTTCGTATGGTGAGTGTAGAGAACCGGAAACCCTTTTACTGGAAAAGAGACATTCCATCTTAGTCCTCACGGCTGACAACGCATCTGCATTTTGATTCGCAAACGAGGATAGATGTGGATGTCTATGGGCCACAGCAACCATTTACCATCAGGTGGACTGTGTGCTCGCTTGGCACACTTATTCTATAAAAAATCTTCATGTTTTTCAGAAAATATAGCCTAGAACCTAAATCAATCCTCGCATTGCTGTCTATCTCTTCGTGAAGTTTCATCACAGTTGGTTAAGTCATTCCGAACATTAGCCCGGACAGATAGAGAGACCGAACTAACATTTAAAAATGCTTAATCATGTCTTCATGGCATGCAAATAAACCCCTCAGCTCAATAAAAGTCAGTAACAAAGCGATATTACAGAAAGACACTTCAATTTTATTAGAATAGGTATAAATTAAATATATGGATTTTTAAAATATCGTTTATCTTAAAAACATTATTTGAGCATTGAGTATTATATTATTCCTTTATTTTAGCTACACAATAAAAGTAAGTAATATTATAGCCCCGGGAAGGACCAAGTTCGATATTGTACCGATGTTAAATAGTAGTATACTAACGTTTCGTATGTAGAGTAATGAGAGCCGAGAACCGGTGACCCATTTTACCGGTAATGATTTAAGTACTCCATTAACGTACTCAGTGGTGACAACGCATCTGCATTTTCGAAAATTATTGAACATATCTTTGGGCTTCGGTAACAACATACCCACACAGCCTGTGCACGTTTGACAATCTTATACTTAAATAAAATTAAAATAATTTTATACTGGTTATACTATGATCGTTACTTACAATGCAATAGTGTCCATTTAATATATATTCTTATTTACTAAATAACTTTTATAACATCTATCAAATATTATGAAATAAACTCAATTTATTGTATATTTATAGCTGTTTTAATACCGTGTAGTAGAAGCGTATAAGATAGTAGACGGGTAGCAGCATCTTTCTGATGAACAACTCAAAATAGTTATAAATTGCGATTGCCAACCCGCTCGCCAAGTGTGGCAACTATGGCAAAGAGCCCCTTATGAGGCAATCTATAACATGGATAATTTTAATTTCAAGGCCCATGATTAGGTTCCTACAAAGGAAACATTCATCCATTTTTTAAATATGATGGCTATGAGAAGCAATCTTAAAAACACCCCAGTAAGATACCTAATCATATTATGGACCAAGTGAGAACTAAGAAAAAATATCTCATGAGACTGCTGGGATCAGACGAAATTTGAAGGCGCATGCTTAACATCCCATTCAGGAGCACCTAGTGAACGAGAGAGAAATACCGAAGTTGGAACAGGATAGCATGCGAATTCCCGAATTTCAGGGAAAGCCGTCCTACTAACCAGCTACCAAACATATGTATATGTCTTACACATTATCCGTCACGTTATGTCACTGCAATGTTCCATTTTTGCCACTTGTCAAACTCAAATATATTCCTTTTTTAACTGATAACAGAAAAAAAAATTGTTACCGGTTCACGCTTGTATTAATAGGATACGTACACAGCTTTAACTGCATTATGTCTAGATTTTAGGTCACTAGAGCCGTCTTGAACTGGCCACTTAAATTAGTAAGAGGCGTGTTAGGTACTTACGTATTATAATTGACGTCGATGACGAATATCCCATAGATTAATGCGCACAGATTCCGGCTTTTTTGTTGAAGAGGTCGTTTTGAAACTGGAAAAGAAATCACACGAAAAATTCACGAATAACCGCGATCGAGACACAAGCCGTTTAAACACAGGTTATAGTTTTCGTACGTTTTTATTTATAAGCGACGCGGCGTAAGTGCTCCGACACATCCATTTTTGTCTATATGTGGTTGCTTGGACTATATTTTTACCGCAAACGGTGTTAGAACTAGTGTGGAGAAAAAAAATCAATTGGGAGACGCGTCAGTTAGTGGCCATCTTGTGTCTGGCTGGGTCGCAGGGGAGAGAGTGCTGCGCATGCGTGGGCTGCGCCGCCAGACTTCATAGGACTTGGCATGCTTAAAGTCAAAGAGTATTTGTTGCAATCTTCACTCGTGTTCTTACTGAAAACTGACTTTAAAAAAAAAACAACGCATTAAAAACAATTTTAAATCTTATACAAATATCGTTTAGATATACGTACTTTTTTCCTAATTTATTCTAACTTTTAGTATAGTAGAGCTGGCAATTTTTCAAAATAAGTGCGCATGTTCATTTTTTGTCACGATAATAAAGTTCTACCTGAAAGGGAATAATAAGATGATCTGACGTGAACATAGAGCAACATTTAGCACTAGCAAACCATCAACAGCATGGGGTAAAAGTTAATACATAATTATAAGATTATTAAAATGTAATCAACGGATTAGTAAGCTAAAGTGGCAATGGGCCGACCATATAGCTCGAAGAACCGACAACCGATGGGGAAAAATGGTGCTCGAGTGGCAGCCTCGTACCGGTAGGCGAAGTGTAGGGCGTCCCCCCACTAGATGGAGTGACGACCTGGTAAGACATGCAGGAAGTCGATGGATGCAGGTGGCTCAGGACCGTGCTTTGTGGAATTCCTTGGAGACGGCGTATGTTCACCAGTGGACTTGTGAAGGGCTGTAATGATGATGATGATGATAAATCATTATTACGGCTATACGAGTACCTTTGAAATTGCAGATTTGTTGAACTGGCCTATTTGAATTGTAATAGCTATAGTTTGACTTGGAATTCTAAATTCGAAAAAGTATGTATAAGGCATTTCCTATTTCAAAATCAGTTATTCATTTGTTTCTTTGAATTTAATTTTTCTCCAATATCGCTATATTTACAACTGTGGACTCAAAGAAATTCGTGTAATTTTTACATATACGGACCTAGCACTACTAACGAAGGAACTGTGCGTTGTTAGTCCAATCACTTTTGTATGGGAAATTTTGTCCTCATAAATCAACCTCGTACATCATACTTACACATAAAGAAGAAGGTTAATAATGACGAACTGAAGGCGATAGCGGAAACGGATCTGTATGAAGCAACGGCTGAGCTAGCGTTAGCTTTCGTGTAAGTGACAAAACAATATAAGAACATTTGCTGCCGCAATCGGTAAAATAAAGCTTGACAAATGAAAAACTTACGACCAGAGTGAGGTAGAGCGAAAAGATGACATCCAAGTTTGCATCTTGCGATGTTGGCAAAATTAACAAATCTTAAGCTAGAGACCCTTAGAGAAAATTATCCAGATCCTTATGACCTATATATATATTTTTACAGCAATCAGCTAATCCGTCAGTGGGAAAGCCCATGGCCATGTCCAGCAGTGCACATTTACGAAGTAAAGATAAACAAGATATGACTTACAGAAATAATTGTGCTTTAATTTAATGTCGCTAACATTAAATGAGTAATTATGAATAGTGGTATGCGCCGGCAACCGGAGTTCGAGCCGTGCTTTCGGCAGCGAAAGGAAACATCGAAAACTGCACATATGGGATTTTTTAAATGAATACTACTTGCTCCATTACCTCAGAGATTAGAGGAGGCCTTTGCCCAGCAACGGGTGTATATTATAGGTTCTCACTATATTTGATTTTTAACCAACTTCAAAAAAGGAGGAGGTCCTGAATTCGACTGTATTTTTTATGTGTGTTACCCCAATACTTTTTCTAGGTGAACCGATTTTAAGATATTTGAAAGCTGGTGCTTCTCATGTGGTCCCATATAAATTTGATCAAGGTCTGACCACTAGTTTTTGAGCTATCCTTAACATCGCGTATTTAATTAACTTCGACTACATTGATGATGTTCTCATTTTATTTATATTGAAGTCGGTTGTACAAAATTTTTAATTTTACTACTTGTACTTAAAAACAATTTCATACTGTCACCATGTACGAGTAGCTAAAGTAATCGTACCACAGGATACCCATTCGCGGCCTGATTTTTCACTGCCTATTTTGAAATTGATTTCATTTTAATTATAAAATTGAGAAAGTATGTAAAACGAATATAAAATACATAAGAACATACTCAGGTACATGAAAAAGAATAATGTGACAAACTGATAAAAGAAAACAATAGTTTAACTTTCAATAAAATTAAAAATGTGGTAGAGCGATGCAGCGATGTTTTGTAGCACTAATGGGTCGGCTCGACCGGGGAAGGACCACGCTCTCACAGAATACGAGTGTAAAATAGCGGCTTAATGCTGCTGTGAGTATAAAGAACCGGAGACCTTTTTTACTCGAAACGAGGCATTCCATCTTCGTCCTCAGGGGTGACAACGCATCTGCATTTTGATTCTTCCGCATCCGCTTACCATCAGGTGGATTGTGTACTTGTTTGTCATCCTTATTCTATAAAAAAAACCGACTTCAATAGGTGACAACTAGAATGTCGTCTAAACAGTTACATAAAAATCGTAATCCCCTATTTTTCTACCTAGGATGAAATTTATTTGTTAAATTATATTCAACTAGCGATCCGAACCGGCTTCACCCGGGTGATTTCTGGATTGCTGCAACAGCGCGACCTACCGCGTCCAAATGTGAATCTAAACCATCCAGTGACCAATTCAAACACACAAAAAAAATATCAAAATCTGTCTAGCTGTTTTTGTTTTAGCGAAAGTAACGGACAGCAATTGATTTTTGTAAATAGAGATAACAGTTATTTTTCATATTATTCAATAGTTTTAGTTGCATTATTAAAAAAAGTTTTTTTTGGCGTGTGGTAGCAGAGCAAGCGAAATATAAGAGCGACTATGACAAATGTCAGAAATACTAGATGGACTCAACTTTGACGGTATAACTAACTCGTATATTATCCATCCGTCCATCCATAGCATAACAGCCTATAAAAGTGCACTGCTGAACATAGGCCTCCCCCATAGATTGCCTCATAGGGAAGATTTTGCCATAGTTGCGACGCTTGGCGGGCGGGTTTGCAATCGCAGTTTTTTAATATGTTGTGTTATTTTCAGGAAGATGCTGCTGCCAATCTCTTGTTTCAGTTTCTTTCTGTCCCACATCCACGGGCTGATATTGGTGTAGTAGATACACTGACACTGCAAGATTATACTTAAGTATATGTATATACTAGATGTATAATATCCAGATCGGCGACAGGGAGCAGCGTCAAAAGTGCAAGAGCTCTGGTACTGTGATCGCCAATCGGGCTTTCAAGTGGGGCGTTTTGTCGAATCTTTTACACTTCTTTTCAATAGTCGTCATTACGTCACTACGTCGTCCACATCACCTGCATCAAGTTGCGGAAAAATAATGCTGACGTGCGTTCACAAGCATTACAGCTTATAAAGTAGAGTTTCACAAGCATTAATGCTTGTAAAGATAGATTTTCATAAGCATTACTGCTTGTAAAGATATAGATTCACAAGCATTACAGCTTGTAAAGGTAGAGTGTGACGAAGACTAGAGCAATTACCTATTATTGGTAAGTGAGGAATTCAATTTGAAATAGGGATGGCAATGCATTATGTTTTAATTCCTATTTGAGGACGATGCCTATAGTGAGGATTAAGATGGAATGCCTCGTTTCCAGTAAAAAGGGTCTCCGGTTCTCTACACTGACCATACGGAACAGCAGCATATTGCTGCTATCTTACGCTGGTTTTCAGTGAGAGCGAGGTCCCTCCCCGGTCGAGCTGACCCTTTCGTGCTACAACCATAATATAGCAGTCGCATGGCTCTACTACATAAGTACAAACTTGTTGTGGTTGACTGAGTACTGATTTATTCTCTCACATTAAAAAATTCCATCTGAAACTGTGCCTCATACGATAGAAAGATGCAATTCACGGTTAGAGTAGACATAAGCACGTGCTTATTTATAATCTAAGAATTGACAAAAACAGTACCATATTTCGAAATCTTGGTTCGATAGAATTTCTGAAGTTTTTTTTTTTGGAATATTGGAAAGCGAGAACAAACAATTTTTAAAATGTCAAAACTGCAAACAAGGCCCCTATATTACTATAAAGTAGGTACTACGAATTCTTTTGTTAACTGGGATACGTTGCAGTACTCCGAAAACGTCTGGGAGGCAAAGTTATTCCCTCCTCTTTATTGATGCTAATATCTTCTCACGGCCAGTCTTCTACCAGTCTGCTAATTAAATTGATTATGGATCCCAGACAATTTAAATGTTTGTAAATACAAACTGTTAATTTGTATCTGAATTCTTTGAGTCTTTAAAAAAAAAGTTACCGTAGAAATTTCTCCTTTGTAGTAAAAGCATTATACAAACATAAATTTAACACGAGTCTACATTATTTACTACACACAAATAATTTGTGTACTATTGTAGTTGTTGAACCCGCGACTTGTTCCAAAACCAAGACTATCTTTGTAACATATTTAAACGTTTATGTGGTAGTTATAGATATCCATATTGAGTCATCTTTTTTAATTTAATAAATTCGTTTCCTAAAAACGTATTATATATATTTTTTAAAACAGATAACCAAAAATTACAGATTTACTAAATTACAGCATACTATACATTCCAGGGGGTGCTAAGAATCTCCGGTGGAGGTTCGGTTGCTACCTAAGACGACTCGACCTAGCAACATACAACGCACGCACCCTGAGATCTGACGAGAAGACCCTGGAGCTGGAAGAAGAGATAGACAAGTTACGCTGGCATATTATAGGATTATCCGAGGTCCGAAGAGAGGGGGAGGACACGGTAATTCTCGAATCCGGCAACTTGTTCTATCAGCGGGAGGGCGACAATCTGTCCTAAGGAGGTGTCGGATTTATCGTCCACGAGTCTCTCTTTAACAACGTTGTAAAGATTGGGAGTGTGTCGACGAGGGTTGCGTACCTTATACTCAGAATCACCAAACGGTATTCGTTGAAGGTCATACAGGTTTACGCACCAACCTCGGCACATTCCGATGAGGAGGTGGAGAAAATATATGAGGATATCTCTAAAGCCATGTATTCCTCCAAAACCCACTACACGGTGTTAATGGGAGACTTCAACGCAAAACTAGGCACAAGAGAGAACGGTGAGCTGAAAGTAGGGAAATTTGGAATTGGGCAACGGAACCCAAGGGGCCAACAGCTGGCTGACTTCATGGTGAAAGAGGGACTCGTTATGATGAACTCTTTCTTCCAGATGCGACCTCACAGGAAGTGGACCTGGTCGAGCTCCGACGGTTCGACAAAAAATGAAATTGACTTTATTATGGCGACAAGACGACAACTGTTCAGTGATGTCTCAGTGATCGCGAGGGTGAAAACTGGTAGCGATCACCGAATGGTTAGAGGCACACTGAACCTAAAAGTTAAGTTGGAGAGGTATCGTCTAAATCCAAAGTCCTGAAACCTTTCAGCTCGAGTTGCAAAACCGTTTTCAGTGCCTAGAAGACTGCAAATCAATGGACGTTATGAATGACAAGCTCGCGGAAACTGTCCATGCGGTCGGAGCTAAGTTCTGCAAGACCCGCCGCAGAAGAACACAAAAACTCTCCGATCACACTCTTAATCTCATGGCTGTTAGACGGGAAATGAGGTTGCAGTCTTCGACAGATTTGATAGCATACAGGCAACTGAACAGACAGATCTCCAAATGCATGCGACAGGACAAATTGTACAGAAGACCGAAGAGTACAATCTTCCACTTTGCCTTGCGTATGTGGACTATGTGAAAGCCTTTGATTCCGTCGAAATTTGGGCGGTGCTACAGTCCCTTCAGCGGTGCCAAGTTGACTGTCGGTATATCGAAGTGCTGAAGTGTTTGTACAGTAGAGCTACGATGGCTATCCGAGTACAGAATCAGAGTACGAAACCTATCCAACTGCAGAGAGGTGTAAGACAGGGTGACGTTATATCCCCGAAACTCTTCACCGCTGCATTGAAAGACGTTTTCAAGCTACTGGACTGGAAAGGATACGGTATCAACATCAATGGCGAGTACATCACTAACCTTCGATTTGGCGACGATATAGTCCTTATGGCAGAATCGCTGGAGGACCTAAGCACTATGCTCAACGACCTCAATAGTGCCTCCCAACGGATAGGTCTTAAGATGAACATGGACAAAACAAAGATTATGTTTAATGTCCATGTCACACCTATGCCGGTAGTTTTTGGGAGCACTAAGTTCGAAGTTGTTGACGAGTATATTTACTTGGGACAAATAGTCCGACTAGGTAAGTCCAACTTCGACCGAGAGGTCAATCGACGGATTCAACTCGGCTGGGCAGCGTTCGGGAAATTACGACACATCTTCTCGTCAGGTATACCTCAAAACCTGAAATCGAGATTGTACAAACAGTGCGTGTTGCCAGTGATGACTTATGGATCTGAGACGTGGTCCTTCACTGCTGGCCGTATGAGGACGCTCAAGGTCGCTCAGCGAGCTATGGAGAGGGCTATGCTCGGGGTTTCTCTGCGTGATAAACTTAGTAATGAGGATATCCGCAGTAGAACTAGAGAGACCGACATAGCTGAACGGATTGGTAAGCTGAAGTAGCAATGGGCCGGCCATATAGCTCGAAGAACCGACAACCGATGGGGAAAAAAGGTTCTCGAGTGGCAGCCTCATACCGATATGCGAAGTGTAGGGTGTGCCCCCACTAGATGGAGTGACGACCTGGTAAGACATGCAGGAAGTCGATGGATGCAGGTGGCACAGGGCCGTGCTTTGTGGCATTCTTTGGGGTAGACCTATGTTCAGCAGTGGACTTGTGAAGGGCTGCAATGACGATAATGATGATGATGATACATTCCATCATTGGTCAAAACAATGAAAGCTTTTCAAACGAACTTACTAAAATAGGTATTTGCTATTATTTAAGAAATTTAAATACACTCTTTCACTGTTACTCAATATAAGTAAAGATGGAAAAATATTTTTCTAAGAAAGTCTAAATTTTGCTCTAGAACTGTAAAGTATCATCGATAGATGGGTACGGTCTAGGGCTAACCTTGTAAGAAATAATTATTCATTAAATACAAGATTCATTTCTAAAACATAGTCCTACAGTCACAAGTATATTATGTCGATTTATTTTATTTCCATGTTTGGGTTTGTAGATTTTCTTTATTTTTTTCATCAAATTCAGTTAACAAAAATATGTAACAATGTCAAGTACTAACCGATGCCCTGATATGATTACTATTTTACAGTAATATGTCTGCTCGATTGTCATCATCGATAATTTATTTCATAGTCGTATCTTCTACCTTTTATCTATCTATCTATTTAATATATGTCGTTGCCAGATCTTAGAATTGATCACTTAATGGTGCGGCCGACCACTTCATGAAATGGTTGTATTTCATGAAATGGAAAATGCCCATCTCCCCGTTGACGATACACTCCGCTAGAAGGAGTGTATCGTCAACGGCGAGATCGGGGTTTCTGGCCTAATGAGAGGCGGCATGGTTGAGATGGCTCAATATCGTCAAGCAGGTTATCCTACTTATCCTGTTTATATTCGAGAATGCGTTGTTTCACCTCGATTTGGAGGTTGCGTAGTTGAAATTTATTTTCAATTGTACGTAAGTGATCGTATTGTTTTAGGGTCGCGATCTTCGCTCTACGAAACACAGCAGTGTTAAACTGCTATTTTACGCTGGTATTCAGTAACCGCGTGGCCTTCCCCAGTCGAGCCGACCCATACGTGCTACAACTATACTACTAATATAGCTACAGCATGACTCTACCACAAACTTACCCCTAGAAAAGTGATGGTCACTGTTTGGTGGTCTAGCACCGGTGTGATTCATCACAGTTTTGTACCCAACGGGATGAGCATTACTGCAGATGTTTACAGTAAGAACTGAACACAATAATGGAGAAGCTCGCACGTTTCCAATCAGCTTCCCCGCAATCACTATCCCGTGAGTCATATATTATGTACATTTCGAATGTTTAACTATAATACTATGTCTTTTTTGCGGACAGGGTAGTAACTACCAATATTCGATCAATACCATAAGATACCTCTTGTGTCCCCCTCGTGTTCTAATTCAAAGTCCCGGAAACTTTCAGCTCGTGTTACAAAACTGTTTTCAGTGCCTAGAAGACTGCAATGCAGTGGACGATATGAATGACAAGCTCGTGGAAACTGTCCATGTGGTCGGAGCTAAGTCCTGCAAGACCCGCCGCAGAAGAACACAAAAACTCTCCGATCACACCCTTAATTTCATGACTGTTAGACGGGTAATGAAGTTGCAGTCTTCAGCAGACTTGACAGCATACAGGCAACTGAACAGACAGATCTCCAAATGCATGAGGCGGAACTTACGCAACTTCAATACAGCTCGTATTGAAGAAGCGATCGAGCGGGAACAGGGCTCCATAGTCTTTGCCAGAGATCTGTCTGCCAGAAAGAGCCAATTATCGAAGTTGAAGATCGAATGTAGCAGCATCGTTTCCGGGACACTTGAGATTTTGGAGAGGTTCTATGGGCAGCTGTACACGTCATCGTTGGAGCTACACGTTAGATGTCTAGTGGCCCATAGACAATAGAATTTTCCAGTAAAAGGTCTCCGTCCATCCGTCTATGGTTCTTTACACTCACCATACGTTAGCTGTTAACCTTTTGGCTTTTACAGCTTCATCTTTTTTCTTTTACAACTCATCTTTTACAGCCCATCGGTTTTTTACTTGCAGGCCGCGAGCCTTAAAAAAGTCATCATCTTTACAGCCCTTCACAAGTCCACTGCTGAACATAGGTCTTCCCCAAAGAATGCAACAAAGCACGGTCCTGAGCCACTTGCATCCATCGACTTCTTGCATGTCTTACCAAGTTGTCACTCCATCTAGTGAGGGGACGCCCTACACTTCGCCTACCGGTACGAGGCTGCCACTCGAGAACCTTTTTTCCCCACCGGTTGTCGGTTCTTTGAGCTATATGGCCGGCCCATTGCCATTTCAGCTTACCAATTCTTTGAGCTATGTCGTTCACTCTAGTTCTACTGCGGATATCCTCATTTCTAAGTTTATCACGCAAAGAAACCCCGAGCATAGCCCTCTCCATAGCTCGCTGAGCGACCTTGAGCGTCCTCATACGGCCAGCAGTGAAGGACCACGTCTCAGATCCATAAGTCATCACTGGCAACACGCACTGGTTGTTCAATCTCGATTTCAGGTTTTGAATACCTGACAAGAAGATGTGTCGTAATTTCCCGAACGCTGCGCAGCCGAGTTGAATCCGTCGATTGACCTCTCGGTCGAAGTTGGACTTACCTAGTCGGACTATTTGTCCCAGGTAAACATACTCGTCAACAACTTCGAGCTTAGTGCTCCCAAAAACTACCGGCATAGGTGTGACATGGACATTAAACATGATCTTTGTTTTGTCCATGTTCATCTTAAGACCTATCCGTTGGGAGACACTATTGAGGTCATTGAGCATAGTGCTTAGGTCCTCCAGCGATTCTGCCATAAGGACTATATCGTCGGTAAATCGAAGGTGAGTGATGTACTCGCCATTGATGTTGATACCTTATCCTTTCCAGTCCAGTAGCTTGAAAACGTCTTTCAATGCAGCGGTGAAGAGTTTCGGGGATATAACGTCACCCTGTCTTACACCTCTCTGCAGTTGGATAGGTTTTGTAATCTGATTCTGTACTCAGATAGTCATCATAGCCCTACTGTACAAACAATTCAGCACTTCGATATACCGACAGTCAACTTGGCACCGCTGAAGGGACTGCAGCACCGCCCAAATTTCGACGGAATCAAAGGCTTTCTCATAGTCCACATACGCAAGGCAAAGTGAAAGATTGTACTCTTCGGTCGGGTATGTATGTGGTCTATGGTACTAAAGCCTTTTCGGAAACCGGCTTGTTCGGGAGGCTGAAAGTCGTCAAGTCTGCGTGCGAGACGATTCGTAATGACTCTAAAACAGCACGTAGATGCGGCTTAGAAGGGAAAGAGGTCTGTAGTTTTTCAAGAGAGCGTTGTCGTCTTTCTTGAAGAACAAGACCACCGCACTTCTGCTCAACGCCTCCGGAGTAGTCCCTCCATGGAAGGCGAAATTAAAGAGTTTCTAAAGGACTTCAAGTACCGGTTTTCCACCCGCTTTCAGAAGCTCCGCTGTAATTCCATCCTTGTCTGGAGCCTTGCCAATTTTAAGGTGCTGGAGAGCCATTCTAATCTCGCTCAGACTGACGTCCGGGATATCATCGGAATAGTGTCGAATAAGACTTGCTCTTGGATCGTTACTCACAGATGCATGTGGCTCCAACGATGATGTATACAGCTGCCCATAAAACCTCTCAATCTCACTCAAAATTTCAGGTGTCCCGGAAACGATGCTGCCACACTCAGTCTTCAACTTTGACAGTTAGCTCTTTTAGGCAGCAGATCTCTGGCAAAGACTTCGGAGCTGCTTCACGACAACGCAAGACCACACACTGCACAACAAACAACCACTAAGTTAGATGAGCTATAATTGAAATGTCTGCGACATCCACCGTACTCCCCGGACTGCTTCAATGGATTACCATTTTTTCCGGAATTTGGACAACTTCTTACAAGAAAAAAAATTCAACTCCGATGCGGCAGTCCAAACCGCCTTCAAAGAGTTTATTGATTCTCGCCCCATGCTTTTTTTAGTAAAGGGATCAATGAACTACCTATGAGATGGCAAAAGAGCATAGGTAACAACGGTGCATACTTTGATTAATTAAATATATTTTACAAAAAAAATTGATTTATATTCCTCCCGTACAAAACGCCAATTTCATATGTAAGGACCTCATATAATAAACTGATCTATATTTATATCATAACAATAAAAAATTCTACAAACGCTTATTTAATTACTGACTCTTTTTAGTGTAGTAATATACTGAGTTTTTTATTATTTATTTTTAGAAATATTTAGTATCTGGCTTAATACTTTAATAACGTGTTGTTGCTTTCAGATAAAATCGAAAATCGAAATAAAAAATATAAACTAAAATTCTAAATCTAACAATTGAAAACTATATTTTATTATAATAAACTGATCTATATTTATATCGTAACAATAAAAATTCTACAAACGCTTATTTAATTACTGACTCTTCTTAGTGTAGTAATATAATGAGTATTTAATCATTTATTTTTAGAAATATTTAGTACTTGGCTTAATACTTTAATAACGTGTTGTTTCTTTCAGATAAAATCTAAACTTAAAATTTAAATCTAAGACAATATAAACTAAAATTCTAAATCTAACAATTGAAAACTATATTTTATTATAATAAACTGATCTATATTTATATCATAATAATAATAAAAAATCTGCAAGCGCTTATTTAATTACCGACTCTTTTTATTGTAGTAATATAATGAGTATTAAATCATTTATTTTTAGAAATATTTAGTACTTGGCTTAATACTTTAATAACGTGTTGTTGCTTTCAAATAAAAACTAAACTAAAAATTTAAATCTAAAAAAATATTAACTAAAATTTTAAATCTAACAACTGGAAACTATATTTTATTATAATAAACTGATCTATAATTGGACTATTGAGTCCATAAGACACTTAGAATTAAATATTGTAAAATATAATCCGTTAAGATTTGGTTCTTATACACCATTACCTGAAAAAATACGCAAAACAAAATTATGCTTAAATTTAAAAAACAATGATAAGCACTGATTTCTATGAGAGATAAATGTATAGCTTAAGTTACATGTATTATCATGTTTATAACTTTATATTTAGTTTTAATAAATATATTCGTTGAAACAATAAATCTCTTTCTCTTTTTTTCGCTCTACACAATAAAATAATGATGATGATACATAATGAAACAACAGTAAAATTCAATGTATAATAACTTTTATTATATTTTACAAGCTACATTACTTAAATTACTAGTTCTCACATAATTTTTAACCTATTTTTTTTAAGACAATTTGTAGCATCTAACACTTCATTATACATTGAATCCACGACATATTGAACACTTATATTAGCACTAAGATCGTTGATGACATTTTGTTTTTGCTCATTAAGTTCGTAAATGTTGATTTTAATTAGACGACAGCCTCGTTTATCTTTATCTTGATGGATAATGTATGATGATGATGATGATTCTTGAGAACGGCTTCACTTCCTGGAATATATCTTTGATTTCGATTGCTGCTCTTTATTTATAGCTATTCTATTTGGTGGTAAATCATGAAGCCGCTCCTCTTGGTTGTTATAATTTTGTATAAATTTATCCACATCCTGAGCATAGTAATACGGATTAGTGATAGGATTAGAATCAATGTTTTCCTCAGTGTTGGCCATGATCTGCAATAAACAAAACAAGTATGAAGTCAAAAAAAAACAAATAAAAGTTAATCACGAATTTCTAAATAGTAAAAATGATTAAACTCACCAATATAGATATTTGACGAACGTTGTAATCAACGTGCACTAGCTATGAGAATAAAAACAATAATAAAACAATAGCATAAGCTCTTTTACTTAATACTTTTTAATTTAATTCCTATACATGTTGGAATACCTGGCCATAAATAGACGAAATTGTAGAGGTGTTATATTGACACGATAGATTTTGCTAATAAGGTAATGATAATTGTACTCGTGCAAGTAATAGGAGCTAGTGCTATATTAGGTATAATTATCCAAAAAAAAAACATTGTTTTATTAGCACTGACCATAATGAAGTTAGTCAAAACAAGTCATATCATTAGAAATTAATCTTAAAGATGCTGCAATACCAGCAGTATATTACAAACGCTTTGAAGAAAAATTGCAAACCGTGCGGGCAAAGCCACTGGCGCTCGCTAGTTGCACATAGAAAAGGTCTCCAACAATACAAAGAAACGTGTTCATGCACACTAATTTTTGTACTGTGTGGGAATCGAACCGCAACCATCATGCTTTGTAGTCCGCTCGTAGTACAAACCACTAGACCATTGCGATCGACACCATTGGTTAAATAAATTGATATAATATAGAAATTTGCGAACATGTAGGCACTAATTTGGTTCGACTAAAAATGTGGACCTCTACTGGAGAGAATTGGGGCCTTCAGCGGCACGTAGCTCGAGCGAAGCGAGAGCAAGTGACACAGAAGCCCCAATTCTATCCTACTGATATATTTGGTGATTAGATTTATTATTTAATTAATCCATCAAATTGTTGAGTACTAAGACAAAATTATAATGAAAAATTTAAATCCGTAAGTAAAGTATTTTTAGTATAGAAAACTGACATCATATATTGTAATAATAATTTAATTAAAAAATTACGATGACATTAATGAATTAATATATTATATATTTGATAAAGATATCGATTATTTTTGTAAATATAATTAAGACTTAATATTGTACACCTGAAATAGGTTGACTATGGAGCACAAATGTACATAACATAATCTTAAGATCTTATTTAATTTTACCTGTAGTCATACAATAAATATTTTTGATTTGAATTGATTTTGATTTGATACGAACATCTGTTTATACATGGGTATTCTAAAACCAGAGTTAATACTGACTAATTGGAAATTCGACTAAAGAACCCTGACAAGTATGTGGAACGAAGACCATATCGCCTTAGTCCAATAGAACGCGAAAAAGTCCGCAACATTGTTAAGGAATTACTAGAACACAATATTATATGAGAAAGCAAGTCACCATACTCTAGCCCCATCATATTAGTCAAAAAGAAGAATGGCAATGATCGTCTCTGCGTTGGCTTTCGGGAGCTCAACGCCAACACCCTACGAGACCATTATCCACTACCACTGTTCTCTAATCAAATTGATCAACTGGTGAATGATAATTTCTACTCAAGTTTGGAAATTGCGGCTGGTTTCCACCAGATACCAATATCAGAATCCTCTATAGATAAAACTGTATTCGTCACACCTGATGGGTTGTACGAATACATTACCATGCCGTTTGGCTTAAGCAATGCCAGTTCCATTTATCAGCGATGTATTAACAGGGCTTTATACCCCTTATTGGGAACTGCTACGCAAGTTCCCACTTTCTTGAAAAATTGTCTCACATTGAACGGATCCTGATAGCTCTGCAGGAAGCTGGTTTCTCAATCAATGCTGAAAAGTGTGGATTCTTTAAACGTTCAATTGAGTACTTAGGTCATGTGGTTTTGGATAGTCAAGGCCAGCAAAGAAAGTGGAAGCCTTTTGAAAGCGCCTGTACCAAAAACTGCCAAACAAGTGAAACAGTTTAATGGATTATCAGGCTACTCCCGGAAATACATTCCTGACTTCTCACGGATCATGTTGCCCTTGTATGAGTTGACAAAGCAACGTGCGAAATGGGAATTGCCCTACCGGCATGAAGAAGGCACGGAGCAAAATAATACAATGTCTGACTTCCGCTCTGGTACTTACCCTATTTCAAGAAGAAGCACCCATACAAGTATACACCAATGCAAGCAGCCTAGGTTTTGGTGCACTACTCGTTCAAGTGATCGAAGGACGTCAGAATGCAGTCGCTTTTATGAGTATGAGGACTACGGACGCTGAAAGTTGATATCACTCGTACGAATTGGAGACCTTGGCAGTGGTGCGAGAAATTAAACATTTTCGTCAATACCTGTACGGACGCAAATTTACTGTCATTATGGACTGCAATGCATTAAAGGCCTCCAAACACAAAAAAGACGTCCTACCAAGAATCCATCGATGGTGGGTCTTTTTACAAAATTACGAATTTGATGTAGAATATCGAAAAGGTGAGCGACTTCAACACGCTGACGTTTTCAGCAGAAACCCAACGGTTAATGTTATGACGAAAGACTAACACCCGTATTTATATACAAGTAAAAGTAATTACTTGAGTAAAAGTAATTACTTAAGTAACGATTTATATTCTAACCTTAAGTAATGACTTAATTAAGAAATTACTCAGCAACAAGTAATTACTTCTTTATAGATACGGGTTTAAGACTGGCTTAAAGTTAAACAACGACGAGACGAGGTACTCAATTCATTGAGACAATTTGATGGATACCTTAAGACACAATAACTCATGAGAGGGCTATGTTCTGGAAAATGACGTTCTCAAGAAGACTGTTCAAGACCCAGACTTTAGATAGCATTTTTGCATAGTAGTGCCCAAGTCTTTCCAATGGGGCATCATAAACTCTTTCCATACTGCACTCAAACATCCCGGCTGGGAAAAGATATTACATAAAATCAAAGAAACCTACTGGTTTAACAAGATGAGTACATTGGTTCGAACGTTTGTTGAAAATTGTGTTATATGCAAAACCTCGAAAAGTACTTCGGGTGCTGTTCAAGCCCAACTACACCCGATTCAGAAGCCGACAGTGGTCTTTCCAGTGATTCACATGGACATTACGGGCAAGCTTGGAACTCTAAATGACCAACGTCATTGTAACAGTTGATGCATTCACAAAGTACATCTTATTCTATTATGCCACCAATGAAAACCACACAGTACTCTTGCTGCCCTAAAACGAACGGCGCATCTATTTGGAACACCGGTTCAAATTATTGTCGATGGAGGAAGAGAGTTCTTGGGCGAGTTTAAAAACTATTGTGACAACCTCGAAATAGAAATTACCGCCATTTAGCCAGGAGTCAGCCGAGCGAATGGTCAAGTCGAAAGAGTCGTGGCAACACTCAAAAATGCACTGACAATGATAAATAACTATGAAACCGAAGAATGGCACACAACACTCGAAGAACTTCAATAAGCTATGAATTGCACTGCTCATCGTGTCACCGGGGCTGCACCACTTACAATCATCACTCAGAGGAAACACTGTGTTCCACCTGAGCTACTGAACATGGAGGACATTGACAGTCAAATTATCAATATCGAAGCACTTACCCAACACGTACAACAGAGAATGTCTCAATCGGCGGAAACTGATAGACAGCTTTTCAATCTACGTAAAGCCAAGATATACCCCTTCCGAAGAGGAGACTACGTTCTAATCAAGAACAATCAAACTTCACTGGACCTGAAATTCAGTGAACCATATGAAGTTTGTAGAGTACTGGAAAATGGTCGATATCTGGTAAAGAAAGTGGTTGGCAGAGGACGACCACGGAAGGTCGCACATGACCAGCTTCGCCGAGCCCTGCAAACTGGTATTCAGGAAATCGTATCGGCGCCAGAGTAAGGATTGCCAACCAACATCGAATCTCCTTCTTTACAAAGAGGGTTGCCGGTGCGACTTGTCCAAGACACAACCACGAAAATGCTATAAAATAAAAAGGTGAGTCACAACCATATCTCTTAATCCCTGCTCCAAATTCCTGAGTATAACTACATTAATTTTTCTCAAATCCACGAGTTAATCTACGACTTAATTTACGAGTTAATCCACGAGTTAATCCACGAGTTAATACACGAGTTAATCCATGAGTTAATCCAGTAGTTAATCCACGAGTTAATCCACGAATCTCTTCTTAAAAATACCCCTCGAGGTATACCCCCCTCATATATTGTTTTAATTTTAGCGAGCAAACATTCACCAAAATTATTGTATCCGCATAAGTTAGCTTCGACAGAATAAGTGCTTCACACAACCTATGTCACATGTCCACTGTCAAATACTTTCTGATCCGGTACACGACTTCCTAAAGGATTACTCTTGAAGACAATTTGCGGATTGAAAACTAGTACCTATAATATTTGTCTCGGAACGCATACAAAGTAACATATACTTCGATTTATTGGGGTTCAATTCCAGATTATTTTGTTCACACCAATCGGCTATGTATTATGCAGTCTGGAAGTAGTCGTAATATCATAACAACCTGTTGATCCCAAATTGTCCTGAGTATAAACTTTTGATATTAGTTTACTCATAAACATGACATTATATAATTTTATAACATGTTGCTCACGAATTGTGCTGATTAAGCTTTTGATATTAGACTACCGAAAACATGTTATGAAGTTTAATGTTACAGAAGGCGCTGACTCCACTGTATAATTATTATTGCTGGTCAAACCAAGGTATCTTCTTTCACTTAAAACACTTGTTTTGACCATCTTATAAAAGCCGTTGCATTTAGAATTATATTCATTATAGTTCCCATTGTAGGAATGTAATCACTTAGTTAAGGAAGTCAGTATTGTACTGAATTAGTTTTAATTCGTTATTGTCACTGACCTCTAAATATACAAGTTGTAAAGAAATAGTAATAAATATCATCGAGATATATTAAGTTATTTTTAAAAAGCTTCAGCACCGCTCCCGAAATTTATCTATGTAGTCCAAATCTGAATTGATTTTTGTTATTGCTATATTGGTATCACCACTGGTTTAAAAAGACATATATAATATAAGGTCGTCAGCTTATATATGATTACTACAGTTTTTAATCGTGCTCTCTATATCTGAGCTATACAATATAAAACGTATAGGCCCCAAAATGGAACCTTGAGTTACACCTCTTAGAACTACCAACGTGGTTTGATTTTGATCCATGGTCTTTATTTATTCTAACAAATTTTTTACAACTAGTGAGGTAACTTGCAAACCACTATTATTAAATTATCAAATCCGTAATAAGCATGTGGATATTTTTTTGAAAACATATAAATTTTCATACGTTTGATACTATATCTGTATGTAAACTGATTAAAACTGGTCTTTTTTTATAGTATAGGGTGACAAACGAGCACACAGTCCACCTGATGGTAAGTGGTTGCTGTGACCCATAGACATCTACATCTATCCTCAATAAAGACTCAAAATGCAGATGCGTTGTCACCCGTGAGGACTAAGATGGAATGCCTCTTTTCCAGTAAAAAGGGTCTCCGGTTCTCTACACTCACCATACGAAACACAGCAGTGTTAAGCTGCTATTTTACGCTGATATTCTGTGAGAGCGTAGTCCTTCCCCGGTCGAGCCGACCCATACGTGCTACAACTATACTACTAATATAGCTGCAGCATGGCTCTACCACGTATGAAAATGAATGAAAAGGTCTGCCTGCAATTATTGCAAAATTCTCATTAAATCATTATTTCGTAAAATGGTGTCATTTCATGATATTTATCACTGTTTGTTGACCATGTCATGATATAACTTAGCCAATTCAATAAATAGAGATCGTTTAAGCATATTAATAATTAAACGCAATATTGTTACTTCATGATAATATGGTCATATCGTCAAATAGTTTTTCACCGATAGAGGCGCTGATAGCGTGTTTTTAACAGAAACAGATTTTTAACAGAATCAACATCACTTTATGCACATATAACATCAATTTATACTTTTTTATATAATAAATAATGTTCGCGGCTTTGGGATGGCTCTTGAGCCAGTCGCACCCCAACCTTATATAGCTATATTACTAGATAGTATTGTTTTGACTTTCATAGTATTAACGTAATATAGTGCCCTCTACTTTCTGCTAAATAAACTAATGATAAGTAACTGATAAAATTAAATTTTAGAATGCTACTGAATGAATGCTTATTCGTGCTGCATCAAAAATTGTCACACCTAAAAATATCTAGACCGGTGGCCATTATCGGGATGATTTACCACAATTACCACGTTTGGCAAAATGGCTAACAACACTGTTATACACAACACGTGTATTTTGTGTGCACAGTATCCAGTACTGTGTACACAAATTTGAGATTAAGAGAGAAGCTCTTTAGTTGAATATATTGGGTGTCTGTCGGCATATGTTTCATTTTACCAACTTCATATGTTATCACGTTATCTCATGTAAATAATTGAAAATTAAGTGCACTGTGAGATTTTATTTCTATTTTAGGGAATAGTTCGTGGCATCGTTGGGTTTCTAATTACTAGGTAGATATGGTCAACAATCGTACAAAAGCTTTGTTTCAGCTTTTATGAATTTTATTTAAACAAATACGAGAGCCATGTAGCTCGCCTTGAGATTTCATCACGGCAAGGGAGCAAAACGTGTACGAGCCCTTTGAGGACAAATGAATCTGTTATGGGAAATTTTACGTGCTGACTTACCACGTATCCGGTGAAGTGGTGAAGAATAACTGCGTGGGCAAACCTAAATGTCTGAGTAGTTAAAAAGTCGTGGAAATATGAAAACCGTTAATACGCATTGAAGGATTTCGGCATACTCTTTTCTGCACACAAAACACTATAGATAATGAGGAGCCCTGTGCACAGAAGTAAGACGTATGTAAACTGATACTTTAGTTTTTATACCTTTAATGAGATTTATAAATCAGTTTGTTGTTTAAGATTTTTGTATTTTTGAGTTTTCATATTATCAGGCAAATCAAGATATTAGTGACAGTCAGACAGTGGTTTGCAAGATGATGTTGTGACCAGGATTAAGAAAGGAATGCTTCGGTGGTTTGGTCATGTAGAAAGCATGAATGAGGAAAGAGTGACAAAGCAAATTTATGTGGCAGAGGTGAACGGCAGAGTCGGGAAGGGACGCCCTAGGCGAAAATTTATAGACCAAATTGGCGATATATTGAAAATGGGCCAAATTAAGAGTACCCTTAACTGACGAGCGTGTGTGCGTAGGTATATGGATGTGGAGGAGGCGAGAGGGGTGTGTCAGGATCGTGCCAAATGGAAGTCCATAGTCTCTGCCTACCCCTCTGGGTGACAGGCGTGAGTGTTTATGTATGTATGTGTATTGTGACAGTCCTAGTTTCATAGCTCACATGAGATATGTAAATGAACAGGCTGTTGTGAAAAAATACTTTAAATATCACAGATAGCGGATTTTACTTAAACAAAGGTTTATTTTATTTTACTTCTCAAAGGCGGTAATAAAACTGATCCAAACGTAAATTTCATAGCACATAAGCATTATTATATATGTTAATTGCAATTTTAAGTGTCCATTTACCACGTTCTCGGCGGTGAAAGAAAACCTACATATCTGAGAAGTTCCCCAGTTGAGGTGATCGCGCGTTGGCATTTTTTTTAGGCCAAAAGCTCTGTGGCTTGTGCCCAGTAGTGACATGTATGTAGGCTGCTACTTTTTTTAGTTTTAATGGGGCAAATATACTGGTTTTTTTTTCATTCATATTTTCGGAGATGTTACTTTTTTGTTTTCACACTACCGTAAATATTAACGGTAGCAAAGATTCGAAAGAATAGAAATCATCATCGTTATCATTACAACCTATCAAAAGTCCACTGAACTGAACATGGACCTCCCCCATAAATTGTCAGATAGGCTGGATATTTGCTATAGTTGCCACGCTTGGTCGGCGGGTTGGCAACTGCAGCCTTTAATTATTTTGAACTGTTGTCAGGAAGATGATGTTGCCCATCTCCTGTTTGTTTTCCTCTATCGCCTCTTAGGACACACACGGAACGACATGAGGTGGCGGATTCTCTTTCGCCGCCAAAACAAGGCGAACATTTTCCTGCTTCCGATCATGAGTGTAGTTCTACCCACTTCAATTGCAAACTGCGAATAGAACTTCATTTGCTATAAAAGTAATCTTAAGGATTTTATCGTGTTTAATTTTAACTTTTTTAATTCCTGATGTTTCGGGCACTTTAAAGAACCCATGGAGGGGGGATTGGAGCCTGAGTTGTTTAACGTCCTGATGTCATAGTTTACGAAGACTACAATCAACTTTTAACTAATAATGTTTGGTCCGATCTACACAGAACGAGCTTACAGTATCTTGAAGTCTTGCAGTAGTTTGCTTGGGTTTGGATTTAATTTTATTAATTATGGGATCTCAAGTAGATGGTAGCACCCAGCCAACTTCTCTATTGAAGTTAGGATGTTTTTAATTTCAATAGCCACGCGAATCATCCTTGGTAAGAATCGGTGTTCTATTGCGAGGATTTGTTGTCTATCAGATCTGATATAATGGTTGGGACGATACTAAACATGTCGGTCGGTGCTTCACATCAGAAATATGTTTACGCAAATTTTTATGGAACTTTCTTTCAAAGATGTGTTTTGTAAAACCCGCTTCAATAAAAGTTAAAATATAACGTGATTAATTAAAATTTGTTTTATTACATGTGTAGTATTCATCATTATAGAACTGCATTTAGAAAATTTTGAAGTCTACTCGAACGTAGAAAAAAATATCAGAATCTATTTTATGGTGCCAATCAATATTAAATGGGAACAATGATATGAATCAAATATCACATACCGGGTGTTTGTGAAACGCTCCCGAAAACGAAGACAGACGATAGTACTAACGATACCTTTGATGATGAGTCAAAAAGAAAGTCGAACCCAAGGAAAAAAAAACATCTTTTCACAACGTTTTATTAGCTTTATTCACGCTCCATCATGTTAGTACAGCTAAATGAAACTATAATTTCATTAAAAAAAATCATGAAAATACTTAAACATAAAACCAGCAGTGGAATTACAATCAGCTGAGTGGGTCAATGAACGCGCGGACCCCGCAGCTAGCGATGGTACCACAATACCTAATAATTTACAACACGTGTCTAAATACCTAACTTATCTATTTAACCTACTATTTTGCTACTGTGTTTGTCTCCAAGTAGCCACTTTAATTCGAATTCACATGTTAAATAAACCAAATATCTGGTTCGATTCCCCGCTAATGAAAAAATTACTTAAATGAAATGTTAACAAGGTTAGAGTCATGTTTTTTTATCCATCGTGTAGGTATATTTATTAATCTGATATATTCAGTTATGTACCTATTCAGATCAGTTCAGTACTAAGTTATTTAAAAAAAATAGGTATGAAACAGCTTACCGATCTAAATCCTCCGTGGTCTTATGAGATGCGGCTCAAATTGTGACCCATTCATTTCGAGGCAGATTTGGGCTCGGCGTTGCGTCTCCTCATGCAGGCGGAGCATCATCGTGGGATCTTCGACACAGTCCGCACGTAGTTTGTCGAAAACATCCACGATCCTTTAGCACATTTCGTCAGCACTATCACACTCACGATTAAAAACCCTTTCTTTCACATAAGAAAGTCAGACAAGACCACAGAAAGAAGTCTAACGGGGTCAGATCTGGTGAGCGAGGTGGCCAAGCGTGTGGTCCTAGTCTGTCTATCCAGCGATCATCAAATAGCTCGGTGAAACGCTCACGGGCGAACCTCACGACATGTGGAGGGGCACCATCATGCTGGAACCATGTGTTCAGCCAACGATAGGTCGTCTAAAATGTCAACCAACTGTTCATTTATGAAGTTCAGGTATCGCTGTCCGTTAAGTTGCTGTGGCAGAAACACTGGTCCTAGTATGCGATCCTTAAATAAACCTGCCCATACGTTAACCGACCATTGGGTTTGGTGCCCGGTTTGTCGAACAACGTGCGGGTTAACCTCGGAATACACGTGTGTATTTCTTCGGTTCCACAGGCCGTTTATGGTAAATGTCGACTCGTCCGTCCATGTGACGTGCTCAATGAAACCAGGCACACGTTGTTGCTGGTCTAATAACCAAAATTATTAATCAATCCCGCCAAAACAGATGCGCACGAGCTAACGTCCTTGAAGCACTGAGCACTCTACAGACCATTAAACCGTTACGACATCGCCAACGTTTATTTTATTTATAAATTTAGTTATCCCTACGACTAGTCTTCATATGGAATTTAGAAGTTATGGTTGTCATTTTTAATACAATTACACAATCAATTGTACCCTGACGCAACAAGCAGTTCTTTACTACAAAAATTATTGAAATTAATAAACGTACCTAATTGGGTACTCAGTACTCACACAATTATAAACACTATTTCATCGTTATCTTTGATTTTGTATAAGAAAATAGAAAAATGAAATGGTACTGAATAATTTAATAGTTAAAATCAATTGCAATTATGATCGACAGTTAATTAATCTATCAGAATTAATGTAAAAAATAATACTTTTACTTTATTTTAATTGACTTTCCGTATTTAATCCGACCAATACTTTGAATTTAAAAAGAGGTACGTTAAAATTATTAAAAATTACTTGCAGGTTTTATAGTGATTGCCACCTCTAATTCTCATGTCGCCGGCAAACTAAATTTCGGTGCAACATGGCAGCGTTGCCAATTTGTCAAATTCCCCGAAAATTCATGTCAAATTCCCTGTTTTAAGGTCAAAACTTGAACAGATTCCCCACAAATTCCCCTCAATTTTATTTTAAGAAATGAATCAATTTTCAACTAATTTTATAAGATTTACTTTATAACTAACATTTTTTTTTCTTTAAAATTAAAAAATAAAGAAATGAAAAACATTAAATTATACACATAAGTTGCCGAAATAAATGCGAAAATTAAATGTGGTGCAATGAAGATAATTAAAAAAAGGGAGTCATTCGATATTCTAAGTATATAATAATATATATATATAATAAGTAACCTAACAAAATGTTCAGATAAGTATTTAGATTTCTTGAAAAAAGGTTCTAACTTGGCCCTGGCTATCGATTTTCAAAATCCCTGCATTTTCCCCGCATAATACCAATACCCATAAAATCCCCAATCAACTTTAAATTCCCCACATGTTGGCTACGCTGACATTTGTAAATTCCACAGCGCGAGGCGACACGAGTCGGCCGGGCGGCAGCAGCGCGTGTGTGAAAGGGAAGGGTAGAGTGAGTAGTATACCTAATGCATTGTTTCGTACCGAGCTAAATAAGAGTTCGGCGCCCGCGAGGATATTGACCCTATTGTCAGCTGATTTTCTTTTAAGTCTCACTGCTGGTTTTATGTTTAAGTATTTTCATGATTTTTTTTATGAATTATCGTTTCATTTAGCTGTACTAACATGATGGAGCGTGAATAAAGTTATTAATATAAGCCGTAGTTATTATTTATGGGTGTGTACCTGTGTATGTATATATTGATATTATTGATGTTTTTTTTTTTGTTAAGCTTTTTTTTATTTGCATGTTAGGAAGTAAGAGAGCATTTTTCTTCTGCCAACAAACTGCTGAGCAGTTTGGCAGACTGTAAAACTTTAACAGTGTAAATTTAAATAATTATGTTAAATAAATAAAAAAATAAAAAAAAACGTTGTGAAAAGATGATTTTTTGCCCTCGGGATCGAATTTCTTTGTGACCCATCATCAAAGGTATCCTTAGTACTATCGTCAGTCTTCGTTTTCGGGAGCGTTTATCAAACACTCGGTATAAGACCATGAAATCATTATTTTGTTAAAACTAAATTAACTTTAATTATGAATGAATGTAAAGAGTAAATAATAATAATAAATTTTGATTCCAAGAAAATTTATCTTTCTTATGGATACATCTGAAGATACGTCCAATATAAAAATTGTAGATGTTTCAGCATGACGCCATTTTAGGTGACGTTCATTTGTGGCAGTTCGTCTGTCATCTAAGCCTTGTTCGGAGTTATTTTTCAGTGTTAAAGTGAATTTTGACTATTTTGGAGCTTTTTTGTTCATTAGTAAAGGGTAATTGAGCAAAAACAACATGATAAAGTGTTGCATCAATGGATGTAATTAAAATTCTCGTAAAAATTAAGTTCCGACAAACTCAGCTTCGCAGAGACTTTGGGATGAGCCGCTCAGCATCCAGGTTCAGAAAAACCTTTTAGAAAACTGCGGAAACCCTACAGATCAAGCTCGTCTCCTAACATCTGAGGAGAAGGAGTCGGGTTACTGGTTGAATGCACTGCTCTCATCAAATATCGGAACACTCTTGGATAGTACTACTTTCTCTTTTACTATCAGCCTGAGATTAGGTTTAAAAACAAATGAGCTTCATCGCTGCCGCTGTGGTAAAGAGGTCGACATTCTCGGACACCACGGCCTGGCGTGCCAGCGGAGCGCTGGTCGCATCCCTCGCCATGCAGCCATTAATGACGTCATTCGACGGGCCTTAACCAGTGCCAACGTACCTGCAATTTTAGAGCCAAGCGGTATATTGCGGGACGATGGCAAGAGGCCTGATGGAATGACGCTCATTCCATGGAAAAATGGGCGCTCCTTAGTATGGGATGCGACTTGTGTTGACACATTAGCGCCATCACATCTCGCGGCGACTGCACAGAAGGCAGGTGCGGCTGCTGCTGTTGCCGAGTCTAACAAGCGGCGCAAATATGCAGCCCTGGGAGAGGGATACATGTTTGTGCCGTTTGGCGTAGAAACGCTGGGGCCGTGGGGTCCTGAAGCAAGGCGTTTGAACAGAGATATCTCATCACGCCTTGTCAATGTCTCTGGTGACCCAAAAGCTGGCAGATATTTTGGTCAGCGCATCAGCCTCGCAATACAGCGAGGCAACTCAGCCAGTCTTTTGGGCACACTACCAACAGACGGCGGCGATTTAGCAAGTATTTTTTTACTTAAGTTAAGCTTTACATGCTGTATAATTTTGTCATAACACTTTTTTCCTTTATTTTATTTATTATGTCAATTAGAAGTATTTGTGTTTTAATTTCATTTGTTAATAAGTTGTATTTTAACAAATAAGTCAAATTGTTTTTATATTCGAAGTCGCTATTATATTTAAATTACGATCAAAACAGAAGGATTGTCATTTTTCAGGTTAATTGTAATTTTTTTCCATAATCATGTATATTTTTTCGTGTGAATTGCGTTTCGTGTTCATGTTATGTGTTCTAAATCGTGTTTTCCACTATTATCTAGAATTTCCAATGACTATTATCATGTAAATTTAAACAAGTAAACATTTTGATTGTTTACATTTTTACATAGTGTTGCCCTTACGTGCCGTCGTGTTTTGAAATTATCGATATAAAGTTTAACAATAATATTAATATAGTCCTATGATCATATAACGTTTTAGATACGTAAACTTTATATTTAATCAAACGATCGATTGAGACCCTTTCATTTAAGGAAAGAACTTGAAAATAGTGTACATCGTAAATTTTCTATAATAGTTTTTTTCATCAAAAGATTTGATGAGGTTAAGATTATTTCATTGGTACTTAAGGATGCATAATATTTATTTTAGGTTGCCAAAAAATGAAGGCCTTCAAAAATTGTGGATTGCTAATATAGGCCAGGAAAACATAAAACCTGAAGTAGTAAGAAGAATATGCTCTTTGCATTTTGAAAAAGAATGTATAAATAGAACGCTGGATTCGGAGTTCGGCTTAAGGGTGATGTGGTTCATATTTCTAAAATAAATTTTCTGACTAAATAATGACTAAATTATTTCGTCACGAATAAATGATTTTAATCAGTATACATTATTGTTATTTTATTTATTTTTAATCCTTACTCTCTCGTTTACCTCCAGTACCACCACCAACTACGCTACTGGTGGAAGTCATTACACTTGCGGGTTGTAAACACTATAACATTGATCTTTTGTGGTGTTACACAAATAGGATATAATTAGAAATGAGTATGTAAATGGAAGTCTGAAAGTGGCGCAGCCACCGCTATTGGCCGAGATGTTGTATGGAAATTGGTTGTCTTTTGGTATGAACATGTGATGTTGAAGATTGAGGAATACGTTAGGATAATTAAATGATTAATGGATTGTGTGAAAGGTGAAATGGTTACAAAGGGGCTGCTCAACTCGATTAGATTACTGAGATAAATAAATAAATAATCTTTATTATCAAAAAAAGAGAGAGATGACGGCTAGTAACTATGTATGAAAAACACATGCTCCTCAAACTTTAAATAAATCAAGATAAAGGTCAGTCTACCGCACCTTCATGGTAACTTGAACTGGTAACCGACCATTACGACGAAAGAAAGGTGTTGTCAATATCAAATCTTTATGGCGGCTCGAAAGTTAAGTGCGAGCGCTAGTCCGTGCAGATATAGTTGAAAGAAAACTTGATGGTGGCTCAGATCACTGTACGTAAAGCGAAGCGTGGAGGTACAGGACTAGCGCTCGCAACTAACTTCACAGCCGCTATAAAGTCTATATATATATATATATATATATATATATATATATATATATATAAAGTTAAAGTTACAGCCTATATACGTCCCACTGCTGAGTACAGGCCTCCCCTCATTTCTGAGAAAGTTTTAGGGCAAGGAATTGTCCGCCGCGCTGCCCCAATGCGTGTTGGCGAACTTCACATGGCTAAGATATAATTTTTTTTTTAATTTCTCAGACATGCAGGTTTCCTCACGATGTTTTCCTTCACCGCCGAGCACGTGGTAAATCAGCACTTAAAATTGCTATTAACAATTTCATTGGTGCCGGCGGGAATCGAACCCGGTTTGCTCGCGTACTGTGAAATTTACAGCAAGCGCTAACCATCTGAGCTACCACGGCTCTTATATATATATATGATATTTACGTGGTAGAGCCACGCTGTAGCTACGAGTATATTATTGTTGTAGCACGAATGGGTCGGCTCGACCGGGGTAAGACCACGCTCTCACAGAATACCAGCGTAAAATAGCAGCTTAATGCTGCTGTGTTTCGTATGGTGAGTGTAGAGAACCGGAGACCCTTTTTTACTGGAAATTAGGCATTCCATCTTAGTCCTCAGGTATGACAACGCATTTGCATTTAGATTCTTAATTGAGGATAAATGTAGATGTCTAGGGGCCACTGCATCCACTTACCATCAGGTGGACTGTGTGCTCGTTTGTTACCCTATACTATAAAAAATATATAATTTACGCAACCGGGACGCATACTGTGGGGACTGGTTCGATGTGGTGCAGGAGAAAACCACTTGGAAAAACTTTGGGGTGACTTCTGCTTAGTAGTGGGACAACATGGGCTGGACAAAAAAAATATCATACGAAACCTAATACATTGCCTATAGTGGTGGTTTTAAAACTTTCCTATTCTGAGTTGAACGTAAGATTTATTTATTTATTATCTCAATACAACTATTATTACAGGAATAACCCAATGCAATAGTGTAGTGATCAAATATTTGTTTATTTAATATATACCTATGAGATGGACAATACATATCGACAAAAACAACACTATTTGTTGTGGGTGGAGTCGTCGCCATATTTGAGAAACACTTGACTTCAGATCACGTGACCACATCTGATATTCTCTATTTTTCTTATATTTATGAAAATGGCTGATATTAAATTGATACATACTTGACAGCTGTTGTTATAAGGTGCTGCCCACCCATAAAGCAACACGGGCCGGACGTACTAGACTGCCCACCCTACAAAACAAGTTCTAATGCAAACAAAACAAGTTCTAGTGTAACACATTAACGCAATAGAAAATCATGAGGGACACTTGTATTAATTTGTGGTTTTGCAATAAATTGTAAGATTATGCGAGATTTTCGGACAAAATACCATAAATGAACCTATTCTAACAATAAAGATTATAAGAAAAAACAATAAAGGCGTAATTAAAAAAATAAAATCAAAACATTGTCGACGGGCAGCGCTGGGACTTATAAGTTTTGTATGGAGCAAAAAAAGAATTGAAAGTTTTATAAACTAAAATATTGTGAATTTTATTTACAACTATTTATTTTTGATGTCTTGATTTTAATGCAACAAATAAAATTCTATAATAGAACTTATAAAAAAAAATACTAAAATTTAGGGGTAAACAGATGACCGCGATTTTTTTTCAATAGGTACTTTTTTTTGAACCTCACCCAAATTATTAATTTCGCGCTGAGATGCGCGAGTATGTTGCGCAGAGGAAAAACATAACGGCATCACTTTTTGTTAAGGCTTGATTTTTTCTTAACGAGTAAACTCCAATAAACTCCTAAAGTAAATGTAGCAAATAATTATTAGACGTAAAATACAGAGTGACCGCATCGCCCATTTTACTTTTTAGCGTGTTGTCATGGCAGAACATCCCGACGGCATGATTCTTAGACGTACAGACGAAAATTACCTGCGCTTGAAAGATAAGATCATCGGGCGGTTGTGTTAGACTGGCTGTTGGTGTGTCCAGATCAGGGTGATGCAACTCTGTATGAAGCCCGAGAAACTTGCACACAATCATAATTTTATCTATGTGTGGGGTGGGCGTGTAAAATTAAAGCGAGAAAAAGATATCGCCGTTTTATTCTTTCGCGTTGTTTCAGATTGCCATTTTAAAAATTAGGTACAAATATACATAACTATTATATCGGAAGAAACTGAATTTTTTTAATTCTATGCTATATTTTTTCTTTTGTTTGCACCTTACAGTAATTATATACATATTACTTTGAGGTTTGCACAATTAATTGACCTACTAATTGATTAAAATTAAATTATTAAATATTAGCAGAATTCTATCAAGAGAAGCCATGAACTAAAAGAAGAAAAAAATGACATTTGTTTGTCAACGTCTTTCATATTGAAAATATTTTCTGAAATTGATTCAAATTTATTTAAAATGATTTAGATTTTAATATTTGTTATTGCGTTTTGCTTTAATTCAGTTATTATCGGTTCAGAATACTTCATTTTCGTTTATAGGCAATTCTTCGCGATTGTGTGTGTGAAGGTTTTTGTGAGATACTGACTCTGTATGAGATATTGACTATAAATTAATTTATTATTTAAAAATTATGCAAACAAAAGCACAAAATCATCCGATCACTTTCTGCAGGTTTCTACAGTAAAATAGAAAAACTTTTGATAATATTGTGGTAAGTCTTAAGCATTTTGAATTTATTCATCGTTATTTGTAGGATTATTACTATATTAACTGGAATTTTACCTATTTCAGATCATGTATTTGGGCTGAGTTAAGTTTTCGACATGAGAATTTTGCTGATTTAAATTTACGTTAATGTTCTGTGAAGAATAGCTCTCACGATAACATATGTTATAAATCAATATTACGCGTGGAAATATTATCTGCAAAAGCAATAGAAAACATAAATAATAATATATAGTGTATAAAACAATATCTTCCAAAAAATAAAATTACATAACTATACCTATTTTTAGTTTTATTTTATCCCACATACTCCTCTAAAGTAAATTCTAGTAATTTTGGTACAACCTCTCAAATGTATGGGAATTTACCCCATAGGTTTGTGAGGCTTGAGCCAAAATTACTCGAATATGCCTTAAATAAAAAGTTCAAAGTTACACAATACAAAGGTTTGAAATTCCCGCTAAAAAAGTTTTATATGGGCGCCCACCGAGGCGCTTTTCGTGTACATTCATAAACACGTGTTTCCTTTTTTAGTATGAAGTTGGCGTTCTTCTCTTGGTAGAGAGTAATTGTGTTCTGTGGTCCAGATCATACTGCTATTGATACACTGGATCTCAAAAGATATAGTGAATTATACCGTGAAGTAATCCAGAGCTACCATTACTTTTCTGTGGATGATCTTCACTTTAAGGCGGTGTTGAATTATTAAATTTTTGAATTAAGAACGACCATGCAGATTTAAATTTAACAATTAAGTCTTACAAAGATTTAATATTCTCATTTTTAGTCGGCCAATCACTTTCAAGTAAGCCACATACTTTTAATTTCGGGACTAAATTGATGACTTCGACGTTTCCGAAAAAAAACATGGCTTTGGTTGACGCACGCTCCTAAGGATGTAATCTTTAATCTAGGATCGTACGATATGCCGCTTCACTGTTAATTCAATATGGATTCACAAAATATTTTTTCGGTGTCTTTTGACGCATTTTACGAAAACAAACATAATATGCTACTTCTGTGAAATCTCATATTGTACTGAACCGGCCGGTAAGACGTTCAATGTGTGCTAAAGTTGAACTCCCAACGAAACAAACGTTACATCCACGACCAATTTCACAACCGGCCGATGACATTCTTTAGCTGGAATGGCTGGACCTGGAACCGTTTGGTGCGTATGTCGAAACAAAGTGAATGGAGACTGGTCGAGCGGTCTAGTTGTGCTTTAGATATTGTTCTGAGGTTGTCAGTTATTTGAAAAGAGAGAGGAACGATACACGACTTTTTCTGCCGCCAGAGCGGCGCCTCTTTCAAATGTGGTGAAATATTTAACAGATTTCATAGCATATTTTATATTGATTAGTTAAGAAATGGATAAACCAAACTACATGAATTCCTAAAGTACAAAAATTAAAAAATAAAAATGTATAAAAAATACAGCACTAAGGCCTGATTTTGTGTATACACATACACTAGAACCGAAAAACTTTTAATTAAAATCGCAACTTTTCAATGATGTCACTGTGTAACCATAATCTGTTGACTTTATTCCCAGCTAGCGACATCTAGTGAGCGTAACCCCAAAAATAATCGGTTCTCAGATCGATTTTGTATGCATTCTGAACGCATCCTTTTCATTTGATAGTTATGACTAAACGTAGTGATTATATTCTCTTTGGTTATGACATTTCACAAATAGAAAAGTGTTGTGTGAATAACACTAATTTTAATATATTAACACGAAATTTGTTTTATTTTACATTATGTGTAATGAACATGTAGTCACTTATTTCCTCGGTAAATTTCTTAAATGGCAATAGTAAGCACTCCACTAGCGACTCTGTCAACTGAACAGATAAGTTGGTGGCACTATATTTACTATTTAGTGTATATCTCTTGGTAGAGAGTAATTGTGTTCTGTGGTGTGTATATTTTTAGTCTGTGTTTGTAATGTTGTAAAAGTGTATTCCTTAGCTCCCCATAATTTCTTGATAACTCAAAGAAAAAGCTCAAAATGAGCTCTTTCAAGCGAGATAAAAAGGAGGAGGAAGAGGGCGGGGCTAGTCCATACAAAAATCTTGATAAAACCATAGTTTTGCAAGAAGCTAGATATTTTAACGAGACTCCGGTAAATCCGCGAAAATGTATACATATTTTGTGCAATATTTTGTATTTACTGAATCAAGGTGAAAAGTTTACTACTCCAGAAGCAACGGATGTATTTTTTGCTACAACCAAGCTGTTTCAATCTAAGAATGTGGTGTTAAGGCGTATGGTTTATCTCTGTATAAAAGAACTTAGTTCCATGGCTCAAGATGTCATTATTGTTACTTCATCATTAACTAAAGACATGACTGGTAAAGAAGATCTCTACAGGGCAGCAGCTATACGAGCCCTTTGTTCTATAACTGATAGCACAATGCTTCAAGCTATAGAACGGTACATGAAACAAGCAATTGTTGATAAAAATCCAGCGGTTAGCTCTGCGGCTTTAGTATCTGCTCTTCATCTTTCATCTAGTGCACCAGATCTTGTCCGGCGCTGGGCAAATGAAGCTCAGGTCTGTACAATAAATTATTATACCATTTTTAAAGTAATTAATAAGAATCCTGGTAAACTCATTAAGAATTATGATGGTCTTTTTTGAGTTAGATTTTTACCAATAATTTGGAGTACAAATTTAACTCTATCTATTACTATCTATCGGACTACCTTCCACCTGATGGTAAATCTACTGCAACCCTTAAACAACTGTAATTAGTGTCAGAACATATTATATACAACTTTGAGGAAGATGAAATGCCTCACAACCCTTGATTGTACTAACTCTCTTAATCTTACATTGGGGTGACATGCATTTTGATTCTTAATTAAGGATAGATGTAGATGTCCATAGGCTACAGCATCCACTTACCATCAGGTGGACTGTTTGCTACTTGTCACCCTTATTCTATAAAAAATAATCCTATGTCTAATGACATGCCCGATGGTGTCTTTATTATACCTAGTTTTGAAAGGGTGTCATTTAAAGGGTTAGCATGGTATTCATGTTTTTGTCAGCAGGGAAATGTAATCTAGCAGCAGAAATAGATAATTGGTCAGGAAACCATGGCTAGCCACCATTATTAAATCAATTGGCAATTTTTGACATTCTGGACGGCTGTAAATTTTTTAGTACAGCATATTAAAATTATATAAGCTGCATTGAGTGACTCATGTTTATAAAATTTTGATAAGCATTTAGAGGGTAAGCATCTAATCTAATTTTGAAGTAATACCAAAGTGTAGTCGACGGAGCCCCGCTAAGTGGGGCTCCTATTTCTGGGTGGTTTATAAAAAAATTACCACGAAGGGATAGAGGGGTCTGTTCTGTCCTGTCCTGTCGAAGTCCAAGTCGGGATGCCCCAAGTTCCGAACTCGCTTCGCTCGCTCTTGCACCAAATAAAACACCAAAATCTTAACTTTTATAATGGGTGTTATTTAAATGGTTAGCATAGTCTTTGCTAACCAATCGTGAATCTTGCTGATCAAGTAGTTATTTTGCGGATTGACTGTTTATTAGGCAAACTCATATCATTGTAAGCTGCCTATTTATGATGAAATTACTGAACATTATCAAGATTATTTGCAAAACAAGAATTGCCAAATGTTTTTTTTTTTTATTGCAAACAGAATCTTTGAATGCTAACCAAATGATTTAAATCCTGTTTTTTATCGGCTTAACATTTAATTACTTCTCCTTTTTAAATGTAATCATATTTATTATCATTTTGTGAGGTGAATCATGCAACTGATACTAATATTAATGTATTATCATGTTTGCCGGTATCAATTTTAACAGTACATTACATTTTTAATCAAATATGACACAAGCATTTTTAAGTTAACTGCTAGACAGGTCGTTACAAGAATGTGCTTCTGTATGCATTACATTTTCTTTTCAAATTAGCACTTCATAATTTCAATATACTGCAATTAACAATTTCATTTGTGCAAGCGAGGGTTGATAATGTCCTATGAAATTTACAGAGAATGATTAGCTAACATGGCTCCTAAGAAGCTATATAGAACATAATAAAATTAAGCACATTGAAATAACTACATCCAAATTATTTTTAACTTTACTGTTTAACAATTTCATTTAAAATAGGTAGCAAGTCATTGTTAAACCAAAAATTTTAGATTTCCCTATTGCATCTTTAAACTGAAGTAAAAAGTAAATAGAAGTATAAAGAGGAGGTAGATAGCATGATCTCTTTTCATATCTGAGTCATAAAGGAATTTATTAACTGTAAAAAAGCAGTTGTGCGCAATGCAAATTTGTCATCACTATGGCAAAATAATTTGATATTTTTTTTACAACCGACTTCAATATAAATTATTAAGAATAACTCAAAAAGTATTGGTCAGACCTTGATCAAATTTATATGGGACCTCATGTGAAGCACCAGTTTCAAATAAAAAAAGAATCATCGAAATGGGTGCAACCAGAAAGAAGTTATGAGGTAACTCACATAAAAAAAAAAAAAAAAACAATCAAATTGAGTACCTCCTCCTGTTTGAAGTCAGTAGAAAAGAACTAGGAGTTGATAAGTAACTCCAACTAGTCTAGGGGATAACAAGTAATACTTAATTAAGTATATGAAAATAAAATACAAATTTCTCAATCTCCTACTAGTTTGAGAACAAAATTAAGGGACATATTCTTAGAAGTCATACATTTGGATTGAAATCACACGTTTCATTCATTGATAACCTTAGTAAGTAGAAAGGTAATGCTGCAATAAAATAGTATTTGCCTATTTTCTCAAGATGTATAGGGTAATGATGGAAGCCCTATTTATCTTTAGCTTTTATATCACTAATTCTGTACCTACCATATTATGTAAAAAATATATTTTTTTAAATATTGTTTTATCATTACAGGAAGCCGTTAACTCTGACAATGCCATGGTTTCTTATCATGCATTAGGAATCGTCGCAAGTTCAAAAAAGAATGATAAATTATCTACTGTGAAGTTAGTTTCTCGCCTTTGTCGATCGCCCATGAAATCACCTTATGCCTTATGTCTTCTCATCCGTTTAGCTGCACAAATAATTGAAATGGATGAATCCGAGGCTTCTCAACCATACATTGAATTTATTGAATACTGTCTTCGTCATAAATCTGAAATGGTTATCTATGAAGCAGCTCATGCAATTGTTAACTTAAAAACGACTACTCGAGACCTAGCCCCTGCTGTGTCAGTCTTACAATTGCTTTGTGGTTCTTCCAAGGCATATTTGCGTTTGGCTGGCGCCCGAACGCTTGCTTGTTTGACAGCAAACCGCCCAGCGGCAGTTGCAGCTTGTACGGTTGATTTAGAGAACCTTATATCAGATCCAAATCGTTCAGTTGCTACTTTAGCTGTTACAACTTTACTTGCGACTGGAGCAGAGAGTTCGGTAGACAGATTAATGAAACAAATATCAAGTTTTGTTTCAGAAATATCAGATGAATTCAAAATTATCGTTGTCAAAGCCATTCGCCGCCTATGTACTAAGTTTCCTCGGAAGCATCAATCTATCGTGGCATTCTTGGCCGGAATGTTGAGAGATGAAGGTGGTTTTGAATATAAAACTGCAATCGCAGATGCGATAATAGCAATAGTTGAGGAGAATCCAGATGCAAAAGAAACAGGATTGGCACATTTGTGCGAGTTTATAGAAGATTGTGAGCATGCTACGTTAGCTGTTCGCATATTGCATTTGCTCGGACGTGAAGGCCCAAAATCACGTCAACCTTCCCGATATATTAGATTTGTATACAATAGAGTAATTTTAGAGTCTGGTCCTGTAAGAGCTGCAGCAGTATCAGCAGTAGCGCAGTTTGGCGCACAAATACCGGAATTGCTACCGAATATTAAAGTTCTTCTGTCGCGTTGTGAATTAGATGACGAAGATGAAGTAAGGGATAGAGCCATTTATTATAATGCAATCCTCGATTCAGGAGACCAACAATTGATGGACGATTATATTATAAATGTAGTAAAACCGGACCTCATAGCACTTGAAAGAGCCTTAAGGGATCATATTGCTACAAAACCAGACCAGTTATTTGATATGATGACAGTACCTATTGAAGAATCAAAAGATGTTAAAAAAGACGTTGTGGAGGTGGAAGCGAAGAAACCTATACAAAAGACTATGGATGAGATATATAATGAAACATTGTCACATATTCCTGGTATAGAGCGTTTAGGAGCAATATTTAAACGAGCAAGACCTGTTGATTTGACAGAAGCCGAGACAGAATACAGGGTACGATTATATAAACACATCTTTGATCGCCATATTGTATTACAGTTTGAGTGTATTAATACACTGAATGATCAACTTCTTGAACAAGTTCATGTCCGATTAGAGACACCGCCCGAGTTTAATATATTGTCTATTATTCCTTGTCAGAAACTTTTATATGATAAACCAGGTAGTGTTTTTGTCATTGTGGAATTTCCATGTGCATTTTTAGACAGCTTGGGGACTTTTGGCGCAACATTGGAATTTACAGTTAGAGACTGTGATCCCAATACTGGGAACCCTGATCCTGGTGAGGGATATGCAGATACATATCCTTTAGAAGAGTTTGAAATTAATTGTTCTGATCAAATAAAAACAAGAGCTGCCACTGATGATTGGGAAGAAACTTGGGAGTACGCATCAAAATCTCCAGAAGCTTCAGAAACATTCTCACTTCCTCACATAAATATCCATAGCGCAGCTAAAGAGGTTTGTAGTCATTTGGGGCTTCCTAAGGCGGCAATAAGTGGGGACTCCTTAGTGGAAATTAAAGGATGTGGTATATTCAGAGGTGGTGCTCCTGTCGTAATAAAAGCAAAATTGGTCACTATTAGTTATGATATCACAATGAAACTTGCTATAAGATCACCTCGAGAAGATATCGCACAACTATTATTATCTGCAATTGGTTAAACATATTTCTAATTATGTATATAGTTAATATTTAACCCTTACAGTCTTATTACAAAAAATTGTTTTAGTACTGGTTTAAGCCAGGACTAAAAGTTTTTTCAAAAGTTCAAAGTATTAATTTAAAAAATATATTTGTATACTTTACTTACTTACTTACTTATCTTCACGCACAATCCCTGACGGGTAGCCAGAGAACAGATCGCCAAGTGTCACGATCCTTACATATCTCTTTCGCTTCTTTCAGATTCATAATCTTCTTCATGCATGCACGTCTAGGTATCCGAGTACTTTGACCCTCCCTCTTCGAGCAGTTTGCTCACATGGTCTTCGAGTTAGTCTCGGTCTACCGACACCTTTAATATTAACTTTCGCGCTATATATTTTCTTCACCATTCGGTCTTCACTCATTCGCTCAACGTGCCCAAACCATCGAAGCACGCCCTTATCAATTTTGTGATAAGGTCATCTTTCAAACTCACCATTGCGAATCTTCGTTTCGCTCGGTCAGCCATGGTAACGCCGCACATTTTACGAAGAGATCGCATCTCACTGCATTCAACTTGCTTTATGCTTTTCTGGCATACCAGGTTTCGCTGCCATATAACAAAGTTGGTACCAACACTGTTATGTATTGCAAGTGCGCTCTTCACTACGCCTTGCCTTTTGACCAAAGCAGTCAAGGCACCATTGACTTTGTTCCCGGCAGCGACACGCCTGTCCACATCTAAATCATCTTCCATCCCGGCTAAAAGCACCCCCAAGTATAATTTCATTTACCTGTTCTAGACATTCTTGATTTACCCATATTTCACACTGTTCTCTCGTCCCTTTCAAATACCAGAACCTTAGTTTTATTGGCATTCAAACGGAGACCTTTAATTTCATTCCTCTTCATACGCGTGACTAATGCCTGCAGTTCTGCCTCTGATGGTGCAATAAGCACTGCATCATCAGCACAGCAGACAATTTATTTTTATGTCACCCAATTTCACCCAGACAGCTATCTTTCAGCTTCTGTAAACAGCTGTCGAGATATAGTATGAACAGCCAGGAAGACATGACACAACCCTGTTTTACTCCCGTTTGACGCTAAACATGGGTGACAGGTCATGCCCTACCCGCACACAGGCTTTACAGTCGCAGTAGTGCCTGCACAGCCCTTAGCAATCGACCATCCACACCGTACCCCGGCAACAATTCCCACATTTTCTTACAACCTTATCAAATGCTTTCTCATCCACAAAGCACAGAAAATCTTCTGGTTAGCAGCCAGAAGCTCTCCGTGATCATGGAGAGAAATATTTGATCCGTGCATCCTCTTCCAGGTCTAAACCGCATTGAGCTCCCATAGAAATCTTTCCGATTTCTCTTGCATCCTACGCGTCAAAACCTTGAGTATACTTTACTTGCTAAACTGGTCAGGCTGATCGCCCGATAGCACCCGCAGTCAAAATGTGAACCTTTACTTTATATAAAGGCACAATGACTGCGGATCGCCAATCATCCGGGACGTCCCCGTCCGCCAGCACAAATTGCACAGCAGATGAAAGCTGTCCCAGACGCGAGGCCCACCATACTGATCATTTCAGCAGTAACTCTGTCTAGTCCCGCGGCTTACCACATTTCAAACTTCGAATCGCACGTTCAATCTCTTCATACTGATGACCTCAGCGTCATCGAGGTCCGGTCTGGCGTACCAGTCACGGAGTCATCCCGGATCCCTCACTAAGATCATCACACGCATACATTTCTCTATAAAATTGCTCCATCGCTGCATGACGTCCGATTTTTCTGTGAGGACGTCATTAGTTCTCGAAAGCACTTTGTTCATTCTATATTGCGCACCACTTTCGGGTCCTTCCAACCTCTTTCCAGAAGAGTTTGAGTTCTCCCAAAGTTGTGCGACAACTTTTGTCCGCTTCCATTCTACACTTTTCACGCATTTCAATCAATGCTTTCGTGAACTTTCTGCAGCTTATATCTTTCTTTCATCTTCTCTCTCATATCCTTATCATTACTAGAGGCCAAGTAGTCTAACCATGCTTTCTTCTTCTTCTTTACAGCTTCTTTCACTTCATCATTCCATGCATCTCTTCTTTGCTACTGCCTCTTTTATTGTTCCACATACTTCTTCCGCTGCACCTACCATTCCATCCCTTGTTCTGCCATGTTCTTCCACATTCATTTCCCATCGATGGTGTCGCTGCTACCTCGCATGATATTTGTCCCTAGTATCCGCTTCCTGAAGCTTCCAACTTGATGCGACACCGACTGCGGTTCTGTTACCGCCGTCCGGTAGCGCCAACCCGCGAACAAACCCTAAATCTAGTGATCACTAGATAGTGATCCGTTCCTAGGTCAGCACCTGAACACTCGCGTATCCATCACCTGTTTTCGCAGTCGGTCATCCACCAGGAACAAATCGATCATACTCTCATTCTTACTTTCTAGTATACATATGATTTTCTTGTGATTAAACATAGTGTTTGTCACAAGAAGACCTTTTCCTTGCATACCGCTAGTATAAGCCCAGCATCATTAACTCTTTATCGCCAAATTTTCCAAGCACCGACTGTACCCTGGTCGAGCGGTACCAACCCATCCATTCAAATCACCACATACAACAATTTTCGTTTTCCTAGCCAAATCTAGAACTTACATTCTCCCAAACCTCCAGCTCAGCCCTGGACGACGAAGCTACCGCGCATAAACAGCCAAAAGGAATAACTTGTCAGTCCCAATTTAAAGCGAACCCAGAGTAGTCTTGAGTTCACAATCTTATATTCAGTCATAACATCGACCAACCGAGACGACAGCAGCACCCCACTCCTGGCGGGCGCCTCGCCTCGGGACCCTGACCATAGAGCTAACGCCCCACCAGGGAGCTCTTCAGTACCACTGCCCTTCCGTTTGGTCTCTGACATACACACGACATCTAATTTCTTCTTCATTATTTCAATCAACTCATTCGTCTTATCTTTCATGTTTCATATTCCACGCCAACTCTGCACTCTGTCCTCCACCTTCCGCCGTGTCGGGCTGTGCGTGACGGCGGTCCCCATCGCCGCTTTGCGCGCTGCATTCCACACCAACGGGGACCAGCTGGTGTGCGTCGCCTTGGGACGCCCTAACCTCGTTAGCATGGGTGCGCAGCTGTAGAATTGCAGCCCTGAAAAGGGCTGGCAGGGGTCGCGACGCACGCTTCTACAATGACCCCTACAATATCAAATACTATTAATTTGATACTTAGATTTTTTTTCACAATCCGAAGATGAACTGAAATGTTTCATATTTGTTAAATTTTAATAGGTAGAGTATTATTTTCCTTTACATATTAAGTATATTATTAAAATGTGATTTATTTTATAATAATCGAAATTTTATAGAAAATATCTTAGATAATATGTAACGTAATATTCTTGTTATTTGTATTATCAATATATTTTTGTAGCAAAAACCGCATAGTTAACATTTTTTAGTATGGGCTCGTAGACATTGATGGATCGAATCGATAAATCAACCACCACACTGTCATGAAGAATGTTATTAGCATTGCCAGTATTTTTTATAGTTATAAACTATAACCAAAAGAGAAACTCTTTGATCATTCCTATTGTTTTTATAATTTTTTTTGTATACTACAACTATTGAATGGTGTATTAATGTATCAATAGAACTAGAGTAGGTAAGTTTTTAATTGATGACCCAGTATACTGTACAGTATTGATTAAATTAGGCTGGTAAAATAGACGGCTAGGCCCTTATTTAATACCGGCATTCGAAGGAATGCCTAAAGAAAGCACAGCCAAATAAATAGCATTTTACTTGTACGTCTAACAAAAAGTTTAGCCAATATTTACCTAGCTGTTTTAATTTAATTGTTTCTGTTGGTAATATGTAATGAACATGAACTTGTTGCAAAGTTTTATTTCACGATTATGTTTCTGGTAAATATAAATATATTTTTTCTAGTCGTAAGTGATATTGTGACATGCCTGTTGCAGACGATGCGCAGTACCTTGCGCAAGCACAAACCATTCGTACTTGCATTCGCGTTTAATATACTGACGCTGGCGCCAGTACTTACCACATCGTATTCTGACAATGCAGTGGGCAACATGTGAGATTGCGGGGGTGAAGGCGTCTTGCGAGACTAACGGCTCGCGTTCGCGCGAGTATATATATAGCGCATGATGCACTTGTAATCTCACTACACAAAAAATGTTTACATAATGAAATGCATAATAATAGTTATTTATTTAAGCGACTACTTTTGCGACTATCGTCTTCAACAGACATTCCAGGCTTAAATCTGCATGTGCCAATCCATAAACTTTACACAAATACAGGAAATTTATAGAAATAAAAGTTCATATTATGTAATTTGTTTTTATTTACTAATTTAACAAAAGTCTTTAAAAATTTAAGTAAGAAATAAATGTTAAACATCTACAAAATCAACATACAATATTATTGAGTGCGTTATTGTATTGAGTTATATAATTTTGTACCAAAATTAGAAATTAACAATAGGTAGTAAATTAAGGAACTGGAATGAAAATGTAATTATTAGTAGACCCACCTAGATCAGTCGCTCGCCATATACTTAAAATTTTACCTAAATAACTTGAAACTAATTTTTTTGAGCGTTTTATAACATGGTAGCGTATTATGGCTGCAGTACGAAAGCTCTGCCCGATCGAGGAAGAAAAACGCCATTTGTTGCCATTTTCTGTGCGAGTGCTGTTTCGTATAGTGAGTTTAACAAACCGGGAACCCATTTCACTGGTAACAAGGTGTTTACTATCTTAGTCCTCAAGGATTATAAACGCATTTGCATCGTGATTTGCATAATGCAGTTATGTCGATGCTAGATGTAGGTGTCCATGGGTCACTGCATCCAATTTCTATCTATCAAGTATGGCTATGTGTTCGTTTGCCACCCACATACTTTTATAAAAAATGATTGGTTAAAATTACGCCAATGGTCTAAGAAAAACACTTCAAATATAGATAGAGAGATAGGGTGGTAGAATATACTGAATAATGTCCTGTTAAAGAAAAAGTTCAAAGACCTTTTTCGAGCAGTCTATAAAGTTTTTGTTTTTATCTATTTAGTAAAATAACAAAAATAAAATATAAAATTATTCAACGACTGTTCTATAGTATAGGTACATAAAAATGTTTATAAAATATACTTATTTGAAATAATGTCAGATTACCATGGCATGGTTACCCGCAATGTATACCTAACATCTATTACTATGCGCACTGCGATGCGGCTACCCGCAAACCTTTCCGGTAGCTCGGAGGGCTGCGGCTCGAATGACGACCAGCCGGATGTTAGCTATTCGCACGGTGCGGCTGCCCGCCATAGAGTGATATTGTGTGCACGTTGTATGTTTATGATGGATACCGAAAAATTTATCATCGAAATCCAGAGGCGGCCAGCAATTTGGAACAACAAATTGCCAGAATATTCCGATAACATTTTAAAATCCATCTTTGAAATGAATTGATATGACCGCAAATCGCAGGTTGCGGTTGCGAATGCGGCTGCCCGCAATCCGGTTGGCCGCATTCGCAACCGCATCCTGCAGTCAGCCGGACCACGGCCGCATCACGGTTACCCGCGTATCTATTTATTCATCCCAGTTTTTGTCTTATCATATCATAGGAACTATATACTCGTATAAATTTTGTACTAAAAGAAAACCGTCGTGGCGAAAAGTAAACAAATATTTATATTTTCAATATTTTAAACCTGCTAAAAAAACCAAACGCTCAAATTATACGTAAGTACATTAGTATAATTTCTATGTACGTATAAAAACCTTACAATCCTAATGTTATTACCAAACGGTAACACAACAAAATCGCTATAATATATAATTTGTCACTTAAGAGCCCTCAAACCCCACGACGCATCGGTTCTATTTCCAAACAAATTTTAGCTTTGGTAACTCAATAATTTTTCTATTCTCATTTAACTAATAGTATTTTAAAATTTAACAAGTCAGATGTCTTTTTGTCATAATTGACCAGCATTATAACAAAAATAATAATAAACACATATAAATCACTAAAACTTGCAAAATGCAAATTGTACCAGAATTTTTTCAACAACCGATTATTAAAACCGATATTTAAGTAGGGACGCAATTAATCTTAATTAAACGTCTAGTTTGATTAGTAATAAAAAATACACTTAACTTAAAAAACAGTCTGATTCAAAAAAACTATTCTAAATACTGAATGGTTTTGGAACTTAAATTTTAAAAATATTTATGTCAAATAAGGCGGTTTTTTGTACATATTCTTATTAACTTTATGTAAAACAACACTTTATACCTACACAGAATTAGAACTTAGTAATCATATATAATTTAGTTATATATCATTCAAATATATTGAAGTAACAAATATTTGAGTCTGGTTCCGATATTATGGACATAGAAACGCTATTTTCATTTGTGATGCTCAACAGGACTTTCAGCCCATGCTGCAAAAGTCTCGCTTGCTCTAAACATTTTGTTACAACTTGTCTGAAAAAGAAATCAGAAAACATTATTGATATTAACAGTAGTAATATTGTGATACATTCGAACATTCGAGTGATTATTCGCGGTCAGAGGATAAATACGTAAGATAATATAATATTACTTTTCGTATAAAGTGTGTGAAATAAAACTCTACCAATTTAAACACAAAGGAAACTTCTTGGTACTCGAATATTTTGTATGACAAATTAAAAAAAAATCGGTATCTAATATACTATATGTACTTAATAGAATTCCTTTAAAGTCCAACTTATGCTGTAAAATGAACTTGCTGACTCCTACATTCAATATCGTTTCAGCAGTTACATCCGAACTTATAATATCTGCTTAGATCAATTTTATAAATTTAAACTTAGAATTTTAAGAACAATTGTTTCTCTTAAAATTAGACAAATTCTTTACTCAGAATACGGTATTTTCAAAACGGTCGAGCCGACCTATTCGTGCTACAACCACAATATAGCTGTGGCAAGGCTCTACCACGTAGGATACGATACTACCTCCCCGAACGGGTTCCCGCCTTGTGGCGGGGGGGTTTAGTAGCCGTGGCTTGGTCACCCGCGGTGAACAAAGAGGAACCCCTTGGCTGGCCCGTGGTGTAGGGCCGGCCCGAGGTGATCACTCCGAGTGGGCTTGGTGAGCCCACTTCGGATATGTGTTGGTGGGCTGCGGCGAGAGGGATGTCCTCTGCCCCTACCGCTGCAGCCGAGGTGGAGTCGCGGGGGAAGAGGAGTGTTGATATGGCGATGCGCCACGCCCTATCCTCCACGACTCTGACGCGTCCGCATCGTTGATGCAGTGGTGGTGGGGCCGCGGGGGGAAAGGAGTGTCGGTATTGCGAGGCGCTGTTCTCCCTACCCTCCACGGCCGAAACTTGGTTGGCGGCGGAGCCAAAGACCAGATCCGCCGCTGGGGTCGGGAAAGCGGGTGCTACCGAGCGCTCGATTTTCGAGTATCGGACTCGGGGGGCCCGTTACGCAGGTGGAGTTGGAGGCCGTGGAGGAAGGCGTGTCTTGTGTTCCTGATGCGCCTTGCCTGAGAAGGAGAATGGGAAGGAGAAGTCCTACCCCGAGAACGGGCTGCTATGGGGCGGCCGGCGCTGGTGGGACCGCGGATGTGTGCGAAAGCGTTCCCGTGGCCCTGCCAATATGCGGCGAAGGTGGAACATCATGGGGTTTTAGTCGGTGCGAGTCCGACATAACCCATCCTTGCCCCCGCGAGGCGGGTAAGCGAAGGCATTTCCCCATGCGAAAAAAAAAGGATACGATACTAAATTTAAATACACTTTAATTTAAAAAAAACATTTTTTAAAAAATCTGAAGAATGTTATCGAACATTTCGTATATACTCGTGCTAGAGCCTGAAATGGGGTCGAAACGACACGAACAAACAATAGATACGGCGTGAGAACGGCCAGTTATATATCCTCAACATATTGAACTACCCAAAAACTTGATAAACACCATAATAGGGGAAAATATTGAAAAAAGAAGCTCAAACATTACTTTCTTTCGAAAAATTTAGTTATCACATAAAGCAACCTGTAGAGGTGTTGCTTTTCCCAGAATGAACGAGGGTGCAGAAGCTTCATACTTCACAACGTACACATACAAGCACAGGGTTCACTTACAGTACAAGTCGCGGCACGTAAGTCTAGCGCTGAACGAAACGTGGAGGGGACGCGCACGAATTGAATTGCACGAATGCGACTGGAAAGCCGATCAGCGCGTGCGAACGATACGCACGAGCCAATCAGCGCGACTTATGCGCAATAACGGTCACCGCTATACTTTCGTGCCGCTACTTATAGCAGACAGAAAATAACGCAAGATTTAGTACTGCCTACATGGGCATCATATTTTCTTACCTGTATCGCGTAATTCTTTTGTCACCTGCCACATCGACTCCAGCTTTTATTAATAATGACTTTATAGTTGAGCCATCTTCAGGTTCCCTTTCGATTATTCTAAAATAAATATATGAAAATAGATATAACTTGAAAATTCTATCGTATTATTTAAATAATGATTAAGCCGTCGCCGGAACGCCTTAAAGTTCATAGTAGTCGATAATCCCATATATGAGGCCGACGACCAATGGAGTGTTAACCGTAAGTACAGTATAGTAAGGAAATCTGCATGTCCGCGAATTTCTTCCAAAATATTTGCTGCATGAAATATCTTTTTCCATTTTATCTCGTGGGTGTCGAAAGAGGCGGTTATGGAATACGTATTCGTGGCTTCCGGTAGACGGTATAACTATTTTGTTTACTCCAGACGTAAAATATCCAGACTGACGACGGTGTTTGGATCTACAATTGACGGTGAATGTCAATCGCGGTCTGCGGTCTCGAAACCGTTGCGTTACTCTTAATAGGATTTTATTATGCGTAAACCTATCGAAATTTGAAGAAAGAATCCATCATATTATCTTATGTGTTATTCAGGATGTCCCAGAAATCGACATCAAGCCGGAAACGGGTGATAGGCCAAGTCATGATAGCTTGATGTCAGCTTAACGCTGCTGTGTTTGGTATGGTGAGTGTAGAGAACCGGCGACCCTTTTTACTGGAAACGAGGCATCTCATCTTAGTCCTCACGGGTGACAACGCATCTGCATTTTGATTTGTAATCGAGGATAGATGATGATAGGACTTACCATCAGAACTTACCACATCTACCACTTACCATCAGGTGGACTGTGTGCTCGTTTGTCACCATTATCCTACAAAAAAAAGTTATCAGAAAAATAATAATAAAATTTAAGTTATGTACGAGTATTTTTCAAAATGATAGACATTTTAAAAAATCGAGAAAATCTACAGCTTGTGATAGTCTTTTAACTCCCGTTACTGCAAATCTAATTTTTCTAAAAGTTGTTGCCTAAAATTTAAAGCCAACTGCTAACAACAAAAAAATGTACTACGCTACTTTGACAACTTTAAAAGTTACTTATTAAAGTATATTCATTTGATAAGGATTCCAAAATGGTATGGACACTTGCTAGATTATTTCCTGGCCAATTTTTATTTTACTAAGAAATCCAGTTTTGAACACTTTTTTCGTAACTATTTAAAATGATTCTAGTGTGACCAAGGCTTTCCTCAAGGCCGTAACATTAAGATTCTAGTTTGAGTGAGATGGATAGAAAAGGAGAGGGTCATTGTATGAAGTGCGAGCGAGACAGATAGTGACGCCACTTTTATTAATGTGTGAGACGTATATATACACCATTCGACTAGTGCGAGCGAGACAATAGTCTTCTATTCCATCTTTACTAACGCACACACAATACAGAGCAGTACGTTACGCTCCGTCGTTTACTGCGCATATTTCCGTATTCGTTCATGACGATTTACTTACCACTTTTTACTTCGTTTATTGGACTTGATTGCTTATGATTTGGATTTGGACTGTTTAGTATTCTTTCTGACGACCTTTGCTTTCCCCTGGACTATCGTTGATCGTGTAATTGTGTAGTGCCACGTGTACACCACACAGGAATATGCCAACATGCATATTATTTAAGGGGAATGCAGAGGCAATGCTAGTGCTGCAGCTAGAGTTTATCGTGAGAGGTACCCAAATGCTTGTCATCCGGATCATCGAGTTTTACTAAATATTTAAGGACATCGCACTACAAGCAATCGAAGAAAACCCGAGTACTTCAGTACGTGTAATTGAAGCAAGCACAGGAGTATCCAAAAGTACAGCACACCGAATCTTGCAAAAAAAAGAAGTTCCACCCGTATCACGTGCAGCGAATGCAAACTTTACTACCCCGGAATTATCTTCCAAGAGTTGCGTTTTGTCAAACGATGATACAAAGACACCGAGCAGATCCGCGATTTTTCGAGAAAATTTTATGGTCTGATGAACCGACATTTAAAAAAGATGGTTACTTGAATCTACACAAACTTACACGAGTGGCATATAGAAAATCCACATTTGATGAGACAAGATAGATCACAGTATCGTTTCAAAATAAACATGTGGACCGGAATTTTAAATTAAAAATCATTGGACCTTTTGAGCTGCCAGAAATCTTGAATGGCGAAATTTATTTGGATTCTTTACAAAATCATTTACCAAATTTGTGGGAAGACGTGCCACTAAGCATTTACAGAGACATGTGGTTCCAGCAAGACGGTTGCCCGGCACACTAAGCCCGCTCAGTTAAAGAATATCTCAATGAGAAATACCCGAACAGATGGATAGGCGGTCTGGCACAATCTCGTGGTCAGTCCGTTCACCTGACTTAAATCCATTAGATTTTTTTTTACTGGGGAGCGGTGAAAGAAAAAGTTTACTCAAATTCAATCGAAAACGTAGCTGAACTGCGGCAAAGAACAACGCAGTTCAATTTTTGAATAACGACAGATTCCCTCGTCTGATAACACGATATTTTTTAAGATGTCGAGCTTGTGTTGCGGCTAAAGGAAGGCAGTTTGACCATTTGTTGTAATAAACCTTAGTATACAATAATAGATGTTTAATTTAAAACTCTTCTAAAAAATAAAATCAATCCTAAACTAAAAGCAAAAAAAAATTGTCATTAATGGCCTGTCGGAATTCTGTTTCGCTCACACTTCTCCATCTCACTCAAACAACACAACAGATAGTGGCCCGTTTCCGGCTTGTCGTCGATGTCTGGGACAACCTGTATATAAAATATTTACATTCTAACGTCTTTTATTTTATAAATATAATCCCATTGAATGTAACTAATTTTATCACGTTTAACTGTAACTTATTTTTAATTCCCGACGTTTCGGTTGCTTTACAGCACTCATAGTCACGGGGAGTCTGATATCATAGTTAATCCGGACTACCTTCAGTTTAATCAATTTTTGGCTGGATAAACGCAGGACGAACTAACTTATGACAAGCAACGCTTAGCCTATTATCCTGAAGTCATGCAGTAGTGATCTTGGGATTGGATCTAATTTTATTAATTACCCGAAATGTTGGGAATTAAAAATAATTTAAACGCATATTAATCAAAACGCAAACGCACCGTGTGTAGGTGGTATAAGAATATCCACTACTCCTTATCGTCCAGCAATCTATGCAAGAAGCCTACGTTCAGCTGTAGACTTGATAGGCTCTAAGGGTTAACGCATATTCAGAAATAATTAAATATTGATTAAACCATCAAAAGTTTTCATTTAGTGTAAGGACAAGTATATAATAAAAAATACCTTTTTAACTCGTCTATAATAACTGATAGAAGCTTATACGTTTCCTCTGATTTATCGTAAATAGCCCTCCTGTTTTCTATCTGGATATTTTTCCCTCTAATCTCAACAACACTGTCATTTCTGAAAATTATAACTATATAATTATTCTACGGTAATTTTTTAATACAGTTTTCTCAAGAAAATCCCCACTATTAATGCACTAAAATTAGACATGCACCTCATAAAGAACCTGATTCTAAATTATCACTTTGCCTTTTGTCTGGCAAAAATATTCAACGAAAAACAAAGTCTCTATGGATAAAAGAGTAATATTATCGGAAAATCTAAAGACCAAAATATTTTTTTATTTAAATGTAACAGAAGCTCTTGATAAAAATTAATGCCTGATACACAAAATGCCGTTCATGACGACCTGGTAAGACATGCAGGAAGTCAATGGATGCATTTGGCTCGGGACCGTGCTTTGTGGCATTCCGTGGGGGAGGCCTATGTTCAGCAGTGGACTTGTGAAGGGCTGTAATGATGATGATGATGATGACACAAAATGCGTTTAAAAAAATATGGATTATGGATTAGGGTATCACAAGGAAGTGTTTCAGGTCCTGTAACCATTAAACACGTTTGACGTTTTTGCGCAGTACACTTGACGCTAAGATTCGTTACCGTTAAGTGTTTTATTTATACGCCTACGATATATTAGTAGTAGTTTCCCGAAGTAAGTGTGCCGCGTGGGAGGATAGTCACAGCGAGACGTCATTTGGACGCCTCGTTAGGGCGCTGGTATAACATCCGTCACCAGTTATCTCAAAAAACAACTTACTAGACAAAAAATCGATCGATATCGAAGAACTCGAGCTACAAAAAGATAGAGTGGCTAGTGTGAAAAACACTCAATTTAACAAACGGTACAAAAAAAACGGCCGCCATAGCGGTAAATCTCAACGGAGTCTCGTCATCTGCGCAGGACATGATTATAATGTACGAGTGTGTGCGCAAGCAAAGGTGCACTCTAATCACTAAGAACGACAATCCGACACAACCGGAGAGAGATCAGGCGCAGAACCAACGGCTTTACGCGCATTCTGAGGCTCAGGGGTGAAACACTACACTTCCAGGCTGCTACCGAGAATTTAGTTTTTTTTAAAATAAATCCCAGTAACTAATTTTTGGGTATGACCCGGAATTCCACATAATTCCTACATGATAAGCATCGCGGTTATGAGCACCAAACCGAAGGAGCAGTCGCCTACTACAAGACAAGCGTAAGGTCCTCCTGATATGTGGAGCTTTGTGACATTTTTCTCTCCGTCAAATTATTCCTACACTTGGAACACCCGCCTTAAGGGCCAGAAGAAACATTAAAAATTACAGTAGTATGAATAACATATCTCAATTGTTTGACTTTTATATTCAGTGATGTTATAATTTATTTGATGGATAACTTTTATTTGATAGCTGAAAAATAAGCTCCTTAAAACATAACATACAATTACAATTATATCTTTTTATGATGTTACTCAATTGTATTTAACATTATAACAATATTTGCAAAGAAAATCAACACAATGTTAAGTGAATGAGTTTTTCCTTATAAAATATGTAATTAGCATTACTTACACAAATTTATAAACTAATTTCAACGACAAACTCATTTCAACAAGAAAAGTCTTTATAAATGTATAAGCGTGGTAGTTTTCCTTTCCCAATCCACTGTCATCATTGGAGCCTTCTGAAGTTAAGAACTTATTATTAACTTCCGTCTGATACGCTATATCATCTGTAAACGTTTCACTGATACCGTCTAAAACATCTTTTCCGCCATGTATCTTATCATTTAACTTCAAATGTCTATTTGTTCCTAATCTATCTTCATAAAAGATTTGACTGGTTGGCTGATTCAATGACTTTAAATCGAGTTTTTCTAGCGATTTATTTTTTAATTTATCTTCCAATGACTTGATAATTCCGACATTTCTTATAACTTTTGGCACACAATTCGTTTTAATATTACTACTAAATGTATTTTCATGGGTTAAAGGAAAGTCGAAATCTTGTAAAGAGTCAAAAGTTTCTTCTTGAATATCTTTTGTTTGAGAAACAGTTTTTGATTTAGCCATAGTAATTTTATTACTTTCCCGTTGATTCTCTTTTTCATTAGCCGTAATACTTTCTATTACATTGTCATGTTTATTGAAATTGTCAACATTAAAATCTAAAGTAATTTTATTGAAATTGTTGATTTTCAATGAATTTAGATGTCGACCTATGGTCCTGACAACATTTGGTGAACTATTTAGGTATTTCTGTTGAACAAAAATAAAATATAATCGTTATTGAAGAATCATAACTTATTTCTACCTTATCAAATAAACAAAACAGAACAAATTACTGCGCTTATTACAGTATAGTTAAAATTGAGTATACTTACGATTTGTTTTGTACAATCATAAGGTTTTTCCCCCACTTTTTCGTTATCTGTTTTCCATTCCGGGAAATATTTTTTTAGGTATATTAATACTTCTGAAGGTTCCTTCACGACTAGAAATAAAATGATTGCGTTTAACTGATCAAAATCTAAATAGGTTTGTTATTATGAAATACTTAAAAGGAATCCGTTCGGTTTGGGTCAGTACAACGGGTTCCCGCCTTGTCGTGGCGGGGGGGCTTAGTAGCCGTGGCTTGGTCACCCGCGGTGAACAAAGAGGAACCCCTTGGCTGACCCGTGGTATAGGGCCGGCCCGAGGTGGCCACTCCGAGTGGGCTTGGCGAGCCCACTTCGGATGTGTGTGTCGTTGGGCTGCGGCGAGAGGGGTGCCCTCTCCCCCTACCGCTGCAGCCGAGGTGGAGTCGCGGAGGGAGAGGAGTGTTGGTATGGCGATGCGCCACTCGCCCTATCCTCCGCGACTCTGACGGGGCCGCATCTGCGGTGGTGGTGGGGTCGCGGGGGGAGAGGAGTGTCGGTATTGCGAGGCGCCGCTCTCCCTACCCTCCGCAGCCGAATCTTGGTTGGCGGTGGAGCCATAGACCAGATCCGTAGCTGGGGTCAAGAAGGCTAGTGCTTCAGAGTGCTCGTTTTTCCTGGCCCCATGGCCTTCGCGCATCGGACACGGGGGTGTCCGTTACGCTGGTGTAGTTGGAGGCCGTGGAGGAAGGCGCGCCGTGTGTTCTGGTGCGCCTTACCTGAGAAGGAGATGGGGAGGAGTAGTTCTCTCCCGAGGAGGAGCCGCTATGGGGCGGCCGGCGCTGGTGGGGCCACAGATGTGTGCGAAGAGTTCCCGTGGCCAGCCAATATGCGACGAAGGTGGAACACCATGGGGTTTTAGTCGGTGCAAGTCCGACATAACGCGTCCTTGCCCCCGCGAGGCTCATTGCGTAGCATTTCCCCATGTAAAAAAAAGGGTCGGTCCCAAATAAACATCCAAAAAATTTATGATAGTTGAAGGGCGGCCAGTAATGTTAAATTACAACGGTCTACTCGTTAGATGAGACGTCTTAAATATAATCAATCATCAGCACGTCAAATAAAAATGGAAAAACCAACACTGGTGAATATATGTAGGCGATAAGGATTCTTGGTTTGATACTATCAGTTCTACAGTCGATAATAAAAAATGTTTCTGACAGTTAATGTAATTGGGGTTAAATCCCAAAATGACAGTCTGACTGTTGACTTTTATAACAAAAATAAACTTACACACATGTTTCGGAGCACAAATATCCTCCTCGATATCAAATCCGCTAACTGTTGGGGTTTGTATTAATTCTATGTGCTTTGGATCAGATTCAGGGTTTTCTATACAATGAAGTAAGTAGACCAGCAATTCCTCCGTCTCCTTCAAAGGTTCCGAATTTGGTCTAATAATCTAAAATGTTAAATAATAGTCTAAAGTATTAAATTCTTATAAAAAGATGTTATAGCATTTTCTTCAAATTCTTTCATATTGGTGAACAATTCCATCTTTACCTTAAGTGGACAATGGGACATCGGACATCGCCAATGTCCTCGGTCTGACTGGGGTCGAAAAGTGTAAATTAATTATATATATTTAAAAAAAACTATCCTTGTATAAAATGTGTAAAATTAAATAGATATTTATGTTAAGTTTCCAAAAGCCCTAAAAACTTTTGGTGTCATATGCCCTGAATGGTGTAAAACAGCCCTATTAATGAATATCCATTTTTTACGTGGTAGAGCCATGCTGCAGCTATATTATGGTTGTAGCACGAATGGGTCGGCTCGACCGGGGAAGGACAAATAAAATAGCGGCTTAATGCTGCTGTGTTTCGTATGGTGAGTCTAGAGAACCGGAGACCCTTTTTACTGGAAACGAGGCATTCCATCGTAGTCCTCAAGGGTGGCAATGCATTTGCATTTTGATTCTTAATCGAAGATAAATGTAGATGTCTATGGGCCACTGCATCCACTTACCATCAGGTGGACTGTGTGCTCGTAGAAGAAAAAGGAAGAATTTTATATCCTATAAATAAAATTTAAAGGCGCTTTACCTTGATTGATTCCACCAAAAGCTTTCCACATCCTATTGTTTTTAAAACATCATTTGGATTTATTTTTGCTTGAAGTTTACCTGGAATGGTACACCTCATGAAATAAAATAATGCTCAGATTGCTTATAAAACGCTACATAATCTTGGTTGAAAATATTTCATGTAACAAATGCAAAATAAAAAAACTAACATTAAAACTTAAAGGCAAGTTAAGTTTCTTTTAGTTTAATAGCTAACAAATTGTAATAAACAGGGTTTTGAGACAGCTTATTTTAGACATTGTCTGTGTCAAGAATGGCATCATAATATTTGCTATGTAGTAGTAAAAAGATTTAAAATCCCTAGTTTAGCTCATCACCAGACACAGACTTACCATTCGGATTTATTAAATTATATAACGCCGATAATCCATAGGCGGCTATATTGATCGATGGGTGATCGTCAAATAATTTAGCTACATCATCTGCGGTTTCGAGTATTGTGCATGGATTAATACTAGAGACCGATTCATCCTAAAATGAAAAAATATTCAAATTTTTACACTGTTTACATTACGGAGCAGGTACCAAATCTAGTAAACATTACATAACATGGACTATAGAAATTTTATTGTTATACGCTTAGCTCTTTTTGATATACATGGTGGTCAAGAGGTCTGTGTTTCATTATATTCAAGTGACAAATCCAGCACGCGGATTGACTTATGTAGAAAATCCATCTAAATATTATTGATGGAGGATTAGTGATGGGGAACATCATTAGAAAGTGAAAGAATACGAGGGTGACACTGAAAGTTCTTAGAAAATCAAAAACTGAACAAACTAGCAAGATATTCGTTTTATTATATCTTTTCAAAATAGTGTCCATTTACATCAATACATCGCTGCATCCGATGGAACCACTGAGAAAAGCACTTTGCCCACTCGTCCTTAGGGGTCTCTTCGACGGCATTTTGAAACGCAGCCATCCATTAAACGTTTTCCTCAAAGTTTTTCTTTTATTTTCGGAAATAAATAAAAATCACAAGGTGCGAAGGTCGGAGCTATAGGGCGAGTGACCCAGTAATTCCACATCTGACGTCGCCAAGTAGTCGATTGTTTGCTTGGCGGTGTGCGACGAGGCGTTGTCGTGGTGAAGGAGGATCCAACTGCGAGGTCGTTTCTCCCGAACTTTTTCCAAGACAAGTGGCAAACAATTGTTAGTGTACCACTCTGCAGTAACTGTTTTTCGATCCTCTAAAACAATTGTTGCGTAATGACCTGTCCTTCCGAAGAACGAAGCCACCATCTTTTTTCCCAAGCTTCGACCTCTCTTCACTTTAGTTGGCAACTCCTCGGAAGGAAACACCCAGACAGCAGACTGTCTCTTATTTTCAGGATCATAACAATAAATCCAGCTTTCGTCACCCGTAAGTATGTCGAACATAGCATTTGAGTCACCTCCGTTAAATCTTTGAACCATTTCACGACACCAATCAACACGACGGAGTTTTTGGGCCTCTGTCAAATTATGAGGTATCCACCGGGCACAAAGCTTCCTGACTGCTAAATGTTCATGGAGGATTTTGTGCACTTGACTCATACCAATGCCTAAGCTTGTCAAATCTGATGATAAGTCACTCTTTTGTCAGTCTCTATCATACGCCGCACAACACTGATGTTATCAATAAAATACATACACAATAATATTGGCAAAGAGTTCCATTTTCAAAATTTGAACTTATTTTTTTATTATATCGTTTACGTTACGCCAGTTCTAAAAACTTTCAATGTCGCCCTCGTATCAACTCGAATGGCTCCGTGGCGCAGTGGCTTAGCAGTGAGTTGCAGCGCTGAAGGCCGCGAGTTCGAAACCCGCACGGAACATGTATTGTTCCGGGTCTGGGTGTAAGTTCTGGTGCAAAACTTGCCCAGCATGAAAAGTATGGCCATTCAAGAAATACGTAATTTAACACATTTTTGGAGCACCTAATTATCTTGTAGTGAAATTAAAAGGCTGACAACGAAGGGTACCAAATAAGCAAACTGAATATTTCTTGATTAGAAATTGTTTGCCTAAAGACACCTTTATCCATACTTAATAGAGAAGTTGCATGTTTTTTAATTTTGTTTACAAAATTTTTAGTATTAAGAAAAATTAAAAAATTTGATTTGATTGTTCATGTAATTTTACAAATAAATTTTTTCTAAAATGTAAATTCAAACGCCAGTGACGTAACTCCACCGCATGGTGAAATGATAAAACACTCCTGTTTACGTAGGAAAAATTCAAAAAATGTCATTGCATAATACATTATACAGGTTACATATTATGTTTTGCTTATGACACATGGTGATCCGAATATAGAAAACACAAAAGTATAGGATGATTGCGATTGGCTCACAGCCTCAACGGATATAATGACGTCACAACCAATCACAAAGCGTTTTTTTTTTTCATTTAAAAAATTAACTATTTTTTATTAATTATTACTAATAAAAGAGGATTTTTTAAAACAAAATATTTAAATGAATTATTCTTTCATTTATATATAAATTTGTGGTAAGAAATAATTAATGCAACTTCTCTATTACAAATCAGGATATAATTATGTTGCATCCCCTGAGCATCGAAATACCTAGTTACCACCAATGTGGGTAGATTCGTGTTCGCAATACCAATCGTCTCGCATATTATGTCTGATAATTTTACTTCTATTATGTATGAGATAATTAGATCGACATTTATCGAAGAATTTGAGATCTTGCTTTTATTCTTTTTTTCTAGTCGACTATTACGACACCAAACCCTATAGCTGCTGCAGACTGAATGGACCTATATCCAACAGCAGTAGATTTATAGTGATTGGCAAAGGCGTAGCTGAAAAAAAAAATACTCACTCTTAGTAAATTTACCATGAAATCCTCCATGATTTGTGTAAAAGTGCAAATCCATTCATCTGCCCGCAAAATTATTCGATCTTCTGTCACTTTGCTCTTCAATTGGAACTGTTTTAGTTTTTCATACAAACTAAATTCTATTGATATCGTTGGATCTTCAAAATCTTTTAAATTATTGTTTTCTTTCATATTTTTTTGTGTGGTAGAATAATTAAATTTTCCTAGACACAAGGAATCATAAATTTCTGAACCATCACTGGAAATTACATTTTTATCAATATGATTTTGGTATTTAATATCATCATAGGCATGTATTTTATGGTTTTCTGAAATATTATTGCGAGTTGAAACATCTGCATTAAATATGGTTTTTTTAATATTTAACAATCTGTTCACCTGATTATAATCAACATCTGCGTTCTCTTGAGTTTTGGATTCTTTTGAAGAATTTGCTACAAATTGATTCACTAAGTGTGTTTCTTCAAATTGCTGTAATTGGATGTTCTTTGAATTAGATCTTTCTAAATTTGAATTCACAGCATTATTATGATCAATTTTTCCAACTCTTTCATCGTTAGATGGTTCTAAATAGTTTTTTAAATCACATTTTTCGTTACGGACGATTCTTTTAAGGTCTGAATAGGTAACTTTTAAATTCTGTAAATCGCGAGTAGCTGTATCTTCTTTCGAATCAATCAATCTTTCCTTATTTTCTAAAATAAATGGTTGCAAATTATGTCTTTTCTGCAAATGTTTATTTTCTGAGCTTTCATCGTTACTCCGGGATTTGTCACAATTATTATGATCAATTTTCAAAACACTTTCATCGTGAGATGGTTCTGAATAGTTTTTTAAACCACATTTTTCGTTACGGACCATTCTTTTAAGGTTTAAATAGCCAACTTTTAAATTCTGAAACTCGCGAGTAGTTATATCTTCTTTCGACTCAACCAATCTTTCCTTATTTTCTAAAATAAATGGTTGCAAATAATGTCTCTTTTGCAAATAAATACTTTCGAAGCTTTTATCGTTACTCTGAATTTTGTCACAATTGAAGGTAGATTGTGAAGGTATATTTACTTTACCAGCTTTTATTTGCTGAAGCATGTAGCAATGAAAATTTAGAGCTATACCTTTAGCGTAAAGCTCAGTGTCGGTGGTTATCAAAACCTGCAATTATTATAGGAGGTACTGCATAAACATATAATTCACAAAAACTCAACCGAGAAAAGGGAATGAAAGGAAAAACAATTCTGAGTAGTAAATGCATATATGAATATTGATGACATACCTATACCTACTTTCAACTTCATCTGAGATGTCCACGGAATATTAAAAAAAAAAACAAGAGGAAAACCAAAATGGGCGGGACAGGCGAATTGTCGCGAGCTAAAGTGTCGCTGCCTAATATTATTTGCGAAAACATGCCGTTTTATGCAATATTGAAGATTAAAAACGAAATCAAAAGGAAAAATATTTCGAATGGAGGTGTAATTTTTTTTCTGCTTAGAAACGTGAATAAACATGGACAAAATATCAAAATGCTTTTATTACAAGTAATACTCAATTTTATTTCGTTATTTTAAAGTTCATCTGTTAATACATTTTGAATAAAAATTGCTGCGATATTGTTGTGACTACGTCGATAGTGTTGTGACAAGTTTTCGATAAAATTTTGTCAATCCCGTTTATTCGCTAACATATTATTGAAAATACTCGATGTCTATGAAAATATACGAAATTATAGGGTAAAAATTGTTTAGTTTATTACTCATGGCTTAATAAACTTAGAAATGAAGATATCCGCAGTAGAACCAGAGTGACCGACATAGCCCAACGGATTAGTAAGCTGAAGTGGCAATGGGCCGGCCATATAGCTCGAAGAACCGACAAACGATGGGGAAAAAAGGTTCTCGAGTGGCGGCCTCGTACCGGCGGACGAAGTGTAGGGCGTCTTCCCACTAGATGGAGTGACGACCTGGTAAGACATGCAGGAAGTCGATGGATGCAGGTGGCTGAGGACCGTGCTTTGTTGCATTCCTTGGGGGAGGCCTATGTTCAGCAGTGGACTTGTGAAGGGCTGTAATGATGATGATGATTACTCATGCTTTGTAGAAAGAACCTGAAATAAAAGTGATCTTAATAATATCATGATCTAAATTAGTATCAGAATTCATCATCGTATAAAATTAAATATTTTAAACTACTGTTTTACTGTTTTATTATTCTCCTTGTTTCCATTTCAAAAATGATAATTTAGCTCACTGTCAATGAATTTCCATCAAACACAACTAATTATATACTTTAGCAATCTTTAACCTAATAAATAAAATATAAATAAAAACGACGAGAACTTGAACTGGAAAATACATATAGATCATTTGTGTAACAGAATTGTAATTACGTGTTAGGAACGTAACCGACAAAAAGACCGCTATTATGTCGTGCCTACATAGAATCGATATTGCGCTACGGCATCCTACTATGGGGCAACATTACGGACAAAAACAGAGCATTTATAGCCCAAAAAAAAATGCATTAGGGCCATATGTGGAGTTTTACCTGACGTGTCCTGTAAACCACTGTATAAAAGTCTAGGATTATTGCCACTACCTTCACTTTACATTTATGAAGTTGCGGTTTTTGTACACAAAAACACAGAATTATTTAACAAAGTAAATAATTTTAGATTGAGAGATCCTCACAGAATGATATATAATGACATTCCAAGGTCGGATAAGTATGCAAAAAGTTGCTTCTGTATGTGTGTCAAAATATATAACAAGATTCCTAGAGATATTAAAATGGTCAATATCAATATGTTTAAACACAGGTTGTACAAATGGCTAAGTCAGAATAACTTTTACAGCATAGATTCATTTCTCTGTACAAAAAACTTAACATAAATTAATATAGTTACAAAATTTTATTTTATTCAATTTTTATTCTTTGGCATATTTGGTAATAATTATTATATTAACAGTATGGATTGACATGTAATCTCATTATAACATTCTTAAATTCAATGTATTATTTGCATGCTATTTTCATTATGGCGAAACATATGCGCTCTGTCAAACTTGTACCAGCTTATAATACTGTGTTTCTAAGCAAATAAAGAAATTATTATTATCTCCATTTTTAAGTACTTATGGTTCGTGCCTAAGCGAATGGTGAGTAACATAAAGCCTTTCTCTTTTATTTTTTAATAGCCAATGATGCGAAACTTATTGAAATGTTGCACAATTGTCGGCACACATTTCTTTCTTGCGAATGTGTGAGTTTGGCGGCAGTGGTCCTGGTATAAATTATGCGTTTTGCTACTTCGTCTTGTTTTTTTTTATATTCCGTGGAGTTATTAATGCGAACAGAGAGAAAATCATCAAAATGAAAAATATGTTACAAAAACATTATTGTACAATTACAGAAATTAATTGTAGTGCGTGTGTGTAGTCGTGTAATGGCGGTGTAAGAATATTCACTACCCCATATCGTGGGTATTCACCATCCCGTGGGTGTCGTAAAGGCGGCAGAGGGAAACTGAAACGGGAACAAGACATAAAAAACTGCGGTTGCCAACCCACCTGCCAAGCGTGACAACTACAACAAAATCCCCCCTATGAAGCAATCTATGGGGGAGGATTATGTTCAGTACTAGACTTGATAAGTTTAAATGGATGGATGACAGAAATTAATTAAAAATACCTTTGCTAAAGGAACTACATTATTTTTTTATAAACAAACATCAAAATTCTTAGAATAAATCAATTTTAAGTTGCAATAATAATACTGACATTTACACACCTACAAAGGGTAAAATTTCGAGGAACTAACTTACATTGTTTTTGGATCGTATTCTATTCGAATGGCCAAATGTGCGTGTGTAACCGATTGTTGGTGTGTACAAAATCTGTATCAATTGCGAAGAAAGGTTCGGCACATACTCAAAATGTTATAACAAAAATCAGTGTTATCTCTAAGTTATAAACTTGTGAATGCGTTTGAAAGCGGGAAATCGCGAAAAAAGAAATTAACGGATTTCTTTAAGTAAATATTAATCTATGAATTTTTGTTTTCTTTTTAACCGACTTCAAAAAAAGGAGGAGGTACTCAATTCGACTGTATTTTTTATGTGTGTTTCAGAACATTTTTCTAGGTGTCACTTAGCAATTCATTGGACAAGAAAGCAGTCGGTATAAGTTCTTCTTAATTGCAATGGGACCGAAGTTACCGGTGTTCCCTTTCAGATTTTCCTGGTTTGTCGCTATAAATCCGTTATTATCTACGAGTTTGATGATTACTTATATTTGTGTACGAATTATTTTCATTGAATAAAATTAATTTTACAGAAGCACCCGAAACGTCAGGAATTAAAAATTTAAAATTAGTAAAATTTGTTTTGTATAGTTTTTTTCCTTTGTGGCCAGCAATAGTTCCGTTTAATAGGTTAGAAACCGTTTCATGATAAATTATAATTAAGACTACGGGCCCTCATAAGATTAGTTTTTTTTTTACTATTCTAAGCAAGCGCTTAACTACAATCCCACCTGATGGTAAGTGGTGATGTAGCCTAAGATGGTGTATCGCACTGACTTAACAAAAGCCTATTCACTCTTGCCTTGAAGACACCCACATTGTTATCGGATGGATAGACAGATGTAGCAACTTATTCCACTCCTTTTCTGTACGTATAACAAACGATTTAGCTAACCGTTTGGTTCGAATGTGTGGTAAGTCAACAATGAAGTGGTGGAAACTGGCCGAACGTATGGTTGTCCGATGGTGAAAGGGAGAGGGAGGAATTAAATTATGCAATTCCTGCGCACACTCTCCGAAATGCATCCTACATCTACCGGGTCTAATTGTGAATCGTTTAGATCATCCAGGGACTCAAACACACAAAAAAAAATTAATCAAAATCGGTCCAGGCATTTTAGAGTTTTTGCGAGACTAACGAACAGCAACTGACTATTATATTTATTATTAATAAAAATCTAAATAAAAATGTCCGTGTCTATGCACCTTCATAATGTTATTGTAGTTTTAAATGGCAGCATTTTAAAGCTGCCGTTGTATTTTGTACTTTCGGTCAGTAAGAAAATACAAAATGCATGTTAATTAATACAAAATTACTTTTTGTGGGGTGTAAAGGCAATTATAAAAGTAATATATGGGTGTTGTCAAATCGGAATTAGTTAGACAGTAAGCTGATATTACTTGATATGTACTTCCGTACTTTTGATAAACCGTTATGAAAACTGTTGAATTGTTTACCTTACTGCCAGTCATCTTACTGGGCATTCATTTATCACTGTTCGAGTATATTTGTACTGGTGCTGCGCTGTAGGATTAAATGCCTATAAAAATACTTAGATAAATAATATCTACGTGAAATTTTTTATTTTTTATCTCGTCTCACTGGCCAAAGTGACATTATTATCATCATTACATCCTATAAAAGTCCAACGCTCATAGGAGAGTATTCGCCATAGTATTACACTATGCAGTCGGGTTGGATACTGCATTTGTTTTATTATTTTGTGTTGTTATCAGGATTGAAGCTTTATTTATTTGCATACTCACCACATGATAGTTGTCTTCTATTAATTTAAGACAGCAATTCATAATTTCTACAGAGACCGATACATTCAGATCTTGCTCCGGTTCTTGTACTGTTGATGTTGAAAAAAATATATTAAAATAGATGATATGCAATAATTTATATACATAACACTATGTAGATCCGTCTCGACGAACGCTAGAGGTGTATTTTTTTATAAAACTTCGCACGGATGATATCTGGATTCTACAACAGTGCCCCCTACCGGGGCCAACTATGCCTATAACCTTCGCGGAGTGCAAGCAATACGTTGACATAGTTTTACCACAATCTGATTGACGGTATGGCAGCGCATAAAATACGAACAAACAAATATTAATTTTTATATAAAACATAAGACAATACAAAGCTAATATTTAGAAAGCTATATACATGATTTTTTTTATAAAATTGAAGTGACAAATTTACAGTTCACCTGCTGGTAAGTGGACACTTGTAGCAAATTTCAAACAACTAAGGCTGCAGATGCGTTATCCCCACTGAGGACTTAGATCGAATGCCTCACAGCCTATAATTGTACTGACTCTTTATACCCTTCAGTCCGGAATACGACGATATGATAGAAGGTGGTACCTACCCAGACAAATTCCTAGGTAGAAATGGAATCCTATTACTTGGTATATTACATATAGTATTTGATATCTGTTCTATACATATAAATATAATTGAAGTGTCCGTTTGTAATGTCGAAATAACAGCTTTTTACTAAATTCATATGAAATTATATACGAGTATGTCGCAATATTGAGGTTAGATCTGATGGCCGGGGCATACCATGTGCCCGTTATTCGTATGGAAAAGTCGCACCACTTGCGTTGATACGCGTTGCAAGTGGAAAGCAGACATCATATCTTCTATATAATTAATTAGGGCTTGCACCGCAGACATCACGCGCAAGTTACTGCATTTGGTGTGCTCTATTCTTCTTAAATGTTGCGTTTTAGTAGGCTACAAAAGACCATTCCTTGATATAGCTAGCAAATTTGAGACCTTAATTGGGAATCTTACACCTATCTCAGGAGATTATTTTAGGATTCATCATTACATCATCATCATCATTATAGCCCTTCACAAATCCCCTGCTGAAAATAGGCTTTCGCAAAGAACGCCACAAAACACGAGTTTTAGGAATATTCTATAGATGGACAGTGAAAAAATAGCAAATTATAAAAACTATTAAATATCATACATAAACATTAAATAAACCCATACATCGAGTGTCGTTAGCGGCGACAGATGGAAACTTAAACAGGACAGGGGCAGCAGCATATTCAGGATAACGACCGAAAATAATAAATAATTCTGGTTGCCAACCCGCCTGCCAAGTGTGGCAACTATGGCCAAAATCTCCCTTATGAAGCAATCTATGGGGGAGGTCTATGTTCACCCGTGGACTTTTCATAGGTTGTAATGTTAATGAATGAGTAAACATTTACAGAAGCTCAAATGGTATTTCTATTTTACTGTTTATTTATATCAGTGGTAGAAAATTATTAATTGAGGCTTAAGAAAAAAAAGAGCCTTTTCCCGTTTTTTTATGCAAGTGTGACAGCGGGCACTCAGTTCACCTAATGGTAAGGCATGCTCTGGTCTATTGACGACTAAGAATCAAAACTGTATTTTGTTAGAGATCATTATTTTACTAAAAGGTAGCAGATTAATATGGAATGTTCGTTCGAATTCGAATCTTCTTTATCTAATTAGAGTCTCTGGTTCTCGTCAGTCACTATACCTTAAATAGACATAATTATATGAAAAGTTGAAGCGAAAACATATCTTTTAAGCTAAATAAAAAAAACACACTAGATAAAAGTTCGTAAAAATTACTTTACTTATATCCGCTTAATGAAATAAAATGATGTGTCTTACCTAGTTTGAAGATTTAAGTAAAGTCATTTTTACCAACTTTAACATAAAAGATTTCCGCAAAGTAACGCCTGATGCTATTAATTAGTTATCTTAAAAACATACACATTATATGCTGTGGTGGATTGGCAAGTTTCCTTATTAAGTTTCGAGCGGCCAAGACTGGTTGTCTGCCATTATATTTGAAAATTGATAATTCTTCTATTTCACATAAAAGTGCATGCGGTACAATCAGCCGGCAGTCTTCATCTGAAAGTTTATAGTTATGTATTATCTTATTATTACTTGTTACCTTTTGTCTAGGAAAAAACATTAAAAAAATTAAAACACTGACTTAAAAATTTAAAATAATAAATTTTCATCTAATATATTCTAGTCTTTGTTTTAATATGTCTTAGCACCGACTTCAGGAGCTATGTGGAAATTATTTTTCTTTTTAATTTTTGAAGTTAGTTTTTACTTTTTATTTTTGTGTATTCGATACAATTAGATCGTATAAAAATTAGGACATACATAAACCAAACAAATTAGTTCCTGATCCGAAACTCGGCAATAAAAAAAATATTTGGAATGAATTTTGAACGGTAGCTCTAGGTCGGAACGATAACTATTTGAAGTGATTATCATATTAGAGCTTCGTACAAGCGAAGAGAGCGATTCGAAAGAAAATGGCGATGGTGAAGACGAGATTGTTATCTCGTCTTCACCCAATATCAAAAACTTCGCCAGACATAAAATACTCAGACCGACAACGGGTAGCGTCAAAGGTGTCAGACATCTGGCATCGACCGTCTATCCACCTGCTAAGCGTGACGATTAAGGCTTGTATTCCTTATAACAGGAAAGGCCCAGCAATGGACTTCATTGAATGATGAAGAAGAAGACATTTTACGAAGTAAATTCCAAAAAGTATGTTTTACATTTCAGTCAAAACTTCATCAGTCCATGAAATTTGGTTAATATAGGCTTCATTTATTTATTCTACCAAATTTGGATCTTATATTTTAGGTGTTGTGAATTTTGAGGCGATCATCCCGCCATTATCCGGGGGAAAATAGTAAAAAAAATACCTACCATTTCGCACAAAACTCTCGATGTATTCAAACTCATACAGCAGAACATCTAAATCTACTACAATAAACCAAATACTAGTCAATATTTGGTTTGTTGTAGTGGATTTAAATGTCTGCATGGATGCTTCTCCTAAATGCTTTAATATGTATATTACTTCAGATGAGGACTTCTGTAAGTACAACACAATATTCTTATCAAGAAATAAAGAATGAACTTAATAAATTCAAAATAAATAAAAAAAGGAAAGGATGAACTTAATAAATTCAAAATAAATAAAAAAATCCACCGCTGAACTTAGTGCTTGTTAACGTTAACTCGCGGGCGCGGTGGCGAGCGCAGTCATGAAATATCAAACACAGTGTGCGGTGGAAGTAGCGAGTATGACTGCGACTTTCGCACGCGGCGCTCTCGCGACAATATCAAACGTATGAAGTTGTTTGTGTGTGTTCACGTCGAACTAGCGGCGGAGCGCGCGATTGTCTCGCGACTTCAGGTAAGGGATCAATAATCCTGAACTTGTCGCTACAAACGATCGACCATTCAACCCAATGGACTCGCCTCGCATGATTAATCCCCTCTGCCAGTTCTCTTTTTTTATTAATTTCGTGCACACCAATTCTACTTTTTGTCATCTCCCACTTTAGGTAAGAATTTTCGATCAAAAATAAAAGTTCGTCGTCCATGTTCACAACCTCTGACAACACGTCACACTCGCGGAAACGCCTGGCGGCCAACGTGAACACGAGCTCGCCCAAACCATCGCGCCGACTGGTGCCCCCGCGCCCGCTTGTTCTACGTGAACAAGCACTTAGACTTCCCTATAGCTTGCCATGCCTTCCCCATAGACGCTTAACAGGCGGGTTGCCAACCGCAGTTTTTTATCATTTTGAGTTGATATCAGGAAGATGTTGCTGCCCATCTCCTGTTTAAATTTCCCTCTGTCGCCTCTTACAACACCCACGGGACGATATGGGGTGGTGGATATTCTTACACCGCCACTACACGGTTGGTTATCATAAGTTTATATTTGAATTATAACGAAAATTAATCGGAAAAAAAAAACATTTATAAGCACGCCGCACACATAAAAAACAACTTTAACAAAAATCTTAATTTATGTAATAAAAGTATATTTACAATTATTTTATTAGCTAAAGTAATTTACGCTGTTGCTGAAACAATAGCAATGGGTTTCATTCAGTGCACCCCAATGTCGATCCTAACTTTTCTTTCATTTTCGTGTTGAAGAAAGATAATAATTCATTAAACAATAATAAAATAATACGCAAAATGCTTTGCTAAGCCGTTGAAAATATCTTTAGCTAACTTTATGTATCTCTTGACTAGACTGCATCGTTGGTCTAGTCGTCGGGTTCGAATCCCAGGCCAAAATCAGTTATTGGGTTTATCTCTCATGGAATTTTCAGTAGCAGACTACCCCTGTGCCTCGGAAAGCGCGTAAAGACGTTAGTCCCTCTAGAGTCGTGTCGGATTGCAATCCCACCGGTCTATTAGAGTGAGGGAATAGAGTGCATCTGTTTGTCATGCACTTAATTATTAAATAACCCCTGGGAATAAGGTGATTGCCACCATGCTTGTTCTATGAAAATTCATTTAAAAATTGTACAAACAAAATTATTGTTAAGTGAAATATGTCTTTAAAAAAAGTCCCGCTGGGTTTCTTGCTGGTTCTTCCCAGGACAGAGGTATTTTCCGAACCAGTAGTAAATAAAAAATGACTTTCAATAAGTATTAAATAATAATCAATATGGAATAAAAAATCATTCTATTCTATTCATTCTATTGTTATATATGACTTGAAACCAGATGTTTTTTATAGAAAAGTGGGAAAACGAGGATGCGATACGAATCGACGATGATATAGGATTAAAAAATCAAATTATTTTATTATCCAGACTAGAAACGGAGAGCAACATGTATCGTAAACAATGTTGTTTAAAACTATCGATATTCTACACAAAACAAAACGACTAATAAAATATTAGTAGCGCCGGTATGAGACACAAACTTGATAAAAAAAAAACTATGATGCACGATTACTTACAATTACCTGAGAAAAATTTAAAACCGACCACCAACTTAAACCAGAGTAATTTTAAATTACAGTTACAAAAAATACATTTGTATACTAACCATTCTATTTCCAGTCTCTCCGTCTATACTTGACTTCTCATCGCTTTGCGATTCAAAATTAAAAGTGACCCGTTTCTTAGGAACATTCTGACTTTGCATATTGGTAACATTTTTATTTACATCTTCGCCTTAAAATAAACGTACAAATTGTGTTATAATTAAAGAAAGAGTGATATGTCATCACTAATCATTATTAGTCTTCGGGCATTTTTATCAGCACTTAGACTGAAAATAAGCCTCTACCAAGTTGCGGGGATTCGCCTTAAACTACTCACTGCAGTTGGGACTGGCGATCGCAGAAAGCAACAGACTCAAACCTAGGACAACTGGTCCGAAGAAACTATATTATTGATAGTTTTATGATGGTTATTTTAAAATATACAAGTGTTTTTCTTAGTTGATGCTTATGAAATCCAAGAGTCGAAGTTTTTCTTTTTAGACCTCTGCCAAACTACATATCGCATCACTGCAATAACTACTTGACTTGAGGTCCTTTCCATCCTTATCAAGCGAAACTTTACAGTAGAGCAATATTCTCACTTATTTATCCCTACTACTAGCTAGGGCTCATTTTCGTCGGTTATCTACCAAGGAATGGTATAGCAACGCATTTCGGGTACAGATTTCAAAAACTGGTTAGTTTGTCACTGCTACATAAATAAACATAACGTATTTTATAAGGAAATATTACTACACTAAGAAAAATCATAATTCCAGTATACTGTGTCAACATAATCAAGTTTCCCCTTTTATCTATACTCTATACATACATATATACAAATAAATAAAATTGAAGTGTCTGTAATGTTAAAATAGCAGCTTTTTACTAAATGCATATGAAAGCATATACGGTACTAATAACAAAAAATCAATTATTAAAATTTTTGTCTTTCTGTTTCTGTATGTCTGTTTGTTTGTTCCGGCTAATCTCCGAAACGGCTGGACCTATTTTGACGGGACTTTCACTGGCAGATAGCTGATGTTAACTAAGATGTAAGGAGTAACTTAGGATACTTTTATTTTAGAAAAAGAATTAGGGTTCCGCGCAAAAAAATTAAAACCCATGAAATCGTAGTAAATCAAAAAATCATCATCCTCATCATCTACGCATAACAAGTCCCGGGCAAAGACTATTATAGTAATATACTAAGAAAATAAATATCATACAATTATATACTCAGAAAATAAATTATAGTGAGTAATATTTACAGCCATTGTCAAACACCCACTTCTGCAGCATAAATTTGCTTTGTCACTCTTTCCTTATTCATGCTTTCTACGTGTTCAAACCACCGAAGTATTCCTTTCCTCGTCCTAATCACATTTTCTTGCAAATCAGATTTTTATCTTATCACATAATTTCTCAATCTCCTCCGTATCATTAAGAGTCAGCCCTAACATAATTCTTAACGACCGCATTTCTACAGCGTTCATTTTACTTTCATGCTTCTTCTGCCACATCTGACTTTCATTAACATACTAAGCACAGCAACACCCACACATACGGGGTATCGCCAAAGCTGTGTATCAACAAAATTATCATGACGTCATCATGACATCATGATCATGCGATGATCATGGCGATGACGATGATCATGACGATGACGATGATCATGACGATGACGCCGATGACGATGACGATGATCATGACGATGACGCCGATGACGATGACGATGATCATGACGATAACGATGACGATGATGATATGTGGCCATCATCTATTTTTTGTTGAATACCAAAAACGTTGGCAGTCTTGTGGTCCGAAGGAAACCATACTGGTGATTACTAATCAACTGGTGGCTCTCGAGGATTCATGCACTGCATTATTTTGGAGAACAATCTTGGTGATAGGCCTGGACAGATCTGAGCGGTTGCCTTTCTTAGGCATCAGATGACTAAAGCTGTCTTCCACGAGTACGGAACTACAACTACACATACTACAGTATCAGTGCCAGAAAAGACGCGTTAGATATCCATCCATCCAGAAGATGGCCATATATCCATCGCCATCGTCGTTTGTTGAATACCAAACAACGTTAGCAGTCAAACAAAACAAAGTAGATAATGACGATGACGATGATCATGACGATGGACGACGGCCACATATCCATCGCCATCGTCGTTCGTTGAATACCAAACAACGTTAGCAGTCTTGTGGTGTGAACCCCAAAGGAAACCATACTAGTGATTACTAATCAGCTGGTGGTTCTCGAGGTATAATAATTATTTTGGAGAACAATTTTGGTGATAGGCCTGGACAGGTCTGAGCGGTTGACTTTCTTAGGCATCAGATGACTAAAGCTGTCTTGCATGAGTACGGAACTACAACTACACATACTAGTATCAGTGCCAGAAAAGACGCGTTAGAACCGGATTCCCAGCCAATTCCGGAGCATACGTCTTCACCACAATAGGAGTGACTCCATCAAGCCCACTTGACTTGTTAACATCGAGGGAGAGGAGTGCTTTGGGCACTGTGCAACACGCACAAATGGTACGGTTAGCAGTGTGCTTAGTTAGGTGAGGCTTTACACAGGTTTTTATTGGTATTTTTATAAGAACACATAGCATGTGATGTAAAGAAGTTCCGTTCCATTGTGTTCCGGGAAGTCTACAGTCTGTGAACATGTACAGGATCGCCCCCATTATTACATCTAATTTGATAGACCACAAATCATCGCTAAAGAACACCAATTCCTTCCAAGGATGATTTGCATAGCTATTGAAATCAAAAAACATCCTAATTTCAATAGAGAAGATGGCTGGGTACTACCATCTGCTTGGAATCCTATAATTAATAAAATTAAATCCTAACCTAAGCATACAACTGCAAGACTTCAAGACACTATAAGTTCATACTGCGTAGATAGGAACAAAAATTAATAATTTTAATCTGGAGGTAGCCGTGGTTAACTACACCCTTCACCTTTAACACCTCAGTCCCCCCCGTGATCATGGGTCGCTGTAAAGTGCTCGAAACGTCGGGAATATAAAATAAGTAAATATGCAATAAAATCCATAAAAACTAGTTTTATTAAAATGAGTAGTGTTCGATTAAACATAAGAAATCTTTACCCCAAAGCTTGTATTGTCTCTACCCAGCTTTAATATCCTCAAACCTTAGTACATATATAAACATCAAATACAAATGTAAGCAACGCCCAGTACTTGTGTGTTATTTTCAGCAACAATGTTGCTGGTCTCCTAAAAGAAGAAAAATTCTTGGTCTCTTAAAAATTCTTATATAAGACCTTTTGTTTATGAATGTAGGCTTACCAATATATACACAAGTTATTATAAAGATGTGGGAATTATAATATTTAGAAACAATAACATTTTATATTATATGTTATTAGATATAATATAAAATATATTTTTATAATAACAAATTTTTAAAATTACATTGTAAACAGTTTTTAAAATAAAAAGCATACCTTTTAATGACTTCCTATCGCAAGAGTTCTCCATTTTTAAATGCTGCCCTTTCTTTGCTACTAAGAGTAGTCTGAGATCTGATTTGTCTAATTCTTTGGGAGGGGTATCAATTGTTACATCTAATTTTATTTGCTTTATTTCATCATATTTTTCAGGCTTTCCAGTTGCATTATACAAATTCTTATCATTATCATTTCGAGATACTTTATCAGAATAATTTTTAACTTTCATATTTAAAGAGTTTTTTAGCACTGGTTCTCTTAACAAAGTATTTCCTTTTATTTCTAGTTTTGCTTTCTTGTTGTGTGTGTGTGATATTGATAATTTATTACAATAATCATTCAGTGTATAGCTATTTTCACTTTCATTATTGTTAGAATCTTTACAAGACTCATCAGTTTTATTATTTTTATAAATATGAAACCTTTCTGACAAAGACAATCCACTTGCTTGTACAAGCTTTTCCTCTTCAAATTCTTGTGTCTGAGTGACTTGATCAGACATTGGTTTCTTTACTTCTGGCACATTTGGCACAAGCATTGGTGTTGGTAACTGTAATGGTGTCCACATAACATTTGGCATGTATGGGTTAACATTTGATATATATTTGGGAAAAAACCCTTCGCCAAATATATGAGACTCTGAACTCCATTGATCTAAAACTTTGTTACAGTTAGGGTGAAGTTTGTATGTGTCTGAATGAAATGAAATCCTTGTGTTATTTTCAGGGGGACTATTAGGTTCCGGATAAATATTAGACTTATTTGTCACTTTCGGTATGACTATGTCTTTTCTTAGAGTTTGATTCTGTAATAATACAGATTTAAAACTAAGCTATTTTCTTATAAATTATTCAGTTTAACAAACGTGTATTTACAAAATTTAAGGAAAAATCAAAATTATACGAAAGAGCAGATTATTTTATGAAATGGTAATTTAACTTACATCCAATTCGTTAAGACTCCAAGCAGCTTCTCCATTATTAACATTAAAATAGTAAAATTTACCAGGAAAGCTTTTTGATGGACATAAAATCCAACCATTATTATTTTTCTTATTGCAATTCATATTTGTATCCCACTAACTACTTAGCATAACAAACACAAAACAATAATTGACATTTATTTGTAACAAAACTGTCCTGTAAATTAATTACTAGGTACTCTAAAAACAATTAAATGAAATATGATCGTGATGACCGGAGGAAAATTTTTTGCTGTACCCGCGAAAAAGTTTATCATCTGTTTTGTTTTTACTCGCCAATTAAGGGAGGCAAAGGTTTTATAACATACAGCCTAGTTTGACGACTAATCTATATAATATTAGATCCTTACATATGAAATTAGTATTTTGTCGTACTGACCACTTTGATCTGAAATATCTCCTCTTTGGTTAAGAATTCCAAATTCAAATTTATAAATTCATTTAGCTGGTACATTTGAGTTTTGAAAACAGTCATTCATTTGTTTTTTCCTCATTATTTTTTTATTTGGCGTCGCTTATTACCGCACAATGGAAAACATGAAATATCGGTATATTTACGAGTACGAGTTCTACCGTGGCACCAGTGCTGCAGAAACAGCTCGAAGGATTAATGATGTGTACGGCGCTGGTGTCGCAAAAGAAAGCACGGTACGTTTTTGGTTTCAACGTTTTCGTTCTGGAAATTTCGACCTTCAGAACCAACCCCGTGGACGGCCGGAGACTAAAGTGAAAAATAAAGAATTAAAGGATATTGTGGAAGCGCATCCATCACAAAACACTTCAGAGATAGCTGCAGGCTTCGGGGTAAGTGATAAAACTGTATTAATCCACTTGAAGCAAATCGGGAAAGTAAAAAAACTTGAACAATGAGTACCTCATGAATTGAGTAAATCGAACTTGCAAACACGCGTCGACTGCTGTGTTACTTTGCTCAACCGACACAATAATGAAAGGATTTTAAATCGAATCATCACTTGTGATAAAAAGTGGATACTGTACGATAATCGGAAGCGCTCGTCGTAATGGCTGAACCCTGGAGACCCAGCCAAATCCTGCCCTAAACGAAAATTGACTCAGAAAAAGTTACTTGTGAGTGTTTGGTGGACTAGCGCCGGTGTCGTTCACTACAGCTTTCTAAAATCTGGCCAAACGATTACGGCAGATATCTATTGTCAGTAACTGCAAACCATGAAGGAAGAACTAGCTACTAAACAACCGAGATTGGTCAATCGCTCTAGGCCACTGCTGCTTCACGACAACGCAAGACCACACACTGCACAACAAACAACCAATAAGTTAGATGAGCTACAATTGGAATGTCTGCGACATCCACCGTACTCCCCGGACCTTGCTCCAACAGATTGTCATTTTTTCCGGAATTTTAACAACTTTTTACAAGGAAAAAAGTTCAACTCCCATGCGGCAGTCCAAACCGCCTTCAAAGAGTTTATTGATTCTCGCCTCCATGGTTTTTTTAGTAAAGGGATCAATGAACTACCTATGAGATGGCAAAAGTGCATAGATAACAACGGTGCATACTTTGATTAATTAAATATATTTTACAAAAAAAAAATGACTTTATATTCCTCCTGTACATAACGCCAATTTCATATGTAAGGACCTAATATTACAAAAAAGGGATAAATGCGACTCAAGCCGCGAACAAAATTTATGACGTTTATGGACCTAATAGTAAGAGTAGCACAAAGTTGGTCCAAGCGTTTTCAGTCCGGGAATTTTGATGTTAAAGATGCAGCTCGCTCTGGGCGCCCTCATACGGATAAAGTCGATGCGATTTTTGAAAAAGTGGAGCAAGATCGGCATATTAGTAGTTACGACATAGGCAAGGAATTGAGGTTTGAACCCAAAACAGTTTTGACCCATTTGAAAAAGTCTGGCTATACAAAAAAGCTCGATATTTGGGTACCACACGAGCTCACTGAAAGAAACCTAATGAATCGTGTACTCATTTGCGATTCTCTATTGAAATGTAATGAAACCGAACCATTTTTGAAAAGATTGATCACTGGTGATGAAAAGTGGATCGCCTACGACAAGAATCTGCAAAAAAGATCATGGTCAAAGGTGATGCTGTGTGTGTGGAGGTATTGGAAGGGCATCGTTTATTATGAGCTTTTACCGCCAGTCAAAACCATCGATTCGGATCTCTACTGCCAATAACTAATGAGACTAAGCAAGAAATTGAGAATAAACGGCCGGAATTGATCAACAGAAAAGGAGGGGTCTTTCATCATGATAACGCCAGACCACACACATCTTTGGCAACTCAGCAAAAATTGAGCGATCTGGGAAGTGTTAATGCTACCACCATATAGTCCTGACCTTGCACCCTCAGATTTAACCTGTTTCGATCTCTTCTGAATTCTTAAGGTAGTGTTAGGTTAACATCAAGAGAAGACTGTCAAAACTACTTGTCGCATTTTTTTGATCACAAATCCCAAGATTTTTACAGCAATGGGATTATGTCACTACCTACAAGATGTCACCAAGTTATCGAACAAAATGGCACATATGTATTATAATTAAATGTAATTAAAGTGAAAAAAAAATGTCTTGAATTTGTATATAAATTATGAAGAAACTTTTTCCACGACCTTTTTTAGATTTTTGTCTGTCTGTCTTTCTGTCTGTCTGTGTATTACCGATTCACGCAAAAACTACTGGACCGATTTCCATTAAATTTTATATGTAGGTAGTTAGTAACCCGGGGAAACTTATAGGCTACTTTTTATCCGATTACGGAATTCAAAAAAGAAGGTTAAGTATTTTTCTTCCTTTAGATGTTAATTTTCTATTATATATGATTATTATATTAGTTAATAGGGGGGATGACGGGTGTGTTTTCAAATAAATATCATATTTGTAAATAAAGTTTAAAATTAGTTTTTTAACCTTTGCATAACAATTTGAAACCCCGCTGACGATATACGTTTTAATTATCAAAACAGCGGCATCTATCATCAAATGAGAAAAGCCTATAGTTTGCCTTTAGTAACTAATAAATTAAATAATATAAATAACTTAGATTTATATGTTTAAATAATACGATTTATAAAATTATTTAAAAATCCTAACGTTTAATTTTTTAGTTTTTTCGTTATTTCATTTTAAAAGTGCAATAATTAAAATTTAAAAAATAATAAATAATAGTGACATCTATCAAACATATGAAAATTTATATTTTTTGAACTAAAAATATATCAATTTTCATACCTTTGATACTACTATATCTGTATGTAAACTGATTAAAACGGTCTGCCTGCAATTATTGCAAAATTTTCATTAAATTATTATTTCGCGAAATGGTGTCATTTCATAATATTTATCACTGTTTGTTTGTCATGATATAGCTTAGCAAATCAATTAATAGAGATCGTTTAACGATATTAATAACTAAACACAACATTGCTTTTTCATGATAATATATGGTAATATCGTCAGATAGTTTTTCACCGCTAGCGGCGCTGATAGCGTTTTTTTTAACAGAAACAGATTTTTAACAAAATCAACATCACTTTATGCCTTTTTATATAATAAATAAATGTTCGCGGCTTTGGGGTGGTTCTTGAGCCAGTCGCATCCCAACCTTCTATAGCTGATATTACTACATAGTATAGTTTTGACTTTCATAGTTTTAATGTAATATAGCGCCCTCTACTTTCAGCTAAATAAACTAATGATAAGTAACTGATAAAATTAAATTTTAGAATACTTATTAATAATAATACTTATTCATGCAGCATCACAAATCGTCACACTTAAAAATATCTAGACCGGTGGCCATTATCGGGATGATTTACCACAATTACCACGTTTGGCAAAATGGCTAACAACACTGTTATACATAACTCGTGTGTTTTGTGTGCACAGTATCCAGTACTGTGTACACAAAACTGAGATTAAGAGAGAAGCTCTTTAGTTGAATATATTGGGTGTCTGTCGGCATAGGTTTCATTTTACCAACTTCATATGTTATCACGTTATCTGCTGTAAATAATTGAAGATTAAGTGCACTGGGAGATTTTATCTCTATTTGATGGAATAGTTAGTGGCATCGTGGGTTTCTAATTACTAGGTAGATATGGTCGATAATCGTACAAAAGCTTTGTTTCAGTTTTTATGAATTTTATTTAAACAAATACAAGAGTAGTAGATCAGTAGCTCGCCGTGAGATTTCATCATGGCACGGGAGCAAAACGTGTACGAGTCCTTTGAGGACAAATGAATCTGTTATGGGAAATTTTAAGTGCTGACTTACCACGTATCCGGTGAAGCGGTGAAGAATAACTTCGTGGACAAACCTAAATGTCTGAGTAGTTTAAAAAGTTGTGGAAATGTGAAAACCGTAAATACGCATTGTGCATCAATGCGTATTTACGGCATATTCTTTTCTGTCCACAAAACACTATAGGTAATGAGCAGCCCTGTGCACAGTAGTGAGATGTATGTAAGCTGGTACTTTAGTTTTTATACCTTTAATGAGACTTATAAATCAGTTTGTCATTTAAGATTTTTGTATTTTTGTGTTTTCATATTATCAGACAAATCAAGATTTTTGTGACAGTCCTGGTTTCATAGCTCACATGAGATATGTAAATGAACAGGCTGTTGCGAAAAAATACTTTAAATATCAAAGATAGCAGATTTTACTTAAACAAAGGTTTATTTTCTCCATTGAGTCTCCATTGAGGCTGGCCGCCGTGACCGAAATTCGGTCTGGAGGACATTATTATTATTATAATATACTCTGAATAGCGTTTTCAAGTTGGTTAACTCCCTTGGAAAAAACGGCTTGATCCTGGGACTTAAGAAGGCCTCTACAACACACATCACCTCATCGTCGCCGTCGAATTTTATACCACGCAAGTGCTTTTTCAGGTGATTAAAAAGGTGAAAATCACTCGGAGCTAGGTCCGGAGAATATGGTGCGTGCTGCATCAACCGAAACCCAATAGTTCTGATGGCAACGCCTGCAAGATCAGTTCGATGGGCAGGGGCATTATCATGATGAAAAAACACTTCCACGCAATTTCCTCGACGTTATTCTTTAGTTCTTCGCGTAGTTTATTTGATTAATCAGTTCGCTCAGGTCAGCGTTTTTCTGCATGGGCTTACTTTCTCCTATTATGTTTTCCTTATTTATATAAATTCTTTCTCCTCAGTTTTAGACTGTTCGTACCATATGTATGCGGATGATCTTCTGCTTTATGTGCAGTCAGGCTTAAATAATCTTAACTTTGTAATACATAAACTAATTAATAACATGGAAGCCATAACATAATGGTCGTGTAAATATGGCGTTTCAGTTAATCCACCCAAATGCAAAGTCATAATCTTCGGAAGTTCACAATTACTGGCTAGGGTTGATTATGGAAATCTCTCTCCTGTAATTTATAATTGAACTTTGATTCCATATTGTGAAATTGTGTCTAATTTTTTCAGGTCCTCTTTTACGATATAGGCTATCTTTGGAACACCCGCCCCATGACATGATATTAAGAATGCAACAAATAAAAACTCCTTCAAATTACTTCTACGACAACATTACCTGAGGGCAATTACTAACTGACATTATTTTTCTTTCTTTTTTTCTTCAAGTATTTATTTATTTATATATTCATACGGATATTTATTAATAAAGTTTATAAGCACGTATTATTGTATGTTTATATATATGCTTTATGTATGTATATTTAAATATATGTTGTGTATGTATGTACTATGTATATATTATATTTTAATATATGTACACTTTATTTATGTATTATGTTTCGCACCTGCCAACAATTGTCTTAGGCACCCAGGGTTGATTGGCAGAGAATGCCACATGGCATTAAGTCCGCCCTATAACCATTTACTTTAAGGTGTTACATTTAAGTTTTAAATAAATAAATAAATAAATAGTGATACGTAATAATCTCCGGTTATGGTATCTCCTTTACTTTATTTAGTTAAGTACCTACTTTCAGTTTTAAAAATGTAGGTTTCCTCACGATTACTTCCTTGATCACCGAGTATGTGGTAAATGAAATGTTTAAAGTGCTATTAACAATTTCGTTGGTTCTGAGGGGCTTTGAACTCGAGTTGGTCGCATATTATGCTATTATATGATGTCTCCCCTTTTATTAATAATCTATAAATTCAATAATGTATTATTGCTATGCATTGAAAAAGCTGCCATAATGACACGAATGAGTAATTCATATGGTAAGTTTGCCTCCTACATAATATGCCAGGAAAGCTTACCCGATAATACAACTAAAAGGAATTTAATTTGTGATTTACATAAAAATCAAGACATATGATTTTTATATAGTGTTAAGCGAGTCACACACTACGCAGATTCGTTAAGATATCTGTATCTGAGCGCATATCTTTCAATATTGCTCTCTATGAAATTCTATGAAACAGGGCAGATAATTTATATTTTATCGTTAAGTATCTGTAGGCACCAACCGATATCGAAATTAATGGTAACAATATTATCTGCAGATACAAATATTGCATAGGATTTTACCTGCAGATAAATACAGGATTGTCGCTGAAAAAATGTGATCAAATTCGCCTCGATCCTTTTTAAGCTTTATTTATGACGTTCTATCCTAATTCTTCGCCTTTTAGTAAATACTAATGCAACACGTGCTTCAAATTCTAACTCAGAATCCTATTCTGATGAGCTATCTAGCATTTCTAGAAGCAATATACGCCAACTCATTGTAGGTAACACTCTGTATAAACAATCCGCTCCAAAAAACACATCTTGTAAATTTGAAGGATTTCGAGTGAATGTATCATTTCGTATATTATCTTATCTGCGTAGTGTGTGTTACTTTCAGATAATTAAGTTTTTATATGCAGAAAAAATATTATCGTATCTGCAATAATATTTTATCTGCTTAGTCTGTGACTTGCTTTATATCAAAAAGAAGAATAGAATTTAGAGAAATTGTAACAAGCTGCATTAGAACATCAAAAATTAAATACATTAATCCAGGAAAACCTATTTAAAATACCTAATCAGTCCTATTAATATTACGTTTTATGGATAAAACTACTGCCTCGTTGTTCTAGTGGTCATAAGCACGATTGCAGATCATGGGGTCCTAGGTTTGAATCCCGGGTCGAACTATATATGTATATACATATGTTATATATAGTTATTATTTTTCTGTAAAGAAATTTTCAGTAGCAACCCGGAGTTAGGACGTTGGCAGTATTTCACCTCTATATCTCTCAGTTCGTGTGAGATTGCTGGCCCATCGACTGCGTCCCGATCAGGCTTAACCCAGCGTCCACTGCGTTAAGAACGCCTACAAACACAAATTGCCAATCGTAGATCGGATTTCTTCATAGCTAACTCAAGTACAAAGTAACAAAAAATATTAATATGGATATTACATCGTAATTGCAAGGGACGTCATTGGTTAAAAACATAATAGAATAAAATTTTCTCGATAGAAAAAAAAATTCATAGTGAACTGATTTGTTCTGGTCGTGGTGCATATTATCAAGCAAAAAATTTAATAAATGACATCATTTATATAATATCTAGTGCTGTAATTAGGGATTTTTTTAATTCATTACATTTTTCGAGTTATTGAATAAAATGTCACAGAATAGATAAATTCCGTGCAATAAATTCTCGTCCGCCTCACGTCGCGCGAGCCTTCAAGTATGTTTTGTTTCACGCATCAGTCGCCATGTGTTTCTATTCACCACGACCACGCCAAAAAAAATATCGTACACGTTATACATAAATAAGTCGATAGGAATATGGCGAACAACAAAGCGCAATAACGAAATTGTCGTATATATGTATTTTTCTTCGAGTAGACTGGCCTGAAAATATAGATCCTTGCTACTGAGAGAGTAGTATTCCTTGCATACTTTAAACTCAAGCGCTATCAGCGCGTAATAAATGCAAAATAATGTTATGTCTGCTGTTGGTCTCTAAATTACCAATGTTATTATTCGCAATTATTTATACATATATCGGAAAGAAAGAAATAAGCAAGGGTGAACAATAAACTCAATTTAAAAAACTATGCGTAAGCAAGAATTTATAGTAAACGAACTAACAAATAAATAAAGTAAAATAAATTAATAATAGTAATAACAATGGCAAAAATTAAGTATAACAATTGATTTAGCTCCGACCGGGGATCGAACGCAGGACTTTTGCCATCGCGATCACGCTGTGCTTTACCGCACATTGACCCCGAGCGATTTATGGTAGTAGTTCCGCATTCCACCGTGCTACAGCGCCGCGGTCTCTTTGCGGGACGCGAGGGTGAAATCGCAAAATTTTCTGGCACAATACATAGACCAAGTAATATATATATAGGGCAGCTCAAAACCCACTAAGCGGGATCCCTCGCCGTAATTCCGTAGCGGGTACACGTAGCGGGCTCCGTCGTACCCGCCGCGTGATCCCCGGTGACACAGGCCCGCTAGTACAGCTAAACCTTGCGCGTGTACTAAGGATGATCTTCTTTCGCCTACATATATATTATGGGATATTATAGCGCATGAATTATAGACAGAGATGCAAGTCAATAATAAATAGCTTTTACTTCCACTGAGCGTGCAGCCCGCGTCACACAGCAGTGCTCATTTACTTGTACAGTAATCTATGTTTACTTGTATGAAACAAGGCCGCGCGCGCGCGCGATATCACGCGCCTGGTTGCCGTCGAGCGGAGCCGTCGCTCGCGCCGTGTACGAGTAGCGAGCACCCGGCACGACGTAGCAGAACTCTTGAATTTTGAAGAAAACGAAACCCTTTTTTGAGAGTAGTCTAGTCCAAATTTTGGTGAAAGCGGTATTTAACCAAAATTTAGTCTGAAGGACTAGATTATGTTATATGGGAAAAACGAAATAAATAAAACACGATATAACAATTGATATTTTAATAAAAAATGGCTTAAAGCTATTTATGAGCAAATATGTACGAATTCCACTTACATTAGGAACAATCACAGTTAATATAACTACCCCTTAAAAGTAATAGTAATCCCGTACTATGTTAATTTCACTTACACAAACACCATGTACTAAGTGATATGTAACCTATAGGTATACTCTTAGAGTAATTACATACATACGTAAGGTATACTATGTGAAAAACATTGATTATACACTTTTTTGGGTATATGTATGTATATAACATGCATGTTACAAGGGCTAAGTGATATGTAACATATAGGTATACTCTTAGAGTAATTACATACATACGTAATATACTACGTGAAACACATTGATTATATCCTTTTTGGATATATGTATGTATATAACATGCATGTTACAAGGGCAGTGTTATTAAGGAACAAATGTGAACTTTAAAATGAAATAGATTTTTATACAATTCCATTGAAACGTATCTCACGTTCTACTTTAAAGATTCACTCTGTTTTCACATCATATCACCATACCTATAGGTTTTAAGTATTATCATATAATATCACAATATGTAATGCCATATTCAATGACACATTTAAAACACTATAAAAAATGTATTTAAAACATACACTAAAATTAATTAGTCTTAAGATTAGTTCTTTTAATTAATTATTTCTTGATGTACTCGTCGTATAATTTATATTATTATATATACGCACACTTTCATTTTTGGTATTCCACAACAAAACTTTTATTTTATGTGTCATTCAGTCTTCAATTCTGTTTAGACATTTATTTTAGTTGTTTTTAATTAAACTATATCATAATTTCAGTTATTGTATTTTCAAAAATGCTTCTTTTTCATATACTAATATTTTATTCCGCGTAATAGTTTTGTTTTTATTTTTAAATCGAATTAAAGAAGGAACAAATTTGTGTATGATTTTGTGATCATACATTCGTCTCGATATCAGGAAGCATCCAAAAAGGAGCGTCAATATAAAAATAACCTTCGACATTGGTGGCAACACCACCACCATAAAATAAATAGTCCATCTTATTATCGTCGGTAGACCTTCTTGACTCTGAAATAAAAGTTTTAAGAACATATAATTGGACATATCGCTATGCTTTCTTAGTCTTTCTACTTCATCCACATGTTAAAGTTCACTTCCTATAATCGCCTCGCACGGCAGGTGGATTGATGATTGCAGTATCAGATGCCTCTCACCTTTGACGCTGCTTTCCGTGACCGATCTAAGTACATACCATATTACATTTTTACGTGGTAGAGCCGTGGTGCAGCACGTATGAGTCACTAGTGTAGAGAATCGGAGACCCTTTTTACTGGATTCATTAATCAGTTAATTTGTTACGCATCTGCATTTTGATTCTTAATCGAGGATAAATGTAGATATATATGAGCCACAGTATCCACTTACCATCAGGTAAACTGTGTGCTCGTTTGCCACCCTTATTCTATAAAAAAAAATTAAGCCCTCTAACGGAACGAAAGCCTTTTGGCATTTCCCATGATCACCACTTACGACGCCCACCAGTTGAAATGGGATGCTGGATTCTTTTAAGCCAACACACGGTTGACATCACAATATACATAAATTTAATATTAATGATATAAATAACCATTATCAACGCGGAATTGGCTTCTTCCTTACTAGGAAGGATTTGCCTTAATTTCATGGACGTAATGAGGGAAAGTAGGAATTAAATGGCAGTATTTCCCCTATCTCCAGACCATTCACCCGATTACGAGCATTGCAACACGTGCCGGACACAGTCCTTTGCCAAATCATACAAGTCACGGCACGTAAGTCTAGCGCTGAACGAAACGTGGAGCATGAATTGAATTGCATGAATTCGACTGGAGAACCAATCAACGTGCAAACGATACACACGAGCCAATCAGCGCGATTTATGCGCAATAAGCCAATCAGCGCGACTTATGCACAATAACGGTCACCGCTAGACTTTCGTGCCGCTACTTATACCTCTAAATATGCTGACTTTTCTACACAGTAATATTCTAAAGAAATTATTTTGATTGATATTTTGTATCCGTAAAAATAAATGACATAAAACACTCACGTATTCTGCCCAAAACAATGGTATGATTTGATTCGAAAATCTGTCGTAATCTTTGGGAAAATTTGAAAGATCGTGGATCCGAAGGTTGCTTTGCATCCTTGCTACAGCGCGGAATGGTACACCAGTCAACTGAAAAAGGTATTTTTATAGTTTGATTATCTTACTCGTATAAGGCGTTATCTATGAATGCCTACTGCCGGTCGAATTTATTGTGCCGTAGGTCTTGCAGTATAATACAATCGTGTAACTCTGAATCGTGATTGGTGTCGTGGGCGAAATATAGGATTACCGCCTACTAAATGAAGTGACGACCTGGTAAGACATGCGGAAAGTCTTATTTAACTTATTTTTAAAAGAACACACGGCTACACTCTACGAACATTATAAAATCTATTCGCACGCCTCATAACGCGAAGCGTTATTAGGTATTAGGTAGTGCATTACGTGTTGAGAGTAAAGAAGTCAAGGTCAAGCAATTTTGTGTTCTTAAAATGTTTCTATCATAACCATATTGCACTTATACAATAATATGAGTAGCCATATATCAAGAAAACACTCGAATTAATCCATTTTATATTTTCTAATAAATCATTTAATATTGCTTGTTTGAAAAAAAAGTGAAAAAAACTTTACGTGGACGTCGGGATGTTGATTTTGTATGTGATCACGATAACTCCCGAACACATTGACGTATCGAGACCGGGTTTTTTTTATTAACTTCTGAATTACATCAACTGGTTCCCTATTTCATATCAATAGCCTAGTAAGCGTAGTTTGTTAATAAAATTATTTTCAAGTTTTTTTGCTATTAAAAATTTTAAGGCGCTTTCATATTTTTTAACCCTTGAAAGACAAAGGACAAATGTACCATACAGCCTATATCGATTTTTACTTTATGTAATCGATTTATTTTGGTGAACATTATAATTTTTTTCCTGTAAGTGACACTACCTGTTAAAATAATAGAGCGCTAAATTTAAAACACGTAAATAATAGGTACCTATATTTTAAAACTCAGGAATACAATTTATTTTTTTCATCATAATTAAATGAAACGGTCATGAGGCGTGCACTTTTGGATTTTCCAAACTATTTAAAACTTCACTCACCGGTTCTACTACAACGTAGGAGTTATGCTTCTGCCGATCTGGGGTGAGACCTGTGACGTAGTGGTCCATTGGAGGTGAACCCGTATAGAAATGCGGATAAGACACAGTCATAGGGAAACCTAAAACAAACAAAAGTAATTAATTGGGGTTATCTAAAAAAATTTAAGAAAATATATAACCATTTTTTCTATTTTAAGTTTAAAATGTTAGTTAGCACCTAATAACAAGTGAATGTTGTGTTTCAAAGACACCTACGTCTATATGCGATTAGAAATTAAAATGCAGATGCGTTGTCACAACTGAATACTAAGGTGGATTGCCTTGTTGCGAGCTAAATGATCTACAGTTTTCATCACTCACCTTAACAAAAACAATAAATAGCATCAGGCGTCACTTTGCGGAAATCCATTATATTAAATATTATGTAAAAATTAATTAGCTAATAAGATCCGCATAAAAATTATGTGTCTAGTCCTAGTTTGAAGAGCACCTCACTGAACACTCAACACCGCAATTAAGGGAGGTGCTCTTCAAACTAGGTAAGACACATCATTTTTTTTTTACGCGGATCTTAGCTACTTCCTTGTAACATTGTTCAACGAATGCATAGAAAAAGAACAAACAAGCAAAAAATTTTATTTCTTTTGTCAGAAACCCTCGCGGGCGCGCACACAGCAACTCACCAAAGATACATTGTAGTTGGATGAATGGTATACGATCACGTACGGAACAAACAAATAACCTTATTTTTTTATAATACAGATTAATATTTTACCGTAATAACATTTCGACGCATCGCTCAACCCAGAAGGAAGAGAAGGCACAGTATCATAACAGTCGGTGCCGTTGGACACCCTCTCGAAGACGACTTCCGATAAATTATATCGATATACTGGTACGTTGTCAATCACTATTTCGCCTGGAAATGAATTATAAAATCTTATGATTTATGGGTCGGTGAGTAATTCTCTTACGCCGCCACTACACCGCGGATCCATTACCACATATCATCCCGTAGTTGTTGTACGTAGTCAGAGAGGAAATGAAACAGGAGATGAGCAGCAGCGTTTTCCTGGTAACAACACAAAATAAACAGCCGTCGCAACTATGGCAAAATGGTTTTTAGGTTTAAAGTTCATGATAATAGAAAATAACAAACGATATGTAAGACATTGCTAGACTTAGCCGCGTATCGATTATGCGCTCCAAGAGGTCGAACATTGGCGCGCGTTCCCGCCGCTCGAAATGGATACCGCCTTGGAACGCGCGCCAAATTTATCGTTGGAACGCTCAAACGTGGAGCGGGCCGTTCCATCTGGTGTCGGTTTTTTACCGCGTATCAAAGTAGTTAAGTTATGGCGCGCGCGCCAGTTGGGACGGTTGTTTTCATCATTCGTGTGTTCGTTGCGTTCCGAGCTATGGATAACCAGAGTTGCCGTAAATTGATAAAATTATATGGTTCAATATAACTGCTGTGGAATAGCAAAAGTCGTTTTTATCATAATAAAGCGCTCAGAGAAGATGCATGAAACTATGAAAGTGGCAGCTGTTCGTGCACGACTGATATCCATGTTGAACGATCAAACACTGGAACAGCTGATGGGCGCGCTCAGTTGATACACTTCGAAATTTGGAACCGTTCCGCGGAATGCACTTGTCGGCGCGGTCATTCAAGGCGCGCGCGCCAGGAGCGCGTAATCGCTCTTTGACTTTCTACCAGTATAGGGGCCGGTTCACTGGACAGATTACCCTATGTAATCGTTATCGCTGGTTGAAAATTGTATAAATGAATGTCACGCGATATTACCATACATTTTATAAGCTTTTGAAGTGAAAACATCTTTAGAATCGTTGTGATTTGAAACTAATTGAAACGAAAAAGCGACACTAAAAAATAAATTCAAAAGGTTGTGGGTTCGAATCCGCCAATCGCCTACTGTATTTTTTTGTCTTTAATAAAAATACTATTGCCAGTATTTTTTTTTAAATACAATGTTTCCTATTATCTCGGTCTCCTCTTTGTGCGGTGCTTTAAAGATGGTTTATATAAATTTAACTGTTAAAATAAAAAATATGAAAAATTTACAAATTTATTAAATAAATAAAATTAACTATATTTAATAAAATTATCTTATTATACCAATTCATTTATAACGATTCACGATTTCATAAATTCATGCCATCTAGCGTCTATTTTACGTGGTACCTTGAAAGTCAATCAATTTTCGTTCGATAAAATGACTTTACCTATAGAATGAAATAGTGCTATTACAAACCAAATTTACTCCGAAGAAGATGTTCTTTTGATTTATTACACAAAAATTTAGTCTAAAAATAAGGATTGTAACATTTATTTGCTATAAAATGAAACTTTTATTTTATATTTTACGCCGCACTTGTGGTTGAAAATGGTCATATTAAATAAATCATTTGCCGTGAAATATTTTTAGTTTTATTTTATTTCATTTGAAAGTTTCACTTCTACCGCGTGTGAACTGCAGACATGTTTTTTTTATTTCTATAACATTTTTATTAGCGTTAACGTTTGTATAAAGTCAACATAGCTAACCCTGCAAAACTAAAAACTTCAAGAAAGTACTCCTTTTACTCTGTAAAATACCTACTTTCAAAATACAGTGGCATGAGTTTGCATACGGTCTTCCTCCAATACAATAAGACGTCCTGTCTAGTTAGATACTGGTGATACATCACTCCTTCTGTGGAACCAAAAAGACGATCTGGACAGACCTGTTACAAAAAAAAAATGTTTTAATTAAAGTTAAGAGTTGAGCACACAATTCACCTGATAGTAAGTTGAAGCTGTGGCCCATTGAAACTTCTATTAATTTCATCTATTAAAATTCGTAGCTACACGTAAGCCTGTGACCAGTTGTTTTGCTGTTATGACTACACTTAGTGAAAGATCAGTGATTAATTTTCCTATTACTATAGATACCTAACTCCAGCAAAGAAATTTCACGGATAAAAAACATAACGAAAAATTATCTACTTTCTTTCTTAAATGTAATGACTTATGTTTGACTAGGTGGTAGAACTCCTTTTCTGCCTAGGGGACTGTTTGGTTTTATCTTCAACTGATCGCTAGTGTGACACACACTCATATTTTCAAATTAAAGTTAAAAATAGAATTTTTAAATGCTAGTTCTGACGTGGTTCTGTCGTACCAGAGACAGCTCTGAATATCAATAATGTACCTATTTGGAGAGGATACGACTAACGAACGCACTCTGCGTTTCGAGAAGCACGCGTTGAAGCTTGTTTTGCTGTAAAGAGTAGGTTCAGAAATAAAGGGATTTTGGACAGAATTGAATGACGTTTCATGAAAAATGGATCCCTACGATACTTGCAAGCGAAAAACGCAATGGCTGAACACCGGAATAATGACCTGAAACGAAGCTCATCATAAAACTGACTGATTTTAACTTCATAATTATTTTTCATATTAGTTTTTAAGATCTAGTAAATCAATAACAGCAACACATTTCTATTGTAAAGTTTTTCGAACAATGATGGCGAAACTCTCAGAGTAGCAACCCCGACCCATCAATAAATAGATTTCCATGATAACGCAAGATCTCCCACTGCCAGACAAACAGTTTTAACATTGTAAGACCAGAAGTTAAAAGCCATTCGTCATCCTTCATACTCCCCAGACCTAGCCCCAACCAATTACCATTTTTTAGGTAATTTTGACGATTTCCTACAAGTAATAAAATGTTGTACTCAATGAGACCTAGACCTTTTAGCGGTACAATACCTTCATAGACTTTGTAGAATTCAGATCCTCAGATAAATACTTTGATTAAATAAATATATTGCTGTTGAAATCAAGGTGTTTTAATTTTTCAATATAAAACGTCAATTTCATACTTTAACCTCTAATATATGAGTAATTTATACTTACATCGGGATTATATCCAGGCAACTGTGGTTGTCCATGGAAGCGGTCTATTTGAAAGAAACTGTTGTGTCCCCATTCTGATCCTATTTTGACTGTAACTTCATCTGTGAAGTCATTATAAACCTGGAAATGTACATGAGAAATTTTAATAGGCTAAAATAAACTATACTAAATAAATATTTATAAGTGTGCGCTATATAACTTGCAGAAACAGAACCGAGGGCGTTAAAAAGTTTTTAACTACGTACTGACAAGTAGGGCACCCAACATGGCCACATGAGTAAAGAAACCGTACAGAGTCAAAGCTTCTAAGGAGCTGTCAATTTTTTTACCTATTTTGGTAGGGTTGGCACAGGAGGATAAAATTAAATAAACAAAACGTTTATCAGCTTTTATTATACAGTGTGTTAATTTTACACTTGATCAAACGAAATGTGCGGATACTAGATAAAAATTTATCGGTAAAAAATCGAAATTTTTTTTTTTTATGTAAACTATTTAAAAATAAAGCATTTAATTTTTTTTTGGTAAAATTCCATCCTTCGGTTTTAAATTATTTTCTCTTTAAATAACGGTGTATTTTTTCAAAGTAGTTTTATTTGAAAGTTAGAAAGATTAACTAGCAATAAAATTAAAAACCTACGATATCAAGCAGGAAATTTGTCAAAAAATAATAAGATAATTTTTGTTAAAAATACTTTTCTTTTAATTTTGGTCTGTAACTTCAAAACTAGTACTTGAAATAACCTTTTAGCATGTTTTATTAAACTACGTAGCTTATTGTACAAGTTTTCCAAAATAACATGCGTTCTATCTCTTTCGTTTTAAAATAATAATCATCAAATAATGCGATCGGTATGTTGATTTGCATATTAAATTATCTTATTATTTTTGACAAATTTCCTGCTTGATATCGTAGGTTTTTAATTTTTATTGCTAGTTAATCTTTCTAACTTTCAAATAAAACTACTTTGAAAAAATACACCGTTTACTTAAAGAAAATAATTTAAAACCGAAGGATGGGAATTTTACCAAAAAAATTAAAATGCTTTTATTTTTAAATAGTTTACATAAAAATTTTTTTCGATTTTTTACCGATAATTTTTTATCTAGTATCCGCACATTTCGTTTGATCAAGTGTAAAATTAACACATTGTATACTATTTTATTTTATTTTCATAATTTTTTTGTGTGATAAGAGAAGAGTGTGGTTTGCAAGATGATGTTGTGACCAGGATTAAGAAAGGAAGCTTCGGTGGTTTGGTCATGTAGAAAGAATGAATGAGGGAAGAGTGACAAAGCAAATTTATGTGGCAGAGGTGAACGGCAGAGTCGGGAAGGGACGCCCTAGACGAAAATTTATCGACCAAATTGGCGATATACTGAAAATGGGCCAAATTAAGAGTACCCTTAACCGACGAGCGTGTATGCGTATGTATATGGATGTGGAGGAGGCGAGAGAGGTGTGTCAGGATCGTGCCAAATGGAAGTCCATAGTTCCTGTCTACCCCTCTGGGTGACAGGCGTGAGTGTTTATATTTCATAATTTTTGTTCTTCAACAATTTGTTGTGCCTTTTAATTAAATGGTAAATTCTCAATCTAATGTAAAGTTTTTTTTTAAATAATCTATTGGAAAGCACTCGAATGGCACACAATCTTGCACTTGTTTTAATATTTCATTACCAATATTTACAATGTTTCTTTCGAGATCAAAATATTTGCAAAATTTTCGCTCAAGCAGTTCATTTCAGATACATTCTTACATTGGCTGGAACTCGAACAAGCACCGTAATTTGTTGGCAAGTTGAGTGTTAGAAAAGCATTTTCAAATAAATATTTTACAGTTCTTTTTTTAGATAACTTAATACAGGATTTTTCGAATTAATCCTCACAGATTCTATATTGTTGCCTTTTTATAATCAAACAGTTTTGAAAGGAGATCTTCTCGTTTGACAGATACTAACCATTCTTGTGATCTGAATTAATAATAAAAAAACATAAACCTACGTATTTAAGTTATAAACGCAATTATTCAATATATTATATAAACAAAAATAACTATTCTTTTCTTTCAATGTTGAAGTATATGTACATGAGGTATATATTTACCACATTAAAAATAATAAATTATAGTCAAGTTACTACTTACCTAGTAGTCTTTGGGATAATTAAAAAATTATATTTTTATTTGTTCTATTATTTTTCATATAAACAATACAGTAAACCATATTTACACATTTTTATATTTCATTTAATACGAATAATAATTGTTTAAAAAATAAAATTTGACACTTATTATTCTTTACATTACCCTGAGTTTGAGCACTGGCCCAGCCAGTTTAAAGCAGTTTCTCTGTACGTGACGAGCCGCCAGTGCTCACGCACACACTTGCCTCAAGTTTGTAATAGTGTACCTATCATAGCGCGGTTGTATGAAGCTTTGCCTCTGTATGGTACGGTTTCTTTACTCATGTGACATGGCTAAGGATAATGTTTTCAGGCAGTCTTTGCTTATGTTTAACAATGAACTTGGGACAATCTGTAATGATGTAAATTACTAGCCCACACCATCATGGCAGAATCCGTCACCAATTCCACCTTAATCCTCAGTTCGTTGGAGATAAATAAAGATATCGGGAAGGTGTTTCTGTTTATAGAAACATACAACCTATCTAATAATATGCGGTCACTTTGTATCCTACACTGTACACAGTGACCGTATTAGATAGGTTGTATGTTTCTATAAACACCTCTTCTTCGCCATCAACCCATAAAACTCCACTGCAGGACACTTTTTTATTTGTATTTCATCGAAAAATATAAAAAAATAACTTTTACATTTTTTTATGCGTTTTAAATGGGTCAAAAGTATCCGAATTTGTGATTTTTCAAACCTTTAAATATTCATAACTCTGAAAATATTAACTTTATCTTAAAAAGTCATGGAACCTTTTTTATTTGTATCTTTTCAAAAATTTAAAAAATGTTCAGTTTGAAAATAACCATTCCTTGAAATTGAAACAAAATCGTTTTAAACAATATTTTATTTTATTTATTTTAGGCAGAGCCCATATGAGTTTTTAACAAATTAAAATTATAGCTAGGGTTATTAAAAAATACAATAAAAAAAACTATAAAAGCAACAGAAAAATTCAAACAGTTGTGAGATAGATCCACACAACAACATAATATACACTGTTATGCTGCTGTGTGGACCCACGCTTGTAGAAGAGGCAAGTCCCACCGATCAACGAATACCCCAAGGATACTGTTGGTGCTGTTCCGCAAAAACAGAAAATATGGCACCTAGTTGCCCCATGGTAACATGCATTTATATCATCAGTAGGACAATTTGAACAGAATCGCATAAAAAAGTTGAGGTGGAATAGTTTTCGGTACTCATGCGCCGATTCCTCCTGGACTAAATAGGATATAACTATGTCAATCGTAACGGAAAAGAAATTTCGAAATTCGCAAATAATCACGTATTATATTTAAATTGAATGGAGTGACTCCCACTAAAACTGCGGTTGCCAACCCGCCTGCCAAGCGTGGAAGCTATGACAGAATCCTCCCTGAAACAATGTATGGGAGGGGCCTATATTTAGCAGTGGACTTTTAAGCTGTAATTGATGCATAGATGAATGGTCCCCCCTAAAGGGAGTGAAGAAGATCTAAAAGAAGAAAAAAGTCTGTATGTCTTAACATACAGGCTTTTTTCTGCGTACGCGGACGTCATTTTATTCGTATTCTTCTCAGCGAACCCTTTCATTTGATATCCATAACATGGGGGTAAAATAAAAAAACGTAGTCCGGCATCGTTGTGTGTCCACCATATTGGATTTAGAGTAACGAGTAAATGTTATTTTCGTATTTTTCTCAGCAAATCCTTTCATTTGATACCCATATCATGGGACTCCATAGAAAATAACTAGACCGCCATCTAGAGCCGTCCACCATATTAAATTTAGTATGACGTCACTTAGCTAACGGTTGAGGATAACTGCTTTAAAATTCAGTTGCAAGATTTAACCCTAACAAACATACCTACATTGCAAGTAAAATAAAAGCTTTTAAAAAACTTACTCTTATCAAGAAGCCCATGTTATCCACGGGAACTATGCTAGGGACTATGTTTCGAGAAGTCGCCAATACAGGATCTTTATAGTCCCACAAATACTCATACAGCGTCTTCTTGACGAAAAACTCACTCCCATGAGTATTAACTAAAAGTCTAAAAGCTGTCCGCACGAAGTAGTTGGAGTCATGTAGATAAGATGCCATGCCCTGCAAAATATAAGTAAAAGATTTTTTATCCATGTTACTATACTGACGTTATATATATACATATATAATATATATATATATATATATATATATATATATATATATATATACATATATATATATATATATATATATATATATATATATATATATATATATATAATATAATACGTTTATATTAACCACGGCGTAATCCAAATACAGAGTTACTTTTCAAAGAGTAACCAAATTTTAAACTTAAGTTCAAATATATAAATATACCGTTGAAATATGTAAAAAAATGATATACCGTTATTTCAGTTATGGAAAATATGAGTAAATAAGGTTTCTACTTTTATTTGAAATTATCTTAAATTGAATGTGATTTATGGGTAACAACTACGCGTACGCGCGCTCCTCTGTGTGCGATTCAATTCACAACGTTTTTGCCGACCGATCGACCCTTACGAATGTGTGCGTGCGTAGTAAAATAGTAAGTGTTAGATATTTATGAATAACAATCAGTTAAAATAATGCATTACCACGCTTTTGAAATTAAAAGATAAAAAGGACAGAATGTTTGAGATATTTTTAATTAATTCTGAAACTTCTCTGCAAATTTGGCCGGTTATTGCAAAATAACCCTGTATAAAATCGGATGTTATCAACTGTTTTTGCACACCTCAAACGCGAAGCGACGCCTGACGCGATGGATTTTTTTACTTATTAACCCCCGACGCAAACAGACGGGTGTTATATATTTAACGTGTATAACTGTGTATATGTGTGTCTGTCTGTGGCATCGTAGCTCCAAAACGAGTAAACCGATTTAGATTTAGTTTTTTTTGTTTGAAGGTGATTTGATCGAGAGTGTGCTTAGCTTTGATTCAAGACAATGTTTTCAGCCATTTGAAGTTCATCAGCTCTTTTTGTTTCGGGGGTTTTTTAAATTTTAAATTTAGTATTATTTTAGCCAAAGCTTGACTACAATCCTACCTGGCATAAAATACAGCAGTGCATGCTGTATTCCGGCCTGAAGGGTAAAGAAAGTCAGTGTATTAGTATTATTTATTGTGTGTGAAACTTAAAGTAGACAATACAGTTATGCTAAGTAAATGTTATTTACATTTGTTATGAGGACTAAACAGAAAAAAGTAGAAAAAACTGTGTGTACTGTGAATTTCACCAATAAACAATCTATGGCTACATTTATCATAAAGTAAAGTGTAAAAAGTGTTTTAAATATAAATATTAACCAGTTGTGACTGTGAACTATATAAACTACAAGTTATATAACGAAAAACTATAAAATAATATTTGGTGCGCGTTTTATACAGTGGCTCGTGATTGGTGAACTCAATTGAACTGTCTAATCGATTATTTCTATTGGTCAATTTGCGACCATAGTCAACTATCCGCATATGATTGCATTTTTCATACATAATTGCCTGCTTGGTCTAGCTGGATAAGTACGAACCTTGATACCGAACAATCGGGGTTCAAACCCACCCTTCAATATTTAAATATTCCTTAAGTTCAGTTTTTATTGTTTATTTTATTTGATTTTTTTATTTATACTTTTTTTTAATATTGCTCAAGATGACGCTAAAATGCGATAACTGTGAAAAGAATATTACTAGCAAGAATTACATAACTTGTGCCAATTGCCAAAATTTCTATCACATAGACTGTACAAGTATAGGAGAGAAAAGGTTCTACTTAATGCCCACAGAAAATAGAAAAAAAATTAAAACGCGACGGTTGTACATACAACAAAACACCAGATCCTACTACAATTCAGGTTAATATTCCTACTGAAAATTCTTTTTATTCTCTCAGTGAATTAGATACGGAAACTGCTAGAATCTATTAACTATATTACTCAGAGAAAAAAACAAAAACTCAATAAAACCTGTCTACATCGTATAATATTAACGATATCGCTATTGGTTAAAGAAGCTCAAATAGTCTTCCAGATGCCAGTCAAATAATAACTAGTGATAATTTGCAAATATTAGGTCCTTACATATGAAATTAGCGTTTTGTCGTACTGACCATTTTGATCTGAAATATGTCCTCTTTGGTTAAGAATTTCAAAATTCATTTAGCTGGTACATTTGAGTTTTGAAAACAGTCATTCATGTGTTTTTTCCTCATTATTTTTTCTTTGGCGTCGCTTATTACCGCACAATGGAAAACATGAAATATCGGTATATTTACGAGTACGAGTTCTACCGTGGTACCAGTGCTGCAGAAACAGCTCGAAGGAATAATGATGTGTACGGCGCTGGTGTCGCAAAAGAAAGCACGGTACGTTTTTGGTTTCAACGTTTTCATTCTGGAAATTTTGAGCTTCAGAACCAACCCCGTGGACGGCCGGATACCAAAGTGGAAAATGAAGAATTAAAGCCTATTGTGGAAGCGGATCCATCACAAAGCACTTCAAAGATAGCTGCAGGCTTCGGGGTAAGTGATAAAACTGTATTAATCCACTTGAAGCAAATCGGGAAAGTAAAAAAACTTGAACGATGGGTACCTCATGAATTGAGTGAATCGAACTTGCAAACACACGTCGAATGCTGTGTTACTTTGCTCAAACGACACAATAATAAAGGGATTTTAAATCGAATCATTACTTGTGATGAAAAGTGGATACTGTACGATAATCGAAAGCGCTCGTCGCAATGGCTGAACCCTGGAGACCCAACCAAATTCTGCCCTAAACGAAAATTAACTCAGAAAAAGTGACTTGTGAGTGTTTGGTGGACTAGCGCCGGTGTCGTTCACTACAGCTTTCTAAAATCTGGCCAAACGATTACGGCAGATATCTATTGTCAGCAACTGCAAACCATGAAGGAAGAACTAGCTGCTAAACAACCGAGATTGGTCAATCGCTCTAGGCCACTGCTGCTTCACGACAACGCAAGACCACACACTGCACAACAAACAACCACTAAGTTAGATGAGCTACAATTGGAAAGTCTGCGGCATCGACCGTACTCCCTGGACCTTGCTCCAACAGATTACCATTTATTCCGGAATTTGGACAACTTCTTACAAGGAAAAAAATTCAACTCCGATGCGGAAATCCAAACCGCCTTCAAAGAGTTTATTGATTCTCGCCCCCATGGTTTTTTTAGTAAAGGGATCAATGAACTACCTATGAGATGGCAAAAATGCATAGATAACAACGGTGCATACTTTGATGAAAATATATTTTACAAAAAATTTTATTCCTCCCGTACAAAACGCTAATTTCATATATAAGGACCTAATATTAAAAACTGAATGATGAGATTACAAACAGAACTTAACATAGCCAACAATGAAATTAAAAACTTAAACGCAATAAATTTAGAACTAAATAGGAAAAATCAAGAGCAAGAGAATATTATAGAATTATACAAAACCATAAATATAGATGAATTAAACACTAGTAAAACTCTAATTAACCCATGCATGTCTACTCCGCTCGGTAGTCAGTCTGGAAAAATTAAGAGATATCCCTTTTCCAGAAAGGAATTACCAATGTCTGAAGACTGTAATAGAAAACACATTGCAACTGTACCCATACATGTGAATAAAAGAGACTTCACCTATAGAAATAACAAGAGCAATACATCTAAGCCTCTTAATTATACAGAGAAGCACACATTTAACACTAAACCCAATATATGTATAATCAGCAGTATAAGTAACCATAAGCAATCTTCGATAATAAGAAACAACCTCATGGAGCAGAGCGCCGCATGCTGTCTCTATCGCACACCGGGCGGCGACATAGACCAGCTGTCACGTGGCTTGCAGGAGAAGCTCGCTAATTTCACTCTAAACGATTATTGCATACTTATGATAGGAGATACTGATTTTAACATATAACATATATAAAATTATAAAAATATTGTATATATGTTAAAGCAACGCATCTTGGCTGTACAACACACAATACCTATAATTTTATTGTGTGTAGTGTGTAATTTTATTATTGAACAATTCATTAATTTGTTATACTCGGATAATAAAATACACAAATACTGCTGTATACTGGACTCAAACAAACATTTAGAATATTCATATATTATGTTTTCGAAATATTCAGGCAAAATAAATATAAATGGTGTTTATATTATCTCGAATGACTTATATAATTTAATGTCAGATATTGCAAAAGAACAGCCAAACGCATATATTGTTGTACCTCTTGTCCTGTTAGTCCGGTGAAGGAATGATTGACATCTTGTCGCTCCTTTCAAGCACAAACAGTTCTAAGCGATCTTAATATACTTCACCAGAATATTCAGTCTAAACTCAACCAGATAGAAGTTCTATTAACTATGGAAAATATTGATATTATGTGTATTAGTGGAACTTTTAAAAAAAAACAAGATATTAAATTTCTACAAATTCCATGCTATAAAGTTGCTGCCTCATATTTGTGTTAAAAATGGTATGGATTTTATTACACTTCCCTGTATAAATCAATTAAGATTAGATAAATACCTTGAATGTTGTGGTATACTGTTGCCAGAATTAAATTATATTATTGTTTGCCTTTACAGAACTCCAGACTCAAGTTTTGAAATATTTATAAAGACATTGCATTTGTTATTACATAGAATTACTGTACGTTCAAGATATATGACTAAAAAAGTAATAATAGCCGGTGACTTTAATATGTATTAATTTAAAGTCACAAAATAATCCAAAATGTTTACTTTTTAAAAATACTGTATTAAAATATAACTTAAAACTAACAATAAATGAACCAACTAGGATAACAATAAAATCGAAAATTTGCATAGACAATATCATAACAAATATTAAAAATATCTCTCTCAATTAAGTTTTTCTGAAGTTTTCTCGTATCGTGATGTCAATCAGCTGTATAATAGTTTCATTAGCTTATTCAAATTAATATACGATCTTTGCATACCTACCTGTAGAAAAGGTTAGAATTTCTTTTAAGAAAAAGTCGAATTGGCAGACAGTTAGCATTAAAAGAGCATGCAAAACTAAAAGAAACTTATATCAGAAAATATTAAAATATAAGAAAAACGAATTAATACCGTATTATAAGAAATACTGCAAAATATTAAAATCCGTAACACGTTTAGCAAAACAAAAATCAAATATAAAATCCATTAAAAACAGTAACAACAAAAATAAAGCCACATGGTAGTTAATAAAAAAGCAGACCACTTCACAAAACATATTCAAAACAACTATTATAAATGTTTTTTTCATTCATTCATTACAGCCCTTCACAAGTCCACTGCTGAACATAGGCCTCCCCCACGGAATGCCACAAAGCACGATTTTTTTTTGATTGAATATTGGTCCCGAGCAACTTGCATCCATTGACTTCCTGCATGTCTTACCAGGTCGTCACTCCATCTAGTGGGGGGACGCCCTACACTTCGCCTGCCGGTACGAGGCTGCCACTCGAGAACCTTTCTTCCCCATCGGTTGTCGGTTCTTCGAGCTATATGGCCGGCCCATTGCCACTTCAGCTTACTAATCCTTTGGGCTATGTAGGTTACTCTGGTTCTACTGCGGATATCCTCATTTCTAAGTTTATCACGCAGAGAAACCCCGAGCATAGCCCTCTCCATAGCTCGCTGAGTGACCTTGAGCTTCCTCATACGGCCAGCAGTGAAGGACCACGTCTCAGTTCCGTATGTCATCACTGGCAACACGCACTGGTTGTACAATTTAGTTTTGAGGTTTTGAGGTATGCCTGACGAGAAGATGGGTCGTAATCTCCCGAACGCTGCCCAGCCGAGTTGAATCCGTCGATTGACCTCTCGGTCGAAGTTGGACTTACCTAGTCGGACTATTTGTCCCAGGTAAACATATTCGTCAACAACTTCGAGCTTAGTGCTCCCAACAACTACCGGCATAGGTGTAACATGGACATTAAACATGATTTTTGTTTTGTCCATGTTCATCTTGAGACCTATCCGTTGGGAGACACTATTGAGGTCATTGAGCATAGTGCTTAGGTCCTCCAGCGATTCTGCCATAAGGAATATATCGTCGGCAAATCGAAGGTGAGTGATGTACTCGCCATTGATGTTAATACCGTATCCTTTCCAGTCCAGTAGCTTGAAAACGTCTTCCAATGCAGCGGTGAAGAGTTTCGGGGATATTACGTCACCCTGTCTTACACCTCTCTGCAGTTGGATAGGTTTCGTACTCTGGTTCTGTACTCGGATAGCCATCGTAGCCCTACTGTACAAACACTTCAGCACCTCGATATACCGACAGTCCACTTGGCACCGCTGAAGGACTGTAGCACCGCCCAAATTTCGACGGAATCAAAGGCTTTCTCATAGTCCACATACGCAAGGCAAAGTGGCAGATTGTACTCGTCGGTCTTCTGTACAATTTGCCGAAGGGTATGTATGTGGTCTATGGTGCTAAAGCCTTTTCGGAAACCGGCTTGTTCGGGAGGCTGGAAGTCGTCGAGTCTGCATGCGAGACGATTCGTAATGACTCTCGAAAACAGCACGTAGACGCGGCTCAGAAGGGAAATCGGTCTGTAGTTCTTCAAGAGAGCGTTGTCGCCTTTCTTGAAGAACAAGACCACCGCACTTCTGCTCCACGCCTCCGGTGTAATGCCATCATGGAGGACGGAATTAAAGAGCTTCTGAAGGACTTCAAGTACCGGTTTTCCACCCGCTTTCAGAGCTCCGCTGTAATTCCATCCTCGCCTGGGGCCTTGCCGTTTTAAGGTACTGGAGCCATTCTAATCTCGCTCAGACTGACGTCTGGGATATCATCGGAATAGTGTCGGATAAGACTCGCTCTTGGATCGTTACTCACACTTGCGCGTGGCTCCAACGATGACGTGTACAGCTGCCCATAGAACCTCTCAATCTCACTCAAAATCTCAGGTGTCCCGGAAACGATGCTGCCACAATCGGTCTTCAGCTTCGACAGTTGGCTCTTTCTGGCAGACAGATCTCTGGCAAAGACTTTGGAGCCCTGGTTCCGCTCGATCGCTTCTTCAATACGAGCTGTATTGAAGTTGCGCAAGTCCCGCCGCATGCATTTGAAGATCTGTCTGTTCAGTTGCCTGTATGCTGTCAAATCTGCTGAAGACTGCAGCTTCATCTCCCGTCTAACAACCATGAGATTAAGAGTATGATCGGAGAGTTTTTGTGTTCTTCTGCGACGGGTCTTACAGAACTTAGCTCCGACCGCATGGACAGTTTCCACAAGCTTGTCATTCATATCGTCCACTTCATTGCAAAATTCTAGGCACTGAAAACGATTTTGTAACTCGAGCTGAAAGTTTTCGGGACTTTGGATTAGAGCACGAGGGGGACGGAGCGTTGACTTCATTAGACGTGACCTCTCCAACTTAACGTTTAGGTTCAGTGTGCTTCTCACCATTCGGTGATCGCTGCCAGTTTTCACCCTCGCGATCACTGAGACATCACTGAACAGTTGTCGTCTGGTCGTCATAATGAAGTCAATCTCATTTTTTGTCGAACCGTCGGGGCTCGACCAGGTCCACTTTCTGTGGGGCCGCTTTTGGAAGAAAGAGTTCATCATAAAGAGTCCCTCTTTCTCCATAAAGTCGGCCAGCTGCTGGCCCCTTGGGTTCCGTTGCCCTATTCCGAATTTCCTACTTTCAGCTCACTGCCTCTCTTGTGCCTAGTTTTGCGTTGAAGTCTCCCATTAACACCGTATAGTGGGTTTTGGAGGAATGCATGGCTCTAGAGATATCCTCATACATTTGCTCCACCTCCTCATTGGGGTGTGCCGAGGTTGGTGCGAAAACCTGTATGACCTTCAGCGAATACCGTTTGGTGATTCTGAGTATAAGGTACGCAACCCTCGTCGACACACTCCCGATCTTTACAACGTTGTTAACGAGAGACTTGTGGACGATAAATCCGACACCTCCTTGGGACAGATGGTCGCCCTCCCGGTGATAGAATAAGTTGCCGGATTCGAGGATTACCGTGTCCTCCCCTTCTCTTCGGACCTCGGATAGTCCTATTATATTCCAGCGTAACTTATCTATCTCTTCTTCCAGCCCCAGGATCTTCTCGTCAGTCCTCAGGGTGCGTGCGTTATATGTTGCCAGGTCGAGTCGTCGTAGGTGGCAACCGAACCTCCACCGGAGATTCTTAGCACCCCCTGCCCCGCCGTTACCATGGTCGCCACCGTAGCCAGGAATAGCGAGGCCGCCGGGGACTGGGGGCCGTCTCTTCATAACTTTCTTCATTGGGGGGTATATTGCCATAGTTGCCACGCTTGGCGAGCGGGTTGGCAACCGCAGTTTTTTATTGTTTTTTGGCTTTTATCAGAAAGATGCTGCTGCCCATCTTCTGTATCAGTTTCCCTTTGTCGCCTCTTACGACACCCACGGGAAGATATGGGGTAGTGGGTATTCTTACCCGCCACTACACGGGGTATTATAAACGTGGCCATTGATAATAATAATATCACGGATGCAGGTGCTATAGCAGAAGTTTTTAACACTCATTTTGCTACCATTAACGTTCAAACACAAGCCATAGATACCTACCCTCTACCTTCCACACATCTACATAGCCTATATTTATCACCCGTTGACGCAAATGAATTGAAAAAAATCATAAACATTAAAAATAAAAAGATTTGCGGCTGCGACAATATATCGATCCAAATTATTAAAAAATCCATAGAGTATATTAGTGAGCCGCTTGTTTATTTACTTAACTTAATGATAGAAACTGGTACCTTTCCAGATGAATTAAAAACAGCAAAAATCAAACCTTTGTTCAAAAAAGGTTCAAAATGTAATATGAAAGACTATAGGCCCATAGGTCTTTTATCTAGCTTCTCAAAAATATTTGAAAGAATCATCTACAATAGGCTTATAGAATTTTTCAATAAATATAGTATAATAAATAAAAATCAATTTGGTTTTCAGAAAAATAAATCCACTACACTTGCAATGTATGAAATACCTACTCAAGAAAATTTGGGAATCTTTAAATAATAAAACTTCTTGTATAGGTTTGTTTTTGATATGTCAAGGGCATTTGACTGTGTCATATACGATGTACTATTAAATAAACTTGACAAATTAAATAAAACTATTAGAAATTAAAACTATTAGATAGCTATTTAAAAGATAGAGAGCAACTCACAGCTATTGAAAAATTTGACAAAATCAGTAAAACTTTCGAAGAAGTACAGTCTAAGCCAGTTATAATGACACTAGGTGTGCCACAAGGGAGTACTTTGGGCCCTCTGTTGATGTTGACACTGACTGACAAATGTCACTGACAATAGATGTGTTATGTTTGCTGACGATGCAACTATCTTTATACCCGATACTCAAATGAATTTTGAAAATAACATAAATAAAATCTTAAAAATAGCAGTCGAATGGCTTAATAAAATTCATTTAAACGGAAATCTAACAAAAACTTAAATTATTCAATTCAGAAATACAAAACAAAATCTTTAAATTTAAATATTGCAGCTAAAGACACCCAAATAGAAACAGTTGATAACATTAATTTACTTGGAGTCACCATAGACTGTCATTTAAACTGGAAATCTCACATTGAAAAAATAAACAAAAAAATATCTAGCTACAGTTACGCATTATCCATATTAGCAGAAACAACTTCCGTTGATGTATCAAGGGTTGCATATTTCGGCCAGGTATACCCTCTATTAGTTTACGGCATTATTTTCTGGGGTAATTCTACAAACGTGCAGTCAACATTTATTCTGCAAAAGCGATGTCTGCGGATCATTTATAATATTATGTACTCAGACGAAACTCTAAGAAATGTATTCAAAGAAAAAGGCTATCTCACTCTTACTAATATTTACATTTTAGAATTTTCAATTTTTATCAAACAGAATAACAACTATTTTCAGATTAAATCTAACATGAATTCACGTCTAATACGCAGTCAATATAAGAACAATTTATGTACACCTAAAATTAATAATTACATGTATTATAAGAGTACTTTTTGCACAGGTATTAAAATATTCAATCATCTGCCACCTGATATAAAAGCTATGGACTTGTCAAGATTTGACAAATGAATACACCTCAAGAAGTGGTTAATATATAATGTGTTTTATAATTTAAATGAATATTTTAATACCAAACATTAATTTATATAAAGTTTTTATTTCTTTATTGCATACCCGATATGGGTTAACTGTGTAACATTTAATTGCAATGTCACCCGCAAATTGTACATACACTGCTTATTGGCAATAAATATTCTGATTCTGATTCTGCGCTGTGGTTCATAGACATTTACATTTATCCTCGTTGCGTTGTTACCCTTAAAGATTAAAATGGAATGCCTCGTTTTCTATAAAAAACGTCTGCGGTACACTCACCAACCATACGAAACACAGCAGCATTAAGCTGCTATTTCACGCGGATATTCTGTGAGAGCACGGTCCTTCCCCGACCCATTCGTGCTATACGTGTACATAAATATACACCTATAGCTTGGCTAAGCCTGCTGGTTCCTATCCCACGTTTATGACGTTGATGCGATAAGATTCAAGCTTAGGATTGAAGATTGTCACTCTGATCTAGCCTCAGCAACACGGGATAGTTACAGCACTGGATGTGACCAAAAAGAATTTGTGTTTTTGCACAAATGTTGGCTTCGATTTGGATTTTGGATTTTATATTTGACATATCAGTAGCTAGGTAGGTACGCTTGGTACTAGGTAGCTACTAATTGGTTAGGTTCCGTCAGGAAATTGGGATTTACCCAAAACCATTAATTGATATTAACAATTACGACGTTTTTCTTTTTACATAATTTCAAAGCGCGAAGCAATAGATATTACCCGTTGCCACTGGCTAACTAGTAATTTTTACGGGTTCCTATATTGTTAACGCTCTTACGTAAAATTATTTTGTTACCCTGGCCCTGACTTAGAGCAGAGGTCATGAACTAACGATTACTTAGAATCGTTAACGCATACGATGGTCCCTGGCTTTCATAACTTTTGTTTTTAGTCGAAGTAGCTTCAACTCTGGAAGTACGATTTATAATTTTTACATACGAAATACTTAAAAAAATTACCAATTTCAATGAGTTTTATATTCTTTCATGTATCCGGGAAAGATGTCTATAAATGTTTATAAAATGTATCAGTATTAAATTTACTCGGTAAATGTTACAGATTAAATGAAACTAATTTTTACGGATTATATCGCGTTTAATTTTAACTTATTAATTCCCGACGTTTCGGGTGCTTTACAGCACCCATGGTCACGGGGGGGACTGAGGTGTTTGACGTTCCGATGTCATAGTTAGCCCGGCTACCTTCAGGTTTTTAATATTAATTTTTGGTTCGATCTACGCAAAAAATATTTAAAAAAAATTAATATAAAAAAAAATTAAAAAAAATTAAAAAAAATTAATATTAAAAAACTGAAAGTAGCCGGGCTAACTATGACATCGGGACGTCAAACACCTCAGTCCCCCCCGTGACCATGGGTGCTGTAAAGCACCCGAAACGTCGGGAATTAATAAGTTAAAATTAAACGCGATATAATCCGTAAAAATTAGTTTCATTTAATGTGTAGTCTTCGCGTAAATATAAGAAAACATTAAATGTTACAGATATTAACTGTGCTACTTTTCAACAACTAACACTTACTTTGCACAAGTAGGTCACTGAGGCAGATTTTAACCTCTAGATTCTAGGTCTCGTATAAATAATTAGTTTCCTCAATTACTTAGTATGGATACGATTAATAACTACCTCAGTATTTACACTAAGTAATAAGATATAGATTAAGATAGTTATTTAAAAATAAACAGTGAATTAATCATACATAATTTGTAAGTAGATACTCCTTTCCTGTAAAAACTTGAAAATATTTATTTCCGTTGTGCGTTTGGGGCATGATCCCTTAAGATATTACACATTTAAAAAAAATTGGGTTGTTAACCGAAACAAAGTGGAGCCTTCAAACCAGAGTGATCTTGATATATAGAGCTTCAATTATTTAGAGCGTCAATCTACAGTGGACTACCGAATATTTTAATTTAGATATTTTGGTAATACTTTAAATAAAAATAGGCAATAGTCTAAATTTGAAGACAAATGTCATTAGTATTTCAAGCAAACTAAATTCTGCATGAACTTTAAATTTACGTTATTTATGGTAAGCATAATTATTTATCAATGTGTTTGTAATTAAGAGAAAACGACTGCGTTACCTAGTGGTCATAGTATTCTAGCAAAAAAAAAAAAAGAAAACAGGGCACAATAGAACAGAATAAAGCAGAACAGTGTAATGATGACCAGAGTAGAATAGAATAAAATAGAATTTTATTCAATGAATATTAAAAAAAATACTTATTGAAAATGTTCATTTCTTTTATCGGCTCCAAATGGGCCCTATTTATTTATATTGCCTGCTTAGAACGAGTAAATAAAATGTGTACATCTTTGCGCGTACATCTGCAACACTGGCTTCCGAATACCTAGGTCGGTGACGGGGAGTAACGACAACGATACAAAAGGACTGAAACTGTGACCGTCTGCCTTTTAACGGGAGAAGCCCATGTTCAGCAGTGTACTTTTACTGGCTGATATAGAAAAGAATACTCGAAACATACAGGGTTGTTTTGCAATAACCGGCCAAATTTGCAGAGAAGGTTCAGAATAAGTGATATAGGCAAATGTTGAAGAAAAATTTATAAAAAAAAATATCAAGCATTCTCTCCTTTTTATCTTTTAAATTCAAAATGCGTGGTAATGCATTATTTTAACTGATTTTACTGCGCACGCACACATTTGTAAGGGTCGATCCGTAGGCAAAAATGTTGTTGCCCATAAATCTCATTCAATTTGGGATAATTCCAAATAAAAATAGAAGTCTTATTTACTCGTATTTTTAAAAACTGCACTAACGGTATTTCATTATTTATATATTTGAACTTAAGTTTAAAATGTGGCTACTCCTTGAAATATAACCTTGTATAATTCATAATTATTTATTTGCATAGAATGTAGGTGTTACAAGTAATAAAACATATCAGTTCCATTACATTCTGCCTAATCCAGGCGTGCTAATTTTAAATAAATATTTATTACACAATTTTTTTTAGAATTTATGAATGTTTGTTTTCTTTAATATTTAATAAAAATGTCCAATATAATAAGCTAGGACATCACGGACTATCATGCCAAAAAAATGCAGGCCGCTTCTCGAGACATGCAGCACTTAACGATATCATACGCCGGTCCCTTGCCACCGTCAACATGCCAAGTCTACTTGAGCCGTCTGGTATTGCAAGAGACGATGGCAAGAGACCGGACGGTATGAGTTTGATTCCATGGAAGATGGGCCGGGTGCTGGTATATATTTTATTTTATAAATTGTGTAATACTTAAACGTTTGTAATTGTTAATAAATTAAGTACGAAAAACAATGTCAAATTATAAATTTTTTTTTTTCAAAAAATATAAATTTCTATATGTAAATGCATTAAAAATAACCAACTAATAATTATTCTATAACTATCAAAGTCTTATTTTTTATACTCACAGCAAAAGTATCAAGCAATTTGGATTATTTAGATATTAATTTGTTTTGACTTTTATGATCAAGATATTCATATATATGTAGATAAGAATGCCAATTACTTACCAAGACAGCTATATTAGGAAGGATGATAGTGGAATTCAAATCGTGAATGTTTTCATCAGGCAAATAGATTAGAGATCTTTTGGCAGTATATGTCAGCGTATTGTTTTCGTTAAATCTGATGCTGGAGTGTTGGAGTTTCTCTCTGAAATGGAATGTTAAGATCGGTGATGATTTTAATTGATATCAAAATAGAAGAACTGGATTTCTTGTATAGTAATGGGAGAATGGACTGGTCCGGATGTGTCTATGCCAAGCGTTACCGCGTTGCGTTTGGCTGCTGCGATACAGGCCGCGGTTCGAATCTCGAATAAAACAACTATTTATGTAGTATTACCCATATATTCATTTGCTGGATTGCGATCTTTGTCCATTGCTTTAATAAAATTAAGGTGACAAACGAACTTACGAACCACGTAAGTGTAAGTGGCTACTGCAGCCATGGATATTTGCCATCTTCGAACAAAGAAGCTAAAGATACGATGTCGCCACTTGAGGACTACGATGGAATGCCTCACAGCCTTTAATTATACTGGCTCTCTATATCTTTCAGGCCGGTATACAGGAGTGCTGTCACTGCTGTTTGGCGGTAGAAATCGGTAAGAGTGTGTACTGACTCAGACGGACACCTACGTAGAAAAAAGTCCTGCCACTTATAAAATTGCAATTTATGTGTAATGTTAAACGTATCTACGATTCAAGGCAATTCTTGTCGCATTTTAGTTCAATATAAGCACTACAAATCAGCCTTTATGGCTAAAGTAATTAAGTCTTTTTTAATTACGTACAAAAAGTTTACCTTGGTAGGAATGTAAATGGAAGGAAAACCTTCTGTTGTAGGTAGTTTTTAAAATAACTTATTGCTTATTACTTAAATATCCCTATCCCTTCGTTCAGTAAAGGGCGAAGAGCACACAGGCAAGCGATGTGACGTATTCCATACAGTTTCTCATAATACACTAGCTTTTCAGGCACACGTCGTTCTACCTGTTCCGACGACCCTTTCTCCTATAAAAAATACTTAAATTCCCAATAAGAAATATTGAGGGTCACTTATCGGGATAAAAAATATATCTCTCAAATTGAAGCAAGAAATACACATCTACAAAATTAAATTAAATTAAACAGAACTAATTAAAGAAATAAAACTGAACTGTTTAATTAAATTTAACAAAATTTAATTAAACAGTTCAGTAGTTTAAAAGTTCATCACGGACTACATATGTGACACATACATAGTATCGACACGCGCATGTCATGATGTGCAACCGTTACGCACGCAATTGCATATGTTTAATTGCAATTTTAAATGCTTATTTACCTCAAACTTGGTGTTGAAGACAAACATCGTGAGAAAACATGCAAGCAAAAAACAGTTTTAAGTACATGTGAACTTTGCGGTGACTAATTCTTGCCTTTTAACACTCAAAGGAATTAGCGGAGGCATGTGCGCAGCAATAGGACGTAGATTGGCAAACTTTACTTTCACTTTACTCTGGATTCTAGATGTATGACAGCTTTCCTTCAGTTAACATTGTGAGTTGTCTTTTGTTTCAAATAACCTTACCGTTACAACCTATTAAAGTCCACTGCTGAACAGAGGCCTCCCCCATAGATTTTCTCATAGGGAGGATTTTTGCCATAGCTGCTGCGCTTGGCAAGCAGGTAGTCAACCGCGTTTTTTTTTATTTTTAGTCGTTATTAGGAAGACGCTGCTGCCCATCTCCTGATTTGTTACCCTCCACCATGATTATTACCGTGTAGTAGCGGTGTAAGAATATCCACTACCCCATATCATCCCTAGGGTTTCGTAAGAGGCGACTGAGAGAAACAAATAACCTTACTACTATTTATTTCTGAATTGTTAAAATGATTCTTATAGGAAATTGAAGACCAAAAGCAACAGATACGTAGGGTACACTGTAAGTTTTGCTTAACTCATTAATAAAATAATTAATATGTAAGCCAAAAAAATATTTTGAAGACATGTGAAGTTCGCTAACACGCATTGGGACAGCCCGGTGGACATTTCCTTGCCCTAAAAAACCCTCTCAGAAATGGGAGGAGGCCTGTACCCAGCGGTGGGACATATATAGGCTGTAACTTTATATGTAAGCTAATATATTCACAGCTTTTTAAATTATTCTCCATTACATTTTAAACACATTTTTTTTCGTTCAAATTCTTGTTATAACCGGAGGAAGTAACCGATGTCGAAATGGGCCTCCAAGAGAACGCAAATTTTATGAAACCATAAACAATATTTTTGGATATGATCCGTCACGACTTGGCCCAGCTACGTGTTGTAATTTATTCGTAGTTACCTTGTTTAGCTGACCTTATCAGACTTATTGATAATAAACACGCCTTTTGTTTTTGTTATTGCTTATTACATATACAAGAATGACCAACTATAATAAAAACTCTTCCACGAAACGTATTGACCTAAAACTCATGTGCAATTGACGCAATAAGCCCTCAATCTCAACAATTTCAATTGAATGTCTCGGCAACGAGTTTGTATTTTCCGTTTGGAGTAAAGATGTATTATCTTTTGAATAATGCACATTATGTACACAGACACGCACCTAACCGTATAAGAGTAAGATTAATTACGCAAAGCCTTAATCATTGGACACACAATTTTTTACGATTGTCGTCTGTTCTCCGCTGAAACTAAGGTTCTACGAGGGTGACTCTGAAAGTTCTTAGAAAATCAAAAACTGAACAAACTAGCAAGTTATTAGTTTTATTATATCTTTTCAAAATAGTGTCCATTTACATCAATACATCGCTGCATCCGATGGAACCACTGAGAAAAGCACTTTGCCCACTCGTCCTTAGGGGTCTCTTCGACGGCATTTTGAAACGCAGCCACTGCTTCTTCGGCGTCCATAAAACGTTTTCCTCGAAGGTTTTCTTTTATTTTCGGAAATAAATAAAAATCGCAAGGTGCGAGGTCGGGGCTATGGGGCGGGTGACCCAGTAATTCCACATCTGACGTCGCCAAGTAGTCGATTGTTTGTTTGGCGGTGTGCGACGAGGCGTTGTCGTGGTGAAGGAGGATCCTACTGCGAGGTCGTTTCTCCCGAACTTTTTCCAAGACAAGTGGCAAACAATTGTTAGTGTACCACTCTGCAGTAACTGTTTTTCGATCCTCTAAAACAATTGTTGCGTAATGACCTGTCCTTCCGAAGAACGAGGCCACCATCTTTTTTCCCACGCTTCGACCTCTCTTCACTTTAGTTGGCAACTCCTTGGAAGGAAATACCTAGACAGCGGACTGTCTCTCAATTTCAGGATGATAACAATAAATCCAGCTTTCGTCACCCGTAAGCATGTCGAACACAGCATTTGAGTCACCTCCGTTAAATCTTTGAACCATTTCACGACACCAATCAACACGACGGAGTTTTTGGGTCTCTGTCAAATTATCAGGTATCCACCGGGCACAAAGCTTCCTGACTGCTAAATGCTCATGGAGGATTTTGTGCACTTGACTCATACCGATGTCTAAGCTTGTCCGAATCTGCTGATAAGTCACTCTTTTGTCAGTCTCTATCATACGCCGCACAACACTGATGTTATCTTCAGTCGTCGCCGTAGAAGGCCGTCCCACACGCAGATCATCGGTGAGATTAGTGCGACCACGTTTAAACTCATTAAACCAGTTGTAAACAGTGGCACGAGTTGGGGCTTCATCGTGAAAGGCCAATCGAAGTCTATCATAACTTTCTTGTTGACTTAAATGACATCGAAAGTCATAAAAAATTGTGGCGGCGCTGTCGTCGCGCCACAAGCGAAATACATCAAAGCCTAAATCGCGCTATCAAAGTTCCGAATTAAAAACAGTATATATAAAATAGCTCCGACCTACCACTAGGGGCGTTGGCCGCCCCCGGGCAGAACACCTTACCCGGCGGGAGATCTCCCCTTTTCCTTCCACCTGCTACAGTGGTGACCAACCGACGTGATATGAACCACGCAACCAAACAACCTTCGGAAACTACAACTTCAAACCTTCGTCATCGTCCTCAAGTACCCCATTCATTCGCTCCCGAGCAGATATTGTCTGCAGTCTTCACATCCTGCAAAGCCATCTAGCTTTACAAAGGTTCATCGCAGCACTGGAATAATGCTTCCTGTTCCTTCAAGCTACTCTCTGCGCTACAGTGTTCGGCACGGCTCTGAGCCTTACTGCTCGCCTCTGCTTCACGGCACTCTCGCAGATTACTTGCCTTCTTCTCGACTCACTGCAGACTAAAAGGCAATTCCCTGGCACTTGCACATTCGTCGACATCTAAACTGCACTATCGAGCTCCGGTCTGAGCAGGGGGGTGATGTGGCGGCGCTGTCGTCGCGCCACAAGCGAAATACATCAAAGCCTAAATCGCGCTATCAAAGTTCCGAATTAAAAACAGTATATATACAATAGCTCCGAACTACCACTCGGCATTCCGCTTGCGCCGTCGCTCCCGAGCGGTCGTGTGCTTGCGGGGTCCGCCGCTGACCGAGCACCCGTCCCCGTACGGGTCTTCTCCCTCGGTCGGCACAGTTTCTTAGAATAGAACGTCAGTCCCGTCCCGTCCCCCTCGGCTGGCGCCGCCGCCCTCGTGCGGTTGCGTTGGCTGACCGCTCTTCCGTCCCCGTACGGTTGGGTGCCCTCCCACACTCCCGTCCTTGCACGGTCGAGTATTGCCCTCCCGCTCGGCTAGCACAGCCGCGCCCGTGCGGTTGTGCTTAGCTGTCTCGCCGTCGCCGTGTTTCCGTGCCCATGAATATGGGTTCGGGCGACGGTGGGAGCCTCCCCGTCTCCGCCAGCCGCCCCCGTGCGGTTGTGTTGTGCGTCCCGCACTTGCCGTTGGACGGTGAGTGCCTGCCCTCCCTGTCCCCATCCGCCACGCCGCTGGCAGTCAGTTCTCGCACATGCGATTCCCACTCACATTTCTCCAGCACCGTCGCACTTTGCGGCTGTGTTGGTTGATCCGCGCTTCTGTCCCCGGACGGTTGTGCCCCACGCCTCTCCTCTCCCCGAGGGAGGTCGTCTCAGATGCGACTGTACAGCCTTCGGGCTAAAGTCGATCCCAAGGTGGTGTTTAGTGGGTAGGCACTTCTTCAAAGTGAGTCCCACATAACCACGCAGCCGGCTGCGTGGTATGCTAGGAGCATTCACCACCTCCCTCCCCCGCTACCGGAGGGTGTCCTTGCATTGGGCGCAAAAAAAAAAAAAAAACTACCTCTCGGAGCGTTGGCCGCTGCCCGGGCAGAACACCTTGCCCGGCGAGATATCTCCCCTTTTCCCTCCACAAAATCATTGTACAAAAATTTTCTCGCGTTAAATTCATGCTGACGTGACACAGACAATTTTCAATTTGCCGCCAAATCGTAAACAAATGACAAATTAATAAAATACATACACAATAATATTAGCAGAGTTCCATTTTCAAAATTTGAACTTATTTTTTTATTATATCGTTTACAAGTGGCCAGTTCTAAAAACTTTCAGTGTCGCCCTCGTATACATGCATTGCACTCTGTGATATGAAACAGTGGTTTAATTTATGTGTCAGCAATATATTAGATAATTTAAATACAGAAAATATCTACTTTTTGGAACGAAGTTCCTTATCGGACTGTACGAATTTGCCGGATGGGGGCTAGGCGACAAAAGTGTAAGATTTTTCCGTCACGACTCCTTCTGACGCAGTGTAGTTGGCCTCGGCGGCTATAAGAAAGCGAGATGGAATAATATCCATCTCCCTCGCACTTTTTCTTATCTTGCCATGAAAGAAATATTATTTTATTTACCTACATATTTTCTTCATTTTAATAGACGCTAATAATTCACTTATTTGTATTTGTTAATCAGTAATATTATACGTTTATTAATAATAATATACTACGAAAGTAACTTCGTTCCAACCGAGTATTCCACGACAATCACGCATGTTTTTTTTAAAGAAACACGCTGAAAAAGTTGTTGACTACGACTTGCATAGTGCATGGAATTTCATAACGTCTCTTTTGCGGGGTGAAAGAATTATGAAAGGATATGAATATCATTACTCTGGTATGTTTTAATACGAGTAGGTTGGGGAAAAGTTTCTTCGTATTTTGTTTGTATAAAATTGAAGAAAAATCTCTTTGGTTGTACTGTTTGTATCTGGCTGGTTTTACAACTCTGTGTAAAAGTATCGAATATGTCAATAAAAGACCCGCGTAAAAGAGGTCGTTCTAATTTTTTACTGCATGTTGGTAGCACTGTACTGATTTAGCGCAAAGTTTGAGCGGGATCTGTCATTTAATTTGTTTTAAACTACACTTTTGTTGGTCATAGTTTTGAGTTATCGGCGATTTTACAATGGAAAATATTGTTGAACAAAGAGTGTACCTTAAATTTTGTGTTTCGAATGATATTTCATGGTGAATCACTAAAAATGTTGCGAAATACCTACGGCGAATCGTGTATATCGAAAACAAGGGCTTATGAATGGTATAAGGCTTTTAAAGAAGGCCGAGAAGTAGTAGTAGACTTGCCTCGTTCTGGTAGACCTTCAACCGCTACGACCAAAGAAAACATCGACAAAATCAAGAAGCTAGTGCTCGAAAATCGACGTATGAGTCTAGAGAGTTGGCTAGTGAGGTGAACATATCTTTTAAGTCCGTCCACAACATTCTCATTGACATTTTAGGCATGAAACGCGTCGCCGCTCGACTAGTTCCAAAAGAGCTCAATTTTGTTCAAAGAGCGCAGCGAAAGCATGTCGCTGAAGACATGGTTTCCCGAGCTTCTACGGATCCGACCTTTATGAAACGTATAATAACTGGCGACGAGACATGGGTTTATGAGTACGACATGCAAACAAGCCAACAGTCTTCAGAATGGCGTCTCGAAAACGAGCCGAAACCCAAAACCGCGGCAAAGTCGCTCCAAAATCAAGGTGATGCTGACAGTTTTTTGACTACCGTGGTGTGGTTCACTCGAATTCCTTCAAGAGAAACAGTGAATAAAGAATATTATTTAGGCGTCATGAAGCGTTTGCGTGAGTATCCGCCGAAAACGTCCAGATTTGTGGCAACACAACTCATGGATGCTGCACCATGATAATGCACCATCACACACAGCCATTATAGTGAAAGAGTTTTAGCGAAACATTCAACAAAAGTTCTCGACCAAGCACCGTATTCACCTGATATGGCTCCGTCTGACTTTTTTCCCAAGTTAAAATTACCACTTCGGAAAACGTTTTGAGTCGATAGAAGCCATAACAAAAATTCGCTGAATGAGCTAAAGGCCATACCGCAAATAGCCTATGAAAATGTATGGAAGACTGGGTGAAGCGTTGGAGATGTTGTATTGCAAGCGATGGGGCCTACTTTGAAGGCGATAAAATAAATTTAGATGAATAATTTGTATTTTTGTTTTATTGACAAATTCCGATATTTAGTACACAGAATGTATGTCAATACATTTAGACATTAAAAAATAAAATAAAAGTAAAAACACTTTCCCGCCATTTTCAATTGTTTTTCTGTCTGCCAAAATGAGTGAATCTAACGAAGAAATTCGATACATTCTAAAGTTTTATTGCAAGAAAGGGAAAAATGCAACTCAAGCCGCGAAAAAAATTTGTGACGTTTATGGACTTAACGCATTGTTAGTAAGAGTAACACAAAGTTGGTTCAAGCATTTTTAGTCCTGGAATTTTAATGTCAAAGATGCAGCTCGCTCTGGTCGCTCTCATACGGATAAAGTCGATGCCATTTTTAAATAAGTGGAGCAAGATACTTAGCCGAGGAATTGAGGATTGATCAGAAAACAGTTTTGACCCATTTGAAAAAGTCTGGCTATACAAAAAAGCTCAATATTTGGGTACCACAAGAGCTCACTGAAAGAAACCTAATAAATCGTTTACTCATTTGCGATTCTCTATTGAAACGTAATGAAACCGAACCATTTTTGAAAAGATTGATCACTGGTGACGAAAAGTGAATCACCTACGATAAAGACGTGCGAAAAAGATCATGGTCAAAGGCTAGTCAAGCCCCACGGACTGTAGCGAAACCCGGATTAACGCACAATAAGGTGATGCTTTTACCGCTGGGCAAAACCATCGATTCGGATCTCTACTGCCAACAACTAATGAGACTCAAGCAAGAAATTGAGAAAAAACGTCCGGAATTTATCAACAGAAAAGGAGTGGTCTTTCATCATGATAACGCCAGACCACACACATCTTTGGCCACTCAGCAAAATTGAGAGAGCTTGGTTGGGAAGTGTTAATGCATCCACCATATAGTCCTGACCTTGCACCCTCAGATTTTCACCTGTGTCGGTCTCTTCAGTTATGGTTATATTTGTTTATTTCTTTTAAAAGACATTCTCAAGTAGCAGCCTTCTACCGGTAAGCGAAGTGTAGGGCGGCCTCCCACTAGATGGGGTGACGACCTGGTAAGACTTGCAGGAAGTCGACGAAACAGTGTTTTGTGGCATTATCTGGAGAGGACATTCAATGTTTAGCAGTGGACTTGTAAAGAGCTATAATGGTGATGATGATGATGATGTTCTTAAAGCTGTACTTGAAACTGTCGCTGTTCAGACTGTTCATGCTTTGATTATGATTGTGGAAAAAATAGTTTAATTCAGATTTCTTTGTAATATTGCTGGTATAAACATTGTAAGCACTAGCTTGGCTTGACTTGACATGGGTTTTAATTATTATTAACCATACGTTTTTTTATAGAATTTGGATGACAAACGAGCCATGTTTGTTGTCACTATCCTCGATTAAGAATTAAAATGGCCATGCGTCATGAGGACTAAGATGAAACGCCTCGTTTCTAGTAAAAATGGTCTCCGTTTCTCTACACTCAACATACGAAACACAGCAACATTAAGTTGTTATTTTACGCTGGTACTCTGTGAGAGCGTGGTCCTAGTTCAGACGACCCATTCGTGCTACAATCATAATATAGCTGCAGCGTGGCTCTGTCACGTACACGTACGTCTTTTAAAATGTCGTAATAAGGTCTTTATAAATAACACATTTATTGTTTTCGATGGTAAGCCATAGTTGTTAAGCCGCGAAGCTCGCCACTTGAAACCTATATTTGACCATAGGAGGAAAAATTGGTGCAATTCAGTATCACTTTTTTGCGCCAGTAATTTATTTAAATACAACAACAAAAGTAACTAAATCATTATAAATTGAAAAAAAAAACTTTTTTTTATAGAAATAGGGTGACAAACGAGCACACAGTCCACCTGATGGTAAGTGGTTGCTGTGGCCCATAGACATCTACATCTATCCTAGATAACGAATCAAAATGCAGATGCGTTGTCAGCCTTGAGGACTAAGATGGAATGCCTCTTTCCAGTAAAAAGGGTCCCCGGTTCTCTACACTCACCATACGAAACACAGCAGCATTAAGCCGCTATTTTACGCTGGTATTCTGTGAGAGCGTGGTCCTTCCCCGGTCGAGCCGACCCATTCGTGCTACAACTATGCTATAAATATAGCTACAGCTTGACCCTACCACGTACCTTGCTTTCGAATCAATGGAATATGCGATATAAGTATCAAACCAGACGTTTCAAACCATTGACGCTGCTCCCGCCTCCGGTATATTTCTCATCTGATATATGTATATATACCTACGAGCATGTTTTACTTCGTTGTGTAGTGGCGGCTTAAAAGAACCTTTACCCCATATAATCCCGGGGGTGTTGAAAGAGGCGACAGAGGGAGAACAGGAAAAGTAGAGCAGCATCTTCCTGATATCAACTCAAAAATAAAAAAGGTGCGGTTACCAACCCGCCTGAAAAGGTTCTTCCCATAGTTGCCACATTGCCTCAATTATCAGATTTGTCTCATAAGGGGGATATGAGGCAAATTGAGGTATATATATCAGTAGATTTTGATAGGATGAAATTTTTTATTAATCAAAAAAAATCAATGAATGCTGATAAATGAATTTATACCAGATGGCTATACCAACATCTATCGGAAGTTATTCGACCATTCTGGCGTTCTAGTTGCTTCTTGCTACACCCACGGTACGATATCCTCTTAGCCAGAGTGCCTTACCAAATAATTAGACGTGATGTCAAATGATTTAAGCATGCATGAGCGACGAACTCAGAGCTGCACACAAACCCGAAAGGGATTACGTAAATTTCCTTTTGATTTTTTTTTAATAAACTGTTTAAAAAATATGAAGTGAAGGATTCCCTTACGTGGGGACAACACGGCAGTACGGTACAAGTATTAAATACTTACAAATAAACTATAGGACCAATTTCTTGTAAATTTAGTTTTTTATCCAAGCCCCTCAGAAACCGTTCATGATTAGTAACATTGAAGACGTGCACTCGCATTTTCACCTCATCAGGTGGATCTGCCCACCATTCGTAGGGTGGAAAACCTAAAACAAATCAAAGCAAGAGTCAAACATATTTGATTAAATTTTTTCATACATTATATAATATTATATATTTTCTGTACATATTTGGTACTACTTTGACTTTATTAATATTACACATCTGGTTTTTTTTTTTTAATTTACGAGCGTACATTAAGTTCCAGAGAAATGGTAGCTAGGTACCCGAGCAAGCCGAATTCGATTCCCGCCAGAACTTGTTAATTGTAATTTTAAGTGCTGATTTACAACGTGCTTGGTGGTGAAGGAAAACATCGTGAGGAAATCAGCAAGACTAAGAAGCAAAATATTTCGAGGACATGTGAAGTCCCCCACACACGCTACAGCAGCGCGGCGGACTTATCGCTCCTTAATTAACCTTTTTACATTACCTCATAACCATGCGGGCCGTGGTTGCTCAGGGCTAAGCGCTCGCTGTAAATTTCGAAGACACGTGAAGTTCGCCAACACGCATTGGGGCAGCGCGGCGGACATTTCCTTGCCCTAAAACCCTCTCAGGAATGAGAGGAGGCTTATGCCCAGCAGTGGGACGTATATAGGCTGTAACTTTAACTTTTATACGGTCAAGAGCATACTTTGTGGCAATCTATGAGGGAGGCTTATGTTCAGCGGTGGACTTGTGATGGTGATACAGAGATGGTTTCTTTTAATTGTTCCGGCAATGAATCTCGGAGCCTCTTATTATAAATTGCTCTTATTGCTCCTTTTTACAAAATAAATATTTTTAAAAGAGCTTGAAAAGCTCCAAGGCAAACTTATGAAAGTTTAGTTTTATTTTAAGTTGTTATGCTGTATAGTGAGCAAACTTAAAAACATTCCATAACGTACCTGGCCTCATATTGAGTTTTTCCCAAAGCATAAAATCCAACGGCGTAAATATGAAACCGCTGATCGATACAATGATGAGAAGAATGCCCCACACCGTCTGACCAGCCGCATCTGAATAGATAATAATTACGTAAAAATCATTGAAGAATAATGTATTAACTGAGACAGGGTTTCTCTCATTTCTAAGAGGTGGAACATTAAAGGTCCGCTGCTTTGCATTCGTGTGATATTTTTAGGATAACAATCAAAAAATCTCTCAGATTAGAGAAATAGATAAGACCCAGCTAAGATATACCTAGATAGAAAAGGAAGAAAGTGGAGTGTGACACCTGTTGACTGTTGCTGATATAATTTGAGAGGTGCTTTAATAGTTTTGACGAAGTTAACAGATGTCATATTTATTTTAATTATTATTTAGATTTTGATTATTTTGAAAGCAATCAAATCTCCGAAGCACCTACTTGAGGCCAGCTAATAAACTAATCCTAATAGGACTTAATGTATTATACATAAACAATATTTAAAAAAAGTATTAAAATTATATGAACTAAATAGTTCAATTTAGGTTATATAGTTTATTTCATGGATAACTTTTATCTGTCGATTGAATTTGATTAAATTAAATTTGCCCTTAATTAAAAAATATATTGTCCGGTTACTGGATCATTAGTCGCTATCTTAAGTTGGGTCTTAGTTGGGGTTAAAGCTAATTGAATGCTTTTGTTTTGATGTCCTAATAAGAATCGGTATACACAATATTAAAAACAAAAAAGCCTGTTTCCAAGGTAGAGTGTTTAATTTTGTTTTATATTTAAAAGACAAAATACTAGCAATACTAACATTACTATCTTATCCGTTACCCATTTTAAGTTTTGTCCTAGTACTACTATTTATTCTGTGGTTTTTAAAATGGTTATCAGTGTTTCACAAGCAGTGATGTACAAGATACCTTAAATAAAGTATCTGGAATACAAAATGCAAAATGCTTTTAAATTAAGTATTTCAGATACCAGATGCAAATAACTTTCTGGAATGGTATCTAAAATACTAGATATAAAATACGTATCTTTTGAATACTTTTTATAGATAAAATACTTTTGTAAAAAAACAACATTTTTTAAAAATGAAAGTGTATTTTTTTACATGTAAATCGCGTTGATCGCGCAAACGTACACAACATAATATTATATTTTTTGAGGTTTTAATTGAGACTTAAGTAACACCAGTTCTTCAAACAGTTTATCACTCATTTTTCTTCGATGAGGCCTCATGATCATGCCCCCAAATGAAAATAGTTGCTCCACAGGGGCAGAACTTGGCAAACAGGTGTTGTATTTGAAAATATTTTTTTTATTGTAGGATAAGCATTTAAGCTCTTTATGTTGGTATTTTTATTATTTAAGTATTGCAATGTTTCTAAGTCAGCAGTGCTGCCAGTAGATCCTGTGTTTTTGGCACTTTTTTTATAGGAGAGGGGGCAAACGAGTATGCGGCTCACCTGATGGTAAGTGACTACCGCCGCCCATGAACAACTGCAACACCAGGGGAATTGCAGATACGTTGCCGACCTTTTAAAAAGGAGTAGGCTCTTTTCTTGAAGGTCCCTAAGTCGTATCGGTCCGGAAAAATCGCTAGTGGTAATTGATTCCACAAGGAAGTTGTGCAAGGAAGAAAACTTCTTCTAAATCGCACACTGGTGGACCGCCAATCATCCAGATGGTATAGATGGTATCGCGAGTTTTGTCGCGATGTGTGATGGTGAAATTGAGCGGCTGCAACTAGTCCGAACAATTCCTCAGAGCACTCCCCGTGGTAGGTGCGATAAAATACGCAAAGAGATGCAACATCTCTTCGCAGCGCCAGTAAATCGAGCCGATCGGAAAGGACTCGGTCTTCGACGATTCGAGCCGCTCTGCGCTGGATGCGGTCAAGAGCTGGCACTGGGGAGCCCCAGCCCAGAGATGGGAACAGTATTCCATGTGAGGTCGAACCTGCGTCTTGTAAAGTTGCAGGCGGTGTGCCGGCATGAAATACTGTCCCGCTCTGCTGAGCCCGCCAAGCTATGAGACCAATTTGGCCTTCTCTTCCAACTGACCACGAAACTGCACGTCACTCGATATGTCGACGCCGAGGATTCCGATACTGGCTGAGGCAACAAGGGGAGTGCCTTGAAACTGAGGAGATACGACAAAGGGGTTCTTTTTAGCGGTAAACGCGCAAACTTGTGTCTTATGAGGATTAAACTGGACTAGATTTAGTCGCCCCCAATCCGAGACTTTGTTCTGCAAAGACTCGACTTCAGACACAAGTTTGTTCCGGTACTCGGCGACGTTTTCCCGAAAAATATTGGCACGGCCGGTGTATAGAGCATCACCAGTGCTGTCATCCGCATAGCAATGAATGTTACCGGTTTGCAACATATCATTGATATGCAGAAGAAACAGCGTTGGTGATAGCACGCAGCATTGTGGAACACCAATGTTAATAGGCTTATAACCGGAGCATGCACCGTCTACTACGACTTTGATGCTCCGATCAGCCAGAAAACTAGTGATCCAATTGCACAATTTCTCGGGAAGCCCATAGGAAGGGAGCTTCGAAAGAAGCGCTTTGTGCCAAACCCGATCGAAGGACTTCGCTATGTCCAAACTAACGGCCTTGCAACAGAGGAATCAGAATCCTCTAAAACATGTAATAAGATTCATCTTTTGACTTTTTTTATATCACCTTCAATATTGTCTAAAACCTCCGATTTTTCTCTAGCTTCGACCGACCGACCAAACTTTTACGTGTCTCCCTCAAACATAGACTATTATGCGGAATAATTAAAAATGACACTGGTCAAGGGGCATAGCCGATGACATTTTGTAGAAAGAAAGAATTGCCACGCCATCTATCGTATTGGCCCCAGACTAAAGATTCAATGGCGCGTTCAGTTTTATCTAAGATGTCACAATAGAATCAGTTATCTATTACTAAAAGTATTTTAGCAAACATAGTATCTACAAAATACTAAGATACCAAACAAAAAGTATTTAAATACAAGATACGAAATGAATTTTAAAAAAGTTTTATAGTTACAAGATGAAAATACGTATTTTGTATCTTGTATCTGTATTTCAGAAACTTGTATCTTAGATAAGTTACATCTCTGTTCACGAGGTTCACGTGAGTGATTGTGTGAAGTGGTGCACGACATTGGTCCAATTACAGATTCAGATTGAGAAATAAAATAAAATATATTTATTGTTTCGGCGAAAACAATTAAATTTCTTCGTCGCAGATAGGAAAATCTTCTTAAGTACCGATTTGGCTCCATGTATAGAATTGCTACGGGAGTTGGATATACTGTTAGAAAGGTGAACGAAGGTTTATGATAAAGTTCTTAAAGATTTATTAGCTTATAATATTCTGTATTACAATACACCACACAGTGCGAAAGTACTATTATTATTATTTCAAATAATAAAAAGCATAGGAATAAAAAACATGCCTAGTAAGATTAAGGTTCCTAAAATTAGATAAGTCAATATTTGGAAGTTCGTTTACTTGTCTTGAGCGACAGTGGTATCGTTGGCTCGGTCATTGGGCGCTTTTCCATTCGCCGGCACGGCACAGGCACAGCACCGCCTTTAATTATTCATCCATTAAATCTTGTGTCATAATGAAAAATATGGCACAAGATTTAATGGATGGTGCTCCAGTTTGATCTATAATAGAAACCTGGTTACACGATAATCCCGAACATATTTTGACCAACAAAACATAAGATTTTACAAACAACATGCAAACAAATGCGTGCTGTTTGGTAAAGCAAATACAAATGTATGATGTTTGGAAAAGCTTACAAAAAATCAGCAACTAATGCAAACCCTGATAATGGTTTCAGAGAAACAGCTGAGTTATTATCTATACAAATAAATAAAATTGAAGTGTCTGTTTGTAATGTCAAAATAACCACTATTTACTAAATGCATATGAAAGTATATACGGTACTTATAACAAAAACACAATTTTTAAAATTTTTGTGTCTGTCTGTTTGTTCCGTCTAATCTCCGAAACGGCTGGACCGATTTCGATGGGACTTTCAATGGCAGATGGCTGATATTATAAGGATTAACTTAGGCTACTTATATTTTCGAAAAAGAATTAGGGTTCCGCGCAACATAATTAATACCCTAAATTACACGCGGGCGAAGTCGCGGGGAACAGCTAGTTCTTAATATAAATAAAGGCTGATTGTCGCTCTAACGTATAGTTATTGTCAATCAAAATGTATTAATTATTTGTATTTTTCATTTAAATGAGCTCAAAAGTGGAGTTGCCTAAAATGAGGTAGGTATATCTCAAATTAGGAATTCTAAGCATCTCATATTATCATATATTACAGAATCGGTAAGCACTTTTGCTAAAATATTTATAGTTGAAATATACATTCAATCTAATATTATATTATCACGTAAACTTACTTTTGTAAAAATTAAACCAGTATCTCATATATGGCACCTTTACCCTACCAATCTTTTTTGTAAGATTCATTTTAGAGCCCTGGTAGCTCAGGGGCACAACTCTTTCTCAGCCCGCGAACAACCCGTGTTCGATCCCCGCTGGCACCAATGAAATTGTTAATTGCAATTTTAACTGCTGATTTGAACTGCAGCCAACTTCAAACAAAGAAGGCTACAGGTGCGTTGTCACCTCTGAGGACTTAGATGGAATGCCTCACAGCCTTTAATAATACTGGCTCTCCAAACCCATCAGATCGGAACACAGCAGTGTAAGCACTATTTGGCGGCAGAAATAGGAAGGTTAGGTACCACCACCAGCCGTCGCTACCCGGACGGACTAATGAGCAGAAAATGACTCCCACCTATAAATAATTATGAGTGAAATAATAAAAAAAACATGCAGGAAGTTGATGGATGCAAGTGGCTCATGACCGTGCTTTGTGTAATTCGTTGGGGAGGCCTATGTTCAGCAGTGGACTTGTGAAGGTCTATAATGATAATGATGATGATGGTGAATGAAAAAACATAAAAGAGGCATGAAACAGTCACTAAGAGTGATGTACGTAAAATAACATTACAAATAATACATTTTGCCTAACTGTTTCGTAAGATATAATTATCGTGAGCCGCAAAACCGAACTGAATAGCGAATTGCACAAGGCACAAAAGCCGCAAAACAACTACGTTGCATTCTGTATAAAAAAAAAATATAAAGCCGCAGATACGGTACTAAACTCATGTTGGCTATCTTGTTAAATGTATTTTAAAACTCTACCCATTCTTCTATTTTTTTTTTTTGGAAAACTATATAATATTGTAATATAAGCTCATTCATTTTCATTGCAGCCCAACAAAAGTCGTTGCTGAACATAGGCCTTCCCTATAGATTGCTTATAAATGGCTTAATAATGTTAGTCATAGTAGTAGTGTAGAGCACCGGAGACCCTTTATACTGGAAACGAGGCATTCTATTTTAGTCCCCAGGGGTGACAACGCATCTGCATTTTGATTCTTAATTGAGTATTAATGTAGATGTCTATGGACCACAGTATCCATTTACCATCAGGTGGACTGTGTGCTCCTTTGTCACCCTTATTCTATAAAAAAAACTTAAAAATACTTTCCAAAACTATCAAACATACAATCAAACCTTAAAAGAAAATACGGTTGACCCTGCAGGCCATCCGTGGAACTTCCCGCTTATTTTCGAACGCAACGCTCCAAAATCTATATAATTTTTTTTTTGATAATCCTTGAAACGGCTCGACCGATTGACTTGAAAATCTAATCAGCCGAAGTCTCAATGACCACTTTCGAACGCTATGTCGCCCATCTCGATCGATTGGTTCGTTCTAAAGATATTGTACGGCAAAATTTTATTTACATACATACACACGGCCGGAAGTCCAGCCGGAAATAGTCGGAACGGCTTCCTAGGACCTCAAAACGTGGAGATCTGATGAAAACTCGCATTCTCAAAATCGGACCGAAATCTATAACTTCCTACTTTTGAAAATTATTAATTTTCAAAGCGGGAAGTTAAAAATTAAATATATAAATGGTATATATTTCAGTGGATGTAAACAGGTCACTAATCAAATTAAAGATGTTAAACATCTATTACCTAAGCTCCGCCTAAAATAAAATAGAATGATGTGTCTCTTACCTGGTTTGAAGAGCACCTCCCGCCCTCAACCTTTATTATTTTACTAGCTGACCCGTGCCCACGTTACTGGGCGTCAAATATTTTTACTTGTGATGAAATTATCTTGTGTGGTTCTTAGTACTGAGTGTTTAGGATTTATATTCGGAATTGATTGACAAATATTGTTATTTCACATTAAAAAAATATTATCAATCACAATCAAATACAGCCTATGTCACTCAGGAATAATGTAGCTTTCTATTGGTGAAAGAATTTTTAAAATCGGTTTAGTAGTTACAGAGATTACATCCTACAAACAAATTCACAAACTTACAAACTTTACCTCTTTATAATATTAGTATAGATCACGCGGATCTTAGCTAATTAATTTTTAACCTCTTTAAATTATTGATTTCCGCAAAGAAACGTCTGATTCTGTTAATTAGTTCATTAATCATCACCATTAGTAAACAAAAATTCAGCTTACGTGTAAAGTAACTCAGTAACGCAATTAATTAATTTAATTTATAATTTAACGCTGTGTAATTCGTAGATAAAAGTTTGTGTAGGATTTTATTATATTTTACATCCGGATTTTAAAATATTGTTTATAAACACAATATCGTACATAAGCTCAATAATTATATCAGATCCATTTTTATTACCTTCTGATCTTACTAATCCAACGCTGACCTCATAATGCTGTGGGAATACCACTCGATAAAGCTTAAATACAATGAAGCGATATGTGCTAATCGTGATTAAAAATTTGCTATGATTGCGCCTTAGCTTTATTATAAAATATTACAGTATATTCAAACTGCGTCGCTATTATTTTTGATATTGTACTATTTGAGACACACCTATGTACAAACAATGTTATTAATAAAATATTTTTTAGACTCAGACCAACAAAATATGCTCAATGTTCAACTTATTGTAAGTACATGCACTCATGCACACATCTAAAACCATTTTGCAAAAAAAAAAGGTTCAGTTGCATGTGTGAGTCCAGCAGTGGACTTATACGAGCTGATAAAGAAAGAAGGAAGAAAGATGTGTGCGTAATACTTGTCCAGAAATTGAGCTTGTTTCGACGTCATTTGAAATGTACGTGGTTTTCTGTTTATCTTTCATTGTAAGTCTGAGTGCTAAGAACGATACATTTAAAGAAGATTACTTAAAAGTATGATGTTTTGAACGCTTTTTGATTTAGTAAACTAGCTTCGCCTAGATAAGATATATTGATATGTTATTATTTAGATATAAGATAGATAATCAAAGACCAATAATTTAATCAACTTTTCGTTTTAAAAAGAAACATCTCCAAACTTTTCGGAAAAAATATAACCAAGATCTCCCTCGTGGCATTACTCAGCCATTCCGAAGATTAGCCCGGACAGACAGACAAAAATTTCAATAATGTTTGTTTGTGTATTAGCAGCATGCAAACAACCCCCTGAGGTTAGATGTATAGATAAGGATAAAAAGTAAGTTTTTTTTATTTTATTTAGAAAAATAGCAAGAGGCTCTAACATATTAGACACACATTTACGAGTACAATTGTATTTAAAAGGTCAAGATTACTTGTATTTTTAATTTAGGCGCTTACATTGTAAACCATTTTAAACAAGCTCGTTAACGCCACATGTACGTCATGGGCGATTTCGATTTAAAAAAGAAACTATAAAAAAAAATTGAACAAGTATTATTTCGGTAGAAGCCCCTTCAATTTGCATCGGTTTTTTTTCTGTTTATTTTGATTAATTTAAAATTAAACAAAATATAGAATAAAAATTGTTCTCTATTGTCCTATCTATTGCCAGATCAGAAGCAATAAAGTAATGACTTCTATGTATACCACTAGACCGGCAATTTAAAACAAAAACTGTGTCATAATAGCTGAGGATCGTGCGGGCGCACCCCGCCGTCGGCCGCGGTGAGTATGCCAACCAGTTGTATTTTCATTTACAACACTTACTGTTTTCGCTTTAGACAAAGTTGCTCGCAGTAGACAAAGAAATTTCGAAGAATTTACAGTAGCTTAGTGCGCAATATAAGAGAAGAATTGTTATTATAAGAATTGTTCAGATATATTTCGCATATACAGAGCTACATAAAATACTCCCGTTAATAAGAACCTGATATATGTATATGCGTCGAAAGACATTGACTTTTGCCTTTAATCCAATCAATATTTCGGTAGCCAGAGGAAACCGAATGTAATAATGCCGTTAGAATGAATTTTCAGGTCGTTAATAATAAGGCTACTTTTTCACACTGGTATATATTTTGTGAAAGCGTGGTCAAAGGGTATAAAATCACTAACGTGGTCCTTCCCCGGTCGAGCCGATGCATTCGTGCTCAAACCATAATATAGCTGAAGCATGGCTCTACCACGTAAAAAAAGATATGCGGTAAAAGGAGATTCGGTAATGTATGATTAATTGAAGTTGACAGTTGCGCAAAAATCTAAATACCTAGTTTCAATGTTAGATTATGTAGGAAGCGATTTATTCAAAATATGATAGCAGTCAATATTATATTTAAATACACGGATATCGTAGTAAGAACTGGATGTATTTAAAGTTAATGAATTATTTATGGTTATGTGTATATATTAAGACCCAGTATATTCTAAGTCTATGATTAAGACACATTTGACGTTGAAAGCTCATTCAATTAAATTGTTAACAAAATTAACTTTAAGTCTAAAATTTAGGAAGCATTCAATTTTAAATCCGACGATCAAATAAAAAAATAATGTTAAATTTGTACGTTTTTTTGTACCTATACAAGAAAAGAGCCTCAAAAGAGCACTCATTTTTAAAAGGCCGGCAACACACCTATAACTGTAATTGCATTCAACGGGTGTTCCAGTTGTTCTTGAGCGGCGATAGTCACTTATCATAAGGTGAACCGCATGCTCGTTTGCGCCCTCTTATATATATAAAAAAACTTGACTAATAGTCATACAAAATCTGACTGTTAGTCATCATCGTGCTCATCGTAGCAACTGAACACCAACCTATGTGGAAAAGGAAAAAGATGAGGAGAAGATGACATTTAATAATCGCCGATTTCGATCGAGGCGAACCTTCTAAATATTATCGAAAGCTATTTTTGTGTTGTGTTGCGTAAGATATACTATTATAGTCATACAAATGCACGCACAAACATAAAAGTACTCACCATCTTATTTGACTCATATCCGACTTAACCACGCCGATGTGATAAAAACGAAAGAATATTCGAATGTCAGCTGTGTCAGGAATATGAAAATAATCATAACACATCCATACTCCAAATCCGAAAAACCGTATTTTTGTATATACTTAAATAAAAACATTTTTGATTAGCCAGCGACATAGTCAATATGGCAGAATCGCTAGAGGACCTTACCACTATGCTCAATGACCTCAATGGGTTCCTAACCTTGACAATTGTCTAGTGTTATATTGATGCTGGTAGTTGCTCGAAACACTACGCTCTAAGTTGTTGCCAAGTATGTTTCTTTTCATTACAACCTATGAAAAAGACCCCCACGGGATAACTTGGGCTTCTCTTACGCCGTGAATACACGGCAAATATTAAGAGTATGTATATCTAGAATCAATCGTCCAACTAGTAGGTAAGTCCAACTCAGATCAATAAGATAAACAAAACCCACTTGGCTGCCCCGAGATGTAGGGCAAGCCCGAGGTTTAGGGCAGGCCCGAAGTGACTGCTCCGAGCAATAGGCTAGGCAAGCCGCCTAGCGCATTCCGGATGCGGCGTAGGAACAACATGGGTTTTTAGTCAGTGCGAGTCCGACATAAACTGTCCTTGCCTCCGCGAGGCGGGTATGCGTAGGCATCCAACTCGACTGGGCAGCGATCGGGAGATTTGGAGCGAGATATATTCGGAGTTTCTCTGCGTGATAGAATTCGTAATTAGAACGCTAGACGCTAGCTAGAGATTAGTAACACTAGACGCGTAGCTTCAATGGGCCCCCATATTCATATCAAAACTAGCAAGCAGACTTAGTTCTGCAGCATATGCTGTAAAAAAGATTAGAAATCTTACTAGTGTTGAAACAGCTAGACTAGTTTACTTTAGCTATTTTCATAGCATAATGTCGTATGGTATTTTCCTATGGGAACACGCGACTGACACTGAAATTATATTTGTGTTACAGAAGAGGGCCATAAGAGCAATCTATGATTTTTAGGTAATTAATATATTAACTTCGCCTCTCAATACATTTATGAAAGTGTTATGTGCGCAAACAAAAATAAAAGTAGTTTTACAAAAATATGTGATATTCGTTCTGTAAATACTAGGAACAGACACAAGCTAGTAGTACCAGTTACTCGACTCTATCGAGTCAGTAATTTATTCTTGGCGCGATGTATACGCTTTTACAACACAATCCCAGAAACTATACAAAATTTGACCTGCACAAAGTTTGAAAACGTTATTAAACTAAGTTTGTATAAAAAGGGTTACTAAAATATTAAGGAATTTCTGGATGATAGATAATAAAATTACCCCTGGGAATGAGGTAATCGCTACCAAGCTATTTCTAATTTGTTTTGTGTTGTTAATTGTGTAACATACATGATTGTAAGCGTTTTTTTTTAAAGTCCCGCTGGGTTTGTTGCTGGTTCTTCCCAGGACAGAGGTTTTTTCCGAACCAGTAGTAATTAAACAAAGGAGTGACTTTCAATAAGTATTATTTATAATCTATATTGAATATAAAAGTTTCTGTTTATGTTATTATACATGATAAGAATAGGGCGCGAAGCCGTGCTTCTATAGCAAATTTCATATAATGATGCAAAGTAAAGTGGGCTATGCAAAACGGTGGCGCCGCGCCGCGTCGATGGCAATAAATGTAAACCTTATATGTTTGTTTATATTTAAATGAAGCGTTATTTTGTACGTGGTAGAGCACTGCCGCAGCTATATTATACTAATGTAACTTTATACTGGCGTGTTTCGTATGGTGAGTGTAGAGAACGAGAAACCCCTTTTAATGGAAACGAGGTATTCTACTTTAGTCTCCAGGGGTGACAACAGGCAACGCATCCGCATTTTGATTCTTAATTGAGAATAGATGTAGATGTCTATCGACCACAGCATCCACTTACCATCAGGTATCTGTGTGCTCGATTTTCTTTTGTAAGCACTTTTGTTTAACAGTACACCTTGTCAGTGTGGAAAGAAATTGCAAAACAGGAACAGGAAAAGAAAACGACAATTGAAAATTCTAGAAAGTTCTTAAGACTTTCGAAAGATTCCCGTATTATCATCTTGTAGTTTTGCAGATACAAAATAGCCAGCTCAGCATGGGAAAATATAAAAATTGGGCTTATTGGTAGGGCTATATAAAAGTTGTCCTGAGCCACCTATATTACTCAAGACCGTGTTTTGTGGGATTCCTTAGAGGTAAGAGGAGTTCCTGAGGCCTATGTTCAGCCGTAGACTTATGAAGGAATCTCGCTTCGGAATCGAACCTCGGATCTATGACAGTCTGTGGTTAAATCACTTGAAACCAGACTACGCGGTAGTTAACATGCATGGTATAAAATTGATGCATCAAGTGAACGACTTATTAGATATAAACATATAGTATCTGGGCGATCGAACTTTGCTCTTCGTTAAAAAGAATATGATTTTCCCAGTAATTATACCTATACAGAAAAACTTGTAAAGTAAGAAGTAAAAAGTTCTTTATCATTCTCAATATTATTGTCTACTCAATAAATTGTATATATCTTAGTACAAAATTTCATCAAAATCGTTAAAGCCGTTCCCGAGAAACCAGTTACCTACATTAAAATATAAATAATGATTTTCTGTAAGAATACTGTTATCAAACATTTTTCGACTAAAGCTTGTAGTAGTTTCACTAGGAGGGTGACCATCTGTCCCAAGGAGGTGTAAAGATGGGGTGTGAGTCGTCAAGGGCTGTGTACCTTACATTCAGAATCACCAAACTGTGTTCATTGAAGGTCATACTGGTTTACGAGCCAACCTTGGTACATCTCGATGAGGAGGTGGTGAAATTATTAATAATTGTGACGTGTAAATGAGAGACTTTAAGGTAAAACTAGACAAACGAGAGAACGGTGAGCTGAAGATAGGGAAACTATAGGACAGCAATATAACATGAGTTAAAATGGGTGCTACAATCACCAACCCACCCTCCAATCGTAGTAATAATGGCAAAGTCCCATTATGAGGAAAGCTATTTCCATCCATGACAATGAAATAAAAATAGCGCCATAAAATTTACGTAGCAAATAACATTTTAGTAGTCTACAAGAGTTCATTTTTGTGGGGCCGTGTGTAGGGTTACCATGTGTCGCGCTAGAAAATGCTAAAAAGCCTGATTTATATAAAATGTCCTTGACATTATTGTCGCGAGCACGTGCGTTGTTATCTATATAATATATAAGATGTCTTGAGTGACTGACTCATCTATCAGCACACAACTCAAATCGCTAGATGTAGAAATCTGAAATTTTGAGAGTAGCTGCTTTTTATGGCGTAGGCATCCACTAAGAAACAATTTTGAAAAATTCAACCCCTAAAGAGATGAGATAGGTTGTTACTGTTTGTATGCCATTATGTACTTTTTATTTTACGGGGGATGGACTCGAAACTTACTGAAAGTAATTTGTAAATAACATAACTAATAAATGAAGTATTATGCGATTTTTCAAAACAACCCCATACGATGGGGCAAGAAGGTGTTCAAATTTGTATGGAGAAAAAATAAATTATTTTTATTATTATTTGATAACTGGTGCAAATATTCGTTATTCAAAATAATAAAATACCAGATTTATGAAAAATATAAAAATGATGTTTTTCATAAATCTGTCAAAACGTGGGTACAGTTTGTATAAAAAATTTGGATTTAGATGCAAAGCCCAAACTATTGGACGTTGAAGCGTGAAATTGAGACAATAGCTTCTTATTATTACGTAGGCATCCACTTAGAAATCATTTTGGATAATTTGTACGACACTTTTTATTTTACGGGGCAATTTCATATTTGTATGATGAAAAATTACCTGTTAAATGATTATTTTAGATGCTATTACTGCCTAGAACGTGAATGTACAAAAGGTTTTCTCTATAATGGGAGCTCAGTGGTCAAAATAATGAAACCGGCTTACGGTATCATCAGTCAGTGTTTTGCTTTTAACCCTGCATAATTTTAAAAATGTGACGTGTGATTTATTCTATAAAACAGTAATTAAAGACATGAAACTGCTTAATAAAGTTTTCAGAAACAGCAAGTACGACAAAACAGATTAATTTAAATCACTCATTTAGTTGCTATATTTTAAATTTTGAAGCATATTGTGTGTGCTTTAAACTGATTTTAAATTGTATGACAAAGGAAGTACCTATCAAAAGTTTGTAACTATGTATATAGATGGCCCCTTATATAATCTACATAAATCGTGTAATAAACCATATTACACGATTTATGTAGATTATCTAAGGGGCCATCTATAAATACTATTATTATAAATTATTATAAATTACTTATTTTATGGTTTTGACCCCTCCCCATCCTTGTCACATGTGGTCACACTTGTGAAACACCCTCCCCCCTGGTGTGACGTCACATATTTTTCAATTTTATATTTCAGAAGTAATTAAATTAAAAAAATATTGGTAAATCCAATTGGACATACCCTAAGCGCATTAAAAAAATTACGTATAACATGATTATACGGAATTTTTTAAAGTAGTTTAAATACGCACAAGTTTTCACTAATAACCTTATTATACTTCCAATTTTCCGATAATTTTATGTCAAACTTCAATTTAAAAAAAAGTTTGGAAAATCCAAAAGTGCACGACTCATAATGCTCATATGATCATCATATCATCATTCAGGTCATTCCATAAAGTCCAAGACGTATTTAAATATACTACGTACTACTATTATTTTATTCTGTGCTTTTAAAATATTGTAATAAAAATCTCTGATTATTATTATAATCAAGTATGTAAGAAATTTGGTTTTTCGAATATTGTGTATTTGTACAGCGATCTTTTTGAGCCGCTGCAAACAACCGATACAGTGACCACTCACGACGGCGATTGACACCAAACTAACTGAGTGAGTGACGCAGTCTCTATTTAGTAAAAAATAAATTCATATAAGGCTGCTAAAACACCGAATACTTCGACATTTCATCGACATTATGAGCCGTGGTAGCTCAGATGGGTTAGCGCGCGCTGTAAGCTTCACAGTACGCGAGTATCCTGGGTTCGATCCCCGCCGGCACCAATGAAGTTGTTAATTGCAATTTTAAGTGCTGATTTACCACGTGCTCGGCGGTGAAGGAAAACATCGTGAGGAAACCTGCATGTCAGAGAAATAAGAAAAAAAACATTTCGAAGACATGTGAAGTTCGCCAACACGCATTGGGGCAGCGCGGCGGACATTTCTTTGCCCTAAAACCCTCTCAGAAATGAGAGGCCTATGACCAGCAGTGGGACGTATATAGGCTGTAACTTTAAACTAAACAAAATTAAACTGCCATTTACATTCAATGGCTTCCCACATGATAGATGAAGAGTTTTAAAAATAGATTGAGTTGAACAATTGATATTTTCAAAAGTTATCGTGTTTACGAAGCCATGCGGACTTGATAAATCCACACCATAAGCCACTAAAACCCCTTTTTTATGTAAAAATAGCAATTAATCGATTTAAAAAAAATATAAGTTCAACAATCATTTATCTTTCTGACAATGTGCTTTTTATATCACTTATATGTACAATATGATTGCTAGATACGATTTCATGCGACAAAACGTTGGCATCTTAATTTTTAGGCCCTAGTAGGACATACCTGCGCGCTTAGCGCTTACGGCATGCAATAATAATTTAATACATATAAGTTTCGCGTTTTATATTTTAGATTTTAACATGTGACGTCACATAGCTATTAATCAAAATCCAAAACACAACGTCACATTTTGTTGCCCCCTAACGTGTGATGTGATTTATGGATGGCCCCTATCGAAAAATGTGTAAAGTTCTTATGTTAATGTGTTAATTATTATTTAAGTTAATTATGTGCAACTTAAATTGATGCCAAACGAGATAACAAAGATTTTATACCTAATTTAATTGAATTGAAAATTATGTGCAACTTACACAACTTTACATGGGAGAGCCATACTGCGGCTATATTATAGCTGTAGCATGAATGGGTCGGCTCGACCGGGGAATGACTACGCTCTCACAGAATACCAGCGTAAAATATCTGCTTAATAGGTACTGCTGTGTTTTGTATAGGGAGTGTAAACAGAGACCCTTTTTACTGGATACGAGGTATATCGTCAGGAGTGACAACGCATCTGCAGTTTGATTCGTAATTATATAGATATATTTATATGTGTATGAGCTACAGAATCCACTTATCATCAGGTGGAGTGTGTGCGCGTTTGTCACCCCTATTCTATAAAAAAATATACGATTAATATTCGATTCAATTTTTCATATAGTTGCACAGTGCAATTTCATTTTTAAGCAAATAGATTAAAATAATTTACAATTATTTAATGTTAATTCCGTTGATTTGATTTAGTTTTATTGTTGTTACATATAAACAATACAATTTTTTAGTATTTCATTAACTCACCAAAATTCATGACATTTCCAATAAATCCCGGAATCCTGACCAATGCCTAAAAATCCTGACGTCTGGTAATCCAAACTCGTGAATTGGCGTGGTAGCCGTACGCCCTAGCCAGGCTTATTTATTTTATTTTAATAAAACCAACTGCATTAAAATGATTAGGCATAACAATTCATAACATATTTTAAAATATGTTGTAAGGATAAAAACAGGTTCCCCTACACATTTAAAAAATAGTAATTTATACAAATTACTTACATAGACGTTAAAACAAGATTGTTGTTTGCGCAGAATACAGAAATCAAGCAACATATTGCACAATATGTCCGGGTTTGTATTAATAAAACTTTAAGGCCGGTATATACACTTAGTGTTATCGATAAAAACATCCCATATAAAGGGTGCAATCTCCACACCCTCAAAGATAGAGCAATTTTAGTATCTGACTTACATAATTCGATATCCATATAATCTAACAACCCTAACTTTGAACCTAGGTCTCACTGAGGAGTACACATAATGTTATTTTTACGGCCATAGCCATAGCCATCCGTATGTCTGTAACATATAAGGTCGGGGAAAAATTATTTCGTATTTTATATACAAATTCAAGACATTTTTTTTTTCAAATTTTAATTACATTTAATTATAATATATATTTGCCATTTTGTTCGATAACTTGTTGCCATCTTGTAGGTAGTGACATAATCCCGTTGCTGTAGAAATCTTGGGATTTTTGATCAAAAAAAATGCGACAAGTAGTTTTGACATTACCCAAAGAGTTCTGAAGAGACCGAAACAGGTGAAAATCTGAGGGTGCAAAGTCAGAACTATATGGTGGCGGCATAACACTTCCCAACCAAGCTCTCTCAATTTTTGATGAGTGGCCAAAGATGTGTGTGATCTGGCGTTATCATGATGAAAGACCACTCTTTTTCTGTTAATCGATTCCGGTCGTTTTTTCTCAATTTATTGCGTGAGTCTCATTAATTGTTGGCAGTAGAGATCCGAATCGATGGTTTTGCCCGGCGCTAAAAGCTCATAATAAACGATGCCCTTCCAATTCCACCATTCCACCACACACATAGCATCACCTTATTGCATGCCTGACATCCGGGTTTCGCTAATCGCAAATGAGTACACGATTCATTAGGTTTCTTTCAGTGAGCTCGTGTGGTACCCAAAAATCGAGCTTTTTGTATAGCCAGACATTTTCAAATGGGTCAAAACTGTTTTGTGGTCAATCCTCAATTCCTCGACTATGTTGTAACTACTAATATGCCGATCTTGCTCCACTTTTTCATAAATGGCATCGAAATTATCTTTGACATCAAAATTTCCGGACCGAAAATGCTCGAACCAACTTTGTGCTTCTCTCACTGACACTGCATTAGGTCTATAAACGTCGCAATTTTTATTTCGCAGCTTGAGTCGCATTTTTCCATTTTTTGGTATAAAACTTCAGAATGTATCGAATTTCTTCGTTAGATTCACTCATTTTGGCGGACAGAAAACAATTGAAAATGGCGGGAAAGTGTTTTTTACTTTTATTTTTCTTTTTCTTAATGTCCTTTATGTATTGATATTAAAACCAGCCAGATACAAACAGTGCAACCAAAGAGATTTTTCTATACAAACAAAATACGAAGAAACTTTTTCCCCGGCCTATTATAAACATTTTTATTGTAATGTGTTTGTAAAGAATGATTTTTTTGAACTGATGATTGAACTGATCCGTCAGAGTAAGAATTATTTGTTTTTTAAAACAGTCTTTACTTTTGAAAGAAGTGCTAAAATTAAAATTTTATACAACCGACTTCAATATAAATAAAACGAGAACATCATCAATGTAGTAGAAGTCAATTAAATACGCATTATTAAGGATAACTCAAAAAGTACTGGTCAGATCTTGATCAAATTTATATGGGACCACATGACAAGCACCAGCTTTCAAATAAAAAAAAAGAATCATCAAAATCGGTTCACTTAGAAAAAAATTCTGAGGTAACAGACATAAAAAAACAGTCGAATTGAGAACCTCCTCCTTTTTTGAAGTCGGTTAAAAATTGATCAATATTCTTTAATTCAGTGTTATAGGAGTGGGCCAAACGTCTAATTGGTGTATTTTAGCATAATTAGTCGTTCGTCGAGGTATATGTAGTAGCGGAGTGTGTCGAGTGTGGCACACCGGTGTGCAGTACGACATCGACACCCCGTCCACAAACTCAGGGCAATCTAAGATACCGCGAACAGCGAAAAATATCAAATAGTAAACACATATCCAACATGTTATGCCCCTCTGATTAATGTAATCGGACCGTCTAAATCTAAAAATTCGAAAATTTAGATTTTTTGGATATGTTTAATATTTTTTTTTTGGATGCGGTCTAGTCTGTTTTAATATATTGCGTATTGTGGTGACTAGTTGGGACTGGCGTATTCAAAAGGGTTCGCACATATTCAAAATACACTGATTTCATAACAGTAATATTTTGAAAGGCTTACAAGTGCGTAAAACAAAACCGAGACTTTGATAAATATAAATATAAATAAGTAGTCAATATGCTAGGGATATTCGATATACATCGATGCATCGAATTCACTCGATGTTTACAATACGATGCATCGAATCGATCCGATGTTTTGGAAACTTATTGATATACTCGATGTATCGATGTATTTTCATAAAACATCGAATCAATGATAACGAGCCAATGGTAGAAAGGTATACTTATCTATCACTATTAATATTATAACTTCTAAATCAGAAAAACTAAAACATCAGTCCCTTAAGCGGAATCAAGAAATTGAGATTGGCTGGTTGGCAACACTGAGCTAAAGAGAATTTAAAAAAATCATCTGGTCTGTCTCGGTCTTAAGGTGGCTACTCACTTGCCTGCCGCAGGAGCAATCTAGGGTAAATATCGATTGGGGCAATATTAGAACTGTCTCTACACACATGCCTACCGTTCAGTATGAGAGTGTACATCTGAGAATGGCGCCAGTTTTATGGTAATATCAATAAATGGGTAAATATAGCCTTGGCTCTTTTTTTATATAGAATAAGGGTGACAAATGAGCACAGGCCAGTTGATGATAAGTGGATACTGTGGCCCACAGACACCCATATTTATTGATAAAACAACTAATTAATTAATAATTACAACCATAACATAGTCCTTAAAAAAAACCGCAAAAAAAAAAAGACAAAAAGGCGATACTGAAGCCGCTCTTTATACACTTCAATCACCAGCGTCCAAATTTGTCATTTTTTTATTGGTATCTATTGTGACGTGTGCTGCGCGCGAAAGTCGTTAACGAACTGATTGTAATTGCCCCAATTGTGCTACACACGTGGCAGCGGTAGCCATGATCTAGGGAGCAAGGAAGGTCTTGCGCCCCTGCTGCCCTGCCGTAGAGCCAACTTAGAAAATTGCCCCTGCTTTTATACACACATCACAATTAAGGAGGCAATTAAGGGTCATCCCCACTCCTACACCCTAGATTGCCCCTGCAGCAGGCAAGTGAGTAGCCGCCTTTAAACCTAAATGGTTTAAAGGACACCCAGTGGACTCGCCTCGCATGATTATTCCCCTCTGCCAAAGTATTGGATTTAAAAATCTTGTGCGTTTATAAAAACTGTTTACGAAATCGATTTTATCATTAAAGGAATCGTTTCCGTTGAAGTAGGTGCTCTTTGAAACATTTCGATCGGTGCGGTTAACGTGTGCATAAAGCAGTCAAATACTTAAAATTTACAAAATGATGGAGTTATATTCCATGCGTAAGTATTTTTATTGTGATAAATACATGCTTTTTTCTATTAAAATCATTAAAAATAATATCATAAACATTGCCGACTACTAAATGGACTTCGGCCCTGCGCTCAAAAGTGTCCGAGCCAAAAGAGTTCCAAAATGCAAAAAGAGCTCCAATTGCGCGCCAGTCTTTGTTTTGTCGACTGACTTAATACACTCCAAAATGCCATACTGTATGTGAAAACGAGCAAAACTATTTATATTTATATATATTTTCGATAAAGACTATTAATATTTAATAATTTAAAAGTAATATTTTGCTTAGATACAAGATACGTAGTATTTAATTTAAATTCATATTAATTGTAAAAACAAACAGACACTGACCTGCAAATTGCAAAAAACGTAAGAAAATTTTAAAATTTGAATTTGGAAATAGCCATTTGATTATGGAAATAGCCATACAATGGGATTATACGAACTTAGAGGGTTGTATTGATGATGATAATGATTCTGTAAATACATACTCGTTACGGTCGCGAATCATATTTTTTTAAGCATACAACCTGACACTGACCTGCAAATTGCAAAAAACGTAAGAAAATTTGAATTTCGCGGGCTACCCTGGCGCTTTCACCTTAAGATACTTTGTGTTTCGTGCAATAAAGAATATCTATCTATCTAACATCTTTGAACACACACACACACACTCACAAAAGGCGTGCGGATAAAGACAGTGTTGGTGTAAGAGTAGTAGATTATTCAAAATTGTCGGTTGTTTGAATGAGGTGTCAGGAAGTTGACTACAGATTTATAATGTAAAATCAGAAAAAGTACTCGATGTTGAAAAACATCGATGTTTCTAACCGATGCATCGGAATAAATCGATGCACAGTCTCGATGCATTACATCGAAAAAAAAACATCGATATATTTTCAAAGTGGACACTCTTACAATATGCTCATCAAGTAACCTCTTACTATCAAAATAAACTCCAAGATTCCGAATTACATTACATTTTTAACACGCTTTTATTAAGTCGACCTGTATGTAACTATGTAATGGAATCTAAAGTAACTAATTTAACCATCTTCCAAGGGTCGTAGCGTAATGAAAATTGGCAGCTGTATGTAGTTCTGATGAAATTACAATAATATGGTACTGTCGAACTGATCTGATGACGGAGCCGGAAGATTTGAACTGAAACTTCATGATGGAAAATCGTATCATAGCTGTTTTGGATTTCTTAGAAAAGTCTTGTAATGAACTTTGACCACGATTAGGTTTCAAGGTCTGATGATGAAGCCGGAATATAGGCACTGGCATTCTATGATGGAATGTCGTATCATAGTCGTGTTTGCACTTGTGAGAAAGGCCACGTAATGGACTTTGAACACGATCAGGTTTCAAGGTTATAACAAACCTATTATATATTGAATAGTGTAAATATTGACATAGGTGACATAGGTGCCTGTATATAATGTATATAGACCTAAACATGGAGAGCGTAAATAGAATAATATTGATATATCTATATACGATGTATATTGACGTGTAAATAGGGTAGTAGGTTGTTAAAGATCCCACATAAGCCAAGGTGGGAAACGTGCCGAGGCCTGAATGGCATGAGGGTGGTTAATAATATCATGTCGCTAGCGTCACCTGTAAATATTGAGTGTAAATAGTGTAAATATTGAATAGTGTAAATATTGACATAGGTGGAATTTGATGGACGGTATGTCGGTTTCATACCAAATGTATGAAACCGACATACCGTCCATCAAAGTTAATTTTGGAAACGACGGTGAGCACCTAATTCAGCCTATAGGCATCCAGTTCCCGGCCAAGTATAGCTACGGTACGGTGGACAGGCGCATGCTCCCAGTGATTTTAAGTTGGGCATCTACCGTGCACAAGATGCAAGGCTGTACGGTAGACTACGCAGTGGTGTACTTAGGGACCCGTAATTTTGCGGCTGGACAGGCGTATGTGGCTCTAAGTAGAGTAAAATCACTTAGTGGTCTCCAGATTGAAGAGCTAGATTGTTCTAAGCTGACAGATAAAACACCATGCAATACAGACGCACTGGCGGAGATGGAGAGGATGCGGGCTCATTCGCCTACTTAAAATAAATGTATAAATGTTAAAAATATTTCGTTATCAAAGACCAAAAAGTATAAAATAAATTAATAGTTTAAGAAACACACTTTTATAAATGCACGTATAAACAAAAAATAAATTATGGATCGTTCAAGTTGTCTCTATTTCTGGGCTGAAGTGTAAACTATGTGCTTTTAATTATAATATTTGATTGTAAAAGCGTGGGGCGCTGGAACAGGAAAGACTTTCTTGTTAACAAATACTAATAGTATAGTTGTAGCACGAATGGGTCGGCTCGACCGGAGAAGGACCACGCTCTCACAGAATACCAGCGTAAAATAGTAGCTTAATGCTGCTGTGTTTCGTATGGTGAGTGTAGAGAACCGGAGACCCTTCTTACTGGAAAAGAGGCATTCTATCCTGGTCCTCACGGCTGAAAACGCATCTGCATTTCTGCATTTAAATTCGCAAACGAAGATAGATGTAGATGTCTATGGGTCACAGCAACCACTTACCATCAGGTGGACTGTGTGCTCGTTTGTCACCCTTATTCTATAAAAAAAAAGTACTTCCCGTTAACCAAGAATCATGAAATTTGTCAGAAAAACAAGGTTGTACAGCACAGTTAAATGAAAAAATCCGAATGTCGTCATTTTGCAGTTAAATCACATACTTTTTTAATATTGACTACAAGCCTACATTTATTGCAGTTGGAGCATCGACCGTAATGTGGTTTACGTTACGGTCGATGCTCCAACAACAACCAATATATCGAAATACATTTTTTCCACTGCACTCTTATGGTTTTTATTCAATTTGACTTATCTTTTCGTTTCCGCAATTTTCAGAGCCTTACTAATTCCCAGGATGAATGAAATATCTACATGCATAATTAAATTTATACGGAACCCTCAGAGTGCAAGGCCTACTCGCACTTGTTCGTATTTATTTTTAATTTCCCGGATAAGTTAATATTTAAGACGTGACAAATTTCTGAGGATTTCCCGCAAATCGAACCATCTTCATCAATTACATCACGCCAGTTAAATAAGTTTATTGAAGTAGGAACAAAAATTCATGCAGATTATTTGACATTTGTATTCGCATCACGTGACGTTTTCCATATATATAATCCAGCTAGGCCGCTTACTGTCAGCTGTGGCCCGGTGAAGGACCCGGCCGCTTTTAATACTTTTGTCTGATCGTGCATAAATTAATAATAAGATATCATGTATCATTGTCACCAAGAGCAGACTAAACGCATGAATATATTTTGATAAATGTTGTGCAAGAAAATGCGAAGAAGATAGTTTCATATTTCAAGCAATATCAATGAATTCGATGAATAGTCGCACTATTCAATGAATAATAAAAAAAAGTACTTTAATATAACAGAGAAATAAATGAAAATAATCCAAAATTACAATAAATAGTTATAACATATTTTTCATTTTTGAATTATTGTTTTTAATAAACGTAAATATGTATTTATTCGGTAGAATATTTTGCACTATTAATAAAATTTGTTTACATTTATTTACTTATCAAATTCACAATATTTTTGTAACAATATAAAAAACTATAACCAAAAACAGTTATACAGTTAGGGTTGCCAGACGTCCTTTATTTTAAAGGACGTCCTCTATTTCAGACCAAAAAATTGATCCTGTCCCCTAATTTAAAATGTATAATAGAGGACCATATTGCGTGTACACGACATTCCTTCTACTAAATGAGGTCAAAGAATTTATAAATCACTTTGAAGTGACGCGCGATGTTAGAGTTACATTGCGTATTAACATTGTTTTTATATTAATAAATGTTGCCACTGATACCATAACAGCATTTTATTGAAAACTATATGATATCCTTTTTTTTATAGAATTAGGGTGACAAACGAGCACACAGTCCACCTGATGGTAAGTGGTTGCTGTGGCCTATAGACATCTACATCTATCTTAGTTTATATATTTTCAGCCTATATCCTTTATTTAGTCTTATCAAATCCTCTAACACATGAAACGGGAGCTGGCAACCCTAAATACAGTCCTACTCCCCACGGTGTAGTGCCAAGAATTCCGTACTGACAGTTATTATTCCGGGAGAAATATGATTGAAATTTCGGATTAAACTATCTCTGTTAGAACTAAGTAGATAAATTACTGGAAATTGGATAATTCACATTTATTATGGTATTTGGTTCAAGAACAATATATTTAAAATTTATTGTTCTTGAACCAAATATTAATCATTAAGGACATCATCTACTCTACCTCCCACTACTTGCCATCCAGGTACCAGACGTTCAGTTTGGGTTTCTAATTTTAAATAATGGGTTGAATTCCTAAACTAAAAAGAGCTGGACTTAGTGGGTAGCCCTGTTGAATACCGACAGCAGAATTGATAATTAGTATTATTTTGTATTTTGATTTAGTCAGTATTTTGACTGTAACATTGCCAAACGTAATGATTTATATCAAAATTTCAGCAGTGTTTCCATATAGAATATCTTCCATAAAGAAGAACATCTGCATCAGAATTTTTAAAAATGGACGAACTGAATATACCGCCGCCTCAGAACCACCTTTAGTGCCTAAGTAGCTTTATTTAATAGATTGTAATTTTAAAATTAAAACAATTTAATTTGTTTTTAGACAATTTAATTTAATTTTAAGTTTAATTTTAACTTTAAGTGTTAAAGTTTAATTTTAAGTCAAGTTTATTCGCTGTTCATAAGTAATATTATATTGGGTGTAGAAGACAAATTGTATAGCCATGTCGTGGCGGCGTTAAAGAATCCATGACCCCATAGCATCCCGTGGGTGTCATAAGAAGTAACAGAAGGACACGAAACAGGATGAGGAAACAGAGGGAGATAAGCAACAGCAATACAAAACTACAAAAACAAACAATACAAAAACTGAGGTTGCCTCTTTGATTGTTGAACTCTATGGGAGGCCGACGTTCAGTTATGGATTTATGCCAGGCTGTAATGAATTAATAATATAAAATATGCGACCATCCGCGTAAGGTGGCTTAAAAGAATTGCTGCGAAGACAGACCTATGTACAACAGTGTACTGCTACAGACTGATGATGATGATATTGATGATATAAGACTGACGCTGCAAAAGTTTTCAATCGATGGTTGCTATAGTTATTAAATTTGTGGAATACTTACTGCAGCATATCGATCTCCGTTTCTTTAACACTTTGCCAGAATCGTTTTCATACACAGTGTACTGATTGCCAAGAGAACAGTTCACATCTATGCATTCGTTGAGACAACTATTGTCGCAGTTCGTGTTTATCTTTTCTTCTATTAAACTGTTTAATGAATCACTAGCACTATCTTTTGTAGAGTCACTATCCACACAATTTGTTGAATTAGTTCTTGACGAACTTCCACTGTTTATGGATACTGTCGGTGTGACATTCTCTGGAGACATCTTGGATTAGTTCCTGGAAGTAAAAATATATATGAAATCTTAAGACACCTTAAAACGCTTTAATAAACTATAATAATAGCAATTCCTTATCTAATAAAAAAAAAAACTTCAATCGTACTGTGGTGGGGTAAGAGAATACACTAACTCATATCATCCCGTGGAAATGTAAATATGGTGGAAATGTAATAGGAGGTTGGCAGAAGCATCTTCCTAATAATAACTAAATTAATAAAACACTGTTAGACGCAAAAAAAACCATCAAATCGAATCGTAATAAATTCCACGACGGCGATGTCGCGGGGAACAGCTAGATATAATATTAAAAAACTATGATATATGTAGAAAAATTAAAACTAAAAACGTTAATTATCATACAGTCCTATTCCCCGTGGTATCGTTCCAAGAACGCTGCCTCCATTTCCTCGCTGAATTGCTATACTTTACCTTTTAGCGAGAAAAGAACCACCCCTCTTATCACCAGCAGCGACGACCAGTCGCGGATACATTTCCTTTAGAAACTTCACCGCACATGGACCCCACACGTACCGATAGTCTATACAGCAAATGGCACAAATGTCTGCGCCACTTACCCAGTTCAGCTGCCTTTGATGCCGCCCCGGCTCTAAACTAGGTACTCCTGAGATGAGAGGCTGCCAAAGTGTCTACGCTAGTAGCATCCCGCACAGAATATAAATTAAAATATTTAAGAATGAATAAATATAACTTTTATATTTATGCTGTCGAAAATCCTCAGTGAATTTGTAGTGATACTCATCGACCGGACTAACTGGAAAGGGTAAAACAATATACCGAACCAGTTAGTAGTTATTTAAAGTAATAAAACGAATCCAATTTGCGTAACATCGTTGATTTACAACAGTTTAATACGCATATTATTATTATATTATCATGCTACACTTGGCACATAATAAATCGCTAATTCTTTTAGTATGTATATTTTTCACATTATTAACAAGTAAACATTCGAAATATTCAATGGCTGAACTTAATAATACACATTTTTACCTCTTTATGACATTAAAATAAGAGGGATTATCTAAATAAGCATAGACAATTTTTCATCATTTCTCAAAATTATTTTTATAGAATACGGCGGAAGGATTAGGCTCGATTCTGAAGGTCATATCGATCTGAAATAGCCGATAGCAATAGCGGATTCAATATTGTCGGGTGTGGCAGAAAACTCATAATATAAGTGGTTGAAAGGAATCGTTTAGGCTTGTACAAAATTTCAAACATTGTCGTAAGGTACGATAGAGGAACTTGGTGATTAGGATTAATTGATTAAATAACAAAATGCGGTAGAAAATGTAGAGTTAAGAAATGTTTTCCCAAGCCTAGTGATGTGATCAATTAAAGGAATAATTGGTATGGAATAATTGGCTCCGGTGCTATAGATAAGAGCAACATTCTCTTTATCCGACTCCTTTAAAATAAAGACATGCGACAACGGGTTTAATTTTAGCGGTCCAAGCGCAAACCTTGGTTTGTCGGATCCAATGCTAGGACTTGTTTAACAAAGTCTCAATTTCAGAACCAAGTTTGTTACGTTTTACCGAGAAATATTAGCACAATTAAACATCGAGTTTGAACCATCACCATTCACAAGTACTGTCATCTCCATAGCAATGAATATAAGAGATTGCACTCTGCCTTGTGTAACACATGTGTCATCGTCGTAGACCTTGATGCTCTAAATTGCAAGAAAACTAGTTACCCAACTGCATAATCAAAGGGCAGTCAATTTACCATGAAATGTTATAAATACATAATAACCCCTAATTAACTTAATGTGAAATGTTAAATGTAATGTATTGATCCCATTTCACACAAAATACTTTAAATAGAGAATTCAAAACGACGTAGCAAACCCTTTTTTTAATTCCACAAATCTCTATCACAATTAAACTCTCCTAGAACTTTTGTCACCCCATATTAGAAAAGATTTGGGGAAATAAGGATTTGACCAAAGCGAGAATTTTCTCGGGAGGTTACTAATTTCAACTTATTACCTAAACCTTGGTCCACATAATTTGCAAGTAAAAAAGGCAGAATATTTTACTTACATACAAAATACATAATATGTTAGTCTTGGATGGTCCTTGATCTGATTACTCAAATTGCTTTACGTAATAATACCTACTCGTAGAAATAGCTAAATAATATTGTTGACTGGTTGTGTCTAAACATTCAATATTTCTTCGAAATACATGTCTATTTTGGCTTGATTCTGGTGATTGAACTGGACTGCAGAACGACAAAATGACAACGAACAATGCGCGCACTCTGTAATCCGGTACTTTTGTATTAAAACCGCCGAATTACAGAGTAGGAGAGCTAAGTTAGGAAACGCCGGACTATTGGACGTGTCGGATTAGTGAGCGCCGGATTACCGAGCGCCTACTGTACATTAATTTAAGAAATGGAAATAACGATTACAATTTTTTTATTCTCAAAAAACGCACTTTCAGGTCATCTGCGTCAGTCAAAATTAAATATAAAAGTAATACATATAAAAATATTATTCTGTACATACGTATGAGATATTATGGTATCGTGGCGTGCGGTGTCAACATAAATGAAGCTATCATCCCATTTCGTCTAGTGGGTGTCGCAAGGGGCAATTTGTCTGCCTCTTTGGTTTAGTTATAGTAAATGCGACTGCTGATCATGTGATTTCGGGTTCGAATCCCGGGTCAGACAAAAATCAGTTATTGGGTTTTTCTGTGAAATTATTCTTACTCTTGTGCCACGAAAAGCACGTAAAATTATTAGAAATGTGCCTAATCTCTCTCCGATCGTGTCAGATTGCCATTCCATCGGACTGGGAATAGCGAGTACACCTGTGCTTGCACATACACTCTGACATTATAATCCTGTCCTGCGCAGATGGCTAGTCTCCTTTGAGACTGGTCGCCGTGACCGACTTTCGGACTGGAGTACATTATGATCTCACGTAAAAGTAATTAAAATTATAATGATACTAATTAAGTTCAGGCTGGGACCTTTCTCGCCAAGATCTTACAGGTCTTAAGATCTTTAGAGGCAACTATGCGTAAGGTCAGAAAATCAGAAAGACCTTATGACCTTATTGACACTTGCGCTTTTCGCGTCTGCGCGACTCGTTTTTTCCTTGAGCTTGCAGGGCGATATCAAACCACACTATGAAAAGTTGCAGTAGCTGATAAAAATTCCGTGTCGATAAGCAACTCCATACAAAATGCTCAGCTACTATAGAAACCGACTTTTGTCCGTCAAACATTGGATAAGTGAGAACGGTCTCTTAAACGCTGTTAGTAATCAACATGAATTTACAGTACTACCACAGAATAAATAATAGTTAAAAGAACAGAAGGATCACTATCAGAGGATAGCAAACTTGCGAGTTTAAACTTAGTTACAACATCGCTAATGTTCATAATACTTTGCACGCCTCGGAAGTGACCTTCATGAAATGAGCCTACCGTTTATTTCGTCGTAAAAAAAATTATGTTATTAAATCAAAATGCACCTTACGTCCGCGTGCGAGTGTCTGTATCACTTAGCCCGTTACGCGCCTTTGTTAAGACCGCTTCTACTGTAGGGTTAGGTGTTTCTAAAACAAATTGAATCCTTTGATATTAGTAGGTATATAGTAGAATACACCGAGGTGTTATGCAATGTAGGTACTAGTATTTCTTTTATTTTATTTTATTTTGTTAAAAAAAAAAACGTTACCACCACACTAGGATTTTCTCCTGTATCGTGGAGGCAGTTAACAAACATAAATTGCACAAGGACAAACATCTAGACCCGGAACAATTATTTGTAGGCCATACAAATACTTGTTCCGTCCGGGATTCGAACCCGCGGCCCTTAGCGCTGCAACTCATTACTAAGCCACTGCGCCAAGGAGCCGTCACTTGTCTGTTTCACATTTTTTGCTATTTACAAACATGCGACACGCGACTTCATTATTAATGAAAGAGTGGCAATGAGAAGTGCTGCTACTTTCAATAAATAACCAGTATATGCTGATCTTGCATTACTAGGCAGTCACTAGTACTGGGAGGTCTACTTACACTAAACGTCATTTTAAGGTCATTGGCATTATACGCGAAAAAATTGAAAACTGCGAAGCTGTGGTCGGGTCACTAATCAAATAATAAATCTGTAACTATGGCGTCAGTAACTAAGTACCTAATTATCTAGATCTACCTATAAATAATAATATATTACCTTTCGGTATTCTTAGGAACAGTAAAGAATGAAAAGTCGACATTCCTATTGTTATTTAAACACCCGTATGCTACACAGTACCTTTTGGCGTTTTGAGAGGCCATACTTTAATAAAAACTCAAAAATAAATATCAAAAGTGCCTAAATACTAATTAGAGAAAAATATTTTTTATGTTAACGTAGACGCGCGTCAGCTCGAGCGGGCGCGTGACAACCTCACGGAATTAGCCTCGCATACGGGGCCGCGCAGCGTAGGTATATTTTCATGCCTAAAGCGCGGAGTGAGACAGGCCTGGTACTACCACAGTTTCTCTCTTTGAACTGTATTACTACATAATATTATGTTGATTAATGCTATATCCAGTTGATTACAGTATCTGTAAGTTATCGAAGCTGTTATAATTGGTAAGGAAACGCCATTTACCTCTTTTTCGTAAAAGAGTTGATTCCCTTATCATATATTTTGCGCTAAAACTTTGTCAACTTATTGCTTGCACTTGCGCGTAGGTTATAGGCATAGTACAATTAACTTACAGTAGGTGGCGCGCGTATCGTACTGACAAATTTAATTGAAAGTTATATAACATTCAAGTTCAATGAAATGTATTATCATTCCTAATTAACGAATATAACTCTTCTTTTTTTGTTCGTATTTTATGCGCCGCCATACCGTTCATCAGATCGAAGGTTATAGGCATAGTGTACAAAAATTTACAGTAGGTGATGCGCGTACAAATTGGGTTCCCGCCTTGTCGTGACGGGAGAGGTCTCCCCCTTCCCGTCGCTGCCGAGGTGGAATCGCGAGGGGGAAGAGGAGTACTAATATGGCGATGCGTCACTCGCCCTATCCACCGCAACTCTGATGGGGTCACAACGCTGATGCGGCAGTGGTGGGGCTGCGAGGAGAAAGGACTTGGTTGGCGGCGGAGCCATCGAACAGTTCAGCCGCTGGGGTCAGGAAAGCGGGTACTTCCGAGTGCTCGTTTTTTCCTGGCCCCATGGCTTCCGCGTATCGGACTCGGGGGGTCCTTTGCACAGGTGGAGTTGAGGCCGCGGAGGAAAGCTCACCTTGTGTTCCTGGTGCGCCTTACCTGAGAAACAAAACGGGAGGAGTAATCCTCCTCATAGGAGAGGCTGCCACGGGGCGGCCGGCACTGGTGGGGCCGCGGATGTGCTATGTGCCCCAATATGCGTCAAAGGTATGGAAACACATTTTAGTCTGTGTGAGTCCGACATAACCCGTCCTTGTCCCCGCAAGGTGGGTATGCGTAGACATTTCCCCGTGAAAAAAAAGGTGGCGCGCGTATCGTACCAAGAAATTTATCTGAAAGTTATATATCATTCAACTCCAATGAATGTATTATCATTCCTAATTAAACTATATAACTCTTGCGAATTTAAAACAATATTTCCACAATTATTTCTTTTTCGGCAGCATCGCGCCGGGTACCAGCTAGTAAATTATAAAATTTACTTCTAATCAGACGGTATCTAATAAGGTCGGTTTCACACTAAGCCTAATGTTGCGTAATGGAAGGAGTAGTATGTTAATTTCCGTCCTTGACCGCAGTAAAAGTCAGCGGCCTACGGCTGGGTTATTATTAGCTGTATAAAAACGACACTGGTTAATTACATTAGACACTCGGCAGTGGGTCAGCTGAGTTCGGAAAAGAAAAGGGACACGTACCGGCAGTGCGTAACATCTTAGTTCTTAAGCCGCGTATCGACTACGCGCTCCAAATGTTCGAAGTATATCAACTAAGCGAAGTGTACCATTTCGCGCGGCTGGAACGTGCGCCAATGTTCGACCTCTTGGAGCGCATGATCGATACGCAGGTTTATAGCAGCTTTATAGCCATTGCGAATCTTTCGACCTCCCATAATTCAAAAACGATTAGAAAAAATTTGCACATACGTGTAGAATCCCAAATTTAATGAGAAAACCTATTAGAGGTTTTGAGTTATAAAGGACTCACTGACTCGCTCTTCAAAAACCTACGAACATAATATTTGGCTATTTTTACATCAAGATCATTACGCTATTTTCAAAAATCTAAAAACTATAAAAATCGATATTCGGTGTGGACATTTTATAGCTTAGATTTAAATTAACCTTTTAATAAAAAGTAAAATCCGACCACAATAATCAAAAAGAATAAAATAATTTCCATATAAAAGAATAAAGAATAAAAGAATAAAACCTCCCACTTCAGAAGTATTATGTAGAAATCATTTTATCGATTTTATTTCTTTACTTGCATTTGAGTGTCTAAAGTCGACAGCTGAACATTGGCCTCCCCCATATATTAGCTAATAGGGGGATTTTTCCATTTCGACAGGCAGGCCGGCAGCCGCAGTTTTTTATTATTTTCAGTTGTAATCACGAAGATGTTGGTGCCCATATCCTGTTTCAGTTTCCCTCTGTCGCCTTTTACGACACCCACGGAATTATATGGGGTAAAGGATATTCTCGCGCCACCATTATACAGCTCACAGTCGTCTAAATAGTTAGGTTAAAAACTTCCTTCCCTATTTTTACACTCTTAATGAAGTAATTTTACCTCCTAATTTATACGGGGCTACCCCTGAAGTATAATTTAATTCAATAAAAAAGAATCATTAAAATCGGTAGAAATTGGATATCGATATAGGAATCGATATCAGAAGATATTACGTAACATTCATATAAAAAAAGAAATATACAGTCCAATTGAGGACTTCCTATTTTTTTGAAAACGCTTAAAAACAGTGAAGCGTAATCGCGTAAAATAACGTTGAAGGTCATGTACCTATATATTTAGAGAAGATAATATAAGGATACGACCTTTCAAAAAAGGAAAGGGGGCCAAGTTAATTACAAACTTCGTTTGGTAGTCCGACAGAACCTACACTGGATGGCAAAGTGCAAATCACTGTTCAAACTTTGCACAGTCATGCCCGTGTCACACCTGGCGACTTTGTAGGTATTTGCCATATTTCAAACTAATTCTGGCTGCTCTGGCGCCGGCATGTTATTTTAAAAATTCTATTTTTTGAGGATTAAGTACAACATTTGCCATATGGCGGACTGATTCGGTGATCAAACGTGAATATTTGTAACTCTAGTTAGTTTTTGAATGTTCAATATTCGACGCGTATTTCTTTTTATTGTATGTTCACTGATTTCGGTAACGGCCAAATTGATTTAAATATTTTTTTTAATTCGATAAGTTATTCTTCAGGAGTCCCATATGAATTTTTAGAAAATATTTTTTGCCTAAGGTTCGAAAAATAAGGGATGAAGATAATGATTTTTTATATTTACGCGAATACTACGTTGTTTTTTGACGTCCTGATGTCAGTCTTAGCCCGGCTACCTTTAGCTTTTGAATATAAATTTTTGTTCCGATCTACTGCAGACTTCCCGGAGCGTCTGTAAATATTTTCAAGATCGCCCCGCCATTACATCAGATTTGATAGACCACAAATCCTCGCAAATGAACACCGATTCCTACCAAGGATGATTCGCGAGACTATTGAAATAAAAAAAAAAACATCCTAATTTCAATAGAGAAGATGGATAGGTAACTGCGTAACCCAAGCATACCACTGCGTAGATCGAACCAAAAATTAATATTCAAATGCTAAAGGTAGCCGGGCTAACTATGAAATCGGGACGTCAAACACTTCAGTCCTCCCCGTCACCATGGGCGCTGTAAATCACATGAAACGTCGGGTATTAAAAAGTTAAAATTGAACGCGATAAAATGCGTAAAATTAGTTTCATTTAAGAGATGAAACTAATTTTACGCATTGAACATGTTAATGAACTATTTGGACGACATTTTTGTTTTTACCTTTAACTCTGTCACAATAATCCTTAGAACACTCTTAAAGGTAAAATAATAAAACTTTTAATAAAAGTACAAGCCGACTTCAGGAAATAATATTCACCTAAAGCTTCAGAAGTCGCAACTTTCATTCTTCGATACACTATGTCTTCGCACCGACTTCAGAATATATTTTATTCAGAATATTCATTCATTCATTCATTCATTACAGCCCTTCACAAGTCCACTGCTGAACATAGGCCTCCCCACGGAATGCCACAAAGCACGGTCCTGAGCCACTTGCATCCATTGACTTCCTTAATCTCCTACCAGGTTGTCACTCTATCTAGTGGGGACGCCCTACACTTCGCCTGCCGGTACGAGGCTGCCACTGAGAACCTTTCTTCCCATCGGTTGTCGGTTCTTCGAGCTATGTGGCCAGCCTATTGCCACTTCAGCTTACTAATCCTTTGGGCTATGTCGGTTACTCTGGTTCTACTGCGGATATCCTCATTTCTAAGTTTATCACGCAGAGAAATCCCGAGCATAGCCCTCCATAGCTCGCTGAGCGCCCTTGAGCTTCCTCATACGGCCAGCAGAATATAGCTTATCAAAACTCCACTGCTGAACATAGTCCTCCATAGATTGCCTTATAGAATAGAATAGAATATAATAATTTTTTCAACTTATTGCTTGCACTAGTGTGAAGGTTATAGGCATAGTACAATTAACTTACAGTAGGTGGCGCGCGTATGGTACCGACAAATTTATTTGAAAGTTATAATATATTATCATTCAATTTCAATGAATGTATTATTATTCCTAATTAAACAATATAACTCTTCCAAATTTAAAACGATGTTTCCACAATTATTTCCTCAGCGGCAGTAACGCTGGTAACGCGCCGGGTTTTATCTCCCACTTATGACATTTTATTTCACAACGAAGTATATTATTTTTAAATTTATTTCATTTTAATGTTTTTAACGTACACACAAGCCCAGGTGTCATTATAGTTTCGGAATCGGTTGAGTTAGGAATAATATTAGGATGCAATAAGAATTTAAAATAAAATAATTGCTGTAAGTTGAATGAGGAATACAAATTGGTTGAGTAAGGAAAAAATTTGTAGGATGATATGTCATAGGATGAATACGGAATAACCCAATATTTTATCCAAATCGTTGAGCCGTTTCCGTAAAACCAGTTAGGTACATATAAATATACGTATTTTTTTAATTATTCAATAAAGTATGAAATAGGTTTGATTTTATATGAATAAAACAATGATTTTCTGTAAAAATACTGTGATTAAACATTTTTCGACCAAAGCATTGGAGCTCACAACTAAAAAGTATGTATAGCGCCACAAAACTGTAGGTACGTAGCTCCTCGATAAAAAACTTTTTATGAGTCTACATTAATTTACTTTAGCCTACATGTGGGGTGTAAGCCTAACAACTAAACACAATGCAGGATTGGACCTCGCACATTCCAGCGTAGTAGACCTACGACGTATGAAGATAACATGTACGGGGAAATTACCAATTATATTGCGCGGGCAAGTCAAGTTTGTTGCTTTTTGAAAAATCCCTATATTCTAAATTTAATTGAAATATATACCCCTTTTTACCGGATACGAGCCATTCCATCTTAGTCCTCAAGGGTACGAGCCATTCCATCTTAGTCCTCAAGGGTGATAACGCATCTACGTTTTGATTCTTATCCGAGGATAAATGTTTATGGGCCACAGTATCCACTTACCACCCTGGTGATTGTGTGCTCGTTTATTACCTATAAAAAATGTTATTACATGGACACCTGCAACCAACTTCAAATAGAGACGGCTACAGATACCTACGTTGTCACTTGACGACTAAGATGTAATTATGCTGGCTCTCTTTGCCTATCACACCACAACACAGCAGTGCATTCACAGCTGTTTGTCGGCAGAAATAGGTGAGAGTGTGGTACCTACCCAAATGGACTTCTAAACTGAAAAGGTGTCCTATCACCCAGTAAGATTTTGAAATTAAATGAAATTAAATATTATGTAATAAAACGTAGTTTCGCACTAGTGTGACTACGAGACACCGTATTTATGATACACAAATTCTACAACAAAATACCAAGTTATGGGTATATATAAGGTTTTCTATAAATTTTTAAATAATATTCTCCATAATAATAAGTACAGATCGTGATTGGATAAAGACAAAGGCGTATGCTATAATGTTTTGCCAAGGATTTAGGTCAAGTTTAATTTAATTACCTACCTGACGTTCTTCTCATTTTTTGTTCAACTAGCTGGAAATGAGCAATTACATTGTTGTGTTTCAAAACGAGCGATGGTTTTCTTCTTATATTTAAATAACTAACTATGATAATTAGTTTTTAAATTAAAAAAAAATAACAACTATGCGTAAAAGAGGTACATACATCTCTAGTACAACCCTGCGCGGTTAGAGCCAGCCTCAAAAGCATTAGAATGATAGATGACAGGGTGAATTATCTTATCCCTATCTGCAATACTGTTGTAAAATGCATATGCCTATCAGACTTCCGGCATCTCTTACCAGGTGGCCTTCCCATCCAATTTAAATAAAAGTAAGTAAAGTTACAGCCTATATACGTCCCACTGCTGGGCACAGGCCTCCTCTCATTTCTGGGAGGGTTTTAGGGCAAGGAAATGTCCGCCGCGCTGCCCCAATGCGTGTTGGCGAACTTCACATGTCTTCGAAATATTTTTTTTTTGATTTCTCAGACATGCAGGTTTCCTCACGATGTTTTCCTTCACCGCCGAGCACGTGGTAAATCAGCACTTAAAATTGCAATTAACAATTTCATTGGTGCCGGCGGGGATCGAATCCGGGTTGCTCGCGTATTGTGAAACTTACAGCGAGCGCTAACCATCTGAGCTACCACGGCTCTATCTATTTATTTAAATAAATAGATTAAATTAAAAATGAAAATTTGTAAACTCTTGAATTTACACGATTCAAGTCCGAATATAAAATTATAAATTAAGTTATATAGCCCGTAGACTTCCCACTGCTGTTCACAGGCGTGCTCACATTTCCGAGAGGATTTTGGAGCAATAAGACTGCCGCGCTACTCCAACAAACCGAGCCTTGCTGTCGTGATATTTACGAGTTCTTAGTTCCTAACCGGAACAGAGTATGTGAATACTCTAGTCCTCTTTTGGACATATCTAAAATAATGCCAGCTGGCTAACATTTCTTGAAAATTTAAGATTTGGTGTAAAAGCTGTACGCTGAGCAAGCACACGCACAGAGTTCATTTGCTCACACTGGGAATGGTGTTTCTTTTCACCAGTTTTTGAAATAAGTGTTTAGAGAATTGAAATAAGTTTTCTGCCCTCAGTCGGTCACCAGCAACATGTTTGTCTGTATGGATGACATTTGTAGAGAATAATTAAAAATTAAAAAATTCAACAACCGACTTCAATATAAATTATTATGAATAACTCAAAAACCTTAACTCAAAAAACTTCAAAAACGATCAAACCTTGATCAAATTTATATGGGACTACATGAAAAGCACCAAAAAAAAAAGTTATGAGGTAACACACATAAAAAAAAGAACATAGAGTAGAATTGAGTACCTCCTCCTTTTTGAAGTCGGTAGAAAAGACAATATTGCCACCTACACCACGAAATTGCGTACTTGCGCTATTGTATAATCAAATGTATGTGGCAGAACAATGCTGCAGCTATCTTATGGTCGTAATAATAATAATATCCTCCAGTCCGAATTTCGGTCACGGCGGCCTGCCTCAACAGAGACTAGCCATTTGCGCAGGACAGGATTATAGTGCATAGGGTATGTGCAAGCACAAGTGGACTTTCAATTCCCTTACTCTCATAGTCCGATGGTACGGTAATCTGAAACGACCGGAGAGAGATCAGGCGCAGGACCAACGGCTTTACGTGTATTGCGAGGCACGGTGGCGAGACACCGCCAACTTCCTGACTCAGGGCTGTTAATGAGAATTTCTTGACAGAAAAACCCAACAACTGATTTTTGGTCCGACCGGGATTCAAACCCAGAACCACATGATCAGCAGTCGCGACCACTAGACCAACGGGTCAATCATTATGGTTGTAGCACGAATGAGTCGGCCTGACTGCCCCTTACTGGAAACGAGGCATTTCATAGTCGTCAGAGGTGACAACGCATCTGTATTTTGATTCTTAATCGAGGACAGGTGTAGATGTCTATGAGCCCGAGCATTCACTTATCATCAGGTGGACTGTATGCTCGTTTGTTACCCTTTTTTTATAAAAAAAAGCATAAATATTACTTAAATTTATTGTTTTTTCATCGACATTTTATTAAACTAACCTATTCATAAATACTACTAATTTGTAGTAAACTTTTTATCTAGTGGCCGGTTAAAGGTCAAGGACGTTACAAATTCATTGATACTTACCACGCGTAAAGTAAGGTGCACATGATTTAAATTTCGTTATTTTCACTATTAAAAGTTTACTTTTTAAATATTATTTTGCCTGATTTACGCACAGGCTAACCAGGCTGCAGCCTAGGGCGCAAGGCTCTCATGGGGGCGCTGAGGTTGCCTTTGCAAGCACACTTATGTGCTGAATAAAATTTGGTATAATATTCTCAATAAATAATAGAGTAAGTGTCGCAAGTGTTCTACTTGTTGCTCTTTCTTTATTTTTGTACAAAATAAAAGAGTGTAAAAATAAGACTTTGAATTATTTGGTATCTTTCGTCTGTCGTTGACTGACTGAAAGTGTTTCAAAGACTTTAACTGCTCTTTTCTACCTTTAATTTTATTAAGGTGTTTTACCAAGGCTGTCCAAGAGAACTTCTGTCAGCCTTCTGTTCCATCTCCAGTAAAGGTCCATCCAGCAAAGGAGAAAGTCAATATCTGATTTGCAAATAATTTGCATGCGCCCAAATAATTTGCATGTCCTGTTTAACTATAGGAAAAATATATTTTATGCTTTCCTATAGTTAAGCAGGATATGTAAAATGGATATGCATAAAATACATTTGATAAACATATAATATAAGAGAAAGCCGATCTTGTAGGCTCCCTTTTTGCGTCCAACTCGACTCTCGATAACGGGGAGAACACACCGCCGACCATCCTGCGGTGTAATTGTTCCACGTTGGATGTGCGGTTTACACGGCGCTCAATGTGCAAAACGAGGAGTGTCCCTGGACGTCAACAAGTCGAGTGGGCCTGATGGAGTCTCTCCTATTGTGCTGAAGACGGGTGCTCCAGAGTTATCACCGGTTCTAACGCATCTTTTCCGGTACTGTTACTCCCTAGGCGTAGTCCTGAACTTATAGAAGACCGCTTTAGTGCATCCAATCCCTAAAAAGTCGACCGCTCAGTCCCGGCCAACTACAGTCTTATCACCATCGCCTACTTGTTGTGGGACAAGTGAAAATAGTGCAATATAGACACTGATAAAACAATGCATAAATAGTTATAAGCGTTTGATATTATAGTTTAGTGAATTATCAGTATTGTTTAAAGTTTTATATTATAATTTTATGGTAGAATTAGTCTTAAGTTATGTATTGAATTTACAACTTTAATTTAGAAATGTATAGCTTTAGAAAATAAATATATGACTTTAATAAATAAAACAACACAATTGTTACGCGACTCAGCAGGGAAATAAATAACATAGCATCATGCCTTGCTCTCGCGCGCTCTGATTGGTCGTTGCATTCCCCGTCTCATGTACCGTATTTGTCGACCTAACCGAGGGCGTATAAAGACAGGCCATTTCTGTCGTTCGACACAGTCGGCGGCCAGCTACATAGGAAGAAAACTCCAAATATACAAGAAAGAAGATCTCAGTGGTTTTATTCCCCACCAACCCAGCATACAAATGAGCCTATAGGGCACATTTAATGGTCCTTCGTTAGCCGAATATTGTGGGAATAATTACCTGAAGACTTCGAATAAAAATAGTACTATAACGAATTAAGAAGACAAATTATTTGAAGAAAATCAGCTGACAGCATGGCCGTTACGCGCTCAGAGGAAGGGCAGCAAGCCGTCGTCGTCCGAGGCTACTACCTCGGCGGCCGGTACTAGTGCGAAGCCAGTACGGAATCGACAGCTACAGGGACGACCACCACGGAAACTTCGGAACATACAGACACATCCGCGGCAACTGATCCATCCACCGTGACTTCCGCCACCACAGCAACTACCTCGACCGCCGCCACCTCCGCCTCGGCCGCAACCGCCCCCCTCACCTCTCCCTCAGCCGCTACCGCCCCCCTCGCCTCGCACCCCGCCAGCGCCGCCGCTCCTTCCGTAACACCTTCCGCGGCGACGACGCTAACTGCGGGTGCGAAGGCCAAACAGCTGATGAAGCCGCCCGCTACTGTCACCAGAGCAACTCGCCAAGAAACGGAAACCTCTACAGTGAAGCGAGCTATAAAAAGCACCGCTGGTCCGTCGAAACAAATTGAACTACAGGACCCCCGCCCGCCCAGCAAGAAGGGAGGAGGGGGGGGATCTACGCGCAGTAGAACAAAGCAACTCAAGCTTGCAAGGCGAAGGAAGATTTGCTACGCCTTCAAGTAGAATTAGCTGCAGCACGCCTAGCTGCCTTGGAAAGGAAGACTCAGAAGAAGAAGAAGATGACGTCTCCTCTACTCGAAGTCAGAAGTTAATGCAAGAGTGGACAACTGGTTGGAAAATCAAGTGAATTGTACGATGTTAGCGATCACCAAAGAACCTCACCATCACATAGAAGAACCAACAACCGCCCATAGAAGAACCAAGGCCGGCAAAGCATGAAGAAACACGTCAGTCACCGGCGGAGGTCAAACCGACGTAGCCCTCTAGCTGAAGCCATCACTCGGGCTGTCAGCGCCGCCCAACGACCTAAGTTCATCGAGTTACCATTCTTCAATGGATCTCATCAAGAATGGCTGCCCTTCCGCGCCTACTACGAAACAGAAGCGATGTTCAGCACAGTTGAAAATACAAACCGACTCAGAAGAAACCTAAAAGGAAGGCCAAAGAAGCAGTTGAAGGCCTACTTATGACCAACGCACACCTGGTTGAAGTAATGAAGACTTTGGAGTCAAGATTCGGAAGGCCGGAGTCAATAGCCATGCTGGAGATGGAGACGCTTCGAGGTCTGCCGCGCCTTACTGAGTCACCGAGGGACATCTGCATATTCGCCACCAAGATCTCTAACGTAGTGGCGACACTGAAGACTTTGGATTGTTTTAACTACATGTACAATCCTGAACTCGCGAAGACAATAGTAGACAAACTAACGGCAACTCTGCGATACAGATACTACGACTTCTCAGCCAGGCAGCCATGTGAAGACCCTTGCCTCATCAAGATAGAAAAGTTCTTCAAAAGGGAAGCAGAATTGTGTGGACCCTACGCGCTGCCCGAACAGATGGCAGCACCTACTACAGCCGCACCACAAGGAAGACTCAAAGGGTCAACAATGTGACTGAGAAAACACACATACAAGGTGCGTCGTATGTGAAGATACAGGGCACACCAACGCAACAGAATGTGAACAATTCAAAGTTAGATGCAAACGCAAGATGGGACATGGCCAAGTCCAAGCGCCTCTGCTTCAGGTGTCTTCGTTTTAGGAACAAGACACACCACTGCCGACCAAGTCATGTAATGTCAACAGCTGCAAGTACTCTCATCAGGAGATGCTGCACTACGAAAGATGTCAGAAGATACAGAAGTAAAAGAAAATCAAGAGGCAACAGAGGTCATCAACTCAACTTGGACCGTCAAGAAGCAATCATACTTGAAAATCCTACCGATCCAGGTGAAAGGACCAAAGGGAGCTGTCAACACCTTCGCGTTGATGGACGACGGGTCAACAGTCACACTAGTCGACGATAGCATAGTAACAAGCGTAGAGCAACGGGCCCCATAGATCCACTGAAGATGAAACCATCAACGACAAGAAAGTATCAGAGTCAGCATCAAGGAGAGTCACCATCAAACTGAAGGGGCTCAACGATCATGAAGAGCAAATACAAGCACGCACAGTGAAGAACCTGCAAGTCTCATCTCAACGGGTTCCACAGGAGCTAGTGGAAGAGTGTCAACACCTCTCTGACATCCAAGAACATCTCACATATGCAAACGCGAAGCCGCAGTACTGATCGGTCAAGATAACTGGCATCTTCTGCTAACATCAGAAGTAAGAAGAGGAGACAAGAACCACCCAGTAGCATCCTCACGCCACTAGGTTGGGTACTCCACGGAAGCCAGACACGAAGCTTCGGACAGACGATCGATTTCGTGTCACATATCGCAGAGAATCCAGACGAAAATCTAGAAGACCTCGTGAAGCGATACTTCGAGATGGACGCGCTCTGCATAAAACCCAAGAGACCGAAGACTGATCCAGAAGAACAAGCACTTCGTATCTTGAAAAACACCACAACGAAGATAGAAGGAAGATTCCAGATCGGTCTTCTCTGGCGCAAAGACGATGTCAAGTTACCAGACAACTACGAAAACTCACTGAAGAGGCTCTTCAATATAGAAAAGAAAATCGATCGTGACCCCACATTGAAGAAAAGTACATAGAACAAATGGACGCTCATTGTAAAGGGGTACGCCGAACCTGCCCAAAACAGAAGACAGCGGGCAAGACTTGGTACCTACCTCACTTCGCAGTAATCAACCCAATGAAACCAGAGAAACTACGGGTGGTGCATGATGCCGCAGCCAAGACCAAAGGGTGGCATAATGACATGCTACTAAAAGGTCCTGACCTACTAGTCGTTACCAGGTGTCGTCATGCGCTTCCGACAACACATGATCGCCGTTACGGCGGACATCAAGGAGATGTTCATGCAAGTCAAGCTGCGAACACAAGACAGGGATGCATTGCGTTACCTGTGGCGTGGGAATCGACAGAGACAACCATCCTCCGGAAGAATACAGAATGACATCCTTAATCTTCGGAGCGTCAAGTTCACCTTCGACAGCAATCTACGTCAAGAACCTGAACGCCAAACAGCACGAGGAAACTCACCCAGAAGCCGCAGCTGCCATCATACAAGTATTACGTCGACGACTACTTGGACAGCTTCAGAAGCCTCGAAGACGCCAAACGCATCACAAAGAGTGTACGAGACGTGCACATGAAAGCCAGCTTGAGTTGAAACAGTGGAAATCGAACTCAGCGTCACTCCTAGAAACACTTGGAAGACAACCAAACAGAAGACATGGAACTCTACAAAACAGAAGAAAAGACTGAACGAGTTCTGGGTGTTGTCTGGAAGATCAACTCAGACGAGCTCACCTTCAATCTCAACTTATCCAGAATACCCTCAACGCTCATAGAAGGCAAACAGCCGACGAAAAGGGAAGCACTGAGAATAGTGATGTCACTCTTCGACCCACTCGGATTCGCCTCGCCTATTACAATCAGGGCAAAACAACTCCTCCAAGAAGTCTGGCGCAGAGGAACAGCATGGGACGACAAGATCGACGATGACCTGGCAGAGCAGTGGGAAATGTGGATGAAGCATCTAAAAGGTCTCCACGAGGTAGCAATCCCGCGGCAATATCTTTACTACAGCGACGCCGCCTCTCTAGAACTCCACGTCTTCAGCGATGCCAGCGAGTCAGCCTACTCTGTGGTTCTCTTCTGGAGCGGTAACAGCAGACGACGAGGTCCACCTATCTCTCATCATGGCCAAAGCAAAGGTAGCACCGTTAAAATTGACATCCATCCCAAGGCTGGAGCTACAGGCAGCAGTCATGGGCACCAGACTCGCAGAAACAGTGATCGAAGAACACGAGAGGAAACCTGACCGCAAAATATTCTGGACGGACAGCAAGACAGCACTAACCTGGATAAGGACAGGATCACGTTCATACAAACCTACGTAGCTCATCGTCTAGCAGCAATAGAAGAATTCAAAAGTCAACGACTGGCGCTGGGTTCCGACAAAGCTAAATGTGGCGGACGACGCCACGCGAGACGTACCAACAGCATTTAATAAAGACCACCGATGGTTCAAAGGCCTGACTTCTTATACCTAACAGAAGACTCCTGGCCGACGGAAACCACAAGAGCAACAACGGAAGAACCTTCCGATGAAGAAAACACATCATGTGAGCGACAGAAGAAGATTGAAGCTTGCCGGTCTACCTGATCCAGCGAAATTCTCCAGCTGGGACCGACTCGATATTCAACCGCACGTGTTCTGCAATTTATTCAACTCTGCAGAGCCACCAAACAAAAGTCAACTACAGAAGAACAAAGAAGAATAAAGAAGCTGATCCGCTTGGAAGAAAAACAAGTTCACAGCAAAATATCAGACGCCCACGACGACGAAAAAGCGGTCACCAGAAGACATGAAGCTGCTGACGGTCACAGCCGAGCTGCTTAAAACAGCTGAAGAACTCCTGATGCGATCCTCCAAGAAGAATCCTTTGCGGAAGAAATAGACAGCCTAAACAGCGGGAAACCGATCAACAAAGAAAGCCGTCTTCGCCAGCTCAGCATCGAGTCAATAAACGGCACACTACGACTTAGAAGCCGTATTCGGGCGGTTGGCGACATGGAGGAGAAATTCAAGAATCCGCTAGTAATTGACGGTGATCATCATACGGTCAAGCTCTGGGTACAGGCTATACATCGTCAACTCCATCATGCAGGTGTAGAAGCCACAGTCAACGAGTGCAGACAGCAGTATTGGTACTAAGACTGCGACCTATCGTACGCCAATACTACGTAGATGCCTATTCTGCAGAATGAAGACGCAAGTACCGCCGCATCCGAGAACCGGGGACCTACCAGCATGTCGCTTAGCTCATCACAAACGCCCTTTCACCTTCACCGGGGTCGACTATTTTGGACCTCTCTCGGTGACCGTCGGACGAACTCGACAAAAAAGATATGTGGCTATCTTCACATGTCTCACGACGCGAGCTATACATCTGGAAGTCGCCGGATCACTTAGCGCCGACTCAGCAGTAATGGCAATAAGGCGAATGATTGCCCGGCGAGGCTGCCCAACTGAAATATGGTCAGACAACGGCACCAACCTGAAGGCCGCCGACAATGGAACTACGACAGGCGGTCAACGCGGCGACCGCAGAAGAAGCAGCAAAGAGGACCATCTCCTGGCGACACATACCACCTGGAGCTCCATTTATGGGCGGAGCCTGGGAGCGAATGGTTCGCTCTGTCAAGACCGCGCTCACCGCAACGTTACATGAACGTCATCCAACAGAGGAGGTCCTCACGACATTACTGGTAGAAGTAGAATACACGGTCAACAGCCGCCCGCTGACCCACGTCTCAGTCAGCCCAGAAGATCCAGAGGCCCTCACTCCTAACCACTTTTTGTTGGGGGGACCGGGGCGTGTACCACAGCCAGGCACTTTCACTGAACAAGATACCATCTCACGGTCAAGTTGGCGAGCTGCGCAGAGGCTAGCCGACATCTTCTGGCTACGCTGGGTGAAAGAGTACCTTCCTGAGCTTCAACACCGGCGGGAGCCCCACGGACGAGGCCAAGCAGCACGTGTCAACGACCTCGTACAGATCGTCGACCCCAACTTACCCCGCAACGTGTGGATACGAGGAAGAGTCATCGCTACATATCCGGGTCCAGACAACGTCGTGCGGACAGTGGACGTGCTGACCAAGGGAGGTGTCCTACGCCGGCCAGTGAGGAAGTTGGTGATCCTGCCTCTACCTACAGACGTCGAGCCCGCACCGGAAGCTGATGCGACACGGTCGCACGGCGGGAGTGATGTGCGGGACAAGTGAAAATAGTGCAATATAGACACTGATAAAACAATGCATAAATAGTTATAAGCGTTTGATATTATAGTTTAGTGAATTATCAGTATTGTTTAAAGTTTTATATTATAATTTTATGGTAGAATTAGTCTTAAGTTATGTATTGAATTTACAACTTTAATTTAGAAATGTATAGCTTTAGAAAATAAATATATGACTTTAATAAATAAAACAACACAATTGTTACGCGACTCAGCAGGGAAATAAATAACATAGCATCATGCCTTGCTCTCTCGCGCCGCGCTCTGATTGGTCGTTGCATTCCCCCGTCTCATGTACCGTATTTGTCGACCTAACCGAGGGCGTATAAAGACAGGCCATTTCTGTCGTTCGACACAGTCGGCGGCCAGCTACATAGGAAGAAAACTCCAAATATACAAGAAAGAAGATCTCAGTGGTTTTATTCCCCACCAACCCAGCATACAAATGAGCCTATAGGGCACACTTGTTCTCCAAAATAATTGAATCCATTATTCATAAGGTACCTTGAGGACCACCCGCTAAGGCGGTCACTAATCAGCTGGTTCTAGTTCAAATCTTCTAATTTACCTGACTCATAGATGAGCAGAAGCAGAAGAGTCTAAGTGGGAGGCCATGGTCGTTACTTAGGGCATAGCGAAGGCCTTCGATGAGCTTTGTCACAAAGCGTTTCTTTAGAAGATTCCTTCCTATGGGCTTCCCCAGAAATTGTGCAATTGGATCATTTTTGCAGATCGGAGTATCAAGGTCGAAGTAGACGGTGCATACTCCGACTACGAGCCTATTAATGCTAGTGTTCCACAAGACTGCGTGCTATTACTTACGCTGTTTCTTCTGTACATCTGTACATGTTGCTGTTACTAGTTGTAACTAATTTCTCTGGAACAAATCATCGAGACTCGGAATAAACTCTGAAGTCAAGACTTCTTCCCCTCCGTCCTTCGTAAAGTTTAAACGTGTCTAAAGAAACATCCTATTTTGCAATTTTATAAATTGTTTAAGAATCATCTACCACCGGCAATTTTTCCGAACCGATATGACTTAGAGACCTTCAAGAAACGACCTTACTATTTTTAAAAAGTCAGCAAAATACTTGCAATTTCCCTGGTGTTGCAGTTGTTCAAGAAAATTGGATTTAATGTGGGCAAAACCACGGGGTGGAAAGCAAGTAAAAAATAAAAATCTAGTAAATATATTCGTGGGCGGAGCAGACACAGACTGAAGCCGGGGGGGGGGGGAATGAATACGCCCCCCGTATTCATAGTTAGCCTAGGGCTGTCGGAACTCTAAATCAGGCACTGTATAGGCTTCTACATATTACACCCTGTTTTTCCCCACGGCATAAACTATAAACAAACAACCGATATAAACTTTGATGTCCATGTTAGTGATGAATTATTTACAATGTCACATATATTAACACTACACTAAATACAAATAGCGATCAATACATTCCCAAGGGTTATTATCAATCATGATATCATATCTTTAATGTCATAACCCTTTTATATTTATGTTTAGTTATTAGTTAAAATTTTACTTTTTCATAGATCATCACCATCATTACAGCCCATCACATGTCCACCGCTGAATAGGCCTCCCCCAAGGATTGTCAAAAAGCACGATCCATCGACTTCCCGCATCTCTTACTAGGTTATTTTTACATCTATTTGGGGCCCGCCCCACACTTCGCTTACACGTAGGAGACTGCCATCTTACTGATCCGTTGAACTATGACGGTTACTCTAGTTCTATTGTGGATATCCTCATTACGAAGTCTATCACGCAGAGAAAGTCCGAACATAGCCCTCTCAAAAGCTCGCTGTACGATCTTAAGCTTCCTCATACGACCAGCAAAAACGACCACGTCTCTGATCTCAATATCATCAATAGCAAAACACACTAATTGTACACTCTCGTTTACAGGTTTTCTACTCGTTTCCTACACGTTTTGAGGAATAGGTGACGAGAAGATGTGTCGTAATCTCCCGAACAATGCCTAGCCGTGATTGTTCCGTCGATTGACATCAAGGTCGAAGTTGGACTTATACCTAGTCGGACAGTTTGCCCCAGGTAAACCTACTCCTTACAGCTTGTAGCGTAGTGTTGGTAGTGTGCTCAACAACTATCGGCATAGATGAGACGGACGTTACATAATGAGCTTCGTGTACAAATAGAAGATATGGCAACAATCGCCTATGTTTTACGCCAAAGCATACATCCGATATTTTTACAGATAATACCTTTTACAGATACTTAACACCTTTTACAGAAACTAAAATTATATATATTTTTTAGAGAAAAAGGGCTCTAAAATTTATCGTTGTTGTGCTTACCTTAAATCTAGTTTGCCTGTGTACTTACGAAAACGTTTAAATGGCGGGTTCGATCCCACGACTTTTGAGTTTGGCAATTCACATATCCTTAACCTTTAATCTATTGACGCTTGCAAATTTTATAGTAGATAAAGTAGACAGTGCGTTTGTGAAACCTCTAGTTCAACGTGGGAGATCTTTAGGTATTCCATTATTAAGTCTCAAAAACAATACAATAAAATTGCCGGTAGCTTGATTAAGAAAGATGCCTCTTTCCCAATGTTATCGAAACCCTACATTATTATTTCCGAAACAATGTAATTACTTTGTTGTATTAATTTATTTTATCATTAACACTACGTCAAACAAACCTTTGGATAGATGATAAACAAATATAATTAATTTTATTGTTCAGATAACGTCAATAACAGAAATAGTAAACATAAACTTGAAAATCTTATCTGTGAAGTATAAAGGTTAAAGTATTTCCGTCATTGATAACATTACTCGGCGAAGCAATACATGAATATTATTTACAATCTATATCTTAGTTATATGAACGCTTAAGTTTACTATATCTAATGCCCGACTTTTGCCTTATATGAAGCTTTACAAACAATATAATAAAGCATATATTTAAGTGTTTTAAATGGTGCCCCTAGCAAACAAACTTCCACGTGTAACTCATGTTGTATATTGTATCTGTATGTATCTTTAATAATCCAAATTCATCGTCACCTACCCTTTCCAAACTAAGTTTCCTCATTCAGAAATAACTAAAGGAACCGTAATTCTCTTTTATGTCGTTTTTAGTGCGTCATACGCAGGAAACGGAACATTAATGTAATTACCTCGGTGTCTGTCTGTCCATCACGGAAGTTTTTCTCAGAGATGTTGACGTAGGTGATAAAAATTTGGCTTAGGTGCAATATATAGTTACCACTTTGCCTGAGAAGAAATGAATGAATGAATGAATTAATTAATGAATGAATTTCTTTATTTTGCAAATATGGGTGATACAGAATGTGGTGACAAATATATAGTATAGATTCCACCATATTTTACCAGAAGGCATGCAAAAAATATGAATTAATTAATTCTTTTATCAATTTACGTAGATATGTCATTCATAACACAATATCACATTAGATTAACAAAAATAAAAAAATAAAGTCTCTTCAAATTACATATAAGTCTAATAAGTCAATCGGTACATTATTATCACTATTATTTAATTATTATAAGCCATCGTCAAATTAATTACATTAATAATAATACAATTTATAAATAAATATCCATGTGACAAACGTACAAATTTTAACATAACATTTTGTCCATTAAAAATTCATTAATATTATAGTACACCTTGTCTGCTAAAAAGTTTTGTAGCCTTGTCTTAAATAATGAAGTGTTGAGATCCCTCCAACACTTGGGTAATTTGTTGTAAATAGCCGGCCCCATACAGCAGACACTATTGCGTATTAGTGCTGTTTTTCCCTTAGGAATGTAAACTCTACTATTGTCGCGTCTGTTTCTTGGGGCAAGGTCTGCTAGGCACTTAAAACGGTTCTGGTTCGACTTTACAAAGACTGCCATCTCTAATATATATATACAAGGTACAGTTAATATTTTATATTGTTTAAAATATGGCTTGCAACTATCGGTACTCTTCATCTTAAACATGGAGCGTATACACCTTTTTTGGGCCGTGAATACCTTTCCTTTTTCGCAAGAGTTACCCCAAAATATTACACCATATCGTAGGTATGTTTCTACCGTACCATAATACGCAGTAAGGAGTCCATCCGTACAAATTATAGTTGACAATATGCCTAGAGCATAAGCAGACTTACTTATATTTTTACAAAGATTCCTAATGTGCGATTTCCAATTCAATTTTTCGGATCGGAATGTCTCTTCGTATTTATTAACCTCATTAAAATTCTTAATTTCATAAGGTTAAGTACATTACCCCTGATGCCATAGGCGTGTAGTTTATATAAGAGGGTAGGGTAGTGGACATAGTTAAACGCTTGGGTCATATCACAAAATATGGCACAAACTGGTGTTCTTTTGTCCATATTATTAACAATATTGTGTACAAAGTCGTATATTGCCATATTTATTGTTTTACGCTGCCTAAATCCTTTCTGTTCCTCACACAATATGTTATGTTTTTCTACATATTTATATAGTTTATTGTATATGTACTTTTCAATTATTTTTGAAATTATGGGAATGAGTGAAATTGGTCTATAGTTTTCAATTAACTCTCTATTTTTTTTCTTAAATAATGGTTTTATTATAGAGGTTTTTAAGGCATCTGGATATATGCCAGCACAAATACAAAGATTAATTATATAAGTCAGGTGATTACATATCTCATTAGCCACATATTTAATTACGTTTGTACAAATGTCATCATAACCTACACTGCATGTGTTTTTCAGAGACATTATTATTTCCTTTACCTCATATGTTGTACTAGGCTCTAAGAATATAGCATTAGGTACAGTGTTTATATTAATTGCTTTTGGTTTACTTTCGGCATGAAGTTTTGGCTGAATTTTTTCGACAAAGTAGTTGTTAAATACATCACAAATTTTGCTGGGTTAGATATAACTTGCTACTTACCTCAATTTTATTTATATAATGTTTTGGAGTATTATTTTGTTTTGCTTAATTATCTGCCAAGTCGTTTTTGACCTATTTTGGAAGTTTTATTTTATAGGTATTTTGTGCTTTTGAGTTAGGTTTATAATTTTTTGAATATAATAGAATAATTTTTAAAGTTTGTTTTATTGATATGGTTAGGTTTTAATCTCGACTGCCACAAAAGTTTTCGTTTCTTTTTACTACATAATTTAACACCTCGAGATAACCACCTAGGTTTTTTTAAAACATTGACTTTGTGTACGATAACCGGAAAACATAGATCATAAAATAGTTTAAAAGTATCGATAAAATTATTGTATGCTACATTAGGATCATCTGTGCAGTAAATTTCTGAAAAGGAAAGGTTTTTTAAACAATCTTTAAACTTTAACATGTTTTCGTTATTATAATCCCTTCTAGTGTTATACCAATAGTTAGTAACATAACATTTCTGAACAGGGTATTGTAAAATCTGTGCTGTATGATCTGATAATGCAAACTCTATCACATTAGACTTACACTGCTTATCAGAGTTGTACGCAAAGTTGTCGATGCATGTCATGCTGGCCATACGTGTCGGTTGTTTCAATGCTAATTTTAGGTTAAAACTTAATAGCAGACACTCAAATGCCATTGTTTGACTATTATTTTTAAGTATATCAATGTTAAAATCTCCGGCGATAATAATGTTCCTAAAGCGCATATTTGATATATTTTGTAAAATAATTTCAAGTTTATTCATAGCGTCATTAAAATTGCTTACATTTGGTATTCTATATATACAAACAACTATTATCTTATAATTAATAAGTTCGACAGCACAACATTCAATTCAAATATGAGGAGGTTATGTCCTCCCCGGAGGAAGGGCGATAAGGGGCGACTGGCACTGATGCGAAAGCCTCCCCCTGCGATATACAGCGAAAGTGGAAACACATCATGTTTTTTAGTCGGTGCAAGTCCGACATCCGGCGAAGCGGGTATGCATAGGCCCTTCATAGGCCCCATGAAAAAAAAGGAGTGGCACGATAGTAGTCGAATAGCGAATTCGAACCCAAGACTTTTGAGTTTTACAGTCTAAAACCTTAACCAATAGGCTATTATTGCATTAAAATTTTTTTGGTCACTGAAATTTCTAAAATATAAAAATTATTAAATATGTACAGCACAATCTTCAAAATACGAGTCTCAAAATGTTTAACTTGTTGTGCGTAAAAGTCGCATTATTTTATCATTTTAGTACGAGAACATTGAAAATAAAAGTAAAGTAAAGACAGGAATGAAACTTATAATATATCATTCGAAAGGTAATGTGCAAAAAAGAAACTCACATGTGTTGCAATAAAGTAAACATACACATAAGTATTTTCCGTACAAAACGCTTTAATCAATTAAATGAGAGCATTTTGATCATTTTCATGGCTTTATGAACAAATATCTCTTTGCCTTCACAGCCTTCACTGTACGAAAAATATTACAGAAAATAATAATGCAAACAAATACTTAGCGTTGTTTCGACACATATACAAGCAATATTAGTGAACGTAACGTAGCGTTATATTGAAGAGTAATAGTAATTTACATAAAAATGTACAAAAACGTTCACTATAAATTTAACAGTTATAAGCATTTTATTTTAAATTAATGACCCATATAAGTAAAAAGAAACAGGAGTCAGGAGCAAGATTGCCGCGCTACCCAAGACCGTATTGCCTTTATATATACTTATATATACTATATACTTTATTGAAGTTCAGGTAGCCGACAATATTTTTTTTTACATTACATTACATTACTAACCACCAAAACCGCAAAGGTCCATTTCTAACAGTGGTACACCATTTTCAATGGGCAAACAGCACTCTCAACCGAACTGTATTTTTTAACGTGGGGAAATTCTCCTAGATACGTTTCGTTGCGAAGGCAACGGGAATGTTAAGCCGCACTTCTACCGGCTAAAACCCCACGATGGTCACCATCAGCGTAGACGAGGGATCTCGCGATCTCCGTTAGGAACGCAACTGGTTCCAAATTAATAGTGATCAGTAGAAATCGTGAAAATTTTGAATTGAATGAAGATCAAGAAACATACATAAATATGCAAAATCACAAGAAAAGTTTTCTTTTAAAAAGAAATCATTTCATAACGATTTCAAGTGATTCAGAAAAAGAGATTTAATACTTTGTTTTATTATAATCTTAGTACCGATTTTAGAAGCATGTGGAATTTCATTTTTTTTACTTTTTTAAAGTCTGTTTTTAGTTTTTATTAAAAGTTTATTTTTTCTCGCATTGAGTTGAATAAGCAATATTATATAACAAACTCAAGACAAAGTAGAAATAAAATGTCGTCTAAATAGTTACAATAGAAACCTCATCCCCTTTTCCATCCTTAGGGGTGGGTTATTTTCTTTAAATTTATGAAACCACCTTTTTTTGTACAAGCGGCAGACCTGCATGGTCTAGAAAGACCAGTATCACTGCGACCTGTAAGATCTATTGTGATCGCTGCTATGGCTATAGTTCAATGCTAAGCCCTAAGTCTTTAATGAATTGAAGGAGATGCTTAGCTGTGAGCAATTTCACTTATTCTGGACTAAGTACATAATTTCCCAGGTGAGTGTTACGTTTACGCATTAAGGGTCCACGATCAGGTAGGATGTGTAGAGGTGTTTCTTCCGTTAAGGAACAGAACCGGCACATCCTTGAGTTGATTAGTCCCAGGATGGACATGTATTTTTTTACACAAGTGTCCAGCCAGTCCAGCTCTTGTCAAAATACACGGTTTATTCTTACTTAGTCCCAGGGCTTCTGAAGCGAGTTCACAATCATAAGTCCGGATTAAGGTTTTAGAATGTTTTAAGCCTGGTTTATCCGACCAGTTCTTAAGTGATTTATTGTGATATAAAGAGTTTCAAGGGTCAAACGGGCCAGGCTTTTTGAGATTTCACAAAATAGCTCGGGTCCAAATTGTGTACTCTTTGAGCTCTACCGTGCGAGCTTGTTGGCAAATTCATTGCCTACAATGCCCGCGTGACCCGGAACATTTCAATGTAAAATTGTTAAACAATAGGCTAAGTTATTTCCAAAATGCTAATTTTTAGATTTTTCATCAGATAATTTTTTATAATAAATTTGTATATCTTAAGCAGCTTTGTAATAAAATTAATTTAGATATTGATAGTGACGAATATGCACAAACTTTTCTAGACCCTAAAAAAATTGTTATCTATGCTCGTTATTCTATAAAAACTAAATGTTACAGACCTCCTATGAATACATTTCATTTACGGCAAACTAGTATATTAGATTATTTTTCTGTGTTAAAAAATAAAACTCAACGCAATGAAATAACTAACACATGCAATAACAATAACTTTTTTCTTTCATAAATACCAGGAAACTACGTCGAATTTTACATTATTTCATCAAAATATACAAGGTTTGTTAAGTAAATTGGACACATTGGAAATATGTATTAATGATTTTACTAAAAACAATATGGAATGGGATGTACTCTGTTTCTCGGAAATCTTTGTAAAAAGAGGGAGCGAAACTAATATACGACTAAAACAATTTCAATTAGCCACATCGTACTGTACAAAAAACCAAAAGCGCGGTGGAGTATGTATATTGGTTACGGAAATCATTTGTTTTTAAACCAATTACTATATGTTCTTCATTGACAAAAGAAAGAGATTTTGAGGCGTGTGCAGTTGACATACCCTTGTTTAACAGTATTATAATTTTCGTTTATAGAACACCTGATAATTTTAACTTACCTGTATTTATGAATGCATTAGATATTCTCTTATTTAGGCTAACTAGGAATAGAAAAAGAAAAATAATTCTTGCCGGTGATCTGAATATCGATACACTGAAAAATAATAACGTAACTAAGCAACTGGCTTAAGTCGTGTATTGACCATTTTGCTAGTAATATCGAAGACGCTAAAGGCAGGGTCCACTATCTCTATTTATCTGACCATGATACTGCTCAAACCTTAGAATTTAGTAGTATTCCAAAAATGAAACGAAAGCTGAACCACTGGTATAAAAAGTTAGAGAAATAAGTAAAGAAAATATAAATAAATTCAAGGAATGCATTTCTAATCTTAGCTGGAGTGAGGTCTATAGACATAAAACCGACTTGAATACAGCAAAACAAACAAAAAAACGTAACGTGAGTTTACGTTTTTTTGTACTGGATATTGCTATGCCTTTTGTTATCCATTTTGGTCGTGCGTCATTTACTTTTACTTTAATCCTTTTTTCTGGGAAAAGAAGTTTAAAATATAAGCATAAATCTTCGTGAAAATTATTGAATGCTACGTCGAGGTCCCATTTTTTTAAATAGTAGCAATGTTATTAACATTACTAATATTCCCTTTAACCACTCCTGGTAAGCTTAAAATGCTTGTGTTAGGAGTGGTTCACGACAGTAATGGAATGATGGATTCAAACCCACCACCTTTTGAGTTCGCGGTCCGCACCCTGCCATTAAGCTACTGTCGCTTTTTTGGCTCATCGGTATACCATGTAAGGCTACCGACCTCACAGATAACCTGTCCATTCAGCCAGTTTTCCCTGGAAGGTAGTTCCACTATACTTTTTATAAAAAGTGTATAGTGGACGCATGATCATGAAGTCGGTGCTTCCTTAATTGAGTAGAGCAGGGATCTCAATTTTTAGGAAAGCAAGTTCAGACCGCCCTGTGCGTTAATCCTATACAAAGAAGTCGTCACCTCCTTGTCTAAATAAAGATCATGGGACGTTAGACATGATAGTGATGATCGCATCGCTCCAGTTGCCATTAAAAAGACAGTCTTTGTAGACTATTTAGCTTGTCCGCAGTCGTCTTTTGGTTGGCCTTATTACACCAAATAATGGAGGCGTAGGTAATAATCGGTCTCACTATGCTGCTGTACAGCGATAAGATCATACGGGGACGCAAGCTCCAGTTGTCCCCAACCATACGACTGCATGTATCTAAAGCAATTTTAACCTTATGACATACGTTGCTAAGGTGAAAGTTCCACGTTAGTTTTTGGTCGATTGTTACGCCTAAACACTTAACTTCAGTGAACAATGGTACTTCTTTACCATTAAGCTTCGGTATGATTAATCTATCCAACCATCTCTTTTTGGTAAGGGTATTATAACAGTTTTATCAGTATTAACTAATAAACTGTTATCGCTACACCAGTTATTTATGGTGTTTAGGGCTTTTTGTATAATTGATAATAAGAAACTTTGGTAAAAACCCCTCGCAATGACTGCAAGGTCAACAACCACCCTTAAGGTATGGTTTATTTAATAAAAATAATAATAATTAAAATCGGTTTAGACGATTCCGAGAAAATGACCCATTGAAATCGGTAGCAAAATTAAATTCATATTTTGTTTGTGTAGGCAAAAATATAGTAAATAAAGTCAATAGAAATAATAATCAGAGTAAAATCAACCCTACTAACTTAAGTTCTAATCCAAATTCATTCGTTCTTTTAAAAACCGATCATAAGGAAGTCGAAGAAGAGATCCTCTCACTTCGTACTAATTGTTCAGCTGGAGTAGATGGTATCACTGCTCTTATTTTAAAACGTTACAGAGAAATATTAGTACCACCGCTCACATTCATATTTAACCTCTGTTTTACAAAAGGAGTGTTTACAAAAGCCCTCATCCATCCTATTTACTAGTCTGGGGACAAAAATCGTTTTAACAATTATAGGCCCATTTAAGTGCTTCCATCTTTGTCGAAAGTGTTAGAAAGTCTTTTAAAAAACAACTTGTAAATTTCTTGGAAGGGCATAATCTTTTATCAAACAGGCAGTATGGTTTTCGTTCGGGACAATCGACCAATGGTGCAATACATGACCTCACTGACTTTGTTGTCAATGCTTTAGATAGAAAAATTAAATGCCTAGCTATAATTTTAGACCTATGTAGCTAAGGCTTTCGATTTGATTTCGATCCCTAGACTTGTAAATAAACTGGAAGCATTAGGTATTAGAGGTATCAACTTGAAATTTTCAAAACTTTACTTAAGTGGCAGGACACAGTGAGTAAAATAGGCAATTATGTAAGTGGTTATGAGGAGATTGAATACGGTGTCCCCAAGGCAAGCATCCTAGGTCCAATATTGTTTTTAGTTTATGTGAACAATATGTGTCAACTCAGCATCATCATCATCATCATCATCATCATCATTACAGCCCTTCACAAGTCCACTGCTGAAACTGGCCTCCCCCAAGGAATGCCACAAAGCACGGTCCTGAGCCACCTACATCCATCGACTTCCTGCATGTATTACCAGGTCGTCACTCCATCTAGTGGGGGACGCGCTACATTCGAGAACCTTTTTTCCCATCGGTTGTCGGTTCTTAGAGCTATATGGCCGGTCCATTGCCACTTCAGCTTACTAATCCGTTGGGCTATGTCGGTCACTCTGGTTCTACTGCGGATATCATCATTTCTAAGTTTATCACGCAGAGAAACTCCGAGCATAGCCCTCTCTATAGCTCGCTGAGCGACCTTGAGCTTACTCATCCGGCGAGCAGTGAAGGGCCACGTCTCAGTTCCATAGGTCATCACTGGCAATACGCACTGGTTGTACAGTCTCGTTTTCAAGTTTTGAGGTACACCTGACGACAAGATGTGCCGTAATTTCCCGAACGCTGCCCAGCCGATTTGAATCCGTAGATTGACCTCTCGGTCGAAGTTGGACTTACCTAGTCTGACTATTTGTCCCAGGTAAACATACTCGTCAACAACTTCGAGCTTAGTGCTCCCAACAACTATCGGCATAGGTGTGATATGGACGTTATACATGATCTTTGTTTTGTCCATGTTCATCTTAAGACCTATCCGTTGGGAAGCACTATTGAGGTCATTGAGCATAGTGCTTAGGTCCTCCAGCGATTCTGCCATAAGGACAAATTATGAAAACAACATGCTAATGTACATAAACCTGCTACTATTACTAGCGAAGTAAACAGTCAACAGTCATAATATAGTCATCAACGAAAAAATATAACTCGGTCGGTGCACCTGAAAACTTCATTTGGCCAACGTTTTTATCAATTTCTTGGACCCTTTTTGTATGACAAGGTAAATAATTTATTTAATGTAAAAAATAAAAGTAAATATGAGTTAAAAATAAGAAAAATAAGAAATTATTATTACACCATTTATTATATTATCATATTTACACCCACATCCACACCCCATCCACACACACACACACACACACACGCACGCACGCACGCGCACACGCGCACACGCGCACACACACACACACACACACACACACACACACACACACACACACACACACACACACACACACACACACACACACACACACACACACACACACACACACGCGCCGCTCAGGTTTTCCTATTGTAAGCGGCAGCTGAAATACTGCTGTGTAGAATAAGAAAACATTTTGTATTTATTGTTTAAGGACTGTACGGTGTGCAAATAAATGTATATTATTATTATTATTATTATTGTGGTATTTATATAGTTTTATCATCTGGCTAAGCTGTATAAATATATAAATGAAAATGATAAATGTACATAAATATACATATATTAATATAGTGAAATAGATACATAAACAATACGTAAATAAATAAAAGCCACCCAGATGGAAGCCCTCGGCAGGGGTGACCAAACGGCCGAGGGTTAGGGGAAAAGGAAAGAAACCGGCGGACGATGCGGGCGGTATCGAGGAGCACCGCCTTCTGCATATGAGCTTGGAGCGGTCCGTCATGGAGTCCCAGTCGCCTCAGATGACCCGAGGCTGACTTGGATTAGCCCGTTCGCAGAAACGACTACAGGTAATAATTTCGGCCCGCAGGTCACCCCACACGTCGGTCACCTCGTAAGCGAGGTCCAGATATTTATTCGCTTATCTGTTTCGGCTTTCACGAGGTTCTCGTCATACGGAATGGTAATGTCGACCAAAATATCCTTGACTGTGCCCAGTCCATCAGCACAATATCAGGCTTATTCGCAAGAATAGACCTGTTTGTGATGATGGCCCGGTCTAGTAGAACCTGGCGCGGTCATTTCGAGCACGGCTTCCGCAAGTACATGTAATAAGGCAATTTCGGTCCACGAGACCGTATTTCAGAGCGAGCTTCTGGTTTAGAATTCAGGCTACTAGGTTATGCCTGTGCAAGTACTCACAGTTAGCAAGCGCCGAACAACCGGAGATGACATGCCTAAGTGACTCACCGGGATGGCGACAAGCTCGACAGATGTCGATGATGCCATCTCTTGGGATGTATCCGCGATAGTTGTTGATCTTAATAACCTGATCCTATATTAAGACCAACTTTTTGATTCGCACAGACAAAACCCTCGGTTTTCCCAAAGAAGTCACCAAAACGTAGCCAGTGGATGGAGGCAACGACGTGTCTACGATTATTATTATTAATGGGTGAATAATCAACGTACATTAAAAAGCATAGGCGCCTAATATATATAGAACCTCCTTCTTTTAAAACGGTTATACACTCTTCAAATGTGAATATAAAATCTTATTTCTGACAATTTTTCCCATTCTATTCTTTTATAGCTTTGTCCCTTTTTAGCCACGTCCCGTATTGTGATTGCAAATTTCCGCAAATCAGTGCACTAAGGCACTGTGGCCTTATTCCGAAAAAACAAAAATATTTTTTAATCAGTCGTAATTTTCTTATAGTAAAATCCATAGACATTATGCTTTAAAAATAACTGAATTTAACTAATCTAGCAGTCAACACATCATCTATAATAAATCTGTAGAAAAGTGGTGTCTGAAATTCTATGATATTCTTGAAAAACAAGTCTACAGGACTAAATAGAGTTCTGAAGCCAAATTAAAGGTTTTAGAATTTTTGTCTGTCTGTCTGTCTGTCTATTCCGGATTCACGCAAAAAGTACTAGACTGATTTACATAAAATTTTGTATGTAGGTTTAGTTAGTAACTCAGGGCAACTTATAGGCTACTTTTATCCGATTTCGGAACTTTAAAAAGAAGGTTAGGTATTTCCTTCCTTTAGATATTAATTTTCTATTATATCTTAGTTATAGGCGGGATGACGGGTGTTTTTCAAATAAATACCATATTTATAAATAAAGTTTTAAGTTAAATAAACCTTGGTAAAATAATTTTAAACTACACCGATTTAGTTATCAAAACAGCGCCATCTATCATCAAATGGAAAAAGTAGTATATTTTGCCTTCAGTTACTAATAAATCAAATAATATAAATAACTTACATTTATATGTTTAAATAATTCGTTTTTTAAAATTATTTTAAAATTCTAACGTTTAGTTTTTTAGTATTTTTATTATTTTATTTTAAAAGTGTAATAATTTTAATAGATAATAGTGACGTCTATCAAAAATATAAAAATCGATAAGGTTTTTATTTCAATTACTAATCTACATGTAAGCTTGCGCAAAGTTCAGTCGCGCAAACGCAAACATTTTAACACAGTCGTCTTTGAACGCTTTAATGTGCGCTAAAAAACCGAAACCGCTTGGCAAAGTGCTTTTCTCTGTGCACTTATTTGATCATTGATTCAAAGTTCCGTGCCACACATAGCTTCAAACAAGTGTTCAACTGTTTAAAGCTGTATCTGGCGCCGGCTTTATAATAATTAGTATATCATAGTCATCCTCTTCAAGGTAAAGTCATTATAAAGACTGGGAACAGGAATGGGCGCTGACGAAGGCCCATTAATACAGGCGGTTCGGAAAAATGGTAATACCATAGATAATAATTTTCTGCACTGTAAAACTTGTAAGTATTAAATAAGTTAAGGCGCTATAGCCTTTACACTATAACGCTTTAGCTTACTGATGAATGTCACAAAATATTTATTTATTTATTATTTACTGCATTCCTTAAAACAAAAGAATACAAAGGGCGGACTTAATGCCTTGAGGCATTCTCTACCAGTCAACCCATATATAATATATTTTGTAATATTCAAAGCATCTTTTGAGTTCTAACATGCACAGGAAGTGTTTTTAATTAGCTCAACCCCATATCTCCGTGTTAATCCATATTTATTTTTATGCAGCAATTTATTTATATTAAAAGAACTTAAAATTTGTTCAAAATTACTTTTCAAAAATAATTTGGTTGGTAGTACAGAAATTAGCCTAAAGTTGGAGAGTTCTAGCAGAATCAGTGGAAACAGTTCATCGTCTCTTCACGTCCAATGATTTAATAACCTACTCGACATAATATACTAGACTAAAAAACCAGTGGCGAAATCTAATATTAGAACGTCTCTTGAAAACTGACCTTAGCCATGCTGGCTATTATATGAAGGCTAACCTGCAACGTTTGTAAGATCGTCGTTTATTAGTCATTTTGAAAGTTATCCATCGATTATATACAAAATTATTTAAATAAATTACGGTGATTATAAGGCCACTAAAGAATTTAAATTTCCAAGAAACAAATATGAAAAAAGTTAGTTTATATGAATCTTATTCAACTACATCCTATTACTTTATTGGAAGAGTTATTTTTTCTTCATTCCTGTATTTATATAAATATGTTAATTATGTATATATGATCTAAAGTTTGAACAATATATTCTAAGATGACATTTTGGCAAAACTCTCATAGCAGACAAAAGTTGTCCACGTAGAAGTGAAGATATTTTTTTAAATAAGTAAACGACCACTCGATTTATTTATCATGCTACTTCGTACTATGCTATAGAAACACAAAATATCGCCAAGAAAACTTTATTAGCTGATCTGAGCTAGACAATAAGATCAGCAAAAACTCCAACTTTTGAAGTTTACAGGAACATTCCAAAAAAACAAATATGTATAATGAAATAATTAAGAAAACTTTTGTTTTATGACATTGTTCGTTTAAAAAAAAGTGAAAGTAATGAGATGCACGGCTGATCCGACCGTACCAAATACCACCCAGAGTCTACGAGGTTGTCCCTGACCCTAAATCCTTACCTACCAGCCATTTTCGGTCTAATGAAAAAGAAAAAGATACTCGAACACTTTATATTAAATAAAAAAACAAGCAAATTAAAGTATATGTTGTATGCAATCACTTCACTATACTATTGGCAATCGATATAAAAAGACTGGCCTAAATGTTAAATTGACCTAAATGTTATACAATTGCTGCAATAGCTTATGATTGGGCACTGCATCATGGGTTTCAATTTGATATTTATATTGATGTCATACATTCAAAATATTAACTGACCTTTAAGAATAATAATAAAAAGATTAAAATTTAAGGATAAATTACAAATGAAATAGTATTTTGCCTATCTTACTGGCACAAAGAGTATCGAACTGATTGATGACTTATCTATGATGTGATGGGTACCAGCATAACCAATGCGAGGATATCGGCTTTTCGCTCTCTAACCCGCCTGCCCAGGATGGTAAGAGTGGGCAAATTTTCCAAATAGTGCTTTCCAGCTGCTAGCGCATTCTTTTAATTTGAATGCTATAGGTTCCAGTAAATAAAGATACAATGTGTTGTAATTGACCGTGTAGTGGCGGTGTAAGAATACCCACTACCCCATATCGTCAGGTAGGTGTCGTAAGAAGCCACAGAGGGAAACAAACCAGGGGATGGTCAGAAGCGTCTTCCTAATAAAGTTACAGCCTATATATATACGTCCCACTGCTGGATACAGGCCTCGTCTCATTTCTGAGTAGGTTTTTAGGGCAAGGAAGTGTCCGCCGCGCTGCCCCAATGCATTGGCGAACTTCACATGTCTTCGGAATATTCTTTTTTTCTTATTTCTCAGACATGCAGGTTTCCTCACGATGTATTCCTTCACCGCCAAGCACGTGGTAAATCAGCACTTAAAATTGCAATTAACAATTTCATTGGTGCCTGCGGGGATCGAATACGGGTTGCTCGCGTACTGTGAAACTTACAGCGAGCGCTAACCATCTGAGCTACCACGGCTCTTCATAACAACTACAAAATAAAAATTGCGGTTGCCAACCCGCCTGCCAAGCATAGCAACTTTGGCAAATATTCCTTATGAGGCAATCTACATTTGATAGGCTGTAACGCTGATAACGGTAACGGTGTTGTAATTAGTACCAAAGACAACAAGTATATTAGGAAAAAAAATATGGAATATATTCTAAATAAACTTACACTAGTTCATTTTATACATAACAGTGACGCAAGTGGATTGTTACCAGAAGAAAGTAAAGGGCTACTACAGGATACCAGCAACCTACTGCAAACAAAGTAGCTATAAGTACTTTGTCACCTCTCAGTATCAAGATGAAGTCTCACAGACTGTAAAGTTATAATCGCTCTAATGTTAAAAATGTGATAAAATGATAGTTTTCCTCAATCACGCTTGACAGATTATATATTATGAAACTAAAAAAAAATCACAAGTCCACTGCTGAACATAGGCCTTCCCCAAAAAATGCCACCTGCATCCTGATTGACCACCTGCATCCATCGACTTCCTGCATGTCTAACCAGGTTGTCACTCCACCTAGTGTGGGCCCGCCCCAATCTTCGACTACCGGTAGGAGGCTGCAACTAGAGAACCTTGCTTCCCCATCGGTTGTTGGTTCTTCGAGCTATATGGGAAGCCCATTGCCACTTCAGCTTACTAATTCGTTGGGCTATGTCGGTTACTCTGGTTCTACTGCAAATATCGTCATTTCTAAGTTTATCACGTAGAGAAACCCCGAGTTTAGCCCTCTCTATAGCTCGCTGAGCGACTTTGAGCTTCCTCATACGGGCAGCAGTGAAGGCCACGTCTCAGATCCATAAGTCATCACTGACTAAACGCACTGGTTGTACAATCTCGTTTTCAAGTTTTGAGGTACACCTGACGAGAAAATGCCGAGTTGAATCCGTCGATTGACCTCTCGGTCGAAGTTGGACTTACCTAGTCGGACTATTTGTCCCAGGTAAACATAATCGTCAGCAACTTCGAGCTTAGTGATACCAACAACTACCGGCATAAGTGTGACATGGACGTTACACAATCTTTGTTTTGTCCATGTTCATGTTAAGACCTATCCGTTGGGTGGCACTATTAAGGTCATTGAGCATAGTAGGTCCTTCAGCAATTCTGCCATAAGGACTATATTGTCAGCAAATCGAAGGCGAGTGATGTACTCGCTATTGATGTTAATACCGTATCCTTTCCAGTCCAGTAGCTTGAAACCGTCTTCAAATGCAGGGGTGAAGAGGTTCGGAGATATAACGTCACACTGTCTTACACCTCTCTGCAGTTGGATGGGATTCGTACTCTGGTTCTGTACTCGGATAGCCATTGTACAAACACTGTACAAACCTACTGTACAAACACTTCAGCACTTCGATATACCGACAGTCCACTTTCTGTGGGGCCGCTTCTGAAGAAAGAGTTCCTTTTTCTCCATGAAGTCGGCCAGCTGCTGACCCAGCAGCACCTCAGCAGCTGGCCGACGAAATTTCCCTACCTTCAGCTCACCGTTCTCTCTTATGCCTTATTTTTGCGTTGAAGTCTCCCATTAACACCGTATAGTGGGTTTTGGAGGAATGCATGGGTCTAGAGATATCCACATACAATTCCTCCACCTCCTCATCAGGATATGCCGATTTTGGTGCGTAAACCTATATGACCTTCAGCGAATACCGTTTGATAATTAATATCGTTTGAGTATAAGGTATGCAACACTCTTCGACACACTCCCATCTTTACAACGTTGTTAACGTGTCCACCCCCTCTCTTAGGCCCTCAGATAATCCTATAATATCCCAGTGCAACTTGTCTATCTCTTCTTACAGCTTCAGGATATTCTCGCCAGTCCTCAGGGTGCGTGCGTTAAATGTTGCCAGGTCGAGTCGTCTTAGGTTGCAACCGAACCCCTACCGGAGATTATTTGCGCCCCTGCCCGCCGTTACCATGGTCACCACCGTAGCCAGGAATAGCGGGACCGCCGGGGACTGGGGACCGTCTTTTTGTGACTCTCGCGCCCAAAAAATAAATCTTACCGATAAAATATTTAAACAGTTTTTTTTATTTTGTTTATACAGGAATTAACTTCATTTTTTATCTAAGTAAGGGAGAAAAACGAGCACACATTCCAAGATATGATAATTAGATGCTGTGGGCCCATAGACATATCGATACATCTGCTATCTTCGATTTAGAATCATAATGCTGTTGCATTATATAACACAGCAATATGATGCTATTAGGCATATTAAGTGAGATTGTAAGAGATGCAGAAAGTCGATGGATGCAGGTGGCTCAGAACTAAGGACCGTGTTTTGTTGCGTATCTTAGGGTAGGCCAATGTTCAGCTGCGGTCTTGTGATGTGTTGTAATAATAACGATGATGATCTAGTGATATGATGACGATGGTAAGGAAAAGGGTACCCATCCCATATCATCCAATGGGTGTCCTAAAAGGCGACCGAAGAAAACTAAAACAGTAAATGGCAGCATCATCGTCCCATTGAGAGATATAAATAATAGAAACTACGTTTGCCAAACTGTCTGCCATGCGTGGCATATTGCTATGACAAATATCAACCGTATAATATAATAAACATCTTAATAGGCTCTGGATACTGAGGTATGAGGATGAGAGCAATGAGATCGTAGTAGTTACCTGGTCGAGCCAGTCTATTCGTACTGCAGCTATAATTCGCTGAGCAACGCATTGCCTCGTAAATCTAGACACTAATGTCTTGAAGTGAATCATCAAAACAAAAACGTGTTTATAGAAAGAAATTCGAGTGTGATATAATTTTTGGACACACACAGGTCTACCGATTAAAAAATTGATGTGATTTAAAAACATGTGGGAGAAACCAAACCCGTTTTCCTTCACACAGCAGTAAAGTAAATATTTCTCTGTTACACAATTTATAATTGCATTCCAAGAAATCATTTATAACTACGCATTATTTATTAATCATATCCACTAAAGCAATAAATAATAAGTAATTAAAATAATGAGATATCTCTATAAAATTTAATGAATCTAAAGTCTACATTTAAAATTAGGGAACAATAAGGAAGGTTTTTAAATATGCGTTAAAAATATTCATACCCCGTCAAAAACTAAATGCTACGCTTTTTATACTTCATGAGCATAAGCCTTTTTTATTAAAAAAAACATTATAGGTACACTCCTGATGGATTTTCTCCTGTATCGTATAGGCGTTTTAAATACATAAATTGCACATGTACAAACATTCAGACCCGGAACATTGACGGTTCCGTGGCGCAGTGGCTTAGCATTGAGTTGCGATGCTGAGGGCTGCGGGTTCGAGTCCCGCATGGAACAAGTATTTATATCGCCTACAATTAATTGTTCTTGATCTGGATGTTTGTCTCTATGCAATTTATGTTTATAAACTGCCTCCACTATACAGGAGAAAATCCTAGTGTGGGGGTAACTTTTTTAAATAGCATAAGAAATAATACTATTATGTCGGCTGTACAAATACTTGTTCTGTGCAGTATTCGAACGAGAAACGCCCCGCAGCGCCGCAGCCAAAATTCTTAGCCACTGCGCTACCGGGCCGACAGCTTATTTCAAATGTAAGGAACTCTATAACATAAAGTTCAAATATAGTACATACATACATAGATAAAAGCTATTACAAAAAATTAAGTTGTCGAAAATCGAACTGTCATTACGAAATAAGCACTTAAAGCACACGAAATAATATTTTAGTATTATGCGGTTTGACTCATTTTTTATGCTGCGCGACCTAGAACCAATTGCGGATTGCCGGTTACGTTCACTTACTGGTCGGTTTAACAGAAAATCCACACAGTAACATGTAAATAGAATGTTGTACTCAGGCTGTTTAACATTGTTTTGTTTCAATGTAAAGTATCTTCAATCTTTAGGTTTTTACTCATTATATTAAGCGTCCTGACCATTTTTTTCGTACACATGTTCGTCCGTCATAGATATCGAGTAGTAAATTGTAAATGTAATGCTTAAATTGCAAAATATAAATTATGGATTTTTTTTTAACATTTTGAGAAGTTTTTTGAACTATTCTAAGCCAGTGCTTGACTAGCCCACCTGATGGTAAGTGGTGATGCAGCAGGAGATGGTACATCCCACTGACTTAGCTTAACAAAAACCTATTCACTCTTGCCTTGAAGATACCCACATTATAATCGGATGGAAAGACAGATGCTGGACTATTTCCACTCATTTGCTGTACGATAAAGCAAACCGTATGGTTCGAATGCGTGGTAAGTCGACAACGAGCAAAGATGTTAAAAACTGCTGTGCGCCATTGTTACCATACCATACGAAACATAATAATCGTGCAAGAGTGAATAGGCTTTTAAGTTAAGTGCACTTTGTCATCTTCGGCTTCATCGCCACTTCCCATCAGGTGGGATAGTAGACAAGCACTGGCTTTTAGTAGTTAAAAAATAAAGCTCGATTTTTTTTAACTTCAGTGTAATAAATTTAAGAGAATATAAGCAACTTTAAACCGTATAGTGGTGGTGTAAGAATATCCACTACCCCATATCATACAGAGGGAAACAAATCAGGAGATGGGCAGCAGCGTCTTCCTAATAACGGCTAAAAATAAAAAATTACCGTTGCCAACCCGCTTGCCAAGCGTGGAAGCTATGGTAAATATCGCCTATTGCATTTTATTTGAAAAATACTTATAACCAACAGTACATTGTCACCTTTCGTCAAGCTTCTATATCACGTCTTATACTAAAGATAGGCTGAAATCCGTGCTTATGGTTCAATATATTTTATCCCTATAACAATACACTTTTCTAAACGTTTACCGTGTAATTCTATTTTATCGTACGATCTAAAAAAGTAAAGTTACAGCCTAATGACGGTCCACAGTTGGACAAAGACTTCTGCTTCGGTAATTAGTCCGCCGCGCTGCTCCAGTGTGTGGTGTTAAACGTTCAATATCTCGAAATATTTCTTCCTTAAACATGCAGACATAAAGCAACATGGGCCGCCGACTTATTGCTCTATGCATGCAGATGTCCTCGCGATGTTTTTCTTCATTGTCAAAACAAGTGGTTTAGGACTATAATATGGTTTTTGGTGCTGTTGAAGATGGAATTCGGTTGGCTCGCTCTATGAAACTCAGTACCACGGCTCGTAAAATCAAACAGAATTATATTTATTTATCTATGCCTAACTACCTGAATAACGATAACCATTATGTTTCAATGTTCTCCAAAAATAGGTCGCAGACATCGTACAGATAATCGATTAGAGATTTTTGTTAGCAGTATAAAAACTATGTGGAAATAGTTGATCAAAAACACAGAATGACTAGTGATGATATTTAAGATATTTATTTCGTATTTAAGAACCGATAACAATAAATAAATTCATGACTATAACCCACATAGTATTCTCACTAGGATCATCAGAGTTCATGATCAATGCTTGTTGAATAATTGAATTTTAGTTTTATTTATAACAAACTTGCCGTGTAGTATCGGATAGCATAAAAAAATCCGTCACCATATTTTTCTTATGGATGTTGTGACTTTGGGAAAGGCCAGAATGACCTTATGGTCTCCGATGGATCGCGATATATCTCGTATATCTCCATCAGCCCGTAAAAATATATTAACAAGTGTTTGTATGGCCTGCAATTAATTGTTGGTCTGGATATTGGTCCGTGTGCAATTTATATGTAATACCACCGCGATATAAGAAAAACATGCGAACGTTTTTATAACAAAAGAAAAACAAACGGGACAGACCCATGTCCAGCTATGGATTGTTACGGCATGATAAGGAAGAAAAAAGAGAAGACAAAATAGAAGAAAAACTTTTTTGGTAATAATTGTTTAATTGTGCTGTACATTAAAACAATATTATGCCTTGAACCGATTTTGAAATATGGCGAGAATAATTGTGAAACAACTTATTAACATAATGCAAATTGACTCTTGCACTAGTTTTTTGTATTTCAAATTATTTTTCACAATTATTCACAGTGGTTAGGTATTCCACAATAAAATCTATTACGTACATATACGCCACTAAACCAACTTGCAGCTTGATTGTGATTTCATTAATTCTTAATTAGGACCTTTAACTAGAAGGACCTAAAAAAAGCAAACTAGCAAATGATAACTCTTTGGCTTAAAGTCCATATCATCTTATAGCCCTAAATGTCAAAAATATATAGCAAAGAAATAATAAATAAGCCTTTATTGTTCCTAGACTTAACAAAATTAAGATTAAAGAAAAGAAATTACAAACATAGCTTTTTTCTTTATTTCCTATTCAGTCAGAGGCTCATCTCATTTATCTCTGTCTTGTGTTAGTTCTATCAAATTTTCACCTGCTACTTTTTGTAAGTCCAGTAATCCTCGAGTCTGCCTCTGGATCTTTTTTTTCTATAGAGTAAGGTTGACAAACGAGCACACAGTCCACCTGATGGTAAGTGAATGCTGTGGCCCATAGACATCTACATTTATATTCAATTGAGAATCAAAATTCAGATGCGTTGCCACCCCTGAGGACTAAGATGGAATGCCTCGTTTCCAGTAAAAAGGGTCTCCGGTTCTCTACTCTCACTATACTAAACTCAGCAGCATTAATCTGCTATTTTACGCTGGTATTCTGTGAGGGCGTGGTCCCACCCCGGTCGAGCCGACCCATTCATGCTATAACCATAATATAACTGCAACGTGGCTCTACCACGTGCCATAATCTTTTACCCCCTCTTCGTTATGATTTGACTTCCTCATTGGTTTAATGGTCGTAAGCGCGACTGCTAATCCTGGTTTCGAAAGCCGGATCGAGCCAAAAATTCAGTTATTGGGTACCCCAATAACTGAATTTTTGGTCAGGAAATTCGCAGTAGGAGACAGAAAGTAAGCGTTATTTCAACCCATTGCCTCGAAAAGCACGTAAATCTGATGGTCCTGCGCCTGATGTCCTATTATCCCGTCGTGATTGATTGCCGTTCCATCAGACTTGGTGAGTCAGGAAATAGAGAGATCCTACGCTACGGAGTGTTCGGGCGCGGCGGTAATCACGAAGTAAAAATTATTTTACGGCGCGTTGATACATAAAGGTTCGCCACCTCTGGTATAGGCTTAGCTTTAGGCTACACCTCTCAGCTAGCCTTAAATATTGATTTTTGTTAAGCAAGTCAAAAGAAAAAGCGCTCCCGAAATGGTTTCTCCGCGTACACTGGCGTAATGGTAAGTGGTTAGTGATACGTAAATACAATGTTCTACAAAAATATAGATCTTTACTCCGTCTAAAAAAAGTCCGCGATACTATATGCCTATTCCGTAGACATAAGCCACAATAAGGTATTTTGTGACAAAACATTATTGAAAATTAGAAAGTGATTTGCGTTATTATTAGGTATGGCATATTAATCTTTACGAACGAAAGTTACTTCATCATCAAGACAATTTTATGAAGATAAACTTTGCTCCTTATAGCATGTTATGTGGACGCATAGTTTAAGAGAAAAAGTTATGAAAAATTAATATAATTCAACACTCGGCTCGGCGCGCAAACGACGCATAAACGCTAGCCACCCGATGAGAACCGAGAGTAGCCAGCAGTGTACGCTTCTGAGCGCGATGATCTTCTATGAGCGAGGTTAGTTCAATCATTTTCGAATTGGCAAAATTATTGGAGTAATTTTATCTATCGGCATATGTACGCTATAGAGCGAAGTTAAATTTTATCCACTCTCCCTCCGGTGAGCGTTAGGATGTTTTTTAATTTTAAGGAATCGGTATTCTTTAGCGAGGATTTGTGGTCTATCAAATCTAATGTAGTGACTGGGGCGATCCTGTACATGTTCACAGACTACAGACTTGCCAATTTTTTTTAAAAAGTTTGCAAATATTTGTTTTGTTAAAACTAGCTGCCCGTGATAATGTAGTAGCTTTAGGTTTTCTGATCGCTTAATCTTTATGCCTACTCATAAAGCCTCAGAGCCATTTTACTGTTCAATTTGGTCGACATTCCATTTCTCAGGGCAGACAGAATTTGTCTTATCGTATTGAAAAGGTAGTTCTTTAGTTTGCTTTTTAGTAAGCTCTTGGCACATTCTCGAAGTGGTTTTTAAATAAGACAACAACAAATCTTCGTCAAACAGGCTCTTGATATACAACAAACTATCGTTAAGACTATAGTTTAAACTATAGTTTTATTTATTGATTCTTCATGTTCAATTACGTCACCTTCCCCTATATCGCGATATCGCGCCTATGGACACTTTCTGGAGCGCGGGGAAGGAGGGTGGTGACGCTCACCCGGGAGGGGTAGGGAGAGTGGAAAAATTTAACTTCGCTCTATAACGTACAAATACCGATAGATAAAAGTACTCCATTAATTTTGCCAATTTTTGTAGGGGGTTGTATGCTGTTTGTAGCGAGTTTAGTTTTTGAAGTGCTTAATTTTACAATTAAACACTATAAGTATATTAATTTAAAAAAAATTCTTGTTTTAAGTTATTATGTCACCTGCAAATCTTAGGTCGATAAAAGAGAATGATGTCTTCTGCTTATCTTAGGTTGCTAAGAAACATTCCGCCTATTTTTAATCTTTCCTGTCCCAGTTTAAGTTTTTCGTAACATTTTTTAAAACAGCTGTAAAGAGCTTTGGCGAAAGTGGATCTCCTTGTTTCTCGGCTCTACGGACATTGATTTTAGGGTCAAGTCTGTCCAGTTTTACGAGGTTTGTACTTTTTCTATTTATATCCCTTTAATTATGTTGATTTATGTGTTTGGAATATGTTGGTATTTCAATTGCTTGCCAAATGCTCTCGTGTGTTAGTGAGTTCAATGTTTTCCCGTAGTGAGCATCTGGAGGTATAGGAGGCTATTACATTCCTGGTATTTTTCCACTATGTGAACGACGCTAGAGTATCCGGGTAGGAAGCCTGCTTGTTACCTTAGTTGGTTCATTGTTTGGCTCGAATCTTCTTTTCATCATTGTTTGACTCGAATCTTTTTTCCAGTAATTTTGCGGGCAACTTGTAGGTACATTGTTGATTAAACTGATTGATCGATCCATGCATGCATCAGCAGCTTACGTATAATTCTATATGTATATAGGCAACGGCATTTCAGTATCTTTAATTCGGGTTCTTATATTCCAAAAAATGTAAGTCACATCATAACCCATCAATAAATAATTTACACTTTTAAAATGCCACTCCATTCTGCGCAATGTCCGCTGAACTCTGCTCTCGCGATGCCCCAAAGCATATTGACAGACTTTACATTCATGTCATTCTCCTTTCTTGAAATATATTGTCCTTCACAGCCAATCACCAGGAAAATTAGCACTTAAAATTCCGTTTAACAATTTCTTGAGTTACGTACTATGAAAATCGAGACGTAATCCCAGCTCTAAAGCGATTAAAGTCCTAGTACTTAAATATTATTTATAATATATATTGAATAAAAATCAATTTCTATTGACATAAAAGTAACATATTACCATTCTTACCGGGCCATAGCATACAATGGCCCGGCCCTTCCATACAGCGAACAGAGCTACCACTGCAGGCGCCAGGAATCAGGGTGTCACTAAGCTGTAATCATATGACTATTTCGACCGTTTAATGATTGTTTAGTACAATAGCGGTGTAGCGTCCGCTTTAGTAATCGAGGTTTTATATATGTCGACATCTTGTACAATGTACACCTCTTGATTTGTCGAAATTGTTTTGCGCAGCATCGACATTTTAATAGTAACAATATTGTGTGTAGTAACTATTTATTACGCCAAGAGAATGTTTTTGTTGTACTATAAATAACATTTATCGTACGTGGTAGAGCCAGGCCGCAGCTATATTATGGTTGTAGCACAAATGGGTCGTCTCGACCGGGGACCACGTTCTCACAGAATACCAGCGTAAAATAGCAGCTTAATGCTGCTGTGTTTCGTATGGTGAGTGTAGGGAACCGGAGACCAATTGCTGGATACGAGGCATTCCATCTTAGTCCTCTGCGGTGACAACACTTTTGCATTTCAAATCCAAAATGTATGGTGTAATGTATCTATGGGCCACAATATCCACTTACAATCAGGTGGACTTTGTGCTCGTTTGTCACCCTTATTACTCTACTACCCCAGAAGGAGAGTAATATTTTACGAGTGTATATATGTTAGTGTGTCTATTTATTTGGTACGGTGTTTAGCCTAAATATCTTGATGGATCTTAACATAAGGGCTATCGTTAGAATCTTCCTAGTTGTAGAAGTAACATAGGCTATAAAACTTTTCTTTTTTCAGTAAACTTTTTTACGCATTCGCGTTTTTTTTAATTACTGTTTTAACCTTTGGACTTCTTCTTTTAAAATCAAACAAAACACAAATTCGAAGTTATGTGGCGGACGCATCGTATCGCTGTCGCGTCGCATCGCATAGTGAAGAAATTTATACACTCAATATCGGCTCATTTTGCTAACAGTATGTGTTGCATCACTTTCGTGCCGACCGACCAATTCAGAACAAGCCATAAAATAAATTTCCATCGCGTTTCGATATATGCTTGAGAGCACCCGACTATTCAAATAATTAGCTAGACAATTGTTCTCGTATCGTTTGTACGAGCAATAAATAAATAAAAATTGACTATATATTCTAAAACAAGAACTAAGATGTTACCGGGATTTTTCATGGTCACATGTCTGGTTCCCCTCTCATTGGTAGAATCATATAAAATTGGCGTCGTCAGCATATATTAATGTATCTACTTGATATTAATAACCTATCTGCATCACAATCATAGATTGACTTCAAACATCGACCGTCGAAGTAGGTATAGCGTTCTAAATAACTGTTCAAACAGTTTCCGCGTCGGTAGTCTGTTTTTTAGTTGAGTTCATATAGTAACAAAACGTAATATTCTGAGCAAATGTTGTCACAGCAAATTTTTTAAACTACAAAGTAAATATTGGCGGGTAAAAGGAAAGTTAATCTGGGCGATATTAACATAGTATTATCAGAATATGTACGTACATGTTTGTATTTTTTTTAAGTAAGGGAAAAAAGTAAATCAAGTCAAGATAGTTAATAGAATCAGGCGTTAGTTACCTTGCGGAAATCCATTATATTAAAGATGTTAAAAATAAATTAGCTAAGATCCGCGTAATAAAATAAAATGATGTGTCTTACCTAGTTTGCTATCAGCCACTGCGAAACACTTGTCGTATTACCGACGTTGGTGTGTCTTTCCTAGTGTGGTGGTGTTGTAGTAGTGATGCTGGGATTAGTAGTGACGGGGATAGTGCACGCAAAAGAAACAGGTATTATGGTGGTACCTATCCAAACAGAAAAGCAGTAAGTACTACCACCATGTTCAGCAGTGTACTTTTGCCAGTTGATACAGGGAGGTGAGAATGATCACATTTCCTTTTAAAGTTATAAGCTTAATACGTTTTTTAACGTCAAAGGCATAGATAACGGTCAGCAAACACAGTCTATTTCACCTGATGATGCCTCGTTTAGAGGCAAACCACGTGTCGTATTATTTGTCGTGTATCTTTCCTAGTATATTGGTGTAGGGAGAAGTAGTGTTCGGCTTAGTGGTGCCGGGAATATGGCACGTAATTCAGGAATAGCGGGAGCTGCTCTTCAAACTAGATGCTTGCTAATTAATTTTTAAATCTCTAATGAAGTCAAGTCAAGTTTTAATGAAATTTACTGATCTAGACGAAGTTTTGATCGAATTTCGATTTTCGAAAAAACTATATAAATTCCTAACGAATTTAGACTGCGTGAAAAAACAAACAAAGCATGTCGCTGAAATCTTTTCTTCAAAAATGTTGATGACCTATCTGGTATTATAAATTGCTTGACAATTGAAAATAATTTTAAATAGACAAGAACAACAAGATACGAATACGAACAATGGATCTTATAATATAATATAACAATGAATCTGTCTGTGTTGACATTAATAATTTATCTTATTTTTTATACCTTCGTTCAACTTTACTTTTAAATTGAGGTTAATGCATTTAGCCTCACTCTAAAAGACAGCTGTTATAATTAAGGTATACTGGCATTTTTTGTAAAAATAATCAACCTTTGTTAACATTTTTTTTTCTGTAATCGTAAATTTCACTGGTATTCCCCAAAACTACTATAAACATCGCTTAAATCATTTTACCTTTTACCAAATGTTAATAGCTATATCACGAACTTGATGTTAAGATATTTTACAACAGATGTTTGATTAAACAGGGAAGTCCAGTAAAATTTTGAGTTGATTTAAAACAAATCATGAATATCGTGAGCAAGGTACCCAAAATAAGCTAATATAGCCCAAAATAAGATGACAAAATAAAAAAGTTTAAATATCAAAAATGGAATGTTTAGATTTTGAATAATTCTCAACATTTTTGTAGGCAATTGAACGCTATAATGAGCTCGGCAACACTATCCTGGTACGAGTACGAGTTCGTTCTCCAGATCGGATGCATAAATGCACATTAACAGAGATAGACAAAATCACAATTAAATTCTACACAAAGTTTTTCAAACTCACTAATATATATATATATATATATATAATTTCTGAGCTGGAATTTAAGCTCAGTATGCGCTAAAACCACATAGACAGCCGTAATGCGCAGTCAGTTCAGCCTCAAAAAATCATTCACTTAGAAGATTATTGTCATTATTTCACGCTTGGTGAACGTATCAGCAACCAGAGTAATAGTTGACTCTAAAAAATGCTGTTCATCCTACATCGTTTTGATGCCTGGTTATAAATCGCATTCGAAAAAATATCTATGCAACATTTAAATTTATTTTTTTGAACCTAGACACTTCTAGACACTGCCCCAAATTGTCTGATACTACGAGTACATCAAAACCTCCGATCGAATAGAAAAACGTTAAATCATGTAAGGACGAATACCTCAGATGCGTTAATACTATTGAAATTTGTGATAAAGAAAATTATCAATCATTATCATCATCATTAGGAAGGAAAGACTATTTTTTTCATTCATTACAACCTATCAAAGTCCACTATTGAGCATAAGCTTCGCCATAAATTGGATTGGATGAGGAGGATATTTGTTGTTGTTGTGAATATCGCAGTTTTTATTTTTTATTTTCTAGTCTTTTTAACTCGAAAATAGCTCGACTTATTTTGATGAAATTATTTGTGTGTTTAAATCGGTCTCTGGATGATCGCTAGTCAGTTATAAAAACCCTACTGCCCATCTCCTACCTTGCTTTCCTCTGTTCTCTCTTACGAAACCCACAGGACGATACGGGCTTAGTGAATTTTCTCACACCAAAAGATGGAAATGCGATTTTTGTAAAATAATACACTCTCCAAAATTTAATCTGTAGAAAATTGATCTTTTAAAAAAATTAAAAAAAGGCTTTCATTTTCGAAAAATTCTTCGATTCACTATATCTAAGCACCGAATTAAAAAGTTATGTGTAATTTTTTTATTAAAAGTAAAATTACATAGTTAAATTACAATATATATTTGACCCTTCTAAGCGGACTAAGGAATGTGTCAAGCTCAAGGTAACAACTAGCATGTCATCTAAATAGTTACATTAAAATCTTCATGTCCTATTTTTCTATATTTAGTTTTTAGTTTTATTTTATTTTAGATTTTTTTGTTAAATTTTAATGGAACCGCCACTGAAGTAAAACCTATTTAATAAAATAATAATATTTTTTGTATAAAGACGAATTTAACACCATAATAGCATTCTCTGCCAGCTATAGCAGCAGGTAGAGCAGCGATAAAACAAACATTAGATTATTGGACAATATATGCATACAAAATATATAAATAACAAGTTCGATCCCCGCCGGCACCAATGAAATTGTTTATTACAATTCTAAAGTGCTGAATTACCACGTACTCGGTGGTGAAGGAAAACATCATGAGGAAACCTGCACGTCTGAGAAATAAAAAAAAACTTGTGAATGTGAAGTCCGCAAACACGCATTGTGACTAAAACTTTAAATCATATAATAATTATACTTCATTTTAAAAAAATCGGACAAGTGCGTAATATAGGAATCGTGCTTTAGGGCTCCGTATAAACTTAATTATAATCCATCCCGGGTATGGTAAGGTGAGCAACGAACATTACTTCAACGAAAATGTTAGTCGGATTAACATAACTTTAAAGTGGAAATTTCGGAACTATGCCTTTACTTGTATTGTGAGACCTTGCTTCTGCCAGATTTCATAATTCTAGGTCAAAGGTAATTACCGTATAGGTTATGTTAAGTATCAAAATCAAAACATGTGACATATTTTTTTAGCATAATGGTGACAATCGGTACAGACACAGTTCACCCGTTTACATACAGTTTACCCGATAGTAAGTCATAATATTATATGTCCATATCCTTTGATTGTGTTGACTTAGGAGCTTGAATTTTTACACCTCCAAAGCAACGTAGACTTTAGAATTTGGTATTAATCTATAATAAATATTATATAAATCTAATATATAAAAATTTATTTTTGTTTGTTCGTATTTTATGCGTTGCCATACCGTTCATCAGATTGCACTTAAACTTTATCAACTTGTTGCTTGCACTTACGCAAAGGGTATAGGCATAGTACAATTAACTTACAGTAAGTAGGTGGCGCGCGTGTCGCAACTTTATAATATATCATTCAACTTCAATGAATGTATTATCATTCCCAATTAAACAATATTAATACGATATTTCCGTGATTATTTCTTCTGCGGCAGCAACTAATATTAATGACAAAAGGTGTCTTGACAGACGAACAAACGGATGGACAACAAAGTGATTTAATAAGGTTTCCGTAATTTTCCCTTTTAGGTACGGAAGCCTAATGAAATTTATACGTGGTAGAGCCATGTTGCAGCTATATTAGTAGTATAGTTATAGCACGAATGGGTCGGCTCGACCGGGGAAGGAACACGCTCTCACAGAATACTAGCGTAAAATAGCAGCTTAACACTGGTGTGCTTTGTGGGGTGAGTGTAGAGAACCGAAGACCCTTTTTACTGGAAAAGAGGCATTCCATCTTATTCCTCACGGCTGACAACGCCTCTGCGTTTTATTCGCAAACGAGGATAGATGTAGATGTCTATGGGCCACAGCAACCACTTACCATCAGGTGGACTATGTGCTCGTTTGTCACTCATATACAATTAAAAATATTAAACCAATCCATACTTTTTCTCGTATCTACAACGGGAGAGCCTCATGTACAGCATTGGACTTTTATGGGCTAAGAAAGAAGAAGATGAAGATTTTTCTGGCTATAAATTAAAGTTCCCGAAAAAGTCGAAGGTCCTCGCATTTAAATTAAACATATAAAATTATGCACATTTCGACACTTACATACTAAATCTTTCTTCATGTCGATATCAATGGTAGCATCAAATACGTTCACGAAAATACGTTAGGAGGTCAAGGTAAAGTCTTTTTTGGATTTTTCACCCATGTTTAAAATATTTACTATTGTAATATAATATTTTTTTTAGTAATTACATCGAATGAATTTTCATGGCCGAGTTTTTTTTATTTTAATGTTATAGGTAGTATATACTAAATGCAAAATAATATTTAATTATTATTAATAATATAATCAATGTACTTAATTTGGTCACATAATTTGTAAAATAATATAATACGTTAAAATTAGTTCATATTTACCTTTTTTTAAACCGAAGAAAGCTTCAATATAAAACGTTCAATCCGAGATAGCACACATTAGTTTAAAAACATCCAAGATTTGATTGAAAAATAACACGAAACATTTTCTAATTAGCGTAATACCTAGTTTGAAAATTAATTTGTATAATATAACAACGCGCGAAGCTTCGCACCTTCGCACTGACACCGGGCGGGTTTCGTTGCGAAATGCGGTACGCTTAACCTTATGCAGCCTTAAGGCGCGCTGCGTTGCCATTCAATCTATCATATGTAAGGCCGCCATGATTTAGAAAGATGAAGCAGGACACAACCCCTAGCCCTTTGGTTGCTTTGCAACCGGATAAAGATTCACAATTGGATCTGAATATCAAAATTGTTTTTAAAAATGTATGACTACTGCATACTCTTGCTTAAACCACTGTCAAAAATGGCGTATTTAGTTTTCATACAAGGAAAATTATAACTTTATTTTATTATGACATATGTTATAACAACTTTAAAAATAGAAAATCAATATACCCATATCTAATAATTATATAAAAATTAATGTTTGTTTGTTCGTATATTATGTGCTGATGTTAGATGGATAGAGAATCAGATTGCGGTATAACTTTGTTAACTTATTGCCTGCACTTGCGCGAAGGTTATAGGCATAATACAATTAACTTACAGTAAGTGGCGCCCATATCGAACCGACAAATTTATCTAAAAAGGTATATATCATTCAATTTCAATTAATGTATTATCTTTCTTTATTAAACAATGTAACTCTTCCAAATTTAAAACGATATTTCCCACAATTGTTTCTTCTGTACCGGTACCAGCGACAAAAAAATCAATCAATTATGTATGTATATTGCTTAGACTCTCATGTAGATACTCCGATATTTTAATACGCGTATTTTAAGCAGATCGTGCTCGACGGTGAAGGAAAACACCGTGAGAAAACCTGCACGTCTGAGAAATAAATAAAAAATATTTCGAAGAAATGTGAAGTTCGCCAACACGCATTAACTTGCCCTAAAACGCGCGCGGACATTACCTTGCCCTAAAACCCTCTCAGAAATGAGAGTAGTGCCTGTGCCCAGAAGTGGGACTTATATAGGCTGTAACTTTTGCATAAAACCTCATTAAATTATTGAAATAAATGAAACACATTGTCAAAATCTAATTATCGAAATGATAAATTGCTTTAGTTACTTATAATCATGTTAACACGCATATACAGAGACACAGACAAATTAATGGAGCAGTACTTAATAATTTAATCGTATTTTTCTGCACTACAAAATAGTCATTAATTCAAAGAATAAATAAATAATTAAACATGAAAAATATATTTTTTTACTTATTACAAGCCAGTGCTCGGGCGCATTCCTACCTGGTGGTAAGAAGTGATGAAACCTTTGATGTTAAATCGCACTGTCGTAATGTAACATTGCCATGAAAACATCGTATTTAAGAATTAGTGCTTGTTTACATGTAAAGCTGTCGGTTTTGGCAGTAATTATATTATTAAAATATAAAAGGAAAAAGGAACCAACTTTGCATTTTTCTGAATATAATGAAAAACATTAAGTCATTTTATCGTTAAGACGTTTTTAGATATTTTGGCATGCTACTATATTTCTATCGCAGACTTATGGACGGCTATCACAGCAATTTAGCTTATTTGACTCTGACTCCTAAACAACGTGGCCATCGATGTCATCGAATAAAAAAAAAGACTATCCCACAAAATATAAAAACAATGTTTACCTTGTGCAACCATGGCCTCTGTTGCTTCCAATAATGATAATTCTTTAGAAGAACCCACAAACACAAACGTTTAGGTACGTTTAGCCGCTAACTACTTGATTAAACCATTAAATAAGCAGTTAGATCAGAATGACATTGATTTTTTATGTATATTTTTGATGGTCGAATCTTTTATGTGAAAGCTTTTGTTTAACAACCGTATATCTTCTTTTTTAGGATTCCGTAGTTAAACAACAAGGAACCTAAGGGTAAGTAGTTTCGCCATGTCCGTCCGTTCGCGGTATCGGGTATTTTGAGGTATTTTGGGTACCTCTCATATGGGTGATTTTTTTTCACCATCGTTCTGTTCCATCGTGTGGGGTATCGTTGACTTGGTCTTTCAAAAATATTGCGAAATATTTACCTTTAAAGTTTAAATTAAGTTGTAATGTTATTGTAAACTGTAAAAAATAAACATTTTTTTACATAGTTTTTACATAGTTTTTGAAGGAAACGCTTACAGTTTCAATTGTGATACTCTTGGTATACGCGAGCGACCCTCGGGATAGTTTAGGGCAGTGGTGGTTTACGGGAAGGTTCGTTACAATCATGTATTTCTTAGGGTTGCACTGCCGGGAACTAATAGATGGATAGAGAACGATAACAAATTTTGTACGGACTTGCAGGTGAATGATCTGATGTAGATTTTATTATTTTCAAAATGGAAAGTTTTTTTAATAATTATTTTGCTCATAGTATCAAGAAAGTCCCCTCTAAATTCACGTATTGTGATGATCAACTACGGAACCCTACATTGTGTGTGGCCCGACACACACCTAACAGGTTTTTAAATGTTCGTGAAAATATTGTTCTTGAAGAGGAAGCTAGGTAATGCAGTATTAAATTTGTTATGCATGAACAGAAAATAAAGACTCTTGATTTCATGTACATGGGCTTTTTACGTCGTACAAGAAAGGGTTTGTATTACCATACGTCTCGTACTTTTAACGCTGCTACCCATTGCTGGTCTGGACATTTTACGCCTTACTATTACGTCATTTCCCATAATCGCCTCTTACGACAACAATGGGATGAAATTAAGTAATGGATGGTCTCAGACCTCCACCGCACAAATTGTTGCATTATTAAAAATGAGGAAAATAAAATAAACTAAAATTATAGACTTTATACGTCACACTGTTGGAGACGGGACTTGTTTCATTTCTCAAAGAGTTTTGGAGCAATTTGTCCCCCGTTCTGGTCCAGTGCGTATCGGCGGACTTCTCATGTCCCGCACGTGGTAAATCAGTACGTAAATTTGGAATTAAAAATTTCATTGGTGTCTGCGGGGATTGAACCCGGTTTGCTCGCGTTTGCTAACGTACTGTAGAATTTCCAACGATCGCTTAGCCTTAGTTACAACGGCTAAAATAAGAAAGTATGGTACAATTAGTTAAGATCTACTGCAAAATAAATTTGTATGTATTATTTTGAAAGGCACCCGAGCATCTCTTCCTTAATCGCGGACACAGTCAGTAAAATCACTGCACCCAACACTAAACGCTAAACTGTTAACACTAAAAACATACACATTACTACCGTCGATAATAATCCGACTTCTTCGTTAGCCATCGCAGGGTTAATCCTATTTAGGCGTGTTAGCTGAAAGGCAATACGCTCGTCGTAAGATTTACAGTACCCAAACAACCTCCTAACTAATATTGGGTGCTAGGACTTCTCCGCTCCCTCCATATTTACCTAAGAGTTTGTCTGGATAGATACCACTCTCTCTGTTTCTGCCGCCAAATAGCAGTGCTTGCATTGCTGTGTTCCGGTCTGAAGGATATAGAAAGCCAGTATAATTACAGACTGTGAGGAATTCCATCTCCTCAGAGGTGAAAACGCACCTGTAGCCTTCGTTTGAAGTGTCCATGGACTGTAGTAGCCACTTACCATCAGGCGGACTGTAAGTACGTTTGTCACTTCAGTTTTATAAAAAATACCGGGTTCGATCCACTCTGGCACGAATGAAATTATTAATTGCAATTTGAAGTGCCGACTTACCACGTGCTGTGTAGTGGTGGCGTAAAAATATCCACTACCCTATATCGTCCCGGGTGTGTTGTGAGAGGCGACGGAGAGAAACTGAAACACGAGACGGGCAGCAGCATTTTAGTGATAACAAATAAAGTATTGCGGTTGCAAAACCCCGCAGCTAGCTGCTGGCAGCTATGGCAAAATCCCCCCTACAAGGCAATCTATGCGGAAGGTCTATGTTCAGCAGTGGATTTTTGATAGGCTGTAATGAATGAATAAATAAATACATCGTGCACAGCGGTGACGGAAAACATCTTGACGAAACCTGCATGTCTGAGAAATAAAACATTTGGAGGCCATGTAAAGTCCGCCAACGCACTGAAGCAGCGCGGCGGACAACTTGCTTCATAACCCTCTCAGAAATGAGAGGAGGCCTGTGCCAAGTATTGCGACGTATACTGGATGTTACAAAACTACCCGTAAAGCCGAAAGGAGGTTAAATGGGGCCTTATAACGAGTCCATTCACAATATTTAAGAACCGTAGTAACGCTGTATAACATACCCCAAAAAAATAAAAATATATTATTATTTTCACTGATGTTCAAACCCTATTTCAGTAAAATTAAAGACCTAATTCGCGGAACGACAAAAATTTTAAAAGACCTAACCTAACGAAACAACCTAAACGAACACTTACTTTTTCATAATAAACGTCAAATTTACAGAAACGGCTCAAAGTGTGCTCCGCCTTGATAAATACACAACCTCGCTCGTCGGGATATGGCTTGTGTGGCATTTCGCACCATCGACGGTGTTATTGATGCGAAAACCGATCTAACACGCTGTTCCATCTCGGCAACCGTTGGGCAATCGGAGAAATACACTCTGTCCTTCACATAACCCCACAAAAAGAAGTCCAAGGGTGTGAAGTCCGGAGAACGAGCAGGACATAGCACCGGTCCCCCGCGGCCGTTCCATCCTCGCGGAAAGCGAACGTTAAGTTGTTCTCGTACGTTGCGAGCAAAATGTGCCGGAGCTCCATCATGCTGAAACACCATGTTTCTTTGGTTCTCAAAGTAATCCCAGTCAGCCACGGGAAAGTCGTCAATCGCATTCGAATTCCGGTTGTAAAACGTTAGATCGTTGCTACCGTTCAGACGTGATGGCATAATGACGGGACCGATGACATGCCCGTCATAAAGGCCAGCCCACATTCAGCCGCCACTGGTGTTGGAATCTGCCCTGCCGTGAAGCATGTGGATTCACGCGAGCCCAAACGTGATCGTTATACATATTTGAAAGTCCTGACCTCGTGAATGTTGCCTCGTCCGTCCAAAGAACATAGTTTACGTAATTAGGTTTTCCTCTAACTGCCTGAGGTACCACTCGCGGAAGTTCCTCCTGGGTGCTAAATCGGAGGGTATCAGCTCCTGTGTACGGCGATAGTGATAAGGGTGACGATTGTCGTCACGAAGAATTCGCCAAACTGCAACATGGTTTGTACCGAATCTTGTTCCGGCTCGCCTCGTACTTGTAGTCGGCTCTTCTTCAAAATGCTCTAACACTAATTCAGCCTGCCTGGCGTCGACTGTGCTTGGACTTCAACTTCCAGTAGACCGATGAAAAGAGCCGGTAGAATGTAGTCGACATGTTCAGAAAACACTGGTACGAAGGCAGCCGTCGCTGTTCAGTGGGGTCTACCATCGATAAATCGTTGCCGATACAGTTCGCGAGCACGATTTAAATTGCTATCGTCATGGCCTACGCATAACATCATATCGTAATATTTCGAGTTAGAAAGCATCGTTATTTTGCAAAAATGTTGGAAAAAAACTCGTAACAGTTGTAGGATATCGATTAGAATATTTGAAATTGACAACATATTTATTTTTTTGCAACTTGACATTTTTTGAAGCCTAAGAGTATAATGACATCCTTGTATTGAGGTAGCAAACATTTATGAATGAAAAATAGAAAAACTATTAAAGTAGACAATTATTAGGTAAAATGGGTACGTAGGCCTTTCTGTTAAATAATCTGGTTCCCTGACATGACAGCTTACTAGGGTTGACAAAATTTTTGGCTATGATAATTAATTATATTTTTTACGGGGTATTTTGTAACACGTTGTATAGGCTGTATACACACTTACTTTTTGTCTTGCTTTAAACACAACATGTATCAAATTAACGTATAAGGCGTTCCAGACTTTTATCTATATAAATAAAATGATAGAGGTTTGAGTTGTGCGCGTATCACGGATAAACTACTGGATAGATTTCAATTAAGTTATTTAAGTTTTATTTCTTAGACACTTGGCCCTTGTCTAAAAAAAATATTGCAATATCTTCATTTAATATAAAGTTATTAAAGGTTAAAAAACAACGACTTTTATAACCACTACATGTTCAGTGATGTGGGTTTTCTTGTCGCGGAGAAGATCAAGAACTTTGTTAATATATCAAGCAACGCGGACGAACTCGCGGGTATCAGCTAGTACTAAATAAAACGGCTTTAGACAGCAATCGGTGGCTCCGTGGCGCAGTGGCTTAGCAGTGAATTGCGAAGCTGATAGCCACCCGTACGAATCCCGTACGGAACAAATAATTATTTCAGGTCTGGATGGTTGCCCTTGTACAAGTTTTGTTGTAAACTGCCTTCACAGTACAGGACAAAATACAACTGTCAGGATAACATTTTGTTAAAGAAAAACAAAGTAAAAGAGTAATTAAAAACGCCGCGTGGGAACGGGCTCTCACATTGATCAACAAAGTAAAGAATAAAAATGATGGTGAAAGTTATTCTTAGCCTTCCTGACTGAAACGTTCAGTGGTGCGTTCAACATAGGTATAGAGGCAAAAACCAAGCCAAATCATGCTCAACTTATTTTAAGAACACGCACTCACGTGGACGTATGCATCTGAAATCGTTTGCAACCAACAACAGTCTTACTAGTAAGTCTACTGGGAATTTTCTTCCAACAGGACAGCAGAACCAACAGCTGTAAGTGCTTTCTGACTCCGGGCTGCTACTGAAAATTTCTTTAACAGAAACACTCAGTATCAGTAGTATATTTTATAAAAGTAATAAAAGAAGTATAGTAGAAAATTACGAATAATTTTATCCAAGTGATAAGGCGTCATTCATGTTAATACGTACAACAGGGGGATAATTTGCTGGCGTCTGTCTTTTCACCCAATTACACAATCAATGTGTCTTTAAAGTAAGAGTAGGGCTTCACAACCGCTTACTACCAGGTGGGATTGTAGTCAAGCAATAGCTTAGAATATCTAATAAAATTGCCCTAGGTAAACATACTCTTCAACAACTTACACGTATACGTGGCAGAACCATGCTGCAGCTATATTAGTAGTATAGTTGTAGCACGAATGGGTCGACTCAATCGGGGTAGGAACACGCTCTCACAGAATACCAGCGTAAAATAGCACCTAAATGCTGCTGTGTCTCGTATGGTGAGTGTAGAGAACCGGAGACCCTTTTTTAGTGGAAACGAGACATTCCATCTTAGTCTTCAGGGGTGACAACGCATCTGCATTTTGATTCTTAATCGAGGATAAATGTAGATGTCTATGGGCCACAGCATCCACTTACCATCAGGTGAACTGTATGCTCGTTTGTCACCCTAATTCTGTAAAAATAAAACTTCGCCGTAGTATTCTCACCAATAATTGGCGTAGGTGGAACATAGACGTTACACACGTGACCTTTGTCTTATCCTTGTTCATCTTAGACCTACCCGTTAGGAGACACTTTTGATTTGTTTACGTATTACAAATGGGATTTCAAATATTTACAAATGTAAAATTATCACTAGAAAACCAGCAAAAATCTAAAAGTAGTACCTATTGTTCAAAGAAACTAAATGTGTGACTTTCCAATACGATAATTCAGTCAAATTAGCATTTAAACATACGCTTAGAACAAGGCTATGTGGCGAGATCGGCAAGATTTATACGCAAGGGAACTGTTGCAACTGAAATAACAGGTTTATTTACTTATAACTATAAGTTTTATTTAGAATATAATGTTTTACTCCTAATTAATCTGTCATCTTTTGTCATTACTGAAGCTGTTCCTCGTATAATTTTTCAATTGAAATAAACATGGTAGTCTTGTGTATTTTTTTTAATTGTATATGAGGGACAAACGAGCACACAGTCCACCTGATGGTAAGTGGTTGCTGTGGCCCTTAGACATCTACATCTATCCTCGTTTGCAAATAAAACACAGATGCGTTGTCAGCCGTGAGGACTAAGATGGAATGCCTATTTTCCAGTAAAAAGGGTCTCCGGTTCTCTACACTCACCATACGAAACACAGCAGCATTTAGCAGCTATTTTACGCTGGTATTCTGTGACAGCGTGGTCCTTCCCCGGTCGAGCCGACCCATTCGTGCTACAACTATACTACTAATATAGCTGCAGCATGGCTCTACCACGTAAGTCTATCAATAAATTTTTAAATGTTCCGAAAGAGATTTCTTTTGTTCCAGATTAAAGAAAAACTTCAAATAAATTATTTACTACTAGCACTGGTTCAGGTGAAGATTCAGCGATAAAGGAAACATTATAAGTTTCTGCACTTCTAATAAATTAAAACTATATTAAATAAAAGACCGTGACCTGAGCATTTTAAGCTTACCTTGGAGTGGTTAACAGGAATATGAGTCATGTTTTATATAAATAAATAAAAAAGATGGCGCATATGCCTTACTTGTCTAGATGTCAGTTTACGGGTACAGTTCCTTTAGGAACTTCACCGCACGTGGACTCCACGAACCGATAGTCATCTCTCAGAGACTCATATTTGCGCCACATACTTAGTTCAGCTGCCTCTGATGCCGCCCCAGCTCTAAACGAGGTACCCCTGAGATGAGAGGCTGCAAAGTGTCTATGCAAGTAGCATCCCACACTAGGGCTTTACTTCTCTCCCAACGGGCGAAATTCATACCGTCTCTTGCTATCGTCTCTAAATATTTCACAAAGCTCTAAAAGCGAGGGAACATTTATAGAGATAAGAGCTTCTCGAATGCCATCAATCAATCAATCAATATATTCTTTATTGTACACCAATACACATTAGAACGAGACAAAATGAAATATATATATAGAAAGTACAACAGGCGGTCTTATCGCTCTGGAAGCGATTTCTTCCAGACAACCCTTGTTTAGCAAAGAACTGTTGTTTACAGCGAATTGCAAATAGGGAAGGTGTACATAAATTTGACAATTAAGTTAAAAAAAAACTTGTAAATATATAAATACACACAAGATGATGACGGTTGAGGATAAGTAGAATAGATACAATTAAGGACGGGAATTATGATGGGAAATATTAGAGTTCCAAGTAATAAGTTTTTAGTAGATTTTGAAGGAAGAAACGGGGCTGAGCATATCGAATATATAAAGGCAAGGAGTTCCACAAGCGTACAGCTGTAACCGAAGATGATTTATTGAAGAAGGAGGATGAACAAAGTACAGGTCTACTTTATTATTAAAAATTATGTTACATAAGTCATTGATACTATGCACGGAAGCAAGGAAAGCAGGCAATGCAAATACATATATATGTATAAACGCTACATTAAATCGTATTTACACATTTATTAACCTATCTATACTACTAAAAAGCAAACTTTTAGTAAAAATAAATACATCTTACCCTTTCAAGGACACATCTCTGCGGTAAAATCAAAAATATATGGCTTTAATTTTTAGTTTTCCTACAGCTATACATACAAAATTATGGCAGAATAATATACATATAAACTGGAAGTTAATTTTACAAATTATTAAAACATTCGTGAATTGAGGTCAGTGACGGGCAGGGTTAATGCTCTATTCGTGGAGTTCACTTAAATTACTAAAAAATTAACAATTGTTGCAACATGGTCTACGAATATTTTTGTAATAATGAAATTTAAGGTTTTACGTTCTCTCTGTCTGACTCAAAGTATCACAGGAGTTTTTAACGGAGCTCTTTTTTATGGACTGGGTATGGTATGGTGGGAATGGGTCGGCCATACAAGCGAAGCACAACGCTCTTACTGAATTTTAGCGTAAAATAGCAGCATAACACTACTACTGTATTTTGTGTAGAGATTGAAGAGAACTGAAAACCCCTTTTTACATGTAACAAGGCATTTTAATGCTCAGCGGTGACGACTTATCTGCGTTTTGATTCTCAATCGAGGATAGATGTAGATGTGTATGAGCCACAGCTTCTTCAGCAATCTACTTATCAGATGGACTGTTGATTATGATTTATCACCCTTCTATAAAAATGTTAACAGTCTTGCAATGCGATTTTCTTCAACCTTTCCTTTTTTTAATTAGATATTTCGTTGAACATATACAAATGTTTTTTTTACATCCCAAAACGTAAACTTTGAGGGTATAGTAAACGCAGCAGGTATAGTAAATATACATCTTTCACTTGATTCGGCTCTTAACCTTATTTGCTAACACGTGCTTTGACTGCAAGTCTTGTATACAGGTTGTCCGATTTTCCAAAATTTAATGGTTCTTGATTCCTCAGAAGATAAATTGGGACTTTGGGATAAAATTGATGCGTATATTATATTGTGAATAGAAATTCATATAAAGGACTATGGAAATGGTTTTATAATAGTTAAAATAAATTAAAGGGACAGTCAATATCTTTGGCTGTATTTGTGAACACATGCTCAAGACGGGATTTGTCTACCGAATGTTTTAAATGCTTATTTAACACGTGCTCGAACTCGAACTCGAACGTGCGAAAACTTACACGTCTGAGGAATAAAATATTTCTAGGACAAATAAAAAGTCCGCCAATGTGGAACGGCGCAGGAGACTAATTGCTCCAAAAACCGTCTCAGAAATGAGAGGAAACCCTGCTGTAGGACGTGCATAGGCTGTAGCCTAGAGGGTTTCCTAGAGGTATACCTTTCTTTATTTATATTTTAATTTAATTAACACAGTGTTTCTTTTTATGATTTTCATGTAAGTTTTTTTTTTAATTACAGTGAGATAGAAAATTTACTTTTAATATTAATTGTCAAAATGACAGTTACAAATATTAATAATTGAAAACAGAGACAAAGAGGAGAGAACATTAAATATACACCAATTATAAGCACAACAACATAACAAAACCTATTAGGTAGTATACTGGAAACCAAATTACCCAATGTTTTAGCTCCCTTTCTAGTAAGAAGTCTTAAGCGACCTATCCAAGCAGGAGTACACCCACTGCTGTGTTATGAAACGTAAAAAGAGTATCCGAGGGTCATGCAAAAAAACTAGATACTCAAAAAGTACAATATTTATCATTTATAACAGTATCAATATTTTCAAAGTATTCACCTTAAGCACTTAGGGGATGGTTGCTATGAGAGCCAGCAGTGAATTATTTTAATTCTTATGGAATTTACTTCCAGGTAAGAGCGACTATACAGACCTTAAATCCTACAGACCCATTAGCCTCACATCCTTTCTCCTAAAGACGATGGATGGATGTGTGAAAGGGAATTAAGGGGGTCGGCGCTAATGAACTTACCGCTACACGACAAACAACACGCCTACAGCTTAGGTAAATCGACAGAATCGGCACTTCACCAGGTAAGAACAAAGATTGAAGAGGCCACCCAAAACAAAGTAATACTCGTATGTCTAGGTTCCTTCATAGATATAGAAGGTGCTTTTGACAGAACGAACTTTCCCAGCATAAAAGATGCACTAAGTAGACATAAAGTTAAACTGGCACTGATTGACTGGATAGTAAACATGCTCAGTACACGAACAATAAAGATTGCTGGTGAAAACAAACAATCCAGATCAAGAAAGGCTGCCCGCAGGGTGGGGTTCTTTCACCTCTCCTGTGGAATATGGTCATTAATGAACTCATCAGCAATTTAAATGCCAATCACTTCTACACAGTAGGTTATGCAGATGACCTGACAATACTGGTGTCTGGAAAGACAGCAAGCCTGGTGTGCGACCTTACCCAAGCGGCTCTCCGTATAGTGGAGAGATGGTGCAGGGAATACGACTTAACCGTTAATCCAAATAAAAAGGTCCTAGTAATGTTCACACAAAAATGAATGCTGTATAACTATCATCTCCCAAGTCTTTTCAGCACAAAACTCCAGCTATCCTCTGAGGTAAAATATTTAGGTCTTACCTTGGACAGTAAACTCAACTGGAATAAACACATAGAAAACAAAATCAACAAAGCTAGTATAACTTTCTGGCAATGCAGAGACATGATTGGCAAAAGATGGGGTCTGACGCCAAAAATTATACTGTTGGTATACAAAACTGTAATTCGGCCCATGATCACATACGGCGCTCTGATATGGTGGACCAAACCAAATGAAGCCATCACTATAAAGAAGCTTCAGCGTTACCAGAGACTGGCATGTATGGCTGCCACAGGCTGCATAAGGACTACACCAACAGCAGCCTTAGAAGCTATGCTGGAGCTAACCCCGATTCATCTACACATACAACAAGAAGCGACTTTAGCTGCCATTAGACTCAAGACCCTAAATCTTTGGAGTAAGAATAGAGTCCCTCATACAGGTATAATTGATAGAATTTACTCAAAAATTCCTATCTTACAAGCCAAATACGATAAGATCCCCAAACAATTTGTATTCGATAAGAAGTATAAGATACAATTAAATAAAACCAGCCAGCCGGAGGGATTAAGCCCAAAAGAGCTTAGAGCTTTCACCCATGGTTCTAAAACAAATGAATGTGAAGGATCTGGAACTTTCTCTGAAGACCTCAATATCCACATATGCACACCGCTGGGTACCCACAACACAGTCTTTCAGGCGGAATGTATGAGTATCATTCAAGCGGCCATAGCAATAGAAGCTAGGAAGGTTAAATACTTCTCCACCAGAATACTGACCGACAGTAGGGCGGTACTACAAGCTCTGAGATGCAATGTGGTGAACTTGGGACTAATAGGTATATGAATGCCATCAACGATTAAATGAGGTATGATGTTTTGACGTGGTAGAGTAATGCTGCAACTATATTAATTGTATAGTTGTAGCACGAATGGGTCGGCTCGACCGGGGAAGGACCACGCTCTCACAGAATACCAGCGTAAAATAGCACCTTAATGCTGCTGTGTTTCGTACGGTGAGTGTAGAGAACCGGAGAGCCTTTTTACAGGAAAGGAGGCATTCCATCTTAGTCCTCACGGCTGACAACGCATCTGCATTTTGATTCGTAAACGAGGATAGATGTAGATGTCTATGGGCCACAGCAACCACTTACCATCAGGTTGACTGTGTGCTCGCTTATCATCATTATCCTATAAAAAAACACAACAATGTGACTCTGCAATGGATAAAGGGACACAGTGGATCCAGAGGCAACGATGCAGCAGACGAACTGGCCAGTAGAGGATCGGCTCTGGTCACTATAGGGCCGGAACCAATCATACCAATCCCCTTTGGTAACGTTCGTTCACTGTACGTAGACACTTTACTAATCAACACGCTCAGCTTTGGAAAAATCTAGTAGACTGTAGACATGCTAGGGAGGCCCTGCCTGAAATAAACAGTCGTTTAACCAAGGTTCTAATGAGACTGAACAAGCCGCAGATCAGTATAGTAACAAGTGCTATCACAGGACATGGCTCCTTTAACAAACATTTATTTACCATAGGATTTACAGATAATCCCCTATACAGGGCATGTATGGGGGAGGAAGAAACAGCGGCCCACGTGTTGCTGACATGTCCTGAGTTCGCTGCATACAGGGCTAAACATCTCAGGACTGTTGAACTTCTTCGGGGAGATTTCATGGCTCGAATAATCACATTATTCCTGCCCACACGCAAAATACGCGCTTAGACGTGGAGTTTGGAAAACAGCCCGTCGTAAACTAACTAACTAATTAATAACTACATATAATATTACTTATTAACACGGTTTTTGTTGTAAACTAATAATATATAAAACGTTTCATTTTTGGATCAGCGCCGCCTTGATTGGACAATTAGGTAAAAAAAAATAAGTATGTATATATTTACGAGTATATTATGTAACTGAAATTTTGTACTTAGATAAAAATAATGCAATTTGTACTTAGATAAAGTTTATAACAATTTATATTTTTCAATTTATATTTTTTTCAAACGCCGAGTAAAGCTTGGACGCCCAGGTATTTATGTTAATAAAGTTTTAAGGGTCATACTTGTGAACACACATACGTTATGACCTTTTTTCTCATACTCTTCATGTTCGTTAGTTAATTAACCACACATTCCAGACATTAGTCCGTTCTATAATGTAGGTTAGACTTTTGATGGCCTTTAAAATATTTAGCTAAGCGAGATTTACGTAATGGAACACGTAAGTAATTTTTTTATCATAAGTCAGGCAATATGGCAAAAAAGGGACATTTTTGTCACTAGGCGCTATCCAAGAATTGGGGAGTTAATTTATAAAAAGATCCTTCTAATATTTAAAAGTAATTTTGAAAGACTGGACATTCATTTGCAATGATTTCAACATCTTCCATTTACTATTTACCTACTAAACATATTTTTTAAACTATGTATAGCATTACAAAGATCACACTTAAGAATTATCGACCTTTTAAGGGTATAACTATGTCGTATACTGTGTCTATAATATGTCGGTGCTGTGTTTTGGCGGCGTAAAAGAAACCGTGGTTTTCGTAAAATGACTATGGGATGTGCCAAAAAAATTTCACGGGTTCCGATTAATAGTGGTACCATATCATTTACGCGAAACGTAAAATAACCAGACCGTCGACGAGAAACAGCGTTTTTTGGAGATTTGGACTGGAGCACGAGGGACCGAAATGTTACTTCATTAGACGTGACCTCTTGAACTTAACTTTAAAGTTCGGTGCACCTCTTACCATTCGGTGATCGCTACCAGTTTTCATCCTCGCGATCACGGTGATATCACTGAACAGTTGCCGTCTGGGCTTCATAATGAAGTCAATCTAATTTATTGTTGAACCGTCGTGGCTTGACTCGGTTCACTTTCTATGGTATCTATGTATGACGTATCACATGCTTTCTTTTCTTTTTTTAACGTTATGGTTAAGGATTACTAGGGCTAGGATTTTTTCTTGTGCAATTTTATATGAACTGCCTCAACGATACAGGAGATACAAATAATTGTCACGTACGGGTTTCTCAGTGCCGTTACTCATTGCAAAGCCACTACGCCACGGAGCCATAAATTACGAAATGAAACATAGTACTTATTAGCATGAAACGAACACAATTTAATTTAAATTATTACACTACAATACAATTTAATTTAATATATAGTAACAGAAAAATAAAAAATAATCTTTATGGTCCACTGTTTCTATGACCTAAACTCCACGTTTATTCCACGATGTGGTAATGTTTAATTGTTTCTACAGGATGCAATCCTACAGGATTGCATCCTGTAGAAACAATTAAATTCAATATCAAGAGGATTGCCAGGAAATTTCATATACATAAACACTCACGCCTGTCACCCAGAGGGGTAGGCAGAGACTATGGACTTCCATTTGGCACGATCCTGACACACCTCTCTCGCCTCCTCCACATCCATATACCTACGCATACAAGTTCGTCGGTTAAGGGTACTCTTAATTTAAAAAGTTTTTTTCAATACTGCCTAAATGGCCTAAAACTTTGTCATCTTGGCACTGCTTAAAATCAGAATTCAAGTTAAATCCTAAGGCTCACTAAGGCCTTGAAAAAAAGGTCGTGCGGTTGTTGATTATTAGTAACAATGTCCTCTTTGCCAGTTTTGGTCACGTCAATATCTTCCTGTTATACAATTAGAATTAGACGTTGCATAACTAATAATTCATACGTAACAGTCTATCTACATATTCACTCACTTGTCCATACTAATGTTCTAAGTAAGGTATGTTAATTAAGGTTGGAGATTGGATTGATTACATTGCCAGAAGATTTTTTTTGTAATTATTTTTATATTATATTGCCACAAGTATACAGAAAGATTCAATTGCTTTGACTTACCCTCGACCGATACCTCGTAATTCGACTCTTTCCTGCTCCAAAAAACCTATCAATCCAGCAGTGGGATGTATGTAGGCTGTCACTTACATTTTTCTGTAAGATACGAGTACATACACATAGGTACGTCTAAAAGTGAATAACTAAGATTTCTTGGTTCATCGCCTGGAAACAGAGACCATTTTGGTAACCCATTAACGGGTTTTAACAGGATTTATTTACGAGGTTAACGAAAAAAGCCCCAAGTAATACACAACATTAACCTTTACATTTATATCTTCGCATTCCGGAGTTTATTATTGATTCTTATATTATGTCAAATTTGTTACCTCCTTTTGGGCTTCAGACTTTTGAAGTTACTTTGCATTTGTATCAAATTTATCATTGCGTCTAAAGGTAACCGTGTTCTAGCGTATTAAAAATCTCATTATTTGTCAATGGAAAATGATTTATTCTTGCCTCGTCTTGTTTTTATTTAGATAAAATTTTAATACAACTTATACTTTTTACAAAAAACCTCTAAGTATTTCTATTTCTTCAAAATAAATATGAGAAATTGTTGTTTTAAAAAAAGGAAATTATTTCCTTAATCACGTTTTGATGAAATCCAATTGTTGTACACAAAACAACAAAAACAATCATACCATAACTTTTTAAACCCTTTCCCTTAGAGGCACTAAGGAAGTGTTTAAATAATTATGGTCACACTCAAATAGAGTTATGATAGATTATGATAGAGTATGCAATCGTATGATATAAGTTTTTCATCCGTTTTTTTTTTCTTGAAATTACGGACTGGTCTGAATCGAAACCCAATATTTTATAATTTTGTTTGTGCTTAAATAATATGAAAAAAAAGTGGATTTAATTAATGTGCCAATTTAATTCCGATATAATAAAGACTTCATCTCTAATAATTATTAATTCTTATTTCTTTATTTTATTTTCTAGCATTTAGTTTTAATAATTATTAATTACTTTCTTAGGTTCTCTGATAACAGTAAAAAGCTTTACTGTAAAGAATGGCCTCATTTCAAAACCCATGGGATGATGGCGACTATGGACAGGATCAGAAACTTCTTATGACTTCCGACAGACGTATAGCCATCCCTTTTATACCAGACGTAAAAGACCGGTAAAGGCGAGTAGCGAGTCACCCATATTCTAAAAAAAAAGTATTATGGCTACAGCACGGATGGGTCGTATCGACCGGATAACAACCACGCTCACACACATTGGTAACGTATAATAGCAGCATAATGCTGTTGTACGTTGCGCAGATGGCGATGGAGGCCGTAAACCGCCTTGTTCCCTCAAAGTGGACATGTGTAGTCATTTCGCTTAGAAAAAATGATAAATGTAGTCGTAAAAGAATGCTGTGAACCACTTACCGTCAGGTGGAATACGTGCCCGTTTGTCTTCCTTACTATAAAAAAAAAAATATTGTATATATCTCATAGTGAGCCATGGTAGCAAGGGGCCAACCAGAGTTCGATCCCCGCCGGCACCAATGAAATTGTTAATTGCAATTTTAGGTGCTGATTTACCCCGTGCACGGCGGTGAAGGAAAACATCGTGAGGAAACTTGCATGTCTGAGAAATAAGAAAAAAGATTCGAAGACAACATGTTGTGAAGTTGGCCAACACGCATTGGGGCAGCGCGGCGGACATTTCCTTGCCCCAAAAAACCTCTCAGAAATGAGAGGTGGCCTGTGTCCAGCAGTGGGACGTATATAGGTTGTAACTTTTAACTTTAACATAAATAATGCATTAAAAATTGTGGCGTGGAATGTCATTCTGTGTTCTCATAGTTCTATTTTGTTAAGCATACCATACGTAATACGCCGTATACTGGCGGCGTAATAAAATCCGCCATCCCATTTTCATCCTGTGGATGTCGTAAGAGGAGACAGAATGAAATGAAACAGGAGATGGGCAGCAGCAACTTCCTGAAAACAAATCAAAATAATAAAAAAACTACGGTTACCAAACCGACTGCCAAGCGAGGCAACTATGGCAAATATCTATGAGGCAATCTATGGGAAACACCTATGTTCAGCAATGTACTTTTGATAGGCTGTAATAAATGAATTAACTATACACATATTCCAGTCGGAATTATACTAAATAGCCGAGCAATAAAATCTAATTTGTGTAGACGAATATTCGACTACAAGGCCGCTTGGCTTCTCCTCTGCACGCATACTGGATCTGTATTTACGGACACAGCCGTGCGATATTCATCAACTGTGAGCTTAGGCCGTTTCTTAATTGGTCAGTATAATCGCGATGCATGCATGGTTCACAATATCGATGTGTTACTGTTGGAGTTGGAGATACCGCGTACATAACTTAATTTGTCGACATTATACAGCGCAGCATACAACACTTTGATAACTATTTATTACATAGATTACTAATATATACGAGATTTATTACTAGAAGGGAATATTTATTGGCTTACGCCATGCCTTTTACTTTTGCGCTATGTTTAAAACGTGATAATCAGCCTGTGGTGATTATATGCTCTTTGAGCCTGAAATGACAATATGACACAGGTTTCATGTCACGAAACAAGCATCTACTTCCGGGACCCTAATGCATTTTACAACTTATACTCATGACCTTACTCCTCTTGCAAAACTCCATCAAATGTCAGATTGGAATTCTCTTTGGAAAGAAACTCAAAAGACTATAGAAAATTATTATGTAGGAATCCATTGAATAAAAATAATTTTACGGATTTTATCTAGTATTAGAATAGAATAGAATAGAATGTTTTTATTCAATATAGATTATTACATAATACTTATTGAAAGTCATTTATTTTATTTACCACTGATTCGGAAAATACTAGGTCCTGGGAAGAACCAGAAAGAAATTCAGCGGGATATTTTTTTAAATATATTTCACTTTACAATAATTTTGTTTGAACAATTTTTAAATGTTTAATTTTAATAGAACCAGCATGGTGAAGATCACCTCATTCCCAGGGGTTATTTTCATTTATGTATTCTTTGATTTTATAATAACCCTTTTTGTACAATTTTTCTTTTAAACTTGTTTATTGACAAATTTCGTACATTATCTGGGATATATAAATTCCTGAAAATATATGAAATCACCATGTAGAAATTCAACCTTACATCCCCTCCAATCCATGGTGTTTTAAAATCATAAATGGTACAAGCTATCAGGCTTTTTGGACAATTTCTTTACTTTTACGATACCCACGCGACTAGTTTTTTTCTGAACTAAATAGCGTTTACCATTGTGGGGAAATACAGTTTTTAACATTTAACTATGTATCATTAGGTGTACCATATAACTAACGATAAATATAGAGTATACCGTATACGCTTTTTACAAACACTTTAGTCATCGGTGTTAAAAATTCGCAAATGTTGAAAACATTTGTCAGATGTGTAATCCGTCCAACAAACACAGCAACCGTTTTGATTTGATTAACTAATATATTAGCAAATATAATCTAATCATCACTTAAAAGAACCCATCTGATAGTTACTTTAAATTAAATCTGATACTAAAAAAATAGAGGCTTGGTATAAGAGATTGGGTAGTGATTGGTTAGTAGTCAAAATTCTACTGTAATTCATAAAAAACGCTATTTCATTTAACTATTTTTTTATAAATGTTTATATGACTATATATTTATGCGTCAGAAAGTTTGCGTTTCTAAAAAAACATACATACTCATCCCCTCATCTCACTGGGCAGGAGAAATTAGTGTTTTTCATATAGATTTCATTTATTGCCTCGTCGCGTCGGTTCGCGCAGTGTATATTTTCTTTGGCGTCGGTCAATTAGCAGAGAGTACCATGGGTAGGTATATTTTTTTTATTTATTTATTGACTAAATCATTAACATTTGTTCACATACAGATATTACAATAATAAATCACCTGACGTAAGACTAAGACTTATTTTTCATATTATGATGAGTTCAGCTCCGTTATTACACATTTATTTCATTTTTACTTATTTTTGCGTGCAAATCCGCCCACGTGGAGGTCAGAAAATAACATAATTTCTAATAAACACAACCAATGTGTTATTCCAAGACCTAAGACGGCCTTAATAAGTAAATACAAAATGGCGCTCCAGATCTAACCTATAGAACTATAGAAACGTTGCATTTTTCCGGTATAAAAAGTATCCTTTGTCACTCCCCGGCCCATAAACCTGTTTACGAAAAATCATGTCGAGCTGTTGCCCCGTTGCTGCATGAATGAAGGCTTAGACGATATTATCATTTATAGACTGTGATATTATGGTCTAAGAATGAAGGCAATCCAACAAACTTCTAAGCATTTATAATTTTAGTAGGTATTGAATATTGATTACTTAATGATACTACGTACATTGTACATGTAGGCACATCATATTATATATTTCAATGTAGGTTGGCATTTGTAGAAAATTGCCATTGGCCCTCTAACAAGTTGTAAGGGTTAAGTTCGTAATCGCCCGGCTTCACCTGGATGGTATCTATTATTAACGATATTTATTTAACCTTTAGATTAGATTATATCGTTTAGATTAACCCGGACAGACAGACAGATAGACAAAAATTTAAAAAATGGTTATTCATGTCTTACTGGTATGCAAATAACCCTTTGAGCACAATAAAAGTCAGTTAGTTATTTCGCCATTACAGACCGACACTTCAATTTTATTTATATTTATAGATAGGTAACTTTATATAGATTTTTTTGAAATATTTTTAGGTTTGTGTATTTGGTCATAATGTTTTTCCCTTATAAAATAAATTTCAGTGATACCAGAAAATAAAAACTCGTTTTTCACTCTTTCACTTTTTTTGGTGTTAATGCGATCCGATGTTATTGTGGGATAAAAGAAGATACTCAAGATACTATATACTACTGAAGTTATTTGTTTACTTTGCTGCTGTAACACACTATTATATTAAAAAACCTCCGTCTTCCGTAATTTACAACAAATTGTAAAGGTTAGAAAAAAAATAATTGAAGCGGCGTGGTTAAACCTTCATGGCTGTTTAAAATTAGTAATGCGACTAGTGTCTTATTCGTTGATGGCATAATAAGACTTGCCGATAAATCATTTGGACCAGGAACAATAACATACAAACTATGGTTTGACTTAACAATTTATCACCATCACCACAGCCTATCGAAGTCAACTGTTAATCTTAGGCATCCTTCATAAATTACCTGACATGGGGATATTTGCCATAGTTGCCACGCTTGGCAGGCAGGTTGGCAACTGCAGTTTTGAGGTGAATTCGTCTTTAAATTTACTTCCATAGTGGGAGACAATTCAGAAAACTGATGATAACAAAATCGGAAATACAATTTAATTACACCACTGGATAGCTAAAGGATCTGAGGATCTGAGGACTGTGTGAGTTGAATTCGTTTCGTTACGTACACGTATTCACGTTTAATACACGGCCGTATCAACAACACAGCCTCACTCTGATATTTTTAATTATTTTATACTGTTATCATGAAAATTTCAGTTTCCCTCTATTGCCACTTACGACACCCACGGAATGATATTGGGTGGATTCTCTTACGCCGCCTTTCTCGCCACACCAACATACGCTATATATTACAGCACACAATCATACCTTATATATTAACAATATTAAATGTTAACAGTATATAATGGATGATTAAAAAAAACTAGTACAGTCATCACATATTGCTGTAAGCACTCCTTGAAGCTTTGATTCATCATCATCATCATTACAACCCTTCGCAAGTCTACTGCTGAACATAGGCTTCCCCTAAGGAATGCCACAAGCACAGTCCCGAGCCACCTGCATCCACCTGTAAAACTTTGATTACCTACTGTTAATAATGCAATACCTATTTACTTTTTAAATAAATAAATACTTCCTTTTTAAACTAGGTACTCTTAAGAAAAGCGTAATTTCATTTTCCTGTTCAATTTATAATTAAAGATAACCCTAGTAGATTTTCAATTTTTCAACTTTAATTGTAATCATTATCGTCATCACTACAGCCCTTCACAAGTCTACTGCTGAACCTAGGCGTCCCCAAGGAATGCCACAAAGGACGAATAAACGTGAATATGTTGAGAGAATGGCAGTCAAACGAGGCGTCGCACTTATGATCTACGGACGCAAACAGAGTCACAGCATCGATGGTAGCTAGCATGGAGACCGCGAGGGCGCTCAAACCCCCCTGGAAATCGCCACCAGGTCCCCCTCCTCCGGTCACCAACCAGCATAGTGGAGCCATACCAGGATTTTTCATAAGAAGGCGGGGCAGCCTTTCATGAGTGACTGACTCATTAATTGGGCCCCCAACTATTTACGGTCGGCCAGCGGTGCAACCGTGCTACGGATCCCGCTAACCTCCATAACCAGGCACCTGACACTAAGAAACGACCGCGCCGCAACTGGTTCGTATGCGCAACGAAACTGTCCAGACCCATTATCCCAAAGAAATGGGTTGCACCTAACATTATACTGGAACACGACTTGCAGCATTTGGTTGTATGTCTTTGCCAGGTGAGTGGTAACTAAACCTCGGCTGGGCATCTCACTAGTAGAGGACCAACCTACCACCAGCATGTGATGCTGCTCGTTTAGCACTATCCAGGGGATACGTGTAGGTAGTCAGGTTTCAAGTAATTTTCCTACAAACGCGAGCAGTTTCATCCCCCAAAAGGCACTGAACGATTTTGTAACTCGAGCTGAAAGTTTTTGGGGCTCTAGAGCACGAGGGGGACGGAGCGTTGACTTCATTAGACGTGACCTCTCCAACTTATTGTTTAGGTTCAGTATGCCTCTCACCATTCGATGAACACTGCCAGTTTTCAGCCTCGCGATCACTAACACATCACTGAACAGTTGCCGTCTAGTCGTCATAATGAAGTAAATCTCATTTTTTGTCAAACCGTCGGGGCTCGACCAGGTCCACTTTATGTTGTGCCGCTTCTGGAAGAAAGAGTTCATCATAAAGTGACTACTGATAATACCTTTTTATATTTGTATATAGTTAAAATAAAAGTATAGAATTCTACACAACAGTATAAAATTTATTTCATTATTGCATTTATCACAACAGAGGTTTTGAACATAATATTAACGCCTGTTATTTTAATGTTCTCGATGATAATATCGATGGAATTAGCGAAACATTTTGCGTCAGCAATAGAACGTCTGACCTCACTCTTTAGACATGTTTGAAGATATTTTAATAGCATAAGATAGACAGACTAAACTACACTACTAATTCAAGACAAAAACTGAGCTTTTATACGTTCCTAAAATGAACGTTGAAAAATTTGACGGCTTCTTCGCCTCATGCAGTGTTAAATAATTGGCACTAAATTGCAACTTTTATATGCTAAATTTATGTTCAATCTTTTGCATCAAATGTTACTAAACCGATGATTAGTACTTAGGTTCACTGCAAATTGTTACATTGGCCTTCTTTCCCATCGTGACAGTTAAGACGCACGTGCACTCCAAGGTTGCCACGCCGCTTTGTTGATGCTTCAATTCTGATGGCGATGGTGTCCTTACGTCACAGCTTATACAGTGAATAAATACATAAACAAAACAACACGCACAATTTGGCGATGCGTTAATCATACTTAACATATCATCTATCGGCATCAACATTCAACATCTCTTAACTTACCTTGAGTAGGAGGCACCTATGCTTACTGTATTGCGATGGGATTCTATTTTAAATCATTTAACTTGGACTGTTCCATATTACGTTCATGTAGGTATTATTTAAAGCACATCAAATACAACCGAGCCTGACTGCAGGATTCTGTGTGTCCTCTGTGGGGTCCTGAATTTTACTTTGACTTTGTTTGTGCTATTCTCAACGATCTTAACTCAATAAGATTCTACCTCCGTACTAATCAAATCACTAAGTTATAAACAGAAAAATAACAACTTAAGACTTGAACTTGAGACGTGTTGGTTTGTGTATTTACTTAAAAGTTACGGCCCATATACGTTGCACTACTACACACAGTGGCACAGGCCTGCTTTCACTTCTGCTCCTCTCCTCGCCTTCATGGTTATGGAGCAGTTACCCCGCCGCGCTGTTCCATTGCGTGCTGGCGTATATCAAGTTCTCGGAATATTTTATTCGTCAAACACACAATGTCTTACTTCACAGTAGAGCACGTAGTAAATCGGCACTTAAAATTGCAAATATAACAATTTCATTGATGTCAACGAAGATCAAATATGTTGCACGCGTACTGTAAAATTTTACGACGATTTCTTAGCTTCTTAACTACCATGGATCTACCACATATAAATCAACAGAATCTAGGGATATTTTATATTTCATCGAATATCTAAAAATCTATGAAGAATTTTCTGATATACTAAATGGAAGAATGATAGGTTATTTTAAGGTCTTTAAGAAAAAATAAAAAATATTTCGTAATTTTTTTGTTTTTAATAAAAATGTTAATTTTTTTAACCGCCGTAGAAAATTAGTATGATAAAAAATAATAATAATAATAATAATCTTTATTGAAACCAAAAACATTTTAACATGACAGGCGTTTCCAGTTAAAAGTAGTACATAATAATATTTATAGTGAATTATACTAAGGACATAGCAAAATATTCTAAGTAATTTAATGTGCGTGTGTGTATGTATATATATATATATATATATATATATATATATATATATATATATATATATATATATATATATATATATATATATATATATATATATATATGTGTGTGTGTGTGTGTGTGTGTGTTTATGTGCGTGTGTGTTTAATAACTACTAGAGCTTTAGATTTATTTAAAGGCAAAGGGTAAATGTTTAATTTTTTATTAATTTTATTGTAAAGTACCGGAGCAATAAAGTCATAACGTTGTTTTACCACTTCAAGCCCACATCTCACCGTAGAGCATACTTTGTCTTTTCTTCTTTTATTCATTAAAATTTTAGGATCATATGGAAGGGTTTTGTGTTTGCGAAGAACCGTATTTAATATAAATAATTTTCAAACGAAAAGAACTTCCCAATATTTACATATAAGTTTAGTTGAATACCTAATTGGCTTGGAAGCCATAACTTTCAATACAGCCCTTTGTGCCCTTTCAAGCTGTATAATATTAGTTTTTCCGGCAGCACCCCAAATCGTAATGCAGTAAGTGATAATGGATTGAGCTAGTGCAAAATACACAGTCCTAAGAATCGCCATGTCAGCGCCAACACGAAGCTTGCTAAAGACTAATATTAGTTTTCTAGTACGTGACGTCATACATTTAGGGCTGAATTCCTCCTACGCTGACGTCGGTCGCGGACGTCGGTCGCGCGTACTAAATTGTGTTCTATAAATAAATAAACCTAAACCAATTATAGTGCGGTTTTTATCGAGGTACAATAAAGATGACTTTCTGTGTAAAACAAAGAAACTTAAAAGCTTAAAAGCCAGTGATCTTGGTTTTTCTGGAACTCAATCCTTGATATTTTTCAACGACCACTTGACCAGTTTAAATAAATCTTTATTGCGCCAGGTGAAAATTAAGGCTAAAGATAATAACTATAGATTTGTATGGGTTAAAAACGTAGTATTATGGTTAGAAAATCTGAGTCTAGTCCTATTTTACACATAAATAATACGGCGGATTTATTAAAAATAAAATAGGTAAACTTATTTTCATGGGGCACGTGACCTTGACACATTCGGTGATAGTTTTAATTTTATGTTATTTAATTTATACAATTACTACAACATTTGAATATATTTTCAATACACTTCTTTCTAAACTATGTATTACATATATATATATATATTGACGCACGGTATTACGTATATAGAAGCGATCGTAACTATACAATCAGAGGTGATACAATGGGTGGAGGAGTTCTGATTGCAATGAGTCGTAAGCTAAAAGTTACCAACGTTGAATGTATCCCGTCAACAAATTCAGCTGCTGACATGATTCGTGTTTCTATTTCATTTGAACGACATAAACGATGCAACATATACTGCTGTTATTTCCCACAATGTCGAATTTACAAAGATGTGTTGTCTAACTTTTACGAACATATCTCTAATGAAGTTCTCTCTTACCCTGATGACTACTTCATTATATTAGGAGATTTTAACATACTAGTAATTTACTTATTTATTTTACTAATTTATTTATTAATTTACTTTAATAACAGATTTCTACCTCGACTCAGTCGATCAGTATAAATTCGGTCACTTTTACAGTCCCTCAAGTTTCTATGTATTTAAAACGCTTGGATGTCAGTAAGGAACCAGGACCTGATGGCATTCCACCCTTGTTTTTACAAAGATGTTACCGTCAATTAGCTAAACCATTAGCAATTTTGTTTAGAACTTCCATGAAGTTGGGTGAAATGCCTTTACAATGGAAAAAATCATTCATAACTCCCATATTTAAAAGTGGTACTTCAAATTACCGTCCTATTTCAAAATTAAGCTCGATTCCAAAACTATTTGAGAAAATTATTTATGACACACTCTCTCAAATAATTCGACCAATTATAATTCCTGAACAACATGGTTTTGTTAGTCGAAAGACAGACAGACTACAGAAAGTAATCTTTGCGAATTTCTTGATCATCTTTATACTGCTATGGACAGTGGACTGCAGGTAGATGCAGTGTACACCGATTATACACAAGCATTTGACAAAATTTCACATGATATTCTGATACATAAATTATATCAAATCGGTGTACAGGCTGATTTACTTCGATGGATATCCTCTTATCTTAGAAATCGTAGTCAGGCGGTTGCAATAAAAGGATACTGTTCATCATTTCTCCTAGTTTCTTCAGGCGTTCCTCAGGGTTCTCATCTTGGTCCACTACTGTTTATAATATTTATAAATGATGTTATATCCTGCTTCCATAATTCCAAAATTCTCCTTTTTGCGTATGATATGAAAATTTTCAGGTCTATTAAAACTATAGAGGACTGCAATCTACTTCAAGAAGATCCGTGTAGGCTTAGTGCATATTCTCAAGCAAATGATCTTTGCTTGAACATCAGGAAATGTAACATTATCTCATTTACCAGGAAAAAAATCCCGTCCTATTTGATTATAAGCTTGACGATAATTTACTAAGGAGAGTAAATGAACTACGTGATCTTGGTGTTCATTTGGATCGTAAGTTTTACTGAGGTCACATATTAATATCATAACTAAAAGAGCTTATAAAATGCTAGGTTTTGTTATGCGTATCTCAAAAGATTTTAAAAAGTCTTCAACAGTAATCATACTACTTAACACTCTGGTGCGGTCTATTCTTGAGTATTGTTCTTCATGTTGGAATCCTCAATACAAAGTTTATATTAAAATGATTGAAACAATCAACAATAAGTTTCTGCGTCACTTAAAGCGATATAATTCGACTGTAGACTCCATTATTATTAATAACATAGACCGTAATACCCTCGAGAAACGCCGTCATATAAGAGATCAAATGTTGTTGTACGAATTGCTTCATAATATCATCGACTCTCCCTACTTTTAAGCAAAGTGAATCTTGCGTATCACAGGTTACGTGCACGAAATAAACCTTTTTGCATTACGTAAAGTTAAAACAAGGTATGCCTCAAATAATTTTGTATCTCGTACATGCAAAAAATTTAACTTAAAATATTGTAAATTGGATATATTTCACCTTGAATATAATAGTTACAAAGAAAATATTGTAAAACTTAATATATAATTGGTAGTTTCACTTTAAGTTGTATATATAATATTACTTTTAACTGCTTAGTACTTAATGTTTAATTTATAAATATCATTTAGTTAGTTTTATTCTTTTATATTTTTTAATTTTTATACAACATAATATTGTGGTGGCAAGCTTTTATTATGTATTAGATATCTGTCGAAACTTCATTGGTTTTTAGGATTACTTTTATATGTTTTATTATGTAATTTATTATTGTACTGTAAAAAGAAATAAATAAATAAAAAAAAATTCAAACACAGTTACAAGGAATTTGCGTATTACATTTGTGAGCATACAATTACGAACGATGCGTCTGGTTGTGACGAAAGCCTAGGAGCAAATGTAATAAACTTCGTTTTGCTAAGGTTTAATGTCAGCAAATTTTGAGACAGCCATGTCATAAGTGAGTACAACGCGGACTCGGCATATGAGCGCGCCTCCTCCCAACTCTGTCCATGAACAATGATCGCCGTGTCGTCAGCATATGTAATAAATTTGCTATTTTGTAGTTTTAATTGACACAGATCATTTATATATATCAGGAACAGAGTCGGACTAAGGACACTGCCTTGCGGCACACCATATTCAATCAATTCACCCCGACTAGTATAATTACCAATCGTAACATATTGCTCTCGCATCACAAAGGTAGCTCTTAAACAAGTCCAGTACAATGCCCCTAATTCCAAGACGTTGGAGTTTGGAGAGAAGAATAGAGACAGATACTATGTCGAAAGCCTTGGAAAGGTCAAGGAATATACATAACGATTTTAATTTACAATTAAGATTTTTAATAACAGTACTGGTTAGATCTAATACCGCATCCTCTGTTGATTTACCAAGAAATTCATTTCTTCTTATAAAACTATTAATTTTAATTAAAATTGAATAAAATCTTATAAAATTTAATTATTAATAATCAGTATTGCCACCTCTTACATTAATTACACATCAATGGCGATTGTTCATACTTAAAATTAAATTGTCAATGTCTTGCTGCGGTATGAGCTCCCATGTTCTTTGCAAGTGTGTCGTAAAGTTGTTGTTCCGTCGTCAAATTTGGCGGGAAATATCTCAAAGCTTTTCGTTGTAACATATCCTAGGCATGCTCGATAGGATTTAAGTCGGGCGACTGTGCAGGCCAATCCAAAACTTGAATATCGTGGTCTCGGAGAGCGGCCGACACCAGCCGTGCTGTATGGGAATGAGCATTATCGTGCATGAGTAGAAATTCCTGGCCCATTTGGATTCTGTGTGGCACAATAACAGACTCTACTACCTCCTCGTGGTATTTTTGTGCAGTCATGCTGCCTTGGATCCAAACGAGCTGGGTTCGTCCGCCAAGACGAAATACTGCCCACACCATGATTGTCCCGCCTTGGTATGAGTGGACCTCCTGAGGGTGCCGTAGACGGCTAACTCTCCTTGGAGTTCTCCAAGCGCGTGTTCTTCGTGAATCCGGATGAAACCCAAACTGGGACTCATCGGTGAACAGCACCAAAGACCATTGTTCGTCACTCCATGGTAAATGCTCCCGAGCCCACGAAAGCCGCCAACCGCGATTACCACGTCGCAATGCTGGAACATATAGCGGTCTTCGAGCATGAAGACCAACTTCATGCAGCCTCCTTCGCACGGTTTGGTCGCTTACAAGCAGCTGGTGATCCTCCTGGAGCCTTTGTAGTAGTTGCATCGCTATGACATTGGGTTGTCTTCTGGCGGTCATTTGGAGAAATCGATCCTGTCTCTGCGTAGCAACACGATATCTACCCATTTGCCGTTCAGAAATCACGTTTTGGCTGATTTGTAGGGCCTCAGCAACGCCACGTTGAATAGCACCATTTTCTAACATGCCCACGGCTCGTAACATTTCATCTCGACTCAAATGACGACGTAACATGACTCTTAAAGTTCACACGGCACGTCAAATTAAAAAAGAAAAACAATCTAATCCCTTTTCACTAATTAATATGAGTAGAACGATTTTTATTTTCCTTGACGTAACGAATTACTAACAATTTTGCCGCCGTATTTTGTTTTTTCTTTTGTTTTTCTTTTGTTTTTATTTTCATTTTTAAATGGGGAATTATTAACCGGGCGAATAAATAAGTTTATCGTTTGTTGAACATTACGAACGTCGAAAACGTTCTAGATTGTTCTAAAAACTTCTAGAATGATCTGAGAGTTCTCAAATATATTTCAATGTTTAAAATTACTTGAGATAATTCTAATTAATCTAGAAAGTTCTAGAATGTTCTAAAAATTTTGAGAATGATCTGGAAAGTTCCAGAAGTCGGAATCAAATACTAAATTGGGCGAAAAAATTACTGAGTGGGTGATAGTAGTTTTAAGGTGCGGCTGGGGAGGCCCTTGGGCCACCCTAAAGCCGCGTACATTATAATGATATAAAATATAATATTGAAAGAACTGAACTTTTTAATTTAAAAAATTCAAAAAGTATAAATCAAAACACTTCGATTATGGTATAACGCAGCACTTTTGAAATAAAATATATATTTACTACATGATAAATATAATGTGAGCTGCAAAATTGTTACTATTATCACTATTAATTGTTAATAGAAATTTGTTCGCTTAAGAATTATTATACTGATCGTTTTGAATAACTCGTAACTCAAATTCATATTTTCAAGCCGCTGTTTTCAATATTGTGATCGCCCTCAGTCACAGAATACAATTTGCCTTCAGTCTTTCCCCCATTTAATTTGAATTTATATTCATTCATATAAATACCACCCTTTTTAAATTTTTAAAATAGAATAAAAGAGGTTTCAATCTGTTTATAAATTTTTATGGAAACCAAAAAGATTTTAAGCTATAAAGTCGTAAATAATTTAGGATTAAGGTATCCCTAGATTCTGTTGATGTGTGTATATGCATACTTATGCACTGTTATATTTATTATGTGGGTACATTTAATCATTTCCGACAATCATTGGGAGTTTTGGGACATGGGTCGTTTTCGATTCACATTATTTTATTCAAAATCCATCACCCGATTTCCTATCATAATTTTAGAGTAAAGCACTTTATGCTAAATGTAAAAACCTAAACCTACGAACAAGGAGTAGCGTTTGACTTAAAAAATAACTTTAAAATACTGTTGTAGTCTGTTGTAGTCAGTAGTCAATCTGCCTGTCCATTATTATGGCAATTCCTTCTTTCTATGGAAGAGTCCATGCGTCCGTACCGTGAAGTGGCGATGTAATAATATCCACTACCCCATATCTTGCCGTGGGTGTCGTAAGAGGCGACAGAGGGACTCAAATCAGGAGATAGGCAGCAGCGTCTTCTTAATAACCAACCCGCTTGCCAAGCGTGGCTACTATGGAAAACATCCACTCTATGAGCCAATCTATGGCGGAGGCCTAGGTTCAGCAGTGGACTTTGACAGGCTGTAACGATAACGGTATGGGAGAGTCCCCTCATGTCTAGTTTCATCACAGTTCTCAGTCTGAAAAGGATCAAAGTCAACGGTACTAAGATAAACTTACAAAAACAAATGTGTTTAATGCGAATATATAATGCTTAACAATTTATTTATCTAGATAAAGTCTACCAGGAACATTAGCTGTGCAATAGGATACCAATTTAGAGCCATCAGCAGCCTCACTTAAATGTTCAAATATCCGAGCTGTCTGAAAGGATCCACGTCATCACCCATATAGTAGAGAAAGTGGGGTCTTCAGGGTGACGAAGACGTTGGAGCAGATATCTCTGGAGACTTACACACAGACTCTGGCACGTGGGTGGAATTTATGCTTATGGGAGAATCCAGACGCCGCATTCAACGGACTTCTAATTTATGTCTCCGTCAAAAAAGTAGGTGCGGCTTGTCGAGATTTTTGTTTGAAAGAAATACTAGCAATGTTTAACCACTCCTGGTAAGCTTAAAATGCTTGTGTTAGGAGTGGTTCGTGACGGTATGCTCTACGTGGTAGAGCCATGCTGGAGCTATATTACTGGTATGAAAAAATACTCCAATGGCGGATTCGAATCCACAACCTTTTGAGTGGCATTGTCAGTAGGCTACTGTCGCTTCAAGATAGTGTGCTGAGATTAGAGTGCAATCCTCGAATATTTGATAGGTGCACTTTTAATAAAGACATGCAGCAAACGCAGATTAACCGTACTCTTCTTTTTAGCTCTTCTCATGAATAAAAGGGAATTCTCATGAATAGGATGCAGAATGGCAGTTAAAGGAGGCGTTATGTTTAGAACCCAGCGACACGACCAGAACTACTGCCTCAGTTGGAGCTTAATATGGAGATTGCGGATACGCCCGGTTCCCACAGAGATTGCCATAGAGTCCTCTCACCCGGTCGCTAACCGGCACGATGGAGCCACTCCGGGATTTTTCGTCAGTGAGCGGGGCAGCATTTCGTGAGTCAGCTCACAAATTAGGCCCCTACTACCTGCGGTCGGACAGCGGACCACCGTGCTTCGGATCCCGCTACCCTCCACGACCAAGCACCCGACACAGCAACAACTGATGCTTTGCACCCGGTTCACACACGCAACGCTTCTGTTGCTACTTACGTAGACCCATTCCCTATAATAAGGCTTCATTTGACGACATGGCTACGCATTGGTGGATGGTAACCTAAAAGCCAGCGGCCGAAGCCTTAAACGAACGACCTGAAAGTGGTGCTGCTCGTTTAGCACTAACCAGGGAGTGAAGAGACACGTGTAGGGAGTCAGAATTCAAGTATATCGTTTTTGACAAGAGATAGGTATTACCTTTTTTTTTACATGGGGAAATGCCTACGCATACCCGCCTCGCGGAGGCAAGGACGGGTTATGTCGGACTCGCACCGACTAAAACCCCATGGTGTTCCACCTTCGTCGCATATTGGCAGGGCCACGGGAACGCTTTCGCACACATCCGCGGCCCCACCAGCGTTGGTCGCCCCATGGCGGCCCCTCCTCGGGAGAGGACTACTCCTCCCCCATCTCCTTCTCAAGGTAAGGCGCACCAGAATAAATGGCGAGCCCTCCTACGCAGCCTCCAACTTCACATGCGCAACGGACGCCTCCGTGTCCGATGTGCAAAGGCCATGGGGCCAGGAAAAATTAGCACTCAGAAGCACTGGTCTATGGCTCCGCCGCCAACCAAGATTCGGCTGCGGAGGGTATGGAGAGCGGCGCCTCGCAATACCAACACTCCTCTCCCCCCGCAGCCCCACCACCATCGCATCAATTAACGTTACGGCCCCGTCAGAGTCGCGGAGGATAGGGCGAGTGGCGCATCGCCATACCAACAGCCCTCTTCCTCCGCGACTCCACCTCGGCTGCAACGGTAGGGGGAGAGGACACCCCTCTCGCCGCAGCCCACCGACACACATTCAAAGTGGGCTCGCCAAGCCCACTCGGAATGGCCACCTCGTGCCGGCCCTACACCACTGGGCCAGCCAAGGGGTTCCTCTTTGTTCACCGCGGGTGACCAAGCCACGGCTACTAAGCCCCCCCGCCACGACAAGGCGGGAACCCGTTCGGGGGGGAGATATGTATTACCTATTAAAGTATTGTTTAAGACTGGTAGCAATCTTATTATTTATATTTTAACTCAGCCAATGATTTTGCTACCTTGACACCTGCTTCTATTGAGCAACAAAATAATTTTACATTTGATTTGGAATCAGTTCCAAGTAATTAAAATTAGATAATAATACAATAGAGGTAATTTCTAGCAAAGATAATTTAAATGGCTTAGAACACAACTAACAAATACTTAATTGTGTGATCTCACAAAATAGCAATAACAAAAACTGTATTAACCTGGTGCATCAAAATATACAAGGTATGTTAAGCAAAGAATTAGAAATTGAATTATTTTCAAATAGTAACAATATACATATTTTATGTATTACTGAACATTGGTTGAAAGATTACAACTCTTTATTTAATTTCAGTAATCACCAGGTGGTCAGTTCGTTCAATAGAGATACTAAATTACGTTATGGCTCCTTCATATTAGCTAATAAATCCTTATCATATACAGAACGTAAAGATATTGTGAGCCTCTATGTTGAGCGTACTGTAGAAATGGAATGTGTTGAGCTTGAGCATCTCATTGTTGTCAGTGTTTACAGACCCGCATGTTCAAGTTATGATACCTTTGAAAAAATTATGAAAGAAGTTTTAGTTAAGCTAATAAACAGAATAAATAGTATGTGGACACTTTAATATCAATGAACTGGAAGCTTCTTCCATCAGTATTAAATTTTGCTCATTGTTTAAATCCTACAATCTTGATAATTTATTCTTTGAAGATACAGGAATTGCAGGGTGTAGTGCAACTTGTATTGATAATATTTTTACAGGTGTTGTACCAATCAACAAATTAATAATTCAAATATTTAGTTCAAATCACTGTGGACAACTGGTTTCATTACTATTAAATTTATTAAAAAGTCGCAGCGCTTTTTGAGAAATATTTCACTGATATTCCTATCTTGACAACAAAGTCATTGAATACTTCTCCAACTGTCGCCGAGTCATTACTCAAACAAAATATTAATACCTGTTTAAAAGAATTTAGATTTGAAAAAGTATTACCGCAGGATATTGTCAAATATTTCAAAACCCTTGATGTAAAGAAACCGCAGATTTATAGGGGATGCGTTACAGTTAATAGATTTAATTGCAACTCACCTTGCTATTATTTTTAATACTAGTATGGATTCTGGTGTGTTTCCTGATTTAATGAAACATAGTAAAGTAATACCTTTATTTAAACCAGGTAGTACATTGGACCCCGTTAATTTTAGACCTATTTCTGTACTACCAACTCTCAGTAAAATTTTTGAAAAATTAGTTTTGGATCAATTGTTAATTTTTTTAATAAAAATAAATTACTCCATAAAAACCAATTTGATTTTACAAGGGGTCGCTCGACGTCTGATGCCGGTGTTGAGCTTATGAAATATATTTTTAATGCCTGGGAGAATTCACAAGATGCCTTGGGTATTTTTTGTGATCTATCCAAGGCTTTCGATTGTGTTCATCATGAGACATTAATCAGGAAACTACAACATTACGATGTCAAAAATATTGCACTTAGACTTACCTTATCTTGTAGGGAACAATCACGATATAGTATTATTAGCTGATGATACCTCATTCATTTTCAAACTCAAACGGCAGTCAATTAATTATGACGATGTAAATAATACTCTATCGAAATTAGTGCATTGGTTTAACGCCAACAATTTGCTCTTAAACGGCAATAAGACAAAATGTATTAAATTTACAATACCTAATGTTAAACATTCGAATACCAATGTGTTTAAGAGCAGGTTGTTGGGGAGGAGTTGATTCTTGTTGATACCTCTGTTTTTCTTGGTATTACTATTGACGCGAAGCTTCAATGGGCCCCCATATATCTAAATTAGCAAGCAAACTTAGTTCTGCAGCATATGCCGTAACAAATATTAGAAGTCTCACAGATGTTGACACAGCTAGATTAGTTTATTTTAGTTACTTTCATAGCGTAATGTCTTATGGAATTTTGCTATGGGGTAATGCGCCTGATATTGAAGCCATATTTGTTTTGCAAAAGAGAGCCGTACGAGCGATTTATAACTTAAATTGCAAAGAGTCCCTCAGAGAAAAATTGAAAGAAATAAACATATTAACTTTGGAATCGCAATATATTTAAGAAAATGTAATGTATGTACATAAAAACATAAATAGGTTTGATAAGAATAAGGATGTTCATACTTTAAACACTAGGAACAAACATAAGCTTGTAATGCCAGTTACTAGACTCCACAGAATTAGTAATTCATTTATGAAGCCTTTTGTACGAAACACCGCCATTCGAAATATTTTTCTTTTTACTTTCGTTTTTACACTCCAATATTGCAGAAAACGGCATATTTTTGCATACGTCAGCATGCGAAAATTTGAGCCTGTGACTAACAGTCAATTACACTCTACTGTCCCTAATTGTGCGCGCCTGCCCTGCCCACTTTGGGCTTCCTCTTGTTTTTTTATACTCTGTGGTTTGCACCTGCTGCTCAAAAACAAAGCACTTAGAAAGCTAACCATTTTAATCGTACCTAAATGTATAATAAATAATAATGAAGGGATTTCTTTCTGAGGTGAGTTATATTTAGTTACTACGCACGTAGTCATAATTAATGACATCTATTAAACACAAATTTTCACTTTAAAACCTAAGATATTGCAAATACAAGCGGCATTTGTTTTGTTCAGGAATGACGCCAGGCTGATACAAAAATGAAAATACTAAAAGTATATCTGTCACTGTCAACAAAATGGCCAGCCTAGCGATTCATCTTACACATCATTACACATTTTGAGATGATTTTGACAGATTCAACGTCAAAAATGTTAGAATTTAGTTAAATGTAAGTTCCATTTCACGTTTAGTGATTTACCAATATTTTTAAAAAATAATTAAAAATACTTCGAAGCTGCTCCGGCAGCAATAATCGCATGGGGGTGCTTCAGATAAACTCCCTTGACCCCCCACAGTGATAGAATCCTCAAATTCAGGCGACTTACTTTCAAACCCAACCCAATAAATCGATTTGGAAGTTGCAATTGCCGTCACGTTAATTTCAGCTCTGTGTTTTTTGTAATTTAAAAATATTAAAACCAAAAATTGTGAAGTGTATTTGCCAAAAACTGTAGATAATAACGTGTACTTTAAGTGTTAATACTATCAACATTTAAAAAACTGCATAATTTTAAAACAAAAACTCAAAAAAAGTGACAACTAGTGCATAAACATTGGGAAATAAGTGCAAAAAAACGTGAAAAAATATAATATAAATTAATAACAATTCTAGAAAAATTCTCAGTGACCCTTATGATTAAAAAAAGTCATAAAATTGATAATAAAGTGGTGATAGTGACTTGACACTTGCAAGAAATTCCATTGAGTCCATGATTTATAATAACCGCCAATGACCAGTTCAAACATGCGACACGAAACATATGTCCCTTAAATTCGACGTTAAAACACACGTCATCATACCCTTGCGGAACCAGCGTTGGACTTTATTAGCAAGCGTACCTGAGGACCCGTGGTTCGAATCTCCTTGCCGTCCTCACATTTCGATAAGTGTTTATTTGATGGATCGACAGGATGGCGGCAAAATGTATAAATTGGAATAGAAAAATATTGAAACACGACTATTTATGCTGTCTCGTTTGTACACAAAATTAACATATTGATTGCGCAAATGTTTCTGTTAATACGTTTTTATTGATGACTAAGAATAATAAAGAAAAATGGAAATGTGACCAATGCTTCTCGAAAGCGCAAAACAATTTATCAGTAAATGTTCCTACAAATAACTCGTTCGAGATCTTAACCGACGATGAAAACTCGGAAAAACTGACCTTATTAACACAAAATAGCTAAAATAATAGCTGCCCAGATTTGAGAACGTTAAACATGGAAGATAGAATAGAAAATTTTGAAACACAAAATCGAGAACTAAAAGAAAAACTACAAATTGCTGAAGCTGAAATAGAGAATATTTTATTGGAAAATACAAAATTAAAACAATTACTATGCAAACAAGAAAAAAAACTAAAATTTTTGCAGGTATATGTAGTCCAAGCTCAAAAAAAAAATATTACGACTAGAAAAACCAGGACTCTTTCTGGTTTTTATAAACAGAACAGTTTTGGATTTTCTGGAAGATGAAAAGGAGGAATTCAGCTCTAATTATTTACAACAAATCAGAAGCACGCCATCTAGGACTAAAGCAAAAAGTCATCGAGCAAGCGCCGGCGATCTTAGCACCCCGAACCATCAAATCCAAAATAGTTCACCAATCTCGTCGCTAGATGGCTCTGCTAATCAAAAAAAGATGAGCAAGCCTATTATTCATATAATCGGAGATCAGAAGGCTAGAGGCCTGGCAGCGAAATTAAAATCATCACGTTCCGGGTTATATAATGATTGCTACAACGTCTCTGGTATGGTAAAACCATTCGCATCGAGCTCGGAAGTACTAATGCTGGGGCTACACCTAACGAGAAACGTCAATGCCCATAAACGCAACAATTATTGCCTTAATTTTAACGTGATAAAGTGAGTGGCCACACTTGGACGGTCAACGTCATTTCAATTTCAATGCCGTTGAACGGCGTTAAAGTTGGCATTAATGTAAACTGACCATTTATTTTTTAACTCAAAACGGGACATGGGTTTATTTATACTCCCCAGTTAGCAGCTTAACAATAAAAAAAATATTATGTTATTTATTTAATAACTGTAACTTTATACAATTAATGTTCACTATAATTTATAATCACATTAATTATAATTATTTTTATTTTAACAAATTGTGAAAAATAAAAATTAATCATCAGTTCAATTTGCTTCATTAAAGCAAATTTCTTCAGACAGTAATTATTAAATGCAACATATTTTTTAATTTTATTTATACTTGTCAGTGGAACAAATTTGCTTTAATAAAGTTGGTGATGATTTTAAATAAGAATAAAATTCTGGGCAAGTTTTTTTACATTGACCATTTTACATTGTTATCTACATCGCCTTGAGAAGTGGAACCTGTAAGTGATTTTTTTCAGACGTCCACAATTTATTCATAATAGAAAAATAGTTTTTCTACTGGAGCATTTGTACCAGGTAGACATAAAATATATTCGATTAAAATGCAAAAGAATTTATGTTGAAGATTGTTGGTGCGAAAGTGTTTGAATACTTCCACCCAACGAGTTTCGGTCCCGCTCTCGCACCGTTCGTGTCTGACGAACTTCATAGTTTAAAATTTTCGCACGGTTCAGGAAAACGGGACTATTTTGCGTCCAGGAGCTTTGTTTGGGGACAACGGGACAGGTGACCGAGAAAAGGGATAGTTCCGTTCAAAACGGGACGTATGGTCACTTTACTTTAATATTCCTTGAATTTCAAGCAAGATGAACGTTGACGCTAATACTCTATATTTGATTAGTGTAAATGTTTATTATATGAATATATTTTATCATTGCCTAAGCATGACTCTGTTTGCAGAATCTCAAGAAACGTAATAACTTTTTCATTATTCCACTCCATCATAGCCATACGTGCGACCCCGTTGCGCTCACCGTGCACAATGAGACAAACGTAGTGTGGCCGCTTCAACGCGTTAATTCGTGCGTTAATCTCTTTGATGTACCGCCACTCGAGTTATCGCCCAACGGCAAACGGCATTGTTAATGCCGTTGTAAAATTATCGCGTTAAGTGGTGGCCACACCTACATTCAACGTCCATCAACGCGATAATTAACGGCATTTCTCGTTAGTGTAGCCCGAGCATAAAAAGCTGCAATTATTTACAAGATTCTCTAAACAGTAATGATATACTGATATTATCTGTAGGCTGTAATGACCATAGATTTAGTATATATATCTATGGTAATGACAAAAACCCTTACTTGTTCTTAACTGACCTATGTAATACCTTATGTAACTTAAAGCATTGTAAAATATTTTTGCTAAGCGTACAACAAAATAGTTATCTAAATGTTCATAAATTTAATGCTGAAATCAAACTCATTGTAAAAAACTATAAAAATTGTACTTTTATAGACATAAACAAATTATTGAATAACTACAATACCGTAAACATCACATCGTCTAAAAATAAAATATGTAATAAATTGAATATAGAAATAGATTATCTAAAATATGAGCACGATTATATTAAAAATGGGCTAAAATTTAAAAAAGATTTATATAAGATCAATTACATTTCAAAAAATAGCGCCACAAAAGGCACAATACCATATTACTTCCCTGTTAAAGCAAAAGAAACACCAAATAAAACAACACAAAAACCTGAAAACAAAATTCCTGAATTTTTTCGTTCCTAAAAATAATACAATAAATTCGTAATCTTACATCAAAATATACATACAGGGTTTATCTTGAAAAAAAGAACTTATTGAAGTGACTCTCTCGGAACTAAATAATGATTTGTCCCCGGATGTGCTTTGTTTTTCAGAAACTTTCATAAAGTGTGGCGAGGAAAAAAATATCAATATACACAATTACGAACTTGCGGCCCACTACTCACGAAACAAAAAAAGGGGTGGAACCTGTATAATGATTAAAAAAAGGTATAGCATTCAAACAAATAACCATTTTTGACGAGGCTTCAGCCAACTTTCATTTTGAATGCTGTTCAATAAAAATACCTTATCACAACATAATTATTATCTGCGTATACACTTCTTCAACTGCTACAAAACAAAGGCATTTTGAATGCTTTTTCGATAAACTGGAGCTTGTGCTTAGTAAATATTTGCATAAGCACTCGAAGCAAAAAATTGTGATTGTGGGAGATATCAACATAAATACTTTAATAAGAAATAATGTGACTAAGAACTTACTAGATATTCTCCAAAATTATAATCTCACTCAGCATATCACGGAACCCACTAGAGAACTATCATGTATTGACCATATATTCAGTAATGTTAAAGGTGCAACTGGACTTACCCTCCCTCTCTGTTTATCGGACCATGATACTGCGCAAATTCTTGGTTTTAGTACTAAATCAAAGTTTACTCCCCCAAAAACTTATCTACCTATAGGAGGGACTATTCATCTGATAATATAGAGAAGTTTAAAATATATATGGTGAGCCTTTCCTTTTCCGATGTTTACAGCGAAACAGAACCTAACGCTGCGTTTAATAAATTTCATGATTGGCTATGCCTTCTTTACAAACTCTGCTTCCCTTATAAAAAAGTTAAACTGTCTACAAAATCCCATTTAAAATGGATATCTATGGGAATTAGGAATAGCTGAAAAATAGAGTCCTAAGAAAAAATTACTATCTGAGAAAAAGTCCTCAAAATAAACACAAATATAAAACCTACTCAAAACTACTTAAAAAATGCATACTATGTTCTAAAAAAACAACAAATAATAAATATGTGTTAAACAGCAAAAATACCTGCAAAGCTACTTGGAAGGTCATACAGGATGAAATAGATACCAAGCCGCAATATAATAATCACATTGATTTTATTGAATACGACAACGAAGTTATTACTTTTCCTACACAAATCGCAAATTCTTTTAATAATTTCTTCATTGAATTGACAAACAAAGATATTCAAAATAATATACCAAATAATAAATCCAATCAAATCCTAAATAATTCTATTTATCTAAACCCTGTTGACGAATATGACATAAATAAAGTAATAATGACCTTGAATAATAGTACCTCAAAAGGGTATGACGGCATTTGTACCAAAGTAATTAAGGCCTACAATAAAGAATTAGGCAGGGTCTTGGCATTTTTAATAAACTTATCAATAGTCTCTGGTATCTCCCCCGATAAACTTAAATTTTCTTTGATTAAGCCTTTGTTAAAAAAAGACAAAAAATCAATTTTGGACAATTACCGTCCTATTGCGCTCGTGCCAATTTTGTCAAAAGTATATGAAAAAATTATGCATACTAAACTCACATCATTCTTTGACAAGTATCATGTCCTGAATCCCAGTCAGTGTGGGTTCCAGAGGGGAAAATCTACTGCACATGCTGTTTACGATATGGTAAATGAGACTTTAACATGCCTATATGCTAATAATTATACAACTGCTCTTTTATTTGACATGTCGAAGGCCTTCGATTTTGTATCACATAATTTACTACTGAAAAAATTGGAAAAACGTGGCATTAGAGGCACTGCTTAAAGTTGGATTAAAACCTACTTGTAAAATAGACGACAATCTGTTGAAATAAGCAGACCAGACTGCAATCATGTGGTCCTAAATTACATGTCAGATCTTAAAGAAAACAAATATGGAGTTCCACAGGGCAGCGTTTTGGGACCACTGTTGTTCTTGGTCTATATAAATAATCTCCCGAATGTAACTAAACACAAATGCATTTTAATCGCTGATGACATATCTGTAATAGTGAAAACAGATGGTAAACAATCACTAAAAGACCATATTAATGACATTAAAAGTACAGTAAAAACAATAATATAATGGCTTAAAATTAATAATCTAATTATAAATCTTGATAAAACTTATTTTATAAATTTCAATGACATATTATACCAGACAATGAACATTAATTTTGAAGGACAAAACCTAAAAAGTACAAATATGACAAAATTCCTAGGAATATAAAAAGTCAAGTTGAAAATGTTTGTAAAAAAATAAATAGATTTTCGTACGCACTTTACAAACTAAGCAAAGTAGCCACAAAAAATACAGCACTTACTGCGTATTTTGCCTATGTGTAATCCGTTCTGCGATACGGACTCATTATATGGGGTAATAGCACAGATGCAAAAAAGGCATTCATTGTCCAAAAAAAATGTATTAGAGCAATATGTGGCACTGCACCCCATGAGCCTTACAGGTCGCTATTTATATCTCTGAAAATACTACCCCTCCCATGCCTGTACATTTTTGAAATTGCAAAGTTTGTAAAACTAAACATGTATTATTTCAGATAAGCGAAAGAGATTTACACACGAAATACTAGAAATGGCAATAGACTTGCTGCTGAAATTATACCCAAGAGTGCTCGAATTAAAAAAAACTGCTACTGGATGTGTATTAATAAAATACCCCAAAATATAAAAGACTTACCCCTTAATAGATTTAAAGGCGCCCTTTACAGGTGGCTAAATGAACATTGTTTTTATAATGTGAATGACTACTTAAATTTGACATTATGTGACACAACATAATTTTACATATTTTTTATTGAATTTTAATTTTAATTATATTTAAATTTGTATGTATTTGTATTAGTATTGCTAATTTGTAAACGATGACATGCCGATAAATATTTTAATTGAATTTTGTATTGTAATATAGTAAACTGAATTACAAAAAATGTATTTGTATTGAAATGTAAATGTATTGGCTGAAAAAGCTGAAGTACAATTTATAATAACCACCTTAATGTACCCCTTTTTCAAAGCAAATAAATCTTCATTTTAAAATTAATGTCGATATTTATTATGAATGTTTATAATGAATCTATAGACTTGGCCACACAACAAGAAAATAAATCCTCGGTTTGCGTTCTAAAATGTAATTTTATTTTGCCGTTTGTCAAACATATTCCCTCCGGATTCTATATTTAGAAAAAATGGTTAAGGTTCATTGGACGGGTTGGTTGAAATCCAAAGAAGAACTCAACAATTTGCAGCAAACATTTTCTTGAGAAGTATAAAAGAAAAAGTAGAATTAAAACAAGTTTATTAAAAGGAGTCATTTCTACATAATTTGTACCAGTAAGTATAATATTGTTATAATAAGACTTCAAAAATTTTACTTTCAAAACTTTACATATAAATAGAAACAGATTTTTATACATTATAAAACTGTAGTACATTAAAGATAAATGAATCTTGAGATTATCCTCTTTCAGTCATTATGAACCCAACTAAGTATCTATTTAACAACCAAAATAAATGTATTACCTTACTTAACCATCCGCACAGCCTCACGGTCACACTAGCACAATATTCACAGCATCACGCTATTTTCCCTAAGGGGTTGAGCGGAGTTTCGGATTATATTCCCAAGTCACAATGATTGAAATTGAAAACTTTTAGCGTAGTTATGTATAGATATTTAGTAATGCTCCTGAAGCGCCACTAGACGCTCGCGCATGAGACGCGATAGTATAAATTCCATAGTATTTGATCCTCACAACGCCCGATGCCCGATTCATGCTTGATGGCCGACGACATTGTGCCGAGGGCTTAAATAGCGTGGTTTATCGCCTACAGCGTTAGTTGTAGAGGAGAGAAACTGGTGGTTAAGTAACAGTTGCGCGGATCAATAGATCTGCGAGATTAAGTTACACTTGCCGCGGTCAGTCTATGAATGAGTGACCATTTTCTTAATATACCGAGATTGAGAGAATAGAGAGTGCGACTGTATCCTCAGAAACTTGGTGCACTTTACTCTGTTAATTATTATTTTATACTTTTCAGGGACAGATGAAAGAATATAAACATGAAGCATGATGAAGCCTAATAAACATATTGGCCTTTAAACATAGCAATCTTATTTAACTGATTCCTACTAGTTTCCTTACATAAATTAATTAAGTTTACATTCATATTTAAGTCGAATGTTAAAATAAACTTTTATAATGTATTTAATTATTAAATGTTTGTAATTATCAAAAGTAATACTTATATGGAAAAATAAAGCAGTCATTATGTACTCCGTTTCCCCGTTTTTGATTTCCCCATCAAAACATTTTATAAAATATATTAAATATAAATAGGTATCTACTTAGTTAAGTATCTACCTATTTATATTAACAATATGTTAAAAAAGAAATTCCGGGGAAACTGTCCATGGCAGTAAATATTTTTCTCCAAAGATCATAGCTCGAAAATACAACTTTCCGATCTGATTCTTGGAGATTTTTAAGTTTATCGGTAGAGTCACCTGGGATTTTATACATTTGAATTAAAATCCAATAAAAGGCAGGTAGGTTCAGCTTATTCCCAGGAATATGTTATATGAATATTTTTTAAATATTTTAGAACTATCATGGTAAAAATTCAGTTAATTTTTGAAGTTATTCAATTTCGTGCACTAAACAAATTTTTTAAATCTTTTTACCGCTTCCTCGACAATCATGTTTCGATAGTCCTTGTAAGTAAAATGCCCATCACTGGCTAACGCACACAATGACAAATCAAGATTAGTCACGCGTTTATGGGCTGTCAGGTCGTCTATACGCCAGTATATTCTACATAGACTTAGGATATACTAGCGTATAGACCAACGTAGTGTGCAAGGGAGAAGAAAATTCCTTATGGCAAAAATGCAAGATAGAAAAGGATACGAAATCTCTGTAACCGATTTTGAATGACAGGTCGGCACAATTCGGCACGCAAGAAATAGCTCCGAGATATTTTGTAATTTTTTAAAGTATAATAGTGGTTATTTTTAGTAAATAACTTTTTTCCAAAATGGCTAATTGTTCCTTGAGTGACTGTGCTGTTAATAATAGAAATAATCCTGATAATTTCACATATCACAGGTAAATTCTAAAGACGTCGTCAATGTTATGACGCGTTTATTTTTGGTTAAAATTTATGTTACATACTGTTTAAAATATAGAATATATTCAATTATTTTGTTAATTTTGATATTTTGCAAAGAAAAAAGTCACGTTTTTGATAATTTGCATGAATTTGGTAAATACATTTTTATACAAAATATTTTACATGTACGCTAGGGATTGACTCAACTATATCAAAATTAATGTCGATATTTATCTTGAATGTTTATAATGAATCGATAGACTTGCCTACACAACAAGAAAATAAATCCTCGGTTTGCGTTCTAAAATGTAATTTTATTTTGCCGTTTTTCAAACAGATTCCCTACGGATTCTATATTTAGAAAAAGTGGTTAAGGTTCATTGGACGGGTTGGTTGGAATGCAAAGAAGAACTCAACAATTTTCAGCAAACATTTTCTTGAGAAGTATAAAAGAAAAAGTAGAATAAAACAATTTTATTAAAAGGAGTCATTTCTACATTATTTGTACCAGTAAGTAAAATATTGTTATAATAAGACTTCAAAATATAACTTTCAAAACTTTAGATAAATATAGAGACAGATTTTCATACATTATAAAACTGTAGGACATTAAAGACAAAAAATCTTGAGATTATCCTCTTAAGCCATTATGAACCCAACTAAGTATCTATTTATCAACCAAAATAAATGTATAACCTTGCTTAACCAACCGCACAGCCTCACGGTCACACTAGTACAATATTCATAGCATCATGCTATTTTCCCAAAGGGTTGAGCGGAGCTCGGAACTTCGGATTATATTCCCAAATCATAACGATAAAACTTTTAGCGTAGTTAGGTATAGATATTTAGTAATGCTCCTCGCGCTACTAGACGACCGCGCATGAGACGTGATAGTATAAATTCCATAGTATTTGATACTCACAACGGTCAATGCCCGATTCATGCTTGATGGCCGACGACATTGTCGCGAGGGCTTAAATAGCGTGGTTCATCCCCACAGCGTTAGTCGTAGAGAAGAGGAACTCGTGGTTAAGTAATAGCTGCGCAGATCAATAGATCTGCGAAATTGTTGCACTTGCCGCGGTCAGTCCATGAATGAGTGACCATTTTCTTAACATACCGAGATTGAGAGAATAGAGAGTGCATCTGTATCCTCAGACACTTAGTGCACTTTACTGTGTTAAAATCATTATGTTTTTAAAATTCATGCAGCTAAAATGATAATAAGTTTATTATTACTTTATACTTTTCAGGGACAGATGAAAGAATATAAACATGAAGCATGATAAAGCCTCATAAACATATTGGCCTTTAAACAGAGCAATGTTATTTAACTGATTCCTACAAGTTTCCTTCCTTAAATTATTAAGTTTACATTCATACTTAAGTCGAATGTGAAAATAAACTTCTATAATCTATTTAATTATTAAATGTTTGTAATTATCACAAGTAATACTTATATGAAAAATAAAGCAGCCATTATGTACTCCGTGGCCCCGTTTTTGTTTCCCCATCAAAACATTTTATATAATATAAATAGGTATATACTTAGTGATGTATCTACCTATTTATATTAACAATATGTTAAAAAATAAATTCCGGGGAAACTGCCCACGGCAGTAAATATTTTTCTCCAAAGATCATAGCTCGAAAATACAACATTCTGATCTGATTATTCCTGGGATTTTATACATTTGAATTAAAATCCAACAAAAGGCAGGTAGGTTCAGCTTATTCCCAGGAACATGGTATATGAATATTTTTAATTATTTTAGAACTATCATGGTAAAATTCAGTTAATTTTTGAAGTTATTCAACTTCATGCACTAAACAATTTTTTATAATCTTTTTACCGCTTCCTTAACAATCATTTTCGATAGTCCTTTTAAGTAAAATATACATCACTAGCTAACGCACACAATGACAAATCAAAATTGGTCACGCGTTTTCGGGCACCCCCCCAACCCCAGCCTACGAATTTGGAGTATATATAAAATAAAAAATACTGACAGGCGTATTTTAAATAGCACATCTCAAAAATATTAATTATTTAAATTGCACCCATGTAGTTTATAAATAAAAAATTGGTAAAGATTGCTCACCTTATAAGATCGATATAACTTCAAATAATTAGAATTGGGTGCTTTTTGTAATATGAAAAAACTGCACCCTGCTTTTATATAATTGCACCATCGTTAAAAATTCATAAAATGCAATATTAAGTGCAAAAAGTAAAAAAAAAAACAAATTTGTTAATTGTCAACAAAGAGTGTATAATGACTAAGTTTAAGAGGCGGGACTTCCTTAGTCACAGAGCACAATTACTCTACCGAGAGAAGAATGACAACTTCATACTAAAAAAAGGAAACACGTGTTTATACACGTAGACTACAAGCACCACGTTGGGAGCCCATATAAAACCTTTTTTTGCGGGAATTTCAAACCTTTGTATTCTGTAACTTGTAACTTAAAGGGCGCCAAGCTACTTTACCAACATCAAGACATGAAGTTTAATTAACCCTCCCCCCCCCCCTCCCGCCTACGGATTTGGAGTAAATATAAAAAAATATTTAAACTGCACCTATGTAGTTTATAAAAAAAAACATGTGTGCAGGTCGCACGTGGTAGAAGTGAAACCTTCAGAAAACTAAACTTCGAGAGAATGCGACGAATGCAGAATATCAGGAGTAGGATAATTATAGGGTTTATTTATTATAATATTGTTATCAAGTTTAAAATTATTTTAAATTTTATTTTACATAATATATTACATTAAATGCTAAACAGACTCCAATTTCAATTTCAACAATTGACACGAGTACCTTATGGTAACTAAAGTATGAATATTATTTTAATATGATAATTTTCAACCACAAGTTAAAAATGGCTTAAAATATAGCATTATAGTTTAAATTTATAGCTAACAAATGTTACAATCCTTATTTATAGACATGTAGAGCCTAAATTTTAGTGTAATAAATCAATAGGTTATTTTCTTTCGAATAAAACTTTGTCGTAGCGCCAATTAAAATATATGTTAACTATCTTTAAAGCACCGCACAAAGACGAGACCGAGATAATAGGAAAAACACAATGTTTTTTAATTACTTGTAATGCTATTAACGTTACTAATATTCCTTTAATCAACGTAAAATGCTTGTGTTACGAGCGGTTCACGACAGTTGTAGAATGGCGGATTACAATCCACAACCTTTAAGTTCACTGTCCGCACCCTGCCATTAGGTTATTGTCGCCTACTACACTGTATTCTATCCCATTCTTCCTAGACTAAATCATATAGACGTATATGTTTGTCTCTTTTAGTATCGCTTTTTCGTTTCATTGAGTTTCAAATTACAACGATTCTAAAGAACTATTCACTCAATAAATAAGTAAAGATCGCTCACCTTACAACCACAGAGTAAGGAGTAAGGACCAGAGGAGAAGCTTCCTAACAACGTCGAAAATGTATACCTATTTTGATAGGTTTGTCACCTGATGCATGTGAAAATTTTAAGGAAAAAACGAAAGTATTGTATAGTTTAAAACAACATGTGTATTCCTTGTAACTTAAATTAATAAAACAACAAGTCTATTACTGTTTTGAGAATTTTCTTGTATTACAGAAAAGGGCAATACGTGCAATTTACAATTAAAAACCGCGCTAATCTCTTCGAGAGAATTTCAAGGAAATAGGTATTCTCACAGAAGCTTCACATTATATATTACTATCAATATCATTTTCGTAAGACAACTTATTCATGAGTACAAAAAAATCAGCGATCTGCATGATGGACAAACTAGAAACCGCATTGAGCTCCGCCTCAAAAAGGTCCGAAAGTTATTCGTGAAAATGAGCGTGCTCTTCTATAATAAAATTCCACAATCCATTTTGGGCTTGCCCTTATACAAGTTTGATAAAAGAGCGTGGATTTAATTCGCTCCAACTATCCTTGGGACTGCAGTTAATTATGTCAATAATTATAATTATTGTAATTTTTAATTTCTTTAAAAAGAGCAACCGCCTATATCCTATTTTGCATATATAAAGGTATGACAAATCTTGCTTATACAGAACAGTAATTATTTACTTAGATAAATCTATATTGTCTTATTTTATAACACAAAATCTCTAAACTTATCAAAAATCTTAAATCTCTAAACGATCTTTCACTATTTTTATTTATAAACTAGGTACATAGATGCAGTTTAAATAATAATTATTTTTGAGATTTGCTTTTAAAATACGGCTGTCTGTATTTTTATATTCACTTCAAATTTATAGGGTGAGGTATGGTTAGTAATTAAATGTCATGTCTTGATGTTAGTAAAGTAGCTTGGCGCCCTTTCAAACATTTACTTTTTCTAAGGAAGTCCCGCTCCGTAAATCTAGTGATTATGTACTCTTTGTCGACTCTTAACAAATTTGGTTCTATTAACTTTTTGCAGTTAATATTGAATTTAACGCATTTTTAACGATGGTGCAATTATATTCAAGCAAGGTGCAGTTTTTTCATACTGCAAAAAGTACCCAATTCTAATTACTTGAAGTAATATCGACGTTATAAGGTGAATGATTTTTAACTATTTTTTATTTCTAAACTACACGGGTGCAATTTAAATAATTAATAGTTTTGAGATGTGCTATTTAAAATACGTCTGTAAATAAAAAAAAATATACATGTACTCCAAATTCGTAGGCTGGGGTAGGGGGGGTTTTTCGGGCTGTCAGGTGGTCTATACGCCAGTATATTAAGTCTATGATATTCTAAGTTTATGTACATTCCTGTACCATAATAGAAAAACTGCATACGTATGTCAACTGTCACTGTCCTGTCACTGTCAATGTCAATTGTCATTTGTCAATACCTCGCAAGTGCTCGCAAGGTGAGATCATTGATAGGGAATAATAATGAGAAAAGATCAATTTTTCTATTAATATATAAAAGCTCAACATCCTAATATGCAAACATGGCAGAACGAATCCGTCAGATCGTGCAGCGTGTAAAAGATAAAGTACATTTAGTACAAATCAACACTAATAGTCGTGATAAAATTGACCAGTTAATTACCAAGTATGTACCAGCGACCCGGGTGACGGAAATGGCAGACAAATTTAAATATGCAACTGTTACTAAAAAATTTCAAGATCTGGTTTCTAGGTATGAAAAGTTCACAGGCGTTGAAGAGATAATGGCAATACAAAATACAGTAATTGAAGCTCAGGTAATTTAAAGAAAAATTTTATCTAAATTACACATATTATATTTCATTTGGTAATTCACTATTGAAATTTATGTAACAATCAAAAATTACCATATAATTTTAAATAAGATAATTAATATAAATGTCAAGAATTTGTTTATTATACATTAAGTATATATTTATAAGAGCCTAAATACTTATTAACCACATGCTAAGTAGTGATGAAAAACATTGTGAGGGAACCCGTATGTCTACAGAGTATAAATATTTTGAAGACCTACGAAGTTAACCAACTCACACTGGAGCAGCACGGCCAACTAATTGCTACATTACTATCTCAAAAATAAGAGGGGGGCTGTAATTAGCAGTGAGATGTGTAAAGGATATTCTGATATTACTGTCGTGCTTTATATTTCCAACACACTTCACTATATACCAGTTGCAAGTAAAAACTTGCACATGTATACCATTACTGACATGTGCAAAGTTGTATGTTTCGCATGTGAAATAATGGTGACATCACGGTTATTTAGCATGCACAAAAACGGTAATGTTATAGTGTATGAAGAACCGTCAAAATCTCTGGCACTGATGGAAGCCAAATTTTATCTGTACTATGTGACTATTAGAGCCAGAATAATGAACAATTATTCAATTATCCGTTATTATGCAGGTAAATTAGCAATGTCCGTCATTATATCCTGCTGAATTAGAATTCTTCCAACTAAACAAATTAAACCCTCTTTTAATTCACTGTCTACAGCGCATCACAAGTAACACATAGTTCACATAGGCCTGTAGTTGGATGAACCCCCACTAGATGGGATGATAATGAAACAAGCAAGTGGTAGAAGGATGCAGATGACTCAGGACCGTACTTTGTGCCAGCCTATGGGGAAAACCTATAAAAGCAGTATGCTGTATCAATTAAATAAATTTAAAATAATAATAGATTGGAAAGCTGAAATGGCATTGGCTATATAGCTCGAAGAAACGACAAACAATGGAGAATAAAAGTTTTTGATTGGCAGGCTTGTACTAGCAAAATGTAAGGCATCCTATGGAGTAACGACATAGTAAGAGATGCAGGAAGTCAATCTATGAAGGTGCTCAGGACTATGCCTTGTGGAATTCCTTGGGCGAGATCTGTTGTTATGCAGTGAACAAGTGATGGGCTGTAATGCTGGTCATGATGATGATGATGATGATAATGATGTAATTAATAGCATTACTACATACTAAATTCTACAAAAAACATCTTCAGCATGCAGCGTACTGGGTATAATTTATTTTTCCTAAAACACTCAGAACTGATTGCACAAGTAGAATTTTTCCAACCTTCTTGTCCAGCGTGGTGAACATGGTTAATATATACCCAGTAATGGACTTTAAAAAGGTTGATGATATGATAAAATAATTTTATATAACAATATTTGCTTCTATATTTAATTACTTGATTTAACAATATTATGTTGTTAATTTATTTTAACACAATTATAGGAAAGATTTATTGGAGCACAAGAAAGGAGGAGAGACCTAGGCAGACAGCTAGCTAGTATTGAGGCTCGTCTAAAAGAATTGCATGCTGAAATGCAGAATACTATGAAAGGAGATGAAAAATATTTACAACTTTGCACAGAGGAACACAAGGTATGTATAAAGAAACACATATCAGTTGGCATATTTTAATAAATGAATTAATGAATGGATGAATTCATCACACACAACACAACATACAAAGAAATTCAAACAACAATCAAAACAAAATAAAACATTATACAAATACATTGGGTGGTCACAATTAATTAAATTTTATTTTATTTTTTGTGTTGTAATATTTTTATTCATTCTCTGAGAAGGATTACATAAACAGAATCATATTATGATACCCAAAAGCGCCTTCATTAATCATACAGTCTTGTTTTACTTCTTGTATAAAATCAAGAATTGCTAGCCACCTTAGATAATGATGCCAGATGCCTCGCACGTCTGACACTGCTTACCATTGCTGATCAAGATATCTTACATCTAAAATCTCTAAGTTGGTTGTTTTTAGTTTAGTTTAGTTTACGACGGGCTATTTTCTGCAACTCCACATCTAAGCGCGTATTTTGCGTGTGGGCAAGAATATCATGGTTATTATAAGTTGGTTCTTACAACAGACATGGGATGAAATGGGTTCTCTTAGACCACCACCATAAGTTGCTAGAGAATCTCTCACTATTACATCATTATAACACATCCTATACCGCCATACTATTGGTTATTATTTGTAGTTTGTTAGCTTTGGTCCACCATACTAGAGTGCTGTAAGAGATCATGCATTGAATCACCATTTTGTATAACCATAGTATGTGACAAAACCCCTCATGTTTCTTCATTGCTAGAATGTTTTTGTTGGTTTTGCTTATCAAATAAGTTTATTCCAGTTAAGATTGTTGTCTAAGGTTATACCCAGATACCTAACATTGAAATATAGCTGGAGCTTAGTGCCGAAAAGTCTGGGATATATAGCTGTTGAGTACTCCTACTACTACTCCAATACTATACGTAGGGCCGCTTGCATTATGTCACAAACCATGCTGGCCGATTTTCCTAATACTACTAGTATCGCTAGGTCGTCTGCATATTTGATTGTAAAAAATTTGCATTTAATTTGCTTATCAGACCATTTATCACCATTTTTCAAAGCAGTGATGATAAAATTTGATGGCTCTGTGGCGCAGTGCCTTAGCAATTGGTTGCAGCGCTGGAGACCGCAGCTTAAACTCCCGCACGGAACAAGTTTTTTTTGGTATGGCCTACAAGTAATTGTTCCGGGTCTGTATGTTTGTCCATGTGCAATTTATGTTTGTAAACTGCCTCTACAATTTGGCAGTCTTTCAATATTTGCGCTGATTGTGATTGCTATTTTTCATGAATGTTTGTGAAAATGTTTGAATGTGTGTTACTTCGCCACTCATAAACAGGCAAATAGATTTGAATGAAATTTAGCACATGATGATAGACCATCTCGTGGTTCACATGTGGGTAAACTATTTATTATAGAAAATATAAGTTTATATATTTTTAATCTGGAGGTAACCGTGGTTAACTATGACATTGGGACGTCAAATACCTCTGTCCCCCCGTGACCATGGGTGCTGTAAAGTACTCGAAACGTCGGGAATATAAAATAAGTTAATATACACAATAAAATCCGTAAAACTAGTTTTATTTAAATGTGTAGTGTTCGCGTAAATATAAGAAATCATTAATATAAGATACCATCGTAAAATGAACATGAATATATTTCTTTTTCCACACTGGTAAAAGCTGTGAACTGCTAGTATGAAATATAATATGAATCAGTCCCCAGACTTGCTCTCCCCTGCTGCCATTTATTACACTTATAGGATAAAATGATGAACAAACTCATAATTTATATATTATAATGATAAAATTATTAAAAGTATAATTTTCATTACTTGATAACAGTTAATAATCCAAGAGCGCGCTCTGCGAACCTTGTTTTCCGACGCTGAAAGAGAGGAACGAGAACTATTCGCCTCCATGTCAGCAGCTGTTAAACTGGGACATGAACGGGAGAGGGCACACGCTGAGCGCAACAAGTATTGGTACATTGTTGCATCTATTTTTGGTAAGCTCTACATGATAACTTCATAGAATAAAATGGTTCTAATGTTGGGCGGTATTAGGTAATAAGTTGGCAAGCTCATGATTCAGTAGTCACTTAGACTTCAACATCACATCAACAATGTTCTATATATAAGATATAAATTCATATGTATTAGGGATTCCAGAACTGTACCTCTTTTTAAGAACCAGAAATTTCGGTACGCATGTTTTTTTTATAGAAGAGGGGACAAACGAGCATGCGGCTCACCTGATGGTAAGTGACTACCACCGCCCATGAACAACCGGAACACGAATTGCAGCCGCGTTGTCGGTCTTTTAGAAAGGAGTAAGCTCTTTTCTTGAAGCTCTATCTTCAACGGAACCGAGATTTCCCGGTTCTTTTGGTACTTTCGGTAATAGCTAGTTTTGAGAAAGCACAAGTACCCTACTCAATTAGGCTTCTTAGCTTTGGAAAGAAATTTAAAATACTTGCAGTGAGAGATTCACACGCTAGACCGTAGTTTCTTTTTTGGACTGGCCTGAGCACTCGACTGATATCTCTCCTTAACTATGCTGTCATTGATAGGAACAGTGTTGGATAAAGGATGCCTGAGTGCTCCGGAATTAGTCGCCATAGGCATTACAACTTCACACTGGTTGGCTGGCTCCTACCATAGTCTTTTGAAATTTATTATTTTGCAAAGTTAAATTCACTGAACAGATGTAAGATATTTGGAAGGCGAGCAGTGGATTGTTTACTATATGGGATTGATGGTAGGAGGGGTTAGTGTAGGTGCTCAAGCAGCAAAGTTTTATTCAATGAGGACAAACATACTAGCATTACAACAGATAATGACAATTCAGATAGTACACCCTCTAGAGAAAACAGCAGTGTTAAAGGTCCTGTTACCTGCTTTAACTGTCAAGTTGTCGGTAACCCAAGTTTCAAAGTGTCCTAAGTCGATCATTAAATATAAAATACCTCTCACTGTCCTAAACTGAAGGATCAAAAGCTGCTGTGACGTTGGGCTGGTAGGCTGTACTGCTGAACATAGGCCTTCCCCAATGAGTGCCACAAAACACAGTCCTGAACTACTTGCTTCTATCGACATGCCGCATGTCTTACCAGGTTGTCACTCCATCTAGTGTGGGGCCGAACACTCCACTTATCGGTATAGGCCTGCTACTCGATAACCTTTCTTTCTAGCTATGTCGGTTACTCTGGATCTACTGTAGTTAGGTATATTCGTTACTTATTCTATTACAACTCCTGAAACCTAACCAAACTTACGAAACAGTAGATACCACCAGCCACTGTGTTACTGAGACACTCGCAGATGATCTGGACATTAATAGGGAATGATCTCTGTCTCGTAGAGCAAATATGCTCACACGCAGGTTTAGGCGTTGCATACTACTCGGGTTAAAACAACACTATTTAGAGCATTTATCTAGTGGCACTATTTAGCTAGTCGGGAAGGGACGCCCTAGACGAAGGTTTATCGACCAAATTGGCGGTATATTGAAAATGGGCCAGATTAGGAGTAACCTTAACCGACGAGCGTGTATGCGTAGATATATGGATGTAAAGGAGGCGAGAGAGGTGTGTCAGGATCGTGCCAAATTGAAGTCCGTAGTCTCTGCCTACCCCTCTGGGTGACAGGCGTGAGTGTTTATGTTTTATGTATTTAGAGCATACTGCTAATATTTTTTATGTGTAGTGAGTTAAATAAACGCAGAAAACAGCCCTGCGAAACCAATTGAATTTCTGCATCTCTTACCATTCCATCGTTTAGTAGTCATTCCATCTAGTGTGGGGCCCGCAAAACACTTCGCTTACCGGTACAAGGCTGTCACTCAAGAACTTTTCTTCCTTATCGACAATTACATTATTTAATATTTTTATAATTGAAAAACTAGTTTTACAGTACTGTCGTAGAGTACCGTCACGACGAATAGACGATTACACACAACGGGGGATAACGAGCATGCAGCTCACCTGATGGTAAGTGACTACCGCCGCCCATGAAGCCGTTTCACAAACAATTTTTGCGAGAAAGAAAACTTCAAGTAAATCGCGCAGTGGTGGACCGCCAATTATCCAGATGATATGGATGGTGTCGCAAATTTCGTCGCGATTTGCAATGGTGAAATTTGTTGGCTAGAATTAATCCCAGAAAATTTAATAATTTTAACATTGTTATACACAATAATTGTTGTGTGTATCCGATGGCCAATCCATCAAAGCCTGTAGTGCCAATAGTGTAGTTTATCATTGAAGGGATGCTACGAGGGGAGGTCAAAAAGTTCGCGGAATGGCGGGGTTGGCGAGGGTGAGTTTACTCATCCAGGTATGCGCTAGTTGAGTGACTCATTGTTAGCTTTTGAGTTATCAACGAGTAAACAAGTCAATCCGGAAGAAACTAGCCACTATGGAGAAAATTGAATATCGCGCCGTCATTAAGTTTCTCACCAAACAAGGAAAGACACCTCAAACCATTTTTCAAGAGATGTCAGCTGTTTATGGGGACTCCGCTCCTGGAAAAACCATGATTATAAATGGCCCTTTTCAAACAAGGGAGGGATTCCATTGAAGACGGCCCCCGACCTGGACGGCTGGTTGAGGCTACCATGCCAGAAACAATCGAAAAAGTTGAAAAAATTGTATTTGAACAACCATTTTAAATATCCTACATCAACACCTTGGCATGACTAAAGTCTGTGCAAGATGGGTTCCGAGAATGCTTTCTGTGCATCAAAAACACGAACGCGTCGAAAGTTGTCGCGAGTTTTGGACCGCTGTGAAGAGCAAAGCGAGGAAGTTATGGCCCGAATTGTAACTGGCGATGAAACTTGGGTTCACCATTATAAACTTTTGTCAAAGTAAAAGTCGATGCAGTGGCATAAAAAAGGCACACCCCCTCCTAAGAAGTATAAGGTGTCTCAATCGGCCGGAAAGATCATGGCGACGATCTTTTGAGATACAGAAGGTATCCTTTTGATTGATTATAAGGAACGTGGTGTTTCCATAACGGGAGAATACTACGCTTCTTTACTAGATCATTTAAAAGAAGCTATTAAAGAAAAAAGGCGAGGAAAGCTTACAAAAGGCGTGCTCCTTTTGCACGACAATGCGCCCGTGCACATAAGCCATGTTGCGACGGCTGCCATTCACCGGTGTGGTTTTGAACAACTGCGCCACCCACCCTACAGCCCAGACCTGGCCTCAAGTGTTGGCCTAATTACTGGCCCAATTTATTTGTTTCCAAAAATGAAGAAAGAACTGCTGCGTGGGAAAAAAATTGGCGACGATGATGAAGTGAAGTCGGCAATTTCGGCCTATTTTGTCGCCCAAGACAAATCTTTTTTTAAGACGGTATTAGTAAGTTACTAATACCGTCTTAAAAAAAGATTCCCCATAAACAGCTGACATCTCTTGAAAAATGGTTTGAGGTGTCTTTCCTTGTTTGGTGAGAAACTTAATGACGACGCGATATTCAATTTTCTCCACATGACTAGTTTCTTCAATATAACATATCTGTAAATATCTGTCAAATAATTTGACAGATCTAATAAATGTATTAGGGTTAAGGGAGATTACATTTAAAAGGAAAAATAGTTTGTTTCATTTCATTATCCTTCCCTGTCATTCCACGAACTTTTGACCTCCCCTCGTAGTAAAATTTTATAAAATCAAATAATTGGCGAAATAGCTAGCCCTTGTAAGCATGTGAACAGCGTTTAGGCTGATGAAGAAAAATACGATAAAATAACAAATGTAGGTGGTTTTTTATATAGAAGAGGAGGCAAACGAGCTTGCGGCTCACCTGATGTTATGTGTCGACCGCCGCCTATGAACAACTGCAAAACCAGGGAATTGTTGTTTTAATTTTAATTTCCACATGGTCAGTCATTATCATCAACCCGTAAAAAGTTCACTGCTGGATATGGGTTACTTCATAGTAGGAAGAATAGACGATTCTTAAAAAACAAAATCGTTCTGTGATCCGTGTATATTATTGTAAAATAAAGAAAACAATATTCCTACCCTAAAACGTGCGTGTACAAATTTTCTCTATTTTCACAACTTTCAATGCTACAGCGCTCGTTATATTTTAATAAAAAAAAAGAAAATTATTTAGTAAGAGCTATTTTTCGGATTTTTTTAAATTTTTACTGGCATCCTAAAATCCCGCCTCATAAAATCTACCGTCCGTAGCTATAGTCCCCTAGGCCATGAGATCTTTCTGCCATTTATTATAGTCGTCCCTTGTAACGAAATGAATTGACTACAGCTGTTCCGGATGACGATATACACATATATCACACCAATCCTTCATCTTTCAGGCACAGTCTTAGGTATAGCAGGCTCCACTATAAACAATCGCCTCAAGATGGCAGAATTCCGCGACATGATGGAGCAACAAATGGCGCGTAGTGCAAGTGTTCTGTACACCATCGCGGGCGGAGGTACTGCGAACAGAGCTGACATAACAGAAGCCATGAAAACTGAATTCGCTTATCAGGTAAGTTTTGTTAAAATTATAAGTATATATATTTTTACATATAATCAATTTAATTAAACAGCCTCTAGTGAGTAAGGCAACCAACTCTTCTGGATTCCACCGGACAAGTCAGCAATAGCAATGGCAATTCCACATTGTATTAATATAAAAAAACCCCCAGTAAATATTTCATATGTACACTAATAAAAGTAATTAATTACTAGTATAAATACATTATAAATACTAAATTTTAAAACTATCGCCACCGTTATGCTTTGAGCTATTGTTGATTGAACAAGTAAATAGGGACGTCAATTTAAAAATAATAATATACAAGGGGCGATTAGATGGGTGCAGGTAAATTAAACAAGAAAGATTCGTAGCTCCAAGCTTCTCCCATTATATGCCAGAATAGAATAATAAATATCAAAGTTTGCCAATCAATTATGACAGGAAATTGTGTCTAAAACGCAAGGTACTGCATAAACCTCATACTCATACAAGGTCTATAGGTACCCTAAAAATGTCGAGTTTTAATATATATTGTTGTATCGAGAGATGCCTATTTAAAGTCATTTAAATTAAGAAAAATAAATTGATAATAAAAATAATCTACCCGACTTCATATGTTTTTTTTTATTTCTTTACAGGAACAACTTGCAGAAAACCTTCAATTAATGCAAGAAAATATAAATAATCTAGTCAATAAACAGGCTTCTTTAATTGGTTAGTAATCAGTGAAACTTTTAGTTTGTTCCTATCAGAATAAATGGTATTTACAGTCCACCTGATGGTAAGTGTGGTTTAAGAACGTTATTTCCCAAAGGCGTATACACTTACTTACTGAAAAACATAAAAAAACCACTTAACTTAAAAAATAACAATTGCATTAAATACGAATAACATATATGTGGACTTAAGACTTAGATTAAAATACGGATACGGATAAGTGGCTACTGAAGCCCATGGATCTCCTAATCTTCTTTATGCAAAATCTACCGCTAGATATAGACTTTTTCAAGAAAGCGGCAACTGCCATACATAAGTTGATAGATTTCACATACATACCACACTGGGCACGCGAAATGGCAAGTGTTACCCTTGCACTGATAATGCTGCTCCTAAGGGAGCTGCTGGGAGAGGTCATGTCGTGCAAAGAGCAACAGTGCAATTGTGTAACTCTGGTAGGGATCGTGGTTGGCTTCGTTTAGACGTTTGCCCTTTGGTTTTATTGTATACGAAAATCTTTTCTGTAATGAGACACCCTTTAATTTGCTTGACCCGTATGTATGCTTGTATATTCATATGTATTATGTATGTATGTATGTAATATGAATGAATGTAATGCAATTTTACTATTCAATTATCACCCACATTCGTATATCTGATTGATCTGAAATTTTGCAGATGTATTAAATTCTGATGACATTTTTTTAAACCTATTATAAGGGAGTGCTTCACTACAATCCCACCTGATGGTAAGTGTTGATAAAGCCCTAAATGGTAAATCGCACTGTCTTAACATAGCAAAGGTCTAAATTCACTCTTGCCTTGAAGGCATCCAGATTGTAATAATGACAAAACAATTATTTAATGACTATGACCTATATTCTAAGATTATTACAGCTCATGATCAATGTGTGTTGTTTAAGTTTTCTTTAAAACTCTAATAATAGTAGTATCTTATTTTAGGTTACACTATTATCATACTGAAATCTACGTAGTCGTGGAGTGATTTAGTGGTAATCATTTTAATTTCAGAAATTCGAGTAAAGAATCCTACTAGACACAATCGCACTGTTTTTTACGAGATGATAAAAAAGAAGTTATAATATTGGATGAAACGAATTTTTATGGATTTAATCGCGTTTTATATCGCGTTCAATTTACTTATATTTATATTTATTTTCCTGACGTTTCAAGTGTGTTACATCACCATTGCAATGTCCTGATATCATAGTTAAAACGTCGGTTTAAATAGGCATAGTTATAAATATAAAATAAGTAAATTAAGCTAGTTACAAATCCGTAAATATTACTTCATCATATTAGTTAATTTCAAAAGTCCATATAATAGGTCCTTACATATTAAATAAGCGTTTTGTACGGGAGGAATATAAAGGTAAATTTTTTTTGTAAAATATATTTAATTAATCAAAGTATGCACCGTTGTTATCTATGCACTTTTGCCATCTCATAGGTAGTTCATTGATCCCTTTACTAAAAAAAACATGGGGGCGAGAATCAATAAACTCTTTGAAGGCGGTTTGGACTGCCGCATCGGAGTTGAATTTTTTTCCTTGTAAGAAGTTGTCCAAATTCCGGAAAAAATGGTAATCTGTTGGAGCAAGGTCCGGGGAGTACGGTGGATGTCGCAGACATTCCAGTTGTAGCTCATCTACCTTAGTGGTTGTTTGTTGTACAGTGTGTAGTCTTGCGTTGTCGTGAAGTAGCAGTGGCCTAGAGCGATTGACCAATCTCGGTTGTTTAGCAGCTAGTTCTTCCTTGATGGTTTGCAGTTGCTGACAATAGATATCTGCCGTAATCGTTTGGCCACATTTTAGAAAGCTGTAGTGAACGACACCGGCGCTAGTCCACCAAACACTCACAAGTAACTTTTTCTGAGTCAATTTTCGTTTAGGGCAGGATTTGGCTGGGTCTCCAGGGTTCAGCCATTGCGACGAGCGCTTCCAATTATCGTACAGTATCCACTTTTCATCACAAGTAATGATTCGATTTAAAATCCCTTCATTATTGTGTCGGTTGAGCAAAGTAACACAGCAGTCGACGCGTGTTTGCAAGTTCGATTTACTCAATTCATGAGGTACCCATCGTCCAAGTTTTTTTTACTTTCCCGATTGGCTTCAAGTGGATTAATACAGTTTTATCACTTACCCCGAAGCCTGCAGCTATCTCTGAAGTGCTTTGTGATGGATCCGCTTCCACAATAGCCTTTAATTCTTCATTTTCCACTTTGGTCTCCGATAATGAGGAAAACACAAATGAATGACTGTTTTCAAAACTCAAATGTACCAGCTAAATGAATTTATACATTTGAATTTGGAATTCTTAACCAAAGAGGAGATATTTCTGATCAAATTGGTCAGTACGAAAAAACGCTAATTTCATATGTAAGGACCTAATAAATGATTCAGGGTAAACATGTTTTCGTTTACCTATGTTCTCATGTTATTACAGTTTTTACAAAATTGAGGTGCAATGATTTTGAGATGAAGAAAAATGATGATAATAGCTAGCTATTATCATCATTTTTCTTTTCGCAGTAAAGTGAAACAGAAACGGAAACTTTTTTATTCAATATAGATTATAAATAATACTTATTGAAGGTCACTCTTTTGTTTAATTACCACTGTATGTTCATTGTCATCTTTCAGAGCATTTGAACCATCAAGACCATGTGATAGAAACACAAATGCGGGAACTGAAACGATTGGTAGTCGCCGCATCGCAAACAAGCGCAAAATCCGATGCCGAGTTAGCAAAAGCGCTTTCGCCGTACACCAAGATTTAGATGATGTCGACAAAGACAAAGACGAACTGCAACATAAAGTCGTTTTAGAGCCAAATCAAATATTAACAGGCATAGGCATAATAATATGCGCCGCCATTGTTTTTGGCAGCATTGTCGGACGCATAAGCTGACTTCTTATTAGCGTACTTTTATCTACACCAAATTTGCTTACTTTTTTTACCCGACTGCCCCAGAGGGAGGTTAATATTTTTCGAGAGTATGTACGTATGTAGTATGTATGCCTATTTCTTTGGCACGCTCTGTAGTCTAAACGGCTTCATGGATTTTAACATTGTCTTAATGAGCCTTACCAGTAGGTAAAAATTTGGATTTCAAATATTATAAAAGCTTATTTTACGTACATCACACTAGTTTTAGTTTCACGCCAATACACGACACATACACAATTACCGAGATTTCGCGCGCTCGTGGTGTGACGTCATCCCTCGCGACTCACTGCTCAGCGCCATCCATCTACGTACGCAAAGGTCGAATACGCTTGTTTTTCCGCAATTTTCTTTTCCTATCTAATGTAATAAGTTTGTAAGAGTTGTTGTAGGGGCTAATTTTAACAATTTAATATAAAAGTCTGCTATGAAAAAGATCAATCTGATATTTTACCTGAAGTGAATTTGAAAATTATTAAAATATATGGCAGCTCAATATTTCTTAATAAAAAATAGTGACTGTGGCAGCAAGGTAAGCATTAACTTATCTATGAAGAAGTAGAAGGTTCGTTAGGAATATTACATGTCCTGTGTCATATCCGCTCTACCCTTGGCATCATAACAACGTTCGCCCGCATTGTTGGTCAGCGGGCAAACAGTGTTCTTGTTTTAGTTAACTGCCGGTTCAATTTGTAAAACGACGCATCTTGCTCTTCTGCTTTCCAGATGCGCCGCTCCCAGGCCTCTCCTCTGTGGGCCCGGATTGCAACCGACAGTTCATCCGTAAGCAGGTTCAGTCTTGTCTTTAGTCTTGGGCAGCGAGTACGTGCCCAGAGCTTCCTCAGCGCCCTCTTGCGCTTGATTTGTGCGCATATATCACGCAGTAGGGCGTCCTTTCTTGTAGTTATCGGGACGATCGTAGAGGCTGCATTGAGGGCTTCTTGGATGTTCTTGGTTATACTGGTTGCAGCAGTCTCTACGTCGTCCGCTGTATTGATAGGTATGTGGACTGGAGGTCTCTCCTGCAGGTGTTGGTGGTAGAGCCCAGTCGATTTTGGTCTTGAAGGCTCTGGGCAGCGTAGCCACCGCCTTGAGGCCAAGGGTAATCAGTATCGGTAGGTGCTGTGTGTTCAGGTCGTACAGCACCTCTACCACTATCGGGCAGTTGACGTTCCTAGAGAGCACGATGTCCAGTACGTCCGAACTTCTGCGTGTGTCTGTTGGAACGTGGGTTGGTTCCTCGGGACCTAAATCGTCGTAGTTGTTTTCCTCCGCATCTTCATATAGTACACGACCCGGCGGGTTGATCAATCTAGATCCCCACGCCGGGTGTTTGGCGTTTAGGTCCCCGGCGATGATAGTGGGCGTTGTGCCTTCCATTACGGTCCGGACGTCTGAGGAGTAAAATGGAGTCCCTGGCGGGCGGTATGCTGCAAAGATCCTTATTTCCTCGCCCGCCGCGTCCATTTCTATGCCGATAGAGCGCATTGTATAGTAATCTGGCAGGTCCAGCTCTTGATGGACGATGTCTCTCCTCACTAGAACCGCCGTGCCTCTATAGGCGGTCCTTTGAGGATTGCCCTCGTCCCGCCTGTAAATATGGTAATTTAGCAGCTTCAGATGCGTTGATGGTCTTAGTTTTGTCTCTCCTAGCAAGATCACTTGGATGTCCTGTTGTTGGGCGAGTGTACGGAGTTCATGGATCCTCTGTTGTATCCTGCCCGGGTTCCAATAGAGGAGGCGCAGGTTACTCTCCTCCGTAATGCCGAGCCAGTAGTGTTGTCAGTGCCTTCATTACGGCGGTTATGGGATCCGTCCCGGCCCTAATATCGGCCAAGACTTGACTACCGACCTCGATAGCTATGCCTACCAATCTTTGGATGGCATCAGCAGTCTCGAGGCCGGTTGATGGTGGTTGTCTTGTGGTTGCTGGTACTGGTCTCGGGGCGTTGTTTATTGTTTCCTTCCTGTGGGTAGAGCGCGCTCTGTGTGTAGAGCGGGCTCTATTTTCAGATAGAGCTCTTTCCGGCGCTCTGCCCACGTTGGTTTCGTTTCTTGTAACCTGCGCCTTTGCGGCTATCTTTACTAATGGTGTCGGGGTAGAGGTCACAGCCTGAGGAGGAGGAGGCTGTTCCTTGTTTTTCTTCCGCCTCACCCGCTTCCTCTTCTTAGAGGGCTGACGCTCCGTTGCGTCTTTAGCTGGGGTGGAGAGTCGCCCCGGTGGTTGCCCTCGATTCAACGGGTTCCACCGTTTCCTTTGGTGTTGTGAGTGGGAGAGGGGGGGGGCTGCCTACCCTTTCCTCTAACGGTGGCCCACCCTTCTTCCTGGATTGTTACCACTCTCGGGCGACTCTGGGGGGTTCTCTTCGGGTCCTCCGGGAGTAGGCCTTGCAGATTAATCCCCTGCCTCCTTGCGACCCTCCTAAGGACTGGGCAGCGGCGGTCATTTGCCGTGTGGTTTTGGGCGCAGTAGGCGCACTTTGGCTCTTCATCTCTACCCCTGGGGCAAAGGCTGGCGATATGCTCCCCGGCACAGCGAACGCACTTCACTGGCCTGAAGCAGTTGGCGGAGGCATGTCCAAAAGCTTGGCAACGGTGGCATTGTGCCGGTCCTGTTAGTCTTTGCCAGGCTTCTATGACTACTCCTCTCATATAGAGGAGTTCGTCGACTAAGTAAAGTTGGTTTAACCGCTCCAGGCTCAGTTGCTCGAGCTGTGCGAAGTAGAGGCATCCAGGCCTGCCTCTGCGGGGTGGTATCGCCTTTACAAATTGAATCGGGAAGCCCTTTGCCTTAATAGCCTCCTCTAAGGATTTGGTGTCTGTGCCAACTGGCAGCCCCGGATGCCCACTTTTGTGGGCTTCTCCTCCTCCGAGGTGTAGCAATACCAGGACAATTGTGGTAGTGTCTCTGTGAGTTCCACCATGTACCTTTGGATGGTACGGAACTCATCTGGGCACTGCGGGGTGAATCTTACCCCTTTCCCGAACGGACGGGCACTAGGGGCATGGCCTAGTTTTCTATTGAGTTTCTCAAAATGCCTCGTCCAGTCCGGGAGGCATTCAACGACGATAGGCGGGTATCGCGCCTTTTCCAGCTCTTTCTCAGGTTGTGGCACAACCGCCGCCTTGGTCCTGGGTATTGCTGTTGCTGCTGCCAGCTGGGCGTAACTTATCGAGGGCCTTTGTCCGTCGTCCTGCGGCAGACCCGATGGGATGGTAGCGGCCACAGGCGATGAATGTCCGGCAGATGCAGCTAGGGTCGCATAAGTGGTGGACCCCCAGCTGTAGGATTCTTCTCCTCCTTGCTCTTCGTGGGCCGAGTCCAATTGGCTACGTCGGTCCGGTGAGATGTAGGTGGGTGGTTGGGGTGGCGATGGCGATTTTGGTGGGGTATTATGTACCCTCTTCCTTCCTGTCGCTTGTGGTTGTTCATCATCGTCGGATGACGATGAGGATGATGATGCTGGGATTGGTGAACCGATACACTGCCTCTTTTCATAAAGAGAGTCTTCGGTCTCCGGTGGGGCGTGTCTCCTAGCCATTTTCATCGGCTGCTGCGGTTTGGGCGTCGATTTCAACCCGGTCGCCCAAAGAAGGCCACAAAGCACGGTCCTGAGCCACCTGCATCCATTGACTTCCTGCATGTCTTACCAGGTCGTCACTCCATCTAGTGGGGGGTCGCCCAACACTTCGCCCACCGGTACGAGGCTGCCACTCGAGAACCTTTTTTCAAGCTAAGCCATATTAGTTACCTATATATATTTATTTTGAATGCACTCTTACGTAGGTCACTCAATAAGTTTTGAGATGCTCGAAATTTAAAAATGGAACGCACCCGTGTTATATGTTTCTAAAAAGCAAATTTATTTAAAAATAGAACTCCATAAGCCAATTGCTCAATATTAAAAAAAAAAAACAAAGTTCTATTAATTTTCCTTCAACGCTTCCCGCGCTTTTCATTTAAAACGATGGATCTTAACCGTGAACATTTGCGCGCTATGATATATTATGATTTTAAATTTGGTTTAACCGAACAATTAAGTTTACAACGGTTACAATCGGCATTAGGGGCTCAGCTCCATCACGCGCAACAATTTTTAGGTGGTTTGCTGAATTTAAAAGGGGTAAAATTAATCTTAAAGATAACCAAAGAACCGGGGCCCCACAGCAGTAACGGCAGAAAATGTATGGACTACTGAAATGTTGGTGCGAGAAGACCCACGAATCACATATACGAACATCGAAAAGATTGTAGGCATTAGTTCGGGGAGCATTCATACCATCCTACATCCACATCTTGGAGTGAGGAAGCTTTGTTGTCGGTGGATCCCTCGTTTGCTCTCCGAAAGCGAAAAACAGACTCGTGTGGATTGGTGCCATGAAATGCGTCTACTTTTTGAAAACGGAGCATCTAGACGTGTTTCAGAAATCGTTACTGGTGACGAGACATGGATCTATCAATATGATCCGGAAAATAAAAGGCAATCATCGGTATGGGTCTACTCAGAAGGACAGTTACCGACAAAACTGCAAAGACCTCGCAACGTCGGCAAAAAAATGGTGGCTAGTTTTTGGTTGTTTTTTTGTTTTTGCTTGTTTGGTTGTTTCTGGCTTTGTTTTAAAACTTAAACCCATCTTCAGGGATATAAAAAAATTTCCGAACATTAATTAAAAAATTTCAATATCTAAAAGAAATCAACATTCAAACTTAAATTAATATTCAATAATTTCAGACATTTGAGATCCATTATTCAGTACATGATGGGCAAATATATTTTTTGATCCCTTTTTTAACGCAAGCACACTCGTGGACCCAACATTTACATAACAAACATTGTATCATGTCTTCATAGCACAATGGAGACAAATTTTGCAGAACCATTTTTCTAACTCCGCAGCTGGCACTTTCTTTCTCTTCACGTCTTTCTTTATCTGTTTCTCTGGACCTATATTAGATTTTACTGTTTTCCAAGTTTAATGCAGCAACTTTTTTTCTTTTCAGCATCAGATTTTGTTTTGGATGCTTTAGCTTTTGACTCTTCCAATTGTGTTTTATATGGGAAGCAGTTAACTCTATTGCCGATTGTGGTTTACGACTTCCTTTTCTCAATTCTTGCATGACTTTCTTTGCAGTCGGAGTTACACTACAAATTTGAAATTTGAGCTAGTGCTTGAAGTGGTTGCCATTGTTTTACTTCTTTTGTTGCTATGATTGGTGCTTCAGGTTGAATATTTATATTGTTGCAATTATCCGATAAATCAGGGCTTGGTATAACAGGGTTTTGGAAGCAGACGGTATTGTTTGCATCGTATTTACATCAGTAGATTCAACGCTGGTGCAAAATGGTGGATCATCCGAGGTAACATCTTTGGTATTCCATTGTAATCTACATCATTAAGCTCTGGAAACAAAGGATCCACAATCATGTTCTCATTCTCAATAGACGGTAAGTTGTCGTTATCTTCAGGTAAAGTAACGAACTCATAATCCTGGAAAATATCCTTATTAAAGGATATATGCCCGTACTTCGAAATCCACTTTCAGCGGTTGCAATAGATGCAGCACGGGCGTAGGTTTTACCGAAAAGCCTTGAAATTTGAAATACTGTAACACGTCTTCCTGGATTTGTACGCAGCCACTTCTCTGTTTCATCTATATAATAGCAACTCAACGGTCTAAAAAACGAAGTATCTAGGGGCTGTAGTTTATTGGAAGTATGAGCAGGAAGTGACAGTAACACAACATTGTTTTCCTTGGCATATTTAATAGCATCCAAATTTTTTGTGTGACTAGTGCAACTTTCTGCTCCGTGGTCGGCTTTACACATTCTACAAAGTGTTGCAACCAAACAAAAAATATTTCACTATTAAAGTAGCCACTGTCGGGGTTAAAAGCAAAGATTGAACCAGGTGGAGCACCGTCGCGAAGTTCGTCTTTAGCGTTTTTTCGTTTAAAAATTATAAGAGGTGGTACAAAATGGCCAGCTGCACTTGCACAACACACAGCAGTAGTAGTGAATCCACGCTCACCACTTGTAATAGCACCAACTTGATGCTTTCCTTTTTTGGCCAATATCTTTCTTGGTTTTCGTTGCACTGTTGAGAGGCCTGTCTCATCTACATTATAAATGTATCGTGGGTCATGTATACCGTGCTCACCATCACTTTTCTAACTTTTCAAAAAGTCTTTGACAATTGGTTTATTAAATGCTGTAGCTCTATTTAAAGATGTAGCTCTGGGTTGTCTTAAACTTAGACTGGGATGACGCTTTAAAAATGCATAGTACCACTTCTTCCCGGCCATTTTTTTGTTTTATTAAATCTGTGTTTAATATTGTTTTTCTCAGCTATTTTAAAATCAAGTGATCTCACATCTTTTGGTGTTAGACCGTACAAACAGGCTTCCATTTCTAGAATATGTTGGTACAACTTTTCTTCCAATTCAGGTGTGAGATCACCTGTAGAACCTGGCGTTTGTTTTTCTTCTTTGGCTGTTTGATTTGAGCCATCAAGTCGTCTCTTTAATGTAGCTTTTGGTACACCGTAAATTCTGCTTGCTTCATTTAAGCCAACTTCCTTATTACGTAATGCTAGTTTCATGCTTGTTTCACTCCACGTGTAATATTGCCCTCTTTTAGACATGCTGCAATAAAAATATTTTCTATTACCAATACAATAATATCAGCACACATACATGGCAATCGAAATTAAATTGATTATTTATTTAAAAATTTATTATTTCACATTTAAAAAAAATAAGTTGACATATGTATTCCAATGATATTTTAAACACAGGCTGCCATTTAAAATTAAATCAATTTATTTAAAATATTTATTATTATTTCATTTCACATTAAAAAAAATAGGTAGATCTCCTCGAATGATATTTTAAAATTCAGGTTTTATATTAGTTGCCATGATTGGACGGTCCAATCGAGGAGCTTCGAGGTGGTTCAATGATGGCAACTACGTATGGTTTTACAAGGTCAAATATTACGACTAAACTATAACTTTTGGACATTCCTTTCTATAAGAATCAATAACGTTGATAAACAAAGAACAGAACATTAAACAACACGCATGAATATCCTTAAGGAATATCTACTTACATGGTTTGGTTTAGCCGGCGAAAAAAATTTTTTGAGCGCGCGAAACGCTGCGACAGACCTACGTCCGCGACGGAGCCTGCGGCAGAACTGAAACTACGGGGGTGTAGCGGGGGGACGTATACCAAGCGTCCGACGCCTAGCAACAGTTTTAAAATCGAACCGTTTCGAAAATATCGAAGCGGTCCAATGAAAGTGCCGGTCCAATAATCGCAACCTTACCCTACCTCCCTTAGAACAAAAGCATTTATTGAGGAATCTGGTGTTGAAACTCTAAGTCACCACCCTGATGCGAGATGTGAGTGATGACGTCACCGCGCTTTGTCCGGCTGCCGGCCGGCCGAATTTTGACGATAACATCGTGTGGGAAAGCGGACTTTAGTATTCATTATCTCAGGCATTTTGTAAGAAATAGGATAAAAATAAAAATAAAACATTTTTCTTGGAATTTTGTCTAGTGTTGTAAACACATAACAAAAATCGTTAGCCTTGTCAATTGTGGGAGTGACATATATAATATCTGCAAATACAAATAAAAGCTTTTAAAAAAGGGATGGTAAGGATTATTTTTCAGTAAAGTTTTTAACGCAGTCGGGTTTTTATAATTGCTGTTTAAACCATTAAGCTTGTGTGTGAAGGGAAAGATTACACTAAATAATTTTATCATAAAATCATGCTTACAAATCCAAATAATAAGTACTAATTTTTTAGTAGATTTTATATAAGAATTGTCGTCTTTTTGCTGTGAATTAATTTAAGTGGTAATAAGGCTATTGTTGTTGTCTAGTAATTTAATAACGTTTATCGCAGCTTTTAATATATTATTGCAATGTGCTCCACTATTCTAACTAAAATAGGTTCCTAATACGCTTAGCATTATATACATTACTATTAATAAAATGGAGTAATAATATATTTACAGGTACAAGGGTTCTGTGGCAATGTAATTTGTCAGTTTGTAAGAATAATTTTAACTGAAAATGTGTAAAAACAATAATTACAGTATTCATTGTTTTAATGACCTTTTTTATTGAATCTTGGCCATCCAAAATATAAAGTTGCAGAATTGTCTTCATGTATTGTAGCGGTGGCTAATGCATGCACTGGAAACTTGAAACAAACTTCAATCAAAGAAGCTGAAAACTAAGATGAAATGCCTCACAAGTTGTATTTATACTTTCTCTCTACACCCTTTAAACTGGAACACAACTGTGCATGCATTGCTGCTTGGCAGTTTAAATAAGCCACAGTGTGGTAGTACCTTCTAGACGTAACACTCCTAGACAGATAATGAACACAATTAATTATTATTGTGTGTGTGCTTGCGCACGCTTGTGTGTTTGTGTGTGCAATATATGTATGGATGTATTCAGGGTCATTTTTCAAAGAGTAGCCAAATTTTAAACTTAAATTCAAAAATATAAATAATGATATAGGTACCATTATAGCAGTTTTTGAAAATACGAGTAAATAAGGCTTCTACTTTTATTTGAAATTATTCCAAATTGAATGTGATTTATGGGCAACACAACATTTTTGCCTACTGATCGACCCTTACGAATGTGTGCGTGCGCAGTAAAATCAGTTAAAATAATGCATTACCACGCATTTATGTATAAGGATATACATTACAATGCAATAGGTCCAAATTTAGATGAGAGTATAAAAAGAAGGATTTCATGGTCAACTGTGTTTAATATCATCTGTGGCTTTAATTAAAACAGTATTGGTACTGTGACAACTACGAAACCCAGACTGGTTCAAACTCAGTACCTAGGTTATTTTCGAAATAAAGGTAGAAATTTACTTATAAACATAGGATTTTAGAATTTTGAAAAAAAAAGGTAGAATACATATTGGACAAAAATCATAGAGCTACCGGCAACTACCTCCAGAGCCACCGGCGGACTTGAGGGGAGTAGCCCAAGCGTTTTTTCTCGGTCTGTCATATTTTGCGGGGGAAATCTGCGCTCACAAAATGAACCGTCTGTCACTACGAAACTCACACATTAAAACAATATACTAACAATTTCACACACACATAGATACATTATAACACTAACTCGGATACAGACTCAGATCAGTCGCTCGACCGATCCGCATATTGTATGAGGTCGGGCGGCCTGTGTTGGTAAGCAAATCCGAAACAACACGACCGTTATTATTGTAATTTTTAAATTTAAAAAGAAGTAAATAGCAATAATCTTATTAAAAATTACTTATGTATGTATATATGAAAGGTCTTTTACTCTTTCTTTTTGTAAACTTGACGTGGCAGATCTCTTTTTGCAGCAAATAAACTGAACAATTCGGCATTTTTGTAGGACGTCGTATCAGCCGCGCAACTAGATTTAGTCTAGTGAGCAGTGCGACTGCAACTGGTTTCATTGTACGCATAGGACTTATACTTTGGCAGAGGACTTGGCTTGCGTATAGTTACACCCCTCCGATACGCCGGTGGCCGCTTTTTCCGATAGAGAACTGTCTGTAATTTTTGCGGGGGGAAATCTGCGCACCCATAATTCACACATAACAATTAAAACAACATACTAAAAATTTCAATAAAAAAACTTACGTAAACAGTGTTAAAAAAACTTTAAAACTTCATATCTAACCTGAGGTACCGCGCGATTTTAGGTAATTATTTCACACAGGTAGCAACAGTGACAGAGACCTGGTGTCGCTAAGAAAGTAAACAGTAGGCAAAAACTTTGTGAATTGAATCGCACATCACAGGCGCGCGCGTACGCGTAGGTGTTGCCCATAAATCACATTCAATTTGGGATAATTCCAAATAAAAGTAGAAATCTTATTTACTCGTATTTTTAAAAACTGCAATAGCGGTATATCGTTATTTATATCATTATCTTCATCATCATTACAGCCCTTCACAAGTCCACTGCTGAACATAGGCCTCCCCCAAGGAATGCCATAAAGCACGGTCCTAAGCCACCTGCATCCTGTAATAATTTAGGGTGTTGTCGGATAGAACAAAAAGCCTTCTTCTTTGGTTGTTTATTTCTTTAAAAATTAAAGAAAAATGGTTGAATATTTTACAAAACAACAATTGTCTTCTCAATAACGTTATGTTGTTAGTGTTATTATTTACATTGAACTTAAATATAAAATGTGGATACTGTTTGAAAAATAACTCTGTATATGAAGGATAACTCCATCTTGTAAATTTGACTCTTTTTGCAGCAAAAAACGGCATTTTTGTAGGACGTCGATTCATCCGCGCAACTATAATTTTAGTCTAGTGAGTAAAGATGAGACGTATTTACGCTACCAGGTTTTAAACCAGGTATTCACTTCAAAGTACGGCGCCCTGGTACGAGCAAAAAATACTTGCAAGTATGAAAGTATGCGTTGTTCAAATACTTGCATAGGAAAATGATCCATATCTCAATAGCAATAAGAAACTCAATCGTATTTGTGAATGAAAAATACTTTGAACTTCAAAGTATTTTTTTTATTTATACGACTTTGCTCCTTATTCATAGTAGGATAACATGGAATACGGGTCAAAGTACGGGTGCAAGTATTTTCAAATTTTGACACCACGGCAGGACAATCGCAATGAGACGTATTAACGCTACCAGGTTTTCACTTCAAAGTACGGCGCCCTTTTACGAGCAAAAAATACTTGCAAGCATGAAAGTAAAGTATGTGTTGTAAGTCAGATGCTCGAAGAACTTGAGCACTACACATGAAAATACTTGCATGTGAAAATGATCCATATCTTGATAGAAATAAGAAATTCAATCGTATTTGTGAATAAAAAATACTTTGAACTTCAAAGTATATTTTTTTAATTTATACGACTTTGCTCCTTATTCATAGTAGGCTAACATGGAAAACGGGTCGAATTCCTATGCAAGTATTTTCAAAATATGACACCGCGGCTGGACACGTCGCGTAAGTAATAAGAATTATGTTTATATTCGAGGAAGTAAAAGTTTTGTTTCGATTTTTTGTAAATTCAGTTGTTATTGTGAACTGATTACGTAACCTACTGACCGTGACCTAATTTTTAAATAGGTATTTCCCGTGTATATTGAATTTAAGCCAAAAGTAGGAAGGAAAGATTTAATTTGAATGAATTTGAATGAATACCAGCGTAAAATAGCAGCTTAATGCTGCTGTGTTTCGTATGGTGAGTGTGGAGAACCGGAGACCCTTTTTACTGGAAAAGAGGCATTCTATCTTAGTCCTCACGGCTGACAACGCATCTGCATTTAAATTCGCAAACGAAGATAGATGTAGATGTCTATGGGCCACAGCAACCACTTACCATCAGGTGGACTGTGTGCTCGTTTGTCACCCTTATTCTATAAAAAAAAAAAAAAATTTCGTTAACAAAAAATTTAAAAACATTTAGTCTAAATTGTTGCCCGACTCGAATTAGTCATTCATATATATATTGACACTAACAAATACTTTCAAGTATTTTTAAAACCTGGTTTTCGATCCTGGTATTTTTCCATACTCGTACTTAGAAGCCCTGGTATTAAATTTTGCAAGTATGTCTCATCTCTACTAGTGAGCACCCTCCGGAAGCGGGGGAGGGAGGTGGTGAATGCTCCTAGCATACCACGCAGCCGGCTGCGTGGTTATGTGGGACTCACTGCGACTAACCTAACCTAAGTGCCTACCCACTAAACACCACCTTGAGAACGGCTTTAGCCATAGTGGCCTATCCGCCGAAGATTTGATGCGACCCCCTTAAGGGAAAGGGGGCGCAGGCGGCGGTAAGCCGCTGAGAGTTGCGCCCAATTAGCTCATACTATACATTGGAAGAAGGCTCGGACTGAGCCGCCAAGAGGCAGTTCAGGTCGGCCGAAAGCTGGTTGGGGGGGTCCGAGAGAGAGTTTCTCGGTCTGCGGACTCGATAGCGAGAGGGAAGTGGGGCTGCATAGGAAGCTGCCTCACGAATGAAATGATTAGAGTGAGACTCTGAGGCTTTGAAGAAGTTCTCAGAGAGTGTTTTTAGGAACTGTTGTATTGTGGGGAGCTCTAAGTCTCGGTGGAGGTCGGCGTTACGGACGTACCAGGGTGCGTTCGTAGCCCGACGACAGAAATAGTTTTGGACAACTTGGAGTTTGTACAGGGTTTTAGGTTTTGCGTGAGCAAAAATTGGGGTTGCATATGTCATTACTGGTTGTATACAGACCTTATAAAGGGTTCGCTTATTGCGAGGGACATTTTACTGTGTCGGCCCAACATACTGTTGAGCCTACCCAGATAAAATCGCGCGTTTCGAGTTACTCTCTTAACATGGGGCTCGAAAGTGAGCCTCGTGTCAAGGGTGACACCTAAGTATTTGGCGGCCGTATGCCAGGGGACAGGGTCCCTAACATACGGATTGGCGGAATAGTAGTGGAGCGGCGTCGTTTATGTTCGAAGTGAACGGCGGAGCTCTTCTCCGGGTTCACATCGATACGCCATTTTTGGAACCTAGCTCCTAAGTCATTAACTGACTTTTGGATCTTGTTCCGTATAAAGGGTAGTGTCGTGCCTTTGCAGTAGAGGGCAGTGTCGTCTGCAAAGAGGGAGAGCTGAACACCATTCGACGGTATGGGAATGTCGTTGGTGTACAGGATATGTAGAAGAGGGGCAAGTACGGAGCCCTGAGGGACACCGGCTTTGATTGGACGCAAAGAGGGGAGCGTGCCTTCGTGTCTGTAACGAAAGTTACGGTCTTTCAAGTAGGAGGCCACGAGACGAACAAGACGATCAGGGAGACCTATTTTGTATAGTTTGTAGATAAGGCCTACGTGCCAGACTCTATGAAACGCTTTCGCTATGTCGAAGAAGACCGCGATGGTCTTATGACGGCGAGGATAAAAACCGCTGAGGATATATTCCACAATACGGTGAACTTTGTTGGGGACAAGAGTGTTTCGCTCGGAAACCAAATTGGTGAGGGGCTACGCATAGGACCGCGGAGACTTATACCTTGATAGAGGGGTAGGCTTGGGTAAAAAAATATCGAAATATCGATATTTTCTCATAAAATTATCGATATTCGATATTAATTTTAGAGTATCAAATTAGTATCAATTTCGATATATTTTTAACAGACAAAACATTAAGCAACAAAAGCATTCATGGTCAAAACATGACGATACATCATCGTTTATGATTAGAATTTACTTTCACAGAGTATATGACTTACGCAAGTACCATAGATTGGTATATAGATAGATAACTCTTTATTACATTTAAACAAAGTGGTTACAATAACAGAAAACTTATGATCTATAAACGGTGATCATTTCGCTCGCAGAGTATATTACATACGCAAGTACCCAGGGCCCGATTTACCCACAGGCTAACTAGGCTGGAGCCTAGGGGCGCATGGTTCGAGGGGGCGCTGAGCTTGCCTTTGCAAGCACACTTATGTGCTGAATAAAATTTGGTATAATATTCTCAATAAATAATAGAGTAAGTGTCGCAAGTATTTTACTTGTTGCTCTTTCTTTATTTTTGGTACAAAATAAATAAATAGAATGTAAAAATAAGACTTTGAATTATTTGGTATCTTTCGTCTGTAGTTGACTGACTGAACGTGATTCAAAGACTTTAAATGCTCTCTCTTTTCTACCTTTAATTTTATTAAGGTGTTTTGCCAAGGCTATCCGAGGAAACTTCTGTCAGCCATCTGTTCCATCTCTGCACAGGGAGAACGACTCACTGGGCCATGCCCCAAAGGAGAAAGTCGATCTTTAAGGTTCTCCTCTTTCTTATCTTGTTCTCCTTTTGAATCCAACTCTACTCTTGATGACGGGGGGTACACACCGCCGACCATCCCCCGGTATGATTATTCCATGCTGGATGTGCGGTTTAAACAGCGCTCAGTGTGCAAAGCACTCCTCTCCTTGGTCGTCAACAAGTCGAGTAGGACTGATGAAGTCACTCCTATTGTGCTGAAGACGTGCTCCGGAGTTAGCACCGGTTCTAACGCGTCTTTTCCGGTACTCCTACTCCCTAGGCGTAATCCTGAACTTATGGAAGGCAGCTTTAGTGTACCTGATCCCTAAAAAAGCGACCGCTCAGACCCGTCCAACTACAGATTTATCACCATCGCCTCCTTGTTTTCCAAAATAACGGAATCCACTGCCAGCTCATTACATTACCTTACCTTGACGTACCTTGAGCACCACCGCTGATTAGTGACCACCAAAGCGGTTTATCAACTGGTTCTAGTTCTAATCTTCTAATTTACCTGATCCATAGATGAACGGAAGCAGTAGAAACCAAGAGGGAGGTCTTGGTAGTTATTTTAGACGTAGCGAAGGCTTTCGCTGGGCTTGGGCACAAAGCGCTTCTTTAGAAGATTCCTTCCTATGGGCTTTCCGAGAAATTGTGCAATTGGATCATCAGTTTTCTTGCAGATCGAAGAAATAAGGTCGCAGTAGACGGTGCATACTCCGACTACGAGCTTATTAATGCTAAAGGCTGCGTGCTATCACCTACGCTGTTTCTTCTGTATATCAATTACTTATATGTTGCTGTTATTGGTTGTAACACCGGTGATGCTATTTACAACGGCCGTACTAATATTTCTCGGGAACACGTCATCGAGCATCGGAACAAACTTTTGTCTGAAGTCGAGTTTTTAAATAAGCAAAATCGGATTGAGGACGACTCTAGTCCAGCTTAAACTTCAGAAGATACAGGTTTTACTAAAAACAGGCGTTTACTAAAAAACTTCTAAAAAGAACACCTTTGTCCTATGTACTCAATTTCAGGCCACTCCCCATGCTGCCTCAGCCACCATCGGAATCCTCGGCATCGACATATCGAATGACGTACAGTTCTGCGGTCACTTGGAAGGGACGGCTAAATTGACCTCTAAAAAGCTTAGAGTGCTCAACAGAGTAGGATAGTATTTCATGCCGGCACCCCGTTTGCAACTTTACAAGGCGCAAGTTCGCCCTCATATGGAGTACTGTTCTCATCTTTGGACCGGGGCACCCCAGTGCCAGCTCCTTCCACTTGACTGCATCCAGCGAAGAGTGGATCGATTCGTTGACGACCGAGTTCTTTCTGATCGACTTGATTTTTATATGTTCTTAGATATTGCATTCCATTGAATTGTCAATCGCATTTTCCACATGGAGTACTTGAGACAAAATGTTCGGATTAATTCCAGCCGCCAAATTCCTCCAACGCACATCGGGACAAAACTTACGGTACCATCCACACCACTTGGATGCTTGCCGGTCCACCATGACTGTGCGATTTAGTAGGAGTTTTCTTCCTCGCAAGACTTCTTTGTGGAATCATCTACCACCGGCGATTTTTCCGGACCAATACGACTTAGAGAACTTAAAGAAAGGAGCTTACCCCTTTTAAAAAGGCCTGCAATTACCCTTGTATTGCAGTTGTTCATGAGCGATGGTCAATACTTACTATCAGGAACATTTTATTTAATGTGGGTGTCGGAAGAATCAGAAATCAGGCTCTACAAGTACCATAGATTAGAATACATATATATATATATATATATATATATATATATATATAGTACTATATTTGGCACTCCGTACCACAGACGTATGTACTATCCGTTAGTACTAGAGATGGGCAAATGAAAAAAAATATCGATAAATATAGTATCGACATTTAAAAACAACAGTTCAAAATTTTATTACTGGACATTTTGACGACGAAAAAATAAACGGCAGCACATCAATGCCTTTGCGTTTGTTACTTAATGTTTTGTCTATTAAATTATGAAATAAATATACCATTTTCAAATATATCGAAACTGATACGAATTCGATACTCTAAAATAAATATTGATAATTTTGTGAGAAAATATCAATATGTCCATATATCGATATTTTTACCTAAGCCTATTTCTGGTACGAGTTTTGGCTGGAACTTGACCGGCGGTGGATTGCTGCTGCTGTATTGTTTAAATAATGGTTTGAAGTGGATTTTGATAGGTAAAAGTGGTGCGATTTTGTGTATTAAATGTCTGCGCATGTGAACTGTTAGTGGAAACGGTGAAACAAGTGCTCCGATGGTAATATGAATCTCAAGATAAGATGTCTGTCTGCTGGCTCAAGTTGCCGCCAAAATCTCCCAAAAACTACGCAATGTGACGCGTCAACATATTGTGAAGCAGTAGGTACTATAAAGGATTATTATCACTTGATACTTAGATCATAGACAATACACTATACCTGCTGATTATATTAGCTATACCGAGATAAATGTAGACGGCGGGAGTTTTGGTGGGAACTTGTCCGGCGGCGGTTTGCTGCTCCTGTATTATTGTTTAAATAATGGTTTGAAGTGGATTTTGATATGTAAAAGTGGTGCGATTTTGTGTATTAAGTGTCTGCGCATGTGAACTATTAGTGGAAACGGTGGTAGAGCCATACTGCAGCTATATTAGTAGTATAGTTGCAGCACGAATGGGTCGGCTCGCCCGGTGAAGGACCACGCTCTCACGGAATACCAGCGTAAAATAGCAGCTTAACACTGCTGTGTTTCGTATGGTGAATGTAGAGAACCGGAGACCCTATTTACTGGAAAAGAGGCATTTCATCTTAGTCCTCACGGGTGACAACGCATCTGCATTTTGATTCGCAAACGAGGATAGATGTAGATGTCTATGGGCCACAGCAACCACTTACCATCAGGTGGACTGTGTGCTCGTTTGTCACCCTATCCTATAAAAAAAAAAAAATAACAAGTGCTCTGATGGTGATGTGATTCTCAAGATAAGGTGTCTGTCTGCTTAAGCGCCTTGAGATACCATCGCCAACTGTCAGCTGTCTGCTGGCTCAAGTTGCCGTCAAAATCTCCCAATGGCTGCACAATGTGACGTATCAACATATTGTGAAGCAGTGTACTATGAAGGATAATTATACATCGTAACTTCAGGCTCAGAAGATCTAGAACCCAGAGCCGTTACGCTAGTTATTAAAAAAAATGTAGACGGCTTAAAAGTCAAGCATCTAAGCTAAAAATCATGCGTAAGGCTGGCTTTTCACTATGGGATATAATATATATTATATCCCGAAATATAAATTATATCCCGAGATTGGCTTTCACACTGTGAGATATATCTTTTAACCAGTGTGTGTTCGTCATTGGATTACCCCCTGTACCCCGCACACGGTTCTACGGCGGTGCGGAACGTTGTGCGGGGTACGGGGGGCGAAATATAATATGAAAATATCGCTCGGTCGATCGAAAAAATATTTATAGTTTGAGATGTAATATATATTATAGCTCAGTGTAAACGATTCCATTTAAAAGTATGGTGAGCGATATTAATTTATATCTCGAGATGTAATATATATTATTTTATATCTTACATCTCGAGATATAAATTAAATTTTGAACTCCATCACATAAAACATGACGATATATCAATATAATTTTTTCACTTGCCCATCCCTAACCAAAAAAAGTATTATAATATACTACCAAGGCTTGATCAAAATATATCGATATATAAAAAATATCGATATTTTTCTTAAAATAATCGATATTTATCATTGTTTTTTTAATCGCGATATATCTAAAATTGATATTATTTTCGAACATCTATTGAAGTATGAAATTCGATATGATTTTGTGTGGACGCAGGTCATCATCATCATTCATCATTACAGAAGGGCTGTCGACTGCTGAACATAGGCCTCACCCATAGACTTAGGATATACTAGCGTATAGACCAACATAGTGTGCAAGGAGAAGAAAATTCCTTATGGCAAAAATGCAAGATAGAAAAGGATACCAAATGTCATGACTCTGTAACCGATTTTGAATGACAGGTCGGCACAATTCGGCACGCAAGAAATAGCTCCGAGATATTTTGTAATTTTTAAAGTATAATAGTGGTTATTTTTAGTAAGTAACTTTTTCCAAAATGGTTAATTGTTCCGTGAGTGACTGTGCTGTTAATATTAGAAATAATCCTGATAATTTCACATATCACAGGTAATTCTCAAGACGTCGTCAATGTTATGACGCGTTTATTTTTGGTTAAAATTTATGTTACATACTGTTTAAAATATAGAATATATTCAATTATTTTGTTAATTTTGATATTTTGCAAAGAAAAAGTCGCGTTGTTGATAATTTGCATGAATTTGGTAAATACATTTTATACAAAATATTTTACATGTACGCTAGGGATTGACTCTACTATATCAAAATTAATGTCGATATTTATCTTGAATGTTTATAATAAATCGATAGACTTGCCTACACAACAAGAAAATAAATTCTCGGTTTGCGTTCTAAAACGTAATTTTATTTTGCCGTTTTTCAAACAGATTCCCTCCGGATTCTATAATTAGAAAAAGTGGTTAAGGTTCATTGGACGGGTTGGTTGGAATGCAAAGAAGAACTCAACAATTTGCAGCAAACATTTTCTTGAGAAGTATAAAAGAAAAAGTAGAATAAAAACAATTTTATTAAAAGGAGTCATTTCTACATTATTTGTACCAGTAAGTAAAATATTGTTATAATAAGACTTCAAAAATATAACTTTCAAAACTTTAGATAAATATAGAGACAGATTTTCATACATTATAAAACTGTAGTACATTAAAGACAAAAAAAATCTTGAGATTATCCTCTTTAAGCCATTATGAACCCAACTAAGTATCTATTTATCAACCAAAATAAATGTATAACCTTACTTAACCAACCGCACAGCCTCACGTTCACACTAGTACAATATTCATACCATCATGCTATTTTCCCAAGGGTTGAGCGGAGCTTCGGAACTTCAGATTATATTCCCAAATCATAACGATAAAACTTTAGCGTAGTTAGGTATAGATATTTAGTAATGCTCCTCAAGCGCTACTAGACGACCGCGCATGAGACGTGATAGTATAAATTCCATAGTATTTGATACAACGGTCAATGCCCGATTCATGCTTGATGGCCGACGACATTGTCGCGAGGGCTTAAATAGCGTGGTTCATCCTACAGCGTTAGTCGTAGAGAAGAGGAACTCGTGGTTAAGTAATAGCTGCGCAGATCAATAGATCTGCGAAATTAAGTTGCACTTACCGCGGTCAATCCATGAATGAGTGACCATTTTCTTAACATACCGAGATTGAGAGAATAGAGAGTGCATCTGTGTCCTCAGACACTTAGTGTACTTTACTGTGTTAAGATCATTATTTTTTAAATTCATGCAGCTAAAATGATAATAAGTTTATTATTACTTTATACTTTTCAGGACAGATGAAAGAATATAAACATGAAGCATGATGAAGCCTCATAAACATATTGGCCTTTAAACAGAGCAATCTTATTTAACTGATTCCTACAAGTTTCCTTCCTTAAATTATTAAGTTTACATTCATACTTAAGTCGAATGTTAAAATAAACTTCTATAATCTATTTAATTATTAATTATTAAATGTTTGTAATTATCACAAGTAATACTTATATGAAAAATAAAGCAGCCATTATGTACTCCGTGTCCACGTTTTTGTTTCCCCATCAAAACATTTTATAACATATATAAAATATAAATAGGTATATACTTAGTTATGTATCTACCTATTTATAATAACAATATGTTAAAAAATAAATTCCGGGGAAACTGCCCACGGCAGTAAATATTTTTCTCCAAAGATCATAGCTCGAAAATACAACATTCTGATCTGATTATTGGGGAGTTTTTTTAAGTTTTTCGGTAAAGTCACTGTTACATGAATATTTTTAATTATTTTAGAACTGTCATGGTAAAATTCAGTTAATTTTGAAGTTATTCAACTTCATGCACTAAACAATTTTTATAATCTTTTACAGCTTCCTTAACAATCATTTTCGATAGTCCTTTTAAGTAAAATATACATCACTAGCTAACGCACACAATGACAAATCATAATTGGTCACGCGTTTTCGGGCTGTCAGGTGGTCTATACGCCAGTATATTCTAAGTCTATGGCCTCACCCAAGGAATGCCACAAAGCACGGTCCCGAGCCAAATGCATCCATTGACTTCCTGCATATCTTACCAGGTCGTTACTCCATCTAGTGACGGGACGCCCTACACTTCGGTGGTCGGTTCTTCCAGCTATATGGCCGACCCATTGCGACTTCAGCTTACTAACTGTTATTATGCCGTTATTTGACTGACGGATATCCTCGTGTTTAAGTAGTGATATACTAAACACGAGGATATCCGCAGTAGAACCAGAGAAACCTTGAGCTTCCTCATACAACCAGCAGTGAAGGAACACATTTCAGATCCATAGGTCATCACTGGCAACACGCACTGGTAGTCCAATCTTGTTTTCAGGTATGCCTGACGAGAAGATGTGTCGTAATCTCCCGAACGTTGAATCTGTCGATTGACCTCTCAGTCGAAGTTGAACTTACCTAGTCGGACTATTTGTCCCAGCCAAACATACTTGTCAACAACTTCGAGCTTAGTGCTCCCAAGAACTACCGGCATAGGTGTGACATGGATGTTACATATGATCTTTGTTTTGTCCATGTTCATCTTAAGACCCATCCGTTTAGAGGCACTATTGAGGTCATTGAGTATAGTGCTTAGGTCCTTCAGCGATTCTGCCATTAGGTATATATCATCGGCAAATCCAAGGTGATGAGTGATGTACTCGCCATTGATGTTAATACCTTATCCTTTCCAGTCCAGTAGCTTGAAAACGTCTTTCAATGCAGCGGTGAAGAGTTTCGGGGATATAACGTCACCCTGTCTTACACCTCTCTGCAGTTGGATAGGTTTCGTACTCTGATTCTGTACTCGGATAGCCATCGTAGCCCTACTGTACAAACACTTCAGCACTTCGATATACCGACAGTCAACTTGGCACCGCTGAAGGGACTGCAGCACCGCCCAAATTTCGACGGAATCAAAGGCTTTCTCATAGTCCACATACGCAAGGCAAAGTGGAAGATTGTACTCTTCGGTCTTCTGTACAATTTACCGAAGGGTATGTATGTGGTCTATGGTACTAAAGCCTTTTCGGAAACCGGCTTGTTCGGGAGGCTGGAACTCGTCGAGTCTGCATGCGAGATGATTCGTAATGACATGCGTAAGCATCATATTAGTATGTGGTAATGACTCTCAAAAACAGCACGTAGACGCGGCTCAGAAGGGAAATCGGTCTGTAGTTCTTCAAGAGAGCATTGTCGCCTTTCTTGAAGAATAAGACCACCGCACTTCTGCTCCATGCCTCCGGAGTAGTGCCACCATGGAGGACGGAATTAAAGAGCTTCTGAAGGACTTTAATCGGTTTTCCACCCGCTTGCAGAAGCTCCGCTGTAATTCCATCCTCGCCCGGGGACTTACCGTTTTTAAAGTGCTGGAGAGCCATTATAATCTCGCTCAGACTGACGTCCGGGATATCACCGGAATAGTGTCGGATAGGACTTGCTCTTGTATCGTTACTCACACTTGCGTGTGGTTCCAACGACGACGTGTACAACTGCCCATAGCCTCTCAATCTCACTCAAAATCTCAGGTGTCCCGGAAAAGATGCTGCCACATTCGGTCTTCAGCTTTGACAGTTGGCTCTTTCTGGCAGACAGATCTCTGGCAAAGACTTTAGAGCCCTGGTTCCGCACGATCGCTTCTTCAATACGAGCTGTATTAAAATTACGTAAGTCCCACCGCATGCGTTTGGAGATCTGTCTGTTTCATTTCCCGTCTAACACCCATGAGATTAAGAGTGTGATCGGAGAGTTTTTGTATTCTTCTGCGACTGGTCTTGCAGAACTTAGCTCCGACCGCATGGACAGTTTCCACAAGTTTGTCATTCATATCGTCCACTTCATTGCAGTCTTCTAGGCACTGAAAACGATTTTGTAACTCGAGCTAAAAGTTTTCGGTGCTTTGAATTAGAGTTTTTGAGTTAGGGGATGGAGCGTTGACTTCATTAGACGAGACCTCTATAACTTAACGTTTTGGTTCAGTATGCCTCTCACCATTCGCTGATCACTGCTAGTTTTCACCCTCGCGATCACTGAGACATCACTGAACAGTTGTCGTCTAGTCGTCATATTGAAGTCAATCTCATTTTTTGTCGAACCGTCGTGGCTTGACCAGGTTCACTTTCTGTGGGGCCGCCTCTGGAAGAAAGAGTTCATCATAAAGAGTCCCTCTTTTTCCATGAAGTTAGCCAGTTGCTGGCTCCTTGGGTTTCGATGCCCTATTTCAAATTTCCCTACTTTCAGCTTACCGTTCTTCCTTGTGCCAAGTTTTGCGTCGCGCGGGTCAGTATCCATAAAATCAATTTATTATCCATAAATTTCAATTTCACTTTTAACCAGTGTGTATTCGTCATTGGATTACCCCCTGTACCCCGCACACGGTTCTACGGCGGTGCGGAACGTTGTGCGGGGTACGGGGGGCGAAATATAATATGAAAATATCGCTCGGTCGATCGAAAAAATATTTATAGTTTGAGATGTAATATATATTATAGCTCAGTGTAAACGGTTCCATTTAAAATTATGGTGAGCGATATTAATATATATCTCGAGATGTAATATATATTATTTTATATCCCATATTGAAAAGCGGGCTTAAGCGTGCGTAAACATCATATTTTGATCATATTCATATTAGTCTGTGCATAATCGGGTTGAATCTACTAGTTAGTCTGTGATCTAAATAAAAAAAAATCTTGTACACAATATACATACAATAAAAATTTGTTAAAATAATTTTTATTGATCCACTATTTTACAACAATTTAACATGCAAGACGGTAAGCTGTATTAACATTAATGAGTTATAGTCATTTTTAACCACATTAGACCACATGTTTTACGGAAATTTACATTTTGTTTCTAGATTTGGAGGTCACAGGTATCTCACGCAGTGGTAGAGTAAGGAAGAAAAGCTCCAAACTAATGGATTTTGAGTCGCCAGATGATATAGAGGCCAAATATCGGCGACAAACACCTGTGAAGACGTATGCTGGTATCAAACAGGAAGAACCAATTGATTACCAGGAACAGCCGCCAAGACCTGTTGAGGAAGCCGGCACGGCGTCAGGGAGTGAATCGGATTATTTTGAAAATAATGGTGAAAACGGAGAAAGGTTAGATTAGATTTAAGGAGGTACCTCCACTGTAAGGGTGACTCAAAATTCTACAATAACAGTAAATTGTAGTTATATTTAAATGTTCTATAATAATAGTATCTGGTGATTTGCCAGCTACTACTGCAGCACATTTGGCTCCTATACAATAGTGGCACAATGCTTAAATTTAGCTGTTGTTTTTGTCAGGTGTTTACAATTATATATTATTTCAGTGTGTGTAACCTTGAGGAGTGGATAATTTGGTTACAACCTCAACCCTAATGTCCTGCGTTTGGTATTTTTTTAAATAAGTTGGAATACCTACATTGAGGTCGACAAATTGTTTACATGGATGAATGTTATGTTGTATTGACATACAAAACAACACCTGGGCAAATTGAAAAGAAAAGCATGCCATGCCACTCTTTAAAAACAATCTCTGCTAACACTTTTTACAAGCATCATTTTTTTTAAATCTGCTTATGCACAATCACAAACCGTAACTAAACAGACTTTGTCAGATAGAATGTCTATACCTTGTAAACAGTCCAGTGCTAGACATGGGCATCCCTCATATAAAGGAGAAAGTTGTTAAATGAATAAGTATAAAGCAGTACATTTTGATTTCAGTATGGAGTCTGATAGTTCAGCATCAGATGAGGGCTCTACAAGAACTCCAGCTAATTCACTATATATGATGGAAAAAAACAATAAGAAAAAGTTAATAATAAAAGATGGAAGGGTCATTGGTAGAGCAAAAGCTCAAAGAAAAGATAAAGGTAATTAGAAAATATGCATATTTTGGAGTGTTCATTTCATTCATCATTTTATTAACTTTGTAGCTCATTACAGTACACTTATGAACATGGACTTCTAGCTATCCTCATCCTCAACATCAACTAATGCATTACTGCCCAATCATAAAATTGTCACTGGGGTGAAGGATCATCTAACACTGCTTGCCAGAAACATCATGGTGTCTGTTCTTCGCCACACATAGGGAGAGTCACGGGAATACTTTCACACACATCGAACTGACCCTTGGTAAAAGACAACTCTTCCCCCATTCATCTCGTCGGGCCAAGCACTCCAGAACGCAGGTGCACTTACACCTTCCTCCACCAATATTAAATTTAGATCATTGTTTAAATCATATGGTCTTTTTAATTTATTTTTAGAGCCAACGCATATTGCTCAGTCTAGTGCAACATGTATAGATAACATTTTTACAAATGTTAAGCCGTTGCATAAATGTATAACTCAAAAATTAAGTTCTGATCACTATGGACAATTAGTTTCGTTACCTTATGTTCACAAAAAGCAAGTAGATGAGAAAGTTGTGTTTGTTCCAGTAAATGCACTTGGAGAAGTTTAGAAGTAACATAGTGAAAAAACTTCCATCACTTTCATACCAAAATTTTGTTTAAGCTTATTTGCAATGGATTTAACAATACTTTTACTTCTAAAACATTCTCCTTGAACAGTCGGAAGTCATTCAATGAATGGGCGACAGTAGGAGTCCATAAGAGCAGACAAAGGTTATATGATCTTTAACATGAAAGGTAATATAATCCTAGCGTCGAATTTAGGGAATATGTAAAAAAATATTCAAAAATATTTAAAAGAGTGTGCTCCACAGCCAAGTCTTTGCATTTGGGCAACAAAATTAAGACGGCTTCTAATAAAATTAAAATGACATGGAGTATAATGCAAATACTGGTAAGATCAACTTTCGCAATTCAAACTACCAGTTAATTGTTAACAACAAATTAAATGAATCAGATCAGGACGTTGCAATGGTTTTTGAGAAATATTTTACTGATATTCTGATCTTAACCACTAAGTCACTGAATTCTTCTCCTGCCGTTGCCGAATCATTACTTAAACAAAATGTAAATGTGTGTACAAAGAATTTTAAATTTCATAAAGTATCATAAAAAGATGATACTTTATGAAATATTTTAAAACTATTGATATTAAGAAAACTGCGGATCTGTGGGGGATTTCCGTAAAAGTTATTGCGACTATAATAGATAGAATCGCGCCTCATTTAGCTATTATTTTTAATACTAGTATCGAATCTGGCGTGTTTCCTGATTTAATGAAGCATAGTAAAGTAATACCTTGACCCCGCCAATTTTAGACCTATTTCTGTACTACCACTTAGTAAGATTTTTGAAAAAATTATTCTTGATCAAATGTTAAATTTCTTTAATATAAATAATTTACTTCATAAAAATCAATTTGGTTTCACAAGGGGTCGCTCGACAACTGATGCCGGTGTTGAGCTGATTAAATATATCTTTAATGCATGGGAGAATTCACAGGATGCTTTGGGTATATTCTGTGACCTATCCAAGGCCTTCGATTGTGTTCACCATGAAACATTAATCAAGAAACTTCAACACTATGGTGTAAGAAGTGATGCTCTTAAATTAATTATTTCATATTTAAGTAACAGAACGCAAAAAGTTGTCATTAACAGTATGAGCTCTTCCGGGTCGATGGTACAAATGGGCGTGCCTCAAGGCTCAATTCTCGGCCCCTTTCTGTTTCTTGTATACATTAATGATCTTGTATACTTATTAATGGTTTTTTTTTCGAACCAGTGGTAATTAAACAAAAGAGTGACTTTCAATAAGTATTATTTATAATCTATATTGATTAAAAAAAGTTTCTGTTTCTGTTTCCTACACAGTCTTGATCTGTACCTGCACAAAGGACCTCCCCCCCTCCATGTGATAGAAAAGTGGACTAGAATAGAACAATTAAAAAATCTGTTGTTTGATAGTACCTACACTTGTCCATCTTTATATGCAATTCTTGTCAGTATCTGTGCAGTAATTATTGTGCTAAAGAGAGAAACATCATCGGCGCCCCTCTAGTGGCCATAAATTATAACTACACATTTTGCAAATAAACTATATTATTTATAATATAGTTATAGTTTAATAGTTAACTATAAAACTATATTATTTATTGTATAGTTTAATAGTTGCAAAATAATTAGGACAAGATATTCTTTGACAGGTGAGCATGAATGAAAAATGAGATGAGAGAGTGAGGGCGACGTAGGAGTAATCAAATTGACGAATTTTTTTTTTTCGTATAAAAACTTTCGTGCGTCTCCTTTTAACACGTGCCTAGTTTGCCTTAAGGATAATCCGCAATTGGAGAGATATATAATGCACCATATTGTACTTCAACTAGCCCATGTTAGAAAATGAAAACCTTTTTTTAATTTACATCTGTATAAGTATATTATAAAAAATTAAAACTACAATTTAAGACTGTATTTTTTAGGAAAAACGCGCATAACTGCATACATGATGTGGGCAAAAGAGGCTCGAAATGATCTTCTACGTCAGAACCCTAATATGGATTTTTCTGCGATTTCAAAAAGGCTTGGAGAAATGTGGTCTAATGTGAGTCAATTTTTATTAAGAATACATTCAATTTGTTTCATCTATAATACAAATATATTGGGCGGAAGAGGTGAGCAGGGATACTGTGATATAGCTTGATTCCTGAAAATTTATATGTTACACTATACTTTTATAAAGGCATATATATATAGAAAATCTTTAAAATTGAGAGGAAAAGAGCCATTATATGAAGTTATTATTTTATTATTAGCCCTTAACAATCAGCTGCTGGGCAATCGCTCCTCCCATTGTAAGAAGGATTAGAGATTGTATCTAGAAATGTATTGCACCTTTGATTTTACATCCGACATAAAAGACCGTATACCACCAACTATCAGAGGCCATGAGGTCTTCTTGGCCTTTCCCAAGGACTCATCTTACGACACGCACGGGTAGAAATAGGTGATAGATTGTTTTATGTTGCAACCACACAGCAATATACATATTATTTACATACAATCTACTATTAACTTACTGTTTTTAGCCTAAAAAACATGTCCGAGGTAGCAAAACTAGAGAAATCTTAGGCCATATTATAAATAAAATTACAGTTAAATAAAACCGTGTGGTGGTAATAATAATATAATAATAAAAGCCTTTGTTCAGACAAGTCACACTATTCCATAACCATATTGACTTAAACTAGTTTTGCTTCCACATCGCTGTCTTTGTGCCTCTTTTGACAAAGGCCTCCTCCAACTGTGACCATTTTTCCCTGTTACCAGTCACTCTTGTCCATGTGCCAAATGCAATGTGTGGTGTTACTATGAGATAATCCAATCCGAAAAATCTTGTTGCTCCCAATAGATGCCAGTAAAACTATCTACTAATTATACCATAATATGTACCAAGATGAGCGACAAAAAGCACCGTTATAATGTCTGGTTCTGAGATCACAGACCTACTTGCCAAGCCTGCGGATTATAGCAAATCCATGAGCGACAAAAGCACCGTTATAATGTCTGGTTCTGAGATCACAGACTTACTTGCCAAGCCTGCGGATTATAGCAAATCCCTTTAAAGAGAGGAGCCCATATCCAGCCATAGCCTTTAACAGAAGACTAATGACAATGAAATGATTGCACTTATGTATATGTGTACCTGTATGTGTTTTTAAACACATTTTATATATGGTACAGCCACGCTGCAGCTATATTACGGTTGTTGCGTGAATGGGACGGCTCGACTGGGATAGGACCACACTCTCACTGAAGACCAGTGTAAAATAACAGCTTAATGCTGCTGTGTTATGTATGGCGAGTGTAGAGAACTGGAGACCCTTTTTACTGTAAATGAGGCATTCCATCTCAGTCCTCAAGGGTGACAACGCATCTCCATTTTATTTCTTAATTTAGGATAAATGTAGGTGTCTATGGGCCACAGCATCCACTTACCATCAGGTGAGCTGTGTGCTCGTTTGTCAGCTTTATTCTACAAAAACATGCAGTAATACCCAGCCATACATATTGGTTTTACAATAACTAACTATTTATCATAATAACTTTGTTTCACTGTAGGTAACATACAATGAGAGGTATCTTTGGAAAAGAAAGGCAAAAAGATTTGCTATGCAAAAGGAACAAAGCAATCAAGTTGCATCTAATAAAATTATTTCTAACCCAAGTAAGTATTTAAAATATAGTTGTAGAGTATTCTGAAAAAAAAATTAAATTTATCTGGCTATTTGTATTTATTTTACTTAATAGCATAGATTAGGTTTCGCAAGCTGCAACTAGATGCAGCTAAATGCAGTTGGTTAAACTTTTTCATTAAAAATTACTTAAAAGAAGAAATAATAAAGCTAGGTTTACATGAGTTTACTTAGAAATCAGAGTGTGGGAAGTCTTGACAGTCTCAATCCTGAAACAGTCCTGTACAGTCCTGGGACATGAGACAACCCACGATCTTGTGACTTCCCAGACGTCGTTACTTCTCAGAATAAAATTAGAATTGAGTTAATTTTTGGTAAGATGTATCAATAAAATAGCAATATTCATAAAAATCAACATTTATTGAACATATAATATTATAATATGTTCAATAAACTTATGTTGTTATGTTATACTTACATTTATAACTTCAGTTAGTCTTTTTGTATGATTAAATTTTATAATCACAGATTTATTTATCGTTAAAGCAGTAGTGTAAGAGACATGTTGCTGCACTATAAGACGTTTAGCTCAGAAGAAGTTCTGATATTCTGTGAATTACATTCATGGTTTCATTTCGCATCTCGTTCGTTAGTGGGTCACAGCAGCGTGCGTAAGCTTTCTTTTGCATCCACACAGAAATGCTCAATTAATTTATGTAAATTTGCCAATGCTAATCAGAACTTTGAAAAAAAACATGAATTAAATATATAATATATCTATGTCTCTTCACTATACATTGCATAACTTTTGTTAAATGGTAATAATAATAGAAATATTATATATAGTTTTAGCAATTTTATAGGTCTATAAAATTGCTAAAACTATATATCATACATATCATATACCTTTGCAATACTTTATAATAACCTATCACCAAAAAAATGTTCTTTACCTTGTGATAATCATTTATTGCATTTAAAATTAAAAATTAATGTTTTTGAATTTGTAACGTAATAGATGAAGTTAATCATAATATGCCGTATACTTTTAACTGCAAATAATAGTGTCATTGGAAGAGACTTGTGTCTAAGATACAGGTTCGGCCTAGTTTAGACGCTAGTGCATAAAATTGTATAAGTTATAACTCATATCATTTGTTCAAATGTCTTAAGGATAAGGTTGCCTTAAGGACTGATTAATAATGTAAACCTTACTTTGTGGTAATAAAATTTATTATTATTATATGATTTCGGATACTTTACTCAGGTATTCGTCCGCCATCAAATGTAGGGCCTGGTAGACCACCAGCAGGTCGAGCGCCACGCCAGGTCGCACCACAGGTCCAGCACAACGCCATAGTTGTAAGTTTATATTTTTACTAAAGTGATAGAATACAGTCTCTATTATTCAATTTTATACTTACTCATAAGGCTGTGTTTCCACCAGAGACGTGCGAAGATGCGAAGCGAGAGATGTGTTTGTTAAGAACCAATAGAATTACTTCATTTATCTAGCCTCGCTCAGTGCAACTCTAGTGGAAACGGCTAGGTTTTAGTACATACAAAACAAGGGAAGGATATGTGCGAGGAATGTGAGGGATGTATTGCGACGTTAAACAAAACGAACTACATTCAATTTGAAAATGATTTAAAACATTCCTGTTTATAATAATATCTCCTTGTAAAATTGAACTTTGAGACTTTTTACTTTTTTTTCACAACAGCCATAGATATAAATATATTTTAGCCCACTACACATCCTCGCACTGCTCAGCGGCCTAGCACATTTCTGGTGGAAACGCTCACACCGTTCCACAGCCTCACTACGCATCCTCGCACCGCCTAACTATCTCTAAAAAGTCTAAGGTGGAAACGCAGCCTTAGACTTTAAGAAAATGACATATTTATATGTCATAATAACATTTTAAAGGAATTTCATTGATGCTTCTGCTATTAGAAACCCTCGGGTATTGATGATTGCTATAAAGCCGTTTAATTTCTCAATCTGTCTCGATCCCTATTATTTTGGACAAGTTAGAAAGATATGGCGTAGGGGGGACGGTGCTTAAAATGTACAAAGATTTTCTGATGGGTCGTCAGCAACAAGTTAAAATAAACAAACACATCAGCTCAGACGTAGCTGTTAACTGTGGGGTCCCACAAGGCAGTGTGCTCGCTCCCAGCCTCTTTCTTATATACATAAACGATCTGTGTCAAATGTCACTACATGAAGGCAAAATTTTCACATATGCCGATGACACAGCTTTCGTGTTTCGTGGGAAAACCTGGGACGAAGTTCGATAAAATGCTGAAATGGGACTACATAGGGCTAACTTGTGGCTTAAACATAATCTACTGACCTTAAATGTATCCAAAACCTCATTCGTTCAGTTTATTAATTCTCGAATAAAACAACAAAACGTGAATATTCGTATTCACACATGCAAATTCTTAACAAATCAACAATGTACATGTCAACCCATAAGTAAAACACCTACGGTGAAATATCTTGGAGTACTATTGGATGAGAAACTAACTTGGAAACCACATAGATATGATTGCGTCACGGGTCAGGAAATTAACATGGGTGTTCAAGAATCTTAGGCATGTAGCCGACCTAGAACTTCTTCGCACTATATATTATGCACTAGTTCAATCTGTCATTGGCTATTGCATCAGAGTATGGGGAGGCGCATGTAAAACACACATCATACACCTTGAGAGAGCTCAACGTTCTTTGCTCAAAACAATGACAGTTTAAGCTGAATGCACATTTGTCCGCGCCGTACGCGCCGAATTTTAGAATTTGTTGTATGAAATCATATGAAACCTCGCACATTACACCCGCACCGTACGCGCCGATTTTTATAAAATGCGGTAGGTATCCGAATATTGAAGGACGCATGCTGATGACGTCATATAACGCGACGCGTTCGGCGCGTGCTGATACTCAGTGATGTCTAATGTTGCCAACTTAGTGGATTTTCCACTATAACTGGTGATTTCGACTTACGTTATAGTTTTTGTATTTTTATAACTTTTAATTAATTTGTAATTAATTATACATAATTTGATTTTTTTTTTTTGCACCGATTATCGATATGAATACTTAGTGATAAATTCTTTAGATACTGAACTAAAAAAAATAGTTAAATTTAATACAAAAACCCAATTATACCTGATTATTTAATTATCAATAAAAATACTTACCTCAAACATACAACAAGTCTTTTCTCTGGTTCAATTGGCCTTCTAAATCTTGAGTTTTCCATAGAAAGATATGGTTTTAGTATATGTAGTAATTCTTGAAATTTCTTGTATGTTAAATGCAAATATCTAATAAGCCTTTAAATAAAGTATATCCCCTTCATATTCTCCATTCAATTGACTTTTTAAATTAATATTATGAATCCAGAATCTTCTTTTTCTTCGAATTTTATTTTCTTCTTCCTTTGCCACTAAGCAGGATATTACTATATTTCTTTCCATAGTGATTTCGAGCGATCAATTTCACTGTACCGTTTCACACCAGTGGTTGAAAAAACTACAAAAGTTGTTGGTAATACAAAAGATTTGCGTACGGCGCGGACGATGCGTACGTGCAAATGTGCGAGGCCATCAGTAAAACTCGGCGCATACGGCGCGTGCGGAATAATGTGCGTTCAGCTTAAGCCTTATAGATTCCCCACCAATACCCTTTATGAGATGTGTCAAGTTCTCACAGTAAGGCAGTTATTTATTTACCACATCATCACCAAACAGCATGTTTCTAACCCTTATGACCCTAATAAATTACGTAACAATCGTACAATTACCAATGTTATTGATCCCATAAGATGCCGTACTGCGTTAGCAGGGCGACAAAGAAGTTTTCTTTCTGGATATCTTTATAATAAAGTTAATAAAATTTTAAATTTTTATCCACTATCACTTCACGAATGTCAAACTAAAATAAGGAACTGGCTAGTTACATTAAACTATGAGGATACTGAAAAAATACTGAAATAGGTGAAACATATATGTAAAACGCACGCACGCACACACACACAGACACACTTAAAACAAAATCCTTGATTGTTTCTTCTGCACTTGTTCTGCATGCCCCCAAAAATTATCAAATAACATTCTTTGAGAATTACTGTTATTAGTTAATTCTGGAAACACACTCTGGAAAATTGTCATGAATTGAATTAGGCTAAGAAACATGGGAGAAGGTGCTGAATCTTGACATACAGGTTCTTACCTATTTTAGGATTCAAAGGCTTCATAAGCTATTTGTAACCTCATATTATCTCAATACAGATTATTATTAAAAAAAATTACTTAATCAACAAGAATTGCACATTTAAAGTCATAAATATTGTAATAATGAGGACATCCACGACTTTTTCTGCCACCAGGGCGGCGCCACTAGAAAGTGAGGTATATTTAATTATTGTATATTTGACAGATTTCATAGCGGGGAAGTTAATTTGTTCGGAAAATGTAAAAGTTATTGTTTCTTTCTGTACTATTAGCTATATTTTTTATTAATGACATTAAAAATAAATAAAGCAAACCACAGATATTCATAAAAGTAAAAAAAATTAAAATGTGCAAAAAATTAAAGAGCAAACCACTGACGCATTGTTTTGTGTATTAATATAATACTCTAGAAACTGATAAACTTTATTAAAAAACAACTTCTCAATTAAATTACATTGTGTAACAAAAAACTTTACCTCAGTGTCAACTAGCGACATCGGGTGAGCAGAAAATTATTAGCCCTCATTGTCGTAAGATAAGACTAAGGGAAAGGTTTAGAAAACACGACTTTTTCTGCCAATAGAGTGGCGCCACTCAGGAATGAAGTGAAATATTTGACAGATTTCATAGCGGGGGAAGTTAATTAACTAGAAAGTGTAGAATAGAAATGGATTAACCAAGTAAAGGATATTTTTTCAAATAAAAAAAAAGTAAAAAATTTGTAAAAATTTAAAGAATACAACACTGAGGCTTTTTTGTGTATATGCTTACAACAGAAACAGAAAAACTTATAATTAATTGCAAGTTTTCAACAAATAAGTTTACCTTAGATAGCCCTCATTACGGTCAAATTTCGATCAGTAATATACAAACGATCAATTTTACATATAATAAAATTATTCTTTTTTTTAATAGAATAAGGGTGACAAACGAGCGCACAGTCCACCCGATGGTAAGTGGATGCCGTGGCCCATAGACATATTATACATTCCTCCTCTATTAAGAATCAAAATGCAGGTGCGTCAAATATCACCCCTGAGGACTAAGATGGAACGCCTCGTTTCCAGTAAAAGTGGTCTCCGGTTCTCTGCACCCACCATACGAAACACAGCAGCGTTAGCTGCTATTTTACGGTGTTAGCGTGGTCCTTCCCCGGTCGAGCCGACCCATTCGTGCTACAACAATAATATAGCTGCAGCGTGGCTCTACCACGTATATCTATTCTATATGATAACCGTGCAACAGCCGGTATCGAGCGGCACGTCTACGTCTGTGTCGATCGTTTCGCCGAGTGCGACGGGAGGTGCGGGGTTGCCGGGGGCGCGGGGGCGCGGGCATGTACCGCGTGACGGGCTGCGGCGCCGTCGACGTGGCCGCGCACCTGCGCCTGCTGGGCGAGAGCCTCGCCATCATCGGCGAACGGCTCAAGGAGCACGAGGTAAGTAACCTTTACACTTCTTTATTTGCTTATCACTCGTATTGTTAGCACTTTCGCCACTAACATTCATTCGTTAATTACAGTCTATCAATAGTTCACTGCGGAATATATGCCTCCCCCATAAGTTGGGCGATATTTTCTAGTTACCATGCTTGGTGAGCGGGTTGGCAATCACAGATTTTTTTATCATTATTGAGTTGAATAAAACTATTTTTACGGATTTTATAGCGTTTAATTTTATTAATTTTGATTCCCGACGTTTCGGGTGCTTTACAGCACCCATGGTCACGGGGGGGACTGAGGTGTTTGACGTCCTAATGTCATAGTTAGCCCGGCTACCTTCAGTTTTTTGAATATTAATTTTTGGTCCGATCTACGCAGAATGAGCTTACAGTATCTTGAAGTCTTGCAGTGGTATGCTTGGGTTTGGATTTAATTTTGTTAATTATAGGATCCCAAGCAGATGGCAGCACCCATCCATCTTCTCTATTGAAATTAGGATGTTTTTTAATTTCAATAGCCTCGCGTATCATCCTTGGTAGGAATCGGTGTTCTTTTGCGAGGATTTGTGGTCTATCAAATCTGATGTAATGGCGGGGACGATCTTGAACATGTTCACAGACTGCAGACTTCCCAGAGCGTTGGTGCCTCACGTCAGCTATATGTTCTTTCACGCGGGTTTTAATGGATCTTTTTGTTTGTCCTATGTAAGAGAGACCACATTCACAATCAAGCTTGTACACTCCTGCATCTTGACTAATCTTCTTCGGCGGCTTGAAGTATGTTTTAATAGAAGCTCGCTTCAAAATGTAGCCAACCTTGTCTGTGACTCCTCTGACATAGGGTAGACATACGCTCGACTGTGGCCGGCTTCACTCGGTCACTGTGACGTAGGCGCGGGACCCGAAGCTTGTTGTCTTGCAATACTTGCTTGACATGCTGAAGCTCGGCGGCCAGATGTTTTCTGTCACAAATCCTCGTGCTCTCTGAAACAAAGATTTTCCCACGGTAGCTAATGTGATGGATGATGGTGCGATTCACCATTTAAATATCGGTTGGTATGGGTCTTTTCCTATACACAGTGTGACCAATAGTGTTAACAGGATTTCGGATGACTAAAACATCTAAGAAAGCTAAAGAATTGTTTGCCTCTAACTCCATTGTGAATTGTATTTTAGAATTTATGGAATTAAGGTGGTTTAAAAATGCAGTTACTTTGTCAGATGGTAAAATTGTGAAAGTGTCGTCTACGTACCGCTTGTAGAATCTTGGATATACAGGAGCAGTAAGAAGGGCTTTCTCCTCAAAGTCCTCCATGAATATGTCGGCGACTATGGAGATACAGGTGAACCCATTGCTACGCCATCTACTTGCTTGTAGAACTCTACCTTCCACAATAGATAGCCAGATGTAAGGCAGTGGTTTAATAGTAATGCATATTCTGTAGGCATGTTGTATTCTTCTAGCTTCCTGGTTACAATTGAGATGCAGTCTTCAATAGGTAAGCATGTAAATAGTGACTGAACATCAAAACTGACCATAGTTTCATTGTCAGCGAGATGTAGGTCTTTTATCTCACTAACAAAATGGTACGAATCCTTCGTGTGTGCTCTGGTTTGTCCTCTCAGCGGTGACAGAACTTTTGCCAAGTGTTGAGCCAATTTATAAGTTGGTGAGTCAATCTGGCTCACTATAGGACGTAGTGGAGCGTTTGGTTTGTGTATTTTTGGTAACCCATACAACCTCGGTGGTTTGGTACATGGTGGTATTATCGAATTTACGTCGAGATCTAATTTTTCGGAGTAATTCTTTAACAGATCGCTTGTTGTTTTAAGCACATTGGTTGTAGGGTCTGTTTTGACCTTTTTGTACGTACTTTCGTCCGATAAAAGTTGTTGTATTTTAGAATTATAATCTGACGTATCCATTACTACCGTAGCATTTCCTTTATCTGCACGGAGAATCGTGAGTTCTGGTCTGTTGCGTAAGTTGTTCAACGCTTTAATCTCGTCTTTGGGTAGATTTAGTTTCGGCACTGAACTTCGACGTAACAAGGACGAAATGTCTTGACGTATGGCCTCTAAATCTTCCTTTCCCACATTGTTTTTAAACAGACAATCCTCAACGTTACAGATAATTTCCTCATACGGGATTTTTCGCGGTGTTATTGCGAAATTCAGGCCCTTCGATAATACTTTTATTGTAGGTTCGTCCAGTGTTTGTTTTGACAGATTATAGACCGTGCGTTGTTTATTGTTTGCGTCTGTAGTCAACGGTTGTTGTGTTTCGTTTCTACGTTGCCATGGATGTTTGGCATTTGATTTGAGGAGTCACAGACAAGGTTGGCTACATTTTGAAGCGAGCTTCTATTAAAACATACTTCAAGCCGCCGAAGAAGATTAGTCAATTTTTACCATCCGTCAAGTGTAATATCCCTCTACAAGATGCAGGAGTGTACAAGCTTGATTGTGAATGTGGTCTCTTACATAGGACAAACAAAAGATCCATTAAAACCCGCGTGAAAGAACATATAGCTGACGTGAGGCACCAACGCTCTGGGAAGTCTGCAGTCTGTGAACATGTTCAAGATCGTCCCCGCCATTACATCAGATTTGATAGACCACAAACTCGCAAAGAACACCGATTCCTACCAAGGATGATACGCGAGGCTATTGAAATTAAAAACATCCTAATTTCAATAGAGAAGATGGATGGTGCTGCCATCTGCTTGGGATCCTATAATTAACAAAATTAAATCCAAACCCAAGCATACCACTGCAAGACTTCAAGATACTGTAAGCTCATTCTGCGTAGATCGGACCAAAATTAATATTCAAAAACTGAAGGTAGCGGGCTAACTATGACATTAGGACGTCAAACACCTCAGTCCCCCCCGTGACCATGGGTGCTGTAAAGCACTCGAAACGTCGGGAATCAAAATTAATAAAATTAAACGCGATAAAATCCGTAAAAATAGTTTTATTCAATGTGTAGTGTTCGCGTAAATATAAGAAATCATTATTGAGTTATCAGGAAGATGCTGCTGCCCATCTGATTCAGTTTCCCTCTTACGATGTAAATATTTCTTTATTAAAGTATTTTAATGGCATTTACAGGAAAGCTTCGAGGGCTTCATACAGATTATGCTTAATAAAAAAGATCCTAGTTTTTGGTAAACAAAAATAAAATATAACACGTTGATTTATAATTATAAAAAATTAAAATACTCATTTTCCTTTTTTTATAAAATTTAACAGTAATGTCATAAACCAATCTTGATGCCTGTTGTTAACTCTAAAGGTTGTTTCAAATATTTTTTGATTTGTTTTTATAAATTCGCTATGGTTCTTGATTAGTTCTTCATAGTTTATGGCCTCATTGGCCTTTTTATAGATAAAAATTGTAATTATATTTTGCTTATCTAACCTACAAAGAAATTACTGTACAAGACAAAATAATTTCACATGCATTTTCCAATTATTACTGCAAAAATATTGAAATTTGTAATAATAACTCACCTATGGAATTCAATACTTATATCTCAACCGACAAAGATAGATAGACGGAAGTTCTGCGTACATTTCATTACATATTTACAAAAACCACGTATATACCCAACTCACGCAGCTATATGCATCTGATCTCAAATCATTTGCAACCAACAACATTGTGTTAGGGGCATACTTAGAGCATACATAATATGTATACTCTGTGCATATGTGTGCTTCCAGCAGCAGACTTATACGAGCTATTAACAACTTCCCTGTCCGAGAAATAGACACAATAGTTAAACAATTGAAATGTTCATATATGACTCATGGGACAGTGAAATGGTTAAAGATAGAAAGCAGAAAGATGCGAGTGTAAAGAAATGTTTGTAGTGTTCTGTCTATTTTCTTTGTTGTACTGTGACATACACAAAAAAGCTAAAATAAATTAAAAAATATTGTTATTTTATTCTTATTTCAGTAATTAAATAATATAAGAGATTTTCTTAAACGACTATTTGTTTACAGGGTCAAATCGCTGTGTCGGGTTCGGTGTCAGTGCTACTGGACACGTTGTTGTGCTCGTTAGCGCCCCTGCTGAGCGTATCGCGTGCTATACCCGCCATTGCGCCTCCCGCGCGCTTGTTACAAGACACCCTCCACAACATAGCCTATATTATGCCCGGTCTGTAGCCTCAATGTATTGATGAAATTCTAGAAATCACCAAGTGAAGTGAACAACTTGGCAAGACTGCATAAAGGAATGCAAATTACTTGCGTTATAATAAATCATTGTATAATTAGACAAAATTAGTTGTAATTACCTATTTTTTCGAGTCTTCAAGCAGTCGTCGAAAAAAGCACTGACTTAGAACAGTAAAAAAATAACATCCATATGTACGAACGCCTTTATCCATAATTATTAATTGGTGTTTTAATATATTGTGCATCCTTTATCCATAATAATTAATTGGTGTTTTAATATATTGTGTAAACATAGTGTCAATAGTCTTATGGTGTAAATGTAAAGGTACACTTAGTTTAACATAAGTAAACGTAAAGGAAACCTATCTCATTACAAAATGTGGTGTATTGATAGTCTCGGATTTAAACTATACTTTAACAAAAGTGTGATTGAAGAAGTCTTGTAGCGAGCAGCCCTCGCGTATTTTTTTATTTCATGTCAAATTCCATATTTTACATTTTAATTTTCATATTTCCTTGAGATTTCATGACACGTGCCACACCGCCAATTTCCTGACTTCGGGCTGTTACTAAAAATGTCTTGCCAGCAAAGCAACTTTTTCTGCCCCACCTGCGATTCGAACCTCAGCAGCCGTTTACGACTACTAGAACAACGAGGCAGTTAATATTGGCTTATATTTTTCCTATTTGTGGCACGCCCTAAAAGAGGTCTGTATCCATCTGTAGACTCCCACAGGTTGGTGACGGTTGTTCCTAATAATTGTCATTCGACTATCAATGGCTGTTAATAAAATTTTCAATTGCTATTTAAAGTGCTGATTTACCTCGTGAAGGAAAACATCGTGAGAAAACCTGCATGTCTGAGAGATAAAATATTTCAAGGACATGTTAAATCCGCCAACTAATTCCTCCATAACACTTTCTAAAATGAAAGGAGGCCTGTATCCTGAGCCTTGACGTAATAAGCTGTAATCTAACAATAATTATATTATTAAGGACAAAAATCGTAAACTAAGTTTTATGCTTTTGTATGAACTAACACAAAGCTGCTCGCACATGGAAGCTAATATCATGGGTGGTTATGATGGGCCGGTTGTGAAAATGGTCGCGCATGGAACGTTTTTTTTACCGGCCTATTAGATGATTAGATCAGTACAATATGGATTTCATAGAAGAAACACGTATTTGTGTTCTGCTTCTTAAAATGCGTTCAAAAGAAATTACGATAAAACACGGTGTTCCTCTTCTATTAAGTACAAGACCAGTTAATGTGTAATTTGTCCGGTCCAACAAATATTTAAGATCACACTCTCAGAAGCGTGCTTTATCCAAAGCAAATAAATTTTCAGAATGAATGTGCTGTTTTGCTAGGCTGTGACTTGTTTGAAATTGATCGACCGACTAACATCAAATAAAAACCGGGCTCCTTAGAGTATCTATACATAAGCGGGATCATTCATGCATAGCCTCTTGTTCAAAAATATATGTGTAATGCCATTGGCCGATCGTCATGTCACAGACTTTGAAACCGACCGGTAAGATCAACGTCCATACGTGCTTTTATATAAAACACCTATGTTGAAGTTGGCCGATAGTTTAAAGCTGAACGCACATTTGTCCGCACCGTACGCGTCGTACGCGCCGTACGCGCCGAGTTTTACTGATGGCCACGCACATTTGCACGTACGCATTGTCCGCGCCGTACGCAAATCTTTTGTATTACCAACACCTTTTGTAGTTTTTTCCAACCACTGGTGTGAAACGGTACATTAAAATTGATCGCTCGAAATCACTATGGAAAGAAATATAGTAATAGCCTGCTTATTGGCAGAGGAAGAAGAAAATAAAATTCGAAGAAAAAGAAGATTCTGGATTCATAATATTAATTTAAAAAGTCAATTGTATGGAGAATATTATACTTTATTTAGACTTATTAGATGACGATGAACGACTGTTTAGATATTTGCATTTATAACATACAAGAAATTTCAAGAATTGCTACATATCTTTCTATGGAAAACTCAAGATTTAGAAAGCCAATTGTACCAGAGAAAATACTTGTTGTATGTTTGAGGTAAGTATTTTTATTGATAATTAAGTAATCAGGTATAATTGGGTTTTGAATTAAAATTAACTATTTTTTTAGTTCAGTATTTAAATAATTTATCACTAAGTATTCATATTGATAATCGATGCAAAAAACCGGATTATGTATAATTAATTACGAATTAATTAAAAGTTATCAAAATACGAAATTTATCACGTAAGTCGAAACCACCAGTTATAGTGGAAAATACACTAAGTTGGCAACATTAGACAACACTGAGTATCAGAACGCGCCGCGTTATATGACGTCATCAGCATGCGTCCTTCAATATTCGGGTACCTACCGCATTTTATAAAATACGGCGCATACGGTGCGGACAAATGTTTGTTCAGCTTAACCGGCTGACGACTTTAGCCTCCATGCCCGAGTAAGGCTGCCCGTACCTTTTAAGTTTAACCCTTTACGCTTAAGGTTTTATTTTAACAACTTGATATAAATATGTACGATAAACAGTTTATTGTTTCCCCGTTCCCATTTAATTTGTAATCTAAAAATATTTAATTTAGTGTGTTAACTGGTAAATGACGTACATTTACAATTTTTCTTTATTGGTTAGCAATCTTTGCTCCCACTACAACTAACAACATTTTAACTAGATTTATATGAATAAAGTTTTATTTTTATAACTTTGTGTTTTTCTTTTATTTTAATGAATGGGGCGGCGCGGCGTTGTCACTTCATTCTTCCACTTCGTTGATGTCGACATACCATGTATTTAAACCCAACTATTTAAATAGTAGTTCGTTATGCGTGCAGCAATTACAATGTGATTGTATTCAAGTCAAAAGTGAATAGTCTTTTGTTAAACTAAGTCAATACGGCTGCATCACCACTTACCATAAGGTGGGATAGTAGTCAAGCACTGGCTTATAATAGTTAAAAAAACTGCGCTATTTGTTGTGTTTTTATTTTAAAACAGCAATAGCGCGCAGTAACTCAGAGTCGGAACACAGTTGAATTGTAGTCTGCAGTTGCGTTCTGGACCCACTGCAGACTACAATTCAACTGTGTTTTCAATGGAACTGAAAGTGACTACTGCTGCACCATCTACCTTCGGTTTGAACAAGGTGGGGATGTGGCGGCGCCGTAACCGCGTCACAACATCACACCCCCATACAACCGGAGCTTAAATCTCGCTAAATTTCTAAGCGGCTCTGCTATAAATATAGAAGCTCCGTACCAGCACTTGTAGCGTTAGCTGTTCCCCAATCTCGACACCTTATCTGAAGAAATATATCTACCCTTTACTTTACTTCAACATATAAAAATCATAGACCTGTCTTTTACATTATCAAAATTCTCATTATAATGCGGACGTTGAGTGTAACGTAAATTCAAATGAGGTCTTTTATCATCTTCAATCGACGTCAGGCGACTGTGAAAACTGTTTTCATGGCGGTGCCAGTTTCAGTTGTCTTAATCACCCTTTAAATTAATTAAGACGAACGGGACGTAATTAAATAATATCTAGCTCCAATTGTGTGACCATTACGCGTTGATACGACCTTGTTAGCCGGGTTTATTTCTACGTTACAGGCGTCGAATGTTGTCTGGAAGTGGTGCGTTTTGTTCTGCAAATTCACATGGAAACGTTGAATTGCCCATCGTCAGGGTGGCCAGGCTCAACGGAGACTAGCCATCTGCGCAGGACGGGATTATAGTGCCCGAGTGTATGCGCAAGCACAGGTGCACTCTATTCCCTCTATACATACACTCTCATAGTCCGATGGGACGGCAATCCGGCACGAGCGGAGTGAAATAAGGTGCAGGAACTACGGCGTTACGTGCTTTTCGAGGCACGGGGGTTAAGCCAACTTCCTGACTCCGGGCTGCTACTGAGAATTTATTAACTGAAAAACCCAATAATTGATTTTGGCCCGACTCGGTATTTGAACCCAGGACCAGCAACCAACTCGACGAAAATTTTTGTGTAAGCCTCAGCGATAGCCTCATGTCGGGGAGAGGAAGACGTGGCTTCTGTTGGCGGCCGTCCATTAATTACGTTAGGCAATTTTGGTGATTTTTCTACCCTCCCTCTCCCCTTGGTGAGATGTCGATGTCGTAAGTTATGGCTCGACCCCCTCATCCCCCGCCCCCACATCTCACGTTAGGTTTTTCAAAATGCGTATTTTGGTGTATATACGTTAATTTGTACTTCATTGCGTTGGTTTAATTTAAAAACCAAACATAACCGCAATATTATTGTGTATGATTTAACCATATTTTACTTAATTTAACTCAATTTTCTCGAAATTTTACACAACAAATACTTGGGGGAGGGGGGGGGGGAATTACGTGATATTGGCCGAGACCCTCCCTCTCCCCCACATGAGATGAGTGAGATTCGACAGTTCTCTTGGTATGCAGCGTCTATAGCAAAAGTAAACAGGATACCACCACTTTTTTCCGCGAAGACCTACCCCCATGTAGTCAACATTTTCGTCAAAATGGTTTACTCCACCCATACACTTGTTGTACATCCTGATAATAGCTAGGCAATCCACTCTAATTTTCGATGGCTTTTTATTTACAACTCCAATATGATCAACTTTTGTGACAAGACTCAATCCGTGGCAGTTAGATGCAATGGTGATGATACTGTTGTCATGCCATTTAACTGCAATAATTTTTAACATTTTGCTCTCGCAAATACTTTAGTAATGGTAAGCCAGTAAAAAGTTTTACGGTCCCAATTCTTTTGGTAATCTGGAGTGGAGTTCCAGAATAACCGTAGCTCCCAGGCCCATATCTGACTGCATCTTGAGGGCTGTCATCTCCTCCTGTAAGTGTATAAAAACTTACAAACTTTGGTAAACTTACAAAAAATGGTAAACCACAAGTAGTAAAAAGAGCGTTGGTGTACCATATTTTTATATTATTTCCTTTTTATATTTTTTTATTGCTGTAGAAACCTTGACTTCTTTTTCTTCTACTTCCTGGTCATTTACACAATTTTTCTCAGAGCCAGAAGGTCTACTTTGTGGTTCTAATTGAGACCGAAGCATACAACTAGGAAGATAAAGAATATCGAAGCATACAATTAGGAAGATAAAGAATATTTGCCTCGTTTTCATCCCCACTGTCTTTGTCAGTTACCATATACCATCATCAGGAGGAAATAAAATAATATTCCCTAGGTCCTTTCCGGCTTGCAACTCCTTGGCAATCTCATCTAACGTCAACCCGTAAAACGTAAACATGCTCCAAAATACCATCCACCACTACAAAGCAATCCAAAAGAAACCAATAGTTGTGATAATAAATAATGCCCAGTGTCACCCACAGGTGACACGTCATATTTTGAGCGTTGTAATGAGTATGGTATATGTTATTTTAATTTTAAATTGCATTAATATTATAGCCAATATATTTATTTATCACGTGCAATAAGAAAAATAACAATACTTACGATGTGGACATTTTTACCTCAGCTTATATTGCAGGAAATCACACTTGCTCAGAAAACTCCAAATATGCGCGAATGAACTGAATGAATTTGAGAAATGACGTTTAGTTAGATGTGACATAAAATAATAATAAATTTAATGACTAAGTGTCTTTGTAGTAATAATGGTAAGACACAAAAAAAATCTTATGGTAGAAAAAAAATGTTAAACATCTGTCACCTACAGGTGACACTGGGAATTGAAGAGTTAAAATGGTCTCCGGTTCTCTACACTCACCATACGAAACATAGCAGCATTAAGCTGCTATTTTACGCTGGTATTCTGTGAGAGCGTGGTCCTACCCCGGTCGAGACGACCCATTCGTGCTACAACCATAACAATATAGCTGAAGCATGACTTTGGCTCTACCACGTATAAATTAATCTTTACTATGTAGCAAAAAGCTTCTGTCTTGGGAAGAACCAGCTAAAAAGCGAGACATTTTAAATAAGAATTTAAAATGTAAATAGGTATATTATGCAACTGAATATAAACCATTGAGTGGTCAACATCAATGATGTATTCTTTAATAATAATACCCCTTTCAAAAATGAAAGGTTTTGATACCTGACGTGCATATTTTCTGAGACTATTTTAAAAGCGTATGCCCCATGAAGAAATTACTGACTATTGAGTTGAGGAACTGGTAGGTATATTTAGCTTGTTCTTGCATTATCAAATAAATACCGTCGAGAGAAACAATTAACGCGCGTGACCTTTCGTGACTAATAACGTCGCCCTTGCCATTTCGAGAATGTTCGCAATTAACACCCGTGCTTACTGTTCACACTCGTTATTGCGAGCAGAGATTTTACTTGTTCTTCTTCTTAAGAGTTCTTTGATTCGAAGGTCACCACTTTACAGGGTGGGGTTTTATAATGGAAAACTTGTAATGAGTAGAATCAGTAGAATGATTTATTGTAGAATAATGAATGATTTATAGTAAAATGTGACTCCTTTTATACAAAAAATTAACAAAATTTTCAAAATTTCTGACCTATGAAAATGTCTACGTTAAAATATTTACAATCTTAGCATTACGATATCGAATAAAAATCTTTCTATTATCGAACATGCGATTTGTCGTAAATGTGAACGAGAGGACGATCATCAATAGCGATCGAACAAACGATATTTAGTAAAAATTTATTAATTTAAGGGATAAAAGTTGAAATTTACAATAAGAGGGCGAACTTAAGAATGAAATTTGTTTAATTAACAAACAATTTTTATGTTCGAACAATAACGATCAAACGACAAACAATTAATAAAAAAAGGGGCTACGTTTAGGTCATAGACTTAGAATATACTGGCGTATAGACCAACATAGTGTGCAAGGGAGAAAAAAAATCCTTATGGCAAAAATGCAAGATAGTAAAGGATACCAAATCTCATGACACTGTAACCGATTTTGAATGACAGATGGGCACAAGTCGGCACGCAAGAAAAAGCTCCTAGATATTTTGTAATTTTTTAGAGTGTAATAGTGGTTATTTTTAGTAAGTAACTTTTTTCCAAAATGGTTACTTGTTCTGTGAGTGACTGTGGTGTTAATAATAGAAATAATCCTGATAAATGCACATTTCACAGGTAAGTTCTCAAGACGTCGTCAATGTTATGAAGCGTTTATTTTTGGTTAAAATTTATGTATAATGTTTACAATATAGAACGTTTTCAAATATTCTGTTGATTTTGATATTTTGAAAAAAAAAAGTCACGTTGTTGACAATTTGCATGAATTTGGTGAATACATTTTTATACAAAATATTTTACATGTACGCTAGGGATTGACTCAACTATATCAAAATTAATGTCGATATTTATCTTGAATGTTTTTAATGAATCGATAGACTTGCCCACACATCAAGAAAATAAATCCTCGGTTTGCGTTCTAAAATGTAATTTTATTTTGCCGTTTGTCAAACAGATTGCCTCCAGATTCTATAATTAAAAAAAATGGGTAAGGTTAATTGGACAAGTTGGTTGGAATGTAAAGAACTCAACAATTTGCAGCAAACATTTTCTTGAGAAGTATAAAAGAAAAAGTAGAATAAAAACAATTTTATTAAAAGGAGTCATTTCTACGTTATTTGTACCAGTAAATAAAATATTGTTATAATAAGACTTCAAAAATTTAACTTTCAAAACTTTAGATAAATATAGAGACAGATTTTCATACGTTATAAAACTGTAGTACATTAAAGACAAAAAAAATCTTGAGATTATCCTCTTTAAGCCATTATGAACCCAACTAAGTGTCTATTTATCAACCAAAATAAATGTATAACCTTACTTAACCAACCGCACAGCCTCACGGTCACACTAGTAAAATATTCATAGCATCACGCTATGTTCCCCAAGGGGTTGAGGGGAACTTCGGATTATATTCCCAAGTCACAATGATAAAACTTTTAGCCTAGTTAGGTACAGATATTTAGTAATGCTCCTGAAGCGCTACTAGACGACCGCGCTTGAGACGATATAGTATAAATTCCATAGTATTTGATACTCACAACGCTCGATGCCCGATTCATGCTTGATGGCCGACGACATTGTGCCGAGGGCTTAAATAGCGTGGTTCATCCCCTACAGTGTTAGTCGTAGAGAAGAGGAACTCGTGGTTAAGTAATAGCTGCTCGTACCAATAGATCTGCGAGATTAAGTCGCTCTTGCCGCGGTCAGTCCAGGAATGAGGGACCATTTTCTTAACGTACCTAGATTGTGAAAATAGAGCATCTGTATCCTCAGACACTTGGTGTACTTTACTATGTTAAGATCATCATTATTTTTTTTAAATTCATGCAGCTAAAATGATAATAAGTTTGTTATTACTTTACACTTTTCAGGGACAGATGAAAGAATCTAAACATGAAGCATGATGAAGCCTCATAAACATATTGGCCTTTAAACAGAGCAATCTTATTTAACTGTTTCCTACAAGTTTCCTTCCTTAAATTATTAAGTTTACATTCATACTTAAGTCGAATGTTAAAATAAACTTCTATAATGTGTTTAATTATTAATTATTAAATGTTTGTGATTATCAAAAGTAATACTTATATGAAAAATAAAGCAGTCATTGTGTATTCCGTGTCCCCGTTTTTGTTTCCCCATCAAAACATTTTATAAAATATATAAAATATAAATAGGTATATAATTAGTTAAGTATCTACCTATTTATATTAACAATATGTTAAAAAATAAATTCCGGGGAAACTGCCCACGGTAGTAAATATATTTCTCCAAAGATCATAGCTCGAAAATACAACTTTCCGATCTGATTATTGGGGAGAAACAGAAACAGAAACAGATTTGTTTTATTCAATATAGATTATAAATAATACTTATTGAAAGTCACTCTTTTGTTTAATTACCACTGGTTCGAAAAAAAAACCTCTGTCCTGGGAAGAACCAGCAAGAAACCCAGCGGGACTTTTTTTTTAAATAACAGCTTACAATCATGTATGTTACACAATTAACCACACAAAACAAATTAGAAATAGCTTGGTAGCGAACACCACATTCCCAGGGGTTATTATCATCCATAAATTCCTTAATATTATAATAACCCTTTTTATACAAACTATGTTTAATAAAGTTTTTTGAATTTCAAGCAGGTCGAATTTTGTATATTTTCTGGGATTTTGTTGTAAAAGCGTATATATCGCCCCAAAAATGAATTAATGACTCGGTGGAGTCGAGTAACTGGTACTACTAGCTTGTGTTTGTTCCTAGTATTTACAGAATGAATATCACTTATTTTTGTATAACTACTTTTATTTTTGTGTACGTACATTACATTTTCATAAATGTATTGAGAGGCCAAAGTTAATATATTAATTTCCTTAAATTTTTGTCGGAGCGACTCTTTAGGTTTTAAATCATAGATTGCTCTTATGGCGCTCTTCTGTAAAACAAATATAATTTCAGTGTCAGCCGCGTGTCCCCATAGCAAAATACCATACGACATTATGCTATGGAAACAGCTAAAGTAAACAAGTCTAGCTGTTTCCACACTGGTAAGATTTCTAATCTTTTTTACAGCATATGCTGCAGAACTAAGTCTGCTTGCTAACTTTGATATATGGGGGCTCCATTGAAGCTTCGCGTCTAGAAGTGTTATTCCAAGAAAAATGGTGGTATCGACAAGACTCAGTTCCTCCCCATTTAAAATTACATTAGTATTTAATTGTCTGACATTTGGAGTCATGAACTTCATACATTTCGTTTTAGTGCTATTTAAATGCAAGTTATTAACATTAAACCAATTTACTAATTTAGATATAGCATTATTTACTTCGTCATATTTTAATAATTGTCGTTTTAATTTGAAAATTAATGAAGTGTCATCAGCAAATAATACTATATTATGGTTATCCCCTATTATGTAAGGTAAGTCATTAATATATACAAGAAACAGAAAGAGGCCGAGAATTGAGCCTTGAGGCATGCCCATTTGTACTATCGACCCGGAAGAGCTCATACTATTGACAACTTTTTGAGTTCTGTTACTTAAATATGAAACAATTAATTTAAGAGCATTACTTATTACACCGTAGTGTTGTAGTTTCCTGATTAATGTTTCATGGTGAACACAATCGAAGGCTTTGGATAGGTCACAGAATATACCCAAAGCATCCTGTGAATTCTCCCATGCATTGAAAATATATTTAATCAGCTCAACACCAGCATCAATTGTCGAGCGACCCCTTGTGAAACCGAATTGATTTTTACGAAGTAAATTATTAACATTAAAAAAATTAACATTTGATCAAGAATTATTTTTTCCAAAAATTTACTTAGTGTTGGCAGTACAGAAATGGGTCTAAAATTGGCGGGGTCTAATGTACTACCAGATTTAAATAAAGGTATTACTTTACTATGCTTCATCAAATTAGGAAACACACCATATTCGATACTAGTATTAAAAATAATAGCTAGTTGAGGCGCGATTATATCGATTATAGACGCAATAACTTTAACGGAAATGCCCCACAGATCCGCAGTTTTCTTAATATCAATAGTTTTAAAATATTTTACAATATCTTTTGATGATATTTTATGAAATGTAAAATTCTTTGTTTTTTTATTGGAGTTTTTTAAGTTTATCGGTAAAGTCACCTGGGATTTTATACATTTGAATTAAAATCCAAGAAAAGGCAGGTAGGTTCAGCTTATTCCCAGGAACATGTTATATGACTATTTTTTTATTATTTTAGAACTATCATGGTAAAATTCAGTTAATTTTTGAAGTTATTCAACTTCATGCACTAAACAATTTTTTAAATCTTTTTACCGCTTCCTTAACAATCATTTTTCGATAGTCCTTGTAAGTAAAATGTATATCACTAGCTAACGCACACAATGACAAACTCTATACGCCAGTATATTCTAAGTCTATGTGTATATATATATATATTTGGCACTCCGTACCACAGACGTATGTACTCTGCGTTATTACTAGAGATGGGCAAATGAAAAAAAAAATTATAAATATAGTATCGACATTTCAAAACAATATCATTATTTATCGAGAAAAAATCGATATATCGATATTTTTATCCAATGCAGGCTAACGCACACAATGACAAATCAAAATTGGTCACGCGTTTTCGGACTGCGCCGGATAAGTCGTAATTTCCTACAAAACTTTTCTGCTAGTCCTAAGCCTAGATTGAAGCATAAAGGATAATCGCGCAAATCTGTTTCTGTATTACATTTGCGTTTGTCGTATCGTTAATTTATAAAACGAAATATAAATACGCAAACGAAATGGCGTGGCTAAGCGCAACTGAAATCGGATTTTTAAAAACTGATTTGAAATCGATTTTGAAATCTGAAATCGGATAAATATCCGTTTGCGTTCAAATCCAAAAATGCCCATGACTATCTCATGCCTTTGGTCGGTAGCTTGCTACCATAGACTTAGAATATACTTACGCTACTATATTCTAAGTCTATGGCTTGCTACATATTTATTTATCTATGATTTTGTTATTTTCACAGAGTAGGTACATACCTTTTTTCGCTTGTTACCGAAATAGAATTAATATAATAAAAATAACAATTGTTGAGACTTTTTGATAAGAGAAGAGCCTATAAAAGTCCACTGCTGAACATAGGCCTCCCCCATAGATTGCCTCATAGAAGGGATTTTGCCATAGTTGCGATGCTTGCCATGATGCAGGTTAGCAACTGCAGCTTTTTCTTATTTTGAGTTGTAATCAGGAAGATGAAAATTTTAAAGAGGTTTGACATTTATGTGTAAATTATTAAAATTATGAAACTGAATGCTAATAAGGAGGAAAACTTATATTCAATAATAGTCAAATGTATATGTGATTAATGTAGAAGTTTGAGGCGAAGGGTTATCTAATCTCATCAGTGATGCACTACGCTTAAATTTAAATTTTTGTTTAATATTTATTAATGTAAAAAATTAGTCTGTTTAAAGAGGTTGTAATGACTGAATGACAGTTATTCATTGCCTGTAATTCCTTTTTTCAAAAACGGAATAATTCTGGCTAAAATTTATTGAATACCGTAAAATGGGGTGAATAGGGACGATTTCAAGGTTTAGGGCAGATTTTTAACATGTTATCATTTTGTTTGGTACTGAATACTACTTAAATATTCCTTCCGGTGGCTGAAACTTTTATTATTTAGAACTTTTCCTGCATAAAAATGTAGGTTTTACGAGAAAAACAGAAAAATATGCGATCCGTCTCACCCCGTGGTTGGGGTGAAAAGGAACGAAAGAGGGGTGAATCGGGAATTCAGCTAGGGCTGCCACAGATTTTTACCCAACATGATAAAATGAGGTTTTCAATTTCACTTAATAATGCAAAATAAAACAAATATATAGTATAGAAAGTATTTATTTAATGAGATCAGTAATACAGTCAGCAAACAAAATAGCAGATTTTTTTTTCAAAATTATGTTATTGCCATGTTATCCTGATGAACAATAGTTTTATATCAACTACTTTGCTTCTTTTATCAACTAAATAAAATTGAAATAAAAACACAATAAAAATATCAATATCAACAAAACAAAACTTTCTCGTAATAACTTAACCCACTCTGCACACATATTTAAGTTTTCTACTAATAGATCTTCTATATCTGGTGTTAGCGCTGTTTGACCACCAGGGCGTTTTATATTTTTATTTGTATGGCGATGAAGAGTTGATTTTGATATACCATACTTGTTGGCCACAGATTTTATAGACACGTGATTAGAATTCAATTCTTCGAGAGCTTTTTTAATTATTTGCTCATCATACTTTTTGTACTTCTTACACCCTGGCTTAGATTATAAATGCGAGGCATGATAGTGTTCTGTAAACAATGGAAATTATTTGTATAAATATGATGTACACAAAATATCTTTAAAATTCGTTATTTTATAAGATCATGACCTATTGAGCATGTACATTTACTCTCTAAATAAAATAAACATTGCCGGCCCTACTTCTAATCGTTAATTATCGCTTACTTAATTTTAGCATTAATTTAAGAAAGATTGACGTTTTTATTATTAACACCATTTTAGGATTGAATATTTATATGCAATAAAATACTCCTCCTATGATTTTTATGATATAGCATATAAATATTTTTTTCTTAAATAACCGAATAAGAGACCAAAGTAATTTTTGACAACCCTATTAAGTAGACCCTATTCACCCCTCACTCGTCCTGAATCACCTCTAATCCGTTCCAAATTACCCCTTTCCCGTCCCGAATCACCCCTCATCCCACCCCAGTCACCCCAAAATTATCAATAATTGCAGGTCCTTTAAAAAATTACCATTTAAATCGAAAATATGTAGTGTTTAACTTACCTTTATAGTTTTTTGGGTCCTTGAACAATAACACGATAAAATTAATCCATCAGCATCACTCGAAATTGGTATTTATTATCTTAAAATTTAAATGTTTACGGAACAAAATTTTGGCGCTTCAATAGTGTTCACTTTAACTAACGTTTTTTCTGCCTTATTGACATTTTAGATACTAGATGTTGCCATAATAAAGAAAAAATAATCCTCAATTTAAAAAAAAACATCAACGTCATTTGATAATCTGGCTGTATGCTGGAGTATCAGTGAGTAGAAAAAAAACTTGAGTTTGTCCCTATTCACCCCTGCATCCCTAATCACCCCTTTTTACGGTACATAAGTAATAGAAGAATTAATTAATTAATTCTTTATAACTTGAATTAACTTCTCTATTGTCTGTCTGAAATTTAATTCTCTATTGTCTGATATCTACTTTTACTTTTAAATCGTCTTCTCATATGTTTTCTTACACCACCATTACGCAGCAAAATTCATTCATACATATTTTCAGTTTACATGTTTTAATTTGTTAATTGTTTCATTGCAGCCTTCAAGTCCAAAAATTAAACATGACTGGTATCAAACAGATGCTCAAGTAATTGTAACAATTTTGCTCAAGAATGCTCCAAGCGACAAAGTGAAAGTTCATTATGGCAACCGAAGTGTAAGTGGATATAACCATTTTATACTTTAGTATACTTACAATGTTGATTTACATTTAATTTTAATTATTATTGGACTTTTTTATGAAAGTAGAATGCAAACATTAGAAAATCTGCTTTAGCATAATGTAAAAATCTCTATCATAATTGGACTATGTTGTAGAGATTTTTTTTTTTTTATAAATAAGGGTGACAAACGAGCACACAGTCCACCTGATGGTAAGTGGTTGCTGTTGCCCATAGACATCTACATCTATCTTCGTTAGCGAATTTAAATGCAGATGCGTTGTCAGCCGTAAGGACTAAGATAGAATGCCTCTTTTCCAGTAAAAAGGGTCTCCAGTTCTCTACACTCACCATACGAAACACAGCAGCATTAAGCTGCTATTTTACGTTTGTATTCTGTGAGAGCGTGGTCCTTCCCCGGTTGAACCGACCCATTCGTGCTACAACTATATTATTAATATAGCTGCAGCATGGCTCTACCACATAAAGAAAAAAATGTTTCCACCGATAAAAACAAAGCCATATAAAGTTAGATTTGAAAGATAAACATGTTTTTCTTGTGGCAGAAGCTCTATTATGTTATGTATATCATTTTAAAGGAAATTGAATATAGATTTTGGGATTTCTTTTTATTTGTACTTGGAAATAAATAAAAAAAATTTTGGCCAGTCTGTGGATTGGATCATTTCTGTGCAACATAGTCCAATTATTATTATAATAGCAAAGTTGGTTGGTACCTATTGAAATTTATGTGGACCATTTTGGAAGGATAACTTTATCAGAAAATTAAAAATTAGCTTAATCAGATTGCTGATGTTATAGGATATTAGCTACAATAATAAAAAAAAAAGAATGTATGTTCAAATTAATATTATATTCAATAACATTTGTTAATGAAATTGGTTAAAAGTTGCTATATTAAAAAAACAAAAACGAGAATCATTTATTACTTAGGTTTCAGTATCAAGTGCAATTCCTAATTCAGAGTCTGAGTACAGTCTAGAGCTGGAGCTGGCTCATGAGATTGTTCCTTCCATGTGTACTCATGTGGTAACTCCTTCGAAGATAGAGGTAAAACTACGAAAGAAAGAAGGAATCCGTTGGACATTGCTTGAGGGCGAAGGAAATGAGGAAAAAGTCAAGGCTATACCACAAGGTATGCGAGTACTGCAACTTAAAATTGTGTTTACTTAGATATTCTCACCGTGATGTTTTATAACCTCTCGCCTGTGAGGTGGCAGAATTCAGCCAAGAAAAAAAGCCGCGTCTGTGGGCTGACTGAATTCTGCCATTACTACACGGTCGTATTTCGCGGCAAAACTCGAATGTTTCGTTATCTTTCTCAGTGCAATAAGACCATGAGTGTGTTTACTATGAACTTGGCTCTATGATATACGTCAATACTAGCAATGTCTTACTAGTATTAACTACCAGAGCTTGTCTCCTGCACAAAATATTAAAGTATAAAATATTACAGTGCAGTTAATATTTACAACATCAATGGCCAAATACTCAATGTTTCTCAATTTTAAGATATTGTTAAGTCTCGTGGTGTCACAGTCAGTTTGATTTAAGGTGATAAAAACAGTACGAGACTTAACGGCATCTTATAATTGAACAGCGTTTGAGTATTTGGACACAAGACTTGTATTAACTTTATAATGTAGTTCTCAAGTTTTACTTCCACAGCACATGATAAATAAGCTCTTAATTGCAAATAAGTTTTAGTAAGTGCTATTAAGTGCTTATTTACCCTTTGTAATTTATGAAGGTAATGTTCTGACGTGTTTTTACCTTCCTGCTCTGGTAAAACATATGAAGTAGACAATGGAGTAGGATGTATTTTAGTATTTTTATATTAGTGTGAAAAAAAAACAAGATAAAAGCGGGTTTATCTAAGTGCTTTTTTTTTTATAGGAGTGGGGCAAACGAGCATGCGGCTCACCTGATGGTAAGTGACTACCGCCGCCCATGAACAACTGCAACACCAAAGAACCAGAGGAATTGCAGATGCGTTGCCGGCCTTTTAAAAAGGAGTAGGCTCTTTTCTTGAAGGTCCCTAAGTCGTATCGGTCCGGAAAAATCGCTGGTGGTAAACTATTCCACAAGGAAGTTGTGCGTGGAAGAAAACATCTTCTAAATCGCACAGTGGTGGACCGCCAATCATCCAGATGGTGTGGATGGTATCGGGAGTTCTGCCGCGATGTGCGTTCGTGAAATGTGGCGGCTGGGATTAATCCGAACAATTCCTCAGAGCACTCCCGTGGTAAATGCGAAAATGCAAAGAGATGCAACATCTCTTCGCAGCGCCAATGAATTGAGCCGATCGGAAAGGACTCGGTCGTCGACGATTCGAGCCGCTCTGCGCTGGATGCGGTCAAGTGGAAGGAGCTGGCACTGGGAGCCCCAGCCCAGAGATGGGAACAGTATTCCATGTGAGGCCGAACCTGCGCCTTGTAAAGTTGCAGGCGTTGTGCCGGCATGAAATACTGTCCCGCTCTGCTGAGCACGCCAAGCTTTTAGAGGCCAATTTGGCCTTCTCTTCCAAGTGACCGCGAAACTGCACGCCACTCGATATGTCGACGCCGAGGATTCCGATACTGGCTGAGGCAACAAGGAGTGCCTTGAAACTGAGGAGATACGACAAAGGGTTCTTTTAGCGGTAAACGCGCAAACTTGTGTCTTCTGAGGATTAAACTGGACTAGATTTAGTCGCCCCAATCCGAGACTTTGTTCAGCAAAGACTCGACTTCAGACACAAGTTTGTTCCGGTACTCGGCGACGTTTTCCCGAGAAATATTCGTACGGCCGGCGTATAGAGCATCACCAGTGCTATCATCCGCATAGCAATGAATGCTACCGGTTTGCAACATATAATTGATATGCAGAAGAAACAGCGTTGGTGATAGCACGCAGCCTTGTGGAACACCAGCGTTAATAGGCTTGTAGTCGGAGCATGCACAGTCTACAAAGACCTTGATGCTCCGATCTGCAAGAAAGCTGGTGATCCAATTGCACAATTTCTCGGGAAGCCCATAGGAAAGGAGCTTCGTAAGAAGCGCTTTGTGCCAAACCCGATCAAAAGTCTTCGCAATGTCCAAACTAACGGCCAATGCCTCCCCCTTGGACTCTACTGCCTCCGCCCATCTATGAGTCAGGTAGACCAGAAGATCACCAGCTGATCGACCCCGACGAAAACCGTATTGGCGGTCACTAATCAGCTGGTGATCCTCAAGGTACCGCATGAGCTGGCAGTTTATAATGGATTCCATTATTTTGGAGAACAAGGGGGTGATGGCGATAGGCCTGTAGTTGGACGGGTCTGAGCGGTCGCCTTTTTTAGGGATCGGTTGGACAAAAGCTGTCTTCCATGATTTCGGGACTACGCCTAGGGAGTAGGAGTACCGGAAAAGACGCGTTAGAACCGGTGCCAACTCCGGCGTCACAACGGCGAAACAACGACGTCCTCAGCACAATTGGGGGGATTCCGTCAGGCCCACTCGACTTGTGGATGTCCAGGGAGAGGAGTGCTTTGCGAACCGAGCGCTGTGAGAACCGAACATCCGGCATGGAGCACTCACACCGCGGGATGACCGGCGGTGTGTTCTCCCCGTCATCAAGAGTCGAGTTGGACGCAAAAAGTGAGCCTAAAAGGTCGGCTTTCTCTTTTACGGCGTGGGCCAGTGAGTCGTCCTCCCTGTGCAGAGATGGTAGCTTGAGATGGCTTACAGAAATTCCCTTGGACAGCCTTGGCGAGAGACCAGAATGCACGGGTTCCCGAAGGAAGACGAACTAGTTTCTCGCCAATTCTGCCTATGTGCTCTGACTTTGCCTTGGCAATAACACTTTGAAGGACCTGGAGGCGAAGTTATACTTTTTAAGCATGCTGGTGTTTACATCCCGAGCCGCCGAAGCCTCAGCCCAGGCCTGATAGCACTCCTGCTTACTGCGTAATGCAGTCTTACAGGAGCGACCAAACCAGGCTGCGATCTGCCTCCGATGGGTACCACAGATGATGGAATAAATAGTTCCATTCCTGTAACACCACATCAGTGACAGAGTCAGCAACAGCGCTGGGATCATCCGGCGAGAAGCAAACCCGCCCCATGGGTAGGATGCAAAGAAAGACCGCATTCCGTCCCAATCCGCCGACCTGTAATGCCAAACACGGCGGCAACCTGCAGAACGCAACCGCGAGGGGCGTGAGTGGCACCACACCCGGATCAGACAATGGTCCGAAGAGCCGAGAGGGGCATCGACGGAAACCTGATATCCGTCCGGATGAGAGGTCAGCAGAAGGTCCAACAGGGAAGGTGTATGATCCTTCACATCTGGAATCCGCGTAGGCGAAGTAACCAGCTGTGTCAGACCATATGCCAAGGCAAAGTCATAAACAGATCTCCCCGCATGATCGGTTAAACGTGAACCAACCCATTCGGCGTGGTGGGCGTTAAAATCGCCAAGGATCATGATCTCTGCGGATGGGATCTGTTGTAGCAAGGAATCTGTAGCCATTTGGACGTGGTCGATGAGTCGGTCTGTTTCGGCATTACCGCTATGGGACCTATAGAGGCACCCGTAGACGCGCGGATGGTTGTCGCTATCTACGCGTAGCCAAAGGATGGACAGGTCCGAACCTTCAAGACTGCCGAGGCGTCGAGAACAGATGTCCTCTCTGACGTATACGCAAACTCCAGCCCGAGGCACAAAGGAGTGTTCCAATTTGTACCCCGGGTAAGAGAGATACGAAGTATCAGCCGGAGAGGACACCTGCGTCTCGGTCAGAAAGAGCAAGGCCGGCTTCGCCGTCTCGAGATGGTAGTGGACGGCGTTTAGGTTCGAGTGAAGTCCCCTGATGTTGCAGAAATCCACGGATAGCCTGGCAGGGGTCGCCTTGGTCTTGTTGCTCAGTTTGCCCCGAGCAGTTATTGTTTTGAGCGGAATTTTGCCCCACCCAGAATACGCGGGGCAGCCTGAGCACCCACGCTCAGGAGTGGAGTAGCATAGTCGTGGATGCTCAGCGAGGGATTCTCCAGTGGTGCTGGTACCCTCCTGGGGTAGTCTAAAATTTAATTCCGCTACCATGTTGATGGGGGGGGTGGGCCTCCGATCACCTGCACTCACCAGACGAAACGCAAATACGAAATATCAAACACATAGCAATATACTAGTGTTCATGTAAAAAATGCAGGCGCGCTCGCGGCAATATCAAACGTGTGCAGTTGTTTGTATGTTACATGTCCAATAGGCAGCAATATGTGGAATATGAGGGACATAAGTCGGAGCCATATTTCACGTGGTCCGATGTAAGTCAGGGCAGTAACCTTGGCCCTTTAGAGTTCTTGCTGATGATAAACCACCTACCAGAAGTGGTGAAAGACGCTAGGTGTTTATTGTTTGCTGACGACCTTAAATTGTCTCTTGCGGTAAAAAATGGGAATGATTGTGCTATACTACAAATGGACATAGATAGGGTTGTGAGTTGGAGTAAAGATAATCTTTTGCAATTTAACAGCTCTAAGTGTGTGTTAATTAGTTTTTCTCGCGCGCACACTCCTATTTTAAATAACTATCACATTGACGGGCTGCCGATGACAAGGGTCAGAGAAGTTAAAGATTTAGGAGTAACTTTTAACACAGAGCTTACTTTTCATGATCACATCATAAACATCTGTAAAAAAGCTTATAGCAATCTAGGATTTATGCTTCGTACGGCCCGAGGATTCACAAACATAATTTTTAATTCCATTTTTAAGTGCTGATTTACCATATATTCTACGGTGAAGGAAAACATCATGAGGAAACCATTTTGAAGACATGTGAAGTCCACCAACACGCATTGGGGCAGCGCGGCGGACTATTTCCTAGCCCTAAAAACCTTCTCAGAAATTAAAGAAAGCCTATGTCTAGGAGTGGGACGTAGTAGGCTGTAACTTTTTTACTGTATATGGTATTTGGTGTATAAGGTCACCATACCCATACCATTCTCTTTCTTTATTAATTTCGTGAACACCAATACTACTTTTAGTCATCTCCCATTTTAGGTAGAAATTTTCGATTAAAAATAAAAGATCGACGTCCATGTTTACAATCTCTGACAAATAATCACAAACGCGGCCAATGCGAACACGAGCTCGTCCAAACCACCGCGACCACTGCCCCCCCCCCCCCCTCCCCGCGTGTTCTACGTGAACAAGCAATCTTTACAATCCAAAAAATCATCACACACACACACACAAATGGACGTAGTAATGCAAAACCATTTAGCATCATTTGAAGTTTGGATCATTATTTAGTGTGATATGTGACTTGATTCAATTGTTTGTAATTTTCCTTGTAAAACAAGGACTGCAACTTTTGTTTTGAATTGTTTTTACAAACACTTAAATTTTATTCATTTGTATATAGATATAAATAAATTAAAGTTAAATTTTATTTATTACCTACAAATAAATAAATAACAAAAAATAAAATACAAATAAATAAAAGTGAAATGTCTCTCTGTAGTATCGGAATGCATTATATTGAGCTGAGGGGCTTATTTTCATTCCATTAAAACATGAATAACCATATAAAAAAACTGTCCATCCGGGCTAACCTTCGAATGGCTAAACCGATTGTAATGAAACTTCATGAACAGGTAGAGAGAAATGCCAGGAATTAATCTAGGCTGGATTTTATCCGAAAAACTTGGTTTTTTTTGAGAAAAACGAAAAATTTGATCTAAAATATTGTCTTTAATTATCTTAAATGTAAATGTCGCTACATTAGTAGATCCTACCCAAGCGAAGCCGGGGCGGATCGCTACCTAGTGTATTTTTCTGGCATTATTGATTTTAAAAAAATACCCAAATGGGGTTAGGAGCCACTTTGCCTGACTATATCAAATTCTGTTAGGCACGCATTAATCCTTAATACTGGAAGTCATAGTCCTCAATGTTGTATTAAATTCTATTCTGGTAGGTGATTCTGCAGTAATTTTTTATGAAAGAAAAAAAAAATTCAACATTTAACCTTTAGGTAATACCGTAAGTAATACCGTTACCATTTAGTAAAACCGTATAGTGGCGGTGTAAGAACTTCCACTACCCCATATCATCCCGTGGGTGTCGTAAGAGGCGACAGAGGAAAACAAATCAGGAGATGGGCTGCAGCGTCTTCCTAATAACGACTAAAATTAAAAAAAACTGCATGGCAACTATGGCAAATATCCCTATGAGACAATCTATGTGGGACGCCTATGTTCAGCAGTGGACTTTATTAGGCTGTAACGGTAATGGTAAATGTTCACCCTTCGACTATGAATTCCAGTGCAAGCCATTCTCAACAAACTATTTGCATATGGTTGATCTTTACATTTTATCTCGTATGGAATATATTATGCTATGAACATGCTTATTTTGCATGCCTAACCTAACCTAACCTAACCTAACCTAACCTAACCTAACCTAACCTAACCTAACCTAACCTAACCTAACCTAACCTAACCTAACCTAACCTAACCTAACCTAACCTAACCTAACCTAACCTTTTTTTTTTTTTTTTTTTTTTTGGGGGGAAATCCTCATGGACTACCACCGCCTGGGGAAAGGTGGAGGGGCGTGCCGGACTCTTACCGGCTAAAACCACCCCGGTGTCTCCACGCACGTGCGCGCGGGGCCGCGGTAATCAAATTCTTCCGCAGCCCCACACTAGTGCTGGCCCGGTCTGTCCGGGCCTCGTCTCCTGCACGGGGTAGTGAGGTGTTCGACTACCCCGTGCATCGCCTCAGAGGCGCGCGCCGACACCCGCTTGCGCCTCCGCCTCGGGTCCATTGAAGAGGGGGGGTGGGGACTTCCCCAAGTCCCTCGCCCCTGGACCCATTCATGGGGGCCGGAAAAGGGCGTTGTCCGCCCTTCTCCTGCGCTCGGTGCGCCTTCTGCGGCCGGGGAAGGGAGTCGAGATCTCCCTTTCCCGTTCCGCAGTTTCCTTCTGCGACATCACGTCCTCGCAGAAGGACACCACCGCGTCCCACGACTCTGCGCTACCGACCATCTTCCGCACTAAGGCCGGCAGCGACAGATCGCTTCCTACTTCATTTGTGAGGACACGGCGCTGCTCCTCCCAAGCTGCACACTCGGCGAGCGTGTGTTGCGCCGTGTCCTCCCCACAATGGACGCAGTGGTGGCACCGAGCGTCCGGCTCCCTGTCTATGCGGCACAGGTACTTGCCGAAGCAGCCGTGCCCCGACAGCACCTGCGTCACCCTAAACGACAGGGGCCGTGCCTTCTCCCGAGCCAGTCGTCAGTACTGGCCGGATCGCCTCGACAGTAGCGAGGCCGGCGGTGAGGCGCAGAAGCCTTTGCCGCCATTCCGCCACCAAGACCTGACGGAGCTCCTCTCGGCGCAGCGCGATCTGCCGCTGCACCGGCCTCGAGCCCGTGCCCGCTCTTCCTCGCGCCATCGATATAATGACGCGGTACTTTCCTCTAAGTCCCAGGGCGGGGATCCGGCCAGGACGCAAGCCGCCTCGTAGGAAATCGTGCGATACCCGCGGACGACTCTGACGGCCATCGCCCTTTGCGGTTTACGCAGCATGGCGAGAGTGCTGGCCGTCATGTCCATCGCCCACACAGGGGCCCCATACAGGGCCATGGACCGCACGATTCCCACGTACAACCGCCTACAGGCGGCACTCGGGCCCCCCAAGTTGGGAAGCAACGTTGAAAGCGCGCCTGCTGCACCCATCAATTTGGGCACCAGCCGCCGGAAGTGGGGTCCGAATTCCCATCGGCTGTCGAGCACCAATCCCAGATACTTCATGGTGGACTCGACAGCTATCCGGGCCCCGCTGACCACGATGTGTGATCCCGGAGGCGGCGCGCGTCGAGGGCCATGGAACTCGATGGCCTCCGACTTGTTTAGGGCCACCTCGAGGCCCAGGCGCCGGATGCGGTTCACCACTGTGACACCGCAGCCGTGGCAACCAACGCTGCCTCCTGTGCGAGCTCCCCGGGCGGTGACAAGCGTGTCGTCTGCATAACACGTCAAGTCGGCGCCCGAAGGAGTTCACCTCTCAGCACCCAGTCGTAGCCGATGTTCCACAGGAGCGGTCCCAAGACCGATCCCTGCGGAACACCGCACGACATGACGCGCCGACCAGCGCCGTCACGTCCCCGATACGTAACGCATCTCTCTTCAAGGTAAGCCCCTATTGTGCGGCGGAGGTAGGGAGGCACGCGATGGTAATTCAGCGCCTCCCGAATACAACTCCAGGGTAGGGTGTTGAAGGCGTTGGAGATGTCTAGAGACACCGCCAGCACCACCCCACCCCGGGATACTGTCTCCTCCGCCAGGGCCCTCACGCGCGTAATAGCGTCTATGGTGGAGCGCCCGCGACGAAAACCAAATTGGTTCTCGTCCAGGTCCGGCCCCTCTGCACAAGTGGCTGACGAGGCGATCTGCGATGATACGCTCAAAAAGTTTGCCCGCCTCGTCAAGCAGCACTATGGGCCGGTACGCGGACGGTGAGTCCGTGGGGCGCCCCTCCTTCCTGAGCAGGACCAACCTCCCCTCCTTCCACACACTGGGAAGCTGACCCTGCTGGAGACATGCCGTGAAGAGCCCCCTCAACTGGGGCTCTAGCTCCTTCAGAGCCAGGACGAGAGCTCGACCAGGAACTCCGTCGGGTCCGGGCGCTGTGTTCTTAGCCCGGAGTCGCGACACGGCCGCTCTCGTCTCTGCTTGCGTCACCTCGGGGACATCGGTGCTCTCCTCTTCTGGAGAGTCTGTGGCTGAGGGCGAAGCCATCGCCGGGGGAACGTGTCCCACTCGTTCAGGGAAGAGAGCCGATACCACCGCCTCTAGCAACTGGGGTTGCATGCCTTGTGTTAGTGGAGGCGCCCAGGGACGCAACTTGCCCCGTACCCAACGGTAGGGGCGCCCCCACGGATCCCGATCTAGGGACCCCAGCAGCTCCTCCCTGGCACGCGACTTTGAGTCGCCGATGGCCAGCCACAGAGTCTTCTTAGACGCGCGGTACACGCGGTATAGCGCGTCCTCCTCGGCGGAATCCCGTCGACGCCGCCTCCGGTATCGGTGTACCGGCGACGAGCCGCAACGCACGCTATGCGCAATTGCGCGATCTCGGCGGTCCACCAGTAACCTAACCTAACCCAACCTAACCTAACCTAACCTAACCTAACCTAACCTTTTTTTTTTTTTTTTTTTCAAATCCTCATGGACTACCTCCGCCTGGGGAAAGGCGGAGGGCGTGCCGGACTCTTACCGGCTAAAACCACCAGTGTCTCCTCGCACGTGTGCGCGGGGCCGCGGGAATCCAAATTCTTCCGCAGCCCCACACTAGTGCTGGCCCGGTCTATCGGGCCTCGTCTCCTACGGGGTAGTGGTGTTCGACTACCCCGTGCATCGCCTCAGAGGCGCGCGCCGACACCCGCTCGCGCCTCCGCCTCGGGTCCATCGAAGAGGGGCGGGGACTTCCCAAGTCCCTCGCCCTGGACCCATTCATGGGGCCGGAAGAGCGCTTAGTAGCGCCCGCTTTCGCGGCCCCAGCGGTGATCTGGTCTTTGGCTCCGCCGCCAATCAAGTTTCGGCCGCGGAGGGTAGGGAGGCGGCGCCTCGCAATACCGACACTCCTCTCCCCGCGGCCCCACCACCGCATCAACGGCGCGGCCCCGTCTGAGTCGCGGAGGATAGGGCAGTGGCGCATCGCCATACCAACACTCCTCTTCCTCCGCGACTCCACCTCGGCTGCAGCGGTAAGGGCGGACCAACCCTCCGCAGTAGCCCACCGACACACATCCGAAGTGGGCTCGCCGAGCCCACGGGTAGCCACCTCAGGCCGGCCCTACACCTCCAGGCCAGCCAAGGGTTCCTCTTTGTTCACCGCGGGCGACCAAGCCACGGCTACTAAGCCCCCGCCACGACAAGGCGGGAACCCGTTCGAGGGGAACCTAACCTAACTAACCTAACCTAACCTAACCTAACCTAACCTAACCTTTTTTTTTTTTTTTTTTTGAAATCCTCATGGACTACCTCCGCCGGGGGAAAGGCGGGGGGCGTGCCGGACTCTTACCGGCTAAAACCACCCCGGTGTCTCCTCGCACGTGCGCGGGGCCGCGGAATCAAATTCTTCCGCAGCCCCACACTAGTGCTGGCCCGGTCTGTCCGGGCCTCGTCTCCTGCACGGGGTAGTGAGGTGTTCGACTACCCCGTGCATCGCCTCAGAGGCGCGCGCCGACACCCGCTCGCGCCTCCGCCTCGGGTCCATCGAAGAGGGGGGGCCGGGACTTCCCAAGTCCCTCGCCCCTGGACCCATTCATGGGGGCCGGAAGAGCGCTTAGTAGCGCCCGCTTTCGCGGCCCCAGCGGCGGATCTGGTCTCTGGCTCCGCCGCCAACCAAGTTTCGGCCGCGGAGGGTAGGGAGAGCGGCGCCTCGCAATACCGACACTCCTCTCCCCCCGCGGCCCCACCACCGCATCAACGGTGCGGCCCCGTCTGAGTCGCGGAGGATAGGGCGAGTGGCGCATCGCCATACCAACACTCCTCTTCCTCCGCGACTCCACCTCGGTTGCAGCGGTAAGGGGAGCAGACCAACCCCTTCCGCAGCAGCCCACCAACACACATCCGAAGTGGGCTCGCCGAGCCCACACGGAGTGGCCACCTCGGGCCGGCCCTACACCTCGGGCCAGCCAAGGGGTTCCTCTTTGTTCACCGCGGGCGACCAAGCCACGGCTACTAAGCCCCCCCGCCACGACAAGGCGGGAACCCGTTCGGGGGGGAACCTAACCTAACCTAACCTAACCTAACCTAACCTAACCTTTTTTTTTTTTTTTCGGGGGGAAATCCTCATGGACTACCTCCGCCTGGGGAAAGGCGGAGGGGCGTGCCGGACTCTTACCGGCTAAAACCACCCCAGTGTCTCCTCGCACGTGCGCGCGGGGCCGGGGAATCAAATTCTTCCGCAGCCCCACACTAGTGCTGGCCCGGTCTGTCCGGGCCTCGTCTCCTGCACGGGGTAGTGAGGTGTTCGACTACCCCGTGCATCGCCTCAGAGGCGCGCGCCGACACCCGCTCGCGCCTCCGCCTCGGGTCCATCGAAGAGGGGGGGCGGGGACTTCCCAAGTCCCTCGCCCTGGACCCATCATGGGGGCCGGAAGAGCGCTTAGTAGCGCCCGCTTCGCGGCCCCAGCGGCGGATCTGGTCTCTGGCTCCGCCGCCAGCCAATTTCGGCCGCGGAGGGTAGGAGGCGGCGCCTCGCAATACCGACACTCCTCTCCCCCCGCGGCCCCACCACCACCGCATCAACGGTGCGGCCCCGTCTGAGTCGCGGAGGATAGGGCGAGTGGCGCATCGCCATACCAACACTCCTCTTCCTCCGCGACTCCACCTCGGTTGCAGCGGTAAGGGGAGCAGACCAACCCCTTCCGCAGCAGCCCACCAACACACATCCGAAGTGGGCTCGCCGAGCCCACACGGAGTGGCCACCTCGGGCCGGCCCTACACCTCGGGCCAGCCAAGGGGTTCCTCTTTGTTCACCGCGGTCGACCAAGCCACGGCTACTAAGCCCCCCCGCCACGACAAGGCGGGAACCCGTTCGGAGGGGACTAAGCCCCCCCGCCACGACAAGGCGGGAACCCGTTCGGGGGGGAACCTAACCTAACCTAACCTAACCTAACCTAACTAACCTAACCTAGCGCAAAGCGCGTAGGTATGTGCTACTAGCGCCTAAAAATCAAGATTCCAACGTTTTGTCGCATAAAATCATATCTAACAATCATATTGAACATATAAATGTTATAAAAAGCACATTGTCCGAAAGATAAATGATTGTTGAACTTATTAATATATTTTTTTAAATTGATTAATTGCTATTTTTACATAAAAAAGTGGTTTTAGTGGGATATGGTGTACATTTATCAAGTCCGCATGGAGTGGTAAACACGATAACTTTTGAAAATATCAATTGTTTAACTCAATCTATTTTTTAATCTCTTCATCTATCATGTGGGAAGCCATGGAATGTAAATGGCAGTTTAATTTTCTTTTGTTTAGTTATAATTAATTTTTTTCGGCGTAGAAATCCGGAAATTTTCGGTGTTTTAGCAGCCTTGTATAGTTGCCGGCGTCTAAATTGGCAAGATTCGTTTTATGCGCAGAAGTCGTTTTTTAAGCCGCGTCTCCACCAAAGTTTTGTTACCAACTTTTGTGTTGTCAACACGTGTTGGTAACAAATGTTTCTGTCATTACCTAGTGTTGGTAATCGTCACATTAATTAATTTATGTCGTTCACAAAATATATTATGGGATTTGTGTAATCAAAATTATATTATTATTTATAGGTAGATCTAGATAATTAGGTACTTAGTTACTGACGCCATAGTTACAGATTTATTATTTGATTTTTCGATTTTTTCGCGTATAATGCCAATGACCTTAAAAATTCGTTCAGTGTAAGTAGACCTCCCAGTACTTGTGACTGCCTGCAAGATCAGCATACACTGGTTATTAGTTTAATACTTCTCATTGACACTCTCATTAATAATGAAGTCGCGTGTCGCATGTTTGTAAATAGCAAAAAATGTGAAACAGACAATTGACGGCTCCGTAGCGCAGTGGCTTAGTAATCAGTTGCAGCGCTAAGGGCCGCGGGTTCGAATCCCGAATTCGAATTTGTATGGCCTACAAATAATTGTTCTAGGTCTGTTCTATGTATGTACGTAAACTGACCCTGCGATACAGGAGAAAATCCTAGTGTGGAGGTAACGTTTTTTAAAAAGAGAGGAAGAGAGACAACTAATGAAATTAAAATTTTTGCCTATAACCGACTTCAATATTAATACGCATTATTAAGGATAACTCCAAAACTACTGGTGTTTTTTTTGCATAAAATTATAAATACTGCGACTGCCTGCATAATATCGTCACTTGAAGACATATTGTTGCCAACAAAACTTTGGTGGCGACAGCAAGTTGTCAACTAAAATGTTTCTCAAATTGTTGGCGACATGTTTCAATTCGGTGCGGAAACATCGGAAACAAAAGTTGGTAAGTTTTGCTGAGTTGCAAACAGTTGGAAACATAAATGTTGTCAACATTTTCGGTGGATACGCGACTTTAGATGTCTTTGGTTATCTAGCGGGGCGCGGGAACGAAGTAGCTTCCGATCGCGCGATTGGTACGTCCCGTTGTACATGCGCAAACTTTCCCCCACTAGGCCAAAACCTTGCCTAGTTAGTTGCCGTATACTATAATAATTTATTTTACTAAATAGACTGCCTTACTCACTCCGGCGTAAACCGCCGTCGTGAGTGGATACTGTACCGGTTCTTTGCAGCGGTTCAAAAAGATCGCTATACAAATACAAAATATTCGAAAAACCAAATTTCATACTTACTTGATTATTATAATAATCAGAGATTTTTATTACAATATTTTAAAAGCGCAGAATAAATAATAGTAGTAAATACTAATAGTAAGTAGGATGTATATATTTAAGTATATATACTTAAATACGTCTTGGACTTTATGGAGTGACCTGAATGATGATATGATGATCATATGAGCATTATGAGTCGTGCACTTTTGGATTTTCCAAACTTTTTTTAAAATTGAAGTTTGACAAAATTATTGGAAAATTGGAAGTATAATAATAAGGTTATTAGTGAAAACTTGTGTGTATTTAAACCACTTTAAAAAAATTACGTATAATCATGTTATACGTAATATTTTTAATGCGCTTAGGGCATGCACAATTGGATTTACCAATAGTTTTTTAAATTCTTATTGCATCTTAAGATTATTCCTAACTCTACCGATTCCGAAACTATAATGATACCTGGGCTTGTGTGTATGTTAAAAACATTAAAATGAAATAAATTTAAAAATAATATACTTCGTTATGAAATAAAATGTCATAAGTGAGAGATAATCTTATGATATACTAGCAGGTACCCGGCGCGTTACTGCCGCTGAGGAAATAATTGTGGAAACATCGTTTTAAATTTGGATATATTTGCAGCTATAATTGATGCATCCGGACCACAGCAGCCCCCGAAGCTATTTAGAAAAGACTGGGATAAAATAGAGAAAGATATTAAAAAGATGGTGAGTTAATAAGTAAAATATGTAGATTGTTGTTCTTATTATTACTGAAGAGATTCCATACCTCCTCAACGAATTTGCTCTTCTTCATCATCAGCCCGTAAATGTCCACTGTTGGACATAGACCTTTCCAGTTGAAGAGAGAATTTGTCTTAAGCACGCTTAGAAGGCAGATTGACGATCACAGCACCAGACGTGAACTCCTTTAACCCTGTAGCCCATCGCCGGTCTGGATAATTTAACGTTTGAAGTAAACGAGATAGTTATACTGCCATCTATAAGAAACTATAAGTTTTTTCCCTCCCTCCTAAGACAGCCAGGGGACGAAATGAGGTGATAGATTCTATTATGTTTCCTCCTTATGGAAGTGCCTCAACTAATTTACTGTTGTGAAAATAATTTAGAAACATTTTTATAAAAAAATTATTTGTATGATGTAATTCAACATTCACATCAAAATTTTGAACGTTTTTGGTGCTCAGTTTAATTATAATCAATCCTCAGTTTGATAGACATTTTAGTTTATATTCAGATATACTGCATATCTTTTTTTTATTCTTCATACATTTCCAAACTAAGTAAGTATAAGGAATACATCAGGACTCTTGTATTATTGAATGTATGCTTAGTTTATTGTTTAGGAAGAAGAAGAAAAACCAGAAGGTGATGCAGCTTTAAATGCTCTATTTCAAAAAATCTATGGCGAAGGTTCGGATGAAGTGCGTCGTGCGATGAACAAAAGCTTCGTAAGTCATATTGTGTCTTTTGTAATCTTTTCTACAAATAGTGGAGAAAAAACATCGATATATATGTACTACGTACTAGATTTGGCATTCCGAACATCCACTATGTTCAACTGAACTGTACTGCAATCCGTACACCTTTAGTGTCATTTAGTGTGGCTTCAATATTAATAGAGTGTGGAGCTGAGCTAATAATACGAGATTTCAAATTAAAGTTTAAACCTGAACGTAATTAATAATTCAGTAATCAAATAAATTATTTGTTGTTCAAGTGAATAAATAGGTAATAATATTACAATAGAAAAAATAAATTTCTTCATTTAAATATGCCACGCTATCTACAATCATAGACTAAAATTTCGCATGCGCGAAATCAGAGTAGTGCACATTTTTTGTTTGGAATAGCTTCTCTAGTACGTAGTACATAGAACTCAATGAGAGAAAATAATTCTCTATAAAACATCTACTTACATTATTACTTAAGATTTTTTTTCATTCATAACGGCCTATCAAAAGTCCACTGCTGAACATAGGCCTCCCCCATAGATTGCCTCATAGGGAGGGTATTTTCCATTAGTTGTCACACTTGGCAGGCGGGTCTGCAACTGCAGTTTTTATTTTTATTTTGAGTTGTAAGAGTATGCTGGTGCCCATCTTCTGTTTCATTTCTCTCCGTCGTCTCTCACGACACCCACGGGATGATATGGGGTAATGGATTCTCTTACGCTTCCACAACACGGCGAAGATTAAGATTTTTTTTATATGTAAATATATCATCTTGTGAGAACAAAAGGCGATTTAGAGAAAGGTCTAGAAGATTTTGTGCCTTCCGAAAGATGAATATATAACGTTGTCAGTGTCGATTGTCGTTAATACTCCCTGTTATGAAAGAGGACCATATTCTGGTGTGGAAATCAGGATCTGGAATTAGCTGAAATTTTTCCATCCAGTACTCTTTGCAACCACAGTGAGTATTGTTTACTGTTATTTTCAAATTAATTTCTGTAAAAGATGATTCATTTAATAGACTAGCGTAAAATAACAACTTAATGCTGCTGTGTTTCGTATGGTGAGTGTAGAGAACCGCAGACTCTTTTTACTGGAAAAGGGGCATTCCATCTTAGTCCTCAGCAGGGCTAGCATGGGCAGGAGACGTTTTATCCCCGGCGAAAGGAGAAAATATTTATCCCCTCGCTTAGTTTTATCCACCCTTCGAGCATGGGCACACCGGTTGATATAATATCACAGTAGATAAAATGGGAGAATTTGTATGAATATAAACTTAAACCCACATCCAATGAACTATGATAAAATGATCCCTTTCAAATGTCAAAAAAGCATAATTTTTTCTCTTTCATTTGGCCCCATGCTACGGACGGGGGATATATTATTATTTATAACATAAAATATCTACTTTTTTAAATTAAACTGTCTGCCAATTAATTTCTCCTTAAATGTTGTCTTAGTATCCGTAATTGTTCCACGTCTATTCCTATTAGTTAATTTATAATTAATTTTTAAAAAATTCAATTTTCGAAAATTTTATTCTGCTCTAAAACATAAAATATCTACTTTTTTAAATTAAATTGTATGCCAATTAATTGCTTAATAATTGAAGGAGCAATTAATTGGCAAATTAATTAGATATTTTATGTTTTAGAGCAAAATAAAATTTTCGAAAATTGAATTTTTTAAAAATTAATGATAAATTAACTAATAGGAATAGACGTGGAACAATTACGGATACTAAGACAACATTTAAGGAGCAATTAACTGGCAGACAGTTTAATTTAAATAAAGTAGATATTTTATGTTTTATAGCAAAATTAAATTTTGAAAAATTGAATTATTTTAAAAATTAATTATAAATTAACTAATTTTGTTAGACGTGGAGCAATCGGGGATTCTGAGACAACATTTAAGGAGCAATTAATTGGTATACAATTTAATTTAAAAAAGTAGATATTTTATGTTTTATAGCAAAATTAAATTTTCAAAAATTGATTTTTTTTTAAATTCATTATAAATCACTAATAGCAATAGACGTGGAGCAATCACGCATTCGTAGAGAGCATTTAAGGAGCAATTCATTGGCATATAGTTAAATTTAAAAAAGTAATATTCTACGCTAACTTCCTTCTGGTCATAACACTCTAATAAACTGTTGTGAAATTATGTCTTGAAAATAAAAAAGTAAGCAGTGACTTACCATGATTTTTTCTTGACTGTTACTGTTTTAAAGTAAAGTACATAATTGTCTACACACGATATTATGAGAAGTATGTATGGCATAACTTTCTCATGGCTTCCACAAGTCTTCTGTTAAAATTGGAAGTGTCAAAGACTGTTTTCACATGTTCAGGTGGAGTCCGGAGGTACCGTATTGAGCACTAATTGGAACCAAGTGTCCAAGGAGAAGGTTGATGTGAAGCCGCCAGATGGATTAGAGTTTAAGAAATGGGAAAACTAAGCAGCGAAATAGGCAGTTTAACCATTATTCGCATGGCAGTATAATACAGAAAATGGATTCTATGTGAAGATTAGGCAGTTACTGCCAAAGTATAAATAAGCATCTTAATATTTGATTATTAATGGGTACATTTAAGCTTTGTGTCCCATTACTCCATATATAATAAATGTATTAATTAGATTATGAATAAGATGGCACTTGCAAATTAGATATTTAATTTTTGCATCAGTTGTCTCAGTAGCTTTGTAATTTATGTATAACAATATAGAAAATATCCTGAAAAGGATACCTGAAATGGATATTTGGTATTATTTTTTAAACTACTGGCCATAAAATTATCAACTTAGTTGCATGCGCAATAATTTTTTTAGATCTGATTAATTCATGCACCATATTATAAGATTGCAAGTACATGATCGCGCAAACTAGACACACTAGAAGAGTGCAACGCTCAAATCTCCAGTTGACTTTGGGGTTTGGAAGACTTCACCTTGTTAATTTTATATATGAGACAAGCAGTTTATCTTATGTACCATATTTCATTAAACATGAAGCTTAAGGTTAATCAGCACCTAAATCATATCTGCATATCTACAACTGATATCTTTGTTTTCTGCACACTAACAAAATACTGACACGGTAAAAACCAGAAGGCTCCGTCCAGTATAATAATTTATCCGATACTGTCTTGCTTGTCAAGTTTGTCAAATGTCAACGTTTTGGTTTTGTTTATAAAATAATATTAAACCTTTGCTTCGTTTGCAATTGATTCACCATAAGCATTCTGTTAACCATTGCATTGCTACAAGCGACTGTCTTCCTTAAAGTTTGGATTTTTTATCAATCAGTTGCGCGAAGTGCGAAGTTACTCTGTCAATTTATACAATGTAAAGAATTGAAATATTTACATTTTAAATCTACCGTATTTATCTTATCCCTAGGCTGTTGATCGAATTTATCATCGCATCTTATCTAAGTATTATGTTTGTATTTGGTTAAATAATGTAAACCACAAACATGTTCTCTATAAAAAATGTCAATTTATGAGGGTATTACTTTTTCTGTCTTTGATAAAGGTAGCAAACTCTTCAGTCTACTCTATAATATCATTATTATTAACTTTAAAAATCAATTAAAAATAACTACTCTTTAGAAAACAAAAATAATAAACATAGGTGTATAAAATCGTTATGTATACTTCAAGCAAAAATATAAAAAAGTTTAAAGTGGGATCGCTCGCAAAAAAGGACATTCAATACATGGAATTATTTATCTATAAATAATGAATGGAGCTGACTCAGGACCGTCCATTGTGGCAAGATACGGTGGATGCCTATGTTGCAGTATGGACATTTTATGGACTGCAATGTTGACCATTGTAATGGAAGCCGACCTTGGCTAGTTATTTTTACCGCAGCATTTTTAACACTTATGCAAATACAATGTGTAATAGAAATTTAATGAAATGTGCGATGACTTATGAATAACATATGAAGATTGATAGAAGCTTATGGCGGGTGTACACGCTCGTCGAGACACCACGAGACAGGCCGAGTACGAGTGTGTACATGGTGCCCTCGTCGCGTCGCGTCGCGTCTCGCGGCCCTCGTTCGCTCTCGGAAGCGTGTCGGTTTTTTGCGCTCGAGTCAAAGGGTCTCGTGAGTCTCGCGATGAAAACGAGAGCGCGCCTGTACACACTCGTTTGTTTTCTGATAATTATAAAAATTATCAAAAAAATGGTTCAATATTGTTAAATACAATATAGGAACTTACATAGTTCTATTACAGTGAATAGAAACCATCCACCAAGGCTTATTAATTTTCTTTTTATTGGAAATATGTCAAAAATTATAATAAAAAATAGCAAAGGCAAAACATAGCAACAGTTTCTTCTACGTCCATCGCAGTGGGCATCCGGTGTTCAAGTGATACAACGAGTGTGTACATGGTGTGCTCTCGTGTAGAACCTCTACGCGACGAGAGGCACGCGAGGCGACGAGACGAGCGTGTACAGCCGCTATTAGAAGCTACGTTCTTAACCCAAGTAATTAAAACAAAATGGATCCAACATAGTATATTTTTTATCTCCAAATAACATTCTCTCGCCAAGCTCTGCTTTTTAAGTTTTTTTTACATTTACTTCTTATTTTCTATTTTTAGGGGAAAATCGTCCCAAAAATATTCCAGCCGAACATAGGTAAGTTAAGGCCGCTATAGTTTGAGTGACATATAGTATAAGTTGCAACAATCGAAACGTCATTATGCCACGCGCGCGTCTCATATGCTTCACTAAAAAAGTTAAAAGAATGGTAAAACATAAATCATTTAATTATGGCCAAATACACTAACGCTACTCAATTTTAAGATGTCGTTAAGTGTGTCGTGGTGTCACAGTCACTTTGACTTGAAGTGATAGAGACAGCAGGAGACTTAACGGCGTCTTAAAATTTACTAGCGTTTGAGTTTTCATATTTACATGCTACTGATATGTATCAATGTTAGATATAAGAAGTGTGTAGAAATGATATTTTGTTGTTTGAAATGTATACTGAGGCTAAGACTGTGAGACGTATGATTATAATAAAAACTTTGTATAACATAAAAACTTTTTAACTTTTACTTTTAACTTTCTTTAAGATTTATTTTTCTGTTTATTATAGCTCAGAGGTAAAGCGCTCATCGTAAATTTCATAGTACGTAGTTTCATAGTGAGCAATCGAATTCGATAGTTGCAGTTTTAAATGCTGATATACCACGTGCTCGGGGGTGAAGGAAACCAATTTGAAGAACTTGATAAGTCTAAAAATAAAATATTTCGAGGACATGTGGACACCATGAGGACTTCTGCCAACACAACTGGAGCAACGCGACGGTTTAATTGTTCTACAACTTTCAGAAATGATCCTGTGCCCAATACATATATAGGATTTTATTTACTTTTTTAAATCCTTATAGATCGAAAGGTAAATAAAATAAGGGATTGATTTAGATTTATTTATTGCTATTGACTAGATTACAAAACACACATGCTTAAACATATTCCTTCCATTGATATTGCTCTCCGTCCTGAGGCAATAATAATATTTCGAAGTTATCAACTGGACGAGTTATAAACTTATAAATGGACACAATAACATTGAAATATTTACTTTTTGTCTGCTTTCCCGAATCTATCAGAAAACGTATTCAACATTATCGTCAGGAGATCCGGAACTACTATTATATTTATGTTTGAATATTGCGTCGCCCCGATCCTGCATTAGGATTCTACAGACTAAATCTGCAAGCAAATTCATTGTTCCCACCTGGTTTCAACTTCAAATCTTACTACCTCAAAAAATCTGATTATTATAAAAAACAAGGTAATACCAATTGAATAAGAATCTTATATTTATTCTTACATCGGTTTTTATAACTTTTACATTATAGTTTTACCTAAATATTTATTCTTACATAATATATAAATTGCGTCTCAAGTATTTCATAATAAATCACATAACAATTTTTCGCATACTAAGTGGATTCGTAAGTAATCAATGTTAAAAGATATATAGAATATAATAAGATATATAGACAGAAATAAACTTAAGTTATGAGTATTCTAAAGTTTCTTAAATCAATTTTATTATCGAAATTTGTAGCCAGTTAGGCGGATCAGTATGTTAGTTAACTCTATTATATGTATACAGGGTTATTTTTGAAAGAGGAGACAAGTTTTAAACTTAAGTTCAAATATATAAATAATGATATACCGTTATTGCAGTTATTGAAAATACGGGTAAATAAGGCTTCTACTTTTATTTGAAATTATCCCAAATTGAATGTGATTTATGGGCAACGTTTTTGCCTACCGATCGACCCTTACGAATGTGTGCGTGCGCAGTAAAATCAGTTAATATAATGCATTACCACGCATTTTGAATTTAAACAAAGGACAGATTGTTTGAGATATTTTTTAATTAATTTTTCTTCACCAATTGCCTATTTTACTTATTCTGCACCTTCTCTGCAAATTTGGCCGGTTATTGCAAAATAACCCTGTATAAGTAAAATACAAGTTGAAATTATGTAACTGATGTTTTTTTTATAATTTTCAATAATTTAAGCCTTATTATTGCTGGCATTGAATAGGTCTAATGTGGCTTTGCTGACATTGTTCTGATAAGATTGGATATGACCTTCGTGTATTGTGGAAATTTCTCCAGACGTTTTTCGAAGACCATTTCTTACAGGAGGCACCTTTTTACTATTTGTTAACAGCAGACTGCCACTTGGAGATTCTGGACGATCTGTAAGAAGTTAATATCGGTAATATATCAATCACTATAATAATTATTTTACGAAATGGAAAGTCTGTAAAACGCGATATAAATGGTAAAATTACTTATTTTTAATCTGTGTTATGCGTGTAAATAAAATATAATGTAGGTATTTAATTTAGATACGTACCCTCATCATCGACACTTTTTGTTTTCAATTGCATTGCAACTACACACGGACCTTTAGCTAAAGACCACGATGGGACGTCTTCTCTCTTTATAGGGTCCAAAATATTTCTTTTTGGCCTAAGCACGAGAGGTAAGTCACTTTTGGAGGCTACACTATTACTTGTAACTGGTAATATTTCCGCGCCCTCACTTGATAAATTTTGTTTCATGAAATTATTTGGGTTGTTTATATTCGACGTGTTGGGCAATAGACTTTCATCCTTTTTTAATTTGTTTTCGCGCTCTAAATTGTCCATCTTTGTCATTTGACTCTCGACTGTGAATATTTCGGGTTCTTTGTCATTGACGATACATGGTTTTATGTCTTCAGATGTATTAGTCTCGGTACTATCTTGGGGTGATAACCCGTTTCCTACTCTCTTAGAGTCAGTTCGTTTATGGTATCCATTAAGTTTTGGTGTTCTATTTTCTAAAGACATTGGTGGCGCCGTTGCCATGTATTGACTGTACATGTTGCCTATTAATTCTTCTGTGCGCCTGAAACGTTATTAAGTTTTCTAATTAAATATTTTAACATACTTCATATATAGAAATGTCATAATATTAAGTAATACTAAATATCGCGTTATTTTCTAACTGCTACTATAGGTGAACTTCGCACCCGTTTGTGTGCGTTGCGAGACACTTGTACGAATCTTCCGTATTCTCGTTCACTCTGTCTGATCTCGGTATCATAACAACGATTATTTTTAACAGCCGGCTTTAGGTACCTTCTGAACATTATTTTCTATGCATATAAAATCTTCATAGTCACTTAGCCATGTCGCAACGCTGCTCGCTCCACGAAGTGCTCACTATTGAGACCTGACTCACCTTACCATTACTCTAATGCTCGATACACACGATCAGTTAAACTGATCAGTTAAAACTGATGTAAGCCAAAACGATTTCCCCACTCACTGGCTTCTAATTTTAACTTAATATTTCACACTCACGGTCAGTTTTTAGATGTATGTCAGTTCAACTGACCGTGAGTACCTGCCATGTCTCTCGTCCCGTGCGCATTGCACCCTCCTATCCATGGGCTGCGGTCCGCACGTCAGAATCCGAACACACCGGTGCTGCCCTTTATTTACTACATTTGTCGGTGATATATCGGCAAAATCATCCCTAACTAAGAGACAGTATCCTGTTAAGTTTATGGACTGTGAAACTAAAGAGTTCGTGGGATCGTTTCCGTCATTTGACTACTGCCGTAAACCACTCCTAACATAAGTTGAAATTGTTAACGGAAATAGTACCGTTAACAGCGTTGTCAATATTCATTAAAAAGGTAATTTTTGTACTATAACCGCACCGAAGTATTGTAATAAGTATTTATTTTTGTATAATTACCTTGTTAGTGGTATGATGACAGTTTGAGCTGCCCCATTAGTAGGATGATAAGCGTTAGATCCGAAACCATCAATAGAAGAACTTCCTGTTACCTACAATTAAAATAAACACCTATAAAATATGTTAATTTCCCAAATTAACTTACACCTTTAATTTTTCTTCCTTGATAAAAAAATTATGCAACTCTTGAAGAAAGAAAATTACGATAGAACTCAATAATTATAATATAATATGTTAATATTAGTTAGTAGGGGTTAGGCAGTAGAGCAAAAAAAATTAAATTTACAAACGTTTAACAAATACCAATTTTCTTCTTTAGTCTCTTAATATATATTTTACATGCTCATGCTTTTAAATCATTTAACGCCCTGACTTGACCTTAGAACGTTCAAATACTCGCTGATGGTAGGTTTATTTTTATTTATTACCCATGTTTTTACTAAATAATTCCAGGCGATAAGGCTATTTAAATTCTGAGGAACTTACCTCCATAACTCCTATTTGAGTTGTCCTGACATGGTAAGGGAAGTTCTTGTTAGCAAAAACAGGTAATGTTAGGATCTGTAAGGAAAAGAACATTTACATAAATTCTAAAAACGTTTTATAGTAGAGAAAGAATATTTTTCCAAAATTGTAACGCTTACCAAGAACATGATGTGGCCCGTAAACGTTATAAAAAGTAAGACAGCTGTCACTACGCTCTCACGCACCCACTTATCTGAAAATCATTTTAATTTAGAAATTCAACACAGATAGTTATCTCTAGAAATATTCTGTTTCTTAATTTAAATCTACGTTTTATTATTTGATTATTATATTATTTAATTAAACATTTTGTAAACAAAGTTATAATTTACTCTATATAAATACATATTAATAAATAGTATAATACGTTCAGCTTTGATAATTAAGAGTAAGAAGAGTATCATTATCTACCGTGTAGTGTAATATATATATACACTACACGGTATATGGGTCAATCAACCGACCTACACTTTGGAGAGGTCAGGCAAAATATTTTTTTGAAAAATAAATATTTAATATGTGCATTCCGACACGAAAAGTGTGTTAGAAATATCAAATACTTTGTATATTTCAAAGAGCCACGATGTTCTTTTATTATTTTGGCCGCAATTTACGAAAATGTATTAGCACACTCTAAAAATTGTCTACTGAGTAACCTATATACAGGGTTACAAGAAAAATCGTGCTAGATCCGTTAAGGGCGTGGAGTACCTATCATTTCTGACTTATTTCACTATGAAACACCCTACCCTAAACTTAACCCTTTTCGAGACATTCGACTTTTAATTTTTTTATTGAAAATTGCCGATTTTTAGGCTACTACATTTATTTTTGTTTATTTTGTGTATCTTATTATTATTATTATTGCATTTTTACATGTGTAATAAGATGCTTTAGGACGTCAATCATTAAAATAATGCATAAGTTAATTGAATAGACCGTAGTAGTAGTAGAGAAATAAAAAAAATTATTAGAAACTTTATTTTTCTCTAAGGGATATCTAAAAATAATATTATGGCAATTGTTCGGCAGATGTTTTTTTAAATATCTACGTTTCATCAGCTATCTAACGAGGTATAACAATCTAGGGTTTGTATTACATTTCGTGGAAAAAAAGTAGTTGGGACGCTCCAGGTAGCAGTTCTAACGGTCCCGCGCCTATTGTCCTTCAAGTTAAAACGCACCAAGCGAGCGAGACAAGTGAAATAGGCGCGGGACCGTTAGAACTGCTACCTGGAGCGTCCCAACTACTTTTTTTCCACGAAATGTAATACAAACCCTAGATTGTTATACCTCGTTAGATAGCTGATGAAACGTAGATATTTAAAAAAACATCTGCCGAACAATTGCCATAATATTATTTTTAGATATCCCTTAGAGAAAAATAAAGTTTCTAATATTTTTTTTTATTTCTCTACTACTACTACGGTCTATTCAATTAACTTATGCATTATTTTAATGATTGACGTCCTAAAGCATCTTATTACACATGTAAAAATGCAATAATAATAATAATAAGATACACAAAATAAACAAAAATAAATGTAGTAGCCTAAAAATCGGCAATTTTCAATAAAAAAATTAAAAGTCGAATGTCTCGAAAAGGGTTAAGTTTAGGGTAGGGTGTTTCATAGTGAAATAAGTCAGAAATGATAGGTACTCCACGCCCTTAACGGATCTAGCACGATTTTTCTTGTAACCCCGTATAGTGATCAATATAGTATGAATAAAACAAATATATAAATGATTCGTAGCTTTTATTTACTTTTTTTACGCAAAATTAATTGTTGTAATAAAGTCAGCCTTAACAATTGTTTAGTTTTTATATTAAAAGTAATCAATTAATTCTATCTTGCGTTACCAACATCCAAAAAAAAACACGCAACTTTTCATTAAAACTGAATAAGTAATAAGATAAACGCAAAAAATCTTTCCTACACATGCCTTTTTATCTACAGTATATTAAGATATAAAAATATAGATTCTGATGTAGGCAGAACAATCACCGCGTTTAAAAACGAAAATTTAAAATTAGGGACAAAAAGTAACTTCAGAGACAAACTTGGTAACGCCTAAGACATAAAATCAAAAAACTTAAAAAATTTAATTACTTTTAAAACTTAATTTACAAATAAGGAACAAAATAATATCACATTTAGGAAAAATATTCTACTATTAATAATCAACTTCCTCATATTTTTAATCTTGATATCAAATTTCGACAATAATTATTTTTCAAATATATCAATGGAATCAGCAAATTTGTACATATCTTCTTCTAGAAGACTTGGTACCGGCAAGATGCTAATAACATCTTCATATTTTACGTAGCTGATATCCCTCTTGTCTAGTCTGAACTTCTTCGCATATTACAAACTACCTGTAAAAACAGTCAAAGGCCGGTGTTGAAAATGCTTTTAAGCAGTCTTTTCTCTCTTATGCTGAGATCTATAGACCGCACTTTGACTTTGCTCAGACTTTACTTACGAAACGCTTAGCGTAATCTTTGGTTTCGAATTTATAGTTGTATCGGCTAAGATTAAGCTAAGCTTATGCTAAGGCCCAGACAGTCAAAAAATTAATCGATGCTTTATTCCATCTTACGCATTATGTTCTTGATTTTATTGTATAAAATAAAAATAAAATATTGAAAAATCGAAAACAGTCCAAATTGTATTTTATAAATAGGTTATTATTATATGAAATAGAAAACGGGCGTATGAGAACGGGAACGGATGAGAAGAGTGCAAAATCAGAAAAAAATAAAAAAATAAGGTTTTAAGAAATTCGAAATAAGTTTGAAATTACGTTAATAGAAAATGGATTAATGCTATTTAAAACTAGAAGACAGTCTACCTATTTATTGTTATAAATAATTAGAATAACATAAAAACAACAATTTAAAATTAATACGGTGGTTTTGGATAATATCCTGAGTTTTACGTAAGTCGTAGATTTCGTTGACTTAGACTTTGCTAAGCGCACACTCAGCACGACTTCGAAATTAGCTCTATGAATACCGACATTTTCTTAGCTCGAAAGTAAATTCTGAGCAAAGTCAAAGTACGATCTATAGATCTCAGCCTAACACTCGTTATCGTCTTGTACCGATCTTATCAAGACAAAAAGAAAGTCAAAATATTATAGCTTTGGTTGTCTTCTGGTTTCTATGCACTTTTGCCATCTCATAGGTAGTTTATTGATCCCTTTACTAAAAAAACCATGGGGGCGAGAATCAATAAACTCATTGAAGGCGGTTTGGACTGCCGCATCGGAGTTGAATTTTTTTCCTTGTAAGAAGTTGTCCAAATTCCGGAAAAAATGGTAATCTGTTGGAGCAAGGTCCGGGGAGTACGGTGGATGTCGCAGACATTCCAATTGTAGCTCATCTAAGTTAGTGGTTGTTTGTTGTGCAGAACTCGTACTCGTAAATATACCGATATTTCATGTTTTCCATTGTGCGGTAATAAGCGACGCCAAATAATAAAATAATGAGGAAAAAACAAATGAATGACTGTTTTTAAAACTCAAATGTACCAGCTAAATGAGTTTATAAATTTGAATTTGGAATTCTTAACCAAAGAGGAGATATTTCAGATCAAAGTGGTCAGTACAACAAAACGCTAATTTCATATGTAAGGACCTAATACTTTGTAAATTCTTTCTTCTTTTCATGTATTCCCTTTGCCTTAGTTTCCAAATCAAATTGGCTTGTTTTCTTTCTTTCGGCGACAAATCTTTTGCTAATCTTTTCACTTTATGGTAGTGGTCTCTATATTTTCTTTTGCTTCACAAAACAAAACCAAATGAAAAGAATGAAGTTCTTTTCAGGGTGTTGTTTCAGCCTTTTTCGATATCGCTTCTGTTTTTCTGCTGCTGTTAAATGTGCCATTGCATATCTAAGGAAGGTAGAAATACAGTTTTTGAGCTTCAGTTTATAAGAAATTATTCAATGCAATATAAAAATAAGAGATGTAAGTAAGAAAGAACTAGCTTCCGCTTTCGACTTTTTACCGAAATAAAAGTATCTTATATCCTTATAGGTCACGGTATACTGTGTGTCGAATTTCATCCAAATCCATCAGTAGTTTTGGTGTTAATAGGTTGTTACCTACAAACACTCACTTTCGCACTTACTATACTTAACATTTAAGTGAGGATAATTGTCATTGAAAACAATGTCCTAATGAAATAGGAGAAGTACATATTGAAAATGAAATAATTAATACAAGAATCATTTATAAAAATAAGCATTGATTTTAGTTTGACGCCACAACGTGTTCGACAGGACGCGAATGTCTTTGAAGTTACCAACGATGTCTATGGAGTTACCTTTAAAGTGACTCAGTATACCGGTAACTGAGGAGACAATTCAAGTTCTTTGATCAAAAATACATATTATTATAACTATAAAAAAAAGTAAGTAACATATGATTTGGTCGATAACCACAGCTAGTACTATATAATATTATTATTATTAAAAAGTTCCTACTTACATTTTACGAGAAAATCCGGTAACTCAGTTGACGGCGCAAAAAGGTACGCACACTCCCAGTGAACGTTTGAGGCAGAATGATTGACTTGTCGGCACTCATTAAACTTTCGCTCGCCGTTGCTAGGCCTTCTTTTAACGCAAATTTTGGAGGTAACTCAGCGTACACGTGAAAAAGGAATTTATTGAGCGACAGTCCTAAATTATGTTTTCTTCAAACATTTTATGTTAATTTAACATCAGTGGTTAATCATGATAAAGTTTTTAGGTATTGTTTTGTCTCCTTGTAAAATTAATTTCAAGACAGGGTTTTATAGAAAAAAATTATTTCAATTGGAATTAACATGAGAGACTATGGTCTGGGGACAAGGACTTTTTGTATGTGAGCTTTTTTTGGTATACTGAGTTACCCTAAAAATCAAAACAAATAGTTAATTTTCTGCACATTTACCATTTTTCTGATGATGCCTGATTATTTGTTATGTGTTTAGAATACCATTTACCTATTAAAAACTTTTAAGTAAGTCATTAAGTAAAAAAAACTGCTAGGGACACCTAAGTGTGGGTAAAAAAGTTGATCCGCCCATTATATATATATATATATTAGGTTGTAAGGGATGGATAGTTGGAAAGTATAATTATATCTAAAATAAGAATATTATTGTTACTTTTCACGTACCTATGTATGAATTTGCAGTCAGTATAAACAAGGGTCCGGCATAAAACCACAGGGTGCCGCATATGAAGAACGGACAGTAAAACGTATTCTGGAAAAGTAATTAAATTTTATTTCTTGAATTCGAATGATATTGCAGTCTACGATTCAAATACCAAGGAGAGTTAGTATTTTTGAATCTGAATATATTGAGATTGCCTTGGTGTCTCTAACGACATAATATTTTGTAAAAGTATGCTTTCTTTTTATTCTAAGGCATACAAAAAGCACGTCGAATGCAATTTCGACCACGGCAACAACCTCCGAATAAGAAAGTTGGAAGTCTAAACCATACTGAACTTAGTGCCACAAATAGTACACTAGTAATATAATACTAGATGGGAGTGCTAGGAAACAGTCTGGGTAGGCACCACCTTAATATCTAATTCTGCCTCCAAATAGCAGTGCTTGCACTGCTGCGATTCGGTCTGAAGAGTATAGAAAGTCAATATAATAAGCTGTTAGGTCTGCTCAGGTGACAACGCATCTTTGTTTGAGGTTGGTTACAGGTGACCATGGACTGCTGTAGCCACTAACCATCATATTTCACTTAAGATTTATAAAAAAAAACATACTGAATTATGGCATTCACTCACAAAACCTAAGTCCTAACTCATCCGTGGTTGATGTCACGCTTACGTTGATAAAGTCAGAGAGAGAGGGGGCTTTCATTGATGGCGAGACATTGGGAAAATTACATCGTAACAAGACCCGAAAATAATTTAGTCAAGTTTTTCAATAATTTCCAGCTGAAATTAGAAGCTAAGACCCATATAGTCACGATCACTAAGCCACGCGATCATCTTGTGGATCAATGATCAATGTCTTACTTTTTCTGGATATTTCCTGACGGTGAAATATGCGGCATAGGCGAAAGTGCACCAAGCCGTAACTCGCAATACAATAAGCCCGTAGCCTGCTGGACTCTCGTACAGATAGAGTACCTCGCCCGGATCGAACATCTGTGAACATTTACCTATATACGTTAAAGCGCGCACGTATGAACGCACACACGCACAGATACACTCATATATATACACATACGAGTTAATCATAATATTCGATTGTTATTTTTGTCTATAGAATCTGCATACTTCGTTGTGTGGAGTTGAAAGGGGAAAAATCCCGTTACTCATTTGATAACTTCCGTGAATTTCATCAAAGTCGTTCAAGCCGTTTAGAAGGAGAAAAATCACGAACACTCGTATACTGGAATTTTATAAGGTTAAATTGTAACTGTTGGGAGAAAAATAATGTACTTGTTAATGTTAATTGTCGTTTTAATTTGAAAATTAATCAAGTGTCATCAGCAAATAATACTATATCATGGTTATCCCCTACTATGTAAGGTAAGTCATTAATATATACAAGAAACAAAAAGGGGCCGAGAATTGTGCCCTGAGGCACGTCCATTTGTACTATCGACCCGGAAGAGCTATATACTATTAATGACATTTTTTTGCGTTCTGTTACTTAAATATAAAATAATTCATTTATGAGCATCACTTCTTACACCGTAGTGTTGAAGTTTCCTGATTTCATGGTGAACACAATCGCTTTGGCTAGGCTAAAGCCTTTGTTTAGGTCACAGAATATACCCAAAGCATCCTGTGAATTCTCCCATGCATTGAAGATATATTTAATCAGCTCAACACCAGCATCAGTTGTCGAGCGGCCCCTTGTGAAATCGAATTGATTTTTATGAAGAATATATAAATATTTTTTAATATAAATTATTTACATTTTTTTTTTGTGGCAGTACAGAAATAGGTCTAAAATTGGCGGGGTCTAGTTATGAAAAAATAATAATAGATTTACTTGCGAGTTTCTTGCCACTTCTTCTCACTAGACCTCTCACAATAAGAAGTTATTAAAGCGATAGCGTAGCTTTTTTGACTTTCCAAAAGTGCTTTGTAAAAGCCAGTTTTGAATAAAATATTATAAAGTTAACTTATAGCTATATATCTATCTGGTGTACATAGATATGAATGCCAGATAGATATAGATATATAGTAAAAAAGATTTGACAGCATTAAAAGCGTAAACAAACTTTGGTAATGCGATCGCCAATCCGCCTTTGAAACGTGACGATCATGACCCATGTTCCCTATTATGAAAGGGCCACAGTTTAACGATAGCCAATAGGCTGATGAAAAATAAAGAAGGAGGGCTATTAGAAGTTCTTAAATTTTTAGATAATCTTCAGGTCTTTATTTAGAAGAGTTATAAAAATAGTGCTTAATTTTCAGATCTTAAATAGTAAACATACCGATTAGTTAATAATTATTAGGGGTCAAAAAACCACTGCATCTTCAAGGACACCCGGCTCAATAGGATTTATCGCACTGGTGACTGCACATGCTGGGGGCACTACTCTGCCACCATTCCATTTGTACATAATTAATTTCTTATGGTCTAAAAGCAACGATCAATAATTACCTTAGCCTGATAAACAAAAAGTGTGATATAGGTGACTATGTAGCAGCACATGAAGACCGTAAGCTTGACGGTGAAGGCGACCTTGAGACGACCGCGTGTAATCGTATAGCCTTTAGCCATCAGTACCAGCAGTAGCAAGAATGTCATTTCCGACATTCCACAAAGAAATTGACCTGGATATTTATAATAATAATAGAGATTAGATAATCTGTATACGTTAGCATTTGAAATATGTTCTTATAATTTTTACTTTGTATTTTTTTTAAATTCAGAATAAACAAAGAAAGAGGAAGGTTACTAACATCGTTTTAAAATTTGGGATACACATTGCAATAATTGTGGAGGGACGCTACAATGATGACCTAATGCAGTAGAGGAAGACTTCTATGGAACTCCTGAATTGTAATTAATAAAACTTTGCATGTACGTAACATGTTGTTTTGGGAACAAAGTATGAATTTAATTACTACGTGGTGCGTAACTCGGGATAATTAGATCACAAGCTGACTGTTAACAGTTATTTCTGTCATTTATTTCTTAATCTTACCTATGGTCCTGGCTGTCATGAAAACCATGCCCGTAATAGCGTATCGAATAGTTGCGAGGCTCTGAATGATGACACCGCAGTGCTGTGCGACCACCGACATCAAGAACAGTTTATAGGTGGAGTGCAGTAAGTGACGTGACTTGAGCTCCACACTGCACATCACAACAGCTACCATCATCATTACATAGGCGAATGTATACGCTAGAAGAATTGGCAGGACATCTGGAATGGAGATTAGTAGTAAAATTACTGTCATAGTATAAAATATTATAAGATAGAATACAATTTTACTTACAGAACTCGTCGGCGGAGAAATGTTCACGCCAAAAATCCCCATCGAGGCCGTTAGTCATTAAGAATTTATATCTTACATCCAAGCCCTGGATAGAAAAGTAGGGATTAAGGATAAAATCTTTGAATATATACATAAAATACATATTTCATGTATATTATAATCAAAGATCTGCGGAAAATGTAATCTATCTTACGGTTTATTTTTCCAAATATGTACCTTAGAACTTTCACAATTGCTAATAGCAATAAACCACCATCGTTCCCTTGCTGAACGGAATCTTCTAGAGTTGTGACAAGATACGATAAGTTTTTCTGTACTCCCACTTTTCACAGTACCAAGGCCACCTAGATTAGCTCCTGAATTAAGCCGACGACGTCGGAAGCGCTCGTACAGTGCAATTGTTGAACGCTTTATTTTATGCTGTGAAAGTACATAATATTATGTATAAATAATAAAATAAATGGACTGTAATGATAATGTTAGTGAATTATAATACACTAGCGATCCGCCCAGGCTACGCACGGCTTATTTCCGAATTTCGACAATTACTGAATTATTTATTGTAAACATTTACCTACCCTCCAATGCTTAAAATGACGCAAATCTAAACTGGTGGTTAAAGTTAGCAATTTTTTTTTGATCAGCAGACGTGATATCCTCATCTGGTACCCAATGTAGTCGCAATACCTATTCTTTAAAGTTGCGTTGAACTGGCGATTTTTACTCTCACCGGCTTAGTTTAATTTGTCTTTTGAAAAGTGATTTGTAAAAAACATATTTTGAATTAAAATATTTGACTTTGACTAAGAATTTTTAGATAATTATTCCCTACGTTTGTTCCCTAGATTTTCTTATCGAGTCGTGCGTCAAGCAGCAGTTCGCGTATTGTGGTGTTTCATTATGAAGTATAGAGTGAACAGACAGTGGGGTATTCCATCTTAATCCTCAGAGGTGACAACGCTTTTGTGGTCTTCATTTTGTTTGAAGTTGTAATAGCAGGTGTCCATTAGCTGCAGTAGCCATTTACCATCAGGCGGACTGTAAATTCGATTATCACTTCAATTTTATAAAAAAATAGGTCTACTCACTCCACTAGTATCGTTGTTGTTGAACAATATCTCAACGTCTTCCAAATTTTCTGCAGGACTCTTGTCTTCATTTGGTCCGATAGTTTCCCATAATTCATCCTCAGGTAGTCCAGTAGTAGTAACATTTAGATCGCCTGTTGGGATCAATTCGTACCAAGTGGTAAAATTTGTATCGGCAGTGGTAGTTTTTGGCTTAGGTGTTGTAGTCTTAAGAAATTGATCGTAAAACGAAGTGTTATGTGGGGTTCAAATTTGTTTCCCTTTAGGCTAATATTCTTCGATGATGTTGTTGGAGTATTCCTTTTTGTCGTTGGTTTCGTTGTTGTTGTTGTGGTTGAGCTGTAATGTTTAAGACAGTCGCATTATTTTAAATCCTATCAATTTTGTATTATGTAATCCGTTAAAAGCTTATAAGTAATTAATTCTAGTCCACTACACGAGACGCTAAAATTACTTAAAAATGTTTTATGCAAAAAATATTTTTCATGCTTGCTTAAAACTTGAAATGTAATAAATATAATCTCATAGAAAATTTGAACGACACTAATAAACGGCCCCCAGTCCCCGGCGGCCCCGCTATTCCTGGCTACGGTGGCGACCATGGTAACGGCGGGGCAGGGGGTGCTAAGAATCTCCGGTGGAGGTTCGGTTGCCACCTACGACGACTCGACCTGGCAACTTATAACGCACGCACCCTGAGGACTGACGAGAAGATCCTGGAGCTGGAAGAAGAGATAGACAAGTTACGCTGACATATTATAGGATTATCCGAGGTCCGAAGAGAGGGGGAGGATACGGGAATCCTCGAATCCGGCAACTTGTTCTATCACCGGGAGGGCGACCATCTGTCCCAAGGAGGTGTCGGATTTATCGTCCACAAGTCTCTCGGTAACAACCTTGTAAAGATTGGGAGTGTGTCGACGAGGTTTGCGTACCTTATACTCAGAATCACCATACGGTATTCGCTGAAGGTCATACAGATTTACGCACCAACCTCGGCACATCCCGATGAGGAGGTGGAGGAAATGTATGAGGATATCTCTAGAGGCATGCATTCCTCCAAAACCCACTATACGGTGTTAATGGGAGACTTCAACGCTAAACTAGGCACAAGAGAGAACGGTGAGCTGAAAGTAGGGAAATTCGGATTAGGGCAACGGACCCCAAGGTGCCGACTTCATGGAGAAAGAGGGACTCTTTATGATGAAATCTTTCTTCCAGAAGCGGCCCCACAGGAAGTTGACCTGGTCGAGCCCCGGCGGTTCGACAAAAAATGAGATTGACTTCATTATGATGACTAGACGGCAACTGTTCAGTGATGTCTCAGTGATCGCGAGGGTGAAAACTGGTAGCGATCACCGAATGGTGAGAGGCACACTGAACCTAAACGTTAATTTGGAGAGGTCTCGTCTAATGAAGTCAACGCTCCGTCCCCCTCGTGCTCTAGTCCAAAGTCCCGAAACCTTTCAGCTCGAGTTACAAAATTGTTTTCAGTGTCTAAAAGATTGCAATGTAGTGGACGATATGAATGACAAGCTCGTGGAAACTGTCCATGCGGTCGGAGCTAAGTTTTGCAAGACCCGCCGCAGAAGAACACAAAAACTCTCCGGTCACACTCTTAATCTCATGGCTGTTAGACGGGAAATGAAGTTGCAGTCTTAAATAGATTTGATAGCATACAGGCAACCGAACAGACAGATCTCCAAATGCATGCGGCGGGACTTACGCAACTTTAATACTGCTCCTATTGAAGAAGCGAACCAGGACTCCAAAGTCTTTGCCAGAGATCTGTCTGCCAGAATGAGCCAACTGTCGAAGCTGAAGACCGAATGTGGCAGTATCGTTTCCGAGACACCTGAGATTTTGAGTGAGATTGAGAGGTTCTATGGGCAGCTGTTTACGTCATCGTTGGAGCCACACGCAAGTGTGAGTAACGATCCAAGAGCAAGTCTTATCCGACACTATTCCGAAGATATCCCGGACGTCAGTCTGAGCGAGATTAGAATGGCTCTCCAGCACCTTAAAAACGGCAAGTCCCCGGGCGAGGATGGAATTACAGCGCAGCTTCTGAAAGCGGGTGGAAAACCGGTACTTGAAGTCCTTCAGAAGCTCTTTAATTCCGTCCTCCATGGTGGCACTACACCGGAGCCGTGGAGCAGAAGTGCGGTGGTCTTGTTCTTCAAAAAAGGCGACAACGCTCTCTTGAAAAACTACAGACCGATTTCCCTTCTGAGCCGCGTCTACGTACTGTTTTCGAGAGTCATCCCTCCTCCCGAACAAGCCGGTTTCCGAAAAGGCTTTAGCACCATAGACCACATACATACCCTTCGGAAAATTGTACAGAAGACTGATGAGTACAATCTGCCACTTTGTCTTGTGTATGTGGACTATGAGAAAGCCTTTGATTCCGTCGAAATTTGGGCGGTGCTGCAGTCCCTTCAGCGGTGCCAAGTGGACTGTCGGTATTTCGAAGTGCTGAAGTGTTTGTACAGTAGGGCTACGATGGCTATCCGAGTACAGAACCAGAGTACGAAACCTATCCAACTGCAGAGCTCTCTTCAAAACTCTCCCCGAAACTCTTCACCGCTGCGTTGGAAGACGTTTCCAAACTACTGGACTGGAGAGGATACGGTATTAACGTCAATGGCAGAATCGCTGGAGGACCTAAGCACAATAGTGTCTCCCAACGGATAGGTCTTAAGATGAACATGGACAAAACAAAAATCATGTTTAACGTCCATGTCACACCTATGCCGGTAGTTGTTGGGAGCACTAAGCTCGAAGTTGTTGACGAATATGTTTACCTGGGACAACTAGTCCGACTAGGTAAGTCCAACTTTGACCGAGAGGTCAATCGACGGATTCAACTCGGCTGGGCAGCGTTCGGGAGATTACGACACATCTTCTCGTCAGACATACCTCAAAACCTTAAAACTAGATTATACAACCAGTGCGTGTTGCCAGTGATGACATATGGATCTGAGACGTGGTCCTTCACTGCTGGCCGTATAAGGAAGCTCAAAGTCGCTCAGCGAGCTATGGAGAGGGCTATGCTCGGCGTCTCTCTGTGTGATAAACTTAGAAATGAGGATATCCGCAGTAGAACCAGAGTAACCGACATAGCCCAACGGATTAGTAAGCTGAAGTGGCAATGGGCCGGCCATATAGCTCAAAGAACCGACAACCGATGGGGAAAAAAAGGTTCTCAAGTGGCAGCCTCGTACCGGTAGGCGAAGTGTAGGGCGACCCCCCACTAGATGGAGTGACGACCTGGTAAGACATGCAGGAAGTCGATTAATGCAGGTGGCTTAGGACCGTGCTTTGTGCATTCCTTGGGGGAGGCCTATGATCAGCAGTGGACTTTTGAAGGGTTGTAATGATGATGATGATAGAAAATTTGAGTGGATTTAATTGCACTTCATCTTGCTATTATTACTTACTAGAATTAATAGTATCGATCCTGGTGTGTTTCCTGATTTAATGATTTAATTCTGTAATAAGTACTACCCACTCTCAGTAAAATTTTTGAAAAAATAATTTTAGATCAATAATTGTTAAACTTTTTTAATAAAAATAAATTACTCCATAAAAATCAATTTGGTTTCACAAGGGGTCGCTCGACGACTGACGGAGGTGTTGAGCTTATGAAATATATTTTCAATGCCTGGGAGAATTCTCAATATGCCTTAGGTATTTTTTGTGATCTTTCCAAAGCCTTCGATTTTTCTTTTCTTTTCTTTTTAAAAACCCACTAGGATTTTATCCTGTATCATGGAGGCAGTTTACAAACACAAATTGCACAAGGATTCCAGACCCGGAACTATTATTTGTAGGCCATACAAATACTTGTTCCGTGCGGGATTCGAACCCGCGGCCCCCAGCGTAGCCACTCATTGCTAAGGCACTGCGCCACGGAGCCGTCTAAATTTGTGTTCATCATGAGATAATAATCAGGAAACTACAACATTATGGTGTCAAAAATATAAAGTCTAAATGGGGAGGAGTTGAGTGTTGTAGATACCAATGTTTTTCTTGGTATTACTATTAACGCGAAGCTTCAATGGGCCCCCATATATATATGCCCCATAAATAATCAGGCAGACTTAGTTCTGCAGCATATTCTGTAAAAAAAGATTTAGATTAGATTAGTCTTATGGAATTTTGCTATGGGGTAATGCGACTGACATCCAAGTCATATTGTTTTGCAAAAGAGAGCCGTACGGGTGATTTATAACTTAAATTGTAATTAGTACCTTAGAGAAAAATTTAAAGAAATAAAAATATTTATGAAAATGTAATGTATGTACATAAAAACATAATAGCTTTGATAAGAATAAAGATGTTCATACTTTAAACACTAGGAACAAACATAAGCTTGTAATACCAGTTACTAGACTCCACAGAATTAGTAATTAATTTATGGGGCAATGTATACGCTTTTACAACAAAATCCCAGAAAATGTACAAAATTTGTCAATAAACAAGTTTTAAATGTTTTATTAAAGAAACATTGTACAAAAAGGGTTATTATAATATTAAAGAATACATAAATGAAAATAACCCCTGGGAATGAGGTGATCGCCACCATGCTGATATTAAAATTCATTTAAAAATTGTACAAACAAAATTATTGTAAAGTGAAATATGTTTTAAAAAAAGTCCCACTGGGTTTCTTGCTCGTTCTTCCCAGGACAGAGGTATTTTCCGAACCAGTGGTAAATAAAAAATGACTTTCAATAAGTATTATGTAATAATCTATATTGAATAAAAATTATTCTATTCTATTCTTTACGGATTGTATTATTTTAAGGCTATGTTCCGATATACACCACTGTAAGGTGTGACGTCAATTCAGTATACTATGAAACCGTCCGTGTCTTATAATGTGCAAATTGCAAAAGGCCGTAGAAGAGACTTCCCCTCTCCTAGGCATGCGCGCTACACCACTTGCCCCACATTTCCGCGGCAAGAAAACACATCACTGAACACGTTGGGCTTATAAAAATCGTTGTTTCTTAAAACTTTAATAACTTTATTTTAAATGAAGATATCTCAATATACTTTTTTTAGATAAGGGCCAAGTGTTTAAGAAATAAAACTTAGAAAACCTAATTGAAATCTATCCAGTAGTTTTTCCGTGATGCGCGCACAACTGCAAACCTCTATCATTTTATTTATATAGATTTTCAAAAATAACAACGAATATGAATGAATGAATTGTTTAGGAACACATTGTATTTATAAACATTTGTTTCTAATGATCTTGCAGTTAAAATAAACTAACCTTTTGCCCGCTGGTAACTCTTTATTGGCTCTAGAAACTATACATCCAGAATATTCTGTTTCAGGGTACCAGTGAGACAACTTTATCATTTGATTCTGTCCAGCCTTATTTAGAACTGCTTCTCGTTCCTTGCATGTCTGTGTGATGAAAATTAAAAAGTTAGGTGCTTGGTTAGAAATTTCGTTTAAATTTAAGTTAATAGTTCATTTTGACTATTAAAACGCAACTTTTCTTTGACTTTAAAAAATGAAATAATTTCCACATTTAGGTTATAGTAGTATTGCTTTTCTGCCTACGAGTCTGTTAGGGAATATATCACTTTCTTACGTATTTAGTTATAGACTGGGAGATGTGCCATCTTGGTCCTCTGGGATGATGACGCGTAGCCTTCTTTTTTGTTTGAAGTTGATTGCAAGTGTCAGGGCTTCAGTAGCCACTTCCCAACCTGCATATCTGAGAAATAAAAAAAAATTCGAGGACATGTGAAGTTCGCCAACACGCATTGGAGCAGCGCGTCGGACTATTCCTTGCCCTAAAACCCTGTCAGAAATGAGAGGACACCTGTGCCCAGCAGTGGGACGTATAATATAGGCTGTAAATTTACTTTTATTGAGGTATACCTAAGCCTATTTAATTCTAAAAAATAATATTAATAACCGCCAATCTCATTGGCGCAGATATACATACAGAAAAACACAGTATAATTGAAGCCCAACTCTATTTTTTAAATCGTTTACTTGGTATTTCCCTTAGCCGATACCGAGGAAAGCCACCGAATATTTTATCTGGTTTCTCTAATGCTGCCCTCTCATTGAAATTAACATTTCTATACTCAATATAGGTACCTATACACCGTATAGTGGCGGCTTCAGAGAATCCACTACCCCATATCATCCGACCCGTGGGTGTCGTAAAAGTAAAAAGCAACAGAGGGAAACTGAAATAGGTGATGGGCAGCAACATCTTCTTGATAACAGCTCGAAATTTCTGATACAAACTCAAAATTATAAAAACTGCGAGTGCCAAGCCGCCAGCTAGGCGTGGCAGTTGCTACTATGGCAAATATCGCTACTATGGCAAATATCACCACTATGTGGCAATTTATGGGGAAGGCCTATATTCAACAGTGAACTTTGTTATGCTGTAATGATGATGATGATAAATTATATATTATATACTCACCAAACTACTGTGGTATACAGATGGCCACTGGCTATCGTCGTCGTAGTAAAGAAGTAGATTTGGAATTCCCATTTCGCGTTCAAATTCTATCAGATACTCAAACTGACCCTCCATTGATAAGAAACAAAATCTAGCGAGAAAGGCCCAGTTCTGAAAATTGTATGTGTATTTAAATTAAATCATTAAAAATCATGTCAATCAATCATTAAAAAAAATCATTCTTTTTTTTAATGGAATGAGATGGTAAATTATTTATTTCTTTCTTTTTCTTTATCAGCCCGTAAAAGTCCGCGACTGGGCATGGGCCTCTCTTGTTATAGAAAGGATTTTCTTTATGTAATCGTCATGCTCGGCAGACGGTACGTCTCAAACCTTTAGCAATGCCATCCGTCGTCGGTTTGGCTATTTTACGTCTGACGTAAACGAGATGGTTATATTGCTAATAGTTTTGGAAGCCGTAAGGTCTTATGATATAGTCGCCCATAATCGCCTGTTACGACACGCACGGAACAAAATGGGGTGATGTATTAACTTAAGCCCCCACACGCTATAAATTATAGGTAGGTAATCAAAACCCTATTACATAAAAGTTTACTTATACTCGTTAAAAAAGTTTAACTATCCAAATAATACATTCATTTACACTAAATGTATTTTTGAAGTCCTGAACAGTTTCGACCATGGCGACAATTTTTAATACCTACTGTCGAAAACTATCAATTGCGCATCAGATAATGCACAACGCAATAAATGTGCATGCTCTTTTGTATGAACTAATATGCTATCGCATGGCGCCCTCGGCAGATCGGCGATGTAACTAGTTATTCTCTTATAGACCGAATTCGTTTAAGATATTGTGCCTAAAATACATCGTCTCCTTTCCCTCTTTTCAAAACACCAAACAAATAACAGAACAAGAAAATAATGTATTGTGAACGCGTAATCGCTATCATGATTGATTATGGAAGTGTATTCATACGCAAATAATCGAACAATAAATATTTTCGTATTTTTTATACTTCGTATGATTTATTTATTTTTATTCCTCCGATATATTTAAACACTTTAAATTAAAAATAAACATAATAAAAATATTTTTAATAATTTTAGACAATTTTTGAATAAATTTTAGTAGGTATAAACATATACATATATATTATATTTTTTTATACTCTGATACTTACTAGTATGATTAGTCTATTTGCGTTTAATAAAACATTGCATCAATCTTGCAATATCAGTGACAATAGGTTATGGTGCGGCTGTGGTGTAGTCTTGTGTAGTTCGCCTAAGGCTGGCTTTTCACTATGGGATATAATATATGTTATATCCCGAAATATAAACTATATCCGCGATTGGCTTTCACACTGTGAGATATATCTTTTAACCAGTGTGTGTTCGTCATTGGATTACCCCCTGTACCCCGCACACAGTTCTGCTGCGGTGAGGAACGGCAAGGGGCGAAATATAATATGAAAATATCGCTCGGTCGATCGTAAAAATATTTATAGTTTGAGATTTAATATATATTATAGCTCCGTGTAAACGGTTCCACGGTTCCAACGGTTTAAAAGTATGGTGAGCGATATTAATTTATATCTCGAGATGTAATATATATTATATTATATCCCATAGTGAAAAGCGGGCTTAACAGTTCTTTTCGTTTACCTACACTCGCAAGACGCCAACGCCAAACATGCACGCAAACAAAACAGAACAGAATCGGTCAGTAGTCATTCGAGGTAGACATGGCGTTAAATAAAATATTGGATATAAGTTTAATTTTATAGCAAATAATTATTACAATGCTTATTTTTAGACATGTGAAGCTTAAATTTTAATGTAATATATCAAAAGAATACATGTATTGATGTTTTTAAGGAATGTTTTCATTCGAATAACGTTGCTTTGTAAACCGCCATCTACTCCATTCTACAGGTATTAAAGTCATTTTATCGAACGAAAGTTAGTTGATTCTCAAGGTGGTACGTAATAAAGACGCTAGATGGCATAAATACGGCTAATTAATTTTATTAACGGTTTATTTATTAATTATAAATCAGTAAGTTAAGAAATCGATCGCAGATTGTTTTGAATGGACTGAAATATTTTATAATTTTATTCATTATGGTTAATTTTATTTATTTAATAAATTTGTTAATTTTTTTAACTGTTTATTTTAACAGTTAAAAGATAATATATTAACCATCTTTAATTCAAGGACAAGAGCCGATGAATGCCTCTCTATAGCTAGCTACCCAAATCACCTAATAAGTCGTGTATGTATATACAATGTACTCTGTGTTAATAAGCTTACAAGAAATCCTTGCTCTCTGCTTAGCCTTTTACCATAATACGCAGTGGCCAATAAATTTATGTAGTTATAGATAAAAAAAATATTGCAATACATAAAATGGTATAATATTATCTATATGCTTAATGCTATCTAATACCTTTAAACGAGCAAATCTCGGAAACGGCTCCAACGATTTTCATGAAATTTAGTTTGCGGGGGGTTTCAGGGGCGATAAATCGCCCTGAAACCCCCGCAAACTAAAATGAAATTAATTTTACAAAATGTCGTTTTATACGTGTTTTCGTGCAATAAAAAACTGCTACAATATCATTAGAATACGAAGGTAAATTTCGTCATTCCATACAAGATTATAAGAGCTTTGTAGGGAAATTGGGTGGTTCCGAAACCAGAGGATCCCGGTTTGAGTCCTGATGTCTTCAGTCCGAACTTTTAGTCCCTTTTTTTCAAGTTCCTTCTTTTGTGAGAAAAACTATTCTTGAGAGCCCTTTGTCAACGCATCTAATTCTTATCTAAGTATATTTTTTTAAATTATCGAGCTTTAAAAAAAGAATACGGTAGGTAAGATCGGAAAATATTATTCATATTTCATCAGTATGTAATTTGTATCTAAATATAATTTTCAAAAAACACGATTTGCAAAAAAAGAATACCGATCGAAGCTCGGTCATCCAGGTAGGTACTTGACTAGAATGACAGTCCTTAGCCTGTTCAAGTATGAAGGAAAATCAAATATTATGTCAAATTGTAAGTTAATAATATTTTTTAATAAAATATTTTATCAAACAACGTTTACGCCTCGAGCAAATATCGACCGACTGAGACTGACTGCATTAACCTATTTAAATTGTATCTACCAGTGTGACTGTTGACTAATTCAGTCAGTGACTGACTGTGATGACCATTCCGTAAAGATAGATACAATTTAAACAGGTTAGTAGTACTGATGACCGATTAGAACTAATAGAACGAACTAGTTCACTGTCCGTAATGAACTAGTACGGAGCGATCTTTAAAATGACCGACCAGACACAAAACTACTGTCGTTTTTAATATGTGGGCCGCTCCCGGCGGCACTGCAATGCCGGCCCGACCCGTGACGGGAGTGGAGCGAGCCCCGAACATCCCGTCGCTTTTCAAAAATCAATTTAATATACTGGTCCCGTGCGGGAACTTTCAGATTAGGAGTGGGCGATACAAATCGTAAATAGATACAATATCTATATTATATCGGACGACAAACTAACTATGTATTAGATATTACGATTTTACGATACCGTGTTGATATGAGTCATCGCAGAATATCTAATATCTACTCAAAAACGAAACGTAAAATATATACATTGATTCGGATACCGAACAAACCATGAGCGAGTTGAATAAATAGCTAAAACAGATATTTCGACTACTTTACAACGAAAAGGTGATACGCTTACGCCTAATATTATTAATATTAATCCTTATTAGTAGTAAAATACTATTTATTACAGAACACATCATTTTTAAATATCCAGTCTAAGTAGTATATATAATTTTATTATTATTTTGTTGTGTTGCACTGTTTTCAAAATATACGATTTTAGATCTTATTGTGTATTTAATGGTATGTAAATTAAAACTGAGAAAATTATGAAGGAAACTTTATTTCACCGATTCTGAAAAACTATACCCGCTTTCTAGATATGGGATAATTTACTTTGGCGTAGGGGTATAACTTATATAAATAAATATTTCGGTTTATACAAAGGTACTCTGTGGGTATAACCACTAACCATAACCACAAGTGTGGCATAAAATATAAAAGTTTAATTTTATAGCAAATAAATGTTGCAATCGTTATTTTTAAACATTTAGAGCCTAAATTTAAGTGTAATAAATTAAAATAATATATTCTTTAGAGTAAAGGAGTAAAAAATACTTTGTAATAGCGTCATCTACTAGATTCTATACGTAAAGTGGTTTTATCGAACAAAAATTGATTAACTCTCAAGGTGGTACGTACAATATACGCTAGATGGCATAAACACGACACGATTCAATTTAATATTCTATTTCATTATCTCGCAGGATAAATCCTATTGATATATATATGTATGTCACTTTTTATATTATGAGATACTTTAAGAATACTTATATTACATAAATAATACAATATATCTATAAATCTATATATGGAAATTCGTTCATAAATCGCGTATCACCATGTGATACTGAGTACTGACTTCTATTCAGAACGAAGATATCAACAAATATATAGATATTGAAATATATACATACAATATCGGATTTTCATTTCCAATACATAGGTACGATCAAAGAGAATATAATGACTACGTTTAGGTACGATTAGATATAGGGTTAAAGTGATATTTACCCATGCCTATTTCAGATTTTCAGCTGAAGAGTAATGATTATCTTGTTAACTATGTGAGCCGATCCCGGCGGCACTGCAATGCCGGGCCGACCCGTGACGGGAGTGGAGCGAGCCCCGAACATCCCGTCGCTTTTCAAAAATCAGTTTAATATACTGGTCCCGCAGTGCGGGAACTTTCAGATATTAAGCTGAAAAGAACAGATACTACACTTTGATCTTAGCCAAAAGGCCGAGAAGCGATGCCGAACGATGCGCGTCGAGGTCTCTTATTTACTCCGAAATAATCCCAACATCGCGTTCTAGAAAAATAGCAACTAACATACAGCGCCATCTATCGCACCCTCAACGCGACACAACTGTCATAATACAAAAATACTACGTACACGAACAACACAATATATTCGTACTTACATTCTTATTTTATTTTAATCTTGATCCCATTTAAAGTTAAAACGTAACTCTCATTTAGAACATACTATTGCGGCTGCTACGTTTTTACATTATATAATTAGCCTATTAACACCTAATATTACCTATATCGAATTTTTTTTGTATATTCAGATTAAGTATTAGGTATTCTATTTTAATGCAAAAAATCGAAATAAACAATCAATAACTTTTTTATGCTTTTATTAATTTTACGTCGTTGACGATAATTATCATAACTTTTAGCCATAAGTACATATATCCACACAACATTTAACCTATGACCATCTCGAATAATACTGGTGCCGTAGTTCCGGAGTTTATCCTACACATATACATATATACCTGCACAAACTTACAAAATTCGCACTCTCTCTTTATATTATTATAAGTATAGATTATTATTTATAATATTATAAGTATAAAGAAATGTATAAAAACATTTTTATGCATTTCTTTATATTATATTTTTAATGAGCCAAAAGTAACCGAATTTGGTTCCGAGTTCCGAAAAAAACCGAACAACTTTATCATAAACAATTATACGGCCTTTATATTCGTATTTCATCAAAAAATATAAAAAAGAAATATTTTTTATATTTTATTCTTTTTCTTTATATATTTTAACTAACTACGTGCTACGCTTACGCAACGTAACTACACTTGGACCAGAAACCATCAGCAATGACATCTATAATGGGGATTCTATCTTTGTTCACCCTGCCATTAGAAATTACGAATTGTTTTTCTCTTTCTGTAGCGTGATTCATGGAATCGACTAAAACATCTTCCTATTTCCTACTGATACTTCATGGTTCTCTAAATACGGCTTTTTAGATAACAACGGGAGGTTGATTGCTGCCATTAGTTCATCCAGCTGTGAATGCCCCCCACCTATTGCAATTGTACCTGTGACAGCGCATATATTGATATTTAGGTAGATGTCACTGCATTTGTCTCCATTTATGACAAATTTTTGATTGCAAAGCCGACATTTAAATGTAAAATTTTGACTGTAGGACTGTCTACTGTGAAGAACTGAACACAATGATGGAGAAGCTCGCACGTCTCCAACCAGCTTCGGTCAATCGCTCGTCCCCTGCGACAACGCGTGACCTAATACTGCACAACATACGGTCTCCTCGGCAGGTGATATCTTCAAGAACGGCATCAATAAACTGCCACTGCGCTGGCAAAGATGCATCGATTGCATGGATGATTAATTTGATTAATAGAAATAAAACATATAAAAAAGAATTACGTTATCTTATTTCATAAAAAAACGGCAATTTCATAGGTAAAGACCTAAAGTTAAAATTACATTTTATTATCAGTGATTGAAGTCAACTAGTAAGCAAACAATAAAGATAATAAAAACATAACTAGTATCTTACCATCAGTCTCATAGCACTAATAGATAAAAAATAATTATTAGTTTATATAGTGCGCATGTGTATGCGTAGTGTGTGAGTTTATACTGAGTGTGGGTGTATGTATGTGTATATGTTCATTTAATAGCTGTATTGTAATAAATAATAATGTCTCTATTTGTTCATAATTTTAGGAAGTTAAAAAATTTGTAATCAATTTCTTACATTCAAGATAATAAAATTGACTTTATATTTTATTTTGTTGTATTTATTAATACCAACCCAGTATTCCTAATCACAAATAATCACAATACCTCATTAGGTATTGTGATTGGGTAAAAATATCTAATTAGTTACTAATACCTACCCAGTTAATATTAAAATAATAAATGGGAATAAAAAGTGAAATGAATAAAAACGAGTTAAAGTAGCATTATAAACAGCAAAACCCCCTTAAATTCAATTTACTAATATTGTTCCTAAATAAGGAATAGCAGATAAAAGATTAGTAATAACTGTTGGACCTCAAAATTATATTTGACCTCAATGTAAAACATATCCTATAAATGCTGTAGCTATTAAAATAAATAAAATAATAATACCTACTATTCAAGTATATATTAAATTAAATTATTCATAGTAAATTCCTCGTCCAATATGTAAGTAAATGCAAATAAAAAAATGAAGCACCATTAGCATGTAAGGTTCGAATCCATAATTAACATTTCGACAAATATAATTTACATTATAAAAGCTAATTTAATATTAGTAGTATAGTATAGTTAAAAATAATTCTAATACCTAACCACAATATCTTAGTAGGTATAGTAATTCGGTAAAAATATCTAAGTAGGTATTAATATACCTACCCAGTATTACCAATCACAATAGGTACCTATGTAGATATTATGAATAGATAAAAGGTACTTATCTAAATAGTTACCCACTTTTACTAAGTAGGTACTAATACGTACCCAGTATTGCATCCATTGCCATATCGGCATCATTTAATTACAACCCAAAATTCCCTATTACCCTTATACTTCTTTTTGATTTTTGTATTACCTTTATTATACTTAACCCTTATGTATTTTTTTTCTTCTTTAAAAAAAACGTTACCTCCACTCTATGATTTTCTCCTGTATCGTGGGGGCAGTTTACATACATAAATTTCACAAGGATAAACATCCAGACCCGAAACAATTATTTCTAGGCCATACAAATAATTATTCCATGCGGGATTCGAACCCGCGGCCCTTAGTGCTGCAACTCATTGCTAAGCCACTGCGCCACGGAACCGTCACCTTACCTAACCTAACCCTAGGTATTGTAACTCAATGCCTAACCCTTATGTATAAATAAATATAATTAGGTACGTAAAAATAAATATTGTTGCGCGCCACTATTAATGGTTTATACATGGCAACACTAGTTACCACTAGCGCCCTCTAGTATCAAGTAGCAGAACTAGGAGAGTCAAGATCCTTCTAGAAGTTTCGGGACCGATATGTACTCGAACATTCTAGATGTTTCTACAGTAGAAGGTTCTGGAAACTATCTGAGGCCCTATATAAGGCCGGTATAGACCGCGACCGAGTCAGTATTGAATTGGCGATACCAGCGAAGACTTCGAAACGATACAACTGCGAACTTAAGCGATCTGTAGTAAAATTGTGTTTTGTTATTAGTGTGGTTTAAAGTTGTAATTAGTGTTGTGTAATTAAAGTGTCAATTTTGGTAATTCACTCGGCAGTTTTTAATTGTCTCGAACCCCAAGCTCGTAACAATTGGTGTCAGAAGTGGGATCACATCATGCCGATTTTACCAAAGGACGACACGGAGGGTATCCGTACCCGAAGTCAACGCCAGCAAGAGACGGACCAGAGACGATTTGGTAATGCAACGCCGCAAACGTCGGAGGGCCAGCTGCCGACCACGGAGGCCGGCCCGTCAGCAACTCCTGCATCTGCAGCACCTGACTTAGGTGCTCTGATGATGATGCTGCAGGAGCAGGCTCGCCGACAGGAGGAACAGGCCCGCCGACAGGAGGAACAGGCCCGCCGACAGGAGGAACAGGCCCGCCGACAGGAGGAACAGGCCCGTCGGTTGGAAGAGCAGCTGCAGCGTGGACAGGAGGAACAGGCCCGCCAACGGGAAGAACAGATGCTCCTCATGAAGGACCTTCACGCTACCTTCGGGAAAGAGATAAGGGAGGTGAAGGATAGGGTTGCTCAACATGACAACCGCCTGTCGGAAGCTGAAACCCGAATCGACCAAGTGAACAATCGGGTTGACAACGTGATTGCTGACGTGAAGAAAACGCTGGACGACCTCAAACTTGGGGATGGAGTTACAGCCCCCGTGGTAGCTACAATACCTTCGCTACGTGGATTCAAAGTGCCGCCGTTCGACGGGACTTCTTCCTGGTCGGCGTACAGAATCCAGTTCGAGGCTGTCATGAAGACGAACGGCTGGGATAAAAGTCAGGCCATGACTGCTCTCACCCTAGGCTTGCGCGACCAGGCCTTAACTGTTCTGGAAGCTCTCGGTAATGAAGTGACTTACGAGCAGCTCCTTGAGGCATTGAGGCGAGATATGGCGACGCTCACCTGGAACACGTCTTTCGTGCGCAGCTCAAAGATCGCGTGCAACGCAGCAACGAAAACCTGCAGCAGTGGGCCTTGAGGTGGAAAAGCTGGTTCGAAAAGCATACCAGTCTGTACCTGCGCTCATTGTAGGAACCTGGTGCAGACATTCATCGACGGCATCCACGACCTTGAAGTCAGAGCTGCTGTGAGGCTCGGGCACCACGAGACGCTTAAGGACGCGTTAGCCCATGCACTGGAGGTGGAAGCCGTACGGCAGGATCATCGATCCCATCGCGTCAGGAGGTTGCAGCAGCTGCAGTTCGCGACTACAATAAAGGATACAGCCCTAGGTGCTACGGCTGTGGGGAAAGGGCCATCTTCGATCCAGCTGCCCTAAGCGAACTGTAGAAAGGAAGGTGAACTATCTCGACGGGGCAGTGCGGCTATCAGCACCGCCCAGCACAGCAGAAATCTCATGGCAACGCAGATGCATTGTCAAGAAGACCTTCTCCTGAAGATTGCAAGCATTGTACTAGGCAAGAGGGTAAGGAAGTGGTGTCTGTGAGGATGCTCAGGACAGACCAGCTCAGCAATGAGTGGAAGGACAGCCTACAACATGCACAGCAGGAAGATCCGGACATCAAGCCGATTCTGGAATGGATGAAGCCAGTGCTCCTAAGCCCAAGTGGAGTGACGTCTCAGCGATGAGTTCGACCACGAAAGCTATTGGGCCCAATGGGACAGCTTGCTGATTCAGGATGGAGTCCTGTGCCGAAAATGGGAAAATGTTCGGGAGACAGTTGTCATTTGCAAATGGTTGTCCCCAAAGCTAAAGTACCGGATGTTCTACAGCTGTACCATAATGGTTGTTCAGGAGGCCATCTGGGTGTTAAACGAACTCTACTGAAGATCCGAGAACGGTTTTACTGGGTCCACTGTCGTGACGATGTCGAGGACTGGTGTCGCAAATGTACAAGTTGTGCGGCTGTAGGGACCACAAACTCGTAGTAGAGGTGCGTTGAAATTGTACAATGTTGGTGCACCATGGGAGAGGATAGCCGTTGACGTTGCGGGGCCGTTTCCGGAAAGTGAAAGTGGTAACAAGTATTTCATGGTTGTGATGGATTACTTCACTAAGTGGCCAGAAGTCTTCGCCATTCCAAATCAAGAAGCTTCAACAGTTGCAGATAAACTAGTTCATGAAGTCTTCTGTCGTTTTGGAGTACCTTTAGAGATTCACAGCGATCAAGGAAGGAATTTTGAGTCTCAAATATTCCAGGAAACTTGCCGAGTTATGGGTACTCATAAAACAAGAACAACTTCTTACCACCCACAATCTGATGGAATGGTAGAAAGATTTAATCAGACATTGGAGGTACCTAGCAAAAGTTGTGGAAAACGGCAACGAGACTGGGACAGGCACATACAACCGTTTTGTTGTCATATCGAAGCGCTGTTCACGAAAGTACATCAGTGACACCCAGCTTTAGCAAATTTTGGGAGAGAATTACGGCTGCCTGCAGACCTGATCACCGGAATACCACCTGATGCCCCACGCAGTATAACCGATTATGCAAATGACTTGCGGGACAAAATGAATGACATTTATGAGCACGTCAGACAGTCGGGCCAGTCTGAGAAGATGAAAACACGGTATGACCGCAAAATGAACAACAAAGGGTTTGACGAAGGTTCACTAGTGTGGTTACACAATCCAGTTCGCAGCAAAGGAAATCTCCTAAGCTTCAAGCTAAATGGGACGGACCGTACCGGATTGTGACAAGGATCAATGACGTAACCTACCGGATACAGAAAGGTGCAAGAGGTACTCCTAAGATCGTCCATGTGGATCGACTGGCACGTTATTATGGGGCCAATAATGCTCGGGACGAGCATGTCTTAGGAGGGGGCAGTGTTGCGCGCCACTATTAATGGTTTATACATGGCAACACTAGTTACCACTAGCGCCCTCTAGTATCAAGTAGCAGAACTAGGAGAGTCAAGATCCTTCTAGAAGTTTCGGGACCGATATGTACTCGAACATTCTAGATGTTTCTACAGTAGAAGGTTCTGGAAACTATCTGAGGCCCTATATAAGGCCGGTATAGACCGCGACCGAGTCAGTATTGAATTGGCGATACCAGCGAAGACTTCGAAACGATACAACTGCGAACTTAAGCGATCTGTAGTAAAATTGTGTTTTGTTATTAGTGTGGTTTAAAGTTGTAATTAGTGTTGTGTAATTAAAGTGTCAATTTTGGTAATTCACTCGGCAGTTTTTAATTGTCTCGAACCCCAAGCTCGTAACAATATGTATGTAGAAATAAAATTGAATAAAAATAAAAACAAACGTTATTTTTTCATCCTCATCAATCATCGGGGTAAGGATAATGTCAGCATAAGTAATAAGCAGGCTAAGTTACAAGGTGCTCAGTTCAAAAATTAGTAGGCTGTAGATATGTTACTTTTCAATACGTGACACGTAAAAATTAACAATAATCAAAAAACACATCTGCGAAACATCTACTAAATATAATATACCTACCTACCTACCTAATTACCTATAGTGAGTAGGTATCTTTTAAACTCACTATTTTCAATACTTTATTTTCTCATGTTAGATAGGTAGGTAGGTAGGTAGTACGTAGTACGTAGCTTCCCGGGCGTTTGAAATGAATGGTGTCATTTTTATTAATTATAATATACGAGATATATGATTATAATATATAGATAATATATGAGAATACATAATTCTAAATATACAAAATTCGACCTGCTCAAAATTCAAAAACTTTATTAAACATAGTTTGTATAAAAGGGTTATTATAATGTTAAGGAATTTATGGATGATAATAACCCCTGGAATGAGGTGTTCGCTGCCAGGCTGTTTCTAATTTGTTTTGTGTGGTTAATTGTGTAATATACATGATTGTAAGCTGTTATTTAAAAAAAGTCCTGCTGGGTTTCTTGCTGGTTCTTCCCAGGACAGAGGTTTTTCGAACCAGTGGTAATTAGACAAAAGAGTGACTTTCAATAAGTATTATTTATAATCTATATTGAATAAAAAGTTTCTGTTTCTGTTTCTGTTTCTGTTTCTAATATAATGCAACTAATATACCGAATAAAAAAAATTAAAATACATTTATCATTGTCTGCCGTGTCTATTTCCATAAAAAGGTTTATTGGTGTTGAAAAAATAATACTACGTTCGTACAGTAGGTGGCGTCTTGTAGATTTCTTACGCTATACAAATTGTAGCGAGTCGGCGGACCGAATGCTCAAGGTCGTTCGCTGGGAGTAGCCACACAAAGCCGTACAAGCCATTATAATAATATAAAATATAATATTAAAAGAATTTAAGTTTTTAATTTTAAAAATAAATATCGGACGAATAAGTATTTTATACGATTATCGTATGACATCTATTGATTATATAAAATTACGTGGTAGAGCCATGCTGCAGCTATATTAATAGTATAGTTGTAGCACGAATGGGTCGGCTCGACCGGGAAGGACCACGCTCTCACAGAATACCAGCGTAAAATAGCAGCTTAATGCTGCTGTGTTTCGTATGGTGAGTGTAGAGAACCGGAGACCCTTTTACTGGAAAAGAGGCATTCTATCTTAGTCCTCACGGCTGACAACGCATCTGCATTTAAATTCGCAAACGAAGATAGATGTAGATGTCTATGTGCCACAGCAACCACTTACCATCAGGTGGACTGTGTGCTCGTTTGTCACCCTTATTTCAGGAACTATTGACTAAGTACCTACGTGACAAACCTTTTTAGCAGAATCAGAAAATAAACACAATAGCACCATAAACGATACGTACATCCTTGGTATTAACGTGCCCCTCTATCCATTTCCCGGCGGCCTCTCCTAGCAACGCTCCCGGCAATAGGTATAGGATCAAACATCTTCCCGGCGACGATGTCATATTGATTTTCGGAGTCAATGTTGTAGTTTTATATACTGGAAAACTAAATAAAACATAATATCTAAAGTAACTTATTAACTTTCAGCTTTTTGTACCTGTAAAATTTATAAGAATATATATATATATATATATATATATATATATATATATATATATATATATATATATATATATATATATATATATATATATATATGGATGGTCTGAGGCTTACGTATGATATGAAAATGAGTCTTAATACTCTTTTGTTGAAGAGAGACTTATTTGTAAAAAAATGGCCGAGCTGTATCTCGGAGTGTACAAGCTGGATTGTGAATGTGTGCTCTTACATAGGACAAACAAAAAGATCTATAAAAACCCACGTAAAAGAACATATAGCTGACTTGAAGCGCTGACGTCCGTGAAGTCTGCAGTCTGTGAACATACAGACTTACATTAGATTTGATAGACCACAAATCCTCGCAAAAGAACACCGATTTCTACCAAGGATTATTCGCGAGGCTATTGAAATTAAAAACATCCTAATTTCAATAGAGAAGATGGATGGGTGCTGCCATCTGCTTGGGACCCTATAATTAATAAAGTTAATTATAGGCAAGACTTCAAGATACTATAAGCTCATTCTGCGTAGATCAGACCAAAATTAATATTCAAAAACTGAAGGCAGCCGGGCTAACTATGACATCGGGACGTCAAACAGCTCAATCCCTCCCGTGACCATGGGTGCGGTAAAGCACCCGAATCGTCAGTTGTGTATCGTCAGCAACGCAAAGTCAGGAATTTGCATTTAGAAAACCCAAAATTAGGGGCTTTTTAGGTGCTAATTAGGTGCCAAGTTTAAAAATTAGGTGCTCTAAAATTTTCACCGCAACGAACTGTTGAAATTTGCATTGCTAGCAACGCAATGAAGTTATTAGATATACGATAAATATTAATAGCAATTAAGTGCTAATTAGGTGCTGCAAGTATAGGCAATGACAAGGCGCCCCTAATAAAAATAAAGTCGTTATTCAGAACAAAGCAGATGCAAAATTCAGGTTTTCTGAAAATCAGAATAGAATCAAAATTGCTTTTAGAAAAAGCCCAAATTAGGGGCTTTTTAGGTGCTAATTAGGTACCAAGTTTAAAAATTAGTTGCTATAAAATTTTCACCCAAACGAACTGTTGAAATTTGCGTTGCAGGAATATTGACATAGTTACTTCTGCAACGGCTTCGGCGCTGCGGGCAGTGCAGCCCCTTCGCCCTTGCGTAGCAAATCACAAGCACCCATGCTCACCTCCGCAGCTTCGGCTTATTGGTCGCCTTCGGCAACCAGCCTCAGCCTCTACGGCTCCCACAGATGCCTGCGTTTTGCCACAGCGGGCGGGGGCTGCTCTCCCTCCGCGCTTACGGCTTTACAAAAACACTCTAGGGGTAGGGCAGACAAGACTACGTGGAGTCGGGGCGTGCAGATTCGGTTTTAGTACAGATTCGACCTATCTTATCTATAATATATAACTGATAAATAACAAAAAATGCCATTCATACCTTATAGTAAGGGAACGGTGGTCCTGGAGCCGATAATTCCCAGAATATTACCGTCATCTACATCCGACCCCAATAATCTTTCAGCACTTAATTAGTACTTAATTCCTTGCTATTAATATTTATCGTATATCTATTATCGTCACTGCGTTGCCAGCGATACGTTTTGCCAGGAACGCAAATTTCATCAGTCAATCAAATTTTCGAGCAACTAATTTTTAAACTTGGTACCTAATTAGCACCTAAAAAGCCCCTAATTTGGACTTTTTCTAAAAGCAATTTTGATTCTGTTCTGATTTTCAGAAAACCTGAATTTTGCATCTGCTTTGTTCTGAATAACGACTTTATTTTTATTAGGGGCGCCTTGTCATTGCCTATACTTGCAGCACCTAATTAGCACTTAATTCCTTGCTATTAATATTTATCGTATATCTAATAACTTCATTGCGTTGCTAGCGATACGTTTTGCTAGCAACGCAAATTTCAACAGTTCGTTGCGGTGAAAATTTTAGAGCACCTAATTTTTAAACTTGGCACCTAATTAGCACCTAAAAAGCCCTTAATTTTGGATTTTTCTAAATGCAAATTCCTGGCTTTGCGTTGCTGGCGAAACACAGCTCGAAACGTCGGGAATTAAAAAGTTAAATTAAACGCAATAGAATCCGTAAAAATTAGTTTCATTTAATGTGTAGTGTTCGCGTAAATATAAGAAATCATTAAGTGAAAAAATAAAAAATACGACCCTATTAACATTGAAATAAAAATTATATCCCACTGCTTGTTAACGAAATCCTCATGTCTATGATGCATAAACTTCCTCGCAATATCTTCCTTCATCCATTCATCCATTACAGCCCATAAAAGTCCACGGTTGAACATAGGCCTCTCTCTTGGCACGCTTGGCAGACGGGTTGGCAACCGCAGTTTTTTATTATTTTGAGTTGTTATCAGGAAGATGCTGCTGCCCATATTCTGTTTAGTTTCCCTCTGTCGCCTCTTACGACACCCACAGGATGATATAGGGTAGTGGATATTCTTACACTGCCACTACGCGGTTATATTTAATCTAGTAAATTATATTAAAAAAATAATTTTAAAATAGTACTTACTAAATAATTAATTTATATTCGGTCGGCGAAACATTTTCTACCTACATAACTCATCGTTTACTTCAGAATCAAAAATCACTCTGAAAAATTAGACAAATATTGTATTTTTTAATGCTCACTGAAAAATCAATTCACCATCTTATTACGTAGAAACAAAACATAATCGGACGTTTAAACTTTAATAATAATTCTAGCATCAATTTACATTGCTATGAGCTTTTCCAGATACAAATACAAGTGTTGTGTGTTTCACGTTACTATGGCAGCAAGTACTTAATAGGACGCTAAGCATTCACATACTTTAATTACATAAATTTATAATTTTTGTAAATACTTTAAATTAACTGTGCTATGCCGTGGCTGACAGATGAAAAAATAATGTACTAGTTTTGGAATAAAATTGTAATTAAAATTTAAATTTAAAGTTAATAGTAAAAAGGAAAGATTAAAATTAATAGGTACATTGGTTTTTAGCCTTTAAAGCTTCGTCTTCGTTGTTTCTGTCTGTGTCTGCCAATATAGGTGCAATTTTAGAATAAGAAAATATTTATGTTTCATCAGGTCGTCACTCCGTTTAGAGGAGAGGGAGGGCGTCAAGCATTGCACTAGCCAGTACAAGGCTACTACAAGGATTCTACCTGATAGGCCGTCGGTTCTTTGAGCCTTCAGATATCCTCCGAATGTATCTTATTACGTTTTTTCTATTGCTTGCCGAGTTACTTTGAGTTTCCTCATTCGACCAGTAGTGAAGGAACACGTTTCGGTTCCGTAAGTCATCACTGCTGGAAGCACATATGAATTGTGCAATTTTCTTTTAATATTCTGAGGTATATTCGACGAGAAGATTTGTCGATTATGCTCATCAGTTTTCCACATGACCTGACATGGCTATGAAGCCTTTTCCGAAACTGACTTGTTCGGGAGGCTAAAATTAGTAGTCTGTGTGCTAAACGATTCGTAATGACTCTCGAAAACAGCACGTGGACGCGGCTCGGAAGGTTTTATCGTTCTGTAGATCTTCAATAGAGTATAAGTTGTAATTTTTTTCTACATAATTTATTAAGAAATTTACGTAACTCTAAAAACTAAGTTTTACTTATTGTACTATGGAATGCCATACAGTTTTAAGCATATAGTGTTCTGTGTTGAGTATTGAGCATTGGGCCTATATTCAGACGTGGATTAAGTGAATCTGATGCGGACGAAAATGGAAGAAAATAATATATTGAGGCTTACTATGGACTCTATTTTAGGAGATAGGTGGTGATTATTGGAACAAAGTCCTCGTCATGTTTTTTTTAAGAACGAGCATGCTGTTCACCTGATGCTAAGTGACTACTGCCGCCTATGAACATTTGCTACAACAGGTGAACTGCAGGTGCGTTCTCGGACTTTAAAAAAGTATCAGAATCTTTTTATATTAAGTCCTTAAGTCGTATCGGTCCGGAAAAAATCGCTGGTGGTAGTCGATTCCAAAAATAAATCGTGCGAGGAAGAAAACTCCTGGTAAATATATATGTATATAACACATTTCATATGAGGGGTACAGTTATCGCTTATTAGCAAATTAACAAAAAACATAGTTGACCACTCATGTATGGTTTCCCATATCGAGAACAAATGACGAAATGGACTCTAAACTACTTGCATTTGACAATGAGCTTTCCGCATGAATTTAACTGAGTATGTCGAAATATAGAACTGAGTAATCTAGTACCTACAGTGAAAACATCTCGATCCGACTAAAAATGACGAAGTTACTGCGATTTTAGTGGAGCGGTTTCTACAAACTCATTTAAAATAGCGCGCCATTCGCGTGACATCATTATTCAGTTCACTTCGTTCCTACTCGCCGCAGCCCGCTGTTCGGTATCTTAATCTTATAATAAACGAAACATTTCATACAAAATTCATTTAGTAAGTACATGTTTACTACCTTTTAATTTATAAAAAAATATTTTTATAATTTAAAAGGTTATTTAAAAAAAAATTTATTTTAAAATTACCTTAATAATATAAATAACCTTACAAAATATATTTAATTTCAAAACAGGTAGGTAGTTTACAACCGCAAACAGTGAATTTTATTACGATTGAATGCGGTAAGAATGAGTGTTCAGTTCAACGCGAGCAGAGCGAGAGTGAATGATGACGTCATCGCTCGTGGCGGCCGGCGGGCGCCGAGTTTTAAATTAAGCGTTTAGAAAACTTGTAATAATTTCATAATTTCTCGACCTATTTGTGTCATTTAAAAACTCTGATTATCTACAAAGCATAATACACGTAACTAAATAGGTTAAAGTCCAGAATTCTGTTATGTGCGGAAAGCTAATTGGTTTCCATTACAGAGTACCTTTATATACCGAAAGTGAACACCTGGGAGTCTTTATTTATTTCGGTTCAATAGTTTTTGAGTACCTAATTTAATATATGGTTGTAAAAGTTAGCTGTGGCAGAAGAAGCATGAGAGTAAAATTAATGCGGCCGTTAAGAAGTTAGGTCACGGTGACCAATTGTGTGATATGAGCAAAGTGTGATTTACATGATGTTGTGACCAGGACAAGGGACGCTCTAGACGTAAGTTTGTCGAACTAATTGGTGATATTTTGAAGATGGGTCAAGTTAAGAGTACCCTTAACCGACGAGCATATATGCGTAGATATATGGATGTGAAATCGAGAGAGATGTCTCAGGATCGTGCCAAATGAAAGTCCGTAGTCTCTGCTTACCCTCTGAGTGACAGGCGTGAGAATTTTTTTATGTATAGTTTAATGCAGATTTTCAATTTAGTTGCGAAAAATCTTGCAATTAGTCTCATTTGTATGTAATCACTTGTATTTAAAATTTCTTGCTTTTGTAGGCAATATAAATATTGTAATAAAAAACATTATTTGTTCTATAATTCGTATATTTTCTTAATATTACAATTTAAACTTTTAAAAATAACATCTCGTACACGAGACTGCACCGAAACATTCCTGCATAGCCAAAAACGAGTGATAGAGATAAAGAATGTCGAGCATACCTACCTTTCTATCATTTTAAAAAAAACAACAGCTAAAATATTGCGTGACATAGAAAAGCAAACAAACACCAGTTAATTAAACAATCGCATGTAAAACGAAATACTTATACCTCATTTAGGGTAACTTTTATCAAGGTAAGGAGTTCTAGTTTCAATATTAGGTATGCTCACAATTCTCTAGCAATTTTAACAAGATATAACAATAGCTCAAATATAACTTAAATACAAAACAAAAAGATACGTTTGGTCCGCGTGGCTAACAGTGAAGTGAGCAAAGGATTAATTTGTTGTCCTTTTAGCGAGCATAATTCATTACTATTTATATTTACTTATTGTTAAGAATATGTTTGGCTTTAGAAATGGGTAACGAAGCAAATGCTTTATTTTTTTTCTCAGAGAAGACATTACTATTCTTCGAAAATCTGTAAAATATTACCTTGCGGAAATAAATACTCCATTAAACCCACCGCTTGCAACTTTATAAATCAAAGTTCAGCATAGATTACAGACACCCCAGTGTTAGTTCCTTCCATTTGATGTCATTCAAACACAATTAACGTGATAGAGCCACGCTGTAGCTATATTATGGTTGGCACTAATGGGCTCGCTCGATCGGGGAAGGCCCGCGCTCTCACAGAATACTACCGTAAAATAGCAGCTTGATGCTGCTGTGTTTCGTATTGTGAGTGTAAACAACCGTCGACCCTTTTACTGGTAACGAGACATTCTATCTTAGTCCTCCTCTTTACCGAGAACAGATGTAGGTGTTTATGAGCCACAGGATCCACTTACCATCAGGTGGACTGTGAGCTCGTTTGTCACCCTCATTCTATATAAATAAAAATATAACGACTTCAATGACAGAGTTCTTTCAGATTGGTATGATCTACTGGCTTTGCGAAGAGACATTAGATCTCTGCCTTTTTATGATATTTACCAAAGGCAGGGCTCCGAGAAGCTGATTGAATATTTTGTTTTTACTATTATAAGCTAGTGCTTGACTACTATCCTACCTGATGTGTAATTTTAAGTCACATATTCCATCATCGTATACTACGGTTCAATTATTCTAAATTGAATTCACATATTCTCCATGGTTGGCAAACCACAACCGAATGTTATCGCCAGGAATTTTTCTGATTCGTTGTCATTTAGGTACCTTCAAGAAAATAGCCTACTGGTTTCTAAATAGCCGGCAACACACAACTGCCTTGGTGTTGCAGATATATCATGCGTAATATGGAAAATAAGTGCTTGCTCGTTTACCCTACTTCAATACAAACCAATGTTAGTTTTACTCGAAAGTAATATTAAAAATTCAAATTCGAAGTCTGCAGAGAGGCTGCACTAGCGAATAGATAGATTTCTGTGAAATATAAACTCACTTTTCCTCAAAAAGTATTATTTGCCGCAAAATAATATTTTGCAGGTTTGCTAACAATAACTCAGCAAAATGAAGTATTTTGTTTCATTACCCATTTTTAAAGTGCTACCTTAACCCTTAATTTGGCACTGTATGTACCGTCATACATGAACTTAAAAAAAAAGATTTGTTAAAAAAATTACATCTTCCGTGTGGAAAATTAACATTCTTATGCTGCAACACTAACTGTTATTTGGTGGAAAAAATAAACACACATGTAGCAACATTTATTTTGACATAACTTGAAAAAAATGGCTACCCGGCGGACGTCAACTGCGTTGTCCAAGGTATTTATTCTATTATTATGAATATTACTTAGTTTGGGACAGGTGTAATGACTAAAATGTATGCTTTATTGTGTAATGAAATAAGTGTGATAATAATTGTGATGTGTCTATTGCATTGAATGGTTCTATTTTGATCACTAACATGATGTATGACGTGACATACACTGCCAAGTTTGTAACGAAACACCCGCCATTTTGTTTGTATGTCACGGCATACATTGCCAATTTGAGGATGTTTTTTTTATTTACTTGGTTTTATAGCACGCTTTATTTTCTTTGTCGGCAGCAAAAAATTCTAACTCGTGGTGGTAGAATTTAGCGCTTGTGCCTGCTGCATGCACCCTCTGACGGTAGCGAAAGTTCTGACGATGAATTACGTGTGCGCACCCCGCTTTCCGCGACATCTTCCTCTGCACCTTCTATAGATAGCTCAATGGAAAGGCTCAATATTTTAGATGATGATGAAGACCCCTCCGACCAGAATGTTCGACTCACACCAATTTTTCGAAGCGTATATTCAAGCCCGTCCCTAGAACCAAATTGTAAAAAAGTGCCAATCCTGAGTGACATTCCGTCACTCCCAGCAACTCCCGCTACTCCTGCAACACCAGCAACCCCTGCATTTCCTGAACCCCCCGCACCGCCTGAACCAACAGCAAGTGGCTCCATAACTGGCTTAGTTGCAGCTCGCATAAGGGCTTCTTCCAAGTCGCGTCCCAGAAATACCAGATCGCAACGGCCCACTGTTTCTGCTGTTAGACGACCTATTCGAATCACCAAGTTCACTCTGAACTATCAGTGGAAAAAAACGGTTTTTCGACACAAGGCAACTGTAGAAGAAGACTTAAATCACACCGACATATTAAACGAAACTTCACTCGGTTATTTCTATAAATTCTTTTCCCCTGACGTTTTAGTAGATATCGTAGAGCAAACAAACTCATACGCAGTATTCAAAACTGGCGCTCTCTTGGCTTGACCGAAGATGAATTGCGAGATTTTTAGCAATTCATATTATCATGGTGTTATTAGTATGCCCTCGTACACCGATTACTGGAGTTTGCGGTACAGATACGATCCGTAGCCGATTTGATGTCTCTAAAACGGTATCAACAAATCCGTCGTCATTTGCATTTTGTTGATAACAATATACAAGACTCCGACAGATATTATAAAGTTAGGCCTTTATTACAAAAATTCGAGAAAATTGCTTAGCTCAAGATAATGAAAAGAAATACAGCATTGACGAAATGATGATTCCTATAAAGGACCAAAGCGGGTAAGCGACGTCAATACATGAAGGATAAACCCAACAAGTGGGTTTCAAAACTATGTTCGTGCTGGAGTATCGGGCATGATTTATGATTTTCTTTTGTATGGTGGCGAGGACACATTTAGATTTCATACTTTTACAGATAAGGAAGTTTCCATTGGATTTGGGGCTCAGGTTGTCATTGCTTTGTGTAAAAGTATAAAAATAAACCGGCTTTTGTCTTCTGCGACAATTTCTTTACTTGCCCGGAGCTATTTTATATACTTAGAGAAGACTATGGAATATTTGGATTGGGAACAGTCAGGAGCAACAGGTTGAGAGGAGCTGAAGCAGTTCTGCCTCAGAAAAGATATGAAAAGAAACCCGCGGCAGTTATGCTCAAGTGGTCTGCGATAAAACCGATTAGCAATAGTACGATGGAACGACAACAAAGCCGTAACATTGATAAGTTCTTACGTAGGTGCAGAGCCAGTAGAAAAAATTAAAAGATACTGCAAGGACTCTAAAAACAAAGTGGATGTAGATTGCCCTCAAATTGTCAAAGACTATAATAAACATATGGGGGGAGTCGATTTAGCCGATATGCTCATTTCTCTTTACAAAACCCCATTCAAGACCCGGCGTTGGTACATCGGCATATTTGCGCAAATTCTCGACATATGTATCAATAATGCGTGGCTTTATACCGACAAGATTGCTCAAAATCGCAAAAGCAATGGAAGCCTCTCAAGGATTTTCGATTTGAGATTTCTGAGGGGTTGACAAAGTTCGGACGCACCCGTACCGATAAACACACAAAGCGTGTACCACAAGTCAACCCGGTAGAATCGTCACGCTATGACAGTGTTGGCCATTTTATGACAATGACCAGCCAAGGTCGTTGTAGGCTATGTTCAAAGCTAACGTCAGTGTTATGTATAAAATGCCAAGTCCGTCTGTGCTTTGTAACCGGAAAAAGTTCTAGGAATTGTCAATTAGACTACCATGTGCGGGTTTAGTAAAGTTGGCCATTTCTAGGCGTTGTCACCTTGTTTTTTTTTTGCATTCTAGAAGAGGCCTTTGCCCAGCACTGGGATAGCAACATTCTGGTATTATTATTATCATTTTGTACTGTAATTGGCTGTGTATGTCCCGGCATACAACACATTTCCTTAATGTTTTTATGGGCACTTGGCAATGTATGCTGTGACATACATAGTTTTTCAGGAAATCTGAAGTTCCTATATTTTTTTCACTATTTTTTTGTAACACCTATAAATGTCTACAATAAATTTTTATAAAAAATTATGATTTTATTACATTTTATTCTTTGCCAAATTAAGGTTAAAGGTCTATTTTATTTGTGTAATTGGATTGTCTAATTAAATAATCAGTGTTGGTGAATGAAACCTTAAAAGAATGTGATTTTTTCCGTTTACTTAGGTTAAATAAGCATAAAATCTGCTTATACTTATTAGCAAATACACAATAACAAAAAGGTCTTCAAACAATTTTATATTACAATAATAACTCACTGTATAGTCTTATATAAATCTGCACCAAAGAAAAAGTCGTTAAAAAAACTTACATATTTTACTATCCACCATCTTCGGCTTCGACGCTAACAGCGATCGTTACAGACAGACATGATAAATGACTATATATTTATACTTATATTCCTTTCATAGATCCCCATCTTAAATGTATTTTGGCGCAATTATTGGCCACTTGTGTACTTACTTCATTAAGATCAATTTCACATCAAGTTATTACTTACACAAATACACACTCATATATATTATAGGAAATTATAAACATGTGTTAAATTACTAGCGCGTCTTACATATCGAACTTTGCTTTATTCCCGTTAATGTCGTTCTATATGTACTTACAAAAAAAACCTCCAAATAAGCGATAGAACTAATAAATAAAGAGAATCTTGTACAAAAGAAATGTGTATAAGCTGAAATGTTATGTGAAGTGAAAAACTGCGTGATCGGATTTGAAAAAAATAAATAGCTGACAATAATAATATACGACGAACATATAAAATTTGTCGTTGACCAAAAGCAACTGCCGTGTTTAATTTAATGACATTAACAAGAAATAACCTTTTACATGTAATATTAAAAACAAATATGTCAATTTCAATACTAAACTTTTATACACAATAATATATAATAGGTTAGAATAAAATTGCGTGTTGTCGCTTAAAGACATGCAGTCACGCCAGTACGTTATTTTCATGCCATAAGAAATTAATCTTTTAATCGTTCAGTTCGTGAATAATTTATTTACTGGCATTCCCCTAGTACCTGAAGAGACTTTCTGAAAAGCTCTTGTTGTGCTGCCGCGTGTTTGATCTCCAACTCTGCAAGATCGATTAAGCTGAAATCATATGAAAGGTGACATTAAATTTTTTGCAAATACGAATTTTGCTTAACTTAATGAACAGGTTTTATGTTTACATCTTTCTATGAGATGTAGTAATTTTCGAAAGCGATAATTAATCATTATAGTATAATGTAAATATTATCATATTTATTTCAATAATTACATATACGTACAAAAACTCTCACGCCTGTCACCCAGAAGGGTAGGCAGAGATTACAGACTTCCATTTGGTATGATCCTGACATTCCTCTCTGCCTTTGTTCACATCCATATATCTACACTTAAATTCTCGTCGATTACGAGTACTCTTAACTTGGCCCATCATCATTATATTGCCAATTTGGTCGATAAACTTCCACCAAGGGCGTACCATGAAGACTCTACTACTCTCACTTATATTTTCCTTATTCATTCTTTCTATGGGTCCAAACCACCGCATTTTGTCTTAATCCTCATATCAATCCTCAATCACAACATAGTCTTGGAAACCACACTTTTCTCTTCTCACAGAATTTCAAAGTCACACCTAACATACTTCTTAATGATCGCATTTCTACAGAATTAATTTTATTATTCTCAATACCAAACATTCACTACCACACGTTAACGTGGGGACTAACAGTATTGTAAAGTGCCATTGTGTGCATCGTTTATATTTCACACCATACTCAATAATTGCAAGGGTAATTATATCCAACATGCTATAATTTGAATGAAAGAAAGTTCATTTAACTATTATTCTATATGTGTTTGACTTCCATTTATTCTTCTGCAATGGTTCACTGTAGCAGTCTGGATATCTAACATTTTTCATAGTCCACTCCATTACTCTATAAAAGCCCAGTGCTGAACATAAGCCATATATTGCCTCATAGGGAGGATTTTGCTGTCGTTGCCACGCGGCTTGGCAACTGCAGTTGTTTATTATTTTGAGTTGTTGCCAGAAAGATGCTGCTACCCCTGCTACCGATGTTCTGTTCCAGTTTCCATCTATCGCCTCTTACGACACCCACGGGACGATATGGGGATGGTACTCTTACACCGCCATTACACGGTACATATTTGGCATAGTACAAGATGGTTATACCACTTCATCTACTGAAGACCATAAGATTTCGCCTTTTCTTATAAACGACTTAGAATCTTGACGACATCCAACCATATAAGACCCTTTAACCTGAAGGCACGCGGCGGTCTGTGGTGGCTACATATAGGTAGTACCTAAGACGCACGTCCCCCAAGTCAATTTTAAAGTTAGTTTTTAAAATGCAAAACACCAAATCAATGATGCATTTCGATTTGCCCTTAGTGTCATCTTCCCACTTTATGACTAAGTGAATTCAATGTTTATTATTAAAAAACAATTTTATTAAAAACTTAACCAGGTGTAACATTAGGGAAATCTCCTCAAAACATTACAGATATATAAAAATTTCGACTTCTGAAAATGTTAACTATTATAACAACTTAAAAATGAAATATTATAAACAAGCTCACCTTTTCCGGAAAGCTGCAACACGTCTAGAGCGAAAATCTAACAACTCCTCCCTGGCGCGCGCCGACAGCTGTTCGAAACGAGCGCACGCGTCTGCCTGCACTTGCTCCGCCTAACAACAATTACTTTTTTCATTTTAATTATAATATACACTTGTCCAATTACATTTTCTTAATAAATCACTGCCAGAATCTGTTATTTCAGTATATTACGAATCCTCTGTCTGATATTACATTTGATCTTGTTTACTAATCCTAAAGTGATTATGGTGAAAACATTTTAGTGCCTCAATATTTGGTCTAATGATTGAGTAATTAATCTAGGACGCATATTAGTATCGCCGTTGGCTCCGTTCAGCAATAAAGTGTCGGCGACAACTTACAACTGACCACACCTCGGCACAGACTGTTTCTCAATAGATTGAGAGGGTAATTATGTAGCAGAAAGTCTGCTGTTCTAGTACGTTTTTGTCGAACTTCAAATATCTTAAAGATGGTAAAAAAATAAAATATTAACGTAATTTAATCGCATAATATAATAAGATAATTATAAAAGTTAATGATAAGGAACGAAACTTAAAAGGTTCGAATACTATCTTCGTGTTTAACCCAAGCAAGCAAGTCTAAGACTAGTTGGAGTTGTTAATGGGAATATCAGTACTGTTAGAATAGCATTACAAGGACAATAAAAGATGGAAGGCGTCATTTTTTTCTTAGCTGCACTTAGATTTATGTCAAACGCGCCAAGATAAAAATCATACATGGCGGATCTCCCTTTCTGTATGTCTTTAAAAAAAAACGTTACTCCCCACGATTTTCTTTTGTATCTTGGAGGTGTTTTACATACATAAATTACACATGGACTAACATCCTGACCAGGAGCAATTATTTGTTATAGCCTACACAACACTTGTTTTGTGTGGAATTTGAATCTTTAGTGATTTGCAGCTTTGCAACGTCACAAACAAAAGCTTAGCCAATGCGCTACCGAGCAGTCTTATCTATTCGAAAATGACAACGACACTGATCATATTGGAGACCAAAATGACGCTATCTCTTCTTGGTCTTCTTCTTGTTGGACAGAAGTTGTCATTTAATACACACAATTCACATCAATACAAAAAACTTTTTTTAAGTACAACAAACCGCAACATGGAGAAAAATAATGCAATTAAAAGCCCATTCTACTAAAAACCGAAATATACGGGATTAAAAAAAATACATCGAGGTTCTGAAAGCGATTTTACAAATAAACTATGCAAAAAAACCGATACAGATTTCAAAACTATTTATATGTATGTATTTATAATAATATAATGTTTACATTTTCATTCCAACCGTTAGGCTAGTTAACAGCAATACGGCTGACCCCTTCTTATTTATAATATGAAATCGTTTGCTTAGTATTATAGTGCGGAATAATTGTGCAGTTAACTAACCTAGCGGGTGGTGGCTATTGAAAAACGATTGTAAAGCGTTCAACAACATCTCATCCAATATGTTTAGAGATGGTCCAAAATGTATAAAAAGGTCATAACCATCTCATGTTGTCTATGATTGAAATGGCGTAATCGCAATTTTTGAGTTAGTTGTAGGTAGGGAAAAAGTAGGATAATTTCAAGGCTAAGAATTTTATAGTATAAAATACATGCGGTAGATAAGAATTCAGTAAGTGGCGCAATGAACTCGTAGTGATGTCAAAAAGAAGTATATACGTACACACTCATACGCATTGGGATGCGTGATTCATAAGTTTCATTACGAACCAATATTTCTTTGAAACAATTTAAATTATCCCAGTTTGTTTTAGTAACTGTAGTAATCATAAATAAAGCACAAAAATATAATCTAATAGTTAAAAGAAAAATTTCAAACTATTTTCTACTCAGATTTCTACTCGAGTGAAACATGTATGCAATTATGAACAAGCGTGGATTACCTCTTGCACCTCCAGCGGCTGTATGCGAGCATAAAAGTTAATATCTTGTGAATAGATTACGATACAAAAACACACAATGATTTATAATGTAAAGGAAATGGTATATAAACGTGATAATAAGCTGCAAGAATATTTTTGTATCCTGTCTTAAAGGGAATGCAATAAAGATTAAAAATAAATAAAGAAATAAAAGTCGTCAAATGTGTCCCGCAAATTCATTTATACCCTCCGATTTCGATTACCGATGATTAATATCTCAGCACAATTTGTCTACCTCTAATTCCAGCTTCGGAATCTTCTCGACAGTCCTCAGGGTGCGTGCGTCAAAAGTTACCAGGTTGAAGATTTAGCATCCTCAGCCCCGCCATTATCATGGTCATCACTGAAGCTAGAAACAGCGGAGTTGCCGGGGACGAGGGCACGTTTCTTTATGCCGTAACTCATGGGAGTTTGTAATAGTTATGAGAAAGATACTGCTGTCGGACATGGGTTTAATTTTTCACAGTCGCATTTAACGACACATCCTATGTGTGCGGTTTCAGTTAATGGATTCTCCTTACGTTGTCACTACACGGTTTAGTCTTACCTCTTTTGTATCAATAAGTCTATTGCATATTGAATGAAATTCAATGAAATATAAATTTATTCAAAAACCATTTCCTATATATTATATAGTAGAAGTTGATTAGAAGTAATTATGAACATAATATATATAAATTATGGACATATTATTTATAGCATTATTGAAAATTCAATGTAAATCCGAATCAATTTATTAATTTTCTGTGAAGATTTGAGTAGCATTTCATTTTGAATTACATACTATTTTCAACCAAGTGTGAGTTTTCATTTAAAAAAAGCTAATAATTGTTAAGTAATCCTTTATTGGACGAATAAATAATAATTTGCCATTGTAAATCCAGGTATTAATTAATTTCTTGCATGGTGCTATAATATGGAATTAGAATTGTGTCTAAAATATGAAGATGATACATAGCAGAGCAGTTAAATTGTTTTTAAAGGTGTTGTAAATGCGTAACGTGTAACAGATTATTAAAACAATTAAAAAAAAACAACTTACAGCATGAACATCCTTATTTTTAGCTCTAGCTCGCTCCAAATTTCTATTTGCTGCTTCATAAGCAGCAAGACACCTAGAATAGAATGGATTAGAATAGATATTGTTATTTGCAGTGAACGTAGATACAAAAAAAAAAACAAAAGAATACCAAGGAGATTTGCATTATAAGTAAAGTTAGAGAAGAGTTTATGATTCTTAATCAAATTAACTTCATATACAACAGGTAGGTAACTCTTTCGTCTTCATTCAAGTCTCAGTTTCCAAACCCATCAAACAATCTTCAAATAAAGAACCAATTTAAAATTACGCCTTTTCACTATGTTAACCATTTTAACAAACTTCAAAAAGGAGGTTATCAATTCGTGTATTTCTATGATGTATACTAGCGATCAACCCGGCTTCGCACGGGTTATTTCGTCGGCACCACTGAAATTAATTATTGGAATTTCAAGTGTTAAATCACCACGTGTACGTTATATTCTATTTCGTCGCTTCATTCTTCAGATACAATTAACTTAGGTAGTCCCTTAACCTACTCGAGGAATTCGAACGTTTAGAGAATCGGTCTATTTTAAATCGATTTTTTTTGTTGGCAACTCACTCTCCGTTTGTTTACCCGTCGGTCCGATAGCCACTTCATTCCTCACTTGTGCGAGGCAACGTTCGCACGTGCCTTCGTAAAAATAGTGCTTTAAATAATGAGGAGACAAAATATGACTCTAACCAAGAACCGGTAGTGTCAGAATCAGAGCCTGACATCCTTACTGCATTAGGTGAGACCACTGAAGAGACACCAGTTGGGCCCGAAAATCCACGACAAGTTAGCTCAACTATGGTGACCTATACTGAAAAGGTATACATAGCGACGAAAGAGAAACTACTCAAAGAGTATCTCATACCGGAAAATTGATCGTTATTACAAGCGCCAAAACTAAACCCTGAGATTTCGGCCGATGTATCTGAGGGAACTCGAGACAAGAGAGTCGAGGCCGTAGAACCACAATTAGGGCAGGGGATATCAGCTCTAACAAAGGTCTCGAACTCCTCTAAGATGATGGCAAAGACAAACTTCATGCCGTTAAGTTTCAAAGTGTCAGCTGTCGCTTTGGAATGCTATGTGACCTAAGGTAACAGCACTAGTAATTCAGGTACATGTACCTGTAGTTGACCACTAACTCACATAAACCGATAAAATAAGAATTCGCGGAATGTTTTTAAACTAATTTCATATTAAATAGTCAGTGCTGCCATCTGATCATCGAATCGTGCGAACTGCGCTTCCGCCATTTTCTAATACTCAAAATGGCCGGCAGTTGTTTTGTGGAGTGACGCATCGTAAAACTATTATTCGTTTTTCGTAAACATTGTCTTAAGTAGAGTTCGTTTAACTCCCAGGTGGCCTCCTGAACAACCATTATGGTACAGCTGTAGAACATCCGGTACTTTAGCTTTAGGGACAACCATTTGCAAATGACAACTGTCTCCCGACCATTTTCCCATTTACGGCACAAGACTCCATCCTGAATCAGCAAGCTGTCCCATTGGGCCCAATAGCTCGTGGTCGAACTCATCGCTGAAACGTCACTCCACTTGGGCTTAGAGCACTGGCCTTCATCCATTCTAGAATCGGCTTGATGTCCGAATCTTCCTGCTGTGCATGTCGTAGGCTGTCTTTCCACTCATTGTTGAGCTGGTCTGTCATAAGCATCCTCACAGATACCACTTCCTTACCCTCTTGCCTAGTACAATGCTTGCAATCTTCAGGACAAGGTCTTCTTGACAATGCATCTGCGTTGCCATGAGATTTCCCTGCGATGTTCGATCACAAAGTCGTATTCCTGTAGTAGCTCAATCATCTCGCAACTTGTCCTTCTGGATTTTTGAACTGCAATAGCCATTTCAGTGCAGCATGGTCAGTTCGTAAGAGAATTTCCGCCCCAGAAGATATTTGCTAAAATGCTGCAAGGACTTTACCAAGCAAGCAATTCCCGTCTTGACACAATAGTTCCTTTCCGGCTTTGACAAAGACTTGCTGAAGTACGCTATCACAACCTCTTGATCACCATTCCTTTGAGACAACACACGCCAAGTCCTATATCACTTGCGTCTGTGTCAACTATAAATTCCTTGCTCGCATCAGGGTACCCCAAAATAGGTGTTTTGCACAGACGGTCCTTGAGCTCCTGGAATGCGATATCGCAACTTTCATCCCATGAAATGTCGCTTCTCCTCAGTTAGCTTGTGCAGAGGTTTGGCTATATCTGCAAAGTTCTTTACAAATCGCCGATAATAGGGCACAAACCCAAAATGCTCTAACCTGTGTCTTGTCTTTTGGAACCGGCCAATATGACAGCGGCAATTTTCTCTGGATCCGTGCGGATACCTTCTTCCGACACTACATACCCCAAAAGCTAACTTGCCGTTTGAATAGTGAGCATTTCTTCGGACTCAACTTGAGGTTACTCTGGATCTTCATGAGCACGCGTTCCAGGTTTTGAAGGTGTTCTCAAACGTACGGCCTACGATGATGATGTCATCCATAGACCAGACAGGCGTCGCCAATTAGCCCGGTAAGTACAAGCTCCATCAACCTTTCAAACGTTGCTGGAGCATTACAATCAAACAGCATGACTTTAAATTGCCACAGACCCTTTCCTGTGGAGAATGCAGTTTTCTCCTTGTCCTTAGGGTCTATTTCAACCTGCCAGTAGCCACTTTTCAGGTCCAGCGTACTAAACCACTTTACGCCTGTAAGCATGTCCAGCGTGTCATCAATTCTTGGCAAGGATAGCTGTCCTTCTTCGTGTCGTTCAGACGGCGAGTCAACACAAAACCATGCTACCGTCCTTCTTCTTTACCAGCACCACAGGTGAACACCATGGACTAGATGAAGGTTCAATAACACCATCCTTCACCATTCCCTCAATCATGGTTTCCACTTCCTTTTCGTGCTACCGGCAATCTTCTTGGGCGCTGACGGATAGGCAATTCTTCTCCTGTGTTTATTTTGTGTTGAACTAAGCCAGTCTTTCCTATGTCAGCATCGTTTGACGAAAACATCAGCGTACTTGAGTAACAACTTCTTCGCCTTGACCACTTCATTCAGGAAGAACGCTGCGACAGTCTTCTAAAAGTGTGGTCACCCTCGTTTGTGCACCTTGCTGGGGTCCCAGTCGATGGGTATTGGCACCTACGCAACCAATCCACTTCCTCCAAGTACCAACCAGTGTGCCTTTTTCCATAATCTGTTCCTGATCACAAGGTTCAGCACACGTACTCCTGAGATGTCGGTGGTTCTGACCAGTTCGAGCCACTTTCCACGGAAGGTCATTGTCCACCCTTTCCACGAGTACACAACGATGAGCTTGCCCAGGATTCCGAGGAAGACTAACCGGCACAATCGTTTCCGATCTCGGCGGCAGAACAATCTTCTTAAGGCTGTACATTCCCCGGTATCGCTCCTTCCACGAAAAGTTCCTCTGTCCACATTTCAAAACACCTTGCTTAACATCGATCTCACAACAATTCTTCCTCATGAAGTCTAGGCCCAGGATGCAGTCGTCCATTATATCAGCCACGATGACATTATGCAGGTAGATCATGTTGCCTAGCTTCAACTCCATCTCCTTCTCCACGGACGGGTATGCGCTGACCGGTGGCTGTTACCAAATTAATGCACTCGGTTGTATGCGGAGTCCCCAAGAACTGACTTATAAGTTGGGAACTGACAACCGTGCGAGAGGCTCCAGTGTCTATGGTCAGTTTACACGGCGTTCCGTTGACCTCGCCTTTGATGATTAGGCTGTTCCCATCATGGGTTTGTGAGATCGAAACTTGGGGCTTTTAACATCAGCCAGCACCCGCCCCGCAGTCCTGGCTTTTACTCGTTTCCTGCTGCTGCTGGGCGGTGCTGTTAGCCGCACTACCCTCTCGAGATCGATCACCTCCCTTTCTACAGTTCGCTTAGGGCAGCTGGATCGAAGATGGCCCTTTCCCCACAGCCGTAGCACCTAGGGCTGTATCCTTTATTGTAGTCGCGAACTGCAGCTGCTGCAACCTCCTGACGCGATGGGATCGATGATCCTGCCGTACGGCTTCCACCTCCAGTGCATGGGCTAACGCGTCCTGCGTCTCGTGGTGCCCGAGCCACAGCAGCTCTGACTTCAAGGTCGCGGATGCCGTCGATGAATGTCTGCACCAGGTTCCCTACAATGAGCGCAGGTACAGACTGGTATGCTTTTCGAACCAGCTTTTCCACCTCAAGGCCCACTGCTGCAGGTTTTGCTGCGTTGCACGCGATCTTTGAGCTGCGCACGAAAGACGTATTCCAGGTGAGCGTCGCCATATCTCGCCTCCAATGCCTCAAGGAGCTGCTCGTAAGTCACTTCCTACCGAGAGCTTCCAGAACAGTTAAGGCCTGGTCGCGCAGGCCTAGGTGAGAGCAGTCATGGCCTGACTTTTATTCCAGCCGTTCGCCTTCATGACAGCCTCGAACTGGATTTTGTAGGCCGACCAGGAAGAAGTCCCGTCGAACGGCGGCACTTTGAATCCACGTAGCGAAGGTGTTGTAGCTACCACGGAGCTGTAATTCCATCCCCAATTTTAGTTCGTCCAGCGTTTTCTTCACGTCAGCCATCACGTTGTCAACCCGATTGTTTACTTGGTTGATTCGGGTTTCAGCTTCCGACAGGCGGTTGTCATGTTGAGCAACCCTATCCTTCACCTCCCTTATCTCTTTCCCGAAGGTAGCGTGAAGGTCTTTCATGAGAAGCATCTGCTCCTCCTGTCCCCGCTGCAGCTGCTTTTCCAACCGACGCGCCTGTTCCTCCTGTCCGCGCTGCAGCTGCTCTTCCAACTGCCGGGCCTGTTCCTCCTGTCGGCGGGCCTGTTCCTCCTGTCGGCGGGCCTGTTCCTCCTGTCGGCGAGCCTGCTCCTGCAGCATCATCATCAGAGCACCTAAGTCAGGTGCTGCAAATGCAGGAGCTGCTGACGGGCTGACCTCCGTGGTCGGCAGCTGGCCCTCCGACGCTTGCGATGTTGTACCACCAAATCGTCTCTGGTCCGTCTCCTGTTGGCGTTGACTTCGGTACGGATACTCTCCGTGTCATCTTTAGGTAAAATCGGCATGATTAAATCCCACTTCTGACACCAATTGTTACGAGCTTGGGATTCTAGACAATAAAAACTGCCTCGGTCGCGGTCTATACCGGCCTTATATAGGGCCTCAGATAGTTTCAGAACCTTCTACTGTAGAAACATCTAGAATGTTCGAGTACATATCGGTCCCGAAATTTCGAGAAGGATCTTGACTCTCCTAGTTCTGCTACTGATACTAGAGGGCGCTAGTGGTAACTAGTGTTGCCATGTATAAACCATTAATAGTGGCGCGCAACAATATGAAGATGATATAGCAGAGCAGTTAAATTGTTTTTAAAGGTGTTGTAAATGCGTAACGTGTAACAGATTATTAAAACAATTAAAAAAAAACAACTTACAGCATGAACATCCTTATTTTTAGCTCTAGCTCGCTCCAAATTTCTATTTGCTGCTTCATAAGCAGCAAGACACCTAGAATAGAATGGATTAGAATAGATATTGTTATTTGCAGTGAACGTAGATACAAAAAAAAAAACAAAAGAATACCAAGGAGATTTGCATTATAAGTAAAGTTAGAGAAGAGTTTATGATTCTTAATCAAATTAACTTCATATACAACAGGTAGGTAACTCTTTTCCTCTTCATTCAAGTCTCAGTTTCCCAAAGCCATCAAACAATCTTCAAATAAAGAACCAATTTAAAATTACGCCTTTTTCACTATATTAACCATTTTTAACAAACATCAAAAAAGGAGGTTATCAATTCGTGTATTTTTATGATGTATACTAGCGATCCACCCCGGCTTCGCACGGGTCATTTCCGTCGGCACCACTGAAATTAATTATTGGAATTTCAAGTGTTAAATCACCACGTGTACGTTATATTCTATTTCGTCGCTTCATTCTTCAGATACAATTAACTTAGGTAGTCCCTTAACCTACTCGAGGAATTCGAACGTTTAGAGAATCGGTCTATTTTAAATCGATTTTTTTTGTTGGCAACTCACTCTTCGTTTGTTTACCCGTCGGTCCGATAGCCACTTCATTCCTTACTTGTGCGAGGCAACGTTCGCACTTGCCTTTCGTAAAAATAGTGCTTTAAATAATGAGGATACAAAATATGACTCTGACCAAGAACCGGTAGTGTCAGAATCAGAGCCTGACATCCTTACTGCCTTAGGTGAGACCACCGAAGAGACACCGAAGTTGGGCCCGAAAATCCATGACAAGTTAGCTCAGCTATGGTGACCTATACTTCGAAAAGGTATAAATAGCGGCGAAAGAGAAACTACTCAAAGAGTATCTCATACCGGAAAATTGCTCGTTATTACAAGCGCCAAAACTAAACCCTGAGATTTCGGCCGCTGTATCTGAGGGCACCAGGACTCGAGACAAGAGAGTCGAGGCCGTAGAGCAACAATTAGGGCAGGGGATATCAGCTCTTAACAAAGGTCTCGAACTCCTCTTAGATGATGGCAAAGACAGACTTCAAGCCGTTAAGTTTCTCAGTGACAGCTGTAGAATACTATGTGACCTACACTTTGTAGAAACAGAAGCAAGAAAGAAATTTGTGACCCCAGGATTGGATAAATCCTTTATAAATATTATGCAGGAAGTGGATCGCGATGACCTGCTCTTTGGAAGTAAGCTTTCAGAAAAATAAAAGCCACAAAAGTGATCGAGAAACACGGTTTACAAATCAAGAAACCTGTCCAAAATTTGAAAGCTTCTTACTCGTCACATCAACCATCGACGAGCCGCTCACGCCCCCAGGGAAACTGGGGAGGCCCTTCTCGCTTCTCGTCAAACAGAGGGGGGAGGGGAGGGCCGAAGAAGAATACACTACCAAGTCGCAGAGCGCCACCAGGCACCAGCTTCCAACCGAAGCCATCGGCGCAGAGCAAGCACCGTGCCACAACTCAACAACAATAAAGGTACACGCAGGAATAATTCAGCATTTTTATAACTGCTGGTTTAACATTACTAAAAATGCTCAAATACTTAAGTGGATCTCAGAAGGGTACTCCATACCGTTTTGTAGCAAAGTGAGACAAGTTTCAGTTCCACGTAATTCTGTACCCAGTAATGACCCGCATATGTTAAATTCTATCAAATCTTTATTGGATTTTGGTGCTATTTCACCCTGTCGTAGATCGATGGACGACTTTGTTTCCACTGTATTTCTAGCTCCGAAATCTAACGGAGCAAAAAGATTTATCCTAAATCTTAGGACTCTAAATAGGTTTATTTCAACCACCCATTTCAAAATGGAAGACCATAGGACTGCAGCTAGACTCTTACCTAAATCCGGCTTCATGGCAAATATCGATATAAAAGAGGCTTACCTTTTAGTTCCAATAGCAAAAGAACATCGTAAGTACTTACGTTTTCAATTTAATAAAAAATGCTTCGAATTTAACGCTCTGCCATATGGACTGTCCGTTGCCCCGTGGGTTTTCACTAAGTTAATGAAAGAACCTATTAACTATCTACGACAAAGAGGATATAGATCGGTAATATATCTGGATGATATCCTATGTATAGGCGACACTTACGAAGAGGGCTCCACTAACGTAAGTAAAACGTGATCATTGCTCAAATGCTTAGGATTTGTCATCAGTTACGAAAAAAGTTTCGTTTAACTAAAACAGGTATGTCGATTTCTTGGGTTTACATATAATTCAGTCGATATGTCATTAAGTTTGCAAAGCCAAATGACAAGTTTTCATGCAGTATGTCAAAAAATTTGCCTTACTCCCCAAATGCTCTATCAGGGAATTGTCACAACTAATAGGAATACTTACTGCAGCCTGTCCAGCCGTTAGATATGGTTGGTTATACACCAAAATTCTCGAACGTCAGAAATATTTAGCCTTACTAAAATACAACGATTTTGAAGCAAAAATCAAACCTTCAATTATTATTTTACCCGACCTGCAATGGTGGAAACAAAACATATTGTCCACTAGCAATTCATTGAGGCCAGACAAAAAATTTGCTTTAGAAATATATACTGACTCGTCCAAGACAAGCTGGGGGGCTGTTTGTGACGGTAAAAGAGTGAACGGTGGATGGAAAGACAATGAATTATCCTTTCACATTAATTACCTAGAACTACTAGCAGTTTTACTAGGCTTGAAAAGCTTTGCTATTGCTCACTCTAATTGCTCTATTTTACTCCGCGTGGACAACACAACTGCCATATGCTACATAAATCGTATGGCGGGAATACGGTTTCCACATTTAAATGATTTTTCCAAAACTATTTGGCAATGGTGCGAGAAGCGAAATATCTTCTTATTTGCATCCCACATTAACACACACGACAACCGCGAAGCTGATGAAGAATCACGAAAAGTAAACGTAGATACGGAGTGGGAATTATTGGAACGGGCGTTCGAATTCGCAACAATTGTTCAAAGTCTGGGAGAGCCTGAAATTGATCTTTTCGCTTCTCGTACCAATGCAAAATGCCTTCAATATATCTCATGGAAACCAGACCCCGACGCAATGACAATTGACGCCTTTACAGTTAAGAACTCGTCCAAATATGGACCTTTTGCGTTGTTGTTACAGGTTACGTCACCGACTGCATGCCAGCCTTTCCATGGCGGCCGCGACGCTTTCAGGACAGCATTTAAGAGATTAAACACTCCGGACATAGCACTAGATTTCATGTTAGCATCCATCTCAGATAACACTATGAAACAATATTCTAGTACGTACAGACTGTGGTGGCAGTTTTGTATAAACAACCAAGTAAATACTTTTGAAGCTCCATTATCATCCATAATATCATTTTTAGTGGATCTGTACAAAAATGGAGCATCATATGGGTCTATTAATAGTCACCGCTCTGCCCTATCTCTACTCCTCGTGAATAATATAGGGTCAGATGAACGCATTAAGCGGTTATTAAAGAGTATTTATAGACAAAAATGTTCCCTTCCCAAATATACAAACTACCTGGGATCCGAAAACTGTGCTTGATTATGTATCCAAATAGTAATATAAACCTAACAAAACTTACAAAGAAAATAACAATACTTTTTGCTTTGTGTACTTCTCATCGCGTACAAACTCTCTCTCTAATAAGAACCTCTAATATCATAAGATCCCCGTCAGGTGCTAAGATTTTTATAACTGACATAATAAAAACTTCAGCACCAAATCGAGAGCACCCAGTATTATTCCTGCCTTATTTCGTGGAGAACCCAAGCATATGTCCAGCAAGAACCCTTGACGACTATCTTATAGTAACATCTGGGCTGCGACCTGAAGGACTGACAATCTCTTGCTTACTCATAAAAAACCTTATAAAAAGGCATCGTCACAAACTATAAGCCGGTGGATAAAGCAGACTTTAGCAGAGAGCGGTGTGGACGTAACTATATTCACTGCCCACAGCACTCGTCACGCTTCTACTTCGGCAGCGGCCTCCGCCGGAGTTTGTATTGACACCATAAGAAAAACGGCTGGATGGTCTACCTCATCTATGACATTCGCTAGGTTCTATAACCGCCCATTAACGGATGAAGGAGAATTTGCTCGATCCGTCTGTGCGATTAGTATTAAAACTAACAAATAATAAGACAAATTATGTATTTATTTGCTTAAATCATTAAGAAAAAGTTGGAGGTATTATTATTTTTTCTTAACCCAAATTATAGTTTTTTCCTAATACTATAAATGTTTTATTAACCTAAGAACATTTATCTCTGAATTTAACTACCTATCTCTAATAATCTACTTAAGTTAATTGTATCTGAAGAATGAAGCGACGAAATATAATATGAAATCAAACGAACTTCTTAAAGTGAAGTTCGATCATTATTATATGAGTCACTTCATTCGAAGATACAAAGGTCCCACCCACCCATACCCGGCGTAAAAAACTTAAATGAATATCTCTAAAAGAATGAAGTGGCTATCGGGCCGACGGGTAAACGGAGAGTGGGAGTTGCCAACAAAAAAAAATCGATTTAAAATAGACCGATTCTCTAAACGTGCGAATTTCTCGAGAAGGTTAAGGGACTACCTAAGTTAATTGTGTCTTCGAATGAAGCGACTCATATAATAATGATCGAACTTCACTTCAAGAAGTTCGTTTGATTACATATTATAAAATAAAACATTTGGAAGATCAGCATGCTAACTTGCAATGAGACAAACACTTTCAGAAAGGAAGGGATACCGTTTCCAACATGGGATTTATATAGACGGTCTATACCGTTCACTCTACTATTCACAATAAAAACATTTTGCAGGAAGTAACTTTAATTTTTAATAAGGTATGATGGAAAACATTTTAATGGCATTATTTAAAAAAAACAATTATCCACCTGATGGTAAGTGGATGCTGTGGCCCATAGATATCTACACATATCCTCGATTAAGAATCAAAATGCACATACGTTGTCTCCCCTGAGGACTAAGATGGAACGCCACGTTTCCAGTAAAACAGTTCTCCGGTTCTCTACTATCGAACACAGCAACATGAAGCTGCTATTTTACGCTGGTATTCTGTGAGAGCGTGGTCCTACACAGGTCAAACCAGCCCATTCGTGCTACAACCCTAATATAGCTGCAGCGTGGTTCTACCACGTAAAATAATTGTTTCATTAACTCTAGCTACCAGGATTGACAACGCACCGACAACTTACACAGCATGGGGGCAGTTTCCATGTGAACCACAGGATTTGTCTTCTTAATCAATATAAAAAGAAAACCTACCTAAGTCTCCGCACGAGCACGGCTTTAGCAGCGTGAGCATCCCGCATATAGTAGCGAAGAGTATCCGCTAGTTTCAAATCTTGGTCTGAAGCCATCCGACCTTCGATCTTCTGTAACGCCAAAACATTTTTTTATAAAATTAATGATTAATTTCAAAACTCACCACGCTCGCACTGCTGTTATCATCAGTCATATATACATACAAATGTTTATGAAAAATTATTAATATTAATTTATATTATGTCTGTAATATCAAAATAACTACCTTCTATCGAGCTCAGGAGGTTATTTGCATGTCATTAAGTCAGTCAATCTAAATGACGCCCAATAACAGATCCCACCCAGGCGAAGCCGGGGCGGGTTGCTAGTAATTAATAAAAACTTGTGCCGTTTAGTGGCGGCTTAAGACCCTATTTCATCCTGTGTAAGTCGCAATGACGATTAGAGGATATGCTATGATGTTTTGGCGCATGACGATCAATGCAAATTCTAATCACAGGTGATAGAACTCAATATTTTCGCATAGGTAGTCAATTGCTTGCAAGGTATTCTATCTTAGTCCTCAGAGGTGACAACACATCTGAAGCCTTCTTTATTTATTTATTTTAACAAAGGCACTGTTTATTTCATACTGAAATTTCTTCCAGCAAGCCTGATACTGGACATTCCAAAAATTACCAGATTAAGTGTGCACTATTATAATAATTATCATACATAATACATTCATGTGTGTATGTATTAATTATCTGTATTATGTATACATATACATTCGTAAGTACATTCATATAAACATACATACACACACACACACACACATATACTATAAGGACTTGTGTATATATATATATATATATATATATATATATATATACAAGTCCTTCTTTGTTTATTAAAGTTGTTTGCAGTTGTTCATGGACTGCAGTAGCCAATTACCATCAGGTGGACTGTAAGTTCGTTTGTCACTTCAGTTTTATAAAAAAACCTCACTACTACGGGAGAGACTCATTGATTGTCATTGAATGATTAGCAAAGAACGATTTACGATGCGATAAAGGAAGAAAACAATTTCTTTCTTCTTTTAGGTAGCTTAAATAATCTGAGAATGTTGTTTGAAAGGTGTTTAGTTTGGCCATGTGTTATTCGACGTCGAAATGTATGTAAGATAGAGTGTACCGTACTCACGCGACATTTGTCGAAGGTCTCGGCGGCCCGCGTGAGGAAGCGCTCGGTGGGCGGCTGCTCGCGCGTCGCCAGCTGCGTTATGCACGACGACAGCTTGATGTGAGCGTCGGCCACTTCTGAATATAACTTGAAGGTTATTTAAGGCGAGGCCTCCTCCCTTCTACGCTTCATGCATATTTGTCCAGCACGAAGTAAACGTGCGACATTCGGTGGATAAAAAGTTACTTTATTTGAAACATTTTGCTTATTATCAGGAAAAAAGGATTTAAACAAAAATGTAAATGTTATCACTTTAACAAGTAGAAAAATAAAAAAAATTGTACAACCGACTTCAATATAAACAAAATGAGAACATCATCAATGTAGTCGAAATCAATTATTATTGAGGATAACACAAAAACTACTGGTCAGATCTTGATCAAATTTATATGAGACCACATGAGAAGCACCAGCTTTCAAATAAAAATAAAAATCATCAAAATCGGTTCACCTAGAAAAAAGTTCTGAGGTAACACATAAAAAATACAGTCGAATTAAGTACCTCCTCCATTTTGAAGTCGCTAGAAAATAAAGCAATTTGCTCAGTAACACTCGTAATAATATCTACGTCTTACGTCTTTTCCTCCGTTCTATCTTATACATATAACATAGTAATAAAACAGGAAGTCGTGTTTTTTATCAAAAAGTAAATTAATCACAATGCTTTATTTGTATATATCCGTCTCTGCTTCATTCTCTCTTAGATATGCTCGCTCATACTGTACCTATTATTAATGCAACATTTCATTTGTTTCATCGTCTTATATTCCGTTTCTATATTATATGTGATGAGCCGTGGTAGCTCAGAGGCTAAGCGCTTGCTGTAAATTTCACAGTACGCGAGTAACCCGGGTTCTGAAGTCACACATAAAATACAGCCGCATTGAGAACCTCCTCCTTTTTTTGAAGTCGGTTGAAAACGAGAACTAGAACGAGTTTTTCCCCGGCAATTAAATTAAATAATTTTTTTTATCTCGATTAACATCAACATTTTAAAAATCCTTTCGAATAAGAATTTAATTGAGTATTTCATGTTTTTATATTTTTTCCGAGCATATACTATATCAAGAAGTATCAATTCTCGCGCATCAAAATACAATATTTTATTCAACCAGGCCTTATTGCGACGGAAATATTAGCCGCACTCACACTTAGGTCTCGGAGCACGTTCGTGGAGTGACATTCCGAAGCGACGATTTGATACGCGCTCCAATTTTTTGTGCAAAAAGGGGCTTTCAGATCAGCGAGCGCATCAAAACGCTGGCAAGACGACGTGCACATCTAACTGCATGCCTAAAGGTGTTTCATTAGGTTTGCGCGCAGTTCGGCGTGGCGTATGGAATCGGCGGGTCCACGTGGGGTGGTGGTGTAAGAGAATCCATTATCCCATTCCGTCCCGTGGGGTCGTAAGAGGCGACTACGAGAAATACCAAAAAGCTTCCTATAAATGGCGGTATAACCATCTCGCTTACGCCAGGTGTAAAATACCCAGACCGGCGACATCAACAACTAACAAAAAGCAACATCTGTGCTGCGATCGATATGCGCTCGCCAAGCGTGTCATTTAAAGCAAATCCTACAACGAGAGGCCCATTTCTAGCTTTTACGGGCTGAAATGAATACAAATAATATTGAACGAAGTTTCACCTTTATGCTTCGACGTCATACGGTCGACTTTTGCAACGGCCTCTTTAAGGTGCGAGTAGTACTCCTGTAGAAAAGCGGTTTCCTGTTCGAAAAAGTCATTTACGTCGCGGACAGTCGCGCCCAAATAAATTTCGTCGGTTGTTGTTGTCATGGAACGCATCTGAAAATCATCAATGTGTCATTTTCCACAAGCCCATAAAATAGCTCACAGCATGCATTAGGTAAATTCAAAGGAAAATTATGTCATGACTAATCTGCCTTCCCTACATGGCGAGATCCTTACTATGCCCATGCCCAGCAGTGGACTGTTTGCGGGGATGAGAGGAGGATAAAAAGAGTAATAATTGAAATAAAATAACGCAAGAAGGTAAGTACGTATACGTCAAATGAAGCATATCTTTTTTTCACATATTGTGCAGTGTTCGACTACAATCCCACCTGGTGGTAAGTGGTGGTATCGCCCTAGGTGGTAAATTCCACTCTCTTAGCGTAGCGTAATAAAAGCCTTTTCTTGTGTTGAAGACACATGTAGTAATCAGAGAGAAAGACAGACGACGACAAGAAAACGCTGGCAAATTTTTTCACTCTTCTCCTGTAAATAGTTCGAACGAATCGGCCGAGCGTCTTGTTGTATGATGGTGGAGGGGTAAAGGACAAATTAAGTCATGAAGTTCATCAGAATGTATCCTACAGAATACCAAGAGGCTGGTTAATCAGCGCCGATGCTCAAGACTCACTGGTAACAACTATATCTACATCATCAATAAGCCTCGAATCGAATAAAAAACTTGTATATGTATGCATATAGCTAATCAGTAATCACCAATTGTTTGGTGAAAGTATTTGTTACCAATTGATCTCAGAGTAATTACTAGCATAGAGATAAGAAGTAAGTAAGTCCTAAAATAAGAACAAAATTCTTATAGCTGAGCTCTTTATACATATGACGTTTAACGTGGTACAAAATAAGATAGCTATATTATTCTCACCTTCTCTTTTTTTACAAGGTTGTTGCCGTTTTACCATTCCATAGACACCTCTATTGATGTGCCATTAGCGAAACAAAAAACGTTGTCGATAAATTCATTTAGTCTATGACTTAGTAAAATTAGCGATTTTTATTAGTCCGGTTCCTAATACTTATTTATTTTAATGAAAGTTTATGGAAGCTTCATCTGATATCTTGCAACAAAACCGTAGTCGAATAATGCGGAATTTCGTACTATCGTTGTATAATTTAAAATATATCATGAAAAGGTCACTACGAAATCTACTTAAATTCAGCCGGTATATTTCCGCCAAATTATCCTTAGACTTATTATGGGTTTCACAGGGAATAATAACTGTGTTTGTTTAACTGAGTTTACTTCACGGAACGTACACAGAGGGTACTGCTATGATAGTAGTAGTACAATAACAGCGGCACGACCATGGTCTGCCTTCTCTTTTGTCACTAGATCACAACTACCAATAAATCGATTACGAACGTATTACCCGTTTTCCTCTCTGCTCCCTCAAAATAATATCCATCTTTAATTCATTAATTCTAGCTTATCAAAAGTCCACTGTTGAACGTAGGGGGAATATTTGCCATAGTTCCCTCTCTTAGCAAGTGGTTGGGCAACCGTAATTTTTTTTTATTTTGAGTTGTTATCAGGAAGATACTGTTGCCTATCTCCTGTTTCATTTCCCTATGTCGTCTTTACAATACCTACGGGATGGTATGGAGTCTTAGAGCTTCTAACTTAATTAACTTCATGATTACGAAATATTTTCATCGAAACAGATAAAACTTTGTAGAATATAGTTGATGGTTTTCCGCTAAGCAAGTTGTAAATCTATATAAATTAAAATTATTTGTCGCCTGTATGAAAGATCATCACTTGAGAACGGCTGGACCGATTTTGATGAACACTCACAATTGGACCCGGTAAGTAGCGCTGTTGTCGAGATCTAGAAAACAGTCGTGCGAAGCCGGGGCGGATCGTTAGCCAGCATATGAAATTGGGATTACAAATACGATCCAACTCGCTTATGTAAGCCGTGTGTCTGTCAAGACTTAGTATTCATACCTCCCTAACTATTAGTTTTTAAAGTTTGCGAAACGAATATTTGCAATGTAATATAATAATCATCACTTGATTTAGAAAACAATTTACTTGATAGTTCGAATAATAATAAGTCTAGTCCTATTTTCTTTATATTTTTAGACTTATAATAAAGTAATAAAATAAATAACTAAACAAAAACGAGTATATCGATGTCGATTGTTGCTAACATTGCGAACGAAATCGCTATAGATTAAAGACGTCATGTCTTGTAAAGTAACGTCACATATAATACTACTACAATAGAGATGTCATTTTTCTAGTAAATCAGAAGATACAAGTGTACTAACTCTCATATTTGGCATAGTATAAAGAGACCAAAGATGACCACTTCACATTTCTATTTCCACGCATGAATTACATGCAACATCTTTCAATAGATTTGTCTCTTTTTACCATATTTGAAAATTAAATTAGTAAAAGCGAGAAAGTATATTGGCTCAATTTATGTAAAATTGTAGGTTCTCTCTATGCATACGTATGTATGTAATTACTCTAAAAATTAGATAATGCTAAAGTTGTCACTAGAATTGTCAGTTCACATGTGATGACAATGTGTCACAATAGACGAGTTTTCAAATTACATTATAGTATTCTGGTATGTAACTTTAGTAACATACCTAAAACACAATTTCAATAATTTATAAGCTAGACAAATCAACTAAGAACTAACCAATCCACCAATGAGGTCCATTTTACCACGTGGCTTGGCACACAGATCCTGTTCATACTCGAGGAATACACGGAGGTGTGCGTCGTTGCGGAACACTGGATGCGCGGCCAAACGTTGTAGAAAAACTTCATGCATCGCCACTGTCTTCTTGAAAGTTGCCAGATACTCACTGACAAGTAATTTTAATTAGTAAATACATCTCAATAAAAAATATATAAAGTATAGAAAAGTCATAACGTTACTCTTTATTTTCTTAAATACTGGCAAAGATATTAAAATTAGTAATTTTTCCTTTACCCTCTTGGCAAGCTTAAAATGCTTGTTTTAGTAGTAGTATACGACAGTGGTAGAATGGCGGATTTGTACCCACAACCTTTTGACTTCGAGGTCCACTGCCATTAGGCTATTGTCGCTTTATAGTAAAGTTACTTAGTACAGACGAGTTGCCGGGAAAGGGAAGTGTTGGTAGGGCTACTCGCCCTATCCTCTACAACTCTGGCGGGCCGGCCCCATAGTCTGCAACGCAACGAATACGAAGGGGGGGGGAGTAGCAGTCCTCCCCCCCCCCTCCGAATCCTTACCTATTTTTGCCATCAAGCAGTACTGCAGCCACTGCTGCCACTGCTGTGTTCTGGTTAAGAGTGTGATAACTGGCTGTGAAGGATCTTATCTAACTTAGTCTTTATGGGAACCTGTGAACTTCTTCCACTGAAGTTGTTTTTCAGGTGTCTATGGACTGCAGTAGCCACTTACCATCAGGCGGACTGTTAGCTCGTTAGACACTAATGTTATTAACAATACTTAGTAAAACATTGATTTAACAAGGAACCATTATTCTGCTGTTCAGACCTTTGTTTATTATGTTTTGAGTAATTAAAGTAAGGTACTCACTCCTCTAACTCCTCCTTCATTTTTAAAAATTCTTCTCGCGTAAGCGCACCCTCTCCTTCACCAAGCCGTTGAAGTTTTTCACGCGACGCATCGAAATCTGGCCGTGGTGGTGCTGGCGGTATCTGTATTTCATTCATCACGATTTTTATTTAAAAAAAATCTACCTTCTTTATAGAAGGATGGTGGCAAATGAGCAAAACATGTATTCTGGATAAGAATCGAAATTTAGATGCGTTACATTCCGCACGGATAAAGAATGGGATTAGAGATGGTGACTCATCGAGCCCGTACCGTCAACATGCACAGTACCAATAACGAAAACCCGCTAATAACGGTATATTGTTATAACGTTATATTATTCGGTTCATTGGAAATTTTCTATTAATGGGAAAATATTTGAAAAGAATAATATATGCAAGTAGGAAAATTTATTTTAAAATAACAATAATAACTATCGACCCGCTCTGGCATCGCCTGGGTGGGATTTAATTGACTATTTAAGATAATCATTAAAGACCATTTACTTTATCTTTATCAATATTTCTATTTTAATAAAATCTCTAAAATTTTCGGATAAGATTCAGTTTAGATCACTCCTGGTATTACTCTCTATTTGTTCGTGAAGTTTTTTATAATTGGTTCAGTCATTCCGAAGATCAGCTTGGACAGACAGACAAACGAAACTTTTAAAAATGGTTACTAATGTCTCAATGGCATGTAAATATTTAAAAAATATTAACAAATAAAATCAACAATAATTATAAAGAAAACTCTTATAACGCTTCGTAGCTCACAAATTAGCAAAACCGGACTGAATTTTTTATGTAGTTTATTTTTTCTATATATAAATATTTATATTTTACATTGATTCCAATGACAAGTTAGACTGAAGTTATAGAACGTACGAAAAACGCATTTTACAACGCAACGCAACGTAATTTTTTTGCTCTCTTTACCGGCGGATGTGAGTATAGAAAGCGACAATGTGCGAGCGAGAGGTGAATAGAGGCGACGCCATTTTCAATCTCATTCTTTAACCGCACGCAGTACCAGTTGTTGCCCTTAAGGACTAAGATGGAATTAATGATGGTTTCAAATGTAAGAGAAAGCAATATTCAACACAAAAATAGTTTTCCATCGAAATGTATGGATATCTTAGGAAATGACGTAACAACCAAATCAGTCTGAGTATTATTTCATCATTATTAGTCTGTCCATAGCTTTGGCTGCATCACCACTTACCATCAGGTAGGATACCCATAGTAATGATTTGGCAAGTAATCACAATATTATTTTAAAATAGATACTACTCTCTGTCACTATTAAGTTTGGAAATTTTTGTTATGGATTTTCCATTTACTGTCCAAAAGGTGAAATAGACCAGGACTATTTCAATAAGACATAAATTAGATAGACAGGTACCAAATTTTATTAGGCCAGCACCACCCTGTACGGGCTAATTGATCATTTAAGGTATTATCACTAATATGTCAAATGTCACTGTCATGAATGGCAGAAATGAAATTTATAATTTGTATTTTTAGTATATTTATCGGAAATTTTAGATATTATTAACTTGATATTGAACAAAAAGAAATATCAGCACGTTGCAATAATTTCAAATAAAGTGAAGTGCAGTATTTGTAATATAGTTATTTGTGAGCTCCTGGCATTCATACAAAATAAGATGGACGTCACGGACGAAGAGAGTATTGTGCGTATTTGTTCTACGTTATTCTCCACAGAGGAGATCGAATGTGCAAAGAGCTTATTGTTTGAATCGATAACGACCACGAGGCAGAAGGTGAAGCGTAAGAAGGATGGAAAATCAAATCGAGACTTGTATTATATTATTACCGTTCTTAAAGAAACAGATACTGAGGAAACTTCCGTTATCGTCGCAAAAGAACTGCAGAAACTTCCACCTGTAACGTTTGATCACGTATACGTTACAAGATTATTAAAAGACTTATTAGTAATTCAGAGTGACTTAAATAGATTTAGAGACACATATGTAACAATTGAACAACTCAATGAATTTAAAAAAGGTTTTAACTTGAAACAAGCATCACATGCTAAAAATTTTGAATATGCAACAACTTAAATAATAAGCGAGGCGGTGGTATCTCTAATAGCTATTTTATGGCCAGTCCGTCGGCCATGCCGCACATTAGCAAACGAATTGCGATGACTCATAACTACGCAGCTGATAACACGTCACTAAATGAAGAATGTTTAGTGCAACCATCCCTGTCAATAGTTGAAACAAATAATTATAATGACATAGAAGTACAAAGACAAATCTCATATGAGAGTAGTATCAATTGGGCAATGGAAACCAGAGAAACCGAATTACAAATGGATTACAATCCAAAAACGGAGGTCATGAAATCGCTTTGTTGGAAACAGGGAGAAAGCAGTAGTAGAACCTGGTCTTAATTTTAAAGCGGCGGATATAGTCATGGGATACTCATTCCAATCTACCTGTCCGATAGTTGTGGTATAGTATACGGGTATGCGACCCCGGCTTCCTAGCTATTACTGTCTTATCCCTTGCCCTCCTGGACGGTAATATCCTACATTTCCTATTTCACTCTAACTTACCAATCTTCCTTGTCACACCACCTATCCTTCCTTTCCCTATTCCTACCCTCTCCGCCAATCCAACGTCTGCCGCGCGGATGGATGCATGGCTAGGGCAAGCCTAGTCGTTAGCGTGCCACACTGCCCTGGGACCGGGCGACCCCAGAATTAGCCAGCCTTACCCTGGCATGCGGGGCTCTGCTGGGGGACAAACCTTTCCTCGCTATTCGTGGAACGCAATGGAGAATAATAAAATAATTTAATTAACCAAAATGGCGGCGATGTGGTTCGCCACCCATCACGTCTCGTTTCTCGGGGCGAAAAGCGGCCCACGGAGAGCCGCTTCGCCATGTTGAATGTAAGAGGAGGAATGGATGGTAAGATAGATGAAGTATGTCAGATGATGGATGAACGATGCATAGATATTTTGTGTGAACGAAACCAAGAGGAAAGGATGTGACACCACGTTTCATGGCCCCTACACGGCATACTGGTCGGGAGTCCCCAAACCAGCCGAGGTAGTCAGGAGTTGGTGTGATTCTTTCATCTCGAATAGTGGAATGTGATGGAGCAGGAATGTGTAAGCCCAAGACTCCTCTGGATTAGGTTAAAGTCGGACTCACTCGCTTGTTTATCCTTGGGGTCTATGCACCGACGGATCTGCGCGGAGGTGGGTCATTGAAAGCCCAACAAGAGAGAGAGGAATTTTGGGATAGCATGAGAGGTCTTGAATAAATGCGGAGAAAATGAACGGATCGTGATGTTAGGGACTTTAATGGGTGGGTTGGAGTAAAGCGTGATGGGTATGAAGGAGTTCTGGGTACGTTTGGGGACGAGAGAGTGAATGACAATGGAGAAGCCTGCTTGAATTATGCTTGAATGGAATCTGTGCGGCCAACACAATGTTTGACCACAAAAAGATCCATTTGTATACAAGAGATGAGGGTGAGTCTAGAAGTATGATTGATTTTGTAATTGTGGATGAAAGACTGAGGAAGAAAGTGCTAGACACTCGGGCATACCGCGGGGTAGGCCTCGACACAGACCACTTCCTGGTTATAGCCCGAACGCGTGGCCTCTTTAAACGGTGGCGACACCGAGGGGCCGAGCCTACGAGTGTTTTGGACAGAGTAAAAGTGGAAAATCTACAAGAAAAAGAAAAGAAAGGCGAGTATGTAGAGAAACTGAAAGAAAGTTTTAAAGGCATAGAAGAGATAGGTGTGATTGAAGATTTGTGGGAGACATTTAAGAAAGGGGTCGTGAATGTTGCTATTGAGGTATGCGGGGTAGCTAAAAGAAGGAAAGGAAGAAAGAACTATAATGTGTGGATGGATAAAGATGTACAAAGGGTTGTGCAAGAAAAGAAGAAAGCGTGGTTGGATTGGTTAGCAACAAAAGCTAACCAAAAAGTTCAAAAGGCAACGGATGACGAGATAAAGGAAGCAAGAACAAGTATAAAAGATTGAAATCAGCAGCGAAAGAAGTTGTGTCTAGAAAGAAGAAGAACGAAAGGATGATTTCGATAGGAGGCTCACTGAAGATTTCCAGTCAAACATCAAGTTTTCTGAAATCCATCAAAACAGCCAGAGGAAAAACTTCTACCGGAGCTGAGTACAATCAGGAGTCAAGATGGTAGCATTATAAAAGGAGAAGAATATGTGTTAAAGAGATGGAAAGAATATTTTGAAAGTTTGTTTGAAAGAGAGGAAGTGCAGGTACAGCATCCGGCACCTTCCATGGAAACTAATATAAATGTTGATGAAAGTGAGATAAGCATGAATGAAATAGTGAAAGCGTTGAAAAGTATGAGATTAGGTAAGGCTGCAGGGTATGACAGGATTACCGTCGAGATGCTGAGGGCTGGACAGGGCATAGTGGCTAGTCAGCTGTACCGCCTTTTCAATTTGTGCTGGCGAAATGGGCAAGTACCAGGAGACTGGTGCAAAGCCGTAATCGTGCCATTGTATAAGGGAAAAGGGTCACGGCAGGACTGCATAAATTACCGCGGTATAAGCCTTCTCAGCGTCGTCGGTAAATTGTATGCGAAAGTGTTGCTTGAAAGGGTTGTGAATAAAACAGACGAAAAGTATGGGATGCACAAGCGGGATTTAGAAAGGAATGGGATGTATGGATCAGGTCTTTTCCTTGCGGTGCATAGCCGAAAAGTGTTTGGCTAAAAACAAGACGGTCTATTGCGCATTCGTGGATCTAGAAAAGGCCTATGATAGAGTAATGAGGAATGAATTGTGGTCAGCACTGTCCGTGAACCGTGTGAGCAGTATCCTCATACGAGCACTGCAATCTCTTTATAGGATTCTAGTGCTTGTGTAAGGATAAACAGGGCATACACTGAATGGTTTAATATCGAAAAGGTGTTAGACAGGGATGTGTAGCGTCACCGTGGCTGTTTAATCTGTTCATGGACAATTGCTTGACAGATTTAAAAGAGAATGAAAGTGGGTTGAGAATGAATGAGTTACTCGTCAAATGTTTTCTCTATGCTGATGACCAAGTACTACTTGCGTCTTCGGCCGAGTTACAGGAGATGGTAACTGCTATGAGTGGAGCTTTTGTTAGAAAGGAATGAAGATGAATGTAAAGAAGACGAAAGTGATGGTGTTTGAAAGAGATGAGACAGTGACAGACTGCAATATCGTGATTGGAGATGAACAAATTGAACAGGTGAAGGAGTTTGTATATCTGGGTTCAAAGTTTACAAAAGATGGAAAGTGTGAGAGTGATATCGAAAGAAGAGTGAATGCAGGAAACATGGTGAATGGAGCTTTGCACCCTTTTATGAGCAGTCGGAAGTTGTCTAACAAGGCTCGTTTGGCTGTGCATGAGGGGTGTTGGTTCCGACACTCATGTACGGAAGTGAAAGTTGGGTATGGCAGAAGAAACTTGAAAGCAGAATAAATGCAGTTGAGATGAGAGCGTTAAGAAGTATGATAGGAGTTAAATTGGTGACAGGATAAGAAATAGTGAGATAAGGAAACGTTGTGATTTGAAAGAAGATGTAGTGACAAAAATTGAGAAAGGTATGCTGAGATGGTTTGGCCATGTCGAGAGAATAAATGAAGAACGATTGACGAAAAAGTGTATAAGGCGAGTGTGAATGAAAGTGTTGGAAGGGTAGACCTAGGAGGACGTTTCTCGACCAAATCAGGGACGTCTTGAAAAAGGCCAGGTCAAGTACCCTAAACCGAAGAGCATGTATGAAGGAATAATGAAAGTGGACGAAGCGAAACAAGTATGTAAGGATCGTAGCAAGTGGAAAGAAGTGGTCTCTGCCTACCCTACGGGAAAGAGGCGTGATTATATGTATGTATGTATGTATGTTATGGTAGTTTTACAAACAAATATTAATCTTCCTTCTTTGTGTATACTTGATATTAATTATTGGATTACACCTTAAACATAAGCACAAAAAAACTAATAATATAAAATCAATTTATAAGTCTTTTATAAGTGTTGCCAAAAGGGTCAGCTTGTGGGTCCATCATATCAAATCAGCTCCATGGTACCAAATTATTGCAATATCATCATCAAAGTCACATAAGTATGCCAAATTGCACCTGCAACTTCTTCAAAAATTGATAACAAATTTTGGATTGTAAAGTGGATTTTGGATGAAAGTTGGATTTTGTATTGTGAAATATACACTCATTTACAAAAAAAACAGGCAGATTTAATTTTGTCTTCCTGAATAAAATACAATACGAAAAAGATTTTGATCATTTGAACATGTTACTGGCCGGTTATAAAAGTGTCACTGCCATGGTGTTTAAAAAGAATGTTCCAAATTCAAATTTTTGCCTGAGGCTGGTTTTTAAAGAAACCAGCTTTTAACTACATTTTGTGGCACAGGCAACAAGAGTTTGTATTGTGAAATATGGTCACATTTACAAAGACCGAAAATAAATCTAATACAGGTATTGAGGTGTTCCAGTTTAGAAGATCTTGGGACAGATCTGGGTAACACATATCTGCATAATCAATTATGGGTAATATGAGCGATTGGATTAAGTACTTACAATATAACCAGCATATTCTTCATTCTCTTCATATCTGTCATGGAGCCACACAAATTCTTCATGCTGGCGAACTACCAAAAATTCAGACTTTTGAAATTCTGGTAATGTAGTTTTGGTATGTACTGTAAACTTTACTTTCTCTTTTTCACTGAGAGCATCTGATATGTCCACCTGTCATCAGAAAGATAATATAAGACAAATTAACATTATTGACTCTGTAGAACATAACATACTGATAAAGCTTTAGCATTCAATAATAACTGTGTATCCTATACAAAGCACATATGCATTTAGTTAGTTATATTATAGATTAACTTACTAGTAAGCTATTGTCAGCTAATGAAACATTCTCACTGGGCTTCTTCTTTTCAGTCTTGTTTTCACTAGCAGAGGGAGATGTTACTGGTGGTGCAGAAAGGGGATCATGATTTGTTTCTTCCACACAGTCCTAGACAGTAAATTAATATTAAAAAAGGTGCCAGAAGACTTTTTCAGTGAATTTTATGTATTTTAAAATTGCACATGTCCCTACACAGATCTGGAGTAACACCATAAAGGCAATACAAATACTTGAAGTGGCATGACCCACAACAAAATGCTAAGTTAAACAATTTTATGTGTTTTGTGACTTTGGAAGTATATTAAGAACAGCATAGACACATGCTTTTTTTATATAGGATAGGGGTGACATACAAGCACACAGTCCACCTGATGGTAAGTGGTTGCTGTGGCCCAAAGACATCTTCATCTATCCTCGATTACGAATCAAAATGCAGATGCGTTGTCACCCATGACGACTAATATGGAATGCCTCGTTTCCAGTAAAAAGGATCTCCGGTTCTCTACACTCACCATACAAAACACAGCAGCGTTAAGCTGCTGTTTTACGCTGGTATTCTGTGAGAGCGTGGTCTGTCCCCGGTCAAGCCGACCCATTCATGCTACAACTATACCAGATATATAGCTGCAGCATGGCTCTGCCACATATAATCTTCTGTGATCTTCTAGCTTCTGTGAAATCTGTATTGTACTAATCTAACCGACCATTAAAAAAATGTTCAATGTACTCTGAAGTTGCCTGACAAAACAAACATTCTATACACAACTAAATTCATAATTGGCCGATGATATCAGCTTCCATGCGCACATAACTCTAGTGTTATATAGTAAACAAAATATGATCAATATAATATAATAAAAGAATAAAAAATATTGCAGACATAAATTAAACAATACAAAAAGCATACATGCTGCAGCACAGCACAGTTGAAATGGTAATTGAGAGACAAAATAATAAATAAGTACTATTTTATTATTTTTGAATAAGAAAGGTAATGAAACATTAACATTCAAATATCCGAAAATATAGTTATTCAAAAAATACCTTTTCAGATGTAAAAGGCCTCTACCCTCTAATCTAGGTTTTATATTGAACAATTGGTTTTAATGGATCGGTTCTGTTCAAATCTCATAAAGTTATAAATGCTTATTTATGGGACATAATTAATGCACACGGGTGATTCTACGATAAGAGGTAATATGCACGGCAATCATTATTAAGGAGATTTTTTATTCTATTTGTTGTAATTTTATTCAATAAATCGGAGCATCTTAATGTATTTTATAAATAGCATTATGATTGAACGCCTCAATTAAAACACATTTTCCTAAAATTACGTATTAAAATCTGAAAAAGTCTCTACCCTGGTTTGTCCCCTTGACATTTTTGGTTAAACATGCAGACATTACATACCTTCTTTGTTGCAAATGCCCAGTAAAAGTATATTTAGCACAAATTTAAATAAGTATACTTTAGTATAATAAAGGAAAAATACAAAAATATTTGTTTATTTTCAAACTTTATTTTTGTCCCGCTTTTTTCGTGTATCTACCCAGGCAAATTTCGAACAAACAGAAATATTAGGCGGCCATATTCGAATTGGCCCTCAAGGACACGCATCAACGAGAAGTTAGGTAACACTGAACAAACGAGGCGTTAAATCGCTGTCATTGTTTAGTTGGCCCGACGCAACAGTGCAGTGCAGTTGTTTTGCAAGGTCAATGTGTCTCTCCTCTGGTAAGCCGTAAAATTTATATTATTCACTTAATTTATATTGCATTTATTGCTTCAATTCAAAAACAGTGTCATATTTGAAGAGTGACATACTATTAATCTAAAATTAACGTAAATCCGTCAAAAAAGTTAAGTAAGTGAAGAAAACATCTCTCCCCTGCCATATTTCCCCTAGCAAGATAACTACCAGGGGAGATAATTTGGGTCATTAGATGTTTGTATAAACTAATGCAGGTATAGTTAGCGTTCTCAACTTCTATTAAAAAGAAAAGAATTCAAAATCATTACATCTGCATATTATGGAGTATATAGATATATACATTTTGCATTAAGTGAATTTGTTTGAATTTATTCTGAGTTGGTTTTGATACCTGTTTTTAATCAGGGATGTTTTTTCATGTGTTCTCGGCTTATTTCTTTGTTTATGATCCGATTTTAATGATATATTGTTATTACTTTGTTGTTTATAATATTGCTACAGATGAGACCGAGCTAGAAGACAAAGATATTTAAATAATAAAAAAACAAGAGGATAAAGTAAAAAAATCTAAAGAAGAAATTGATATGTTACAAAAAAGATTACAAATATTAAAAAAAACTTCAAAAACTAACCCTTAACAGCAAAGTAGAACAAGTGACGAATTCTCCAAGTTCCAGAAACACAATAACAAAATTACTGTTTGCAGAAGTACTCAATCAAGAATTAGAAGAAAATTATTCTACTCTTATAAATGAAAAGGAAAAACACATTTTTAAAAGATGTATAACTGGGAAATTAATAATTAAGTATGGCATAGACATTCTACTGAACGAAAAAAATATGAAACCTTTGAAAAAATTTGGTAAAGTACGATAGATGGAAAATAAGCGTAAAGTGAAAGCAAGAATAACTAGTCTCTTTAATTAGTATTAATTAAAGAATATTTTATTATTTGTTGAAGGTACGATGTCTCTCATTTCTTAATTTACTAATAAATAAGCTTCTTTAGTGTCTGTGACAAAAAAATCGAATATTTTATTGTCTCAGACACTAAAGAAGCTCTAGTTTAAGATTTAAAGAAAGGCTGTAATACAAAAATGATACTCTAATTATAAGTTAAGTACAATGTTTAATAAAAGTTCATTTTAATAATTGTTTTATTATGTCCAAGTCTCTCCCCTGCCCAAAAAGTAACTAAATATGTAAAAATTGACTTGCTCTCACATGAATGTGTGCATAAAAGGGACTAAAGCCGTAAGATATGTGTTTAATCAAAAAATTCCAACTTTTCTTCTTGGCCGCATCCTCTATGGAAACAAAACCTCTTATCATAGAATGACCCACACATCACATTGAAATGGTAATGGTACAAACTTAACTATCATAGTTTTAATTTTCAAATTTATTAAATAACATTATAATATGCAGGAAGGCTGTTCTATGATGTAAAATAGCTCTTATATTGTTACAAGTAAAGGATCCACGTCACAAAATAATTCCTATTAGAACAACAAAATTCCCTAAGAGAAATTTCTTCCCTAAAATAAATTTGTTTAGAACACCTTTGCTCAATAAAATATGATTCATATACGGTAAGCCTTCGTAGACATTAAAATTTTATTTGCGTGTAATTTGTACTACTAATGGTCGGGTACGCCCCCTAATTTAATAAAAAGAAAAGGTATAATAATTGACGTTATTGTAATATTTTAGGCATGAAATCTCACCATCATTTTTTTCTACACTTTTTAGGAACCGTAGTATAAGTAAAAGTTAAGTTTATAAGGGTTTTCTAATGTTCTTAACAACCCGGTGGCAAATTATAGGTACCAATTCTTGCTAATGCTAAACAAAAAACAACATAGTCATAGATAAGCTAATATAATCAGGACAAGTTGTCAAGTTAATTGTCAAGTGACAAGAGAGAAGTATTTTTTTTTGTTTATGGCCTGGTATCTAGATCTTTAGGCCAATTACAAGTGAGAAGAGAGTAATTGTGTTCTGTGGAAGTGAGTGTCTAGACCATAGACTTAGAATATACTAGCGTATAGACCACCTGACAGCCCGAAAACGCGTGACCAATTTTGATTTGTCATTGTGTGCGTTAGCTAGTGATGTATATTTTACTTAAAAGGACTATCGAAAATGATTGTTAAGGAAGCGGTAAAAAGATTATAAAAATTGTTTAGTGCATGAAGTTGAATAACTTTAAAAATTAACTGAATTTTACCATGATAGTTCTAAAATAATTAAAAAATATTCATATAACATGTTCTTGGGAATAAGCTGAACCTACCTGCCTTTTGTTGGATTTTAATTCAAATGTATAAAATCCCAGGTGACTTTACCGAAAAACCTAAAAAAACTCCCCAATAATCAGATCAGAATGTTGTATTTTCGAGCTATGATCTTTGGAGAAAAATATTTACTGCCGTGGGCAGTTTCCCCGGAATTTATTTTTTAACATATTGTTAATATAAATAGGTAGATACTTAACTAAGTATATACCTATTTATATTTTATATATTTTATAAAATGTTTTGATGGGGAAACAAAAACGGGGACACGGCGTACAACATAATGGCTGCTTTATTTTTAATACAAACATTTAATAATTAAATAGATTATAGAAGTTTATTTTAACATTCGACTTAATTATGAATGTAAACTTAATAATTTAAGGAAGGAAACTTGTAGAAATCAGTTAAATAAGATTGCTCTGTTTAAAGGCCAATATGTTTATGAGGCTTCATCATGCTTCATGTTTATATTCTTTCATCTGTCCCTGAAAAGTATAAAGTAATAATAAACTTATTATCATTTTAGCTGCATGAATTTTAAAAACATAATGATCTTAACACAGTAAAGTGCACTAAGTGCCTGAGGATACAGATGCACTCTCTATTCTCTCAATCTCGGTATGTTAAGAAAATGGTCACTCATTCATGGACTGACCGCGGCAAGTGCAACAATTTCGCAGATCTATTGATCTGCGCAGCTATATAACCACGAGTTCTTCTTCTCCACGAATAACGCTGTAGGGGATAAACCACGCTATTTAAGCCCTCGCGACAATGTCGTCGGCCATCAAGCATGAATCGGGCATTGACCGTTGTGAGTATGAAATACTATGGAATTTATACTATCACGTCTCATGCGCGGTCGTTTAATAGCGCTTGAGGAGCATTACTAAATATCTATACCTAACTACGCTAAAGTTTTATCGTTATGATTTGGGAATATAATCCGAAGTTCGAGCTCCGCTCAACCCTTGATAAAAATAGCATGATGCTATGAATATTGTACTAGTGTGACCGTGAGGCTGTGCGGTTGGTTAAGCTAGGTTATACATTTATTTTGGTTGATAAATAGATACTTAGTTGGGTACATAATGGCAAAGAGGATAATCTCAAGATTTTTTGTCTTTAATGTACTACAGTTTTATAATGTATGAAAATTTGTCTCTATATTTATCTAAAGTTTTGAAAGTTATATTTTGAAATCTTATTATAACAATATTTTACTTACTGGTACAAATAATGTAGAAATGACTCCTTTTAATAAAATTGTTTTATTCTACTTTTCTTTTATACTTTTCAAGAAAATGTTTGCTGCAAATTTTGAGTTCTTCTTTGCATTCCAACCAACCCGTCAATGAACCTTAACCACTTTTCTAATTATAGAATCCGGAGAATCTGTTTGAAAAACAGCAAAATAAAATTACATTTAGAACGCAAACCGAGGATTTATTTTCTTGTTGTGTAGGCAAGTCTATCGATTTATTATAAACATTCAAGATAAATATCGACATTAATTTTGATATACTTGAGTCAATCCCTAGCGTACATGTAAAATATTTTGTATAAAAATGTATTTACCAAATTCATGCAAATTATCAACAACGTGACTTTTTTCTTTGCAAAATATCAAAATTAACAAAATATTAGAATATATTCAATATTTAAAACAGTATGTAACATAAATTTTAACCAAAAATAAACGCGTCATAACATTGACGATGTCTTGAGAATTTACCTGTGATATGTGAAATTATCAGGATTATTTCTATTATTAACAGCACACTCACTCACGGAACAATTAACCATTGTGGAAAAAAGTTACTTACTAAAAATAACCACTATTATACTTTAAAAAATTACAAAATATCTCGGAGCTATTTCTTGCGTGCCGAATTGTGCCGACCTGTCATTCAAAATCGGTTACAGAGTCATGAGATTTGGTATCCTTTTCTATCTTGCATTTTTGCCATAAGGAATTTTTTTCTCCCTTGCACACTTTGTTGGTCTATAGCTTGCTACATATCTATTTATCTATGGTCTATACGCTAGTATATCCTAAGTCTATGGTCTAGACCACAGAACACAATTACTCTCTACCAAGGTCTAGACCATAGACTTAGTATATACTAGCGTATAGACCAACATAGTGTGCAAGGGAGAAGAAAATTCCTTATGGCAAAAATGCAAGACAGAAAAGGATACCAAATCTCATGACTCTGTAACCGATTTCGAGTGACAGGTCGGCACAATTCGGCACGCAAGAAATAGCTCCGAGATATTTTGTAATTTTTAAAGTATAATAGTGGTTATTTTTAGTAAGTAACTTTTTTCCAAAATGGTTAATTGTTCTGTGAGTGACTGTGCTGTTAATAATAGAAATAATCCTGATAATTTCACATATCACAGGTAAATTCTCAAGACGTCGTCAATGTTATGACGCGTTTATTTTTGGTTAAAATTTATGTTACATACTGTTTAAAATATAGAATATATTCAATTATTTTGTTAATTTTGATATTTTGCAAAGAAAAAAGTCACGTTGTTGATAATTTGCATGAATTTGGTAAATACATTATTATACAAAATATTTTACATGTACGCTAGGGATTGACTCAACTACATATATCAAAATTAATGTCGAAATTTATCTTGAATGTTTATGAATCGATAGACTTGCCTACACAACAAGAAAATAAATCCTCGGTTTGCGTTCTAAAATGTAATTTTATTTTGCCGTTTTCAAACAGATTCTCCGGATTCTATAATTAGAATAAGTGGTTAAGGTTCATTGGACGAGTTGGTTGGAATGCAAAGAAGAACTCAAATATTTGCAGCAAACATTTTCTTGAGAAGTATAAAAGAAAAGTAGAATAAAAACAATTTTATTAAAAGGAGTCATTTCTACATTATTTGTACCAGTAAGTAAAATATTGTTATAATAAGACTCCAAAAATATAACTTTCAAAACCTTAGATAAATATAGAGACAGATTTTCATACATCATAAAACTGTAGTACATTAAAGACAAAAAATCTTGAGATTATCCTCTTAAGCCATTATGTACCCAACTAAGTATCTATTTATCAACCAAAATAAATGTATAACCTTGCTTAACCAACCGCACAGCCTCACGGTCACACTAGTACAATATTCATAGCATCATGCTATTTTCCCAGGGGTTGAGCGGAGCTTCGGAACTTCGGATTATATTCCCAAATCATAACGATAAAACTTTTAGCGTAGTTAGGTATATATATTTAGTAATGCTCCTCGCTACTAGACGACCGCGCATGAGACGTGATAGTATAAATCCATAGTATTTCATACTCACAACGGTCAATGCCCGAATCATGCTTGATGGCCGACGACATTGTCGCGAGGGCTTAAATAGCGTGGTTCATCCCCACAGCGTTAGTCGTAGAGAAGAGGAACTCGTGGTTAAGATAGCTGCGCAGATCAATAGATCTGCGAAATTGTTGCACTTGCCACAGTCAGTCCATGAATGACTGACCATTTTCTTAACATACTGAGATTGAGAGAACAGAGAGTGCATCTGTATCCTCAGACACTTAGTGCACTTTACTGTGTTAAGATCATTATGTTTTTAAAATTCATGCAGCTAAAATGATAATAAGTTTATTATTACTTTATACTTTTCAGGACAGATTAAAGAATATAAACATGAAGCATGATGAAGCCTCATAAACATATTGGCCTTTAAACAGAACAATCTTATTTAACTGATTCCTACAAGTTTCCTTCCTTAAATTATTAAGTTTACATTCATACTTAAGTCAAATGTTAAAATAAACTTCTATAATCTATTTAATTATTAATTATTAAATGTTTGTAATTATCACAAGTAATACTTATATGAAAAATAAAGCAGCCATTATGTACTCCGTGTCTCCGTTTTTGTTTCCCCATCAAAACATTTTATAAAATATATAAAATATAAATAGGTATATACTTAATTATGTATCTACCTATTTATATTAACAATATGTTAAAAAATAAATTCCGGGGAAAGTGCCCACGGCAGTAAATATTTTTCTCTAAAGATCATAGCTCAAAAATACAACATTCTGATCTGATTATTGGGGAGTTTTTTTTAAGTTTTTCGGTAAAGTCACCTGGGATTTTATACATTTGAATTTGAAAAATCCAACAAAAGGCAGGTAGGTTCAGTTTATTCCCAGGAACATGTTATATGAATATTTTTTAATTATTTTAGGACTATCATGGTAAAATTCAGTTAATTTTTGAAGTTATTCAACTTCATGCACTAAACAATTTTTATAATCTTTACCGCTTCCTTAACAATCATTTTCGATAGTCCTTTAAGTAAAATATACATCACTAGCTAACGCACAATGACAAATCAAAATTGGTCACGCATTTTCGGCTGTCAGGTGGTCTATACGCCAGTATATTCTAAGTCTATGGTCTAGACTCACTACAATATATACAGTAATCTATGGTCTAGACTCGTAGTGATTATATTCCGTCGTAGAGGGAGTAGTTTATTCTCTCTCTACGTATTCCGTAGACAGAGAATAGAGATTATTATTATTCTGTTAATAAAATAATATATAAAAGCTATTAATTGTTTTATTTTTACAATAAATAATAAAAACAATCAAATTTAGAGAAAACTACATAATGGGCTATATTTAACCGTGCAATTTAATACTAATAATAAAGAAATGGAATAAAATTTGTAGGATCGTTATCTTAGACTCACACTTTACTAATAACTATCCATAATTTTAATTAGAATTAGAGATATTCCAGTTGGAATGAAATAATTGCCCTCCACAAGTCCTGACTGCACACCGGTTGCACACACCTGACAAATACGGCCTTTGACAGTACACAGTTGTAAGGATAACTGATAGCGGCTGTTAAAAAAGTGTAAAAACTTTCTATTTCATAAGCGGTCCTCCGGCGCGCCGACCGACGCGTGGATCAAAATATTATTTTTTACTTTTTAAAGATGTCTTTTTCTCTGACAATTTTACCATGTATACTTTTGACATTCAAGGATTTAATTAAACTATACTTAAACAATATGATTGTTTTATTGTACCTATAAAATCATACATGCGCAAACTGAATGCATTCGGGGCTATGAGTTAATTATGATTTATTTAATTATACTATTTACGTGTTGAGCTATAAATTCATACGTGGTAGAGCCATGCTGCAGCTATATTAATAGTATAGTTGTAGCACGAATGGGTCGGCTCGACTGGGGAAGGACCACGCTCTCACAGAATACCAGCGTAAAATAGCAGCTTAACACTGCTGTGTTTCGTATGGTGAGTGTAGAGAACCGGAGACCCTTTTTACTGGAAAAGAGGCATTCCATCTTAGTCCTCACGGGTGACAACGCATCTGCATTTTGATTCTTTATTGAAGATAGATGTAGATGTCTATGGGTCACAGCAACCACTTACCATCAGGTGGACTGTGTGCTCATTTGTCACCCTATCCTATAAAAAATATAGAGTAAACACTCGGAAGCCCACGAGCTTACTAAACCCGGTCCTAAATGATGTAAATTGGCCGCGGCTTCTGAGAGGATATCTTAGATAAATTGTAGTAAAATGATCACTACAACTCATTTCTCTTCGCGCTTTACGTTCATCCCGGAGCCATTCAGTTCGCGCATAATCAAATAGTCATAAATACGTCCCCCTAGAAAAGAAAATTAATTAAATTAGTCGTTGACGTAGTACAACCAAAATAAAAAGAACTAGATTACCTACACAATGGTGGTAAAAGTCTAAGTATGGCAATTTGAAGTGCATGTAATTGTAGTAATGTACGTAGATTGATACTAAATCTATGGTAATGTACTTATGACGAACTATCGCTATCTCTTACTGATATACGCTGAGGTCTTGTCTATCTATATTTCTCTGTCTACGTTATATTCTCTTTGTAGACTCGGTCCGAAGTACATGTATTTCCATGACTCGGTCTAACTTTTCATTTTGCTTTTACGATTCCCCAATTATGATACGCAAAAGTCTTAGACTATACTGCCTAGTCTGATTTGTATTTTGTTCAATAAACTGTTCCCAATATGCTGATACGTAATATTGCAAAGTTATTGTGAGATATTGATGAAAAATTCCATGTATAGTATTCATGTAAATATTTACATTACTTTCATTTCCGTATGATAATTCTCATGCTGCTCATACTATTAAATGAATTAACCACTCCTCATTCAGTTAATTTTAATATTTTAAGTATTAATAAACCCGAAATTAATAGTTCATTGAAATAATTGGATTTCAACAAATCGGGTGTGCCCGATCTTTTCCTGTTCCGGATCTTTCCGGATCTTGGGACAACTAAATATAAATCTAAGCTTTATATTTAGTTGTCCCAAAGAGCAGAAAAGTGTTTAGCAACACAGGCCACCAGTGGATAAAAGCCGCACTGCTCACTAGACTAAATCTAGTTGCGCATCTGAAACAACGTCTTACAAAAACAAAAATAGATCTGTCACGTCAAATTTACAAAAAGATGGTGCTACGAGGGTGGATTGAAAAGTACTCGGCCTAACACAGATCCATTCAATTCTAAAAATCAAATCTACCCACATTATTTAGTTCAGTTCAGACTAGTTCATTGTGTGAAGTTCGAAACGTGTGCGATAATTAGTTGTGATTTTATAAATTTTATTAACAAAGTAATCCGACATAATTTCATGAATGGAGCAAATCGAGCAGCGTGCCGTCATTACACTCCATAAGAAGGGCTATCATCAAAAGCCATCCATGATGACATGGTCAGTACATTAGGCGATTGTGCTCTGTCATATTCATCCGTCAAAAATGGATAGCAGAATTTAAGCGTGGTAGAGAGAGTGAAAGATGAACCCGCTCTGAAGGCCTTCGACGTCAACTACTGACGAAAATATTAAAAAAGTACTTGATTTAATAATGGGAGACCGCAGATTAAAAATTAGAGAGATAGCCGAGATTATAGGCATCTCTTATGAACGAACTCAAAACATCATTGTCAACGAGTTGGGTTTCCACAAGGTGTCTGCGAGGTGGGTTCCGCGACTGCTTTCAGTTGAACAAAAAAGGACGCGATTGACTATTTCACGCGACTGTTTGGAGTTATTTGAAGCCGATGCAGATGATTTTTTGAATCGTTTTGTTACTATGGACGAAACATGGGTTCATTACTGTACACCGGAAACAAAACAACAATCAAAACAGTGGAGAAGACCTGGTTCACCACCCCCTAAAAAGGCTAAGTCGATTTTGTCAGCAAATAAGGTGATGGCTTCAGTATTCTGGGACTCGAAAGGTGTGATTATGATTGATTATCTTGAAAGGGTCAGACTATAAACCTGATTACTACTGCACTTACTACGTCGTTTACGAGAGGAAATAAAAGAAAACGTCGAGGAATGCTCAGAAGAAAAGTCCTGTTTCATCAAGATAACGCCCGTGTTCACACGTCAGTACAGTCAATGGCTGAAATTCACAACTGTGGCTTTGAACTGTTACCGCATCCGCCGTATTCACCTGATCTGGCACCATCAGACTTCTTTCTGTTCCCTAACCTAAAAAAGCACTTGGGAGGTCAAAGATTTTCGACAAACGACGAGGTCAAAGCAGCTGTAGACGCATATTTTGACTCTAAGGAAGAATAATTTTTTTTCAACGGTCTAAATGCTTGGAAGGGGAGGTGGCAAAAGTGTATTCAACTTGATGGTGATTATGTAGAAAAATAAAAATATTACTGATTTAGTATGTGTTTATTTTCTTGGTTAGGCCGAGTACTTTTCAATCCACCCTCGTACCTTTCATATACAGGGTTATTTTGTAAAGGAGTTAATTTCCAAATTTGCAGAGAAGGTTCAGAATAAGTTATATAGGCGAATGGTGAAAAAATATTACTAAAAAAATCTTTATTCTGTCCTTTTTATCTTTTAAATTCAGAATGCGTGGTAATGCACTTTTTTAACTGATTGTCATTCATAAATACTATTTTCCTACACACGCATACATTAGTAAGAGTCGCTTGGTTACAAATTTAGGTACGCGTCGCATACGCGTAGTTGTTGCCCATAAATCACATTTAATTTCGAATTAAAGTAGAAGCGTTATTCACTCATATTTTCAAAAACCACATTAACGTTATATAATTATTTATATATTTGAACTTAAATATAAAAGTATACTCTTTAAAAAATAACCTTGTCTAATTAATTTTCATCACATTATTGCCATTTACTTCGGATTTGTTTATCAATACAGGCTGCTCGCCCTCATACAAAATGCAGATCTGTTGAACGACTGATCCGAGTTATCGCTGTCACCGAGCGATACTGTTATAATATATCCATGTGTATATGAAATTATTAGTTTATTGTTTTAATTGCTATGTGTGAGTTTGGTAGTGAAAGACAATTGTTTTTGTGTGCGCAGATTTCCCCTAGCAAAAAATGGCAGACAGTTCTGTATTGAGGAAAAACGCTAAGACTACTCCCCTCCGGTCCCCCGGTGGCCCGTGTTGCTCTATGTTTTTCTATGTATTTTAATGTATAGTCAGATCAAAAAATTTAAAGTCACTATTTTTTTAAGTCCAATAGGGAAGGGACACTCCCACGTAATATAAAAAAAATATATTTCGTGGCGCTGTAGACAAAATCCTTCTATCCTATTTTGTCTACAGAGCCCACGGAGTCCTAGTTTGGCTTCAGATGACAACTTCTTTTCATGTAATTTTAGTCAGTAAAGTTATTGTAAGTTTATATGCAATTCTGGTTTGTAATATAAATAAAAATATCGTTACTGTTATTTATTGATTCAACCAACGTTTTTTATGGGTTTTACAACTTTCAATTTAGTATAGAGATATTAATTTATATTATAAATCATAGATAAATAAATATGTAGCAAGCTAGAATAAATACTCTTTCTTCAATTTTTTATAGCAAAACTTAATTATATCAGTTTTTATTAATATTTTATTTAGCTTTGATTATAGCAGTTTTTATTAAGTTGGCAACAACATAAACTTCAGAAATCGAACGCCAAGGATGAAATGAAAATGGGATCGCGCAAAACAAAAATACTTGTTGTTTATAATTTATTTATTTAAAGCAGACACATATTTATATATTTTACAATATGGGTACGCAGAAACCTGGAGAATGGGCGAATTCACTAATAGCACGATTTGAAGAGCAGGTAAGCTTTGTAATGATTTTTCAATTTAAATTCGTGTACCATCCTTACATGAGAACATTATTTAATAAAATAATTATTGCCGAATTTATTACAATTCTATAATTTTTACTGTATGTATTTATTTCATAACATTGTTTTAATCGTTACGTTTTAAGATATCTTCTTGATATTTCTTATTTCTGTTTCTATTAGAAATTGTCGCCTACGCAAAGTTTCTGTTGAATTTATTCATCAGTTTAAAATATCAGTGGGTATATACTTTATTTTTAAATTTTAAAATATATTTATGTGCTTCTAATTTCAAGGAATTTACTTTGTTGTATACTATACTACCTACAGACTCAACTGATGATGGTGTATGACAGCAGTTCGCGACATGAAAATATACGTGAAAAATATTTCTCTACACGCAAACGGCACTGGGCGCGTGCGCGTATGGCCCGCAATAGCATTCATCATCCCATTTGTCATTTCTTGCTTGCTTTTACAGTGATGAATGCTTAAGTCTATACTAGGTGGTATGACTCCCTGCTTGGGAGTTCATCTGCATTGATATTACCTTGCTGAGTTTGGGGGGTAAGAGAGCCAGTATAATTACAGGCTATGAGCTAATCCATCTTTGTTTTCAGGGGTGACAGAGTATCAGTTGGCCTTTTTAGGGTTCTCTAGTTACACAACAAGGAATCCTTATAGTTTCGCCATGTCCATCCGTCCATCCGTCCGTCCGTCCTTGGTTTTACTCAGAGACCCTAGGTACTACAAATCTGTAATTGATATTAATCATGCCTAGAAAACTGTGAAATAAAATCTTGAAAAACAGTTTTTTTTTGGGTACTTCCAATACAAGTAAATGGAGGATGAGTTTTTTTTACCCGTCTATTCCATCATGTGGGGTATCGTTGGAAAGGTCTTTCAAAAACACTGGTGGTGTGGAACAACATCTTTTTTATTCAGGGGTCCATTTGCAATTAAGAAGTTTACGAGTAATAGTCGACCAACTTATAAAATGCACTTGGATTAGTAAAAATTTCGTTACAACTCCATAGAAAATGACCTAAAACTAGCTGCATTATAACTTTGTAATGTTATTGTAAACTGTTAAAAATAAACATTTTATGAAGAAAACGACTTATATGCATTACTATTATAGCTTTACTTTTTCATTTGCAGGATAGGCAGGGAGGATCTTTCTTACTTACTTACTACTTTCACTTATTTTTTACTTGGTAGTGATTGTAGGCCTCATTCAAAGTATTCATACAATCATAGCCTCATACAGTTTCATTCGTCACACTCTTGGTTTACGCCGGCAACCTCGGGATAATTTAGGGCAGTGGTGGTTTACGTGAAGGTTTGTTACGGTCATATAGATAAATAGTCAACTATGATCATCTTTGTACCTTGGCATGTGAATGATTTGATGTAAATTGTATTATTTTCAAAATGGAAAGATTTTTTAAATCTTTTTTGAATACCACTCCCTATAAGTCTGATTTGAAAATAAGTCCTTCAGTTATAGTTATTCTATTTTACGATGAAGGTTTGACTTTGGTTGTTGTTAGCCATGCACGTACACATTGTGTTAGTGTGCGTAGGCCTCGGGAGCGCTCAGTCACGATCGTGAGTCAAATGAATTGCAGTTACACACACAAACCCGCCTGTCGGTACACTTCACTACTACAATGAAGGCGAAACCTTCATCGTGAATAACTATACCCTCTTCCGCTTTGGGCCCATTTTTAGTTGTTATAGCGGTCAAACCGCGAACTCACTTATTATGCTCATTATCAAGAAAGCCCACATATTGTGATGGGCTACTACGGAACCCTACCTCTACTTTGTGCGTGGCCCGACATGCACTTGGCCAGTTTTTTTGTTTTGTTTGAAGTTGTTGAACTGTTAGCTTTATTGTCACTTTAATATAATAAAAAATTAACAGGGAAGGTCCACACTGCTCCTTGCATCCATTTTGCATTTGCACTTTGCATACCCTTGGTCAAAATACTGCTGGATCAAAATCCTAAGTCGTATTGGTCCGGAAAAATCGCTGGTGGTAATCGACTCCACAAGGAAGTTGTGCGAGGAAGAAAACTTTTTCTAAATCGCACAGTGGTGGATCGCCAATCATCGAGATGGTATGGATGGTATCTCGAGTTCTGTCGCGATGTGCGACGGTGAAATTGAGCGGCTGGAATTAGTCCAAACAGATCCTCAGAGCACTCCCCGAGATAGATGCGATAAAATACGCAAAGAGATGCAACATCTCTATGCAGTGCCAGTGAGTCCAGCTGATTGGAAAGAACTCGGTCGTCGACGATTCGAGCCGCTCAGCGCTGGATGCCGTCAAGTGGAAGGAGCTGGCACTGGGGAGCCCCTGCCCAGAGATGGGAACAGTATTCCATGTGGGGCCGAACCTGCGCCTTGTAAAGTTGCAAGCGGTGTGCCGGCATGAAATACTGTCCCGCTCTGCTGAGCACGCCAAGCTTTTTAGAGGCCAATTTGGCCTTCTCTTCCAAGTGACCACGAAACTGCACATCACTCGATATGTCGACACCGAGGATTCCGATACTGGTTGAGGCAACAAGGGGAGTGCCTTGAGGAGATACGACAAAGGGGTTCTTTTTAGCAGTAAACGCGCAAACTTGTGTCTTATGGGGATTGAACTGGACTACATTTAGTCCCTACCTGTCTGAGACTTTGTTCAACAAAGTCTCGACTTCAGACACAAGTTGTTTTGGTACTCAGCGACGTTTTCCCGAGAAATATTGGCACGGCCGGTGTATAAAGCATCACCAGTGCTGTCGTCTGCATAGCAATGAATGTTACCGGTTTGCAACATATCATTGATATGCAGAAGAAACAGCGTTGGTGATAGCACGCAGCCTTGTGGAACACCAGCGTTAATGGGCTTGTAATCGGAGCATGCACCGTCTACTACGACCTTGATGCTACGATCTGCAAGAAAACTGGTGATCCAATTGCACAATTTCTCGGGAAGCCCATAGGAGAGGCCTTCGCTACGTCCAAACTAACGGCCAACGTCTCTCCCTTGGACTCCACTGCCTCCGCCCATCTATGAGTTAGGTAACCTAGAAGATCACCAGCTGAGCGACCTCGACGGAAACCGTACTGGCGGTCACTAATCAGCTGGTGATCCACAAGGTACCGCATGAGCTGGCAGTAAATAACAGTTTCCATTACTTTGGAGAACAAGGAGGTGATAGAGATAGGCCTGTAGTTGGACGGATCTGAGCGGTCGCCTTTTTTAGGGATCGGGTGCACCAAAGCTGTCTTCCATGAGTTCGGGACTACGCCGTCAATTCTGCCGATGTGCTCTGACTTTGCTTTGGCAATGACACTTTTGAAGGACCTGGAAGCGGAATTATACTTCTTTTTAAGAGCGCTGGTGTTTACATCCCGGGACGTTGATGCGTCAACCCAGGCCCGGTAGCACTCCTGCTTATAGCGTGATGCAATTTTACAGGAGCGACCAAACCATGGCTGAGTTCTGCCTCCGATAGGCACCACAGATGATGGAATAAATAATTCCATTCCCTGAAGTACCACATCAGCGACAGAATCAGCAACAACGTTGGGATCATCCGGCGAGAAGCAAACCCGCCCCCAAGGGTAGGATGCAAAAAAAGACCGCATCCCATCCCAATCGGCCGACCGATGGGAGCGTGAGTGGCACCGTACTCCGGATCAGACAATAGTCCGAAGAGCCAAGAGGGGCATCGACGGAGACCTGATATCCGTCCGGATGAGAGGTCAACAGAAGGTCCAACAGGGCAGGTACATGGTCCTCCACATCTGGGATCCGCGTAGGCGAAGTAACCAGTTGTGTCAGACCATATGCCAAGGCAAAGTCATAAACAGATCTACCCGCATGATCGGTTAAACGGGAACCAAGCCATTCAGCGTGGTGGGCGTTAAAATTACCGAGCATCACCTTCTCTGCGGAAGGGACCTGTTGTAGCACGGAGTCTGCAGCCATTTGGACGTGGTCGATGAGTCGGTCTGTGTCGGCATTACCGCTATGGGACCTATAGAGGCACCCGTAGACGCGGGGATGGTCGTCGCTGTCTACGTGCAGCCATAGGATGGACAGGTCCGTACCTTCAAGACTGCCGAGGCGTCGAAAACAGATGTCCTCTCTGACGTACACGCAAACTCCAGCCCGGGGCACAAAGGAGTGTTCCAATTTGTACCCCGGGTAGGAGAGATACGAAGTATCAGCCGGAGAAGACACCTGTGTCTCGGTTAGAAAGAGCAAGGCTGGCTTTGCCGTCTCCAGATGGTAGTGGACGGCGTTAAGGTTTGAATGAAGTCCCCTGATATTGCAGAATTCCACGGAAAGCGTGGCAGGGGTTGCCTTTGTCTTTTTGCTCCGCTTGCCCCGAGCAGGTTTCGTCTTGAGCGGAATTTCGCCCCCCCTAGAATACGCGGGGCAGCCTGAGCACCCACGCTCAGAAAAAGTAGGGTAGCATGGGCGTGGATGCTCAGCGAGGGATTCTCCAGGGATGCTGGTACCCTCCTGGGGTAGTCTTCCGTTTAATTCCATTACCATGTTGATGGGGGGGAGGGGGGATTGGGCCTCCGGCCACCTGCACTCACCAGGCGAATGCAGAAGTTCGCACCAGTGGTTGGAAAAACTACAAAAGTTGTTGGTAATACAAAAGATTTGCGTTCGGTGCGGACGGTGCGTACGGGCAAATGTGCAAGACCATCAGTAAAACTCGGCGCGTACGACGCGTACGGTGCGGACAAATGTGCGTTCAGCTTTATGAGCTTGTATAAGACCACTGCTAGACTGGGCCTCTTCTGTTTTAGGGAGGATTTGCTCTAATTAACATTGTTTGTACAGTAGGGCTATGATGGCTATCGAGTACAGAACCAGAATACGAAACCTATCCAATTGCAGAGACATATAAGACAGGGTGACCTTATATCCCCGAAACTCTTCACCACTGCATTGGAAGAAGTTTTCAAGCTACTGGACTGGAAAGGATACGGTATTAACATCAATGGCGAGTACATCACTCACCTTCGATTTGCCGACGATATAGTCCTTATGGCAGAATCGCTGGAGGACCTAAGCACAGCTCAATGACCTCAATAGTGTCTCCCAACGGATGGGTCTTAAGATGAACATGGACGAAACAAAGATCATGTGTAATGTCCATGTCACACCTATGCCAGTAGTTGGTGGGAGCACTAAGCTCGAAGTTGTTGACGAGTATGTTTACCTGGGACAAATAGTCCGACTAGATAAATCCAACTTCGACCAAGAGGTCAATCAACAGATTCAACGTTCGGGAGATTACGACACATCTTCTCGTCAGGCATACCTGAAAACAAGATTGGACTACCAGTGCGTGTTGCCAGTGATGACCTATGGATCTGAAATGTGTACTATACTATCTAACAGGAAATGAATTTAATAACTATGTATCAAAAAATCTTCTGAAAAATTAGCAATTATGGAAACTATGACAACTTTACTATGATAATTTTAAATATTCTAGTAGAATAATCATAGTTTTTCATACCACTGATCATTTTACCTAAACATTGTATTACTTGATATATGATTTTTATATTCTATTCATCATGAATTCTATTAAGCAGAATATTTATCAATATTTTTTTTATAATATTTGCATTTTTAGGTACATAAATAAATTATGTTAATTTCAGCTTCCTTACAAAACTGGCGCACAGAATCTGCATTCTCGCATCAATGAGGAACAATGTAAAGCATGTCTGGTGCAGATCAGTCGACACCGATTTTCCCTCGTCATTGCTGGACTCACAAAAATTTTGCAACGTGTTAATGAATTGGTAAATTTAGTTTTTCTTATAAAAAAGTGAGGGTAACTAACAAACACATAGTTCACTTCGTGGTAAGTGGATGCAGTTGCCCCTAGATACCTACATTTATCCTTCATAAGAATCAAATGCAGATGCGTTATCACCTCTAAGGACTTGGGTACAATGCCTTATTACAAATAAAAAGGGCTCTCTGGTTCGCATCAGTTATTATGCCACTATTTCACATTGGTATTCTGTGTGAACATGGTCCTTTTCTTGAAAATAATATTCATGCTACAAACAGTTCATTTATAATTAACAACATGATTAAAAATTTGTGCTTAATTGATAAAAATATAAACTCCTATGTTCAGCAGTTGGACTTTTGAAAGGCTGTAATGATGATGATAATGATTATTATTTTTTTAAATTCCTAATGCTGTTATTATTGTAGAATACATGTAAAAGTGAAATTAATATCACATTCTAGTACCAGCCAACAATATCATCATGTCTGAACCGGCCCCAAACAGACTTAGAAAAAGGCTACCATGATAGCCTCGTCATTGTGTTGGACACCCTCGAGATCTGTCTAAGCTCTCAGCCTAAAGATACCACTAAATATGATGAGGCGATGAATGTCAAAATACTTCTGAGGGAGGTCTGCCAGTTTATAGGTAAGTGATGTGACTTACATAAAGGATAGATTTTGTTGCTTTATTTGCTTTGGATTTGTTTGATCAATTAGTTTTAATTTAATTGGAAAGGTAGTATGAAGTGCAAGTAAGCACAGTTAGTATTAAAATACTTCCAAACAAGGAAAAAAGAAGTTTCAGCTAACAGGTCACATGTTTTGGGGTGGCCAATTTCCCCACCTCAAAACATGAAAGCGTTAAATAATAATCGTGGATGCTTAGGCATGGATTTCTGCAACATAAGAGGACGTCATTCAAACCCTGCCTTGATCTTTCTCACCGAGACACAGTTGCCCTCTGAAACATCGTATTTATCATACCCAGTTTTCAAATTTGAACACTCCTTTGTGCCTCGAGCCAGAGTTTGTGTGTACGTCAAAGAGGAAAACTATTTTCGACGCCTCGTTAGCCTTGAAAGCAGGGACTGTACATCCTTTGGCTACACATAGACAGCGATAAGCACCCCCGCGTCTATGGGTGCCTTTATAGGTCCAACAGCAGTAATACCGAGACAGACAGATTAATTGACCATGTCTAAATGGCTACAGATTCGTGCTACAACAGGTCCCATCCGTAGAGATCGTGATCCTTGCCAATTTCAACGCCCATCACTCTAAATTGCTCGGTTCTCGTACTACTGATCAAGCGGGGAGATTTGTTTACCTCTTTGCAAATGGTTTTACACAACTAGTCTCTTCACTTCACCCACGCGGATCCAGATGTGTAGTATCAAGCACTGTCTATATTGGACCTTCTACTGACTTCTCATTCAGACGGCTATAAGGTCTCCGACAATGCCCTTATTGGCTCCTCGGATTACAGCCTCATTCGGAGTACAGTTTGGTTTCGTTGTATTGTTATATAAAATACAACGAAACCAAACATTAAACGTAAAAACGAAGCCGACTACGATTGCCACGTGAGTTACGCAATTTCGCTGCTGCATATACAATAGTTGCATACAAATTACAAGGAGGTAAAACAGTAGAAAAACGTTGAGATAAAGATGATTGTAGCGTTATCTCTGTCCTCAGGACGATCGGCGTACGATCAGCGTAATAAAATAAAAAGCGTCATCGCTTTTTATTTTATGTCAAGAGCAAGAGCTCAATTTTACAAAATTCAATTTTGTTTATAATCTTAGATACTACTTTTTTATAAAAGCGTGTAGTGTGCGCATAGAACAAGCTACTAAACCCAGTGTTCAATGCATCCTCTTAAGACTCGATGAATATTTAAATCATCACAAGTCCATTCACAAGTCCACTGCTGAACTCCCCCAAGGAATGACACAAAGCAGGGTCCTGAGCCACCTGCATCTATTGACTCCTACATGTCTTACCAGGTCGTCACTCCATTTAAATCATACATAAGGGAAATAGATATGCACAATTAGTTTAATGCAGCTTGGGACATAAAATAATACAATTTCTATGATTTGACAGACATGCGCAACGAGAGCAACGTGAGCAACACGTTATTGAGACAATTAGCCAGCAAAGTACTTTTCGCATTAAGCCTCAACTTCTTCAATGCGGTCTTCAACAGGATTAGCGCGCGATTACAGGTTTACTGTTTATTGTTTGAAATAGTATATTTTAAACTTTATATAAGTCATTTTATCCCAGAATTGGTTTACTCTTATGGGGCCTATACACCATCAGCCATGATGGACGAATACTAGCGATCATGATCGTATAGAGGGCATAATCGCCTATAATTGCCTATGATCGGTGATGATCGAGCGTAATGGTCGCTGTGTCAGTTTTTCGGACAAAAATCAAAGGAAGTTCGGGCATGATCGTGCGCGCATCTACATGATCGCCGAAAGCCGATACTCTATAAACTTATCTTGTTCTATTTCGGTGTATAGTTAACATACACCGAAATAGAACAAGTAAAAATAGAACAACTTCCTTTTTTCACCACTCTGTTATGGTCTACATTTCAATAATAGTTATATTATAAACTAATTAATATAAATATCGGCAGCTGCTACTGTTTCAACGTCTATCACGGACAGATGACAATACAAATATGTAGGATGCACGATTGTGTGGGCAGCCGCTCAATGATTGTGACAATCATGCCCCATTCTGTGGTTCTCAATCATGGCCGATGGTGTATAGGCCCCATTAGAGACACTGGTTCTGGGTTACCCCCATTTATCTCATTGGAGTTTGAATTCAGATCACTGTGAATAATTTATATATTCGGAGTCTACATCAAATAATAATTCCATGCTTTCTCAGGCGAGTTCGATTCAAGCTAAAGAAGTTTTAATTTAATAACATGTGTTTTTTATGATTTCTATGATTAGACCAGTAGACCTAGTAGTTTTTTATGATTAGACCGAATTTGGATCACGGCGGCCAAGTCGCAACGGAAACTAGCTATCTTTGCAGGACGCAAGCACAGGTGTACTCTCTATTCCTTCACCCTTTTATAGTGTCCGATGGGACGACAATCCGACACGACCAGACGGCTTTACATACTTCCCGAGGCACGGGGGTAAACTCATTGCGCAAGATTACACTGCTTGTTTTCATAATGCTATTGTGAGGGAAGCCCCTCATTTGAGCTCCATAATGCGTTGGTACACAGTATTTGAACGTCGGTGATCATACCTCAATAACAGTTTTCTACACCAATTAACTCGAGCCCGTTTTTATTTTGGGATGAGTTCTTGAGGAATCCAGCTGCAACAAAATTTAGCTATTTAAAATTACAACAAAGATATTATTATATAAGACGTACGACAATCAATGTACTATAACCTAATTATTCACTTCCAAAATATCCAATTTATGCAATTTGACAATGACAACAAGTCAACGAGTGTCATCATCAAGCCAAAGATGGATTTAGATTCTGAGTACTTGACTTTCCCTAAGACACTATTTCCTGTTACCAGTCAGCATTACTTTGGCATGATTATTTGTTTATCTTTCTGTTGGCTGGAACTTTTCATAACACAAACTCCCACGCCTGTCACCTAAAGGGGTAGACAGAGACTACGGACTTTTTGCTACGATCTTGACACAGCTTTCGCTTCTTTCACATTACGTATCTATGCATGCGTGCGTCGGTTAAGGGTACTCTTAACTTGGCCCGTCGCCAATTTGGTCGATAAACTTCCGTCTTGGATTTCCCGTGGAATTTATCGTTGTGGTCAAAATCGGTTAAGACGAAACATTATAATTTTTATTCATTAAAATATTTACATAATTTCCAATGCATAATAATTATTATAGAGTGTAATTATCACTCGGATGTATTATTTTTGGGGTCTTACCCAAATTTGACGGCTTTATTCCTTTTTTACAGGAACTAGCATCTAGCTCAGAAGAAAACCCCGATTATACAGATATAGAATTAATACAACATATAAATGTGGATATATTAAGGCTTATACGGCTGCTAACAGGTGATATTTTTAATTTTAATTGAATATATAAAAATCACTCACTAGTTCATTAAATAGACTCTTTGAACACATGAAAATAAAATTCACCAATTTTTCATTCATTCATTCATTCCAAACTTTAAATTTCCACTCCTGAACATAAGCCTCCTCCACAGATATATCCAATGGCGTATTTGCCATAATTGCTACGTTTAGCAGGCGGGTCGGCAAACGGTACCATTTTTAGTAACAAAATATTACAATAAAACAAATGATGGATCTCAAGTTGCTTTGTAATGGCCAAATCGAGTGGATAATGTCAGAGGCGCAGTTAATTCAGATAATACGTGTATACAAATATTAGGTCCTTACATATGAAATTGGCGTTTTGTACGAGAGGAATATAAAGTCAATTTTTTTTTTGTAAAATATATTTAATTAATGAAAGTATGCACCGTTGTTATCTATGCACTTTTGCCATCTCATAGGTAGTTCATTAATCCCTTTACTAAAAAAACCATAGGGCCGAGAATCAATAAACTCTTTGAAGGCGGTTTGGACTCCCGCATAGGAGTTGATTTTTTTTCCTTGTAAGAAGTTGTCCAAATTCCGGAAAAAATGGTAATTTGTTGGAGCAAGGTCCGGGGAGTACGGTGGATGTCGCAGACATTCCAATTGTAGCTCATCAACTTAGTGGTTGTTTATTGTGCAGTGTGTGGTCTTGCGTTGTCGTGAAGCAGCAGTGGCCTGGAGCGATTGACCAATCTCGGTTGTTTAGCAGCTAGTTCTTCCTTCATGGTTTGCAGTTGCTGACAATAGATATCTGCTGTAATCGTTTGGCCAGATTTTAGAAAGCTGTAGTGAACGACACCGGCGCTAGTCCACCAAACACTCACAAATAACTTTTTCTGAGTCAATTTTCGTTTAGGGATTTGGCTGGGTCATTGCATATGTAGCCATTGCGACGAGCGCTTCCGATTATCGTACAGTATCCACTTTCCATCACAAGTAATGATTCGATTTAAAATCCCTTCATTATTGTGTCGGTTGAGCAAAGTAACACAGCAGTCGACGCGTGTTTGCAAGTTCGATTCACTCAATTCATGAGGTACCCATCGTTCAAGTTTTTTTACTTTCCCGATTTTCTTCAAGTGGATTAATACAGTTTTATCACTTACCCCGAAGCCTGCAGCTATCTCTGAAGTGCTTTGTGATGGATCCGCTTCCACAATAGCCTTTAGTTCTTCATTTTCCACTTTGGTCTCCGGCCGTCCACGGGGTTGGTTCTGAAGATCGAAATTTCCAGAACGAAAACGTTGAAACCAAAAACGAACCGTGCTTTTTTTTGCGACACCAGCGCCGTACACATCATTAATCCTTCGAGCTGTTTCTGCAGCATTAGTGCCACGGTAGAACTCGTACTCGTAAATATACCGATATTTCATGACGCTAAAGAATAAAATAATGAGGAAAAAACAAATGAATGACTGTTTTCAAAACTCAAATGTACCAGCTAAATGAATTTATAAATTTGAATTTGGAATTCTTAACCAAAGAGGAGATATTTCATATCAAAGTGGTCAGTACGACAAAACGCTAATTTCATATGTAAGGACCTAATACTAAAAGAAAAAAATTACTGAGCTGTTGACACGTCTGTTCAATTTATGTTTGACACAATAAAATTTTATGGTATTTTGTCCTCATTATAATATATTGTTATTCCTTTGTTTACAAAAGCTACTGCTTATCACAATTTTTTCTTACAGAGTCTATACAAAAGTTTAAGTTGTTAAGAAAGTCAGCGCATATAGTGTTAGTTACCTCACTAGAAAAAGCCATTTGGAACTGGATGGATACCTACCCACAGGTAAACAATAAACATTCATTTTTATGTATCAGTGTTTAATATTTAGTTAGGTTTTAACTATGAAATTACTGTGATCAGAGTTCCTTCAACTTCAGTTACAAAAATAATGTTTCTTCACCGCCAGTCATTTGTTTGAATACCAGCTTAAAGTAGCACCTTAATGTTGCTGTGCTTCATATGATGAGTGTAGATAACCAGAGAGCCTTTTTACTGAAAACAATGCATTCCAACTTTGTCCTTAGGGGAGACAACGCATTTTGATTCTTAAGCGATGATAGGTTTAGATGTCTAAGGGCCACAGCATGCACTTATCATCAGGACTGTATGCTCGTTTGTAATCCTTACTTCTATATTTTTTTAAACTCCAGCTGCAGAAAATTACTTTGATGGACTACTGCATAGGTTTTCTTATCAGTATAACGGTCTTTGAGAGATATATTTTTACATGTAGAATATTATTTCCACAAAGATTTTCGTTTGCAGGAGTTTGCAGAAGTGCAGTGCCGGCCTAACGACGAGCTGAGCAAATGCTGCGACACGCTGTTTGACACGCTGCAGGACTGTTTCTCCGACAACAAGAAGTCGCGCGTCGCAATTTGGCCGCTCCAAATCATGCTTTTGGTTTTAAACCCTGTGAGTATAGCCACAGGAACTATGTTGCATTGAATTTAAAACAATAATATTAAAATGGCATATGTTGCGAAATAATTAAGAATGGCATAGGTTGTGAGCATAGAACATGCGCAATAAATTTTATAGGATGCCCAATCTAGCTGTGTCATTGGTTCATTGCTCATTCAGTAGTCGGTGATTGTTAAAGCTTGATATTATGAACCATAGAATACTATAATACACAATGGAATGGTTGCCAACCTTATTTTGTACGAGAACGGGTGTCGCCGGGAGCACACAAGCGGTTACGTCGTATAGGCTATTTGACAACTTTAAAAATATACTACAATTTGTAGTCATCCTATCAGATAATAGAGTAAAAAATATATTTCACTTTATTTTAAACTAAAATATGTATATTTTATGCAAAATAAACGAAAATAAAACAATCGTTTTTGAAATTTTAGCTATGGCGGGAACGCCAACAATTGCAACTCTGGTGACGTCACACACGAGTAAACATATATAAACATATATAAGGCAGCCTTGACTGATTATAGTTCTCGTTCTATGTTTTTGGGTGCTATATTCGATCTTTGAGCTATTTCTGAAACAGTTTTTTTGATAAATCTTTTATCTAGCGGCATAAATATTCGTTTTAAATATCAAAATGGAGTCAAAGTTTGTACGAGCCGATAACAGGAACCTACATAATATAGACGGATTTTTATAAATGCAGATTTCTTTAAGAATAACGCTGATTACTATGCTGCAGAACATAAGTATGTGAAAACAGCAGTGTAAGTACTACGTAGGAATTATTTATTTACAAACCTTTATGTATGATCATCATTTAGAAATTTTGTAAAATCTCATTTTAGGTTATGTTGATATACTTAGAAATTTCTTGTAAATAAAAAAAAAACCATAAAGATAACTAAACAACATAACAGAATACATTTGAAACCCTACAGGGAACACTGTAGGGTTTGGTTGAAAAGGATCCTTCCAACTTAAGCTGTAAGATTAAGCCATATTAAGAGGTTAGGTATTAAAGATGTTATTACTTTATATAAAAACCGATATTTAGCTACTATCTATTGTAAATACAGTTAAATATTACTTACTTTAAAGTGATATTCACACATAAAAACATTGGTATGAGCTAAAATGCTCTTTGGGTCTCTTCGAGCTAATTGTAACCACATTTTTGGTCTTTTGGGATTCGTTGGAACAGAAACAAACAGTTTCTGTGGACTACTTGTAGTCGTAGTAGTACATTGTGGCACTACACACCATTTATACAACATTTTATCGAATAAATTTGAAAAAAAATGATAAAATTCACTTCAACTGCACTGTTTTATTACGGTTATTGACTTGTTTACATGTGTGTGACGTCACACATGTCACATGACCAGCGCCAATACAGAATCAGCCTTTTGGCGCGGGTTTGGAAATTTATTATGATAAAGAATAATTTAAAATGGTTTTCCAAAATCAGTGAAATAGCCTATTATCACTACTAGAAACCCAATTCACTCATTTCTCGTACAAATGTCAATAAATAAATGTTACAAACGCATTTTAATATTACAGAAAATCCGACTTTATTCCAAGGCTATTATTACATCGGTGTCTTCCTGAAAAGAAAGGAAGGAATAACTGTGTTGACAGAAGAGAGAGAGAGAGAGATATCCCTACGGTAAATGTTGATCTGACGCGACTTTACGCGAGCACTTTGTTGATCCGAAAATGTATGTTGATCCGGCGCCTTTTGTTGATCCCATATGCATCTCTGGTAACTAATGTGGCTCCGACCGGATCAACATCTACACTCACGGGACTGCTTACTAGCGTTCGCCGAATTTGATCCGATATACAAATCCACCTTGCGATACTTACGCAAAATGTTGATCCGATTTAAATGAGCCAATCAGAGCACAGCAAACGATCGGATTGGCTGAAAAAAGCCGTGACGTTGCCGTTTCGTATCTTTGGTGGTACAAGCTACAGATTAAACGGATAACTCAACAACGTCAAAACTTATAGCGGAAGTGGTGGCAGCGACGATATTGTCTAAGGTGGAACATGAAAAACAAAAACACTACACCAAAATAATAATCACAAACAAAACTAAAAATATCTATCAAAGAAACATAATAATCAATAACATTGCAACCTGACTTACTTATTAGTCACTAGTCACTAGAATTAAGGACGCGTTTGTAAGATTGATAGGTATAGAATCGAACTATTAATTGATACGGGTCACACACACAAGTGTACGTACGGTTAGCTGCGGAATCGTAATCAATTAAAAACATTTAGATAATTTGAAAGATTGAATTTTTTTTCATTTCTTATACCTACAAAATGTACTTAGATACGAAATACTACTATAGCTACTCCAGAGACTGCTAGACACTAGAAGCCCTCTGCTAGCAGTGAGATGTTGGCTGTGGACTTTGGGCTGGTTTTGTTAGTTATGATAAGACCTTACCTCCGGACTTGGTGGAGTGATTTGGAGGTATACTTCGGTGACTGCTACTGGAACTCTCCGACGAGTAGTACTAGGTGTGCCGAGTTTGGGCTCATTATGTTAGTTATGATGAGACCTTACCTCCGGACATGGTGGAGTGACTTGAAGGTATACTTCGGTGACTGCTACTGGAACTCTCCGACGAGTAGTACTAGGTGTGCCGAGTTTGGGCTCGTTATGTTAGTTATGATGAGACCTTACCTCCGGACTTGATGGAGAGACCTGATGGTGTACTTCGGTGACTACTACTGGAACTCCTGGACGAGTAGAACTAGGTGTGCCAAGTTCGGGCTCGTTTTGTTATTTATGATGAGACCTAACCTCCGGGCTTAATGGAGAGACCTGATGGTACTTCGGTGACTACTACTGGAACTCCTGGACGAGTAGAACTAGGTGCTGAGTTTGGGCTCGTTTTGTTAGTTATGTGAGACCTAACCTCCGGACTTGATGGAGACCTGATGGTGTACTTCGGTGAGTACTACTGGAACTTCTGGACGAGTAGAACTAGGTATGCCGAATTTGGGCTCGTTTTGTTAGTTATGATGAGACCTTACCTCCGGACTTGGTGATTCCATTTTCTCTTTCCAAAATTGTGGATCTTTTCCATACTCTGGTTTTTATTTTGCCAGGCCTGTCCAAATATCAAACACACAAGTATCTTGCCTAGTAATGGAGTTGTCCTTGAATTTGGTAATACCATTTATATTTTTTATTTATCGTGAATGTGCCATTTGCTGTATACAACCAAAAATTGACATTTTAATTTTGATGGCGTCTTCTGGCTCCATCTAATATGCCGAGGATGGACATTTGACTTCAATAATGCCAAGCTCACATTTTCCATCTGGGGTTGCTCCTAGAAAGGGAAATTATTTGTCTATGAATAACCCGCACTGTTCTATAAGGGTATTCAAAACCTTTTTGAGTTCTCGAATCACAGTCTCTTCATTACTTCTGCCATGTTTTATGGACGGCACATTGCTAAGATCTTTTCCATAAAGAATTTGTTTTATCAGTGGACCACATTCAGTTATGGGGTGAAGTTTCTGGTCACTCCATCAGGAGGTAAGGTCTCATCATAACTAACAAAATGAGCCCAAACTAAGCACAAATAGTTCTACTCGTCCAGGAGTTCCAGTAGCAGTCACCGAAGTACACCTTCAGGTCACTCCATCAAGTCCGGAGGTAAGGTTTCATCATAACTGACAAAACGAGACCAAACTCGGCACACCTAGTTCTACTCGTCCAGGAGTTATAGCGGAAGTGGTGGCAATATTCCTCTACAAGATGCAGGAGTGTACAAGCTTGATTGTGAATGTGGTCTCTCATATATAGGGCAAATAAAACGATCTATCAAAACCCGCGTAAAAGAACACATAGCTGACGTGAAGCACTTTGTGATCATATCTTAGACGGCCCCCGCCATTACATTAGATTTGATAAACCACAGATTCTCGCGAAAGAACATCGATTCCTGCCAAGGATGATACGTGAGGCTATTGAAATTAAAAAACATCCTAATTTCAATAGAGAGGGAGGCTGGGTACTATCACCTGCTTGGGATCCTGTAATTAATAAAATTAAAACTAAACCCAAGTATACCACTGCAAGACTTTAAGACACAGTTAGTTCATTCTGCGTAGATCGGACCAAAATTAATAATTAAAAAAGCTGAAGGTACTTCGGATTAACTCTGACATCGGGACGTCAAACACCTCAGTCCCCCGTGACCATGGATGCTGTAAAGCACCCGAAACGTCGGGAATTAATAAAAATAAGTAATTAAACGCGATATAATCCGTAAAAGTAGTTTTATTCAATGTGTAGTGTTCGCGTAAATATAAGAAATCATTATAAAAATATCTATCAAAGAAACATAATAATCAATAACATTGCAACCTGACTTACTTATTAGTCGCTAGTCACTAGAATTAAGGACGCGTTTGAAAAATTGATAGGTATAAAATCGAACTATTAATTGACACGGGTCACACACACAAGCTTACGTACGGTTAGCTGCGGGAATCGTAATCAAGTAAAAACATTTTGATAATTTGAAAGATTGAATTTTTTTTCTCATTTCTTATACCTACAAAAATGTACTTATATACGAAATACGAATAGCTACTCCAGAGACTGCTAGGCACTAGAAGCCCTCTGCTAGCAGTAAGATGTTGGCTGTGGACTTTGGGCTGGTTTTGTTAGTTATGATAAGACCTTACCTCCGGACTTGGTGGAGTGACTTGGACGTATACTTCGGTGACTGCTACTGGAACTCTCCAATGAGTAGTACTAGGTGTGCCGAGTTTGGGCTCGTTATGTTAGTTATGATGAGACCTTACCTCCGGACATGATGGAGTGACTTGAAGGTATATTTCGGTGACTGCTACTGGAACTCTCCGACGAGTAGTACTAGGTGTGCCGAGTTTGGGCTCATTATGTTAGTTATGATGAGACCTTACCTCCGGACATGGTGGAGTTACTTTAAGGTATACTTCGGTGACTGCTACTGGAACTCTCCGACGAGTAGTACTAGGTGTGCCGAGTTTGGGCTCGTTATGTTAGTTATGATGAGACCTTACCTCCGGACTTGATGGAGAGACCAGAATGGTGTACTTCGGTGACTACTACTGGAACTCCTGGAAGAGTAGAACTAGGTGTGCCGAGTTTGGGCTCGTTTTGTCAGTTATGATGAGACTTAACCTCCGGCTTAATGGAAGTCCGATGGTAAGGTCTCATCATAACTGACAAAACGAGCCCAAACTCGGCACACCTAGTTCTATCCAGGAGTTCCAGTAGTAGTCACTGAAGTAAACCATCAGGTCTCCATCAAGTCCGGAGGTAAGGTCTCATCATAACTAACATAACGAGCCCAAACTCGGCACACCTACGAGGGGACACTGTAAAGTTCGCGGAATGGGGGTAAGGAGTGGAAATAAAAATACAAATTTATTTTTCCTTTTCAATATATTCACCTGCTACCCTAATACATTTTTAGAGAGTAGTATTAGCAAAATATGTAAAAAAATAAGCATCTGTTTTTATTTTTGTTTACGACTATTTGTATCATTTTGATAACATAACATAACATAAACACTCACGCCTGTCACCCAGAGGGGTAGGCAGAGACTACGGACTTCCATTTGGCACGATCCTGACACACTTCTCTCGCCTCCTTTACATCCATATATCTACGCATACACGCTCGTCGGTTAAGGGTACTCCTAATCTGGCCCATTTTCAATATATCGCCAATTTGGTCGATAAACCTTCGTCTAGGGCGTCCCTTCCCGATTCTTCCATTCACTTTGATAAAAACATTTTGATAAAAAGTAAATAGTATTAATTTTTATTGAATATGTCTGCCTACTTATAGTATTTTTAGAAATCTTAATATATATTGATAATAGAACAAAAAATGTACCTAAACTCGAGCCGGTATCGTTAATTTTATAGAAAACGGCCAGGGAAGATCGTTTTTACAATATAAAAAACTATTATTTTTAACGAAAAAGTTACTACCATTTGAAGATGAAGAACCAATCTATACATGGTAGTTATTAGTTATATTATATTTGCTTTAGTTTTGTTACAAAATGTACCGAAAACAGCATAATTTTGCCCGATTTGCAAACGCGCCCTTAAACAATTAAAAAACAAAAACACTGCCTTACTATTTAAAAAAAATAATCTCAAACAAAATTCAAAAGTATCCTTTAAAGAAACATTATCAATAACATTGCAATCTGACTTACATATAAGTCACTAGTCCTCACAATTAAATAATTACAAAACAAAAACACTGCTTCACTATATCAAAACAATAACCACAAATAAATTTAAAAAAAATATTAATTAAAATAAATAATAATAAAAAAAAAACATAATAAAATTGCAACCTTGTTGCAACCTGACTTATAGCACAGAATAAATAATTAGGTACTTTTATGTCACAACTCACTACTTAAATAACATTTCAGCATATGATTTATGAACGTCTTTCTTACCTTATTACTCTAATAAAGTAGTCTACTGGGTTCTCTGTCACACGCAGAACGCGACGTTGCCGCTTTGTGTTCGAGACCTATTCGTCAATTTTGGCTCCGGATCCACTTAGTCTAAGTAAATGTCGCATATAAGTTAAATATACCTAATTATTTATTCTGTGCTATAAGTCAAGTTGCAACAAGTCAAAGTCAAGTTTTATTATCAATATATATTTTTTAGAAATCTTTCTAAAAATATTATAAGTAGGCAGACATATTCAATAAAAAATAGTGGTGTTTACTTTTTATCAAAATGTTACAAATAGTCGTATACAAAAATAAAAACTGATGTTTATTTTTTCACATATTTTGCTAATACGGATGTATAATAATCGATTGCAATAAGGGTTATTTTATTTTTGGTGCCTGTTTTGATTTGTTGTACATAAATTTCGATGAAACCACAGTCCGCACTCGGCCGCCGTCGTGAGTTTTTTTTTATAGGATCAGGTGACAAACGAGCACACAGTCCACCTGATGGTAAGTGGTTGCTGCGGCCCATAGACATCTAAATCTATTCTCGATTACAAATCAAAATGAAGATGCGTTGTCACCCGTGAGGACTAAGATGGAATACCTCATTTCCAGTAAAAAGGGTCTCCGGTTCTCTACACTCACCATACGAAACACAGCAGCATTAAGCTGCTATTTTACGCTGGTATTCTGTGAGAGCGTGGTCCTTCCCCGGTCGAGCCGACCCATTCGTGCTACAACTATACTACTAATATAGCTGCAGCATGGCTCTACCACGTAAAAAACGTGAGTGGATACTGTATCGCCTGATTGCAGCATCTCATGCTGAAAAAGATCGCTGTACAAACACAAAATATCCGAATTTGATACGTAGGTACTTGACAAAGTAAAATAATATTATTTTTATAATCACACATTTTTATTACAATATTTTATTTCGGTAAAAGTAAGTGGGATTTATATGTCAACATATATATAAATGCTTATTCGTCTTGGACTTTATGAAGTAATCTGAAAGTGTACTTCGGTGACTGTTACTGGAACTCCTCGACGAGTAGAACTAGGTGTGCCGAGTTTGGGCTCGATTTGTTAGTTATGATTAGACCTAACCTCCGGGATTGATGGAAAGACCTGATGGTGTACTTCGGTGACTACTACTGAATCTCTTGACGAGTAGAACTAGGTGTGTCGAGCTTGTGATCGTTTGTTAGTTATGATGAGACCTTACCACCGGACTTGATGGATTGACTTGAAGGTGTACTTCGGTGACTGCTACTGGAACTTCTGGCCGAGTAGAACTAGGTGTGCCGAGTTTGGGCTCGTTTTGTTATAAATAAAACGGTCATCCGTCGGGTTTGAGAGACGTCCTCTTCCAGACCCTGGTCTCTGGCGGTACTTTCCCGTCTCTAAGTATCGTTTATAAACTCTACGCACTGCTGATCGACTCAAATTTAATCTCCTTGCCACATTTCGCTGACTTAGCCCTTCACAAACGATAGCTACCACTTGAGCGGCTTCTGCTTCAGTGGTATCCATATTTATGGTTAAAAGTAACGATATGTCTGCTCCAACAAAGAATTAAAAGATAAAGCCACTACGATGCACAGAACCAAGAATATTACGCGTCAAAGGTCCGAAATAATCTAACCTTGCACTCTATGCACAAGTCGACAATTTTTATCAGTGCGCTTAAAATGTTACAAATACCCATAATAGCACTTGTATTCCTCTAAAACAATGTCAAGTGGGTACTCAGATGTTAATTTATAACGCATAAGCAAAAACATACAAATATGTCAACGCATACTTAAGATAACAACTTTGTTACTCAAAATTAACGGGTGGATCGATTTTTTTGGAGGCCAGTGTATATTATGAAATCTTTCGATATGATTTGCAGATATATTTTTTAAATATAACTTTTTTAGATCAATAATATGATTTCTTATAGGATATTCCATTTGGTTAAATAAAATCTCAGAAAATTATTATATGAAAATATTACAGCCTATGAGTGATTACCACGTTTCGAGCTTATATCATCGTCTTCTTCTGTGCTGTCATCTATAGCCCCATTTTCTCGAGCCATCACATTCTCAGATTTTGAATTAATCCTTTTCACAGGATCACACTTACCGGTGTAAATGTTATGTGTAATGTGTATGTATTATAGTATTCTATGTTATGAACTATTATTATAAAATCGTGTAATTGGTTAAAAAATTAATCTTCAAACAAGAGCCCCTCAACGCCGAAACCTCGAGATTCGTGCTGACTGCTAGTATACTAATTGTAAGATCATAAAATGTTAATAAGATTATTAGCACAATAATTGTATGTGTTAAAACGGTCTAAACGCAAAAATGGTAAAATCTCGTTTTGGTTTTGTTATAAAAGAAACTTTTATAATTTCGTACTGTCTACTGGTCCAAATAATTCAGTCATAATTTCAAAGGTTTTCATTAAATTACATTAAAAATGAAGAGTATATTATCATGTTTCCCTTATAATAGAATATTGCAAAGGTTTATTTTTAGTTCGTCTCCTACATGTAACCGGGGATTCATTTTTTTTAGCTAAGCTTCAAAGTAGTCTGCAAGTGTTCGCCTTATCTATTCCTTTTATATAATGTAACTAAAAATCTGGAAAAGATATGTGGTAATAAATATTTTGCTGAATACATTCCATAAGAATTAGTTTTTGTTTAATAATGTTTAATCTTTGTTTAATATTAACTTTAGAAAATAATAGAGATAATCTGCAACTTTATGTGTTTCTCCACAAACTTGGATTGTTTTTACTTTGTATTTCGGTAAATTATTAAACCAGTAGCATGAGTAAACCAAATGTATTTATTCACAGAAAGTACTAGAAGAAATAGTAAATGCAGATAGTGGTGCCCCGTGTAGCCCTCGGCACACTAAGAAAAAACACTTTATTGATTCTGTTAAAAGAGGACTCAGTAAGTTTTTTTGATTAATGTTGATCTACATTATTTTTGAGTTTATCTTATTTAAGTGTTTAAATTTTAATTAACTTTTTCAATTTCTTTGTATTTTTCTTTTTGTTTTAGGTGAGGTCAGGCTTAAGTTGTAGTATCACTTCTCTAGCGGAGTCCACCATACCTTCCGACATTTCCGTATGTCGTCTCTTACGACACTCACTGTTATGATATGGTGAAGGATACTCTTGCGTCACCACTACTACTGCTATTGTCTATTCGCCTACTATAGTATTTGCGTTGTAGCATGGTGCGGGTGACAGGTTGACAGGTCACTAGATTGTAACTTGCGTGCATTTGCAAGATTACGACAAAAATTTTAACTATGAGAAAATAACACTGAATTTGTTTTTATTATTTTTTTCTATTCTGTTATGAATATTAAATTAACATTAACTTAAAAAAATCTCACCTAATATAGTTTTATTTTACTAATAAAATTATAAAAAGTTTCATTTATTTCACTTGCGTACGCAGTTACGTATTATGTACTAGCCGTATTTTTATATTATAATCGCTGAAAATAAGTAAGATAATTCTATTTTATATGTGTGGTGCAATACCGTCATATTCATGTATACTAAATTTAAGTAATTTACGATTCATGTACACTCATGTACACGATTCATGTACACTTTAATTCCTTTCTTTAATTAAGAAACAGGAATTAAATAATTTTAAATTTATTCCGCCATTTTGTGGATCTCGCTTCAAGTAATCTCGAAGACGAATGACTACACCCCCGACTCGCCTTAACAATGGTTTTGTTCGTTTTGGCAATTTAAATAAACAAACTCAACAAATAGCACAAATTAACTTTACAAAACACAACAATAAAGTTAATAATCGAAAGTAAAAGCAATATAAACTCGACTGGAAATTACAAAACGGCCGATAGGTACTTCATACAAAGCGCTAGCATAGATTATGCACATTAGTGTTGCCAGGTGTCCCGGTTTTCAGTGGTTTAGTGACACGTCCCTATTCACTCTTGATCGGGATTTATTACGTCACGATAATTATGACAGCAATCATTTTACATCCGTAAGCTGTTACTGTGGTTGTTACTACATTTAAATATTTTAGCTTTGACATTTCATAATTTCTCACCAAACTCGGAGTTAACATCAAAGTTTTTAATTTTACGCGTATTGTGTTGGCGAGATACAGATATCATTCATGCTATTTCGTTTTTCTCTCACCGAGTGATGCTGCCCGTATAGCCACGCTAAGCATCGACGTCGTCAATTCGACCAATATTTGTCATTTAGTTATTTATTATTTATTATTAGTAGTAATTAGTACAGTACCTAAGTTACATGCTGCGGTTTAGCTAAGTACATTTAGTAAAATGCAAAGGTCTTGTGGGTCAGTTCTTTCACTAGTCAATTTCTTCAAGCGGTTGTAGGTATTGTTGTTTTCAATAAATAAAGTGACATTATGCGTGCGATGTAAGGATTTTTATCTCTGTTTGATGTTATAATTTGATTATGGATGAATGTGTGCTTTTTTATTGTATGATGCCGTTTTTAAGGGTTTTTTGAAGTGCATGCGTTCTGAGTTAATAAGATTTATTCCTTTTTCAGAATAACATTAAAATGAGTTATTCAGAAAATTCTGAGTCTGCAACGATAACTAATCGTTCAACAAGTTCTGATTTGCCAAAAAAGAAAAACGCACATAGACGAATATGCAGATTTTCCGATGTTTGGACGATAAATTATTCGTTCATTAGCTCAGTCCCAAAAAATAATTATAAAGCACATTGCGCATTTTTAAATAAATATAAGAAATCACCACATTGCGCATTGTGTCAAAAAGACTTTAGTATAACTCATGGCGGCCAAAATGGCTACAAAAACCTGTTTTTTTTAATTTGTTATTTTATTAGATTTGTAAACCAAATTCTTGATTATTTTTATCCTCCGTCCCAATATTTGACCTTACTGGACCTGGAAACACTAATACACATAAAATATAGCGAAAGGCGCTACCATTCGTATCTTGAAAATCCAGCCGGTGATTTGCAGTACGACGTACTGAAAATCGGTGCTGGGAGTCATTTTATTTGTTATATTGTTTTTCTTTATATAGGATAAGGGTGTCAAGCGAGCACACAGTACAACAAAAAAAAGAACACACCTGATGGTAAGTAGTTGCTGCGGCATCTGCAAAATGCAGATGCGTTGTCACCCCTGAGGACTAAGATGGAATGCCTCGTTTCCAGTAAAAAGGGTCTCCGGAGTTCTGCACTCACGCTCTATTTGTTGTAAAGATAAATATTGCAGTTAACATAAAATAAAATATCATTTTATTTTCAAATTAATACATAGTATAATATGCAACTATATTGTTATAATTAGTACTAAACTGTAACTAAAATTAACATGCATTGTAATTTATTTATAATGGAATATATATTGCGGTTATATTTTTTTATCAATAGTTAATCGATAATTTTTGCTTTGCTTTGTGTGTCGTTAATCGTCTTTTTTAAATCGATTTAACATTGTGCCATCTCTAGACACGCTAAACTGTAAGCTGTCACCCGCACCATGCTATAACGCAAAGACGATAAGCGAAGTGATTACAGTAAATTTCTTCTGATTAAAAACAGAACTTTCACTTTTATGGCTAGTAGCTAGGGGTGAAATATTTGTCCAGGTTAATAATAATCGGCCTTATTTATAATCGTTAATTATCGTTTACTAAAGTATTAATTATCTCTATACCTGTCTTTTTTGGTCATTTAGTGACGAGAGAGAGAGAGAGAGAGAGAGAGAGAGATTTAAGCATTATTTAAATTGACGTCGATTTACATAAGTAAGGCCGAATATATTTAGTTGCAATTCCGTTGTGAAAGTGATGGTCAAATTTCATTAAAATTTTCTAAAATTATACAAATATTTGCGTAGGTCCGCAAAATAATTCGAAACAAATGATTGAGGCAGCAGTTGTTACATGCGTCAAGCTATGTAAGGCATCAACATATTTGAATATTGCAGACTCTGGGAATGTTACTTTTGTACTTGTGAAGTCCGTCATTAACGATCTCAAGGTATTGTGTTTTATATATTATATTAGTAACATATCACCTTCTGCTGTGTTTTTTCTTCATATTATTGAAATGACAAACGACGAAACTCCACCTGATGGCAAGTGGTTACTGCAGCCCATGGACACCCACAATCAACTGTAAACAAGGAAAGCTAAAGATGCGTTTTCACTTCTGTTGATTTAGATAGAATGCCTCACAACCTGTAAATATGCTATCGCTCTTTAGCCTTCAGACCGGAAAACAACGTTCTTGACTCCAAAGAAATATTGGATTAGAATCTCTAGCTCTCGCATCTACTTACATCTCTTTTGTTTATTGCAAAATAATTTCACTCTAAACTAAAATGACACTCCTTCTTAACGATATACCGTTATTGCTTTTCTGAGAAAGTCTTGTATTCCGAACTAGTGTAAATGTTGACTTTCGTGAGAGCTTATAAACAAGTCTACATAGAATAAACAGTTTTGACTTTGACTCTGACTTTGCGGTATGTAACCAGCCCATTTGTCACTATTTTGATGACACGAAGGATATTTAGTAACTTTTCGGTCACTTATTCGTACTTATTTGTGCGTTTGATCTTATAAATTGTTCTTGCAGTTATGGTAGTGTATTCAACTGAGTAATCAATTTATATATTTTATTATTTTCTAGTCCCTGCTATTCAATCCTTCGAAATCATATATACGAGGGAATCTGATATCCGGATACTCGGAACTGGATCTGATGACTGATTGCTTTGTGTCATTGTTTCGAATAATGCCTCACAATAACGACGCACTTAAAGTTTGTCTTAATCTAAACACGCATATATCATATCATTACGTCATCGTCAACTCGTTACTACGGTAAGTAGAGTTAACATTTGAACTATATTTTAATCTAGAATTATTATAACTACTTAAATTCTACAAAAAAAAAATTGAACGAAAATTTTAATATTTATATGATGATTTTTACCCTGTAAAAATTATGTTCTTTTTATTTAAGTAAGGCGACCAACAACCACACAGTCCACTTGTACTTCAGTGGTTGCTGTAGTCCATAGATACCTTTATTTTATTCTTGAGTAGGAATACATACACTGTCTCGTCACTCTGAAGACTAAATTGGATGGCCTTGTTTCGAGGGAAGGCACGGGGAGCTCTGCTCTGCACCATAGCTACACCACTCGCGACCATCCATAGCACGCATGCATAGCACGCATCCAGAGCACGCATCCATCCATATAAAAAACATAGCTTAGTTGAACCTGTTTTCTCCAGTGCTAAGCTATATGGACCAATGAATATGATTGGTGGATATCAAACGCATCCATAGCAACGTAGCATAGCACATCTCTAGTGGAAAAGCACCCTAATACTGTTACAGCATGGTTATATCACGTAAAGATATAATTTATTGTACATGTAGAACTAAGTTTAGCTCCACAAACACTTTCATTTTGATTTTCATATCAATTCAAATCCCTATAATTTATTACGTTATTATTAACTTGATAATTACAGTAGAAAATGACCTGTTAGAACGACGGATGAGTTTGTTAGAACCCTTTGGACTTCATTTACTGTTCACAATGAGAATCTGCAAAATATTAATAGATTTTGTTTACCTTACTAGCGGTTTCTTCAAAAATATTACATTCACTTTAATTTTTAGGGATATGAAGCAATAAAAGTAATTGTTTTGTTATAGAATAATAAAACAACCGAGGTTACCGTGGTGGCCGCAAATTGAATTACTATATCCAAGAGCTGCCGAACTGAGGGCCATGTTCACTGATACACTGAATAAAGCAACACAAGTAAGTGCAGTGTAATAACATACATATACATAATACATAAACACTCACGCCTGTCACCCAGAGGGGTAGGCAGTGACTACGGACTTTCATTTGGCACGATCCTGACATACCTCTCTCGCTTCCTTTACATCCATATATCTACGCATACACGCTCGTCGGTTAAAGGTACTCCTAATCTGGCCCATTTTCAGTATATCGCCAATTTGGTCGATAAACCTTCGTCTAGGGCGTCCCTTCCCGACTCTGCCGTTCACTTCTGTAATATAAGTTTCCTTTGTTACTCTTTCCTAGTTCATTCTTTCTACATGAACAAACCACCGAAGTATACCTTTCTTAATCCTGGTCACAACATCATCTTGCAAACCACACTTTTCTCTTATCACACAATTTCTCACCCTGTCATTCAGATTCAGCCCTAGCATACTCCTTAATGACCGCATTTCTACAGCATTTATTCTACTGTCGTGCTTCTTCTGCCACACCCAACTTTCACTACCATACATTAAAGTAGGAATTAACACATCATTATAAATTGCCATACGTGCCTTTTTGACACATTCTGACTTTTCATAATAGAGTGTAGAGCCCCATTCATTCTATTTCTGCGTTCACTCGTTCTATATCCTTATCATATCTGCCATCCCTACTAAATACACATCCCAAATACATAAACTCATCCACTTGCTCAATCAACTCCCCTTCTATTCTTATTTCACATAACGGTTTACTTTCTTCTCTTTCAAAAACCATCACTTTCGTCTTACTTGCGTTCACTTTCATTCCCCATTCTTTTAATGACCAGTTCATTAATGTAACCATCATTTGCAACTCGGCTGCCGACGACGCAAATATGACTTGATCATCGGCGTACAAAAGGCATTTGACGGTTAACTCACCCATTCTCAACCCACATTCTTCAACTTTCAAAGTTTCCAAACAACTGTCCATAAATAGGTTAAACAGCAACGGGGAAGCTACACAGCCCTGTCTGACACTTTTTTGGATGCCAAATCAGTCCTAGTAGACCCCATTGATCCTGACACAAGCACTAGAGTCCCTATAAAGAGACCTCAATGCCTGTATCAAACCAGCGCTCAACCCAAATGAGTTCAGTGTTTGCCATAACACATTCCTGTCCACTCTGCCATAAGCCTTTTCCAAGTCAATGAACGCACAAAAAACTTTCTGGTTTTTGGCCAAAAACCTCTCCGAGATCATGCGCATGGAAAAGACTTGATCAGTACACCCCATTCCCTTTCTAAATCCAGCTTGCACATCCCAAATTTTTCCATCATTTTCTTTCCAACTCTTTCAATTAACACCTTAGCATACAGTTTACCCACAATGCTAAGCAAGCTGATACTAATAACAATAATTATCAAATATTTATATTGATTACTGTAAGTGAGATATTTTGAACTAAGTTAATTGCATAATATAAAGTCCTACTCACATGAATTTGGCTTCTGGTTTAGAAATGTCTTTTTCTCCCGGTAACTACAAGAGAGTTTTACCTTGTTCAGAAAGATCTTAAAATAGTATTAGAAACGAATAAAGAAACCCTAACTGGCCGAGTTAAGGTTTCATATGAAAACCAAAGAAAAGAATAAATATTCTTATGCATACAAAACGTACAAAAAAACATATACTTGTTCCAGTATAGGGTTCCATTATTCTTGTTTCTGAAAGAAATTTACATATAATACCGAAGGCCGTGTTGTGGATGTTTAAGAATATCTAATACCCCATATTGTTCCGTGGGTGTCGTAAGAGGTGACAGAGGAAAACAAAGTAAAAAAAATAAAATAAAAAATTGCGGTTGCGAACCCGCCTGCCAAGCGTGGCAACTTTGGCAAACAACCCTCCTATGAGGCAATCTACGGTGGAAGCCTATCTTTAGCAGTGGACTTTTGATAGGCTTCAAGCCAAATATTTACTTGAATTTACACTCTTTGTCCTTTACAGGGATATATAGTGCACACGCCTCTTCGAATGATATCACTGTCGCTCAAGTCCAAGGAAGTTCAATCGAAATTCAACAAATCTGAAGAGATGCCTGCATACAGAAACCTATTGCTCTGCTTTGTGAAGTTAATACATGCTGACCCGATGCTTATGCTTAGTGTAAGTATTACTTTAAATAATGGGTACAGGTCTTCTCTGAAAACTCTTTCGCTAATGCAGTGCAAACTGCTTGCACTTAACAAACAATTGAAATATTTTCAAATATGCATTTATTTAAGGAAATAAGTCTTATATTTTAAGTATTTATAAGTAAATATCTCTATATATAAAAATCAATGGCTATCCGTTAATCTCGCTAAAACTCAAAAACAACTCGACCGATTTTGATGAAATTTTTGTCAGTGTTTCAATGGTAAGACCCGGTAGGTGGCGCTGCTGTCGAGATCCAGAAATCACCCGTGCGAAGCTGGGGCGGATCGCTAGTATATAATATTTATGGTTATCGTGTACTGTATACCCTCTCATAGCGCTAAAAGAAGTAGAAAAATAGCCAAAACCAATTTTTTATGTATGTGACGGGCCTCATTTGTTTTTCAGAGCTTTAATGAATGGTAAACACAATGAATGAGACTAATACAGGTTTAACCTATATAAGTCTCATATATAGGTTTAACCTGTATTAGTCTTACACGTTGCGTTTGTTCTGTCACCTATATTTTTTAATGCTCAGACATCAAAAACCTTACAGTTAGCAGATTCATGTTATGTCCAATTTTGTCGATAGAAGCAATCAAAAACGCAAGAAATATTATCGTGGTACAAATATACGTAAATCCAGAGACACTCGCTCGTTTTATCTTAGCCGTGCACGAAGTAATGTATATGCGATAAGATCGGAGGTAGACATAGAGTGCAGTGTGACTGACAACTCAATCTAAAAATCAACAATTTTTGATTTTAAACAAGTTTTAGCTTCAGGAACTGGAAGGGCCACACGGTCGTCATTTTACTCATAAGTTTTTTAGGTTATATTTGTTATTTTACTGAACTTTGTGCTATGTATAATAACTGCAACATCAAGTAATTTTTTTATCAGAATCCAGGTCGTTCTGGTGTTGAAATCCAATCATCGACAACAGAGCTTATAAACGGCCTGGTATCATTAGTACATCACACCGGTATGGGCGAAATTTCACAAGAAGCCATGGACGCACTTTTGGCCCTTCACAGGCCGGATAGAGTACACATGTGGAATCCGGAAGCACCTCTTAATACCTTTTGGGATATAAGGTGAGCATATTTTTTATCATTTAGAAAATGTGTAACTATTGTTTACATATATTTTAAAAATAACAAAAATGTTAGTTATTATACAGGTTAAAATATTTTTATTTATTTAATATTCTTTATTGTAGTCTTTAAGGCTAACAATAAGTAGACTTAATACCTTGTGGCATTCTATATTAGTCAAACCTGGGAGAGGAAAAATGTCAGCAGTTGCAGTCTGCATTATTTGCTCTGTCTATAGACATCATAGAAATGTCCTCGTTCCCTTTCAGTTCTCAAGTGCTATACAACATAAGTCAAAAGTTAATCCAGCGTCAGATCGGCAACTACCGCGAGGTACTGCGATGGTTGCGTGACGTGCTGACTTGCCGCAACGAGTTCCTCGCCAAACACAAAGACTATGCCAACGTCGGCTCGCAAATACCCATCTGTAAACAAGCGCATATAAAGCTGGAGGTAAGTAGTCCCAACTAGCAACCGTAATAAAAACTTATATGAACTCAATGGATTTTTTTTCTAAAAAATCATGAATTTTTTAAGAATGGTGAGATGCTATGGTTCGCTGATGATTTACCGTTTGACGACATGCTAATTATGGATATTTACTTAAATATTATAACAAATTTTTACAGTTCTACCTAGGTCATCACCCCGCAATTAGTAATTGACTGCTGTTTTTCTAAAATCCCTATGCATGCTCGTCAAAAGTTTCATATTTAACATTGCACCCCGTCGCTGTCTTTGAAGATTTTCTGTTTTAATTTGTCGGTGGCTATGAGAACATTCTCGAACAAAATAGACTGTTACGAAATACTTTATTGAACTAGAAAATAATCATGTTTTCATTTATTGTATTAAACATAACGTCATATTTATAAATTGAACATGGACAAAAATCCAGACCCTTAACAATTAACCTTAAGTCACATAAAGTACACGTTTTTTTATTTAGGGATTTTTGTTTGTTAACATGTCAATTCCTGACTTAAAATATAATATATATTTACCATTAATCTGCACATACTCAATGCAATATCCGAGGTAGGGGCATATAGAATGCCTTGCGCAATACCCATATTGTACACATTTATCTTATATGTTCCCTCGGTTCCGCTCACATTCCATTATACAAATGATGAGTCTTCTATTACTCCACAAGTTTCACAATTTTTTTTGATGGAATGTGACTTGTTCTTATTATAAATATTAGTTTAATAATATTTCTGTTTAAGTAGAATCAGAATCAGAATAGTTTATTTGTCAAACAGGTAGGTTACATTTAAGGTCTTGCGAGGGTTACAATTATTAGAGCGCTATGTTTTGTCTTATAGACATACAAATATAATTGTGTGTTTTGAAAATCATGCCTTAAAATAAAATAGAATAAAAATGAATGAAATTGGAATACTAATTAAAATTCTATATTTATAAAATTAAATTGATGACATTATCACAAATAATAAATCTCAAAAATAATAGTCAATAAAAGTAATTAGTCAAAATTGTCATTCAAGAACTCATCAATTTTATAATAACATTTGTCTATTAATAACTCATTCAGCACCTTTTTAAATTTAAATAAGGTCATATTTTTTATTGGATCAGGTAGTTTATTATAAATTCGTGGGGCAATACCAAAAAAGCTTATTTTCATTAGTGATCTTTTACATTTTATGTAACATAACTTATTTACGTAGTGGGTGCGTATTGGATTCTGTCTAATATCAGATAATTTTTTAAAAAGAAATGGATGCTTTTTACATAAATAGCTGTTTTAAGTATATACAAGAACCCCTTTGTCGTATCTCCTCAGTTTCAAGGCACTCCCCTTGTTGCCTCAGCCAGTATCGGAATCCTCGGCGTCGACATATCGAGTGACGCGCAGTTTCGTGGTCACTTGGAAGAGAAGGCCAAATTGGCCTCTAAAGAGCTTGGTGTGCTATGCAGAGCGGGACAGTATTTCATGCCGGCACAACGCCTGCAACTTTACAAGGCGCAGGTTCGGCCTCACATGGAATACTGTTACCATTTCTGGGCTGTGGCTCCCCAGTGCCAACTCCTTCCACTTGATCGCATCCAGCACAGAGCGGCTCGAATCGTCGACGACCGAGTCCTTTCCGATGGGCTCGATTCATTGGCGCTGCGAAGAGATGTTGCATCCCTTTGCATTTTCTTTCGCATTTACCACGGGGAGTGCTCTGAGGAATTGTTTGGATTAATCCCAGCCGCCAAATTTCACGAACGCACATCGCGGCAGAACTCCCAACACCATCCACACCATCTAGATGATTGGCGGTCCACTACTGTGCGATTTAGAAGATGTTTTCTTCCTCGCACAACTTCCTTGCGGAATCGATTACCACCAGCGATTTTTCCGGACCGATACGACTTAGGGACCTTCAAAAAAAGAGCCTACTCCTTTTAAAAGGCCGGTAACGCATCTGCAATTCCCCTGGTTCCCCTGGTGTTCATGGGCGGCGGTAGTCACTTACCATCAGGTGAGCCGCATGCTCGTTTACCCCCTCCTATAAAAAAAATACAATGATGGCAGCGTTAGGATTTTTAAAGATTTAAAATAAGGAAAACAGCTATCTGTTATTTTGAGACCACACATTGACCTTACACATCGTTTTTGCGTCCTAAATACAAGCTCTCTATCAGAAGACTGCCCCCATAAAATAATGCCATATCGCAAAACGGAAGCAACTAGTCCATTGTATGCTATCAAAAGAGCTTGTTCAAACACTTGTTATGTGCAGTATTCGAATCCACATCCCTGAAGTGCCGCAGCCAAACGTTTAGTCACTGCGCAACCAAGGTGTGATGTTAATGTTTAAACAAGGTGAACTGGTGCGCAGGTGGTGTTCTTCATGTGCCTGTGGTCGATCGACACGGACGTGGTGCTGGTGGCGATGTCGTGTTTCGCGCTGCTGTGCCAGGAGGCGGACATCCGTTGCGGCTCCGACGAGATCAGCACGCAGTGCCTGCTGCCCAACTATGCGGTCTTCCAGGAGATCGCGCACACCTCTACAGTACTCACCACAGGTATCTCCTAAGCTAATTATAGATAAATTTGTCTAAAAATAATATTTACATTGGTGTTGCCGGGAAACCGAGTTCCATTGAATAGGGACTTATTCAAATAAATTTTATCTCTTCAGTCTTCTCAATTTAACCGTTCCAGGTATTTAACTTTGTACAAAACATATTTTCAAAATTTACTCGAATGTATTGATATCCCTTTAAACCAGAAACAGACTAAAATGCGCAAAAGGTTTTATCATTAGTATTGTCTCATTAGTTCCCCAGTAGTACCACCATGCATTGCCCATCATCATTTCCCTATCAGTGATAGTTGTTGGTTGTAGTATTAAATTATAGTAGCCTTATTGTGCCATATTTGGTGATGTAGGTAATCTTTCGTCACTATATTAAACCAAAAACGTACTGGATGTACCTTAAATTACACTGCGCTATAAAAGGGCTTATTGCGTTTTTCAAGCAGCCAGTCAGGATATGGGAAGAGGCTGCTATTATAAAAATATACACAGTAAGTATTACAATAAATATAATCGTATAATATAGCGAAGGCGTGGAACTGTGGGGGCTTCCGGAAGTCCCACGCTTCGGAGGTAGGGCTACGGTCAAAGAACCCTGGAATCGCGCAATAGTGCGCACGTAAGGGTGCAGGCGATATAGGAGCCTGCCAATCCCTCAGGTGATTCAGGGAGGTGAGGACAAGGGAGGAAGATAGAGAGACTCCAACATCGCAGCGGCTTACAAGCCAAGCTAAAATGGTGCGGCATATTAGAGGTGCAATGTAAAGAAGATTCCATATTTAAATAATTAATATTAGTAGAAATCGATCGATATTAATATTAGTAGAATTGCTTAACTATATAATGATTTCTTATATTTACGCGAACACTACACATTGAATAAAACTAATTTTACGGATTTATTACGCTTAACTATAGCTCGAAAAGTTACATGCTGTAATTATTTTGACAAAACAAGGATTTAAATAACTATGCACCGGGTTGTGTATGTGGCGATTATAAATTAGAAGTGATCAGATAATGTCCGTTAGCTGCTAATCACTTGAAGTGGCGAAGAAAAAGAAATGACAGGACATTCTGGCCAGCTTTTATACCCACAACCAGAGACTATAGTGTAGCACAGTTTGAGATTGCATGAACTTACACAGATTATAACAACTTAGGGTCGTACCATATTAGAGATGAGCCTTAATAAGAATTTAATAGATCTAATTAAGATATATTAAGTCATTTATTATAATTAGTTAACACTAAAATAGCCTACATAGGTCAATGGAAAATTGCTGACATCCTCTAAAATATTATGTTAAAATTGTACATATTAAAAACTAATTTAAACAATGCCGAAAAATAAAATATATACGTAACGGTTTTTATGCTTTAGGTTCTGCCGCTTTGCAGAAGCGCATAATGGCATTGCTAAGGAAAATAGAACATTGCGTAAATGGTGTACAGCCTGTTTGGGAAGAAACATTTCGATGTTGGTAAGTAAAATCTACCAAGACAAAGCCATTTTTAAGTGTTTTACTAGGTCATAAATAATAATAACTACACTTAGCGGCACAATTAAACGCCCACCCTTTTAAAGTGGCAAATTTTGATGTTATCGCAGTTGTAAGTTATTGGGCATAAATAAGTCAAGTGTGAAAGAAATGTAGTGACGAAAAAATTACAAGCTACCCACTTAACTTTGTTTTTTTACGCATAAGTTGTGAATAGGACAAATATCGAACTTCGTCTCATTATCGTTATCGTTGCCATACTGCTTACATTGCTTCAGTGGCATTAAAAGTAAACAATTTGAGTTTGTTTTGGTTTCGTAACTTAAAGCTAGTGTTTGGACATCACAAACATGCCATTTGATGCTAATTCAGTGGCGAGAGCCGTCGCCTTATCGACGAAGGGTTTAGTCAGCGTTACGTGGCGCGGAAGCTTGGTGTCGCACGTACCACCTTAAGGGATGCAGTGAAACGGTTTCGGGAAACTGGCTCTTATGAGCGAAGACCAGGACAGGGCCGAAAAAGATGCACCTCCGCTCGTGACGTCCGATTTCTTGTGACCAATGTTCTAAGAAATCGGTTCACTACAGCTGTTGAGGCACGAAACCAACTTCGTGAGGTTCGCAATGTTCAAGTGAGTGAAAGAACAGTGAGAAGAAGACTAGGAGAGAATGCCCTTGGAGCTTTTCGACCATCTCGAGTGCCACAATTGCTCGTAGGCCACCGGAGAGAAAGACTTCGTTTTTCCCGAGAGCACGCCGAATGGAATATGGAACAATGGAAGAATGTTATGTTTACTGACGAGACAAGAATATGCTTGCACGGTCCTGACGGTCGCCAGCGTGTATACAGACGCAAGAATGAAAGGTTTGCACCATGTACTGTTGTGGAAACAGTAGGTTACCAAGGTGGCTCTATCACGATATGGGGCGGCATTACTTACGAAGCACGCACCGACTTGGTTATCTTCGAAAGAGGTGGAATAAATGCTCAGAGGTATGTAACAGAAGTATTGGAACCTCATGTAATGCCATTTGCTCCATTTATTGGCGAAGATTTTTTATTAATGCAGGACAACGCTCGCCCCCCACGTTGCTAGAGTTGTTACCGCGTACCTGGATACCGTCGGCATTCGAAAATTAACATGGCCATCCCGGAGCCCAGATTTAAATCCTATTGAACACATATGGGACAATTTAAAAAGACGTGTTCGAAGCCGCATACCAGCTCCAACCACCATAGATGAATTAAAACAATCCGTGATTGAGGAGTGGCAGAACATTCCACAACAACAGATCAAAGATGTCATCGACAGCATGCCAAACCGTTCGATGGAAGTCATAAGGGCTAGAGGTGGAAATACGCACTATTAGAATTCATTTATTCAGCAGATTTTTTATTTTTAAGCCATTTCATCACATTTGTTAATTTACGGTCAAAGTGTTTTTCAGACTTTTTTATAAATAAACGTAATAATTAAAAACAATATTATCTTTCATTTTACTTCAATATACCTACGTTATAAAATAACATTCACAAGTAAGTCCACAATTTTTTTTTTAACCAAAATCGTAAAAATCAAGGTGGGCGGTTAATTGTGCCGTTGAGTATATATTATATAACGTCGAGTGGTGACATAAGAAAAACAGTTATCCCATTTCATCTGGGGGTGTCGAAAAAGGCAGCTGTTAAGGTTGAAACACTAGATAGAATAGTGGAATCGGTGTTTATTTTTGAATTGATACTTTTTTAGTATCGTTGTGATTTGAAGAATGGAACGATGAAAGAATAAAACGAAAAAGCGACACTAAAAAGAGACAAACAAACATCTATATGATTTAGCCTACGTGAGAATGAGATAGAATCTATACTATAACATAATAAACCGGAAGAGGTTTTTTGTTTGTTTAAACACGTTAATCTCTGGAACTACCAGTCCGATTTGATAAACACTTTTTGTATATGATAGCCAGATTCATGAAGAATAGTATAGGCTATCCAGCATAAGCCTTAAATATTGTTTTTTGTTAAGCAAGCTGGAAGAAAAAGTGCTCAAGAACTGCTTTATCCGCGTGCGCTGGCGTAATGGTTAGTGTAAATACAATGTTCTACAAAAATATATGTAGATCTTTCCTCCATCAAAAAAAGGTCCGCAACACTATAGGCCTATTTCTTATATCATCTAAGCAACATAAAGGTATTTTGGGACAAAAAAATATATAAAATTAAAAAGTGATTTATGAACGTTATTATAAGGCATGGCATATTAATCCTTACGAACGAAAGTTACTTCATCATCAAGACAATTTTATAAAAATAAACTTTAATCTTTATAGCATGTTATTTGGACGCATAGTAAGAGTTAATGAAAAATTACAATAATTCAACACTCGGCTCGTCGCGCCATTGACGCCTAGCCACTCGATGAGAATCGAGAGAAACTAGCATTGAAAGGCTCTATAAGCGAGGTGTCATATCGCGGGGCTCAGCACGCGGGTGAAACCACGGGAACCAACTAGTAACAGTATAAAGTGTATTCTATTATTGAGGTCTCCTCTGTGTGTGGTGCTTTAAAGATGGTTAATATAACTTTTGTTAAAATAAAAAAAATACAAATTTATCAAATAAATAAAATTAATTATATTGAATAAAACTATCTATCATATTCAAACCATTCTTAACAATCTACGATTTCATATCTTACCGATTTATGGACCACCTTGAGAGTTAATCAATTTTTGTTCGATAAAATGACTTTACCTGTAGAATGAGGTAGACGTCGTTATTACAAAGCTACTTTAGTCTAAATAAAATATATTAAATAAAAAGAATATATTTTATGTAGCCGTGTTGTGCAGGGACTCGCTGTGCAAGCTGCTGCAGAAGTACCCGAAGGGGCCCGAGCGCGCCGACGAGCCGCCCGAGCCGCTGCACCGCACAGTGCCCAAGCGCCGCGTGCCGCACCACACCGCCAGCGAACATGACGTAGAGGTAACTTGTACCCCCGCCCCGACCAATGTGCGAGTGTTGTGCAGGGACTCGCTGTGCTGCTGCAGAAGTACCCGAGCCGCTGCACCTGCCGTGCCCAAGCGCCGCGTGCCGCACCACCGCCAGCGAACATGACGTGAGGTAACTTGTACCCCGCCCCGACCTATGTGCGAGTGTTGTGCAGGGACTCGCTGTGCAAGCTGCTGCAGAAGTACCCGAGCCGCTGCACCGCACCGTGCCCAAGCGCCGCGTGCCGCACCACACCGCCAGCGAACATGACGTAGAGGTAACTTGTACCCCCGCCCCGACCAATGTGCGAGTGTTGTGCAGGGACTCGCTGTGCAAGCTGCTGCAGAAGTACCCGAAGGGGCCCGAGCGCGCCGACGAGCCGCCCGAGCCGCTGCACCGCACAGTGCCCAAGCGCCGCGTGCCGCACCACACCGCCAGCGAACATGACGTAGAGGTAACTTGTACCCCCGCCCCGACCAATGTGCGAGTGTTGTGCAGGGACTCGCTGTGCAAGCTGCTGCAGAAGTACCCGAGCGCTGCACCGCACCGTGCCCAAGCGCCGCGTGCCGCACCACACCGCCAGCGAACATGACGTAGAGGTAACTTGTACCCCCGCCCCGACCAATGTGCGAGTGTTGTGCAGGGACTCGCTGTGCAAGCTGCTGCAGAAGTACCCGAGCCGCTGCACCGCACCGTGCCCAAGCGCCGCGTGCCGCACCACACCGCCAGCGAACATGACGTAGAGGTAACTTGTACCCCCGCCCCGACCAATGTGCGAGTGTTGTGCGGGGACTCGCTGTGCAAGCTGCAGAAGTACCGAGCCGCTGCACCACCGTGCCCAAGCGCGTGCCGCACCACACCGCCAGCGAACATGACGTAGGGTAACTTGTACCCCGCCCCGACCAATGTGTGAGTGTTGTGCAGGGACTCGCTGTGCAAGCTGCTGCAGAGTACCCGAGCCGCTGCACCGCACGTGCCCAAGCGCCGCGTGCCGCACCACACCGCCAGCGAACATGACGTAGAGGTAACTTGTACCCCCGCCCCGACCAATGTGCGAGTGTTGTGCAGGGACTCGCTGTGCAAGCTGCTGCAGAAGTACCCGAGCCGCTGCACCGCACCGTGCCCAAGCGCCGCGTGCCGCACCACACCGCCAGCGAACATGACGTAGAGGTAACTTGTACCCCCGCCCCGACCAATGTGCGAGTGTTGTGCAGGGACTCGCTGTGCAAGCTGCTGCAGAAGCACCCGAGCCTGAATAGAAATATAATACTCTAGAAATAGAATACACGGAAATAGAACAAGTAAAAATAGAACAACTTCCTTTTTTTTCACCACTCTGTTATGGTCTACATTTCAATAATAGTTATATTATAAACTAATTAAAATAAATAGCGGCAGCTGCTACTGTTTCAACGTCCGTCTCGGAGAGATAACAATACAAATATGTAGGATGCACGATTGTGCGGGCAGCCGCGTAATGATTGTGACAATCATGCCCAATTCTGTGCTTGTCAGTCATGGCCGATGGTGTATAGGCGGGATGACAATCATGCCCCATTCTGTGGTTGTCAATCACGGCCGATAAATTTTGTATTACATTGTTATTTATTGTAAATTTTTAACGCGAATATCATCTGCAGAAAAACAAGAATAGTCTTGGTAAGGTTGAAGAGACAATGAACAGGCTAAATAGCTCGAAGAACTGACTACCGATAAGGACGAATGGACAGTTCACAACAAAACAGCCCGGCGATCTATCAATAGGTAGAGGAACGACCTTATGAAACAAGCAGACTCAATAGATGCTTGGGAGCTCAGGAACGTCGGGATTTGGGACATTCTATGGGGCTCTATATAAAGGCGTAGATTTGTGGCTTTAATGATGCAGCTTATGATGATGATGATGCTTTATGTCACATATTTTAAAATACTGAAATTAATTTTATTTTCAGATGCAAATCCAAGAGTGGGCGAACATAACCTCCTTTCTGTGCGCATTAGGGGCGTGTGTCTTCAGCGCCGACCGTCCACAGTCTGGTCGCATTTACATGGTGTGTACTGCCTTTTTATATTGAGTTATTATATCATATTTTACATTTTCGGCTTATGGCGCATTCTTTTTTGTTACAGACACAAGAAAATACAATGTTTTAGCAAATAGCTCACAAGAAGTTCAGTACTGTCCGGTTACACAGTAAGTCACTTCTCTTTGATTAACGGGTATATTATTGTAGTATAACATATCCTACTTTTACGTGGTAGAGCCACGCTACAGCTATATTATGGTTATAGCACGAATGGGTCGACTCGACTGGGTTAGGACCACGCTCTCACAGAATACTAGCGTAAAATAGCAGCTTAATGCTGCTGTGTTTCGTATGGTGAGTGTAGAGAACCGGAGACCCAACTACTGGAAACGAGGCATTTCATCTCAGTCCTCAGGGGTACAACGCATCTGCACTATGATTCGATATTTGCCAGTGCGGGTAGATTCTGCTCACCATTTTCCTCTGCCGCCTTTTACGACACCCATGAGATGATATGGAGTAGTGGATTCTTTTAAAACTTCATGGTACGACAAATATTAGACATAACCAGTTACTCTAATTAAATTATAGTGCCTATAGTTTTGTGCACAGTTTATACTAATAGGTCGGGAAAAAAGTTTCTTCGTATTTTGTTTGTATAAAATTGAAGAAAAATCTCTTTGATTGTACTGTTTGTATATGGCTGGTTTTAATATCAATACATATAGGACATTAAGAAAAATACAAATAAAAAGTAAAAAAACCCTTTCCCCGCCATTTCCTTCGTCGCATATTGCCTATATTTACGAGTACGAGTTCTACCGTGGCACCAGTGCTGCAGAAACAGCTCGAAGGATTAATGACGTGTACGGCGCTGGTGTCGCAAAAGAAAGCACGGTACGTTTTTGGTTTCAACGTTTTCGTTCTGGAAATTTCGACCTTCAGAACCAACCCCGTGGACGGCCGGAGACCAAAGTAGAAAATGAAGAATTAAAGGCTATTGTGGAAGCGGATCCATCACAAAACACTTCAGAGATAGCTGCAGGCTTCGGCGTAAGTGATAAAACTGTATTAATCCACTTGAAGCAAATCGGGAAAGTAAAAAAACTTGAACGATGGGTACCTCATGAATTGAGTGAATCGAACTTGCAAACACGCGTCGACTGCTGTGTTTCTTTGCTCAACCGACACAATAATGAAGGGATTTTAAATCGAATCATTACTTGTGATGAAAAGTGGATACTGTACGATAATCGGAAGCGCTCGTCGCAATGGCTGAACCCTGGAGACCCAGCCAAATCCTGCCCTAAATGAAAATTGACTCAGAAAAAGTTACTTGTGAGTGTTTGGTGGATTAGCGCCGGTGTCGTTCACTACAGCTTTCTAAAATCTGGCCAAACTATTACGGCAGATATCTATTGTCAGCAACTGCAAACCGTTTGAATGAAGGAAGAAATAGCTACTAAACAACCGAGATTGGTCAATCGCTCTAGGCCACTGCTGCTTCACAACAACGCAAGACCACACACTGCACAACAAACAACCACTAAGTTAGATGAACTACAATTGGAATGTCTGCGACATCCACCGTACTCGCCGGACCTTGCTCCAACAGATTACCATTTTTCCCGGAATTTGGACAATTTCTTACAAGGAAAAAAAATCAACTCTGATGCGGCAGCCCAAACCGCCTTCAAAGAGTTTATTGATTCTCGCCCCCATGTTTTTTTTTTACCTACCTATGAGATGGCAAAAATGCATAGATAACAACGTTGCATACTTTGATTAATTAAATATATTTTACAAAAAAAAAATGACGATATATTCCTCCCGTACAAAACGCCAATTTCATATGTAAGGACCTCGTATTACAAAAAAGGGATAAATGCGACTCAAGTCGCGAACAAAATTTATGACGTTTATGGACCTAATAGTAAGAGTAGCACAAAGTTGGTTCAAGCGTTTTCAGTCCGGGAATTTTGATGTTAAAGATGTAGCTCGCTCTGGTCGCCCTCATACGGATAAAGTCGATGCCATTTTTGAAAAAGTGGAGCAAGATCGGCATATTAGTAGTTACGACATAGCCAAGGAATTGAGGATTGAACCCAAAACAGTTTTGACCCATTTGAAAAAGTCTGGCTATACAAAAAAGCTCGATATTTGGGTACCACACGAGCTCACTGAAAGAAACCTAATGAATCGTGTACTCATTTGCGATTCTCTATTGAAATGTAATTAAACCGAACCATTTTTGAAAAGATTGATCACTGGTGATGAAAAGTTGATCGCCTACGACAAGAATGTGCAAAAAAGATCATGGTCAAAGGTGATGCTGTGTGTGTGGAGGGATTGGAAGGGCATCGTTTATTATGAGCTTTTACCGCCGGGCAAAACCATCGATTCGGATCTCTACTGCCAACAACTAATGAGACTCAAGCAAGAAATTAATAATAAACGGCCGGAATTGATCAACAGAAAAGGAGTGGTCTTTCATCACGATAACGCCAGACCACACACATCTTTGGCAACTCAGCAAAAATTGAGAGATCTTGGTTGGGAAGTGTTAATGCTACCACCATATAGTCCTGACCTTGCACCCTCAGATTTCACTTGTTTCGATCTCTTCTGAATTCTTAGGGTAGTGTTAGGTTAACATCAAGAGAAGACTGTCAAAACTACTTGTCGCATTTTTTTGACCAGAAATCCCAAGATTTCTAGAGCAATGGGATTATGTCACTACCTACAAGATGTCAACAAGTTATCGAACAAAATGGCACATATATATTATAATTAAATGTAATTAAACTGAAAAAAAAATGTCTTGAATTTGTATATAAAATATGAAGAAACTTTTTCCACGACCTTTAATAATTTATATGCGTGGGAATCCCTTACTGTTTTCATTTTCTCACATCCGATGCTGTCCGTGTTATTTAAATAATAATGCAGATAATTGTTATTCTTTCGAATGATTATCCACAGTAAAATAATAATGATAAATCAATCACTTTCATTTTGCAGGTTTATAGGGCAACTTTTGCGTTTGCTGCTATGCACCAACGAGCGCTTCGGGCAACAAATCCAAACTCACGTCAAAGAACTTGTGGGTCACGAGATGTCACCTGCTCTCTACCCTATACTATTTGACCAAATTAAAGCCATCATCGATAAATTTTTCGACCAACAACAACAGGTATTTTTTAGCAATCATCAATCTTCTTAATTTATCATTAATTAACTACCTTTTACCACTATAGTGCGGCCGCCTGAGTGATAGGATAGGAACATGTGTAAGTTGGATATGTTTGTCGTTTACCCGCTTATTGCAAAAAAAAACCATTCCTGTGTTGCAAAAAAGGTTTTTGATGATAATTATATTGAATTTGTAATACGTCATTTTACACAGTTCTTTTTCGTATTATATAGTTATTCTATTGTACTGGATGTTACAAATTTACCCGTAAAGCTGAAAGGAGGTTAAATGGGGCTTTATAACGAGTCCATTCACAATATTTAAGAACCGTGGTAACGCTGTATAAAATACCCAAAAAAAAAAAAAATTTTCACTGATGTGCAAACCCTATTTCAGTAAAATTAAAGAGTAAACTACGCAGAATGTACCTACATTTCTACCTAATTCGCGGAACGACAAAAAATTTAAAAGACCTAACCTAACGAAACAACCTAAACGAACACTTACTTTTTCATAATAAACGTCAAATTTACAGAAACGGCTCAAAATGTGCTCCGTTTTGCTCAATACACAACCTCGCTCGTCGGGATATGGCTTGTGTGGCATTTCGCACCATCGTCAATGTTATTGATGCGAAAACCGATCTAACACGCTGTTCCATCTCGGCAACCGTTGGGCAATCGGAGAAATAGACTCTGTCCTTCACATAACCCCACAAAAAAAAGTCCAAGGGTGTGAGGTCCGGAGAACGAGCAGGCCATAGCACCGGTCCCCCGCGGCCGATCCATCCTCGCGGAAAGCGAACGTTAAGATGTTCTCGTACGTTGCGAGCAAAATGTGCCGGAGCTCCATCATGCTGAAACACCTTGTTTCTTTGGTTCTCAAAGTAATCCCAGTCAGCCACAGGAAAGTCGTCAATCGCCTCTTCGAATTCCGTTTGTAAAAACGTTAGATAGTTGCTACCGTTCAGACGTGATGGCATAATGACGGACCGATGACATGCCCGTCATAAAGGCCAGCTCACACATTCAGCCGTGTCGTGAAGCATGTGGATTCACGCGAGCCCAAACGTGATCGTTATGCATATTTGAAAGTCCTGACCTCGTGAATGTTGCCTCGTCCGTCCAAAGAACATAGTTTACGTAATTAGGGTTTTCCTCTAACTGCCTGAGGTACCACTCGCAGAAGTTCCTCCTGGGTGCAAAATCGGAGGGTATCAGCTCCTGTGTACGGCGATAGTGATAAGGGTGACGATTGTCGTCACGAAGAATTCGCCAAACTGCAACATGGTTTATACCGAATCTTGTTCCGGCTCGCCTCGTACTTGTGGTCGGCTCTTCTTCAAAATGCTCTAACACTAATTCAGCCTGCCTGGCGTCGACTGTGCTTGGACGTCCACTTCCCAGTAGACCGATGAAAAGAGTCGGTGGAATGTAGTCGGCTGCCTTCGTTCCAGTGTTCAGAAAATACTGGTACGAAGGCAGCCGTCGCTGTTCAGTGGGGGGTCTACCATCGATCGATAATCGTTGCCGATACAGTTCGCGAGCACGATTTAAATTGCTATCTTCATGGCCTACGCATAACATCATATCGTAATATTCCGAGTAAGAAAGCATCGTTATTTTGCAAAAAAAATGTTGCAAAAAAAAACTCGATACAGTTGTAGGATATCGATTAGAAGATTTGAAATTGACAACATTTTTTTTCCAACTTGAAATTTTTTGAAGCCAGTACTTGAGTATAATGACATCCTTGTATTGAGATAGCAAACATTTATGAATGAAAAATAGAAAAACATTACAGTATACAATTATTAAGTAAAATAGGTATGTTGGCCTTTCTGTTAAATAATCTGGTTCCCTGACATGACAGCTTACTAGGGTTGACAAAATTTTTGGCTTTGATAATTAATTATATTTTTTACGAGGTATTTTGTAACACTTTGTATACAGACCAACAAAGCATGCTCTCACGCGCACATCTTTCTTCTTTCTTTCTTAAAAAGCCCTTGTATAACGTTGCACACGATTTTAGATGCAATATGTGTATGCAATTGTATGTTCTTATAATTAGTTGAGCGGGGTTTCGGCTTGGTTTCTGTCGTCTGAGTAAGTGTTACTTTCTAACCTATTTCTGTCGGCAAGCTGCAGCGCGTGCACTTATGTGTTCTGGTTAATGTAACGTTTAGAGAGCTAGTGTTAGTGTAGTGAGTAGTTGTGAGTAATTAAATCTTAGTCCTCAGACAGGTAAAAACGCATCTGTAACCTTTGTTTAAAGTTGACTGCGGATGTCTGCGGTATGCAATAGCTACTTCCTATCAGATGGAGTGTAGCTAATACTTTTGTTGCTTTAATGTTAAATAATAAAATTATGTACAAGCGGATCTACATTTCAATTTAGAATCAAATTGTTGTTTTGGTTGTGATTCGAATCGAAATTATATCCGTTTTATCCGTATTATATCCGTTATAGACAGTTTTGTTACTCACCGTAGGTGATGCTAACGGAAATAAATACGCAGTTTGTGGAGCACACTATATTCATAATGAAGAGCATTTTAGATAACAAAAAGACTGGGCAACCTGCAGAACATCTTAGTACTACTTCTATCGAGGGCCTAATGTTGGCTATAGTCAGGTAAACAACAATTTTTTAAATAGTTTTGAATATTAATGAAATGTTATTTTTACCTATATAATAACCTAAGATGATTATTATAGTTGGGCAAAGTAAAATCTACTCTAAAATAATATTATTATAAATCATTAAAAAAAATCTGATTTGAAGGTACGTGCGTCATTTAGACATGACGGTGCTTTCGGTGCATATAAAGACGAAACTTTGCCAAGTTGTGGAAGCGATGATGAGTCGAAGAGACGATCTCGCGTTCAGACAGGTACGTTCAGAGAATTCAGATAGGAGTAACGATTTTGAAAGCAGTTTTTAAATATTAATACGGATTAATATTAGTTTATAAATTATACAAATATAATTTATATATTTATTTACATAAACTAATAATGATAATAAAAGCAAAATAAGGTAAACATTCTCAAAATTATATAAATATAATAGTTACCTATTATAGGCTTTGAAAAAGTTATAAATGTGAATCCAGCAGCAATAAATACAGTTTGATTATAGTACATGGTCACTTTAAATTATATTATGGGTTGGCACTTATAACACAAACACTCACACTCACTCATTTACATACTTAATATGTTCGTGTTATATACATACAAATACACGCAAACAGATGTATCTTTTAATTCCCTTTTGTACATTTATAATTTCATAAGATATTTACGTTGTCAATGATAATTATAGTTATTAAAGCTTCAACATCAAATGTTCGGCTACATTATTCTTTAATTTGACCATCATTCACCAATTTCCAGCTATTTCTTTGAATCCATTTTTAAGAAATTTTATTCATTTAAGTGTATAAAATATAGTAGTATATTTAAATATTTGTGAATGTATTTTTTTTTCAGGAAATGAAATTTCGAAATAAGATGGTGGAGTATGTGACCGATTGGGTTCTTGGTACTAGTCATCAGATAGCTCGGGCCGAAGCATCTTCTAAATCAAGGTTATTTATTCTTAAGATATTGTATTTAAAATATATATGTTATGATTTCTTATATTTACGCGAACACTACATTTTGAATAAAACGAATTTAACCGTGGAATAAAACTATTTTGACGGATTTTATCGCGTTTAATTTACTTATTTTAATTCCCGACGTTTCGACGTAGTAAATTAAACCTGATAAAATCCGTAAAAATAGTTTTATTTATTTCAATGTGTAGTATTCGCGTAAATATAAGAAATCGTTACGAATTTAACCGATTTTATTTTAATTTCTAATGTTACAAGTTCTTTGCAGTACCCATGTTCATGGTTGTCACAGTTAACTCAGGCTATTTCCAGCTTTTAACTTATTATTTTGGTCCGACCTTCGCAGAATGAGCCTATTGTATCCTGAAGTCACGTCGGGAGTTAAAAATAACTTAAAATAAAATGCGATAAAATCTGTAAAATAGTTTAATTTAAAATATTTTGGTATATTTATTATAGTAACATAGTTATATTGAAGGCTAAAGTAAAGTTCACTGTTGAACATAGGTGTCTCCTATGTTCAACAGTGAACCTGAATAGACTTTTCTTAAGTCAGTGCGCTTCACCATCTTAGGCTACATCACCACTTACCATCAGATGTAATTGTAGTTAAGCGCTGGCTTAGAATAATAAAAAAAAAGTCACTTGGCTTATTTTCAACCATAAATTAACCAGTGGTAATTAACTAAAAGAGTAACTTTCAATAAAAAAGTTTCTGTTTCTGTTTCTAATTGTTGTTTCATACATGGTAGAGTCAAGCTGCAGCTTATGGTTGTAGCACGAATGTAGCTTGACCACGCTCTCACAGAATACCAGCGAAAAATAGCAGCTTAAAGCTACTGTGTTTCGCATGGTCAGTGTAGAAAACTGGAGACTGTTTTTACTGAAAACGAGGCAATTCATCTTACTCCTCCGGGTTGATAACGCATTTGCATTTTGTTTCTTAAACTAGGATAGTACGTAAGGTAGATGTCTAAGCTACAGCACTTATTATCAGGCAGACTGTGTGCTCGTTTATCAACCTTATTGTATAAAAATATATTAAGAAAATGTTGCAGTCTATTTCCTTCTTTTTCCTTCTGTCGCTTCTTATGGCACCCACGGGACGATATGGGGTAGTGGATATTCTATTCTTACACCGCCACTACAGAATACTCATCGTCACTACAACCTATGTGTGAATATAAATAAAATTTATCATAGGCATCGTAGCATGTCCCTACAATTTTAGTCACTAAAAATAGTAGGGGTTAGTTAGGATGAAGTGATAGAAATGGTTAAAAGAAAACATTGCAGGTACCTGGTGGTGTGCCGCGAGCTGGACCAGGCGTGCATGGAGGCGGTGGCGGCGCTGCTGAAGGGGCTGCCGCTGCAGCCCGAGGAGTCCGACCGCGGCGACATCATGGAGGCCAAGAGCCAGCTCTTCCTCAAGTGAGTGCCGCCAGCCTGCCACCCATCCCATCACGGCAACCACTTTCATATATCAATATTATCAAAGGCCGACGAGCTGCGCTGGACTATTCTCCTTAATAATAATTTTCTTCACATAATTCTTCATAATATCTTTAATACATTGTTTAACTGATATTTTTATGTGTAAAGCTATGCCACAGCTATATTATGGTTGTAGCATGAATAGGTCGGCTCGACAGGGGAAGAACTACGCTCTTATAGGATACACATACAGGTTGACGTTATTTCCCGAAACTCTTCACCGCTGCATTGGAAGACGTTTTCAAGCTACTGGACTGGAAAGGATGTGGTATTAACATCAACGGCGAGTACATCACTCACCTTCGATTTGCCGACGATATAGTCCTTATAGCAGAATCGCTGGAGGACCTAAGCACTATGCTCTATGACCTCAATAGTGCCTCCCAACGGATAGGTCTTAAGATGAACATGGAAAAAACAAAGATCATGTATAACGTCCATGTCACACCTATGGCGGTAGTTGTTGGGAGCACTAAGCTCGAAATTGTTGACAAGTATGTTTACCTGGGGCAAATAGTCCGACTAGGTAAGTCCAACTTCGACCGAGAGATTCAACGGATCGACGGATTCAACTCGGCTGGGCAGCGTTCGGGAAATTACGGCACATCTTCTCGTTAGATATACCTCAAAACTTGAAAACGATACTGTACAACCAGTGCGTGTTGCTAGTGATGACCTATGCAAGCTGGCCGTATGAGGAAGCTCAAGGTCGGTCAGCTATGGAGAGGTCTATGCTCGGGGTTTCTCTGCGTGATAAACTTAGAAATGAGGATATCCGCAGTAGAACCAGAGTGACCGACATAGCCCAACGGATTAGTAAGCTGAAGTGGCAATGGGCCGGCCATATAGCTTGAATAACCGACAACCGATGGGGCAAAAAGGTTCTCGAGTGGCGGACGAAGTATAGGGCGTCCCCCCACTAGATGGAGTGACGACCTGGTAAGACATGCAGGAAGTCGATGGATGCAGGTGGCTCAGGACCGTGCTTTGTGGCATTCCTTGGGGGAGGCCTATGGTCAGCAGTGGACTTGTGAAGAGCTGTAATGGTGAAGAGATCAAAAATAACATTTTTCAACGAAAAAAAAATTTAACTATTTTTGTATTTATCACTTTCAGATACTTCACGTTATTTATGAATTTACTCAACGACTGCAACGAAGTAGAAATGGCCGAAGGTCCAGGATTGGAAGCTCTTAGAAATGCCACCATTCAAGCCATGTCCAACTTGCTAAGCGCAAACATTGACTCTGGTCTCATGCATAGCATAGGTAAGTATAAATTCAGTTTAAAGAACAAATATTATAAAGCCTAGTATCGGCGCTAAGTAAAATGATTATTGCTTTCCGAACAAATTAGATATCTGTTTAAAAGCTGGCACATGGTACATTTATAAAGTATTTAGTTGTAATACTTCTTGTAAATGAATCAGTTATGTGGTCTGTAATATGTTAATTGTAAATACATTACTTTTTTTAGTAATAAAACATTAAGTTTATATTAAATTACTTTGCTATGTATGAACTATTGACTAAGTGTTGATCATGTTTCACGACAAATCTTTTTAGTCTTACAGCTGGACATAGTTTTCTATTGTTATTAGATGTTGGATTTGTTCATTCATCACATTTGGAAAGTAAGGGCTCATAAACCTCTACTTCTATCATCAATTAAGAGGATATCCGGGTGAAATGTACCTAATTTACAAAATTATACACTTATAACTTAAAAACTGAACTTAAGTTAAAAATACTCGCGAAATTGCCACCGTCTGTTGGTAGTTGCCTGGTTGTGTCGCGAGGCTGATGCGCTGATTAAAGTATCTAGTGACTTTTTTTTTATAATAATCGGAAGTGACAAATTTGGAATTTGAATTGGAACTAACGAACGAGATGGTAAGTAGCTACTGCAGCCCATGGACACCTACCGCAAACTTCAAATAAAGAAGGCTACATATGCGTTGTCACAGGTCTAAGTTGGACTGTCTCATAGTCTGTAATTAAGTATAGTAATTACCTCCTAGATCTGGGTTACCACTGCGACCTTCAGACCCGAGCGGCATTTATGGAAGTGTTGACGAAAATCTTGCAACAAGGCACAGAATTCGACACGCTGGCTGAGACAGTGCTGGCCGACCGATTTGAACAGTTAGTTCAGCTTGTCACCATGATTTCGGACAAGGTACCTATTATTTCATTTATTATCTTGCTCCAAGCATTGATGTTGAAGATTGACCTACTAGAATGGCTCTTATAATGGACCTCATTATTTTAGATCTTCCATGGAATTACGATCGTAGAAATAGTTACACCACAGCACAGTAAATATAAAATATTAGCTATAGATAATTTGCTATAGCTCGTTCAAAAGTGACATGCTTATCAAAGCTTCAATACGACAATTTTATTAAATTTTATTTAAATATTTTAGGGGGAACTGCCAATCGCAATGGCGCTCGCGAACGTTGTGAGCACGTCTCAAATGGATGAACTTGCGCGTGTTCGTCACGCTGTTTGATGCCAAACATCTACTGGCTCCGTTGCTATGGAATATATTCTACAGAGAAGTAGAGGTTATACTTATTTATTTTATATACATTTTATTTACTTATTTATATATTAAGAAATATCACACAAATTGCTGGATATTAATATAATAAAAAAAGATAAGTAGCTTTTTATTTTTGATATATAAATGCGATTACCTACTTACGAAATGTAATGAAGTAACTAGCTGTCTGGCATGCGTTACAATGCCTCTTTTTTTAGAAAGCTTCGTGACCGCTGACGGATCTGATGAATGATATAGGAATGCATAGAATACGAACTAACAAACAAACCAATATTGATTTTTATAACTTTTCTAATTATGTCACAGCATCATAACTTCTATTCTATAGTTTTTTGTTAGTTTTTGAAAGATTAAGATAAAATTTAAACAAAAATAATAGACTCCATACTCTTTAAAAATAAAAATACATCTTAATATTAAGATAAGAAAACGTTTTCCCTCTTTATAATAAAATATTACAAACACGTTATCATAATAATAGGTCGGGGAAAAAGTTTCTTCGTATTTTGTTTGAATAAAATTGAAGAACAATCTCTTTGGTTGTACTGATTGTATCTGGCTGGTTTTAATATCAATATATATAGGAAATTACGAAAAAGATAAATAAAAAGTAAAAACACTTTCCCGCCATTTTTCAATAGTTTTTCTGTCCGCCAAAATTTCTGAAGTTTTTTTTACAAAAAAGGGAAACTCAAGCCGCGAAAAAAAATTATGACATTTATGGACCTAATGCAGTGTCTGTAAGAGTAGCACAAAGTTGGTTCAAGCGTTTTCAGTCCAGGAATTTTGATGTCAAAGATGCAGCTCGCTCTGGTCGCCCTCATACGGATAAAGTCGATGTCATTTTTAAAAAGTGCAGCAAGATCGGCATATTAGTAGTTACGACATAGCCGAGGCATTGAGGATTGACCACAAAAAGTTTTGGCCCATTAGAAAAAGTCTGGCTATACAAAAAAGCTCGATATTTGGGTACCACAAGAGCTCACTGAAAGAAACCTAATGAATCGTGTACTCATTTGCCATTGTCTATTGAAACGTATGAAACCAAACCATTTTCGAAGATTGATCACTGGTGATGAAAAGTGGATCACCTACTACAAGAACGTGCGAAATAGATCATGGTCAAAGGATAGTCAAGCTGCACAGACTAGCGAAACCCGGATTAACACGCTATAAGGTGATGCTGTGTGTATGGTGGGATTGGAAGGTTTATATGGTTTTGCCCGGCGGTAAAACCATCGATTCGGATCTCTACTGCCAACAACTAATGAGACTTAAGCAGGAAATTGCGAAAAACGGCCGGAATTGATCAACAGAAAAGGAGCGGTCTTGCATCATGATAACGCCAGATCACACACATATTTGGCCACTCTGCAAAAATTGAGAGACCTTGGTTGGGAAGTGTTAATCCATCTACCATATAGTCCTGACTTTGCATCCTTAGATTTTTACCCGTTTCGGTCTCTTCACAATTCTTTGCTAGTGTTAGGTTAACATCAAGAGAGTTAAAACTACTTGTCGCATTTTTTTTTAAATCAAAAAATTCCAAGATTTCTACAGCAACGGGATTATGTCACTACCTACAAGATGGCAACAAGTTATCGAACAAAATGGCACATATATATTATAATTAAATGTAATTAAACTTTGAAAAAAAGAAATGTCTTGAATTTGTATATAAAATACGAAGAAAAATTTTTCCCGACCTTATATATGTACTTCCCATTATGATACATTTAAGCAGGGCAGCAACATATTTTTGTGTTTTTCATAATATTTTCACAACAATAATATGGTACCATGAACTAATTTTAGCAATTACCCTTAGTTTTCAGTAACATGCAATGTTACTGATGTGTACAAATAGTTCGTATAATTATTTAAGTGTTGTTGTTGTCATATAAAAACGACTAATTAACATTTTCGTTCACTACAAAGTATATATGTATAACTTTTATTTAAAGGAAAATACAAACACTTGGTTTCATGCACATACATTTTGCTTTATTGCATTTCTCAACTAAATAAACACTGAGGGCGATTGTCCACCGCCGCCGTCACCGGGATGTCGACGAGAATGAGATGACGGCGCCGAGGTAGCGACACATACATTTACTATAGCCGCCTGTCCACCGCAAGCCCGTCGCCCGAGCGCTGTCATCCCGGCCGCCGAAGTTTAGAGTAGATCGGCACGACCGCTAGAACTCGGCCCGATTGTGACGGCCCGATGTACCGGCGATACAAAACACGTTTAAACTTGTCCATTCATGCCGGCGCCATGACGTCGCTCCGCGCCGGTTTTTGTTTTCAAGGTATATTGCTTTGATTATTTAAATCAAAATATATTGTAATAAAAATGGCCAAGAAATTTAACGCACGACGCAACAGCTAAAAAACTGACTGAACCACCGAGATCGTCGCGGTGGACATACGATCGCCGTCACCTCATCTTGATCTCGGCCAGAAATAATCTCATTCTCATTGACGTCCAGGTGACGGTGGCGGTGGACAATCGCCCTGAGCTTCCACTAAGAGACAACAATAATCGCAAAAATAAATAATAATGCACTTACAAATTACAGGTATCCGACTGCATGCAAACGCTTTTCCGAGGAAACTCGTTAGGTAGCAAGATAATGGCGTACTGTTTCAAGATATACGGTTACGGGTACCTACAATCATTATTGGAGCCGCTTATTTCTGCGTTGTTGGACCAAGCTGAGCAGCAACCTGAACTGAGCTTTGAAGTAGATCCGGCAAGGTGCGTAGAAAACAAAAATAATTGCATGTCTTTGGGTAAAATTAATAATATTATGCTTAATTTAACTTTCCCTTCCACAATATCGAGAACCACCAAAAATTGTTACATTCGATATACTTTCAGTCATATACACTTATTTCAAACCCTTTTACTCCAAACATTAGGCTTGAATTTCAATGCATTTATTAAGAAAGGACAATGCCAGATCGTGCCCCACCTTGTTCAAAAAAGGTAAATGTATGTAAAATAATCTTATGAATATTGGACTTTTTGTAATAAATCATTATTTTGTACAATTTGCGGAAAATATTAATAAAAAAAAGAAAATCAACGGTTAATATTTTATAATTTTCAGTATTTCTAATAATATCTGCGTTTCTTTATTCGAATTAGTAAATACGCACGCTTAAAGTACCTACACAATATTTATTTTATTTAATATATATACATTTTTGTTATAAAAACATTATTTACCGATTTCTATTATCATTTATTATAGACCGTCATTATACATCGAAAAAATCATGAATTCAATTAAATCGTTACTGAATTACAATCTATGATTTTCGTTTATTTCAAAGAACTAAAAAGAATAAAATAACTTCACATTCTGAATTCGATTAGGGGATTTTATTCTTCTGTACATTATATTATAGTAAAAGTTATTATTATTTGTTAAAAGTTAATTTTTATACCCTTTTTAATTAGTTACATTAAAAACTTCATCCCCTATTTTGCTTCAAATTTATAACCCCTGAAGTAAGTAATTATTGGTGAATAAAAGAAGATATCGTATAATATACATACAAAAAATAGAAATTATATAAACATAGTCGAATTGTTAACCTTGTAGTCGGCTAAAAAATAGTTAATATGTGACAAGGCACCTGCATTTTGATTTATAATTGAAGATAAATGTAGATGTGTATGGACCACAGCATCCAGTTATCATCAGGTGGACTGCGTGCTCGTTTGTCGCCTATATTCTATAAAAATATCCACGAGATGAAATGGGATGATAAATTCTCTTATGATCATAAATACGTGTTACTATTCTGAGTACATTGTGATACTTTTATGAGATACAATATCAAATTTTCAACAAAAACATTAATTTAAAGTTTTCAATTCGACACAGATTGGACACGAACCAGGACATTGACGTGAATCGATCAAATCTGATCGCGCTGACGAAAGAAGTGTTCGACTGTATCGTCAATTCGTCGGATATGTTTCCGCCGCAACTGCGCAGCATGTGTCACTGCCTTTATCAGGTATATTTAAACGTTTTTATAACATAAAAGTTATTATTATATGTAATAAAATAGGGACGGGTGGGCAATAAGAATAGGTTAAGTTTGACATTAAAAAAAGGCATAGAAAATCAACTTCCTTAATCAATCATTTGGTATTATGAAAAAAAATGTTATTAAAGATTTAAACTCTAACAAAAAATCATCTGAAAAATTAAACATTCTGTAAATAACACTTATTTTTTAAAATCATGCTGTTATCCGTTTTGCCTAACCTGGGCGGGCAAAACGAATTTCTTCGGCGGGCCACAATTTTGGTCATAATAAAATAAAATAAAGTAAGATACAAATCGTTCTAGCTTCTTTGTAGTTATGACAGATTTTAAGTGCCGGTATAAAGTTGCATAAGGAATGCCATATATTTTGCTAGCATCTGATATTGAAGGCGATTGCGCTGCAAGCAAAGCTTTTCGCAGACTTTCTTCAGACCAGTTTGCACGATCACTCTTTCTCTTATAGTTAGTTATACACCATCTGAAATTAAAAAAGAAAGTAATTTCGTTGCAACAAACAAATTAATATTATCCGTTTTGCCCGAATTCATCTTGCCCGCCCATACTTTGAAAATCAAAATACTCATTTTTGTTTACGTGAATATAGTAAAATAATGTGTAACTATGGAATAGAACATCAAATAATATGCAGAAACTGGAAAAACTATCAACGCAAGTAAATTAATAACAGTTAAATAATAAATTGAGTTATAATTACCTTGAAAAATAAATCTTTTTTTACCAAAAACCCAATTCTGTCCGCACAGCACCCGTTGCGCTCGTCCCGCAGCCGACAGGTCACTACTTGCACGCGGTTCGGTAACGTTCGTCACGGGATCCTTGGTTTATCACTTTCTAACAATTTGACAATAAACTATACTAATTATTCTTTTTTCCCACCCTCTTCGTCTTGCCCATCCGTCCCTTATGCAATAAAAGCTAAATACGAGGCGAAAGGGAAAATGTTAATTATAAAGTTTCAATATATATTATTTCTTAGATTAATTGTCTTTGTAGTCTTATATTTTCTGAAATACTTATATAAAAAGTATTGTAATTTTACTTTTGGAAAATTATATGAATTGATTTTAAACTATTCTAACGAGGGAAGTGACTGATAAAAGAGCGCAAATATAAAAGGTAAAAGGTAATATACTATACGTGGTAATATAATTTTATACGTAGTAGAGCCATGCTGCAGCTATATTAGTAGTATAGTTGTAGCACGAATGGGTCGGCTCGAACGGGAAGGACCACGCTCTCACAGAATACCAGCGTAAAATAGCAGCTTAACACTACTGTTTCTTATGGTGAGTGTAGAGAACCGGAGAACCTTTACTGGAAACGAGGCATTCCATCTTAGTCCTCACGGGTGACAGCGTATCGGCATTTTGATTCTTTATTGAGGATAGATGTAGATGTCTATGGGTCACAGCCACCACTTACCATCGGGTGGACTGTGTGCTGTTTGTCACCCTATTCTATACAAAAAATATTTTGTATACTCAAAAGCAATAAATACATCTACATACTTGTGTTAACTTGTTAAAGAATAACCCTCAGCAAAATTTGCTATAAATAGAAATAATTGCCATAATAAGTTGCTATAAAGAAATAGATAATATACACCTCATAAGTTAAATCAGTAGAACACTCTACTCTATTTTGGCTTGAATTTGCGGACAACCGTAATCAAGAGATGATTGTATAAAAAATTAAAAACTTAAACACTGGTTCGAAGCCATTATCTGTCAGTATTAAGGTTTTTTAGCGTTCAATAAGTCAATATCTTCCACAGGTGTTAAGCAAACGTTTCGCTCAGTTTCCACAAACTAGCGTAGGAGCAGTCGGCACTGTTCTATTTTTGAGATTTATCAATCCTGCTATAGGTGAGTTTTGTACTTGTACTACTTTACACAGTAATAATTATAAGTGTAATTTAGTCGTGTATTGAAATTAATATTTAAAAAGTGAAGGTGTTTTAATCGAGAATCTTTTAATAAGAACATAATATTTCTTCTATAAGTTTGCATTGAAACTCCCTGTTGTACATGAGAATATTTTACAACAACGAAGAACTCATTATAAAAAGAAGTTAGAAACGAACTTAAGAAGCTTGCTTTTCGGAAATAATATATCAATGCAATTAAAATAGAAATTCAGACACATCTTGGAATGGAGTATAGTTTCTTGTTTTTTCCACATACGGTGGTGGTATTGACCATGTGTTTATAGCATTATTATTAAAAAATATAGAATTAAAATTCTTACCATTCTTATATAATAATAATTATTGATGTATTAATGCTATGAGACTGATGGTAGGATACTAAAGTCATGTTTTTCTTATTTCCTATAAGAAAAATATATAGTTATATTATTTCGTTAATAATATTGTCATTTTTATTTATGGAAGAGCGAAGTCACCTGTTGCAGGCATTATTTTGCTTACTGGGTAACCTCGATCACTGGTCATATAATGTAACTGTAATGTTTGATGAAATAAATAATTTATTTATTATTATTATTATTATATCGAAAAAGAGGTTAATATCAACAACACAGAAAATATTAGTGACTAAAAACTTGCGTATAAACAAAAAGGCCCACTTTGTTCTGATCTACCCATGTCCGAAGTTAATTTCATGTAATAAGATCGGATGTATTCTCGGTTTTAAAACTTAGCTACTGATTCAAAGTACTGTACAATTTAGACATGATTTGTTTCCTTGTAGTTTCACCACAAGAAATGGGCATTGTGAGTCGGCCAGTGCCGGCGCAAGTGAAACGCGGTTTGATGTTAATGTCCAAGATCCTCCAAAACATCGCCAATCACGTTGAATTCTCCAAAGAACAGCACATGTTACCCTTTAATGATTTCCTCAGAGCACACTTTGAAGCAGGTCGCAAGTAAGGACATTAAAATTTTATTATTTTATTTTAAAGAGAAATTTAGTTATCAGTGTTACAGTCAATGCCCAACAGACTTTCTTTAGTTGATGAATTATAATATTACATCATAATAACATATAATGTTAGTATAAAGTTGGAATAAAACTATTTTACGGATTTTAACGCGTTTAATTTTACTAATTTTGATTCCCGACGTTTCGGTGCTTTACAGCACCCATGGTCACGGGGACTGAGGTGTTTGACTTCTAATGTCATAGTTAACCACGGTACCTCCAGATTAAAAATTATTAATTTTGTTCCGATCTACGCAGTATGAACTTACGGTATCTTGAAGTCTTGCAGTTGTATGCTTGGGTTGGGATTTAATTTTATTAATTATAGGATCCCAAGCAAATGGTAGCACCCAGCCATCTTCTCTATTGAAATTAGGATGTTTTTGATTTCAATAGCCTCGCGAATCATCCTTGAAGGAATCGGTGTTCTTTAGCGAGGATTTGTGGTCTATCAAATCTAATGTAGTGACGGGGGCGATCCTGTACGTGTTCACAGACTGCAGACTTCCCGGAGCGTCGATTTTTCACATCAGGAGGTAGTGGATTATGTGTCGAGGTTAACTATGACATTGGGACGTCATATACCCCAGTCTCCCCGTGACCATGGGTGCTGTAAAGTACTGAAACATCGGAATATAAAATAAGTTAATATACGCGATAAAATCCATAAAACTAGTTTTATTTAAATTATTTTAAACAAAATTGTGGGTACGAGGACTAACATTTTTATGTTATGTTGAGATATTGTTATGTTATGTATAGTACAGCCAAAACTTAAATGCGTCTCTGAAGTACGTGCATAGTTGCGAGTAAGGAGATTGCGCACGCGTCCCTGTCATTTTACAATCATTTTATTATTGTAATACAATTTTTATAATTTTATGTTATACGGTCTTTGTAATTTTTTTATTGTAATTTGTTTCGTAATATCGTTTATATAGTTGTATAATATGTGGATGTATACCAATTTTTATCGACGGATGGTAAAAATAACTGTGAAGCAGAAGTACTGCATAGCTAAACTAGAAAAACTATTTATAACGCTCATAATTTATTTGGAAAATATTTCTTTACTTCAATTGCAAAATTGTAACTACACACGCTTTTTTATGATGATACCTGCGAAACAGTGACGGCAGATTTAAGTTTTGCGCGTATTATACCTTATTAGTAATAATATGTAGTCATAAACATGTTATTAGGGAGTAACACGGAACAAGCTCTTAAATAATCCTTCCAGATTCTTCATCCAAATAGCATCGGACTGCGAGAGCATTGACCAGACTTCCCACAACCTGTCGTTCATCAGCGATGCCAACGTAGTCGCTCTGCACCGACTGCTGTGGAACCATCAGGAACGAATCGGAGACTACCTGTCCTGCAGCAGAGACCACAAGGCCGTCGGCAGGCGACCATTTGACAAGGTTATTATTTTTTAACGTTATAATAGCGTCATCCCCGAGGACTAAGACGGAATGACTCACAGTTTATAATTGTATTTATACCCGGCTCTCCATACATTTCAAACCGGAATACAATAGTGAACGCATTGCTTCTTGCGGCAGTAGTGATATATGTGTATGTGTCGGCATTACCTACTCAATCTGCAGGATTCCCAGGCAGAAAAGATGATAAAGTTACATAGGGATAAATAAAGTTTTAGGAAAAATAAAAAATGTAATAAAATAAAAACTCTATTACGCAACGTAAGAAATTAAAATACCTTTTAAAAATAAGATCCTCTGTCTAGAGAAGTAAAACAAATGTAAAGTTTAGTAAATTTTTAACATTTATGTGTGGATTAAGTTTAATTTATGAAGTGTTTATTTTATTATGTGAAAATGATTTATAACGCTTAATACCTACTGAAAAAAATCTTAAATACGAACTGTACAAATTATTTAAATTAATTTATTTATTGTATCATTTGAAGAAAATATATAATAAAAATTCTATTTCTGTTTCTTTTAGATGGCGACTTTACTTGCATATTTAGGCCCTCCAGAGCATAAGCCTGTTGAATCGTAAGTAATTAAATATGCATTGTAAGTAGTATGTACACATTTTGTTATGAAAATAAAATATTAAATTTCCAGCACATCCAGTCTTCTGTTTTCGTCGTACGCACGATGGTCGTCCATCGACATGTCCTCAACAAATTTCGAGGAGTTCATTGTGAAACATAATATGCACGAAAAAGAAGAGTTTAAAAGTATCAAGTCCCTGAACATTTTTTACCAGGCCGGTACCAGCAAGATTGGCAACCCAGTTTTTTACTTCATTTCAAGAAGATACAAGTGAGAGACTAAATATTAGACCATTAATTATTCATTACGATGACATTCTACCGCCTTTATAATTTTTAATTATAAATCTAAAAAGTTGAAACATTCATCATCATCATCATCATTACAGCCCTTCACAAGTCCACTGCTGAACATAGGCCTCCCCAAGGAATGCCACAAAGCACGGTCCTGAGCCACCCGCATCCATCGACTTCCTGTATGTCTTACCAGGTCGTCACTCCATCTAGTGGGGACGCCCTACACTTCGTCCGCCGGTACGAGGCCGCCACTCGAGAACCTTTTTTCCCATCAGTTGTCGGTTCTTCGAGCTATATGGCTGGCCCATTGCCACTTCAGCTTACTAATCTGTTGGGCTATGTCAGTCACTCTGGTTCTACTGCGGATATCCTCATTTCTAAGTTTATCACGCAGTGAGACCCCGAGCATAGCCTCTCCATAGCTCGCTGAGCGACCTTGAGCTTCCTCATACGGCCAGTAGTGAAGGACCACGTCTCAGTTCCATATGTCATCACTGGCAACACGCACTGGTTGTACAATTTAGTTTTGAGGTTTTCAGGTATGCCTGACGAGAAGATGGGTCGTAATCTCCCGAACGCTGCCCAGCCGAGTTGAATCCGTCGATTGACCTCTCGGTCGAAGTTGGACTTACCTAGTCGGACTATTTGTCCCAGGTAAACATATTCGTCAACAACTTCGAGCTTAGTGCTCCAACAACTACCGCATAGGTGTGACATGGACATTAAACATGATCTTCGTTTTGTCCATGTTCACCTTAAGACCTATCCGTTGGGAGGCACTATTGAGGTCATTGAGCATAGTGCTTAGGTCCTCCAGTGATTCTGCCATAAGGAATATATCGTCAGCAAATCCAAGGTGAGTGATGTACTCGCCATTGATGTTAATTCCGTATCCTTTCCAGTCCAGAAGCTTCAAAACGTCTTCCAATGCAGCGGTGAAGAGTTTCCGTGATATAACGTCACCCTGTCTTACACCTCTCTGCAGTTGGATAGGTTTCGTACTCTGGTTCTGTACTCGAATAGCCATCGTATCCCTACTGTACAAGCACTTCAGCACTTGGGTATACCGACAGTCAACTTGGCACCGCTGAAGAGACTGCAGCACTACCCAAATTTCGACGGAATCAAAGGCTTTCTCATAGTCCACATACGCCAGACATAGTGGCAAATTGTACTCTTCGGACTTCTACACAATTTGCCGGAGGGTATGTATGTGGTCTATGCTGCTAAAGCCTTTTAGGAAACTGGCTTGTTCGAGAGGCTGGAAGTCGTCCAGTCTGCGTGCGAGACGATTCGTAATGACTCTCGAAAACAGCACGTAGACGCGGCTCAGAAGGGAAATCGGTCTGTAGTTCTTCAAGACAGCGTTGTCGCCTTCTTTGAAGAACAAGACCACCGTACTTCAGCTCCACGCCTCCGGTGTAGTGCCACCATGGATGACGGAATTAAAGAGCTTCTGAAGGACTTCAAGTACCGGTTTTCCACCCGCTTTCAGAAGCTCCGCTGTAATTCCATCCTCGCCTGGGGCCTTGCCGTTTTTAAGGTGCTGGAGAGCCATTCTAATCTCGCTCAGACTGACGTCCGGGATATCTTCGGAATAGTGTCGGATAAGACCCGCTCTTGGATCGTTACTCACACTTGCGTGTGGCTCCAACGATGATGTGTACAGCTGCCCATAGAACCTCTCAATCTCACTCAAAATCTCAGGTGTCCCGGAAACGACGCTGCCACACTCGGTCTTCAGCTTCGACAGTTGGCTCTTTCTGGCAGACAGATCTCTGGCAAAGACTTTGGAGCCCTGGTTCCGCTCGATCGCTTCTTCAATACGAGCTGTATTGAAGTTGCGCAAGTCCCGCCGCATGCATTTGGAGATCTGTCTGTTCAGTTGCCTGTATGCTATCAAATCTACTGAAGATTGCAGCTTCATTTCCGTCTAACAGCCATGAGATTAAGAGTGTGATCGGAGAGTTTTGTGTTCTTCTGCGGCGGGTCTTACAAAACTTAGCTCCGACCGCATGGACAGTTTCCACGAGCTTGTCATTCATATCGTCCACTGCATTGCAATCTTCTAGGCACTGAAAACGGTTTTGTAACTCGAGCTGAAAGGTTTCGGGACTTTGGATTAGAGCACGAGGGGGACGGAGCGTTGACTTCATTAGACGACACCTCCAACTTAACGTTTAGGTTCAGTGTGCCTCTAACCATTCGGTGATCGCTACCAGTTTTCACCCTCGCGATCACTGAGACATCACTGAACAGTTGGCGTCTAGTCGTCATAATGAAGTCAATCTCATTTTTGTCGAACCGTCGGGGCTCGACCAGGTCCACTTTCCTGTGGGGCCGCTTCTGGAAGAAAGAGTTCATCATAAAGAGTCCTCTTTCTCCATGAAGTCGGCCAGCTGCTGGCCCCTTGGGTTCCGTTGCCCTAATCCGAATTTCCTACTTTCAGCTCACCGTTCTCTCTTGTGCCTAGCTTTGCGTTGAAGTCTCCCATTAACACCGTATAGTGGGTTTTAGAGGAATGCATGGCTCTAGAGATATCCTCATACATTTCCTCCACCTCCTCATCGGGTGTGCCAGTTGGTGCGTAAACCTGTATGACCTTCAGCGAATACCGTTTGGTGATTCTGAGTATAAGGTACGCAACTCTCGTCGACACACTCCCAATTTTTACAACGTTGTTAACGAGAGACTTGTGGACGATAAATCCGACACCTCCTTGGGACAGATGGTCGCCTCCCGGTGATAGAACAAGTTGCCGGATTCGAGGATTACCGTGTCCTCCCTCTCTTCGGACCTCGGATAATCCTATAATATTCCAGCGCAACTTGTCTATCTCTTCTTCCAGCTCAGGATCTTCTCGTCAGTCCTCAGAGTGCGTGCGTTATAAGTTGCCAGGTCGAGTCGTCGTAGGTGGCAACCGAACCTCCACCGGAGATTCTTAGCACCCCTGCCCCGCCGTTACCATGGTCGCCACCGTAGCCAGGAATAGCGGGGCCGCCGAGACTGGGCCGTTCTTCGTAACTTTCTTCATTGGGGATATTGCCGTAGTTGCCACGCTTGGCGAGCGGGTTGGCAACCGCAGTTTTTATTGTTATTTGCTGTTATCAGAAAGATGCTGCTGCCCATCTTCTGCCTCAGTTTCCTCTGTCGCCTCTTACGACACCCACGGAAGATATGGGGTAGTGGTATTCTAACCCGCCACTACACAAAGTTGAAACATTATTTACTTAAAATTTTCGTTTAATATTTATGGAGATATATTATTACATAACTTAAGTTCAGCTTTCTTTAACTATATTGCATCATAATATCTTGCATGTTTCTTTCAGAATCGGCGAGGTGAATGCGGATTTGCTGATCTATCACGTGATCCTAACATTGAAGCCATTTTGCCAACAGCCTTTTGAACTGATAGTAGACCTTACGCATGCTTCTTCCGAGAACAGGTTTAGGTATTGTATTGAGAATGAAGAATCTTTTCTAAAACTTATTGTACTTTTAATAAAAATTATTTATATCAATATGAACGAGGGATGGTAAAGTTCTGAGGTTATTAATAGAGCAAGAATATAATATAAAGGTCCAAATAAAATATTCGTCTTAGTAGCTTGAGACCTAAGCCCACTGAACTGCAGGTTGGTTAATTAATTTTATCGAAACCAATTTGTTCAGCAAGTCCTTATATATAAGGACTGTGTATATATGCACAGTGTAAATTATCGCATTGCAAGACAAATTGTCTTTCTCAATTACGGCACGTATTCACTAGTCCATGTTAGTCCTCACGGGTGACAACGTATCTGCATTTTGATTCGTAATCCACAGCAACCGCTTACCATCAGGTGGACTGTGTGCTAGTTTGTCACCCTTATCCTATAAAAAACAATTCTACTTACCATCACATGGGTTAGTAGTCAAACACTTATAATAGTTAAAGATAACTCTGCTATCATAAGATTTATATTCGACGGTTAATTCAATACATTTTATAAACAGGACAGACTTCTTACAAAAATGGTTCAGCGTGCTGCCTGAAGTGGCATACATCAATATCCATGCCAGTTATATCTACAATTGCAACAGCTGGGTCAGGGAATACACTAAGTTCCACGAGTCGATATTAGCACCATTAAGAGTAAGTTTTTGTTAACCTTTCAACTTTGTCTCAAATTACGCACTGCTGTAAGACGTAAATAATAAAATATAAAAGTTTGACTAGGTTTAATAATAAATTGTATTTAGTGTCTTTCACATATAAAAATATGTAATTACAAAGTGTAATTGTCTATTCTAAGGGCTTTGTGGGAAATCAAAAGCACGGAGATAAAACTTGCTACTATCTAACCATCGTTAAAATTGGTTTTAAATAAAATAAAGTACCGAAGTAAGTAGTAAGGGGTGCAAGGAGGATACAACAAATATCGACTGATCAACTAGTATAATATGCATTCTAAATTGTCAATCCCAAATCCAAGACTTTTAGTGGACTCCCCATTTCTGTCAATGTCTACCAACTGGCAACTGGGGACTAAATAAGAAAGAAAGCATAATATTATCTTATATTTACGCGAACACTGCACATTAAATTAAAACAAATTTTACGGATTTTATCGCTTTTAATTTTAACTTTAATTCCCGATAGTTTCTTTTAAGAAAGAAAGCATTTGTACAAAAAAAATATTGTTAATGAAAGTGCATACAAGCATTGCTTCGAATTAAAAAAATGTCATGTAATCATTGGGTTACTGTTTTAACAAATTTTTCCTTAATAATAAATAAATAAGAAATTAGATATCACTATATATTATAAATTATAACTGGGAAAAAATGCAAACAATTGTTTGGAAAACCCAAAAGTGCACGCCTCATGAGCTTTTCATTTAATTTTGATAAAAAAAATAGTGACGATAATTTTTACAAGGAAAAAACAGAGATTCTGATCGACTTTTTACGGTGTTGAGTTCAATAACAAAAATCAATAGGGGTCCTCCTTAGAATGTATGGAATCTTATTTAATACTATATATCTGAATCTATTGCTTACATTGATATTAAGCGAGAAGACTCACCGACGCACAGACCAACGGACGGCAGTCCATATATTTGTTAAATTTTATTTTTTGTTATGTAATCTAAAGTGAATCAATTAGAAAATAAACTAATCTTATAATTCAATGTCTGTATTTATTGTAACGTTAATTATAATATAGATTTGATGTCTAGCTAAAAGTATAAGAACGATTTTATGTAGCGAAATTGAGGTATAATCTCATTCAGGTATGAGAATATATCGAGAGTAGAGCACTCCCTCGCGTTGTGAAGCGTGCAATAAACTGTTTTAACTCAAAAGTATTCGGTGGGCAACATAACACAATATCAGTATTATCTGTAAGCAAAAATGTTATAGATGTAGATCAGTCCCTTGATCAAGTAAATCTGTTTCCGAGAAATCATTCTATTCGGGCCTCGTACATCACGAGAGATTTATGTGAGAAAACTTGCTCTTCAGACTATGGCATATGTTCTGTCGTGGCAACAAACGCCAAAAAAAAATGGAATACGCGGTCGCTCTTTATTTCGAATGACTAAAGCGTCTAGGAAAGCTAAAGAATTATTTGCTTTTAACTCCATTGCAAAATTTTAGAGTATATGGGATTAAGGTGTTAATAAATATAAAACCAGCCACAGTCGAGCGTGCGCCTGCTATACTATCGTAATTATGTCAGAGCAGTCACTGACAAGATTGGCTACATCTTGCAGTGTACCTTTAATTACAACATACTACAACTGCCTCGTTGGTCTAGTGGTTGTAGTAGTGCGACTGCCTATCATGAGGTCCCGGATTTCAATCCCGGGTCGGGCCAAAAATATCAGTTATTGAGGTTTTTCATCAAGAAGTTCTCAGTAGCTGCCCGGAGTCAGGAAGTTGGCGGTGTCTCAACCCCGTGTCTCGAAAGCACGTAAAGCCGTTGGTCCTACGCCTGATCTCTCTCCGGTCGTGTCGGTTTATCGCCCTATCGGACTATGAGAGTGAGGCAATAGAGAATGCACCTGTGCTTGCGCATACACTTGGGCACTATAAACCTGTCCTGCGCCGATGGCTAGTCTCCGTTGAGGCTGTCCGCCGTGACCGAAATTCGGTCTAGAGGACATTATTTATTATTACTACAAGCCGTTGAAGAAGATTAGTGAGTTTTTACCATCAGTTAAGTGTAATATCCCGTTACAAGATTGGACAAGCTTGAATGTAAGTGCAGTCTCTCTTACATAAGTCAAACAAAAATATCGCTAAATCCCGTCTTAAAAAACATATAGCTGACGTAAAGCACCGACGCTACGTTAATTCTACAGTCTGTGAACATGTTCAAGAATGTCCCCGCCATTACATTAGATTTAATATACCACAAATCCTCGCAAAAGAACATCGATGCATACTAATGATGATTCGTGAGGCTATTGAAATTAAAAAAACATCCAAATTTCAAAAGAGAAGATGGTTGGGTCCAACCATCTACTTGGGATCCTATAATTAATAAAACTTAATCCAAATCCAACCATATCATTCAGCTTAGATAGGACCAAAAATTAATATTCAAAAGCTTAAGGTAACCGGGGTTAACTAAGACTTCAGGACGTCACCTAAGTACCCCCGTAACCATGGGTCAGGAATAATTAAACGCGATAAAATTCTTAAAATTTCTTTTATCAATACCTAATTGTCTGTTTTACTTACTGCGGTGTTCGGACTTTAATATAAAAAAATCAAATAGTATTTAATAATTACGAGTATAATAAATACCTATTGAATATTAACGATTTTGGATACTATAGATTTTAGACGGTTACATTTTTTAACAACAGGGCAATCGCAAACTAATATTTATAGACAGCCATACGAGGCTGAGTGATTTCGTGGACCCCGAGCAAGTAAAGTTGCCGGGCACTACGCTAACACTAGAAGAGGATCTTAAAGTGTTCAACAATGCACTTAAACTGTCGCACAAGGATACCAAGGTTGCTATTAAGGTACACAACTTTAATATTTTTTATTTATTTAATAGAGACAACAAATAGCGTCAACATATTATGATGTAAATAGAAATTATGCTATATACAGATAGTAAAAATGTTGCAGCCCACTACATTATCCACATATTGAACAAGTTACATTATTACAACGGAAACCACTAGATTTATTAATTTAATTTATAAAAAAAATATAGATAATATGATTAAATTTAATAACTTATTAAAATGTATAAAAAAGACATAAGTAATATTCAGTACATATGTAGTATTAAGCAGTGAACTGCTAGTATATTTACAATTCATTATTTAAAATTATTTAAAGTAATGATTACGTAATTTTAAATTTAAATCAAAAGCATGCAAAAATATCTTTATCTCTATTAATGATAGTAAATCGTATATCTACAAAATTATGATTGTTATTTTATAGATAACATAGAAGTTTTTGCATGTTATTGTAATGGAGATGTTGCTGGTATTTCTCCATGTTTAAAGAGCCTGTAACTGATGTACCTTGCTAATAACCGAACGAGTCTTTGGCGACCTACAAATGGTGGTATCTTAGCTTTAAAATATCGAACCAAGATTGGTCCCATAGATTGGTGATTGGAAGGAGCTATGCCAGAGTGATGATATTGGCCTTGCACTTACCAATAATCCTGTCCAGCGTAGTGAGTATGGGGAAATCTTTCAAAGTCGCCAGTCTTTATTTAGTTATGAAACTATCTATATGTCATTCAGCAGTGGATATAATTTATACAGGCTAGTATAGAAGATTTTATATCTTACATTATTCAAATTATATATTTTCGATTTAGAACAAGGATTTTTTTAAATATTTGTCTTAATGTTTCACAAAAAAGGTTGGACCTACTGCACTTCAAATAACATCAGTTGAGAAAACCAAGGTGTTGGGGACACAAGTTCTGCTTAATGATGTTTACTACGCCTCTGAAATCGATGAGGTAATATGTAATAAGGCTTTATTTTATACTTCAGCTGAAATGATAAAATATGTAATCATTGCAGTTAATGTGTAAATAATTTTATTGCTGTGCTAATAATAGTTTAATTTGAAAAAAAAATGTGCCAATTCTTTTAACTGTTGTTAATGTATGTTTAAAAATTTGCTGTTTTAAAATTGTATTCAAATTGACCGACATTTCTTATCACACAGGTGTGCTTGGTGGATGACAACCAATTTTCACTAACAATAATCAATGATCCGACACCGCTGAGCTTTATACATAATGATTGTGACAACATCCTGCAATCAATCATTCATATACGCAGCCGCTGGGAACTTAGTCAGCCAGTAAGTAAATTTACAATAATTCCAGTACCTATTTAATATTGAAGATTGTGTCTGTTTTAGCCAAGAAACTTCTGGTTTTTAAAATGTCTTTTCAAAAGACTTGCAGGAAAACGACAGGTTAATAAGTGTTTGATTTTGGCAGTATGAATGTAAACAACTTTGAATGCTTTATTTTATTTTATTTAATATATTTGTAAGACATACTAATAGATCGCGGAAAAAGCTTCTTCATATTTTGTTTGTATAAAATTAAAGAAAAATCTCTGGTTGTACTGTTTGTATCTGACTGGTTTCAATATCAATACGTATAGGAAAATAAGAAAAAGTAAAAAATACTTTCTCGCCATTTTTCAATTGTTTTTCTGTCCGCCAAAATAAGTGAATATAACGAAGAAATTCGATACATTCTGTAGTTTTATTACGAAAAATGCGACTCAAGCCGCGAAAAAAAATTGTGACGTTTATGGACTTAATGCAGTGTCAGTAAGAGTAGTACAAAGTTGGTTCAAGCGTTTTCAGTCCGGGAATTTTTCATTTTTGAAAAAGTGGGGCAAAATCGGCATATTAGTAGTTATGACATAGCTGAGGAATTGAGGATTGACCATAAAACAGTTTTGACCCATTTGAAATCTCTGGCTATTCAAAAAAGCTCGATATTTGGGTACCACACGAGCTCACTGAAAGATACCTAATGAATCGTGTATTCATCTGCGATTCTCTATTGAAACGTAATGAAACCGAACCATTTTTAAAAAGATTGATCACTGGTGACAAAAAGTGAATCACCTACGACAAAGACGTGCGAAAAAGATCATGGTCAAAGGCTAGTCAAGCCCCACGGACTGTAGCGAAACCCGGATTAACGCGCAATAAGGTGATGCTTTTACCGCTGGGCAAAACCATCGATTCGGATCTCTACTGCCAACAACTAATGAGACTCAAGCAGGAAATTGAGAAAAAACTGCCGGAATTGATCAACAGAAAAGGAGTGGTCTTTCATCATGATAACGCCAGATCACACACATATTTGGCCACTCTGCAAAAATTGAGAGAGCTTGGTTGGCAAGTGTTAATGGATGCATTAACACTTCCCAACCATATGGTCCTGACCATGCACCCTCAGATTTTCATGTGTCTCTTCAGAATTCTTTGGGTAATGGTTAACATCAAGAGAGGACTGTCAAAACTAGCTGTCGCATTTTTTTTGATCAAAAATTCCAAGATTTCTACAGCAACGGAATTATGTCACTACCTACAAGATGGCAACAAGTTATCGAACAAAATGGCACATAAATATTACAAATGAATGTAATTAAACTTTGAAAAAAAAATGTCTTGAATTTGTATATAAAATACGAAGAAACTTTTTCCCTCACCTTTTATATATAAATTTTATCTTTCTAAACTCTGCCATATAAACTTTAACTTTGCCAAATCTCCTCACCTCTCCGTGTACTTAAAAAATTCTCTTCACGTATTTCCAATCAGTTTTGTGCTAAGTAATTCCGTTGATTTGTGCAGAGTAGACAGAGTTATTTACGCAATGGTACAGATTTTTTTTTAATACAACCGTTTTCTCTGATTCATTAATTATGTGTATCTAATAGTGGATTGTAATAATTTCTAAAAAGTAATGTGATGGCAGAGAAGAAGAAGAAAAATAAGCAAGGATTTTTTTTATTACAGCAAGACTCCGTAACCGTACACCAAAAGATCCGACCTAAAGACGTGCCGGGCACGCTGCTGAACATGGCGCTGCTGAACCTGGGCTCGTGCGACCCCAACCTGCGCACCGCCGCCTACAACCAGCTGTGCGCGCTCACCGCCACCTTCCACCTCAAGATCGAGGGCCAGCTGCTCGAGACCTCCGGTACCAGCCGCTCTACTCACTTATCATGCTACGACACCCGAGAGTATCCGTTCTGTCCCGAAGGCGTCTTCTGTTTTATTCAATTTCAAGACAAGAGGACGGCTGCTCGAGTCTTCTTATACCAACTGATCTGCATATTTAACGAACAAGAACAACAAGAAGACCTATCCTGTCCCATAGGCGTCTTATGTTTAAGTTGTGAACTGGCCATTCTGCCTGCGACACAAAGCAACCAAAGAGAATATCGTGTTTTAAAGAAAGTATGCGCCAGGTACAACAGGGATTGAACACATGGCCACCGGGCCATATTGGAATGTTCATTACGACAACTGGTGTTTTGTACATGTTATCACATACATTAATATAATTTTCATCGTCAACACAGAGGAAACAAAAGAAACAAAAGAAATTATAATCTAAATTATAAAAAATCCTCCATTTGTTAGTCCTCTGGCTACTGAAACAATTTAATGTACATTAAAAATAACATTGTTATGGCACTGCCTTTTTTTTCATTTATATTGTGAAAAAATACGCATTTGAACATTTGTAAATGACATTACTTTTTAGAAATTAATATATATTATACATTATATTTTATTACAGGCCTGTGTATTCCATCAAATAACACAATATTCATTAAATCAGTGAGCGAGAAATTGGCACACAATGAACCACACCTCACCCTTGAATTTTTAGAAGAATGTATACAGGTAAATTCAATTTATCATTATAATTTATTTTGTATTATCGTCATCCGAGCGTTGTGAAATTGAGTAATGCTTACCAACTGGCGCGTTTTCGAAATGCTTATATCCAGCAGTTAATTTAAAAAGAATGTAGTCCATACAACAAATCACTAACAGCCTTGTCAAGGAAGGCCTTTTTATCCACACTACGCCTTGTCAACAATCTCACCATAACATATTTTCCTTACATTTAGTTGTGGCTAATCTATTGACCAAACCTAAATGTAACTTAAAATCTAAATGTTTATCGTCAAGAATTTAAATAAACATTTCTCTTATTTCTTAATTTTAGTATAATTCAACTGCGGCTCATGGACATCTACAACCAGTTTTAATAAAAACTCTCAGAGATGTGTTGTCACTACTGGGAAGTAAGATATGCCTCACAGCCTGCAATTATATTTCAAAATAATTTTAACTTCGAAGTGTAACATCGTTGCTTGCTTTTTGCTAGAAAGTTATAGGATGGAGCCAAACTAGATGGAATTCTACACAGAAAATAAGCCCTATTACAATGCGATTTAAATAAGAATAGGAACGTCATCGTCAATGACCTCGAATGACCGCGATCTGTCAACTGTCACTTGAAAAGTACTGCTTGCAAAGAAAATTTATTTACATATTAATAACGTTTTTTTTTTTCGCTTTATTTAACTAAGTCTCAGTATTATCAAATCTATTGAACTCATAATTATTTTTATAAATTAATTTAAAATATTGATAGTAGTCGGTAGAATATTTTAAATAATGATGACAATGACTGACTACTCAGACAGTGATGCAGAGATGAGCGAAATTGAAATGCTACATTTAGATTAATAATTTTTCGTTCATGGTTCTTTTGTAAATAAATATTATTTAAAAAAATATCTGTTTTGCTTGCCCTACCTACTTGGTTTAAATTGACAGCTATGACACATGTCACAATATGGCGCCAGGTCAGTCCTATTCTTATTTGAATCGCGTAGTACCTTGTGTGTGTTCATAGATTAGCTACATTTTTTATCTTATCTCGCTGACTATATATAATATATATAACGTATTTTACCGTTCCAGGGTTTTAGCGGATCTACAATAGAACTGAAGCATTTATGTTTAGAGTATATGACACCTTGGTTAGCTAATTTAGTTAGGTGAGTATATAATATAAAAGTTTAAACTTATTAAGTCATCTTTTTTACCTACAAACCGGTCCTATTTGATAACAGTAAACACTATTATACGTGGTAGAGCCATGCTGCAGCTATATTAGTAGTATAGTTGTAGCACGATGGGTCGGCTCGACCGGGAAGGACCACGCCTCGCAGAATACCAGCGTAAAATAGCAGCTTAACACTGCTGTGTTTCGTATGGTGAGTGTAGAGAACCGGAGACCCTTTTACTGGAACAGAGGCATTCCATCTTAGTCCTCACGGGTGACAACGCATCTGCATTTTGATTCTTGATTGAAGCTAGGTGTAGATGTCTATGGGTCACAGCAACCACTTACCATCAGGTGGACTGTGTGCTCGTTTGTCACCCTATCCTATTAAAAAAAAAACTATTTAAATTTTCTGCAATAATACAGCTTAATACTACTAACTACTAAAACCTTACTATAAAACCTAAAATTGATAAAGATTTAGTAAAAGTAGCATCAAATATCTAATAGTAGCAGTTTTGTTTTTAATTTCTCCTTATTGTACACGCTAAGTTTGTCATTAGAGTATGAGGGTTAGGAGACTGCCTCCTGATAGAAACAGGATCTATTAGCTTGGGAGTCAGGATGACACTGATATGTTTACAATTACAAGTTATGTTATCTGCGTTGAATAAAGATTATTAACAAAACAACACATGTACATGTTCCGACCCAATCTAATCGTTTCTCTTATAAAAGTCATAAATGTCATCGGAAAAATGATTAATAGATTTAAAATTGTAATCCATATTTAGTGGCATTGTAATTAATCTTGTGTTGCTTACTTTTAACAATAAGTTTATAATAAGCTTATAGACTAATTAAAAGTGATAAATGTTTCAAAACTATTAGGTCAACAAATATGTAAGTATTTCACTTTAGCTGCTTACATATAAAATTTATATATTATAATAAATAGCCTTAAAATGCTGCTTCTGTATATTACACTGCTGCTGGCGTAACTGGCGTAAACTAAAAAAGACTTATTTTTTGTCACTACAGATTCTGCAAGCCATCTGATGAATCTCGACGTCAAAAACAAGTAGCTCAGATATTGGAAAAGCTCATAACGTTAACGATCGAGGAAACAGAAATGTACCCTTCGGTGCAAGCCAAAATCTGGGGCTCCATTGGACAAGTGCCCGAGCTTATCGATATGGTGCTCGATAGCTTTATTCAGAGGAGCGTCAACTCTGGTGAGTTAGTCATTATATCATAACATTTTAATGTGTAACAGAACTTATGGCCGTACGAGGTATACTTATATTAAGCGTTTTTAATTTCTTGTTTGAAATTTAATATCAGAAAAGCCTTGGTGATGACTAAAGGTTAATTTTACATTATTTACATTATAGGCTTAGGATCACCAATGATTGAAATAATGGCGGACACGGCGGTGGCGCTAGCTTCCGCTAATGTGCAGCTCGTGTCCAAGAAAGTCATCGGCCGCATGTGTCGGGTACGTTGATATAGGCAAAAACATCTAGCTGTGGTTGTTACGTGTTTATTAACTGCTGCCTAATTAATTTTTATGGTAATTCTTATGTTTTTGTAGCTGTAGTAGAAAACCCTTTATTTTTATAGTGTAGAGAGTGGTAGAGAAATTCATGTTAATTTAAATGCTTTACGGAGCTGTCAAAAACGAAACCTCCATAATATAAAATTATATTAGAATTCGAGTAAAAGAATCGTATTTATTTTTTAATAATGAAAATTAATTTATTTTGAAACGGGATGCCAAGTTTTGATACACTACTAAAAGTAATAAATTTGAACTGTATGATGTATTTATTTCTCAATAATGTTGTTTAGTACCCGATTGCTCGAATTCTTTGATTATTGTTGAGTTGACTGGTAGAGAATGCCTCATGGCATTAAGTCCGCCCATTGTATTCTTTTGTTATAAGAAATGCAATAAAGGGTAAATAAATAAATAAAAATTTTTGTGACAAAAAATTATCAAGTAACTGTTGATATAACGAAATAATTTTTAGTCCATAACCATGTTGTAAGTACTGCTGGGTTAGCCAAGTTGATCCTACAATCGTAAACACTGATATATAACTATAAAATTTATAAAAACAATGTTGAGATATCCTTCCTATTCATCCTACTAGTCCTACTTCCTACTTATATTATAAACTAGCTGATACTCGCGACTTCGTCCGCGTTGCTTACACACATCACTGAACACGTAGTGCTTATAAAAATCGTTGTTTTTTAAAACTTTAATAACTTTATATTAAATGAAGATATCGCAATATTTTTTTTTTTAGTTAATAAAACATAGAAAACCTAATTGAAATATATGTCCAGTAGTTTTTCCATGATGCGCACAACTGCAAACCTCTATCATTTTATTAATATAAATTTAAAAGTTTGTTTGTATGTTTGTAGCTCAGTCACGCAAAAACTACTGAACGGATTTTAATGAAATTTGACAATATTATAGATAACAAACCAGAATAGGACATAGATTATTTTTTACTAACGAATTGGACTTCTTATCAATATCTTCAAAAAAAAAATCGCGCTACTCTATCTATCATAGATTAATGACAATAACTGCTTCTTAGTTTAAAAAGTACTAAAAATCTTACAAGTAATTCGTAGTATTTGAGTATAGCGTCCACATATTACTATACTTGTACTTTGATATATCTTCTCATCTAATATATCTCTGTATCATCACATGTATTTTATTTAGTAAATATTTGGTCTTTAAATCATTGATATTAAATATTTCGTTTACAACACGGAATATAAAAAACAAGAGGGAGCCAAAAGTGAGCGGGGCAGGCGTGTCACCATTAGGGACAGCAGAGCCTAATTGACTGTTAATCGCAGGCTCAAATTGTCACGAGCTAACGGGTCGCTGCTTAAGTGATATGCGAAAATATGCCGTTTTGTGCAATATTGGAGTGAAAAAATGAAAGCCAAAAGAAAATATTTCTAATGTAGGTGTTTCGTGCCTTTGGTATGTGTAATTTTTAGGGTTCCGTACCCAAAGGATAACCAACGGGACTCTATTACTAAGCCTCCGCTGTCCGTCCGTCCGTTTGTCTATCAGCGGGCTGCACCTCATGACCCGTAATAGGTAGACAGTTGAAATTTTCACAGAATGTGTATTACTGTTGCCGCTATAATAACAAATTAATTATTTAAATTAATTAAAAATTAAAAGGAGCTCCTCTACTAGAAACGTATATTACGATAATACGGAACCCGTCATGCGCGAGTCCGACTCGCACTTGGCCGGTTATTTCTTTTTTGCGTAGAAACGTGAATAAACATGGACAAAATATCAAATTACCTTTATTACTAGTAATATTCAACCTTATTTCGTTCTCCTAAGGTTCATCTGTTAATAGATTTTGAATAAAAATTGCTGCGAGTGTTTTGACAACACCGATATATTTTTTTTATAGGAGAGGGGGCAAACGAGCATACGGCTCATTTGATGGTAAGTGAATACCGCCGGCCATGAACAACTGCAACATCAAGGGAATTGCAGGTGTGTTGCCGGCCTTTTAGAAAGGAGTAAGCTCTTTTCTTGAAGGTCCCTAAATCGTATCGGTCCGGAAAGATCGCCGGTGGTAAACTATTCCACAGAGAGGTCGTACGAGGAAGAAAACTCCTAGGATAACGTACAGTGGTGGATCGCCAAGCATCCAGATGGTGTGGATGGTATTGGGAGTTTTGTCGCGATGTGCGTTCGTGAAATTTGGCGGATGGGATTAATCCGAACAATTCCTCAGAGCTCAGAGCACTCCTCGTGGCAGATGCGAAAGAAAATGCAAAGGGATGCAACATATCTTCGCAGCGCCAGTGAATCGAGCCGATCGGAAAGAACTCGGTTGTCGACGATTCGAGCCGCTCTGCGCTGGATGCGGTCAAGTAGAAGAAGCTGGCACTGGGGAGTCCCAGCCCAGAGATGGGAACAGTATTCCATGTTACAGGCGGTGTGCCGGCATGAAAAAATACTGTCCCGCTCTGCTGAGCACGCCAAGCTTTGTAGAGGCCAATTTGGCATTCTCTTCCAAGTCTGCGCAACAAGGCTGAGGCAACAAGGGGAGTGCCTTGAAACTGAGGAGATACGACAAAGGGGTTCTTTTTAGCGGTAAACGCGCAAACTTGTCTTCTAGGGATTAAACTGGACTAGATTTAGTCGCCCCCAATCCGAGACTTTGTTCAGCAAAGACTCTACTTCAGACACAAGTTTATTCCGGTACTCAGCGACGTTTTCCCGAAAAATATCACTAATCAGCTGGTGATCCTCAAGGTACCGCATGAGCTGGCAGTTTATAATGGATTCCATTATTTTAGAGAACAAGGAGGTGATGGCGATAGGCCTGTAGTTGAACGGGTCTGAGCGGTCGCCTTTTTTAGGGATCGGGTGAACGAAAGGTCTTCCATGTAGTCGGGACTATGCGTAGGGAGTCTCCTACTCCCTACGCATAGTCCTCCGGGACCTACCGGAAAAGACGCGTTAGAACCGGTGCCAACGCTGGAGCACACGTCCTCAGCACAATTGGGGGGATTCCGTCAGGCCCACTCGACTTGTGGATGTCCAGGGAGATGAGTGCTTTGCGAACCGAGCGCTGTGTGAACCGCACATTCGGCATGGAGCACTCCACACCGCGGGATGGTCGGCGGTGTGCTCCCCCCGTCATCAAAAGTCCAGTTGGGCGCAAGGAAAGAGCCTAGCAGATCGGCTTTGTCCTTTGCGGCATGGGCCAGTGAGTCGTCCTCTCTGTGCAGAGATGAAAGAGATGGTTGACATAAGTTCCATTGGACAGCCTTGGCGAGAATACACGGGTTCCCGAAGGAAGGAGAACTAGTTTCTCGCCAATTCTGCCGATTTGCTCTGACTTTGCCTTGGCAATGACTCTTTTGAAGGACCTGGAGGCGGAATTATACTTCTTTTTAAGGGCGCTGGTGTTTACATCCCGGGACGTTGATGCGCCAGCCCAGGCCCGGTAGCACTCCTGCTTATAGCGTTATACTATTTTACAGGAGCGACCAAACCATGGCTGGGATCTGCTACCGATGGTCACCATAGGAGAAGGAATAAAAAGTTCCATACCCTGAAGTACCACATCAGCAACAGAATTTGCAACAACGTTGGGATCGTCTGGCGAGAAGCAAAGGGTAGAATTTTACAAGCTGCCATAGTGCCAAACACGACGGCAGCTTGTAGAATGCAACCGCGATGTTAGCATGAGTGGCACCACACTCCGGACTAGACAATGGTCCGAGGAGCCAAGAGGGGCGTCGACAGAGATCTGATATCCGTCCGGATGTGAGGTCAGCAGAAGGTCCAACAGTGAAGGTGCATGATCCTCCACATCTGCAATCCGCGTAGGCGAAGTAACCAGTTATGTCAGACCATATGCCAAGGCAAAGTCGTAAACAGATCTCCCCGCATGATCGGTTAAATGTGAACCGAGCCATTCGGCGTGGTGGGCGTTAAAATCGCCGAGGATCACGATCTCTGCGAATGGGATCTGCTGTAGCAATGAAACTGTAGCCATTTGGACGTGGTCGATGAGTCGGTCTGTTTCGGCATTACTGCTATGGGACCTATAGAGGCACCCATAGACGCGCGGATTGTCGTCGCTGTCTACGCGATACGAAGCATCAGCCAGAGAGGACACCTGCGTCTCGATCAGAAAGAGCAAGACCGGCTTCGCCGTCTCGAGATGGTAGTGGACGGCGCGGCGTTTAGGTTCGAGTGAAGTTGCAGAAATTCACGGATAGCGTGGCAGAGGTCGGCTTGGTCTTGTTGCTCAGCTTGCCCCGAGCAGTTATTGTCCTGAGGGAATTCCCCCCCCCATAATAAGCGGGGGCAGCCTGAGCACCCACGCTCAGGATTGGGGGGGGGGGGGGAATTGGGCCTCCAACCACCTGCACTCACCAGACGAAACGCAACAGCAAAAGCTGCCGCGTGGCTATACCACTGTTAAACCGATATTAAAGTTATCGATAAAATTTTATCTCAATCCTGTTTATTCACTAACATATTAATGAAAATGTGCAAATACTGGATGTGTATTAAAATATACGAAATTATAGGGTGATATAGTCACCTTATGAATGAAAATTTTAGGGTTGCTGGCTTAGCAATTAGGCTTTTATATTATTCTACCAGCGCTTACAGTGGCTTGGCTAACTCCGCTTTTATTTGATAATCTGTGATATATTGTGTAGGTTCGGGCTTGTATTGTGCATGTATGTACGTCAAAGCTCGCGGCTTTTTGTTATCTTTATAATATTTAAGTTTAATTTTCACAAACTCAAGTTGTGATAATAATAATAAATTAAGGAATATTAACTTATTTATTATATCAATCTATTATTTACATTTGCATATATCTCTCTCATGATTTATTAAGTAGTACCACAGTAAACATATATAGCTAAAGCAGTAACTCTACTTCATACAAACGTCCGAATCAACGCACGCACACATACATAGACCTATAGAGATTCGCAATGCAGTCAGTCGCGTAAGTCGGGCGCTTTTCAGTTTTTAATTAATTTTAATTTTTGCCCGATTGAATAAAACTATTTTTACGGATTTTATCGTGTTTAATTTACTATTTTAATTGGTCACATGCAGTCTTGAAGTCTTGCAGTGGTATGCTTGTCCCAAGCATACCACTGCAAGACTTCAAGATACTGTAAGCTCATTCTGCGTAGATCGGACCAAAAATTAATATTCAAAAACTGAAGGTAGCCGGGCTAACTATGACATTGGGACGTCAAACACTTAAGATACAACACTTATATTTAAGAGTTTGTGTGGAATTTCAAAGCAGTCGATCCATTAACAAAGAATTTCAAAACAGCCGCAATTTTTTTATTTTTACAGCTTCTATTTTTGTGATCAAAAGCTTGCATATATCGATTTTGGAAGAAACCGGTTCATAATTTCAATATGGCGACAGTGTTTCTAAATTTTGAAAATAGATTCCTTTTTCATGATCAGAAATACTTAGAAATCGATTTTGTAAACATTTAGTCAATAAACGCGATGACGGCCATTTTTTTCCTTTTGACGACGAATTTATATCCATAGACCACGTGACGTCCCAGATATTGATTTCAAAAGTAATAGGTCCGAAAAAAACTTATGAGGATTTTTTTTTTTAATTTGACATCAAATTCGTTTTTAATCATCAAAAAGACATTCAGATATCGATTTAGATAATAGCCGGAGAGCTGGCGACACATTTTGAGCACGGATTTGACCCATCTAGTTATATAGCTCAAAAGTGTCGTTTACGAAAGTTGTATAGGGAATGGCTAGTCTGCCTGGCATGTACAGGTGGGACAGGTACTGCGCAAGGTTAAAGTAAGGTAAAATATTTGTGTTAAAAAATATAATTGACCCAGCATGAAATAACACAAATTGTATTCTATTATCAATAATAAGCGTAGTATATCGATTGCAGATCATTTGAGTGGGGTGTCACGGAACCAGACCACCACAATAATATTTAAAAAAATAAAATAAAATATGTTTGACCCATGCTGAAAATTAAAAAAATGTACTTGACACATTTTTTTAATAATAATCCCAAAAAGCCAGATCATTTCGGTGGTGGCAAAAACTGCCAGACACTAAAAATATTCCTTAAAATAGAACAAGACCGAAGACGGGAAAGAATTATTATGAGAGAGACCGTTCATGCTGCGATCTCATTGATTTAAAGCGTTCACGTGCTTTGACCAGAGGTACAGTTGACTCTGGTTATAAGTTATATTTCTTTCTCTCTTCTACTTTTAAGAAAAATTTCATATATAGTTAGGTATAGTTGTCGTGAGAGGTGACTAAAGCATCCGATGTAACTTATAACCAGAGTCTACTGTACTAACCTTTTTGACTCTTGTCAGTGATGATATTTTTGGAGTAAAATGACACCGGTATGAATTTTCTTAAATAATTATAGAAAAAATCGAAAATATATTTTAATAGGGATATTTTAATGAAAATGCATAAAGAAAATAAAGATAATACCAAATTGTTAAAGAGGTCAAAAATTTGTCTTCGTAACAATATTTGGTATTACTTATAAATTTTTATGTAATAATTTTTTGTTATATACTTTTGTTATAATGAATGTAGTAAAATATGCTGAATACTGTGTAACTTATCTAATAAAATTGCTGCTTCAAATGAAATTGATTGTCCCCGAAAATAATTATATCGTATAAAAAAATTATAACAAAAAAAAATGCTGTGACTTATTTTTATTTATTTTTATTTGGAGTATATTTAAAAAAAAATGGAAAACCCAAAAGTGCACGACGACCTCATGAGCGTTTCATTTAATTTTAATAAAAAAAATAAAAATAGTGTCGATAATTTTTACAAGAAATAGAACAGAAAATCTGATCGACTTTCATTAATAACTTTTAAACGGTGTTGAGTTCAATAACAAAAATCAATAGGGATCCTCCTTAGAATGTATGGAATCTTATTTAATACTATATATCTCAATCTATTGCTTACATTTCTATTAAGCGAGAAGACTCACCGACGCACAGACCAACGGACGGCAGTCCATATATTTTTTTAATTACATTTTTTGGTATGTAATCTAAAGTGAATCAATTAGAAAATAAACTAATCTTATAACTCAATGTCTGTAGTTATTGTAACGTTAATAATAATATGGATTTGATGTCTAGCTAAAAGTATAAGAACGATTTTATGTAGCGAAATTGAGGTATGGCCACCTATCGAGAGTATAAAATAGTATTTTGCACGCTTCACAACGTGAGGGAGTGGTCTATACTTTTTTAGCAAAAATAATTAACATTAAAAAAAATCATTAATTTATGAAAAAAAAATTGGTTAAAACATCATTATTCAAATTTAGTTTTCACTCTCGCTGACCCATTATTCATCACATGATTCATCACTGGAATACCATTGTTCATATTAACTTTCATTATCGTCAGTTTCTGAAAAATGTTTTTTATAATACGAAAAGCAATTGAATAAAAAATGTCTCAAAAAGGTTAGTACAGTAAACTCTGGTTATAAGTTACATCGGATGCTTTAGTCACTCTCACGGCAACTATACCTATATATCAATTTTTTCTTAAAAATAGAAGGATTTGGTCAAACCACGTGAACGTTTTAAGCCAATGAGAACGCAGCATGAACGCTCTCTCTCATATTCATTATTTCCTGTCTTCGGTCTCGTTCTATTTTAAGGAATATTTTTAGAGTGTCTGGCAGTTTTTGCCACCACCGAAATGATTTGGCTTTTTGGGATTATTATTAAAAAATCTACTTGACAGGCTATTAAATTTTCAGCGTGGGTCAAAAATATTTTTTTTTTAAAATATCATTGGGGTGGTCTGGTTCCGTGCCACCCCACTCAAATGATCTGCAATCGATATACTACGCTTATTGTTGATAATAGAATACAATTTGTGTTATTTCATGCTGGGTCAATTATATATTTTAACACAAATATTTTACCTTACTTTAACCTTGCGCAGTACCTGTCCCACCTGTACATGCCAGGCAGACTAGTCATTCCCTATACAACTTTCGTAAAGGACACTTTTGAGCTATATAACTAGATGGGTCAAATCCGTGCTAAAAATGTGTCGCCAGCTCTTGAACTATAACAATCCATCTAGAAACAAGAGTTTTCAAAATGGCGGCCACTTTTTTCTCTACTGGCGACTAAAAACCCTTATTATTATACCTTATTAATGTAACAAGTACTTATAGTTTCGTTCAGTATAATTTTCTATTTAATTTCATTCGGATTATTTGAGAACTCAAATCAATGTTATATTATACATATATAAGAAAGCTTTTCAATTCTACGAAAATCAGGAGTGACAACCCTGACGCTCCAAAGGAGCGTAGGTAAATCGCAAAAAGGGAGCTAGTTGAGGTACTCCTCTAGCTATTTATTTACTGTGGTATTACAAACCCATCTCTTTGTCGTTAGCTTAGTTATCAATTTATTCTTTTAGAGGATGGTAAAAGATTCCTTTTAAAACATAAGTTATTAACAATGTTTTAATGAAAAAGTATTTTTGTTAATTTTATTGTAGTTTCAAAAAGAAACGTATGTGGGCCACCTGTTATATACATACAAAATTTATTTATTAAATAATAATTATTTATTACATATTTTGGCTAATCAATTAAATTGTGCCTAAATAATCTTTTCTATTAATTTCATTTAAGTATTTCATTAGAAGCTTGGAATTCGCAATAAGTAATTCAGCTAATCGATGTCGACGTATGTAGTTTTTTATTTTAAAAATTCTATCACAGTATGTGATAGAACAAATTATATTTTTGTCGATATCGATAAGTGAAAACAATCTGTGTTAATCTATGTGTCTCCCACAGGCCCTATCCAAACTGCCCAATAATATTCTGGGTCCTGTTACCCCGGCCACTGTGAGTTTTTTCTTTTTATAATAATTTTTTTTGCCTACCGTTTCTTTATTTTCTAGCACTATTTTAGCTTATTATTAATTTTTTTTTTCAATTAGAATTTATTTTTAAACCTAGTAGCCAGTTTTGTATTATTTCTACGTATTGATTGGCCAACACCGTTCCAAAATTCCAAATTCCTAATTTGTTGTTTAGTTGATCCATTCAGTCATTTTAGTTGAAGTTCCAAATAAAAATAAAGTAATTTATTTTATTTTTTATTTGAAACTTCTAAAATTCTAGCATTAATTATTGATTTTCGGTTTTAAAGTCTTGTTATAAATATAATATGTATATATTTTTAAAAAGATGGTTGAATGGGTTTTTATAATATCATTTTTTTTGTGAGTACAATTATATAAATATACAAAACAATTTTTAAAGAGATTGAAGTATTTATAGTTCTGAATTTGACGGCCATGTTTACTTACATTTTATTTTTAGGTAGTGGATAAAACATGCCATTCTCCAACTGCAATGCTGGAGCAACATATGATGTGGGATGACATTGCCATATTGGCTAGATATTTGGTAGGTATTATTTTGTATATATAAAATATTCTATTATTTAATTATTACCCTGTCTCCTTTCGTATTGACATAAATATATTTTATTATACACTCATTTGCAAAAAAAGAAAACGGGCGGTTTTGATTATTTTTCCTGTCCTAAAAATACAATACGAAAAAGGTTTTAATCATTTGAACATGTTCTGTTACTGGCTGGTTATAAAAAAAGCCGTGGTGTTTAAAAAAAGTACATACCAAATTCCAATTTTGCCTGAGGCCCTGGTTTGAGTTTGAGTTTTCTGGTGTGTCAAGCGTTGAAAAATTGCAAATCTTCGTATGTGGCCCTCAAGAACAACCTCGAAGAAGTAATAAATGTGCAATGTGCAAATAAATGTGTTAGTCTATGGACGGTCATCTCTCAGCCCGTGGCCCTAAATTACTCCGTGAGCATCGAGTTGCCAGGCTGGGCTTTCGTGTGTCATATACTCATGGAAACTGGGATAGGGTATTGTTCTCCGATGAAGCCGGGATATCTCTGGACGGTGTAGACCGACGTCGGCGAGTGCTACGAAGACAAGGAGAACGTTTTGCAGTGGCATATTTTAAAGAAATCACACCTTTTGGCAAGGGCTCTGTTATGTTTTGAGCAGGAATAAATTCGTTGGATCGCACGGAGTTAGTCTTTATCGAAAACAGCACACTGACTGAACACTGATACATAACGGAAGTTCTTATGTATATTTCTCATTAATTTAGTCAAAATGCTATGTATAAAACTGACAAAAACTATTCCTTGCTAAATCATTTACGGAATTCTGTGTATAAGACTACCTAAAATTATCAAACAATCTAATAGTGACAATAAAATTGGTTCTTTGCTTAGGTGCCCGATTTCTTTTTGCAAAAGAGTTTATATTGTTGTGTTGGAATGTTAATTTAAACTCCATTAACACTCCAACACAACAATATTGAGTTTGAATGTGTTTAGATGTAATTTTTTCTGTTACATTTCTCTTTCTCTAATTGATATTAATAATTAATTATTTTGAATAATTAAATATTACAACGGATAATAATTGAATCATCTAATATAAATCGAAGGGATATATCACTGTTGTTCCTTTCTTGGTTCTTGACAACTTCCCTGTCTTTAGGGACAGTGAAGTTGTGATATCCTCATCAAATAGGATACTTTCACTTACATGTTGTTACAGGCATTTATTACACTTACGAAACAAGATAGTTATTTTCTTACGTTACTAGTAAATTGGATATCGTTCGCTGATATAATATAACAACAGTGGTATTTGTTTTTCTTCTTTATCATCGTCAATCCGTAACAGTTAACTGCTGGACATGGATCTCGCCTGTTATAGAGCGGAAGGCAGATTTGCCTAATGCCTGTTTACTATAATCATAAAACGTTTAGTTTTCCCGTTCTGCAGTGCCGAAAGTTTTCGAAAAAATATTAATGAATCGAAATACTGATTTAACAACATACGAATGACTAAGAGTTGTTTCATTTTTAGTCGCCTTGATTTGCCTGGCGCATAGTTTTCATACAATAAAACCTGGTTAACTGGGATCTCAAGGGACCTAGAGCTTTTCATTTACCCAGTTTCCCAAACAGGCAGATTAACATGACAGTTGTCTTATTTATAGAGGGTCCCACTATGAGAGATAGAAATGTGCCATTTATCATATAAAGAGATGGAAATGTTTATAAAAGAAATGCGTATTTTATGTTGCACAATTTTTATTAAAAAAAAGAAAAATTATCAATACGCAGCTTACTCGCAAATTCTCGAGCTTTCTCCTTAATCATTGGGCCGCTTATTGGAATGTTTTTATTCCGTACCTGTTTTATCCATGTCGAGAAACATTTTTCAAGTTCAGGATACTCTGCTGGTCGTAATCGTTTTAGTTTTCCTTTTTCGTCAATACATCGAGAACGTATTTTCTGCTTATTTTGAATAATTCTATAAAGAGTTAACTTTGGTAAATTAAACTCCGTGCACAGTTCGTCACGCGACTTTCCACTATCATAATCCAATAATAACTTTAAGTTATTCAGGGGCTGTTAGAGATTTACACGTTCGTTTCGTCATGTTGTGCACTGTTATTCACTCGTTTCTCGTTCAAACCCTTAGATAGTTCTCATAAACAAAGCAAGTATGGAAGAAATTAGTAAATTGTAAACAAGCGTGTCATAACTTGTCTAAACCTGATAAATTGTCTCACTAACCCGTATAGGGTTATTGAGCTACGAAGTCCCAATTATAGAGGTAAACATCGAAAAAATCCATGAAATCTAATCTCAGTTAACAGGGTTTGAAAATTCCCAGTAACCAGAGGTATTTCAATGCAAAAGTGTATGGACCTCATTGTAATTATCAATAACAGAGGTTTCTCACATATAAAGGGCCCACTTAATCAGGTTTCACTGTATAATAAAACGAATCGTAATGAAGAACGCAACGTTTCTTGGGCATTAATACACAAGAGTTAAATTGTTGTTATTTTTTGCAATAAATAAATTAATAAAAGTTACTTAGTGCCAAATCATGGAAATTATGATACGCCGTAAATTGAAGATTGATTTAACAAATTTATGATAACAACAAAACGCAGTTAAAAAGTATTTAATACATGTACCTTTAAGACACATTTGAGATCAGTACCTACATAATGCGAAGTGAAATACCAATTTACATTTAATTGTTATCGTGTGCGCATACTATAAGATAAAAGCAGTACATTGAACCTGGCGTACATCCAGCTGATGCTGTCGTTCAACAACTGCCTGGACGTGGCGCGCCACCTGCCGTACCTGTTCCACACGGTGTCGTTCCTGGTGTGCTCGGGCACCGTGCCCATGCGCGCCGCCACGCACGGCCTCGTCATCAACATCATACACTCGCTCTGCACTTGCAACACGCCCAGCTTCTCCGGTCATTACTTTTATATCTTATTTTCGTAGCATTAGAGTTAAGAGCCACAATTGAACTTGCAGCTTATTTGAGGGCTTAGTATGCTTTCTTCTGGTTACGCGGTCGGTAGTCATAGCATTTATCCGAAAAAAGTATTGTCTTTTCGAGTCTGGTTGTATTATCCATTGCACTACATATTATCGTATCGCATACATCGGACGTGGGTAGGCTTAGTCGACTGAGTGGCTTCTTCTTTGCATATATATTTGTGGCGCAGGTTTCATCATCAGTTGGCTGGCCAATGCGGGCTGCATTGGCCATGGAGACTTCAAAATAAACCACAGGGCGGACCTGGGGGGACTAAGATGGAATATCTCACAGACGATCCTTATACGGACAATCCATAGGAGTTAAACCGAAACATTCCGTACTCGTAGAGCCACGCTGCAGCTACATTATAGTTGCAGCGCGAATGTACTGACCTCTATAAATTGACTGGCTATACACCGTGACATAATGAGGCGATTTGATTTTCGCCATTTTGGCGCTGACAGCAGAAGTGAACGTCCACGGAACTAACAATAGAGATAAGACAGTGTGAAAAAATATATCGATAAAAAATCTATACCCAGGCCTACGCGTAACGTGAACCTAAACTAAAATTATGACTAAAATGTTTAGTCATAATTTTAGTTTAGGTTCAGTTGAAAACCTGTTGATTAATAAACATTTGATAATTATCTGTTGTCGGCGACTTTGGTTGTGAACAGATATGGGTAGAAAAGGGCGTCGATAAGTATTATAGACAAGGAACTCGACAACCCTATTGAATTTTATTGTTAATCAAAACTCAGTAATATAAGGCCAAACATGTTGGTAATTACGATATTAAGATTAGTAACAAATTTTTAAGTACCTATATTATCAAATCGTTTTAATTAGCTTAATATTAGCTGCAAATTCACTTACTTGTGGAATGTTATCCCACTTTCCTTTTGGTAACGAGTTTTACATATTACGCACACTCATTATTACTAAAAATAATTCTTATTATGTAACTAAAATCAAACATAATCAAACCACATAAAATACTTTCATTTTTTAGTTTAAAATTAAAAATACAGAGATACGATTTAAATAATACAACAGACTTTGGCATATTATGTCAATTTTAGTTTTCGGTACGGACAATGAGGGCGCTTCAAATCGGCATAAGCATTTTGTATGGCATAGCCAGTCCAGCGTACTTGTATATATAGAGGTCAGTGCGCAAATAGGTCGGCTCGATTGCGGAAGGACCACGTACTCACAATATATAAGGAATCGGATACGCTTTTACTGGTAACGAGGCATCCTATCATAATCCTCAAGATATGTATCTACATTCTGATTCTTAATTGAGGATAGATGTAGGTGTGTATGGACCACAGCATCAAATTGTTTGCTCAGGTTATAAGGATTAATATATTCATTCTTTAGATCAGTTATAAACTTTTAAGTTTCACTTCTAACATTCTGGGCAAATATGCACAAATTTTTGAGCGAGAGGGGGTCCCTACCGTTTCCGCAGTACTAATAAATTACCTTACACTAAGAATAATAATTATTTGATGTCTAAATTGATAATTTTTTAAAACCGGTAAAGAGACACTAGGTGCCAATCCTGCCATCAACTTAAAATTGGTTGGTTACGTTTCGTATAGCTTTAAATTTGGCTTTCCACAATGTTAAAATCGGAACACATGTTGCACTATTGTTTGCCAATAAAAATAGATAGAGGGTGATCATTACACGGATGGACTTCTTTCCCGGACGGGATTCGGCTGTAAGACCCATTGCATGTTAGCTTTTAAGTTAATGCGGCCGTAGCTTTTGACTCTTAACGATAATCTCGCGACGTCATAGGATGACGGATCTTATTGTCAACACACGACTATAAAATATATTTACTAATACTATGTTTTCCAATAGAAGAGACTCGGCGCCTACTAATGATGTCGTTGGATGAGTTCGCGCTGCCCAAATTTTATCAAATGTTTGGCATATCAAAAGTAAAGTCCGCAGCTGTCACCGCCTTTAGAAGTCCCTACAATCACCATGGTGGAGATTGGTACGTATTGCATAATAATATTGTAGTTTTTTTACGAAATTCAAAACTAGCTTTACTTATAAAATTACAAAATATTTTATTTTTAGCAGACTTCAAAAAGGGGGTTCACAATTACACTGTATGTGTGTACGCGAATTCTTCGCCAATTGAGACCCGACGAAGATTATTTTTTTATTAAATAGGATATACTTCAAAGGTTAAACAAATAACTTCTTTCTAGTTTTTTGAAGTCGGCTTTTACTTTTTGTTATAAGTTAAAAGTTTTTAAATATAAAACGTTATATAAAAATAATGAGTAGTAGATATTATAATTTATTAATTATCCGCAAGAAGTTTTATTGTACCCACTTGTATTCCATCAGTACAGCCCTTCATAAGGCCACTGCTGAACATAGGCCTCTCCCACGAAATGCCACAAAGCACGGTCCTGAGCCACCTGCATCCTTCGACTTCCTGCATGTCTTAACAGGTCGTCACTCCATCTAGTCGGGGGTCGCCCTACACTTCGCGTACCGGTGCGAGGCTGCCACTCGAGAACCTTTTTTCCGCATCGCTTGTCGGTTCTTCGAGCTATATGGTCAGCCCATTGCCACTTCACCTTACTAATCCGTTGGGCTATGTCGGTCACTCTGGTTCTACTGCGGTTATCCTCATTTCTAAGTTTATCACACAGAGAAACCCCGAGCATAGCCCTCTCTATAGCTCGCTGAGCGACCTTGAGGGACCTCATATGGCCAGCAGTGCAGGACCACGTCTCAGATCCATAAGCTATCACTAGCAACACGCACTGGTTGTACAATCATGTTTTCAGGTTTTGAGGTATACCTGACGAGAAGATGTGTCGTAATTTCTCGAACGCTGCCCAGCCGAGTTGAATCCGTCGATTGACCTCTCTGTCGAGTTTGGACTTACCTAGTCGGACTATTTGTCCCAGGTAAACATACAGGTCAACAAATTCGAGCTTAGTGCTCCCAACAACTACCGGCATAGGTGTGATATGGACGTTACATATGATCTTTGTTTTGTCCATGTTCATCTTAAGACCTATCTGCTGGGAGACACTATTGAGGTCATTGACCATAGTGCTTAGGTCCTCCAGCAATACTGCCATAAGGACTATATCGTCGGCAAATCGAAGGTGAGTGATGTACTCGCCATTGATGTTAATACCGTATCCTTTCCAGTCCAGTAGCTTGAAAACATCTTCCAATGCAGTGATGAAGAGTTTCGGGGATATAACGTCACCCTGTCTTACACATCTCTGCAGTTGGATAGGTTTCGTACTCTGGTTCTGTACTCGGATAGCCATCGTAGCCCTACTGTACAAACACGTCAGGACTTCGATATACCGACAGTCCATTTGGCACCGCTGAAGGGACTTGTGCGGTGGTTTTGTTCTTGCAGAACAAAACCACCGCACTTCTGCTCCACGCCTCCGGAGTAATGCCACCATGGAGGACGGAATTAAAGAACTTCTGAAGGACTTCAAGTACCGGTTTTCCACCCGCTTTCAGAAGCTCCCATGTAATTCCATCCTCGCCTGGGGCCTTGCTGTTTTTAAGGTGCTGGAACGCCATTCTAATCTCGCTCTGACTGACGTCCGGGATATCATCGGAATAGTGTCGGTATGACTTGCTCTTGGATCGTTACTCATACTTGCGTGTGGCCCCAACGATGATGTACAGCTGTTAATAGAACCTCTCAATCTCAGTCAAAATCTCAGGTGTCCCGGAAACGATGCTGCCACATTCGGTCTTCAACTTCGACAGTTGGCTCTTTCTGGCAGACAGATCTCTGGCAAAGACTTTGGAGCACTGGTTCCGCTCGATCGCTTCTTCAATACGAGCTGTATTGAAGTTGCGTAAGTCCCGCCTGTCGAGATCTGTCTGTTCAGTTGCCTGTATGCTGTCAAATCTTTTGAAGACTGCAGCTTCATTTCCCGTCTAACAGCCATGAGATTAAGAGTGTGATCGGAGAGTTTTTGTGTTCTTCTGCGCTGCAAGACCCACCGTCTTGCAGAACTTAGCTCCGACCGCATAGACAGTTTCAACGAGCTTGTCATTCATATCGTCCACTGCATTGCAATATTCTAGGCACTGAAAACGGTTTCGTAACTCGAGCTGAAAGGTTTCGGGACTTTGGATTAGAGCAAGAGGGGATACAGAATACAGAGTTGATCTTGAGTAGTTTTTGTAGGCGGTACAAATACTTGAGAAGGAATTAAAATCATAACCCATAAATGATTGGCTATTTATCTCCACCAAACTAGTCCAGCGTTGAAAAGTCCGCGCCAAGTGTATGATAGAGGTGGTGGTCGTTTGTCAGGTACTCGGAGCAGTCGTACAGTGGGTGCGCGGAGCAGTCGCTGGGAAACGCTGTCTGTAGCGCGCACTCGCATACGGACCGCGAGCGCCTGCCGCTGCAGTCGCTGGAGACCATCACCGACGCGCTGCTCGAGATCATGGAGGCTTGCATGCGTGACATCCCGCACTGCGACTGGCTCAACACCTGGTAATCACTCACTCACTCGCACTCGGACCGCGAGCGCCTGCCGCTACAGTCGCTGGAGACCATCACCGACGCGCTGCTCGAGATCATGGAGGCTTGCATGCGCGACATCCCGCACTGCGACTGGCTCAACACCTGGTAATCACTCACTCACTCGTTTCCGTTTATCAAAATTACTGCTGAATATAATCGCATAGATTATATCCCCATAGTTTATAGGGGTATATTTGCAGTTTATTATTTTTAATTGTTATTAGGAAGATCCTGCTGTCCATCTCCTGGTTTGTTTTCTCTATATCCCCTCTTACGACCACACGAGATGATATGGAGTAGTGGATATTCTTACACCGCCATTACTCGGTCAACTCACTCATTCGCAAGTACGACATTTCAGAATCATCATCAACAACCATAACCACAACTCTCCTGGGTGTGGGAGTTTTGACGAAAAACTTGACCCGTGTTATCGCTTTCAATAAAGTTTGTCTATACAAATAAATAAAATTGAAGTGTCTGTTTGTAATGTCAAAATAACAGCTTTTTACTAAATGCATATGAAAGTTTATACGGTACTTATAACAAAAACACAATTTTTAATTTTTTTGTCTGTCTGTCTGTTTGTTCCGGCTAATCTCAGAAACGGCTGAACCGATTTTGACGGGACTTTCACTGGCAGATAGCTAATGTTATAAGGAATAACTTAGGCTACTTTTATTTTAGAAAAGGAATTAGGGTTCCGCGCAAATAAATTAAAACCCATAAAATTCAATCGTAATAAATTCCACGCAGGCGAAGTCGCGGGGAACAGCTAAATTTAAATAAATGTGAAGTGGATTTCTCTATATAAAAATCGGTGCCATTCTGCGTATTTAATGTCTACACGTTTAAATTATTAGCGAAAAAGATGAAACAACTGCTCCGATGGTGATATAAACATCAACTTATTTTGTTTGCTGGCGCCTTGAGACACTATCGTGATCCGCTGTCTGTTTGGTTAAGCTGCCGGCAAAAACTCTCAAAAAAATCGCATTATGAAAAATGTGTTAATTTACGAGGGCGACACTGAAAGTTTTTGGAACTGGCCACTTGTAAACGATATAATAAAAAAAATAAGTTCAAATTTTGAAAATGGAACTCTTTGCCAATATTATTGTGTATGTATTTTATTAATTTGTCATTTGTTTACGATTTGGCGGCAAATTGAAAATTATCTGTCAGCATGAATTTAACGCGAGAAAATTTTCGTACAATGATTTTTATGACTTTCGATGTCATTTAAGTCAACAAGAAAGTTATGATAGACTTCGATTGGCCTTTCACGATGAAGCCCCATCTTGTGCCACTGTTTACAACTGGTTTAATGAGTTTAAACGTGGTCGCACTAAGCTCACCAATGAGCTGCGTGAGGGACGGCCTTCTACGGCGACGACTGAAGATAACATCAGTGTTGTGCGGCGTACGATAGAGACTGACTAAAGAGTTACTTATCAGCAGATTCGGACAAGCTTAAGCATCGGTATGAGTCAAGTGCACAAAATCCTCCATGAACATTTAGCGGTCAGGAAGCTTTGTGCCCGGTGGATACCTCATAATTTGACAGAGGCCCAAAAACTCCGTCGTGTTGATTGGTGTCGTGAAATGGTTCAAAGATTTAACGGAGGTGACTCAAATGCTGTGTTCGACATACTTCTGGATGACGAAAGCTGGATTTATTGTTATGATCTTGAAACTAAGAGACAGTTTGCTGTCTGGGTGTTTCCTTCCGAGGAGTTGCCAACTAAAGTGAAGAGAGGTCGAAGCGTGGGAAAAAAGATGGTAGCCTCGTTCTTCGGAAGGACAGGTCATTACGCAACAATTGTTTTAGAGGATCGAAAAACAGTTACTGCAGAGTGGTACACTAACAATTGTTTGCCACTTGTCTTGGAAAAAGTTCGGGAGAAACGACCTCGCAGTAGGATCCTCCTTCACCACGACAACACCTCGTCGCACACCGCCAAGCAAACAATCGACTACTTGGCGACGTCAGACGTGGAATATGAACACAGTAGTGTCACCCGCCCTATAGCCCCGACCTTGTGACCTTGCGATTTTTAATTATTTCCGAAAATAAAAGAAAAACTTCGAGGAAAACGTTTTATGGACGTCGAGGAAGCAGTGGCTGCGTTTCAAAATGCCGTCGAAGAGACCCCTAAGGACGAGTGGGCAAAGTGCTTTTCTCAGTGGTTCCATCGGATGCAGCGATGTATTGATGTAAATGGACACTATTTTGAAAAGATATAATAAAACTAATAACTTGCTAGTTTGTTCAGTCTTTGATTTTCTAAGAACTTTCAGTGTCACCCTCGTATTCTCGTATTTTATTTAATGTTTTACTGCGCATGATGTATTTTTTTTGGCTAAAAGTCTTGTAACCACAGCCTGAATACATGAATAATAACCTACTAGGTGATTTTGGATACTAATATGCTTAGCATGAAAAATTTATTCATACTCACCACTAGGCAGCCAATCCGTAAGCGGGAACTCTCATATGATGTACCATATCACCAGTCTGTAGGATTTTTGGGTTCAGCATTTTCAAATATGTATAACGCCATTTATCGGTTATCAAAGCATTTTCGTTAGTACCACGAACGAATACAATGGAAAAAAGGTGATTACATTTCACTTACACAAGGATTTTGCATGTATTTTTAATAACTTTTTCGATAATTATCATGTCCATAAACTTTCAAGCAGTTGAAGGCTTGACAAATAGCTCTCACAAGAATCACCAATAAAGCATTTAGTTGCTGTTTGCGTCTTTCTAAATTCATCAGTCATCTAAATAGGAGGCGTCCCACACTACTTATACATATATTCCTTCATTATGGAACACCCCTACACTAACAGTTGTTTATTGGAACAGATGTGATTGTGACCGGGATATTTATATCCATTTCAAAACTGACAAAATATCAGTTAGATGACGAAGAGTAGTGTCTAAGGTAATGAATTTTGTACTGCAATTGCCTACAAAACATTGCAATTATAGCAGTTTGACTTAGAGAAGGACACATTTAGATTTATACTGATGTTGCTCCTTTCCCTCCTTGGTCGTAACGTAGTCTATGGAAAAGCATTGAGTCCGCAGTTAATACCTCAAAAATGATAAAACAAAAAATATCTTCTAACATTGCTTAGACCATATTCCATCCACCTTTTTATGATTTGGTATTATTATTAATAAAAATTTACAAAATTTCCACTGCCTGGTAAAATGTCTGTCTATTTTAGACTTAAATTGTTTTTTTTTTTCAGGACATCACTAGCTAAAAGTTTTGCATTCTGCTTCAATCCGGCGTTACAACCTAGAGCGTTGATAGTGTTTGGATGTATAAGTAAGCATTTTATTTTTTATTTTGGTAGTACAAAAAAAATGGTATAAATTTATATTTTTCCTATATTTATACTTTCTTAATTTTCTACCAAGGCAAAAATGTAACCGACGACGACATGAAGCAACTACTGAGGATATTGGTAAAAGCATTGGAATCCTTTAACGACCTTGCACTTTTGGAAGCTCTCATCATGTGCCTTACGAGACTGCAGCCACTGTTGCACCCGGTAAACAGAATTCAGTCTAAATCACATTGAAAAGTTTTTTTTAATATCTATTTTAAAACTATTGATAATAACGAATACAGAAAAAAATTGATGAAATTTTGTTACAACTTTTAATTAATGCTATTGTAATAGCATATTGATATAGCACATGGTTAGCAGAATTTAAAAAAAAAACATAAATGTTTCGAGCGATTAAATACTTCAAAACAAAATTAATCCCAGGTATACTGCTGTATCTGTATTATATATTCTATGCAAATTAAGTGTTAATAGTTTACAATGCAGTCATCCATTCGGTAAGAAAAACGTATGGAAAATTAATTTTGTTACATAAAATAATATTATTAAATTAATATTTGTTGATCTTATTTTTTATCTGACATTTATCATTTCATTTTACAATAGTTGTTTGGTTTTTTATAATGGTCATTATAATTGTTTAGGAATCGCCAATACATAAGGCTCTGTTTTGGGTGGCATTATCCGTGCTTCAGTTAGGCGAGGCCACGCTATATGCAGCGGGTTTAGCGCTAATGGAACAAAATCTTCACACATTGGACTCTCAAGGAGTTTTCGATAACAAGGTAATAATCAACTATTTATGTTTTCGGCATTGTGTAGAATTTTATATATTTATTATTTTTCATTATAGACCTAATATAGTTTTTAACCTAAAGCGCTATTTCAACTTATAATACCGATGAAAACTACTAGACAATAGTTTTTAGTTTGTTTTGGTTATTGTGATATTCATATTTTAATTGTTAATTTCTCAGTTACGTCACAATTTGTGGTGAGCCCATTCTCCATACAAAAAGAAATAGTCTCTTTATTTTCGGCGTTATGTAGACTTTTCTATAATTATTATTTTTTCAATGTAGACCTAATATTGTTTTTACAGATATAACTTAATCTTTTTTCAGACTTTAGAGCAAGTGATGATGGAAACTCGGGAACCTTTAGAGTGGCATTTCAAACAGCTGGATCATGCGGTTGGTTTAAGGTAATAAAACTACAATTTTCTGTTTCACGCTTATTCGTTTATATTTACTGTTTCCTGGGCATGACTTTTCGGTCGTTAAGGCCACTACTTTTATTTGACATTACCCTAAATTGAATGTGATTTTTGGGTAACAATTACGCGGACGCGCGCGACCCTTAGGAATGTGTGCATGCGTAGTAAAATAGTAGGCGTTAGATATTTATGAATAAGAATCAGGTAAAATAATACATTATCACGCATTCTGAATTTAAAAGATAAAAAGGACAGAGTGTTTGAGATTTTTTAATTAATTTTAATTTTTCTTCGCCTATATTACTTATTCTGAACCTTCTCTGCAAATTTGGGCGCATATTGCAAAATACAAACAGTAATAATATACCCTGTATATTATTATTGTTTGGATTTTCGTTTCGTTCGGAGATTATAGTAACTAAATGACTTAATAAGTGACTAAATGAAAATATGCTAATAAGTTTATATTGTGAAAAAAAATTATAAGTAAATATGTAAACGTATGTAGACGTTTAGTATTAAAATATATTGTGACGAAACTGTGTACAAGATTGTGACCTTGACATTATTATGGTACAGGGAGATCTGGCCACCCGATGTACCCATAGAATACACCTATCTCGATCGATTGCATTTTCTAATTTATATTCCTTTTAGACATAATATTTTTATAAGTTTATAAAAAAAACAAATATATATTTTTTTGTCGGTGGGAGGTGTGATGTAGTATTGTAGCCCACAACAACATATTATGGAATTGCAAATCTTCTGAACTTTGTAGATCTAATCAATGTTCAGCAGTAAACGTTTAGGAGCTAATAATGATATTACCACACGTAATGTTGTGTTTAATACCATTTTGTGTAAGGAGAGTAAACAGCTTAAACAGCAGTAAAGTTCTAGACCGGCATGGTTACAGATTTTGGTAGTGACATTGCTTATCAACTTATTCTTTAAGTATGTATGTATGTATATGTATATACATATTATATGGTCAGCCATGGAATAAAAAATAGAAAATGCATACTATCTTAAGATTTAAATCTGATTTCTATCTTGTTAAAGCATTTTATAATATTAGGTCCTTACATTTGAAATTAGCGTTTTGTCGTACTGACCACTTTGATCTGAAATATCTCCTCTTTGGTTAATAATTCCCAATTCGAATTTATAAATTCATTTAGATGGTAAATTTGAGTTTTGAAAACAGTCATTCATTTGTTTTTTCCTCATTATTTTTTTCTTTGGCGTCGCTTATTACCGCACAATGGAAAACATGAAATATCGGTATATTTACGAGTACTAGTTCTACCGTGGCACCCGTGCTGCCGAAACAGCTCGAAGGATTAATGATGTGTACGGCGCTGGTGTCGCAAAAGAAACACGGTACGTTTTTGGTTTCAACGTTTTCGTTCTGGAAATTTCGACCTTCAGAACCAACCCCGTGGACGGCCGGAAACCAAAGTGGAAAATGAAGAATTAAAGGCTATTGTTGAAGCGGATCCATCACAAAGCATTCAGAGATAGCTGCAGGCTTCGGGGTAAGTGATAAAACTGTATTAATCCACTTGAAGCAAATCGGGAAAGTAAAAAAACTTGAACGATGGGGTACCTCATGAATTGAGTGAATCGAACTTACAAACACGCTTCGACTGCTGTGTTACTTTGCTCAACCGACACAATAATGAAGGTATTTTAAATCGAATCATTACTTGTGATGAAAAGTGAATACTGTACGATAATCGGAAGCGTTCGTCGCAATGGCTGAATCCTGGAGACCCAGCCAAATCCTGCCCTAAACGAAAATTGACTCAGAAAAAGTTATTTGTGAGTGTTTGGTGGATTAGCGCCGGTGTCGTTCACTACAGCTTTCTAAAATCTGGCCAAACGATTACGGCAGATATCTATTGTCAGTAACTGCAAACCATGAAGGAAGAACTAGCTGCTAAACAACCGAGATTGGTCAATCGCTCTAGGCCACTGCTGCTTCACGACAACGCAAGACCACACACTGCACAACAAACAACCACTAAGTTAGATGAGCTACAATTGGAATATCTGCGACATCCACCGTACTCCCCGGACTTTGCTCCATCAGATTACCATTTTTTCCGGAATTTGGATTACTTCTTACAAGGAAAAAAAATCAACTCCGATGCGGCAGTCCAAACCGCCTTCAAAGAGTTTATTGATTCTCGCCCCCATGGTTTTTTTAGTAAAGGGATGAATGAACTACCTATGAGATGGCAAAAGTGCATAGATAACAACGGTGCATACTTTGATTAATTAATTATATTTTACAAAAAAAAATTGACTTTATATTCCTCCCGTACAAAACGCCAATTTCATATGTAAGGACCTAATATTTAATGAATTTTATAGAGAGGATATTTGCCGTAGTTATCACGCTAATGAAGTATGTCAAACGAATCGTAAGAGTAACTAATAGAGCCTAGCAGATCATTAAGTTGAAGTAGCAATGGGTCGGTCATATGGTTCGAAGAACCAACAACCGATGGGGAAGAAACATTTTCGGCAGCCTTACTGGCAAACTCAGTGTAGGGCGACGTGTTTAATTAGGTCGCACTCCCGCTACATGTAGCGGGAGTGCGACCTAATTAAACACGTCGGTAGTCAATGAATGCAGCCGGCTCAGGACCGTACTAGGTAGCAATCTATCGGGGAATCCTATTTTTAGGAGTGGACTTGTGATGGGCTGTAGTGATAGTTTGATAGACAATGAAGTAGATTTTAATATTAGTCTTTATTCAGATTCTATAATAGTAAGATTTGCTCAATGTACGAGGGTGATCCAAAAGTATGATAATCGGTTATTCCCAGCGAACATAAAAATCAAAAAAAAAATATTGCTTGCTTATGTACCCCGTAGATTAGCATAAAAATCATATAAATAGGCTTCGATTCCCGGGGGGTACATTCATTTGAATATTAATCATCGAAGAGATAACATCAAAATAGAGACAAAGAAATTAGAGCTGTCATCAACTACCTCTGTTTAAAAAAATGTCTACCAAAGACATAAACAGTGACTTGGTGGAAACATTAGGGGACTCTCCATGTTCCACAGTTCCACGCTGGACCAAGGAGTTTAAGCTGGGCAGAACATCCACGGAGATGAGCATCGCGAAGGACGCTCATCCACATCCCTCACAGAAGATAACGTGGAAAAAGTCGAAGATGTCGTATTGACAGGTCAAAGAGTAACCATCAGGCATGTAGCTGAGGTCACAGGGATCTCATATGATTTGTACCGAGAATGTTAACCGACGAGCAAAGAAAAAACGAGTCGACATTTCGAGGGTTAATCTCGAAAGGTTCCAAGCTGATCAGGAAAATTTTTTGTCACGTTTCGTAACCATGGACGAGACCTGGATCTACCATTTTGATCCTGAAACCAAACAACAATCAATGGTTTGGAAACGAGCCTCCTTACCGACGCCGAAAAAATTCAAAGTGTCAAGTTCGGCGGGAAAAGTTATGGCGTCCGTTTTTTGGGAAGCTGAAGAAATAATTATGGTGGAATATTTGGAAAAGGGAGCCACTATTTCGGGCAAGAGCCCAAGAGTAGTAAGAACTACGCAGGCCAAATAAGAAGATTGCGGTAGGCTATTAAGGAAAAAAGACGCGACAAACTGCGAGCTGGAGTGCTCTTTCCCCAAGACAACGCTCCGGCTCACAAAGCCGCAATTGCGATGGCTACCATTCAAGAAACGCTATTCGAACTGCTCGAACACCCGCCCTATTCGCTAGATCTAGCTCCCAGTGACTTCTATCTATTTCCTTGGCTCAAGTAACACCTTCGTGGCAAGAAATTTGCAGACGATAGCGAAGTGATGGATGCTGTTGAGGCTTTTTTGGGGGGTCAGGATAAAGATTTGTTTTCTAAGGGAATTCTGGGTTAAAAAAATGCATTGACCTTGACTCTAAACAAGTTAAATGCATTGACTTGTTTAGAGACTATGTAGAAAAATAATTTATTTTTTTAATTATAATCACCGTGTTTAATATTAATTATTATTGCTTTTGGATCACCCCTCGTATGTTTTCAAATATTCTCGCATCTCAATAAAATTTTAACTTCGATTTAAACTTGGATAATTTTATGTAAGACATAATGTTAGGTAGGGTAAGCACAGTTTTCACGTATAGTAGTGTTCATAAAGTGGGTGGTCTTGTTACGCGCAGCTTCCGGTCGAACTTCCACTTCGCGCTGGTAGGGCATCTGATCAAGGGCTACCGGCACCCGCAGGCGGCCACGGTGTCGCGCACGTGCCGCGTGCTCGCCGCGCTGCTGGCCACCGCCGCGCGCCGCCACCACGACAAGTTCCACGTGGCGCCCGCCACCGTCGCCTACCTCACCGGTAGGTGGCGCCCTCACCGCACTACACACTACACACGCGTGCTGCCACCGCCGCGCGCCGCCACCACGACAAGTTCCACGTGGCGCCCGCCACCGTCGCCTACCTCACCGGTAGGTGTCGCCCTCACCGCACTACACACTACACACGCGTGCTGCCACCGCCACGCGCCGCCACCACGACAAGTTCCACGTGGCGCCCGCCACCGTCGCCTACCTCACCGGTGGTGGCGCCTCACCGCACCACACTACACACTACACACGCGTGCTGCCACCGCCGCGCGCCGCCACCACGACAAGTTCCACGTGGCGCCCGCCACCGTCGCCTACCTCACCGGTAGGTGGCGCCCTCACCGCACTACACACTACACACGCGTGCTGCCACCGCCGCGCGCCGCCACCACGACAAGTTCCACGTGGCGCCCGCCACCGTCGCCTACCTCACCGGTAGGTGGCGCCCTCACCGCACTACACACTACACACGCGTGCTGCCACCGCCACGCGCCGCCACCACGACAAGTTCCACGTGGCGCCCGCCACCGTCGCCTACCTCACCGGTAGGTGGCGCCCTCACCGCACTACACACTACACACGCGTGCCACCGCCGCGCGCCGCCACCACGACAAGTTCCACGTGGCGCCCGCCACCGTCGCCTACCTCACCGGTAGGTGGCGCCCTCACCGCACTACACACTACACACGCGTGCTGCCACCGCCGCGCGCCGCCACCACGACAAGTTCCACGTGGCGCCCGCCACCGTCGCCTACCTCACCGGTAGGTGGCGCCCTCACCGCACTACACACTACACACGCGTGCTGCCACCGCCGCGCGCCGCCACCACGACAAGTTCCACGTGGCGCCCTTACCGCACTACATATACACTTCAAGCACCACTCATGTGGTGCAACGCAATGTGCGTCGCAAACCTCACTTGTGTGCTGCCATCATTACCACAGTACACACTCATACTATCCAGCCACCACTCTTTAATGCTTGCATTGCCTAACTAACTTGCCTCTTGCCACAGTATTCATGCACTCCAAGCACCACTAATTTTGATTACCTCGCCTACCTACCTCATCGGTCCTCTTGCCAGAAATCGCAGTAATAACACTATAAACTTCACCAGTATTTGTGACAGTAGTAGCAGATATTCTATCATCATCTTGTAGTTTAATTTTGCTTTTGTAACGATGTAATGAAAATTTAAAGGCATTTTTTCTGGACAAATTAAATGAAGTTATTAATTAGTTTATTTATAGTTTTCATTCTTATTATTACAGTTTAATTTATTTTCTAGCGTTGGTATGCGTTAGCGAAGAAGTTAGGTCGCGATGTCATGTGAAGCATTCCCTTCCAAAGTGGCTGCCTGATAATTGTGATCATTACTGCCCAACTGCTGAACATCTCCAGGTATGTATAACAAACGTACAGACTTCCCATATTTCATTAATGACTACATTTTTCCTATACTGAATTTTTAAAATGCTATATTGCTCTTTAATAATCTAATTTTACTTAAGATAGAAAATGATTTGTAAATGCATTTACCACGGGGAGTGCTCTGAGGAATTATTCGGATTAATCCCAGCCGCCAAATTTCACGAACGCACATCGCGGCAGAACTCCCGATACCATCCATACCATATGGATGCTTGGCGGTCCACCACTGTACGTTTCACTAGGAGTTTCCTTCCGCGTACGACCTCTCTGTGGAATAGTTTACCACCAGCGATTTTTCCGGACCGATACGACTTAGGGACCTTCAAGAAAAGAGTATACTCCTTTCTAAAAGGCCGGTAACGCACCTGCAATTCCCCTGGTGTTGCAGTTGTTCATGGGCGGCGGTAGTCACTTACCATCAGGTGAGCCGTATACTCGCTTGCCCCCTCTCCTATAAAAAAAAAATATGGTGTCAACTACCCAATTACATAATTATAGCTTTATTTAAAATCTAAAGCATAGCAATAGGGTTTTACACCCATTTTGTTTTAAATAAATCCTAGAGCGATAATGAACCACTATAATTTTTATATATATTTTTTTTAAATCGAATAGTGTCATTAAAATTACTTTTAATCTATAGTTTTAAATTTTCGTGCGTAAAACACTTGCCGCCAAACGATTTTGTAAAGGATAACATATTCGGTGTGAGATTGTAATAATAGATAAACGTGACTATGTATTATCAAATGACACTCACCTGGTATTGTGTTATTGTATGAACAAAAGTTGGTAATAGGCACTTACATTGATGTTTTAACATTCTTCAACTTCGCAGAACAAAAATCGGAATTGCATGCATAAAATTTTGCCACCATCAATATTTGGTAGATTCGTACTTTTTGCTTGTACGAATCCGTCTTCCATGATGCCATTTCAGTAAAATACGAAATAAAAGTCAACAATCGTGATGATAACTTAAAAATTTTCGAAACAATACAGCACATTAGCTTGTTTACTATCGAAGTGACGTCACGACTGAATCTAATATGGCGGATAGCGTTTTTTTTTTTTGTAGTTTATGGCTTGGTATCTAGACCTTTAGGCCAAGTCTTGGGTATTTTTATTCGGTTTATTATAATTCGGATAGCGTTTTGGACGTTTAAGGCACAGATTAAAAAATTAGTCTTAAAATTGCATTATAAAATTTATAATGCATTTTTATGAATAGAAATCAACATTTCTCGTTTACTTTTTATTTATTTTTATAAAATAAGGGTGACAAGCAAGCGCATAACACCTGAAGTTAATTGGGTGCTGTGGCTAATAAACACCTTCATCTATCCTCCATTAAGACTTCAAATGCAGACGTGCTGTCATTGCTAAGTACTAATGTGGAATGCCTCGTTCCAAGAAAAAACCACCCAAGTGCGAGTCGGACTCGCGCATGAAGGGTTCCGTACCAACGTAATACACGTTTTTAAGAGGGAAGCCCCTTATAATTTTTAACTTATTTAAATTTTTTTGCTTATTTGGCACAGAAATACACATTTTGTGAAAATTTTAAACTGTGTACCTATTACGGATCATGAGATAACAGCCCGCTGACAGACAGATGGACGGACAGCGGAGGCTTAGTAATAGGGTCCCGTTGGTTACCCTTTGGGTACGGAACCCTAAAAAGGGTCTCCTGTTCTCTACATTTATCATACGCAACAAAGCAGCATTTAGCTGCTATTTTACGATGGTATTCTTTGAGAGCGTGGTCCTTCTCCGGTTGAACCGACCCAGACATAGTGCAACCATAATATAGCTGCAGTTGGCTCTACCGCGTATAAAAGAATTCAGATAGAATTAACTCAAATTTACAGTCATCGATGCTGATTCAGCCGCAATCTTCCACACACTCGTCTTGCCACAGCCGTCGCCAGAAATCCTGGGACATGCTCGACCAAGTGGCGTTATCCTATGCACATGGCGGTAAGGGACAATACAATTTTTATGTAATTGCCGTTGTAACTACAGGTTTTGACATATTATATTAATCCTTTGGGGTGGTGCAGTATACCTGATGTTGCCTGATGGCTACTTTGGTCCGTGGACACCTGCAATAAACTCCAAACTAACATGGCTATAGATGCGATGCTACTCCGAAAGCCTGAGATGGAAAGCCTCGCTTGTTACTCGTGTTATACTGGCTTGTTCTGCTTAGTGGCAGAAACACACGTACCTAAGTGAGATTGGCCCTCGAAGACCAGCGTAGGTCACCAAGTTGGCATTTATGTAAAATTTACTGCCTCGTTCGTCTAGGGTCGTAAACGCGACTTCTGGTCAGGAGATACCGGTCCGGAGTCAGGCAGTTGGCATTGGTTTAGCCCCGTGCCTCGAGAAGGACGTAAAGCCGTTGGTCCTACTCCTGATCTCTCTCCAGTCGTGTCCGATTGCCGTCTTATCGGACTGTGAGAGTGAGGAGAGAGTGCACCTGTGCTTGAGCACACACTTGTGCACTATCCTGCCCTGTGTGTCTCTGTTTAGTCTGGCGGTCGTGACCGGAATTCGGTCTAGAGGACATTGTTATTATTATTTGCGTAAAATTTAACTTATTGTCACTTTCTACACTTGGTGAAAAGATCATTTAACATTAAAAATATTAAAAGGCTAAATTGGAATTAAAAATCATATCGGCCATGCAGGCAAAGAAACCATTTAACATCAGATTTTAGAAAAAGAATAAACGAAGGGGTTTTATTTAAGAGTTTTAAACTGCATATAATCCTGTTAAATGCATTTTTAAACTAATGACTTCAATATAAATAAACCACAGGTAAATCTCCAACACTACAACATTCAAGCAGCGGCGGCCACAGTCCGCACATGATGAGCATTTCACACCAGGTACCAATTGATATAATATGTATTTAGTATTTAGTTCATAAAATATTCGCAATATTCATCGCGTTAATACTTTTCTAAATTTCATGTTCTTATGATTTAGTTTGTCAGTGTGTAGTGAAAAGGAATGGCCGCGAAATAAGAGTAAATAAGCCTTTGTTGCAACAGGAGGTTGATATGCAAAATATACTGTATTTTATTTCGCATTTCTAAATAAGTAAGAAAATAGGGAGCGTATTTTTCAAAGTATATTAACAAATCATCATCTTGTAGAAATTAAAAATACAGGCTTAAAAATTTCATCAGTTATTTCAATTCCATATCTTTGATTTGTTGATTTGTAAATTTTTCATATTTGCTTTTTAATAAGCACTCCTGTTTACCGAATTACTCTAATAAGCATAGCAATTTTGTTATTAAGATTTAGATCATAACATATTATATTATATTCTATAACTTAGTACGAAATTCCTTATGGTAAGGGAAATCATGGAAATGCATACTATATAATATGTTCATAGGCATTTTAAGTCTATACCAACAGTGAAGCAGCGTGGTGTTCTACAGTAATCATAAAAGAAGTATTACTAAGTAAAATAATACTTAAAGAAATTATTTAAATAGTTATCAACATTTTTGCTTATATGTGTAAAAATTTAAACAGGTTTATTCATTTACAGATCGTTATATTGCAGCACATTATAAATATATGTGAAAAGTATAATAATTATTATACGATTTCATGTAATTAGTAATTTAAAGATTTATCTTATTATAGAATGAAAAAAAAGCTTGGTTATTTAATAGATGAATATTCTACTATAAGAAAAGAGGTGACAAAACCTTAGTGCTTATACTATGTACCTACCTATTTAACATTGCATCATCCTTTATTTCTATCAGTAAAGTTTCATACGTGAAAAAAATTGATAAGTAATGCAATTATTTACTTTTAATTTACAGCGCGTAAAGCTTACTATGCGCTTGTGGAATTTTATTCACGTATTATATTAAACTATCTAAAACTTTTTTTCAGTAACTAGTTACTACTGTCGCTCTGTCGAATCATTCTACTATATCGCATTGTGTTTTTTCATGCAACTTGTATGGATTTGGTTGATCCGTTTATCGTTTGTATGCGTATAATAAATTTATTTCACGTCATTCCCCATAACGAATGTTTTACTCGCTTTTGCACTGCTTTGAATTCCTTAGACGTCAGCTAGAATGCTTTTTAAGACGCAACGATCCTTCTCCATGCCCACTTCAAAAGATACGATTGGTGCTCCACGGGTAATAAGTTTACTATAATTATTTTAATATATTATGCTTTAGAATTTGCAATGAAACGCCATCTACGTCTTTGAAAACAATGAAAACTTTTACTTTATGTGTGTTCGATAATAATAGTTATAGTATAGTTATAAATTATATCTTTATCAGAATGTTAATAAAAGGGAAGAATATCAAATTGCCGTTTGGTATAGGAAATATGTATTTTTTTTTTCACAATCGAAATATTTGTCCGATCTTTTTACAATTCTTGTCATTTTATGAGCAGTTTGTTGCTGCCCTTGCTATAGAAGTCTGCTGCACGAAAATCGATAAACTCTTTAAAGGCATTCTTCATTACTTCTTTAGAATAGATTTTTTTCCTGCCTAAAAGTATATAACCTAATAACCTAATTATTACAAAAAATATTAGAATCGGTTTACAATTGACGAAAATATCGTGTAATGTACATACAAAAAAGAACATACAGTCGAATTGAAAATTGAGAAGTGAGAACATCTTCCTTATTTGAAGTCACTAGACGTAGATTAAATTTTAGTAAAAAGTGTTTCCCACTACATAATTTGCAAAATTCTAATGAAATATGCCTGCCGCCCTCATGTTCAGACATAATTTAAGGACAACAAACATCCAAACAACTATACATTCATATTTATAATATTAGTAAGATTTCGAGTGATGAAACATGTTTTCAAGTTTCGCGTGTTATCTTAACGAAAATAGCTCTAAAAACTGCCTCGTTGGTCTAGTGATCGTAAGCACGACTATTGAATAAGTGGTCCCAGATTTGAATTTATTGGGCCGGGCAAAATCGGTTATTAAGTTTCCTGCCAATTAATTCTCTGTAGCAGCCTGGACGCAAGAATTTGGCGGTGTTTCACCGCCGTGCCTTTGAAAGCACTTACAGCACTTAGTTCTGCTGCAGATCACTCTCTGAACTTAGGAAACGGGTAGTGCCTATATGCTTGCGAACGCTCTCGTGCACTGTAATCTTGTCCTGCGCAGTCAGTCTTTATTGAGACTGGCGACGTGACCGAAATTCGGTTTGGAGGCGATTATTATCGAATGGTAGTTATTAAGTACTTGAAGATTTTATCTATTTGAACTTGATATTTTTGAACGAAATGAAGAGGGCGTAATTTACTTTTATATCATGCAAATTCTAAAAAAAAATAGTGTAGCGATGTTACATTAAGCAGCGTTGGTTCTAATTGACGTTAAAACGTAACAACGCATGATAGTTTAGTATTTAGTAATATCGCTACGCTACTTCAAACGCATAACGATACAATTATTTCATTTGGATTATGCGAAAAATATAAATGCATTACAAACCCGCATGGTTTGACCTATTGCGACCTTCCGACACCTTGGATTCTTCACCGCTCTATCAACACAAATATAAATTAAATTAAAATTCATAAAATAAAAAAGTTCAAGTGTTATTATATGATATCTTTGAATACGTGAACACTGCAAATAAAATTAAATTACTGTTACGAGTTTTATCACGTTTATGTTAACATTAAAACGCGATAATTGTCGTAAAAGTAGTATTTTGCAACATTATATAATATATTACATTACATTATATACCTACGTAATAAAAAATCTCTATTACACTAAGTTTATGTAAATAAACAATCTTTGTAATTTATTCACATTAGAAAAATATGAAATATTTACTCAACAAAATATCACATAAAGCTTTTTAGATGTTTTCTAGCCTTAGATTTTCAAAAATATATCAATTAAACTTACATATCCTACATATCCTTGGCGTGACATATCCTTTTTAAGCTTTTGAAGAACAGTTTTTCAATAGATGGAAATGTTAGTATAAATATGGATTATGAACCCAAGCTTCAAAATGTCTCCTCATTAAAAATGTACCACTGCTTCCTTTGTGCGATTTCGAAATCATGACAACTAATTTCTATGATTTGTATTTTAATTAAGCTGTTATACAAGTCATTGGAATCCTTTGAACCTATTGATCTGCTCATATTGTGGAATATGAGCAGATCAATAGGTTCAAAGGATTCCAATGACTTTAAAGTAAATTTAATTAATAAGGACACAGAAAAAAAGTAAATAAAACAAAAACAAAAATACGAAATACTTATCATGTCGCGATCTCTAGCGAGTGTTGCTCGTAGGCAATTAAGTGAATCAAAAACGTTAGTGCCTAACTAACGTTTGTCTCTCTTTTTGCTTCCAACTCGACTCTCGATGACGGGGGGAACACACCGCCGACCATCCCGCGGTGTGAGTGCTCCATGCAGGAAGTGCTGTATACACAGCGCTCGGTGCGCAAAGCACTCCTCTCCCTGGACGTCAACAAGTCGAGTAGGCCTGATGGAGTCCCACCTATTGTGCTGAAGACGTGTGCTCCGGAGTTGGCACCGGTTTTAACGCGTCTTTTCCGGTACTCCTACTCCCTAGGCGTAGTCCCGAACTCATGGAAGACAGCTTTGGTGCACCCGATCCCTAAAAAAGGCGACCGCTCAGATCCGTCCAATTACAGGCATATCGCTATCACCTCCTTGTTCTCCAAAGTAATGGAAACTAGTATCAACTGCCAGCTCATGCGGTACCTTGAGGATCACCAGCTGATTAGTGACCGCCAGTACGGTTTCCGTCGAGGTCGCTCAGCTGGTGATCTTCTAGGTTACCTAACTCATAGATGGGCGGAGGCAGTGGAGTCTAAGGGGGAGACGTTGGCCGTTAGTTTGGACATAGCGAAGGCCTTCGATCGGGTTTGGCACAAAGCGCTTCTTTCGAAGCTTCCTTCGATTGGATCACCAGTTTTCTTGCAGATCGGAGCATCAAGGTCGTAGTAGACGGTGCATGCTCCGATTACAAGCCTATTAACGCTGGTGTTCCACAAGGCTGCGTGCTATCACCAACGCTGTTTCTTCTGCATATCAATGATATGTTGCAAACCGGTAACATTCATTGCTATGCAGACGATAGCACTGGTGATGCTTTACACACCGGCCGTGCCAATATTTCTCGGGAAAACGTCGCCGAGTACCGGAACAAACTTGTGTCTCAAGTCGAGTCTTTGCTGAACAGTCTTGGATTGGGGGCGACTAAATCTAGTCCAGTATAATCCTCAGAAGACACAAGTTTGCGCGTTTACCGCTAAAAAGAACCCCTTTGTCGTATCTCCTCAGTTTCAAGGCACTCCCCTTGTTGCCTCAGCCAGTATCGGAATCCTCGGTGTCGACATATCGAGTGATGTACAGTTTCGTGGTCACTTGAAAGAGAAGGCCAAATTGGCCTCTAAAAAGCTTGGCGTGCTCAGCAGAGCGGGACAGTATTTCATGCCAGCACACCGCTTGCAACTTTACAAGGCGCAGGTTCGGCCCCATATGGAATACTGTTCCCATCTCTGGGCAGGGGCTCCCCAGTGCCAGCTCCTTCCACTTGACCGCATCCAGCGCAGAGCGGTTCGAATCGTCGATGACCAAGTTCTTTCCGATCGGCTTAACTCACTGGCACTGCGTAGAGATATTGCATCTCTTTGCGTATTTTATCGCATTTATCACGGGGAGTGCTCTGAGGAATTGTTCGGACTAATTCCAGCCGCTCAATTTCACCATCGCACATCGCGACAAAACTCGCGATACCATCCATGCCATCTGGATAATTGGCGGTCCACCACTGTGCGATTTAGAAGAAGTTTTCTTCCTCGCACAACTTCCTTGTGGAATCGATTACCACCAGCGATTTTTCCGGACCGATACGACTTAGGGACCTTTAAGAAAAGAGCCAACTCCTTTTTAGAAGGCCGGTAACGCATCTGCAATTCCCCTGGTGTTGCAGTTGTTCAAGGGCGGCGGTAGTCACTTATCATCAGGTGAGCCACATGCTCGTTTGACCCCTCTCCTATAAAAAAAGGTATCAAAGAGATTTGCGTTATTTTAGTCCCAATGTAGTTTGCATCATGAGTATACACCCTAAGTATAAAGAATGTCAATGATTTCAATTTCACCCTGTAAAATCTCCACGTACGAGTATACGGCTTTAGTTATTGTAAATTCAATAACATTTCGAGATTGCACCTTCCTTCCAGCCTCCGCGATAGTTGTAGATTGACACATAACACAATAACAACAATATTCTTGCGTGCTGTGTGCAGGATAGCGAAGGTCGTGCTCATAGCGTACAACACGGTGTGGCCGGGGAAGCGGCCAGGGAACACGGGGACGCTGACAGTGGACTTGATGTGCGTACTTTTTACCCTATTTCTTCGTATTTTGTAACACTTTCGTTTACTGCTAAGACATCTATCTCCCTGTTGAATACTTGTTGTATTCGACAAGGACAAGACAATTTAACATCACTGTCCTAGATTTCATTACTTATTTATTTCTATTTTCGCATTAATCATGGACAGTGTAAGATGATATCAAGCATTACGCATTTGAAACAGGGCTTGGAAGACGACGGGCGCGCCTCGCCAATTAGCACAGATGATGCGACCGACAGACCCTCATCTACAAAGTCTGGAGATAGTGATTACCCTGAATCTTCGACAAAGGTACGATAAATAATGTTATTTGTTATGCATTGTTGTGATATGGGGTAGTGAATTCTAACTTCCATAAGGGGGATTTAGTACAGTAACAGTGTTCGAGTATGTATTAATATTAGTCTAAAGTTAGCCGGTCAGTTACTCTGTACTTTTATATTGCCTCGTTGGTCTAGTGGTTGTAAGAGTGCGACTGCTGATCATGAGGTCCCGGGTTCGAATCCCGGGTCGGGCAAAAAAAACAATTATTGAGTTTTCCATCAAGAAATTCTCAGTAACTGCCCGGAGTCAGGAAGCTGGCAGTGTCTCATCCCCGTGCCTCGAAAAGCACGTAAAGCCGTTGGTCTTGCGCCCGATCTCTCTCCGATCGTGTCGTTTTGCCATCCCATCGAACTATAAGTGTGAGGGAATAGAGAGTGCACCTGTGCTTGCGCATACACTTGGGCACTATAATCCTGTCCTGCGCCGGTGGCTAGACTCCGTTGAGACTGGCCGCCGTGACCGAAATTCGGTCTGGAGGACATTATTACTTTTATATATATGTAGGCGAAAGAGGATCATCCCATATGCACTCATGATGGAAGGCGCAAATAAAACCTTCTTATATATATAAAAGCAAATAATAATGTTGGGTACAAATACTTGCCTAAAGTTGTCAGGAAGGGGTTTCGTAAAGTAATATTCTTTGAAATATATTAAGAAAATATGCGAATACTTCCCATGTCAGAGTATTATTCTTTATATTCAATGGGAATGCGAGCGAGACAGACTCATGCGGGTAAAATACACGATGCGTTTTGAGTTTCCCTCCGGCTTGACGACAAACAACACTCGGAGAAGCACAACTCCTTTCTGAGTTTTGTACACTTCACGCTCTTATAAACGTGTATTTACGTCAAATGTTTGATTATTAGTTCAATATTAAAAATAGCCTAGTGTGGTGGGTGTTGGCGAACTTTAAAAAATTAATATAAGCAAATACTTGCTTCGTCTTCAACTCAAACAATTTAAACGTTAAGAAAATTATTTAAAAAAAACCCGACTGCGTAAAAAAGTTGACTGAAAAGAGAAAAAATTTATACCCCATGTCACTTCCACAACTAAGACGTATCTAAGGACACCTCATATGTTAAAATCCATCAAGCCGTTTAGGCTACAGAGCGTGCCAAAGAAATAAAATCGTTAAAATCTACTTCTGGGGCAGTCGGATAAAAAAAGGTTTGTAATGTGACATCACTGTGTGCGTATAGCTTGTTGTTATTATTTTCAGCAAACATCAACTGACAAAGACACCACAAGTCCAGAGAGCAACAGTCTTCTGGACCCTTCTGTGTTGTCCGACTTCACTACTCAAGCACTTGTGCTCACAGTTCTTGCAACGCTCGTCAAGTATACAACAGGTAAATTGTTTTGAAATCATTTTTGTAGAGAAGATTAAACATTTGTAATAAAATCGAGGGTTATTTTATTTTAAAGTTTATTCGTTTTGTGTACTATCCTGATTTATAGATAATGTATATTTTTTAACTTTTACAGATGAAGACGAAATAAGAATATTATACCAGTATCTAGCAGAGGGTTCCGTTGTATTCCCGAAGGTGTTTCCAGTTATGTAAGTTTAATTAGTAATTAAAGGGTGTGTTCCGATATACACTGTGACCACTGTAAGGTGTGACGTCAATTCAGTATACTGTGAAGCCGTTCCTTTTTAATTTGCTATACTGGTTACTATTTAAAACGGAACGCAGTCCAGTATACTGTCATCCCCATTTTTCGACACTGTTTTCAAATGAAAATATTTATCACGTACACGTTTTCTGTTCAACAAGAAAAAATATTATTTGAATTTTGTTGCTTTTAAAACTTAATGTCCGAGTTTATTTGAATAACAATATTAATTAATAATAATAGCAATAATTCGTGGAAGCTGTTAAATCTCTAGGCGCTGTTATGTTTTTTGATCACGTGATCAAAGTACTGAGACTGACTGACTCGAAAGCGCCAGTTCTCACAGTACAAAAATGGCGGCGATTTATGACATCATTTATTTCCCTAGAGTACTGCGGCAGTATACTGGCAGTCCATAACTGAACGAATTTTTCACCAGTGAGAGCACTGAGCAGTGCTCGCAGTGTATATCTGAACACACCCAATATATATGTGGGTACGATTCAGCCTGTTCTCACTATTAAGTTCCTATTTAATTTCCACCTATTTTCTACCGGCTTCAAAAGGGAGGAGGTACTTAATTCGACTGTATGTTTTTTTGTGTGTTACCTCATAACTTTTTTCTGGGTGAACTGATTTCGATGATTCGTTTTTATTTGAAAGCTGGTGCTTCTCATGTGATCCCATATAAATTTGATCAAGGTCTGACCAATCGTTTTTAGTTATTCTTAATAATTTATATTGAAGTCGGTTGTACAAAATGTTTAATTTTAAATTATTGCAGCCAAATAGCAATGCTTGCATTGCTGTGTTCCAGTCTGAAGGGCATAGAGAGACATTATAATTACAAGCTTTAAGGCATTCTATCTTAGTCCGCTGTGCGTATGAGAGTAAAAGTTGACTGACAGCGCATCTCGAGCCTTCTCTGTTTGAAATTGGCCGCAGGTGTCCATGGACTGCAGTAGCCACTTACTACAGGAGGACTGTTAGTTCCTTTGCCACTTCATTTTTTTAATAAAACTATACACCTACATTATAGTTAAAATATAGAATCTGTTTGAATGAAAACTTCTCTTTTTCTGAAAGGTTCTCATTTTGACTGTATTTTATATGTATGTATGGTACGAATTATCTTCGTTTATTGTGAATCCATTTCAATGCTTCTTTCTTTCTTTATTAAATATGTCATACTTCAGGGTGGCCTATATTAATATCACCTATAATGTAATATTACCTATATTCATTTGAAGACAAAATCTAATTGTGGAAAAATAGGAGATAAAGTTTTTAATGTGTGGACGACTTTCGAGCTTGCGATATATTTTTTATAGAATAAAGATGACAAACGAGCACACAGTCCACCTGATGGAACCTAAGTGGATACTGTGGCCCATAGACATTTATCCTTAATTAAGAATTAAAATGCAGAATGCGTTGTCACCCCTGAGGACTAAGATAGAATGCCTCGTTTCAAGTTAAAAGAGTCTCCTTTAGTCTTCACACATCACACGGAACACAGTATCATGAAGCTGCTATTTCATGCTGGTATTCTGTGAGAGCGTTGTCCATTCCCGGTCAACCCGACCCATTCGTACTACAACCATAAAATAGCTGCAGCGGGACTCTACCACGTATAATACTAAAAACACTTCAAAATACTAAAAAGAATACAACAGGCTTTTACCATAGTTTAAAGACTCTTTAAACTGTGCTTTTACGTTTTAATGCAAATCAAAATATTTAAACTGCAAAATCAGATTGTATGAACCTCAAAACTTGGAGATATGTGGCACTATGGACTTTAAAACATTGGACCCGTTACAATAATTTCCAAATTAAAATCTTTGAATTTCGAAGACTGTGACATCATTACGGTTGTCAAACATTGTACAAAATTACTCTACTTATTGTCACGAAAAGCACTACTTCCGTAGCTTATATGTAGGAACACAAAATGTTACTCTTGCAATATATAAAAAATAACTAATTGTACTAATTTTATAACTTGTTGCAGCCATAGTCTTCTCGATATGAAGATCAACCATGTTCTTATGCATTGCCATGATCAAGTCATATTGAGTGCAGTACAAAGCATTATACAGGTAAATAATTAGAATACACATTATCGTAGCCACTTTTCTCATTTTAAATATAACACACGCTAAAATATTTAAATAAACATTTTTCAAATTTACTGACGCACTTTATTGCGTAATAAACATTAAAATCTTCAAATTAAAATCTTTAAAATCTATACATTAAAAGAGGTTAATAATTAATCAAGCAACCGAGTGCGGCAATTAGAGATACTTTTCTACATTTTTTTTATTAGTTTCAATCTGCTGTTGAATGTTCGGCCAAAATCTATGAATGTCAAGGCAAATTCCAAGTTGCAAAGCACAATATGTGTGTAATGACTTGCTCAAAATAATATTGTTATCAATTTCAAACTTAGCATAAATACATGAATAATAATAATAACAATTCTTTTTCTTTGATATTATTTAGAACATGATAGCTTCGGAGGACGCGAGTCAGCAACAGCTGCATTACATGCAAAGTTGCGGCTTCGGTGGGTTATGGCGGTTTGCCGGACCTTTCTCTAAGGTAATGTTATTTTTAATATTAATAAATTAAATTAGATATTGCAGAAGCTTTGAAGCTATTGTCAAATCGTTTTTCCTCCTCTTTTTAATTATTGTTTATAATACAGTTTTAATACAACTATATCGTAATAATGAGGTGCTATTTTAAAAAAAACGACTCGATTGCAATGAATTATATTAAATGCAGTCGAGTCGTTTTTTAAACGTTTGACATCGACACAATGCGCTCCAAGCAAACTCCAAATTATTCCTTCTGCGAGCTTCATAATAGTTTTTTTTACAGTAAAATATAATTGTTGTAGAATAATAACAACACGTTTTTTGAATTTCTTTTTGTTTCCTAATAATTTTCTAACTTTACAAATACACAAAAGTATGCGTTTGTTAATTTAATGTAGTTCTCAATATAATATCCATATAATATAGAATTACGATCGATCTTGTAGACTCTCCGTAAAAATTTCGAAATTTACGTAAAAATACGTGAAATTATTAGGGCTACTTGTAGCTCTAATAATTTCAACAAAGGAACAAGTAAACATACATTAAACACAAAAAATTAGTTCTTCTGGGGTAGTAGTGTCAAGTCACGTATGGATTAAGTTATTGACATTGAACGTGCTTTAGTAAGTTTTGAACTGTGAGTTAGTCGTTTAGTATTTTCAGATGTTATTACTATTGATTTAATCATTGACCTATTACTAAATGGACGGCGAGTCTTGAATAAATTTCACGAAAAATGTGCTCCGAGTCAACTTATATAAGCACAGGTACAGAAATATAAAAAAACTATAACATCCTAATTCAAATCATATTGTCACTAGAAGACTGCTCAATTTTACTTGCCACAATTTATCAGCCTATTAACTTCGAGTACGGGTTGTACTATTTTCACTTTATGCAGCTTCTAGCGAAAATAATCGGTTTTAAATACTATTTTAAATTATTAAATATTAATAGTTAATATCGATAATATGATATCTACATCATCCTTTTTTCTGTATGACGCGTATTAAGTCGGTCGACAAATGGAAGACGCGCGCGATTGGAACTCTTTTTGCATTTTGGAACTCTATTGGCTCGGACAGCTGAGCGGCGGACCTGAGGTCCATTTAATAGTAGGTGAATGTATTTAATTTTCAGAATCAGTGCACTGCGGAGAGCAGCGAGCTGTTCGTGAATTGCCTGGAGGCGATGGTGGAGACGTGCCTGCCGGGCGACGACACGGTGCGGCCCCGAGCGCCGCCGCCCGACCCCGACCTCCCGGAGCCGCACGACGCGCACCGGCACGCAGGTACCGCACGTGCTGGAGCCGCGCCGACCGACCTCCGGAGCCGCACGCGCACCGGCACGCAGGTACCGCACGTGCTGGAGCCGCGCCGACCCCGACCTCCGGAGCCGCACGACGCGCACCGGCACGCAGGTACACGTGCTGGTGCCGCGCCCGACCCCGACCTCCCGGAGCCGCACGACGCGCACCGGCACGCAGGTACCGCACGTGCTGGAGCCGCGCCCGACCCCGACCTCCCGGAGCCGCACGACGCGCACCGGCACGCAGGTACCGCACGTGCTGGAGCCGCGCCGACCCCGACCTCCGGAGCCGCGACGCGCACCGGCGCAGGTACCGCGTGCTGGAGCCGCGCCGACCCCGACCTCCCGGAGCCGCACGACGCGCACCGGCACGCAGGTACCGCACGTGCTGGAGCCGCGCCCGACCCCGACCTCCCGGAGCCGCACGACGCGCACCGGCACGCAGGTACCGCACGTGCTGGAGCCGCGCCGACCCCGACCTCCCGGAGCCGCGACGCACCGGCACGCAGGTACCACGTGCTGGGCCGCGCCGACCCCGACCTCCGGGCCGCACGACGCGCGCACCGGCACGGTACCGCACGTGCTGGAGCCGCGCCCGACCCCGACCTCCCGGAGCCGCACGACGCGCACCGGCACGCAGGTACACGTGCTGGAGCCGCGCCGACCGACCTCCCGGGCCGCGGCGCGCACCGGCACGCAGGTACCGCACGTGCTGGGCCGCGCCGACCCCGACCTCGGGCCGCGACGCGCACCGGCACGCAGGTACCGCACGTGCTGGAGCCGCGCCTGACCCCGACCTCCCGGAGCCGCACGGCGCGCACCGGCGCAGGTACCGCACGTGCTGGCGCCGCGCCCGACCCTGACCTCCGGAGCCGCACGGCGCGCACCGGCGCAGGTACCGCACGTGCTGGAGCCGCGCCCGACCCCGACCTCCGGAGCCGCACGACGCGCACCGGCGCAGGTACCGCACGTGCTGGAGCCGCGCCCGACCGACCTCCCGGGCCACGACGCGCACCGGCACGCAGGTACCGCACGTGCTGGGCCGCGCCCGACCGACCTCCGGAGCCGCACGACGCGCACCGGCACGCAGGTACCGCACGTGCTGGAGCCGCGCCGACCGACCTCCCGGGCCACGACGCGCACCGGCGCAGGTACCGCGTGCTGGCGCCGCGCCCGACCCCGACCTCCGGAGCCGCACGACGCGCACCGGCACGCAGGTACCGCACGTGCTGGAGCGCGCCGACCCCGACCTCCCGGGCCGCGACGCGCACCGGCACGCAGGTACCGCACGTGCTGGAGCGCGCCCGACCCCGACCTCCCGGGCCGCACGACGCGCACCGGCACGCAGGTACCGCACGTGCTGGAGCCGCGCCCGACCCCGACCTCCCGGAGCCGCACGACGCGCACCGGCACGCAGGTACCGCACGTGCTGGAGCCGCGCCCGACCCCGACCTCCCGGAGCCGCACGACGCGCACCGGCACGCAGGTACCGCACGTGCTGGAGCCGCGCCCGACCCCGACCTCCCGGAGCCGCACGACGCGCACCGGCACGCAGGTACCGCACGTGCTGGAGCCGCGCCCGACCCCGACCTCCCGGAGCCGCACGACGCGCACCGGCACGCAGGTACCGCACGTGCTGGAGCCGCGCCCGACCCCGACCTCCCGGAGCCGCACGACGCGCACCGGCACGCAGGTACCGCACGTGCCGCACGTGCCGCACGTACCGGCGTCGTGCTTGTAGCGCGAATGAGACCAGCTTAATGCTGCTGTGTTAGAGCTGTGTTAGTTTAGAGAACCGGAGACCATTTTTACTGGATACGAGGCATTCTTTCTTAGCCCTTAAGGGTGACAACGCATCTGCATTTTGATTCTCAATCGAGGATAAATATAACTGCCTATGGGTCATAGCAGCCACTTACCATCAAGGGAACTGTGTGCTCATTTATCACCCTTATTCTAAAAAAAATGCAAGATATCTAGTTTCTGAGAGGTCTAGTTTTGTACAAGTAAAGGTCAAAAATAGAATCTATCCACCTGATGTTAAGTGGATGCTTTAGACGCCTATATGTATCCTAGATTAAAAATCAAAATCCAGATCCGTTGTCACACTTAAAGACTACGATGAAATGTCTGATTACTACTTAAAATAGACATTTGCAATTTCCCATAGATTACCTCATAGAGGGATAATTTCCATAATTGCCATGCGTTCTTTATTGTATTGGGGAAACGCCGCTGTCCATCGATCCAAGACGACATGCACTGGATTCTCTTACGCCATAACTTCACAGCGATTCACATTAATTTGTCTTCTTCAATGGCAGCAAGGCACGAGCCTTCGCAGCGCCTACACAAAGAAATTCATCTGATATGTCTCGAAACTTTAACTTGTTATTGTTCAGTTCAAGTCACTGTTATATTATAATAAGATCATATTATAACAATTTTCGGATAAATTTGAATGTGCCATAAGTCTGTAATCAATACATATTATTAACTTTATCGATTACTGTACAAATTGAGACAGAAAATTGTCATCTCTTAAAAATATTTAAACTAATAAACTTCTAGCTAATTCCACACAGCTGATGCAAAAAGAACGTGTTAATTATTACCAGCCTACATAAAATGAAATAAAACTACAATAAACTATTTATTGCAATTTTTCTTAGCAAACCCTAGGCTTATAAAGTTAATATTAAATAATACAAAAATTTAAATAAAACTAATTTTACGGATTTTATCGCGTATATTAACTTATATATTCCCGACGTTTCGAGCACTTTACAGCACCCATGGTCACAGGGGGGGAGGGGACTGAGGTGTTTGAAGTCCCAATGTCATAGTTAAGCGCGGCTACCTCCAGATTTAAATTATTAATTTTTGATCTGATCTACGCAGTACGAACTTACAGTATCTTGAAGACTTGCAGTTGTATGCTTGGGTTGGGATTTAATTTTATTAATTATAGGATCCCAAGCAGATGGTAGCACTCAGCCATCTTCTCTATTGAAATTAGGATGTTTTTTGATTTCAATAGCCTCGCGAATCATCCTTGGAAGGAATCGGTGTTCTTTAGCGAGGATTTGTGGTCTATCAAATCTAATGTAGTGACGGAGGCGATCCTGTACGTGTTCACATACTGCAGACTTACCGGAGCGTCGATTCTTCACATCAGCTATGTGTTCTTCACATTCTTCACATAAAATCCGTAAAATTAGTTTTATTTAAATGTGTAATGTTCGCGGAAATATAAGAAATCATTAATACAAAGTGGTTTTTCTAAATTCTATTTACCCTGCAGGTGTACACAGGCAGCCAACACTGTACTGCCCAACCCAAGACCCATAGCCAAGGCCTGAAGTAAGTATTCTCCAATATACTATGTTTTTCAATTCCAAACTTTTATTTTGATATCGTTACGTGCGGGTGAGTAAAAATGCCGGTTGGGATGAGAAATGGATGTGTTCTTTCACACACACAGCAAGTATATAATTACATCGTCTAAAATCGCTAAGCTTCTAACTATCGCAGATGTCGTAGGTCGCTTGCAGTCCTTTCCAGAAGTAGAGTTCACTACTCGATAAAAGGAATATACCACTTTCTACGCCAATTCATGTCATTCCGCTCTTTCAACCGGAAGTTACAAGAACACTCGCGATTACATAACAATAACAATGTCGAAAGGAGAAGTGGTTTTACTTAAGTAGACGTAAGGTTGCGTCTTGCTTGCATCAATAGTTTGGGCGTTATCTATTTTATCGTCGGGAACATTCTCGTGCATCGTGATGCAATACGCAACTGGCTGTTGTAATAATATAAAATAATAAGAATAGTATGATACTTTATAAATACATATTTTTCATACAATAATAAATTAAATTAATAACTTTTCAGAAAAGAAACCTAGCAACCCAAACGTGGTAAAAGTAGCAGCAACCCAGTACAGCAGTAACACAGTGTTGTTCACAACGAAACCTGTAATACTCAATTTAAGAAAATATGAAAATCAACGACGTCAAGTTAAATAATGTTTTGAACTTTTTTTTTCATTTATATTATTTAATGTAAGAGACTAAGCTCAACCAACCAGTACTATGTTGGAGCCTCAGTGCTATGTTGGTTTATAAAATCAGCATAGTACTGAGGCTCCATATTTTCCTATAATCAAAACAATTCGAGCAAAAAATCTGTAGTCTTATACCAAGCAATATAATCCAGCGAAATCGATGCAAACAAACCAAAGCAAGCCATTATGTTTAAAAACCGACCCAAGCTTTAAACCTCGATGTCTCAAAGATAGTTTTTTGTGGGTTGGATTATTTTTGTGCAACTTTTATTTAATTATTGGGATAATATGATAAAACTATTAAATTAAGTGATAAGGTGGTCGTTAGTGATAATTAATTGAATTATGTGGTATAATTCAATTAACTTCAGTCTAACGGCAGTGATTCAAAGTAATTGTATAAATAAAAACATCCCCTAATATAATGATAGTCATTATTAATGTATCTTCGAAATTATAATAAAATAATAGATAGTTAACGTTACGAATAGTCCACCGTTTTATGTTATTTATAGCTTTAAGTTTTATCTAAGAGAGCGTCAGAGATGATCAAAGATGCGAATATATTTAAAAACGAAATCCTTCTAAATATTAAGAACATACAACTCAATTGTTCCCAGAGTTACTACGAAAATATCGTAAAATATTTATGTAACACAAGCTAGAATACATTATTTTTACTTTGGGTTTATTTTTAAAAATGTTATCATGATAGTAGCATATTTACAGTATATGTCCATTTAAATAACTTTTACACGACGCTCTCGATTTACAATTTAATTAGTTAACTTATATTGGAATCAAGGGCACTTTACATAGTTTTAATGCACAATTTAATATTACGCGATGTGTGTATAAAATATAAATGGTTTTCCAAATAAAGGATGATCGATATCAAAAATTTTTCACTGATTGAAATAAAAAGTTATATTTAACTTTTTAAACTTACAAAAATTAATCGTTTGCATGTGTATTTAACAGCTTCGTCTAGAAGAGTGATATTATAGATCTGATAATCATATTTAAGAAAATAATATGCTTAAAAACAGTTTTAAGTTCCTTACAAAATAGCTTCGCCCAGTAGTTAATAAAATAATGAGTGACACACAGTTATCTGTTACGTATAATACTAGAAACATTTATGAAAGGTTAAAATATAAAACTATTTATATTGACTATACACAAAAATACTTATAGAAATTTCTGTAAAAAGTATGGTTTTGTGTTGGTTAGAATTTGTTTTTTCTAATGGTGCTAACATAATATAGTTCTTTTTTTAATTCAAATATATAAATAGAATAATAACAAGTGCTGACTCCACATTTCCTCTGACATCACTATATCCTATTGTTAAATAGATATCACATGTATACAGATATCATAATAACAATTTTTCAAATGCTTGATGAGTTTAATCAATTGTTGTAATTTAAAGATATATAGTGAGATGGGGCTAGTGAAATATACTGCTTTTTTTTTAAAATTAAAAGCCAATAGTTTGACTAACCTATTAGTACTATGAGTGACAGTATAATGTATGCCTCTGCAAAATAAAGATTTATAATTTTAACAAAATATTACACTAGGAGCATTCAGAAGCGATTAAAGACCAAAAAAGTCCACAAATAAATAGTTTTCAGCTTTCACAAGATTCCTTTCAGATCCAAAATGTATCTGATAGTGTTGCAAGTATATATAATAATCTAATTGAAATAAGGTACTCTATATTGATTCAAATGTAAACTTGGGGCATGTGTAACATGTAACCAACACCAGGGTTTTCAACATCGGTATAATATACTCTAAAATATATTTAATAGTTGACAGTGAATTAAACTAAAAGTATTTACTTAAAAAAGTATCAATTTATCTTGTTATAGTTTATTTTTCATGTTAGGTCAACCTAAGTTGCTGAATGAATAGGTTGTAATATAATATACATATGTACTGTTTTTAAATGCACCTCGTATATAATAAAATGGATCGTTATGTAGAACGAAATGTTTCTTGAAATAGGAATTGCGCATACATATGTCACCACCGGAATAAATATTTTTTTATTATTTATTGACTTGGAATCGTAAATAAGATAATTATTTTTGTATAAGGAATTAAATTCAATTTTCATAACTTGTCTAGTCTGGCTGAAATCTTACATTTTCATGGTGTGTCAAAGTTTCTCGCTGAAGCTTTTTTTACTTCATTAGGAAGAACGATATTTCGCCTGAGGTGTTTGACTACAAGTCCCTTCTCTCATACTAGCAATTAGTTACTGTTGGACAAGAAACTATAAAATGGACGCTTTATATTATAAGTATTGTATTGAATATTCTTACACCGCCACTATACGGCGTCCCACCACCGCGCACTATTTTTCATGTTTTTGTCATTAAAATATATAAATGATAGTCTGCGGAAAATATTACTCATTTAAAAATGTTAAGAACCTCTGACCCGGGACAAGTGGAACATACGTTTCAGTTGCCCCGGACCGCACTGCTTTACTTGACTTAACATGTTATTATTAGGCTAAGTTTATCTAGTGAGTAGTTTAGGCTGATTTTATTGGAAAAAGTGAAAAACTCAGTTAAAACTTGACGGCTCCGTGGCGCAGTGGCTTAGTAACGAGTTACTGCTCTGAGGGCCGCGGGTTCGAATCCCGCACAGAACAAGTATTTGTATGACCTGTATGTTGTAAACTGCCTCCACGATACAGGAGAAAATTCTAGTGTGAGGTTAACGTTTAAAAAAAAGAAACGTAAATAACTCAACTCGATAAGTCGGGATATTTTCAAGGAAAATCTAAAGTTTCGGAAGCTATAATACTGGAAATATTTGAAAGTGTTCCACTTCCTTTGGTGTTTCAGTTGGTTTATTCTTTCAGTTACCCCATCTCACTTAATTCTCACATAACAGACTATAAAAAGATAGATGTAGTAAATTGTACTTTTAATCGCGTAATATTATTATTAATAAAGGTAGTAATTGCTATTAGAATCAATTTCTTATTGTTACGATTGCACATGCCCGCATAACCATTAATATTAAACTATTTCAATTTGATATTTATCATAATATTAGTTTATAATAGCTGTAAGTTTGTAAGGAATTGAAAAGTAACAACACCATAGCAAAATATTAAAATTCGAACATATTAATATTCAAAAGTTGTACACTTGTTCAGCTTCGACCAATGGCAAGTAGTCAATAATTTTCGCCCAAGAAAACAGTGAGATTTTAGATAAGTTAGTAAACTTTAGTGAGCTAACATTTTCCATTTATAAACACTGATTTTTGTTCTTTATTACTTACTATACACTATATTTTCGAAATTATACAAATTTATTTAAAATGTTTTGTAAGAATATAAAGAAGTTGTATTTCATTTTAAAGTGAAACGTCCGTCACATAATCTGTAAATATTATTCGCTATTTAACTTTTTAACATACTTCAGACCTAGTTTTAGATTCTTAACTAACGATTTACTTCATTTATGCGATAACTATTTGTAAATTGTTGAACCAACGCTAACAATGTACCTTGATTGGTGTTAGTATAGGAGATATTTTTTTTTTATAGGATAGGGTGACAATTGAGCACACAGTCCACCTGATGGTAAGTGGTTGCTGTGACCCATAGACATCTACATCTATCTTCAATAAAGAATCAAAATGCAGATGCGTTGTCACCCGTGAGGACTAAGATGGAATGCCTCTTAGTCTTCACGGTGAAGTTATAAATGAAGTTATAATGAAATTAATAATAATTGCTTTTATAAGTATTTTAAAATAACTTTGGTACAACTTAATTTACAAAAATAAAATTAGTAAAGGTTATTGGCGCCTTATGTATTTGTAGTATATATTATAGTGATAATTTTATTTGGAATTTTTGTATAAATGTATTGCAATTTAAGCCAATTTAACTATCACTAATCGTCTTATTACACGACATGGTTTATCGTCTTAAATTTGTGGACTTAAACTATGGTTTAACAACAGTCCTTCTAACTAAAAAAGTATCTTAGCCGTGGCATCGCAATCTTTGCAAAATTTCACATTTGCTATCAAATTTTTATTCGCATATTTCCGCGAGACTTCTTTCATTGAACAGAAATTTGTTAAAATCTGGAACTAAATATAAAATACTTTTTGTAATAAGGCCGTAACAGTTCAAACGCGCTATTTGTTTTAAGGCCATGAATGGCCACATCTTTTCCCTGTTTTGATTCTGGGTTTGTTGAATTGCTTATTATCGCCCTGTCAGCCACGTAGGCGGCAGGAGATCTCCAAATATTTCACAAGCTGCCCGCCGCCGCGGTTTACTTACAGTTCAGAAGAGAAACTAACTAGAAAAGTGAAATATTCCATAGCTGTAGGCACATTATGGCCAAGCTTTAATTCGTAGACATAACGTTCTAGTCAAGTCGTCATATACACACACAAACATCAAAATCAAGTACAGTCCACTAGGCTTTACACTTCGTCTTCGACTAATAGCTTCAAAACAACTTAGATTTAACTGTATAACGGTCTCGTCTCAAAATATTGATTTACCGCGAGGACTAGTTATATCCACATGTAAAACCAATGTTACGTAATATGCCAACACCAATCATTTTTTCATGGCTTTTTGGCAGATATCCATAGATACATAAGTTACGACAGTTATCTCAAACAAAAAGCTCCTACATCCAAAGAGTATATAATCACTACGTCCTACATCTTTCTGATGATTAACATCAAGTTTGGCTTCTTATTAATGGGCAAAAATCTATCCTACTATAATATTATTTACTAAATGTTTTTTCACAAAACATATGTCGCAAAGGTAGCAATAATCTTTAAACCCTAATAAGAATATCACCTGGCTTATATATAATGGTAATTTTATAAATGAAAATACCTATTGTATAGTGTTTTGATTCTTTACATTTTGCTTTTAATGTTTAAATGTGGAAGAGACACTTGTATACATTTATAACGGACGCACATTATTAACGAAGATAATTTGCGTTCCATCAATGTTAAATTGCAAAGAATTTGCATTTTCTGTGTGGAAAGAAATAATTTCATTAAGCAATGCTGTCTGCCCTTACCAACAATTATATTGTTGCATTATTCGTGAACTGTGGATTTATTATTTAATTCGTATCACCGACGCTCATGTTGGAACATAACATAACAAACATAAATCATGGTTTATGCATTTTCAAAGACTAATTAGTAAGCTTTGATCAAAACTTGTCTATTTTAATGAGATTTGAACAAAACTTGTCTATTTTAATGAGCTTTGAACAAAACTTGTCTATTTTAATAAGCTTTGAACAAAACTTGTCCATTGCGCACAATATTAATCGTACGTTGTGTATAATGATTATTTTTAAAAGCTTTCGTTAAAGGAAATGTAAATTCTTTCGCATTTTTAATTAATAATTGGTCTCGCCATGGTACGATGTATATGTGAAACGTTTTCGTTCATTCTTATACCTTTTTAAGCTATTGTGTGTTTACGAAGTATAGACATTTTTAATACGTTTTAATTATTTTGTACCTCAAATCAATTTTTTTAAATAAACATTGCAGATGTATGTTATTGGACAACAAGATATAATGGAATGACTATCCGAAACACTCAACGTTTTATCATATATATATAAATAAAAATGTGTGTTTTTATTAAATTGACAGGGTGAAGACATGAGAAAGTACATTATTATTTTAATATTTTTGCAGTTTTCTTATCCACAACAAATTACTAATTGTAAGGAGCTTTTAATTCACGGAGATTATTTGCTACAACTACTTATTTACTACGCTTTAATTACAATAGCTGTTTACTATTTTCGTTACTTAAAAAGTCCTAATTTTCATTAAATAAAAATTACCTTACATTAAAATGGCTTATGTGTATATTTATTAAACTGTTATAAGATAACTAATTCAATATTTTATAAATTTATAGACATAAGCGTTTGATGTACAACATTGATGAATGAGTTATATTTACAGTACTATTGATTTCTATTTATATAAATCGTTGAGTCCTTTTGTGTAAGAATGTCATCTATGTCTGTAGTAGTAAAAAGATTAAAAATTAAAAATACTTTTTTATTACCTACTAGCCATCCGCCCCGGCTTTGCATGGGTGATTTCTGGGTCTCGACAGCAGCGCCACCTACCGGGTCCAATTTTATCTAAACCATCCAGGGACCCACTCAATCGCACACAAAAAAAAAAATTATCAAAATCGTTCGAGCCGTTTTAGTTTTAGCGAGACTAACGGTCAGAAATTGATTTTTATACAGGGTTACTGGGAACTCGACAACTTCCTGGCAGGGCGTGATAGGGCAGTCAAAATGCTACAAATTTGACCCCCCATATGTATGGCCGAAAATAAACAGGATTTGAGATATACGGATTTTAAAGATTTTTCAATAATCACCCAGAATTTTATACTAAATTTTAAATAAAAATAAAACCTTTTTCTTTGTATGCTTTCTTTTAAGTTTATTTATTTTCTTATAGCTTCAACCAAGCGAATACAATCGTAAAAAGTACAAAAAGTATTCAAAGTATTCACAATAAAAAATTATGGGTCTTAATAAATTAATCTTTTTTTTTTTTTACACTATGTATCATAAAATGTTACATACTTCAAAAAATTATTATGACCTGAGACATAAAAATATTTTAAAAGCATTATGGATGCCATACACGATCCAGTTTACCGTCAAGTTTGCAGCGCGCTTGAAGCGGCGTCCGGTAAACTTGACGGTGCATGGCTATCAGTGAGCATGACAAGTCTACTTGAAGCAAAAATTGAATTTCGATTCTGCCGACTTGATCAAGCTTGCAGCGTCATACAAACTTGAACGTGTGTATGAGCGGTCAAGTATGCATGACGTTAGTCGGAGCAATAAGCGAGAGACGCCATGGTTTCAACTGGTGCAGCATCATGCAATGCAAACTTGACGGATTTGAAACTTGCAATGAAACTTGGCGAACTTGAACGTGAGTGGTCTATATGGATGCACTGCAAACTGGACGCCACTTCAAGCGCGCTGCAAACTTTACGGTAAACTGGATCGTGTATGGCATCCATTAGGTAAATCCAAAATTCATCATCTATAAGATTTCAGTTTTACTTTTTAGGTAAATTGCAATGGAGTTGATGTGTTTTAGGCCCAAGTAAATTTCGAATAAAAATATTTTGTAAGGATTTTATAGCGTTTAATTAGCTTAATTTTATATACGCGACGTTTCGCGTACTTTGCAGCAACCATGGTTACGGCGTAACTAATTGTTTTTGTTAGTCTAAGCATATGAGTAAAGGACACTTTTCTAACAACAGATTGGCATTGTCTTCATAATTTGTTTCTTTAATAGGTCTTCTGAAATAAGGTCTAGTTTTTCTCTCAGTGCTTCAAGAAACATATGGATTTCACATAAACACAATAAAAGAACATACACTCAAATTGAGATCCTCTCTTTTTTTTAAATCTATTAAAATAGCCTTTTCTACTGACTTCAAAAAGGAGGAGATACTCAATTCGACTGTATGTTCTTTTATGTGTTACCTCATAACTTTTTTCTAGGTGAACTGATTTCAAAGATTCTTTTTTTATTTGAAAGCTGGTGCTTCTCATGTGGTCCCATATAAATTTGATCAAGGTCTGACCAATAGTTTTTGAGTTATCCTTAATAATTTATATTGAAGTCGGTTGTACAAAATTTTTTATTTTACCACTTGTACTTCAACGACTCCTTTTAAAGAGTAAGGGGCAAGGTAAGGTAAGGGTAACGCTTTTTAATGAATAAGCGCTTGTCAAACGAGCATACAGTCTATGCTAAATGAATGCTGTGCCCGTAGACATCTACATAATATATCCTCGATCAAGAATCAAAATGCAGATGCGTTGTCACCCCTGAGGACTAAGATGGAATGCCTCGTTTCCAGTAAGTTTTGTTCTGTTTTGTACCTGTCTGTACCTATCGTGATAAGGAATTTTTCCACAGCTTTTGTTCAGAGTTTAGTTTTTTGTTTTAGTATTTGTTTTTTGTTTTCCTCTTGAGCAATATGATTTATAATTAAGGTCATCCAATTTTAATTTCAATGGTGGCAAGTTTCAATAGTGTCTTCAGCAACATGATGTGGTGGTGCAAACTAGATATGAGCCAAAAAAGAAGTCGCGCGTCTTCCGGGGAATTCTCGCGCGTTCTCGAGGATTTCCGTAGCTACTGTCGGCGCAGTCTGTGGAATCCGTGGGAAGTGGCGCGAAGGGTGAAGTTTTTGTTTCTTCCATAAATCATGAACCCAAATATTTATTTACCTTTTTCTGATATTCTTCCTAATCATTTTTTCTTCTGCCTCACAAATAAGCAATATGAAAATAACACTAAAATAAGACTAAATAACTGAACGTGTGGTGTTAAGGCGTGCTGGGCGGGCTGCGAGGTGTAATGGTGCTCAGTTAAAAGGACTACTTTTAATATTTGTAATAATTTTTTGCGTGGTAGAGCCATGCTGCAGCTATATTATGGTTGTAGCAAGAATGGGTCGGCTCGACCGGGGAAGGACCACGCTCTCACAGAATACCAGCGTAAAATAGCAGCTTAATGCTGCTGTGTTTCGTATGGTGAGTGTAGAGAACCGGAGACCCTTTTTACTGGAAACGAGGCATTCCATCGTAGTCCTCAAGGGTGACAACGCATTTGCATTTTGATTCTTAATCGAAGATAAATGTAGATGTCTATGGGCCACTGCATCCATTAACCATCAGGGGGACTGTGTGCTCGTTTGTCACCCCATTTATAAAAAAAAAAAATTTGATGCAGTTTCTCTCAGATGTTTACTACATAACTTAGTAGGAATTGTGCATCTTGATCACATGTTTAGTGAAAATATTTGCTAATAGATTCCACTGCTCGATTCGAGCTCTACAAGCAGAATGAAAGTGACTTAAAGATTGAAGACCTCTTTAGTCGTCCGGGAACAAAACGTGGCGCCCTTAAATATAAAATGGTCTGGGTTCATAAATTATTTAGGATCTAAGAGGAGTGTTGCCTGAGTCGTACATTGTGAAACCTTTAAGATACTCACTCCTCGAACAGTCAACCGTGTCTGGTCTCTATCTTGACTACTTCAAGAGCTTGAAAGACAGAACTTTCAGGGGGCCCTGGATGTTCGCACGGGACCTTTCTCGAAGCATTGTGCAAGCTGGACAAGGACCGAGAATGTTTGTTTTCCTAATAAAGAAGTTTTCGTAAACACCTGGAGCTCCTAATATAATCTCCAACAGCAATGCTTCAGCAACGGATGTTAAAAATAATATGGACGCGACCTCGTCTAATCATGAGTGAAGCCTGCAGATTACCACCCGCGATATGTTTGAGTACTTTGAGGTATGCTAGATAAAAACGGCAATTCACCGGACAATTACTATACTCTTTGAATTCACCCCCTTTATTTAGATCCAGCAAATAATGTTTTGGGTACTCAACAAAATACTTACCATAGATTTAGTATAAACTGACGTCTATAATAAATCTATGGTACTTACGAACTAAGTAAACAATTTTCATCTCTCGGTAGAGAGTAATTGTGTTCTGTGATTTTCATACTACCACAAACTAATAAGAAATGCATACCACCTACTACTAATTTTATGCTATTAGGTACATCCATTTTTACTGAGTCGCAATTTTGAAGTTGGTCCCATATTTGTTCAGTCTCAAGAGTTGTATAAGCTTAAGTTAATTTAAGTGTTAAATTAACTTATGGAAATCCGAAAACAAATTGTTTTGTGCTGATCTTTAAATATCAAAATGATTCGACAACGCGATACGTGCGGTTTCAGTACATATTTGTCATAGATAAATAAATATGTAGCAAGCTATTTGTATTAAGTGGTATTAAGTATCCATAGTCTACTGTATATAAGTATCTATGCCAGGGTATAGTAAATATATACAGGAAAAGAGAGCCCTCTGACGATATTTTATTGCAGACAAAATTAAACTATTAGCGCCTGCTACAAATTGAATCCGAACTAATTCGCTATATACCTATAACTCTCTTTGTATCTACTGTATAGTAGTAAAATGTGCTTTAAAATAATATTATGTTCTTTATTTCGTATACTTACTGAAACAGTTTTATTGCCTACTTTTTTGTATTCTGCTTTTGACATTATTAAAAGTAGGTAAAACAGTTTCATTAAAGACACTGGTATTTATAGGGTATTTCCAATGAAACAAGAAAGATAATTATTTAATTTTTATTTTTATAATGCTATGTTTAATTTTTTTTGTATAGAAGAGGGTAAACGGTCATGCGGCTCACCTGATGGTAAGTGACTACCGCCGCCCATTAACAACCTCAACACCGGGGGAATTGCAGCTGCGTTGCCGGCCTTTTAGAAAGGAGTAAGCTCTTTTCTTGAAGATTCCTAAGTCGTATCGGTCCGGAAAAATCGCCGGTGGTAAACAATTCCACAGAGAAGTTGTACGAGGAAGAAAACTCCTAAACTACCAGTAAAACGCACAGCGGTGGACCGCCAAGCATCCAGATGGTGAGGATGGTATCGTGAATTTTGACGCGATGTGCGTTCGTGAAATTTGGCGGCTGGATTAAATCCGAACCATTCCTCAGAGCACTCCCCGTGGTAGATTCGATAGAAAATGCAAAGGGATGCAACATCCCTACGCAGCGTCAGTCCCCTTCCAAGTGACCACAAAACTGCACACTATTCGATATGTCGACGCCGAGGATTGCTATTTGCGATGCTAGCTGAAGCAGCAAGGGGAGTGCCTTGAAACTGAGGAGATACGACAAAGGGGTTCTTTTTAGCGGTAAACGCGCAAACTTGTGCCTTCTGGGGATTGAACTGGACTAGATTTAGTCGCCCCCAATTAGAGACTTTGTTTAGCAAAGACTCGACTTCAGACACAAATTTGTCCCGGTACTCGGCGACGTTTTCCCGAGAAATATTGGCACGGCCGGTGTAAAAGGCATCACCTTTGCTGTCGTCTGCATAGTAATGAATGTTACCAGTTTGCAACATATCATTGATATGCAAAAGAAACAGCGTTGGTGATAGCACGCAGCCTTGTGGAACACCAGCGTTAGTAGGCTTGTAATCAGAGCATGCACCGTCTACTACGACCTTAATGCTCCGATCAGCACGGAAACTGGTGATCCAAGCACAGAAAGAAGCGCTTTGTACCAGACCCGATTGAAGGCCTTCGATATGTCCAAACTAACGGCCAATGCCCCGCCCCCCCTTGGACTCTACTGCCTCCGCCCATCTATGAGTCAGGTAGACCAGAAGATCACCAGCTGATCGACCCCGACAAAAACCGTATTGGCGGTCACTTATCAGCTGGTGATCCTCAAGGTACCTCATGAGCTGGCAGTATAATATGCTTGTGCTGCAATTTTTGAATCATTTTCACCATCAACATAATTATGTCAATTTGCCGGATAAAATACGATTAATGGATCAACACCAACTATGCAATATAATAATATAACGATAAGCGCTAGCAACCTTGAGCAAGTGGGAGGAGTTTGCGCTTCACTCCGGCTAGCCCGCATTTAGATATTCGCAAACTCGACATTTTATAATATTTCGGTGAAATTCGTAGAGTAACCATGCGTTTAGAATTGTGTGGACTATCTGATAATAATATTAGACTAAATGAATAAAAAAATGTGAATTATATATTTAATAAAATGAATTTAAAATTCATAAAAATTTAAAAAAATTACAGCATTTAAACATTTTACACCATTTATAATTTTGATTACAAAGTGTATCTGTGTCTTTATCGTTTACTTTCGAAACCATCACTGCTCGTTTTTTTTGTTTGTTTCTTTTTACTTTCTTTTTACTCTTCCTTTTTTCTTTTACGTCTCTGTACAACATGGTAATTAAAGACCCCTTATATAGTAAGTGCCATACTATATAAGGGGGTCTCTAATCACCATATTCCTCGTATGTCTAGGATCGACCAGTTCTGGAAGCATACAATCTGTGTAAAATCTTATCAAATTATTTTTCATTTTATGCGCCAAAAAATATCATCCTTGTAAATCAATTCTATTTTTACAGGGAAGTTTTCCCCGGACCAAATACCAAGCTTACACTTAGATTTTCCTGTTATATGCAGCTGTTTTTTTTATTTGATACCACCAATTATGTTCTTTGTTTATTACATAATTATCATTCAGCAGCTTTATATACATTTTTTTTATGAATAGCTTTTTCTAAGCCTAGGTTGTAAGCTGTAATTGGACATTTTATTTCTCAATAATTCCGTCTAGTATCGTGCCCATTATTACACCATATTCGCTCCCATTATTTCCGTAAATCCAGAGCTACAAAATAAATGTATTTATATTTATACACTATGACAATAGTAATAATAACTGTTGTATGGTTACCCTACACTGCAATACTCACCTCTTCTCTGAATTTACTTCTTGAGATCTTTTATTTTGTTTTCTCCTAAAAACAGAAAGAACGTCAGTTTGTGAAATAAAAAAGTATATTTGTCACAATTAATAATTATTTATATTTATCTCGGCCAATTTACACCAATTTAACGTTAGGTAGTAGTAGACAAATGATGAATTATTGAAAACAAGGTATTTACCTCAGTATTAGGTATGTTTTTTTCGAGTTATTGAGTTTTTTCGTCAAGAAATTCTCAGTAGCTGCCCGGAGTCAGGAAGTTGGCGGTGCCTCACCCCCGTGCCTCGGAACGCACGTATTATCTATCTGTTAGTATACTAACAGATAGATAATATTTTTCTTTTTGGTTATTTAAAAAAATCCAAAGAATTATATCCAGATTTTTTTTCATCAAAAATTTGAGCGCGGATTAGCAGAGGGGGCTCTTAGGGGGCGACAGGCGTCTGTCCTAGAAATGCGCAAGTGAAAAATATATCGATATATATCGTATCGATAATTTTAAACAGTATCGATACGATATATATCGATATATTTTTTACGTGGTAGAGCCATGCTGCAGCTATATTACTGGTATAGTTGTAGCACGAATGGGTCGGCTCGACCGGGGAAGGACCACGCTCTCACAAAATACCAGCGTAAAATACCCTCCCCCCCCTTTCCCCCATCTCCCTATTAAGGCGACTTGATTCAAACCTTAACCAAGTAGTCACCACACACAAAAACTATGACCCACCATTTGACTTCTCTAGTATATCATACTATACAGTACAGTAATCTATGATTTGACTTTGCTTTGCTCGGATATGATTTGACTTGTTCTTGTTTGTTTCGTTTGAATATTTGACGTTTATAAGTTTAGGGTTGCCAGTATCATAATTATCGATTGATTTGATGATTATTGTTTTTTTATGTTAAAATAATTTGTTATTAATAAAATCTCCCATCAATTTCTTGTGCATTTTTTTACTTTATTAATCCAAAGTAGCGATATCTGTGAAGCCATAAGACCAATAATAAACAATGTTTTCGGAAACGAATTATAGATGGCGCTACCATCAATTGAATTTTTGTGAGCCAAGTATGGAGGGTGAGGTAAGGGCTTAGAGTATTCAACCAATAACAACTAATTACTAACTAATTTAATGCATTTTTACCGATGGTGTAATTATATTCAAGCAAGGTGCAGTTTTTTCATATTGCAAAAAGTACCCAATTCTAATTACTTGAAGTAATATCGACGTTATAAGGTGAGCGATTTTTAACTATTTTTTATTTCTAAACTATATATTTATTTATTTTATATTAGGATAGTATATTCGAAGTCTAAGATCTTAGTGTATGAAAAAGTGTCCGTCGAAATGCGTTAAATTAGGGAAGCGCTACAATAGCACCCTGCTGGTAAATTTTGAAATTAGATAACAAAAGTGCATAAAAAACAAAATGATAAAAAAAAAATTCAGTCGATTTTTGGATGAAAAAAATATTAGAATAAATTATAAAAACGTTTGAAAATATTTTTATTGGCATAAAAATAATTAGTATTACAAATATACATATTTTAACTCTGCACACTTCAATCCCTCTACAACTGCTACATTCATACCATATCCTGTATCTATGCTAGCACCATTCTGGAAGGTTTTTGAACTGTTATTTACAGTTTATAACTGGCACTTTTTCATCCTGTCCCCCATATGAGATAGTCCTCCTTACCCTCCATAGGTCTTAGGCAACCGTCCTACGCCTGTTCTATGCGCTGCCATGCCAAGGATTGTCGAACCTTATGTATTGCTGTTCGCATATGTGCAGGTGTACTTATAACTCGCGTCAGGTGAAGAGGATAACGACAATGACAATGATGTCAAATAAAAACAAAATGTATATGAAAACCATATTTATCTTTCGACTTACACCAATAGTAGATCCCGAAAATAATTGTTTACCCAAGCTAAAATATGAGTTACTGGTACATTATCCAACTAGGTATATCAGTAATCATTATGACAATCACCATTGAAATTTTAATATACTACTAAAAATTAACATGTTTAATGTAATGTAGTAATTACCATTAACACTAATTGTTAGGACAGCGTTAAGGGTTAGCGTACTTAAGAGCAGTGATTTGAAATTATCGACTGCTGCCCTTCATCATATAAATCCTGTCTATATATCTATCTGTCCGGGCATTCGGAATGGTTGAATTGATAGTGATGATACTTCACGAACAGATAATAATCAATGTGAGGAGAGGTCTAGGCAAATTTTATCCGAAAAGTATGGGAGGTTTTTTGAAGTAAATACTTCTTTAGAATGGTTGTGATTTGAAAATCGATGAAACGAAAAAGAGACACTAAAAAGAAACAAACATATATTATCTATAGAAATTAGCCTGCGAGAAAATGAGATAGAATACAGTATACAGTGTTTCCTATTATCTATTAAATACTTTAGTTACCATAAGTCACTCGTGTCATATGTTAAAAGCTTGGAGTCTATTTAATATGTAATCTATACTAATATTATAAAGAGGTAAAGTTTGTAAGTTTGGGAGTTTGTTTGTAGGAAGTAATCACTGGAACTACTTAACCGATTTAAAAAATTCTTTCACTAGTAGAAAGCTACATTATTCCTGAGTGACATAGGTTATATTTGATTGTGATTAATAATACTTTTTGTGAAATGTGAAATAACAATAATTTTCAATCAATTCCGAAAATAACTCCTAAACACTCAGTACTTAGAACCGCACAAGATAATTCCATCACAAGTAAAATTGTTTGACGCCCAACAAAGTGGGCACGGGTCAGCTAGTGTAATAATAAAATGTAAAATATTTTTTAAACTTGGTAATAATATTATATGAACCCTAGAATTACCCCACTCTTGATACTCTGTATTCGTCTCATTCTTTCGAAATTTAGTTTTCCAAAGGTTTATATGTCAACTTCACCTTTTTTTTGTGAAATAAATACTAATATAGTTGCCGGCGTCTAACTTGGCAAAGAAGTATTTTTTAGATTTCTTTGGTTATCAAGCGGGGCGCAAGGAATGAGGTAGTATCGTTCCGATCGCGCGATTGGTTAGCCAGTCGACTTCCGAGCGCGCGATTGGTTGGCCAGTCGACTTACGAGCGCGCCATTGGTTGGCCAGCCGACCCTTGCCTCCCGCAACGTGTTCACGTCCCGTTGTACATGCGCGAACTTTCCCCCACTACCCCAAATCCTTGCCAAGTTAGGAAGTGAAGTTAGTTAGGAGCAAATTTTTTTGTGCAATTTTACATAAAAAAGGTCCTCACTCTTTACCTGTTATATATTATAATTAACATTTTCTCATAACGCACATAGTTTGCAAGATAAACAAAAAAAAAACTGAATTTTAAGTGGCTTTTCTATAATTGAACTACTTAGTTATAGATTTGCTGGTTCTTTGTTTAAGTTTTAAGCGGACAAATATGCCGATAAAGGTAATTACAAATAATTTAAAAAATAAATTAAGCTAATAAGAAGCTTATTTGACTAAATCGGGGCATAGTAAATAGTTTTTATAGCATAACTGATACTTTTTTACTCACGGTTATAACATTATACAAATATAACATTGAATATAAGGTGATAAGTTTATATAAAAGTGGATAATATATTTCATTTCACTGCCTCAAAATCCTAACAGTTAACACTAAAATGACCAATTGATGTTACAAATCTAGACATATAAGTAAAATTGAAATGTCTGTCTGTAATATCTAAATAACGACCTTCTATTTAGCCCAGGGGGTTATTTGCATGCTATTAAGACGTGAATAACAAGTTTTAAAAATTTTGTCTGTCGGTCTGTCTGTCTATCTATCTATTTATCTGTCTGTCTGTCCGGGCTGATCTTTTGAATGACTGAACCAATTATGATCAAATTACACAAACAGATAAAGCAATACTTAACAATAAGATTTTTTGGAATCGAAAAACTGACAAAATAAATGGTTTTTGATCATTACATGATAAACTAAGAGAGTAAGAGATATAAAAATGTTTCGAACAAACTTTTTGTGCGCAATTTTACATAATATAAAAGATCAATAATTGATTAATATTTTATTCACCTCAACACCATTTTACAACAAAACTGTGAGTGTTGAAGGATAAGGTGAAACCTGTTTTACATGAAATTAACAAATCTTCAATTTTTATTTGAAACATTCTCCCATATCACACATTTCATTTCGCAGTTTTCGAATAAATAGCAAAACACTGAATTTAAAGTTGTTTTTCGATAATGAAAACTGCTCCAATGACATACACACGTGACAATCATGGCATCACGAAGTCGGAAGTAAAAGCTAGTAGCAAATAAAATCGGAATTATTTTCTTGATTACTTATTATAATATAATATGTATAATGTATATAGTAACCCATTTAATGAGTAGGGTACTATTATCCGTATTGTTTTACAGTATGGAATAAAAATCAACACTTAACACAGTCGAAATATCTACTCTGTTGGACAATCTTCAACATTTTTGGCACAATAAACAATCTTAGAATGATTTGACACTCATTATATTTGTAGATGACAAATATAATCAGTGGCATTTTCTATTCCAGCCTAGAAGTCTATGAGCTCCTAGAAGGAACAAGAAAATTTCAGCACAAATGTTTAAGTCTAGTCTAGTCTGTTTGAATTGCAAAAGCACACACCATGTCATTTAACAAGACGGCAGCAGCCGAACATAAAATGAATGTCATAAGAACAATTGAGCATCTGATACAGATATAATCAAAATAACTATATATTCGATAAAATGAGTTATTACATTAGGATGAAGAAATTAATTTGCTAAATGTATTAAAGTCCAGAATTTTACATCATATTAGATATCTGAAGTAAAATAGAGTCGATAAGGAAAATTCAATAGAAGTAGTACAATGGAATGACCATGATGAATTTTATATTCCCTAATGTTTTCTTTTCAATAATTTCATTAACCTATGATTATATATTATAAAAAGAATGTGTCCCTATGAGTAAATCACAAAATGCATCAAAAAATAACAGTATCGAATTATAATACAAAAATAGCACATAAAAACCATCACAGAAATCAGGCTTGAAGAATGAAAAAATACAATTATTATTCTAGTATAACCTGTTCCAATCCAATTTTCTATGAATTTTGACAATGTTAAGATGCTCATAATTAGAATCTTTTTTTTTGGTAAAATATTTCAATGTTAAACTTATTAAGAGAACACATTTTTAACTTTATCTAGGCAAAACAAAGTTTTACATTTTTCACTCCGTCAAAAGTCAACTGATTTTACATTATTACTTTGAATTTTAAACTTTTAAATAGATACATCCCAAACGCCACGAATCATCGCTATAACCCTGGAATACTGGATTGTAACAGTATAAGAATGATGCTTATGAAGGAAGCTAAACATATTTCTATAATTTCCTTTATATTGTCATAATTATTTGACGTTATTAGTTGACGTGTGAAGGTTATATACTTTATTATAGATTAATATTATGGACACTTTTACTGGGTATATCTTTGAATTGACTTTAATGGTATTTAATAATATTTCGACTATTTCGAAATAAGATTCAGTTATTTATTTTAATTTCATAAAAGGTGGCTTTTTATAAAAATGGGGTACTGAACCTTTTCCTCGGAATTTGTTTTTATCCTACAAATTATAATGCCAGCAGAAAATGCAGAACGCAATAAAACTGACAAATCTGCCTCCGTATTTATGTAAAAATAAATGAACATACTTGTGGTAATACTTAAAAACGTTAAAAAACTTAATTATATATAAAAGAATGGCTCACTAGTTATATAGATATTTGTACGTTATGTAATTAACAGTTGTTATTATTACAAAGGTTAAAAATTTCGATATTTTTCTACTTTGCTACAGGATAGCACCAATAGTACATTATGTTATGGGATCTACCTAATGGAAATCTTAACAAGGTGGGTAATAAATATTAATCAAAATACCATATTATTTTACATAGCATTATTGAAACTGACATATGTTGAGATTACATAGTTAATAAATATTTCATTCAGATCATAATATTATTTAATGATATAATTATATAAATTAGCAAGAATTATTTTTTTTAATAATAGAAATGCAATTAAGTCAAATGAATTATGAATTGTCAAATCGTACTTCACTACTGTTTAAAAAAAATCTAATGGATTATGTCAATTTACATAAAATTTGCATTCGCTTGCTTTATGCCCCGATGCAGGCAGCATTATATACAAATTACAATTACACAAATGGTACAAATTGAGGTTTGGGTTTGAATTTAAATTTGATTTGCTCTTATTAGCCTCCTACAGTTTGGTCTAAATCTAAAACCAACACTAATGCCGACTTACTCCGATTGTACTTGACTAAGAAACCTGAAAAACGAAATAAATAGATATAGTTAAATAAAAATAATAGACCGGTCAATGGAGAAGGTCTTTCTCAATGATGTTTTATAAGATAACTGTAAAAAAACTAGAGTACATATTCATATTATACAGGGTCATTTTTAACCATTTCACTGTCCCATGAGTCATATATGAACATTTCAATTGTTTAACTATTGTGTCTATTTCTCGGACAGGGAAGTTGTTAATTTACTGAACACCTTTTGGGAATATATTATTTACATCATAACAACAACATCTGTAAGAAAAAGAAAACATATTTCTTCAATTTTTATTTTCATACATAAATAAAAATATTTTAATTGGACCTTCTAAACGGCAATAGTCCTAGCATTAGCAAAAGAAAGCGCGTGGCGGAGTAGGGGTGGAGGGGTGTAGGAGGCGCCGCTTACTCATTTAAACTTGACCTAATCCTAATTACCTGTGTCGCCAGTCGCCTTTCCGCCTGCTTTCTGCCTGTCGTTTGTCCTTCCGTTGTGGGATTAATATTGCGAACGTCGAAAATTAGCGTCGTAAAGATCATACTTTATAATTACCTATGATAAATTTTAATATTTGGTTTTTTTTTTTTAATGTTATTAGCTTATTTAATTATGTATAATGATTTCAACACGATGTGTGATACTGATATCAAGTGTAAAATAAAAAAAGGCATTTTCTTTGACGATTTATTCTGAAATTGTTTAGGTACTATAAAATACAGACTTAAAAGGAGTCAGACATGACAACAAAAACTTAAAAGTAGTTTTTTGGTAAATGTATTATATTCTGTAAAGAGTGATTTCGCTAAAATTGTTTGTAATGTTGCAACCAATATATTTATTTTTATTTTTATTGGATACAAAAGGTCTTTAGTAAATTAAAAATTACCCTGTATACGAGGGTGACACTGAAAGTTCTTAGAAAATCAAAAACTGAACAAACTAGCAAGTTATTAGTTTTATTATATCTTTTCAAAATAGTGTCCATTTACAGTCCGATGGAACCACTGAAAAAAGCACTTTGCCCACTCGTCCTTAGGGGTCTCTTCGACGGCATTTTAACGTTTATCAGAAAACGTTTTCCTCGAAGTTTTTTTTATTTTCGGAAATAAATAAAAATCGCAAGGTGCGAGGTCGGGGCGGAGTAGGGCGGGTGACCCAGTAATTCCTCGTCTGACGTCGCCAAGTACCTAGTTGATTGTTTGCTTGGCGGTGTGCGACGAGGCGTTGTCGTGGTGGAGGATCCTACTGAGAGGTCGTTTCTTCCGAATTTTTTCCAAGACAAGTGGCAAACAATTGTCAGTGTACCACTCTGCAGTAACTGTTTTTGATCCTCTAAAACAATTGTTTCGTAATGACCTGTCCTTCCGAAGAACGAGGCTACCATATTTTTTCCCACGCTTCGACCTCTCTTCACTTTACCTCTCTTATTCATGCTGATGTGACACAAACAATTTTCAATTTGCCGCCAAATCGTAAACAAATGACAAATTAATAAAATACGTACACAATAATATTTGCAAAGAGTTCCATTTTCAAAATTTGAACTTATTTTTTTATTATATCGTTTACAAGTGGCCAGTTCTAAAAACTTTCAGTGTCGCCCTCGTACAAAAGACATTTTGAAATATTTAGAAAGAGTTGATCCTCTGCAACTATATGCAGAAACAACTTAATATGCAAAAATAAAATCAAACAATTACCTTGTTTCATTTGAAAGCTATGTGCTATTTTCCTTAATATTTTTTTGGTCTCGCACGTCTGATTTTTCTGAGTTATTCTGCAATAAAAATATAATATAACGTTATTAATTTTAAGTTCATCTACAAAAATATAAAATTTTCGACGGTTGCCAAATGTGACAAAAGTGAGAAATTCTTACAACTATTGAAATTTTTTGGGTCAGTAAGACACAAACAAGCTTGTTGTCTTTAAGATGGTAAGTGATCATAATCAGACCGTGGCTATCTCTGCTGCTTGACAATTGCAGTAGGCATTCTTAGAGTACTTCTCCACTAATTAAGTGGTAGTTGCAGTTGCAACGTTGTCTGACGCCGATCGCCGCGTGAAATAAAGGCCTAATTTTAAACAAATTTTGGACACCTTAGCAATCATATACTTACAAACATTATGTGTTTAGATATACCCTTAGCTCAAAAACCCCTTACCTCATCCAACGTAAGGTTCCCTGCTGCATGACCATTCCTCAAAGTCTCGCGTAGTGTGTCGTCTTCATCTTCATCTGTGTGAACGTCGTAGAACTCCTCGCTGTCCATATCAACATCTGTCCCTAAAAGTTACTAGATTGTCACCAAAAATTTTTAGAACTGGCCATTGTATGACTCATTATGGTATATTGTATATTATAGTAACCTGACCAGTGTACTATATTTGATTATCATTTTTGTTTTAACAAATCGGCTGTAATTTTAAGTGTGTGGAATGGGGAAAAAAATTACTACAAGATTTATTAAGACTTTCATTGGGGCCCTACAACAAAGTTAGGCAAAATATAAATGTGTGGTTGTAGCTATTTCATTGATGATCAGCGACACAGACTTCTTTCAATGGAACACTGAAGGTAAAGTTACCTACCAACAGTTTAGACAAGCTTAGCTCATTAGTATGAATAAATACAAAAATATTACATGAATATTTAAGCGTCAGAAAGCTTCGTTTTTTTGTTTGTGTCTGGTAGTATCCCATATTATCATCTCGCGTGTCGTAAGAGGGGATAGGAGGAAATGAATCATGAGATGGGATAAAAACTCAAAAAATAATAATAAATAACTGTGGCGGTTATTAACCTGCTTGCCAAGCCTGACAACTATGGTAATTCTCCCCCTATGAGCAATATATTATGGGGATGTATGTATGCTGCCTGTGTTTAGCTGTGGACTTCTGATAGGCTGTAATGACAATGATGATGATGATAATTAATGAATGTTTGTTCTAGAATAATAATATATTTTAAACAAATATTAAAATATTATGTAAATTGTAAAAACGCAAAATTAAGAAGTCAAGGGAAAAAGAGATGGATATCTCATCATTATTTATAACTAGCTGTTCCACGCGAACGAAGTCGCGCGAATTCATGGCTTTTAATTTTTTTGCACGGGACCCTAATTCTTTTTCTAAAATAAAAGTAGCCTAAGTTACTCCTTATAAGATTAGCTATCTACCATTTAGTAAAAAGCTGTTATTTTCACATTACAAACTTCAAATTTATTTATTTGTATAGACAACATTGCTTTAGACTTATCCGCTTAAACAAACAGTTGAATATATTTTGACTATGTCAGGTGTAGAGTCATCTGGTATGCAGTTCCGACCTAGTACTGGGCATTTTCTTATTATTGCTCATAAATCAAAATTAACTTTAAGCTATGCTTTAGAAACTCTAAAGAAGCATTGAATATGTTGAAAAAGGCCGTGGAACAACCCCTAAAGTAGAGAATGGCTAGTGCTTCTCTCAGTGATTCCATCAAACATGATGATCTAAATAGAAATTGAGACTTTTTTTGTAATGACGTGACAAACTTACAGTCCACCTGATGGTAAGTGGCTACTGCAGTCCATGAACACCTGCAGCCAACATCAAGCAAAGAAGACTACAGATGCGTTGTCATTTCTGAGGAATTATATGGAATTCCTCATAGCCTGTACTTATACTGGCTACCCCTTCAGACCGGCAATATAGCCGTGATTGCATTGTTGCTTGGCGACAGAAAGTGGTTTAATGCTTAATGTAGGTCAAAATAATTAACCCACCAATGCCAGATTTATCTATTTAACATTTCTTACCTACAACAGATTGATAATCAGTGAAATACTCTGAATCTGAAGCATAGCTTTGATCCGGCGCGTCAACCGTATCTCCCGAGGCTTCCATTTTAGGAGTTTCGCGTCGTTTAGAGCTCCTCTTCTTTTGCTTCAATCTTCGAAGTTGGCTAAAACATCAACATACCTTTTATAAAGCATAAAAGGCAGAACACAGAAACAGTACATCATCCAAAACGGGGTTATATGGAACTTTAATACTTACAAATGTGATTCAAATAAGAATAGGAATCATCAATGACCGCAATCTGTCAACTGGCATTTGAAAAGAAAATAATTTTCCACTTTTATATTTATTTAACTAAGTCTTAGTATTACCAAATCTATTGATGTCATAATTAGTTTTACAAATAATTTAGATTTACACAAATGTACAACAGTTAGAAAGCCAAATTGAGAGCCTAACACTAACACTAGAAGTAATTGCTTTAATTACCAGTGACAATTGGAAAAAAGAAATAAACTACGTCAAATGAATCGAAAATAAATACCGGCAGAGGGAGATATTTCAAGAGGATGATAACTTTAGTTTTATTATAAACATGGGCAATAAAACGCTAATTTTTGTTTTTTCGCTGTCCCGTGCACTACATATAGGTCATTGCTATTGTCTTACTATTGTGTCTGAAAACCGGACAGTGAAAGTGTTAAATAACAGTCTGTGGAATATTTTATATGCCTACATAAATATATGGTCTATTTTTATATCGGAAAGCAGCAGTGATGATGATGATAACTAGTCAGACAGTGATGTAGAGATGAGTGGATTTGAAGTGCTAGATGCTGATTAAAACTTTTTCTTTCATGTTTCTTTTGTATTATTTGTAATTAATTATTACTTCAAAAATATCTGTTTTGCTTACCCTACCTAACTGGTTTGAATTAACAACTACGACGTCACATATGGCGCCAGGTCAGACCTATTCTTAATTGAATCACACAGTATCAATTTTGTTACCCGATGTATATTTTGTAATATTTATTGGTTAAAAGTTTGTTAAATGTTTTAGCAAATTTAAATTATGGGTTAATGCTTGTTATTGAAAAATAAAAATTCCATACATTTCCAAATAAAAAGAAAGTATTCAAAATTACATATATTACTTACTACATCTGAAAACTATTTAAATTTATGGAGAAATTTAACACAAATAACAGACAAATGTCGGAAACCCGATTTATTAACAGGCACAATAACAACTTGATGTCAATTTCCTCTGTCGTCTCTTATTTCACACAAGGGGCGATATGGGGTAGTGAATTTTCTTACTAATACATAACAAACATATGTGACTCACGCTTCTTTCTGCAGTTCCCTTAAAGCTTCTAATTCTGATCTCATTGAAGAAACTTGTTTATCAAGTCTTGCAACCTCCCTCACTAAAAAAATAATAATCAGATGTTGTATATCCGTTGCATTTTGAGTATGAGGTATGGAATACACTTATAGTTATTATTATTTTTAAGATAGATAATCATCACACAAAATAAACTCAGCTGAGGTAAGATCCATGCATTCTCGTGTTCAGGGCACACCAGAGTGCATGGGTATTATTGTTACCTCAGCTGCCATAAAATAAGGAGATGTAATATGAAAAGTCAATGTCTTTTCAAACTTTCAAACCAACATGCAAATGACTGACTTGACACTGGCAGAATTCTATCAAGAGAAGCCATAATTTAAAAGAAGAAGAAGAACATGCAAATGCAATATGCAGTTTAAGCTACTCAGAATCGGGTGGACTGGTGCTCATTTGTCACCCTCTTTCCATATAAACAACTATCAGTGGCTTATCACCTCCTTAGTTGTAGTACAAGTTGTGTGACTCAGTGGTAGTATAAATAACACCTGTTCTTTTCTACCAACTTCAAAAAGGAGGAGGTACTCAATTCGACTGTACGTTTTTTTTATGTGTGTTACCTCATAACTTTTTCTGGGTGAACCGATTTCGATGATTCTTTTTTTATTTGAAAGCTGGTGCTTCTCATGTAGTCCCATATAAATTTGATCAAGTTCTGACCAATAGTTTTTGAGTTATCCTTAATAATTTATATTGAAGTTGGTTATACAAAAATTTTTATTTTAAATTATTGTTTTGTTTGTTAACATTTGATCTCTATAATGACCAACAACACCATGTTGACTGCAACTGAAAATTCACATAATTTAGAGCATTGCACTGTTATCAATTACCCAGGAAACATGACAAAGAATTTTTGAAGAGATGTCATCGGTTCTTCAAGGTTACGGGCCTCCAAATAGGGTGATACAAAATGAGCTTACTTATTTCAGAATTGTGAAGAAGACCCCTGCCCGGGATGACTAGTGACCTTAGTGACTGATGAAACCTACTAGACCGTAGTAACCGAAAAAACTTCCGAAAAGTAGAAAAAATTGTACTAGCAAACCATATAATGACATTGCGGCGAATAGGACAGGAACTAAAGATTAGCAAAGATCGTGTTGGAGAAATTTTACATGAACATTTGCACATGAAGGCTCCACAAATGCTCACTCCACTCAACAAGCAAGAGGTCTGAAAAATTTTAGGATTTATTAGAATTGTGTAAGAACAATTTGGATGGAATGTTTGAAAAAGGAGAATGGCCAACAAAGTAATTAAAAGTGGAAAAATCGGCATCCAAGATCATGATCACAGTTTTCTGGGATAGCTATGGAATTTCATTCATTGATTACTTACCTAAAGGGACTTCAATGTATAGACAATACTAGGCAAATTAATTGTGTCAGGCACCTGAGACAGTTGTACAAACAAGTGGCAAAATTAAAAATTTTGTACAACCGACTTCAATATAAATTATTAAGGATAACTCAAAAACTACTGGTCAGACCTTGATGAGAAGCACCAGCTTTCAAATAAAAAAATAAACAGTTGAATTGAGTACCTCCTCATTTTTGAATTCGGTTAAAAAGATATGGTAAATCAGCATACCGTGCACTGTTTTAGCAACAGAATGCACACTCAGGTTGCTAAACTCAGAATTTGTAGATAAATCAACCACCCACTGTATAGTCTGGACCTGGCCTTCAGTGACTTCTTAATTTTTCCATAATTGCATTAAATTGCAGGGACAAAATTTTCCAATGACTGAGATAAGAGCATACTAAAAATATTTTTTCAATTTAAACTACTACTACAATACAAGGATTTTCCGAACATCCTACTTTAATAATAGGTAATAAATATAAACATTTATAGGAGCTTTACATAAAACTAAAATGAATAAAAAATATTTTGAACTAACTTTGAAAGTGTTACAATGATTTAAAAGCACATTTATTTCGTTTTGGCTAGTGTTTAAAAATTAACTATTAATTTATTACAGGCATAAGTATGATCTAAAAACATTGCTCCTCACCCAACATTGTCCTTCGCTTCTCTGCATAAATTTGTTCATAAATAAAAACACCAGCTGCTCCAACGAGACCGACGATTGCAGCTCCAACCATCATACGTGGTGATAAAAAGCTGTTCATATTACTCATGTTAACTCCACGTTACCCCCACGATAATAAAAAAGTCGATTAATAAAATAGGGGTGCTAAATATTATATCACCACTGAAAATATCTGGAATGCAAATATAATTATTTATTTCCAAAGAAACCGATTAATAAGACAATAAATCTTTCCTAATATGTTCAAATTTATTATAATATAGTGACAACTGATGGAATATGAAAACTAAGTAAATAAGTAAAATTAAAAGTTTTATCAATTATTATCACAATCTAAAATTCTAAAAGAAAATTCTTGAATTTATTTGAGTCCCAAATCTAAATTCCAAACATCAAACACAGATAATTTTATATATGTCAATGTCAATGTCAATCACAGATTTTTTACAAGAATTTTGGCTTGGATGCTTGTCTTTTAAGGGATCTTCGTTTTTATAGATTTTCAGTATCAAGTGATAATAATCCATAGACTTAGAATATACTGGCGTATAGACCACCTGACAGCCCGAAAACGCGTAACCAATTTTGATTTGTCATTGTGTGCGTTAGCTAGTGATGTACATTTTACTTACAAGGACTATCGAAAAATGATTGTTAAGGAAGCGGTAAAAACATTAAAAAAATTGTTAAGTGCACGAAATTGAATAATTTCAAAATTTAATTGAATTTTACCATGATAGTTCTAAAATAATTAAAAAATATTCATATAACATGTTCCTGGGAATAAGCTGAATCTACCTGCCTTTTGTTGGATTTTAATTTAAATGTATAAAATCCCAGGTGATTTTACCGATAAACTTAAAAAACTCCCCAAGAATCAGATCGGAAAGTTGTATTTTCGAGCTATGATCTTTGGAGAAAAATATTTACTGCCGTGGGCAGTTTGCCGGGAATTTCTTTTTTAACATATAGTTAATATAAATAGGTAGATACTTAACTAATTATATACCTATTTATATTTTATATATTTTATAAAATGTCTTGATGGGGAAATAAAAGACGGGGACACGGAGTACATAATGATTGCTTTATTTTTCATATAAGTATTACTTTTGACAAACATTTAATAATTAATAATTAAATATATTCTAGAAGTTCATTTTAACATTCGACTTAAATATGAATGTAAACTTAATAATTTAAGTAAGGAAACTTGTAGGAATCAGTTAAATAATATTGCTCTGTTAAAAGGCCAATATGTTTATGACGCTTCATTATGCTTCATGTTTATATTCATTCATCTGTCCTTGAAAAGTATAAAGTAATAATAAACTTATTATAATTTTAGCTGCATGAATTTTAAAAACATAATGATCTTAACAGAGTAAAGTGCACCAAGTGTCTGAGGATACAGATGCACTATCTATTCTCTCAATCTCGGTATGTTAAGAAAATGGTCACTCATTCATGGACTGACCGCGGCAAGTGCAACTTAATCTCGCAGATCTATTGATCCGCGCAGCTATTACTTAACCACGAGTTCCTTTTCTCTACGACTAACGCTGTAGGGGATGAACCACGCTATTTAAGCCCTCGGCACAATGTCGTCGGCCATCAAGCATGAATGGGGTATCGAGCATTGTATCAAATACTATAGAATTTATACTATCGCATCTCATGCGCGGGCGTCTAGTGACGCTTCAGGACCATTACTAAATATCTATACCTAACTACGCTAATAGTTTTATCATTGTGACTTGGAAATATAATCCGAAGTTCCGAAGCTCCGCTCAACCCCTTGGGGAAAATAGCGTGATGCTATGAATATTGTACTAGTGTGACTGTGAGGCTGTGTGGTTGGTTAAGTAAGGTTATACATTTATTTGGTTGATAAATAGATACTTAATTGTTCATAATGTCTTAAAGAGGATAGTCTCAAATTTTTTTTATCTTTAATGTACTACAGTTTTATAATGTATAAAAATCTGTCCCTATATTTATCTAAAGTTTTGAAAGTTAAATTTTTGAAGTCTTATTATAACAATATTTTACTTACTGGTACAAATAATGTAGTAATGACTCCTTTTAATAAAATTGTTTTAATTCTTCTTTTTCTTTTATACTTCTCAAGAAAATGTTTGCTGCAAATTGTTGAGTTCTTCTTTGCATTTCAACCAACCCGTCCAATGAACCATGAAATGTTTGAAAAACGGCAAAATAAAATTACATTTTAGAATGCAAACAGAGGATTTATTTTCTTGTTGTGTGGGCAAGTCTATCGATTCATTATAAAAATTCAAGATAAATATCGACATTAATTTTGATATAGTTGAGTCAATCCCTAGCGTACATGTAAATATTTTGCATAAAAATGTATTTACCAAATTCATGCAAATTATCAACTACGTGACTTTTTTCTTTGCAAAATACCAAATTAAAAAAAATAATTGAAAACATTTTATATTTTAAACAGTATATAACATAAATTTCAAACAAAAATTAACGCTTCATAACATTGACGACGTCTTGAGAATTTACGTGTGAAATGTGCAATTATCAGGATTATTACTGTTATTAACACCACAATCACTCACATAACAAGTAACCATTTTGGAAAAAAGTTACTTACTGAAAATAATCACTATTACACTCTGAAAAATTACAAAATATCTAGGAGCTATTTCTTGCGTGCCGAATTGTGCCAACCTGTCATTCAAAATCGGTTACAGAGTCATGAGATTTGATATCCTTTTCTATCTGGCATTTTTGCCATAAGGAATTTTCTTCTCCCTTGCACACTATGTTGGTCTATACGCCAGTATATTCTAAGTCTATGTAATAATCCTTTATAGTACACTGCTTCACAATATTATGTTGATACGCAATGTGGCGTAGCCTTTGGGAGATTTTGACGGTAACTTGAGCCAGCAGATGGTTGGCGATAGTATCTCAAGGCGCCTAAGCAGACAAACACCTTATCTTGAGATGCACATCACATTCGGAGCACTTGTTTCGCCATTTCCACTAATAGTTATATAATCTACTTAATAAAATCTATTTCAAACCATTATTTAAACAATAATACAGGAGCAGCAATCCACCGCCGGTCAAGTTCCCGCCAAAACTACAAACAGAAATGTTAAATAAAAAATGGAGTGAATATACAGGTTGTTTGGAAGATGGGTGCAAAGCCTGAAGGGGATAATATCTTAAATAATTTAGAACATATTAAGCTAAACTTGTCTTAACCGAAGTCTTCTCCTTTTTTTAATTGAATTTCTAAGGTTTTCAACAATAAAACCCTTTTTTTTTCAATTAATTGTTAGTAATGTCCAGTAACAGTTTTTATGTTATTATTTTTTATTTATTTAATGTGTGATTACTTAAACAAAATAATTTCCAAGCATCTTCATTATCAGAAAAACATTCTACGCATATTTAAGTTGAATTAACAAAAAAAAAAAATTAAGGAAATGTTGTGTTTACCATCATAAAAAAATAAATAACATAGCCTTTGTTCTTCAAATCTTTTAAAACATGCTTAGTTATTGCCATTTCTTTTGAGATATTATTTACGCAGATGTCTCATCAACTCTTGGAATTAGGGTGTACAAGGCAAATTGCGGACGAATATTTTTAATTTTTAACAGACCAATAAAACAAAACTTTTTGTTAAAATAATTTATTTTTCGGGTTCAAAAGGTTGACCGCGATTTCTGACACAAGCGCAGGCTCATCTTCTCACTTCTGTGGTCGTAATTTTCATTTTCATCTCCTGCTTCATAACTTAAAAAGCCGTATGGATTCTTCCAATTAACTCCTCTCTGGTTGATTGTTCCTCATGCGTATAGAAAAGCTCCTCGGCCCGTCCCTAAATGAAAAAATCCACAGGAGTTAAATCAAGCGATCGACGTGGCCAAGGGATGGGCTCGTCTCTGCCGATCCAGTTCACTGGGAAACACTTATTTAAATGTTCTTGCACGTTTAGAGTCCATGCGCTGGACAACCACCTTGCTGAAAGATCATTGGTCTTCTCGTTGCCAATGTATTTCGCCTTGTCCAAAAGCTCTGGGAGAATGAGGAATTCCAGGTAATTGTCTCCATTTAAATTATCTGGTTGGAAATGGGGACCAATCAACGGTCGGCCGATTACTCCTGCCCACACGTTTACTGAATTTCCTTTGAAACGACACTTGCTTCTTCCAGTGGGATTGCTGTCCTTGCCAGCCCATCCATGAAGGTTATGAAAGTTGGTAATTCCTTCTTTCGAAAACTTTGACTCATCGGTAAACAAGATAGATTTTAAAAACCATTCATCTTCAATGTCACTATTTAGCAAAAAGCGACAGAACTGAATCCTTCGTGGAGGATCTTCATTTTCCAAACCTTGTACACCCTTGCCGTGAAAAGGATACATGTTTTCTCGGTGCATCGTATTCCACACCTTCCATACCAAAATGTTGGGGTTTTGAGCTACTGCTGTGACGCTCGTAGTAGGATGTGCATCGAAAGCTGCAATAATGTCTTCCTCGACACTTGGGCCATGCCTTTCCGGATTGACTCCAGATTTCGTGTGATGGATTTCAACTTCAGAAAGTCGACGAAATGTGCTTTAAAACACTCTGACATTTGGTGATCTTCGATTCGGATATCGTTCTTGGTACCTCCGCCGTGCCAAAGATCCACCGCGAAGTCCTTTGACTCGGGCGCAAAAAACCGACAAGATCGAAAGTCGCCCAAGGCGAAGCGAGGTTGCATGAAGCGAATCGAAGTACCTCTCTACACTATTCTCCTCGCCCAACTTCGATCAACTTCGCGAGTAGTGTAGAAGGGCCATTACAGTGTAGTATATCTAGAGATGGAACAATGTTAAATCGATTTAAAAAAAGGCGATCAACGATACACAAAGTAAAGCAAAAACTATCGATTAACTATCGATAAAAAAATATATAATGCATGTAAATTTTAGTTACAGTTTAATACAAATTATGACATTATAGTTACATATTATACTACGTTTTAATTTGAAAATAAAATTATCTTTTATTTTATGTTAATTGCAACAATTTCTTAACATTGATAGAAATAAAATGACTGCCAGCACCCGTGATTTCTAGTAAGGCGTTGACTACACCTCTTGGTACATCCGCCGTGCCAAAGATCCATTACCGTCACCTCTGTCATACATGACGACGATATCAACATATTCTTCATTAGCAAAAGCAGCCATAGTTGATTGAGTACACAAATAGTCAGAGAACAGTGAAGGAGCACACAGATAAGACTAGGCTCAACTAAATAAAAAAGAACATCCGAAATAAATACGAATTCGCAATTAAAACGTCTAGTCACGAGGGCAGTCGTTACTTGACTAACTGAGGGTCCGAAGATGTATCTGTGAACCCACCCTACTACTCCAGTACTGATCCTAATTAGTGTTAATAAATAATGACTTTAATGTAATTTACTAAGCTGATAAGTTCCTACGAAAACAATGGTGCATTAGCAAAAATGGTGCATTATTTTGGTCCGTATAAAAATAAAAATATTCATCCGCAATTTGCTTTTACACCCTAATGCCCAGAGTTGATGAGACATTTGCGTAAATAATACCTCAAAAGAAAAGGCAATAACTAAGCATGTTCTTAAAAATGTTTGAACAACAAAGGCTATTTTTTTATGATGGCTTAAACACAACATATCATTAATTTTCTTTTCCTTTTTTAAACTTATAGTCTTTGCGTTATAGTATGGTGCGGGTGACAGGTTGACAGGTTACTAGAACGTAACTTGCTTGCGTTTGCAAGATTACTATTAAATTACTGTTATGACTATTAAATTAACATTAACTTCAAAAATCTCACTTATTATATTTTTTTTAGTAATAAAATTATAAAAGTTTCATTTATTTCACTTGCGTGCGCAGTTACATATTATGCATACTAGCGGTATTTTTTTTTAAATACTAGAGATGTGCCTCATAATCGGACGTAAAAACTGTCGAGCGAATATAATCGCTAAAAATAAGTACTTTTAAGTAAATTACGATTCATGTACTACAATAAACAAATAAATAGAGAGAGTGGTAAAACTAAGAAAAAGGAATTAATAATTTTAAATTTATTCCGCCATTTTGTGGATTTCGTTTAAAGAAATCTCGAAGACGAATGACTAACCCCCCGCTTAACTCGCCTTAACAATGTTTTTGTTTTATCCTCAACAAACTCAACAAAAAAAAAAAACTTTACAAAACACAACAATACACTCAATAATCGAAAGTAAAAGCAATATAAAGTCAACTAGAAAATAACAAAACGGCCGATAGGTACTTCATACAAATTGCTAGGCGCTAGCATAGATTATACACAACGTGTATAATCTATGCTAGCGCTTAGCAATGTAGTGTTGGCAGGAGTCCCGATTTGAGCGGGACGTCCCGATTTTCAGGGGTTTGGTGACACGTCCCGATTCTCCCTTGATCGGGATGCCAAATGTCCTGATTTTTCATTAACTTCCCTAGTCCTTTGTACTTCGATGGATAATTATCACAGCAAAATGAATACTTCTGTAAGCTGTTACTGTGGCTGTTACTACATTTAAATATTTTAGCTTTGACATTTCATATTTTCTCACCAAACTCGGACTAAATAGTTTACATCAAAGCTTTAAGTTTTACGCGTATTGTGGTGGTGAGATACATATATCATTCATGCTGTTTCGTTTTTTCTGTCACCGAGAAATGCCGCACGCCCACGTCCTCAATTCAACCATTATTTATTATTTAATTTTTTTAGTAGTAATTAGTACAGTAACTAACTTACATGCTGCGGTTTAGATAAACCGCAGCATGTAAGTTAATTTAATAAAAATAAAGTAAGTTTAGTAAAATGCAAAGGTCTGGTGGGTTAGTTTTTCCACTAGTCAATTTCTTCAAGCGGTTGTAAGTATTGTTGTTTTCAATAAATAAAGTGACATTATGCGTGCGATGCAAGAATATTATCTGTGTGTTTGCGGTTATAATTTGATTATGAATGAATGTGTGTTTTTTTGTATGATGCCGTTTTTAAGGGTTTTTTTTAAGTGCAGGCGTTCTGAGTTCATAAGATTTATAACTTTTTTGAGATTAACATTAAAATGAGTCATCCAGAAAATTCAGAGTTTCCAACGAGAACTAATCGTTCAACAAGTTCTGATTTGCCAAAAAAGAAAAACGCACATAGACGACTATGCAGTTTTTCCGATGTTTGAACGATAAATTGTTCGTTCATTAGCTCAGTCCCAAAAAATAATTATAAAGCACATTGCGCATTTTTAAATTAATATAAGAAATCATCATATTGCGCATTGTGTCAAAAAGACTTTAGTATAACTCATGGCGGCCAAAATGCCTTAAAGAAGCCTGTTTTTTTTTTAAAAATAAAATTTGTAAACCAAATTCTCGATTATTTTTACCGTTCGTACTCATATTTGACCTACTGGACCTGGCAGTACTTATACACACTTATAGCACTTGAGTTAAGAAACCGTACCGTATAGAGGCAAAGCTTCATACAACCGCGCTATGATAATTACACTACTACAAGCTTAAGGCGCGTGTGTGCGTGAGCACTGGCGGCTCGTCACGTACAGAGAGAAACTGCTTTAAACCCGCTCGGCCAGTGCTCAATCTCAGGGTTGTGTAAAGAATAGTAAGTGTAAAATTTTATTTTTTGAAGAACTATTCCTGTCACATGAAATATAATTTTTTTTATTATGGTTTACTGTACTGTTTGTATGAACAATAATAGAACAAATATTTTTTTTTAATTATCCCAAAGGCTCGTAGTAACTTGAATATAATTTATTATTTTTAGATAGATAACTCACCTATAAGTGACCTACCTAGCTATAAGTGATTGAATAGTTATTTTTATAATGTTTGTAATTGAATAATTACGTTTATAAATTAAATACGTAGGTTCATGTTATTATTATTATGGGGTATCTATATAGTTTTCTCATTTGGTAGGGCTGTATAAATATATAATTGTAAATGAATATATATATATATATATATATATATATATATATATATATATTTAATTGATATATATAAATATAAATAAAATAAAATAAATAAATAAAAATACATAAATAAATAAAAACCCAACCAGATGGAACCAACCAAATGTCACGGAGTCCCAGTCACCTCAGATGACCTGAGAGGCTGACCGGGATTAGCACTAGTTATGATGATGGGGTCCATGGGTGTAACATTCGCACACTGACTCGCCACAACTTCCGTCCAAGGCCCCTCACTGTGGTTTACGTGCTCTGACCAGAGGCCGCGCCAGAATGCGACAGTGTCGGCCTCATTCGGTGCTTGGCCCGTTCCACGTACCATTGGTCGCTCCAATGATTTATAGAGCCTCTTCTGATCACTCTGGAAGAGACGATTCTGGTTGAACCGTGTCAACCTCTCGGTATGTCGCCGAATCCGCTTCCCCCAAGCAGCGATTCTCTGCTTCAGGACGTCGATTCGGTCGGTCCTCAATTCTTTTTCTCCAGGCTGGGATGGCGCTACTTTATCTAGTAGCGCGTCCAGCAGTGGGAAATTCGACGCCAATAATACGGCAAACTGCCAGTGCGGCGCCAAAAAGAATTGAGTCCGTCTCGCAAAGGTCCCGGCTGGCTTCCAAATAGGTCACCAGCATTGGGTTGAGAGCCCTCACGACAGCCCGATTCCACTTGCTTAAGGGTATGCGGGGAAGTCGCGGTCGATTTTGGAGAGGCGTACTGCGCGTTTCCAAAATAGCCTCTTCCAATATGCTCCTCATTTGCTCTAGCTTGTGGGAGAGTATTTCATCATCGTCTGAATTAACCACAACTGGAATATCCACGGCGGTATCCATGTGCGCAGGTTGCTCTGCAATTAGTGGCGCCGCATTACCAGCTGTAGCATTTTCATCCGATGAGGGAACAGCCTCACGTCGTAGTCGTTCAAGTTCGGCGTCACATGTTGGAGCGCAGGATGGTGGTCACATGTTGGAGCGCAGGATGTACCGAACTCGGTCTGCCAGGTTTTGCTCCGTTACATGAACAGATGGCTCCAGCTCTGCGAAAAAGCGATGCATCCGAGCCCGATACGCTAACATTCCAGTTTCTTCCCCTTTTGCCCTAAAATACGCTCGCAATGCGTTTGCGTTCATAATTTGCGTCCAACGCATGCGACGTGTTCCACCAGCGGCGGGTGCCGCTTGCCGAGTACGAGAAGACCCAGCCGACACCAAGCCTACTAAGTGGTCTTGCAGCCTCCCGCGCTTGGCTGGCGACCCGCATGCTGTCGCGTCCAGTGCCAGCTCCAGACGCGCCCTTGCGACCTCCAGGCAGCGGCCCTTTGCGCACTCTTTTTTTGTCCATCATCCATTTTTGGGCGTCAATTAACGGGAGACGCCCAGGCCCGGCACCGTTTCATGGTTCGGCCACATGCACAAACGGACCTTTGCACCCTCAATTTTGCCTAGGCACGGCGTTCACACCTTTTGGCAGGGCGCTGACTGACTGCACCGACGTAGCAGTTTTGTCACGTAACTGTTACGTCAGCGGGCGATGGGGTCGTCACTTCCCTACGCCTTTTTATTATTATTATGTGGGGTATCTATATAGTTTTCTCATCCGGTTGGGCTGTATAAATATATAATTGTAAATGAAAATGATAAAAATACATAAATATCATGCGAACATAATGCGATAGTGTCGGCCTGATTCGGTGCTGAGCCCGTTCCACGTACTATTGGCCGCTCCAATGATTCATAGAGCCTCTTCTGATCACTCTGGAAGAGACGATTCTGGTGAACCGTTTCGACCTCTCGGTATATCGCTGAATCCGCTTCCCCCAAGCAGCGATTCTCTGCTTCAGGTCGTCTATGCGCTCCGTCAGTTTTTGCGTTATAACCGGCTGGCAAAAAATGATATTTGTCCCAGCAAACGCCATCCTGACGGTGCGCACAATTCTCGGCCTATTATTGCCCGACCTGAAGCTTATCAGTCTGCCGACGAGGGCCCTTGCCTTTGCGATACGGTCCTCAATCCTTCTTCTCCAGGCTGGGATAGCGCTACTTTACCCAGTAGCACGTCCAGACGTGGGGGGAAGTTTGGCACCAACAATACGGAAAACTGTCAAAGCGGCGCCAAAGATTATTGAGTCCGTATCGCAAAGGTCCCGGCTGGTTTCCAAAAAGGTTGCCAGCAATGGGTTCAGGGCCGTCACGAGATACTGATTCCGCTTGCTTAGGGTTATGCGTGGGAGTGGCGGTCGATTTTCGAGAGGCGTACAGCGCGTTTCCACAATCGCCTCCTCCAATTTACTCCTCATCTGCTCTAGTTCTTGGGTGACCATTCCATCATCGCCTAAATCAACCAAAGCAGGAAGATCCATGACGGCTTCCACATATGGCTGCTGGTCTATGGCCTTAGGAGCCGTATCCCCAGCTATAGCTGGTTTATTCGATGAGGGAATAGCCTCACGCCGTAGTCGTTCGAGTTCGGCATCATCAAATATTTTCGAGGGTATGATGTTTTACTATTTGACGGGAACAGACGGCACCAGCTCAGCAAAAAAGCGGTGCATTCGAGCCCGATACGCTATCCCTCCAGTTTCTTCCCCTTTCGCCCTATAGTACGCCCGCAATGTGTTTATGTTCATATATTTTGTCCAACGCATGTGGCGTACTCCACCAGCGGCCGGTGCCGCTTGCCGAGCCCGAGAGGACCCAGTCGACACCAAGCCATCTGGTGGGGATGATGGATGCGAGGGGCTGCTAGGTGTTCGTGCAGCACCTCGCGCTCGGCTGGCGGCCCGCATGCTGTCGCGTCCAGCGCCAGCTCCAGACGCGCCCCGGCGACTCCCATATGCGCGTTCTATTTTTGTCCATCATCCATAAAAATGGGCGTCAATTAACGGGAGACGCCCAGGCCCGGCACCGTTTAATAGTGTGGCCGTAAGCACAAACGGGCTTTTGTACCCTCAATTCTGCCGAGGCACGGCGCTCACACCTCTTGGCAAGGCGCTGAGTGACTGCGCCGACGTAGCAGTATTGTCACTTAACTGTTTATTATTATTATTTATTATTATTATTTTGGGGTATTTATATAGTATTCTCATCTGGTTGGGCTGAATTTTATTTTAAAGGAAATAGTAAATAAACATAAATATATATTTAATATACTAACATAAATAAATAAATAATACATAAATAAATAAAAACCCAACCAGATGGAAACCCTCGGCAGGGGAGACTAAACGGCCGAGGGTTAGGGGGAAAAGGAGAGAAACCGGCGGACGATGCGGGCGGTATCGAGGAGCACCACCTTCTGCATTTGAACTTGGAGCGGTCCGTTACGGAGTCCCAGTCGCCTCAGATGACCCGAGAGGCTGACTGGGATTAACCCGTTCGCAGAGACGATTACAGGTGTAATTTCAGTCGGCAGTCCACCCCATATGTCGGTCACCTCGTGAGCCAGGTCCAGATATTTTGTTCGCTTATCTGTTTCGGCTTTCACGAGGTTCTCGTCATACGGAATGGTGATGTCGACCAAAAATATTCTTGACTGTGCCCGGTCCATCAGCACAATATCAGGCTTATTCGCAAGAATAGTCCTGTCTGTGATGATGGCCCGGTCCCAGTAGAGCCTGGCGCGGTCATTTTCGAGCACGGCTTCCGGCAAGTACTTGTAATACGGCAATTTCCGGTCCACGAGACCGTATTTCAGAGCGAGCTCTTGGTATAGAATTCTGGCTACTAAGTTGTGCCTGTGCAAGTACTCAGAGTTAGAAAGTGCCGAACAACCGGAGATGACATGCCTAAGTGACTCACCGGGATGGCGACAAGTTCGACAGATGTCGATGGCTCGATTTTGACTACAAAGTCACTCAATTCCTCCCCTGCTATCGCTGAGTCATTGCTCAAACAAAATGTAAATGTCTGTAAAAAAGAATTTGCATTTCATGGAATATTATCAGGTGATATTGTAAAATATTTCAAAACTATTGATATTAAAAAAACAGCAGATCTATGGGGGATTTCTGTTAAAGTTATTGCGTTTATAATAGATGCGATCGCACCCCAACTTGCTATTATTTTCAATGCTAGTATCGAATCTGGTGTGTTTCCTGATTTAATGAAACATAGTAAAGTTATACCTTTATTTAAATCTGACAGTACATTGGACCCTCCTAATTTTAGACCTATTTCTGTACTGCCAACGCTCAGTCAAATTTTTGAAAATATTATTCTAGATCAATTGTTAAGTTTTTTTAATGTAAATAAATTACTCCATAACAATCTGTTTGGATTTACAAGGGGCTGCTCGACAACTGATGCCGGTGTTGAGCTAATCAAACATATTTTCTGTGCATGGGAAAATTCGGAAGGTGCTTTGGGTATATTTTGTGATCTTTCCAAGGCTTTCGACTGTGTTCACCATGAGACATAAATGAAGAAGCTATATCATTGTGGTGTAAAAAACACAGCGCTTAAACTTATTATGTCATATCTAAATAATAGAAAGCAAACAGTTATTATTAATGGATGCAGTTCTTCCGGATCGGTAGTATCTATGGGTGTTCCTCAGGGCTCAGTTCTTGGTCCCTTTCTGCTCTTAGTTTATATTAATGACTTACCTTACTTGGTAGGGAATAACCATGATATAATATTATTTGCTGATGATACTTTGTTGATTTTCCGACTAAAAAGGCAATTATTGAAATATGACGAAGTGAATAATGCTGTATCAAAAGTAGTACACTGGTTTAACTGGTAATAAAACGAAATGTATTAAATTCACTACACCAATGTTAAACAGGTGAATACCAATGTGCTTTTAAATGGGGAGGAGCTGGGCCTTGTTAAATCCACTGTTTTTCTCGGAATTACAGTTGACGCGAAGCTTCAATGGGGCCCTCATATATCTAAACTAGCTAGCAAACTTACTTCTGCAGCATATGCTGTAAAAATAATTAGATACCTTACATATGTTGAAACAGCTAGATTAGTTTATTTTAGTTATTTCCATAGCATAATGTCATATGGAATCTTGCTATGGGGTAATGCGACTGACATTGAAACTATCTTTTTTTTGCAAAATAGAGCCATAAGAGCAATTTTTAAACTTAGGTCCGAAGGAATCCCTTAGAGAAAATTTTAAAGAAATAAATATATTAACTTTGGCCTCTCAATATATTTACGGAAATTTAATGTATGTACACAAAAACAAAAATAGTTTTATTAAAAATAGTGATGTACATTCTGTAAATACTAGGAACAAGCACAAGTTAGTTATACCAGTTACTCGACTCCAAAGAGTCAGTAATTCCTTCATGGGGCAATGTATACGCTTTTACAACAAAGTCCCAGAAAATATGCAGACCTTTTCTACCAAAAGGTTTAAATTATTTATTAAGCAATTAAATTGTGCTTTTTAAAAAAAAGTTCCGCTGGGTTTCTTGCTGGTTCTTCCCAGGACAGAGGTTTTTTTGCGAACCAGTGGTAAAAGTAAAAAATGACTTTCAATAGGTATTATGTATTGTAATCTATATTGAATAAAAATGATTCTATTCTATTCTATTAAATTCTGTGTAGTCACGTTCTTCGGACTGTGATCGACTTCGACGAGCACTTCATCAAGGTTACTTCGCGAGTAGTGTAGAGGAGGCATAAGCTTTCATCCGCACCATGCTATAACGCAAAGTCTATAAATACGCGTAGAATGTTTTTCTGATGATGAAGATGCTTGGAAATTATTTTGTTTGAGTAATCACACATTACATAAATAAAACATAATAGCATAACAAGTGTTACTGGACACTATTAGCAATTAATTGAAAAAAAATTGGGTTTATTGTTAAAAATCTTAGAAATTCAATAAAATAAAGAGCAGACTTACTCTAAGAGAAGTTGAGCTTAATATATTCTAAATGGTTTAAGGTATCATCCCCTTCAGAATTTGCACCATCTTGCAAACAACCTGTATATTCTTTGCGTTGTGATTAACCACAAACTAATAAGAAGTACTAGCTTAGTGATTAACTATTCTATGTATGGTTTATAGAGCAACAAGGGAGGCCGGGAGGCTGAACCGGCGTCTTACAAAAATGCCGAATGTTCAGTTTTTTCCAGCAAAAAGAGATTTGCCATGTCAAATTTACAAAAAAATGGCGTTACCATTATTCTGTGAGAGCGTGGTTCTACCCCGGTCGAGCCGACGCATTCGTGTTATAACCATAATATAGCCACAGCGTGGCTCTACCACTTAAAAATATATTTCGAAACAAAAAAAAGTAGCTGTTGCTATGGCTGTTACACTTGTACACCTTAAAAACCTTCACTTCTTATGTCCTTATTCATATAGTCCTTGTAGTCCTCTTCCACAAATAAGGTGTACAATTACTAAGCCTCCTATTTCTAAGCCTCCGCTGTCCGACCGTCTGTCAGGGAGACAGATGAAATTTTCATAGAATGTGTATTTCTGTTGCCGCTATAATAACAATCAATAAAAATAAAAATTAATTAAAAATTAAAAGGGGCTTCCCTATTAGAAACGTGTATTACGATGGTACGGAACCCTTCATGCGCGAGTATGCATGGCCGGTTATTCTTTTTTAGAGATGGCTGCGCGACAAAACAGAAACACGAAAATAAAACACACGACCGCTCTTCGCGCTCGTCGCACGTCGTATAAGTGCCTTAACTGCCCTAAGTATTATTACACTGCATGGTAAGCGATAAGTGCACTAAGGGACCGAGTGCGGATCGGGTTCACTCTGACCAGGGTGATGCAACTCTGTATGAAGCCCGAGAAACTTGCACACAATCATAATTTTATCTATGTGTGGGGTGGGCGTGTAAAATTAAAGCGAGAAAAAGATATCGCCGTTTCATACTTTCGCGTTGTTTCAGATTGCCATTTTAAAAATTAGGTACAAATATACATAACATAGACTTAGAATATACTAGCGTATAGACCAACATAGTGTGCAAGGGAGAAGAAAATTCCTTATGGCAAAAATGCAAGATAAAAACGGATACCAAATCTCATGACTCTGTAACCGATTTTGAATGACAGGTCGGCACAATTCAGCACGCAAGAAATAGCTCGAGATATTTTGTAATTTTTAAAGTACAATAGTGGTTATTTTTAGTAAGTAACTTTTTTCCAAAATGGTTAATTGTTCCGTGAGTGACTGTGCTGTTAATAATAGAAATAATCCTGATAATTTCACATATCACAGGTAAATTCTCAAGACGTCGTCAATATTATGACGCGTTTATTTTTGGTTAAAATTTATGTTACATACTGTTTAAAATATAGAATATATTCAATTATTTTGTTAATTTTGATATTTTGCAAAGAAAAAAGTCACGTTGTTGATAATTTGCATGAATTTGGTAAATACATTTTTATACAAAATATTTTACATGTACGCTAGGGATTGACTCAACTATATTTAAATTAACGTCGATATTTATTTTGAATGTTTATAATGGATCGATAGACTTACTCACACAACAAGAAAATAAATCCTCGGCTTGCGTTCTAAAATGTAATTTTATTTTGCCGTTTGTCAAACAGACTCCCTCCGGATTCTATAATTAGAAAAAATGGTTAAGGTTGGACGGGTTGGTTGGAATCCAAAGAAAAACTCAACAATTTGCAGCAAACATTTTTTTGAGAAGTATAAAAAAAAAATAGAATAAAAATATTTTATTAAAAGGTCATTTCTACATTATTTGTACCAGTAAGTATAATATTGTTATAATACATAATAAGAAATAGATAAAAATAGAGACAGATTTTTATACATTATAAAACTGTAGTACATCAAAGATAAAAAATCTTGAGATTATCCTCTTTAAGCCATTATAGACAACTATGTATCTATTTATTAACAAAATAAATGTATAACCTTGTAATCACCCGCACAGCCTCACGGTCACACTAGTACAATATTCATAGCATCATGCTATTTTCCCCAAGGGTTGAGCGGAGCTTCGGAACTTCGGATTATATTCCCAAATCATAACGATAAAACTTTTAGCGTAGTTAGGTATAGATATTTAGTAATGCTCCTCAAGCGCTACTAGACGACCGCGCATGAGACGTGATAGTATAAATTCCATAGTATTTGATACTCACAACGGTCGATGCCCGATTCATGCTTGATGGCCGACGACATTGTCGCGAGGGCTTAAATAGCGTGGTTCATCCCCTACAGCGTTAGTCGTAGAGAAGAGGAATTCGTGGTTAAGTAATAGCTGCGCAGATCAATAGATCTGCGAAATTAAGTTGCACTTGCCGCGGTCAGTCCATGAATGAGTGACCATTTTCTTAACATACCGAGATTGAGAGAATAGAGAGTGCATCTGTATCCTCAGACACTTGGTGCACTTTACTCTGTTAAGATCATTATGTTTTTAAAATTCATCCAGCTAAAATGATAATAAGTTTATTATTACTTTATACTTTTCAGGGACAGATGAAAGAATATAAACATGAAGCATGATGAAGCCTCATAAACATATTGGCCTTTAAACAGAGCAATCTTATTTAACTCATTCCTACAAGTTTCCTTACTTAAATTATTAAGTTTACATTCATACTTAAGTCGAATGTTAAAATAAACTTCTATAATCTATTTAATTATTAATTATTAAATGTTTGTAATTATCACAAGTAATACTTATATGAAAAATTTGGGATGTGCAAGCTGGATTTAGAAAGGGAATGGGGTGTACGGATCAAGTATTTTCCATGCGCTTGATTGCGGAGAAGTTTTTGGCCAAAAACCAGAAAGTTTTTTGTGCTTTCATCGACTTGGAAAAGGCTTATGACAGAGTGGACAGGAATGTGTTATGGCAAACACTTAACTCATTTGGTTTGAGCGCTGGTTTGATACAGGCATTGAAATCTCTTTATAGGGACTCTAGTGCTTGTGTCAGGATCAACGGGGTCTACTCGGACTGGTTTGGCATCCAAAAAGTTGTCAGACAGGGCTGTGTAGCTTCCCCCTGGCTGTTTAACCTATTTATGGACAGTTGTTTGCAAACTTTGAAAGTTGAAGAATGTGGGTTGAGAATGGGTGAGTTAACCGTCAAATGCCTTTTGTACGCCGATGATCAAGTCATATTTGCATCGTCGGCGGCCGAGTTACAAATGATGGTTACTTTAATGAACTGGTCGTTAAAAGAAAGGGGTATGAAAGTGAACGCAAGTAAGACGAAAGTGATGGTTTTTGAAAGAGAAGAAAGTAAAACGTTATGTGAAATAAGAATAGAAGGGGAGTTGATTGAGTAAGTGGATGAGTTTGTATATTTGGAATGTTTATTTAGCAGGGATGGTAGATATGATAAGGATATAGAACGACGAGTGAACGCAGGAAATAGAGTGAATGGGGCTCTACACGCTATTGTGAAGAGTCAGAATGTGTCAAAAAAGGCACGTTTGGCAATTCACAATGCTGTGTTAGTTCCTACTTTAATGTATGGTAGTGAAAGTTGGGTCTGGCAGAAGAAACATGAGAGTAGAATAAATGCTGTAGAAATGCGGTCATTAAGGAGTATGCTAGGGCTGAATCTGAATGACAGGGTGAGAAATAGTGTGATAAGAGAAAAGTGTGTTTTGCAAGATGACGTTGTGACCAGGATTAAGAAAGGAATGCTTCGGTGGTTTGGTCATGTAGAAAGAATGAACGAAGAAAGAGTGACAAAGCAAATTTATGCTGCAGAAGTGAACGGCAGAGTCGGAAAGGGACGCCCTAGACGAAGGTTTATCGACCAAATTGGCAATACATTGAAAATGGGCCAGATTAGGAGTACCCTTAACCAACGAGCGTGTATGCGTAGATATATGGATGTAAAGGAGGCAAGAGAGGTATGCCAGGATCGTGCCAAATGGAAGTCCGTAGTCTCTGCCTACCCCTCTGGGTGACAGGCGTGAGTGTTTATGTATGCATGTACTTATATGAAAAATAATGCAGCCATTATGTACTCCGTGTCCCCGTTTTTGTTTCCCCATGAAAACATTTTATAAAATATATAAAATATAAACAGGTATATACTTAGTTAAGTATCTACCTATTTATATTAACAATATGTTAAAAAATAAATTCCGGGGAAACTGCCCACGGCAGTAAATATTTTTCTCCAAAGATCATAGCTCGAAAATACAACATTCTCATCTGATTATTGGGGAGTTTGTTTAAGTTTTTCAGTAAAGTCACCTGGGATTTTATACATTTGAATTAAAATCCAACAAAAGGCAGGTAGGTTTTTATTACCAGGAACATGTTATATGAATATTTCTTAATTGTTTTAGTACTATCATGGTAAAATTCAGTTAATTTTTGAAGTTATTCAACTTCATGCACTAAACAATTTTTTTATAATCTTTTTACCGCTTCCTTAACAATCATTTTCGATAGTCCTTTTAAGTAAAATATACATCACTAGCTAACGCACACAATGAAAAATCAAAATTGGTGACGCGTTTTCGGGCTGTCAGGTGGTCTATACGCCAGTATATTCTAAGTCTATGATACATAACTATTATATCGGAAGAAACTGAAATTTTTTAATTCTATGCTATATTTTTCTTTTGTTTGCACCTTACAGTAATTATATACATATTACTTTGAGGTTTGCACAATTAATTGACCTACTAATTGATTAAAATTAAATTAATAAATATTAGCAGAATTCTATCAGGAGAAGCCATGAACTAAAAGAAGAAAAAAATGACATTTGTTTGTCAACGTCTTTCATATTGAAAATATTTTCTGAAATTGATTCAAATTTATTTAAAATGATTTAGATTTTAATATTTGTTATTGCGTTTTGCTTTAATTCAGTTATTATCGGTTCAGAATACATCATTTTCGTTTATAGGCAATTCTTCGCGATTGTGTGTGTGAAGATTTTTGTGAGATACTGACTCTGTATGAGATATTGACTATAAATTAATTTATTATTTAAAAAAATTATGCAAACAAAAAGCACAAAATCATCCGATCACTTTCTGCAGGTTTCCTACAATAAAAATAGAAAAACTTTTGATAATATTGTGGTAAGTCTTTAAGCATTTTGAATTTATTCATCGTTATTTGTAGGGATTATTACTATATTAACTCGAATTTTATCTATTTCAGATCATGTATTTGGGCTGAGTTAAGTTTTCGACATGAGAATTTTGCTGATTTAAATTTACGTTAATGTTTTGTGAAGAATAGCTCTCACGATAACATATGTTATAAATCAATATTACGCGTGGAAATATTATCTGCAAAAGCAATAGAAAACATAAATAATAATATATAGTGTATAAAACAATATCTTCCAAAAAATAAAATTACATAACTATACTTATTTTTAGTTTTATTTTATCCCACATACTCCTCTAAAGTAAATTCGAGTAATTTTAGTGCAATCTCTCAAATGTATGGGAATTTACCCCATAGGTTTGTAAGGCTTGAGCCAAAATTACTCGAATATGCCTTAAATAAAAAGTTCAAAGTTACACAATACAAAGGTTTGAAATTCCCGCTAAAAAAGTTTTATATGGGCGCCCACCGAGGCGCTTTTCGTGTACATTCATAAACACGTGTTTCCTTTTTTTAGTATGAAGTTGGCGTTCTTCTCTTGGTAGAGAGTAATTGTGTTCTGTGACTCTGACACACTAATTATAGTTCTTTAAATATAGCTTGATTAGAATGACAGCTGTCATCAAAAGTGACGGTAAAGACATAACTTTGTAGTAGCGTCCAACGTAACGAGTGATTTGATTAATATTGGAAAACGAAAAATCATTAATTTCTGGCGAGTGAACAATATTTTGATGACAGTTCTTCACTTGAAAACGTGCATAACACATAAATTCGGCTTTAAAATTAAACCAGTTAGTATTAATTCATTATTACAAAAAATAAGCCTAATAATTTACTACCACCTTACAAGGTTACCCCCCAAGTTGCAAAAATGTTAGAGATGGGACAAATCGACAAATGTGAATTTATTAAATTAAAATAAATTTATTTTAATTATTGTTTCAAAAAAAAAGTGTCCTTTCAAAAAAAAAAAACATGCGTTCTGTTATATCCCTTTGTACAACGCAGTTAAATCTTAGTAAGCATTTATTTAATCCCACGGTACTTTTCCTTCATATGACGTCAACCAGTAATTGCATTGTCCTTTTCTATTAATTTTATTCCATTTTAAAGTTAGTTAGATTCAGAGCCCCGGGTAGATCGGACGTAGATTCCGAGACGTATTAGAGTTCGGAAATCAGGGTTAATATAAATTGTGTGTGTAAGCTTTTTTATAATAAACCCTTAGGTTTACTTAGTGTTTTTTTTTTTAAAGTCAAACGGGATCAGCCTCCTAACAAATTGGTGTCAGAAGTGGGATGCCAAACAGAAGGTCATAGAAGACATTGGCATCCGAATCCGAGGTCCCCGAAATCATCAAGGTCGACATTAAGCCTTAGCCGTGCCTAAGCCTGCACCTACCACAATTTTGGACGACGATCAGCCTCCGCTCTGATGCGTGAGCCCGCTCCACTCACTGGTCCTGAAATCTCCCGTCTGGCCGACGATAAGTCTCCACCAGGAGCCCGCACCAGCTGGATCTAACTCACCAACAATATATTTGAAGAACTTTCTACATCTTTCTATTCCTGCTGTTTCCCACGACGTGACGGAGTCACCGCGTCAGCGATTCCGCGTGCCAGCCGCCACGAGTGTAACGTTTCACCGAGTTATTGTTACGACGCTTAAATGCTACGTATAGAAGTTACTATCTTTCTGTAAGTCGTTTTGTTTTCTGTTGTTTAAATTTAAAATTTACTTTTATTTTACACTGTTTTTGTACTATTACCAACTTTTTACGTTGTTTTTATTGTGATTAAATTTAAACTTTAATTCTATGTCGCTTAAAGCAGAAAAAAGTAAAGACAATATGTCGGAAAAAATCACACTTTTGTTCTTGACGAAATTTATAAAATCTTATAATGGGGAGAAAGAGTCGCTACCCGCTTCTCTCACAAACTGCGACAATGCAATGTCGTTAGCTACACCAGAACAACAGCCTATTCTATGCAAATTCATCATCTCACAACTTGAGAAAAGCACAAGTTGCATGTAGTTTAAAACCTTTTGAAACATGGAACCAAATAAAATAATTTCTCCGTTCTACTTTTGAGGAGAAAAAACACGCGACACATTTACTATCAGACTTGAAAAACTGTAAACCACAGAACACAATTACTCTCTACCAAGAGAAGAACGCCAACTTCATACTAAAAAACGGAAACACGTCTTTATGAGTGTACACTAAAAGCGCTACGGTGGGCGCCCATATAAAACTTTTTAGCGGGAATTTCAAACCTTTGTATTCTGTAACTTTGAACTTTTTATTTGAGGCATATTCGAGTAATTTTGGCTCAAGCCTCACAAACCTATGGGGTAAATTCCCATACATTTGAGAGGTTGCACCAAAATTACTCGAATATACTTTAGATTAGTATGTGAGATAAAATAAAACTATAAATATGTATATATTTTATTTTCTGGAAGACAGATTGTTTTATAAACTATACATTATTATTGATGTTTTTTACTGCTTTTGCACATAGTATTTCCACGCTTGTTACTGATATATAACACATGTTATTTTCAGAGAGTTATTCACATATATTCACATTCACTTCACAGAATTCTAATGTAAATTTAAATCATTAAAATTCTCATGATGAAAACTTAACTCAGCCGAAATACGTGATCTGAAACAGATACAATTCGTTCAATACAGTAATAATCCCTACAAATAACGGTCAATAAATTCAAAATGTTTATAGACTTACCACAATATTGTCATAAGTTTTTCTTTTTCTATTATAGTAAACCTGCAGAAAGTGATCAGATGATTTTGTGCTTTTTATTTGCACAGCACTTAACTTACTTTCGATGATGATCACACATCGTGCATAAAGTTTTGAAATAATGAATTAATTTATAGTCAATATCTTATACAGAGTTAACATCTCACAAAAAATCTTTACTGTATATTCACGACGATATTATGACTGTGAATTCGCCTACAAACGAAAATGAAGTATTCTGAGTCCATAATAACTAAATTTAAGCAAAAATCAATAATAAATGTTAAAATCTAAACCTATGAAATAAATTTGAATAAATTTCAGAAAATATTTTTAATATGAAAGACGTTGACAAGCAAATGTCATTTTTTTTCTTCTATTAATTCATGGCTTCTTTTGATAGAATTCTGCTAATATTCATAGACTTAGAATATACTTACGCCAGTATATTCTAAGTCTATGCTAATATTTAATAAAATTTTTAATCAATTAATAGGTAAATTAATTGTGCAAATCTCAGAGTAATATGTATGTAATTATACTTTAAAGAGCAAACCAAAAAAAGCTTAACACAGAATTAACATTTTTAGTTTCTTCCGATATAATATGAATTTTTGTATCTAATTTTTAAAATGGCAATCTAAAACAACATGAAGGAAAGAAACAGCGATATTTTTTTCTCGCTTTATTTTTACAAGCCCAACACGCACATTGACAAAACCATGATTGTGTGCAGATTTTTCAGCTTTCATACAAAGTTGCATCACCCTGCTGTAAACAGTCATCCGAGGACGTCACTAAGTTTTCTTTAAAATTAGAACAAATTTTAACAAAAATTCAGTCAGATATACACTATAGTTGCAAAAACGCTGATGAGCTTCCAGGTAGAATAGCCGCCATGGAGGACCTAGCATTAAATACATTTTTATTAGGGTTAAACCCTGCTATTTCTACTATTGTTAGATGTAGGAACCCTCAAACTCTAAATGAAGCTGTTCAATTAGCGATAGAAGAAGAAAAATTACAAAATCTCCAAACGTGTTCAAAAAATTCAATAAAACAGTGTAGTATATGTAATAAAGTAGGCCATGTTGCTACTCAATGTTTAAAAAAAACATTCTAATTATAATCATAATAAACAAATTTCTCATTTATCTAGCTCTAATTCTGGTAAATTAATGTGTAACTATTGCAAAATATAGGACACACTATTGATCAATGTAGAAAGCGACAATATAATATGCAACAACGTCAAAATTTTAATAAAAACTTTAATCATAACTCTAATACTAATTCTAATTATACAAATCGTAGCTCAAATAATAATTCTAATTTTGTAAGCTGTAACCCTATTTCTAATTCTAGTTCTAACTCTGTGCCTATGCACATGACATGCGATAACGACGACGCTGTCGATAATTCTAACTCTTTAAACTGAATAAGATTTCGGATGCGTGTCTGCCGAAATCGTACTATTGTAACGACACGAAAACAATTAATAATACTATTTCTACTAAATCTTATAAAAATCCTTATGCTAAATCTTATTCTAATTCTAATTCATCTCGGCAATGCTTTAGCAAGCAACCGAGCCATTCTAATTCATTTACGTCTCAGTTACCCAAAGAGGAACTGAGTAGTTCTAAGTCTATTACATCTCAGTTGACCAAAAAGGTACAACCGAGTCCTACTAAATCGTTTACTATTTCTACATCTCAGCAACCCAAAGAGGTGAAGCTGAATCTTGCTAGTTCTTATGCATCTCAGTTGACCAAAAAAGTACAACCGAGTCCTACTAAATCGTTTACTATATCTTCATCTCAGCAACCCAAAGAGGTTAAGCCGAGTCTTAATGAATCTTATTCCAATTCTATTCCTATTTTTGAAACGAGCATAAATACATGCAAGGTTTCGTTACCATATACAAATCTATTTACAAAATATTCTCCTAAGCGTCTCAAACTTCTTTTCGATACCGGCGCGAGCGTCTGTGTCATTAAACACTCATGTTTAAAAATGAAACATGAACTTCTTAAGGACAAAATAAGAATCAAAGGTATAAATGATACGGATACATATTGCGAAACGCTAGGCTCAATCTACTTACAATTTTTATTAAGTGATGAAACTTACGAGTATAAATTTTATGTTATTAACGATAATATAAATCTTAATTACGACGGTATTATTGGTACAGATTTTCTTAAATATTTTAATGCTAATATAGATTATAGCTCTAAGATAATGACTCTGTGCGGTTACCAAGTTCCCATTATATTTCATCAGCCGACGTACATCGTTCCGGCACGCTCAGAAGCCGTCATTGAATGCGCTATATCAAATTACTCGGTCGAGCTTTATCACAATAATGAAGGCTTAGTTCTAGATCATACCTTAAGCAAGAGTATTTACGTCGCGAATTGTATTGTATCAATAAAACCAAACAAAAAAGTTAACATCACCGTTTTAAACACGACTGACACAGACTTAGAAATTAAAGATTATTTCGTAGAATTGACACCGATCGACTATAATAATTCTATTTCCTGCGACAATTCAATATCTAGTAAATCTTTGTATTCTATTTCTACTTCTAAATCTAATCGAATAGATCGAGTATTAAGTCTTTTACGCTGCTCTCATCTCAACGATGAAGAAAAGAAAGCACTTTTAAATTGCTGTTCCGATTATACGGTTATCTTTCACCTTGAAGGTGAACCCCTTTCGTTTACGAATGGCATCCAACATTCCATAGATACGGGTAACGCGGGCCCAGTTCACGTAAAATCATATCGCTTCCCCGAGTGTCACAAGGAAGAAGTACAATATACACATATACAATAATACACAATTTCGCAAAATGCTAAATCAGAACATAATTCGTCCCTCTGTTTCGCCTTGAAGCGCCCCTGTATGGATAGTCCCGAAAAAATTAGACGCTTCTGGCAAAAGAAAGTGGAGAATAGTCATTGATTATCGCCGTCTTAATGACATCACGGTATCTGAAAGTTATCCCCTGCCTCTTATCACTGATATCCTACACCAATTAGGCCATTCCAAATATTTTACAACCCTTGATCTTGCTAGCGGTTTCCACCAGATAAAGATGGATCCTAAAGATGCCCCAAAAACGGGATTTACTATAATTACTAATTCGAGGATGTCTGGTCACTACAAATTCGCTAGAATGCCTTTTGGATTAGAAAATGCTCCTTCTACCTTCCAGCGGCTGATGAACACCGTCTTATCAGGTTTGCAAGGTCTACACTGCTATGTTTATCTAGATGATTGTATAATTTATAGTTATAATTTAAATGAACATATGGAAAAATTAAAACTAGTATTCGATAAGCTGCGCCAATACAATCTAAAATTGCAACCAGACAAGTGCGAATTTTTAAGACGTGAAGTAACTTATCTTGGTCATATTATCACCGATAAGGATAAGGATTACTTTGTCTGGATTAGGAGAGACACTCTCCTAATCCAGACAAAGTAAAAGCAGTATCACAATTTCCAATTCCTAAGAGTCCTAAAGAAATTAAATCTTTCCTAGGCCTAATAGGCTATTATCGCCGATTCATTGATAATTTTTCTAAATTGACAAAACCACTTACTTCTTTATTAAAAAAGAATGCTACTTTCCACTGGTCTCAAGAACAACAAATTGCTTTCGATGTTTTAAAAGAAAAACTAATCACTGCTCCGCTGCTCCAATATCCATACTTTTCTCAACCATTCATAGTAACCAAGGATGCATATAATTACGCCGTAGGTGCAATCTCATCCCAAGGTCCTGTAGGCAAGGATAAGTCGATAGCTTATGCATCACGTACTCTAAACCGTCCCGAAGGCAATTATTCAACTACCGAAAAAGAACTTCTAGCCTTCTATTCGCAGTCAAAACGTTTCATCCTTACCTCTACGGTAATAAATTCAAAATAGTTACTGATCATAGACCATTGGTATGGCTATACAATGTCAAAGACCCAGGTAGTAGACTCATTCGTTGGCGCTTAAAACTCGAAGAATACGATTACAAAATTGTTTATAAACAAGGCCGTCTTAATTCTAACGCCGATGCGTTATCTCGCTGTCCCATTAATGTTATAGATATTAACACTTTAAATAATTCTAGTTATGAAAAATATTTTAAAGACCAATTTACTAATAAAACTCCTATTTCAAATACAATAATCTTAGAATGTACTCAAGGATTACACCAATCTAAACTAAAAACTATTGCATGTCCCGTCTCTTTAGATTTTGACTCATCTATACCTCACTGTGAAGAAATATTAGCGCAATTAGAAAAGCCTAAGGACTTATTAAATTCCGAACGCGAACCATTTACAATTCAATGCGTAAAGGATAAGAATAAATCTTACTATTTTATGTACACTAATGTTCATCATTATGAAGAAACTAAATTTAAGGATATTTACAATTTAATGATAAAACTCAGAGATAAAATTTTAATCGAGAATCCTGATATTACAGATCTCGCCTTATCAGACTTTTCAGATCCATTTTCTAAGCTAGCTTATATTAAAGTATATAATATGATTGCCTATATTTTTCATAACACTAACAATAAAATTCATATATACAAAAGTCAGCTAATTTATCCTACTCCCGTTGAAATCCCTAAAATTTTAAAAGAGAACCACGATTCACCTATTGCGGGTCACCCAGGTTCAAGTCGTATGTACAGACCACAGAACACAATTACTCTCTACCAAGAGAAGAACGCCAACTTCATACTAAAAAACGGAAACACGTGTTTATGAGTGTACACTAAAAGCGCTACGGTGGACGCCCATATAAAACTTTTTTAGCGGGAGGGTTTGAAACCTTTGTATTCCGTAATTTTGAACTTTTTATTTAAGGCATATTCGAGTTATTTTGGCTCAAGCCTCACAAATCTATGGGGTAAATTCCCATATATTTGAGAAGTTGCACCAAAATTACTCGAATATACTTTAGATTAGTATATGGGATAAAATAAAACTATAAAAAAGTATAGATAGTTATGTAATTTTATTTTCTGAAACACATTGTTTTATAAAGTATACATTATTATTAATGTTTTTATTGCTTTTGCACATAATATTTCAAGCTTGTTACTGATATATAACACATGTTATTGTCAGAGTTATTCTTCACAGAATATTAACGTAAATTTAAATCAACAAAATTCTCATGGTGAAAACTTAACACAGCCCAAATACGTGATCTGAAACAGATACAATTCAGTCAATATAGTAATAATCCTACAAATAACGGTCAATAAATTCAAAATGTTTATAGACTTACACATATTGTCATAAGTTTTTCTTTTCCTATTATAGGAAACCTGTAGAAAGTGATCAGATGATTTTGTGTTTTTATTTGCACAACACTTAACTTACTTTCGATGATGATCACATCGTGCATAAAATTTTGAAATAATGAAATCATTTATAGTCAATATCTTGTACAGAGTTAACATCTCACAAAAATCTTTACTGTATATTCACGACGATATTATGACTGTATTCGCCTACAAACGAAAATGAAGTATTCTGAGCACATAATAACTGAATTTAAGCAAAAATCAATAATAAAAATTAAAATTTAAACCTATGAAATAAATTTGAATAAATTTCAGAAAATATTTTCAATATGAAAGACGTTGACAAACAAATGTCTTTTTTTTTTCTTCTATTGATTCATGGCTTCTTTTGATAGAATTCTGCTAATATTTAATAATTTAATTTTAATCAATTAATAGGTAAATTAATTGTGCAAATCTCAGAGTAATATGTATGTAATTATACTTTAAAGAGCAAACCAAAAAAAGTTTAACATAGAAATAACATTTTTAGTTTCTTCCGATATAATATGAATTTTTGTATCTAATTTTTAAAATGGCAATCTAAAACAACATGAAGGAAAGAAACAGCGATATTTTTTCTCGCTTTATTTTAACAAGCCCAACACGAACATTGACAAAACCATGATTGTGTGCAGATTTTTCAGCTTTCATACAAAGTTGCATCACCCTGGTACAGACGAAAATAAAGCCGCCTATTATTGGAAAGGTATGCGCTCTGACATTGTAGATTATGTAAAGAAATGTCAATTATGCCAAATTATTAAACCATTGAGAATGTCCAAAAAGGCCCCAATGGAAATAACTTCTACTTCTACTAGACCGTTTGAACGATTAGTTCTCGACATCGTTGGTCCTTTATCTGACGTAGGTTTTCAAAAATTCAAATTCATCCTTACATTACAAGATGATTTAACTAAATTTTCAAGTGCTTATTCCCTGGTCACAGCTACCAGTGAAGAAATAGCCAGAAACCTTTTACATTTTATGTCTCTTTTCGGTTTCCCTAAAACAATCTTAACGGATTTAGGCACGTGTTTCAAGTCTGATTTATTTAAAGAATTGACTCAAATCTTCAAAGTCAAAGCCTTATTTACTACTCCTTATCACCCACAAACAAATGGAGCTCTAGAACGCTCACATGCTACTTTAAAAAGAAGAATACTTAAAATCTTTTGTTAATGAAAACCAAAACGACTGGTATTGTTATTTATTTACCGCAATATTAGCCTATAATACTACTCCTCATTGCACTACCAATTTCACCCCTCATGAATTATTATATGGTTATAAACCTAATATTCCTAATTCCCTATATGAAACAAACAATAATACCACTTATAATGAATATATTCGAGCTTTACAATATCGAATGCGTTTTAGAAGAGAAAAGGCCATTCAAAATATAATTAATAGTAAAGAAAAATCTAAACAATATTACGATGCAAGTTCACGCAAAATTTCTTATGAAATTGGTGACTTAGTTTATATAAAACACCATCACCGGCTCCGTAAGGCCCTATCACCTATGTGGAAAAATCCATATAAAATTATAAAAGTACATAATAAGCACAACGTTACTTTACAAGTAGGTCGTAAACATGTTAAGTATCATATAAACGAGATTAAGCCTGCTATTAACACTCCTTAAATTTAACTCATTTTATATATTTTCAGAGCTTTATGCTATGGAAGCCAAAGCCACGCTGAGTCGAGGATCATACCTATATCACATAGTCCTAGAATTTATTTTGAACCTATTACGCATATTAATTTTTATAACGATTATTGGAAGGTTATAACACATATAGACCTTATATCTTTAGCTCCTTATCTCAATAAAATTGAAAATGAAAATTATAAAATTGAAAATTATATGATACCTTAAACCTTTGTTCCAAAAAAAAAACTGACGAATTTTCCCAATGTAAAGATTTTTCAAATCCTATAGAGATTTTAATAAAATATAATTACGTCAAATTGCAATCTCTAGCACATATAATCAATAATAATCAATCGCCAAATAGAGTTAAAAGATCTCTAGAATTTGGAGGCGAAATTCTCAAATTTTTCTTCGGTACTCTAGACGCAGATGATGCGCGAAAATATGATGCCGCGATAGAATTATTTCGGAAAAGTGAAACAGAACTATTTAATTTATTCAGAGACAATATTCACATAATTAAATCCACCATAAATAATTTTAATGCCACTATTTATAAGTTAAACCAAAATGAATTAAGATTAAACTCGCAAATAAATAAAATGAATGAAATTCTTTCGCAAATCACAAAAACCGATAATTTACTTGTTAACATTTCTAGGATAAATAATTTATTGAACATAATTGAAAGCTCCTTACTTGCTATTTCTAACTTGCTAGACACAACTATAAATGCTATCCTATTTTCCAAGGTAAATGTTTTGCATCCTAGCGTGATTAGCCCTTTAAGTCTTTATAATGAATTAACCAAGCATATTAATCAAATAAATAAACGTTTAGATTTTCCAGTGCAATTGAACATACATAATATTCATTCTTTAATTGATGTTTCGAAACTTAGTTCATATTATTATAACAATAAGATTGTTTTCAGCTTGCAGGTTCCACTAATAACACCTGATAAATTCATTGTTTATAAAAATATCCCATTACCGACTCCTCACGACGAGTCGCATATACAAACGTTTGCACTTATTCAACCTTCTAATTCTTATATTGCTTTAAGTGACGATAGAATACATTATACTATGTTTAATAACTTAGATGATTGTAAATTTATTAATAATAACTATTCTATTTGTGAACTATTTACTATAACGTCTAGTATAAATAATCCTAATTGTGAATCGAAATTATTAACAGAAGTAACTCTTTCCTTACCTTCTGAATGTAACGCCAAGTTATTATTTGGCCAAATCAATATTTGGCATAAATTAAAAAATAATAGATGGATATATATTATACAATCCAATGTAAATAAATTAACTTTCAAATGTAACGATGATATTACTGATCATTCTATTATTGGCACAGGTATTGTCAAATTAACCGAAAATTGTATCGGTTATTCCAAAACTATTCAATTATTGCCAACAAGTACTTATCAATTTTCGATTAAGTCAGCTATAGATATAAGCTTTGATATAACAAGAGATGATTGTTGCAAAAAGGATATATTTAATAAAAGTTTGCCATATTTAACGCCAATCTCTAAGCAAAGTTAACTTGGATTCCTTAAAATTCGCAAATCATCAGCTAGATAGTTTAGAATTTGAATTAAATAATCTTCAAAAGGAATCACATTTTATCATTGATATATATGTACTACGCACTAGATTTCGCATTCCGAACATTCACTATGTTCAACTGAACTGTACTGCAATCCGTACACTTACTTTAGTGTCATTTACTGTGGCTTCAATATTCATGCAGTGTGGAGCGGCGATAATAATACGAGATTTCAAATTAAAGTTTAAACCTTATGTAAATAACAATTCAGTAGTCAAGTAAGTAAATTTTTTTGTTGTTCAAGTGAATAAATAGGTAATAATATCGTAATATTTTACTATCTACCGCGCACGCGCGAAGACATAGAGTAACGCACATTTTTGGTTTGGAATAGCTTCTCTAGTACGTAGTACATATAATAACTCAATGTATTTTATAAAATACGGTTCATACTATTCCACATTTACTTATATTTTAATTGTATTACTATTTTTGTACTTAGCCTACAAATTATTTAAATGTTCCAGAAATCGACACAATAATAGTGGACATTGTATACAAATATTTAATCAATGTAATAATAAAAAGTCATCGAAACATAATTCTAAAATTACAAATTCAATTGAGATGACTGATATGTCAACATCTGAAGAAGATAATAACTCACCCAAATCTTTACCAAATTGTACTAATTATAAACCTTATAGAACTGTACACAAAGTTCACTCTTCCTCCGGAAGAAATCTTTATTTCTAATTTTATTCAATTTTAGTTTTCAAAATGTTTGTATTAACACAAATAATTAATTTTATTATCATACAATTTCAATTTCTACTTTGTAATTGCTACATTTTGCTATTTTTAATTCAATCTAATTGTAATTGAAACTACTATTTTGTTTAATAAAAATTAATTTCTAATTTTACTAATTCATTTAAAATACTTTTAATTCTAGATTTTACTATTTCATCTTTATATAATTTCATGGTTCTATTTTATATTGATTATTTGTTAGATTTTACTTTGTTTCTTTTATATAACTTAGTTACAAATATATTATTATTTTATACTAATATATTTGTAACTATAATAAAATATATACTATTTTATCTTTATGTAAAATCAAATAGTTCGAAAGTTTTTATATTGTTATAAGATAAATTTGCTATATTTTACTATAACTATTAATTTTCTATTTCTATATTTTGTAATGCATTCCGACCTCTAATTATTTTCTATTTCGAAACTTTGCTTTATCTTAATTTAGAAAAAGCTCAGTCAAAAGGGGGGCGCTGTTATATCCCTTTTTACAACGCAGTTAAATCTTAGTAAGCATTTATTTAATCCCACGGTACTTTTCCTTTTATTTAGTTCTAAACATAAACACAATTTAACATAACAAAATAAATTAATGTAATGGAACTAAAATATACATACATATGACGTCAATCAGTAATTGCATTGTTCTTTTCTATTAATTTTATTCCATTTGGAGTATATATATATATATATATATATATATATATATATATATAAAAATACTTACAGACGTATTTCAAATAGCACATCTCAAAAATATCAATTATTTAAACTGTCGAATGCACCACCCCCTACCCCAGCAACAAATTTGTTTTTATTAACTTTTTGCTTATCGTTGCATTTATGCATTTTAACGATGGTGCAATTATATTCAAGCAAGGAGCAGTTTTTTAATATTGCAAAAAGTACCCAATTCTAATTATGTGAAGTCATATCGAGGTTATAAAGTGAGCGATGTTAAACAATTTTTTATTTCTAAACTACAGGGGTGCAGTTTAAATAATTAATATTTTTGAGATGTGCTATTTGAAATACGTCTGTCAGTATTTTTTTACATATATATACTCCAAATTTGTAGGCTGGGGGAGGGGGGGTGTTGGATTCTCTGTCTACGGTCACTCAGTACGAGTGCCGACGCCAGACGCCTTGTATACGCTTTGTGTTCCCCAGTTTTCGTTTATTTCGTTGTTTTGAGTATTTGTTGTTCCTATTTTGTTATTTTTTTGTTTTGTTATTGCCTTTTTGTTGTTACAATGCCAATAAGAACCAGAAAAACTGTTTTAAATAGCGAATCTCGCGAGTTTGTGATTCGTTTGCGTGACTATTTTGAACGTGAATACCAAAATGGCGGACCGCTGTTGCCAGTGTTACAAGTGTGTGACAGAGTTGCTGAGGTCTTGGAATTGGAAGAGCTACTGTGACTAGAATCAGCAAAGAAAAATTTGGAGATGCATCAACGGAGGAGATATCTACTCCAACTAAGGTAACTTATCTACTCCAAATGAAAAGAGAAAGAAACGTTGCCCTGTAACTAACATAGACGATTTCGACGCCGCAGCAATTCGTAATCACACCTACGCATACTACACACGTAACGAGCTACCAAAATTAACAACATTAGCAGTTTCTCTGAAAGACAGGGCTCGGAACCGGTTTGAAAAGAGCGGTTAATTTCGATTAATTACCGGTAAATATATCGCTCCTTCAATTACCGGTTAAACAAGTAACCGGTTTTTAACTAACCTAAACGGTAAAGGTTACCCGTTACTTACGGTTTTGACACCCAAATTAACCGGTTAATTCCGTAAAACGTAAAAGTAATTATGAATGGGATAGGTAGATTCACGTTGTGAGGTGCTTATGCCGTGTCGCCGCATGCGGGCATACTAATAGTCAATTATCTGCCTTTAAACGACACGTTCTTTCACTCGCGATCAGAGTGTCTAGTTGGAGTTTGGCATTTACGAAAAACGTGAAAGTATTAGAGAAGTATTCGCGCAAAAAAGAGCCCGGTGGAAAGGCAGTTATTGTGTTTGGTTTATTCGTTAAGACTGGACTTGTCTCATACGAAGAAAATAATTTTATTTTGTGTATCGGTTGTTTATTTATGATGTTTTATTTATGATGGGGAGAAACAAATTAAATAGAATTTGTTCCATGTTTACGTTTTAACAGTGGTAGAGCCACGCGGCAGCTTTTGATGTCGCACGGATGGGCCGGCCCGAACCAGGGTGATACCATGACCTCGCAGAATATATCATGAATGGTAGCGGAATCAAACAAAAACTACCCTATGAGGGTACCAACAATCCTGGTGACGGAGAATCCCTCGCTGAGCATCCACGCCCAAGCTACCCTACTCTTCCTGAGCGTGGGTGCTTAGGCTGCCCCGCGTATACAGAGGGGGAGGACGAAGGGGGGGCGAAGCCGACCTTTCTCTTTTTAACCGAGACTCAGGTGTCCTTCAGTGTCGCTTAAAGGGTGATACTTCATATCTCTCATAGGCCTACCCGGGGTACAAATTAGAATACTCGTTTGGGTCCCGGGCTGGAGAGTTTGCGTATGCGTCAGAGAATATATCTGTTTTCAACTCCTCGGTAGTCTTGAAGGTACGGACCTGTCCATCCTATGGCTGCGCGTAGACAGCGACGACCATCCCCGTGTCTACGGGTGAGGCACCCGTAGATATAGGTCCCATAGCGGTAATGCCGAAACAGACCGACTCATCGACTACGTCCAAATGGCTCCGTATTCTTTGCTACAGCTGATATCGTTATCCTTGGCGATTTTACCAAGTCGAATGGCTCGGTTCACGTTTAACCGATCATGCGGGAGATCTGTTTATGACTTTGCCTTGGCATATAGTTTTACTCAGCTGGTTACTTCACCTACTCGGATTCCAGATGTGGAGGATTATGCACCTTCCCTGTTGGACCTTCTGCTGACCTCTCATCCTATCAGGTTTCTGAAGACGCCCCTCTTGACTCCTAGGACCATTGTCTTGTCCGGAGTGTGGTGCCACTCACGCTCCCCTTGCAGTTGCGTTCTGCAGACTGCCGCCGTGTTTGGCATTACAGGTCGGCGGATTTAGACGGAATGCGGTCTTTCTTTGCATCCTACCCTTGTATGCGGGCTTACTTCTTGCTGGACACTCCCAGGGTTGTTGCTGATTCTGTTGCTGATGTGGTACTTCAGGATATGGAACTTTTTATTCTAACTTCTGTGGTGCCCATCGGAGGCAGATCTCAGCCATGGTTTGGTCGCTCCTGTAAAATAGCATCGCACTATAAGCAGGAGTGCTACCGGGCATAGACTGACGCATCAACATCTCGGGATGTAAACACCAGCGCTCTTAAAAAGAAGTATAATTCCGCCTCCAGGTCCTTCAAAAAAGTCATTGCCAAGGCAAGGTCAGAGCACATCGGCAGAATTGGCGAGAAGCTAGTTCGCCTTCCTTCGGGAACCCGTGCATTCTGGTCTCTTGCCAAGGCTGTCTAACGGAACTTCTGTCAGTCATCTCTTCCATCTCAGCACAGAGAGGAACTCACTGGCCCATGCCGCAAAGGAGAAAGCCGATCTGTTAATCTTCCTCTTTGCGTCCAACTCTACTCTCGATGACGGGGGGAACACACCGCCGACCATCCCGCGGTGTGATTGCTCCATGCCGGATGTGCGGTTTACACAGCGCACGGTTCGCAAAGCAATCCTCTCCCTGGACGTCAACACGACGAATGGGACTTATGGAGTCCCAGCCATTGTGCTGAACACGTATGCTCCGAAGTTGGCACCGGTTTTAACGCGTCTTTTCCGGTACTCCTACTCCGAAGGTGTAGTTCCGAATTCATGGAAGACAGCTTTGGTCCACCCAATCCCTAAAAAGCCGTCCGCTCCTCCTTCTTCTCAAAAATAATGGAATCTATTGTAAACGGTTTTTATCGGGGTTGATCAGCTGGTTATCTTCTGGTCTACCTAACTTATAGATGGTCGTAGGTAGTAGAGTCAAAAGGGAAGTCATTGGCCGTTAGTTTGGACATAGCGAAGGCCTTCGATCGGTTCTGGCACAAAGCGCTTCTTTCGAAGCTCTATTCCTATGGGCTTCCCGAGAAATTGTGCAATTGGATCAACAGTTTCCTTGCTGATCGGAGCATCAAGGTTGTAGTAGACTGTGCATGCTGTGATTATAAGCCTATTAAGGCTGATGTTCCACAAGACTGCGTGCTATCTTCAACGCTAATTCTTCTGCATATAAATGATATGTTGCAAACTGGTAACTTTCATTGCTATGTGGACGACAGCACTGGTGATGCTTTATATACAAGCCGTGCCAATATTTCTCGGGAAAACGTCGTCGAGTAACAAAACAAACTTATGTCTAAAGTCGAGTCTGCGCGTTTATCACTAAAAAGAACACCTTTGTCGTACCTTCACAGTTTCAAGGCACTCCCTTGCTGCCTTAGCTAGCATCGGAATCGTCGGCGTCGACATATTGAATAGTGTGCAATTTCGTGGTCACTTGGAAGGGAAGGCAAATTGGTCTATAAAAAGCTTGACGTGCTCAGCAGAGCGGGGCAGTGTTTCATGTCGGCACATCGCTTGCAACTTTACAAAGTGCAAATTCGGCTTCACATAGAATATTGTTCTCATCTCTAGGCCGGGGCACCCCAGTGCCAGCTTCTTCCATTTGACTTTCGAGTTCTTTCTGATCGGCTCGATTCACTGGCACTGCGAAGGGATGTTGAATCCCTTCGCATTTTCTATCACATCTACCACAGGGAGTACTCCGAGGTTAGGATAATTCCAGCCGCCATATTTCACGAACGCACATCGCGTCAAAATTCACAATAGTATCCATCATTCCATTCCATCTGGATGCTTGACGGTCCACCACTCTGCATTTCACTAGGACTTTTCTTCCTTTTTTTATAGGATAGGGTGACAAACAAGCACACAGTCCACCTGATGGTAAGTGGTTGCTGTGGCCCTTAGACATCTACACATATCCTTGTTTGCGAATCAAATATTATTTTCAATAATTTTAGTATAGGTATTTGGTGACAGTCGACAGCAAAATATAGCCGATTTTAATCATAATGATTTGTTAGATTCAAATTATTATCTTTCTTTATTAACTTCTGTATCAGTAAAGTCAATTTCTTCTATGTGGTTACCTTTTACTCTAGTTAAAAAAAACTAATATTTTTAGTAGCATCTTGTACGTATACAACATGGTAAGGTATGCTTCAGTTCCTCATTAATGAGATGTGAAAAATAGTAATTTCTTTAATCCTATTCGACTTTAGAATTCTCTGAACATGACAAATAAATTTTTTATCGTGTAAAGACACGACTTCTAATTAAACTTTATTTACCTCAGAAGTGGTAATTATTAGTTTTTGCAAAGATCAAGATAGAGGTTGGTTCTAATCACGAGCTTCTAAATCTAAAAAATCTGGTGATCTGCCTCACTTCAGTCCTAAAAAGAACAAATACTATAACATATAATTTCATCAACTTTAAGAAAAATCGTTATTTCTGTTAAGAAAGTTCATCATTTATTGTGATATATTACTAAAACTAAAGGCATTTAATTAAAAATGCAAAGCGTAATTTTTGTAGAAAACTTTCAATATAATTAAAGTCAATATAAATATATAACGTGAAATTAAACATGATATCGAAACTTAATTTTAAAGTGGAGATAACGCATAATTAATTGAAATAAAACTTACCTCTGTTATTTATAATACGGTCATTGTTGAAAGATGAAAAAATATGAGGGATGTCGTTTTAGGGAAGTCGCGTTGATGCAATGAATATATCGTACGTGCGTCTAAAAACTTCGTGAATTAAACAGAGCGCAGCCGTACAAAGTTGGATACAAGCGGGGTAAGGGAGAGGGCGGGGACATTACAAAGCTTGGTTTTAACCGGTTAATTGTTACTACCTTAACCTAAATTTGTGAAAACCGGTATTCCACAAAAACCGGTTTTGGGGTCAATGACCGAAACCGGTTTAGAATTTGAACCAGTTTCCGAGCCCTGCTGAAAGATGCAAATTTGTTCAGTGGGAGCCTACCATCTTTATCAACAATATTAAAAAAAATGGATTCTATTATAAAAAGAGTAACAAAACAAAAATTATTATGGAACGTAACGACATTGCTCTTGCACGCATTGATTTTTTTACGAATAGTGACAGATATGGATAAATTACTGTTCCTGGATGAAAGATAGCTATCCGAATCATCTACCAAGGTACCTGAGGGCAAAGGTAAAAGGTTAATAATTTGCCATGTTGGTACCTCGTCTGGATTTGTACCAAATTGTTTACTGGCATTCAAGTCTGTCAAGATGACGGAGTACCACGAAGAGATGAATTTTGAAAAATTCGAAGAATGGTTTATAAAACATCTAAATAATTTCGATGAACCCCATGTGATACTCGTACTAATGGACAATACACACTATCATTCAGTTCAAAAAACTAAGCCTCCGGCAGCGAATAACCGAAAGAATGAAATTATTTCGTGGTTGCAAACCAATGGAGTACAAGCCGACGGCACTATGTTGAAAAAAGAACTTTTGCGTTTAGTGGGAATACACAAGCCCCAAACGCCAATATATGTTTTGGATGAGATGGCAAAAGAAAAGGGACAAACCGTTATCCACCTGCCACCGTATCATTGCCAGTATAATGCAATAGAATTGATTTGGGCGCAAGTTAAAGGTATTTAATATTTAAATGAAGTTGATTAATTAGTGCATCACTAATAAAAAAAAATAACTCATTGTTTTCGTTTTAGGTCATGCAGCAAGACACAACACCACCCCACCGTTCACGGCAAATAAAACGTTAAATTTGCTGAACAATGCATGTGAACATGTAACACCAAATGATTGGAAGCAGGTGGTCGATAAAACGCGAAGAATTATCACAGAAGATTGGCAACGTGATGTCCGCTTTGATTATTTGTGTGATCAGGAATTAATAATTAATCTCGAAGATTGTTCCAGTGACTGATTCTGATGATGATGATTGTGACTTAGGATGTACACCCTTGTGTCAATGAATTTATTATTGCAATTTTTTTATTAGCCCAAAATGAGTCCCAATGTTTTAATACTTGGTTAAAATAAGTATTGGGTGCATATTTTTTATTAATATTTATGAATACTTTATCGATATATCGATTTAATGTTCCCAGCACTAGTCACATCAGAATGACAGCTGTCATACTAATCAAGCTATATTTAAAGAACTATAGGGACCCTTACTGCCTTAATCTTATTAAGGGCTTAGGGACCCAGATTCATAGGGTATTAATTAAAAAGTAAAGTTACATAAATATTATTTTTAGTTTGTGGATCCGACGCTTAGATCATTTAACCCAATGGACTCGCCTCGCATGATTATTCCCCTCTGTCAAGGTATTGGATTTAAAAATCGTGTGCGTTTATAAAAACTGTTTACGGAATCGATTTATCATTACAAGAATCGTATCCGCCGAAGTAGGTGCTCTTTGAAAAATGCCAATCTGTGCGGTTAACGTGTGCAGACAGCAGTCAAATACTTAAAATTTACAAAAAGATGGAATTACATTCCATATGTAAGTATTTTTATTGTGATACATGCTTTTTTCTATTAAAATCATTTAAAATAATATCATAAATGGTAATCGAAAACTTTACCGATAAGGTAATCGAGTACGTAATATTCCATAAAAATCGTAGTGATAATCGCAATGTGACAACCACGTTCCCCACGAGCCTATTTGTTTTTAAAACAATTTCAACCTTCGTTTGCTAATTTGTAGCAAACGAAGGTTTCAATTTGAACACGCCAGTACAAACGCACTCTTACGAGATTATTTTATTTTTGTATAGCAATTTCAACAGCTAAATAAATGTAACGAGTCTATTTCTTAACCCTGCAGTTGTCGCGCTTTACATAAACAAGTGGTCACGTGGATTTCATATGTAGTCCAATCTAAAATAAGAATGATAATAAATAAACAAAAACATTTATACCTTCTTTTTCATTCAAATAATAATAATGAAAAAAACTTCTACATATTAATATATGAAAATGGCACATTAATTTCAAAGTGAGATCACAATTTTTTTGTTTCCTGTGTATAATAATGTGATCGCTAGTGCTTCCTCTATTCGTTGATACACTCTTAGAACAGCGAGTTATCATTTAAAAAATAAATCATAAATAAATGCACGTGCACGTTCTGCACTGAGCACGTCCTCCTACTTTTCAATTTTTAATACTTGACGTGTCAAAAGATGCATTTAAGTGACTTTTCTGAAATTTGATATTATTTAAAAGTGGATTAATATTATAATCCACCCGACCACTGTAGGGTTAACTTTTAGGTTTTTCCAAAATTGATGTGTATTGTGATTGCGGATCGATATCGATAATTTTTTTTTATTACTAATTGAAGAAGCATCAAAATTTAATTAATTAATTTAATCACTCAACTAAAGAAAAATATTTTTGAGTAGAGTCTGTCACCTAGTATTATAATAAAAGTGTAAATGACCAATTTCTGTCCTTAGATAAAATAAATTCAACAAAAAAAATATCGAACTATTGATATGTCTATATTAAAACTTCCTTTAATTATTATATTTAAAATATACTTATTCAATTATTTTGTTTGTGAAATAAATGATGCCCGCGACTTCGTCCACGTGGATTAAGGTTTTTTCATTCCCGCGGGAATTTTTTAATTTTCTGGTATAAAATGTAGGTTATGTGTTAATTCAGAGTATCCAAATCGGTTCAGTCGTTGTGGCGTGAAGGAGTAACAAACATGGATGTTTGTTACTCGTGAAGGAGTCGTCACATCCAGTGTAGTTTGGAAACTTTCATATATAATATATTATATATCAAGTGGAGATGGTGTTTACGTCATAGACTTAGAATATACTGGCGTATAGACGGACATAGTGTGCAAGGGAGAAGAAAATTCCTTATGGTAAAAATGCAAGATAGAAAAAGATACCAAATCTCATGAATCTGTGACCGATTTTGAATAACAGATCGGCACACAAGAAATAAGCTCCTAAATATTTTGTAATTTTTTAGATTATAATAGTTTTAATGTTTATAATTCATAGTTTTTCAAAATCGTTACATGTTCCGTGAGTGACCGTGGTGTCAATAATAGAAATAATCCTGATGATTGCACATTTCACAGGTAAATTCGCAAGGCGTCGTTCTGCTATGACGTGTCTATTTTTGGTTAAAATTTCTTGAATGTTTATAATGAATCGATAGACTTGTCCACACAACAAGGAAAGAAATGAAAATAAAGGCTCAATTGGCGTTCTAAAAACGTAATTTTATTTTGCCGTTTGTCAAACAGATGGATCGAATAAAAAAATGGATGAGGTTAATTGGGCGGGTTGGTTTTGGACAATTTGCAGCAAACATTGAGAAATATCTTGAGAAATACAAAAGAAAAAGCATAATAAAAACAGCCATTCCTACATTACTTTTACTAGTAAGTATTATATTATTACAGTAAGACTTCTAAAATTTTACTTCAAAAACTTTAGGTAAAAATAGAGATAGATTTTATATATGATAAAACTTTAGTATATTAAAAATAAAAATCTTGAGATTATACTATTTAAGCAATTATGAACCCAACTGAGTATCTATTTGTCAACCAAAAAAATGTATAACCTTACTTAACCACCCGCACCTCACGGTCACACTAGCTATTTTCCCCAAGCGGTTGAGCGGAGCTAAGGATTATATTCCCAAGTTACAATGATAAAACATGTAGTGTAGTTAGGTATATAGATGCCCGCGCATGAGGCGCGCGGTTCAGTGTACCAGGATAGTATAAATTCCATAGTATTTGATACTCATAACGGCCGATGCCCGATTTATGCTTGATGCCCGACGAGTTCGCCGAAGGCTTGATAGCGTGGTTCATCACCTATAGCGTAGAGAAGAGGAACTCGTGGTTAATTAATAGCTGCGAGGATCAATAGATCTGCGAGATTAAGCTGCGCTTGTCGCAGTCAGTCCATGGATGGGTGACCGTTTTCTTAACATACCGAGATTGAGAGAATAGACAGTGCATCTGTATCCTCAGACACCTGGTACACTTTAATATCTTCTGCGTATTTGACTAGTCTGTGTAAGATCATTATGTGTTTAAATCCATCTGCGCCCCCCTTCCCTGAGGGGGGCCGCTTCCGATTCGGCGGAAAGGCCATACAGGCTGACGCCGTCCCTACAAGTGGTGTTTAGTGGGTAAGGCACTTCTTCAAAGTGAGTCCCACATAACCACGCAGCCGGCTGCATGTTATGCTATGAGCATTCACCACCTCCCTCCCCCGCTTCCGGAGGGTGTCCTTACATTGGGCGCAAAAAAAAGTTTAAATTCAATAAAATGATAATAAGTTTATTATTTTTCAGGGACAGATGAAAGAGAGAGTAGCCTCATAAACATATTGGCCTTTAAGCAGAGCAAACTTATTTAACTGATTCCTACAAGTTTCCTTACTTAAATTATTAAGTTAAAATTCATATTTAAGTGGAATGTTAAAATTAATTTCTATAATGTATTTAATTATTAATTGTTTGTAATTATTAGAAGTAATAGTTATATGAAAAATTCCGTGTACTCCGTGTACTCCGTGTCCACGTTTTCTTATTTCTACAGCAAAATATTTTATAAAATATATAAAGTATAAATAGGCATATACTTAATGAAGTATCTACCTATTTATAGTTGATTAACGTTATGTTAAAAAAGAAATTCTGGGGAAACTGTCCATGGCAGATAAGTTTTCTCCAAAGGTCATAGCTCGAAAATACAACTTTCCGTTCTGATTCTTGGGGGAAATTGTTTAAGTTTATTGGTAGACTCACATCTTTAGAGATTATTGGGACTTTGTACATTTTGAATTAAAATCCAACAAAAGGCTAATTTGAATATTTTTAATTATTTTAGAATTATCAAGGTATAAATTCAGTAAATTTTTGAATTTATTCAGTTTTGTACACTAAACGATTTTTTAAATCTTTCTACCGCTTCCTTAACAATAATTTCTCGATAGTCCTTGTAAGTTAAATGTACATCACTAGCTAACGTACACAATGACAAATCAAAATTAGTCACGCGTTTTAGGGCTGTCAGGTCGTCTATACGCCAGTATATTCTAAGTCTATGGTCTATGTAGTGTTTCCTCGCCCTGCACCAAAAGTGACGACTTTTTTGTTCGTAGCATTAAGCGCATTACTCGTCCTTTGGTTGAATCACAGACTAATATGATGCTTACGCATGGTTGAATGGTCTAAGATCCGACCTCCCCCCCTACCCTAGCCTACGAATTTGGAGTATATATATATATAAAAAAAATTTACAGACGTATTTTAAATAGCACATTCCAAAACTATTAATTATTTAAACTGTACCCATGTAATTTAGAAATCAAAAATAGTTAAAAATCGATTATCCGAACTAATTGGGGGAGATGGGTGTTCGGAAAACCGGTTTATTCGGATAATCGAACTGTATAATTTTATGTACCAATGTACCAATAAAACATATTTATATGTAATACAAATTTATCTGTTTTAAAGTTTTCTCTCTTTTTCCATTCTTTAGCTGATGGGCTTTTACAGCGGGTACAAAAACTTCTATAAACCATTCCGTAAAAATTGAACTGTTCATCCAGGCGCTTTTTGTGAGATGTAAACAATAGGCATTGAAGACATATTTACGTGTTTGAAACAACGCGGTTTCTTGCTTTTACCAATAACAAGCATAGGCAATCGGTGGGTACCAGTTGCATTAGCACAATCTAGAGCAATGATACGATCCTTGTTTGCTTTAGGACTAGGTGCCGCTAATTCACGACGCGAAGCAAGAGTTTTTCGTGGCAAAGCCTTCCAAATGAGCCCAGTTTCATCAGCGTTGTAAACGTTTTCCAGAGCATAATCTTCTAGATTCAATACGTCGCTTAATTTTATTTTGAAAGTATCAGCTGCTGAAGAATCAGCAGTCAATTTTTCTCCTTGTATTTGAAGCTCACGAATGCCATGTCTTGACTTAAACCGTTTTAACCAGCCCGTGCTTGCCTGAAAGTTCGACGGCCCTCCAAGTTTTTCATTAAATTGTTTTGCCTTTTCACATAGAATGGGACCAGAGATAGGTTTTCCTTGTGATCTATTTTGTGTAAACCACATGTAAACACCGTCATCGAGATCGGTATTCGTGGCGAACTTCATAGTTTTACGACTTGTCGACCCATCAGTAGTATCAAGCTTGGATATAAATTTGATATGATCGTTTTTTGTTTTTTTATATCCGTAATTGTCGACTTACCCACTTTGTACTCATTAGATAACTTGGTTGCAGTTTCGCCTTCCTCTAATCGTTTGTTAACCTCGTATTTATCTCTCATGGAAAGAACAACACGTTTACCTTTAGGCATTTTAAATTGTGAGCTAATAGGGCAAAACTAATACACAAAAGTGATCGTAACAGAGCGCTGACGCTGATTGAGCGTGCGGGCAGAAGTACAGCGCTCTCGCCTCTCGGTACTAAACGTAGGCCAACACTGGGCACTGCGGGAAGGGGGGGGGGCTCGCTGCTGCGGTATTCGCATCTCAGCGTGGCAGTAGTTTGGTTAAGCGATCGTTCGGTTGATCGACGTTCGTATAATCGACGCTCTACTGTAATTAGAATTGGGTACTTTTTGCAATATGAAAAAAAACTGCAATGCTTGAATATAATTGCACCATCGTTAAAAATGCTCTAAATTCAATACTAACTGCAAAAAGTTTATAAAGAAATTTACCGCGGAAATAGGTGACTATATATTCATAACATATTAGTATAGAACAATGAACATAATATAACTTACCTGCTTTCATAACATGTTCGTCACACATAATTATTAAACAGAATTAAATAATTCATCATCATCATCATCATCATCTTAACCCATTGCCGGCTGACTACTGAGCACAAGGGGGTTTAGGCCATAGTCTGTCACGTTGGCCAAGGGTGCGGATTTGAGATCATTTTGCAGAACTCTTAGGCATGCAAGTTTCCTCACGATGTTTTGATGTATTATAACAAGAAATTAAACAAATTTGGTGTTATTATTATATATTTTATTTATATTTTATACGAGTAATTGTGGTCATGATCTCAGAGTTCAAGCTGCCGAACTCCAGGAATTCCGGTTGTGAAAGATGTACCCGCTAATATGTTTTACAAGTACATTATTTGGTGATTTTAATTTTCCATATCTGGCAAGACTAATCTATAACTATGAGATCAATTAGTTTTGGCGGGAACTTGATCGGCGGCGGTTTGCTGCTCCTGTATTATTGTTTGAATAATGGTTTGAAGTGGATTTTGATATGTAAAAGTGGTGCGATTTTGTGTATTAAGTGTCTGCGCATGTGAACTATTAGTGGAAACGGTGATACAAGTGCTCTGATTGTGATGTGATTCTCAAGATAAGGTGTCTATCTGCTTAGGCGCCTTGAGATACCATCGCCAACTGTCAGCTGTCTGCTGACTCAAGTTGCCGTCAAAATCTCCCAAGGGCTGCACAATGTGACGCATCAACATATTGTGAAGCAGTGTACTATGAAGAAAATTATAATAAACCGAATAAAAATACCTAAGACTTGGCCTAAAGGTCTAGATACCAGGCCATAAACTCCAAAAAAAATGAAATCAATTACCTCTACACTCCATAAATCAATCAAAAGCACTCACCTGACAGCGAAATGTCATTTATAAAATGGCGGCCCTAGTTCTAATTTTGTCCACCTGAACAGATAGGTTGGTGGCACTATAGTTTATAATCAAAAAATAGTTAAAATCGCATTCGACACTTAACAAATTTGGTTTAATTAACTTTTTGCAGTTAATATTGAATTTAATGCATTTTTAACGATGGTGCAATTATATTCAAGCATGGTGCAGTTTTTTCATATTGCAAAAAGTACCCAATTCTAATTACTTGAAGTAATATCGACATTATAAGGTGACAATTTTTAACAATTTTTTATTTCTAAACTACATGGGTGCAGTTTAAATAATTAATATTATTGAGATGTGCTATTTAAAATACGTCTGTCAATATTTTTTTATATATATACTCCAAATTCGTAGGCTGGGGTAGGGGGGGGGTATATCCGATTATAGATTACTGTATGGTGGCCCATAGAAATATAAATATACCCAGTATGCCCAGTCCATATACTTCTAAGTCAGTGTGGTGGCCTGTATTGCGCTATAGATTGTACTTATAAGTATAGACTTAGAATATACTGCTATCCTATGTCTATGCTTTTAAGTTTTAAGGGCCGAAGAAAAAAACTGTCAAAAGTCACAAACTAATAAGAGTAAACTAAGCATCATATTAGTCTGTGGAGTAAAGTAAAGTAACCATAGATAGGAGTTTTGGCGGGAACTTGACCGGCAGTGGTTTGCTGCTCCTGTATTATTGTTTAAATAATGGTTTGAAGTGGATTTTGATATGTAAAAGTGGTGCGATTTTGTGTATTAAGTGTCTGCGCATGTGAGCTATTAGTGGAAACGGTGAAACAAGTGCTCTGGTGATGATGTGTTCTCAAGATAAGGTGTCTGTCTGCTTAGGCGCCTTGAGATACCATCGCCAACTGTCAGCTGTCTGCTGGCTCAAGTGTCCGTCAAAATCTCCCAAGGGCTGCACAATGTGACACATCAACATATTGTGAAACAGTGTACTATGAAGGATAATTATACATTGTAACTTCAGGCTCAGAAGGGCTAGAACCCAGAGCCGTAAAGCCAGTTTAAAAAAAACATAATTAATAAATATGTAGCAAAAGTAACTGTCAAGTCAAGTGTTAAGCTAACAATTGTCAGTTGTCAGTCATTTGTAGATGCTTTTGCCGTTTGTATTTGCGGTGATATTAAAAAAAGTGATATTTAAATTAATTATAATATAACTAATCTGATATTCACGATTCATATGGTTTAAAAGGTTAAGTTTAATAATTCTTTAATGACATGATTTATATTCGTTTAATTGGATTTTAAGACAAAAAGTTTATTCAGTCATGGATCCTGAACGAGATTTAGTTATAAATACAATTCAAGATAGTATTCGAAATAAAGATTTATCGAAGTCAGAAGATGGTGTTTCACGAACTTCTGATGACAGTTATAGCGATTGCCTAGTTCAGGCTGATGAGATTAATGATAATATAAAGAGTAATTTTGAAGAACAATCTATGCAAAGTGTAAGTAATAAAAGTATGACATCTTGTACCACAGACGGAAAGGAAGAAATCAATTATAAACAGTTGCTATCAACACCTGTTCAGATAGATCCATTAGTACCACCACCTGAAATTAAAAAATCAGAAATTATTTATGATGAAAAATCATGTAAAGAAAATTTAGATTCCAAATTGGCCATTGACACTGAGATAAAACCATTTACAGATGATGAAAATAATAGTGATATGCAAGATGACGAGATACAGTTGAGATGGGATGATGATGATGACGATGATGAGTTAAATTTAGGTTGTGAGGAAATGCAAGATTCAGGTAACGCTGTTATTTGTATGAAGGAAAAAGTTGATTCTTGTGGAGTTAATGTTAAAATATTGCCTGAAGAAGAAATAGACATGGATGTAGCATCAAAAAGATTAGTTGAAAGTGAACAAAGTAACAAAAATATTAAAGACGACTGGGAAATAACATATTCTCCTAAAAATCATAATGAAGAGGATAAGGTAGAATCAGAAGTTTCAGTCCTAGATAGTTCTGCAGAAATTATAACAGAACATGGCCTGAAAAAACCTGATATGATGTTAGAAATACCTTCACAGGATTTAGTTGAATATATGGATGATGAAGATGATGGACCAGATCTTTTAAGTAATTTGGAAATGTCTCCGGATAATGGGAGTATTGAAATATGTGTCACCAAAGATGTACAAAATATTAAACTTACTGATAATAACATATCATTGAATACTGATGCAACTATTAATGTAGATGAGCAGCAATTGAAAATAGTCAGTAATAATGAATCATTAAATATAGTTACAACTATTAACAATGATGTACTAAATGTGCAAAAAATGGGTGGTAATGAATTTATAAATACTGAACCTATTGTTAATAAAGATATACCTAATGAGAAACAATTTATTAATGATGAATCATTAAACATTGAGGCAAACAGTATTGATGACGAACAGAAGCAACCAAGTGTTAATGAATCATTTAATACTGATGCAAGTATTAATAAAGATAAACAAAATGTCAATCAAATTGATAATGATGAATTAATAAATAATGATGCAACTGTTAATGAAGATGTAAAAAATGTGAAGCAAGTCAGTAATAGTGAACCATTAAATACTGATGCAACTATAAATGATATACAAAATGTGAAGCAAATTGGTAGTAATGAATCATTAAATACTGATGAAACTATTGATGAAGTAAAAAAGGTGAAGCATGTTATTAATAGTGAGTCATTAAATACCGATTCAACTATGAATGAAGATATACAAAATGTAAAAAAAATCAGTAATAATGAATCATTAAATACAGATGTTACTATAAATGAAAATAAGCAAAATGTGAAACAAATGGTTAATAATGAATCGTCAATTATTGATGCAACTATTAATGAAGATGTACAACATTTGAAACAAATTGGCAATAATGAGTTATTAAATACTGATACAACTGTTAATGAAGATGTTAAAAATGTGGAGCAAATTAATATGAAAGAATCATTAAATACTGATGCAACTGATAATGATGATCTACTAAATGGGAAAAAAGTAAATAATAATCAGTCATTAAATAGTGATTCAACTATTAATAAAGATGTTTTAAACATAAAACAAGGTTATAATGAACTATTGAAAATTGATGCAATTGTAACTTCAAATATGGACATAAAATCAGAAAATAAGAATAAGGATACTGTGGCTATGGAAAGACAAGCAGACTTGCCCTATAAAAGCAGTGACCAAACAGAAACTGTTACTAAATGTAGTCAAATAAATATTGAGTTGATTTGTAAAAACCAAGCAGAAGTAAAGTTGGAAACAACACCAATTCAAGAAATAACTGAATCAAATAAACAGCAAGATAGACAAACATGTTTGTTAGATAGCGAGCAAAAAGTCACATCTGTAATGGATGAACCACAACCATCTACTTCTACAGCTTGTATGATCATGGAAATGAGAAGAGACTCTGATGAAGTGGGTGAGGTTTCTGATAGTCTTGGTCTTTTAGCAGAGTCAACAAGAGTGTTGGAGTATGATGAGGAGCAAGAAGACGATGATGATGGTGATGATGATGAAGATTTTGACCAAGATGAAGGTAACTTTTAAATTAATATTTTTTAAACATAATAACTTAAAATAATATTTATATGTGGTAAAGAATCGACTCGACTGGGGAAGGACCACACTCACAGAATACCAGCTTAAAATAGCAGCTTAAAGCTGCTATGTTTCGTCTGGTGAGTGCAGAGAACCGAAAACCCTTTTTACTGGAAAAGTGGCATTCCCTCTTAGTCCTCAGAGGTGACAATGCATCTGCATTTTGATTCTAATTTGAAGATTGATTGACCACGGCATCAACTTAACATCAGGTGGACTGCTGTTTGTTTGTTTGTCACCCTTATTCTATGTAAATAAAACTTTAATATTTTAAATTTTTCTTAGAATATCTTTTTAGCTTTTTTAACTTTGGTGTACTGTATGTACTTTATTTCTTTGTAGAGAGTAGTAATCAAATGATAGCAGACTACTCAGAAGATTCTAATGAGAAGAAGAATGAGACAGACTTGCCTAAAAATGTTCAAATGGAAATTGATAATGCACAATACTCAACAGAAAAAAAACTATCAGAAACATCTTTAGTAAAGAGTAAGGCAAATGAAGATTGTGAATTACAAATAAGTGATGTTAAGAGTGAAGATGTTCCCAGTAAAAATGAAAAAGACAACAAAACGGAAATTGAACTTTCTGATGTTAGTAACTTAAATATCCATATATTTTGATTTCTTATGTTTATCTGAACACTACACATTTAAATAAAACTAGTTTTACGGATTTTATCGCGTATATTAACTTACTTTATCGAAATGTCGGGGATATAAAATAAGTTAAGTTTTATTTAAATATCCATATATAATTCCGATTTACTATCTAGGTCTTCATCACCACTTACTACCAGTGGGATTGTGGTCAAGTACTGGTCAAGCAAGTTAGAAAAGTTTAGAAAAAATTTATATTGTGTCATCTAGTTTAAAATTTATGAGCTTTTATCACATTCTCTACTAAAATCCCAGTTTTATTATAAAATTCCACTCATATAAAAAAATAATGTTGGCTGCTGATTTTTGTGATCAAGACAATCACTGTTTACCAGTAAGTCCACTGCTGGATATATGCATACCATTGGTAAGTGGGGGGAGGGGGGGCGGTATTATCCACTTAGGAGGTGATCAGGATTAGTTATCAGGAATATGGCCATGTCCCGTTTCAGTTTCTCTGCTTTTTGGTAATTGGTTCACAATTAACGAAGATATTGCATAATATACAAAAAATATACAGTTGGATTGAAATGCTCCTCCTTTTTTGAAGTTTAATTACCAATCTTTTTAAAGGGGTGGTGTCGATGTTCACGGTTTGACATTTTAATGCACAAATGTTGAGTTGTATGAAGGAAAATGCTACTGCCCATTACCTGTTTAATTTCTACTTAACATAAGACTAAACAAATGCTTATATTATATCAACAAAATCCATATAAATAGCTCGAACCAATTGAATCCTTATGTCCATAAAACTCTTGCCAACATGCACTCGAATAGAGCAATAGTCTGATAGCTCCTTATCTTTTACAATATTGAGAAACCCTTTTTTTAACTTAAACTCTTTCATAGTTTTTCAATAAGTTAGTTGACCTTAATTGATGTTAACACAAATGGTTCAACAGAAATATTTTAGTATTTAATTTAAATTAATTTTTTTTACATTTTTTTACCATAAAGCAATGGGAAGAATGAAATCAAGGAGAAATTGAGTAAAATTGAAGCATGAAAATCTATGCGTCCAGGATTTTGATGAAATAAAATATTGATAATAAGCAGGAATATGTCAAAATGGAGATTTCATCATAATCATGAGTTCATCCAGGATTTAATTAAAAATGCTGCGCTGGATTTTTTTGGATTATGATGAAATGTCCTGTGATTATTTTTTATTACACATAACAGTTTGTTTGTAATGGAATGGGTATGTTAAAAGTGTTTTTCTGTGTTCCTACAAAATAAGAACTTTCAAAATATTACTTTGAGGCACCCAGGGCCACCCCACTCGCACATTAACCTTCTGTTGTCGATATAACTTCTTTTGGCTGCACAAAGAGTTGGAAATCCCCACACTTCATTTGTGAATAATGGTGACTTCCTAATAATCCTAAACAAATCCAGGTTTTTTAGCAACCCATTATACCTTAAGTTAATACCTACTGTTACTTTTATTGAATGTTTTGTGTTATATCTTATACTTTGTTTATAGCCATCATATGTCATAAAATCTGGTGACAATGCTGAAGCTGAAGAAGAAATTGCTGACAAGATAGTAAGTAAAATTTTATTAACTCAATATTACATTTATTATGTTTTCGGTAGCGAAGCCTCCATAGAAGCCGAGAAACTGGGCTTGCCCTATCAAACTGCTCAATCAATAATATCAACTAATAAAATAACTCGTAAACTGTTTCAAACTATTTCAAATTTCTACTTTCAAACTTAAAGGTAAAATCGAAGAAGAGAAAAGGTAAATTTTTATAAAACTGCTAAAAACAACAAAACCATATCTTGGGCTTGCCCTAGTTTGGAGCCCTAGCTTCGCCACTGTATGTTTTATACAGTTACAGTACATTAGATCTGGTATGAACCGTGTATTGGCGGTGTAAGAGAGTCCACTTCCTCACCACCACTCTAACCCATCACGTGGGTGTCGAAAAAGGCGGCGGAAGGAAATGAAACAGGGAGTGGGCAGCAGCATCTTCCCGATAAGGACTCAAAATTATAAAAAACTGCAGTTGCCAACCTATCTGTCAAGTGTAACCATAGCAAATAGGTATGGGGTAATCTATGGGGGAAGCCTATGTTCAGCAGTGGACTTTTGATAGGCTGAAATCTGCTGCCCATGCTGCCCATCACCATGTAATAAACGAATGTATGAATGAGTACAGTTAAGATATTTACTTTTTAAGTTAACAATTTGCCAGCTGATGAGCATTGTTGGAAGAGTTCCAACTTTGATTGGGGGTTTGGGGAGTATAGAGCTGGTATCCTTTTGTTGGAAACGCTGCTGTCCATCACCTTACTGTGAAATTTTCAGTCAGCAGCCAGAGCCTTATCCCTAAATAACTACTATGTATGGATACAGTTTGGGGATAAATGTGACACATTTCAGCTTACACCCCAATTTATATTTAATTATATTACTTATTGTAAATACAATAATATTATTACATCTTATTATTGTTAATATATTAATTTTCCTTGAAATTATACTATAAAAAAGAATACTAGCTAGCTAGCACTGGCTACCTAGGGCTTTTGACACTAATGATATTATCTTTAACCACTTCAGTTCTGCATAAAATGCTTGTGTCAAAGGTACTTCACGACAGTAGTCGAATGGCGGATTCAAATTCACGACCTTTAAGTTTCGTAGGTATAGGCTGGAAGGCTATACCTTTAACTATTAGATTACAGTTGCTTGTATTGGTTTTTAAAATGTACAATACTTTATTGAAGGAGTCTTGCGTAAACAAGATATCTCTACCGAAAAATCAGCAATGAGCAAAAAATATATATTTTCATTTATTTTATAGGTTCCAGATGCAGCTGATGAAGCTATTGAACAAACAACAGCAGACACTACAGAGTGTCGGATTTTAAAATCATTGTTAGATAAAGATAATGATGAGAGCAAAACACATTTGTTTAAAGTGAAAGATGAACAAGGTATTACTTTTTAATATTCAAAATAATAGAAAAAAATAATACTCAAAAGCTAAGGAAATACTAACTAAATTAACTTTATTTTATAGTAGTTAGGATAACAAACAAGTACACAGTCCATCTGATGTTAAGTAAGTTAAGTGTGGCCCATAGACACTACATCTATTCTCTCCCTCTATATTAAGAATCACAATGCAGATAGGGTGCTACCCCTGCGGGCTATCATGAAATATCTCTTACGTGGTAGAGCCATGCTGCAGCTATATTAATAGTATAGTTGTCGCACGAATGGGTCGGCTCGACCGGGGAAGGACCACGCTCTCACAGAATACCAGCGTAAAATAGCAGTTTAATGCTGCTGTGTTTCGTATGGTGAGTGTAGAGAACCGGAGACCCATTTTACTGGAAAAGAGGCATTCTATCTTAGTCCTCACGGCTGATAACGCATCTGCATTTAAATTCGCAAACGAAGATAGATGTAGATGTCTAAGGGCCACAGCAACCACTTACCATCAGGTGGACTGTGTGCTCGTTTGTCACCCTTATTCTATAAAAAAAAACATTAATTGTCACATGAGCCACATATGGTACATTCCTATTGTCTTACTATTGTGTCTGGAAATTGGACAGTGAAAGTGTTAACATTACTTGGTAGAGCTGATCCTTTCATGCTGCAGCCACTCTACTATGACTAGAAAATATTACTTTTTTTTTACTAGCCGACTTCAATAAAGGAGGAGTTTTGAATTCAACTGTGTATGTATGTTACGCAATGTCACCGTCAATTGTGAACTGATTAAAATTTATTTTTATTAAATGTGTTATTCTTCAGGAGTGGTCCTATATAAATGTGGCGAAAATTCCACCACTAAGGGAATAAAAGGGATGAAGCTTTTAAGGTTACTATTAGACGACATTCTAAGTGTTACCTTGAGCTTACGATATACTTTATTCTACTAAAAAGAGTCGAAAAATTAAACATTTAATAAAACAGTGAAAGCTGCTTACATAATTTTCACACAAATGACTTCTGTGATCAAGGCATTAATTCTTTTATACACTATGTTTTGACATAAATTTAAGAAGCTATAAAATTATATATCCTTTTATTGCCTTAAAGTCTGCTTTTGCTTTTATATAAAAAAAAATAATGATATAAACAGTGAAGAAAAAAGCTTGAACTATTTTATTTTATTTAAGCTTTGTTACATAAAATGTACAAAGGTGCCTTGAGCTGTTCTGTACAAGTCAACTTGTAAAGGCAGAGAATACTATTGCGGAGGTGCAATAAGATTTATAAAATAATGAAAGGAAAATACTTCTTCATCATCTCGTAAAAGCCTACTGCATGACATGAGCCGCTTCCATAGGAGAAGTTTTGCCCTAATCTCCAGGGCTTGCCAGACTGATTGACGATCACAGTACATATGTTTAGCACCTTTGACACTGCATCCCGCTGTTGGTCTAGGTATTTTCTGGCATAAATAAGATGGTAATATTGACTCCTGTTGGCTAATACTTAATGCTAATGCATAAAAGGCTCTATAACTTTGTAATGTTGTACTCAATCTTGATGATATAGGATAAAATTATTTTGCATATATAAAAAAGAACATACAGTCGAATTGAGTACCTCCTCCTTATTGAAGTCTGTAGAAAACCGTGTAGAGGTGTAAGAATATCCACTAACATATATCATCCCATGGGTGTCGTAAAAGGCGGCAGTTGGAAACTGAAACAGGAGATGGACAGCAGCATCTTCCTGATAACAATTCAAAATTATAAAAAAACTGCAGTTGCTAACTTTTAAGTATGGCAACAATGGCAAAATCCCTCCTATGAGTCAATCTACGGGGGACACCTATGTTCAGCATTGAACTTTTATAGGCCATAATGGATGGATAGAAAATGTAGTGGCATTTTTGTAAATTTCCTATTCTCTTTACAATCATTCATCACCTTCTTCACCACTCACCATCAGATGGGAAGTTTTTGTCAAGCACTGGCTTATAATAAGTAAAAAAATCCAATTGCAATTATTGGAGAGCTTGGTGGCAATGGCTGTGCATGGATGAGTTGTGTGGCCAAAATATGTGGTTGCAAAATGTTCACAAAGACCTTGGCAGAGACTGAAAGGAATATTTCAAATATCCCTTCAGCAATCTTTTACTTCTCTTTCAACACTCACTCTCATCCAAGAACGTTCCAGTTTTTTGAGGTTTTAGAGCTTTTTAGAAAGATTAAACTAATATATTTTCTTAGGTTACATATTTTTGCTGCCCACTTTCACCTACTATAAATCTAAATAGTAAAGTGTCTGCCTATATACGTCCCACTACTGGTCTCAGGCCTTCTCTAATTTTTGAGAGGGTTATAGGGCAAAGAAATGTCCGTCGCGCTGTCCCAATGCATTTGGTGGACTTCACATGTCTTCGAAGTATATTTTTTTACAATTTCTCAGGCATACAGATTTTCTCACAATGTTTTCCTTCACCGCCGAGTACCTCGTAAATCAGCACTTATAACACAATTTCATTGGTGCCGGTGGGGAACGAACCTGGGTTGCTCGCATACTGTGAAATTTACAGCGAGCGCTTAGCCACTGAGCTACCATGGCTCACATAAAAAATAAATAGATAGAATAAATCTTGATCATATCACTTTAGTATGCTTACTCGGCGGACAACGCCGGGTTACGCAGTTAGTTTAATAGAAATTGAAGTTCTATGTTTAAATTAATACAGTTGATGAGCCCGAGCTGTTGGATAGTCAGTCACAAGACAACATACAGAATAAAGACTCGATAAATGAAGAGAATGTTGTCTTATTGGAAAGTTCTTCAGAAGATGGTAATTATGAACTTTTTCCTTTGTATTTTGGTTGTCATGATTTTTGATTTAACTGTCTTAGATAGATACAAGTTTTACTTATTAGTTTTATAGAAACCATTACCCAATGAGTGTCGTAAGAGGCGACTACTGGAAAACTAGAATAATCTTGTGGCTTCCATTAGATGGCGGTACATCATCTCGTTTACGCCGGACCTAAAATACACCAACCGGCGATGGGAAGCAGCGCCAAAGGTGCGGAACGTCACCACTGTCGAGCCTGACGATTAAGGCAAATCCTTCTCTAATGGGAAAGGCCCATCTATTTGGATATTATAGCAACTTTGCCTTGTAACTTTGTCACAAGCGGGATTGAGCTATTGATACCCTTAATTTTAAAACATTATTTTTAGTCTAATCTACGCAAATCGATCTTATAGTATCGTACAGGAGTATCTTGGACCAAAAATTAACATTAAAAAGTTGAAGGTAGTCTTAGTTATTTATAACATTAGGTTAAACACCTCAGTCGTCCCCGTTACAATGGATACTGTTATGCGTCCAGAACGTCGGGATTAAAAAAAAAGTTAAAATAAACGCTATAAAATCCGTAAAATTAGTTTTATTAATGTGCAATATTCGCGTAAATATAATAAATCATTATAGCCACCAAATACGGTGTATAATATTTATTTTGATAAGATAAGTAGAAAGTTAATAAGTGAATCAGGGCCAAATTTTGTGGTAATCTCTAAGAAGAACATACGTCTTTTTCGATGTACAAAAGTAATTAAGTCGTATTTATTATCAAATATAATTAAGTCAAATTAATAAATCTACTATTGTTTAAAAATTAGATTTCTCTGACCGGAGAAGAACTGGCGAAACAAATTCCACAGGTTTCCTGTTTTTTGTAATTTGTTTAATGGACAAAATACAAATAATATAGTTTATAAAACAAGTAAGAATATCCACCACCCCATTGCGTCCCGTTGTTGTCGAAAATACGACTATAGAAAATGCTAGAAAATCTCATGCCGGTTCAACCTTTTGTTAACGCCATACGTAAAATATTCTGACTGGCGCGGCGACGGGCAGCGTCCAAGGTGCGTATCGATCGCCAATCCGACTTCCAAGTGTGGCTATTAAGGAGAATCTTCCCAAACCGGTGAGGTAAATGTCCAAATGAAAAAAAAAGTTTATAAGGACAAACATACAGCTTATCAGTGGGTTGTGGTGATGGTGATAAAGCATATTCTTGTCCATATGCACTTAAACTTTAATGGTTATTTCTACTAACTAACAACTTATTTGTAATTGTTATAATTAGTACGTTATGAAAGAAAAACAAAGATCATGTTTAATGTCCATGTCACACCTATGTCGGTAGTTGTTGGGAGCACTAAGTTCGAAGTTATTGACGAGTATGTTTACCTGGGACAAATAGTCCCACTAGGTAAGTCCAACTTTGACCGAGAGGTCAATCGACGGATTCAACTCGGCTGGGCAGCTTTCGGGAAATTACGACACATCTTCTCGTCAGGCATACCTCAAAACCTCAAAATTAGATTGTACAACCAGTGCGTGGTGCCAGTGATGACCTATGGATCTGAGACGTGGTCCTTCACTGCTGGCCGTATGAGGAAGCTCAAAGTCGCTCAGCGAGCTATGGAGAGGGCGTTTCTCTGCGTGATAGACTTCAAAACGAGGAAATCCGCAGTAGAACCAGAGTAACCAACATAGCCCAAAGGATTAGTAAGTTGAAGTGGCAATGGGCCGGCCATATAGTTCTAAGAACCGACGGGGAAGAGTTTTTCGTATTTTGTTTGTATAAAATTGAAGAAAAATCTGTTTGGTTGTACAGTTTGTATCTGACTGGTTTTCATATCAATACATATAGGACATTAAGAAAAAGAAAAATAAAAATTAAAAAACACTTTCCCGCCATTTTCAATTGTTTTTTTTGTCCGCCAAAATCAGTGAATTTAACGAAGAAATTCGATAGATTCTGAAGTTTTATTACAAAAAAGGGAAAAATGCGACTGAAGCCGCGAAAAATATTTGTGACGTTTATGGACCTAATGCAGTGTCAGTAAGAGTAGCACAAAGTTGGTTCAAGCGTTTCCAGTCCGGGAATTTTGATGTCAAAGATGCAGCTCGCTCTGGTCGCCCTCATACGGATAAAGTCGATGCCATTTTTGAAAAAGTGGAGCAAGATCGGCATATTAGTAGTTACTACATAGCCAAGGAATTGAGGATTGACCACAAATCAGTTTTGACCCATTCGAAAAAGTCTGGCTATACAAAAAAGCTCGATATTTGGTTACCACATGAGCTCACTGAAAGAAGCCTAATGAATCGTGTACTAATTTGCGATTCTCTTTTAAAACGTAATGAAACCGAACCATTTTTGAAAAGATTGATCACTGGTGATGAAAAGTGGATCACCTACGACAAGAACGTGCGAAAAAGATCATGGTCAAAGGGTAGTCAAGCTCCACAGACTGTAGCGAAACCCGGATTAACACTCAGTAAGGTGATGCTGTGTGTATGGTGGGATTGGAAGGGCATCGTTTCGGATCTCTACTGCCAACAACTAATGAGACTCAAGCAAGAAATTGAGAAAAAACTGCCGGAATTGGTCAATAAAAAAGGAGTGGTCTTTCATCATGATAACGCCAGACCACACACATCTTTGGCCACTCAGCAAAAATTAAGAGAGCTTGGTTGGGAAGTGTTAATGCATCCACCATATAATTCTGACCTTGCACCCTCAGGTTAACATGAGATTAACAGAGGACTGTCAAAACTACTAGTCGCATTTTTTTGATCAAAAGTCCCAAGATTTCTACAGCTACGGAATTATGTCACTAGCTACAAGATGGCAACAAGTTATCGAACAAAATGGCACATTATATGTTTTAATTAAACTTTGAAAATAAAATTTCTTGAATTTGTATTTAAAATACGAAGAAACTTTTTCCCCGATCTAATATATTATGTCAAGATTTTTCTATTTTTTTATAGAAGTATGGGTGACAAGAGAGTACACATCTCACCTGATGGTGAGTGAATGTTGTGTTCCATAGATGCTTCTATCCTCGATTGAGAATCAAAATGTAGATGCGTTGTCATGTTGTTAATAACTGTCCCCGAAAGTCTGCAGACTATGTTGCTATTTCACTGTGGTAATCTGCGCGGGCGTGGTTCTTTCCCGGTCGAGCAGACTCATTCATTCATGGCTGATAATCCGTTGCATCGTACTTTACTTATAAGTTCCTGACAAGTTTTATTTCTTACATACCATCCCGACCCCACAGTCCTTTAATAATATTCCATCATCATACTAGACGTTGGCATATTATAAAGAAAATATTCATAATCCATAAATCCATCAACTCTCACGCCTGTTACATAATATGTAGGCGGAGACTACAGACTTCCATTTGGCACGATCCTGACACACCCTTCCAGCTTCTTTCTCATCCATATACCTACGTATACATGCTCGTCGGTTAAGGGTACTCTTAATTTGGCCTATCTTCAATATATTGCCGACTTTGCCACTCACTTCTGCGACAGATATTTGCTTTGTCATTATTCCCTCATTCATTCTTTCTACTTGTTCAAACTACCAAAGTATTCCTTTCTTAATCCTCGTTACAACATATTTTTAAAAACCACATTTTTCCCTTATCACACAATTTCTCACCTTATCATTTAGATTTAGAGTCAGCCCTAACATACTACTTCGAAAGAAGAAAATATTCAAAGATTTTAGAAGATAACTCATAAATTTTCCCTAAACGATTCTTCATCAACATTATTTATCTACATACTAATACTGTCCTAAGTTTGTAGTAACTTAACAATATATTTTCAAATTTGTTTCAGTTTTCCTGTTTTGAGGACAACACAGAAGAAAAATTAGAGGTAAGCTTTAATTTATGTCGATTAATATTTTAACGGGTGTAGCTCGTTTATTTGACTAATTGCGATTACCCTGTTCAATGAAAATTTATGCGTTTGTGTATGTTAAATTCTGATGAACCAATGATGATATAGACATAGTTTGTGTAAAAAACCCACAGGTTTTCGTGTTTCAATCCGTTTGGTGAATCATCATCATTACAGCCCTTCACAAGTCCACTGCCTACATAAGAACATAAGCCTCCCCCAAGAAATGCCACAAAGCACGGTTCTGAGTCACCTGCATCCATCGACTTCCTGCATGTCTTACCAGGTCGTCACTCCATCTAGTGAGGGGACACCCTACACTTCGTCCGCCGGTACGAGGCCGCCACTCGAGAACCTTTTTTCCCCATCGGTTGTCGATTCTTCGAGCTATATGGCCGGCCCATTGCCACTTCAGCTTACTAATCCTTTGGGCTATGTCGGTTACTCTGGTTCTACTGCGGATATCCTCATTTCTAAGTTTATCACGCAGAGAAACTCCGAGCATAGCCCTCTCCATAGCTCGCTGAGCGACCTTGAGCTTCCTCATACGGCCAGCAGTGAAGGACCACGTCTCAGTTTCATATGTCATCACTGGCAACACGCACTGGTTGTACAATTTAGTTTTGAGGTTTTGGGGTATGCCTGACGAGAAGATGGGTCGTAATCTCCCGAACGCTGCCCAGCCGAGTTGAATCCGTCGATTGACCTCTCGGTCGAAGTTGGACTTACCTAGTCGGACTATTTGTCCCAGGTAAACATACTCGTCAACAACTTCGAGCTTAGTGCTCCCAACAACTACCGGCATAGGTGTGACATGGACATTAAACATGATCTTTGTTTTGTCCATGTTCATCTTAAGACCTATCCGTTGGGAGGCACTATTGAGGTCATTGAGCATAGTGCTTAGGTCCTCCAGCGATTCTGCCATAAGGACTATATCGTCGGCAAATCGAAGGTGAGTGATGTACTCGCCATTGACGTTAATACCGTATCCTTTCCAGTACAGTACCTTGAAAACGTCTTCCAATGCAGCGGTGAAGAGTTTCGGGGATATAATGTCACCCTGTCTTACACCTCTCTGCAGTTGGATAGGTTTCGTACTCTGATTCTGTACTCGGATAGCCATTGTAGCCCTACTGTACAAACACTTCAGCACCTAGATATACCGACAGTCCACTTGGCACCGCTGAAGGGACTGTAGCATCGCCCAAATTTCGACGGAATCAAAGGCTTTCTCATAGTCCACATACGCAAGGCAAAGTGGCAGATTGTACTCTTCGGTCTTTTGTACAATTTGCCGAAGGGTATGTATGTGGTCTATGGTGCTAAAGCCTTTTCGGAAACCGGCTTGTTCGGGAGGCTGGAAGTCGTCGAATCTGCATGCGAGACGATTCGTAATGACTCTCGAAAACAGCACGTAGACGCGGCTCAGAAGGGAAATCGGTCTGTAGTTCTTCAAGAGAGCGTTGTCGCCTTTCTTGAAGAACAAGACCACCGCACTTCTGCTCCACGCCTCCGGTGTAATGCCACCATGGAGGACGGAATTAAAGAGCTTCTGAAGGACTTCAAGTACCGGTTTTCCACCCGCTTTCAGAAGCTCTGCTGTAACTCCATCCTCGCCTGGGGCCTTGCCGTTTTTAAGGTGCTGGAGAGCCATTCTAATCTCGCTCAGACTGACGTCCGGGATATCATCGGAATAGTGTCGGATAAGAGTCGCTCTTGGATCGTTACTCACACTTGCGTGTGGCTCCAACGATGATGTGTACAGCTGCCCATAGAACTTCTCAATCTCACTCAAAATCTCAGGTGTCCCGGAAACGACGCTGCCACACTCGGTCTTCAGTTTCGACAGTTGGCTCTTTCTGGCAGACAGATCTCTAGCAAAGACTTTGGAGCCCTGGTTCCGCTCGATCGCTTCTTCAATACGAGCAGCATTGAAGTTGCGTAAGTCCCGCCGCATGCATTTGGAGATCTGTCTGTTCAGTTGCCTGTATGCTGTCAAATCTACTGAAGACTGCAGCTTCATATCCTGTCTAACAGCCATGAGATTAAGAGTGTGATCGGAGAGTTTTTGTGTTCTTCTGCGGCGGGTCTTGCAAAACTTAGCTCCGACCGCATGGACAGTTTTCACGAGCTTGTCATTCATATCGTCCACTGCATTGCAATCTTCTAGGCACTGAAAACGGTTTCGTAGCTCGAGCTGAAAGGTTTCGGGATTAGAGCACGAGGGGGACGAAGCGTTGACTTCATTAGACGTGACCTCTCCAACTTAACGTTTAGGTTCAGTGTGCCTCTCCATTCGGTGATCGCTGCCGGTTTCCACCTCGTCACTGAGACATCACTGAACAGTTGTCGTCTGGTCGTCATAATAAAGTCAATCTCATTTTTTTCGAAAATGGGGCCAGACCAGGTCCACTTCCTGTGGGGCCTTCTTCTGTGAAGAGTTCATCATAAAGAGTCCTCTCTTCTCCATGAAGTCGGCCAGCTGCTGGCCCTTGGGTTCCGTTGCTATTCCAAATTTCCTACTTTCAGCTCACCGTTCTCTTGTGCCTAGTTTTGCGTTGAAGTCTCCATTAACACCGTATAGTGGGTTTTGGAGAATGCATGGCTCTAGAGATATCCTCATACATTCCTCCACCTCCTCATCGGGGTGTGCCGAGGTTGGTGCGTAAACCTGTATGACCTTCAGCGAATACCGTTTGGTTATTCTGAGTATAAGGTACGCAACCCTCGTCGACACACTCCCAATTTTTTGGTGAATACAACAAAATATTTAATCTAAAACCGTATATTATAACAAATATGTTATACATATACGGTTTTACATTACAAATTTTAGGTACTCCTTTTGTGGTAAATCTATCTAAGGTTTTTGGTGATTTTGATGATTCTTGTTTAATTTGAGAGCTGGTGCTTCTCATTTGATCCCATATAAATATGATTAAGGTCTGACCAGTAGTTTTTGAGTTATCTTTAATAATTTATATTAAAGTCCGTTGTACAAAATTTTTAATTTTACCACTTGTTTATCGTTCGTCTTAATACACATTATTTTGATTTGTAAAATAATATGAAATCATTTTGAATTGGTGACATTTTTTATTACAGTCGCCACAGACTCGTATGAAACGTCGCATGTCCACCATTAGTGATACACCTGCCAAAAAGCTGGCCGTCTTAACCGGACAGAGTACAACAGAAAATGAGTTTGAACAGGTTTGTTTTATTTGTATTGTTATTCATATCACCTAACTATTTTTAACCCAATTAAATTACTGTTTCCTTTTGCTAGTCTTTCTCTTCCTTTTCCTTTATTAACTTTTTTTTATAGGGAAGCGTGAACCGTATGTCTACGTATATTTAAAGTTGCGGTAATTAATTATTTTGGGATTGTTTCTTTTGTTAAATATCATATCACAACGTATTACGTAACGTAACAATAGTAACGAATCATTCATTCGTCTATTTTTTCGGGGATAACATCATAACGTAATAAATAATGTATACAAAGTAGTTCTGTGAAAAAGTAATTTCGACAATTATAGTTGTCCACGACTTACATAAGCACACGTAAGCAGAATTATACAGTTCAATAATGCCCAACAATAATGCCATAAATAATATGATAGCCTGAGAGTTCCCCTAGCTGCACCTTAACCAGCTAATAGCCATGATTAAATCGAATTAAATGAACAAGTATTGTGTAGATTTAGTTATTGTTTATTAAATGTAGTAAACAATTCAAATCATGTAATGTCTGTTATTTTTCTTTCATTTTCATTTGCTTCTACATTTTAGCTGATAAGTTGTAGTCAAACTTAACACTTTCGCTGTCCGGTTTTCAGACACAATAGTAAGGCAATAGCAATGACCTATAAGTACCGCACGGGACAGGGAAAGGGTTAAGTTTAGACTGATTAGTATGAAAAAAGATAACTATAGCTAACACTCAAAACTAAATCTAAGTTTAGCTGGTTTATCTTAAATTTATTATTAACACTAACATTAGCCGTGACATAAACAAAGATTGAAATAAAAAAACCCATATTATATGATATATTTGATATTGTTCTAAAGGTCACTAAATTTAACGTTGAAATTATTTTAATTATTTAATCATCTACTACAATTACTATTGACTTGAATAGTATTCACATAAAATAGAACTCAGTGTTATAAAAAAAATATATAACTTAATCTTAATTGAGTGAGCGACATTATAGTGAGCAGACGTGTCATACATAGTAAAATAAATTTCTAAATGCCGTCGTAATATTTACATATATTTATAATAAAATAATTCCAGAAATAAATAATAGTCTTGTAAAAAGTAAGTAAGTACACTCAATTTCTTATTTTTTTTCCAAAAGTTTGCGCTTCATCAAGCAATTGTTTCCAGGAAACAAAGCCGGCAGCTATGTCACCAATCAGGGTCGATGACGATGTGAGTACATTACAGTAGATATGTGATTTCCTGATGCGGCTCCACACTAGAATTTTCTCCTGTATCTTGGAGGCAGTTAACAAACATAAATTGCACAAGGACAAACATCTAGACCCGGAACAATTATTTGTAGGCCATACAAATACTTTTTCCGTGTGGGATTTGAACCCGCGGCCCCAGCCTTGCAACTCATTGCTGCAACTCACTGCAACGCCACGGAGCCATCAATTGGCTGATAATAAAAACTTTATTGTTCAATGTGAGGAAGGTTAATATGCAACATCGAGGAAAATTAAGATTATAACAACGTGAACGTCTTTGAAACTCAGATAATTTACCTACTTACCATTTTAACCGACTTCAAAAAAAGAGGAGGTACTCAATTCGACTGTATTTTTTTATGTGTGTTATCTCGCAACTTTTTTTCTAGGTGAGTCGATTTTGATGATTCTATTTTTATTTGAAAGCTGGTGCTTATAATTTATACATCCCATATAAATTTGATCAAGATCTGACCAGTAGTTTTGGAGTTATCCCAAATAATGCGTTTTAATATTGAAGTCGGTTGTACAAAATTTTTAATTTCATTAGTTGTCTCTCTTCCTTTCTTTTTAAAAAACGTTACCTCCACACTAGGATTTTCTCCTGTATTGCAGGGACAGTTTACATACATAGAACAGACCCATAGCAATTATTTGTAGGCCATACAAATACTTGTTCCGTCCGGGATTTGAACCCGCGGCCCTTAGCGCCAGGGATGGAAATAATCAAGATTTTTTTTAATTTTAATCAAATCATGCTGATTTTTTTTTAAAAATCATGATTTTTTTTTGTATATTTTGAAATTCACGAGTTGGTAACACTTTTTGATATAGTAGGATTAAAAGTTTATGAATACATATGTATGAGACTGATTAAAAGTAAAATAATTAATACTGTATTAATTACAGTTCATATCTTAAGTGTGAATTACTTAAAAATTCTTTGGTTGATTTTACTAAGTTTATGAGACTGACAGACCTCATCGCCACATTCTTTGTTGATTTTCCAAAGTTTATGAGACTATTGCAGTTTAATAATAAAAATAACAATAAAAGATTTCACCTTATTTTAAGCCAATTTTATTTCATTTTCTGCCTATTTCGTTAATTTATACATGTTGATTTAAATCAATGATTTTTTTAATCAAAATCAAGTGATTTAAATCGTGATTTAAATCATGATTTAAATCAGTCTGATTTAAATCTGCCAACCCTGCTTACTCACATACTTCACATTTTTTGCTATTTACAAACATGCGACACGCGACTTCATTATTAATGAAAGAGTGGCAATGAGAAGTGCTGCTACTTTCAATCTCTTTATTTTATCGACCAAGTGTTAAACTAATAACCAGTATATGCTGATCTTGCATTAGTAGGCAGTCACTAGTACTGGGAGGTCTACTTACACTGAACGATTTTTTAAGGTCATTGGCATTATACGCGAAAACTCCGAAGCTGTGGTCGGGTCACTAATCAAATAATAAATCTGTAACTATGGCGTCAGTAACTAAGTACCTAATTGTCTAGATCTACCTATTAATTATTATATTACCTTTCGGTATCCTTAGGAACAGTAAAGAATGAAAAGTCGACATTCCTATTGTTATTTAAGCACCCGTATGCTATGCAGTGCCTTTAGGCTTTTTGAGAGGCCATACTTGAATAAAAACTCAAAAATAAATATCAAAAGTGCCTAAATACTTATTAGAGAAAAATAATTTTTATGTTAACGTAAGGCGCGCGTTAGCTCGAGCGGGCGTGTGACAATCTCACGGAATTAGCCCCGCATACGGGGCCGCGCAGCGTAGGTATATTTTCATGCCTAAAGCGCGGAGTGAGACAGGCCTGGTAATACTAATGTGGGTGAGAAATACAAATATAAAAAATACTTTTCCATTGCTTAGAATGTGGACGTATCTGTGGTGAAGCTGTCGGCGGAAGCGGCACCCGCCGATCTGCCACCGCCGGGAGAAGTGACGCGGCCGCCACTGCGCGTCGGTATGACGGTGTACGCTATGAGGAATGCTTTCGGACTTTGGCTCAAGGCGAAGATTGTCGAGACGCAGGCAAAAAATTTGGTAAGTAAATAAGCCGAATATGTTTGCTGTTGCGGATAATACAATAGAATGATTTTTATTCAATATAGATTATTACATAATAGTTATTGAAAGTATTTTTTTTATTTACCACCGATTCAGAAAATACCTCTGTCCTGGGAAGAACCAGCAAGAAACCCAGCGGGTTTTTTAAAACATATTTCACTTTATAATCATTTTGTACAAATTTTTAAATGAACTTTAATAGAACCAGCATTGTGGCGATCAACTCATTTCCAGGGGTTATATTTCATTCGTGTTCTGTGATATTATAATAACCCTTTTTATACAATTTTAGTTTAATAAAATATTTAAACTTGTTTATTGACAAACTTTGAACATTTTCTGGGATTTTGTTGTAAAAGCGTACACGTTGCCCCATAAACGAATTACTAATTCTGTGGAGTCCAGTAACTTGTATTACAATCGCGTATAAATGAATTTGCCCTATATATGAGTTACTAATTCTGTGGAGTCTATAGTAACTGGTATTACAATTGATTTCTTCTTACTTACCGTATAGTTGCGGTGTAAGAATATCTATACTATCCCATATGGTGTCGCAAGAGGCGACAGATGGAGACAAACTAGAAGATGGGCAACAGCGTCTTCTTTATAACAACTAGAAAAAAAAAACTAGTTGCCAACCCGCCCGCCAAGCGTGGCAACTATAGCAAATATCCCCCTGATGAGGCAATCTATAGAGAGACCTATGTTTAGCAATGGATTTTGATAGGCTGTAAGTAAATATGAATATTGAAAACAGATATCAAAATCGAAATTTAATGACGGTCACAACTCTGTATCGGAGAAAAGCGAAGACGAAACGTTTTTTGTCTTTACCCATACTCTGTGTGACAAAATAATCTATAAAGCACGAAGAATTAGAAAGTAAATTTTCTTGTATTATTAATAAACGGTTGAAATAAAATCAAAAAAGGGTTATAATGTTTTAACGTATTTATTTTCAGTCAACAGCCCCGTTCACAATGTGCCGCGTGAGGTTCGAGCACAAAGTCAATAAGAATCCGTTCAAATTGTTGCCTGCGCGCTGTCTTGCGTATTCTGATCCTTCCGACGTTCGTCTTACAATAGGTCAGTTGCAAATTTTTTTTAAATTATTGATCTGCTATGCTTGTTAATGCTCATTTGATTCAAATACACTTTGAACACTAGCTTATATTTTCTATTTCTTCCGAGCTAGGGCGCTGACATGACCCTAGACTTACCTATCTGAAACAGTTCTTAGCTAAGGTTAGGGTAAAACACCCAGTAAATTTGATTCAACTGTATTTTAAATATTAAACATTATGAATAAAAACAATCATTATTCCCAGTAAGGTTGTTTATTAAATTTACTAAAGAAATTAACAAAACATTATATTTATAATAGAATTATATAAAAAATCAACATTAAACAAATTATGGCACTTTTCACCAGTAGTCAGCCTCATTTCTCCACAAGTCAGCCATATCTTACCCTGTAGTCAGCCTCTCACTTATTCTTGTTTTATATACATTTTTATATGTATATTTCCAAATATCATCATCATCATCATCATTACAGCCCTTCACAAGTCCACTGCTGAACATAGGCCTCCCCCAAGGAATGCCACAAAGCACGGTCTCGAGCCACCTGCATCCATGGACTTCCTGCATGTCTTACCAAGTCGCACTCCATCCAGTGGGGGGACGCCCTACACTTCGCCTGCCGGTACGCGGCTGCCACTCGAGAACCTTTCTTCCCCATCGATTGTCGGTTCTTCGAGCTACATGGCCGGCCCATTGCCACTTCAGCTTACTAATCCTTTGGGCTAAGTCGATTACTCTGGTTCTACTGCGGATATCCTCGTTTTTAAGTCTATCATGCAGAAAAACGCCAAACATAGCCCTCTACATAGCTTGCTGAGCGACTTTGAGCTTCCTCATACGGCCAGCAGTGAAGGACCACGTCTCAGATCTATAGGTCATCACTGGCAACACGCACTGGCTGTACAATCTAGTTTTGAGGTATGTCTGACGAGAAGATGTGTCGTAATCTCCCGAACGCTGCTCAGCAGAGTTGAATCCGTCGATTGACCGCTCAGTCGAAGTTGGACTTCGATTTGCCGACGATATAGTCCTTATGGCAGAATCGCTGGCGAACCTAAGCACTATGTTCAATGACCTCAATAGTGTCTCCCAACGGATAGGTCTTAAGATGAACATGGACAAAACAAAAATCGTGTTTAACGTCCATGTCACATCTATGCCGGTAGTTGTTGGGAGCACTAAACTCGAAGTTGTTGACGAATATGTTCTGTGTCACTAGTCAATTTCTCTTCACAGTTTTTGCATCTTACTTTTTTTATTGTACATATAGTATTTTTCTTCCTCCTTTTGCCAACAGCTTTTCCTTTCCTTTTTTGTAATTCTTCTTTCTTTTTGACTTTCTTCTTCTTTCTTTGTTTTAGCTTCAAATCTCTTAATTTTTTAATTAATATTGCTTTACTTCTTTTTGTTTCTGAAATTGTCTCCACTCTTTGGAAGAAATAGCTCCTATTCTTTTCATCCCATTTCTAATCGCCGCCATAGCTTGTGTTAATTGCTCTTCTTTGTATTGATAGACGGATTTTTGACATGATAGAACTCTAAATCAAATTGTTTTCATGCTAAAATAACCGTGTATAGATTTAACCCTTATTGAAAAGACTTTAAGGTACTATTTTGTACAACAGGAATAACGGCTGACTACTGGATTTGTAGACCCATTGGTCGGCCCCTGACATGCGATTACATTTGTACGCGGCTGACTGGTACTTGTACTGGTAAAATACATTCTTCATTATGAGAGTTAAACCCAAAGTAATGAGCAAAATTGGTACTATTCGTTCCGTTAATTTCAACTTCATATAAGAAAATCACGACAAAACCAGTAGTCAGCCACTTATGGCTGAGTACTGGATCTACCTTAAAAATTCGAAAGCCACTAGTCGGCCACCTAAATTACAACATATTAAACAAATAAAATGCATGTAATAGTTAATTTTACCACAAATTACAATAAATACACACAAAAATTTATCGAAAACTCGAGCACGTTTCGAAAAAAATTGCAAAACAGCGACGCATCTAGCTCGTCAACCTGACATGATATTGGTTTCGTAGATGTGCGTATTAGTCAATAAGGAGACACAGATTCAATTAAACGTTATTTTAAAGGTTGACAACACTATTTATATGGAAATAATGTCTGTAAAGGCTGAGTACTGGTGCGGGGCTGACTACCGGGTGTTTTACCCTATACAGTTTATGGCACCGGAAATATATGTTAATTTTGAACTTATATCTAAGAATACTGTGGTTTCTAAAACACGTTTTAAATACTTGTCGGCGCGTCTATAAAATACCGGTTGAATCGAGAGTGAGCGAGAGGTTGCGTCACTCTAGCGAAGCGTCATATTGATGGTGGCGAGGTGGAATTGAGGGTATATCGAAAAACCGCCCACTCGTTTGTGCAGTATAAAGTTCACTGTAGGCGAGAGATTCCTCGCAAGTCATTCTACGTAGTAGTAGTGCTAAGATAGTATCGTAGTTCTGTCCGTTGTGGTGGTTCTTCTGGTGCAGGCGAGGAAGATGGTGATGCTGGGAGGCGGCTCCGTAATACACTGAGATGTGTAGTGTTGCTGTTGGTTTGCATACTTTGGTGTTATTATGTAATTACGTCCCTCACGTTACACTGGTGTGTGATTGTGGCGGGGACGTATGACGGTGTGGTCGAACTGTAATTGCTCTATTCTGAATGTATAGTGCGTTACGCTGTCTTATTACTGATAATGATTAATTGCGTAAGCAAGAGAGCAAGTTGAACATCCGCTCTCACACTTATTATTTTTAACAATTAACCATTCCTGGTGTATTTCCGAGATCAGAAGTGGGATCTCCTGTTGTATTTCCGACATCAGAAGTAGGATCTTGTGATGAAGTTTCGACATATTTTTTTTCGATACAACGAAATGGTAAAGTAACCTCATTAAAATGACCTTTCAAACAAAAATATCTTATATAAAGTATAAACAGATGTTGGTAAAATTAATAACAATAACCTATCATATTTAAAATATAGATCTTTGTATTATTTTTCAGGAACTCGAATAATTGCATCTTCCGACAAAAGAGAGTCGTTCTATTCGGGAGTCGTCGCGGAGGTTCCAAACCCTGTAAACAATTATAGGTATGTAATAAAAGATTTGAAAACAAGAGTGTACAATTAGTGCGCGTTGCCAGTGATGACTTAAGGATCTCAGACATAGTAATTGACTGCCGTATGAAAAAGCTTAAGATCGCTCAGTGAGCTATGGAGAGGGTTATGCTCGGAGTTTTCAAGCGTGATAGAATTCGTATTGAGGATATCCGCAGTAGAACCAGAGTAACCAATATGGCAGCCTCGTACCGGTAAGCGAATTGTTGGATGACCTCCCACTAGATGGAGTGACGACCTGATGCAGGTAGTCGATGGTTGCAGGTGGCTCAGGACTGTACTTTGTGACAATCTATAGGGGAGGCCTATGTTCATCAGTGGACTTAGACTGGGATCTAGCACTGACTTGGACTGGGCATACCTACAAAAATCTGGCGCATAAAATGGCCGCCTTTTATAGGGTTGTAACTCAGCAATATTGGCAGCTGATATCGATATTTTTACTAATATGAATTTGTTCTCATTTCATATAATTGAATTTGTTGCTTAATTTACTTTATTCCGTAGGTGTTTATATAGGTACAAGGCTGAATTTACAATCGTCAAATAAATTATCTGAGGAATAAATAATGTGTCTGACAGTTTTATGACTTTTGTGTAGATAGAAATTAAATCCATAGCCTAATTGCGTAACACACCTAAAATGGCAAACCATACCAATTTGACAGTTTAACAATATCCATTACGTTGTTTTTGTTGTCGAGCAAACGAATTTTTCAATCACATGAAGCAATGAATATTGTTCGGTTGTCAAATTAGATTTGGATTGCTATCCCTTAAGTTTCGCTTGAGCTGCTTTACCAGGCTTCACCGCATATGTACACTTACGCAGTGCATACTCTGCTACAGATTTTGTGTTAGGTACAGTGAAAAAAGAGTTAAGTACGCAGAACATTGTTTAAAACAAGTTGCAACTTGTTTTAAACAATGTTCTGCGTATGCTAAGACTTACTTAAGTTTTATACATCATTTATATAAGTGTGATCACAGTTAAAAAGGTATAACGCACACAATAAAAATGAATATTGACAGAGTAGTGGGAAGATGAATATTTTTGCTTGTATAACAAATACCTTTGTTTACTGTACAATATTACTGGGATGGAGATCCCTGATCCCATATTATAAGCCCTAATATAAAATAGTAAAATTAAATAAACTGTTTTAAAAATCAATACTTATTTATTATTAATTGGTGTATAGGATGCTGGATATCATATTTTATTTATTCATTCAGATTTTAAATGAAAAATTTTATTATTTTTCGCAGTTACATTAATATTGTTCATTTAAAATTCGAATATCTGGCATGATCATGAAACGGTGGATGAAATATGATATCCAGGATTTATAAACTATTATTATTATTTATTCATTTCTGAACAAAATTGATTTATTAAAATAATTTCTATACGACACTTTGTCACTGCTTTCTGACAGTTTGACAGCAGATCTACCACAAAACTTGGCGCTTAACATGGCGACGCAGTCACGCATGGATGAGCTAATGACGTCACACGAAAGTGTTACCAAAATAAGCACTTGACAAACTGTAGTTGTCTCTCTTTTCTATTGCAGCTACTGCTTTGTTAAAAAGAGACAAAACTGTTTTTGACAAGTGTGTGTCGATATTATAGATATGTATATATATATACTTCTATATATATATACTGGTTGTTACAAAACTACCCGTAAAGCAAAGTAAAGGAGGTTAAATGGGGCCTTATAACGAGTCCATTCACAATATTTAAGAACCGTAGTAACGCTGTATAACATACCCCAAAAAATAAAAATATTATTATTTTCACTGATGTGCAAACCCTATTTCAGTAAAATTAAAGAGTAAACTACGCAGAAGACCTAACCTAACGAAACAACCTAAACGAACACTTACTTTTCATAATAAACGTCAAATTTACAGAAACGACTCAAAGTGTGCTCCGCCTTGCTCAATACAACCTCGCTCGTCGGGATATGGCTTGTGTGGCATTTCGCACAATCGTCGGTGTTATTGATGCGAAACCGATCTAACACGCTGTTCCATCTCGGCAACCTCCACCTCCCATGGCCCCACCAACCTTACGGTTGTACGGGCCGAATCTCGGAGATGCGCGCGGTACTTGCACGTGGCTCTTTTCCGCGCGCACTTTGACTCCCTACAAATATTTGATCTCTTCCTTGTCCCAAATTTTACGTCACTCTCCCCTTCTGGGGCTGACGGCACAATAACGCCTACGACATCGGGCCCTCCTACCAGCATTCTCTCCTGCCCCATTTCAACATTGCACCACCCATGCGCAAACTCGCGATGCAGCCCGTAGTTCACCCCAGTGGCGCTGAGTCGGTGATATAGCTGAGTGACTCCGCTCTGCTACAATATTGGGTTGGTAAGATTGACACCAGGCCACGGATGACCACCCACCTGGACGATTCCTGCAGCCTGGAGTACCATTCTTGTACAAGAACAATGTCCAGGTGCAGTTCACGTGCCACGATAGGCGACTCAGCCGCGGCAAGCTCCCCCCGACCTGGGTTGAATTGTCCTAGTCGTAACGCCTTGTTGTCTTGATTGTCTACCGGACCATCCTTACTGACAATACTGAGTGGTCGCCACGGAGCGCTGTTCTGCGTACAGCCTTGCTGGGCAGTTCCTTGCCATGGTCACGTGCGTGCCAGAAAACGATCTACCAAACCGCTTGCATGTAGCGCATTTCTCCTCCGTGGACTTGCAATCACCGCGTTCATGCCCTTCCTCTCCACATTTCCACATACGAACTCCTTCGATCGGCAGTACTTCGCAGGATGTCCGTACTGTTGACACCTCTGGCAGCACGTGACATCCATAATCGCACGGCTCCACCACGTCCCAGCCGACGTATAGCCGGTTGTATCCGATCAGGATGTCTCTCAGGGGGCGTGAACACTGAAGTATCACAGTGGTCCGCCTACTTCCTCTCAGGACTTCTTAAAAGCAATCCTGCAGTTTTCTTTTACCTTGGACTCAGTCCATCCACAAGCAGCAAGGTTCTGCTCGTAGAGGCCGCTGATCACATCCTCGTTCTTTGGGTCCTCTTCAAATCCCCTGAGAGCTACCAGGGGTAAGCGTTGCTTGGGCTCCGTCACCCTCAATGATGGAGGGGCTGCAGTCTTAAGCTTCTCAACTGCTTCCTGGGACGTGGTTTGGACCACGACACCCGCATTTCCCACTTTCCTCAGTCTGTCGATCTGAAGCCCGCTGGTCTTTGGGTTGACTGCCTTCTTGAGCTCCTTTTTTGTGTCCTCTGCAGTCTTCAATGGACCTTCCGTCTCAGCCGGGTAGAAGGCGACAACCGGGCCTTTGCTCACTGGCATAAACATTTGGTCGGCCCCCTTCGGCAGCCTCAGCGCCGCCGAGTACGACCGCTGCGGTGCCGGGTCCGTCGCGTGGCAAGGAACTGCGCTGGCCTTAACCTGCGCCAGTCTTCCTTCCGCAGCAATTTTCCCCTGTTCTGCCTTGAGTGCTGCCAACTCCAGTTCTGAAACATGGACCTCCATTGTAGCTACCATGGCAATGAGATCATGGCCATATGTATACCTGTTGACCTCCGCCTTATTAAGCTTCGACGGGTCCAGTGATGATAGCCATAATCCCTTAACTGCATCACGCACGTGGTCGATCACCTCAATTTTGAGGCGGTCGATTTGAAGGTCCCTGACAACCCGGGAACTCTCCCTGGGCAGTCCTCCTCTTCAGCCTCTGCGGCAGACTCCTCCAAATCCTTGGACAGCGGACCTGCCACCGGGACCACACTTCGGCGAGGCTCAGTGCGCTTACCCACCCTTGCCCGCTGGGAAGATGGCTGCTTCTCCTCTGGTGACGGCAGAGGCCGCTTTTCTGGCGCTACTGGTGGTGGTGGGGGCAGCGCAACCGGCCGACTGGTGGGCCTGCGGGTCCTGGCAATGATCTGCGAGGTAGAACAGCTCCTCATCATCCGCCATTTTTATTTATTTTTTTAATTGTATAGTCACCACAGATTATATATACATAAAGTCAAGTCACTGTACACATATGCAAAAATGGAAAAAGGAACGCAAATTGTCAGTGTCAAATACTATGACAGGTGACAGCTGCCAACGTCACTGTCAACGTCATACACAATGACAGCTGTCAGTGTCAAAATAATGGCCACATGCCAGCACATAACCTTAATAAGTTCAAATTGTTTACAATAATAAAATTAACACTATAAATGATAAATGTACAAACAATTAATTATCCGCTACAACAAAATAAAATAACAAAATCAAAAGTACTTAACCTTTAACTACCACGCGGTAACCGCGTGGTCTTAACCTATAAACACGTGTTAGAATCTACATACAAAAATGTTTAAAAAGCAAAATACACATCACAGTCTTTCCTGTCCAACACAATAAGGTTTAAATAATAAAAGAGTCAACAATTAACACTATAATATTGAAAAAAACCAAAAATAACTAATTATCAAAGCACGAGGTAACGCGGAGCGCACGACACGACCGCTCAGTCCGAATACACGACGTAGTTGGCAATCGGAGAAATACACTCTGTCCTTCACATAACCCCACAAAAGAAGTCCAAGGGTGTGAGGTCCGGAGAACGAGCAGGCCATAGCACCGGTCCCCCGCGGCCGATCCATCCTCGCGGAAAGCGAACGTTAAGATGTTCTCGTATTGCGAGCAAAATGTGCCGGAGCTCCATCATGCTGAAACACCATGTTTCTTTAGTTCTCAAAGTAATCCCAGTCAGCCACAGGAAAGTCGTCAATCGCCTCTTCGAATTCCGTTTGTAAAAACGTTACATAGTTGCTACCGTTCAGACGTGATGGCATAATGACGGACCGATGACATGCCCGTCATAAAGGCCAGCCACACATTCAGCCGCCACTGTTGTTGGAATCTGCCCTGCCGTGAAGCATGTGGATTCACACGAACCCAAACGTGATCGTTATGCATATTTGAAAGTCCTGACCTCGTGAATGTTGCCTCGTCCGTCCAAAGAACATAGTTTACGTAATTAGGTTTCCTCTAACTGCCTGAGGTACCACTCGCAAAGTTCCTCCTGGGTGCAAAATCGGAGGTATCAGCTCCTGTGCACGACGATAGTGATAAGGTGACGATTGTCGTCACCGAATTCGCCAAACTGCAACATGGTTTATACGAATCTTGTTCCGGCTCGCCTCGTACTTGTGGTCGGCTCTTCTTCAAAATGCCTGGCGTCGACTGTGCTTGGACGTCCACTTTCAGTAGACCGATGAAAAGAGCCGGTGGAATGTAGTGTCTTGACATGTTCAGAAAACACTGGTACGAAGGCAGCCGTCGCTGTTCAGTGGGGGTCTACCATCGATAAATCGTTGCCGATACAGTTCGCGAGCACGATTTAAATTGCTATCTTCATGGCCTACGCATAACATCATATCGTAATATTTGGGTTAGAAAGCATCGTTATTTAGCAAAGAATGTTGGAAAAACTCGAAACAGTTGTAGGATATCGATTAGAAGATTTGAAATTGACAACATATTTTTTTTCCAACTTGACATTTTAAAGCCAGCACTTGAGTATAATGACATCCTTGTATTGAGGTAGCAAACATTTATGAATGAAAAATAGAAAACTATTAAAGTAGACAATTATTAGGTAAAATAGGTACGTAGGCTTTCTGTTAAATAATCTGGTTCCCTGACATGACAGCTTACTAGGTTGACAATTTTGTTGGCTTTGATTATTAATATTTTTTTACGGGTATTTTGTAACACACACACATATATATATATATAGATAAAAACAATAACTGACATCTTATACATTTGGATATAAATATATTAAATTCGGCGTTCCGCAAGGATGTACATTAGGACTGATTCTTTTCCTATTATATATATTAATGATATTGTTGACACTACGAATCATAAATATATTCTGTACGCTGATGACATTTGATGTAAATAATTTGAAAATTAATTTAGATAAATCTCATTACATACAATTTAATAAATCTATCCATTCAAATCATAATATTAAATTTAATATACCAAAATTAAAAAAAAATAACATGTACAAAATTTCTGGAAGTAAAGTTAGATGAAGATATAAACTGGAAAGAACAAATAGATAACGTATGCAGTAGAATTAATAAATTCGTATATGCCCTTAAACACGTCAAAAACATCATAAATATTAAAACGGCAATTGCAACATACCACGCATACGTAGAGTCTATTCTACGCTATGGAATATGGGGTAATGGTACTGACCGAAATAGGGCATTCGTTGCCCAAAAAATTTATCTAATCACTATACATTTATGATGTTGGCATGTTAGTCTTTGAAAATAAGTCACTGTTTATTAAAGCGCGTGATATATATCACCGAAACCGACGTGACCCAGACAAACTAGTTCTAGATGTCATTCCTAGATTCGTTAAAGACAACAAAAATTGCCTTAATATGTGTATAAAATTATATAATAAAGTACCAAAAGAATTTAAATTATTAAGCGAAAGATTGTATAAGAAAAATTTGACGTAAAAGCTTTTTAGATAGTAATTAATTAATATTGTTGATTGTGTATTTGCATGCTATGTAACACGAGTGCACTAGATAAATTGTAATATCTTCTTATACCGTGATTCTTGTAAATAAAGATTTATGATTTATGATTTATTTATAAGAAAATCAGTTTTAGGGCTAGGTTACAGTTCTTTCAAATTTCATTTTTTTACGAAAACGAATTAATAGAAATACAATAAACCCCTTCTTTATCAGATATTTGGTATTCTTCGACGACGGGCATGCAAAATATGCACAACACGTGGACACACGTCTGGTGTGCGAGTGTTCTCCGTTGGTTTGGGAAGAGGTGCATCCATACTCACGCGACTTCGTGCGCCAGTACCTGCTGTCGTATCCCGAGCGGCCAATGGTGCGGCTGCATCCAAGACAGAACCTCAAGACTGAATGGAACGGTGAGTATCTAGAGCAGATGCTCTTGTTGCAATATGACAGTGCTGTGGGATGTGTGCAAGTACTTGTTGAACTTCTAACGTACCATATTGCAGGCTGTGGCCTGATCAGAGCTTTAAAAGATAAGTGAAACTGTAAGTATCTATAGTGAGTGACCACTTGTTGTTATACTTTGAATGGTGTAACTAAATATGCCCGGTATTTATGGGTATGCAGAATATAGCACAGTTGTGGAGAGATACAAACCAAGTGCTCGGGCCAGTCGGGATAAAATCCAGTCCGAAAGAGAAGATATGGTTGAGCGTGTGAATCTCAAACTACAGCCAGTCTCCGAATGGGGCGATGCCAATCTTGTGAAATTCAACGCCTCCAAAACACAAGCGTCTCCCTTCACTGCAAAAAGAAGCTAGCTCACCTTGGCTCCCTCTTTCCGAAATTTATCAGTGGAATACACCGACTGCCTTTAGTTGTTTTGGGTTGAGATATCCTTAAACCTGAACTTCGGGCGGTTCATTGAGTCCAAGGCCAAAGCAGCTGCAACTAAGTTAGGAGTCTTTTCTAAGGTACGGCTGTACTTCGCGCCGGGACAGCTGCTTACTCTACATAAAGCGCAAGTCCGGTCGTGTATGGAGTACTGCTGCCATATATGGGCTGGTGCTGCAAAATGCCACATACCAGCTTTAGCTCAAGGAAAAGGCGTGCTAAGAGGCTTATTGGTGGCGTGAATCTGGTTAAAACCAATCTCACCAGCCTCGAACACAGGCGCAAAGTAGCCTTTCGGTTTTCTACAAGATACATTTCGGAGAGTGTGCGCAGGAATTGCATAACTTAATTCCTCTCTCTCCCTTCCACCATCGGACAACCAGACGCTCGGCCTGTCTTCACCCTTTCGTTGTAGACTTACCGCATTCGAACCAAATGTTTTGCTACATCGTTCGTCATGCGTACAGCAAAGGAGTGGAATAAGCTGCCAGCTTATTTTGATGCCAGCAGTCTTTTCATCCGTTTACTATATGGGTGTCTTCAAGGTAAGAGTGAATAGGCATTTGTTAAGTCGGTGCGCTTCATCATTTTCGGCTACCTCACCACTTACCATCAGGTGGGATTGTAGTTAAGCGCTGGCTTAGAATAGTGAATCCCGGGTCGGGCCAAAATCAGTTATTGGTTTTCCGGAATCAGGAAGTTGGCGGTGTTTCATCCCCGTGCCTCGGAAAAACACACCGTAGGTCCTGCGCCTGATCTCTCTCCGGTCGTGTCGGATTACCGTCCTATCAGACTATGAGAGTGAGCACCGGGTGAGCCCTGCCGACATCCGCTCAGAGAATGTCCCCGCTTATACCTGGGCACTAAAGCCTGTCCTGCGCATATGGCTAGTCTCCATTGAGACTGGCCGACGTGACCAAAATGAGGTCTGGAGGACATCAAATTCCTTGTAGCGGGAGAGGCATGTACTGGTCAATTAAAACCTACATCAAAGAACTAAAAAGAATAAATTGTGTGGAATATATTTTGTGAAAATGAAGTCGGCTTTTACTTTTTTTAAAACTTTATTTTTTTCTCTTTTGAGTGAATTAAGGACTATCACTAATTCAAGGTAACAACTAAAATGTAGCGTAGCTTAAATGGTTACTTTAAAAATTAAATAACTATTCTTCTCTACCCTTATCGAAGGTTTTACATTTTATATGGGACCACCCCTGAAGTATAAACTATTTAATAATAAAAGAACTTTTTTACATAACGTAACATATAAAAAAAGACACTCAATTTGAAAACATCCTTTTTTTTGAAGTCGGCTAAAAGCAGAAGTCTAATATTAATATTATAACGTTATATCGTTCTTGGTTGTAGCAGTTTATTGGCATTGCAGGCAAGTGGTGGACGTCGAAGGTGATGCAAGTGGACGCGTCGCTGGCGCTGATCAAGCTGGCGGGCGACCGGCTGGAGTGGATCTACCGCGGCTCCACGCGCCTGGCGCCGCTCTACCTGGAGCTGCAGGCCGCCGAGCGGCACCGCGCCCCATGCCCAGGTCGGGCCCGCAGCACCGGGTGAGCCCTGCCGACATCCGCACAGAGAATGTACCCGCTCTACCTGCAGCCGGGCCGCCGAGCGGCACCGCGCGCGCCCCATGCCCAGGTCGGGCCCGCAGCACCGGGTGAGCCCCGACATCCGCACAGAGAATGTACCCGCTCTACCTGCAGCTGCAGGCGCCGAGCGGCACCGCGCGCGCTCCATGCCAGGTCGGCCCGCGCCAGGTGGCCTGCCGACATCCGCACAGAGAATGTACCGCTCTACCTGCGGCACATGCCGGGCAACGCGCCCCATGCCCAGGTCGGGCCCGCAGCACCGGGTGAGCCCTGCCGACATCCGCACAGAGAATGTACCCGCTCTACCTGCAGCTGCAGGCCGCCGAGCGGCACCGCGCGCGCCCCATGCCCAGGTCGGGCCCGCAGCACCGGGTGAGCCCTGCCGACATCCGCACAGAGAATGTACCCGCTCTACCTGCAGCTGCAGGCCGCCGAGCGGCACCGCGCGCCCCATGCCCAGGTCGGGCCCGCACCAGGTGAGCCCTGCCGACATCCGCACAGATAATGTACCCGCTCTACCTGCAGCTGCAGGCCGCCGAGCACCGCGCGCGCCCATGCCCAGGTCGGGCCCGCAGCACCGGGTGAGCCCTGCCGACATCCGCACAGAGAATGTACCCGCTCTACCTGCAGCTGCAGGCCGCTGAGCGGCACCGTGCCCGCCCCTATACTCGACTCATTTGTACCATGTTGGTCTGGGACTGATGCCTGCCTCATTGGTCTAGTGGTCGTAAACGCGGTTGCTAATCATGAGGTCTGGGTTCGAATCTCGGGTCGGTCAAAAATCAGTTATTGAGTTGTCTGTCAATAAATTCTCAGTAACAGCCCGGAATCATTAAGTCTGACGGTGTTTTATCCCCGTCATCTCTTTCCTGTCGTGTCGGATTACCGTCCCATCGGACTTCGGTAATTGGTTTAATTAAATGTAATTGGTCTTGAAAGAAGAAAAGAGAAGAATTTTAATTTATTTTGCCATTATCGTATAGTATTGGCACAAGATTATTGTGATAACATGTAGACATCTAGAATGACACATGTTGGAATTACGCACTACTTCAGTGATATGTTAAATCACATGACTTAACGCTGGTTTCACTCATACATTTTTTAGTTTTCTATTTGCGTTATCGATTGTGGAAAGTGAATTTTTTCATCACCGCTGTTATCTTTATCGCTCCACTAAATGTGTTAAATTTCGACAAAACAGATATCTTCATAATTTAAAATATTTTTTTATTCGTAGTGTACAAATTCAATTGTTATTTTTATTCCCATTTGGTCTCATGTAAATTATTCATAATTTCTAAATTGTATGTACCTTTGTTTACTAAGATTCCATTTCAGACGAACATGCCATACGTGGAATACACCCGCTACGACGAGCAACAATCTTCCAAAACACCTGCACCACAAACGCCGCAACAAAATGAAGTAAGTAATGAAAGATCTTTTCAAATATTTTTTAAATACATGTTATTTTTGATTTTGAAGAAAATGTCCTTGAATAAAAAATTACCATTTTTATCACCAACAACCTTCTTAAGCCCACCGCAGGACTTCCAATTATGTGCCAGACGGCATATATTATTTGATTTTTCCTTGCCTCAAAACCCTCGGAAGTGCGGGCGATTTGTGCTCAACAGTGACGTACTTACGGACGCTTTTCTTTAGTATTGTACGGAAGCTTTTTATCTACAGTTAGGGAAAGTACTAAATCCAAAGGGGGATGCTGTTTGTCAATTTTGCTGAGGACATTAGATGATTTCTAAACTGTGCACATCTGAATATCCGTTAAAACTAAATCCAAATAATTTTTTTTTGTTGGTGATGTTGTTTAATTGGGAAAATTTAGGTAAAGTTATAAAGTCAACTAGGTTTCTAGGCAAACCAGGTGCCACATAACTTCTGCAATTATCGTGCACTATTTGGCAATTAAGAATTAAATTTCTTAGATTAAAGGCACCTGCAATAAACATCGAGAGGTTATTATCGGAAACGTAATTACAGTTGTCTAGAAAATGTTCAAGTACGCTGCGACTAACTGAAGAGGGCAAATAAACGGCACAGTGCTATATGACACACTGACCCAGAAGATGCTGCCTCCAAATTTAGCCATAAGTCCTCACATTTACTCTCCCAGGACGAAATTCTTTTCGCTTTTAATTTATTATTTACGGCGACTATGATGCCTCCACCCTCCGTCTTGTTGTTATGAAATCCAGAACTCTCCCATCCCTTCTCTAAACCGTATATCTATTATCAAAAAGTTCTTCTGAAAATATATTTGAGTTCAACAATAATTCCACTTTAACTATTCAATCGTAATTGTTGCAACAAACTTGTCTATAAAAATTATAGTTTTTTAAAACACGGGCATTTTAATAATACAATTTCAAAGTATTGAATTTTATATTTGAAGATTAATAACATGCTCATTTAATAAAAAATAGAAACAGGCTTAAGATTAAACAATTTCACTTAAAGTCTTAATATCCTTCTTAAGTCGGAATCAGCTGATTTGCGTCCATTTCTTACCCAGACGAAGGCATAGCCCATTTTTCTTCGTCCTAGCTGCGAAATGATTTATTGAAGAAGGAGGATCAATGTGCCGGAATACGAAGCGAAATATTGTTATTGGAACGTAGATGACGTTTCAGGTAACGTGGAGTGGAGGGATTGAACAGTATGCAGTATAAAACAGGAAGTAATTTAGTATTATTGCGAAGGCAAATCGGCAGCTACTCGAGTCATTTTCGAAATTCTGATATGTGAACATATTTACGATGTCAAATATGAATCGTAAGCATAAATTTTGAAATCGCTCAACTTTATTTAACTGCTCTTCGGTAACGTACTGATAGCAAATGTTTAGTTACTCGTATACAGGGTTATTTTTCAAAGAATATCTAAATTTTATATTTAATTTCAAATATATAAATAATGACAAATCATTATTGCAGTTTTTGAAAATATGAGTAAATAAGGCTTCTACTTTTATTTGAAACTATCCCAAACTAAATGTGATTTATGGGCAACACCTACGCGTATGCGCGCTCCTCTGTGTGCGATTCAATTCACAACGTTTTGCCGCTCGGTCGACCTTTACCTTTACGATCCTTACGAATGTGTGCGTGCGTAGTAAAATAGTAGTCGTTAGATATTTATGAATGACGATCAGTTATTACCAGGCATTCTGAATTTAAAAGATAAAAAGGACAGAATGTTTGAGATTTTTTAAATTAAATTTTCGTCACCATTCGCCTATGTTATTTATTCTGAACCTTCTCTGCAAATTTGAGCGCATATTGCAAAATAACTGTATATTTAAAAGCTAAATGTAATAAATAATAAGAGTTAACTATGACAACAGAACGTTGAACACCGCAGTTACTTTGTGAACACGGGTACTGCGAAGCTCTCAAAATGTCGGGAACTCAGAAAAAAAGTAAAAATATTAAAATAAGTTAACTTTATTCTGTGTGTGGTGGTGGCGTTAAATTATCCATGAACACATTTTGTGCCGTAGGTGTCGAAGTGAAGATCTTTAAGGGCCAGTGTTAAGTGTTCTGCGACGTAAATTGCGTAGTCCTCTTTTAGTCCAGCATGCGTTGCATTCAATTTAGCATTGGAGTTGGATTTGTTAAGACCTGTAACCTTTGCCAAAAATTATCACGTAGCCTCGGTGCAGCGAACTTGGCAACAATTGCCATAGGACGTGGGCTATTTGGATTAAGTTTGGTCACGCGAGTGCTGTGTTGAATATCAGCATCCGTAATATCGTTTTACCTAGGGTTGTTACAATTTTCATAAGGTTTTTTTCCGGAACGCATTGTGTCTCCACATTTTTTGAACGAGCGTGCTGTTCTAGGTGAGAAACTCGGGTGGTGAAATCCAAAACCGTGATTTTGAGGCCTTCATTTTCCTTTGCATTTCCTTAATTTGTTTTATTCCTGCTTCCTTAACATTTTCTCATAAGAGTCATTCATGAATGACATTGATGTTTTTATCTCCGCTATTTCTTTTTCAATAGGTGCCACTTTGCACTTTAATGCAGACACCAGCTATTGAATTTAGGGCTGTCCGTAGCTTGAATAATTGGACGAAAACTTGACCCTGTTTCCGCACGAGCTGCGTTGTCTCGACGTGGTGTGACTGGTAGGCGTTAAATCAAATGCACATACACGCGTTTGGTCATTATGACGAACGATAGCCGCGCACGATATTAAGTAAACAAATGTTTTTGTTTTCAAGCCACCCTTGGAGTCACTTGCACAACGTACGTGTCGATATTTGTTTTAGTTAATAGTGATTAACAAACAACACTTCAGTTCGCGAAAATTGTCAAAATATGTAGTTCTAACACTAGTCAATGTTTTGATGTGCAACACTTAATACAATTATAACTTTTAACCGAAAAAAACTTAGGTATTTGAGGAGCGATCAAAACTACGTCCACTCGCAATCGTTAAAACTTACTTAGGTTTTGTTTCAATATACACACAACGTCTGGCTTCGCAGGGACCAACTAGTATAGATAGTATTATAATAGATGTAAGTACAAATTTTGTGTGACATCCTGTAATACCCATGTTTATGAATGAATTAATAAATGAAAAAAAAAATGAAAGTAAAAAAATGTTGTGTTGCAGGAAATGCGTCGTCAGCGCGCCGTGGCCAAAGTCGACGACAACGAGCCAGCCGCCGACGCCCACGCCCGCCCGTGCCCGTGCCCGCGCCGCCCATCAACGCCGCCAACTTGGACAACGTCACCAGCCGAGTTGTGGTATGTTTGTGGTCGTCATGGCCTGAAATATTTATTTACTTATTTCTTTATTTATTTTTGCACAATGTTTGGTTTACAGTTGTTATAAAAAATTATAACAACTGTACAACACATTATCTCTTGGGGTGGAAGGGTGGTGAGATTTATTGAACACTGATACGTTTGATATGCAACGTTTTAGTTCAAGAATATGTTGTTAATTTTTCACTACAGCACCACCTATTGGATCCTAGCATGTTATGAACCATCGTCTTGACAAAACAAATATATTCTAAATGTGTCATACATTCAATTCAAAATATCTGATAAAGATCATTTAAAATTAAAACTTGAACTATGTAACATCAACAGTTTATAAACAGCTACTCTTCTAAGTTGAGAGCATTTAGTGTACGTACATGACCTCATACTTTATAAGCCCTTGCATTTTACCGGTCTTTCCAGTCTTTTAGTTTTGGTAATTTTAGAGGGAGCTCCGCCGTCGATTTATCGTTTTTCTGGCATCTGGTAGAAATGAAACGACATTTCCTATTATGTCATTACTATGGCTATTAAGAGTGTAATAATAAAAATAAATTTGTGTCCGTCATAGTATTACACGCCCAAGAATGCAGTACGCCCGTACAAGATGGTGCCGCATACCTGCGGACCGAAATGCAGACGCACAGACGTGTTGGCGCTCAAAGACCTACGCACGTACAACCCCTTGGCTAAGCCACTACTCAGTGGCTGGGAGAGGTATGGACAATTTCATTCTCCGAAGTTAATAATTAATATGCGTTTTTTTTAAAAAAAAATAGTTGATAAAGAATATTTATCTATTTCTTTCAAATATAAAAATAATTAAAAGAGTTATTTAAAGAGTACCGTACATGTATGTTATTGGGTTGATGAATTTTTTTTCAAATGTTTATTTGCAAATTGTACGTGGGCTTATTACCTCTGCATTGGCCGGAGAGTAATGGATGCCATACACGATCAGTTTACCGTCAAGTTTGCAGCGCGCTTGAAGCGGCGTCCAGTTTGCAGTGCATCCATATAGACCACTCACGTTCAAGTTCGCCGTTAAGTTTGTATGATGCCGCACCAGTTGAAACCATGGCATCTCTCGCGCTCCGAAACGTCATGCATACCGGCCTCATACACGTTCAAGTTTACATTACGCTGCAAGCTTGATCAAGTCGGCAGAATCGAAATTAAATTTTTGCTTCAATACACCGTCAAGCTTACCGAATGCCGCTTCAAGCGCGCTGCAAACTTGACGGTAAACTGGATCGTGTATGGCATCCATAAGAGTATTGTCAAAGACCCCGCATTACCGATGCGCGTGTCAGTTAGTTTAGATGTGAACAACTAATGCTTAAGTTAATAACTACACGACGCGAATGATGATGCCAATTTTCCCTTCACACTTTTAACGTTAAGATCGTCATAATAAAAAAATAAATATGACTTATCAACGGCGTAACCGATGACTCATTATTATGGCGTATTTGAAAATTGGAATAAACTATTTACAACTAAATTATGCAAGTAGTCCCAATAATTAATATTGGTACCTCAAAATGGAATCCGGTTCTCTGTGTGCTCATAGACGAGCACGTTTTCTTAAATTATTTTTTACAGTTATTACCTGTGATTGAGCACTTTTAACTTCCGTAAATGCAGCGATAATTTTGCTGTGGCGGTCTTCATAACTTTGGGCCTCTTTGACACACGAATCTTTATTTCACCCAATAGATAAAAGTCTAACGGTGAAAGTTCCGGTTAGTTTGCAGGCCATAGTAGGGCCTCCGTGCGCAATCGACCTATCTTCACGTACTTTGCCGAATATTGCCGAATACTCAATGTCGTATAAAGACTCAATGTCGTATAATCTGAAATTAATATATATATAATATAGCATGGCAATTGCGAAACTTTCATTGCTGAAAATATAATACCGCACCATTTCATAGTTTCATAGTATTCGCGGTTTGAATATTTTCATTCCGTTATTGGTTACGAAGCGACACTTCTACTTATGAAAATTTAAAAATAGCACTAGCACACTTGTACGTAACGAAGTCACGGTTAACAATGTCAGCTGTCAGCCATCCCGGCGGACGTAGGTCTAGGTACCTAGACCTAGGTGTAACGGTTAACGGAAGGGAAGGGCGCGGGAAGACGCGCGACCAGGTACCTAAAAGTGTAACCGATAGACCCTTCCGAATGTGTGCGTGCGTAATAAAAATATTAGGCGTTAGATATTTATGAATGACAATCAGTTAAAATAATACATTACTACGCATTCTGAATTTAAAATAAAAAAAACAATGTTTGAGATTTTTTTTACTAATTTTTTTTTCACCATTCGCCTTATACTTATGTACCGTTAGGGGTTCAGAAAGTAGGTGGGTTCTTAAAAAAGTCAAGGTTTATAGTAGTCAAGGTATATATTATTTTTATTTATCTTACTTCCGCACACGTACAAAGTAAGTTTCTATGAAGGGGATCACTGGCCTGACGTAGGGGCGAAGTCCAAGCGCTGTTATTTCAGGGTCGTAGACAGCCAGCTAGCAGAAGAAGCCGATGCGATGATACCCAAGCCCGACGGTGATGATGGCCGTTGGTAGGATGGTAGGCCAACACTCCGTTAGCTCGCGGCACGGCAAGCAAGTAGTCCTTAGGTGGTACGCGGATCCCCAGCGGGATCAACTGGACTTTGAATAATTTAAATTTTGAATGTAGGTAACAAGTTAAACGGTCGTTCGTTTAGGCTCTCGCGCGTTGCGAACTTCAAGCAGTCTCAGGTAGAAATGAACAAGGAATGGCCCGAACGGGGACTCGTGGTCGTGTCCGAATTCTACCGAGTCTTTTGTTTTAGAGATCGGTGAGCAAAACGGTTCACGGTGTGCGGATTAAATTAACTATTCTGTGGTTCCGTAGAATAATTATTTTAAATTAACAATATGTAATAATTGATTTGTTTTTATTTTTAGATTAGAATATATTACTATTATTTATTTAAGATTATATCTATATTATTATCTATTTAAGATTAATTAATTATAATTATTTGTAAGGGTGCATTCAGATGCACCGTTACACTTATATTACTTATTCTGAACCTCCTCTGCAAATTTGGTCATGCATTGCATAATAACGAATGATCTGCGTAGGTAGTGCCATTTTGAGTCAATGAACTTGAATGATAATGTTAATATGAACATGCCCCGGGATTCCCGCGAATATTTTTCTGAATGTCGATGTATTAAATGAAGTTAAACTGTTTAAAATATCATGAGTACGCACGACGACATATCAAACTACTCATTTCCGATATAAGCTGGTCCCGCGCGGTGCTGTTTGCCATATTATTGGCTAATAGGCGGGATCTTATTATAATGGATATGGGTAGCTTGATACGTCGTCATGTGTACAACTACAATGACTTTTCAATGCTCGTCAATGTGAAACAAATTATTATGTTACAAATCGTAAGAAATCACCTTGTCTGTAGTTCATTCGCTCATATGTAGTATAAAAGTTGAGAAACTGAATCTTCTGAATATCTTAATAAGCATCATTTTTTATTATAATAGTTTGTGAAATATGAAGATGATTAAATAATAAAGATAAAAACAAAACAACTACTTCTATACAAAAAATATTTCGTCCTAGGTGTGACGTATATAGACTTCTAGATTTAGAGTAATAAAATCGTAAAATCAGCCTCGCAATTTTGCGCCACTCGCGTAATTTTAAGCCTACTTCTTGATTTTATTATGCGAACTTGTCCCAGGTGAAACAGCTTTTATTTTACACAGATGGAAAGTTAAACTAATATAGCATCTCGATCAAGCCACAAACATTCCTTATATTAGATTATATTGAATGGGTAAAGTGAAACCGAGTCCTCACCTCACCCGCGATAAGCTACAAAAGCGCATGGAAAAGAGATGACTTTAGGGACCAATACAATATGTGCATAAAGCTGAATAGGTATGTAAAATACGAATTCCCAAAATAGTCTTCAATAAAAAAATATGTTTAATAAAATAAATAAATAATATATTTCCGGGATTCAGAAGGCATATCCGTGTTAAGATAACGGTCACTAAATCCCGGGAATAGCACTATATATGCCGATCACTAATAATAACCCTGTATATGTAGTGCACTTTAAGAGGCAAAAGGGGGTTATGAAATAGCGTATGTTCGCGGGCAGGCAAATCGTGCGCTTCAAGGGGCACAAGGAGGTGATGTACCGCGCACCGTGCGGGCGGCGGCTGCGCTGCATGGCCGAGCTGCACCGCTACCTGCGCGCCGTGCGCTCCGACATGTCCGTCGACCTGTTCGACTTCGCGCCCGCCACGCACTGCCTCGCCGAGTTCGTGCTCAACAAGTGCCTCGTCGGCAAGAAGGTGAGCGGTGAGCGGTGAGCGCCGCACTCACGTCGTGACGTCACCGCATCACGACGTCACAACATCACAGCTGGCTGCACCGCTACCTGCGCGCCGTGCGCTCCGACATGTCCGTCGACCTGTTCGACTTCGCGCCCGCCACGCACTGCCTCGCCGAGTTCGTGCTCAACAAGTGCCTCGTCGGCAAGAAGGTGAGCGGTGAGCGGTGAGCGCCGCACTCACGTCGTGACGTCACCGCATCACGACGTCACAACATCACAGCTGGCTGCCGCTACCTGCGCGCGTGCGCTCCGACATGTCCGTCGACCTGTTCGACTTCGCGCCCGCACTGCCTCGCCGAGTTCGTGCTCAACAAGTGCCTCGTCGGCAGAAGGTGAGCGGTGAGCGGTGAGCGCCGCAATCGCGTTGTGACGCCACCGCATCACGACGTCACAACATCACAGCTGGCTGCACCGCTACCTGCGCGCCGTGCGCTCGACATGTCCGTCGACCTGTTCGACTTCGCGCCCGCACGCACTGCCTCGCCGAGTTCGTGCTCAACAAGTGCCTCGTCGGCAAGAAGGTGAGCGGTGAGCGGTGAGCGCCGCAATCGCGTTGACGCCACCGCATCACGACGTCACAACATCACAGCTGGCTGCACCGCTACCTGCGCCGTGCGCTCCGACATGTCCGTCGACCTGTTCGACTTCGCGCCGCCACGCACTGCCTCGCCGAGTTCGTGCTCAACAAGTGCCTCGTCGGCAAGAAGGTGAGCGGTGAGCGGTGAGCGCCGCAATCGCGTTGTGACGCCACCGCATCACGACGTCACAACATCGCTGGCTGCACCGCTACCTGCGCGCCGTGCGCTCCGACATGTCCGTCGACCTGTTCGACTTCGCGCCCGCACTGCCTCGCCGAGTTCGTGCTCAACAAGTGCCTCGTCGGCAAGAAGGTGAGCGGTGAGCGGTGAGCGCCGCAATCGCGTTGTGACGCCACCGCATCACGACGTCACAACATCACAGCTGGCTGCACCTACCTGCGCGCCGTGCGCTCCGACATGTCCGTCGACCTGTTCGACTTCGCGCCCGCCACGCACTGCCTCGCCGAGTTCGTGCTCAACAAGTGCCTCGTCGGCAAGAAGGTGAGCGGTGAGCGCCGCACTCACGTCGTGACGTCACCGCATCACGACGTCACAACATCACAGCTGGCTGCACCGCTACCTGCGCGCCGTGCGCTCCGACATGTCCGTCGACCTGTTCGACTTCGCGCCCGCCACGCACTGCCTCGCCGAGTTCGTGCTCAACAAGTGCCTCGTCGGCAAGAAGGTGAGCGGTGAGCGCCGCACTCACGTCGTGACGTCACCGCATCACGACGTCACAACATCACAGCTGGCTGCACCGCTACCTGCGCGCCGTGCGCTCCGACATGTCCGTCGACCTGTTCGACTTCGCGCCCGCCACGCACTGCCTCGCCGAGTTCGTGCTCAACAAGTGCCTCGTCGGCAAGAAGGTGAGCGGTGAGCGGTGAGCGCCGCAATCGCGTCGTGACGCCACCGCATCACGACGTCACAACATCACAGCTGGCTGCACCGCTACCTGCGCGCCGTGCGCTCCGACATGTCCGTCGACCTGTTCGACTTCGCGCCCGCCACGCACTGCCTCGCCGAGTTCGTGCTCAACAAGTGCCTCGTCGGCAGAAGGTGAGCGGTGAGCGGTGAGCGCCACAATCGCGTTGTGACGCCACCGCATCACGACGTCACAACATCGCTGGCTGCACCGCTACCTGCGCGCCGTGCGCTCCGACATGTCCGTCGACCTGTTCGACTTCGCGCCCGCACTGCCTCGCCGAGTTCGTGCTCAACAAGTGCCTCGTCGGCAAGAAGGTGAGCGGTGAGCGGTGAGCGCCGCAATCGCGTCGTGACGCCACCGCATCACGACGTCACAACATCACAGCTGGCTGCACCGCTACCTGCGCGCCGTGCGCTCCGACATGTCCGTCGACCTGTTCGACTTCGCGCCCGCCACTGCCTCGCCGAGTTCGTGCTCAACAAGTGCCTCGTCGGCAGAAGGTGAGCGGTGAGCGGTGAGCGCCGCAATCGCGTTGTGACGCCACCGCATCACGACGTCACAACATCGCTGGCTGCACCGCTACCTGCGCGCCGTGCGCTCCGACATGTCCGTCGACCTGTTCGACTTCGCGCCCGCCACGCACTGCCTCGCCGAGTTCGTGCTCAACAAGTGCCTCGTCGGTAAGAAGGTGAGCGGTGAGCGGTGAGCGCCGCAATCGCGTCGTGACGCCACCGCATCACGACGTCACAACATCACAGCTGGCTGCACGCTACCTGCGCGCCGTGCGCTCCGACATGTCCGTCGACCTGTTCGACTCGCGCCCGCCACGCACCGCCTCGCCGAGTTCGTGCCGCGCCTCGTCGGCAAGAAGGTGAGCGGTGAGCGGTGAGCGCAATCGCGCTGTGACGCCACCGCATCACGACGTCACAACATCACAGCTGGCTGCACTGCTACCTGCGCGCCGTGCGCTCCGACATGTCCGTCGACCTGTTCGACTTCGCGCCCGCCACGCACTGCCTCGCCGAGTTCGTGCTCAACAAGCGCCTCGTCGGCAGAAGGTGAGCGGTGAGCGGTGAGCGCCGCAATCGCGTTGTGACGCCACCGCATCACGACGTCACAACATCACAGCTGGCTGCACGCTACCTGCGCGCCGTGCGCTCCGACATGTCCGTCGACCTGTTCGACTTCGCGCCCGCCACGCACCGCCTCGCCGAGTTCGTGCTCACAAGTGCCTCGTCGGCAAGAAGGTGAGCGGTGAGCGGTGAGCGCCGCACTCACGTCGTGACGTCACCGCATCACGACGTCACAACATCACAGCTGGCTGCACCGCTACCTGCGCGCCGTGCGCTCCGACATGTCCGTCGACCTGTTCGACTCGCGCCCGCCACGCACCGCCTCGCCGAGTTCGTGCTCAACAAGTGCCTCGTCGGCAAGAAGGTGAGCGGTGAGCGGTGAGCGCCGCACTCACGTCGTGACGTCACCGCATCACGACGTCACAACATCACAGCTGGCTGCACCGCTACCTGCGCGCCGTGCGCTCCGACATGTCCGTCGACCTGTTCGACTCGCGCCCGCCACGCACCGCCTCGAGTTCGTGCTCAACGTGCCTCGTCGGCAAGAAGGTGAGCGGTGAGCGGTGAGCGCCGCAATCGCTGTGACGCCACCGCATCACGACGTCACAACATCACAGCTGGCTGCACCGCTACCTGCGCGCCGTGCGCTCCGACATGTCCGTCGACCTGTTCGACTTCGCGCCCGCCACGCACTGCCTCGCCGAGTTCGTGCCGCGCCTCGTCGGCAAGAGGTGAGCGGTGAGCGGTGAGCGCCGCACTCACGTCGTGACGTCACCGCATCACGACGTCACAACATCACAGCTGGCTGCACCGCTACCTGCGCGCCGTGCGCTCCGACATGTCCGTCGACCTGTTCGACTTCGCGCCCGCCACGCACCGCCTCGCCGAGTTCGTGCTCACCGCGCCTCGTCGGCAAGAAGGTGAGCGGTGAGCGGTGAGCGCCGCAATCGCGTTGTGACGCCACCGCATCACGACGTCACAACATCACAGCTGGCTGCACCGCTACCTGCGCGCCGTGCGCTCCGACATGTCCGTCGACCTGTTCGACTTGCGCCCGCCACGCACCGCCTCGCCGAGTTCGTGCTCAACAAGCGCCTCGTCGGCAAGAAGGTGAGCGGTGAGCGGTGAGCGCCGCAATCGCGTTGTGACGCCACCGCATCACGACGTCACAACATCACAGCTGGCTGCACTGCTACCTGCGCGCCGTGCGCTCCGACATGTCCGTCGACCTGTTCGACTTCGCGCCCGCCACGCACCGCCTCGCCGAGTTCGTGCTCAACAAGTGCCTCGTCGGCAAGAAGGTGAGCGGTGAGCGGTGAGCGCAATCGCGTTGTGACGCCACCGCATCACGACGTCACAACATCACAGCTGGCTGCACCGCTACCTGCGCGCCGTGCGCTCCGACATGTCCGTCGACCTGTTCGACTTCGCGCCCGCCACGCACCGCCTCGCCGAGTTCGTGCTCAACAAGTGCCTCGTCGGCAGAAGGTGAGCGGTGAGCGGTGAGCGCCGCAATCGCGTTGTGACGCCACCGCATCACGACGTCACAACATCACAGCTGGCTGCACCGCTACCTGCGCGCCGTGCGCCCGACATGTCCGTCGACCTGTTCGACTTCGCGCCCGCCACGCACTGCCTCGCCGAGTTCGTGCTCACCGCGCCTCGTCGGCAAGAAGGTGAGCGGTGAGCGGTGAGCGCCGCAATCGCGTTGTGACGCCACCGCATCACGACGTCACAACATCACAGCTGGCTGCACCGCTACCTGCGCGCCGTGCGCTCCGACATGTCCGTCGACCTGTTCGACTCGCGCCCGCCACGCACCGCCTCGCCGAGTTCGTGCTCACCGCGCCTCGTCGGCAAGAAGGTGAGCGGTGAGCGGTGAGCGCCGCAATCGCGTTGTGACGCCACCGCATCACGACGTCACAACATCACAGCTGGCTGCACCGCTACCTGCGCGCCGTGCGCCCGACATGTCCGTCGACCTGTTCGACTTCGCGCCCGCCACGCACCGCCTCGCCGAGTTCGTGCTCGCGCCTCGTCGGCAAGAAGGTGAGCGGTGAGCGGTGAGCGCCGCAATCGCGTTGTGACGCCACCGCATCACGACGTCACAACATCACAGCTGGCTGCACCGCTACCTGCGCGCCGTGCGCTCCGACATGTCCGTCGACCTGTTCGACTCGCGCCCGCCACGCACTGCCTCGCCGAGTTCGTGCTCACCGCGCCTCGTCGGCAAGAAGGTGAGCGGTGAGCGGTGAGCCGCAATCGCGTTGTGACGCCACCGCATCACGACGTCACAACATCACTGCGCCAGCTGGCTGCACCGCTACCCGCGCCGTGCGCTCCGACATGTCCGTCGACCTGTTCGACTGCGCCCGCCACGCACCGCCTCGCCGAGTTCGTGCTCAACAAGTGCCTCGTCGGCAAGAAGGTGAGCGGTGAGCGAGCGCCGCAATCGCGTTGTGACGCCACCGCATCACGACGTCACAACATCACAGCTGGCTGCATCGCTACCTGCGCGCCGTGCGCCCGACATGTCCGTCGACCTGTTCGACTTCGCGCCCGCCACGCACCGCCTCGCCGAGTTCGTGCTCAACAAGTGCCTCGTCGGCAAGAAGGTGAGCGGTGAGCGGTGAGCGCGCAATCGCGTTGTGACGCCACCGCATCACGACGTCACAACATCACAGCTGGCTGCACCGCTACCTGCGCGCCGTGCGCCCGACATGTCCGTCGACCTGTTCGACTCGCGCCCGCCACGCACTGCCTCGCCGAGTTCGTGCTCAACGTGCCTCGTCGGCAAGAAGGTGAGCGGTGAGCGGTGAGCGCAATCGCGTTGTGACGCCACCGCATCACGACGTCACAACATCACAGCTGGCTGCACCGCACCTGCGCGCCGTGCGCTCCGACATGTCCGTCGACCTGTTCGACTTCGCGCCCGCCACGCACCGCCTCGCCGAGTTCGTGCTCAACAAGTGCCTCGTCGGCAAGAAGGTGAGCGGTGAGCGGTGAGCGTTGCAATCGCGTTGTGACGCCACCGCATCACGACGTCACAACATCACAGCTGGCTGCACTGCTACCTGCGCGCGTGCGCTCCGACATGTCCGTCGACCTGTTCGACTTCGCGCCCGCCACGCACCGCCTCGCCGAGTTCGTGCTCAACAAGCGCCTCGTCGGCAAGAAGGTGAGCGGTGAGCGGTGAGCGCCGCACTCACGTCGTGACGTCACCGCATCACGACGTCACAACATCACAGCTGGCTGCACCGCTACCTGCGCGCCGTGCGCTCCGACATGTCCGTCGACCTGTTCGACTTCGCGCCCGCCACGCACTGCCTCGCCGAGTTCGTGCTCAACGCGCCTCGTCGGCAAGAAGGTGAGCGGTGAGCAGAGCGCCGCAATCGCGTTGTGACGCCACCGCATCACGACGTCACAACATCACAGCTGGCTGCCGCTACCTGCGCGCCGTGCGCCCGACATGTCCGTCGACCTGTTCGACTTCGCGCCCGCCACGCACTGCCTCGCCGAGTTCGTGCTCAACAAGTGCCTCGTCGGCAAGAAGGTGAGTGAGCGGTGAGCGCCGCAATCGCTGTGACGCCACCGCATCACGACGTCACAACATCACAGCTGGCTGCACCGCTACCTGCGCGCCGTGCGCCCGACATGTCCGTCGACCTGTTCGACTTCGCGCCCGCCACGCACCGCCTCGCCGAGTTCGTGTCAACGCGCCTCGTCGGCAAGAAGGTGAGCGGTGAGCGGTGAGCGCGCAATCGCGTTGTGACGCCACCGCATCACGACGTCACAACATCACAGCTGGCTGCATCGCACCTGCGCGCCGTGCGCTCCGACATGTCCGTCGACCTGTTCGACTTCGCGCCCGCCACGCACCGCCTCGCCGAGTTCGTGCTCGCGCCTCGTCGGCAAGAAGGTGAGCGGTGAGCGGTGAGCGCCGCAATCGCGTGACGCCACCGCATCACGACGTCACAACATCACAGCTGGCTGCACCGCTGCCTGCGCGCCGTGCGCCCGACATGTCCGTCGACCTGTTCGACTGCGCCCGCCACGCACCGCCTCGCCGAGTTCGTGCTCAAGTGCCTCGTCGGCAAGAAGGTGAGCGGTGAGCGGTGAGCGCCGCAATCGCGTTGTGACGCCACCGCATCACGACGTCACAACATCACAGCTGGCTGCACGCTACCTGCGCGCCGTGCGCCCGACATGTCCGTCGACCTGTTCGACTTCGCGCCCGCCACGCACCGCCTCGCCGAGTTCGTGCTCACCGCGCCTCGTCGGCAGAAGGTGAGCGGTGAGCGGTGAGCCGCAATCGCGTTGTGACGCCACCGCATCACGACGTCACAACATCACAGCTGGCTGCACCGCTACCTGCGCGCCGTGCGCCCGACATGTCCGTCGACCTGTTCGACTTCGCGCCCGCCACGCACCGCCTCGCCGAGTTCGTGCTCAACCGCGCCTCGTCGGCAAGAAGGTGAGCGGTGAGCGGTGAGCGTTAATCGCGTTGTGACGCCACCGCATCACGACGTCACAACATCACAGCTGGCTGCACGCTACCTGCGCGCCGTGCCTGACATGTCCGTCGACCTGTTCGACTTCGCGCCCGCCACGCACTGCCTCGCCGAGTTCGTGCTCAACCGCGCCTCGTCGGCAAGAAGGTGAGCGGTGAGCGGTGAACGCCGCAATCGCGTCGTGACGCCACCGCATCACGACGTCACAACATCACAGCTGGCTGCACCGCTACCTGCGCGCCGTGCGCTCCGACATGTCCGTCGACCTGTTCGACTTCGCGCCCGCCACGCACTGCCTCGCCGAGTTCGTGCTCACCGCGCCTCGTCGGCAAGAAGGTGAGTGGTGAGCGGTGAGCGGTGAGCGGTGAACGCCGCACTCGCATCGTGACGTCACAGCATCACGACGTCATAACATCACAGCTGGCTGTACCGCTACCGGCGCGCCGTGCGCTCCGACATTTCCGTCGACCTGTTCGACTTCGCGACGACACCAAAACTACAAGACATCACGGCACCACAACATCACGCCGTCATAACATCATGACACAACAACTACACGAGATAACATCATCACGACACCATACATAATGATATCACAACATCACGACTTCACAACGTCACTACAAAGATGATAGTCCACATGATCGTAACTGGCTACTGCAGCCCACCTGCAACCTACTTCATACCAAAATGACTTAGCGTTTTCTCTTGAGACTAAGATGGAATACCTCGTTACCAAAATAAAAGGTTTCCGTTCTTCACTAAACACGAAACACAACAGCATTTTCGCTTAGCTTTCCATGATCGATTCAGTTTTATATTGATGCTTAATTTATGATATCATTTGTATTAAAAGATATCCATCACAGCATCCACTTACCATTTCAAGATATAGGATTCATAATATAGGTTAGAGTATTGGGTAATTCTTTTATACCAAATAATTTAAAATTAAAAATTTTGTACAACCGACTTCAATGTAAATTATTAAGAATAACTGAAAACTATTGGTCAGACCTTGATTTATATGGGACCACATGTGAGGCATCAGCTTTCAAACAAAAAAAGAATTATCGAAATTGGTTCACCCAGTAAAAAGTTATGAGGTAACACACATAAAAAAAAAATACAGTCGAATTGAATACCTCCTCCTGTTGAAGTCGATAGAAAAGGCAAGCCACTAAGAACTGACTGCCCGTTTGAAATTATCGAAATTAATTATTTTGCAAAATAATTACTAAAAGATAATTCGATCTGGAAAAGTTGAAGTTTGTCAAAAGCTATAATGAAAAACTACTTACTTACAGTCATAAGTCTGTCATAAGTCCACAGCTGAACATAGGCCTGTCCCATAAATTGCCACAAAGCACGGCCCTGAGCCACCTGCATCCATCGACCACAATTTTATTAGGGAGGTTACAGGGAGGTTTCTTTAGGTCGTCACTCCATCTAGTGGGGTCGCCAAACACTGCGCTTATTAGTACGAGGATGCCAATCAAGAACCAAGAACCTTTCTTCCCCATCGGTTGTCGGTTTTTTGAGTTACATGGACCGCCCATTGCCACTTTAACCTACTGATTCGTTCGGCTGTGTCAGCTACTCTTCCTCTTCTGCGGGTATTTTTTTTCTTCTGTTTTTTCCACAATATCCGAATTAAAGATCCATTTACCAAATATAACAGACCATTGATGCCACTCCCGTTTGCAAGTCTTGGTATTTTACAGACGTAAATATTCACAGCCAGCCCGCTCGTTTTTTATAGAAGTGAACCTAGCACATTATTATGTATCCACAACTATGTACAGGAACCAACTTTAATTTGAGATCCATTTAAGATTGAATATCGTAAAGCAAAAGTCTTTGGTAGTTCATATAAATAGTAGTTGACAACATATATAATATATATAATAGTAGTTAACAACGCGTTGTGCACTGACGTTACGAGGGGCAACTCTCTTATGTCTATCTTCTATATACTCTAGTATATAAAATGATGTATTACTATAGTAAAACTATAATAAAACACATGAGCCTTATGGAGTTACTAAATAAAACTAGATGAACGATTAAAGTTTCTCATGCATCATACGCATATAACTTTTGATTTCGAGCTTTCACATATAGATAACATGCTAAAATTACAACAATTTTTAAACAGGATTTATCGCATGGCAAAGAAAACGTGCCAGTGCCGTGCGTGAACTACTATGACGAGTCGTTGCCGGAGTTTTGCTCGTACAATACTGAACGCACGCCCACGGCCGGAGTGCCGCTCAACCTCGACCCGGAGTTCCTATGCGGCTGCGACTGCGAGGACGACTGCGGTAACACACACACACATACACACATGCGCGAGCGCGCACACACGCACACACACACACACACACACACACCCACACACACACACACACACACACTAAAATGATATTTTAAACTAGTTCCGAGATCACTGGTACATTCTAGGAGTGTAATTTCAAATTATTGTTATAATAATACATGAATACCGAAAGTGGTCGCAGTTTTTTTTAGTATTTATAATAAAAGGTAAACCGTGTAGTGGTGGTGTAAAAATGTCCATTACTCATATCGTGCCGTAGATGTCATAAGAGTCGACAGAGGGAAACAAACCAGGAGATGGGCAGTAGCGACTTCCTAATAACCAACCTGCTACCTGCTAAGCGTGGTAACTGTGGAAAATATGGAGGTATTTGTCATAGCAAATAACCCCATATTTGCCGTAGTTGCCTATGGAGCAATATATTAGGATGCCTATACTCAGCAGTGGACTATTGATTTATTTTGGAAAATGTGTGTGTTTTACAGTTGTCATAAATAAATATAGTACAACACATTAACCATTTCTGGTGTACAAAATTATTGAATTTAAAAATGTTATGATTTCTTATATTTACGCGAACACTACATTGAATTAAACTACTTTTACGGATTATATCGCGTTTAATTAACTTATTTTATTAATTCCCGACGTTTCGGGTGCTTTAGCACCCATGGTCACAGGGGACTGGGGTGATTGACGTCCCAATGTCAAAGTTAATCCGAGTACCTTCAGCTTTTAATTATTAATTTTGGTCCGATCTACGCAGAATGAACTAACTGTCTTGAACTCTTGCAGTGGTATGCTTGGGTTTAGTTTTAATTTTATTAATTACAGGATCCCAAGCAGGTGGTAGTACCCAGCCTCCTCTCTATTGAAATTAGGATGTTTTTTAATTTCAATAGCCTCACGTATCATCCTTGGCAGGAATCGATGTTCTTTCGCGAGAATCTGTGGTTTATCAAATCTAATGTAATGGCGGGGGCCGTCTAGGATATGATCACAAACTGCAGACTTGTGTTCTTTTACGCGGGTTTTAATAGATCGTTTTGTTTGCCCTATATATGAGAGACCACATTCACAATCAAGCTTGCACTCCTGCATCTTGTAGAGGAATATTGCACTTGACGGATGGTAAGAACAACAAATCTTCTTCGGCGGCGAAGAATGTTCGACTGTGGCCTTCACTCGGTCACTGTGACGTAGGCGCGGGACCGAAGCTTGTTGTCGTGCAGAACCTGCTTGACGTGCTGAAGCTCGGCGGCCAGGTGTTTGCTGTCACAGATCCCTCGTGCTCTCTGTAACAAAGATTTGCCCACGGTAGCCAACTGTGAAGGATGATGGTGGGATTCACCATTTAAATATCTGTTGTATGGGTCTTTTTCTATACACGGTGTGACCTATGGTGTTGTTAGGATTTCGAAGCTAAGCCATCTAGGAAAGCTAAAAATTATTTGCCTCTAACTCCATAGTAAATTGAATTTTAGAGTTTATGGAATTAAGATGTTCTAAAATGCAGTTACTTTGTCTGATGGTAAAATTGTGAAAGTATCGTCTACGTACCGCTTGTAGAACCTTGTAGTTACTGGTGCAGTAAGCAGGGCTTTCTCCTCAAAGTCCTCCATGAATATCGGCGACAATGGGAGATACTGGTGAGCCCATTGCAACACCATCTACTTGCTTGTAAAACTCTTCCTTCCACAATAGATAGCCAGATGTAGGCAATGTCTAAGCAATTCTGCATATTCTGCTGGCATATTGTTTTCCTCTAGTTTCTAGTTACAATTGAGATGCAGTCTTCAACAGGTAGGCATGTAAATAGAGACTGAACATCAAAGCGACCATAGTTTCATTGTCAGTAAGACATAGGTCTTTATCTCACTAACAAATGGTATGAATCCTTAGTGTGCTCTTGTGTGTCCTCTAGTGGTGATAGTGTTTTTGCTAGAGTTGAGCCAATCTGTAAGTTGGCGAATCGATCTGACTCACTATTGGACGTAATAGAGCGTTCGGTTTGTGTATTTTGGTAACCCATACAACTTCGGTGGTTTGGCACACAGGTATTATCGAATTGACGTCTAGATTCAATTTCTAGATTTAGAGGCCATACGTCAAGACATCTCGTCTTTGTTACGTCGAAGCTCAGTGCCGAAATTAAATCTTCCGAAGGATGAAATTAATGCATTGAAAAACTTACGCAACAGACCAGATTTAACGATTCTCCGCGCAGATAAAGGTAATGCTACGGTTATAATGGATACGTCGGATTACAATTCCAAAATACAACAACTTTTATCGGATGAAAGTACGTACGTATAGGTCAAAACAGACCTACAACTAATACGCTTAAAACAACTAGCGATCTAATTAAGAAATACCTGAGAAATTGAATCTAGACGTCAATTCGATAATACCTGCGTGTGCCAAACCACCGAAGTTGTATGGGTTACCAAAAATACACAAACCGAACGCTCCATTACGTCCAATAGTGAGTCAGATCGTTTCGCCAACTTACAGATTGGCTCAACTCTTAGCAAAACACTATCACCACTTAGAGGACACACAAGAGCACACACTAAGGATTCATACCATTTGTTAGTGAGATAAAAGACCTATGTCTTACTGACAATGAAACTATGGTCAGTTTGATGATCAGTCTCTATTTACATGCCTACCTGTTGAAGACTGCATCTCAATTGTAACTAGGAAACTAGAGGAAAACAACATGCCAGCAGAATATGCAGAATTGCTTAGACATTGCCTTACATCTGGCTATCTATTGTGGAAGGAAGAGTTTACAAGCAAGTAGATGGTGTTGCAATGGGCTCACCAGTATCTCCCATTGTCGCCGATATTTTCATGGAGGACTTTGAGGAGAAAGCCCGCATTGCAATTGTAACTCAAGGTTCTACAAGCGTACGTGACGATACTTTCACAATTTTACCATCAGACAAAGTAACTGCATTTTTAGAACATCTTAATTCCATAAACCTAAAATTCAATTTACTATGGAGTTAGAGGCAATAATTTTTAGCTTCTAGATATTAGTCATTCGAAATCCTAACAACACCATAGGTCACACCGTGTATAGAAAGACCCATACAAACAGATATTTAAATGGTGAATCCCACCATCATCCTCACAGTTGGCTACCGTGGCACTTTGTTACAGAGAGCATGGGACTTGTACAGCAACACCTGGCCGCCGAGCTTCAGCACGTCAAGCAGGTTCTGCACGACAACAAGCTTGGTCCTGCGCCTACGTCACAGTGACCGAGTGCCGGCCACAGTCGAGCGTGTGCCTGCTGTACTACCATATGTCAGAGGTGTCACAGACAAGATTGGCTACATCTTGAAGCGAGCTTCTATAAGAACATTCTTCAAGCCGCCGAAGAAGATTAGTCAGTTCTTACCATCCGTCAAGTGCAATATTCCTCTATAAGATGCAGGAGTGTACAAGCTTGATTGTGAATGTGGTCTCTCATATATAGGGCAAACAAAACGATCTATTAAAACCCGCGTAAAAGAACACATAGCTGACGTGAAGCACCAACGTTCCGGGAAGTCTGCAGTTTGTGATCATATCCTAGACGGCCCCGCCATTACATTAGATTTGATAAACCACAGATTCTCGCGAAAGAACATCGATTCCTGCCAAGGATGATATGAGGCTATTGAAATTAAAAACATCCTAATTTCAATAGAGGAGGCTGGTATTACCACCTGTGGGATCCTGTAATTAATAAAATTAAAACTAAACCCAAGCATACCACTGCAAGAGTTCAAGACACAGTTAGTCATTCTGCGTAGATCGGACCAAAATTAATAATTAAAAAAGCTGAAGGTACTCCGGATTAACTTTGACATTGGGACGTCAATCACCCAGTCCTCAGACCATGGGTGCTGTAAAGCACCCGAAACGTCGGGAATTAATAAAATAAGTTAATTAAACGCGATATAATCCGTAAAAGTAGTTTAATTCAATTTAAAAATGTTAGTTATTACTAAGTAAATTATAAAATAAAATTACAAGAAATATTACAGACATTGCATAGGTAATAATCAACCAAAAAAAAAACGAAAGTGAAACCTGAGAAGCAAAACATTTAATAGTATTTGCACTATTATAGCATTAATATTTATAATTTTATGACACATTATAGGTATGTAATTGTCAAAATATTATTATTTAAAAAATCGTCAATATTTTAAAGATATTGTTGTTCCAATAACTCACTAACCGATTGGCATCATTGGTAATGATGATGATGATGATGATTATAAGAAGAGGGAATGGAATTTATATCAATCGAAAAGTACTGTGCTATAGATGTGCAGAAAAATCATGAGACAATGTTGCCATTAAAGCAGGTAAAATAAAGTGAGCAAACTTACAGAACAATTTTGAATGGCCGCTTTTTTACCAGACGCTATACTAGTTTGTCAAAATGTCACCATGTTTTGAATACCCTAATTACCAAAGATAGCTTTTTGTGATTTGTGAGAAGAAGAAGAAGAAGATTATGTTCTTTAGCTTGACCTTCGGAAGCTATCAACTACCCGGCAAATACATTGCTATAATCTTGCGCGCTAGCAACACAATAGAGGCACTCTTTGGGGTAAAGCTCTTTTACTGCTAAGGAGTCTGTCTGGGTAGGTTCTCTAACCTATTTCTACCGCCAAATAGTAGTGCTTGCGCTGCCGTGTTCCAATCTGAGTGTGTTCGGTATAGAGAGCCAGTATAATAACACGCTGTTAGACTCCATCCTAGTCCTCAGAGATGATTACGAATTAGTAGCCTTCTTGGCTCGAAGTTGGTGTCCATAGGCTACAGGTCCATACACTCAGTCCATACCTACAGGTGGACAATAAGTTCATTTGTTACTTATTTGTCATTTATTTAAAAAAAAACCTTGTCAGTAATTACATACAATCGGTGGTAGAAAAGGATGCAGCGTGTCAGTAACGAGGGGCAAAAATCTTGCATAAATCGCACAATAATTTTCTAGGTAACTGCTAGACAGTAAAAGCCCTACTCTTTTAACTAAGAATGAATATTTCTTACTACTAATTAAAAAAATGTGATATATATTCTGATTAGAAAAATTGCAAATAAGATTAAAAACTCTTTAACAGGACAAAACAAAATGTGCTTGTTGGAGGATGACCCTAGAGGGCGCACGAACAATTGGTTTAGACGGGGATGTTGGCTACGAGTACAGAAGATTGCCTGAACCGCTACCTTCCGGGATTTATGAATGTAACTCCAGGTATTTTATAAATATTCAGTTAGAATTGTAAATGGCGAATCGAAAACTCAAATCTAAAAGCGGAAGCTGCTAAATTATTAAAGTGACTTATAGCTATGCATTTTATTTTCTACAACACGTTACATTCACTATAGGAATCTATCCAGCAAGCAACAACAAACATTTACACGTGAACATGTGGGTGATAAAAGATTAATTAAAAAAGAACCTAATTTTATATAGAAATGTCTCCAGATAAACAAATAAGTACTGTATGCAAATAAATATGCAGCACTAAAATAAGTACACTTATTTTAGTGCTGCATATTTCCGTCGTATTATATCTACATCAAAAAATGTTTCATTTAAAAGTAATTGTTGTATTGGTAGCGGCGTAAGACAATCCACTACCCCTTATCATCCCGTGGGTGTCGTATGAGGCGACAGAGAATTTGAAACAGGAGATAGGCGACAGTATCTTCCCAATAACAACTGAAAATAATAAAAAACTGCGTTCTAACCCGTGGGTGTCGTATGAGGCGACAGAGGGAATTTGAAACAGGAGATAGGCGACAGTATCTTCCAGATAACAACTCAGAATAATGAAAAACTGCAGTTAATGCTAATCCGCCTGCCAAGCTTGGCAACTATGGCAAATATCCCCTTTATTAAGCAATCTGTGAAAGAGATATACTTTGATACGTTTAATGACGATGATGATGACAATAAGTAATAAATATAAATATAATAAATTATGAGTCGAAAATTTTTACGTTTATAACATAGGCAAATGTGTTAAATGCACGTTTTGGTTCCAGGTGTAAATGTAAAAATACGTGTTTGAATCGAGTGGCGCAACATCCTCTACAGCTGAAACTACAAGTAAGTTAAATCTAATTCATATATGGTACATAAAGCGGCTTAATGATAAATGAAGAAAGGTAAAAGGTGTGAATTTTATTTCTCAATATGTTACGGTCTAAAGCCGAAGTCCGGATTCCACCGACTAAAAATAGGTGCAGCCGATTGTGGATTGTAAAAATTTGGTGTATTCGGTTTACTCCTGAGGCTTCTATGTTCTATGTTCGGAAGCAATTGATAATAGCTCTTAATAATAAGGACATTGAAATTAATTAAATTTTGAGTAAGACTTCGACCACTTTTGTACGTTTATAGGTTTTCAAAACTCTCAACCGTGGATGGGGCATACGAGCACTCAATGACGTACCAAAAGGCGCATTTCTGTGTGTTTATGCGGGAAATTTACTGACTGATGCAACCGCAAACTTGGTGAGTATATCATTATAACTGAATAAGCTCTACTTATATAAATGTTTCTTATCTTGTCCCGTTCCCTTCATCCGTTCTCTCACCACATTACAATGAAAATTTGGTGAGAAGTTGTGTGCACTCCCGCGAAGGTATCCAATAAAAAAAATGTTATTTTTTTCATTTATCTAGGCATTCCTATGTCATTCCTTCGACTACGAAGAAACATTAGTGAGCCGGTGAGTGCGTGCCCGTGAATATTTCTGACAAAAAGACGTAGTAACGGATGCCGGGTGCAGCACAGCATTACAGGGTTATTTTTCAAAAAGTAGCCAAATTTAATATTGAAGTTCAAATAAATAAATTATTATATACCAATATTACATTTTTTGAAAATACGTGTAAATAAGGCTTCTACTTTTATTTGAAATTATCCCAAATTGAATGTGATTTATGGGCAACAACTACTCTTACGCGCGCTCCTGTGTGTGTGATTCAATTCACATTTTCGTTTCTCAAGTTTTTGCCTACTGTTTACTCTCTTAGTGACACGCTTACTACTAATGCTTAAGATAATAACTACATGTTGCGAATTATGATTCCAATTTTCCTTTTACTTTTTTAACGGGCTTAAGATCGTCATAATAAATAAAATTAAAAAATATATTTTTGTTTATCAACTACGTAACCGACGACTGTCCTTATTAAGGCGTATTTAAAATAATTGAAATAAACTATTTACAACTAATTTGCGCAAGTAGTCCCAATGTCTAATTTTGGTACCTCAAAATGGAATCCGTTTTTCTTGTGGGGATGTGAATGACGAACACATAACATATTAAATAACCGTTTATTCACAACGTAAATTCAAAGTAGCGGATCGGAGCGCGAACCAACGGCCTGATGGCGTTGGACAATCCACGTACCAAAAGAAAAATACAAAAATACAATTAAAATAGATACCTACTTTCCTACCTCTACTTAACAAAGCTAAACCTGACCTTTAAAACACAACTTGTAAGTACCTAACTATACTATATAATAATAATTAATATTCTAACTACTTAAATACGGGTAATATAAATAAGAATAACAAAAGTAAACATTTAGTAGGTAGGTTTACATTTATTTACCTTTCGATGTCCTTTGAAAGTGTGAAAAACGTCAGGTTCGGGTCCTTGTAATTATTTAAGCAGCCGATATTCGTATCTTAAGCTTGGAACGGACGACGCGACGCGACGCGACGCGTGAGTTAATATCGAACTGTATCGCGTGCGAGCCTCTGCATTGGCCCGTCGGGACGAGCCCGCCGACTACTTGTTGTTTGGATCTTAACTGCGGAGTGCGCCTTGCCACCCATCCACCTTTTGTAACTAAAAGACATTGTTGTTTATCCAAACCACCCTATTAATTCAAAATAAACATAATATTGTCTCCTTAAACGAAGCCTTATACATGATTATTTGCGGAATTCGCGTATATATTACGCCAATTTTTTTGCAGGATGGCCTGAACGAAGGCGACGAGTATCTCGCCGAGCTTGACTACATTGAAGTCGTGGAGCAGTTGAAGGAGGGCTTCGAAGAAGACATCCCGGAGTTTCTCAAAGAACCCGAAAGAGTAAATACCTAAAATTTTTCGAAATGTTTTAAGTAAATCAAAAATTTTGTAAAGCTTTGTGGAAGGAAATATTATAAAAAATTATCAATACAAACAGATTATGGAGTTTTTACTTCTGCATATTGAAAAATCATTCCCCGTCAAGAAGAGGTAGCTCTTCTTTTAGTGATCACTGTAAAAGGTTGTCTGGAAGAAATAAACTGCATTATGTTTATACAAAGCATTTGTTAATAATTTTTAATGAAATGGCGTAAGATAATCAACTACCCCAAATCATCTCGTGGGTGTCTTAAGAGACGACAGAGGATAATGAAACAGAAAATGGACAGCAGCATCTGGCAAATCTCCCCACTCTTGCTTGATAGCTATGTTCCGCAGTGTACTTTTGATAGGCTGTAATTAATAAATGGATTCGGTTATTAAGCGGGTATTTTTTATTATAGAGAACCTCTGCTATAGAATCTGTTGAAGAAGAAGAAACATCTTCTGAGGAAGAAGAGGTAAAGACTTCAAAAGATGAGAGAGATGACGACTTCCGGCCTGGGTACTTCGAAATGGGCTCTATGGAATTCAGGTGAGTAGATAGCAGAGGTAGAATATTAGTTCAGCTGACTTCCGTTTTGTTTTAACATTAAATGTTATTAACCTGAAACTAAAGCGCTATCTATATAAATAAATGCAAGTGTCCGTTTGGAATGTCAAAATAACAGCTTTTTACTAAATGCGTATGAAAGTATATACGGTACTTATAACAAAACATAATTTTTTTAAATTTTGTCTGTCTGTCCGTTTGTTCCGGCTAATTACCGAAGTGGCTGGACTGATTTTGACGGGACTTTCACTGTCAGAAAGCTGATGTTACATTAGCTAGGTATATTATACTTTTATTTTAGAAAAAAGAATTAGGGTTCCTCGTAAAAAATACAAAAATTAAAACCATAAAATCCAATCGTAATAAATAATACGCGGGCAAAGTCGTGGGAACACCTAGTTTTGAATATATTTGTGTATTAATTATACACTTTTTCCGATGCTAGATACGATCATATTATATTTTTGTTTCTTGACAGTAAACGCTTGCGTACACGAGAAAAACGCATGAAGGAGCGCTACAACAATTTGGAAAATCAAGACAACGAAAAGAATAAGCAAAATGAAAAAGAAATAAGAAAAGATACAGAAAAGGATGAAGGAGAAAAAGACAACGGCGATGATGACTGCATAACTATAAGCGATGATGAAGAGGGTGAGCCATTCAATATGTTGTATTTTTATTTCTTCATTATCGGTACGTATAATTCCACTGCTGTAAAGTCCGCGCGTTCTATCTTAGCTCGGCGGCTGAAGTTGACTCCCCGAGACATTCGCGCATGTACGAAATCTAATAGAATAGAATATTTTTATATTTAATATAGATTACAAGTAACTCTTATTAAATGTTATTTTTTGTTTTTACCATTGGTTCGACTAAAACCTCTGTCCTGGGTAGAAATAGCAAGTAACCGTATAGTTAATATACCGTACATATAAGTAAAACCGTATATATAAGTAGCAAGTAAATACAATAAAAATACAGGTTGTGCAAATTAATTACAAAACTTCTTTAAGAAACAGCTTTGAAGCGACCACCTCACTCCCAGGGGTAATTATCTACCATTTATTCATTTATATTATAATAACCCTTTTTATACAGTTTTTGTCCACCGACTTCAAAAAGGAGGAGGTACTCAATTCGACTATGTTTTTACGTGTGTTACCTCATAACTTTTTCTGGGTGAACTGATTACGATGATTTTTTTTTATTTGAAAGCTGGTGCTTCTCGTGTGGTCCCATATAAATGATTGATCAAGGTCTGACCAATAGTTTTGAGTTATTCTTAATAATTTATATTGAAGTCAGTTGTACAAAATTTTAAATTTTAAATTATTTAATAATATATTTCAACTTGGCAACAGAGAGACCTTGTACATTTTCACATTGCTCCACGAATGAATTACTGACTCTGTGGAGATGAGAAACTATTGCACTAAGACATGAAGTTGAGTATGCTTGCTGCACTTAAAAGTACTACCAAACAAACTCACCCTAATCCGTAAGACAGCCGACATATTATAACGCTATGCGCTAAGACGCCGACGACGACGATCATGGCGGCCTGGCGGGGCGTCGATAGAGATGTGCCACTTCATCTTGGCTCCTAAGATTGCTTAGGAAAAGTTTTTGCCTATATATCTATTCTAGAATTAATTGAAAATTATGTTTAATATTAATATTAAAACTATCTTTTAAAGAATTAGACAAAAAGTTTGATTATAGATATAATAAACCACCTGTCTGTTCAATTCTTGCAAGTAATTTCACAGGTGGTAGAGCCATGCTGCAGCTATATTATGGTTGCAGCGTGACGGTCGGCTCGACCGGGGTAGGACCACGCTCTCACAGAATACCAGCGTAAAATAGCAGCAATGCTGCTGTGTTACGTATGGTGAGTGTAGAGAACCGGAGACCCTTTTACTGGAAACGAGGCATTCCATCTCAGTGCTCAGGGGTTACAACGCATCTGCATTTTGATTCTTAATTGAGGATAAATTTAGATGTCTATGGGTCACAGTATCCACTTACCATCAGGTGGACTGTGTGCTCGTTTGTCACACTTATACTATAAAAAAAATTCATGCTAACTGGTGCACTTGCAGAAAGAGCTATCACATCCCTTTTAAGAGTTCATTCATTCGTATCATATCATAGGCCTCCGCCATAAACTTCTTCACAGGGGATATTTGCTATAGTTGCCACGCCTGGCAGACTACTTGCGCTTGACAACGCAGTTTTTATTTTCATTTCTGGGTTTTTATCAGATTGCTGCCAACTCCTGTAAAAGTTTTCCTCTGTCGCCTCTTATGGCACCCACGGGATGACATAACCCACTTGGAATGGGAATTCTCACGCCACCACTACACAACCATTGTTAATTATACAAAATACATATATTTTGACATTTCCTTGCCCTAAAACCCTCTCAGAAATGAGGGGAGGCCTGTGCCCAGCAGTGGGACGTATATAGGCTGTAACTTTAACTAACTTTGACATATATTTTAATAATAACAAAAATATTTTTATTGCACATAACACCCGTATTCATTATTTTTTTGTTTTATATAGTGAGAGAGCCGTCGCGATTTACGGCGCAAGCGGGAATGGACGCAAATCAATTGGTATCAAAATATAGGTAAGTCATTGGTACAATTCGGTTGGAAGTTGAAGCAAAGAAGAGAGCATGGCTAGATTTACTGGCAACCAAAGCTGGTAATTCTGGCGGTATGAATGATGAGATTGAAAGAAAAAGGCAGACTTTAGACTTATAAATAAGAGAGTAAAAGAAGTTGTTGAAAGGAAAAGCAAGAAAGAACGGATAAGAATGATAGAAGGATATCTGATAACTTCCAGGCAAATATTAAAATGTTCTGGAAACTCGTAAGAACTGCTAGGGGAAATTCAAAACAGCCTAGAATGAATGCTATACGAGACGAGAATGGCTGTATGCTGAATGATGAAGTTTGAATTCAAAGAGATGGAAGGAATATTGAAAGCGTGTTTATGAGTGAAGGGTCGTCTGAATTAAGTGAAAAGAAATCTGAAAGAAGTGGAGAGAGGTAGGAGATAAGTGTAGATGAAATAATGAAAGCAATGAAAAGCATGAAAGCAGGTAAGGCAGACGGATATGATAGAGTATCACTGAAATGCTAAGGGCTGGAGAGGGAGGGCAGGCCCTGTAACCTTGTTTAATTTATGTTGGGAACTGAAGCGGGTACCGAAGACTGGTGCAAGCTGTTATAGTCCCAATATATAAAGGAAAAGGATCACAGCAGGACTGTAAAACTACCGTAGATCAGCTTGCTTAGCATTGTGGGTAAACTGTATGCTAAGGTGTTAATTGAAAGAGTTATGGAAGAAACTGATGGAAAATTTGGGATGTGCAAGCTGGATTTAGAAAAGGAATGGGTGTACGGATCAAGTATTTTCCATGCGCATGATTGCGGAGGTTTTGCACAAAAACTTCCGCAATCATGTTTTTTGTGCTTTCATGGACTTGGAAAGGCTTATGACAGAGTGGACAGGAATGTGTCATGGCAAACTCTTAACTCATTTGGTTTGAGCGCTGGTTTGATACAGGCATTGAAGTCTCTTTATAGGGACTCTAGTGCTTGTGTCAGATCAACGGGGTCTACTCGACTGGTTTGGCATCCAAGGTGTCAAACAGGGCTGTAGCTTCCCTGGCTGTTTAACCTATTTATGGACAGTTGTTTGCAAACTTTGAAAGTTGAAGAATGTGGGTTGAGAATGGGTGAGTTAACCGTCAAATGCCTTTTGTACGCCGATGATCAAGTCATATTTGCATCGTCGGCGGCCGAGTTGCAAATGATGGTTACTTTAATGAACCGATCATTAAAAGAAAGAGGGCGAAAGTGAACGCAAGTAAGACGAAAGTGATGGTTTTGAAAGAGAAAGTAAAACGTTATGTGAAATAAGAATAGAAGGAGTTGATTGAGCAAGTGGATGAGTTTGTATATTTGGGATGTTTATTTAGTAGGGATGGTAGATATGATAAGGATATAGAACGACGAGTGAACGCAGGAAATAGAGTGAATGGGGCTCTACACGCTATTGTGAAGAGTCAGAATGTCAAAAAGGCACGTTTGGCAATTCACAATGCTGTGTTAACCCTACTTTAATGTATGGTAGTGAAAGTTGGGTCTGGCAGAAGAAGCATGAGAGTAGAATAAATGCTGTAGAAATGCGGTCATTAAGGAGTATGCTAGGCTGAATCTGAATGACAGGGTGAGAAATAGTGTGATAAGAGAAAGTGTGGTTTGCAAGATGACGTTGTGACCAGGATTAAGAAAGGAATGCTTCGGTGGTTTGGTCATGTAGAAAGAATGAACGAAGATAGAGTGACAAAGCAAATTTATGCTGCAGAAGTGAACGGCAGAGTCGGAAAGGGACGCCCTAGACGAAGGTTTATCGACCAACGATATATTGGAAATGGGCCAGATTAGGAGTACCCTTAACCGACGAGCGTGTATGCGTAGATATATGGATGTAAAGGAGGCGAGAGAGGTGTGCCAGGATCGTGCCAAGTGGAAGTCCGTAGTCTCTGTCTACCCCTCTGGGTGACAGGCGTGAGTGTTTATGTTATGTTATTATTCATTTATATTATAATAACCCTTTTTATACAGTTTTTCTCTACCGACTTCAAAAAGGAGGAGGTACTCAATTCGACTGTATGTTTTTTTTAAGTGTGTTACCTCATAACTTTTTTCTGGGTGAACCGATTTCGATGATTTTTTTTATTTGAAAGCTGGTGCTTCTCGTGTGGTCCCATATAAATGATTGATCAAGGACTGACCAATAGTTTTTGAGTAATTCTTAATAATTTATATTGAAGTCGGTTGTAAAAAATTTTAAATTATTTAATAATATATTTCAACTTGGCAATAGAGAGACCTTGTACATTTTCACATTGCCCCACGAATGAATTACTGACTCTATGGAGATGAGAAACTATTGCACTAAGACATGGAGTTGAGTATGCTTGCTGTACTTAAAAGTACTACCAAACAAACTCACCTTAATCCGTAAGACAGCCGACATATTATAACGCTATGCGCTAAGACGCCGACGACGACGATCATGGCGGCCTGGCGGGGCGTCGATAGAGATGTGCCACTTCATATTTGCTCCTAAAATTGCTTAGGGAAAAAGTTTTTTTGCCTATATATCTATTCTAGAATTAATTGAAAATTATGTTTAATATTAATATTAAAAGTATCTTTTAAAGAATTAGGCAAAAAGTTTTTGATATTATTGAATATAGATATAATAAACCACCTGTCTGTTCAATTCTTACAAGTAATTTCACAGGTGGTAGAGCCATGCTGCAGCTATATTATGGTTGCAGCGTGAATGGATCGGCTCGATCGGGGTAGGACCACGCTCTCACAGAATACCAGCGTAAAATAGCAGCGTATGGTGAGTGTAGAGAACTGGAGACCCTTTTTACTGGAAGCGAGGCATTCCATCTCAGTGCTCAGGGGTTACAACGCATCTGCATTTTGATTCTTAATTGAGGATAAATGTAGATGTCTATGGGTCACAGCATCCACTTACCATCAGGTGGACTGTGTGCTCGTTTGTCACCCTTATACTATAAAAAAAAATCATGCTAACTGGTGCACTTGCAGAAAGAGCTATCACATCCCTTTTAAGAGTTAATTCATTCGTATCATATCATAGGCCTCCGCCATAAACTTCTTCACAGGGGATATTTGCTATAGTTGCCACGCCTGGCAGACTACTTGCGCTTGACAACGCAGTTTTTATTTTCATTTCTGGGTTTTATCAGATTGCTGCCAACTCCTGTTAAAGTTTTCCTCTGTCGCCTCTTATGACACCCACGGGGTGACATAACCCACTTGGAATGGGAATTCTCACGCCGCCACTACACAACCATTGTTAATTATACAAAATACATATATTTTGACATTTCCTTGCCCTAAAACCCTCTCAGAAATGAGGGGAGGCCTGTGCCCAGCAGTGGGACGTATATAGGCTGTAACTTTAACATATATTTTAATAATAACAAAAATATTTTTATTGCACATAACACCCGTATTCATTATTTTTTTGTTTTATATAGTGAGAGAGCCGTCGCGATTTACGGCGCAAGCGGGAATGGACGCAAATCAATTGGTATCAAAATATAGGTAAGTCATTGGTACAATTCGGTTTAAGAGGATTGTGAAGTGCCGATACGCGGCGCGAGTAGGAATTTTCAAAAAGGCTATCTGTTTCATACCGCTCGCTCTGTATCGCCGTATCGTGCGATAGAGAAAGTTGCAAGTCTTGAAAGCAATTGCCTACATTTCCTTTTTGAAATATTGTTTCGGGCGATAACGTTTTCACCTCCTTTACGAAACCTTTACGAAATGAGACAATTTTCTTAGTCTTATTAGTCTCATTAGATTCAGTACACCTTAATTTATGTCTGTACGTTTTTCTTTTTTAGTAATTCAGTTTAGTATAATTAAAAAAAGTTTTTAAGTCAAAAATATAGATATTTAGATGCTAATAACTTGTACCGTACGCAATATTTCTTTAAAATAAAAACGTACGGACCTAGTTTTTCATTTTATATATAACATTTCCAAAAATTATGAAAATTAGACTATGTTTACGGGGACATAGTCTAATTTTCATAATTCAAGTGATTAGTGATTTCTATATATTATTTAGCTTCATGGTACCCAGGTGGACATATATAACCAGCCATATTGCTTTTTCTATAGGATGGGGTGACAAACGAGTACACAGTCCACCTGATGGTAAGTGGTTGCTGTGACACCCATAGACATCTACATCTATCCTCAATAAAGAATCAAAATGCAGATGCGTTGTCACCCGTGAGGACTAAGATGGAATGCCTCTTTACCAGTAAAAAGGGTCTCCGGTTCTCTACACTCACAATACGAAACACAGCAGTGTTGAGTTGCTATTTTACGCTGGTATTCTGTGAGAGCGTGGTCCTTCCCCGGTCGAGCCGACCCATTCGTACTATAACTATACTACAATATAGCTGCAACATGGCTCTACCACGTAAACGGTATTAAACGCTTTAACGGTATTATACTTGTAATACAGGGTTATTTTTCAAAGAGTAGTCAAATTTTGTGCTTAAATTCAAATATATAAATAATGGTATACTGTTATTGCAGTTTTTGAAAATACTAGTAAATAAGTCTTCTACTTTTATTTGAAATCATCCCAAATTGAATGTGATTTATGGGCAACAACCACGCGTACGCGCGCTCCTCTCGTAACACGGCAGTGCGAGCACTGCCGTTTGGTGACGGAAACAGGTGCGAGGTCGGAACCTACCCACACGGATCTATGCAGAACAGGAGTCCTACCGCATAGTGAATTATTACAGTATTTAAACTAATATCTAGCTAGTATTTGAACCAATATTCGGAGGTCGTAGACGGTACCGGCGTAGTTGAGAACGATAACGTCGCAAAGTTTTATGCGAAGATTAATGCAACAAATAATCACGGATCCAATACCTATAGAGTTTTTAGTCTATGAAAACAATAAGTCGAGCACGAGATTCCCGAAGTGCAGTTGGACGTTTTCTTATCTCAAATTGCGTGCTTCATCATCACCTTTTATTTCGATTGGACTATTAACTGATTTAATTTTGCGGTATGCTAGAATTTTGGTATTTTGTACTTTGGTGCCAAGTGCCATAAATTTGGATATGGTTCATTTAAAACCCAAAATAATTGGGCTCAACTTTAAAACTCTTCTAAAATGCGCGAAAATGTAAAAGTAAATAAAATAATGTATATATAGATCGTTATTTTACTTTAAATATGCTCTATAAACGAATTAACAATCGTAATTGCTATTTTATATTAATTTGTTGACTAGCATTTTCTACATTAATCTGCTGACCGTAAGAGCGAGACCATACGATGCTTTGTTCTACATATAAATCAGTGTTAAACCCTGTGCGTTGCGACTTGCGACACAACGTACGCGCAACGGACAAGGGAACCAGAGAGAAGAAGCGGAGAAAGATAAAGCGCAATGTTTGTTGTTTGCGCAAACGTTTATCAACAGCGTCTCGGCGTTGCGAGCGTAGTAAACAACGTTGCCTTGCGATCACCGTGTGGCCGTTTGGCACTCAATGCGTCGAAAACGCCCGCGTGGCTTCACTCTAAGGCGCGAGCTGAGAGAAAACCATACTTATTATGTTGAGGCCGAAGGAATAATATTATTACACAATTACTTCTTCTTCTAGAATTTAAAATATGTTTGCAGGTCAGTACGTTCCTACTTCGGCAAGGACGAGGCGTGCTACATCATGGACGCTAAGGTCCAAGGCAACATTGGTCGATATCTAAATGTAAGTACCTTCGTTTTTGTTATGTGAAAATTGTATTCTATTTATTATATGTAATTATATACGGATAAAATGGCAAAAAAAGGATACCTGCGGAATTACTTCTTTTTGTTTTTTAAGTAAAGTGAGTTCTAACCATCAAAGGTATCTTTTTGTTGTTTTATTTACACACAACGGTACGTACGAGTGCGTATACTAATGTATATCACAATATCCCACAGCACTCCTGCTGTCCCAACGTGTTCGTCCAGAACGTGTTTGTGGACACGCACGACCCGCGGTTCCCGTGGGTGGCATTCTTCGCGCTCTCCCACATTCGCGCCGGCACAGAGCTCACCTGGAACTACAACTATGACGTGGGTTCCGTGCCTGGGAAAATTCTGTATTGCTATTGTGGGGCTGTCAACTGCAGGGGAAGACTACTTTAAATATTTGCAAGATATATAAAATATGACAAATACAAAGCAAAGCTTAAATTGAAATTTAACCGTGAATTTGGTAGGAATGAAGCGTTTTTAGGTACACAAAACTCTGCCTTCAACAATACATATTATGTATGGTCATTGTCATTAACTATGTAACTATGTATGCTTGGGAACGCTTGTGGTCCTCAAGGTCTTTTTATCATAATATACAAAACATTAAGGGCAATAGAAAGGTTAATGTTTGTGATTTCAACTCAAAAATGATCGGACTTTAAACTGAAAATCAAAGGTACTATTAAACGTATTAAAGGTTATATATTATATGTAATTATATTTCGTTTGAACACAAAATAATTGACCTTTCAGGCCTTTTCGGTACAAGCAATGGTGGATTTCCACATCTAGCGCCAGTAGGCTATTCAAATTTTGCCGCCCCTACCGATCTTTACAATTCGATACTCCAGTTCAAAATCAAATTTATTTAAAAAAAAATGTCAATGAAATTATAACCTTATGATTTGTTCACCTTTGTCCTAATTACACCACCTTTTCCCGTGATAAGTATGATTATAAACTAGAGGATCAATGTGTTAGTTCCTAGATTCTTTTAACAACCCTACATTTTAATTAATATTGCGTAAGAAATAGTTTTTGGGTATATTTCTTAGCTAATAAAAGCTCAATCATGTACTACTAATAAGGCTAGCTCTGCTAGGCGGCAACATGCTTATAAGGCTATATATTTCTACAACAAAATTAATAAGATAACAAATATACATCGCATAACTACTAGAACAGTCAAAATTAAAATAAGGAATTGGCTATTAGGATTAGATTATGAACAAACTGAATCGATCTTAGTATAAAACTAATCAATTAACATCCAAAAATTTGTTAAATCATAAATTTCAATCACACACACACACACGAATGCACGCACATGCACGACCACTCACGCGCACTCACACACATACATGCCCACTCACGCAAACCCACACACACACATGCCACACACACACACACACATGCCTACACACACACACACACACACACACACACACACACACACACATGCCACACACACACACACATGCACACACACACACACAAACACACACACACACACACACACACACATACACACACACACACACACACACACACACACACACACACACACACACACACACACACACACCACACACACACACACACACACACACACACACACACACACACACACACACACACACACACACACACACACACACACACACACACACACACACACACACACACACACACACACCTCGCGCAGATATACATGCACGCAAATAGAATTAAATTGCTTTATTTACATAAAATAATTTAGCTGTCATTTATATTAGGGAGATGGCACTGACTCTCGTAACACAGGTTTTCTAACCTAGCTCGGGAGTCAGGGGCTTCAAAAATATTGTAACAACTTTTATGTCAATAAAGATTATTATTATTATTATATTATAAGGCGGAGTTAGGTATGCCTTAATACTACTTTTAACAATAATGTACATTCGGTAAACGTAATTTATTGCGCTTACTTACAGTTTAAAAACAATATTTTCAATTGTCTGGTAACTTTTAACTTTATAAATTAACTGGTAATCTGTTTTTTTCCGTAAGACAAAAAAATGGCAAATTTGCCGCCCCTAAAATCTGGCGCCCTAGGCTCTAGCCTACTCAGCCTGCTGGTAAATCCGCCACTGGGTACAAGTGCTAAGGCTATTTTTCAAACCGCATATTCGCTATAGGAACAGTTTCTGAAAATCTTGACGGGTCTTAAATTGGGATCAAGTTGTTATCGTTTGAGTTACTATGATTTTAGGTTTAGGATAAATGTCAGCTTTTATTCATTTGAAAAACAAAAAACAAAGAAAAGTTGGTAGAATGTTGCTGGTTGGATCATGTTTCTACGATGAGCCGCCTCGTTATGTTGCGTTGAGATTCCAGTCTATACAAAATAAAATACAAATGAAATATTTATTTTCGCATAGTAACTATGATAGGCATATTGCCCATCATAGTTGCCCTTATAATAACAATGTATTATGTCATTAGTTTCTCCTATCGTGTCGATAAACAACACTGTAATGTATAGCACCAAGTTAGGCCACAGTCATGGTATATACTATATACTGTTTATTCGGCCACAGAGTACGTTACGTTGTGAAGACCTACTTAGGCGTTCCATTCAACTTAATTGAATCCGCTACAACTAGCAGAATCATTGTCATTAAAAAGTTTCGATTTATATAAGTTTTGTATTCATTAAAAGTAAAGTGGAAATATCATCTTTTTTCTTTAATCTCAAGGATGTGCATATAATTTAATTTTAGCTATTAACTAAAATTAAATTGCATAAAACCCCTATATGTGAATGGTTAGACAAACACTTTAGTCTAGTAGTTTATTAGCTTATTAAGTAAAATATTGTAACTTAATTTAATGACGACTGAACTTTATATGCAAATAATATTTAAAAGGTTAACTGAAATATTTCGTTGAAGCGAAAGTAACCAAATAGTTAAGGTTATATAAATTAATACCAAAAAGTCATTTTTGAAACATTCGACTACTGTCGTGAACCACTCGTATTACAATCACTTTCAGCTTATTTGGAGTGGTTAGTGAGAATGTTAGTAATATACTAGTATTGTATTGGTTTACAAAAGAAATGGTAAACTAGGACGAAATTTAAAGATTGTGTTCTATCGTCACTTAAAAAAATGATGACTATCTATTAAGTAATATTTTTTCTGAACTTTTGATTGTAATCTGCTTATGATCTCAAATAACATTCAATATCACTCGAATTCATAATGTATGTCCATACTGCCGATTGAAACCGTATACCTAATAACATATGGTTTTATTTTCAATTTGTTAGTTTGAATAAGATCTAAATAGTTTGTGTTTTTTAACGATTTGTATATAATGTTCGATACGATAAACAAATAAATAAAAGTAAATTTTAAATATTGTTTTATTTGAATATTTGTTATTTTTAGGTTACCTTGTAATAATTGAATCATGGCCATGTGTTGGAGAAGGGTCACTTGAGTGTCGTAAGAGGTGGACGGAAAATGACAAAAAGATCTCATGGCTTACGGTAAAGGTGATAGATAATGGTATAACTTCTTTCTTTTTCTCTTTGGGAATGAACTTGCACGGTTGTTTTTTTTTTTGCCAATGTCAAGTATTAGGAAATTACATTTTAAAATAATTTGTTCAAAAAATTACCCACAATATGTTGATGCCTCGCATTGTGGAGATTTTGGTAGATTTCGACGACAGCTTAAGCCAGCAGACAGCCGATGACGACAGTGTCTCAAGTAAGTCGTCTAAGCGCACAAAATCACTTGTGGTTTAATGTCAACACCGAAGCACTTGTTTCATCGTTTCCACTAATATTTCACAAGCGCAGTCAAATACAAATAATCGCACACTTTTACGCATCAAAATCCACTTCAAACTTAAACTAAACAACAGGAACATCAAATTGCTGGCGGTAATGTTACTGTCAAAACTTAGTATAACTTCGTTTACGACTTAATGTAAAAATACTCTGACCAGCGACTGGCAGCAGCGTCAAAGGTGAGAGACCTCTGGTACTGCGATTGCCAATCCGCCTGCCAAGCGTGGCAAATCTGACACATGAGAGAGGACACACGATCAATATTTCATCAGTCCTGTCCATCAGTCTGATCAAACCGACTGACGCCAAAATGATACAAACAGTTTACATAATCATTTTCCAATCAGTCTCTCATCATTCATAACGGTTTGACAAAAAATATTTAAAATATTTAGTTTTCATCAATCGGACCATGAGTCCATCAATCCGTGGGTGAGACCATCACTCATTGGTCATTTTGACCAGACTGACGGACTGAACTGAAGAAATACTGAGCGTGTAAACCCCCCCTAACGGGAGAGACATCTGTTCACCGGTGAATTATTATAGATTAATGGAGAAGGCGAGTGAAATTCGTCACTGCAATAAAACAAAACGATGACCACTTTCCCGATTGCCAATCTTGTATGCACGTGGATCACACTGCAAACTAATGAGAGAAGCTTTGTACTCTGAAAAACCTACCTCTACATATATCCATTTGGGGCGTTTTTTTTATAGGATAGAGTGACAAACGAGCACACAGTCCTCCACCTCATGATAAGTGGTTGCTGTGACCCATAGATATCTACATCTATCTTCAATAAAGTGTCAAAATACAGATGCGTTGTTACCCGTTTCCAGTAAAAAGGATCTCCGGTTTTCTGCACTCACCATACGAAACACAGCAGTGTTAAGCTGCTATTTTACGCTGGTATTTTGTGAGAGCGTGGTCCTTCCCCGGTCGAGCCGACCCATTCGTGCCACAATTATACTACTAATATAGCTGCAGCATGGCTCTACCACGTATAAATGCTATTATATTTTACTTCTTTGTTCATTACTACCACACTATTCTGAATCACCAATAAAACACATTCCTTAATTTTGTTACAATTTTTATTTCCAAAATGTTATTGCTTATTATCTATAAAATAGGAGCGACACATCTCATCCACTAAAATATCGTTGTACAGTGTGCTCCCTGTAAATATGCTCGTAAAACTATGCATTGAACATCCCTGAAACTTATATAGCAAATACATTAAGCAATATTCACCACAAACTGAAGTCCACTCATTCTGAATCTTATCAACATTCCAGTCCCATCTTTTACAATTCCTTTTAAAAAAAGAGTTTTTGATGAGATGATATCGTGCAGGTGATCGTCCATATGAATCAACAAAATGTTGACCGATGCCATTCGTATCGATATATAAAGCTATTCAATGTGATCCTGGTTTATCATCTGTATCCAAATTGCATATTATATACGTTGGTACGTGGGTATACATGGGCAGTATATTAGCAGCATAAACATTATTTTCTAGATTGTTGTACATATAGTGTATCCATGATATTACTGCTATTAGTAGATTATTACAGTACCAATCTATTCGATGGTTAACATAGGACTAATCAATTATAGTGTATTGTAAATATTTAATCACATTCTTTTGTGGTGATTTCATCATTTTTTTCATCGGTGTACCGCAAGTCCGCACACGAAAGAAGTGTGCGTGCGTGCGTGTGTGCCGGCGCGGGCGTGTGCGTGTGTGTCCTACCTCATCATCCTGTGATTAAGAACAAGAGCGAATCAACTAAGCTGCGCGTCGTGTTTGATGCGTCGGCTCGCACTACTTCCCGACTATCAGTTAATGATCTCCAAATGGTAGGGCCTACTATACAGGATTCATTATTTAACATTTTGTTAAGATTTCGTCTTCATAAACTTATAATCTCAGGTGACGTAGAGAAGATGTTTCGACAAGTGACGATGAGAGAGGCAGATCGTGATCTGCGGCTTATTTTGTGGCGAAACAATGAAAACGAGCCTCTCCGCACTCTGCTTCTTAAAACAGTGACCTATGGGTTTTCTTCGTAATTATGTAATTATGTGATTATGTAATGTGCTGACCCTAAAATAAGATCTATTATTCAGAATGACACCTACTGTGGCGATATCCTAACGGGGTGTGATTCACCACAAGAATTACGCTATATTCAACGCTCAGTGTTCGATGAATTAGCTAAAGGTTGTTTTCATTTAAGAAAATATAGGTCAAACCTACCTGATCATTTGCCAGATACTAATAGCTCTGAAGAAGGCAATCTAATTATCAGCAATTCCTCTAGCACTCTAGGCATTGGTTGGTGTCCCGCTTCAGATGAACTACATTTTCTATTTCAATTACCTATAAATATTATTGCTACTAAAAGATCTATTCTCTCCTGTATTAGTAAAAATTTTGATGCTCTAGGACTATTGTCACTATATGTTATTATTAAACTTAAAATTATTTTACAAAGGTTATGGCTTCAAAAATTAGGTTGGGATGAACCAGTCCCTAATGATATCTACAAATTTTGGAAATCTTTTTCTAATAATATTAATATTTTTTCACAACTTAGAATACCTAGACTAATTCTTACTAATAATAATGTCCTAATTGAAATGCATTGTTTTTGTGATGCTTCCCAGCAAGCTTACGGAACTTGCATTTACCTAAGGTCTATTGATTCAAATGGATCGATTCAAGTTCACTTATTATGCGCTAAAGCACGTGTAGCCCCGTTAAAGGCCATTTATCGATTTTACAAAATTTTCAAAATTTCATAAACTTCAAAGGCTTTATGCTACAGTCAGTAGATTCATACACATTTGCTCCAACCGAACTAAGGTAACTGGAACTCTCCAAGCTAACGAGCTTGAAAGCTCAACTAGATTACTTGCAAAATTTGCGCAAAGGCAATCTTTTCCTGACGAACTAGATCGTCTGCTAAACAATAAAAGCTTACCAGCAAAGGCAGCTTTAATTTCCCTTAATCAATTTATAGACTCAGAAGGATTGCTTAGAGTTGGAGATCGTATACCTCACTCGAGCTACTCCTACGACAAAAGGCTTCCCATTCTACTCAAGTCTGACCATCCACTAACCAAACTAATATTTTTAGCAGAGCATAAGCGTCTCTTACATGCTGGACCGCAGCAACTACTTGCGTCTCTTAGGGATCGCTACTGGCCTATCGGGGGCCGACGACTAGCTAGAATGGTTGTACGCAATTGCTTTACTTGCCGAAGATTTGGGGGTCAAACTCTATCAAATATTATGGGCAATCTGCCGAATGATCGTGTAGAAACTAATTTTCCTTTTGCCACTGTTTCTACTGATTTTGCTGGACCATTTTTAATTGCAGACCGCAAAGGTAGAGGATGCAAAATCTAGAAATGCTATTTGTGCATTTTTATATGCTTCCGATACAAATGTATCCACCTTGAAGTGGTAAGTGAGTTGTCTAAGAACGCATTTATTCTAACATTAAAAAGGTTTATCTCTCGCAGAGGGATTCCTAAAACAATCTATTGCGATAACGGTCATCATTTTATAGCCGCTGCCAAGGAAATATCAATCTTTTTACAGTCACAACGCGACCCTATTTGTGACTTTGCAACTGGTTACGGTATAGAGTTCAAGTTCTCTCCCGTGTACGCTCCTAACTTTAATGGGTTAGCTGAGGCTGGGATAAATTCGGTTAAACGTGTCCTAGGCAATTCGCATCTAACTTTTGAGGAACTGTCGTCGTTGTTTGCACAAATTGAGGCTATCCTCAACATCCGACTCCTTTGTCCTCTCAGTCCGTCCCCTAACGACCTACAACACACATGGTAGAGTAGCAACGTGAAATAGCAGCTTAACGCTGCTGTGTTTCGTATGGTGAGTGTAGAGAACCGGAGACCCTTTTTACTGGAAACGAGGTATTCCACCCTCACGGGTGACAACGCATCTGCATTTTGATTCGTAATCGAGGATATATGTAGATGTCTATGGGTCGCAGCAGCCACTTACCATCAGGTGGACTGTGTGCTCGTTTGTCACCCTTATCCTATAAAAAAAAAAACCTCTCACCCCTGCTCACTTTTTAATCGGCAGGCCACTTACGTCGCTACCATCACCAGACTTCATGGACTGCAGTACTAATCGCCTCGACCGCTACCAGCGTCTGGAGCAGGCTAGACAACACTTCTGGCAGCGTTGGACCAAGGAATATTTTGCCGAGCTGCAGCTGCGCTCTAAGTGGCGCACTAAGAGTAGAAATCTAGAGCTCAATGATCTCGTTTTAATAAAAGAGGACAACCTGCCCCCTTTATGCTGGCGCTTGGGCCGCATAGCCAAACTGTTTCCGGGCAACGATGGTATTCCTCGAGTCGCGGATATTTCTACGTCCCAAGGAACAATAAGGAGAGCCCTTAATAAGTTTTTTTTAATATTTTTTTATAGCTCGCTCACAGATTCCCATATTTCAAATGATGATTACAATCATGCTAAAGATGTTTGGGAACACTTTGGGTGTTGTAATATGTTAGATTATTCAAACTTATATTTAAAAACAGACGTTTTACTTTTATCCGATGTATTTGAAAACTTTAGAAAGCTATGTATAATACATACATACATACATACATATAATCACGCCTCTTTCCCGTAGGGGTAGGCAGAGACCACTTCTTTCCACTTGCTACGATCCTTACATACTTGTTTCGCTTCGTCCACTTTCATTATTCCCTTCATACATGCTCTTCGGTTTAGGGTATTCTTGACCTGGCCTTTTTTCAAGACGTCCCTGATTTGGTCGAGAAACGTCCTCCTAGGTCTACCCCTTCCAACACTTTCATTCACACTCGCCTTATACACTTTTTTCGTCAATCGTTCTTCATTCATTCTCTCGACATGGCCAAACCATCTCAGCATACCTTTCTCAATTTTTGTCACTACATCTTCTTTCAAATCACAACGTTTCCTTATCTCACTATTTCTTATCCTGTCATTCAATTTAACTCCTATCATACTTCTTAACGCTCTCATCTCAACTGCATTTATTCTGCTTTCAAGTTTCTTCTGCCATACCCAACTTTCACTTCCGTACATGAGTGTCGGAACCAACACCCCCTCATGCACAGCCAAACGAGCCTTGTTAGACAACTTCCGACTGCTCATAAAGGAGTGCAAAGCTCCATTCACCATGTTTCCTGCATTCACTCTTCTTTCGATATCACTCACACTTTCCATCTCTTGTAAACTTTGAACCCAGATACACAAACTCCTTCACCTGTTCAATTTGTTCATCTCCAATCACGATATTGCAGTCTGTCACTGCCTCATCTCTTTCAAACACCATCACTTTCGTCTTCTTTACATTCATCTTCATTACCTTTCTAACAAAAGCTCCACTCATAGCAGTTACCATCTCCTGTAACTCCTCGGCCGAAGACGCAAGTAGTACTTGGTCATCAGCATAGAAAACATTTGACAACTCATTCATTCTCAACCCACTTTCATTCTCTTTTAAATCTGTCAAGCAATTGTCCATGAACAGATTAAACAGCTACGGTGACGCTACACATCCCTGTCTAAGACCTTTTTCGATATTAAACCATTCAGTGTATGCCCCGTTTATCCTTACACAAGCACTAGAATCCTATAAAGAGATTGCAATGCTCGTATGAGGATACTGCTCACGATTCACGGACAGTGCTGACCACAATTCATTCCTCATTACTCTATCATAGGCCTTTTCTAGATCCACGAATGCGCAATAGACCGTCTTGTTTTTAGCCAAACACTTTTCGGCTATGCACCGCAAGGAAAAGACCTGATCCATACATCCCATTCCTTTCTAAATCCCGCTTGTGCATCCCATACTTTTCGTCTGTTTCATTCACAACCCTTTCAATCAACACTTTCGCATACAATTTACCGACGACGCTGAGAAGGCTTATACCGCGGTAATTTATGCAGTCCTGCCGTGACCCTTTTCCTTATACAATGGCACGATTACGGCTTTGCACCAGTCTCCGGTACTTGCCCATTTCGCCAGCACAAATTGAAAAGGCGGTACAGCTGACTAGCCACTATGCCCTGTCCAGCCCTCAGCATCTCGACGGTAATCCTGTCATACCCTGCAGCCTTACCTAATCTCATACTTTTCAACACTTTCACTATTTCATCCATGCTTATCTCACTTTCATCAACATTTATATTAGTTTCCATGGAAGGTGCCGGATGCTGTACCTGCACTTCCTCTCTTTCAAACAAACTTTCAAAATATTCTTTCTATCTCTTTAACACACATTCTTCTCCTTTTATAATGCTCCCATCTTGACTCCTGATTGTACTCAGCTCCGAGGTAGAAGTTTTTCCTCTGGCTGTTTTGATGGATTTCCAGAAAAACTTGATGTTTGACTGGAAATCTTCAGTGAGCCTCCTATCGAAATCATCCTTTCGTTCTTCTTTCTTTCTAGACACAACTTCTTTCGCTGCTGATTTCAATCTTTTATACTTCGTTCTTGCTTCCTTTATCTCGTCATCCGTTGCCTTTTGAACTTTTTGGTTAGCTTTCGTTGCTAACCAATCCAACCACGCTTTCTTCTTTTCTTGCACAACCCTTTGTACATCTTTATCCATCCACACATTATAGTTCTTTCTTCCTTTCCTTCTTTAAGCTACCCCGCATACCTCAATAGCAACATTCACGACCTCTTTCTTAAATGTCTCCCACAAATCTTCAATCACACCTATCTCTTCTATGCCTTTAAAACTTTCTTTCAGTTTCTCTACACACTCGTCTTTCTTTTCTTTTTCTTGTAGATTTTCCACTTTTACTCTGTCCAAAACACTCGTAGGCTCGGCCCCTCGGTGTCGCCACCGTTTAAAGAGGCCACGCATTCGGGCTATAACCAGGAAGTGGTCTGTGTCGAGGCCTACCCGCGGTATGCCCGAGTGTCTAGCACTTTCTTCCTCAGTCTTTCATCCACAATTACAAAATCAATCATACTTCTAGACTCACCTCATCTCTTGTATACAAATGGATCTTTTGTGGTCAAACATTGTGTTGGCCACGCACAGATTCCATTCAAGCATAATTCAAGCAGGCTTCTCCCATTGTCATTCACTCTCTCGTCCCCAAACGTACCCAGAACTCCTTCATACCCATCACGCTTTACTCCAACCCACCCATTAAAGTCCCCTAACATCACGATCCGTTCATTTTCTCCTCATTTATTCAAGACCTCTCTCATGCTATCCCAAAATTCCTCTCTCTCTTTTGGCTTTCAATGACCCACCTCCGCGCAGATCCGTCGGTGCATAGACCCCAAGGATAAACAAGCGAGTGAGTCCGACTTTAACCTAATCCAGAGGAGTCTTGGGCTTACATTCCTGCTCCATCACACATTCCACTATTCGAGATGAAAGAATCACACCAACTCCCTGACTACCTCGGCTGGTTTGGGGGACTCCCGACCAGTATGCCGTGTAGGGGCCATGAAACGTGGTGTCACATCTTTTCCTCTTGGTTTCGTTCACGCACAAAATATCTATGCATCGTTCATCCATCATCTGACATACTTCATCTATCTTACCATCCATTCCTCCTCTTACATTCAACGTAGCGAAGCGGCTCTCCGTGGGCCGCTTTTCGCCCCCGCGAGAAACGAGACGTGATGGGTGGCGAACCACATCGCCGCCATTTTGGTTAATTAAATTATTTTTATTATTCTCCATTGCGTTCCCACGAATAGCGAGGGAAAGGTTTGTCCCCCCCAGCAGAGCCCCGCATGCCAGGGTAAGGCTGGCCTAATTCTGGGGTCGCCCGGTCCCAGGGCAGTGTGGCACGCTAACGACTAGGCTTGCCCCTAGCCATGCATCCATCCGCGCGGCAGACGTTGGATTGGCGGAGAGGGTAGGAATAGGGAAAGGGAAGGATAGGTGGTGTGACAAGGAAGATTGGTAAGTTAGAGTGGGAAATAGGAAATGTAGGATATTACCGTCCAGAAGGGCAAGGGATAGGACAGTAATAGCTAGGGAAGCCGGGGTCGCATACCCGTATACTATACCACAACTACCGGACAGGTAGATTGGAATGAGTATCCCATGACTATATAATAATACAATATAATAATACAATATAATAATACTTATGATTTAGATCCTGCCCATTATTACACAGCTCCCGGTTTAAGTTGGGACGCAATGCTAAAATATACAAAAATAGAATTAGAACTTTTAACAGATTATGAGAAAATTGCATTTATTAGATCAGGTATCAGAGATGGTGTATCTCAATGTAGTAATCGGGATTATGGGGGATTATGATGCAGGGAAACCAAATTCATATATCACATATTTTGATGCCAACAATTATATGGCTGGGCTATGTCTCAATATCTTCCTACTGGTGGATTTGAATGGGTAAGTCCGAATACAGATTTTAATGTGTCTGAGATATCGGACTTCGGTTTTATTTTAGAAGTTGATTTGGAATATCCAGATGAACTTCATGATTTACATTCGGACTTTCCTTTATGCCCAGAAAACATTTGTGTAGGCAATACTAATGAGAATAAACTAGTCCCAAATTTAAATAATAAAGATAAATATGTAATTCATTACAGAAATTTAAAGCAGTGCATAGAAATGGGGATTAAATTAACTAAAATTCATAGAGTTTTAAAATTTAAACAGTCTCCTTGGTTCAAAATGTACATAGATCTAAATACAAATAAATCTGATTTTGCTAAAATTAAGAACGTTAGCAAAATCAGATTTTGAAAAAGATTTTTATAAATTAACGAATAATTCAGTCTTCGGTAAGGCTATGGAGAATATTGAAAAAAGGGTTAACGTAAAATTAGTTACACACTGGGAGAACCAGGGTAAAGCTTTAGGTGCTGAAGATCTAATCGCTAAACCACAATTTCATAGTCTTTCAATATTTTCGGAAGACCTAGTTGCGGTTCAGTTGCGAAAAACTAAGTTAATATATTATGACAAACCAATTTTACCAATTTTAGGGTTTTGTATTTTAGATATTTCAAAGACATTAATGTATGATTTTCGTTATAACTATATGACTAAAAAGTTTAGTAAAATCAAATTATTGTATACAGATACGGATAGTTTAATATATCATATATTTACAGATGATTTTTACACTGATATAAAACCTGACCTTTCCTCATACTTTGATTAATTTTTCTCATAATTGATTAATGAACTGTGGCAAGCTGATTTAAGTGATATGCGAACTTATTCTCAATATAATGATGGTTTCAACTACATACTTTGTGTTATTGATGTATTTAGTAAATATGCTTTTGCAAGATCAATGAAAAAGAAAAACTCAGAAACAACTAAAGAATGTTTTGAAAGTATATTTACTGAAAGTAATTTAACACCTACTCACATACAATCTGATAAAGGTACAGAATTTGTTTCAAAAGATGTACAAAAGTACTTTAAATCCAAAAAGATTAATTACTATACCACTAACAATCCTGCCATTAAGGCCAGTATTGTTGAACGATTTCAAAGAACTCTAAAATCGAAAATGTGGCGTTATTTTATTCATAATAATACTTATAGATATTTTTTTTTACAGGATAAGGGTGACAAACGAGCACACAGTCCACCTGATGGTAAGTGGTTTCTGTGGCCCATAGACATCTACATCTATCCTCGATTACAAATCAAAATGCAGATACGTTGTCATCCGTGAGGACTAAGATGGAATGCCTCGCTACCAGCAAAAAGGGTCTCCGGTTCTCTACACTCACCATACGAAACACAGCAGCGTTAAGCTGCTATTTTACGCTGGTATTCTGTGAGAGCGTGGTTCCTCCCCGGTCGAGCCGACCCATTCGTGCTACAATTATACCAGTAATATAGCTGCAGCATGGCTCTACCACGTAAAATATAGATGTTTTACAAGATTTAATATACTCTTATAATCACAGCTTTCACTCTAGTATTAAGATGTGCACATGATGATATAAATTCTAACAATATTATGACAGTTTGGACTAATCTTTATGACAGACGGTCAAACAAACTTTCTTTTGAAAATCCAAAACCAAATTTCAATGTGGGTGGTTATGTTCAAATAACTAAATATAAGGGTCTTTTTCAAAAAGTCTGTTCGTTGCGTAATGGAATTCCACCGAGATTTAAAATAATATTTAATAATTAATATGTATTTTATCAGTCGTTATAATTAAGTAATTTAAAAAAAATACTAATTTATGTGTGAAAAATCTTTCATTAAACGCGAAATTTATATTTTAATAAGGTACATCAGCTGAAAAGTTCCATTACATCATAAAGTTTGGATAATTATTAAAACTCGGTTGTCTTTCAAGAATATATTATAATTTTACTAAAACGTTTTTAAACATTAATAGTCTAAAAATCACAAACTTATAATTAGTAATTTTAAATTTAACAACGTTTTTTCTATGAAAACTATTCCTCTATGCTACTTTATGGTATGTTTTATTGCACAATGTAGTAATGAGATTGTTCTATATCACAATATGCTATTTAAATTAATATTATAACAAGGTTTAATGGATATATTTCTTTTTAAGTTAAATTAAGGCAATATTCGTACCAAGCAAATATTAAATTTTAATATAATTTTCACAGCAACAATAGGATAAGTGACGTTAATGAAAATTTGCGTCACGTCACGAACTGTAAGGTATAGCTTACAGAAAACTTTTTTGTTTTTTTTTAACTAGTTTTTGTGACCTACATCGCCTACGCAATTGTTTTACTCTTCAGTTAACTCAGTTATCTTCATAAAATGCTTCTTTAGTCTTTCAAGTGAAGTTCGCGCTTTTCTGGTCCTGTTTTTCTTCTGTGTCTTTCCACCCACCACCCTGCAGCCGTGAATTCCATAGTGAGTTCTAAAAAAGAGAAGCCATATTTAATCTTAATTTGTATGATCTAAGTTACTACCTAACTGTTGTTGTTATTTTGTAATAACAATTTGTAAATAAAATCTAGTTGATATTAATTTAAAACTATAAGGTCTATATTTTTATCATAAAGCAGCTCGATAAAGACTTCAAAATAAACCAGGCACAATGTAAACCATACTTAAGAATTCCACTACGTCACATTTGGTTTTCCGCTAATACAATACGTTGCGTAGAGGACGTTACGTATACCGCCGGCACAGAAACTAACTTCTAATTTGAGTAGTTTCGATGTAATTTTACTAAATATTACTTTCAAATCATATTCTTAACATTTTTTCTAATTAGTCATCATAATCTCTAATACCAAAAAATTATTACTTACCTGAAATAGTCAAGTTCGTAGTGGAAAATGAAAACAGGACGACGTGACGCCCAACCACTCACTTGCATTTCACAAACGCGACTGCTATCAAAAAACTAATATGGTGACTGTTTGCTTGCTAAAACACTACCAATTGTCAAAAACAACACTTAGTTTATTTTTTTTTTCATTCTAAGTCATAAAATCGACGTAGCATATATAGAATTTTCCACTAACGGCGTTTTAAGGGACAAGTTAAAACGAGTATTTTATATTATTTTGTCCTCTAAAGCGCTATCATTATCAAAGCGCTATAAATAAGGAATATTAACGAATTTATATCACATAATCCTACCAAATTACATAGAATTATTGAAGAAAAGGGTAGGATAATACTAATATTTTTCGTTCGGAACTTTGCGCAACGAGGGTGGGACACTAAAAAATTCACCTTTTGCCTTTCACATAATGCCTATATTTATGTAAAATAAACAGATTTATGTTGTTTTGAATACATTAATAATCATATTTTGAGTTGTTTTGTCGTTATAGGCTAAAAAAATCAGTTTTGAAACCCTTAGTTTGTTTGAATATGGATCTAAAGTCATAGGACACGTAATTTTCTAGTGAACACTTTTTTTGAAAAACGCTCAGAAACAAGTTTTCCAAAAAGGATATGAATCAAATTGGAGTGATGAAATATTTATTATATCTTTAATAATTGATAGATCTCCATGGGTTGTTTATACAATAACAGATTTACAAAATGAACCAATAGTTGATGACTTTTTATGAAAGAGAATAACAGAAAATCACTTACAACCCCACCTCACAATATAAAATAGATAAAATAATTGACACTCGTTATTCAGATAACAGAAAAGAAGTATTAGTGAAGTGGAAAGGTTATCCAGATAAATTTAACAGTTGGATTTTAGCTTCTAGTTTAAAAGAAATATGAATAAAGAAAGTTTTTATTTAACTTTGCTCAGCAATAGTTCAATGGAATACTTTCCTGATAACAAGACCACAAATTTTTCAACGAAATTACCAAAAGCTATGAAATTAGAAGGTGGATGGTCGGTTGGAGTTGTCGAGTTTCAATATCCATGAACCATGTTTACTGTTCAAGATCATGAAAATGTTATATACATTACAAAATCCATGTTAATGCCTTATGAAGATAAACCATCCACAGTGTACTACAAAAAACATATTCCAGTTACCAACAATGATAACGTTGAGCATATTTTAAGAGCGTTAAATGGTATCGGAGAGAACTTGAAATTTCGCTATGATGAAATAACAAAATTTGTGTCTGTTTCTGTTTTGGATAAAAATATAACATCCGTAACATTATCACCCAAATTAAGTTTACAACTAGGTTATGAACCAAATAAAAATCTCCTAGAGAAAAATTTTGGAAAGTGTCCTGCTAATTTACACTTAGAATTACCATCTCAACTATTTCTATATTGCGACATTATCGATCCTCAGATTGTGGGTGATGTTATGACTCCTTTACTAAGAGTCATTTCATTAGATCCTACAAAATACATTTATGGTGCAAATAAAATGCACGTTTTCTCTCCACCTCATTACTTACCTGTTATGCGAAGAGAGTTCGATACGCTGGAAATAGTTATAAGATCGAGCACAGGACAAAAAATACCATTCCAGTTTGGAACCGTGTGTATTAAACTACATTTCGAATTCTCTTCGTGATCATCATAAATGTCGATATGAAAATTATTATACACATCAGCTGGGTCAGGAGTTGGAGTAATTTATAAGGGTTCTACCACTGCTAAATATCCTATTACTCGAGCTGAAGTAACTTTTTAACAATTCCATCGGGTGTTCAAGGAAAATTTCTTGATAATATATTCTTAGGACAGGTACACAAAAGATGTATAATTGGATTTGTGAACAATTCTGCATTTAATGGTTCCCTTACTAAAAATCCATTTAACTTTGAAAACTATGGTATTAATTCTTTCAGCTTATATATTGATGGTCAACAAATACCTTCAAAAGCTTTGCAACCATCTTTTAATAATAGTATATTTACATCATCATACGAGTATCATACTCTATTCTCGGGAACTAGTATTCACTTTCTTAATGAAGGAAATGGAATCTCTTGTGAACAGTATGCCAAAGGTTACTGTCTATTAGCATTTGATTTAACTCCTGATTTATCTGCTAACTCATCAACTCATTGGAATCTTATAAAGCATGGTAGTGTAAGATTAGAAGTACGATTTGAATCCTCACTAATACAAACAATTAACTGTATAGTTTATGCTGAGTTTGATAATATTATTGAAATAGAAAAAAACAGAAATGTTACTGTAGACTATAGTATACTAGAATTATTTTATCCGTGCAGTTTGGGTCATAAATCATCGGAGTATTTCGCTCTCTCTCCCACTCACGGGCTTTAGGGGCGAGCATAGTGATGCGCATTATTGTTGTCGATAAGCGTTATCGATAGTGTATTTAGTTTTGTTATTATGTGGGTTAGTGATAAAAATGAAAAAAATATTATTTTGAATAAATTCTGCCGTTTTGGTACAAAACAAAGGAGTAGCCATTGTGTCACTAAAGAAATTCAGAGAGCGAATGCGCAAAACAAATTTCTCTTCGATATATATACTAAATTATCATTGCACTAATTTGCAGGTATTAGGCGGGGGTAATAATGGAAAACAAATGACTCATAACATAACAATGTCGCATTACTCTTTGTATATCGCACCGCCGCCGTGTACCTGCCTTCGATGATTCATTTGCTGTTATCGATAATGGCGTTGCGCGCGCGCAATATGCTCATCGGCTGAGGCCGAGCTATGATTTATGACCCCAACTGCACGGACAAAATAATTTTACTATAGTTAAGGTTATAATGTTTGTGTGATAGATTTATGTGTTATGCGTAATGCATTTTGTGTGTATGTAACTATATGAAACATTATAAAATTAAATAAAACAACTTGTATGCAATATATATTTTTTATTTATTTATAAACCCCCTATTTAATCTTATACAAAACACTGTTCGAGTTTATATTTTATATAAGCACACTGACTAAACCACTGAACATGCTGCTGCCAAGGATCATCATCATCTTCCCAATCTTTTAAACCACCACCACAATGGAAACACTTGGTCCTGTCTGCATGGCCAGTATAAAAGAAACCGACTTCTGCAAGATCTTCAGGCTTTTGTCGCATAACGAGAGGCCAGTTCTCGAAACTGAGCAAGTGAATAGATTTTGAACTGAAGAATGGATATTCAGCTCTTGAGTACTGCATATTCTTCTCTTTTTCTTCTCCACTCAGTATTGTAGTTTTGCTATTCAATGACGTGTTCTGTACACGTATGCCACACTCATCTCTTCCTTCTGCTCTTGTCTTCCTCTCAGCAGCACAAGACGACAGCTCGTTGAATGTAATGAGTACACAGAAGTAATTTAAGTAAACAGAATTACATTCACTAATGATCAGCTAATGACTATCATTGTTAAAAAAGTATTTTTAGTTTTTTTTAAGTAATTTTTAGTTATTAATGACGATGTCATCACTCTCTTCTTGGGGGGAGAGTGGCGAGTAGTAATCATGTCAATATCAATTTGTTTACACTTAATCACACACACACACACACACACACACACACACGTAAGAAAACAACAGAAAGAAAAGTAAGTTTGTCAATAGAATAAACACTTACGTCCATGACCATTGATGCGTTGAAGTAACACAAACGTAGTATAGGTAGATTCACTGCGGCCAAACGACCATACACTGATTCCATGACTGCAGCTGCTCGGTCTTATATAGCACCAGTAAGTTATATCTAATCTTAAGCATTTCGGCAGTGATGCTGGTAGTAACTTTATGAGTCAACAAGCTTATCTCGCATTCTTTCATGTGCGGACTTGCGGTACACCGATGACAAAAATGATGAAATCATCACAAAATAATGTGATTAAATATTTACAATACACTATAATTGATCAGTCCTATGTTAACCATCGAATAGATTGGTACTGTAATAATCTACTAATAGCAGTAATATCATGGATACACTATATGTACAACAATCTAGAAAATAATGTTTATGCTGCTAATAGACTGCACATGTATACCCACGTACCAACGTATATAATATGCAATTTGGATACAGATGATAAACCAGGCTCACATTAGATAGCTTTATATTATATCGATACGAATGGCATCGGTCAATATTTTGATTCATATGGACGATCACCTGCACGATATCATCTAGAGTTTTTAAAAAGGAATTGTAAAAGATGGGACTGGAATGTTGATAGGATTCAGAATGAGTGGACTTCAGTTTGTGGTGAATATTGCTTAATGTATTTGCTATATAAGTTTCAGGGATGTTCAATGCATAGTTTTACGAGCATATTTACAGGGAACACACTGTACAACGATATTTTAGTGGATGAGATGTTTCGCTCCTATTTTATAGATAATAAGCAATAACATTTTGGAAATAAAAATTGTAACAAAGTTAAGGAATGTGTTTTATTGGTGATTCAGAATAGTGTGGTAGTAATGAACAAAGAAGTATAATATATACGTGCTATATATATATATATATATATACGTGCTATATATTGTAATCAAACTAAACGTTATGAAGTTGTAGCAAGCCCAAACCCAAACAGTAATTCATATGGTGTTCTATAACTGAAGTTAACTAAACATCCTTGTTATGCGCCGACCTTTGGCTTGCTTTAATAATGTTAAAATTACCACCGTTCTTTTTCTTTCGATGCTGTATGAATATATCGGTGATCATGTTCTTCCATTTGACAGCCTGTCTTAATCCATTGCTACACATGGTGAGTCACTCGTAGGCGAGTGCAGAGCCGACACTTGCACTGGTAATGCTCCCAATGCCCGATTAAGTCACGTAAATACGGCCTTAGGCAATTTGTGTCTCCTCCCTTTTATTATACTTTTTTCAAGACTGGCCCATAGGCATTTGCCTACTTTGCCTTTTAAGCACGTTTAGTTTGATTACAAATAGCCCTTATAGCACTGCTTAGCAGGGCGTACGAGTAATAGATAAGAGCGGGCAATGACGATACAATGACGATCAAGGAACAATAGATAAGAGGAAAGGGTGAATAACAGAACGCTAATGAGGGTGCAGGCCCACCGGATATCAATTAGATATTAGTTAGTTGATCTGCACATTTCCGGAACCGCGCATCCTACGCAAAAAAGGACCGCAGCAAATTTTTTATTTATATTTGTTGGTGTAGAAATCTTGTGATTTTATCAAAAATCACAAGATTTCTACACCAACGGGATTATGTCACAACCTACAAGATGATAACAAGTTATCGAACAAAATGGCACATATATGTTATAATTAAACTTTGAAAAAAAAAATGTCGTACGAAGTAATACGAAGAAACTTTTTCCCAGACCTTATAATAAGTAACGCACAATAAAGTTGAAAAACGAGAAAAGGGATAACAAAATAACATATTATTCTATGCACGAAGAAAATAAAACACAACTCATGATCTTAATTTTGTTAGAAAAATATTTTTTAATTATTTTTTTTAAATGGTTTAAATTTGAGCTGCTACTCCGACGTTTTGTTTTGACAATACCTAGTTTTAAATAAACTATGATTTCTTATTCTAGAATTAGGTCTATGTACAACATACTATATGATATTTTTCCTAAAAAAATTTTCAAGCTTATTGTTAATTTTTTGTAACAAGCAAAGTCTATAAGCGCTCTTCAATCATTTAATGAAATCATATTACAATTATCTACTCTTTTAATGTAATTTAATTGCCTGTGTATTTTGTTATCATCAAAATAAAGGTACTTAAGGATTTTTTTGCATTCTTTCTAACCTATTTATATGTGTTTGATAATATGGATTCCATACAGAAGATCAGTATTGGAGATTACTAAGGACAAAAGAGTTAAAAAGAATTACTTTGGTTTTACAATGTTACTAATATTATATTTGTCGGAATTTCATCATAAGATCCCACTTCTGATGTCGGAAATACAACAGGAAAGGTTAATTGTTAAAAATAGTAAAAGTGTGAAAGCGGATGTTCAACTTGCTCTCTTGCTTATGCAATTAATCATTATCAGTAATAAGACAGCGTAACGCACTATACATTAAGTATAGGTACAGCAATTACAGTTCGACCACACCGTAACACGTCCCCGCCACAATCACACACCAGTGTAACATGAGGGACGTAATTACATAATAACACCAAAGTATGCAAACCCAACAGCAACACCACCAGCTACACAATCTTCCTTGCTTGCACCAGAAGAATACGCACAATGGATAGAAATACAATACTATCTTAGCACTCGTAGAACGACTTCACTCGTAGAATGACGCAAGCGAAATCTCCCGCACTCGGCACCTACACTGAACTTTATTCTGCACAAACGAGTGGTGGTTTCTCGATATACCCTCAATTCTACCCCGCCACCATCGATATGACGCTCCGCTAGAGTGACGCAACCTCTCGCTCACTTTCGATCCATCCGATATTTCACAGACGCGCCGACATCTTTATTATAAATCGGATGCATTTTTTTAAATTTAAAGATGTTTGGTAACATATTTCACGGTTAAGGATTACATTATTAAACTCGCATTAGGAGACTCGCCTATTAATATCATTTTGTAGTAAGTTTCCATCATTAACGGTTTTAGTTTCTTTATAAAAATTTGAATCATCTGCAAAGAGAATTACATCATTTCGGGCCTAGGGGACTCCCCCATTACCCGGATTCTCCTCACAGTCCAACTCTGTGGACCAGTCGTGGGAGCCGTTTAACAACCGGCGTTGTTGGTAATCCTGGCGAATTTCGCGCCCCAGGGAAGGATCTTTCTAGGGGTCCGTGACCTCGAAGCCCTACGGCGACGGATTTCGACGTAGGGCCGAGTATGTCTTCCTAGTGTCGCTTAAATGCAGGGATGAGGTTACGTTGCGTAACTTTCACGCGTTGGGAAGATCAACCCAGAGGGAATCAGAGCGACCTCAAAGCCTAACGGAGACGAGTCTCAACGTATGGTCGAGTATGTCGCTCTGACCACGACGCGTGCACCCACTGCTAAGTGACGCACCGTACCCCCAGGCGATCGACGTTCTATCCCAAGAACTCCCTTACACATCACTGTTTAGAAAACAATTTACTACATCATTAATAAAAACGTTGAATAGGGTTGGCTCCAAGTGTGAGCCCTGTGGCACACATACCTGAATGTGCTCTATAAATGCCTCAGATTGAAAACCTTCAGATTCCTGTTGTGCAGGTAAGAAAACACCCATTTTAATAATTATAACTTTTAACAAAAACCGACTGCAAATTGCTAAAACATAAGTTATTTATTTGCTACCCTTAGGGATGTAATTTATTCTCCAAATTTATATGGGACTACTCTTGAAGTATAACCTATTTAATAAAAAAGAATCATTAAAGTCGGTTCACAATCTGCGCAGATATCGCCTAACATACATATAGTACGTGGGGGTAATATAGTCATCTGGTTAATATGGTCACTTTATTATAACTCAAAAACTACAGCTTTGTGTGCATTTATGACTCTGTTATAATTAAAGAATAAAAGGACAAAAGGGCGCTGCTTTATCGTCGCCATTTTGACAGTTAACATTATAGTAAATATTTAGTCGATTTTAGTATTGTGTAGTATAGTTAGTTAGTTAGATTTTTTTTAAGTTGATTTTTTCGAAGTGTTCCTAATTATTGCCAAAGCTTGTTTGCTATTTTTTTCTTAATATATTAGTTATAGTATACGACTTTGTGTTTTTGTCTATGTACTCCTCCTCAGTGGCGTAGCTAGGCGTGGGCGAAGTGGGCCATAGCCCACGGCCTCGCACTTAAAGGGGTCCCGCGAGGCCCCTTTATATGCGATGCCTCCAGACGTTACCACAGATAACTAATTAATTTGATCACTTTTACAATTATTACAAATTTAAAAGCGTGTTTGTTTGGGGCCTGGCAAGAAGCCCCTCTTAAGTGCGACTGCGAGGCCTATGTAACTACCTTCAAAGACCGCGATCGTTACATTAACGGAATACAAGATTTGTCAGGAATTAATAGCTATGAGTAGGTATGTCGTGTCAAAGCATGTTTGGTAGGATAGATCTATTGGGTAGATCTTGGGAACGAAAGAAAAGGGGCCTCGCTTATGCGAGTTCGCCCACGTCTATATTAGTCCATGCTACGCCTCTGCTCCTCCTAGTTTTAGTTTTATAGGCCAGCAAAGCTTAAGGTGACGATATTGACCTCACGTACCTTACAAAAAAAAAGAACTTACACTCGAATTGAAAATCTCCTCCTTTTTAAAGTCGATTAAAAAGGAGCTGTGGAATTCATAACATTCAATCATCTACATTTACCCTCGATTAAGATTCAAAATTTGTTAAAGTCGTACTTTTTTGAGATATTTTTAGAGACACATTGTTTTCTTAAACACCTCGGAAAAAAAGAAATGAATAGGCTAAAAATAAGCTTCTTCTTTGTAACTTGAATACTAATGATATGAAAATATTAATGAAATGAATGTGAAAATCATCAAAGAGTTCTTTTTGCGATGAAAAAAATCAAGAATAACCAATCCACAAATGAAAAGGAATTGTTTCTTTTATTTTAAATCTAATCTAATTGACTATGGTCCAGAAAAACTTGGCATAAACATCAAGTGGGCGGAAGGGGAAACTATAAGTATATCACAGTTAATAATTTATAAGTTTACCATGTATTATGAAATATATGTTTAATAAATTATGATATGATCATACACAGACTCAGTTTTATTTTAATTTATCTAAGTATTTTTTTTTTCGCTTTCCTTGTATATTTGGTATATTTCTACTTTTATCATTGTAATTATTATAGTAAAAATGCTAAAATCTATTTAAACACAATCGAACGGAAAATATGATAAAATCTACGAAGAGGAGACGCGTGCAGTTTAAAAAAAAACTTTAATTTACACAACATTAAGATATTATGTAAGTATACATCAATGAGAAATAACTTAAACTAAACGAATTGAAAGCACCTTATATTTATGCCTAATATTTAATGCATTAATGCAATTTAAAGCATTAATATATGTTATGATTTATGGTAAATACATTTTCAAAGACTATTATAGTAGAACAATGTCTTGATTTTTTTAAATTACTTGCTAAAATACTGAGAAAGCCCTATGTAATAAAAATAAAAGTGTATTATATAAATTTTAACTACCTACTTATGCATTTGTTTCAGAAAATATTCTATATATTCATGTCAGCTATATGCCGTGTAGTGGCGGATAAATGCCGTGCAGTGGCGGTTAAGAATATCCACCACCCCATATCTTCCCGTGGGTGTCGTAAGAGGCGACAGTGGGAAACAGGCAGGAGATGGGCAGCAGCATCTTCCTGATAACAGCAATATTACAATAAAAAACAGCCGTTACCAACCCGCTCGCCAAGCGTGGCAACTATGGCAAATATCCCCCCATAATTATAGTTACGAAGAGACGGCCTCCAGTCCCCGGCGGCCCGCTATTTCAGGCTACGGTGGCGACCATGGTAACGGCGGGGCAGGGGGTGCTAGGAATCTCCGGTGGAGGTTCGGTTGCCACTTAAGACGACTCGACCTGGCAACATACAACGCACGAACCCTGAGGACTGACGAGAAGATCCTGGAGCTGGAAGAAGAGATAGACAAGTTACGCTGGCATATTATAGGATTATCCGAGGTCCGAAGAGAGGGGAAGGACACGGTAATCCTCGAATCCGGCAACTTGTTCTATCACCGGGAGGGCGACCATCTGTCCCAAGGAGGTGTCGGATTTATCGTCCACAAGTCTCTCGTTAACAACGTTGTAAAGATTGTGAGTGTGTCGACGATTGTTGCGTACCTTATGCTCAGAATCACCAAACTGTATTTGTTGAAGGTCATACAGCTTTACGCACCAACCTTGGCACATCCCGATGAGGAGGTGGAGGAAATGTATGAGGATATCTCTAAAGCCATGCATTCCTCCAAAACTCACTATACGATGTTAATGGGAGATTTCAATGCAAAACTAGGCACAAGAGAGAACGGTGAGCTGAAGGTAGGGAAATTTGGAATAGGGCAACGGAACCCAAGGGGCCAGCAGCTGGCCGACTTCATGGAGAAAGCGGGACTCTTTATGATGAACTCTTTCTTCCAGAAGCGGCCCCACAGGAAGTGGACCTGGTCGAGCCCCGACGGTTCGACAAAAAATGAGATTGACTTCATTATGACGACCAAACGACAACTGGTCAGTGATGTCTCAGTGATCGCGAGGGTGAAAACTGGTAGCGATCACCGAATGGTTAGAGGCACACTGAAGCTAAACGTTAAGTTGGAGAGGTCTCGTCTAATGAAGTCAACGCGCCGAACCCCTCGTGCTCAGTGGCGAAGCTAGGGCTCCAAACTAGGTTTGGAGCCCTAGCTATGGTTTTGTTGTTTTTAGCAGTTTTATTAAAATTTACCTTTTCTCTTTTTCGATTTTACCTTTTCCTCGTCAATTAGCACTTTAACACACTTCAATTCATCACAAGGAACACTATTATCCTCCATTTTCACTAAAAATCTATAAAAAAGCATGAATTTTCAACTCGTAATATTTATTCGCTCAAGTAAACACACAGAGTAAACATTGAAATGTGAAGTGAACTTGCACAGGTATCCGCGCTTGACTAAAGACTATCTTCACACTAAAAGCCGGGCTGTTTGCTACATACAAATGCTATATAAACAATCGTAGTTATATTTCATTATAGAACATTTTGCCACAGGTTAGAAAGGGAGCGATCGTCTTCTCGAAAGCCCGGTAAAAGCTCACGCGTGCGAGAGAGACGACTAATTTTTATAACAGCAGTGTCGCGCAGTTTTGCCGCGTGTTGATGTTATAAGGCCTGTGTAGAACAGGTCAGCGACAGCGACAGAGAAGCACGCGGTAAATTTGAAATAGTTTGAAACAGTTTACGAGTTATTTTGTTAGTTGATATTATTAGTTGATATTATTGATTGAGCAGTTTGATAGGGTAAGACCGGCTTCTCGGCTTCTATGGAGGCTTCGCTGCCGCTCGTGCTCTAGTCCAAAGTCCCGAAACCTTTCAGCTCGAGTTACAAAACCGTTTTCAGTGCCTAGAAGACTGCAATGAAGTGGACGATATGAATGATAAGCTCGTGGAAACTGTCCATGCGGTTGGAGCTAAGTTCTGCAAGACCCGCCGCGGAAGAACACAAAAACTCTCCGATCACACTCTTAATCTGTAATGGGTCACTTCTGAAAGCGGGTGCAAAAACCGGTACTTGAAGTCCTTCAGAAGCTCTTTAATTCCGTCCTCCATGGTGGCCATAGAGCTTACTCTCCGGAGGCGTGGAACAGAAGTGCGGTGGTCTTGTTCTTTAAGAAAGGCGACAACGCTCTCTTGAAGATTGTACAGAAGACAGAAGAGTACAATCTGCCACTTTGCCTTGCGTATGTGGTGTGGACTATGAGAAAGCCTTTGATTCCGTCGAAATTTGGGCGGTGCTACAGCCCCTTCAGCGGTGCCAAGTTGACTGTCGGTATTTTGAAGTGCTGAAGTGTTTGTACAGTAGAGCTACGATGGCTATCCGAGTACAGAACCAGAGTACGAAACCTATCCAACTGCAGAGAGGTGTAAAACAGGGTGACATTATATCCCCGAAACTCTTCACCGCTGCATTAGAAGACGTTTTCAATATATACATACGTTTTCAATATATAGATACGGTATTAACATCAATGGCGAGTACATCACTCACGTTCGATTTGTCGACGATATAGTCCATAAGGCAGAATCGCTGGAGGACCTAAGCACTATGCTCAATGACCTCAATAGTGTCTCCCAACGGATAGGTCTTAAGATAAACATGGACAAAACAAAGATCATGTTTAATGTCCATGTCACACCTATGCCGGTTGTTGTTGGGAGCACTAAGCTCGAAGTTGTTGACGGGTATGTTTACCTGGGACAAATAGTCCGCTTAGGTAGGTCCAACTTCGACCGAGAGGTCAATCGACAGATTCAACTTGGCTGGGCTGCGTTCGGGAAACTACGACACATCTTCTCGTCAGTTATACCTCAAAACCTGAAAACGAGATTGTACAACCAGTGTATGTTGCCAGTGATGACTTATGGATCTGAGACGTGGTCCTTCACTGCTGGCCGTATGAGGACGCTCAAGGTCGCTCAGCGAGCTATGGAAAGGGCTATGCTCGGGGTTTCTCTGCGTGATAAACTTAGAAATGAGGATATCCGCATTAGAACCAGATTAACCGACATAGCCCAACGAATTATTAAGCTGAAGTGGCAATGGGCCGGCCATATAGCTCGAGGAACCGACAACCGATGGGGAAAAAGGTAGTCGAGTGGCAGCCTCATACCGGTAGGCGCAGTGTAGGGCGACCCACCACTAGATGGAGTAACGACCTGGTAAGACATGCAGGAAGTCGAAGGATGCAGGTGGCTCAGGACCGTGCTTTGTGGCATTCCTTGGGGGAGGCCTATGTTCAGCAGTGGACTTGTGAAGGACTGTAATGATGATAATGATGATGATATGTTCTTTTACACGGGTTTTTTATAGATCAACTAGCGACCCACCCCGTTTTTGCCGAGTACATGAGACCACTGTATAGGACACACCGTCAAAGGATCCTATATTTAGATTTTATCTATGTTTCGTTTTTTCTAAATAAATATATATAAATTTTAAAATGTAAAACTTTAGGTTTTTCGGATAAAATATAGGCTATATTTAAGATCCCTCCTGGCATTGCTTTATCTGTTCGTAAATTTTCATATCATCGTAGTTTCCACATAATAGCTTTCAGACTCGGTGCTTACACTTATTACCTTAGCTCAACCACTTCTTCCTCTCATTGACTAGGCTGATGTTAGTTTTCTGAATGCTTCAGGGGAACTGTTGAACAAACGAGAATGTCTTAAAAATTTGTACTGTCAAATTCAATATGAGTGACAGAAAAAATGATACTTGGTATAGAAGGGCAAAATAAATTATTTAAATTAAAGTAAATTCACTTTATTAAAAATCAAAATAGCCCAATAGCTTTATTAACATGTGACACATAATTGTACTTATTATACTCAACATTATTTTATGTAAATCTGAGAAAGTTGAAAATTTAAGTATTTTCAGAAGCTACTTTGCAATTATTCTATTGAGTGAATTTTGTGGAATCGTGTTTTGAAAACCGCCACCTGGAATACGCTCAATTGTAAGTACAATTTTTTTCGATAACCATGTGAAATCACAAAACGATCACCATGCAGATCAATTTGGCTCTATTCAGCCTCCTATTATGGACATACCTCGGGGTTCAGAGATTTTAAAAGTTTTTATGCGCAGATACTGAAAAATATAATATTATATTATTATTGTCCCGTGTGAGACAACATTTCTTCTTATATACATATTCCTATCACACATAATACATTTTTATGGTTGGTTAGAAAAATAATATATACGTGCAATTTTTCACAGGGTAAATTTCTTTTTTTTTTACTATTCTTAGCCAGCGCTAACTACAATTCCACCAGATGGTAAGTGGTTATGTAGCTTAAGATGGTGAAGCGCACTGACTTAACAAAAGCGTATTCACTCTTGCCTAGTAGTAGTAGGTAAGTATTATTTGCGACCTATTTGTGTGTGAGTGAGAAAAGCATATGAGAATACGTCATCATCACAGTCCTTCACAAGTCCACTGCTGAACATAGGCCTCCCCCACGGAATGCCACAAAGCACGGTCCCTAGCCACCTGCATCCATCGACTTCCTGCATGTCTTACCAGGTCGTCACTCCATCTAGTGGGGGGACGCCCTACACCTCGCCTGCCGGTACGAGTCCGCCACTCGACTACCTTTCTTTCCCAACGGTTGTCGGTTCTTCGAGGTATATGGCCGGCCCATTGCCACTTCAGCTTACTAATCCTTTGGGCTATGTCGGTTACTCTGGTTCTACTGCGGATATCCTCATTTCTAAGTTTATCACGCAGAGAAACCCCGAGCATAGCCCTCTCCATAGCTCGCTGAGCGACCTAGAGCTTCCTCATACGGCCAGCAGTGAAGGACCACGTCTCAGTTCCATATGTCATCACTGGCAACACGCACTGGTTGTACAATGTAGTTTTGAGGTTTTGAGGTATGCCTGACGAGAAGATGGGTCGTAATCTCCCGAACGCTGCCCAGCCGAGTTGAATCCGTCGATTGACCTCTCGGTCGAATTTGGACTTACCTAGTCGGACTATTTGTCCCAGGTAAACATATTCGTCAACAACTTCGAGCTTAGTGCTCCCGACAACTACCGGCATAGGTGTGACATGGACATTAAACATGATCTTTGTTTTGTCCATGTTCATCTTGATACCTATCCATTGGGAGACACTATTGAGGTCATTGAGCATAGTGCTTAGGTCCTCCAGCGATTCTGCCATAAGGACTATATCATCGGCAAATCGAAGGTGAGTGATGTACTCGCCATTGATGTTAATACCGTATCCTTTCCAGTCCAGTAGCTTGAAAACGTCTTCCAATGCAGCGGTGAAGAGTTTCGGGGATATTACGTCACCCTGTCTTACACCTCTCTGCAGTTGGATAGGTTTTGTACTCTGGTTCTGTACTCGGATAGCCATCATAGCCCTACTGTACAAACACTTCAGCACTTCGATATACCGACAGTCCATTTGGCACCGCTGTAGGAACTGTAGCACCACCCACATTTCGACGGAATCAAAGGCTTTCTCATAGTCCACATACGCAAGGCAAAGTGGGAAATTGTACTCTTCAGTCTTGTGTATAATTTACCGAAGAGTATGTATGTGGTCTATAGTACTAAAGTATTTTCGGAAACCGGCTTGTTCGGGAGGCTGGTAGTCGTCGAGTCTGCGTGCGAGACGATTCGTAATGACTCTCGAAAACAGCACGTAGACGCGGCTCAGAAGGGAAATCGGTCTGTAGTTCTCCAAGAGAGCGTTGTCGCCTTTCTTAAAGAACAAGACCACCACACTTCTGCTCCACACCTCCGGTGTATTGCCACAATGGAGGACGGCATTAAAGAGCTTCTGAAGGACTACAAGTACCAGTTTTCCACCCGCTTTCAGAAGCTCCGCTGTAATTCCATCCTCGCCTGGGGCCTTGCCGTTTTTAAGGTGCTGGAGAGCCATTCTAATCTCGCTCAGACTGACGTCCGGAATATCATCGGAATAGTGTCGGATAAGACTTGCTCTTGGATCGTTACTCACACTTGCGTGTGGCTCCAACGATGATGTGTACAGCTGCCCATAGAACCTCTCAATCTCACTCAAAATCTCAGGTGTCCCGGAAACGATGCTGCCACACTCGGTCTTCAGCTTCGACAGTTGACTCTTTCTGGCAGACAGATCTCTGGCAAAGACTTTGGAGCCTTGGTTCCGCTTCTTCAATACAAGCTGTATTGAAGTTGCGTAAGTCCTGCCGCATGCATTTGGAGATCTGTCTGTTCAGTTGCCTGTATGCTATTAAATCTACTGAAGATTGCAGCTTCATTTCCCGTCTAACAGCCATGAGATTAAGAGAGTGATCGAAGAGTTTTTGTGTTCTTCTGCGGCGGGTCTTACAAAACTTAGCTCCGACCGCATGGACAGTTTCCACGAGCTTGTCATTCATATCGTCTACTGCATTGCAATCTTCTAGGCACTGAAAACATTCGACCTGCAAAGCGTTAATAGGGCTCGAACGCATAGCCCCAGCAATTATTCTAAGAGCCTTGGACTGGATAATGTCTAACTTATGGAGAGCTACTGCATTACAGGGTTCAAGTATAAATGTTCCATAGTCTAAAATACTCCTTATTAGGGCATTATATAGAAGCTTTAGAGAGAAAGGGTGGGCTCCCCACCAAACTTCAGAGTGGCAACGCAGTATATTTAGTATCTTCTCACATTTGGCACTTATATAGTAGCAATGAGGGCTTCCTGTAAGTCTCGAGTCTAAAATTACCCCTAGAAATGTTGCTTGACTTTTAACTGGAACATTAATGTTATTATAAAGTACAGACACTGATGGAGGAAGCCTCATACGTGAAAATAAGACTATAATACTTTTAGGGACCGAAAGGCTTAGAGAGTTTTTGTCAAGCCAGACTTTTAGCAACTTATGTCATAGTATCAGACATGTTGTCAACAGAATCACCAGAGACATAGAGGAGTAAATCATCTACATATTGGAGTGTGTTAACTTTACCCTTAAGGGAGGCTTCCAGATCATGAGAATATATATTGTAAAGTAAGGGACTTAAAACTGAGCCCTGGGGTAAACCTTTCCAGGCAATACGGGATTGGTAGGAATCTTCTGATATTACTTTAAGCATTCTACCAGAGAGAAGATTAATTGTGAAGCTTATAAAAATTTGTGGGATATCCAAATTAATCATTTTTTGTTTCAGAATTGAAAGGTTGACATTATCATAGGCTGCAGACATATCTAAGAATGCTGCTAACACAGATTTATTGTACGAAAATGCCAATCTTAAGTCTGTCATAAAGATGCTGAGACTATCCATCGTACTCCTGCCTTTCCTAAATCCAAACTGGTTTGGAGATAATAACCTTACTCTCAATGAACCATTCTAGTCTATTTTAACTAAATGTTCAAATTTTGGAAATAACTGAAGCTAATGCAATTGGTCTGTATGATGATGGATCATTAATCGGTTTATTGGGCTTATGTATTGGAATAACTTCATGGATTTTCCATGATGAAGGAATATAACCTGATGTTAAGATTGAATTAATTAAACTGAGAAAATAAGAAAGGCAGGATTCGTTCAGGTTTTGAAGAAAAGAGTATGGAATTCCATCACAACCTGGGGCTGAGTCCTAAGTTTTGAAAGAACCCTTTGAGTTCTGAAAGGCTAAAGAAATTAATGAATCGCTACTATCATGCTGGGAGAGGAGAGGCTGTGAGTCAGAAGAAATATTATCTATAGATGGGACAAATGGTGGAGCTAATTTGTCAAGAAACAAATCAACCGTAATGCTATCCATAAAAGGAGACCTTGGAGGTTTAAAAGCGGATCTGAATCTACGAATATTTTGCCAAACTTCAGATGGAGAAATGTCTGGTGAAATTGAGGCACAAAAGATTTCAACCATTGAATCTTTTTGTTTTAATAATTTACGTGTTTTAGTTATGAGATTATTTATTATTTATTATTTGCGACCTATTTGTGTGTGAGTGAGAAAAGCATATGAGAATACGTCATCATCACAGTCCTTCACAAGTCCACTGCTGAACATAGGCCTCCCCCCACGGAATGCCACAAAGCACGGTCCCTAGCCACCTGCATCCATCGACTTCCTGCATGTCTTACCAGGTCGTCACTCCATCTAGTGGGGGGACGCCCTACACCTCGCCTGCCGGTACGAGTCCGCCACTCGACTACCTTTCTTTCCCAACGGTTGTCGGTTCTTCGAGGTATATGGCCGGCCCATTGCCGGCCCATTGCCACTTCAGCTTACTAATCCTTTGGGCTATGTCGGTTACTCTGGTTCTACTGCGGATATCCTCATTTCTAAGTTTATCACGCAGAGAAACCCCGAGCATAGCCCTCTCCATAGCTCGCTGAGCGACCTAGAGCTTCCTCATACGGCCAGCAGTGAAGGACCACGTCTCAGTTCCATATGTCATCACTGGCAACACGCACTGGTTGTACAATGTAGTTTTGAGGTTTTGAGGTATGCCTGACGAGAAGATGGGTCGTAATCTCCCGAACGCTGCCCAGCCGAGTTGAATCCGTCGATTGACCTCTCGGTCGAATTTGGACTTACCTAGTCGGACTATTTGTCCCAGGTAAACATATTCGTCAACAACTTCGAGCTTAGTGCTCCCGACAACTACCGGCATAGGTGTGACATGGACATTAAACATGATCTTTGTTTTGTCCATGTTCATCTTGATACCTATCCATTGGGAGACACTATTGAGGTCATTGAGCATAGTGCTTAGGTCCTCCAGCGATTCTGCCATAAGGACTATATCATCGGCAAATCGAAGGTGAGTGATGTACTCGCCATTGATGTTAATACCGTATCCTTTCCAGTCCAGTAGCTTGAAAACGTCTTCCAATGCAGCGGTGAAGAGTTTCGGGATATTACGTCACCCTGTCTTACACTCTCTGCAGTTGGATAGGTTTTGTACTCTGGTTCTGTACTCGGATAGCCATCATAGCCCTACTGTACAAACACTTCAGCACTGATATACCGACAGTCCATTTGGCACCGCTGTAGGAACTGTAGCACCACCCACATTTCGACGGAATCAAAGGCTTTCTCATAGTCCACATACGCAAGGCAAAGTGGGAAATTGTACTCTTCAGTCTTGTGTATAATTTACCGAAGAGTATGTATGTGGTCTATAGTACTAAAGTATTTTCGGAAACCGGCTTGTTCGGGAGGCTGGTAGTCGTCGAGTCTGCGTGCGAGACGATTCGTAATGACTCTCGAAAACAGCACGTAGACGCGGCTCAGAAGGGAAATCGGTCTGTAGTTCTCCAAGAGAGCGTTGTCGCCTTTCTTAAAGAACAAGACCACCACACTTCTGCTCCACGCCTCCGGTGTAGTGCCACAATGGAGGACGGCATTAAAGAGCTTCTGAAGGACTACAAGTACCAGTTTTCCACCCGCTTTCAGAAGCTCCGCTGTAATTCCATCCTCGCCTGGGGCCTTGCCGTTTTTAAGGTGCTGGAGAGCCATTCTAATCTCGCTCAGACTGACGTCCGGAATATCATCGGAATAGTGTCGGATAAGACTTGCTCTTGGATCGTTACTCACACTTGCGTGTGGCTCCAACGATGATGTGTACAGCTGCCCATAGAACCTCTCAATCTCACTCAAAATCTTAGGTGTCCCGAAACGATGCTGCCACACTCGGTCTTCAGCTTCGACAGTTGACTCTTTCTGGCAGACAGATCTCTGGCAAAGACTTTGGAGCCTTGGTTCCGCTTCTTCAATACAAGCTGTATTGAAGTTGCGTAAGTCCTGCCGCATGCATTTGGAGATCTGTCTGTTCAGTTGCCTGTATGCTATTAAATCTACTGAAGATTGCAGCTTCATTTCCCGTCTAACAGCCATGAGATTAAGTGTGATCGAAGAGTTTTTGTGTTCTTCTGCGGCGGGTCTTACAAAACTTAGCTCCGACCATGGACAGTTTCCACGAGCTTGTCATTCATATCGTCTACTGCATTGCAATCTTCTAGGCACTGAAAACATTCGACCTGCAAAGCGTTAATAGGGCTCGAACGCATAGCCCCAGCAATTATTCTAAGAGCCTTGGACTGGATAATGTCTAACTTATGGAGCTACTGCATTACAGGGTTCAAGTATAAATGTTCCATAGTCTAAAATACTCCTTATTAGGGCATTATATAGAAGCTTTAGAGAGAAAGGGTGGGCTCCCACCAAACTTCAGAGTGGCAACGCAGTATATTTAGTATCTTCTCACATTTGGCACTTATATAGTAGCAATGAGGGCTTCCTGTAAGTCTCGAGTCTAAAATTACCCCTAGAAATGTTGCTTGACTTTTAACTGGAACATTAATGTTATTATAAGTACAGACACTGATGGAGAAGCCTCATACGTGAAAATAAGACTATAATACTTTTAGGGACCGAAGGCTTAGAGTTTTTGTCAAGCCAGACTTTTAGCAACTTATGTCATAGTATCAGACATGTTGTCAACAGAATCACCAGAGACATAGAGGTAAATCATCTACATATTGGGTGTGTTAACTTTACCCTTAAGGAGGCTTCCAGATCATGAGAATATATATTGTAAAGTAAGGGACTTAAAACTGAGCCCTGGGGTAAACCTTTCCAGGCAATACGGGATTGGTAGGAATCTTCTGATATTACTTTAAGCATTCTACCAGAGAGAAGATTAATTGTGAAGCTTATAAAAATTTGTGGGATATCCAAATTAATCATTTTTTGTTTCAGAATTGAAAGGTTGACATTATCATAGGCTGCAGACATATCTAAGAATGCTGCTAACACAGATTTATTGTACGAAAATGCCAATCTTAAGTCTGTCATAAAGATGCTGAGACTATCCATCGTACTCCTGCCTTTCCTAAATCCAAACTGGTTTGGAGATAATAACCCCTTACTCTCAATGAACCATTCTAGTCTATTTTTAACTAAATGTTCGGAAATTTTGGAAATAACTGAAGCTAATGCAATTGGTCTGTATGATGATGGATCATTAATCGGTTTATTGGGCTTATGTATTGGAATAACTTCATGGATTTTCCATGATGAAGGAATATAACCTGATGTTAAGATTGAATTAATTAAACTGAGAAAATAAGAAAGGCAGATTTCGTTCAGGTTTTGAAGAAAAGAGTATGGAATTCCATCACAACCTGGGGCTGAGTCCCTAAGTTTTGAAAGAACCCCTTTGAGTTCTGAAAGGCTAAAGGAAATTAATGAATCGCTACTATCATGCTGGGAGAGGAGAGAAGGCTGTGAGTCAGAAGAAATATTATCTATAGATGGGACAAATGGTGGAGCTAATTTGTCAAGAAACAAATCAACCGTAATGCTATCCATAAAAGGAGACCTTGGAGGTTTAAAAGCGGATCTGAATCTACGAATATTTTGCCAAACTTCAGATGGAGAAATGTCTGGTGAAATTGAGGCACAAAAAGATTTCCAGCCATTGAATCTTTTTTGTTTTAATAATTTACGTGTTTTAGTTATGAGATTACAAAGAATATTAAAATTTTGTGTTGTAGAATTTTCTCTGTAATTTTCTTCAGCTATCTTTCTCTCAGCTATCGCAGCAGAACACTCACTGTCCCACCAAGGAGGTAATGGAATATACCCATTGCCACTATTATTTTTTATAGGAAAAACTTCCTCAGCAGCCTGTAGTAGGGCCCGTGTAAAAGCTTCAGCACAAAGATGATTATTGCTATGATTTAGTGGAGGTATGGTTGATAAATTTTGTTGAACTTTATCTCTAAATAATGACCAGTTGGCATCCTTAAGTCTATATTTTAGCCGGGGAGGAGCCCTTGACGTCTTTTCGCCAATTTTTTTGAGGAAATGATACAATTAGCAGAAAGTGATCGCTTCCATATGAAGACGATAGAGGCCACCAGTTTAATGTAGGAGCAAGGGAGGGACTACACAGTGTAAGGTCTGGTGCACTAGTACCCTCATGAGGCTGTGTCCTTCTAGTAGGACAACCAGAGTTTAGAAGGCATAAATTATTATCATCTAAGATGTCTAAGATTCTAGCATCATAATGATCAGACTTAGAACTTCCCCACATAGAATGTTGTACATTGAAATCTCCCATGACCAAAATAGGGCGCGGGAGGGAAGATAGAATGCTAGGAATATCATCAAAGACTTCAGTGGAAGGGTGAGGTATATACATATTTACAAAACAAATATTATTTACACTAGCAGCAATAATGGAAAATTTATCACTATGATTAGGGATGGGTATGTGGACAAAGGGCACACCTCCCCTAAGAATCAGTGCAACTCCACCATACCCATCTGTTCTGTCTTCTCTAAGACAGATATGTCCTGGAATTCTAAAATTGAATCCGGGACGAAGCCAAGTCTCTTGAAGAGAGACTGCAAATGGTTTGTAACTATTCAATAAAAAAAATTAGGTCACTTTTTTACTATTAATACTCCGGCAATTCCATTGAATCACCAGAGACTGGTTTCGTGGATGGTACTGACTGTCTATGAGTTAAAAAACTTTTTGAAGAAGCGGCATCGTTGGACGGTATTTTAATTATGTTAGATTGTGAAAGGTGCTGAATTATAGAAATGATGAGATCCTTTGTTATTATTTCTGACAAATCATTGTAATTTTTGAGACAACCTGTAGAAAAGGAAGGAATGTTGCTGTAATCTTGGATGAGCTCTGCGCGCGCTTTTTGATCATATCCCTTACTAGCATTTCTGGGACGATCTTTGGGTTTCAAGAATACTGTTTTCCTATATGATTGTGTGGGACTCTTAGAAGAGCTTGTTAAATTATAGGGCCTGGAATAAGTAATAGTTGGACCAGAAGAGACCGATGAAGCAGAAGCAACAACGTCAGCATAAGATTTCGAAACTGGTGGATGGACTTTACTGGCTTCTGAATAAGATATAGAGTTTCTAGCCATTGTTTCTTTTATAGCTTTTTGCCTAGCGTACTCTGGACACTTTTTGTCTGTTGCGAAATGGGAACCAGAACATAAGATACACACAGAACCATCTCTTTCAGTCTCGCAGCTAATACCTGAATGGTTGTCACCACATTTGTAACACCTTGGAGTGCCACTGCATTGCATTTTGGTGTGACCAAAACGGCAGCAATTAAAGCATTGCAGCGTGGGGTAAATATAAAGCTCTACAGATAAGGAGTTGAAACATATAAAGACCCTGGGAGGTAACACCTTCCCATCATAGGTTAAAACTACGGTCTCAGTTGGAATGAACTTTGGCGTCTCGCCATCATATACCTTTCTGTTTAATCTCCGATCTTTCAAAATGCTTCCACAGTTCTGCGGAAGCTCAATATTTTCCATAATATCTTTCTCGTCCCAGTCACATGGAACACCTCTCACTATTCCCATGCGGGTGATAGTGAAGGCCGGAATAAATGCTTTGTATTTATTAACATCAAGAGATTTGTAATTTAGAAATGTGTTAGTATCCCGAAATGTTTCAAATTGTAAAGACAACCTGTTCCTTCCAATTTTTTTGATGCTTCCCTCTACAATGTTCTTTATTAAACTTTTTTTAAGGAAAAATCCAAATTGTACTGGGTGAATGGATCCGGTTTGATTTGGTTGTAAGATTTTTTGAACATGGACAACATAAGGCGCAGAGTCTGACGCCTGGTAAAGCGACCTAGCAGCGCGAGGGTTACTTGTAATATTGTTAGAGTGAGCAGCCTCATTATGGTGGATTTCAGTGTTTTTATCATCATACTCAAGCACTTTAGGAATAACATTATCCTTTAAATCATTAGGGGAAAGTTGGCAATCTGATAGACCCGTATGTCTGTGATTCCTTCTCTTCTTTTGGTTTCTAGCTGAGATTCTCTTTCTTTTAACCGATTTCGTGCTTTCCGAACAGTCTGTATCTATAATTGAACCTTCCGTTTCCATTCCCGACGCATCGATTGTGACTACATGAGACACCTGGAGGGATGTCCCTCCAGGGTCTTCGGGCTCCAACATGGACGCCAAGAGAAAAATCCTATTTACATATAATACAATGAAATGACTTACCAGGCGAATAAAGCAAACTAAAACAATAAATAATCAACAATAACTACTAATATATACACTTTACAACTTAACTGATCCTGTAATATCAAATTAATTTAATTTTCAAAATGTTAATGTTTTTTTTCTTCTTCTAATTTGTTGTAACTTTGTATTTGTTTTTTTTTCCTGGTGTTACTATTAAGATTGTGAACAGTTAGCCGGAGGGTGATGTACCATTTATAATTAATATTTTATATATATATATATATATATATATATATATATATATATATATATATATATATATATATATATATATATATAAAAATATTAAAAAAATATTAAACACGTCTTCTTCTCTATATTTCGGTTCAATGGAATACATTTTTGTCGAAGTTAATGTCAAGAGTGTTAAGGTTTTTCTTGGAGTTGTCTACTGTCCACCTCAAGTGGACTACTATATATATATATATATATATAAAATATTAAAAAAATATTAAACACGTCTTCTTCTCTATATTTCGGTTCAATGGAATACATTTTTGTCGAAGTTAATGTCAAGAGTGTTAAGGTTTTTCTTGGAGTTGTCTACTGTCCACCTCAAGTGGACTACTTCTCCGATTTGGAAGAAAATTTGTTGCCTTTCAGTTCTGCCTACACACATCAAATTATCATGGGAGACTTTAACACAGCTATTAGGGGTTTCTCTCAAATCTTGCAAACTGAGGTCGATCATGATGTCGCATAACTTCACTATTTTGTCTCTAAATGCAAACACATCACAACTTCTACTCTGCTGACACCTGGATCGACCTTATAGCCGTCTCCTCCATTGAACACGTTGTCAATTATAGACAATTCCCTGCTTCTGGATTTTCACGGCATGACCTGCTTTTCCTGTCATATAAATTAAAGTCTCCCAAGCCTTTACCCGTGTCTATCGCTATTCGAAGTCTTGCTAGACTAGATATAGACAAGCTTAAGTGTGATGCGGATGCTATTAACTGGTCATCTGTATATACTGCTTCCACAGTTGATGAAAAAGTCGACTTCTTTAACAGCAACACATTAGGACTGTATAATGAACATGCCCCTAAGCGTGTCGTTCGACTTAGCGTCCTCCTGTTCCATGGATTACGACTGGGGTAAGAATGGCTATTGCAAAACGCGACAGAATGTTTCGTACTTTTAAGAAAAATCGCACTGATATAAAGTGACAGGCTTATAAAGCTGCGAGAAATCGATGTAATCAGATGGTGAGAGCTGCTAAATGCCGATATATCCACGAACAAGTACTTAATTCATCTTCGGCTGATATATGGAAGTTTCTCGGAACGCTTGGATATGGAAAATCGCAATTTGACTATAATAGCATCACCTTTTCTCCCGACGATTTTAATCGTCATTTTCTGTCTTCTCAAATAGTTTCTGATAATTCTAGAGCTAATGCTATCTCATTTACATCTTCCATGCCTCCTTATTCTCACGAAACTTTCACTTTTTCTCCTGTAGACGAAGGCGAGATACGCAAAGCACTTTCTTCTATTAAATCGAAAGCCATTGGTTGTGATGATGTGAGTAGGGTAATGGTTATGCACGTGTTGGATGCTGTTTTACCCGTGATAACTCATATCATTAACTTTTCGCTGACGAATGGTACTTTCCCAACTCTCTGGCGTAAAGCCTTTATTATTCCCATTCCTAAATCCACCGATTGCAGCGCTATATCCAATTTCAGACCAATTTCTATCCTGCCTTTTCTCTCTAAGGTTCTGGAAGCTGTTGCTCATAAACAGATTTCTTCTTTTGTTTTCTCAAATAATATTCTTTCCCCTTATCAGTTGGGTTTCCGCCCTGGTCATTCTATAACTACTGCTCTTCTCAAGGTGACCGAAGATATCCGAGAGGGGATGGAAAAATCAAAACTGACCGTCCTCATCTTAATTGATTTTTCTAACGCATTTAATTCTGTTGATCATGATATCTTGTTAGTTCTTCTTTCTCATTTGAATATCTCGTCTTCTGCTCAGGAATGGTTCTTATCATATCCTCGAGGGCGCCAATAGGCCGTGCGCACTGGGCATATATTATCTGACTGGTGTGATGTGTCTACTGACGTCCCTCAAGGCGGTATAGTCTCTCCTCTTCTGTTTTCAATTTTTATCAATCTCATCTCATTAAATCTCAAGTGCTCTTAGCATCTGTATGCCGATGATCTGCAGTTATATGTGCAAGTGGAACCCTCAAATATCTCTAATGCTATCTCATTATTAAATGATGACTTGAAATATATCTCCGAATGGTCCACTGTGTATGGCATAAACGTGAACCCATCTAAATGCCAAACCATAATCTTAGGTAGCCCACGATTATTATCGAAACTAGATATTCCCACCCTACCATCAATTATGTTTAAAAATAATGTCATACCATTCTCTCCCCATGTAAAGAACCTTGGTCTGTATGTTGATGGTTGCTTAACATGGAACAAACATATACCGGAGGTGAGTCGCAAAACAACTGGAACTTTGCGATCTCTATATCGATTAAAAAACTTTTTTCCCACCAATACTAAGATTTTACTTGTCCAGTCACTTATTCTACCGATTATTGATTATGTCGATGTGTGATGCTCAGACCTGTCTCAACATCACCTTAATACATTGGATCGTCTACTTAACAACTGCATCAGATACATTTATGTTCTTCGTAAATACGAATCTTCTTTTCGTGCTCAGCTAAATTGGCTGCATATCCGTCAGCGCAGATATGTTAGAATACTCTGCACCCTTTTCACAATTATGAACGATCCATGTGCTCCCGAGTATCTGAAATCTATGTTTGTCTATCTCTGTTTAACCTAATGGTTGACTGGGAGAGAATGCCCTATGTCATTAAGTCCGCCATATGTACAACTTTGTGCATGAAAGTTTAAATAAATAAATAATGCCACTGCCCATCGATCTGATATTGCAGTCGCTGCCATCCGAACTACCGGGTTTCAGTTGATGCAGCACCCACCATATTTTTCAGACCTAGCTCTGAGTGATTTTCACCTTTTTACTTACCTAAAAAAAGCACTTGCGTGGTATAAAATTCAACGGCGACGATGAGGTGATGTGTGCTGTAGCGGCCATTTTCGAGTGCTTTTTTTACTAAGGGAATTAACCTACTTGCAAAATGCTATTCAAGGTGTTTAGCTTAAAAGGCGATTACGTTGAAAAATAAATACAAATTACTTATACTTATCCTAGAGCCTCATTGCGTTTCCAAAAACTTATTGGTCAACCAGTATAGCTGCTACATGGGTCTGCTACGTAAAAATCCTGATTCAATGTATCTTATAGTTCAGGTGGATTCTGGTCTGCTGGGATTGTATGGGAGTCCTGGGGGTAGTGTGCTAGTATATATACTTACTGCGTTCTGTGGCATTGGCACTGCGTCTCTACGGCGGTTGTTCGAGTGTTGCTATTCTCATATATGCACTCTGCGTCTTAGTTAAGAAAACCTGAGTCGTTTTTCCAAAGTGTACTCCCTTGATGATGGAGAGGTTACGACTGTTTAACTTACATAATTAAAAATATGAAACTTTCCAACATTTAAAAGAATATCTATATATAGGAAATTTGTTGATGGGTGAGAAAAAAACGGTTAGAAATATTCAACGTCAGTTATCAACTTAAACTTTCTGATGACTGAACTGAATTTAAATTTTTAAACGATGTGTATATTTACAAACATATTGCATTTAAAAAAAATCTATTTTGTGATATTTATGAAGTTTTAGAATTAATATTTTAGTAAGCGTCTAATTAAGCAAACACATAAGATCTCTCTCTTTCTTCCTAATAACAACTAAATATAAAAAATGCAGTTGTCAACCCGCCTGCTAAGCGTGGCAACTATGGCAAATATTTCACCATGTGAAACTTTATTCAGGCCTATATTCAGGCAGTGTATTATAGTCTGTAACGGTAACGGATAATGGTAATACTTATTTTAAGCAATTATTAAATCTTAATTATTTTATGTAATATAGCATGCCCTAAATATTATTATGTTATAAAGCCTTAGTTTAGAAAAAAATCTTTGCTTTACTTTGCATCTGTTTCGTTTAAAAATATCCAATACGCCTATTTGATGGATGATTGACATTATTGCTAAACTCAGCCGTTCTAAATACAGGTGAAGCACTAAGCCTATACAAAGTAGGAACGTGCTTGTAGGCGGAGCGGACTTCGTCTATGTGCCAAGCCCCGCCCACGGGCGTATGCGCACATTTTCGTCTAAATTTATAATTTATGACAAGGTACCGTTTGATGGAATGGCAAACCTAATTAATTGAAATTACTACTGCTAAAGCATAATGGGAATATTAAATATAACTCATGCTTATTTCTTTTTTTACACAATAATATTTTTTGTTTACCTATTAGTATAATATGTTAGAAATAAGTGAGCCACTAGTTAGAAATTACAGTACAATTATGGGGATTAGAATCGGTAACATAGCCCCAGCATTGTGCTAATCTATATCAGGGCTTATTATTATTGTTCGCCCTACGCCCATCAAGAAATCTCATCCCCTAAGAAGGGATGGTAGTATGTACTATCCTCTATAATCATTTTTCGACGTGGTAGAGCTGTGGTAGTACAGCAGAGCCATGGTAGCTCAGGGGCTAAGCGCTTTGTGTAAATTACATAGTAGGCCATCACCCTACTATGTATACGATCCCCCGGTACCAATGGAATTGTTAATTGTAATTTTAAGTACTGATTTACCACGTGCTCGATGGTGAGGGAAAACATCCTAAAGAAATCTGCATATCTGAGAGATAAAACACAGTTCGCAAAACGCAAAACGCTTTGGGGCAGCACAGCGGAAATTCCCTTGTCCTTAAACCCCTCTCAGAACTGAGAGGAGGCCTATGCCCAACAGTGAGACGTATATAGGCTGTAATTAAGAGCCACTCCGCAGTTAAATTATGGTTTCAGCAAGAAATGGGTCGTCTTAAGATCACGATCTCTCACAATAGATACTAGCGCAAAATGACAGGTTAATGCTGCTGTGTTTCGTACGGTGAGTATAGAGGGGTGACAACGCAATTACATTTTGATTCTTAGCGATATAGTCTTGGGCCACATCATGCACTTACCATCAGGTCGACTGTGTGCTCGCTTGCCACCTTTATTTTATTTAAAAAATCCGCAACCCGTGGCCTGGTAGTCAAACACTGATCCAACATATTGTTGTTAAAAACAAAAGACTTCATTCTTTATCAATATGTCATCAGTCAAATGCACGTGCATTTTCTCCGAGCACAATACCAGATGTCCCACCACCCATTTTATATGCTATTATATGCTCGTTGCCACACACTAGATCGTTATAGCGTCATCATTCGGTGCCCACGAAATATTTTGCATAAGAAATCACATTCATATTTCACTTACTCACATTAAACCTTTGTAGGAATTCTTTTTACCAAGAAAACAACTAGAATATGTTTCTCGTAATATTTTTTTAACTTTAATTAAAAATCTTGATAAGAAATATGTTTGAATATCCTATCTAAAATAAAATAATGACAAAAAAGTACTTAAATAGTTATAATAAGACGTTGCTTAAACGTTAGAAGGTGAAATTTAAAAAAATAAATCAATATACTTAAAAAACAAAATTTTATAATTATAGTAATAGTAATAAGTTATAAGTACCTCATTTCTATTTCTCCTTTTTTGTTAATATTTATGTTATTTTTTGGCGTACAATAAAGTGTTATCTATCTGTCTATCTAAGTATACACTTTGATTTTAATGCCAAAAAATTGGAATAATATTATTTATTTATTCTTAAATGAAACAGTTTAAATGTAAACAATGTAATACAAAAGAGCTATACTCCATAAACAACTTATTAAGTGTGAGAAAGATATACATATTGCAACTAATACTAAAGAGGCATGAAACAGTAACTATAGATATAAACTCGAATACGAAAAGAAGAGTAAACATAGGAGTAGAAACTAGAAACAGATATTGTAAAAGCTAAATTTGCTAGTCATGATAGTATATACTAAGCAATCAGCTTATATACTGTGATGCACAGCTAATACAAGAAGGTGAAGTTTGATAAATAAATAAATAAAAAATAAAAATAAAAATATATTCTCTAAATACTTACGAATTAATAAAGTTCCTAACTGACTGTTTAAGACACAAACAAATTTTTGTAATAATTTAAATTTAAGTTTTGTTGTTATTTTTAGATATTTTAGATATTATTTAAAAGTTTTTAGAAATTTTTTTTTAGAAATTTACTACCGAAGAGCGGGACATCCTGGCACAGGTATACATATATTTACTTAAAAGGATGTCTTAACAACGAATTAATGCATCTATTTTAACAAAGCATGTAATAATAATAATAATAAATAAAACTAAATAAAAAAAACTAAAAGAATGGCGTTGAGCTGTAGTAGATTGTTTATAGATGTTTATGTAGTATTTAGATGTACAAAACGTCACATACATACGAGTAGATCGTATGTATGTGACGTTTTGTACTGTAAATATCCAAATAAGAATAAAATAAAGGGTAGGTACACACACACTGCAGACTTTTCTCACAGTCTAGCAAAATTACAATTAATTGAAATAAAACTTCAGTATGAAAATATATTAATTTTATTTTTAGACACAATTTTATCTATTATGAGCAACGACTCTACATATCTTACATATTATATAAACACTATTTTTAAATAAAACTACAATGCAAGTGGTCTATACAAGAGATCAACTTATAATAATAATGAGAGGAGCCTGTTCCGTTCCAACCGTAGGACGTTTGTGGGTTTGTAGGACTTTACATTTATTTTGAAGTAATAGAATTTCCCCGATTGCAAGAAAGTAGCTATGGTAAAAAAGTAGCTATATTAAAAGTAGTATAATTAGTCTTTGGTAAACCAAAGTCTAAACAAGAACCTTCTCCACAAAAAAAGAATTCCGCGGAAATATGCGAACTACAATGTAAACTATCCAATTTAAAAGCAAATGACTTCTTTACTTAGGAGGACTATTTTTAAACCATAGTTTAAGGTTTAAGCCCTAGACTATAAATAAAATACGTTTTGTAATAAGACAGTAATTCCTACTATCAAAAAGTAGTTTATAATTAATGCAAAATATGAAATTTGTCAGTACCTACCTAAATGTCAAATTGAGAAGACTGTGGCGCTGCGCCTAAAGAACTTCTTTCGAGAAAAATACTCTTCTTAAACCATAGTTTAAGCCCGAGACTAATCGAGACTACTAATAAACCACATTTTGTAATAAGACTTAAAAAGTTTATATAATTTGACATAGTTTAATTTAAATAACAACCCATAAAAATAGTTCAAGTATCTTCCATGGTTTAAAGCTTTTATTTCATAGCTGGGTTAAATATAAGTTTTTTTTTTTTGTATTAGAATGGCAAATGAGCTAACATCATTGTAAGTGCTTGCAGGAGCCCATGGACACGTGCAAATAATTCAAACGAAGACGCCCACATATACATCGTCATCCATAAGGACCAAGCTAAAAAGACTCACAGTCTGTAATTATAATTTTATCTCCCTTCAGTACAGAACACGGACAGACTCCTCAGACAAAAAACGAGCCCTGCCACCCAGGAAAAGGAGCTCTACCACCTAGAAAATAAGGATACTTTACGTCTGGTACAAGAATGGTATGGTCAAATAGCGACATGCACGGGACAGGATACGGTGATAGATTCTATACATATAAATAAAAAATTAAGTGTCTGTCTGTAGTATCGAAATAACTGAAAGAAAGAAAGAAGGAAAGAAAATGCATTTATTTGCGAAAAACTTTTTTTAATTTAGGTATAAACAAAAATAACAGAGAATTAACATCTATAACACAGTACATAATAAAACAAGAAATCTAACTAATCTAAATAAAAATTAAATGAAATAAAAAACATAAAAATAAAAAATAGAAATATAACTGCCTTTTATTGAGCTGAGTGGTCATTTGCATTCTATTAGGACGTAAATAATCATTTAAAAAATATTCTGCCTGTCTGTCTGTCTGTCCGACCTAATCTTCGGAATAGCTGAACCGATTGTAATGAAATTTGACGAACAAAAAGCTATGGCCAGGAGTGATCTAGGCTATATTTTGGGTGAAAAACTTGGAGATTTTTTTTTAAATATCGAAAAATTGATACAGGTCGTTGATAATTGATAAAATAAATGATATCTGAAAGTCTCGGCAAGTCGTTAGTATATTATATTATAACATTACATAAATTGTGTTAAAACAGTTGTAGAATGGAACGTTATTAGGTCATTACTTGAACTCTTGGTAGAGAGTAATTGTGTTCTGTGTTACTTGAATTACGTCAAATTTACACGTCAAGAAAAAAATCGTTATTGAATAAAAAGTAGAGACATTTTATTTACTAATTACTTATTTTACTTTTATTTACTATTTTATTTTTATTTTAGCCGAATGAAGTAGTAACAAGAAGAAAGATAGTAATATTGATAGAGAACCTAGAGCTCTGGCGGTTAGAGGTAACATCTTGGCTCATTTTCTTGTTGTATTGAGCACAGAGTGTACTGAACAAGTAAAGGTTAGGTTTTTATAGCATATTGCCAGAACAGAATATTTAAACGGGAAAAAACCTGTGAGTCAGTTACACCAAAAATGTCTAGACACCCTACGCGTCTTTTAATATTATCTTCAGAATGATTTTCGGCTTATTTCGTTTTCGTAGCGCATCAGCGCCGTTTGCAGAGTACCAACATGATGGCTTTGAAGCCATCATTCGTAAAAAAAATATCCATAATCTGCGGAACACGGAACAGAACAGAAAGTAAAATGGCAGACAGAAATACACATCGCGCTGTATAGGTGTTTTGGAGAGTAATCATAGAAATCCACTCACTTCCTTGATCGACCCCTGCGAAATAGAATCGATCTCCCTTTACTCCTTGTTACTTTTTTAATAGCATCACTTACATAATCTAATTATCATTAATGTGTCTATGAATCCCAGTTTTCTGAAATAAATCATTTTATTTTATTTATTTTACATTTTATAGCAACGCGGATAAAACAGTAACAAGAGGACATTTTGTTCAATTGCAAATCTGTATCACAACCTGATCTTTTGTTAGTCTAAAAGGCAAGTATGGAATGAACATCGGAACATTGTGATAGGTATTTGTGGCTCTGAGGCAGTCACTCACCCAAAGGCGTAATAATAAAATAACGTAATGTGAGTGATACGTGAACTGGATATATATCTCGTATATGCTTAATAGACGCAAATAAACTACAGATTGTTGTAAGAATATTGAGCATCAGTTGCGTCTTGAAACCGAGTGTTCACGAGCAGTGAGCATGGAATATGCTACCCAGCAGTGCAGTGACCCAATTCAAAAACTTTAGACTTTGTAATGTCAATACACGCGAAGGTTAGTGTTATATTATTTATTAACTTACACATAGAAATAAGTTGTAATAAGTACATAATTAGGTAACTTGTAAATCTTTGGATTTGAACGTCGACGCTGTTTTATTGAAGACTCTTCGACTCGATACATCGACCAACAATCGATTCTCTTACCGTGGTAAAGAACTTTAGCCCAACCACAGTCTGGTGAATCTGTAAGACAAGCAGTGAGAAAATCCGACTACTGTACTCATTTCCTTCCTACTTTCCCTCTCTTACCTAAGGTCTTATGGTATAAGCATGCCTCACCTACTTATATAATATGTATATACATAATCAGCTTACGGCTAGGGCTTGGACTAGTAGGGTGATAGGAAACTACGGTTTGTTAGGACATTAGGAGAGTTAGGTAGAGCTCTTCCTATCATTTATGTATAGTGCGCTAGTTATTACAGGAAACGACACTATTACAAAGTGATACTTAATAGATATCCAACTTAAATGGACACCCACAACACAGTTTCCATACTATCATACTTTAACATCTTCACTGTCCGGTTTTCAGACACAATAGTAAGTTTGTTATTTTGACGTTGTTAATTGTTAACATCTTTTAATGTATTACTTGTGATCAACAAATAAACGTATTATTATTATTATTACGATAATAGCAATGACCTATATGTAGTGCATGGGATAGCAAAAGGGTTAAGATAGCTACTTGACTCTACATCGAGCTATCTTTACAACCATACTATGTAATCTGATTTTGTTGATTTAAATATGTAATTTGAGCTAAGTAATTGTTAACAATAAGTAATTAATTATATAACACTTATATTAATGATGTTTTACACTTTAAAATCCAACTGATATTTTGATATTTTTCCTTATTTAATAGTAGCTCTATTACTATGTCGCGGGCTTCTATAATAACATTGAATTTTTTAATTGTCATGGAGCACTGTCCTTTGCTGCCAACGCTTGCACTATACACCGTAGCCGAGCCAGGCTGTTCAGACCACACGATCCGGAATCACCTGGTAAAAATTAAAGAGTATTAAAAAAATCTTAAAATGTCGATAAAAATTTCAATGTTAGGACAAGATATAAAATAATTCAAAACAATATAAATAATAATATTACTCTATGTCAGTTATAAGTTTTTTTTTATAGGAGAGGGGGCAAACGAGCACACGGCTCACCTGATGGTAAGTGATTACCGCCGCCCATGAACAACTGCAACACCAGGGGAATTGCAGATGCGTTGCCGGCCTTTTAAAGGTAAGCTCGTTTCTTGAAGGTCCCTAAGTTGTATCGGTCCGCAAAAATCTCTGGTGGCAGTCGATTCCACAAGAAAGTTGTGCGAGGAAGAAAACTTCTTTTAAATCGTACAGTGGTGGACCGCCAGTCATCCAGACGGTATGAATGGTATCGCGAGTTTTGTCGCGATGTGCGATGATGAAATTGTGCGGCTGGAATCAGTCCGAACAATTCCTCAGTGCACTCCCCGTGGTAAATGCGATAAAATATGTGCTCTTCGCAGTGCCAGTGAGTCAAGCCGATCGGAAAGAGTTCGGTCGCCGACGATACAAACAGCGCTGCGCTGGATGCGATCAAATGGAAGGAGCTGGCACTGGGGAGCCCCAGCCCAGAGATGGGAACAGTATTCCATGTGCGGCTGAATCTGTGCCTTTTAAAGTTGCAGGCGGTGTGCCGGCATGAAATACTGTCCCGCTCTGCTGAGCACGCCAAGCTTTTAGAGGCCAATTTGGCCTTCTCTTCCAAGTGACCACGAAACTGCACGTTACTAGATATGTCGACGCCGAGGATACCGATACCGGCTGAGGCAACAAGGAGTGCCCTGAAACTGAGGAGATACGACGAAGGGTTCTTCTTGTGTTTTCCGGAATTGAACTGGACTAGATTTAGTCGCCCCAGTCCGAGATTCTGTCCAACAAAGTCTCGACTTCAGACACAATTTTGCTTCGGTACTCGGCGACGTTTTCCCGAGAAATAATGGCACGGCCGGTGTATAGACCATCACCAGTGCTGTCATCTGCATAACAATGAATGTTACCGGCTTGCAACATGTCATTGATATGCAGAAAAACAGCGTTGGTACAGCACGCAGCCTTGTGGAACACCAGCGTTAATGGTGTTCCAATAACCTTGATGCTCCGATCAGCAAGAAAACTGGTGATCCAATTGCACAATTTCTCGGGAAGCCCATAGGAAGGAAGCTTCGTAAGAAGCGCTTTGTGCCAAACCCGATCGAAGGCCTTCGCTATGTCCAAACTAACGGCCAACGCCTCCCCCTTGGACTCTACTGCCTCCGCCCATTTATGAGTTAGGTAACCTAGAAGATCACCAGCCGAGCGACCGCGACGGAAACCGTACTGGCGGTCACTAATCAGCTGGTGATCCTCAAGGTACCGCATGAGCTGGCTGTTGATAATGGACTCCATTATTTTAGAGAACAAGGAGGTGATGGCGATAGGCTTATATGTAGTTGGACGGATCAGAGCGGTTACCTTTTTCCCATGATTTCGGGACTACGCCTAGGGAGTAGGAGTACCGGAAAAGACGCGTTAAAACGCACGTCTTCAGCACAATAGGAGGGACGCCATCAGGCCCACTCGACTTGTTGACGTCCAGGGAGAGGAGTGCTCTGCGCACCGAGCGTTGGGTAAACAGCACATCCTGCATGGAGCACTCACACCGCAGGATAGTCGCCAGTGTGTTCCCCGTCATCAAGAGTCGAGTTGGACGCAAAGAGAGCCCAGCGGATCGGCTTTGTCCTTTGCGGAATGGGCCAGTGAGTCGTCCTCCTGTGCAGAGATGGGAGATGGCTGACAGCAGTTCCTTGGACAGCCTTGGCGAGAGACCAGAATGCACGTGTTCCCGAAGGAAGATGACTAGTTTCTCGCCAATTCTGTCGATGTGCTCCGACTTTGCCTTTACAATGACACTTTGAAGGATCTGAGGCGGAATTATACTTATTTTTAAGAGCGCTGGTATTTGCATCCCGAGACGTCGATGCGTGAGCCCAGGCCTGGTAGCACTCTTGCTTATGGCGTAATGCAATTTTGCAGGAGCGACCAAACCATGGCTGGGTTCTGCCTCCGATAGGTACCACAGATGATGGAATAAATAGTTCCATTCCCTGTAGCACCACATCAGCGACAGAATCAGCAACAACGCTGGGATCATCCGGCGAGAAGCAAACCCGCCTCCAAGGGTAGGATGCAAAAAAAGATCGCATCCCGACCCAATCGGCTGACCTATAATGCCAAACACAGCGGCAACCTGCAGAACGCAACCGCGATGGGAGCGTGAGTGGCACCGTACTCCGGATCAGACAATGGTCCGAGGAGCCAAGAGGGGCATCGACGGAGACCTGATATCCGTCCGGATGAGAGGTCAGCAGAAGGTCCAACAGGGAAGGTACATGATCTTCCACATCTGGGATCCGCGTAGGCGAGGTAACCAGTTGTGTCAGACCATATGCCAAAGCAAAGTCATAAACAGATCTACCCGCATGATCGGTTAAATGAGAACCAAGCCATTCAGCGTAGTGGGCGTCGGTCTGTGTCGGCATTACCGCTATGGGACCTATAGAGGCACCCATAGACGCGGGGATGGTCGTCACTGTCTATTACGCGTAGCCATAAGATGGACAGGTCCGTACCTTCAAGGCTACCGAGACGTCGAAAACAGATGTCCTCTCCGACGTACACGCAAACTCCAGCCCGGAGCACAAAGGAGTGTTGTAATTTGTATTGTTCTAATATTGTCCGTTTCAGACAATGGACGGCGATAAGGTTTGAATGAAGTCCTTTGATATTGCAAAATTCACGGATAGCATGGCAGGGGATGCCTTTGACTTATTGCCCGTTTGCCCCGAGCAGGTTTAGTCTCGAGCGGAATTTGACCCTCCCAGAATACGCGGGCAGCCTGAGCACCCACGCTCAGGATGAGTAGGGTAGCTTGGGCGTGGATGCTCAGCGAGGATTCTCCATGACCCGGGGTTCTGTATCCTCCTGGGGTAGTATTTTATTTGACTCCGCTACCATGTTAAGGGGAATTGGCCTCGGACAAATCTCCGGCCAAATCAAAGCTTCTACTTCACGCTGGTCGTCTGTGAGGTCGTGGTACCACCCGGTTCGAGCCGGCCCATACGTGCATCAGCAAAGGTTGCCGGTGAGCCACGTAAAAGTCTTCTTCTACTCTCTTTAGGTGGATTCGCCTTGATTGGCAGTCGCTGTCCTTTACGAAATGCACCTGTGTCGCTGCTCCGCGTCACAGTTCTCAGAATTTAACATCTTTTTTAATATATGAGATGGCTATTTGGCCGTGGCCGTGTAAGAAAATAGGGAAGATCTCCCACCGGGCAAGGCGTTCAGCCCGGGCCCGGGGAGCGGCAAACGCTGTGAATGGTAGTTCGGAGCTATTCTATATATACGCAGTACTTTGGAACTTTGATAGCGTGATTTAGGATTCGGTGCGTTTCGCTTGTGGCACGACGACAATCCTGCCACAGCTATACAACCATCTAGTGTAGGCCATGGGATCTTTTTCCATAGTCCCCTTTTCCGATATCCAGCGACGAGGGTGATGGATTCCCTTACGCTGTGCCACCACCACATTAAGACAAGAAAATCGTAGACAAGATTCAAGAAAAACGTAGATAGTTATTAATGTTAGCAGCATACTATAATATTTTTTGTAGTATAAGGATGACAAACAGTCACACAGTCCACCTGATGGTAAGTGGATGCTGTGGCCCATAGACATATACATTTATCCTCTATTAAGAATAAAAATGCAGATGCGTTGTAACCCCTGAGGACTAAGATGGCATACCTCGTTTTCAGTATAAAGGGTCTCTGGTACTCTACACTTGCCATACGAAGCACAGCATTATTAAGCTGGTGTTTTACGCTGGTATTCTGTGAGAGCGTGGTCCTGCCGCGGTCGAGCCGACCCATTCGTGCTACAACTATAATATAGCCGCAGCATGGCTCTACCACGCATAGTTGTTGTCACGTTATTGTCAAGTGTGTTAGCATGAGTTAGAAGCTAGCCCTATTACTAAATTAATAAATTTTATTTCTTATGTTTACAATATTTACTTGATGATTTCATTAATATAAAACTCTTTTTAATAATAACTAAAGCCAAACTATGCATATAACATTTTATGTACATATCATTTGTCATTACAAATGATGCAATTTATGAGTGGATGTGATTTTCATGCCTTTTAGCTTACCATTAAGGAAAGGCCTTTCGCGCTCCGCTTTGGTGTCCCGAGATTGGTCGTGCGCTCGAGACGCCGTCACCGGCTCTACGTAGCTTTTACAACTTTCTGACTCCAGCTAAAATTTTATAGTTCTTAAAATCACACAATGAAAATCCAAAGGTAAAATAGATATAGGTATAAAATAGATTTCCAGTTTTAACTAGATTTAAAGGCGTCGTAGCCTAGTAATACGCCTTGCCTTAAATTTTATTGTACGTTAGCAACCCGATTTATGTTCGGTTGTAGCATCAAAATTGTTAATAAAAATTTTATGTGCTGATTTATAATGTGCTCGGTGGAAAAGGAAAACATTGTCGGGAAACTTAAAAGTAAAGTATATCGGGGATACGTGAAGTTCAGCGGACCAATTGTTGCATTACTGTCTTAGAAATGAGTTGAGGCCCATGCTTAGTTGGGTCTTATATAGGCAGAAACTTCATGCAATTTATAAACTTAGGTTCTCAATTATCGACTATGTTTTTTTGCCTATATGTTACATGAAGTTTTCGTCAATTGTGAACCTGGTGGTTAATTCCACTTCAGAAGTGGTTTCAAATAAATTTTTAGATTAAATTTCACTCCGAAACGTGAAAAAATACGGGTTGATATTTTTAATGTACTTAACTATTTAGACGACATTCTAGTTGTTATCTTGAGGTTATAATATACCTTAGTCTGCTCAAATGGGTCCAAAATTAAACTCTTCATCTTTTCCATCATGTAGATCTAGATGACCTATCAAAGTAAAGGCAACAATTGTTTTCTATTTGTTTAATATCCTTGTACTAAACAAATATAATTTAGTTTTTTTTATAGTATATGGGTGACAAACGAACACACAGTCCGCTGATGGTAAGTGGATGCTGTGGCCCTTAGACAGCTACAGTCACCTCGATTAACATGCAGAGAGCAGATGCGTTGTCCCCCATGAGGACTAAGATAGAATGCCTCGTCTCCAGTAAAAGGGCCTCCGGTTCTTGACACTCACCATACGAAACACGGTGCAGCATTAAGCTGCTATTTTACGCTGTTATTCTGTGAGAGCGTGGTCCTTCCCCGGTCGAGCCTACACATTCGTGCTACAACTATAATATAACTGCAACATGGATCTACCACGTATAGTTGTTGTCACAAAGTTATTATCAAGCGTGTTAGAATGAGTTAGAAGCTAACCCTATTACTAAATGACACCTTTATGTCGGTTGAATTGGTAAACCATTTTGCTTTAGGTATATGTGCATATATTACATTTAAATATATGACAAAAATGTTACATTCCGCTTGAGTTATTCAATGGGCCCCAGCAATACGAGTATATAGAAACCTAACAGAGATGTAAACAACTCTATCAAAGAAGGTTCGTAGTCACGAAGATGGAACACTATAAGATACAGAAAGGTAATTAAGTTTAATGGAGTTCTAGGCCCAGAAAGATAAAGCGCCCTTATTGTTATGTACCTAAATTAATGTGGGTACACACCTATATTTAAAATTCTTCTGGTGTAATATTTTAATCATTATAAATAAAACTTAATTTTAAAGTTGGTTTTATTGTAGACAAAATTCCCAATTGGTTTCATAATATGTAATCTTTTAAATTTTCCGCCCACGGCCCAGGTCTAATAGGTCTAATACCATAGTACTGTAATCCTTGACTGCCTCGTTGGTCTAGTGGTCGCTAACGCGATTACAGATCATGAGGTTTCGTCGAAAATCAGTTATTGGGGATTTTTTGTCTAGAAATTCTCAGTAGCAGCCCGGAGTCAGGAAGTTGGCGGTGTCTCACCCCGTGCCTCGGAAAGCAGGTAAAGCCGTTGGTCCTGCGCCTGATCTCTCTCCGATCGTGTCGGATAACCGTCCCATTGCACTATGAGAGTGAGGGAATAGAGAGTGCACCTGTGCTAGCGCATACACTCAGGCACTACTCGTATAATCCTGTCCTGTGCTGTGTGTGACTGAAATTCAGTCTGGAGGACATTAATTAAACTGTAATCCTTCTATTACTAATAATTATAGTTTTATTAGTTCGTTGTGAAAAAATTAAATCATTGCATTTCTCCAACTACAATTCTCAGTATTTCTATGAATAAAATGCACTCTGCGAGAATTACAACTAGATGCCGTATCCGTACTGCACTCAGCCGTGCTGTCCTTAAGATCGATCGAAATCATTAAATATGTTTATTGGGCGACAGACGGTAACGTTTCATGTTCTATTATCTGATTGGAAAACAAAACAAAAGGTATATTATGTGGCAGTAAGTGCAGTAAGGGCTGCCAAGACGTCAGTTCGGTTTCAGTTTCGGGGTTGCCTGGCTAGTTTTAAAGATAATTCAACCGACTTCAAAAAAAGGAGGAGGTTCTCAATTCGACTGTATTTTTTAATGATTGTTACTTCAGAACTTTTACTACTACGTATCTATACTCTTTGACACCGCCATGTCAATAGATTACTATATAATTTATTTTAAGAAAATTATAACAAAACGGAATCTTATCTTAACAGTAAAAGAATTTAAATATAAATTAATGAATTATCAATATAAATGTTATTTCATGTATGTCAATACTCTATAAATACGTTAGGTGTAGTATAAATCGTTTTTTCCATTTTAATAACCCATTTGAAGTTATTACGTGCAATGCAGTGATAACAGAGAGAGTAATTGTGTTCTGTGTAACAGTTTGACAGTCCCCGCTTAGGTTCGTAATTTCATTTCTTTAGGCTTAGGCCCACGATGCGTTGGCATTGGGTAAATAGTGTAAAAACTAATTTTAAAATTAAATTTTCTATAATGTATATAGAATCCCCGATTCGCTTTACATAGGTACCAAACAAAAATCAACTTTTATTAAAAAGTAAAAGCCGACTACAATAAACTAAAAACAATAAAATTATTTCACATTCTGAAGAACAAAATTATTTCACATTCTATACGTAGTAGAGCCATGCTGCAGCTATATTAGTAGTATATTTGTAGCACGAATAGGTCGGCTCGACCGGGGAAGGACCACGCTCTTACACAATATCAGCGTAAAATGCTGCTGGTTCTTCCCAGGACAGAGGTTTTTTTCGAACCAGTGGTAATTAGACAAAAGAGTGACTTTCAATAAGTATTATTTATAATCTATATTGAATAAAAAAGTTTCTGTTTCTGTTTCAATAGCAGCTTAACACTGACTGTGTTTCGTATGGTGAGTGTAGAGAACCGGAGACCCTTTTTACTGGAAACGGGGCATTAAATCTTAGTCCTCAGAGGATAGATGTAGATGTCTATGTGCCACAGCAACCACTTACCATCAGGTGGACTGTGTGCTCGTTTGTCACACTTATCCTATAAAAAAAACTGTCTTTAAACTGTGATAATATTAGTACCTATATCATTGCAACTTTTGTATGGGACCACCCTTGAAACCTATTTCAATAGGTTATAGGTTACCTATTTATTAAAAACATTCATTAAAATCGGTTTACAGTAGACGAAGACATCGCGTAACATACATACAAAAAATTATAGAGTCGAATTGTAAGCTCTCCCTTTTTAAAGTCGACTAAAATGACGGCACCGTGAGGATTGAATTGTTTTATGGTATAGAAAATCTAAGTTTGGTGAAGTCCTTTCGAACACCGCCGAGTTCGTTCAAATCGGTCTACGTAAATCACCAATCACGTAAAACCGCGATTATCAATTTCATTTTTGCCAGCAGAGATTGTATTCGTGTTGCTTACAACTCAAACTCAAGGGCTAAGTTTCCACAGATCCCGTCACAGCTATTTTTTCATTCACTTATTATTTTCTTTCTCACTTCCCACCCTTTATCCATCGATGTTATGAATGCAATGCCAGTGCGCGCATCTTCTTTTCTAATCACGACAGCCCTAGAGTCGTTGGACACCAATTAAAATAATTTAATCAGCCGCCCTTCGCCGCGACACCGGGCTTATTTCTGTGTAATTCTATTTCGAAGCGCGCGCGCACGTGTAGCGATAAATAATCCGCGGACTGGTATTAATGACGATTTAACCTAGCGACATGCACCGCTTTCCGCACCGACTGACGTATATCGCATTAATGCTTATACTTTTAATTTTTATTTATCAACAATAATAGATCATACCGCATTATAAAAAAACTGCGGTTGCCAACCCGCCTGCCAAGCGTGGCCAATATGGCAAAATCTATGGGTAAGGTAACGTTCAGAAATGGGCTTTTATAGGTTGTAAATAGATGGATGGAATAGATCATACATAAATTTAATTTATGTCTAAAGTTAAAACAACTCAAAAAGATGCTTATTTGAGTAAATGTGCTGCGGAGGCTCTTCCGCCGTAGCTTGAACAGCACAGACTTTGAAATATCGTAGGTGTCGTGAGAGTCTATAATGTTACATTCTAAGTATATTTATACTATTTTAATTAATATAGACAAGACAAAAATTATATGTTAAAGTCATACTCAAATTTAAAAGCCCTAATTATATTTAATATGATATAGGTACTAATATTATCACAGTTTAAAGACAGTTTTTTTTATAGGATAAGTGTGACAAACGAGCACACAGTCCACCTGATGGTAAGTGGTTGCTGTGGCACATAGACATCTACATCTATCCTCTGAGGACTAAGATTTAATGCCCCGTTTCCAGTAAAACGGGTCTCCGGTTCTCTACACTCACCATACGAAACACAACAACGTCAAGCCGCAATTTTACGCTGGTATTCTGTGAAAGCGTGGTTCCTCCCCGGTCGAGCCGACCCATTCGTGCTACAACTATACCATTTATATAGCTGCAGCATGGCTCTACCACGTTAACGGTGGTAGAGCCACGCAGCAGCTTTTGCTGTTGCACGTATGGGCAGGCTCGAGCCGGTTAGTACCACGACCTCACAGAATACCGGCGTGAAGTGAAAGCTCTGCTTTGCGTTTCGTCTGGTGATGCAGGTACCGGAGGCCAATTCTCCCATCAACATGGTAGCGGAATTAAATTTTAGACTACCCCAGGAGGTACCAGCACCCTGGAGAATCCCTCGCTGAGCATCCACGACCATGCTACTCCACTCCTGAGCGTGGGTGCTCAGGCTGCCACTGTTCTGGGGCATTCACTCAAAACAATAACTGCTCGGGCAAACTGAGCAACAAGACCAAGGCGACCCTGCCGCGCTATCCGTGGTTTATGCAACATCAGGGGACTTCACTCGAACCTAAACGCCGTCCACTACCATCTCGAGACGGCGAAGCCGGCCTTGCTCTTTCTGACCGAGACGCAGGTGTCCTCTCCGGCTGATACCGTATCTCTCCTACCCGGGGTACAAATTGGAACCTCCTTTGTGCCTCGGGCTGGAGTGCGTATACGTCAGAGAGGACATCTGTTCTCGACGCCTCGGCAGTCTTGAAGGTTCGGACCTGTCCATCCTTTGGCTACGTGTAGATAGCGACGACCATCCGCGCGTCTACGGGTGCCTCTATAGGTCCCATAGCGGTAATGCCGAAACAGACCGACTCATCGACCACGTCCAAATGGCTACAGATTCCTTGCTACAACAGGTCCCATCCGCAGAGATCGTGATCCTTGGCGATTTTAACGCCCACCACGCCGAATGGCTTGGTTCACGTTTAACCGATCATGCGGGGAGATCTGTTTATGACTTTGCCTTGGCATATGGTCTGACACAGCTGGTTACTTCGCCTACGCGGATTCCAGATGTGAAGGATCATACACCTTCCCTGTTGGACCTTCTGCTGACCTCTCATCCGGACGGATATCAGGTTTCCGTCGATGCCCTCTCGGCTCTTCGGACCATTGTCTGATTCGGAGTGTGGTGCCACTCACGCTCCCCTCGCGGTTGCGTTCTGCAGGTTGCCGCCGTGTTTGGCATTACAGGTCGGCGGATTGGGACGGAATGCGGTCTTTCTTTGCATCCTACCCATGGGGGCGGGTTTGCTTCTCGCCGGATGATCCCAGCGCTGTTGCTGACTCTGTCACTGATGTGGTGTTACAGGGAATGGAACTATTTATTCCATCATCTGTGGTACCCATCGGAGGCAGATCGCAGCCTTGGTTTGGTCGTCCCTGTAAGACTGCATTACGCAGTAAGCAGGAGTGCTATCAGGCCTGGGCTGAGGCTTCGGCGGCTCGGGATGTAAACACCAGCATGCTTAAAAAGAAGTATAACTTCGCCTCCAGGTCCTTCAAAAGTGTTATTGCCAAGGCAAAGTCAGAGCACATAGGCAGAATTGGCGAGAAACTAGTTCGCCTTCCTTCGGGAACCCGTGCATTCTGGTCTCTCGCCAAGGCTGTCCAAGGGAATTTCTGTAAGCCATCACTACCATCTCTGCACAGGGAGGACGACTCACTGGCCCACGCCGCAAAAGAGAAAGCCGACCTTTTAGGCTCACTTTTTGCGTCCAACTCGACTCTTAATGACGGGGAGAACACACCGCCGGCCATCCCGCGGTGTGAGTGCTCCATGCCGGATGTTCGGTTCTCACAGCGCTCGGTTCGCAAAGCACTCCTCTCCCTGGACATCCACAAGTCGAGTGGGCCTGACGGAATCCCCCCAATTGTGCTGAGGACGTGTGCTCCGGAGTTGGCACCGGTTCTAACGTCTTTCCGGTACTCCTACTCCCTAGGCGTAGTCCTGAAATCATGGAAGACAGCTTTTGTCCAACCGATCCTAAGGAAAGGCGACCGCTCAGACCCGTCCAACTACAGGCCTATCGCCATCACCCCCTTGTTCTCCAAAATAATGGAATCCATTATAAACTGCCAGCTCATGCGGTACCTTGAGGATCACCAGCTGATTAGTGACCGCCAATACAGTTTTCGTCGAGGTCGATCAGCTGATGATCTTCTAATCTACCTGACTTATAGATGGGCGGAGGCAGTAGAGTCCAAGGGGGAGGCATTGGCCGTTAGTTTGGACATTGCGAGGCTTTCGATCGGGTTTGGCACAAAGCGCTTCACGAAGCCCTTCCTATGGGCTTCCCGAGAAATTGTGCAATTGGATCACCCGCTTTCTTGCAGATCGGAGCATCAAGGTCGTTGTAGACGGTGCATGCTCCGACTACAAGCTATTAACGCTGGTGTTCCACAAGGCTGCGTGCTATCACCAACGCTGTTTCTTCTGCATATCAATGATATGTTGCAAACCGGTAGCATTCATTGCTATGCGGATGATAGCACTGGTGATGCTCTATACGCCGGCCGTGCGAATATTTCTCGGGAAAACGTCGCCGAGTACCGGAACAAACTTGTGTCTGAAGTCGAGTCTTTGCTGAACAAAGTCTCGGATTGAAAGCGACTAAATCTAGTCAGTTTAATCCCCAGAAGACACAAGTTTGCGCGTTTACCGCAAAAGAACCCTTTGTCGTATCTCCTCAGTTTCAAGGCACTCCCCTTGTTGCCTCAGCCAGTATCGGAATCCTCGGCGTCGACATATCGAGTGACGTGCAGTTTCGCGGTCACTTGGAAGAGAAGGCCAAATTGGCCTCTAAAAAGCTTGGCGTGCTCAGCAGAGCGGGACAGTATTTCATGCCGGCACAACGCCTGCAACTTTACAAGGCGCAGGTTCGGCCTCACATGGAATACTGTTCCCATCTCTGAGCTGGGGCTCCCAGTGCCAGATCCTTCCACTTGACCGCATCCAGCGCAGAGCGGCTCAGATCGTCGACGACCGAGTCCTTTCCGATCGGCTCGATTCATTGGCGCTGCGAAGAGATGTTGCATCTCTTTGCATTTTCTTTCGCATTTACCACGGGAGTGCTCTGAGGAATTGTTCGGATTAATCCCAGCCGCCATTCACGAACGCACATCGCGGCAGAACTCGATACCATCCACCATCTGGATGATTGGCGGTCCACCACTGTGCGATTTAGAAGATGTTTTCTTCCTCGCACAACTTCCTTGTGGAATAGTTTACCACCAGCGATTTTCCGGACCGATACGACGGGACCTTCAAGAAAAGAGCCTACTCCTTTTAAAAGGCCGGCAACATCTGCAATTCCTCTGGTTCCCTGGTGTTGCAGTTGTTCATGGGCGGCGGTAGTCACTACCATCAGGTGAGCCGCATGCTCGTTTGCCCCTCTCTATAAAAAAAAAAAAAAAAATACAGTTCAATATACTGAATAAATATAATATGTTCAATAGTTCTTTAAACTGTAATATTATTGCGCTATATTGTAACATTTTTGACGGATTATTTTTGGAGACAAGCTTTGATCAATTATTAATTCACTTATGGGTTGAATCGTTTATTGAAATTCCAAGTGGTGGAGCCACATTGAATGAAGCTTTTGTGAATACGGCTGCGGCGCTTGACTGGAAAAGGACCCCTCTCGTAGAATACCTGCGTAAAATATCAACAAAATACTGCTGTATTTCATATAGAGAGTAAAAAGAACTGGAGATGTTTAACAGGTGGTGAAGCATTCCATCTTAGTCCTCATGGGTGATAACTATTTGCGTTTTAAATCATAATGTAGGATAAATTTAGGTATCTATGGACCATAATATCCGCTAACCATCCTATGTCAGTCTTACTTGTATAAAAAGAAATAATCAACACATCAGGTTAATTTTAAGATAATTTACGAGTAGAGTCAGAACCACGGATGAGCCCTAACGTTTGTGCACAGTCTGTATTTTTTTATGTTATGTGCACAGTCTATATTTTATATATGTATGATAATGATGTCGTGCTATAAATAAATATAAAGTTTAATAGACGATCAAAGAAAAATAATACAGTTGTAAGTATTATATTACACTGTAACCTTCTGGCCAATTTGGAACCATCTTAGCGGAAAGTGTCGCCATACACTTTCCACTAAGATGAATTGTCATTTGTGTAGAAAATTTTTAGTTTATAACCGTGTTGTTGACTGAGTTGTTGAAATTGACTACATTGTTACTAACATAAACTGCTATGAATACTCTGAAAGTTGCTGATCTCGAATTCGTATCGCAGTTGTAGTTTGCATTTGCACATTGTTGGTTTTTGGTCGCATATTTCGTAAGTAGTATCCTACCTCCTTATTAATAAGCACATAATAATTTTACGACTGAGAACACCCTTGGACTAGTGTATATTAAATATAGATTTTATCGCTTGGTATAAAAACATATCTCAAGTTAGTCTAACGCTATTCCTGGTCTTATAGTTATTACGTTTTTATTAATAAGCGAGATTTGGTGTCAGACACATACCAATCCGTCGCGTAATCATTAAATACAAAATGGATAATCTAATGCGTTTATGCGCTGCCATACTGTTCATCAGATTGCGCTAAAACTTTGTTAACTTATTGTTTGCACTTGCGCGAAGGTTATAGGCATAGTACATATGCTCATAGTAGATGGCGTGCGTATCGTACCGACAAATCTATTCGAAAGTCATATTATATCACCAGCTAGTTATTAATAAATAAAGCAGAGGGCATATGTTATTGCGTACACTTAGTCTTATGACTACAAAATGTCGCTATATGATTAGACTAAGTTCGCGTTACACACGGTATTTAAAAACTTTTTTAAAACTATATAACGCGACTACGCTCGATCATAAAAACAATAGTTTTATGGACGCAACTAAATCTTTGCGAGAGTCGGTACTATGTTGCTGGTTATGTGGTGAACTGTGAAATTGCATGCCTCATTGATCGTTGGCAATTAGACGTTATCACATCCGCAGTATATAACTTGCGAATTCTAATCAGTGGACTTAAGATCAAGTCCGCAGATTTGAAAACGTCTAGTTGTATCCGAAAGTTGTTGCCATAGTTGCCCGTAGTATTGTAACACATGCACCGAACCCCTAATATACAGTGCGATCGCGGACGTAATATAGTTGTGAATGACAGTGTATAATGTGTATTATTACGAAAAAAAAATAAAAGTAAAAAAAAAACTTTTAAAAACAAGCTTTTATTTAAATACGCTAAAAAGAATAAAATAAACTTTTCCTTTAAAACTTTTACTATCAACTTATAACGTCATTACACAATTTATATGATATATAAGCTTGTCGCAAGATTTAAGTACTCGTATTTACTTAGTTTGAAAATTTTAAAAATTAAAATCAATCAGATTCTCTTTATCTACACAGGTAAATCTCGCGACAAGCTTTTATCCATACTTCCATGCTAATATTATCCATACTTAATACTATAAATGCGAAAGTGTGTTTGTTTGTTTGTTTGTTTGTCCTTCTTTCACGTCGCAACAGAGCGTCGGCATGGCATGATTTTTGTATGGGAATAGTTCGGTGGCTGTAGAGTGACATAGGCTATTTTTTTCCGCGGAAAAACATCTCATTCCCGTGGGAAAATCGAATATGTTGCACAAGTTTGTCCTTCTTTCACGTCGCAACAGAGCGTCGGCATGGCATGATTATTTGTATGCGGATAGTTCGGTGGCCGTAGAGTGACATAGGCTACTTTTTTCAGCGGAAAAACATATCATTCCCGTGGGAAAATCGAATATGATGCAAAATTAAATTCAGCTAGGTGGCGCCACCGTGATTCTACAAGACGGACGACGGTACGATGGACGAACACAGAAGGTCAGAATATCTGGATTATTATGTCTTTTTACCAAAATTAAGATAAAAAATGTATGGATCTGTATTTTTCCACGCAGGACGGGGAAGAGAGCGATAAAAAACATAAAATTCACCAGCTGATTTTCTTCTAACGTTTTGGTGCATCGTAATTCACAGAATAGGCGATAACCTCGCAGACGATATTAAGTAATCCGTTGATGCTCTGCCTACCCCGCAAGGGTTACAGGCGTGATTATAAGTATGGATCAGAAATACTATCACCACCTGTCACGCTTTCACCCTTAACTATTACTTAACAATGGTAGAAACAGTTCTTAGTAAGCCTTAGTAATATTTATTGAACGTAAATGAATACAGTTCTTATATGTATGTGGTTATGAATGAATCGGTATTACAATAAGAAAAATTGTGCAAAATTATAAGAAAAATAATTTGCCAAATAGACGACATAATAAGCGCCGAGATTCCGGATCCTGAGTAAGATAAAGAATTGTATGATACCATCGTCCGAAATATGATTCACGGTCCATGTGGAGCACGAAATTCAATATCGCCATGTATGAAAGAAGGAAAATGTAAAAAGAAATTCCAACTACACTAACAGCCTTCTTTCAACTTTGTCAAACCGACCCCTTTGCAAAAACGTTGTTATATTCTGAAGTCCCCCGCTATTATACTTGGAACACATCTAGGAAGGAGTGAAAACGCCGTATTCAAGACGCGCCTGTTGCAAATTGGCCCGGTGTAAAGTCATCAAATGCCCTTGGTCGTGTATACCGTCCATGTAACTAATTTTGAATGTTTCTGTTTACGATTGCTGCTGCACCATGTTCGGGGTCCTACAGGATATAAAGACCTTAAAACTGTCAACGGTCAGGAATGCGCAACTTATAGAGAAGCATGTGAAGCTCTGCATCTTTTAGAAAACGATAATCACTGGGATGAAACCATGGAGGAAGCTGTGCAGTGCCAGTCACCAGCCAAAATTAGGGATCTTTATGCAACTCTCATATCATCTTGCGGGCTATCTAATGCACATAAATTGTGGGACAAATATAAAGAGTACATGGCGGAAGATATTTTGCGAAGGTTACAGCAGACACACGCGAACATGACATACAATGAACACATTTATATTGAAGCACTTGGAAAATTGAAGATAAAGTAATGGCAATGATAGGCAAAAATTAAGCGACTTTGGAATGATAAGCCCTCAGCGAACAACCGAAAATGAACTAAGTGATGAAATTATACGTGAAACAAACTACGATATACCAGCTTTGCAGCAGCAAGTAGCCGAATTTGTACCCCGCTTGCTTCCCGAACAAAACGAGTTTTTGACAAAGTATTAGGACAAATTGAATCTGGAAATGGTGCACTTTTCTTTTTATATGCCCCTGGAGGAACTGGGAAGACATTTTTGTTAAATTTATTATTAGCGCAAGTACGGAAAGATAAAAACATTGCTGTGGCCGTAGCTTCCTCCGGTATAGCCGCCACGCTGCTAAGCGGGGGCCGCACTGCACATTCTGTTTTAAAACTCCCTCTAAATCTAGCCCAGGAAGAATCGCCGATCTGCAACTTTATAGTGCACGAGGTATAATGCTACGACAATGCAAACTTTTAGTGTGGGACGAAAGTACAATGTCGCATAAAAAAGCTGTAGAAGCACTAAATCGAACGCTCCAGGATTTGCGCAGCAATACCGATGTAATGGGAGGAATGGTGGTTTTACTGGCTGGTGACTTTCGCCAAACTTTACCTGTCATTCAAAAGGGCACACCTGCAGATGAAATTAAAGCATGCCTCAAGTCGTCTATTTTATGGAACAAGGTGACAAAATTCAGTAAAACTACGAATATGAGAGTGCATTTGTATAATGATATCAATGCTGGAAACTATGCTGACACACTATTAAAAATTGGCGATGGGCGGTTGGAAACGGATGCTGAGGGCTGCGTTAAATTGACGAGAGATTTTTGTAATTTAGTACAGAGTCATTCCGAATTAATTGCGAGTGTTTATTCAAATTTAACGAACAACATGCATGAAGACAAATGGTTATGTGAAAGGGCGATTCATGCACCAAAAAATGAGAGCGTTAACAAAATAAATTCAGATATATTAAGCGAAGTAGCAGGAGAAATAACAGAGAATTTGTCAGTAGACACAGTTATGGACACAGAACAAAGCACTTCATATCCCGTAGAGTTTCTAAATTCTCTAGAGTTGTCAGGTGTGCCCTCACATAAGCTTCAATTAAAATTAGGCGTCCCAGTCATGCTAATGCGAAATTTAGATGCTCCTCGGTTATGTAACGGGACAAGGCTGCGTGTGACACATCTTGGACGGAACATAATCGGTGCTACAATTTTGACAGGCGTAGGAAAAGGTGAAAATGGTATTATACCACGGATCCCTATAATTCCACAGATCTTCCTTTTCAATTCAAAAGGTTGCAGTTCCCTATTAAGCTCAGTTTTGCAATGACAATTAATAAAGCGCAAGGGCAAACGTTACAGGTAGCGGGGGTCAACTTAGAAAAACCGTGCTTCTCTCATGGTCAGCTGTATGTAGCATGTTCGCTTGTGTCAAATGCCCAGAATCTCCACATTCTTTCCCCGAATGGAAAAACATATAACATTGTGTACAGTAGCGTCTTAAAATAGTGTTAAGTTAGTTTTTTTTCCAAAATTCCCACAATCGATTAATCAGAATTCCCACAGATCTTCCCTTTCAATTCAAAATTTCCTATTTAGCTCAGTTTCTTTTCAATTCCAAATGCTGCACCTCTGACGGACCTATTAAGCTCAGTTTCCTTTCAACTCAAAGGGCTGCATCTCTGACGGATCTTTTATTTGGCTCAGTTTCCTTTCAATTCAGAAAACTGCATCTTTGACGAATCAATTTAGCTCAGTTTCTTTTCAAAAGTCTGCATCCCTGACGGATAATTATGCTCAGTTTCCTTTAATTAAAAAAATATCCCATTTCCATTTGGAATAAACAGGCTATTTTCATGCTTTCCTATACGCTGCGTTTCAAAACATTTAAATAGGCTGACGGATCAATTTTGCTCAGTTTCCTTTTAATGGCTGCATCTCTGACAAATCTATAAAACTCAGTTTTCTTTCAATTCAAAAAGCAATGGATAGTTCATTTCCCAGTGACCATGCGGACGAAGCCGCGGGTAACAGCTAGTATCATATAAATTGTGTAATGACGTTATAAGTTGATAGTAAAAGTTTTAAAGGAAAAGTTTATTTTATTCTTTTTAGCGCATTTAAATAAAAGCTTGTTTTTAAAAAAGTTTTTTTAACTTTTTATTTATCGCTGGACAGGTTTCTCAGTCTGTTCATCTCATTCAACGCATCATTGTTGCAAGGTCGTTTGCCGGTTAATTTCGAACAGTCTAGCTCTTCAATAAGGAAACCTTCTAATGATTTTACCCTACTTAAGGTCACGTATGCTTGACCAGCAGCGAAGAGCTTCGAGCCTAAGTATACAACGGTATGGTCAACAGTACTACCCTGCATTTTGTGTACTGTGCAAGCCCAACATAATATAATTGGCAGCATTCTTCGTCTGCAGTGCCGTGACTATATTTTGCTGGAAATTGCACAGTCCTGGGTTGAATGAGATGAACACCGTCTTTACCGAAGTCTATACGGATGGATGGTATGTCAGTATCATACATTTGTGCTCTCCGGAAGCAGGGCCATATGATTTCTGTAATACCTATGTCCAAATGGCACCGTTCACCAGACCTTTGAACAGTCAATGTTTACCAATCGATGCTACAGAATCGAACATTTCGACCTCAATATTACAATCGAGGACTCCAAAAACCCCAGTACACCAAAATTTCAGATGGATTGACATCATGTTACACCTTGATACCACTCAGTCTTCGGCACGGCCTCACCTTGACTTGGGTGTTTGGAGGAATGCGCCACTTATTTCAGCTTGAAGCTCACTTGTGCTTTACGAAACACAGTTCCGAGTTTGATTTTGAAGTAATCCTTCTCCTAGACAGGTTGCAAACCAATGCTGTTGAAGCCTATCTCGCCAAATTACACAAGTCAAAGTTAACCAACCGATGCTACAGACTGGAACAATTCGACCTCAATACCATAATAGAGGACTCCAAAAACCCCAGTACACCAAAATTTCAGACGGATTGGAGCAACGGAGTTTAGGATTACCATCTAATTTTTTTTAACTCGCATTCGTATTCTAAGCAAGTCCTTTCATTTGATACCCATATTGTAGGAAAGCATAAAAAATTTAGTCCGCCATATTGGATTTAGAGTGATGACACTATATTTTTCGAGTTATACTCAGCAAGCGCTTTTATTTGATACCCATATTATAGGAGTGCATTAAAAATAACTAGTCCGCCATCTTGGGTGTTTCTTCATGTTGGATTTAGAATGAATGGCTTTACATGCTAACCATGCATTGTCATTCAAACTTAACATGTATACAAAATTTCAGCTCAATCAGTTGAAGATATCTGCTTCAAAATTGAGTTGCAAGATTCCACCCGAACAAACATAGTTACATTGCAAGTTATATAAAAGCTTGTAAAAAACAATTAGCATTTGTTTTCGTGTATCCGATAACGTAATACACATTATTCATTTGCGTGTAGCAGCCTAGTCGTAAGAGTAGGTACTTCTCTATGGGAGGCGTTACTTAAATACACATCCATAAATTGTTCCTTGTGAATTAAGATCTTTTTGGCATATACCACGGAATATAAAAAAAACGTGATATATCTCATTGTAGTCTCTTACGATACCGACGGGACGAAATAGGGTAAATCTTTTAACCGCCACCACACGGCAATATATTAATATCTCTACTTGTTTCACTATAGGTAATGTCTCTTTTGCAGTTGTCGTATTTATCGTCTTATCGATTTTCACTCATTAATTACAAGAATAAAATCATAAATAATAATATTATATTATTTGTTTTACTGTAGTTCACATCACTGGACCTGACTTTGTAGTGGTGGTGTAAGAATATCTACTACCCCATTTTCCCGTGGGTGTCGCAACAGGCAACAGAGGAAACAAACCAGGAGATGGAACCAGCGTCTTCCTAATAATAACTTTAAAAAAGAACTGCGGTAGTCAACCCGCCTGTCTAGCGTGGCAACAATGGCAAATATCCCCCTTATGAGCCAATCTATCAGGGAGACCTATTTTCAGAAGTAGACTTTTGATAGACTATAACAGTAACTAAAAATCACTGGACTGTATATCCATAGGTCGCTGGTTCATATCCGGCACGAAGGACCACACGCCTGCACGTATTAGTGAAATAAAATAAAATGCAGGTTTACATAAAGACTATTTTAATAGAGGTATTTATGAGTCCACATTATAAATCAAGAAAGGAAACGAATAGTTCCAAAGACTACACACAAAGTTGCTACAACTGTAACATTGCCGTAGCAACATTACATTATTATGTCAACAATAATAATAAATAATAATGTACTTATGTTTAAAAGTTCCTTTAACACTGGTGTAAATAATACTTAGTAATAAATCAAAAATAAACGGAATAGATTGAAACAAACATAAATGTCTTTTATAATATATACGATGTTGACATACGAAGCGTGTTCATGCGCCTGCAATATCAGATGCAAAACGCAACGGCGCGTGACGGACGCGCGCTCTGAAATAGATGCGCCGTGAATTGCAGCGACATGGCCGCCTACGTGCAAAGTTGCTTCGAAATAACAATTAATATCGTTTAGACTCATAAATATTTATATAATTTTTAAAAAAAAACTTTTTTTACTGGATATAGAATTTATAAATGAATCGGTTTAGTCAGGGTTCTCTGATTGAAACGAACGATTAAACTTAAACGATTGATTGATTGACTGTAATTACTTGTGACGCTACGATTGATTGTGATCATTTAGTGGATTATATTGAACGATCTGATTCTGATTTTCATCATTAAATTTAACTGTTTTCCGTTTCATATTATTGCATTCTCTACCACGTCACGTGAAGTTTTTGGTAACAGTTAATAAGTGAGAAATAAAACGCGTACAAAGCTTCCTCACTTGAATCAATACTGTAAGGACTGATTTTTCAATCGTCAGATAAAAAATATGTATCAACTATAAATTATCATAAGCTTCCTGAATATAAAAGTGAAACAATTGTTTTATTCATACAACTGCAATTTTTAATTATTTGTTTATGCTTTCTTTTTTTATTTATTATAAGCCTGAGCTTGACTTCAATCCCACCTGGTGGTAAGTGGTCGTGGTATCGCTTGTAATCGAACGGAAAGACAGACCCCGGCAAATTATTCCACTCCTTTGCCGTATTCATTATGAAAGACGAAACTAACTGTTTAGTTCGAAAGCGATTATAAACAACAACGGGATGAAGACCCATCGACCGCCTGGTTCTCTGAACTGGACTGAAAGTGGAGCGAGGAATTAGGAATGTAATTGAAATACATTATATTGAATACCGAGAGGCTGGAACTTTGCGCCTGTGCTCGAGGCTGACGAAATTGATTTCAACCAAATCAAGGTCACCAATAAGCCCCTTAGAATGCCTCCCCACTGAATTCAACGGTTGTAGGTGGCATTTTGCAGCATCAGAAGCTGTCCCGGCGTGAAGTTTCGCCGCTTTTATCTTATAAATAACTTATATCTGATGTTTGAAAAATCAGCCCTCTGGTGTAATTTTTTTATAAATGACTTCTCAAACTCTCGGTTTTTTCGGTGTTTAGGTCTTCGTGTACTCTTTCAAACCGCGTCGATTTTTTTTTCGATACACAATTCTCAAAAAAGCTTACCTCATTAATATTCAAAAAAAAAATCACTGTAAAAATTTAACCACAGAAGCGAGCAACCGATAAAAATCTCGTGGCCCTCGACATATGACGAAATTAAAACTAAATATAACCAGACATAATATTTTCATACCGATACTGGAAGTAGAGCCTAAGATCCTGTTGTAGGGCTGCGGTAGAAGGGACGTCCTTACCCTCTGCCCACCGCAGCCGAGGTGGAGTCACAGAGGATGAGGAGTGTTGGAAAAATGGTATATTGTCTTTGTTTTTGATACAGCACCAGAACCTACTTACAGTCATAAGAAATCGAAGACCCCACAACCAACAAACCCACCGTGGTTTATAGAATAGGTGCAAGTTCTCGATATATTTTTAATTTCTTCGACACAGTAATTTCGTCACAATGTTTTCCTTCACTATCTAGGCCGTGGTAAATCGGCATTTAAAATTGCTTCGAACAATTTGGGTGATGCCCAAAATTTTTGTTGTTTGCGTGTTATAAAATTGAAGGCAAGTTCTTGTCAACCACGGCTCTTTTAATTGACTTAATATTCCTAATTTAATAATTTAATATTCTTAATTTTCTTTATATCTGCCCGTAACAGTCCACAGTCCGCACTCATAAAAAGAAGGATTAACCTAATGGCCAAGCTAATCAGGTAGATTGGCGATTGCTGTTCCAGATGTTTCGCACCTTCGCTGCATATATTATGCTGCGGTATATTGCCTTATACATTATATATAAGAGATGGTATAATATGGTATATCATCATCAAACGAAGGCCATGAGATTTTTTTTATAGAAAGGGAGCTGACAAACGAGCATACAGTCTACCTGATGTCAAGCGGATAAAAGTTACAGCCTATATACGTCCCACTGCTGGGCACAGGCCTCCCCTCATTTCTGACATTTCGAATTTTTTTTTCTTATTTCTCAGACATGCAGGTTTCCTCACGATGTTTTCCTTCACCGACGAGCACGTGGTAAATCAGCACTTAAAATTGCAATTAACAATTTCATTGATGCCGGCGGGGATCGAACCCGGTTCGCTCGCGTACCGTGAATTGTCACCCCTGAGGACTACGATAGAATGCCTCGTTTCCAGCTGTGTCTCTACCATGTAAAAATCTGTATGGTCTTTTCTATTTACGAGCTTACGACTCAGACAGGAAAAAATGGGGTGACAGATCCCTTTTAAGCCCTTAGTGGCCAATAGCTATTATATCTTGTTTAGCAGGAGCCTCAACATCTATAGATACTTACGACAGCGGCAGCTCGCAGAGCGGCCTGCAACCTCTCTATATGCTGGATGGCTGCGCGCAGGATTTCTAGTTTTGGCAGGCGTCCGCTGCCTGCCCGGGCGCGTATTCTTAATTCCTCGAAGGCGGCGTTAACCTGCCAATATTATAAACATGTATAAAAAGAATAAGATAGGTTAAAATACTTCCTGAATATATTTCCATGTTGGTTTGGGACTTATAATATTTTTGTCAAACTTAAAAGTCCCAGCACAAAGAACAGTGTAGTGCAAAACATAATATGCCAACTGGATAACTTGCCTAGCGTGTCGTGGAAGGCGACCAATGGGATATAGGTTTTGTGATAGTGTAGTCGTGAGCTAGTCTATCATTTCTGTTTAGTCTGGCTAGTCCATATTTTTGGTTAAACGTAGTCCGAGTAGCTCGCCGCTCTTTGAACCCCTTAAAGATTATTGGCGTGAAGCTATGTATAATACTTCTCAAATAATATAGATTTTCTATTGAAACGCTATTAAAATAAAAAGGAGTAAGTTAAGAGTACAAACTTGCTAATATATTTAATTTTATTGCTATTTTAATATATAACTTATGAACCGTGGCATCGTGGCGGGGCGCTCCTCTGAAATTGTTATCGCTATTGTTATTCGCAATTTTAAGTGATGATTTACCTCGGGCTCGGCGGAAAGGAAAGCCTTCTGTAGAAAATTTGCTTGTGTGAAGATTTAAATAAAAAATTGAAAACATGTAAAGTTTTTATCGATATCGAGCGTGGGAATATCCACAGTAACATCGCATATATGAATTTTTTATCCTTGCTTGGCTTTCTATACGAGTACAAAAATTGTTTTTAAATATACTATGAACACTATTAGTATAATATATACAGGGTTATTTCTCAGAGTAGCCAAATTTTAGACTTAAGTTCAAATATATAAATAAAGATATACCGTTATTGCAGTTTCAGAAAATACGAGTAAATAAGGCTTCTACTTTTTTTTGAAATTATCCCAAATTGAATGTGATTTATGGGCAACAACGTTTTTGCCTACCGATCGACCCTTACGAATGTGTGCGTGCACAGTAAAATCAGTTAAAATAATGCATTATCACGCCTTTTGAATTTAAAAGATAAAAGGGACAGAATGTTTTAGATTTTTTTAAATTAATTTTTCTTCGCCCTGTTGCCTACATTACTCTCTGCAAATTTGGCCGGTTACTGCAAAATATATATATATACACATACTATGAAGTAAATATACTATGAACACTACTAATATTCTCGCTACTAAGCTTGAAATGGTTGTACTTAGCGTATAAATAGTAATTTTTTTTAAATAGTAATATAAAAAAAAAATTAAAAAAAACAACCTTTTTATTTCTTCTGTATCGTGCCTTATACTTTCACGTTTGTTACGACCTTTACAGGCTACAAAGCGTGAAATTGTGGCTCAAATCCACAATTTAGCTACAGTCTTCCCTAACACAAGCACAAGCTTTACTAAAATAATTTTGGTGTTCTATTCATTTTAATAAGTTTTCTATCTTACGACTTTTGATCTCAATAATTTGAGCCAATTATACTTCCTTGTTTCGTTAGAAAATAACCCTTTTGTCAACAAAAACAAGATAGGTCTCCGCTTAACTAGTATTTACATACAAATATCGCAGCCATTTCTAACGTTACGCTGTAAATCGCTAATATAAAATTAGCCAGGCTTATTAGCGACGCCTCATTTGACACAAGCGGCCCGAATCGTGTGCACACTTCGGACACACAACCGACATCAAATAAAAAATGTTATGACGTGTACATAAAATTTGAGAAACCACATCTCTATCCCTTTAATGAATATTTAGTGGATGACTTAATTATTATTTTTAAAACACGTCGTTTATCATAGAATGCTGTTTGTAAAATACTAAGGAGAGCCCCCTTATCGATACATGTAATAAATTTTTAAATAAATATACACAATATGATAAATTGTGCTAAGGTGTTGAAATCGTTATGAAAGAAACTGATGGAATAATTTGGTATGTGCAAACTGGATTTAAATAGAAGATGGGATGTGCAGAGGGTCTTATCTATGTACATGATAGATTATAGATAAGTTTTCTTTTTATAAAACTGAAGAAACAGATGAATTTACAGTCTACCTGATTGTGGAAGCTACTGCAGCCCATGGGCACCAGATGCCAACTTCAAACACGCGAGGCAACAGATGCGTTGTCACTTCTGTGAAATTAGATGGAATACCTCACAACCTGTAATTGTACTAGCTCTCTTTACCCTTTAGAGCTTAACACAGCAGTGCATGTGTTGCTATTTGGCGGCAGAAATAGGTAGAAGGGTGGTACCTAACCAGATGGACTCCTACGCAGACAAGAATTCCTACTACCTAGAGGCCAAAACAACGAAGTTTTTGGACAATAAACAGAAAGTTTTCGAAGGGTTTACCGAATGTATCATCATGAACGCAAGTAGGACATGAGTGATATTTTTGAAAGAGAAGAAAGAAAAACGATATGTTAAAAATACCCCTTTTATTTTTTGTTGGTTGGGCAAGTGAATGAGTTTGTTTTTTAGGATGTGTGTTTAACAGGGATGGCAGACATGACAAGGATAAAAAACGAAGAGTGAATGCAGGGTACAAAGTGAATGAGGCTCTTCACTATTTTATGGGAAGACAGAATGTGTCAAAAAAGGCACGTGTTACTTACCGTGAAAGACTGTGTCCTCGTTTATCACGGTAGGTAGCAGAGCATTCAGGCATTTCATCTTAGCTATAGAAGTTGACGATACATGTTTTCTTCGATTAAAATTGATTGCAGGGGTCTACGGCCTGCAGTGATTCCTCATTAGCGGGTGAACTATTAGCTTTTTTGTTAGCATAATATTATATAAGAGATAAGAATAACTAAAGAACAAACGCAATTTTCCGAATGCGTAGAAAGATAAAAAAGTATAGTAGAGTTCGTTCTAATAATTTATTTATTTAAGACCACCATTAAGATTGCTATGGTAAGCAGTCTATATAATATGTATTAACAGATTTTGATAACAGGTAAGCACAGCATGCAAAGTTATAAAATAATGAAAAACAGTATGACAGAACAGTCTAGCATATTACATAAAATAAACAGCGATAAGTTGTCGTTTAAAACTAACATTTTAAAGAAATCATTGAATAGTATCAACTCCAAAATCCACGCTCGCGTGTTAAGAGGACGGAACAGAAAAGTCAGGTCCGTGCCTCAACTTTTTAATTGGTGCCCGTAAAAGCCTCCTAATTAGAAAAAATGTATTTTATTATTTTATTTTTAAATAATGGGGTGACAGCAACCCATTCTACGCCACAGACATCTAGTTAGCTGAAGGATGAGTTACTGACGACCTAATAGCAGCAGAAAATCCACCCAAGTATGACGAGCACGATTGTAATCAATATAAAAGAAAAAGAAAAAATTCTAATTTTTGCATTTTTTTCGACTCTACACTTAAATCTTAACCTGCCTGCCCGCGTGGTAAGTATCTCTTTCAAGAAACGCCTGATGACGATGTTGAACCAGATCGTATGTGGTCTATTCATCTAGTATCTAAAATCTAAATATAAACATCAAGTAAAGTAATTGAGTTTGAAATATAGCTAATGAAATATTTATTTTTTCGTGCTGTCACTTACAAAGGATTTTTATAAATTAGGGAATCTAGCGTTTCATGTCGCACTCATACAAGTTGCGTGACAGATTTATGCATAGCAATCATAATATTTAACGCTACTAACAAAACGGTACAAGCATTTGAAAATAAAAATAAAATGTAGCGCTCTTTGAGGGACGCGATAAATTTATTTTTATGTGAAATTAAGATGTCCGCCATATATTCACGTGTTTATTGACGACGCCACGACTATTTATAACATTAAGGACAAAACAAACTCGCTTCCTTTTTATTAACGTCCTAATACTAACATTAAGAAAAAGATTATAGATAGCGAAAATTCGCAAGAATATATTTTTAAAATATGTTGTAAGTTCATGGCAACTCCGTGACAACGAAGTCAAAATTTTTCTTCTTTACCTTTCCTTAGACTAACAAAGAAGGTGCTCAACTTTTTGACATGCATTCACGCACACATCTTTCTTTAACAACCTATTAAATTTTACTGCTGGTCATACTCATATGCATGTAAAACCACATTGTTAGTTGCAAATTATTTTACTTGAGTTTGCGTGAGTGCGTGTTCTTACGAAAAAAAAATTTATTTATACAACAAGTTAAGCATGGTTTTGGCTTAGTTTTTTCGTCACTTGAAACGTGTGCAACCCTCCGTCTTTCTTTTTTTGTTGAACTGAGTTTATTCCTATATGACTGAGTACAAACATTCACTCTATGTTTTTTGTCAAATATAAGTAAGTATATTGATAACAATCTTAAAGTCCTGAAAAGGTGGCTACCATTTCTCATGACGTTTTGCGAAATGTGCCAGTATTTTCACTTATGTAGACGATAGTTATATAGACGATAGTAATATAAACGTTTTAGGTGCAAAATTATTAATGGTTTGTCTACTAAAACACATCTTATCGTGCCAGTTTAAGACCATTAGACATTAACACATTTATGTAAATAATAATATTTTTATGGCAATTGTAGCCAGTATTTCTAGTGAATATGTAATAAACAGGAACATTTATTGACAACATTTTTGAATTATAGTCTTTTTTAGTTTTCTAAATCCTTTATCTTTTTTATTCTATTACTCATTATAAAGAAATTTTATACAATTTTAACATTATAATACCTATAATAATAATGAAATGTTATATCAACTTAAGTAGACTTGATAGCATCGAATTTTAAGCTCCGTACCAGAAGACCGTTTAACGCAGAATTCTATGAACGATATTTATGATAACTTTTACAAGACACAATTTTAGATATTACCAAAAATTTACAAAATATTTTAGAAAAACCTTGCTTTAGTTCATTAATACCCGTACATTTTTCTAATAAGCGTATCAAAAAATTTTCATACGGCATTATTTACAGCCCATAAAGTCCACTGCTGAACATAGACCTCCCCATAGATTGCCTAATAGGAGGGATATTTGCCATAGTTGCCACGCTTACCGAGTGGGTTGGGAACTTCGTGTTGAAGTTGGAGTTGGAGTGGAGTGGGGTTCCCACCGCAGTTTTTTTTTTATTTTTAGTCGTTATTAGGAAGACGCTTCTGCCCATCTCCTGATTTGTTTCCCTCTGTCGCCTCTTATGACATCCACGGTATGATATGGGGTCGTGGATATTCTTATAACGCCACTACACGGTATACGGCAATATTTATTTCATTTTTAATAAGATATGAATATGTTAATAAGATATGAATGAATAAAAAGATTTATATGAACCCATTAAATATGTGAATACTGAATACTTAATAATTAATTTATAAATGTTTTTATTTGTTTGCAAAATACCGCAACATTCGACTAACCTCTTAGAAAAAATTGGCTTATTTAAACTCTAATGCACTTAAAATGGACTCCAAATCTAATATTAATAACGATCATTGATATATATGTACTACGCACTAGATTTCGCATTCCGAACATTCACTATGTTCAACTGAACTGTACTGCAATTCGTACACCTTACTTTAGTGTCATTTACTGTGGCTTCAATATTCATGCAGTGTGGAGCGGCGATAATAATACGAGATTTCAAATTAAAGTTTAAAACTTACGTAAATAACAATTCAGTGGTCAAGTAAGTAAAATTTTTTGTTGTTCAAGTGAATAAATAGGTAATAATATCGTAATATTTTACTATCTACCGCGCATGCGCGAAGACATAGAGTAGTGCACATTTTTTGTTTGGAAGAGCTTCTCTAGTACGTAGTACATATAACTCAATGATAACGATGAATTGAGGTGTATGATAGCAACATAAAACCGTTACTAAAGTCTATAAAGATAATAAGTCGGTAGTATTCCGTGACCTACGACAATTTAGTCGAGTAGACAATTTCAAGAACTCATCGACATGATCAACTCCACAATGGCTTGTTTGTCACCCTTATCTAAAAATAAAAACGTCTATTGATATGACTTTCAACCGCCTGAACAAGCAAACTTTCGAAAAGGCCTACATGTGGATTATGTAGTTCTGATTTATTTGAAAATTGGGAGGTGCTTTAGATTTCGGCAGTACCACATTGACTGTCGGCAATATCGATGAGATAAAGTGCTTGTACAGTAAGGCTACGATGTCTATCCGAGTACAGAACCAGAGTAGGAAACCAATCCATTTGCAGAAATGTGTGATGCAGGCAGGACAACGTAGTATCCCCGAAATTTTCATCGTCACCTTGTCTCTTATATCTTATATTTACACCCATAGATATAGTATAGATAGTACTTTATACTCAATCCAATGCTTATACTAAGCATTGGATTGCTAATGAGGACTAATAATTTTCTGTTCACCAGATGTCGCTAGTTGACACTGAGGTAAAGTTTTTTGTTACACAATGTCATTTAATTGAGAATTTAGTTTTTAATAAAAGTTTATCAGTTTCTAAAGTATTATATTAATACACAAAACAATGCCTCGGTGGTTTGCTCTTTAATTTTTTGCACATTTTTAACTTTCTTTGAATTTTTCTACTTTTATGAATATCTATGGTTTGGTTTATAATAATATAATAATAATATAAAATATAGATAATAGTACAGAAAGAAACATTAACCTTTACATTTTTCCAACAAGTTAACTTCCCCACTATGAAATCTGTCAAATATTATACCTCACTTTTAAGTGGCGCCGCCCTGGTGGCAGAAAAAGTCGTGGATGCCCTGATTAATGCACCTGAAAGCATTACCTTACTTCTAAAGCAGTCACATTTCAATTTAAATATTTTATTTTTGCTTTACATTTCAATTAATTAGTTTCATGAATCCGAGATCAAGCCCTTATTCTAAACGACCTAAGTTACTTAAAGGACCCGTCGCATGCGCAAGTAATTTGCTGTGACAGATTCGTCCCCCGTGACTAAAAACGAGCACTTTAGAGGCAATTAAGAGGGTGGTAACCTGTCAAAGTGTCATTCGAGGTGTAAAAGCTTGCGTCTATTATTAAGCGATCTGTAGACTGGAGAAATGTAGAAGGAAATAACCTTTATCCTATTACTAAAATCATACTCATAGTATAATTTTTCATGATTCTTTCCATTGTTGAAAGGATACCAAACGCAAAAGGATACGAGTATACTTAACACTTGAGTAGCGCAGCGGACTCTATATGGATATTAAAAAAAAGAGTAGAAAAAAAGAGTACTCAATAGTAATGGGACATTACAGACTGTTTCTTTTTGCCATTTTACAGCGCTTAGGATTTTGATTACTCATGAATGAATAAATGAAATAATGAATGAATGAATGAATGATGATTAAATCTAAACTTGTACATCGTTGACATGTACGAGTGTATGCAGGAGTTCATGTTGATAAGGGCTATCTACTACAAGGCTATAATGTTTTTCTTTGATTAGTGTAATTTTTTACGTAGTAGAGTCGTTAGTATTCGCCTCGACAGGGAAGGAGCACGCTCTCACAGAATACACAGCGTAAAATAGCAGCTTAATGCTGCTGCGTTTCGTATGGTGAGTGTAGAGAACCGGAGACCCTTTTTACTGGAAACGACGCATTCCATCTTAGTCCTCAGGGGTAACAACGCACCTACATTGTGATTCTTAATCGAGGATAGATGTACATTTCTATGGGCCAGAGCATCCACTTACCATCAGGTGGACTGTGTGCTCGTTTGTCACCCTAATTCTATAAAAAAAAATATAATTATACATGTTAGACGCTGTTCGGCTTCACAGCTGATCTCGCGATAAATCAATACTTAAAATTGCAATTTCATTGGTGCCGGCGAAACTTGCTTGCAAGCGTGCTACGAAATTTTAAGGCAAGCGCTTATCCAGAGCTACGAGGTACATTGTGACACATTGCGTCCGGAAAAAATTATTAAAATAAAATGTTCCAAGGGCAAAAGAAGCAAATAATTTGTAGAACGTCTTTTTCACTTATTATATGCTAGTGATTGACTACAATCCTACTCCAATCCTTAGTGAGGATAATTTGCTTTTATACATTGAAACGCAACCCTTTTGACATTACATAATCTAACAAACGAATTTGCGGCGGGTTGTAAATATATGGATAACATAAGAAAAAAAACATGTAGAAAAAGAATAGCCAGTCAGTTTTTTGCATTGTTTTTTAAAGATGTTTATTATACTTGGTTATTTTTTTAAATTTATCAAAATATCATTTTTGCGTTTGATTTCGACTTGGTGTGATTTTTTTACGCTGTTGGTGGGTTCACAAACATAAGTAACTGTACTGTAAATATAATGTAAATGTAAACATGTAATGGTACACAACCCTCTCAAAGTGTTATGAATGAAACATCCAGTTAATTCTTTTATTTTAAGTTATTTTTTAACTCTGTCTATTTGCATAGCAGAATAGAATAATTCAACAGCATTTTATTATATACTAGCTCTTCCCCACGACTTCGCCCGCGTGTTATTTGGGGTTTTAATGTTTTTTTGCGCGGAACCCTAATTCTTTTTCTAAAATATAAGTAGCCTAAGTTACTCTGCCAGTGAAAGTCCCGTCAAAATCGGTTTAGCTGTTTCGGAGATTAGCCGAAACAAACAGACAGATAGATAGACAAAAATGTTAAAAATTGTTTTTTTTTGTAATTAGTACCGTATATACTTTCATATGCCTTTAGTAAAAAGCTGTTATTTTAACATTACAAACAGACACTTCAATTTTATTTATTTGTATAGATTGTATTAACTTTAAAATTAAATGCGGTATAAAAACTCCTTCTATTCAGTATATATTTGTAATACACTGACCGCCTTCATTTGTTAGAGGCTGGAATTTACTCAAACCCAAACTGTGGATGGTTTTGAGTCAAAAACTCAACGAAGCAGTCGCAAGAAAGTTAGATGTGCTTGCAAAGATGCGGCGGTATTTTCGCTAGGACAGCTTCTTACATTATAAAAGCGCAAGTACGTTTTTTGCATTGAGTACTGCTGTCACATTATGGTCTGGTGCTGCAAAATGCTACGTAGCACCTTTGAACTTAGTGGAGAGGCGTGATACGATGCTTATTTTTGACCTCGATTTCATGGCTAATCTTGCCTGTCTCGAGTACAGGCGCAAAGTAAACAGTCTCTATGTGGTCTGTGTGCAACAAGATGCGAAATGAGCGCCAGAATTACTTGAGCTAATTTCTTCCTCACCCTTCCACCATCAGACAACCAGACGCTCAACAGGTCTCCACCCTAGTTGTCGACATACGATCAATCAAACCAAATGGTTTGTTTTGACGTTATTGAAACGCACAACATGGAAAAAGAAGGACAAACATGGAGAAATTAAGCGACAATAGCCTAATGGTAGGGTGCGGACCGTGAACTCAAAAGGTCGTGGGTTCGAATCCGCAATTCGACTATTGTCATGAATCACTCCTAACACAAGCATTTTAAGCTTACCGGGAGTAGTTTAAGGGAATATTAGTAATGATAATAGCATTGCTAGTTATTAAAAAAAAAAGAAAAGCAGTGAATATGATTTGCTAGCGCCTGTCATTCCTTCCCATTACATGTGTGTGCCTTCGAGGCAAGGGTATAGGATCTTACCGATTGTGTCTAGCCAATATATATATAATAAGCCAGTGCGCTTTACTATTTTGGACTACACTGATTTATTATAAGATCGAATCGGCAGACTCGTGGTTGGGTGCAGCATGATAATGCGCGATGGTAGTGACTGGCGCGATGGTAGCGCTCACCAGGCCGCCTACTACAACGCGGTTTCATGCAATGGTTGTCATGCAAATGTGTCATGAAAACTTAAAAGATTTGTCGAATCTAGTTCTATCTTAAAAGACCTTTATCCAGCAGTGTAGTAAAATACAACTGATAAAAAAGTGAAGAAGAAAACAAAATACTTGATGGCCCGATCCTGTTAAAAATCATGTAAAAATGCGGAAGCTCTGCAATATTAACTTCCATTTCAAATGGAAAACGACATCACTAAGTCAACCGTTCTTTTATAACAGCAATAAAACCAATTAAGAATTAAATTTTAAATTCCCCACCACAAAACCGCCCGATGATCCCGGATGCGTCCCGGCGTGTCTCTAAATCCCGTAATCTCTGGAACGTGATTCTGGGACAGCGTCATTTTATTTATACCTACCCGAGATTAGTGCTCCTTTTAATATTACATGAGATTACAACGGTATCGCGGACTTAGGGTTGCCATACTTTAAAGTCTTTAATACTACAAAACAAAATAAAAATTTATGGCATTTCCTTTTATTTCTCACATAATGTTTCTTTGCAAAATGATAATGGTTTCTTCAATAAATTATCGTAGTCAAACACAATCGATTGATGCAATAATTACTGAGGCTACTATTTTTAAATATTTTTTCTTAAATCTTTATTGAAAATCGATGACAAGAATTCTTTAAACAAGTTTCTTTGACTTTTCTTTAGATTTTCGTCGTACCGCCTCAACTTGACGCGTCATGTCACCCAGTATTACGGAGTGTTAAGGCCGTTAATTGGAGCTATCAGTTATTCGAAATACCCGTACCCCTAAACGATCCCGAAATAAATATTTCAGATAGTCTCTACTACATTTTATGAAGCGAAGAATTTATGAATATTTTAATGAAGCGAAGAATTGCTTTGAGTTCATACAGACAATAGTGATAGTGAATGCTCACGTCTCACGGTTACACGCTGTTCTTTTAAGATTTTTTAAATATTTTTTTATAGTATAAGGGTCACAAACGAGCACACAGTCCACTTGATGGTGGATGCTGTGGCCCATAGACATCTACATTTATCATATATTAAGAATCAAAACGCAGATGCGTTATCACCCTGAGGACTAAGATGGAGTGCCTGATTTCCAGTAAAAAGGGTCTCTGTGTTCTCTCTACACTTACCATACGGAACACAGCAGTATTAAGCTGCTGATTTATGCTGGTATTCTGTAAGAGCGTGGTCCTTCCCCTGTCAAGCCGACCCATTGGTACTACAACTATAATACAGCTGCAGCATGGCTCTACCACGTGTAGGTGTAGATTCCGAGTTAAGTAAATCAGAACTTACGTTATCCTGTAACTGAATAATGGCGGTTGGTATATTTTTGTGGACGACGAACCCAAATTCAACAGACATTTGATGGAGAGAAGCATCATTAGTGTGTACCTGCACTGCACAAGTCCACGTTCTTGCCCAGCGTGGGTATCATTAGGCATATATTTTAAGATGCAGTAGCTCATTCTGAAAAGGTGGTAGGACTCTTTGGATAGGTCCATAGATATTATGATATAGAGATAGGAGACCGTCTGGATAGGTACCATAGGTAACCGCTGTGGTGATGTTTGAGGGTATAGAGTAGCAAAATAATTACAAACTATTGAAGCATTGCGTGGTCCTCAGAAATGACAACGCATCTGAAACCGTCTTTCTTTGAAGTTGGATGCAGATGTCCATTGGTTGCAGTAGCCACTTACTATTAGGTGAACTGTAAGTTCCTTTGTCATTTCAATATAATTAAAAATATCTATTGGTAAGTTTTTACTGGAGCCCATAGATACCCTCACCTATCGTCGACTAAAATCAAAGCTGGTTTCCAGAAAAAAGGGTCTCCGATTCTCTATACTCACAATACGAAACAGCTTGTATATTGTGGAATCGTGGTCTTTTCCCAGTCGAGCCAACCTATTCGGCCTCCAACCTTATTATAGCTGCACATTGGTTCTACCACGTATAAAATCAGGACCAAAATAGCCAGACTAAACCAGCATAATGTAATTGTCAGAAGAATTCTGTTTTAATAAAAGACAATTGAAAATATCTGTTGTCAGCTTGATATTAGAGCCGGATTAACCTAAATGCAAAGTAGGTGACTGCCTATGGGCTTCGCATTGCTTAGCGGCCCTGCCACCGTGACTCAAAAAAAAAAGAAAATCGTACAATGTTTGGCTCTCATATTTTACAAAGGTTTTAATCCAAAACTTTAAAAAAAATTGAAAACATGTACAATATGCAATGTTAAACTTAGTTACTGGGTGATTCATACTTGTATATGTAATACATTCATCGCTTACTTGATCTTACTTAGAATAACAAGTTAATAAACAATACTGCAACTGTCTTGATTGTTTTAAATGCACGAATTTATGTGGATTCATAGAGCAACTTGGGCCACCGGCGGACCGGTGTTGAGTAGCTATAGCGTTTTTCCTCGATACGGAACTGTCTGTCATTTTTTGCGGGGGAAAAATCTAACAACAAAAAAATTATAACACAAATGTTTATTTAAGTAGAAACGCAATAAGCAGTAGATAAATAACCAAGATTCGTGGACTTGATTATGGTGTGTTAAAAATAACTTCATCTTTTTATCAATTTTGACTTTTCCCTGTACTTTCGAGCCTTTTCTGCTGATTTTCTACACAAAATCCTTTGTTCCCGCGGTGTATAGTCTTTAATCGTCTTTATTTCATTTTCTGGTTTCTGTTTATGACACCTCTTACGGTCTTTGCGCTTGCATTCTTCCAAAGCAACAGGATTCTGCTTTTTTTCATTCTTCTTTCTCATTGACATTTTTCTGTTCTCTGCGTTTCCTTTTGTTTTTTCAGTGTTATTCCTTCTTGGTGCCATGATTGGTCCCCAGACTATCCTAAAAATTTTATATTTCTCATGATGTGACATTTCTGTAGACATATGTCTCTCCTGTGGACATGTTGTCCACGGGAGATATGTCCACGGAAGGGACAAACGGTTACAAAATCTAAAACGCTACTTTTTCTTTTTGAGATTATGTGAAATGGGTAATGCTTATGGTCAAAGTACCTTGGTATCTACAAGTTCAACAACAAAATATATTTTTAAATAAAGTACTTAACTTATTTCAACAGTAACAGAAGAGATCCGTGAACTTTTACAATAAAATTTTCTCAATGAGAATTAAATTTTAACTACGTTTACTTGCTTTGACAAGTCACACAACTCACTGAATAGATGACAGCCGTCATTAGTTTGGTTAAAAGGAAAAAATATATTAAAAATTATCGAAAATATGAGAAATAATAGTCAATTCGGTGGTGGCCACGGAGGGATATTAGTGATTTAAAGCATTTTGAGAATATCAAACTTTAAGTAATTATGGTCTTGAGTTATTTTTAATGTTTTGGTATAGGAAACTGCATGGCTAGCATGGGCTAGGGGCAAAAAATTTATCCCCCAATTATATCCACTGACAAGAGATAAAATTATCTTGTCCTTATGCCAAAGCACGGCAACGGGGAGAAGTATATCCCCGTTTGACATAACGAGTAGACATATATCCCCGTCCGTAGGATTGAGTCAATGAAAGATAAAAATTATGGTTTTTGACATTTGAAAGGAGAATTTTATCCTAGTTCATTGGACGTGGGTTTAAGTTTATATTCATATAAAAATCTATCTCCCATTTTATCCACTGCGGATATTATATCCACCGGTGTGCCCATGCTCGAAGGGTGGATAAAACTAAGCGAGGGATAAACTTTTCTCCTTTCCCGGGGATAAAATTGTCTCCTGCCCATGCTAGCCCTGCTGAAGGATATACTTAATCCAATTATTATAAAACCAAGCAACTATTTTGGAATGTTATATTTTTTAATGGTAGTTAAACTGGTAGAAGTATGATCCGAACAGTCCACGGAGGGAGACAAATGAGCCAAAATTTTCATTTTATATAGAAAATTTGGAATAATTTTCCCTTTTTTTTTACAATGATAAATAGATTCGTATTATTGCTTTATTTTAGAGAATTTCCGATCAATTTGTTATTTGATAGTGCTAAGATGTTCATAGTGAACGTTTTTTTACTACAAAATAGAATGACCCAAATATACAAATAATCATCAGAATTGATCTAACTTTAAGGAGTGTAAAAATCTGAAACATAAACAGCAACACAAGCGTGTGCAACTGGCATCAGACAAAGTTATGAAGATTGAAATATTCTACTCACGCGATCGTGCTAATCATCATTACCATTACAGCCTTTTAGAGCCCACTGTTGAATATAGGCCTCCTCCATAGGTTGCTTCATAGGTTTTGCTTTTATTAGTTTTACTATTATTAGTTATTATCGGGAAGATGTATCGCCCAGGGGATGACATGGGGAAGTGTATTCTCGTAGGCTACTGTAATACTCGAGTGTCTTTGTCATCCACATCGAACCCTTCCAAGGGGGAGACTTAAATTTAGCTGTGGACTCTTAAAAGGCTATAATGTATGAATAAACGAGTAGCGACCGCTCCAATTGAATATGTCGTCCACATTCACATTAAGTACTTTCCGCCGAATGCTCCTCACTCAAGCCGTAAATTATCGTTCTTTACAAAATAGAGCCACCTGCTTATAAAATAAATAAATAGATCTTTACTTCGGTCCTTTCTTTTTACTGAACAGATATGGATATATACACAGTTTTTCACCTGTGTGATGTAATGGTGGAAAGAAAATAAATAAAATATGGTTAATAGAGAACTTAAAACTATGTAGTATATTTAAGAGGCAGTTAGTTTATGTTAGGACTTGCTGCAATCGAAAAAAAAATAAAGAAACTTTTTATGGTGGTGGGCGACTCCACAAACACATAAGGGATCATGATTAGATAGATTAGTAATATGAATATATACGCTAACGCTGGCATGTTTATGAAAAGGTATAAAATATTCCACTACTCAATGGAAATATCAACTTTGAAAATGGCGTTACAAAAAATATTTTAGGGAGCTACCTACACTAAAATATTTTAAAATGAACTTGTATTTATTTATATTCACGTGGTAGAGCCATTCTGCAGCAATATTATGGTTGTAGCACGAATGGGTTGGCTCGACCAGGGCAGGACCACGCTCTCACAGAATAGCAGCGTAAAATAGAAACGAAGCATTCCATCTAAGACTTCAGGGGTGACAACGCATCTGCATTTTGATTCTTAATCGAGGATAAATAGAAATGTCGATTGGCCACAGCATCCACTACTATCAGGTGGAATGTGTGCTCATTTGTCACCCTTATTGTATAAAAAAACTACCTACATTTTTATTGAAACTCAAAAAATATACCAAAATTTGTCCACTTCACTTCAAAAAAGGTTCTCGATATGACTGTATGTTTTTTGTACGTGACGCGATAACTATGTCAATTGAGAACTTATTTTAGTGATACTTTTTTATTAAACAGGTTGTAAACTGATTTTGCTTATTCTTTACTATGAAATAGGGACAGAACAGACAGAATAAACGATTCAGACATAACAAAACAGAGTTAGTCCCATATAAATTTGGAGAAAAATTTCCTCTCCTATGTAAAATAGGGGATGAAGTTTTATGTAACTTCATCATCGTCATCATTACAGCCTTTCACAAGTCCACTGCTGAATATAGGCCTCCCCCAAGGAATGCCACAGAGCACGGTCCTGAGCCACCTGCATCCATCGACTTCATGCATGTCTTACGAGGTCGTCAGTCCATCAAGTGGGGGGCCGCACTTCGCCTACCGGTACGAGGCTGCCACTCGAGAACCTTTCTTCCCGATCGGTTACTTGTAAGACGACATTCTAGTTTTTTACCTTGAGTTTTGAAAGGTTTTAAAAATTAACATTCAATAAAAAGTAAAAGGCGACTTTTAATAATTAAAGACTAAAATAATTTTCACGTTATAGCTTAAATCGGGTTTTACTGTTTCTTACTTCAGAATATATTAAGTGGATTTTTTTATTTCTTCGAAGAGGGCTCTCACTTTTTATTAAAAAAATAATTTTTCTACTTCTACAGCTTTCTTATTATTTGTAGTAATATTGAGAGCTTAATTTAAATATTTCCTTACGTACTCGCATAGATTTCAGGTACGTAGGATTAGTCAGGTTTTAGGTAAGTTGTGTGCAGAACTTGACATATCCACTTCTTATTTATCGCTAAAATGCACTCTTTTAAATTTAATAGCATTGTCAACCTATCAATATCACATATATTTAACTAAATTTAATAAATCCTTCAAAATAATTTCAATAAATTTAAATTTTTGTGACTACTTAATATGCTATTGTCTTTATGGGCTACAGGAAAATAATTCAGAACTGTTAACAGACATGACGATTTCAAAATATTCATAATACGAGTTCATAAATAGCCAGAGAGCCATTTAATTCAGGAATAAAATTTTGTTTATTTTCCGTACCTCATTTGAATAAATAGACTACATATATATTTTAAGCATTATTCAACTTGTCTGACCGTTCTTTTATACATGTCTTACGTGTCTTAGCATGTACATAATAATAAACAATTATTCTATACACGGCTTTCAAAATTTACTATGTATGAATATTAATTATAATAAACAATCGGGGTCAAAAAAGGTCGGCAAACCTACGTGTTTGTTATCAAAATGTAATAGAGTATGTAAAATAAGTTATTAATCCTAGTTAATATGTACGCTTGTTTATTGCGACAGTAGGAAAGTTAATTTAAAGTTATTGAATGATTAAGACCTTAGGTGTCATTTTAAAGTAAGTAAATTAAGGTATTTGCTTTTTATAAATGTGATAGATTGATATGTGTGTGTAATTTTTACAAGCACAGAGAGAGTTATAAGACGCAGCATAACATGACTTCTTGGTTAAGGTTAACTGGCTGTAATTATGCGTCTATTATAATATTGGTGGTAGGACCTTACCATTATTGTAAGACTCTTTTTCTAACTATTGGTAGGACTCTTTACCATGATTGTAAGACTCTTTTCTAACGATTGGTAGGACTCCTTTACCATGATTGTAAGACTCTTTTCTAAGGATTGGTAGGACCCCTTTACCATGATTATAAGACTCTTTTTCTAACGATTGGTAGGACTCCTTTACCATGATTGTAAGACTCTTTTTCTAAAGATTGGTAGGACTCCTTTACCATGATTGTAAGACCTTTTTCTAACTATTGGTAGGACTCCTTACCATGATTGTAAGACTCTTTTCTAACGATTGTAGGACTCCTTTACCATGATTGTGACTCTTTTTCTAACGATTGGTAGGACTTTATCATGATTGTAAGACTTTTTCTAACGATTGGTAGGACCTTACCATGATTGTAAGACTTTTTCTAACGATTGGTAGGACTCTTTACCATGATTGTAAGACTTTTTCAACTATTGGTAGGACTCTTTACCATGATTGTAAGACTCTTTTTCTAACGATTGGTAGGACTCCTTTACCATGATTGTAAGACTTTTTTCTAAGGATTGGTAGGACCTTTATCATGATTGTAAGACTCTTTTTCTAACTATTGGTAGGACCTTACCATGATTGTAAGACTCTTTTCTAACGATTGGTAGGACTCTTACCATGATTGTAAGACTTTTTCTAACTATTGGTAGGACTCCTTTACCATGATTGTAAGACTTTTTCTAACGATTGGTAGGACTCTTACCATGATTGTAAGACTCTTTTCTAAGGATTGGTAGGACTTTATCATGATTGTAAGACTCTTTTTCTAACGATTGGTAGGACTCTTTACCATGATTGTAAGACCTTTTTCTAACGATTGGTAGGACTTTACCATGATTGTAAGACTCTTTTTCTAACTATTGGTAGGACTCTTTACCATGATTGTAAGACTCTTTTCTAAAGATTGGTAGGACCTTACCATGATTGTAAGACTCTTTTTCTAACTATTGGTAGGACCTTACCATGATTGTAAGACTTTTTCTAAAGATTGGTAGGACTCACCATGATTGTAAGACTTTTTCTAACTATTGGTAGGACTCCTTTACCATGATAAGACTCTTTTTCTAACTATTGGTAGGACTCCTTTACCATGATTGTAAGACTTTTTCTAACGATTGGTAGGACTCCTTTACCATGATTGTAAGACTTTTTCTAACTATTGGTAGGACTCCTTTACCATGATTGTAAGACTTTTTCTAAAGATTGGTAGGACTTTACCATGATTGTAAGACTTTTTCTAACTATTGGTAGGACTCACCATGATTGTAAGACTTTTTCTAAGGATTGGTAGGACTCCTTTACCATGATTGTAAGACTTTTTCTAACTATTGGTAGACTCCTTTACCATGATTGTAAGACCTTTTTCTAACTATTGGTAGACTCCTTTACCATGATTGTAAGACTCTTTTCTAACGATTGGTAGGACTCCTTTACCATGATTGTAAGACTCTTTTCTAACTATTGGTAGGACCCCTTTACCATGATTATAAGACTCTTTTTCTAACGATTGGTAGGACTCCTTTACCATGATTGTAAGACTCTTTTTCTAACGATTGGTAGGACTCCTTTACTATGATTGTAAGACTCTTTTTCTAAATATTGGTGGACTCCTTTACCATGATTGTAAGACTCTTTTCTAACGATTGGTAGGACTCCTTTACCATGATTGTAAGACTCTTTTTCTAACGATTGGTAGGACTCCTTTACCATGATTGTAAGACTCTTTTTCTAACGATTGGTAGGACTCCTTTATCATGATTCTAAGACTCTTTTTCTAACGATTGGTAGGACTCCTTTACCATGATTGTAAGACTCTTTTTCTAACGATTGGTAGGACTCCTTTACCATGATTGTAAGACTCTTTTTCTAACGATTGGTAGGACTCCTTTACCATGATTGTAAGACTCTTTTTCTAACGATTGGTAGGACTCCTTTACCATGATTGTAAGACTCTTTTCTAAGATTGGTAGGACTCCTTTATCATGATTGTAAGACTCTTTTCTAACGATTGGTAGGACTCCTTTACCATGATTGTAAGACTCTTTTTCTAAGATTGGTAGGACTCCTTTACCATGATTGTAAGACTCTTTTTCTAACGATTGGTAGGACTCCTTTACCATGATTGTAAGACTCTTTTTCTAACGATTGGTAGGACTCCTTTACCATGATTGTAAGAATCTTTTTCTAACGATTGGTAGGACTTCTTTTCTGCCTCGGAATATGTCTGTGTAGGTACCACCCTCTCACTTATTTCTGCTGCCAAACAACAGTGCATGGTCTGGTATTATTTATTACAGGCTTTGACTGTGAGGCGTTACATCTTCGTCCTCGTAAGTGACAACGCATCTGTAGCCTTCTTTGTTTGAAGATGGTCGCAGGTGTCCACGGGCTACTTACATAGGTGAAATGTAAATTCGTTTGTTACTTAAATGTTATTAAAAAAATATTGTGTAGTATGCAATCCATAATTGAATTTTTAGTAATGATAATTGAGGCTACAGATATACTAGGTATTAGTTATACCTACCCTCCTTTCCTTTCTTTATCTGCTTTAAAGGTTTGCCTGAACTAAGCTAGGAGTTTGTTTGGTGATATCATCTTACCTATTTTTGCCGTCAAGCAGTAGCGCACCCAGTGCTATATCTGGTTTGAAGGATAAAAGAACTAGTATTTCTAGAAACTGTAAGACATCCATTCTAATCTTAGTTACTAAAACATATCTGTAGCCTCTTTATCTGACATGTGTCGATAAAGTGGCTGCAGAAACCATTTTTTATATAAGATAAGGGTGAAAAACGAGCACACAGTCCACCTGATGTTAAGTGGCTGCTGTGGCCCATAGACATCTACATCTATCTTCGATTACGAATCAAAATGCAGATGCGTCGTCACCCGTGAGGACCAAGATGGAAAGCCTCGTTTCCAGTAAAAGGGTCTCTGGTTCTCTACACTCACCATACGAAACACGGCAGCATTAAGCTGCTATTTTACGCTGGTTTTCTGTGAGGCGTGGTCCTTCCCGGTCGAGCCGACCCATTCGTGCTACAACTATACTAATAATAGCTGCAGCATGGCTCTACCACGTATAAAACCACGTATAAAAAATGTGTGTCTATCCAGACTTATATTTGATCGAGACAAATGATATAATAGCTTTTAATTCCACAGTATTCCGAGTACGACTCCAGCCACAACTTAGTGCTTGATATATCAGCGGTGTACGTAATTTTTTTTAACTGAATCATGAAATCGAGGAAGGCCTAACTTTCCTTATCTCAATTTTTGAGCTATAATTTTGACCAGCAACAGTTGCCGTAGATAGCAATTAGCGGCGCAATCTGGAGCAACATCCTAAAATTGCGGCAATTGTTTTTGCAGACTTTGCGACACTATGATGAAGTTTTTGAATGACATATTGTACAGTCAATTAAACAAAGAAGATGACTTTCGTCTTGCTAGATACGTTCGCGTTCAAAACCGTCTCTTTTGTTTCGCTTTAAACTCATGTTAATAAATGAACCACAAGCGGCGGCCGCAAGAAAAACCTGATCATTTCCCAGTGTATGAATATATTGCCTAATTTATTTCGTTGCTCCACACCGCTCGGTATGTCGTGGCGCTATCATTCGATCCATCCATCTATCAATTACAGCCTTATCCTCTGTTGAACATAGGCCTCCCCCATAAATTGTCTCATAAGGGAAATTTTGCCATTGTTGCCACGCTTGACAGGCGAGGTGCCAACCACAGTATTTTTTATTGTTTTTATTCTGCTGCCTATCTCCTGTTTCAGTTAGATCGTTTAGTTGTTAGCACCCTAAGTTGTGTGGTGCTATCTCTAGCAACAATTGCTACATGTTGACATCGCAGATAATTGCGTGTTTTAAACGTGATAGAGCCATGTTGCAGATATATTATAGTTGTATCTCGAATGGGTCGGCTCGACCGGGGATGGACCACGCTCTCACAGAATACCAGCGTAAAATAGCAGCTTAATACTGCTGTGTTTCGTATGGTGAGTGTAGAGAACCGGAGACCTTTTTACTGGATATAGGGCATCTTAGTCCTCGGGGATGACAACGCATCTGCATCTGCATTTTGATTCTTAATCGAGGCATCGAGGATAGATGTAGATGTCTATGGACCACAGCATCCACTTACCATCAGGTGGGCGTTGTTCTCGCTTGTCACCCTTTATTCTTAAAAAAAAACATGCGTGCGTGTCGTGGAACACTCGGTTGGAACGAAGTTCCTTTCGTAGTACATTATTATTGATAAATGTATTATATTATTGATTAACAAATACAAATAAATGAATTACTAGCGTCTATTAAAATGAAGCGTCATTTAAAATAAAATAATATTTCTTTTATAACAAGATAAGAAAAAGTGTGAGGGAGATGGATATTATTCCATCTCGCTTCCTTATAGCCGCCAAGGCCGTCTACACTACGTCAGAAGGGGTCGTGACGGAAAAATCTTACACTTTTTCTCGCCTAGCCCCCATCCGCCAAATTCGTACAGTCCGATAAGGAAATTCCAAAAATTGCATAATTTTGTCGTGACGGCATTAGTTGACAAATAACGCCTAGGATTGAACAATTTGAGTTGCCCGTAATATAAAGGTGGTCCATAAGTCCTTTGAAATGTAAAAATAATTTAAAAAACTAATGACATTATGAAAAAGGTTTTATTTTTTCATAACTTTATAAATGGAATTATTTTTGAAAATTACATCATCTAAATGTAATCCGTTACGATCGCGGCACTCCTGTAAGCGATGTTTAAAATTATCCATCACTGCGCGGCAAGTGCTCTGTAATGTTTGCCATTTCTCTTTGGATATTTTCTTTCAGGACGTCAATTGACCGCGGGTTGGTTTCGTACACTTTAGTCTTAAGATAACCCCACAAGAAAAGTCCATTGGGGTCAGATCTGGACTACGTGGTGGCCAAGGAATATCTCTTCGAGAGATCACTTTATTAGGGAAAAGTTGACGGACGACCGGCATAGCGACGTTAGAGGTATGGGCAGTTGCTCCATCTTGTTGAAACCAGGTCCGCGTATTGAAGCCTGGAAAATTCTGCAACTCTGGTGTAAAAGTCCTGGATCATAGCTACATACCGCTGTGAAGTAACAGTGGCGCGCGGCCTCTGCCGTCCTCAAAAAGTAAGGCCTATAATGCCATGTGCTGACATAGCCGCCCAAACTGTCACTTTAGGGCTATGTAAGGGCTTTTGATGTTTGTGATTTGGATTTTGCAACCCAGTAGCGACAATTTTGCTTATTGACATGGCCGTTGATGTAAAAGTGAGCCTCATCAGAGAATAACACGTTATTAAACGAAGTAAAGCGGTTCAACATTTCATTTGCGAAATTTAGTCTGTGGATAGTGTCAGTATCTTTTAATTCCTGTACTATCTGAATCTTGTAAGGGTGAAGATGTAAATCTTTCTTTAAATTCGCTGTAACGATGTTCTGGGTGGTTTAATGCACTGGAACGCTTACGAGTAGACTGGGTAGATTTTCACGAATTGAGTGTTTCACCACATCGATGTTTTCTTCCGTCCGTGATGTCCTTGGTCGACCTGACCGTTGTTTATTCAACGTTGAACCACTCTTCGAACTTAATAACCCAGTTCTTAATCGTTTGAACACTTGAATGTCTTTAAAGTTGCGTAAATTCTGATATTCTCGAAATTTACGCCGCGCAATGGTAGCCGAATCATTGTTTCGATAAAACTCGCGCACACAAAATGCACGGTCCGCACCGGTGAAACACCCATGGCGACTGAATTCCAGAAACCATCGGTACTCCCCGCACCGCGCGCGCCACTCATGCGCGCCTTTTGTATTTTATTCGAAATTTACATTTCTAACGACTTATGGGCCACCTTGTATTAAACGAAGTCAAACTGTTATCTTACAATCAAAGACATTTAAGTAGTAGTAGTAATTAAATCTCTTTGCTTACAATAAAAGATTATTAAACTCGAAAGAAAATTATTTACAAAAAATACCAAAATATAAGTCTTGTTTTTTTTTACCGTAAACATACTCGTAAATAGATTAACAAAAGCATTGTTACTTTTCATTAATAAAAAATAAATATAAAAAATATTGAAATGGAAATTTAACTGTGATTGATATATTATACGATATAGTAGACTTAATAGCTGATAGGTATATAGGTAATAATATGAGGTTTAACATTTTAATTTTATATTATAATATTTTAATTAAAACAATCAAAAATCGCAAAGAAAATTTTGAATATATGTATAATCCAAACATTACGTATAATTTACGAACTTTATGAAACCTGATGTGTTAATCAAAAGTTGCAAATCGTTTTTATTTTTTAATCATCACCATCATCATAGTACTTGTTTGTGTGTACCTATAAAAAATATAGACATGGTAAAAAATGAATTACATATAAACATAAACAGTCCGCTTAAGATCAAACATGATTCCTTCTTATTTCGTTTTAAAATAAACAGCGCATGAGAAATTCACAGACAACGATAAATCTTTGCAAGATTAGTTAGAAAGTCATACAACCTACTTTTCTTAGTCTCCGTCGCTCCCGTAAAGTGGCAGCTTTACGCCGGTCAACTGCCGCGGTTTTTCTTTTGCACGCCTTGCAAGCCCATGCCAAACACCTCCTACTCGGACCAAACACGTGCTGAATATGACTTTCCTCCTCTTTCTCATCAACATTTCTAGTTTGAATTTCCGAATTTTTAGTCTCATTTTTTACCCCCTGACAAAATTTTTCGTTGGAACTCGGAACAACGTTGTCTTTGTCTTCAATCGATTTTTGATATTCGAAATTAAAGTTTTCATAGATGGCACTGTAACTCATTGTCTTTAAATTTTGACACTTCCGATGGCGCTTCTAATTACTTTTTTTTTATTTCGGGCGGCGCGCGCCGCGACTCCTACGACACTGAATTCAGCCGAGGGGTGAATCTCGAGTCGAGATTTACAAAATATGTCCGCTATTAATAAACTGTCTAGCTGTGTGCCGTCTAAGATCGTTGAGAGATGCCAATTTATTAGTGTTTGGATTGAAATTGATGCCGGCAATATTTTTCGGTTGAATTTGTAGCGATGAAAGCTTTCGGGCGTTTTTTTTTAAATTCTTTTCGTCGCTTTCGACGGATCAATTTAAATGTCGTTTGATATGTGGTTCCAGTCTGATAACAGAAGCTTGTTACAAATTCAGTTAAGTTTGAATAGTTGTAAAAAACATTTTTTTTTTCTTTGTTAACTATAGGAAGTTAGTAATCATTTCATTTCGTTTTAAATAATATCTCAGATATCAATAAAATAATATGTTTCATAATATGCATAATAACCGCATAGTTTTGGTGTAGGAATATCCACTACCCCACATTGGTCCGTGGGGTGGGGTGTCGTAAGAACCGTCAGAGGGAAACAAACCAGGAGATGGGTAGCAGCGTCTTCAAAAAAACAACTAGAAAATAAAAAAAAACGCAGTTGCTAACCTGCCTGCCAAGCGTGGCTTCTAAGGCAAATATCTCCCTTATGAAACAATATATGGGGAGGCCTATATTCAACAGTGGATCGATTCAAATTTGAACTGCCCATCACCTAAAACATAGCCACGTATTCATCATTACGATTTGTTTTGATGGATTTGTATTTGTTTGGATGGATTCGTATTTTTACTTGAATATAAGTAAGAACATTCTTTTGAGAGTTCACAAACCATTAAAAAATAAAAACCAATTCGTAATAAATTACGAACCGGAAAAACGACGATGTGTGAACGACCATTTATCCAGCCGTTTATTATTCGTTTCGGCTTTCGGATAAATTGTGTGTCCCCTTGCCTCTAACTCTAGATTCGATCTTATCCGATCTTCATATAAGCGTTCCATCGAGCATAGAAAAACAATTGTGGAGGATTTTCCTGTCTTTGCTCTGACGTTACACTATTATCATATGCTATTATTTTGTGCTGATAATGACTTCTTATGGTTAACGTGACTGAAATTAGCTCGGAGGACATCGTCAACTTATACCATTTTATAAACTACCTTAAGTTTTTATTTTGTATACATTTATTTATTTATTCTTTATTGTACATCAAAATACAAAATAACGAGTACAGTTAAATCGGCGGTCTTATCACTCTGAAAGTGATCTCTTCCAGACAACCTTTGCGCAGAAAACTGATTTAAACAATAGTTAAAATAGAGGGGGGGGGCTTACAAAAAAAATTATGAGAATACATATAAATAAAGATAAGTGAAAATTATAATATATAACGTATGATATAATAGATTAAATGAAAAGAGTACGAAAAAGGAAAAGTAATTTATCTAACAGCGTTTTATTTTAAGTAATACGATTTAACAAGACTTTTGGAAGAATGAAGAGATTTAGCACGACGAATGTAGAGAGGTAAAGAGTTCCACAAACGCACACCAGTGACAGTAGAGAATTTCTTAAAAAACTGGCCAAGTGCGTGTCGGGCCACGCACAATGTCAAGGTAGGGTTCCATAGTTGCCCGTCACATTACGTGGGCTTTCTTGATAATGAGCATAATAAGCGAGTTAGCAGTTTGACCGCTATAACGGCTCAAAATTGTCCCAAATACTTTTTTCAAATCAGACTTATAGGGAGTGGATTCAAAAAAGATTAAAACAACTTTTCCATTTTAAAAATAATACAATTTACATCAAATCATTCACATGCCAAGGTATAAAGATGATCACAGTTGACTATCTATCTATATATTCCAACCTGCAAGTGCAACCCTAAGATATACGTATATGACCGTAACGAACCTTCACGTAAACCACCACTGCCTTAAATTATCCTGAGGTCGTCCGCGTAAACCAAGAGCGTGACGAATAAATCTGTATGAGGCTATGTGATTTAAATGAGGTCTACTATAACTACCAATTAAAATATAAGCGAAAGTAGTAAGTAAGAACGATCCTCCCTGCCTATCCCGCAAATGGAAAAGTACAGCTATAGTTGTAATGCATATGAGTCGTTTTCTTCATATAAATTGTTTATTTTTAACAGTTTACAATAACATTACAAAGTTATAATGCAGTTAGTTTTATGTCATTTTCTATGGAGTTGTAACGAAATTTTTACTAATCCAAGTGCATTTTATAAGTTGGTCGACTTAACTTAACTTCTTAATTCTTCTTATGGCGGCTCTTCATTCGTTTGCCAACACAGTGGCGAATGTGTTGGCCAACGTGAATATCGATGGCCATCGTGTAGAGCGGGTGTTTGTGCGTCATTTGGTATGTATTGGAATGATGGCCCACAAGTTGGCGCGAGATCCGTGTGGTGTCGGTTTTTTACAAAAGATCAAAGGGTTGTGGTAGAGTAATGGCCGCCGCGTCCACACTCCACACGTTGGGCGCATGTTTAGTTTGCTACGAGCTCCCAGAGTGATTGCATGCACCTGAATTAAATTTTATATTCCCGCATCGTAACTAGTGTCTACAAAATGGCAGTAACAATGACCAATGAAGAAACTTTTCGCATTATAAAGCTCTACCAAGCCGAAAATTGTTTGTGGAACACAAGAAATAAAATTTCTTATTTTCCATTTCTTTTTGATCACCCTTTTCTTATACACATTCACGTTGTAGCGGTATACTGTGAATAAATAGACCGCAGCAGCCGTTAGTGCCTCAATATCCATTTTAATAAATTCGTCCGCACATTGGCCTGAACCGAAGCAAACTGAACGACCTTCCAACGTGTGGACGCTATCACAAACTCTTGCAAACGAACTTACAGTCCTAACGGTACTGGGGTACTGCAATCCTTGCTAATGAACACCTGCAGTCAACTTCAAACATAAGGCTACAGACGCGTTGTCAGCTCTGAGCACTAATATGGAATGTCACTCAGCTTCTAATTATACTGGCCATTAGAGCACATTCATTCACATTATACCATTACCATTGCAGCCTATCAAATGTCCACAGCTGAACATGGGCCTCCTCCGTAGATTGGGATATTTCTCGTAGTTGCCATGCTTGTCAAGTGGGTTGGCAACCACAGTTTTTTTTTTATTATTATGAGTTGTTATCAAGAAAATGCTGCTGCCCATGTCCTGTTTCATTTCCCTCTGTCGCCTCTTACATCACCCACGGGACTATATGGGGCAGCGGATATTCTTACACCGCCACTACACGGTTTGCATTCGTAACACATGAATGATTCCACTGTCATCTGTTAAAGGTTTGCATTCGGCATCAAATTGGGGATGGAAATAAGCGTCAAAAGGTCGAGACCTTTGGTCCTACGATTCTTCAGGCGTGCGGATTACAATACTTGAACTCTATGTCTAGCAGTAGATTTATATAATAATAAATGTTTTACAACATTAAAATGTACCTAAGTTGAATTTTGCTTACATTAGATTTAAAATTGCGTTTTCGTATTAATGACAGTGACAGTAACAATGTCAGTAATAACGTTAGGAACGTTAGGCGTTATGTCAGAATAACCGCTCGGAATTGTGGGAAGAATTGAAGGCAGACGCGCAGGCGCGGTTTCGCGAGAAAGCGGGATGAATAGATGCTGGAAACGGCTAAGGAAATGAATGGAGTGGATTTAAATTTGCTTTTGTATAAATATTGCCGCATGCTTTATAAAATGTGAAATAAAAGTGAAACACCTAAAATATAAACCTTTTCTTAAAAAAATGTTGACAATACTATTATGTTTGTGTATGTTTTAAAATGATTACTAATTGTGCAAAAATTCGTTCTAAGTACATAATTAAGTAAATATTTATTTTATAAACCAAGCCCAAATGTTTCATTTTAATATTATTTTAATATTTTAACATTTTAATATTAAAATCCAAATAATCTTAAAGTTATGATCCAATCTTAGAGCAAAGAAAGAGCCAAAGTTATATGAATTCGACAAAAACAAAACTTATCCAACGCAAAAAGAATAACGAAGGTGTCCAGCTACTCAAGTAGACAAGTACACATATCTAGGTTCAGTAGTAAAAGCTCATATCTCCTTAAGATGCTTAAGATCAAACAAACAAAAAAATAAATACAACAATAGCCAGCAGATGGAGAAAATATTAGTCATTGAAATATATTACACTTACAGGAGGAGAATGGCTCGTGACAGTACTCAATGGAAATAGCCAGAAGAAGCATTTACCAAGAAGCATGCTTTATTAAGAAACATATTTTTACAATATACATAAACATATAATAGTTCAGAATAAAAAGGCTGTAATGTAATGAAAAAAAAATTGAGGAAAGCAAAAATTTAAACTTCATTAATTGAAGCCTTAATGAACCAATTTTAAATCTATTACGTTTAAAAATAGAAAGTCAATTATTATTAAAATTTAAAAAAAGGTATTACTTAAATCCAATAAAACAATTGAGTACTTTGAACATTGTGTAGATTAAACTTATTTCTGCGGCTCTACACATTTGTCCGTTCCTGGGCACAACATCCCCAATGACTGGGGTGTGATCCGTGAGCAAGGACACTTGCGCCGTAAAATTAACAATAAAATATTATAGTGCGAAAACAAAAGCCTTGAAAATTGGCAAAAATGTGTTAAAAAACTAACTTAATGATATTGTAAAGAATACTCTATGATTTCGTCATATTAAAGTGTTATACTGGACCGTGAGGTATCAGTTTGGTAAGTAATGATTTTCCTCGTTCTTTTTTTAAACCATATCGAATTGCTATATTTAACCATCCTATTTGATTATTTTTATTTTTAACGAGAAACTTAGATTAAAATAAGAAATAATTATTGCAGAATGTCGTAAATAATAAAAGGTTTTTAAGGTTAAAATTGTGTTAAAATTTTAATTAATTAAGAAAGTTCAGTGTTGCTACTTATTCAATAATGCAGTTTAATTTTATTATTAGTTCAAGATAACTAAAAATCGAAGGTGCGCTGACCCAATTTTGTACAAGATGACATTTTCACCTAGTACGTAAACGGGTGACCTAGGTCATGCAAAATATCTAGAAATTGTAAACTATGTAATGAGCATACAAGAAATATTAATTTAAAGATATTTAGTTCATTTATTCATTTATTACGTACGTGTGTTACATAAAAGCGTGATTTGCTGTAAAAATGTATAAACTAAAAGTTTGTTGCCACGCTTTATTAATCATTTATAAATAGTAAAAACAGGTAATATTAAGAATAATTTCGTAATTTCGTTAATTTATTTGAGTAATTATTTAAAGTAATGAAAGAAATACGACTCGCATAATTATTTCAAAAAACTAAATATATTTATAATATAAATAAATATTACTTTAAACATGTCATTATTATATACAGAACTTGTAAATTTATAAATATTTAAAGTATCGAGACGTCGTATTTTCATCCAATTTCATCAGCTACGAATATCGATGTCCAGCTCGCTGCTCACAAAATTGAACTTCAAACGATGTATCGTTTTCAGTCTAAAAGTATAATTAACTATATATACATTAAATTTAAATTTGCATTTTATTTATATCAATTGACAATTTTATTGGCATGACAAGGTTTCACAATACTTAGTACGTACTATATACTTTAAACATTACCACCATAATTTCTTATAAAAAAATAATTTCTAATTTGTTTTTTTTTCATAATATAATAAAGTAAAGTAAAGTATATAATAAAATAAAACAAAATACCACCACTACACGGCTTATTAAAAACCCCTATTAATAAGCCGTGTAGTGGCGGTTAAGAATATCCACTACCCCGTGTCTTCCCGTGGGTGTCGTAAGAGGTGACAATGGGAAACAGGCAGGAGATGGGCAGCAGCATCTTTCTGATAACAGCAATATTACAATAAAAAAACTGCTCTTGCCAACCCGCTCGCCAAGCGTGGCGACTATGGCAAATATCCCCCCATGATGAGAGTTACGAAGAGACGGGCCCCAGTCCCCGGTGGCCCCGCTATTCCTGGCTACGGTGGCGACCATGGTAACTGCGGGACAGGGGGTGCTAAGAATCTCCGGTGGAGATTCGGTTGCCACCTAAGACGACTCGACCTGACAAAATACAACGCACGCACCCTGAGAACTGACGAGAAGATCCTGGAGCTGGAAGAAGAGATAGACAAGTTACGCTGGCATATTATAGGATTATCCGAGATCCGAAGAGAGGGGGAGGACACGGTAATCCTCAAATCCGGCAACTTGTTCTATCACCGGGAGGGCGACCATCTGTCCCAAGGAGGTGTCGGATTTATCGTCCACAAGTCTCTCGTTAACAACGTTGTAAAGATTGTGAGTGTGTCGACGAGGGTTGCGTACCTTATACTCAGAATCACCAAACGGTATTCGTTGAAGGTCATACAGGTTTACGCACCAACCTCGGCACATCCCGATGAGGAGGTGGAGGAAATGTATGAGGATATCTCTAAGGCCATGCATTCCTCCAAAACCCACTATACAGTGTTAATGGGAGACTTCAATGCAAAACTAGGCACAAGAGAGAACGGTGAGCTGAAGGTAGGAAATTTGGAATAGCAACGGAACCCAAGGGCCAGCAGCTGGCCGACTACATGGAGAAAGAAAGACTTTATGATGAACTCTTTCTTCCAGAAGCGGCCCCACAGGAAGTGGACCTGGTCGAGCCCCGACGGTTCGACAAAAAATGAGATTGACTTTATTATGACGACCAAACGACAACTGTTCAGTGATGTCTCAGTGATCGCGAGGGTGAAAACTGGTAGCGATCACCGAATGGTTAGAGGCACACTGAACCTAAACGTTAAGTTGGAGAGGTCTCGTCTAATGAAGTCAACGCTCCATCCCCCTCGTGCTCTAATTCAAAGTCCAGAAAAACGGTTTTCAGTGCCTAGAAGACTGAAATGAAGTGGACGATATAAATGATAAGCTCGCGGAAACTGTCCATGCGGTGGGAGGTAAGTTCTGCAAGAGCCGCCGCAGAAGAACACAAAACCTCTCCGATCACACTCTTAATCTCATGGCTGTTAGACGGGAAATGAAGCTGCAGTCTTCAACAGATTTGACAGCATACAGGCAACTGAATAGACAGATCTCCAAATGCATGCGGCGGGACTTACGCATCTACAATACAGCTTGTATTGAAGAAGCGATCGAGCGGAACCAAGGTTCCAAAGTCTTTGCCAGAAATCTGTCTGCCAGAAAGAGCCAACTGTCAAAGCTGAAGACCAAGTGTGGCAGCATCGTTTCCGGGACACCTGAGATTTTGAGTGAGATTGAGAGGTTCTATGGGCAGCTGTACACGTTATCGTTGGAGCCACACGAAAGTGTGAGTAACGATCCAAGAGCGAGTCTTATCCGACACTATTCCGATGATATCCCGGACGTCAGTCTGAGCGAGATTAGAATGGCTCTCCAGCACCTTAAAAACGGCAAGACCCCAGGTGAGGATGGAATTACAGCGGAGCTTCTGAAAGCGGGTGGAAAACCGCTACTTGAAGTCCTTCAGAAGCTCTTCAATTCCGTCCTCCATGGTGGCACTACTCCGGAGGCGTGGAGCAGAAGTGCGGTGGTCTTGTTCTTCAAGAAAGGCGACAACGCTCTCTTGAAAAATTACAGACCGATTTCCCTTCTGAGCCGCGTCTACGTGCTGTTTTCGAGAGTCATTACGAATCGTTTCGCACGCAGACTCGACGACTTTCAGCCTCCCGAACAAGCCGGTTCCCGAAGAGGCTTTAGTACCATGGACCACATACACACCCTTCGGCAAATTGTACAGAAGACAGAAGAGTACAATCTGCCACTTTGCCTTGCGTATGTGGACTATGAGATTCCGTCGAAATTTGGGCGGTGCTACAGTCCCTTCAGCGGTGCCAAGTTGACTGTCGGTATATCGAAGTGCTGAAGTGTTTGTACAGTATGGCTACGATGGCTATCTGAGTACAGAATCAGAGTACGAAACATATCCAACTGCAGAGAGGTGTAAGATAGGGTGACGTTATATTCCCTAAACTCTTCACCGCTGCATTGGAAGACGTTTTCAAGCTACTGGACTGGAAAGGATACGGTATTAACACCAATGGCGAGTACATCACTCACTTACGATTTGCCGACGATATAGTCCTTATGTCAGAATCGCTGGAGGACCTAAGCACTATGCTCAATGACCTCAATAGTGTCTCCCAAGGGATAGGTCTTAAGATGAACATGAACAAAACAAAGATCATGTTTAATGTCCATGTAACACCTATGCCAGTAGTTTTTGGGAGCACTAAGCTCGAAGTTGTTGACGAGTATGTTTACCTGGGACAAATAGTCTGAATAGGTAAGTCCAACTTCGACCGAGAGGTCAATCGACGGATTCAACTCGGCTGGGCAGCGTTCGGGAAATTACGACACATCTTCTCGTCAGGTAAACCTCAAAACTTGAAAACTAGATTGTACAACCAGTGCGTGTTGCCAGTGATGAGTTATGGACCTGAGACGTGGTCCTTCACTGCTGACCGTATGAGGACGCTCAAGGTCGCTCAGCGAGATATGGAGAGGGCTATGCTCGGAGTTTCCCTGCGTGATAAACTTAGAAATGAGGAAATCCGCAGTAGAACCAGAGTAACCGACATAGCCCATCGGATTAATAAGCTGAAGTGGTAATGGGCCGGCCATATAGCTCGAAGAACCGACAACCGATGGGGAAAAAAGGTTCTCGAGTGGCAGCCTGGTACCGGTAGGCGAAGTGTAGGGCGACCCCCACTAGATGGAGTGACGACCTGGTAAGACATGCAGGAAGTCGATGGATGCAGGTGGCTCAGGACCGTGCTTTGTGGCATTCCTTGGGGGAGGCCTATGTTCAGCAGTGGACTTGTGAAGGGCTGTAATGATGATGATGATGATGAATGAAATAAAGTAACTTTAACCGTGTAGTGGCGGTGTAAGATTATCCTATCCTTAATGGAATACTTAGTGGATACTAACCCATATCGTCCCGTGGGTATCGTAAGAGGCGACACAGGGAAACTGAAACAGAAGATGGGCAGCAGCACCTATATGGTAAAAATTCAAAATATCAAAAAAGTGCGTTTGCCAACCCGCATGCCTAACGTGGCAACTATGGCAAAATCCCCCTTATGAGGAATCCATTAGGAGGATTATGTTCAGCAGTGAACTTTTATTGGCTGAAATGGATGGATGGAAGTAACTTTAGCATAATATTATAAAATTATTTTCTAAAAAACTTTATACCGCTTTTTTGGATCTCTGCACGCAATTAGGTCCCACTGAAAATTAACGCTATAACATGCCATGCCATGCGAAGTGCCATTATTAGTTTAAATGTAAGTATTTATACATCAAATAAAATTATTTTCTCTATTCTTTTTGTCTGTTGTGACGGTGTGGTATTGGGGAAAGAAACTGCCACTCACTTTCTCCCGTGGGTGATGGGTGTCGTTCTTGGCAACTAAGGGGAATACCATAAGAATTGGAATACTGCGATCGTCAATCTGCTTGCCGAGCATGGCGATTATGGCAAATCCTCCTTATAGGAGAGGCCTATGTCCTGCAGTATATTGTTTACAGGCTAGGAATGATTGTCAGTTGCGCCAAATTTCCTTTTATTTAGAAATATGATTTCAAATAAAAACGTATATAAGTAGAACCCATAGTAAAACAAAAATGAAATACGTTTTTAGATATACTGGAACTAAAAACGTATTTTAGATATGCAGGGATTGTATTTCTAATAAAAAATATTCGTTTGTAGGGAACCTCTCATACCGCTAGAAAATGCTTATATTCATTCTTACCGTGAAATTACACAATTTCTATTATTCTGAGAGTTCACACTTCTAAAGAGAGTTCTAGTTACCAGTCCTTACTGTTCCTCGTATAGAGCTGACAAAGCGTTCTATATAAAACGAAGTATGTCAACAATTTTAATGCGGAATTCTTCTCATAATCTACCTTGGTGAAATTGCTGGCGCAAGACTTTTTATTTTTATAATTAAAAAATATTTCTAACTTTTTTGTGGTATTTATTTATCTATATAAATTACGAGTAAACTATGCTAAAATTATTTTGTCAATTTCTTTTTCTAAATTAAGACCGTTACTATAGTACTTATATACCTATTGTTAAGTTATTTTGAAAAACCACCTTGAAATTAGTATAAATTGAAATAAATTAAAAACTGGACACTGGGCTAGAGACAGAGATGTGACGTCTGTAATAAATTATCATATATCGCACTGCAGTCCAGCGCATTATGCAGAGTATCGCATAGTTCGCCGCACTATTTTACTGTCCTTACATTACGTTCTTGAATGCCTAACAGTGACGGTGTAAGATCATCCACTACCCCATATCATCCCGTGGGTATCGTAAAAGGCTAAAAGGTTACAAATGGAAATGAAACAGGATACGGGCAGTTTAAAATAATAAGAAACTCTGGTTGCCAACCCGCCTGCCAAGCCCTTTACAAGTCCACCACTGAACATAGATCTCCATCAACGATACCACAACAAATGCCACAAAACATGGTCCTGGACCATATTTATTTATAGATTTCTGGCATGCATTAGATACTTCCGGCATACTTTGCATGCTACGACAATTTTAATTTTGGATTAACATACTTTAAATGTAATGATGTTTTGTGATTGTTAAATGTAAAAGACTGGCATTAAATAACCCATTTTACATCTATCCAGTGTAGTAATTTTGGAAACAGAGGAATAATATAGATTCCAATTTAAAAATACATTTTACAAACGGGTACTTTAATGTAATAAAAGTCGAATATATTATTAATTATAGTGGTAAATGAATTAATTAATAAAGTCAACAATTAGAAGCGCAATAAAGAATTGTAAATTATGTGTTTAATTAATATTCTTTATTTGTAGTTAGTCTATAGGTAATAGTTAATATTTATTAATTATGCATAGTTATACGTGGTCACTTGAAATAAATAAGTGAGTTAAAGAGGCTATTAAAATTTGACCACCTGAACTTATAATTCATTCTGGTCACCTTAAATTTCAATGTCAACAAATATTTCAATGTCTTAAATATTACATTTTTGATTAGTGCTGAATACGAAATGAAAAAAAAAATCGGTCATGTGTATAGCTATAAATAATTAAGAAGTATAGTCATACAGTTTACATTATTATTCACTAGATGGTAGGTAGGACCCCCTTTCTGCATGAGATTATGTCTAGGTAGGTAAGTACAATCGTACCTATATCTGCCGCCAAGGAGTGGTGCGCGCTGCGTGCACTGCTGTGTCCGCAACACAGCAGTGCGCGTACTGCTGCTGAAGGTTATAGATTTTACAAGCTGTAAGGCATTCTTAACTACAAGTGGACTGTACGTTTGTTATTTCAGGTTTTTATATATAAAGAAATTAAGTAGTCGAAAATTCGATTTTTTAATCTCACGTCTGTATTTGGGTCAAACAATCTCAGAGGAAAAACCTCTGTGACAGAAAGGCACCGAGGTGATTTAATAAATGTTCCGTTTTGATGAATTTGACACGAAATGAAAATTAGTTAGCGAGTAATAACACAAAATGAAGTCAGTAAGAAAAGTTTTAATGAGTGTTACTTTTATATTTTTGCACAAGTCTTAACCATCACTTGGGTAAAATATTTCATCATCATTGCAACCCATCACATGTCCACTGCAAATCATGGTACTCCATCTAAGACTGTTGCTGGCTCTACAATATTAACGATTATTAAAATTATATCGATTTTTAAAGAATAACTGTGGCAAACGAGCACGCAGTCTACCTTAAAGTAAGTAGATGGTGTGACCCATAGACTAATACATTTATTCTTAATTAAGAATCAATATATAGATGCGGTGTCACCCTTGAGGGCTAAGATGGAATACCTCGTTATTCTGTGAGAGTGAGAGTGCTTCAACTATAATATAGCTGCAGTATGGCTGTATCGTGTGCCGTGGTAGCTCAGATGATTAGCACTCGCTGTAAATTTCACCGTACGGGAGCAACCCGGGTTCGATCCCCGCCGGCACCTGAAATTGTTAATTACAATTTTAAGTGCTGATTTACCACACGCTCAGCGGTGAAGGAAAACATTGTGAGGAAACCTGCATGCCTGAGGAATAAGAAAATAAATATATTTCGAAAACATGAAGTTCGCCAACACGCAATGGGGCAGCGCGGCGGACACTTCATTGCCCTAAAACCCTCTCAGAAATGAGGGGAGGCCTGTGCCCAGCTGTGGGACATATAAAGGCTGTAACTTTAACTTTAAATTTTATGGCTGTATCACGTATATTGTTTTTACAAATCCTTTCCTATTTCCTCCAATCCTTTATTTGTTTACAAAATCCAATCAAACTTATAAAATAATAATAAAGCTCTATTTCTTTCCGAATCACATTAGAACACCATTACCTCTGTAAGAAAAAAGGACACTTTTCAGCAGGCAAGTAGATCAGTCGCAGGAACAACCTCGAAACGCCTACTGCCAACTTTTAGTTACCGAAAAAGACCCGCCTGCCTCGAAGGCAGCTCTATGTAAACATTTGTTAATCAAAATAAACAATTTCAAAATTAAATTTATAAATTGTTAATTCCATTCCAGTCCTACGTTATTTATTAATATTTATTTTCGCCTTTTAGTTACAAGTTCCGGAAAATCTTTTAGACCAGAGCGTGTATGAAACTTTATTTTTAGTTTAGTAATAGTAACAATATTCGCTACTAAGAAATAAGAATATATAAGTCAATGCTACTAAGCTATTTACATAATATACTCATGGCCAAATTTAGAGGACCGCAAAAAAGTGTGTATAAAACAAAATATCATGGATATTTGTGACAATTATGTTTATTAATTTAGATTTTTATTATTATGCGTTAATTTAAAATTGCTTACGTCGAAAAACCAAACTATCAAATGACAAAAAAATAACAAAATTAAGAAAATAAGAAGTTAAGGTCCAATTTCCAAGCACGCTAGTAATGATGAACCGATCATCTATGGCCACAGTTTTCCGTTTACGCCCCAGTCTTGCAAGTCTCGTATACTGACCGGTCTGCCGATACCTCTTGACAACTCATTGTACCACAGATTTTGATAGGTACTCGTAATGTTTGGGCAACATGTTTGTAGGTGTGCCCAGTTTTAATTAAAGTAACAGCCCTAGCAACTTGAGTGGCATTTAGATCTGGCAGTCTCATTTTATTTGAAGTAACAATTCACACTTAATACGATAAACAAGGCAGTTAAGGCAAAATTTAAAGAAAATGTTAATTTAAAGTCAAATTCAATAGTTGACAAAATTTTTGGCAGCATGAAAGAATGCAATATTACGCAATAATTACTTAAATCAAATGAAATTCGAAAAAAAAAATCATTCCAAAACTTTCTTTTCAATCGATTTCAAAAAAAAGGAGGAGGTTCTCAATTCAATTGTATTTTTTTATGTGTGTTTAACCCAGAACTTTTTTCTAGGTGCCGATTTTCATGATTCTTTTTTTATTTGAATCTCATGTGGTCCCATATAAATTTGATAAAGATCTGACTAGTAGTTTTTGAGTTATCCTTAATAATGCGTATTTAATTGACTTCGACTACATTGATGATGTTCTCATTTTATTAATATTGAAGTCGGTTGTACAAAATTTTTAATTTTACCAATTGTTTTAATAGCATTTACTAATGTTTATGGCCAGTACGCACAATAATTATAACAGGAGAAATCAAACCTTTTTTTTTTTGGGTTCTCTAGATTTGTCTTTGAGTGTATTATATTATACAATATTTATTATAATAAAAACCTAAACCTAAAATTATGCCAATAACGCTGTCCGCATTTCCTCGATTAATGACTATAGCCTTTGAACAAGAAAAGAACAAGCCCCTATCCTATGTCTTTAGCGGCGACGACCAGTCTCACCGCGACGCGACCCATAGATTTTACAGAAAAAAAATGAAGGCATGCCATATAGAGACTCATGCTTACTACTCCACCCCGGCTCTTAACGGCGAAATAATAGGTCGCAAAAGTTACTACGCACGTACAGCCACATAACTTTAACTCACCAGGGCTTCGCCATTCTCCAATGGGAACAAAGTCATACCGTCGGGTTTCTGCCATCGTCCCTCTAAATTCCACAAGGCTCTTAAACCGAGGGAACAATTATAGAGACAAGAGTCCTTAGAGTCGTTTAGCTTCATTTCTACATGAAAGTCCGTGGAAACAAAATCCAAGCTCGTAGATTATGCTACCGCAAGGACACCGATGAAGACACATCACCTCTCCTAGATCTTAGTCGGATTTTACGGCTATGGTAATAAGTAATTAGAATTAAAAAAAATATCAGGATTATTAAAATCTTCAAGGTCAAATTTTAAATATTTTATCGTTGATAAATTCCTATCAACCTTTAAGTCCATTGCTGAAAATAATCCGAGAATGTGCCAGTAGATATATATTTATGGAAACATATACTTTTTTACGACATTATATTTAAAGAAATATGTCTACTGACATGTAAAATAGCAATAGACAATTTCAGTAGTTATTGCATTGGAAATTATGCTCGGGTTTCCTCTGCCATATAATTTAAGGTAAGCTTTTTACTAGGCAGTAGGACTTTCCTTTTCTGCCTGTCGTCAGGGTAGGAACCATCCTCTTACATATTTCTGCCACCAAATAACAGTGCTTGCTCTACTGTATTCCGGTATAGAGAGTAAGTATAGTTACAGGCTGTGAGGGTTTCCATCTCAGTCCCCAGAGGTGACATCGCACCTGTAGGTAACCGTCTTTGTTTGAATTTAGCTGCAGGTGTCCATGAACTACAGTAGCTACTTCCCTTCTCTTGTCACTTCAGTTTTATATATAAGTCAGGCCGGTACCTACTCTACAGCTGGGAGAATATATGCTGTTATATTTTTGCGTTTTGAGCGTGCCATTTTATTAAATTATTTGAAGTGAACCTATTAGTATTGTCTTATAAGCTACAACCCTGTCCTGCGCAGATGGCTAGTCTCCATTGAGACTGGCCGCAGTAAAATTTGGTCTTGAGTACACTGACATTAACGTTACAATTGCATTCTATCAAAGTCCAATGCTGAACGTAGTCTCTTTCACAGTTTACCATAGTTGCTACACTTCGCAGAGGATCAGCAACCGCAGTTTATTTTTATTTTTAGTTGTTATTAGGTAGACGCTTCTGCCCATCTCTGGTTTGTTTCCCTCTGTCGTCTCTTACGACACCCACGGGACGACATAAGGTGGTGGGTATTATTACACCGCCACTACATGGTGGACTGGACGGACACTGGAGTCCATTATTAGGTAATGCTAAGGCCGATCGTGTGAAGTTCTTTATTAAGACTCCATAACTTCATTTTATCCTAGGGGTATAATAGGAGGCTTAAATAAATCTCGTTTACCCCAGATGTACAATACCTAGATCGGCGACGTGCAGCACCGTCAAAGGTATTGACGAATTAGTCAAATATATGTTGTAAAAAAAAATGTGCCAAATAAATTGCTTTTTTTCAAAAGTTTGTATATTAATTAATAGAATCAGGCGTTACTTTGCGGAAATCCATTATTTTAAAGTTGGAAAACTTACTTTGCCTATATCCGCATATATTGAGCGGATATAGGCAAAGTAAAATATTTCCAACTTTAAAAGTTTGTATGTATCATGGCTACTTTTTTAACCGATCAAAAGATGAATATTGATTAACTCGTAAAATTAATTATTTAGCTGATTATAATATATCAATGCAATTTATGATGAAAAACATTTAGTTTTTCGTCATCACCAATATTTAATATAATATTGTTAATAAATTAGAGAATCAAGAAATTTGCTAATGTTTGATACTCGATTTGGGTAGCTTAGTGAATAAGCGCTGGTTTAAAAAATTTATAGTAAGCAGAAAAAGCAAGCACGATCTCCATCAGCGCTAATGAAATTGTTAATTGCTATTTTAAGTGCTTTTTACACGGGCTCGATGGTGAAAGTTTTAAGAGAACCTACATGTATGGAAAATTAAAAATAAAATATTTCGAAAGCATATAAAGTTTGCCAAACAGCATTGAGGCAGCCCGGCGGACTCTCCTTTGTTTCAGAACATTCTTAATAATGAAAGGCCTTTGCCTGACCTAGAAACGGCAAATGATAGTTGTGATAATCCTATTCATTATAATCTCCTTAATTCTGTTTTTAAAAGATACGCTTCTTAATAAAAATACACAAAACATTATCATTTACTGAGTATTTTTAAATATTACTCAAATACCTTCTGTATTTATTTTATATTATGAAATGTAAAAAAATTGGCTTTACTGCTATTACTCCGCTTTTAGAATCCGAGAATAGAGGAGCGAATCATGAATTTTCACATAATATCGTGCTCCCGTTCACAAAAACTTTTTTTTCTATTTATTTAAAATAAAAATATTTTGAATAGACAATTTTAAAATCTAGTGACTAGAGATCTCTACTCTATGTGAGTACTTTCTGAATTCTTTGGAAGCAAACCTTATAAACACACATATGTTTGACTAGCTTTTCGCCCCTCGGTACTACTCGTATCCAAGTTATTACCTCCAGACAGTTACGATCCACGCTTAATATGAGATCGCATTACGAGTATACGGGGAGCTCAAGCCATTATATGGAAACTTACTCAAATTTCGGAAAGATAATAATCGCAGATTTAAAGTTAGACTAAAGTCTTTAATAATCAACCAAGGCCTAAAATAATCATTAAATTACTTTCATCATACAAATATAAAAAGTGTCGTACAAACTGTAACACCCTATTTCACCCTCTAAGCGTTTGAATTTTCCAAAATCCTTTCCTAGTGGATGCCTTATGTAGGTATAATACTGTTACGAGCTTGGGGTTCGAGACAATTAAAACTGCCGATTGAATTACCAAAATTGACACTTTAATTATACAACACTAATTACAACTAAAACCACACTAATAACAAAATACAATTGTACTACAGATCACTTTAATTCGCAGTTGTATCCTTCAAGTATTCCTTGTATCGCCAATTCAATACTCACTCGGTCGCGGTCTATACCGGCCTTATATAGGGCCTCAGATAGTTTCAGAACCTACTGTAGAAACATCTAGAATGTTCAGTACATATCGGTCCCGAAATTTCTAGAAGGATCTTGACTCTCCTAGTTCTGCTACTCGATACTAGAGGCGCTAGTGGCTAGTGTTGCCATGTAAAGACATTAATAGTGGCGCGCAACACTGCCCCTCCTAAGACATGCTCGTCCCGAGCATTATTAGCCCATAATAACGCGCCAGTCGATCCATGGACGATCTTAGGGTACCTCTTGCACCTTTCTGTATCCGGTAGGTTACGTCATTGATCCTTGTCACAATCCGGTACGGTCCGTCCCATTTAGCTTGAAGCTTAGGAGATTTCCTTTGCTGCGAACTGGATTGTGTAACACACTAGTGAACCTTCGTCAAACCCTTTGTTGTTCATTTTGCGGTCATACCGTATTTTCATCTTCTCAGACGTTTGCTGTCCGATTGTCTGACGTGCTCATAAATGTCATTCATTTTGTTCCGCAAGTCATTTGCATAATCGGTTATACTGCGTGGGGCATCAGGTGGTATTCCGGTGATCAGGTCTGCAGGCAGCCGTAATTCTCTCCCAAAATTTGCTAAAGCTGGTGTCACTGATGTACTTTCGTGAACAGCGCTTCGATATGACAACAAAACGGTTGTATGTGCTGTCCCAGTCTCGTTGCCGTTTTCCACAACTTTTGCTAGGTACCTCTCCAATGTCTGATTAAATCGTTCTACCAATCCATCAGAAACTGCGAGGTAAGAAGTTGTTGTTGTTTTATGAGTACCCATAACTCGGCAAGTTTCCTGGAATATTTGAGACTCAAAATTCCTTCCTTGATCGCTGTGAATCTCTAAAGGTACTCCAAAACGACAGAAGACTTCATGAACTAGTTTATCTGCAACTGTTGAAGCTTCTTGATTTGGAATGGCGAAGACTGGATTTCTAATCCAAAGGTCGTGGGGAAGACTTCTGGCCACTTAGTGAAGTAATCCATCACAACCATGACATACTTGTTACAACTTTCACTTTCCGGAAACGGCCCCGCAACGTCAACGGCTATCCTCTCCCATGGTGCACCAACATTGTACAATTTCAATGCACCTCTACTACGAGTTTGAGGTCCCTTTACAGCCGCACAACTTGTACATTTGCGACACCAGTCCTCGACATCGTCACGACAGTGGACCCAGTAAAACCGTTCTCGGATCTTCAGTAGAGTTCTTTTAACTCCCAGGTGGCCTCCTGAACACCCATTATGGTACAGCTGTAGAACATCCGATACTTTAGCTTTAGGGACAACCATTTGCAAATGACAACTGTCTCCCCGACCATTTTCCCATTTACGGCACAGGACTCCATCCTGAATCAGCAAGCTGTCCCATTGGGCCCAATAGCTTTTCGTGGTCGAACTCATCGCTGAGACGTCACTCCACTTGGGCTTAGGAGCACTGGCCTTCATCCATTCCAGAATCGGCTTGATGTCCGGATCTTCCTGCTGTGCATGTTGTAGGCTGTCCTTCCACTCATTGCTGAGCTGGTCTGTCCTGAGCATCCTCACAGACACCACTTCTTTACCCTCTTGCCTAGTACAATGCTTGCAATCTTCAGGACAAGGTCTTCTTGACAATGCATCTGCGTTGCCATGAGATTTCCCGCTGTGCTGGGCGGTGCTGATAGCCGCACTGCCCCCTCGAGATAGTTCACCTTCCCTTTCCTTTCGCTTAGGGCAGCTGGATCGAAGATGGCCCTTTCCCCAGCCGTAGCACCTAGGCCTGTATCCTTTATTGCGATCGCGAACTGTAGCTGCTGCAACCTCCCTGACGCGATGGGAACGATGATCCTGTCGCACGGCTTCCACCTCCAGTGCATGGGCCAACGCGGCCTTAAGCGTCTGGTGGTGCCCGAGCCTCACAGCAGCTCTGACTTCAAGGTCGCGGATGCCGTCGATGAATGTCTGCACCAGGTTCCCTACAATGAGCACAGGTACAGACTGGTATGCTTTTCGAGCCAGCTTTTCCACCTCAAGGGCCCACTGCTGCAGGTTTTCGTTGCTGCGTTGCACGCGATCTTTGAGCTGCGCACGAAAGACGTGTTCCAGGTGAGCGTCGCCATATCTCGCCTCCAACGCCTCAAGGAGCTGCTCGTAAGTCACTTCCTTACCGAGAGCTTCCAGAACAGTTAAGGCCTGGTCGCGCAGGCCTAGGGTGAGAGCAGTCATGGCCTGACTTTTATTCCAGCCGTTCGCCTTCATGACAGCCTCGAACTGGATTCTGTACGCCGACCAGGAAGAAGTCCCGTCGAACGGCGGCACTTTGAATCCACGTAGCGAAGGTGTTGTAGCTACCACGGGAGCTGTAACTCCATCCCCAAGTTTGAGGTCGTCCAACGTTTTCTTCACGTCAGCAATCACGTTGTCAACCCGATTGTTCACTTGGTCGATTCGGGTTTCAGCTTCCGACAGGCGGTTGTCATGTTGAGCAACCCTATCCTTCACCTCCTTATCTCTTTCCCGAAGGTAGCGTGAAGGTCCTTCATGAGGAGCATCTGCTCTTCCTGTTGGCGGGCCTGTTCCTCCTGTCCACGCTGCAGCTGCTCTTCCAACCGACGGGCCTGTTCCTCTTGTCGGCGGGCCTGTTCCTCCTGTTGGCGGGCTTGTTCCTCCTGTCGGCGGGCCTGTTCCTCCTGTCGGCGAGCCTGCTCCTGCAGCATCATCATCAGAGCACCTAAGTCAGGTGCTGCAGATGCAAGAGCTGCTGACGGGCCGGCCTCCGTGGTCGGCAGCTGGCCCTCCGACGTTTGCGGCGTTGCATTACCAAATCGTCTCTGGTCCGTCTCTTGCTGGCGTTGACTTCGGGTACGGATACCCTCCGTGTCGTCCTTTGGAAAATCGGCATGATCTGATCCCACTTCTGACACCAATTGTTACGAGCTTGGGGTTCGAGACAATTAAAAACTGCCGAGTGAATTACCAAAATTGACACTTTAATTATACAACACTAATTACAACTAAAACCACACTAATAACAAAATACAATTGTACTACAGATCACTTTAATTCGCAGTTGTATCGCTTCGAAGTATTCGCTTATCGCCAATTCAATACTCACTCGGTCGCGGTCTATACCGGCCTTATATAGGGCCTCAGATAGTTTCCAGAACCTTCTACTGTAGAAACATCTAGAATGTTCGAGTACATATCGGTCCCGAAATTTCTAGAAGGATCTTGACTCTCCTAGTTCTGCTACTCGATACTAGAGGGCGCTAGTGGCTAGTGTTGCCATGTAAAAGACATTAATAGTGGCGCGCAACAATACCATCTCAGTAGACGCCTGCGTTATAAAAGACAGCTATACTGTCCAAATTTCAGATTACGAGTAGGTCTAGCGGTTTGGGCCATGCATTGATAGATGAGTCAGTCACTCAGGACATCTTCTTTTATATTATATAGAAGAAGATATGGATAGTATGTGTTACGGTAATGTTAGCATTTAAAAGGTTTTAGAGTTCCCTAGTCGTACAAGAAACCCTTAAATAGCGTACATAAAAACGGCACTCTGTCATACATAGCTGCCATCTGCAATCATCAACATACGAATTGATGGCAGTCACCGTCACGTTGATAGCTGCGACCAATAATTTAACTATAACCTATGCTCAAAGAGTAAATAGTCAATACGTTTTACCTATGCTTAGAATGGGGACTTGATGTCATGTTGAATTTAATTAGCAAAACTCTACCTTACATGTATCCTAACAAGCACGTGACCAATTTCTTTATTAAATTAAATATGAAGTATTTAGTACCATGTAAATAATAGTAGTGGTACTAATTAGTTTATATTATTTTAAATAAGTATAAATATGTAGTACCCTTAGAGTATTTATAAGCAAGTCTCCTTAGACTTGCTTATAAATACTCTAAGAGGTAGAGGTGAGAGGTAATACCAGTAATTACGTAGTAGAGCCACGCTGCCAGCGTATTATGGCTGCAGCATCAATGGGTCGGCTCGGCCGTGGAACATCTCACAGAATAGGAGCGTATATCAGCAACTTATTGCTGCTGTGTTCCATATAGTGAGCGTAGAGAACCGCAGATTCTTTTAACCGGTGAAGAGACATTCCTTTCTCAGGGGTGAAAACGCATCTTCATTTTGATTCTTGATTGAGGATAGATGTGAAGGTCATTGCTCCACCAACCAGCCAATGGACTCGTCGTTTATCACCATTGCTTCTATAAATGAGCTACATATTTCCTTTACTCAACTATGTTTATAATAGTGGAGTTTCCTTTAGCTAGTGGTGTCATAAGGTATCTATTACTGCGCAGGTGCGTAATTATAGTTAATATCATTGTACTGTTTAACAGGAGGCTTGTGAAGTGAGCGAGCGAGGGAAGGACAATGCATCCGACCGCCAGGTGACGCTGCCGTCTACACCCGCGGAACATGTCATGGGACTCTATAGAGTCGCGCGACTTCCTTGGGTAGGCCTGCTCGTTCTGTAAAAATATAAAAACGTATTATTTTGCGTAGCAAAGTACATATGATTACCTCATTATATGAGCACTGTCACTTTTCTTTAAACTTTTGGTTGGAAATTGTAGTGTAGTGTATGTACAAATATGTAGGCTGACTTTTTCCAATCTACGAAATAAGATTGAAGAGCTGATGGAATTAATATTAAAAATATTAGGAGACAAGTATGGTTGTTATTTTAAATTTCATACCTTAAAAAAATTGTAAAGCAAAAGTCTATAAATGATCAAATTCAGAGTGTAGGTGTAGACACAGTAACTCTGATTGAAATAAAACAGGGGTTAGATTTAGAAATGGGATTTAAAAAATTAAAGTTCGATATGTTCCTAGCAGATTTTCGATCACAGCAACGAATTCGGAATCAATTCTCCTGGAATTATTTAACACCCAAGGTTACAAAATGAGGTGATTCCCTTACGAGTACGAGGTGATTACGAGAATTGTCAGAAAGATCTTATGGCTTCCGATAAATTGTGGTATATCCGTTTCACTTACGCAAAATTTTTGATTGGTTAGGACGAAATTTTAAACACATCTCCGGCGTTAGTCTCGATTTAGCAGATTTTTGTACACCAATAGATTAAGTATGCTTTCACAGTGATCCCAAATAAAATGATCCATGATGATTGAAATAGGTTTAATTTTTCTAAATAATTTAAGTACTTATATATTTAAAAAATATATATAAAAGTGACAAACGAGCACACAGTCCTCTTGATGGTGAATAGATGCTTTGGCCCATAGACATCCATTCACATCTATTCTCGATTAAGAATCAAAATGCAGATGCGTTATCACCCTTCACGACTAAGGTGGAATACCTTGTTTCCAGTAAAAAGGATAAAAAGGGATTAGTTGTCTACGAGTACATTATGTAATTTGTATATCTTATACAAATTTAAGCGAATACTACACATGCAATATAATTTCCACATAATGACTTCTGAAGTCGGAGCTTTAATTCTTAGATATTATACTTTGTGTTAGCACCGACTTCAAAAGTTATTAAATTCAGTAAAAAAATTTTTCTTCTTAGTTTTTTAAAGTCGGTTTTTACAATTTTTCACTTTAATTATTTGAGTGGGTTTTGAGGGACTAAGCTATATCACAAGCTTAAGGGTGCATCTAAAATGTCGTCTAAATATAGTTAAATCAAAGGGGCGGTATTTTTTAATTAAATTTGAATGAAACTGTCCTCAGGTTATAGCATAGTTAATGAAATAAGAGTCATTAAAATCGGTTCGCAATTGGCGAAAATGTCGCGTATCATACATTCAAAAGAACATTTGAATTGATTTTTTGCTTCCTAATATCCAATTGCTTGGTTAGTGTCCCTTGAAACTACATCCTACTAGACCCTATTCTATTGAGACAAACTTGAAACGAAATTTTAATTTCGTACGTCGAGGAAATAAATATATTTCATTTCATTTTATTTCCTACCTGCCAGTATGTAGTGACGTAGCCAAAAATGGTGAAGTGCACTTACTTAGCTTAAAAAGCGTATTCACACTTCCCTTGAAATAAGGACATCTATTCTCCATGTTACCAAGGGTTCTGCAAAATCCTAGAAACCTGGTGTCACTTGCGTAAAATAATACGTGATAAAATGTGTAAAATTGTGTGTTTTAATAAATCTTTCAGCGGGGTGCCGGCGCATCAATTGTCGGCAACACGGCTACTCAGCTCACCGGATCCTTCTAGGCATCAGCTTGAAGATCCACCAGGTACCTTACAATCCTAACAATATTGGTCTCTTACAGTCATATTTATATTTAAGAAAATACAAATTACTTAAAAAGAACTCAAAAAAGGATTTTTTTTAATGAGAATAATAAATAGAACACGGAAATAAAAATCATGATTTAGTTATTTATATTATATTTTAAATGAGTTTAAAATAAAGCAATGACTTTTCAATGACAAGCATCCACGACTTTTTCTGCCACCAGGGCGGCGCCACTTAAAAATGAGGTGTAATATTTGACAGATTTCATAGCGGGGAAGTCAATTTGTTCGAAAAATGTAAAGGTTCATGTTTCTTTCTGTACTATTAGTTATATTTTATATTAATTTGATTAAAAATAAATAAACCAAACGAAAGATATTAATAAAAGTAGAAAAATTAAGAAAAGAGTTAATAATATGCAAAAAGTTAAAGAGCAAACCACTGAGGCATTGTTTTGTGTATTAATTTATATATTATTTTTGATAAACTTTTATTTAAAACTAACTTCTCAATTAAATGACATTGCGTAACAAAAAACTCTACCTCAGTGTCAACTAGCGACATTTGGTGAGCGGAATATTATTAACCCTCATTGATTCCATTGTAGATAACATTAAAATATAGAATTAACATCAGTACATGTTATAAATTGAGACATACTTAAACCGACGAAAGATTCCTTACTTATATTGTATAAATAGAAGGAAATGTGTGGTGGTGACATTAGAGAATCCATTCATGAAGTCAAATGTTGTAAAAATCGACTATGGGACATGGCAGAAGGATCTCATGGCTTCCTTTACGCCATACGTTACATATCGATGACAGCGAGCGTCGTCAAAGGTGCAAGACGTCTGGATCTTCGGTTACCAATCCACCTGCAAAGCGTGGTGATTAAAGCTTCCTACGACGGTAGAGGCCTATATTCAGCAGTGGACGTTTACGGACTGATGAAGGAAAACATAACAAAATATCATTAAAATATGACGATGAATTTCTTTTATCTCTGTGAACCGTGCATTATTATTAAATGACAAGAATAATATTAGATTATAATAAATAATGAGATTACATACAACATTTATTCATTCGTTCATTTAATACAGTCTATCAAAAGTCCCCTACTGAACATAGGCCTTGCCATAAATTGTCCCATATGGGGATATTTGCCATAGTTGCCACGCTTGACGGTGGGTTAGCAACCGTAGTTTTTATTGAGTTGTTAATAAGAAAATGTTGCTGTCCATCACCTGTTTCACTTCCATCGACTTCAAAAGAAGAAGTAAAAAAAGAAATTATGGGTTTGAACAACACCAACTCAGAAGGCTTTGACGGAATCAGTACAAGAATAATTAAAATGTGTACTGATGAACTAGTGCCTGTATTGACGTACTTAATTAATCTATCACTTTCATGTGGTTTTCGTTTTAGGTGCTAAACAAAAGCACCTAAAATTATTTTAACAGAAGTTAAAGCCGCATTGTTTGTTCTTTTCAGAGCTATTTCCATTCGCAGAAGACTATCCGGGCGAAAGAAACGGTGCTCTAAGATGGGGCTCCCGCTTCGGGCCCGCGCACCGCCCGCCGGCCGCCGGCCTCCTAGAATGTTTCCGCGGATGCCGCTCCAGGCTCGATCAGTATTTGGCGAGGAGGAAGGTACTTCAGCAACGTAGAGCGGTCTTTCTCGATTTTAATCAAAATTTTTCACCGTGGACTAAGAGTTCACATACAGAAATAGAGAATACAATAATAATTATCATAATATTAATAATTATGTTTTACTGAAAAAGTTACACGAAGGTAGACCAAAAATGTATTTAATAATATATTTTATGAACTCTTAAGTTACTCGAATTAGTCGACTTAATGTGTTTTTGCTTTCATTACATCCTATAAAAGTCCACTGTGAACATAGACCTCCCCCATAGATTACCGCATAGGGGGGATTTTGCCATAATTGTCATGCTTGGCAAGCGGGTTGGCAACCGCAGAATTTTATTATTTTGAGTTATTAGGAAGATGCTGCTGCCGATCTCCTTTTCTTTTTCTTTCTGTCGCCTCCTATGACACCCTCGGGACGATATGGCGTAGTGGATATTCTTACACCGCCACTACACGTTTGGTGGTTTTGCTTGCATCAGCTTCATTTGGAATCTCATTGTCTATTTCAGTATTTATGGCTGTGGTTCTAGCACATGAGGTTCTAGTATGTATCAACCTGCCAGTATGTCGGTATTCTATAGGATACACTCCAAAAAGTGTGCGCAAAGAGTTGCTCACTTGACTACGACCACAGAATAAATTACAAGAATTACGACTTGAATGGATGTTTTCATAATCGTAATATTAATAATTATACGGCTGAATTTCATCTTTGCTTTATATATTTCACACACAAACGCAATATATATTTTTATATATTTGTGTGTGTGTGTGTGTGTGTGTGTGTGTGTGTGTGTGTGTGTGTGTGTGTGTGTGTGTGTGTGTGTGTGTGTGTGTGTGTTGGATGCGAACAAAAAAGTTTTGACTTTATTGTTTTTAATGTTACTTTGGTTCTAATGCCTATTAAAATTGGAATATTTGACTTACGTCAAATTGTCCTATTCATAGTCAATTTGGGAGCTAGTTCCATTTCAATAAGTCGTTGTTTGAGTTGTGCTTTGTAAACAGATCGAGCGCGGCGTGCGCCTGTACGGGCAGAACGAGCAGCGGCTGGCGGTGAAGGTGTGGCTGTCGGCGCTCCGCTGCGTGCGGCACCGCAGCGACAAGTTCGCGCTGCTCGGCCACCTCTACCAAGCGTACATGGACTTTGGAAAGTACAGGTTGGCAACATAAACATAATATTTTGCTATATAAACCCTTAACTTTTTAAAACCTTACTTTGTTGCCAGTCTGCTTAGAATCTTATAGATCAATTGTAATCCAGATTCTATTACCTAATTCCTGTTACAATATACTTTTGAAAGATCTGTTTTTTTAGTAAATAATATACCATAGTATTTATCACAAACAAGACTTATCTTAAGGGACTTTTTATGACATTAATTGTGACGTGCGTTGAGGTCTAGAGCGGAATATCTCAAAGGCTGTAAAGAGGCTATTAATCTTACGCTCACCAGATGTTGCTAGTTGAGATTAAGGTTGTATTCTTGAATTATTTACTCATTATTAACTTTTTTATTCTTCTACTTTTAGGAATAGTAGTAGTTTGGTTTACCCATTTCTAATGTAATTAATATAAAGTATCTAATATTTCAGAAAGAAACATTAATCTCTACACTTTTTTATCAAATTGACGTCCTCCGATATGAAATCTGTCAATTAATTCACCTCATTCCTAAGTGACGCCACCCTTATGCAGAAAAAATCGTGGATGCGCTCATTATGTTAGCATTGTTAGTAACAACAATAATATGCTTGTTAAAATAGTAGCTTTCATAACTATTCATGAGACAAGATAAAGTAAGTTCTGTGTATTTAAGTAAAAAGCAGCTAAGATTTTACTATAATACCTAAGCACCTTACCATATTATTGTCCTCTGCAACCTATACCACCAATATATCTATTTATTTTTTAATTTATTCGTTATATGTTATACATTTTTTTACATAACATAATATACAATATTTTATTGTATACAATATTAAAAACTATATTTAAAAAATCTAAAACTAGAAATTTAATTATCAAACAGTCCTACTCCACGCGGTATCGTGCCAAGAACGCTGGCTGCGTTTCCCCGCTGAATGGCTATACTGAGCCTTTGAGCGAGAAAAGAGCCAGCCCTCTTATCACCAGCAATAACGACCAGCCGCGGATGGAGTTCCTTTAAGCACTTCACCTCACGTGGACCCCACGGACCGATAGTCTCTACAGCAAATGGCACAAATATGTAGTCATCTCTCAGAGACTCATATTTGCGCCACTCAGTTACTCAGTTCAGCTGCCTCTGATGCCGCCCCGGTTCTAAACGAAGTACCCCTGAGATGAGAGGCCGCCAAAGTGTCTACGCAAGTAGCATCCCACACTAGGGCTTTATCTCTCTCCCAAGGGACCAATGTCATACCGTCGGGTCTCCTGCCATCGTCTCTAAATATTCCACAAGGCTCTAAAACCGAGGGAACATTTATAGCGACAAGAGCCCTTCGGATGACATCGTTCAAAGAACCGTGCCGTGAAAACCTACCAGCACTTTTCTTACAAGAAAGTCCGTGGAGCCCAAACTTGTCGACGCTGCTACCACAAGGGCACTGATGGGGTTGACAAATCACCGCTCCTAGTCGGATTCCTACAGTGATGCGCAAGCTTTCCCCATCAAGTAATGTGCCGAGATTACTTGATGGTAAAGCGTGTAACCAGTGACTACATTCCTTAGTCGAAACAGCTAGAAGGCGTGCCTTATCTTGGTCACTATGGAAATTATGAAACAAATCTTTCTGCACCCTCTGTACCAACGGAATATCCCACTGTTTTTGTTGGTTAACTTCCAGTGGAACATTTTCACCGGGACAGAGCGTTTGCCATGTCTGCCCTGCCTCCGTAGCAAAGCACAGGTCTAGTTTATTATTTAAAATTATGTTACATAAATTACTGTCACTCTATGCACGAAAGCAAGGAAAGCAGGCAATGCAACGCTAGAAAGATTTCTCACACCAATACCACCAAACTTTATAGGTAAAGTAGCTTGAGTCCAGGCTGTTGTATTTAAAGTTAAATTTAGAATTTTTTCTATAGCTATTTTAAGATTATTATCAATATCTTTTAAAATATCCGAACATTTCCAGACTGGACTCGAGCGGAGTAAGTATGTAAATCTAGTTACAAGGAGACAATATTTTAAAATATTAAGCGCAATGTGGGGGCTTAATTTATACAATTTATCAACGTGGTTTAAAAACTGATCAAATTTTGTTTATAAAACAGGTTTAATACTATCGAAAAATAACGGGGCTCCTAGCAGGTATAGTGATTCCGTACTGACAGTTTCTATTCCTGGAGAAATATGATTGAAATTTTGAATTAAAGTGTCTCTGTAAGAAGTAGATAAATTATTGGAAAAAAATATTTCACATTTATTGCTATTTGGTTCAAGACCAATATTTTTAAAATTTCGAAAAATATGAGTAAGATCACTGAGGACGTCATCTGCTCTACCTCCCAGTGTACCGTCGTCCAAGTACCAGACATTCAGCTTGGATTTCAAATTTGAAATAATGGGTTGAATTCCCAAACTGAAAAGTGTTGGACCTAGTGGGTCACCCTGCTGAACACCGACTGCAGAATCGATAACATGGTTTTCGTAAAACAAGTTAGTATTTTGACTGTAACGTTGCCAAACGTAGTGATAAATTTCGGAGGTATTGTTAGCCACTTCTTTCAGCAGGGTTACCCTATCGATAGAGTTAAAAACATTCATTAGGTCAACCTTCACAAGAACATCTGCATCAGAGTTTGTTAGAAATGTACGCACTGAATGTACCGCCGCCTCACAGCCACCTCTAGTGCCAAAGCCTAGTTGAGTAGGCTGAAATTTTGTCTTAAGGTTAGAGATTATGTGCCTGCTAGCTAATTTTGAAGTTAAGCGTCGAAATGTGGAACCGACGGCAATAGGACGGATACCGTTATTCTTTTTTTTGAAGGCACATAATCTTGCCCCATATAAGAATGAAATTTGGATTAACATTACCAGAAAGCATAAAGTTACATAATTTTGTAATGTCCTTAAGAAGTACTCCGCCGGCGTCACCGGCAGAAGCGCTTACAAGATCTTTAAGATGTTGAAGCGTAATTCCGTCAATGCCGCCAGCAGAGCCATTCGAAAATGACATAATTGCTTCTAAAGTGTCTTTTTCAGAAGGTTGCATAGAAGTCTTGGAAGGCAGCGGTAAACCCTGAAAAGGATTGACCGAAGGATGCTTCTGACGAAGGCTTTCAAGAGTTTCGACATTACGAGTAGCCAGGATGTCGTCTGAGAATAAAATACGGGATGCATTTTTTAAGTCGCCATTCATTACTTTCGACTCAACTACTTTTTTTTAAACAAATTTAGGACGTGGTCGAGATAAATGAGTATTAATTGGGTAATTTAAATTTTGAAAAGATGACTCTTTTAGTTGAGACGTAATTCATTTATTTATTGTTTTATCAAAATGAAAATGGGAATACGCGAAAGTAAATAATTTTTGCCAACTCTTTTTACTATTAGTGAAACAATTTTGAATAGTGCATGACAATTCTTTAGCAAGCTGCATCCTCGCACCTCTAGGAATTCTTTTAACCACTGGTACATTACGATGATAATTGTAAATTTGCTCCGAAAAAAGGGAAAAATTTGTGTCCCGCATCTTTCCCTGAAAAACAATCATTTACGGCCTAAATAAAAGCACTTTACTCTATAAATGAAATATTATCACACTACTTCCCTGGATTTATTCCATATTGATAAAAATTGTATGTAGTTGTTATGCTTTGACAGTTGACAACGACGCAGATTATAAAATTAAATATAAATTAAAATTGACAATCGAACTTACAGTCCGCCTGATGCTACTGCAATTCATGGACACCTGCAACCAACTTCACATATTAAAGATGGCTACAGATGCGTTGTCACCTCTGAGCACTAAGATAGAGTGTCTTACAGCCTGAAATTATATTGGTTCTCTAAATGCTTTAGATCGGAATACAGCAGTGCTAGCACTACTGCTTGACGGCAGAAATAAAAATATTTTGTAGTAAAGATAACAGATGACCGCACATCCACTTACGGACTAAGATGCTGATTACTGCCTCGTTCTCAGTAAAAAATGATGTCCGGTTTTCGTCACTTACCATACGAAACACAGCAGCATTACGCTGAATTTTTACATTGGAATTATTAAATTGACTTTTAAATTATATATTTATTATATATGGACATATTATCTTTAGCACAATTCAAGAAAGACAAGCATACGACAGACAAGCGCTGCTCTATGTTTCTATAAAACAAGCAAGTTTTGCAATGGCTACATGTTCGTATTTATCAATTTATCGATCGAAGGGTTTAAACCTAAAACAAAATCGCAACAGTGTCTTTAATTGTTCAATTGACTATGGGAAATGCCTGAAAAATCTTTTGCTCTAATAAATTGCAGTACTGCAATCTCTTAACTATAGTTGCAGACCATCGATGAGGAGCAGGGTTAAAAAATGGTAGAAAGGTCAATCCGCCTGCCATGCGAGGCACTATTGGCAAATTCTTCCTTTACGACGATCATGAAGAATTCAAATTCATTACACAACTATTTTGCAGAGAGTCCTTAGAGTTCGCAAACCGGCAGCTGGGCATATCGGAGGAGTTGGACTCGGCACCAATGCGCGCGGAAGCGTATCTGAATCTGGCACGAGCTCACCAGACTCTCGGAGGACTTGACAGGTACATATACACTACGTGTGTAAATTATACATTGTGTAACACACATGACATAGACATTCGTTTATCTCTGTTATTCCATAACTAGCTGTTCCCCGTGACATCACCCGCGTGGAATTTATTACGATTGGATTTCATGGGTTAACCAGCTGTTCCCCGCGACTTCACCCGCATGGAATTTATTACGATTAGATTTGGTGTTTGTTGGTTTGATGGGTTTTAATTTTTTTGCGCGGACCCTAATTATTTTTTAAAATGAAAGTAGCCTAAGTTATTCCTTATAACATCAGCTATCTGCCAGTGAAAGTCCCGTCAAAATCGGTGTAGCCATTTTGGAGATTAACCGAAGCAAACAGACCAACAGACAAAAATTTTAAAAATTGTTTTTTTTTGTTATATATACCGTATATACTTTCATATGCATTGAGTAAACATCTGTTATTTTGACATTACAAACACACACTTCAATTTTATTTATTTGTATATATAAAAAAACCACATGCGCTTGATTGACAGCCATAATAGTTTAACGGACGATTTGGTAATCTTATGGTGGTTACCTGGCTATCGTGGTCCACTACCGATGCCAACATAAACCACAAAACAAATTGTTGGTTTTGCTGTTCTCGTTGATTTGTAATTGTTTTGTTTCTCCGATATTGATATGTGATGACAAGTGAGGACTTCTGTGAATGCACGCACATTTGTGAAGTTGACAGCTTCTCATAATTCAGAAGTTATCATAATGAGAAATTGACTAGGAGGACTTTATTATCTTTCCTACAATAAGATAGACTTTAGCCAGCAGTAGCTTGAGCTAATAAAAAAGAAAGAAAGAAAAGAAGAAGACATTAGTCATTTTTATTGCTTTCAGGGCTCTATCGTACGCCCGGCACGCGCTGTACAATGATTGCGGCGGCGGCTCCACGGCGGGATGCGTGCACCTCACAGTGGCAGCCGTCAGCCTCGAACTCGGAGCCTTCTCCAAGGCGATGGACGGATTCCAGAAAGCTCTAGCAGTTGCTCAAGCGCAGAACGACAACACGCTTCTTCTTCAGGTAATATTAACATTGTTATTTATAATCTGTTTTATTTGTGTGCTACAAATTACATAAAAGTGACATGTACATCTGTCATCGATTAAGAATTGAAATTCTGATGCATTGTCACCCCTGAGGATGACTAAGATGGAATGCCTCATTTCCAGTAAAAAGAGTCTCTGGTTCTCTACACTTATCATACGAAATACAGCAGCATTAAGCTACTACTTCAAGCTGGTATTCGTGCTACAACCATAATATCGAGGTTTTACTGGTTAAACCATTTATCTGTCAATTTTGCCAAATTGAGAAAACGGCTTCCACAAGTTGGAAAATTCATAACTCAATACAGTCACTTCGTGCAACGTTAATAACAACTTTTAATGATAAGTTGATTATTAAGGAAGAGCTATTTGAAAAAAAACCGTTTTAATAATAACTTCTGCAAAAAATAAAAAAAAGTGATTGACCATCTTAAAATTCTGTTTTTCTCGTGGATCTTTTTGAATATTCTCTTACACTACACAATCTGTAAAACACGTTTATATAATTATCAACTATTATTTACTTAAAAACTGTAGTACGTTTCACATAATAATCAAAAAAATAAAACGTAACTGGTTTTACCTGAAAAGTTTTAGAAAATATACACAAACTGTAATCATACTAAAATCAAGTCAATGTTTTTTCCAGTTTTATAAACATGCATTTCAAAAACACATACAATATATTTAAAATTTCGAAAGCTGAATCTGAGTCTACATCTATCTAACTTTCTATCCATGCATGTGAGATACATACATGATTCAGAAATGATTCCTTTTTGATAAAGCTTTATAAGATCTCTCTTTTACCACAGCAATAGAAAGCAAAGAAGAATACAATTTACGCAATTCTTTTGAGTATTTTGGTTAATTAATAATTTTGGTTTTTCTAGTAAACTTTGATGGTCCCTTTTCTTCAAACGCGTAGCCTCTTATATCATCATTATTATCATCATCATTAAAGCCCAAGGAATGCCACAAAACACGATCCTGGGCCAACTGCGTTCATCGGCTTTCGGTATCTCATACCTGGTCGTCACGCTATAATCTAGTGGGGGACCGACCTACACTTCGATTTCCGGTACTAGGCTGCCACTCGTAACCCTTTTTTCCCCATTGGTTGTCGGTGGCTGCTATGTAGTTGTGGCTATGTGGCCGGCCATTGCCACTTTAGCTTAACCGTTGAGCTACGTCGGTTACTTTGGTTATAATACTGCGGATATCCTCATCACGAAGTCTATCACCCAGAAAAACTCCGAGCATAGCCTTCATCATAGCAGGCTGATCCACCTTAAACTTCCTCATGGGACCAGTAATGAAAGACCACGTCTTAGATGCATGTATGTTGTGTCTAATATCACTGTCATCACGCACTGGTTGTACTCTCTCCACGTTTCCAAGTTTTGAGGTTTACGTTATCTCCCGAACGCTGCCCAGCCGAGTTGAATCTGTCGATTGACCTCTCGGGCGAAGTTTGATTTACCTTGTCAAACAATTTGTCCTAGGTTCACATGCTTGATATCAACTTTAAGCGTAGCGCTCCCAACAACAGCTTTGATTATTCCTATGATATAATTATGTTCTTTCTTTACTGTTATTATTTTATTTTGGTATTTATATTATTATAGGCGCACCAATTACGAATATTTAGTTGATGTTTTTTATGTAATAGGTCTCATGTAAAAGCAGTTTTTTATAGCATAGGGTGACTACATTTATCCTCAATTAAGAAAAAGAAATGGAACGCCTCGTTTCCAGTAAAAAGGGTCTCTGGTTCTCTACACTCACCATACGAAACACAGCAGCATCAAGCTGCTATTTTACGCTGGTATTCTGTGAGAGCGTGGTCCTACCCAGGTCGAGCGGACCCATTCGTGCTACAACCATATCTAAAGAGAAACAAATAAGCTTAGCGACTAGGAGCACTTATTCGGTTTTTCCTGCTAAAGAATGGTAAATAACATTTTGTGATCGATTTCTAGTAAAAACAATTAAAAGTCCATAACTGTTCCATCAAGTAAGCATTTTGGAACTTGTGTTTACAGTAACATATGTTTTGGAATTGTAACATGTTTTTATAGTAAGAAATAAAATAACTAGAACTAATAAAGGCTTAAAATTGTTTTACGTCGACACTGGTCATATCAAATAGTTGATTTTACCAGAAAGTCGAAGTGTATATTTAACTCATTTTCATAAAAAAATGCAGATAACTGGTTTTACCAGTAAACCCTCGATATAATATAAGTAGCTGCAGTATGGCTCTACCAAGTATAATCATGCATGTCGAACATCCTGCCTCGCTACTAAGTCTATCGCTTAATCTCAACAGTAACAGTTGTTCCTCTACTGAATATGGGCCTCGTCCAAGTAAGGATTACTCCGGTCCGAACCATTCGTATTACAATCATGATCCTCTCGTAATAAATTCCACGCGGACGAAATCGTTGAGAACAGCTAGTAATATAAAGGTTGTTGCGCGTGTGCTAGGTGTACGTGGGGTTGTCGGAGCTGTGGCGGCGGCTGCGCGACGCGGAGCGCGCGGTGGCGTGCGCGGCGCGCGCGTGCGACCTGGGCCGCGGGCCGCGCGCCGCCGACCTCAACACGCGCCACCACCGCGCCGCGCTGCTGCAGATGGCAGCCGCCCTGCGCGCGCGCGGCGAGCTCGGCGACGCGCACGACTACTGCCACGTGAGCACCACACACCACCCACCACCCACCACTAACCACCCAACTGCTCGCTACTATGCGACCTGGGCCGCGGGCCGCGCGCCGCCGACCTCAACACGCGCCACCACCGCGCCGCGCTGCTGCAGATGGCAGCCGCCCTGCGCGCGCGGCGAGCTCGGCGACGCGCACGACTACTGCCACGTGAGCACCACACACCTATACCCATTTTTTTTTTCAAACTTCACATTTTGCGGGAAATTGATTCGTATGCAAAATGGTGAAACTCGATCTTCGGCTTCTATTAAATATTTCTGCCTAAAATTTTTTTTCTACAAAAAGTGTTTTTGAAGAACTGCAGTCTAGTTTAGCAGACAATGCTCCGTCTTATTCTACAGTGGGATACTGGTGCGCTGAATTTAAACACGGCAGAACCGCTTGCAATGACAACACTCGCTACGAGCGGCCAACAACGGACGCTACAAAAGAAAACGTTAAAAAATCGAAGAAATTGTTAAGGTAGATCGACGTGTGACCATCCGTTATTTAATTGAGATTCTAAACCTTTCGTGTGGGACAATTCAGTTTATTTTAACTCATACCTTAAAATTCAAAAAGGTGGCCGCGCGCTGGTATAAAACAATGGCCTCTGTCTTCGGGGATGCGGAAGATATAATAATGATCGACTATTTAAGTAAAGGAGAGACAATAACCAGAGATTATTACGCATCAATAATCAAAAACTATGCGAAGATTTAAAGAACAAACGTCGAGGAAAATTGCGTGCTTGCTTAACATGCTTTTTCATCATGAGAATGCCCCTGCCCATCGATCTGATGTTGCAGGCGCCGCCATCTGAACTGCTGGGTTTCAGTTGATACAGCACCCACCATAATCTCCGCACCTAGCTCCGAGTGATTTTCACATTTTTACTCCCCTAAAAAAGCACATGCGTGGTATAAAATTCAACGGCGACGATGAGGTGATGTGTGCTGTAGAGCCCTTTTTCGAATCCCATGACCAAACCTTTTTTTTCCAAGGGAATTACCAACTTGCAAAACGCTATTCAAGGTATATTAGCTTAAAAGGTGATTATGTTGAAAAATAAATACAATTTACATATATAAGTATATGTTCAACCTAGTTTCAACCTAGTAGGTACATTTTGTTAGTAGTTATTGTAGGCCTACAGTTTCATTCGTGGTACGCTAGGTTTACGCGGGCGACCCTTAAGACAGTTTAGGGCAGTGATGGTTCACGAACAGGTTCGTTACAGTCATGTATACATATCTAGGGTTACACTGCCGTGATATATAAATAGATAGGGAACTATGACCATTTTTGTTCGGACTTGGCATGTGAATTATTTGATGTTATTTTCATAATCGAAAAGCTTTTAATATTTTCTGAATACCACTCCCTATAGTCTGCTTGAAAAATAAGTCATTCATTTACCAGCGCCCAATTTGGGTCCATTTTAGTCGTTATAGCGGTCAAACCGCGAACTCATATAATATGCTCATAGTATCATTGCGAGTTGCCAGTGGCAATGCACAATGATACTATAATGGCATGGCAACTTGCCACCCATGCACTTGGCCGGTTTTTATTATAAAGGTTACCATTATGCTTTAGGAAGCGCTTCGTCTAGCGACAGTAGCGGGTGATCAGGGCTGTTATGCGAGAGCAGTGAGAATAGCGGGCGACGTGTATCGGCGGAAGTGCGACATTGGGAAAGCTCTGAGGTATATTAATTTTAATTATAAAAGTAAAGATAACAAACGACCATACAGCATAGTATCTATCTATCTATCCACGAGGACTAGCTGGCTTAGACTGATGCCAAAAAATGTACGGTTTTTGTCGAGTACACAAAACACAGCAGCAAACTATCTCACACTTTTGTTGTGTGCGAACTTGGTCTATTTCCGAGTGAACCGACCCCTTTGTGTAACAGCTATAATAACGCTGCAACGTTTCTCTACCACGTAATAATTAATAATACCGCATGAACGGAAAAAAACGTATTGATGTGATATATTGATATGGACACTATGTTCCGATAATTTTCATAAAAAATATTTTTATTTTCATAAAAAGTCAGATTCCGAACCCCACCTGCACCATTGTAATTGTTAATTGCAATTTCACTGGTTCAATGTTGAGGGGTCAATGCTGAAATATACACGTCAAAGTAATGAAAAATATCTCGAGTACGTGAGAAGGACGCCAACACGCATTAGGGCATCGTAGTAACGCTATGCCAATGTAGCGCTCCGGACTTCTACTCTGCTCCAGAAAAAAACCTCTCAGAAATTAGAGTAGGCCTCCGCGACACGGGACGTATTTAAGTGGATATGTTATTTTATTTTACTTGAATTCAGATCTCTTCGATTAAAGAGATTTACTAAAATATCATCATTGACGGCTACGTGGCGCAGTGGCTTAGCAAGTTGTAGCGCTGGGGGCCGCGGGTTCGAATCCCGCACGGAACAAGTATTTGTATGACCTACAGATAATTGTTCCGAGTCTGGATGTTTGTCCTTGTGCAATTTGTGTTTGTAAACTGCCTTCACGATACAGGAGAAAATCCTAGTGTGGGGAAACTTTCTTTTAAAAAAAGAAAAAAAAAGATCATCATCATTACAGCCCTTCACAAGTCCACTGCTGAACATAGGCCTCCCCCAAGGAATGCCACAAAGCACGGTCCTGAGCCACCTGCATCTATCGACTTTCTGCATGTCTTACCAGGTCGTCACTCCATCTAGTGGGGGGGTCGCCCCACACTTCACCTATCGGTACGAGGCTGCCACTCGAGAACCTTTTTTCCCCATCGGTTGTCGGTTCTTCGAGCTAAAGTATGCAACACAGAACAACAACACACAAAATCAGGCTCGACCACAGGAACAGAGTAGCCAGCCTCTCGTTATTCTATTCTATTGGATGCATTTGATAAATGGAATGTGATGGAATTACATGTCTTCATTTCTCCCTTCACTTTTCATCATCGGACAACCAAGCGTTGGGTGCATTGTCATTAGTAATGCATACGGCTAAGGAGTGAAATAATTTGCCGATGTCTGTCTTTCTGTCCGATTACAATTATTAAGGCAAGAGTAAATTTACCATCTAGTGCTTCATATCCCTTTCCACCAGATGGGTGGGAAGGAATATGAAGCACAGATTGTAGTCAAGCACTGGCTTATAATAAGTAAAAAAAAAAACATATTTCAGGCACTATGAAGTAGCGATGGGAGCAGGGCAGGCGCTGGGCGATCGGTTGGCGCAGATGGAGGCAATGGACGGGGCCGCGCGCTGCCTGGAGGCGCTGCGCCTGCAGGGACGCATCTGTAACTGTCGGCCACTTGAGTTCAACACACGACTGCTAGAGGTCGCCACATCTGTTGGTGCTAAGGTGATCGAACCTTTACTTTTTATAGAAGTGTTGTGCGGCAAGTATTCGAAATACAATATGTAGTCTGAACTTAAGATATTTATCCCAATATGGAAATGTTTATAGTAACAAGACACCATAATATAACTTCACCCAACTTTAAACATGGTAACACGAGTGCGACCTACGACCTACCCCAAAAGTATACCTACTTACGTTCTAGATAAGTTTATATTATTCTCAATAAAGGAACAGTATTTACTTGATTCGAGTTGCACTTGTGGCTAGGGACACGGAAAAAGTATTGTTACTTTTAGGTATCTACTCGATACCTTCCGATGCCGATACTTTTGTACTCGATACTTTTTATTCGATACTTTGAGGTTTTAGTAAGTATCGTATCGTATTGTTTCAAATAATCCTTCATGTCATGCTAGCGCTAAAGTGTTTTTAATGGTAATTTTTTTTACATGACTTGACTTGGCGTCTAGTCTATGTTACTTGTTTGCTTAACCTCTTTCATATAATGAAGATAAAATCATTTGAATTAACATAGACAGAGGTTAACATCTTCCGTCACTTTGTAATCTGCTGTGTTACTGTTACGTATTTCGTATTTTCTCGGAAATTTTATTGTCTCACTAATAAAATTGAAGATTAATGTACGAAATTGAATTAGATTGTGCTTGCGTTATTTAAAATGCCACCGCCAACTAAAAGTGACGTTTGGAAGTACCTTGACAAAATAAATAACAATGATGTCAAATGCAAAATCCGTTTCAAAACATTGAAGCAAAGAGAATATAATCACTACGTTTAAGAGGCGGGACTTCCTAAGAAAAAGTAAATGTATGACATTGCGCCAAGCTACTCTACCAACATCAAGACATGACATTTAATTTTTGACAAACAGTGCTGACAACATAGGCGAATTATAATAGTGCTGTATTGTCTATCCTCGAATAATTTTATCGATATATTGTTTATCGATATTTTTTAATAAAAGTTAGATCCCTATACTGAATAATTTATGAGAAATAATTTTTTTAACGTGGGGATTGAGTAAAAATGCACATGAGGATAAGAAATCAATGTATTTTACAATTTATAATTATATCTCTACAATTATTAGGTACAAAAATATGTATAAAGAAAATATAAAATAAAAAACTCACTATTAAACTAAGAATTAATTAAGTAAAAAATAAATGACGACTCCGTAGCGCAGTGGCTAAGCGCGTTTGGCTGCGGCATTGCAGGACCGAGGCTTCGTTCCCGCACTGAACAAGTGTTGCTATGCTGTAAAATAAATAGTCTGCGTCTGGATGCTTGTTTTCATTCAACATTAGTTCTTTTTAAAGGGTAAAAATATTGGATTTTTTAACACTGATTGGATTAAATTCCTTTTAAGTGTAACAAATACTATATGTACAAATCGCTAGGCTTCTTCACAGAGGTACCTACTACTCGCAGAGATTGTTTACTAATTGTCGCTTTCAAAATGAGTGCTCATTATAGCTAATGTTTGTTGATGAATCTATTAAAAAAAAAATTTATTACCAGGTAATTACGAATAACTTTGAGTTTAGTTATGTAATCGAATTCTTACCAAAATGTGACTTTAGAGGGATATTATCTTTTGCTACATGTAAATGAAACCTAATTAACATACACATAATAGTGGAAGTTTAAATTAAGTCCACTGATGAAATAATAGTTCGTTTTAGTTGGGTTCAAAATCCTCGGATTTGCAATGTTTGCCACAAATATGTTTTAACATGTGAATCTTTTCAGTTGGTGCATGTGCCAGCTATTTCACCCATTGCTTGCATCTGAAAAAATAATATAAATAAAATCACATTTTTATTGAACAAATAGAATGTTAGCAGTCACAATTGATAATGTAGTTTCTAAGTATAGTTCGTTTAGGATTGCCATCCCACCGAACTATCAGATTTAGGGAATAGTGAGTTTCTATTTGTGCACACAATCGTACACTATAAAAACCTGTCCTACATAGATGGCTAGTCCATAAATGTACTTGCGTTAAATATCATATTACAATTAAAGTTGAAATCACCACAACCCTTTCATCATCTAAGGGAAATATTGCTACGAATAGCCTTTTCTTGTTATTATTTTTCCGCTTCTTGCACCATTTAATTAGCAAGTTTTATAATGTATATTTATTTTTTTAACAATTCTGTAAATGAACAACGGCTTCTATAACAAAATTTAAAGCAATCTTAATAAATAAAATTATACAAATGTAATTGTTTGATTTGACATTTGAACCTATTTGATTTGACAATGTCGTTAACAGACATTTTACGAAAAGCAGAAAGAAGAAATAGATAACCGTCATTAAAATTTGACCAATCTCGTACGTATAATTTTTACTATGGAAGTAGCACCAGCCTGGTTGTACCGACCTATTCGTGCTGTCGTCATAAATCATAATACACTTGCAGTGTGGCTCTACCGCGTTAAAGATTGAAGAAGTGGGTATACTGTACGACCCAGAATGTTCTTTTTTATTACAAGCAATGCAAATTAACACTACTAATACTCTTGTTAAAGTCCAACTAAGCTAAAATGTTTGTATTGAAAGTGGTTCACGATAGTAGTCGAATTGCGGATTTGAACTCATGACGTCTTAAGCTACTGTCGAATATGGTCCTATGAATAAGGACACGAACATTAGGATTTTATCGAATATAATTTACGTTTACTTTCAACAACATCTTTACCACTTTAACCTACCGACCAAACATTTTTTTTTAAATAGTAATAATACAACACTAATTATAATCCCGTTAACCACTTCAACCAAGCTTTTACTCTTGTGCTAGTAGTGGTTCACAAGTTTTTTCATAAAAGAGGGGTTTACTGCCATCCATGAACAACTGCTACTCCACAGGAATTCAAGCTGTCGACCATTTCAAAAGGAAGGCTGTTTGCAACCTTACATTTTGTAAAGCTTCCAACGTCTTCGATAGATGGCGTTGGCTTGAATTAGAAGTCGTTAGCGTTAGGCTTCCGCAATTTGTATAGGTCTATGCGATTTATTTTCAATAAACGAGATCGAGTCGGGGATCGACCTGAGATCAGTACACTTGTGGTCTTTTATTTAAAATTCCCGCATGCTACAGTTCAGTTCAACTCATTGTTCTCAAAATACCACCCGGTGCCTTAACATTGGTCCTTCGAGCCGGATCGTTTGGACAGGCCTTTGAGTTCAAAGCGGCCACCGCTGGCTGCTTCTCCGTGTACTTGTAGTGGATCGCTACAGAGAGGTACACGAGTCCTCCGCACCAGCGGCGACAGCTTCACCCAGCATAGGCGGTGAGCTGAGCCAGCTTTAGCGGATTAGTTCAAGGAGTGGCCACCAGAGGGCGCCACTCTCAGATCAACACCCCAGACGACGCAGCAGGTGACGCAGACGCAGCCATCACACGACGTCACAGAGGACGTCACGCGCAGTACAGCTGGCAGCCACAGGGGGCGCCACTTGCAGGTTCAAAGGTGTTTGGGTGAAGTGCAGTTTCGTGAGTAAAACTTGTTTATAAACATCATCCACAAATCAAGTGAATTTGAACTCTATTCTAACGTCAATTTAAACTTTGAAAAGTGAAGAACTATCTTGGACTTGTAAAATTTTAAGGACAATTTTAGACTTAGTTTATTTTAGTATTTGTCAATTTGTGTGCATGTTAGTATTAGGACTTAGAATAATTTAAAGAAAACGGGGAACGGGGAACCTATGCCCGATTTCTATCAGATTTTGTGTGTTTCAAACACTTGTAAAATTTTCAAAAGTGTCTTGATACTTGTATTATTTCGAGGATTTTAGTTTGCCAACATAGATTTGAAACATTTTGTTTTAAATAAAACAAGTTTTATACATAGTTTTATCAACTTTACATTGTTATTTACGAGGTTAAATCAATTTAGACACATTTTATTTATTTACAAAATCAAATAAATAATAAAATGGAAGGATTAATTAATGTATTAAAAGATCAACAAAATGTTATAACAAAGGGATTAACTAATTTTAAAAATGCGGTAAAGATAGGTTAACCATAGAGTATGTAGAAACAAGACAAGAATTATTGGAAACGGATTGGGCATTGTTTAAAGAAAATAATACTAAGTTATACGAACGTTTCAAAGCAGAAGATATATCAAAAGGTTGTTGATATTTATGATGCTACAGAGGACACTTATATTGTTTACAAAAGCTTAATGAAAACTACCCTTAACACAATTCGGTCAGCTAAAGATTCTTTAAATCAAACCAATACTTTAGCACCGTTAATAAATCAAGTAGTTCTTTCGTAAAGTTGCTCAAAATATCCATTCCAACATTCTCAGGAAAATATGATGAATGGACAACATTCCACGATCTGTTTACCTCATTAGTACATAATAATGAATCTTTAGATAATGTACAAAGGCTTCATTATCTAAAGAGCCACCTTTCCGGTGAAGCAGAACAATTGATTCGCCACACACCTGTAACTGATGCCAATTATATTCAGTGCTGGAATCAATTACAGAAGCGTTATAACAATAAGAAATATTTAACAAATTGTATTCTTAAACGGTTGTTTAATCAAAAACGTATGCAGGTGGAGTCATCTACAGCTCTGAAGGAGTTACTTGATACCACTTGTGACTGTCTTAATGCGTTGAACAATTTGGGTATTAACGTGAGCACATGGGATCCAATTATAATTCACATAGTTTCATTTAAATTGGATAACGAGACGCGTAAGCAATGACTTACCAACTTTCAACCAATTTAAGTCTTTTATAGAAAATCGGTTTCGTGCAATAGAATGTTTAGATCCTAAAAGGGTACCAGTTCACCAGGGCAACAACATTAATAAAGCATCAATTGCTCACTATCCGAAGGCAATGTTGACTACGAGTTCATCAATGCGATGTGAGTTGTTTAGAAGGACACAAATTGTGTTTCTGTAAGAAGTTCTCAAAACAGACGGTTGAAGCACGTGTGATTTTGTGGTAAAACATAAAATATGTTTCAACTGTTTAGGAGGCAATCACATGGTTTCGGAATGTAGAAAACCCACTGCATGTAAGGTTTGTCATAGGCGCCATCATTCGCTACTGCATTATTAGCCAGGAGTCGGACAAAAGGATCAACCTTCGACGGCATCGACTGTCGACAGTGTTTCACCTAATGCTGGCCCGATTGTTTCATGTCTGTCAATAGGTAATACCCAAGCCCCGACAGGTTTTATTAGCCACAGCGCTAATAAAGCCGAGTCACGCTCTGGTGACTTTCAGATGGTCCGAGCCTTGCTCGATCAGGGTTCGCAGGCAAGTTTTATTACAGAGGCCGTAGTTCAGCTGCTCAACCTGAAAAAAATCCCGATCCAAGGAACTATCTCAGGCCTTGGCGGCAATAGTTCAACCAAAGCAAGGTACATGGTACATTTAAATATAAAATCGCGAGTAGATCCTGTATTCAGTCTTACGGTTAACGCTTACGTACTTACCAAAATCACGTCATACTTACCTGAATACAAAGTACACACTACTTTAGATTGGTTAAGCGTTAATACGCTACAGCTTGCAGATCCAGAGTTCAACACGCCCAATAAGATAGACGTGTTGTTGGGCGCTGAAGCTACAGTTGCATAATTAAGGCAGGTATTGTTAAGAGCCCGTCCGGTACGCTGATTGCTCAAAGCACTACCTTAGGGTGGGTCCTGTCTGGCGCTGTCAGTAGGGAAAGTTCAACAAAAATTAATGTTTTGCATGCACAAATTAGTGATGACGAATTATTAAGACGATTTTGGGAAATTGAAGAGCAAAATAGTTCAAAGAACCCACCTGAGGAGAAGAAGTGCGAAGAGTTGTATAGTAAAACTACCATAAGAGACGTCAGTGGAAGATACGTAGTAAGATTACCTTTCCGCGAAGAAAATCCATCTTGTAAAGGTTAGGCTCTCGTGCTATCGCTGAAAGGAGATTTAAATCTTTAGAAAAAGGTTAGGAAGGGATGTAGATTTAAAGGAAAGATACAAGCAGGTAATAGAAGAGTATTTACAACTAGGACATATGAGGAAGATAGATAAAAGAGACAAGAATAGGGATGCAGCGGTGTAACCTCACCATGCTGTAATCCGGGAGGACAAAACTACCTCGAAGGTACGTGTCGTGTTCAACGCCTCCGAAAAGAACAACAATGGAGTCTCACTCAATGACACGTTGATGGTGGGACCTACATTGCAGTCTGATTTGAGACACACAGTTTTAAGATGGAGATTTCACCCTATTGCACTGGTAGCAGACATTGTAAAATGTACCGCCAGGTCAGGATTTCGGATGAAGATGCAATGTTTCAGCGCGTTTTATGGCGAGACAGTTCTGAAATCGAAATCGAGGACTACGAACTAGTGACTGTTACCTTTGGGACGGCATCAGCACCATACCAAGCAGTCAGAACACTTCATCAAGTAGCCTACGATGAAGGCCAATTATACAATTGCTGCAGATAAGATTCTCAACTGCTTCTACATGGACGACTTGATGACCGGTTGTAACGACGTAGAAGGCCTGAAATACATCGTCAAATGACAGACTTATTAGGAAAGGATTTGCGCTTCAAAATGGAACAGTAATAATCAAGACATAGTAAACAAAATACAGGACATAGAAAGTAATATACTAAAAGGACAAATAGATCAAAACAGGACAAAGGATAACAAGGACAACACAAATAATCACAATATCATACAGGACATAAAATCAATAGAACAATATAAACCAAATAAATCAGGAAATAAACAAAACGAAGTAGAAATAAAACTTGACAGTACTATTAAAATTCTAGGACTTACCTGGAACCGCAACGCAGACTGCTTCCAGTACACGGTGAACCTCCCGATGCCCACGACCGCACCTGTAACTAAACGAGCTATTATTTCTGTGATAGCACGACTTTTCGATCCATTAGGTTGGTTAGCTCCTAGTATGATTATAGCGAAGGTCTTCATACAGAAGTTGTGGCTTGCAGGTGTTGATTGGGACCAGGAGCTAACCGATGATTTAATAAATGAATGGAGACCGTATCGTGAAGAGTTGTTATTACTCACCAAGGTTCGGATTCCTCGTTGGCTTGGTACAAAGTCGAACGACTATCTGGAACTTCACGGTTTTAGTGACGCTCCAAAACAGCTTACGCAGCTGCTGTTTACTTGCGAGTTGTCGGTTCAGATGGTAACATTAATGTATCGTTGTTGGTTGCAAACTAGAGTCGCACCAGTAAAACAAATAAGTATTCCGCGATTGGAACTCTGTGGAGCGGTCTTGCTGTCACAACTGCTATCGCAAACAGCTGAGGTCTTGAATATTTCTCAAGAAAGGGTCAAGGCGTGGACTGATTCCACTGTTGTGTTGGCTTGGATAAACAGCCACCCAAGCAGATGGAAGACATTTGTGCCAATAGAACTTCTGAAATATTAACCTCAATGAAAGCGTCGCAATGGTTTCACGTCTCCACAAAGGATAATCCAGCAGACTGTGCCTCGAGAGGGATACTTCCTAGTTCAATACCAGAAAACAATTTATGGTTTACTGGACCACCGTTTCTTAAGCTACAAAACGTAGTTTACAATAGGCCAAATCACAACAATTGTACTACAGATTTAGAAGAGTCAGCAAAGTACATGTAGCGACAATTCTAAACGAATTGTTCTTTAATCGGTTTTCTCAGTTACGAAGATTAGTTCGGATTGTTGCATACTGTCGTAGATTTTTAAAGGAGAACAAAATATACAGAAAGGGATATTTACAAAAGACAGAATTAGACGCTGCACTCGAAAGTTGTATAAGAAAAACACAGAGAGAACTATTTACAACAGAATATGAAGAATTAAAGAACAAAGGCTATATACAATTAAAATCAAGCCCATTAAGGTCACTCTGTCCTTACCTTGATGATAAGGATATCATGAGAGTTAGAGGGAGACTGGAAAAGTCAGAGCTCAGCGAACAGATGAAACATCCCATCGTCCTGCCTCACTCCAGTCACCTAACTAAGTTAATCATAGCTGACGCTCACCATAAAACCCTCCACGGGGGTCCCCAGCTCATGATTAACTATTTGAGAACAGCCTACTGGATTATTGGGGTTAGAAATCTGGTCAAACATCATGTCATCAAATGTGTCATATGTGTCAGACAAAAGCCAGTACAAAACCAATTTATGGGCTCACTACCAGCTGTTCGTTGCAACCCAGCTCGACCATTTCTTCATAGCAGGGTTGATTATGCTGGTCCAATTAGCATAAGGACAACAAAGGGCGTGGCCATCGGTCATACAAGGCTATATATGCCTCTTTGTATGCATGGTCACTCGAGCGCTGCATTTAGAAGCAGTGAGTGACATGAGCACTCAAGCCTTTTTAGCGGCGTTCAGACGCTTTGTTTCAAGGCGAGGTCATTGTGCCAAACTGTGGAGTGACAATGGCACTACATTCGTAGGTGCCTCCAGGGAGTTACAGCAGTTGACAGCTATTCAGTCATCAATAGCCGAACACCTCGAAACGAATGGTACAGAGTGGCATTTCGTTCCTCCTCACAGTCCCAACTTTGGTGGACTTTGGGAGGCAGGAGTAAATCTACAAAATTCCATTTGAAGCGAGTAATCGGTGAAGCAACTCACCTTTGAAGAACTGACGACACTCCTCAGTCAAATAGAGGCGTGTTTAAATTCGCGACCTATGAGCACAATTAACGTTGATGATCCTGGTGAACCACTACCATTAACTCCGGGACATTTTTTGATTGGAGAACCATTATTAAATGTTCCTGATACTGATTACGCAAATACCAATATAAGTTATTTATCTCGCTGGCAATTAATTCAACGCATTCTTCAGTCATTTTGGAAACGTTGGTCACAAGAATATCTTGTAACGTTGATGCATCGCTACAAATGGTCGTCCCAAGTTGCTGAGCCAAGGGTTGGTGACATTGTGCTTGTCAAAGAAGACGACTTACCGCCAAGTCGTTGGTTGTTAGGTAGGATCATTGAAAACATCCTGGGATGATAATATCACCCGTGTTGTCACGTTACGCACTAAATCCTCAACAATCAAAAGACCAACATCCAAATTATGTATTTTACCGTAAGTCAATAAATATTTGTTAAGTATATTTGCGCTGTTTACATATTGTTACTTTTAAGCTCACATTGGTTGTTCATATTTTAGTTAGTTTTAAGTTCATATTCTATACTCTAGAATAGTTCATGTTTAGCTTTAATATATTGTAAATACTTGTCATATAATTAGTTCACAGTGCTTTCTTCCAGAACAGATCAAATTATTTAATCTTTACAGGCCAAGTACTTATGTTTATGTACTTATGCAGTTCAAATGATTAATAGTACCTTAGTTCATAATTAGTTAATTTTAGAAGGACGTTCCTTCAGTAACGTCCTTGGTGGGCGGTATGTTTGCAACCTTACATTTTGTAAAGCTTCCAACGTCTTCGATAGATGGCGTTGGCTTCGAATTAGAAGTCGTTAGCGTTAGGCTTCCGCAATTTGTATAGGTCTATGCGATTTATTTTCAATAAACGAGATCGAGTCGGGGATCGACTCCGAGATCAGTACGCACTTGTGGTCTTTTATTTAAAATTCCCGCATGCTACAGTTCAGTTCAACTCATTGTTCTCAAAATACCACGGTGCCTTAACAAAGGCTCTTTTCTTGAAAGTCCCTAAGTCATTCCGGTCCTTAAAAATCACTAGCGGTAACGATTCCGTAAAGATGTCGTGCGAGGAAAAAACTTCCGGTTAATCGCATCGCCAAGATTATGATTAAGATTAACAACTTCCCTGCACGCGAACAAAAACACAATACATGCAAATAAATGACCATTCCACTGTCCCGTGACGTGAGTCAAATCACGGGATAGTGGAATGGTTATTTATATGCATGTATAAAGCACAGAAAGATCTTAACAATATTATTAAACCACCTTCGATTTCGGTGTGCAAATTTTCCGTTTTTATTTCAAGCATCGATATTGTATTTTTAATATATATATAATTTTTTTAGGATAAGGGTGACAAGCGAGCAAATAGTCCACCTGATGGTAAGTGGTTGCTGTGGCCCATAGACATCTACATCTATCCTCGTTTGCGAATCAAAATGCAGATGCGTTGTCAGCCGTGAGGAGTAAGATGGAATCCCTCTCTTCCAGTAAAAAGAGTCTCCGGTTCTCTACACTCACTATACAAAACACAGCAGCATTAAGCTGCTATTTTACGCTGGTATTCTGTGAGAGCGTGGTCCTTCCCCGGTCGAACCGACCCATTTTGCTACAACTATACAATTAATATAGCTCCAGCATGGCTCTAGCAAGTATGGCTAAACACAGATGCTAGTGCGACGCGTCCGGCTACGCCTGGCAGAGATCTACACGGCGCTGGGCGACAACAACGCGGCGGCGCGGCAGAAGCGCGCGGCGGCCGCGTGGGTCGCGCCCGCGTGTGCGATCTGCCGCGAGCCGCTTGCCGATCGCCCCGAGCCGCTCGCCTCGATGCCCTGCGCGCACATCGTGCACCACGCGTGAGTGCACTTTAAAATTAAAATCAAGTACTTAGGGTGCGTTTGCAAATCGGGCAAAAGTATGCTGTTTTTCGGTACATTTTGTGACAAAACTAAACCAAATCAAACATAGCTAATAACTACCACGTATAGAATAGTTCTTCATCTTCAAATGGTGGTAACTTTTTTGTTGAAAATGATAGTTTTTTATATTGTAAAAGGGAAGATCGTTTTCTACAAAATTGACTATACCGGCTCATGTTTAGGTACATTTTTTGTTCTATTATCAACATATATTAAGATTTCTAAAAATACTATAGGTAGGCAGACATATTCAATAAATAACAGTGGTGTTTACTTTTTATCAAAATGTCACAAATAGTCGTAAAAAAAATAAAAACTGATGCTTATTTTTTCACATATTTTGCTAATATGGATGAATCATAATAGATTGCAATAAGGGTTATTTTATTTTTGGTGCCTGTTTTGATTTGTTGTACAAAAATTTCGATGAAACCACAGGAAGCGCTCGGCCGCCGTCGTGAGTGGATACTGTATCGCCTGCCTGATTGCAGCAGCTGAAAAAGATCGCTGTACATACACAAAATATTCGAATTTGATACATAGGTTCTTGACAAGGCAAAATAATATTATTATTTTTATAATCACACATTTTTATTATAATATTTTGTTTAGCTGAAAGTAAGTGGGATTTACGTATTACGTATTAACTCGGCACACCTAGTTCTACTCGTCCAGGAGTTCCAGTAGTAGTCACCAAAGTACACCATCCGGTCTCTCCACCAAGCCCGGAGGTTAGGTCTCACCGTAACTAACAAAACGAGCCCAAACTCGGCACACCTAGTACTACTCGTCGAGGAGTTCCAGTAGCTGTCACCGAAGTATACCTTCAAGTCACTTCACCAAGTCCGAAGCTAAAGTCTTATCATAACTAACAAAACCAGCCCAAAGTCCACAGCCACCATCTCACTGCTAGTAGTGGGCTTCTAGTGCCTCGCAGTCTCTGGAGCAGCTATTCGTATTTCTGTAATGTTGAAGGTTTTAATAAATAGGAGACGTGTTGCTTGTACAAGAACTTTAATTATACCCTCTTTATTCTTAACTTAACTCTAATATATATAGTCGTGAGGGCTATATATATACTACACTACACCTCCACCGACAAAAAATAAATAAAAAGAAATGATTACATTTGTTTTTTTTTACTATAAAATCAAAATTAAACTTAAATCTAATAAGAATATAAATTACAAAAGTCAAAACAGGTATATTCTATGGGTACGTCGGGTGGCCAGATCCCCCTGTCCCATAGTAATTTCAAGGTCACAATAGATTTGGTATGATGTATCATGCACACATACACATACATATTTGACATTATTAGGCAATATAGTAAATATTTGAGAAATTCGCGGACATCTGGTATAATTTTACAGGCATTACAAATTTATATCACATAGTCTCATATAATATTTAGGTAGGTATATCGTTGTCAGTCAGGGATTGAGGCTCACAATATTATGGGCACAACAAAATTTAAATTAATTAGTTGTAAACATAGTATAATGAGTTTCTAAATCATATTAAATGAAGTAATTATTTTCATAATCCACACAAGTAAGTTGGCATTACTGTACTATTTTCCCAGAAAATAATAAATTGTAATGGATAAAGTTTATGATTTGATAGTTCAATCAATATTATACCGAAAATAGTTTGTTACATTTCATATTAAGATATCCAGAACAAAGAAGTCAATGCAAAGCAATGTACCTAATCATTTTCGTTAACATAACAATAGACAGATCAAAATACATGTTGCGATCCCAGCCGCGTAAGCGATTTGTGACACCTTGTTTTAAATTTCTGAGTACGTTTATGGAACGTTTTTGATTACGTCGTATAATGGTACCTAGTTTTAACAATGCATTAAAATGATATCGTGAATAAAATTAATTTATCTTGCCTAATAGTTTATACCTCTAATATAGATGGTTACATGCAATTTTTATAATGCTTTTACATAGGTACATTAATAAATATTTATTATTTAAGTTATTTATAATTTCGAAAATTCATTATTTCATGACTTCTAAGGAATATGTTTATCTTAATTGAGACAGAAATTTATATAAAAAAAGAATACATTATTAGGTACACAGCTAAAGTTTGTTTAACAAAATATTTATTAACATTAGAAAAGACAATTGTATTTTAAGCAGATAACATAATTTTAGGTTTCGTTGTCTTTTATAAAGAAAAAAAAATACTATTACATTACTACATAATAACAGCTTATCTACACACTTTGGATTTGACTATAGTAAGCAATATAATATACCTAATATAGTTTAAAATGTAAAAATTTTACATAAACAAAAATTTAAGGTAGAGTTTCAAAAATTTAAGGATAAATATGAAAAATCTCGTAAATTCATATAAAAATTATGCGAAATGTTTATTGTATTTGATTAATATTATTATTTTTTGTTTACGTGTAGTTGTGTGCATCGATCCCTATAGTTATTACATGTGTAACGTGTTAGTAGCATTTTGGACAGCATTAATAGCCCTAATACAGAAATGCAAATAATTGCCTATCTAACTTTATAGATTTGGTCGGGGATCACCTTATTCCTTATTTTCGTTTGTTAGGCCTTTATATTATAATTTTTTTCCATAATTCTTGTACGTAATTTTTTTTGTGATATATTTGACCTTTACCGAGCTTTATTTCTCTCTATTCACTTATATATTTATTTATTATTTAGATACCGGAATCGGAGTTTTAATTCACTTCATTTATATTTTACTTCATGATGTTTATCATGCGGGTACTTTATACATATGGGCCCCCCATTTACTTGGGTACTATATTACATTTTCATTACATTCATTTTATTTTATTGGTACATAAACTTTTAAATCATACTATATCAAGGTAAAACTGTACCTTGGGTTGTGCACAACCTTGAGGTCTACGTTTAAGTAATTTTAAAAGGACTCAACAATTGTCTCAGAGGAAAACTAAGTTCACACTATGATCCAATGAAGGATGTGACCTCTATGTATCATTATCAAGGGTAACAAATTTAAGACCTCTCTGGTCCCCAACAGTACGAATATGAGTAAACTCGTCCAAATCACTTGTACTGAAGGTATTGATCCCTAGTACCCGTTACTTCCGATTTTATCATCCAATCATGGAAACATACCCTGCTCGAGGACTATATGCTATACCAATGATGGACGTTCCCGTATCTCTCCATTATTTGTTTGATTTCTATTCTGTTCATAAATCTTATTTCCTTCTTTATTTATACATTACTGTGTTCTTTACTAACATGTTATTATATATTTGACTGTATCGGTTACTTTTATATACTTGCATGCTCCACTTCCATATACTAACTTGCATTATTCTCGCTCATAATGAATTCCATACAAGAAGTTTAAGCATCATCAAATATTTGGGTGATCGGTCCAATATTGACGAAACTTAGCAACTCGATCATTCATATTCACACTTTTGAACATTCCTTTCTTTCATTCTTCACACCTTTTAAATACATCCTTGTTAATTTTTGTACAAAATGGGATAATATTTTTGTCAGTCAAAGTTTAACTCTGTTAAGAAATATTACTATTAAAACTCTCTTAGGTCGGCGACATATAAACTTTATAATAGGATAGCATTTTTAATCAATTTCCTTTCCGTTTTATTACGAAGTGTACCCTATCTAAGGATATGCTGGTGTTATGTACCTGTGTATATTACATTACCTGTGTTTATTCTTAATTAGGAGAACTCTTATACGGTAACGACCTACTTAAATTTTGTTTTAGTAATAAATTATTTTTATTGAATATTACTTTATATAAAACTTGTCATAATTAATAAATTGGACATAAATACAGAAATAAATTAATGATAATTGGATGTAACATTTATAATTTATAATATATAATGATTGACAAATTAATGGTTATATCAACATATAATTATAGTATAATATATGTATATAGTATAACAGAATATAGTATATGACATTGAGCCATAATAACAATCTTACGTTGGTATTTCCTCTGACGCTGTTACATAACTAATTAGTTACCATATAAATTGAATAATATTGAATAATTTATGTGTTGTTAAAATTTCGATAAATATTGTTATAGTTACTTGACCATTAATATTTGCACACTACTATAATATAATATGTAAAACTAAATTATACTTAAACACCATTGTACAACCATATTGTTGCAAAAAAAATATTATTATTATTAACAAGTGGTTATTTACCGATTAATTGTTGCGGTTTAATACATCATTTTGAATTTTCTATTAATAAGTACTAATGTTTTTCCTACTTGTTAATTAATGATTTAAAAGTTTTCTTTCCCCAGAACTGTGTATAACATTATTTAAGTAATAATATAGTAATAATATTAAAATGGGCCAAATTAAGAGTACCTTTAACCGACGAGCGTGTATGCGTAGGTATATAGATGTGAAGGAGGCGAGAGATGTGTCAGGATCGTGCCAAATGGAAGTCCGTAGTATCTGCCTACCCTCTGGGTGACAGGCGTGAGTGTTTATGTATATATAATTTGACACACATATATGTATATATTACATTCGGCGCTTTCGAGATAAGTATGTCTTGTACCTGCTACGGAACTTGGCTGGTCGCTGGTTGTACTCCTGATTTCTTTCTGCTGCTCTGGCACTCAAAGATGTTGTTAGCTCACCGATGTGGTTGGGCACGTTTCTTTCTTCTTTCGTTTTTATTTTTGATAAAATTGGTACTCTTATCTTGAAGGAATATTGATTAAGATGTTTTCTGGATCTTGAAATCTTCTTTCTTGAAACTTGTCAATCTTGATTTAATAGCAATGTTACTAGAGCTTCTTCTATAATTTCTTCTTCAGGTCTTTCTTCATTTCTTCTTTGTTTGTCATTTCTTGGTTGTCTTACTAAATTGGTCTTCAAAAATCTTCTTTAAATATAAGTAAAATTGTTGTCTCTTCTTATATTCATAATTTAAATTTTATTTGTCACATCCGGTATTATGTTCTCTTTGTTATTTTTTTTTTTTTTATTGTCAATCTTCTTAACAAGCCCTTCATAATTTAATTTAGATTTCTTATAATATTTTTTTTTTTCTTCTTTTTATGTGAGCCCCATGCGCGTGCATTGTCGCAGCGCACCGCCTGGCTGCAAATCGCCATGTAATGTTGAAGGTTTTAATAAATAGGAGACGTGTTGCTTGTACAAGAACTTTAATTATACTCCTCTTTATTCTTAACTTAACTCTAATATATATAGTCGTGAGGGCTATATATATACTACACTACATTTCGTATGTAAGTATATTTTTGTAGGTATAAGAAATGAGAAAAAAAATCAATCTTTCAAATTATCAAAATGTTTTAACTTGATTATGATTCCGACACCCGCAGCTAACCGTGCGTACACTTGTTTGTGTGACCCGTGTCAATGTAATAGTTCGATTCTATACCTATCAATTTTGCAAACGCGTCCTTAATAATATTATACTCCAGTGTCCGTCGAGTACAACGTGTAGTGGCGCTGAAATAATATCCACTAGCCACAGAGCACTAGCGACAGAGGGAACAAACCAGGAGATGGGCAGCAGCGTCTTCCTAATAACAACGAAAAAATAAAAATAAAATGCGGTTACTAATCCCCCTACCAAGTGTAGCAACTATGGAAAATAAGAGACAATCTATGGAAGAGGCCTATGTTTAACAGTGGACTTTGATAGGCTATAATGGATGTATGGATAGATTTATAGTTTTATTTGATAGCTTCTTTTATTTTGGATAACTGTTCTACGAGCTATATAGGGCATTGTGATATCAGTTAATAATTGTTCATGTTTACCAGGTGCATGCCCGAGTCGTGGTCTCGGCGGTCGACGCGCGGCACGAGCGCGGGCGTAGAGTGCGCGGAGTGCGCGTCGCCGCGCGCGCCCCGCGCCCGCCGCCCGCGCCGCCCGCCCCGCCCGCGCCCCGCACGCTGCCTACACAGGTACTTCGTTATTCGATGTAATCCAGCGTCCATAGAATTATTTCTTCTTGTCCCTTTCTCCCTACATCAACACCGCCACAGTAACTATAATCGCAGTCGCAATTTGAATAGAATATCGAAGAGTCGGCAGTTATCAATTAAACTAGAGCTATTACAACCACAAATGTACACGCAAATATAAATCAATACAAACAAAATAGGTACGCTCCGTGCTATGCAATGAAATCGAACGTACACTAGGATGTAGTCAGTCAGATACGGAGGAAAACATAACCAGAACCAAGTACCAACATTATTATATATTGTAAACCGAACTAGTCCACCACTGAACATAGGTTTTCCCCTAGGAATAACACAAAACATGGTCCTGAACCACCTGCATTGATCGGCATCCTGCATGTCTTACCAGCTCGTCTCTCCAACTAGTAGCTCGCCAGCCTACACTCTGCTTACCGGTATGAGATTAAGGCTCTATGTTGACCGAGGCATTGACGTTTAACTTCTGTTTATAGATGAAATTGAGAACTATCCAATCACAAAATAGATTCGATCATTCGGAAAAGAATCGTCAAAACTAATTCTATTCAATTCAATTCAATCGAATGAGAGTAATAACGTCAATGATAGAAATATTGACTAAGGTGTAAATATTGACCCGTACATATTTTACACTAACAGGGTAGTAGGCCCCTGTACTCGCAAGTGTCTTCGCGGATTCAGGTTATCAGGGTCAGCATATTTAAAGTGTGCTTTCTCCCCATGTTGTAAGTGTACACATTGTAATCCAAATTAAGTACTTTAACTAATGATTCCAAATTGCATGCTCCTACTCTGACGCAAATACTTACGGCTTGCAAGAGCTTGAGAGCTTGCATACACTCTTGTAGGTGAAAATCTTAACATCGTTTAGTGTAATACGTCATATGTAATATTTAGAATAAATGGCATAATATATTATAATATACAAAGTGTAGTATTAAATATAAACATTTATTTTAACTACTTCAAATAGTCTTATGGTGGCATTACACTATCGTCCAACCATCCAACTTCAAACTTAGCCTGGACCATAAAAGAAAACTCCATTGACACAACAGAAAATCAAAAACAACTCACTGAAAACGAAAATAGTGCATGTTCATTGAATATCGGATCGAAATCAAAAATAAGGCCCACTACCTATCCGACTGTAGAAAACCATTTCATGTGAATGCCGAGTTACCACCTCCTCCGCACATTGCCGGGCAAACTCGTTCGAACTGTCCTAAGCGCACGTTGGAATATTGGATGGACGTGTAGAGCTGGCATTAGATTTTAAGTAAATATTACTACTGAGATCATGACATTTGTAGACTTTTGGCCACTTGTTTTTTGAAATAATTTATATATTTTAGTGATAATGACTAAATTGTTTGTTACTAGGATTTTCCATTTGGCACTCCACCTACTCTCCGTGAGTCGGACCTCAACTCCGTACTTTCCGATCATAGCAGCCAGCAAGCTACGTCCAGCGTTTAATTGAATGCTTATAGTTAAACACTAAATCCATATTCTATATTATATAATGTATATATTTATTAAATATACTAGAATTATAATTTTAATTGTTTTGTTAAGTCGTGGGTTTTTTCTCATTTATTACGACGACCTTAAAGGACATAATATTATGAGTAAAGTCAATACTATATGTATAATAAATATTTATATAAACTCGTGATGTTATTATGCTTGTACTAATGACAATTTTTTGCGATATTATGTGTATTGTAACTGTTATATATGTATTTGATGTTGTTAGTTGTAACTGACAAACTCCACTTTGACTTTAAAAAAAAGTATAATTTATTTTGTCAGAATATTTTAAATGAAAAATCGCTTTTCATTAACCAATATTGAAGACTAATTGTTCGTCTACAATATCGTAATATAAAATACAAAGTGGAGATTGATAGTGGTAAATTAGTATACAAGAAAATATTACCTACTTATAAATAACATTTATTAACAAATATACAATAAAATGCAAAGTCCACATAAATATCTCAAACTGCCAAATAATTAAGTGGTCAATTACATACGTAAATAATGACACTATTTATTGAAAAGATGCACTAGTTTCAACAGGAGGCACACTAACGCGATATTAATGAAGAAAAAGTCAGTATTGAGCAATCAGCAATAGAAATAAAGATAGGCACGCTTCACATTTAGATACAATACTAGAAAACTAAAACTTTACTATTTAAATAAAGATTATAATTCAAAATTTCCAAACAAGAGTATAAGGCTGCGTTTATTGTAGTGTGGTATGAGGTTATATGTGGGTCGCTTCGATGTTACACTATTGATTTAGTTGCTGTATTTAAAATGCTGTTTGTGTTTCCTTACATAATATAACTTCGCAGAGCGTATGATGTATTATATGATGTATATATGATGTACTAATTCATTTGTAAATTGAGTATTCAACTTATGAGCCAAACAATGTTTTTTCCTCGTTTTACGTAAACGTCACATAAATGGTATTTGACTTTGTGTTAAATTTTGTTTAGGCTTCTCTTGGTTTGAAATGTACATATCATGAATAGTATTCTATCATCAATGTACGCAGCAAATAGGTATATAGGTAATTTATGACATATTCTAGGTATTTCAAAACTTCTTACGACATAAAGTATTATTAATACTAAAAATTATATTTTAATATATCACTGTGCAGTTAGTATTGGAACCATGAATGTAAGTTGTACGCACTACAGGATTTATATTATAGACTTTCAATGTACAAACTACAAACAAAGGGAAGATGCGAAAGCAGGGCTAAACTCTTTATCTATATATTTATAGTATCAAATATAAGTATAAAATGTATTCGTTTCACGAACTTACCAACTTTAACAAAATAAATTTTGAGATAATCTTCTTTGCTTATTTAATCAGGCCATAAAGAAGGCCACTGCTGGACATGAATCTCCCTTTGCCGAGGAGATTTGCCTCAATAGAAATGCTTGATATGCGGATTTGACAATCATAATACCAGACTTACACATTTGACGCTGCTGTCGTCGCCGGTCTGCGTATTTTATATCTGACGTGAAAGAGACGGTTTTACCGCCATCTATAAGACGTTATAAGTTTTTCGATAACCACGGGACTAACTCTTTTTTTACTACACACTTCTGTCCCTGTGTATTTATGCCGGCTCTACATTCTTCCGACAGCTTCATTTATTTCTTTTTAACTTGGGTATATTTGTTTCTATGCTAAATAGGAACAAGTTATTCAGATTTCCACCAATATTATTAAGTTCGTTGCCTAGCATGCATTTATTACATTTTATTAATATCCTAATCTAGTTATTTCATCAACTGCAAAAGGAGGTTTTTTTAATGTATGTAACACGGTCTCATCAAGTTTAGTTAACCGATTCAAATCTTTGTTATTTACCGATATAGTTTAGTTTGACAGTGGATCTGATGACAATTGAGGTTGGTAGGTTTTTTTTAATTACCTAATTGTTTACGTGTAGTCGCAACATGCTCTGACATAATTAATGTAGGAAAGTAGGAAAATATTCAATTTTGTTAATGACTGTAAAAAAAGATTTAAATTATTCAAGATTTTATTCATTGTGGATTTTGGACATAGTATTAAAATGGAAGTTGATTTACCACTTTCATATTTTTAAGTAAAAAAAATCACTATGAAAGCACTATGATGTGGATAGAAAACATTATGAAGGACGACGGATAATAGCAAGGTAGGGCGGGGCTAGTTGAGCAATTTTTCACTTGAGCATTCATAGCTCCTCAACGATAAGTCTTCATGGCTTGTTATGCATACTGATGGGTAAGTAATTTATCCCTTTCCAAAAGAGTCCATAAAAATTTATTTCTCACAAATCGCATTTACGAGCTACAGCCGTATAAGTGAAGAAAGCCAAAGATGATCAATGTACCCCATAGGTGAGGTAAGTTAAGCAAGGGTATGGGGTAAATGGAGCAGTTAGAAATTCTAGCCAAACCATGGGTTCAGTGTCTACAAGACATGAAATATATTTTCTGTTTTACAATCGACATTTTATTTTTAGTATTTTTGTGACATAATAGTGAAACTAAAAGTAATTTTCTTTTAATATTAAACAAAAAACTCATCATATATAACTCAGTCTTTCTACTTAAAATCAGACTTGAACATTTATATAATCATCAATAAAGCATATATTAAAAAAGAAAATATTAATGAGATTTTGGAAACTCAATCATCGTTGTCGCTGTTGCAATTAATACAAACGAAAGTAAGACCAGCAGCTGGCACACATTTTGTAAGTGCCCACTCCCTGCAAACTTGGCACTGGATCCATGTTTTCCCTGGTAAACTTTCAGAATAGGCTTTGCAACAAACCAGGCAGGAATAGTCATCATCATCATCGTTGAAACACTCTTCTTTCTTTTATTATCAATGTTCTTCTTTGGTTTCTTAACACTTTTTAGTGGTTTTATTTTGTACCTCTTGCAATGCGTTCTTTTCGGGTGTGTCTGTTAGAATAGCAGCTTTCCGCTTTCTTCTGATAGTCTTGGCTGTTTTTATACTACCTGCCTTTGGATATGGTCGAACAATTCCTGGGGAGAATGCATGAAATGATGAAAAATGCATGTTGAGCAACTATTGCTCAACAAACCCCACCTCCAAAATTTGAAACAAAAGTGAGGTTATAAAAAAACTGTTAGAATTATATCCAAAACCTTTATACATACCATAAATATACTAAATTTATGGAAGTTCATTATCTTATCTGATTTAAAATGGATAATATTTGACTCGTACAGAAGAAATATTCCCACTCACAATTTTTTTACTTTTTGGTCGCTAAACATACAAAGCGTGTATATACTTCACTCGATCGACAAGTTGTCACCGGCGGTCGCGCGATGAATTCCTCCCCCTTGACCGCTTCTTTCCGCAATTTGATGCGTTAGCGTGCGGTGTATAGTTTCCGAGATATTTCGATTGCCCAACTTACCCCTATGCTCAACTAGCCCCGCCCTACCCTACGACCTTAGTACGAAGGTTAAGGCGTTACTGACATTATTATGTTAACATAAATCAAAACCTAATGAAATATATAAATTTTTTCCGTATGTTTATTAACGAAATAATAATACTGAAAATTTAATAAATATTAATAAGTAAATAAATTTATAGTTAGGAATTAATAAAATAAAAGTCGTCTGCGATATGAATAATAAGTCTACATTTGTGTTTAAATTATGTTAACGAACTAATTTACATATTTTCAAATCAACCTATATTTTGGATATTAACTACTTATTATGAACACCGACAGTGAAACTTCGGATGTATTATTGTTTGATTATAATATATTGTTACAAAGAGAAGGTAAAGCGTACCTATTAATTAATTTAAGCTAATTATAAATACTACGCTTCTCATTTCCCTTTTCTCGCACGATATAATATAATGTAAGTATATAAACATCTAATTTTAAAAATATCTAAATAAGCTGCACATGAAATGTCCTAATCACTAATCTATAAGCTATCTCGTCAAAAGTTTTAATTTGCTCTTAATCGATACCTCATGAAGTACCTGCACTTAATCATGTTTCTGTTTGTTGTTAAAATATATACGTAGGTACTTAAAGCATATACTTTTGGAGAATTATTCAAGACAAATGCATGTCGAGGTTAAGTATAAAGTGAGATGATTTGTGCACCTCATCAATATTTTCAGTACTTTTTATTTCCAAAGCACTAAATACCACTTTAAATGTTATTCTAATACCTAAAGTGTAATAACTGTACAACGATAAATTAGAACTTTTAGGGTTCAAGAATATTTTTCATTAATAACTAGCTGGCTCGGCAGCCGTTGCCGTTTACGGTACGGTAGTGATGATGTATATTATAAGTTTAACAACAATCGGATCCCGATTTTGTGTTTTTCTTTTTTTGCACTAAGCCACCAGTGAGCCATTTTTTGTCCATAAATATAGAATGTTACTCGATTGTAGCGCCACCTACTGGATCCTAGTCGTATAATAGCTTTGAACCATCGTTCGACCATAATTATACGAAGCACCTTGTCCGAGACGGTACTACAAGTTGTACAGAATGTCTCGGACAAGGTGAGAGTATGTTCACTTTAACCACCTAGTATACTATACTTTATTGATATATAAAAAAGTCAACAACTTTATGTTTATTTATATTGATGTTACATGTTTATGTTCTATAAATTTCTAAATAATAAGTACCTAGGCTATATACATAATGTATCGATTTTATGATACGATTATGTTAAAAACTTAAATAATATACAATATAATAAGTATATCAAAAATAAAAAAGTGTCATTCCCACACAAAATTGGATATTTATTTGCGCATAGACTTAATACCTAGGTAGATATTACATGGGTTTACTGACTTCTTTTTGTACTACCTTCAAAACAATGTCGGGTTTCAGGTTAAAGTTTATCACATAAGAACAATATGCAATATTACATAAAATACTGAAGCCCGTTCGGGAATATAGGTATCTACTAACCTATCGTGTAGAAAAAATTAATTACATTTTGATTTTATATATTTTTTTTTAATCTATGATATAAAAACAAAACAGTTTTAGATAAAAAAATAATTAAGCAAGATTTTTCCAATATCGTTGAAATAAACTTTAGTAATAATATACTTAACATTATTAATATCAATCTACCTGAATTTACAGCAACATCACACACCATTCGATTCGCCATTTCGAGAATAAATTAAGTTAATTTTCAAACCCTTCATCTGGTGATGAACGGTGATGAAGCTCTAGGTGGTAAATCGCACACTCGTGTGCGTAAAAAAACACCTATTCAATGTTGAAGACACAAAATTCGACATCAAAGGGATGGAGACCCGCTGACTGTCTAGTTGTCCGATGGTGGAAAGGAGAGGGAGGAAATAAATAATGTAATTCCTCCGTATACTCTCTGGAATGTAGGTATCTTATAGAATATAGAGGGGCTGACTACTATGCACGAGGCTGACAAGACTAGTTTCAACCATGTAACAGTAGTAATTCCTGCATGATCGGACTTGCGCTCTACATATATATGTGATAAGAAGCTGTTTCGGCGTGAAATGCCGCCTCACCAAACACAAGTGCCTACACCTAATTTCCTTGCGGCTTATTTGGCCTTGGACTCAATGAACCACTCTAAGTTAAAGTTTTAAGAAATTTCAATCCTTATCAAAACAAAACTGAAGACGGTCGGTGTACTTCAAAGATACATCCCAGGTAATAGGAGCCGAGTGAGTGGGTTATTTATTTTTTCGCGGTAAAAAGACACGCTTGTGTTTTTGAGTTATTGAAATTGAATTTCACAAGATTGGCATCGCCCCATTCAAAGACTGCCTGCAGTAAGAGATTCACATGTTTAACCATAGCTTTGTAGTGATTGATTGATTTTTACTTCCCTTATTTATTATAAGGAACAAGAACTAAAGACAACCACTATATAAAATTAATCACAAGTAAAAATAAATATTTATATCAAATGCACTTTTAAGTTTGATTATTGGACACTATAATGAAGATTTTTGAACATAGTGAGCATTATTTTTCTTAAGACTTGTATACCCACTATTCTCATCATCCCGTGCATAGTATAACTTCTTGTTCTATTATTTATTTTGTGGTATAACGTAGTTTCGTAACATATCTGTTTTATTTTTTAGATCTTGAAATTCATAATAATTTTATTTTTCCATAATTCCAAATGTGTGTAAAATAATATTCTTCTATTTTATCATTTGGTTTTTTTAATATTAATAAAGTATATTATTATTTATTATGCTTGATTTTTACATTACAATATTCTTGTAGCAATTTATAACAGGTAAGTACATTACTATTTACCTATATCATGATGTCTAAAACGATTCACTGAACATATTTTTTGTACTGCAAATTCTTCATCACTATTTTTTATTAAAGATTTTACTATAATACAAATGAAATATAATAAATTATGAAAGTATATATGTACCTATATGATACATTATTGTTACTAAATTGTCGTAATATGTTGTAATTTAACAAATTGTAAATTTCTAACTATTGCTCCAAGTGTCATTATTAAAAAGAATATAAAAAATAAAATTAATAAGAATCTATCATGTATAGCAGTGTTTCCCAATTAATTATACGTGTAGCCCAAGGGATATGTGAGGTTGCCTGTAAGGGTAAAGGGCTCTTTATTAAGGTAAGGGGGTAAAGGCAATCTCTTAACTAAAGTAAAAAACAACAGAAAAATTACAATCGCCGAATTGTACATACTGTACAGCTGGTACACGTATACAACCTGCACATTTATTCCATCAAATTTAAATAACCGTTGTGATTTTGATTAATATGTAGAGAAGTTAATAAGTAACAAAAATATGATTGTATATGTACTTTATTTATCATTTTGGCAATAAAGGTCTCGGCTCTCTCGAAGTGGTACACAGTAAAAATTAATTGGGAACCACTAATGTATACAAATAAAATATAAAATATTCATTAACATTGTACCTACCCACCTATGTTTAAGTTGCAGAATGTGATCGCGGTGATAAATTTGGTGTATGTAATGTGCCAAACCAACTGTCAGTACTATATAAATAATATATGTATTATATGAATTACGTAAACATACATTAAATTAAAAGTGTACCAATAAAAACAATCCTCTTTAACTAATTAAATAAAAAACGTTTAATATAAAACTAAAACAAAAGAGAATTGTTGTTATTAACCTGGTAGTTGTGAAAATGGCGTTGTGTTTATCAATCGTGTTAGATATTTAAGAGTATTAAGGTATGATGTTCGTTATATTTTAACATTTTAATTGGAATATATCAAATTGAAAACAAGTCGTATTTTATTTACAAAACCTCGCTAATTTACATTCAAACTTCAAATGCAGTGTTAGCGTCAACTATGACATTCATTTCGCAAATTACAATCACGCTGCCCAAACCCACAGGCACATCTAACTTATATTATCATCAGCCCATAAAAGTCCACTGCTGATCAATGACTAGACATGGGCCTCTCCTTTTGAAGGGAGACGTTGTACCATAATCGTCACGCTTGGCTAGAGGATTGACTTAGGTAGTAACATCTTTATTCCTTTATTCTTATCAAAGTTATATTTTCATAAGTATATTGCGATATCAAATTTAATATGTTTATTTCTTAAAACAATTCTCTGAGGGACTTTACGATTTAAGTTATAAATCGCCCGTATGGCTCTTTTGCAAAAGAAATATGGCTTCAATGTCAGTCGCGCTACCTCATACAAAATTCCATAAGACATAACGAAAGTAAGTATCTAAAATAAACTAATCTAGCGGTCTCAACAGTAGTGTGACTTCTAATCTTTCTTACAGCATATGCTGCAGAACTAAGTGACGACGACGGTTCCTATTTCTTATCAGTTAGACGGAAGTCGATGGATGCAGGTGGCTCAGGACCGTGCTTTGTGGCATTCCTTGGGGGAGGCTTATGTTCAGCAGTGGACTTGTGACGGGCTGTAATGATGATGAATGATAAAACCCACTAGAAGTATTAAAGAGGACATAAGTTCTGGTTTTCTTCGATTAAGTTTTTTTTTTGTCTTTATTTGTTTTTATGTCTTCAGACATTGGGCTAGTATTAGGGTTGCCAGCTCCCGTTTTATGTTTTAAAGGATTTGATAAGATTAAATAAAGGACATAGGATTAAAATAGAGGATATTATATTGTTTTCAAATTAATTCTGTTATGATATCAGTGGCGACATTTATTAATAAAAAAAGCAATCTTAATACGCAACTCAACTTTGAGCTCAACTAGAAGAGGGAATGTCGTGCGATATTGCCTCTTCCTCTATTAAAATTTTCAAATTAGGGGACAAGATCAATTTTTGGGTGTGAAATAGAGGACGTCCTTTAAAATAAAGGACATCTGGTAATCATAGGCAGAATAGACATTTTTGGAAAGACTGATCTGTGGCTATTGAAGGAATTTAACTATTTAAATTAGCACGTTTTACACACATTTTGTAAACGAATAAATAGCTCAATCTAAAATATTAAAGTTAGGAAATAAAACAGTTAAAAAATAAGCTCCTATTTAATTTAATTTTACATAGATTGTTAAAACAGCGGTATGACGAGTATGTGATAAAATTATCTTTGGTTTTTGGAATAATTTCTATCACGCTCAGAGATTTCAAACACAGACAGGAATTTTGATGAACCATAAAACTAAGCAACTGTTATGAAAAATAATGGAAAATAAAAGTGTTACAGATGATGGTGTCCACTGCTGAACATAGGCCTCCCCCATAGATTGCCTCATAGGGGGGATATTTGTCATAGTTGCCAAGCTTGATAAGCGGTTTGGCAAACACAGTTTTTTTTTTAATTTTTTGTCGTTAGTAGGAAGACGGTGCTGCCCATCTGCCTATCTCCTGATTTGTTTCCCTCTGTTGCCACCGCCACTACACGGTGATTTCACGTCTAGGAGCGAATCGTCTCGGCAGAAACACAATCTTGAATTAAAATCACTTACTAATTATTAAAATTCACCTGTCATCAATTTTAGCCGACTTAGAATGAGGTACTCAATTCGACTGTATTTTCTTTTATTTGTTCGTATATTATACGATTTCCTTGACAATTGTGAACAGATTGAAATTATTCTTTTCATAAACAGGTTGTGTATTCCGTTGGCCACTCAAAAGGTAAACACAATTTAACTTTACTTCACAGAACCAAACACATTCGACGGCTTGTCTTGTCTTTCAAACATGAATGCTTACTAAAGTGAAGCAATCGAGCAGCAGGGAAGATTTTGATCGAAGATTTTTTTACTTTGACGTGGTATCTGGTGTCAATTATTTTACGAAATCAAAGAAGCATCAATGCCAAATGGTATATGAACTAAATGCTTGTCAGAAATGTTCATTTCTGTGGGCATCAAGCGACCGAACACGGGACTCCGCGGGTTACTGCTTCATCGTGACAACGCCATACGTGTCCATCGCTCAAAACGAGGGCTTGCTGTTAAACTTTTTTATCCTTATGGATCTGATTTGGCACCATGTGACTCCTTTTTATTCCATAAAATTAAAAATCAGCTGAAAGAGATATAGTTTTTATCCCCAGAAGATGAGTCATATAATGACACCGTTAAAAGTAAAAGTAAAGGTGTTACTTTTGACAAATTTTTATCTTGGGCTCCGCAAGTAAGCGAGGTGAGTAGGAGGGTATTTGCGTCGGTCGGATCTGTCCGTAGATTAAGCAATTTCCTACCCATATACCTACCAAAATTGCGCTTGCGCAATCATTCCTTTTACCGATTCTCGATTATGCTGAAACGTGTTATCTCAATTTAAATGAGGATTTGCTTAATAAACTTGAGCGCATTCAGAACCTTTGCATACGGTTCATATTTGGACTTCGAAAATATGACCATGTCTCCGAATATCGCGAAAAACTCAAGTGGCTTCCGATCCGTCTTCGCAGGAATACTCACATTCTTTCTCTTTTATAATGTATTCTATTCAATCCTACCTTAAAGAGCCTACCCCTACTCACCTTAAAGAGCGGTTTGAATTTCTCGGTGACAATCACTGTAGCTCTTTTCGCTCTGATAAAAACCTCACCCTAAAAATTCCCTCTCATAACACTTCCTTCTATTCTAAATCCTTTTCTATTGAAGCTTTTAGGCTCTGGAACTCCCTACCGCAGCGCTGCACATTAGAAGTGCGCAATCTATTGAAAAGTTTAAAAAACTTGTCAAAGCGCACTTCTTTCCTCCTTAAATAGTCATTCCTCTAAAAAATTATTACCTACTCATCTTTCTTTACGTTAAGGCTTTGACTTCACTTACTTGTTTAACCTTTCTGCTCTCGTATATGTATGTCTATAGTTTTGTATTTAAAATATATTTATTTATTATAGTATGTATGTATTTATCGATTATATAATTATAGGTATGTCGTGTGTATTTTCCAACAACCTACGTACACCCTTACCTTTTCTCACAGGTCAGTTTATCCTCTGCAATGATTGCCTGGTAGAGATCGCTTCTAATTTTTTCTCTCATAACTATTTCTGGTGTACAATAAAGTATATTTCGTTCATTCATTCATTCATTCATTCAAGATGAGTTATAGCAGGCCTTGGAAGAGGTGTCTGAGGCGGACTGAAAAGTGTTTCGAAAATTGATCTTAACCAATTTTCGAAACATGATTTTGTTTAGATGCTGACAAAGAGCTCTTTAAAAGTAATTATTAATAAAAACTTTAACCATAGATTTCTTTTATTTTGTATATCTTTATGTGTGGACCACATTATGCACACACTCCATCGGACGAGCTTTACAATAATAAATACTTACATAACATACATTTTTATACGACGAAGAGCCACGCAGCGGCTATATGGTGGTTGTAAGCACGAATGGATCGGCTCGACTGGGATAGGATCACGCTCTCACAAAATATGATGAGTGTAGAGAACCGTAGATCCATTTTGATGGAAACGAGGGACCACGGACTTCCATTTGGCGCGATCCTGACATACCCTTCTCGCTTCTGTCACATCGTCGGTTGAGGGTACTCTATAATTGGCCCATTTTCAATCGCCAATTTGGTCGATAAACTTCTTTTAGGGCATCCTTTGCCGACTCTGCCACTCACTTCTGCAACAGAAATTTGCTTTGTCACTCTTTCCTCATTCATTCTTTCCTAACTACCGAAGTATTCCTTTCTTAATAGTTACAACATCTTCTTGCAAACCACACTTTTCTCTTATGACACAATTTACCACACTATCATTCAGAGTTAGACTTAACATACTTCTTTGAACCGCGTTTTCAACATTAATTTTACTTTCCTGTTTCTTCTGCCACACTCAGCTTTCACTACTTTATATTAAAGATAGGGACTAACAGAGCATTGTAAATTATCATATGTGCCCTTTTGATACGCTCTAACTTCCTAAAATTGAGTAAAGACCCCATTTCACTCTGTGTCCTTCATTCAATCTTCGTTCTATGTATATCATTGTCATGTCTACCATCCCTGCACTAAGATCTTTCAAGTTTTTAGATTTGTTTCTGTTTATACGCCTAATTATAACACACATAAACCTTGATGTCAAAATCTAAGTTTCTAAGTGACTAGAAATGGCTTAGGTTTTTAATAAGTGCGTCAGTGAGTGATAAAAATGGCTCTTTCAAACCTTAATAACTCAAGAATATGTTTATTCATATTTTAGTCTTAGTTTAGTTATGGATAAACCTATCATAGTATATTTGGATTGAGATTTTTGATATTAACGGGGTACTCATTAGGTAAGCAAAATTGTGTGAGGTTCGAAAGTAGCTTGAAATGTTTCATGTAATATGTGGACCGCTGCCGGTGTGTCGTTCTTTCATCTCCGAATTTAAGTTAAAATGCCGTGTCTAGATTGACTGCGCCTAAACGACCACCTGATAAAGAAAACTAGTAGTCAATCATTAACGCTGCCCACGTCCTGGCAGTGTAATTTAGACAATATGCAATATACTAAATATATAATTACGTGTAAGAGACATGCTGCAGCTATATTAGTAGTATAGTTGTAGCACGAATGGGTCGGCTCGAACGGGGAAGGACCACGCTCTCACAGAATACCAACGTGAAATAGCAGCTTAACGCTGCTGTGTTTCGTATGGTGAGTGTAGAGAACCGGAGACCCTTTTTACAGTGGCGAAGCTACGACTCCAAACTAGGGCAAGCCCAAGATATGGTTTTGTTGTTTTTACCAGTTTTATAAAAATACACCAATCTTGATCTGTCTCCACTCTTCAGTTTCATATTTAGTGCTGTCGAGAACGTGTTTAACAAAGCACACAGAGGCATACTACTGCTAGATAGGTTGTATGACATATCAGCAATTGCATACCTTCGGTGGCTTTGAAAAAAGCCGTTTGGGTTTGCTTGAGCGAAAGAAAAAGATATTTACATACAATACATTACATGAACAAAAGAAAAGCATGAACAAAGTACAAACAAACTATGTACAAAATTAAAAAAAAAAACTATTTATATTCTAAATCGAATCGTCTCTCTTTCTTAAGGAAAAATTTGATTACGTCCGCGTAAAATGTTGGTGAACGTTTTAATTGTACCAATAACTGTTTTTCAATTGCGATAATTGATAAGTCTGAAAGACGCTCTTGACCTTGTGTATTTCTCAAATAAGTATGGATGCGCTTCAGAGATGAGAAAGCACTTTCCGCGGAGGAACTTGTGGCTGGAATAGTTACGACAAGATGAGCTAACTTTAAAAGCTGGGGAAAGGCCTCTTCAAGAGTATTTTCGTTTATAAAGCCAATGAGTTCGAAAACATTGCGGTCTTTTAATTCAGGGGAGGAATACAATGAAATCAATTGGTTTTTCAATGTTTGTTTATCAAAATTGTTTGCGTAATTTTCAAATAATGAATCTAATACCTCTAAAGGAAAATCTGAACTATATTTTTCGAATAGTTTGTTGTTGAACAATTGTAAAAATTTTAATTTGTAAATTTCAGAATATCGGCCATTAATTTCTGAAGATATGTTATCAATTATTTCAACAAAAAGTCGTTTGTATTCTCTCTGAGCACAGCGCATTGCGCGTGTTTTCATAAATGTGATCAAAATACACAGATCAGGCTTTGGTTTCGGCGTGGATATGAGCTGTTTTTTCTCAATAAAGTTTAAAGATTTTACCTTTTCCTCGCCGATTAGCACTTTCACACACTTCAATTCATCACAAGGAAAAGTATAAATTTTCAACTCAATATTGCGAGTTTCATTCGCTCAAGTAAACACACAGAGCAAACATTGAAATGTGAAGTGCACTGCAAATGTATCGCCCGACGCTCCCACTCTCGACTAACTTCACACTAAAAGCCTGGCTTCTGCGTTCCATATTAATTGCTATATAAACAGTCGTAGTTAAATTTCATTATAGAACATTTTGCCACAGGTTAGAAAGGGAGCGATCGTCTTTTCGAAAGCCCGGTAAAAAGCCCACGCGTGCGAGAGAGACGACTAATCGACAGCAGTATCGCACAGTTTTGCCGCGAGTTGACGTTCGAGGTCACGACCTGTGTATATTGTATAACTGAGGAGAGCACGAAATTTGAAATAGTTTGAAACAGTTTAAGAGTTATTTTATTAGTTGATATTATTGATTGAGCAGTTTGATAGGGCAAGCTTGGCTTCTCGGCTTCTATGGAGGCTTCGCTACCGCCTTTTTACTGGAAACGAGGCATTCCATCTTAGCCCTCACGGGTGACAACGCATCTGCATTTTGATTCGTAATCGAGGATAGATGTAGATGTCTATGGGCCGCAGCAGCCACTTACCATCAGGTGGACTGTGTGCTCGTTTGTCACCCTTATCCTATTAAAAAATATATACTATTCTTTTTACGGACGAAGCCACCTTTACCAGTTATCTTTAACTTTCACAATTAAAATTATGAGAATCACAAAAGTACGTATGTGACGCGACAGTAGGCTTGTCAAAGTTGGTTTATGTTGTAAAGTTGGATGTGTTGGCTTCTTAAAGCTTACATTAATAATATACATATTCTTATAATCTTTGATGTTAGCCGGCATTCCTATTTTTATTTATTTTTTTCGAAAGGCCTTTGTTCCATACAAACACGGCAATTGAAAATTTAGCTCTAGCAACACTGCTAAAGATTATAACTTAGTATTTTAGTATACATACTAAAATATAATTACTACTAAATACTAAATATAATTTATTGAATATACGATATATATGTAATGTAATCAATTAAAATTAATTTTTGAAATAAATCTTAAACATTTTTATTTATTTATGAAAATTACATAAGGCTGTATGGGTTGTAGCAGTGTCGTAGAACAACAAAGGTTGTACATAAAAAACATAATTTGTATTGATTTTCTGTCGTTTTCCGTACTGTACCTGGATTTTCTCAAAGAAAATCAATTAAAACTTTATTAGTATATTCTGTTCCTATAATTAATAACAAATAGGTATTTATTTTAATGGTTTGATGTGTACAAAATTCTCTTAATTTGTAATAAATTACATTGTTTATCGACGCGTAACGCATACCACTTCGCATACCTCATATTTTTCGGTGTTTTAACATATTTTCATTGTTTTAGATAAAAATGAGCTCTATAGCACAGCAAGAATCTTTTATTAAGGCGAGTTTATTTCAGTTTATAACTAAAAACATCCCTAATGCAGATTTAAATGTAATTGATGATATAGTCCTTTCATATGTGATCTCTATACTGGAAGAGGCTTCCCAGGACCCATGTTTTGATGTTGAAGGTATGAATTAGCATTAAAAAATTATCGTATAAAATTTTGCTAATAATAATTAGATTACTGTGTAAAAAATAAGTCTTAAGTAGCTTTAATGTAACATTTAATAGTAAATCATAGTAAATGTTTATAATACAGCATGAGAAACTAATGGTGGAGCCACACTGCAGCTACATTATGGTTGTAGCACGAATGGGTCGGCTCGACCGGGGTAGGTCCACGCTCTCACAGAATACCAGCGTAAAATAGCAGCTTAATGCTGCTGTGTTTCGTATGGTGAGTGTAGAGAACCGAAGACCCTTTTTACTGGAAACGAGGCATTCCATCTTAGTCCTCAGGGATGACAACACATCTGCATTTTGATTCTTAATCAAGAATAAATGTAGATGTCTATGGGACACAGCATCCGCTTACCATCATGTGGACTGTCTACTCGTTTGTCACCCTTATTCTATAATAAAAAAAACTCGAAATAAAATACTCCATTTTTAGGGTGCAGTACCTCAAAAGGAAAAAGTTACCCTTATAAGATCATTTTATTATCTCTCCATCTGTCCAGACCCTATTTCTCAAGAACGGGCAGAGATATCAAGTTGAAATGAATATTAAATACTAAGGTCTATGGTGGCTTGAAGGTGTACAAAAAATCAAACTTCTAAGTCAACACAATCAAAAGATATGGCTATTTATGTCACATATTTTGGGCATTCTCTAACTCACTCATCAAAACCCACAGTGTACTTCAAATTGACGTAGAATTATAAAATTTGTCAAGAAAAATTAAAAAAGCATTAATTTGTTGTTATATAACTTAAAAAATATTTAGTGATTAGAAACTACATTTGCAGTTAGAGCATACTAGACTATGTTATTACATACTACTGTATTTATGGTAGTATAAACTGCTGTATAGATATAGATTTAGACCGATATTTCGTAGAACATTTTTTTACTGCAAAGTTTACTTTCTAATATTCTTTATAATCTGACTAATCATAGATATAAAAAAGAAGATGATACTCTTTTTTATATTTCTATGTGACTAATATTTTTGTTAGAACAATGTTCAGTTCTTACCCTACCTATATTTTATGAATTCCACTAAATTAATTTGATGCCTCCGTGGCGTAGTGGCTTAGCAATGAGTTGCGGCGCTGAGGGCCGCCGGTTCGAATCCCGCACGGAACAAGTATTTGTATGGCATATGAATAATTGTTCCGGGTCTGGATGTTTGTCCTTGTGAAATTTATATGTGTAAACTGCTCCTACGATACAGGAGAAAATCCTAGTGTGGAGGTAACGTTTTTCTAATTAAAAAAAAGAATTATTTTGGTAAAACAGGTTTAATTGCTTACACTGTTATACATGCCTATTGTATGTAAATTAATATTATCTTTTTTAATTTATGGCATTTGTGTATATCTGTCTATATAATATCTGTGTATATATTGAAAACAGCCAAAAATCATTGAGACTTGGTTCCCAGGATGGAATTATCTACATGTTTATAAGTAAGTTTACTTATGACCCTCAGAATGCGAGTCCTTCTTGCCTTTGTCCAGATTTTTGTTTTAATACTAACCAAAATGAGCAAATATCAATTTTCATCTTTATTATCTCAAGTATTTATATTAAGATATCCAACTTCAACATAATATTAATTAAGCTATGTGGTGGCGACGTAAGAGAATCCATAATCACATGGATGTTGTGATAGGTGACTTTAGTAAATGGCAGAAAATATTAACGCTTCCATTAGATGGCAGTATGACAATCTCTCTTATGTCAGAGGTAAAACATCTAGGAAGCAGGGACAAAGGTATGAGGGATCAAGCACTATAAACCTCAAACGAGCCAACTATTTTAAAAAAAAAACAAGGCAAATTATCCCTACAAAGAAGCCCATGTTCTGCAGTGAACTTTTACACTATCTTCAAGAAAAAAGAAAATAATTCATTAAAATTTACAAATTACCTTGTTACCGTTACAACCTATTAAAGTCCACTGCTGAACATAGGCCATCCCCATAGATTGCCTCATAGGGGGGATATTTGCCATATTTGCCACCTTTTGCAAGCGGGTTTGCAACCGCAGTTTTTATTTTTAGTTGATATTAGGCAGACACTGCTGCCCATCTGATTTGTTTCCCTCTATCGCCTTTTACGACACCCACGGGATGATATGGGGTAGTGGATATTCTTAGTTCTTACACTGCCTCTACATGGTACGTTATGTTTAAAAATCAAGGAAGTATCACAAATGAAACTATATCATGACTATCCCCTTCAAGGGAAGGTAAGTCATTAATAGAGACTAGAAATAGCAATGGACCGAGAATTGAGCCTTGAGGAACACCCATTAGTACAGGTGACTCGGAAGAACTTTTACCATTGATAATATAACTTTCTGCATTCTATTACTTAAATATGAAATAATAAGTTTAAGTGCTATGTTCTTGACACCATAGTACTGCAGCTTCCTGATAAATGTCTCATGGTAAACACAGTCTGAGACCTGGGGAAGGTCACAAAATATACCCAAAGCATCCTCTGAATTCTCCCATGCACAAAAAATATGTTTAATAAGCTCTACACCGGTGTCAGTTGTCGAGCGACCCCTTGTAAAACAACTTTGAATAATTAAAACTTTTAATAAATAAACGAATTTTTGTATGTATATCAAAATTATGTGAAAAATGTTGACGGTGGCCCGTGTTGCTTTGTCATTTATTTTATCAGTTAGTTAGTTTTTTTTTTCAATTGAAAGAAAATAAATCCAAATAAATAATACATCTCAAACTCATATTTAATGAATATATACAAAATAAAAGGGCGCAATTAGGACGTAAAACCAATGTGTCACAATCTGGAGCTTATCATCAGAATAGGTTACTTAAGCTGAATTTTACCTCGCCCTAGGTCTTCTGGCAAATGAAAAACCTGCTTTTTTATTTTTTATTTTACACGGTGCAATGCCTACGTATATCCGCTTCGCGAGGGCAAGGACGAGTTATGTCAGACTCGCACCGACTTAAACCCCATGGTATTCCACCTTCGCCGCATATTGGCATAGCCCCTCGTTGGGGAGGACTTCTCCTCCCCCTTTTCCTCCTCGGGTAAGGCCCACCAGGAACACAAGGCGCGGCCTCTAACTCCACCTGCGTAATGGACCCCCCGAGTCCGATACGCGGAGGCCATGGAGCCAAGAAAACGAGCACTCGGAAGCACTAGCTTTCCCGAATCCAACGGCGGATCTGGTCTCTGGCTCCGCCGCCAACCAAGTTTCGGCCGCGCAGGGTAGAGAGAAAAGCACCTTGCAATACTGATACTTCTCTCCCCGCAGCCCCATTACAGGGAGAGTGGCGCATCACCATACCAACACTCCTCTTCCCTCACGACTCCGCCTCGGCTGCAGCAGCAATATACGAAATAGATTGAAGGCTGAAAATTTCTGTTTATTGTGTGGTAAAAAGCACCAAGATATGCTAACTGAAGATTGGATTGAATTTTCGGCATGCAAAAAATGGTTTTATATAGACTGTACAGCATACGAAACCGGAGTATTTAGATGTGATTTTTGTGACGAGTGATATTTATGTTGGAATCATATATAATTTTTTTTTTATGAATGATCTCTTTGTATAGTTATAACTTTAATATGTTAAGTTTTTCCCGAGTGATATTTATAAGAATACCAAAATATACGAGTGATTTTCGATAGGAAAACGATTCCCACCAGAGCTACACAATAGCATATTATGTAGGTCCGGTCATCGGTCTACCTTACCCACCTACCATGTTTAGTAATGGCAAATATTTAAATAAATGTTCATAAACCTAGAAATCACTCTTGCAAGAGATGTATTCAGCCTTGCGGCGGCGCTTTCACGCCACATGCTAAACCGACCGAAGCCTTAATCACGATATCGAAGTTCCCGAACTACTTCATACATATAGGAGCGTTGGGCACACCTGGACTCATCTTGCCCGGCGGTAGATCTTCCCTTTTCTTTCTACGGTCAAAGTCTCTTACACGGTACGACTGCAGAATCCATTTTTGCGCTATTCAGAATGGAAAAGTTTAACGTTTAGATTGATGTTGTCCTTAATTTGAATCTCGTGTTGGGTCTATATCAATTATTGGGTATTTCTGTCCATAAATTCTCAGTAGCATCCCGGAGTCGTAAGTTGTCATTGTATTATATCTGTGCCGGACGGGCGAAACTCGGGAGTAAGTGTTATCGAAGGTACTCCGCGAGTCGCTCACGTCCTACACCTATAGATTCCGGAGGATACTTCTACTGCCGTCTTTGTGGGTGCAGCTGGGGTACTGTGGACTGAGGTTAAATCAAAATGCACGAAATAGAATACAAATGGCAAGGCAGTGGCCAGCGGTTCGACTGCTCAACTGTTCGGCGGAAACTCAACTGTTCCTTTTTATTACAGTGTAGAAGTCGATTGTGTGTCGCGGTGCATCCTTCTATTCCACACTTGATGGTTTTGCATCTGTATGTTTGATTTTTGTAGCGCAGACAGTGGAAACATAAATTATTTTTCTTTGCGAGTTCCCATCTTTTGTTTACATCTGCTTCTTTAAATTTGTTGCAGTCGGATCCGTAGTGACCTTCTTTTTCACACACTGCATCTCGGAGACGGTTTGGTAGCAGCTGCGTGTGTTCTATGTACTAGACGGCAGTTGCTCTGCGCTTCGTTGATAATTTCTGGAGGTGCAAATGCACTGCAGAAGCGAGCTTGTTCGGTGACAAAATCGCTGAAGCAGCCGAGGTCTGGTCTGGAGTTGTACTTCTCGGTGTAGATTCTATACCACTGTGTCTGTACAGCGTGCTAATCCTCGTAACTTCTCGGTCTCTGCTTGTGCGATTGAATCCGGATGTCCAAATTGCAGCTCTAGCTCACGCATGATCTCATCTGGCTTAGCATGCCCGATGAGTTCTGAGCTGACTGTTTTCAAGGCTCTTCCTTGTAGACTTCTTCTTAGTCTCGCAGTGTTTTCAATATCATTGAAGTAGCTTCGGGTTGTCTCGTAGATGGCACGGCATGAAAGACATTCGGTGTGTGCTCCGCTGAAGCTTGGCAGTGTCATTATAGCTTTCGACGCTGCGAAAGTATGCGACGATAGTGGCGCACTCTCTGGTTTTGATTTGTCAGTGAGTGCGGCGATAGCGGATGTGAGCTCTACTATAAATGGTCGGAGCCCCCTGTCTTCATTGGTGGAGGGTTCCGGGTTGAGCTTCTGTGGCATGAGATTCTTGGGTACATCTACTGGATAGGGATCCTGGTGTGTGAGCTGTTGAGGCTCACTGAGGTGGACGATTTCCGGGGGTGGCTTTGGTACTGTTTTAATAAGTGGGGCTTCCCCTCCGGTAGTTGCGTCTTGAGTTGGCTGCTGCTTGGCTGCTGCTTGGCTGCGGCATCTTCCAGCAAGGATCGGACGTACTCACTTTTGGAGTGACCATCTTCACCGTAGTCATCTGATTCTTCAGCCTTCTGTAATGAGATCTGTGCGAGTTCCAGTTTGATCTTCAATACTTCTTCACGAGCCTTCAAAATTCTTCTATTGGGCCGAATAGTCTTCTTTGACTTCGTACTGTTAGCGGTGTGGCCCCTCGGTGGCTCTTCGGCGCGGGTGTCTTCCCGGGCTGTCGGCGACGATGCACGGCGAATGTCCTCGTTGCCTTCTATCTGTTTCCTCTGCTTCATTGTCCGGGTTACAGTGACCGGCGCGGGCAGGGGTACCTCCCCCCCCCCCTCGGGAGGGTAACATGGCGTCTCAGCGCCCTCTATTGTCGATGGCGAGCGTGGCGGTGAATGGCGGCGGCATTGTCCGATGAACTTCCTTCCAGATCGACGTTCCACGTCTTCTCCCCTTCCTTGCGAGCGAGTGATCGGCATCTTGATTTTGCGAATCCAGCTGCTTCTATACGGCAGCGACTATGTATCCGGTTCCGAAGGACCAACGGATTTATTTGGTTCCGAAGGACCAACAGATTTATTCGGCTCGAAAGACCGACGGATTTATCCGGCTCGAAGGACCAGCGAATGTACCGGACGGGCGAAACTCGGGAGTAAGTGTTATCGAAGGTACTCCGCGAGTCGCTCACGTCCTACACCTATAGGTTCCGGAGGATACTTCTACTGCCGTCTTTGTGGGTGCAGCTGGGGTACTGTGGACTGAGGTTAAATCAAAATTCACGAAATAGAATACAAATGGCAAGGCTGTGGCCAGCAGTTCGACTGCTCAACTGTTCGGTGGAAATCATCTGACTATTGGTTATTGACCACGGTTGTTGAATACGGTTGGTCAACTACGGTTGTTCACTATCGGTTGGTCACTATATTTTTCAGACGATTTCTTCAGTTGACTATTTCTTTAAATTGTTCGGTAGTAACTTACTACTACTAGTGCTATCTGCTTTTATTTTCACTGTTTATCTAGCTGCTATTATCAGCTACTATGTTGTGCAACTAACTATTACTGTATTGTGTATCTGCTATTATCAGCTACTATTTATTATGTTCTATATTCAGCTACTTCTTGGTTCTGCTACTAGTCACTTCAGCTACTACAATGTTACTGGGCTCCGAAGCCATAAGGTAGACTCGAGCGTTACTTTAAAGTGAGCCGCTTGCCATTGTCCGTTTTGCCTCTTTATTGTATAACATTTTCTCTATAATATTGTCTTAAATTACAATTTATTCCATACATGATTACTTCCTACACGAATGTACTATACATTGTTAAATCGGTAATTCAGTTGTCTATTAGCACATCATAAAGGTTTCTTAATATATAAACAATGTTAAAAAGTTATTAACCAAAATATCCCAAATTTTCACAATATTTGGATACATTAATTCTTTCATTTTACTATAAATAGGAAATAAGTTTCATCACGCCAAATATTCTTTTATTTCCTTAATCTATAAACCTTAATCTAATTCAATATCATGTTTACAATTCTTCTAGAGCATAAAAATTATTTCCATCACTAAATATTACGCAGTTAATTAATAATTTCTAGAATGTTCTATACGTGTCGCGGTCTGATTGGTCGACTTTTTGTTTGTACAAATAAGAGTTATTTTCTTAGCTATTACCAAACGATGCTCTATACTATAATACTAAGTTTGTAAACATGTTGTAAAATTATATTATTGCACTTTTCACTTAGGTTTGTCATAAATACTTTTAATATTATTTTTCAATCACTTTGTTTCCAAACACTTTTCACCGTCGCGAACAATATCCGTGCCTGGGCAAGCACATGAAGCCGTTGGTCCTACGCCTGATCTCCGGTCGTGTCGGATTGCCGACGCATCGAACCGTGGTAGTGAGAAAATAGAGAGTGCACGTGTGCTTGCGCCCACACTTGTACACTATAATCCTGTCCTGCATAGAGGCTAGTCTCCATAGAGACTGGTGGCTGTGAACAAAATTCAATATAGAGAACATTATTCTCTATTTCTTACGCGGTAGAGACATACTGCAGCTATATTATGGTTGTAGCACGAATTGGTCGGCTCAACCAAGGTAGGACCACGCTCTCACAGAATATCTACCAGCGTAAAATAGCAGCTTAATACTGCAGTGTTTCGTATGGTGCGTGTAAAGAACCGGAGACCCTTTTTTACTGGAAAGAGGCATTCCATCTTAGTCCGGGGTGACAACGCATCTGCATTTTGCATTCTTAATCGAGATAAACGTAGATGTCTATGTGCCACAGCATCTACTTACCATCAGGTGGATTGTATGCTCGTTTCTCACTCTTATTCTATAAAAAAATCATCTATTTACGACTGTGAGCTTTAATAGTCAATAGTTATAACTATATAATTGCGGGTTGTGGGCTGGAATCCGATATGCAAAACCCCAACCTGTTGAGTTTCATAGTGTAATAATATATTATAAGCATAATATATCACACAAGATATGCGGGATACGTTTAACATTATAATGTAATTTGCTCTCCGTTTGCGCGTACGCTTACGACACTTTACAATTATAACGCACAGAAGATATTTTAATTTTTAGTTTGCCTTATAAATAGTTTATTTTGTAATATACTATATGATCAAACGAACTTCTCCAAGTAAAGTTCGATCAGTATTATATGAATCGCTTCATTCGAAGATATAATATTAACAACGTAGTTTCCTTATTCTACAAGGCTAAGTTGCACCTTTAAAGATTTTTACTCTAACCCCATCAAAGCAATTGCCCCTTCCCACTAACGTCTCTCACCGTCCGAGCGTACTGCCTCGAGATATTATTCTAAGCAAAACTTTTTGTGGGTTATGGGTGGGAGGGAAATTATATCTTCGAATGAAGCGATTCATATAATACTGATCGAACTTCACTTAGAGAACTTCGTTTGATCATATATTATATTTCATCGCTTCATTCTTCTGATATAATATTAACAACGTAGATGTTTACAGCTTAAAGTTTTGCTTATTAGGTTACTTATGTGTACGTTGAACTTTAAAAAAAAATCATAAAAAATCAAATATCATTTATTAGTTCGATCGTAACAAAATAACGTACAATTATTCACTTGTCTAACTATCTTATTTAATAAATCAAATAGTTTTAATTTAATCATTTAAGATTACAGTTCTCGCAAACTTATTTTCGTCAATAATTTGGCGATGATAAAATTTTGCAAAGGTGGATGCTGACGACCAACCGGCTGTTTTTCTGATCGTATCTAGAGAGACCCCAGCGGACCTAGCAGCCGAGGTGACAGCATGGCGCGTGCTGTGTGCACTAAACACAGTCACGTCTACGCCGCTCTCCGCTTTCACGTTCTTAATCCACCTACTGATAGATTGAGCAGTGGCCGCCTTGTGTGGCCGCCTGTATGTTAGCAATAAGTTCCGACAATCTGCGGGTCTGATTTTATTTGTAATCTCTAAGTAATCTTTTATAGCCGTGGCTGGACAAATATTTTTATTTTCAATAAAATAAGGTAAAATTAGAAGGGGTTGCTGACGTCCCACTGCAGACGTTTCAATTATATCAGTGATGCTGATTCTAACATCTGAAGAACATATCTTTATTAAAGATAATGTTTGAGCTCGGTGTGCTGTGCATAATGCCATTAACACTGCTATTTTTTTTTGTGAGTTTTTCAATTCAAAGTGTTTCACTGGGAACCCAATCTCCAATATGATTTAAGACAATTTTTGGATCCCAAGTACCAGTATATTTTGGAAGGGCTGGTCTTAACTTGTATGCGCCCTTTAAGAGTCTTTCTATTTGCTCTTTAGAACCTACACAGTCTCCTAGAAGTAATGATAAAGCCGACCTGTGGTTATTGAGCGAACCGTAAGCGGCCCCATTATTAAATTGCTCCGATAAAAATAGAAAAATTGACAGTATAGAACTTGCATAAGGATCTAAATTATTTTTATGACGAAATAGTCACCACAGCTTATACGAGATGCTATACTGAAGTATAGTATTCTTTAAAAGCGATGCCATCATAACGTTAAGAGCGGCTGATGGTGGACCTCTGCTTATGAATGCGACCCTGAGAGCCTCGCCGCACCCAGCGTAAGTTGTTTGTGCAGGTGATGAGGAGTTCTGGAAGAAGACCGTAAGAGATCTTTGTGAGGTTTGGAAAACAGTATATTTGATCTGAGTAAGTTATTTAACATTGGGTACCAAGGCTGGAATGGCCAATAAGGAAAGACCAAAATACCTTCGACTTTATCGTTTATGATCTTTTCCAGACATTTGACATTTGATTATTAAAGAAAAAGGTGGAAACGCATAGAAATATTTGTTTTTCCAATCAATAGTGAAATCATTAGTAAATGTTTTCACTAGTGATCAGGCATCTCGATCCGGTCTCCCAGACACATAGGCCTGAACTTAGCATTGGCATGAGAAGCGAAAAGATCTATTTCTGCTCCCCCAATTTTTGTATGATCTCTTTATAAGCGTTATCACTTAGCTCCCATTCTGTATCTAGGTTTAGTTTCCTTGATTCTTGGTCTCCTTCTACATTTTCTTTACTATTTATGTAAGATGCGTGTAACCAAATGTTTCGCTTCTCGCACCATTGCCATATTGATCGAGATAACTCGTTCAAATGGGGAAATTGAATTCCTCCCATTCGATTGATATAACTTATAGCTGTTGTATTATCTACGCGCAACAAAATATTACAAATACAATCCGACATATCCCTAACAAAACCTTTAATACCTAGAAATATGGCTAGTAATTCTAGGTAATTGATATGATAGTCGAGTTCATTGTATTTCCATCCTCCGTCAACACGAATATTATTACAACAAGCACGCCAACCTGTCAAGCACGCGTCTGTAAATATCTCATAATTAAATTTAGTTATTCTAAACGAATTTTTGGTTAAAAATACATTTTTTTCTACCATTGCAAATCTGGTAAGATATCTTTTGAAAGTTGAATTTTTTTATTATACGTCTTATATTTTAGAAGCGCAAGGTATTTTTGTCTTTCTAGTCGTTTAGTGTACAACCAGCCATATTTTGTAGGTGTCCGCCGCAGGACAGGCGGCCGTGAGGACACCTATCAAATGAGGGAAATCTCTAATCGAACAACTAGTTAAGAAAGAGAACCTTTGTACTAAGTGGGCTATATGATTTTGTTTATCTATGGGTAGACTTATAGAAAATTCCGTGGAATCAAAAATAAATCCCAAATATTTGCAAGATGTATGCGGACCTAGTCAGGACTTATTATAATTAATAACAAAACCTAAGCATTGTAAAAGACGCATAGTCTCGTTAACGTTGTCTAAACATTCATTGTAGTCTTTACCTATACAAAGAATGTCGTCAAGATATATATGACAGACTTATATCCCCTGCTTCTTAAGTTGCTTATAACCTCTTTCATTATCTTACTAAATGTTCTAGGAGCAACGGACAGGCCATACGGCATGGCATTAAGTTCATAAAGGGTTTTAACTAAATTTTCATCTTCAAATTCAAATATTAAAAATTTGCGATGACTCGACTTAATAGACACTAGTAAGTAAGCCTCCCGTAGGTCAATGGTAGCCATGTAACCATTACGCGGTATTAACTTTGAGGCCGTTCTGTAATCCTCCATTTTAAAGTGAGATTTTGCATAACTTATTAAGGGACTTTAAATTCAGAATAAATCTTTTGTCTCCGTTAGGTTTAGGCGCTAAGAAAACTGAGGATATAAACTGGTTACTTGATGGATGACACTTTGATATTGCTCCTAAGTCTAATAAATTACTAATAGCTACAGAAATGTATTGTTTATCTTTTGATGACAAAGTTGAATGAGGTAATCTACATTGAGTAATTTGTCTATTAAATGGTAGTGAAAACCATAGCGAATCCATCTTAAAATAATTTTATTTTTCCAGTACCGCGGACGTGAATTCACGTCCCTATTATATGACCGTTGAGTACCACGGACGTTAATTCACGCAGCTACACCGCGCTGCTATTTTCGTCTTAATTGACATAAAATTACAGTATATTTTCAAGTAAAAACTATTTCATTCGATTCTGAACGAACTAAAAAGTATTCCCAAGTATTATACTCACTCGGTTACATAGACAAATTAAAAAATAATAGACAGTCACTTTCGGGTAGTTGGTGCTGTTAGTTGCGTAATTGTTTTCTTTTTGTGTTTGTGATTTTTGTTGGATTTTCTCCCAAAAACTGGTAAGAAATGTTAATGATCTTTACTAGATAATGTTTTTGAATGATTTTAGTTACAACAACAGTACATTTTTGTGTTTCAATTGATAAAAAAGGAAAAACAAAACCTCTACGCGAACAATTTATAACGGTCAAGATTTCAAATAAGATCTACCTTCTGAGATATTTAGATTTTTTTATATATAGTTTATTGCATGTATGTATATTCATAAAAAAAATATTATTTCTAAATGTTTTATCTATATGATTGTATAAAAATATTAAGGAAGACTGTATAATATATTTTCAAATAAATTTTGAAAATGAGGTTAAAAAACGCGCGTCTAAACTGTTTATGGTTGAACTTTTAGCAAATGTTTGCGAGTGAGAAAGTAGAATTATTATAATGATTATATTTATAATTTTGGTTCATTTTAAGAAGAGCATGTTATATAGATTATGAGAACATAAAAATAAAATAAAAACTTACATTTTTTTCATTCATAAAACCAAATTTATTGACAGTAAATACACTTTTTCATGGTCCCTTAGAAACAAAGAGCTATACAAAACTAAATAAACATCTAAATGTCATTGTTATTGTTTCTATTCATCTACAATCTTATCGGCTTTCAAGAACTATAACTCAAACTTCTTAATCGTAAACAAACAAAAGTGACAAAAAAAAAGGTTGACTCAAGTGCCGCGCGCCGTGATTATTTCAAGTGCCCCCGGTACAAAGGGCCATTTTTTGTTTTAGGGAGCGCGGTACACGAAAGTAAGCCAACAGTCATAGAAATATTGTAATCTTCCCGAATGTACCTGTTTTACTGCTGAACTGGAACACAGTGAGATTTGCTGTTGCTCCAAGACCTCGTTTGTGGATACACCTGAGAGGGTTGATCCCTGCGGGTCTCCGATAACAACTTCCTTTGCCCTCCCCGCCCCCTCTTGTTCTGTGAGCGAGCAGGGCCTCTCCAGTTTCCCTGGTAACGATTGTCTCTTGAAGACGAACTGGTTGTTATCTGTGATGTGGAAGGTTTTGGGTCTGTTTGTTTATTAATCTGAAGACCTTGTTTTTCGATGGCTTTTAGCGCCTTAATCTTTTCAGGAAGCTTATTGCCGTTAGTGGGAAGGGGCAAATTCTTTGTTAGGGGTAGAGTAAAAATCTTTAAAGGTGCGACTTAGCCTTGTAGAATAAGGAAACTACGTTGTTAATATTATATCTGAAGAATGAAGCGATGAAATATAATCGCTAACAACTCATTAACGTACCAATAAAAAAAATAAGGACAAAAGCCAAACCATATAATTTCTAAACTTTTAAACTTTTTTAAAATTTAAACTTTTGAGAAAATTAATAATAATTTCACACACACAAATAGTTTTGTGTGTGTGTGCGTCAAACTACGTGCTTACACAACGTACGACGTACGCATACGTGTACATGTACTCACGCGCACAATAATCGATTTTGTGCCTCACTTTAGTGTACAACTCGGTTTTATAATACTTACCCGTTCTGTGCGATATTATTCAATCTCTGTGTGGCACTATACTTAGATATTTCGACGAAATTTATAAACAGTACGTATGTAGGTATTCAGTTATAGTCCTGGCTGAAATCTACCAGAACATCCTCACTTAAAACTATTATTTATATGATTTTTTTGTATCGAGTTCATTCTCGTAGCGTTATATAAAGCTGCAAATTCGCTATATTTCAGGATTTATAGAGATGATGGCGGCTTATGTCCCAGATTTTGCAACTATCGACGCCGGACTTGTGTGCTCCTGGATTTTGGAGCTAGAAGCAGAATTATCTCGTAGAGTGGAGACCGACTCACTTTCTAACAATGGTAATATATGTTTTGGTTACTTTGATAATGTTAGTATTAAAGCTATACATAAAGGAATACATAATTGCAAGTACTATTCTAAAGTATCACTAGCAATTTTGTATTTGTGCCGACGTTATACTTCTTTAGTTGTAAATAATGTGAGTAATAATAATATAAAATAATAATAAGTTATATTTTTTAGCATTCGAAGAAAATTACAAATGTAGAGTTATTTTGAGCATCTTTGTTGGAAGACGCGAAGACCAAATTTTGAAACTGCAATTATAGCTATAGAACATTAAAAGTCTTATTTCTCAAATGAAAGTATTTGTTCAATTGATTGATTATTAGCGAGCAAGAAATAAAGCTAGATATTTTTAAAATTGAATTAGTCCTTCATCTTATTAATAGTCCTCTCCCAACGCGCGCCAGTATTCGGTTTCACATAACCCATCCACTGCTGCCAGCTTTATGGGGCAGATCGTTGCGCCATCTAGGCAAGGGATCCCACATAATGTTAAACTATGTTTGAATAGGTATAATACTTACACACGTTTTAAGAAAGTAAAACTGACCAAAGTAGATGTAACTAGTGAGAGAAGCAGTAGGTTAACGCTTGTTTAGGGATCTTTTCCGCAGTCTTTTCAAACGTAGTCATGGCATGTTCAGGGTTTGTAAAGCGAAAACAGCCGACTCTATATTATAAATGGTAGATAACAATATGTATGTTAGAGCAATCCGGTATAAAGTCAAAACCAAGATCACGATAAAAATCAAAGTAACAAATTACATATTATGTATGTTCCTGTTGGACAAGGGACCAGTGCAGTGTGCAATGACGGATTTAACTCATCCTCGATTTTTTTTTTCAAACAAACACCAGAGGATATTTCCCTCTACCGCCGAATACATGGTAAATAAGCACTTAAGATTGCAATAAATAAATTAATAATTTCCCTGGTGCCTGGTGGTGGATCTAGGATTGCTCGTGTACTATGCTAAGTTTGATGCAAGTGCTCCTGAGCAGCTACGGCAATGAGGGCATCCACGACTATTTCTGTCACCAGGGCGGCGCCACTTACGAATGAGGAGAAATATTTGACAAATTTCATAGCGTGGGAAGTTAATTTGTTAGAAAAGTGTAGAGATAAATGTTTGTTTATGAATATTATACGAGGGGAGGTCAAAAAGTTCGCGGAATGGCGGGGTTGGCGAGGGTGAGTTTACTCATCCAGGTAGGCGCTAGTTGAGTGACTCATTGTTAGTATATATACCAAGTTTCAGCCTAATCGGGTCATTAGCTTTTGATTTATCAACGAGTAAACTAGTCAATCGGGAAGAAATTAGCCACTATGGAGAAAATTGAATATCGCGCCGTCATTAAGTTTCTCACCAAGCTGGAATGACACCTCAAACCATTTTTCAAGAGATGTCAGCTGTTTATGGGGACTCCGCTCCTTGGAAAACCATGATTTATAAATGGCACGCCCTTTACAAACAAGGGAGGGACTCCAATGAAGACGACCCCGACCTGGACGGCCGATTGAGGCTACCACGCCAGAAATAATCTAAAAAGTTGAAAAACTTGTATCGAAAAATGCCCAAAAAATGAAAAAACAGCTTGCAGCATTAGTTAGAGTATCAGCAACAAACATTTTAACTCAAGTCTAAGTAATGACAAGAATGCCTATTTTAATGGATTTAAATCACTACCCATCAGTTGTCATGCCAATACTTAAAAACTGAAACCTTCATATTAAATTTTAATTGGAATTTTCCAAAATCCTTTTTTAGTGGATGCCTACTAGAGATGGGCCGAATATGGATTTCACCGAATACGAATATTCGGCCGAAAGTTCGGTAAATTTTTTACCGAACCGAATATTCGGCCGAACAAATTTTTTAATCAAAATTTTAATCAAAACATTATTCGGCAGAACATTATTCGGCAGGATCACCTCGGTATCTATCCAATTCATGTCGAAACTTGTTTACGTAAAGCGCGCGGGATTAGCACCGGACCCTGCCCTTCACTCCACCGCCACACCTGACGTGTTATTGTATCATCTAGTACTGAGCTAATTGCCGGCACATGCATTCGCAATTTGGAAATAATTTAAAATTTAAAAATTTGTACAACCGACTTCAAAATAAATTATTAAGGATAACTCAAAACCTATTGGTCAGACCTTGATCAAATTTATATGGGACCACATGAGAAGCACCATCTTTCAAATAAAAAAAGAATCATCGTAATCGGTTCACCCAGAAAAAAGTTATGAGGTAATACACATAAAAAAAACATACAGTCGAATTGAATACCTCCTCCTGTTTGAAGTCAGTAGAAAAATAGTTCATTTGTTTCACTTTTATATTCAGTCGGATTATAATTTATGTAATGATTGAAATATCAGCCCTTAGTAAAATAAAATTTCTGTGCTTATATTACTTCCGTTACACATTGTATTTACCGTATAGTGGCGATGTAAGAATATGCAGCACCTCATATCGTCCCGTGGGTGTCGTAAAAGGCGACAGAGGAAAAAGGAACCAGGATATTGACTGCTGCTCATCTCCTGGTTTCTTTTCCCTCTGTCTTACTAATAACAACTTAAAAGACAAAAAATCTGTGTTTGCCACCCCGCCTGCCATGGGTGGCAACTACGGCAAATATCCATCCCTCCTATGAGGCAATCTATGGGGGAAGCCTGTGTTCAGCTGTGGTCTTTTAACAACGTAACACGTATACTAGATATGTTCTAAATTATGAATTATTTTTCCAGATGACTCTGCTGAAAGCGATAAAATCAGCCTGACCCTGCAGAGTCTCAACGAAATGTTACCATCCGTAAATAAAAGCAATCGGTAAGGCTCGTAGGCTTAGTTCCTCGTCGTAGGTAAGCCCCGAATTTTAGTTCGATATCTTTATTATATATATAAAATTCCGGTGTGCGTGTGTTCGTAATTCCTCTTCTCCTAAACTGCTTGACTGATTTTGTTTTGTTTACTAATAATATTCTAGTGCTTATATAATTAGATATTACATAAGAAAATTATACCAAACATAGTTTTTAATCTAGAACGTATTGTGGATATACATAGATAACTAACTGTTATTTTACTAACAGGTAGCTTAAATATTAATTGGTTCATTGTAAGTAAACGACGATACGAGACATTCCATCCTAGTCCTCAGGGGTGACAACGCATCTGCATTTTGGTTCGTAATTAAGGATAGATGTTAATGTCTAAATGCTAAGTAGGTACTCAAACGCTGCTCATTTAACATGCCGTTAAGTCTCGTGCTCCCGTGCTGTCTCTATCACTTTAAGTCAAAGTGATTGTGACACAACGACACTTAACGACATAATGTTTTCTTATATTTACGCGAACACTACACATTAAATGAAACAAATTTTTACGGATTATATCGCGTTTAATTTTAACTTTTTAATTCTCGACGGTTCGGGTGCTTTACAGCACCCATGGTCACGGGGGGGACTGAAGTGTTTGACGTCCCGATGTCATAGTTAGCCCGGCTACCTTCAGTTTTTTAATATTAATTTTTGGTTCGATCTACGCAGAATGAGCTTACAGTATCTTGAAGTTCTTGGGTTTGGATTTAACTTTATTAATTATAGGGTCCCAAGCAGATGGCAGCACCCATCCATCTTCTCTATTGAAATTAGGATGTTTTTTAATTTCAATAGCCTCGCGAATCATCCTTGGTAGGAATCGGTGTTCTTTTGCGAGGATTTGTGGTCTATCAAATCTAATGTAATGGCGGGGACGATCCTGAACATGTTCACAAACTGCAGACTTCCCGATACGTCGGTGCTTCAAGTCAGCTATATGTTCTTTTACGCGGGTTTTTATAGATTTTTTTGTTTGTCCTATGTAAGAGAGACCACATTCACAATCCAGCTTGTACACTCCTGCATCTTGTAGAGGGATATGACACTTAACGGATGGTAAAAATTGACTAATCTTCTTCGGCGGCTTGAAGTATGTTTTAATGGAAGCTCGCTTCAACATGTAGCCAACCTTGTCTATGACTCCTCTGACATAGGGTAGTACAGCAGGCACACGCTCAACTGTGGCCGGCTTCACTCGGTCACTGTGACGTAGGCGCGGGACCCGAAGCTTGTTGTCTTGCAATACTTGCTCGGCGTGCTGAAGCTCGGCGGCCAGATGTTTTCTGTCACTGATCCCTCGTGCTCTCTGAAACAAAGATTTTCCCACAGTAGCTAACTGTGATGGATGATGGTGCGATTCACCATTTAAATATCGGTTGGTATGAGTCTTTTTCATATACACAGTGTGACCAATAGTGTTATCAGGATTTCGGATGACTTAAAACATCTAGGAAAGCTAAAGAATTGTTGCCTCTAACTCCATTGTGAATTGTATTTTAGAGTTTATGGAATTAAAGTGGTTTAAAAATACAGTTACTTTGTCAGATGGTAAAATTGTGAAAGTATCGTCTACGTACCGCTTCAAGATGTAGAATCTTGGATTTACAGGAGCAGTAAGAAGGGCTTTCTCCTCAAAGTCCTCCATGAATATGTCGGCGACTTATACTTGCTTGTAGAACTCTTCCTTCCACAATAGATAGCCAAATGTAAGGCAGTGTTTAAGTAATACTGCATATTCTGTGGGCATGTTGTTATCTTCTAGCTTCCTAGTTACAATTGAGATGCAGTCTTCAATAGGTAAGCATGTGAATAGTGACTGAACATCAAAACTGACAATAGTTTCATTGTCAGCGAGATGTAGGTCTTTTATCTCACTAACAAAATGGTATGAATCCTTTGTGTGTGCTCTGGTATGTCCTCTCAGTGGTGACAGTATTTTTGCCAAGTGTTGAGCCAACTTATAAGTTGGTGAATCGATCTGGCTCACTATGGGACGTAGTGGACCGTTTGGTTTGTGTATTTTCGGTAACCCATACAACCTCGGTGGTTTGGCACATGATGATATTGTCGAATACACGTCGAGATCTAATTTTCCCGAAACGTCGGGAATTAAAAAGTTAAAATTAAACGCGATATAATCCGTAAAAATTTGTTTCATTTAACTTAACGACATCTTAAAATTGAGTAGCGTTTGAGTATTTGACCATATGGCACAGCATCCACTTACCATCAGGTAGACTGTGTACTCGTTTGTCACCTTTACTCTATAAAAAAACGAATTTTGTTGTCATTGTATGTAACACCTATAAGTTTTAGGTTAATCTGCACTTGCTTTTTCGTATAGAGTGTTGTGAAAGCTTGCTTGAATGCCTGTCCGTAATTTTTTAATCAACATCTCACCATTTTAACTTTAGAAAGTATTACAAGCGACCTACCACATTGTATATTAACACGCAGTTGGCCAATTTTTACCCGACTGCCAAGGAAGGGTTATGTTGTTCGCGCGTATCTTGTATGTATGCTTGTAAATTTCTTTATTACCTCGTATCTTCCAAACGACTGGATGGATTTCGACAATTAAGGTATCGTTTTATTCGTCTTAAAATCCCAAGTGTTCTTAGAATAGCTGTTTGAAAAAATAAACAAAATGGCGGATTTTTGGCGCAAAATAGTAATACGTTAGTAAAAAAATTAACCAAACCTATCGAGTATGGTATCAAAATAAAGAAAATTAAAAGGGGATTACAAAAATATATATAAGGTTATATGTTTAATTTTAATTAGGAATAATAAATTGGTTTAAAAAGTTTTTGAAAGCGCAAAAATGGGCCATGTTTATGTCGGACCTCGTGCTATCACATGAAATTTAGTTCATAAGAGTGTGTTGGGATACTAAAAAGTCTAAAATAAAATAAAAAATAAAAAAAATAAAAAACCCGACTGCAAAAAAGACAATTTAAAAGTAGGGTTTTTGATTTTTTTTATTTAATTGGTATAGTGTAATGTAATAAATATGCAGGTTGTCTATGGATACGGATGGCTCAGGATCAGAACCGTACTTTATGAAAATGTATGTGGAAGGAAGGCCTACTTACAATGATGATGAGTAACAAGGACAGAAGACCTGTCTATTATACTATTTATAATATTCTTTTTTAGACAGCAAAGGTGACATTGCAACTTAATTATTTAGTATTTATCGACATTGTGTGTAGAAAATTTATCATCACCTATGCTACGTAGTTATATCGTTATTTGGTATTGATTTAAAAAAGAAATGTCGACAAATATTGATGTACATTTCGGAAGTTTATAAAAGCTTCCTTCAGTAATACTCATCATATATAAATATAGTCGGCTTAATATAATTATAAATATTAAGCCGACTTTTCCTGCTTTCACTGTACAGGTCCCATTCAAACTCGGAGAGCTCTGAGAGCACAGAAGGACGTCGGCCACTGCTCGACAGCGAGGAGTACGCTGAACAATGTCGCGCCCTGCACGAGATGTTTCCCAACACCTGTGCTATGGAGGTGAGTTACGTTAAGCAAGCATACTTTACAACTCTTTTGATTGTCAAATTAACTTCATATACATGGACTATGAATAATCGAGCGTTGCTTTATTTCATTACTAACTTTTTAAATGTAAAGTTACAGTCTATATGCGTCCCATTGCACCCTTATAGATATCTTTTACACCATTAGAGGTAAATATTTTATTTTAAAACTTATATGGGATGCCTGAAATATAGCCTATTTCATAAAAGAAGACTCATTAAAATCGGTTCACAAACAAATATATTTTGCTCGAATATACATAAAAAATAAATATAATATAATAGAACGGGATACCCTTTTTACTGGAAACGAGGCATTCCATCTTAGTCCTCGAGGATGTCAACGCATCTGCATTTTGATTCTTAACCGAGGATAAATGTAGCACACAGCATCTACTTACCATCAGGTGAGTTGTGTGCTCGTTTGTCACGCTTTTTCTATAAAAGAAACGTGTTCCGATCAGAGATTTAGTAACTAACTAACGTTAGAATAGATTGGCAATGCAAAAGAGCAAGAGCATAATTTACGCGTATGTTAGAGCGAGAAAGATAGACTAGACCATTCACGTACACGCTATCAGCCTGGTGTCATTCGTGAACAAAACAAATACCGCTTGTATTTGCAAAATCGTGGGTTTAAAAGTGAAAATTAATGTTTAGTAGACGTAGTTAATTATGACTAGGTGCGTAGTACCTAAATATAACTCACCTCAGAAAGAAACACCACATTATTATACATTTTACTCATAGGTGCGATTGAAATGTTTAGCTGTCTAAATGCTGTCTTTTAGAGCAGGTAAAAACAATTTGTACTTCAATGGATAGGAAATATTATCACATTTTATATTAATAATCATCTCAATGCAAAGCAATTGAATTTAAAATAATTACAAATACGTGAAATTCTGCTAATTTTAACCTCATTTTTGTAGAGATTGACATTATCGATAATATCTTATCGAAATGTTCTTAACAAGCAAAGGTATAACTTGCATGCAGCCTTATTCAACTTAGTAATTTTTTTTAAATTTTTAGGTTACCGTAGTTAAATATTCTTCTAAACGTATGAAAAATTATTTTTTAATAGAATTAGGGTGACAAACGAGCACACGGTTCACCTGATAGTAAGTGGATGCTGTGACAGATTTTCACAAAATATTGATATTCGACAAAAATGGTTGAAAATTATAAATAGAGAAGAATTGGTTCCCAAAAGAAAATAGTCGACTATATGCAGGAAGTACTTTGAAGAAAAATGTTTTCTCATAGAGGTGCCCAGTGTGTAGTGGCAGTGTAAGAATATATCCACTACCCCACATCATCCCGTGGGTGTCGTAAGAGGCGACAGAGGGAAACAAATCAGGGGATGGGCAGCAGCGGCTTCCTTATAACGACAAAAAAACGTGTGTATGTACTTATGTACGCATGTAGGAAGTTATACTTCTTTAGCGTAACAAAACAAAAATAACAAAAAATAACTACCTTAAATATAGTTATCGATTCCCACGAAAACTTGAACTACAGTTACCCACTGAAGTTGTCGCTTTGAGGTGTCAGTGTGCGCGCGCATCGTAACAACTTCATGGTGTCGTTTTCAGCTGTCGGTATGCGCGCGCATCGTAAAAAATTCACTCTCATCATTTTTCCCAAACGTCCCAAAAGAAGTATAACTTCAAAAATACAAAAACTGCGGCTGCCAAATTATTATTTATATTAACAATTTTTAAAGTTTATGTATGAACTAAGTGGTAGGACCCCATTTCTGCCTGGGAGGTCGTTTGGATAGGTATTACCCTCTTACCTAGTACCAGTATAAATACAGGCTGTAAGGCATTCCATCTCAGTCCGTATAGGTAACAACGACCTTCTTAGTTTGGGCTGCAGTAGCCACTTACCATCGTCAGGTTGGCTGTAAGTGCGTTGGATACTTCAGTTTTATAAAAATATTTTAAGTAATAAATCGTTATAAATTTAACATTTTTTATAACATGTATTTTCGGAATGTCGAGAATATTCTGAATTACACCTTTTATTGGATCGCAGACACGATATTTCAATATTTATTTAATTAGTATAGCCATTCAGCGAGGAAACGCATCCAGCGTTCTTGGCACAATACCACAAGGAGCAGGACTGTATGATAATTTAAGTTTTTAGTTTGTTTTTCGTATATATAGTTTTTTGAAATATTAAAAAAATACAAAGAATAGAATGTATTTCAATGTTTCATTATGTCCACAATAAGCCGCCATGTTAATTTTTATGTGATTTCATGCAGCTTAAAACCCGCGAAAGGGCACAATGCTTTTAAAGATATCTAATTTGTCAATATACGATGAGTAGTTTAGAAGATCTGAGGGAACAGATGAACATACATACATACATAGCGTTCTATTATTGTAACCATCCTTTTGGCTTATCCGTAGTTGGGTAAAAATATTCAATTACATCATCTGCATCAAATCAGAAAACACGAATATACTGCAATCGGTATCGATAATTATAGTTGAGGCAGGCAATGCATGGTGTAGCACTATTTGTCACCCACACATGCACATTACACGCACACTTGTGTATTTTTATTTTGGTCTCGCCCTAATCACTTCATTGCCAATCTATACTATACTATATGTATGGTTCAGATAAAGCACTGCGTGACGATCGCCCGCGGGGACGCGGAGCGCGCGGCGGCCACACTGCTGCACCGGCGCGAGCAGGGCCAGGCGCTGTCGGCCGCCGCGCTCACCGCCGCCGCGCGCCAGCCGCTCTGCGACGACCGCGAGATCAAGAGCCGCATCATTGCCCGGTGAGCCGCAGCCTTCGTAACGCCCTTTCAATTGGTTTCCCTTCAAAGGTCCAGGTGGGTCGCACCCACCTTACAAATTAACACAGCCTATCAAAAATTCACTGCTGAACATTGGCCTTCCCTTCCCCTAAGAAAACCAATTTGCAATAGCCAAAATATACCAATCAGAAAGATGATCCCTGTGTCGTCTCTTACGACACACGCGGAATGATATGGGGTATTCCCTTAAAGCACCAATACACAAACCAATTAAAAGTTAGTTAAACTAATTAATAATGCTGTAAACAAAATTCACATTACAAATTAACATTTCACAAAAAAAATTGCTTAATATTTTATATTATAAATTTAAGGTATAGCACAGGTTGAAATCACTTTTATTGTGAATGGGCTTGAGCCTCATCAGCCACCACTAAGACCCAACTATAAAATCAGCCTAGATACGCCAATGATAGCCTACTACACGCATTAAAGTTATAACCTACATATGCCCCACTACGAAGTACAGGGCCTCTCTGTTGCTCCAATCCTCAAAATATTATTTCTCAGACGTACGTTTCCTTAGAATATTTTCTATCGCCGCCGAGCATTTCGTAAATCAGCACTTAAAATTATAATTAACAATTTTATTAGTGTTGATGGGTATCACACCCTATTGCTTTATGAAATTATAATTATGAAATTGACGGCAAGCGCTTAGATCTATCACGGGCCTCTTACATTATACGAGTATACCCAGAATCTCATACAAGATTAGAAGAAAGTATCTTATTCACTCGATGGTATATTAATCGCTTGTTGGACTAGTGGTCGTAAGCGCGACTGCTGACCATGAGGTTCCGGGTTCGAGTCCCGGGTCAAACCAAAATAAGTTATTGAGTATTTCTGACAAGAAATTCACAGTAGCAGCCCAGAGTCAGGAACTTGGCGGTGTTACTAGCCCGTGCCTCGAAAAGCACGTAAAGCCGTAGAGTCTGTGCCTGATTTCGCTCTGGTCGGATTGGATTGCCGTCCCATCTGAGTCTGACTATGAAAGTAAGTGAATAGGCTCGTACGCGCACACACTCGTGCACTGTAATACTATCTAGTTTCCGCTAAGATTCGCCGCCGTGACCGAAATTCGGTCTGCAGGTTATTATTATTATTAATCACATCTTTTTCAAATGAGCGAGTGAATTGGTAAAATTTATAAAATAAACCTTATTATATACCTAACCGTCACTCACAATGTAAACATTCATTCTCCATAACTCAATGTCTACTTTCTATTTCTCATAGATATTCCTACGTGGACAAAAACTCGGAAACCAAGGAGCACAAGCCGCTGGCTCCGAAGATTGAGCCCAAGAAACTCGTGCGCTATCGCGACAACAAAATTGTGTCGCTGAAAGGAGAGCGATATACTGAGGTATGTTACATGGACACCTTTAGACTTATTTATATAACACCTATTTTAACAACCAATGGTCGATCTCGCTAATGTATCTGATACTTATTTTAATACCAAACGAAAAATGTCATGATTTGGGTATTAATTACTTCTATAGCTGTCTCTTTCTATTGGCATTAAGTGGAAAGAGAGAGAGCAACTTTAAATGTCTTAAATTGCCGTTAATGTTTATGTATGATTCCGAATATTATTATTTTTAATAAATATTAACAAACATTATTATTGTTTAAATGTAATAGAGTTAAACAACCATATAGTGGCGCTGTAAGAATAACCACTACCCTATATCGTCCCGTGGGTGTTATAAGAAGTGACAGAGGGAAACAAACAGAAGATGGGCAGCAGTGTCTTCATAATAATAACTTAAAATAAAAACTGCGGTTGCCAACCACCTGCTTGCGAAGCGTGACAAATATTGTAATTGTCTCCCCTATGAGGCAAAAATTTTTGCTATATAAACGGTTTTACATTCATTTCGAATATAATTAAATGAATAGTAATGGAGAACGAAACGTAACCCATGTGGTGGCTGTTTAAGAGAACCCATCACCCAATTTCGTCGAACTATGGGAAACGCCACGTGCATTTTACCACGCCATGCCATTTACCACGTGCTCGGTGGTGAAGGAAAACATCGTGAGGAAACCTGCATGTCTGAGAAATAAGAAAAAAGAACAAATATTTCTAAGACATGTGAAGTTCGCCAACACGCATTTGGGCAGCGCGAAGCAGAACACGTGCAATCGAGATAGTTTTTTTTAATAGGATAAGGATGACAAACGAGCACACAGTCCACGTGATGGTAATTGGTTGCTGTGGCCCATAGACTTCTACAACTATCCTCGATTACGAATCAAAATACAGATGCGTTGTCACCCGTGACGACTAAGATGGAATGACTCGTTTTTCAGTAAAAAGGGTCTCCGGTTCTTTACACTCACCATACGAAACATAGCAGCGTTAAGTTGCTATTTTACGCTGGTATTCTGTGAGGGCGTGGTCCTTCCCCATACCCGGAGTAAGTAGTGTTTAAATTCATTAAACTTATTAACTGTTGGACTGAAACTAACATTAAGACATATCGTTGTTCGTAGGTACCGAAGTCTGGAATCGACGAGGAACACTTAAAGAAGCCCAAAAAACAACATTGCCCTTAACCTTTAGAGCCACATCAGTACGGTGAAAAAGCGGACCCTCCCTCTTTGTCCCTTTTACATTTAATTGTTATACCCTACCCCGCACGCCCTAAACCCAGTGTAAACCCAATGAAACTATGTCTATTTCTAACTTCAATGTTCGTCAATGTAATATTATGTAGTGGGCGTAATGACATATTAGTAATTAGTGTAATTTGGTCACAACTGACTTATACCTTAACGTACGCTCAAATGACGTATGTGTTTTTGAATAAAATGTGTGTAGAATCACTTTTAAGGGTATCTTACGAGACGTCACAATTGTATGTAGTTAGGTCGTTTTACTGCGTATATTCGAACACAGTTCTGATGTACGCATATTTGACTTTGTCATGCGCGTGCGCAGTACTAGAACACATATGCGTGGTTTTGACGCATTCCATATTTAAATTTAAACGCGACAACGGGTCCGTACGCTGTCGTGTACGTTGTGGTATTATAGTAATAAGAGCGCGTGAATTTTATATTGTTTTCGCGGCATACGTTATTCCGCTTTTTTTCAGTACTGATTTATTTGAAATCGTAGCTCTTAAGTTACGTCGTCGGCTGTCACGACTTAACAGCGTAATTAGTCATTATCGTTTGTATTTAATTAATTTAATTTGCATATTTATTGTTAATTTTAAGCTCTCTGTAAGGCAGCTCATTTTCAGTATTATTTTGACTGGTAACACTATGGCATTGTATTCAATGACAAATGTGGACGACTCTGGGATGAGACGATGTGTTCAGTACAGTAGGAAATTTATAAGATGGACTAATTGGGCAGATACGCGTGTGAGTGAAATGTATGATGCCATAGTTTACAAGGAACAGTATGATCTGTCTTTAAAAGTGCGTGGTGGACCTATTTATACACTAAAATGTCGCATTCTGCCGAATCGCGGATTGAACAAACAAATGCAACATTTTAGCAGCTCCATCGGCCATTTTCGATTCCTTATAGTTTTAAGTGAAATGATCTGTCAGATACCTGTGATTTTAAATTGTTATTATTATTTTATTATAAAAAATGTGATTTGTACGTTAGTTTTATTGTTTTTAAAAACATCTGTGATTGTGATGCCATTGTATTATACCATAGACTTCCCTGAAAGTGGATTTTATATTTTAAGTTTAGTTTTTGTATTACTGTTATTATTAATGACCATTATTAATAAATGTTGTTTTGTTTTAGTGTCGTCTCAAAGCGACTGTATATTGGTATAGTTTATTTAATTTTTCATATCTAAGCGTTAGTGGTTTATACGGCATCTAATATAACATATTATAATATTAGGTATTTTTCCAAACACTTATTATGAACTTAATTTTGTGTAATACATTGAAATTATTAAAAAAGAAAGGAAGAATACTTTGGTGTAGATGTTATAAATTACTAACTCTTAATATCTTAACTTCTTGAATAGACTGATTCTATAGTCCAATTTCTCATACAATGAGAATGTTAAACCTTAAAAAATATTATTTATCTGTATTTCGCCATAATTCACCACTTTACCTATTTTAGTATTTTGAGCTTTAATTTTAAATAACATTTATTTATATTATATATAATAAATTTTACAAACTAATTTCCGACTCTTAAGTATACAAAATAAGCACCTAGAGCATAAAAAAATAACAGATATTTTTATCTAAAAGTGGTGAAGAGGCTCTATGTAATTTTTATAGTTATATCTAATACTAAATATGTCTGAATCTAAATTTATTTTACTTATTTTTTAATATATTACAAAGACGAGTAATTATTTTATATGGCATTCTTAGAAATAATAATTTATAAATTTTTCATAAACTTATCCGGGGAGACGTCACTTCCGATGTTGTCAATCAAATAATAATTAACATATTTTATAATATGTATGTAACCACCGCGGGTACTCCACTTCTTAGACACATGGTACATAACTCTACATCTTCTCTCTCTACACAGGTACACGGCCCTTAACTGTTGTTGAAGTACAAGATGAGCCATTAAATATCAAATAAATTAAAAGGACAACCCATCGGTTTTATCCCAAACAATTTGTGCGCTAATAATCCTAACCGTAACAAAAAAAAATCAAGGATCTTTTTCTGTTTACTTAGATTTTTTATGTAAAATGAGTTATATAAAACAGCCTCGTTTCAAATGTTTAACGAACGAGGTCTTACTTCATTGTTATTATTTAAAGTACGTACGTACATTTCAATCAACCTGCACTAAATGAAGATTTGCGCGTCATGTCAGGCTGCATTCATGTCTAATACGTTGCACAAATAATAAGAATTTAGCCAACATTTGTGCCTTATTCGCATGCGTTAGTTTTAATGCCAAATTATCTTTAAGACTGCGAAGTCAGCGTTGATTGTAGCTTCCAATTCCTTAATCTTTTTTTGACTTTAAACTCGTCAAATAAGCTAATGGTTCATCTACTTTAATCTGAAACAAATTTCAGATTATTAATCATCTCATAATTTCTAACTTTTTTAATTACGACGTCGAAAACTTGGAATTCTAAAACTGTTCATTTTCTATTCATTAAATGTTTATGTTACGATATTTAAAATACTATTTATCTAGAAACATTTAAATGCGTTTATTTACTGTAATTACAATAATCAAAAATCAATTTAACTTATTTACAATTTTTTTTAAAGAATTTTATAATTGAGACTTGCCAGAAAGTGGTGTCGAAATCACAGATGAATTTAAAAACCTTATAACTGAATTTTTATTACCGCATTTACTATGTATATTATTTTTAATAATATTTTAGTTTTGTATAATTTATTAATTTTGTATAATTAATTAAATAATATCTATCTAAGGGTAGAAGCGAAGAGCGCGCACTTTTATGTCATATCTCTATCCGACGTGAACTATACAATGTATGAAATATATCGTTACGTACCCCTTTAATGTGTTTATTATTATACCTGCTCTCATAATAAATATAATTAAAAACCAAAGCTTTCGATGAAATATATTATTCCATCCCTTGTCTAAATTTTCAAGAAACACGAATTAGAAATTATTAATTAGATTTTAATTGTAATATGAAGAAAGGTTCTAGAGTGACAGGCCTCTTAGCAGCAAGCAGATTGTAGAAGCCCCCCCACAAGATAAATAAATAAAAACTATTAACATAATTACATTCCTTTACAATAATAAGTTTAAAAAATATGCTAATTACAAATTATAAATTGCTTACTTCAGTTTTTTACTGCCGGCTGTACTAGGCCGAGCCTGTATCACAAACGGCAGATGGAGTGATGATCTGGTCGATGGACGCAGTTTGCTCAGTACGGTGGTTTGTGGCTTAACTTTGGGGAGGCCTTGTGAAGGACTGACAACGCTACATGCATAGCCACTTCTAAGAGCTAAGATGGAATGCCTGCCCAGCCTGTGTTAATACCAGCTCGCCAATCTCGGCCAAAAGAGCATTGCTTGCACTTCTTAGTTTAGCGACAGAAATAGGACTGGCACCTAAGCAGAAGAGTCCTATCGTCTTGATGTCATCAACATAAGTATTTTCATGTAAAATCCTTTACAGCGGACATGACCAGCGGCTTCCAGTCATTGACATTTTAAGTTTTACTGCTCACCTTTTTGGGTTTTCAGCTTGTTTTTATCAAAGATGTACCTACTTTTTAGACGTTGAGATTATTACAATATTGTCTTGTTATCTTTTTGGTCTTAAGATAATAAATTGAAATGTATTTTATTTCATCGGCAAGAACTGATGCCATGACTTGTTAGTCACTTTTAGAATAGCTTTCTTTTATACCGAAATTCCTATAATGTGTACATTGTTACAACATAATGGTATATTCCGTACATATCATCACCTAAATTTTTACTCTTAAAACGTCACCCGCTTGAGAAATTGCCGGATGCGTAAAAACAAAAGACACAATACTAAATGCGAGTGTTGTAGGTATTTCATACCCTATCACCACACGACCTACTATTTAATGCTTAATATAGGCCCAAACTGAAAGCAAAATTTTTAAAGATACTACTTATAAAATAAAACTATATATTTTCTGTTTCTAAAACATTTTATTTAATTTGTAAAGATTACATTCTTACTACAATTATCCATATTATCATTTATTTCAATTTAAATGTGTTTTCCTTTTTAATAAAAACATTTTGTATTCATATCTTGGTAACAATAGTAAACTTTACAGTACTGTAAACGTTTCAGTCCAAATTCAGCTTGTTCGCGATTAGATTTGCGTTTTCTGTAAATAAATTATTGTAACTCGTAATATAGGCACACAGTCACTTTACTTTAAATTTAGCGTAACTGTATAATTGTTTTGAAATTCTAATACCTTTCTCATATTATACTTAGTAGTTCTCTGATATTATATCAGGGTCCCTGATATTATAACAGGGTCCCCGATATTATAACAGGGCCCTGATATAATCCGTAAAAGTAGTTTTATTCAAGGTCCTGATATTTATATATACAGGAACTCACTAATCAATTGACTTATCACTTTCACCTTAAAGTAAGGTAAGGTAAAAACAAGTGAGGGCTTAATTTCATTCGTCACTCTCTGCCAGTTAACACATAAGGTGGTGACTTAAATTAGGTTTTGACCGTGAAAGGAAAAGGGGAGATCTCCAGTCGGGCAAGGCGTTCAGCTCAGCCAACTTCTTACAAAGAAGGCTAAAGATATATTATCACGCTTGAGGGCTAAGATTCACAGATACACAAATCATACAGATGTACAGTTAAAGTCTTAAGCCTGATATTATACAGACTCTCTATACCTTTCAGACCGAAACACACCAATGCAAGCACTGCTATGTGGCGGAAGAAATAGTAGAGCAACTAATAGCCTGATTTAGGCTTTGGTTTTTTCGCTTGTAGCACGACGGCAGCGCCGCCTCAATCTCTATTATATAAAAATCAATTGCTTTCCATTAGTCTCGCAAAAACTCGAAAATGGCAGGACCGATTTTGATGATTTTTTTTGCGTGTTAGATTGAGTCCGTGGATGATCTAAACGATTCACAATTGGAGCCGATAGGTGGCGCTGTTGTCGAGATCCAGAAATCACCCGTGCGAAGCCGGGGCGGATCGCTAGTGTAAAATAATTAGACGTACAAACAAAATTAATTTTAATATTAATATATTACATAAAAAAATCATGTATAAATAAAACATAGATAACAAATACATAAGACTACATTATCTCTAAATACTATAAACAAAGTCTCGCTTTCCGCGTTTCTCTTCATCATTTCTGTTTCTCCGCTTACTTCTTACCACGCAACGGATTTTGATACGGTTTTCACTGTCGTTTAGAGTTTGTTACGGAAGGTTAGTATGTAAAAACATTCAAATTAAGTTTTTGCATAGTAGAGAATGGGTACACAAATACATCCGAGTACATAATACTGTATAAAATAGATAACGATAGAATCCTCATGATCATTCAGAAAGTGTTCCCGAACCATTCTTTTGAAGGCTATTTTTGAACGTTTTCCGAACGTCTTCGTTAATAGGGTTCCAAAGCAAAGCATGCAAGCAAGCATAGCAGTGACTTCGTTTTTCACAAGGTTTTATCCAATTACGGGCCTATTTTTTCTGTATAGAGAAGGAAATTAAAATATAAAGAAAAATACCACCTTGACGCACCACCCCGCGTCAGCGCCTAGGTTATTCTGTTTCTTGTTCACGTCGTAAGAACCAAGAATTATTCGTCACAAAAAATCTACGTAATTACTTACTGACGGGATTGGGTTACCCATTCCACGTGGACTACGTTGTGTGTGTTAAAGGTATTACCGCTCTATCAACAACGAGCAATGGCAAGACAGTTAAGAGAAACCATATGGCAGAAGCTCCACGAGAGGTTCTACAAGACTACACAGATCCTTTATATAGTATTTATATTCCTATAAACATAGTCTTCCTACCCTTGATAGTCTACATTCGCCGACTATGTTTAGGTGACCTTTTTCCGAAACCCAGGGTTTTTTCAAAGACCAAGTCAATAAACCAACAACTGTTTAAGATTCACCTTGAAGGTTGACACCATCGACATCTGTCCAGTTTGTCGCTATCTCAAAGAGTGACTTAGGCATGTCATTTCTAACTCTGAGTATCAATTTGAACAGGCACAACCTTGCAGCCAGGATTACGTGGATCGGTAACTGCCTCATTATAAGTACTTGCGGGAAGCCGTAATCGAAAATGACCGAGTCAGGCAATACTAGGACCGGGCCATCATAACCGCACAAGACTACCTTGCGAATAAACCGTATTTTGTGGTGATGGAATAATTTTAGTATTACTACCAAATACGACCCCATAAAACGAGAACGTCGTGAAAACCGAAACAGATGAAACAAAATATCTAGGCCTGGATGAAATTAAACCCGTAGTCGTTTCTGTGAACGGATTTGTCCCGATTTTTTGTGACGACCCGTGACAGACCGCTTCGAGATCCAAATGCAGAAGGTGTTCCTCAACACTGCATCGTCCATCTTATTTATTTAACTACATTTTATTTCAAGTTTACCTGCCGTTATCGTTACCGTTACAGCCTATTAAAGTCCACTGTTGAACATAGGCAACCGCAGTTTATTATTTGTATCTGTTATCAGGAAGATGCTGCTGCCCATATACATTCTCTTACGCCGTCAATACACGGCCCCAAATCGATTAAATTTTAAATAAAGTTGAGTATTGCTTGGTTACCTCTTTATTGCAATTTAATTAATTTTAATAAAAGAACCACTTATCTACTACTGTCGATATTTTTTTAACAATCATATTTTAAATAAATGCCATAATTTTTATATTAAATATGATTGCAATTTCTAAACTATGCCAAATGGGCAAATGGGCCAAATTTCGTAACGCTGAGTATATATCGATCTTCAAAAGTAATAACGTGTTTTCTTAATTAGGCATGGAACATTTACGCATCACACCAGCGGGGCTAGCCAAGACTTTCTGCAATCGTTATCATCAATAGAAAACTGTAAAAAAGAATGGCAGTGACATCTAATATCAAAACGTTAAGTATATTTGTCACATGACGTAACGTTGATTTCTTTCATTTTTATAGTTTTCTATTAGCGTTATCGATTGTAGAAATTCAATTTGGCTTGCCCCGCAATTATATCCATAGCAAATACCTGTTACATATTGCGCGAGCGTGATTTAACTAAGCAAGTTTTATCTCTCGCATATACAAAATGAGGATGTGTGAGAAATATTATAAGCTAGGAAAAGCGGTGAAAAGCTGCAAAAAACGGATGTACATATTTCAATAAAATATTGGTACAGATGTTAAAAAAAGTGTAAAGAAATGTGGTTCGGCTATGTTTATTTTAAAGTTTAAGCAACTACTGCATGAATGGTTTAAATAGTGTGAAGGTTCATCAACATAATATTACATATGTCTACGTGAATCTAAATGAAACTACTTACTATGATGAATACGATTTTATTCGGATGGTTTCAAACATACAATAACAAACAACAATACTGTGGTAACCACAGTTAAATACAGTTAAGCTTATTAAAAATCAGAAAATTAATTCTGAAATTAAAATAACAATTTGGGCTACTTGATTTGTATAAGAATACAAGTTTTTTATAACAAAAGGTCAATATTTGACACCAGAACCGTTATTGTACACATGACATTATTAAATATAATTTTGATAATAAATAAATCAATAACTATGAAACAATGATAATTATAAACACATTACATGTGAAAATTTAAAGAAGATAGGTAACAAAAAAAAATCACAAATACTATTTATAAGAAATTACATTTAACGACAATAAAAATACATTGGTTTTGGCTTCGTATTAAAAATAACTACCTTTTTGAAGTCAATTAAAGTAGGTTAGTTACGACAAAATACTATTTTAATAAATAAAGTTGACTAATTTTTAACATAATACTAAAACTTTCCACATCCAGGTAACACTTATATTATGTATTGGATACGTAGTGCAGCAAGTGATCAAATCACCATTTTTAGCTAATTGTCCATACAATGACGGAAATTAAGATCATATAATATAAGATCTAATAAATTTTTTAACCAACTGACAATTTACATCGATAACACAATACATATCAAGCAATAAGCTGATGACTAATACACCTAATCACTAGTATGCATGGGTTTAATCAAATTTTTATCATAACTTACTAACTCTGAGTATGTGTTATATAGCTGGCATTTTTATTCTTAACTTAAAGCTGTTACAATATAAACATAGGAAACTGGCTTTAATTACTTGGTATAAATAAATTGCGAAGAAAATAACCAACGAAACAAGAAAAAGAGTGTAACCATGCTGACCTTTATGGGAGTTCATGAAAATTAGAACAGCGGTCAATACGAGAGGCATTTCGTAAGAAAACCTATTATGATAAAGTCTCTACTGGAATTAATAAATTTCTTTTTTTTTAACGAGGTAAAATTTTACTATGTATTGCAGGCAATGATTTTGACCTAATTTAATATCTAGGCGAACGATGAAATAGTTGATAGTACTGTGTTTACTTACAAATATATACCAGTAGACGACATGCGTATGAAAAAAATGTAAATGCTTTAGTATAATGTGTACAGTAAAACACGCACTGGAAACTAAGAATCCCTAAAAGTTTACATTCTTTATCTAGTCTCGTTGGTCTGTGTTTGAATTAAATTTTGGCAGTACTACGTCCAGCAGTTGTGCGTCTAGCATCCGATGTTACCTTTGATAGCGTTGACTACATCCGTAGAGGAGGCGGTTCCACCACAGTCGGACGTGAGTATCCGGTCCACGTTGATAGTGCGGTTCACGGCGTTGCGAAGTAAATCCGCGTGGTAACGGTGGCCGAGATGCTCCAACATGTCGACGGACGCGTTGATCATCGCGATAGGGTTTGCGATGTTCTTACCTGCAATCGCTGTACCTAAAACACATAATGGCAAGTGGTGTTAAATTAAGAAAGTAAACTGTTTGATTTTTAGCAGACTCCTAAAAAAAGGAGGCGGTTTACAATTCGACTGTATGTTTTTTTATATGTATGATATGCATATCGTCAAATGTGAACCGATTTTAATGTTTTTTGTATTCAGGATACAGGTGGTATAGGACCACCATTACTACAAACCACCTCTGCAGTATTAATACTTCAGTGGTGGTCTTGTATAAATTTAAAGAAAAAATTCCAACAATAAGGGTAGCAAAATTGGGGATGAAGTTTTGATGTAACTATTTAGACGACATTAAGATTGTGATTTTCATCAGTCCACGATAGGGTGACAAACGAGCACACAGTCCTCCTGATAGTAAGTGGTTGCTGTAACCCATAAACATCTTTTACTTTTTATTAAAGGTTAATTTTTAATTTTAACAGGATACACTATTTCGACGCGTTTTCCTTTAAATTCATAATGAAAAACGACCTAATAATCCACCTGATAGTAAAATGTTTTCCGCAACACATGGGCAACTGTAGCTAGTTTCAAATACAGAGGTTTACAGGGGTATTGTGAACTCTGAGTACTAAGATTGCATCTTGCCTGAAGACCAAAACTTTACTGACTTGATGAGAGGTCGGTACCCACCTACATAATTCACAGTCTTTTTTATATACACGTTAATTTCTTTTAAGCCTAAAAAGGCTATTTACAGTTCGATTGCTTAACCTATACAACTAATGTCCATTGTGCAGCATAAGATAACGACCTGGTGTTAGAATGCAATCATTTTAAAAGGCTGCATGCAAAATAATATCAAAAAGAAAATATAATTTTCTTGCCTAATTTTAACAATCAACAGCTTTTGCCCGCATGTAATTCAGACAAGTTAGGTTGTAAAACCGGAATGCCCTTAACCTTTATTTGGAGTAAAAAAATTCTTTAAGCATAGTTAAGAGACAATATCCAAATGTTCACATTAATAAGATAGAGACTTAACACTAATACCCCGAACAGTATTTCAAAGTTATTACCAGTGTTCCTGGTGCCAGGCTCAAATACTGCATAGTTGTCACCATAGTTCCTGCCAGAGAGCAAGCCTGCACCGCCCAAAATACCGCAAACAACATTCGATACGATAGAACCGTACAGGTTTGTCATAAGCATTACGTCGAATTGATGTGGCCTGTAAATAAATACTTAGTCAGTAGTTATAGTTATAATTTGCAACGGGAAATCATACGCAACTTCACTTCTAAAGCGCGTATTTTGCGTGTGAGAAAATATAACACACAGTAGTGTGTCAGCCATGTTCAGAAAAGAAAAGGGCGACGCACCGACGAGACGAACTATTTGGAGCCACCTTCGTAGTCCCGCCATTTCTCAAAAACTATTAGACCTACACACTTGTGATTTTGCATTCCTAATGAGCCTAGAATTATTTTATGAATAATAAACCTATTATGGTTCTAAAGGTCTGAAATGAGTCATTTTTATCACTCACTCATAAAAAACTAAGGCCTAGGTTATTTAAAAACTTGAAATTTGGCATTAAGGTAGATCATTAGGCGTATACAAAGGAAAAAGTATTAGCTTAGTTAAATACCGGAGTTGTACTAAAGCTCTATTCAATTTATTAATGATTTAATCATCATGCTACAACATATGCAAAATATACTTACCTAGCCACAAGCTGCATGCAACAGTTGTCAATGATCATGTCATTGTGTTCAATGTCTGGGTACTCTTTGGCGAGGCGGCGCGATGTCTCCAAAAACAGGCCGTCGGAGAGCTTCATAATGTTCGCTTTGTGGACAGTAGTAACCTAAAATGTTTTATCCAGGGGTTAATTACAGACATGTTAGCCATACATGTTTGATAAAGATCTTTAATGAAATAATTCGTATTCAAAACTTACAGGCAGTATTTAACACACTCACCACCCTGTCTGTCCAACATAGAGCGTCAGTTGTCGCATTCTAAAAAAAGCTTATACCCAACAGTGGATTAAGAAAGGGTGCTAAAGAAGATCTAGCCAAACCCATGTCGCCTCGTGGACAAAGTACTAAGTTACTATTTTGCCGCTCCAAAACAAATTAAAAAAAATACTTTCCTTTATGATAAAAATTGAGTTGATAACCTATATATTAAGTTATTTTATGTTAATAAGTAGAACTGCCACTGTCTTCAATCCAATAGTAACATGCAATGAATAGATATCACAGAAATAAAATGTATGATAGATTTTTAGTTTTATGTTTATCTGTAATATTATTTATATCATAAACAAAATATATTACAAAAACTTTCTAATCAATGTCGCTCATAAATAATTTTAATATTTGTAAATTTTTAGTAAGAATTTAAAAAAATAACATAGGATTACCTTCTTCCTTCCATTTTTCTTAGCATATTCGAAAGCGAATCGAGCGACACGCTCCGAATTACTGGCGGTTACAACTTTCATTGATTCAATAACTCCTCTAACAGATTCGTGCTCCAACATGGCATATTCGCCTTCTGTATTTTGCCTAAAACAAAATAAAGAAAATATTATATGGGCATTGTTTTTTTTTTTAAAAAGTAAGTACTAAAAGGTTTTTAGTGTACAATTTCGCTTTGCAATAAAAGTATCTATATTTTTAATTATCCATGTTTATAATCAGCATACCTAATGATGACAATATCAATGTCCTTATGTCTTGTAGAGACACCGGGGTAGGACTTGCAGTTAAGAACGTAGGCGTACATGTCCAGCTCGTTGCGGAGCGCAACGTTACGTGACGTCACATACGCTGCTTCGCTCTTCGTTTCGATGTTACCCTGCAATAATGAGTAAAATTTTAAGCTTTTATTTATGAATAAAGTAATCTAAGTTATTACTTTAATAAATTATAATAATTCGATATAAGGACTATATTAATTTATATTGTTCACATTTACTAAACAATTCTACATTAATATAATTTGAGGGGTTGAAAGACTTTTTACTGGGGCAATAGGCATTCACCTTAGTTCTCAGGGTTGACAACGCATAGGTGCCACAGCATTTACTTACCAGCATATAGACTGACTACACGTTTGTCACCCTTATCTTATGACGAAAATGGGCAATGTATTATCTTATCGATTTATATTATTTATAAAACATAGAATTTTATTAGTATATTTATATTTTAATATAAGTAATGTAGGTATTTGTTATTGGTCTCACGGGCCAAGCTCGCGAGCCGTACACCGAGGCTGCCGCGCGAGCCCGTGCACCTGGTGTGCACTATGGATCGATATCTTAAGTTAGTCAATAGAGTATGTTGGAAGGAAATGCTTGAATACAGTAGTAGCATAAACAAGACCACCATGTAGAAGCAAAAAAAATGCTAGCTCAATGTCGTAAGGTTGGGTATAAGAGGCAATAGACTCCCGGAGTGACCTGGGAACATGGGAAAAAGGGACTGTGCTAATAACATCGTTAAGGCTTAAAGGTAAAGAAGTAAACATTAGAGAAAGCTTTAGTACAGTGTCAGCAATATTAGGACAGATAAAACTATATTTACATTGTGTTTTCACATATTATGTATTTCTATATAGGTTGGGTTTGAAACCCCAACTCAACAGTCAGATATGTCAGCATGTAAGTGGTAATTTGCAGTGTGTTCTATAATTAATTTACATTTTATGAAATATGCACATCAACACGGTATAGGGATATTTTAACAACACATGAATTTACTTATTCTAGTAGTGGGGGACTTGCATATGTCAAGCTCATTTAAAGGTCTCTGTTTGTAGATGCATCATGTGATAGGTTGGTCATGTCCAAACACCTTGTGATGACCTTGTGTTTCTTCAGCTGCCACCACACTTCGAAGATTTATATAGATAAATATTTTTACAAACATTTATATTTGTACAAAACTAAAATGATTACTCACTTTAATTCCAACACCATTTCTTTTGATGGTTGTAATAGCATATTGCACATCGTCATCATTATCAACATTTGGATCAATGTCCACTACTTCAAAGTCAACCGGTGCACCAATGTATCTGAAGTAAAAATTAATAATTACTTTCCAATTGTTATGTCATATCTAAGAGCCTAGTGATGATAATAATATAAATGGGTCTGATATGTTCTATATATCATTTTCTTCCATAGCAGGTAAAGTCCACTACTGAACATGGGCCTCCCCCATTGAAAGTAGGATTTGCCTTGATCATCACTTTGTGCAAGGAGATTAACAATTGCAGTACCAGATTTCTTACACCTTTGACGCTACTCCCTTCTTGGTATTTTAGGTCCGGGATAGACAAGATGATTTTACTGCTATCTATCGGAAGCCATAAGATGTTTATGGCATCTCCCATAGTTGCCTCTCACTACACTTGTGATTGATTCTCCGATGCATCAACCATATAGCAAACATAATTATCTCTTATGTTTGCTATATGGTTAATGCATTGGATATATTTTATAATTAATTTATTTGTGATTTAAAAAAATATCTCCCCTCACTAGAGTTTGCATGTTGTGGATATTTTTATGTATATATATATATATATATATCCACATATATATAAACATATCATATTAATAAGAGTTACAATCTAATGTAAGCCCAAAAATTTATGAAAAATTAAACTTTTTATTAAAAGAAAAAGCAGACTTCAAAGAACTAGTATTAATAAAATTACTAAAAATACTTATTAATAATAATATTACTAATTAATTTAACAACTATTTCTACATCAGTTTATGTCTGATAAATTTGATAACATACTACTTAGACTACCTATACTATTTATGTAGGCAATGAGGTAGGGTAATTAAAATACCAAAATAATGAAAAATCAGACAGTCACTGGAACTCACTTGAAAATATCTCTGACATAGCCCATGCATTCCGGTCCAATACCACCACCAGGCAGCATGGAAACAGCATGACGGCCACCATACTGCGCTTTGGGAATCGACTGCTGCTTCCTAATAACTGGAGTCTTATGTTGGACATCGAAATCAGATAAGGTAGCTGGTGCTGCTGCAGAGCTGGAATACACTGTACCTCTTATTTCGGGCAGAACCAATCTAGATAATAACCTTACTGCCATTCTTCACCTAAAGCTTAACCTTCCCCAAAAAATATGGTATTTTTGGTAGAGACCCTATTAAATAATCACAGGAAGTGAGGAAGAAAATCTTTGACATTTGACAGTTCTTAATTCTTATGGTAATCAGGTGGCGCTGTTTTCTAGTCAAAAATGTCAAGTACAAACAAACATATCTTATAAATATGCAAACATATCTTATAAAATATGAAATAATTTAATTCTTTGAAATTAAATTCAAGTTTGTAATTAAAAAAAATCATGACAAAAACATAACACTTGATATTTTGATTTATTTGTTAAATGAGATTAGAAAGAAATGCTTATTTTAATATGGCAATAGTGATCTATCAATTCCAGTTTTAATATTCTCATAGATTGTAGTAGTCAGTGTAACCAACATAGAAATATCCCACTAAAAGGAGTAAAAATAGCACCGGTTTTTTTTGGTGGAAAACTATTTATATTTATACTTCAGGGTTTTGAAATATTTAGTTTAGTTTATAATTAGATTTAGCCTACGATAAATTCAATTATTTATTTAAAATCTAAAATTAGTTGTGGATTGACGTTCAAGGGTGGCCGCTAATTATAAGAAATTTTCCAGGCTGTAAGAAAATTGCCGAAACAACCGTTCGCTTCTAACGCTTACTGGATGCATGTCAATCTGACGTTAGAAATTCCTTTTGACAGAACGTTGAAAGACATGCTCTTTATATTTCGAGGGTATCAATAGAGTATCAATTCGCAAATCACATGGGCGTACCCATGTGATTTGCGAATACTTGAAGTTTAGAAGGTGACTGATGAAAATGACCGAATTATTACTAAGAGATTTAACTGCGGAGGTGGAATAGGCTTGTGCCTGCTGGGTTAATTTAAAGATCATTCGTACTGGTTCGTTTTGAATAGTCAACTAGTTTATTCTATTAGTTCTATTAGCTCTATTCGGTCATCAGTAACACTAAGCAGTTTAAACTGTTTAAGCAGTTTATCTTTATGAAAAATAGTTTTCTCAATCAGTGAGTCTTCTCAGTCAGTCGATGTCTAGTCGAGTTGTAATTTAATTTGATAACAATTATTAATGCTTTAAATTTTTTTTCACATTTGATTTTCCTTCATACTTGAATAAGCTTAGGACTGTCATTGTATCAGGCCTTTGTCACTCTTGCTACCTGCTTGATGTAGGGGCTAGCACGTTTGAGGCGAGCAACGTACTAGTAAATTTCAAAGTTTTTTAACACTGTTTACGTAAATAGATTTTGTTTAAATACTTGTATAAATATTTTCTTTTATTGTTTAGTATATTTCGTTATAGAACAAAATAGTTGTATAAATTTCAGTGTAATTTTTATGTATATTTTAATATATATATTATAGAAAATTCATTAATTTACAATTTTGAAAACAAAATGATAAAAAAAAACAGCAAATAATTTACCAAAATTATTAACGTAAATTAATTTTATCATTCCATTTTCCGCTCCAGTATTTACCTAAATTAAATGTCAGAGTTTTTTTCACTCTTAAATATAATAACCGTTGTTTTCGAGACGATAAAAAGTAAAGACATTATATGAAAGTAAAACAGTTGTAAATTAAATAAATTATCGAAAGGCACTATATTTTTTTACTCTTCATTGAACGCCCTAGGTAACCACGGCATATCGCCCGTGACATAGAAAAGGGAAAAGATACAAAGCCATACGGACACTCGCGTACATCGATAAAGGTTAATTTAGCTCGCGTGCATGATTTATTTAATTAATAATAATTATGTAAGCTGTTAAATCGTTGGCAAGTAGTCAACTTCTCTTCGTAGTACTATTATTTATTCTGTAATGACAGTCAATAACATAAAAATAATATTATAACATTTTTATATTTATTTAATTGACCACTTCGTAATAAGGCCGCAATGAGTATTAAACAATAATATGAAGTAACACTTCCATTTTCTTACATTCTTAGTCGATCGCAAGTACCGAAACGAAGTCTATCAAATGTTTGTTTGTATATATTTAGAAAGTATAATAATTTGCGAATACAGCAAGTCTCGCATCTTTTCGAATGATAAGCTAAAAAACGATATTGTATTGACATGCCTAACATATCTTTCTTCAACGTGTCATTTTAACGAATTCGGTCAATGGTAGCTTTATAGGTATTCGTTGGCTCTTGTTCAAATGACATACTCACAGACTCTCTCGCTCACTCGCTCTCATCCGCACGCACGGTCTGGCGTATTGCGAGTGTAGGTTGTTTGCTGAAATAAATTATTTGATAGTGTGTGGGTATGCGGATGGTCGTCCAGTGCGCATTAGTAATTTTCTAACAAAATATTACTAAAAATGTGTGAAAAAATACCCATATGTTACATTTGAGTTCGCATGTTTTCTACAGAACTTCTTTATTAGTAAAGTATGTTTCAATGGCAACCTTTAGCAGTGGATACTTCAATATTGTAACAGTTTTAGTTTACAGAGCATTTTAGGGGATTTTGATTTTGATTAGAAGGAGAAATTTGTACGTATTGGCAACACTGGTAGTCGATTTTTCACGAGTCGAGCGAGCGCTGTGGAGAGTGGGCGTCCATTTTCTTTCGCCATATTGAATTTGGTCGGACATCTTTGGACGCCATGTTTAGTCGGACATATTTTATAAACATTTTCGCGTAAATTTCAAATATTTTCAGCACTAAATATCAAACTTTTTTTCACTGAAGTGTATAGTATTAATTGCAGTGAAAATAGTTCTGAAAAAATCTGTGCCTACGCAACAGGCAATATTTGTCTCCTGGGGGCCGTGGAGCTTTTGTTAAAAGCTAAATAAAGGTAAACTATTTTCACCGAAAACAATCTTACTTATAGGTACATTAACAAGTAATTTTTATTTTTTCAACGGAATTACGCATCAGGGCATGTGTTAAAGGTGACTGAATGAAGGTCATGGGACAGGGGTTTTGTCTTGTAACGGATTGGCGTGGTCGTTTTATTAATTATCTAAAAAATAGCTGTTCATATAACCGGCCGGTCGCCCCAGTACAGTCGCACCTGCTGCTCTCGATATTTGTTTTTATTAAATATTTATATATTTTATACGGTAAATCATTTTTACCCACATTGCAATTGAACAATAAAATTTTATTCCTTTAGTTAAATTAACTTACTAGTAATGTGATACTACATTCATAACTAGTTACGGGCAATGATATTACAACGTCAGTCATTGTCATACTGGGTTATTGCCACTGGATAGCTAATTTATAAGAGTTGTATTGTTTGACAGCTATTCTAGTTCACAAATTTAACTTTCTAGTTTTGCATTGTAAATTATACGTATCGCTTAAAAATTGGAATACACTTATTACAATTTGCTGTCGGTCGGGTAATTTCGTAAACAAAGTAACTATTATGGGCATGGGCGTATATTATTGAGACAGTCATTCCTGAAGAATAATTAATACCTATATAATAAGAAATTTTGCACAATTATAAATCATAAATTTAAAATTCTGGGCCATAAAATTAATAATTTGATTACAAATTACATTGACATAAATTAATCAAATACATTGACATAAAGAAACCTCTAAAATAGTAGTGCAATTGTCTGCACATACGCTTATTTCTCTCCATTAGGAAGTAGGTAATTTTTTTTTCTGTCATTTAAAATATTCAACATCATACAACACAAATTACTATAGTGAATACATATAGTCAAACCATTTATAGTGAATAGTCACACACACACAAATACCAATATGTATATATATAATAAAATATATTGGTATTTTATAACATTTTTTACACTAAGTATACATGTATTCCTATCTTTTTTCTAAAACAGATTATGTATATTTAATTAGATTCAGTCTTAGGAGAGGGATCTACAAAGAATTCAGTTGGTTTTTCAAAATAACTTGCTATTCTGATCCATTAGTTCTTATTATTTAGGATCCATTTATCTAAGAATTTTTTTATAATTTTGATCAGTAAACAATTACTTTTCTATATAATACAAAAACAATTAAAAAAATTAAGAAAATTCTTGTACAAAACATACCTTTTTAACTATGTGCCATACAAGGTGGGGTGTGTGATACCCAAGCAAACTTAGCAAGCATGTCAATCACTTGGAGGCAGCCATAAGACTGATGCATCACTAGTTGAAGCGGCAACATTGTAACTAGTTCAACTCTAGCTACTGAGAAGACAAACTTCTGCACTTTTACAATTTTGAAGTATTTATGACTAGCTTGTGTTATACCTCACCTGGTGCACAGATAAAGGATTGTACAAACTTTTATAGGTTTGTTAATGCATTATTATTTTATTTATTGTCTACTAGCACAAATAACCAAAGCTGCCTAAAATAAATACAATAAAGTTTTAAAAAGACCTTCAAAAATAAATAGCTGTTTTAAAATTAGTTCTTGTAAAAAAACATTCACTAATAAAAAAAATATAATTTCGTAATTTTGTTTCTCCTGAATTGTGCTTAGTATTAGATTTGGTCTTTATTTCAGTTTATCAGATTTCAGTCATTATTGCAATTTTTATACATAATTTTACAGAAATCCAAGATGATGAACCAAGAGATAATGTGTGAAGTTGAAATTGGGACACATGGCAGTATGGTTGAGATAGACGCCGATGACCAAGTGGGAGTTAAGGTATGGATTTTAAATAGGTGCTTGTACTTCATCTATTATTATTATTAATAAATTAAGCAGCTATAAGCTAAAAACTGATGCACATGCATCCATTTCTTCAGTCCCTTAGTGTTCAGAGATCTTTATCTATTTTTATGTAACTACTCATAATGTTTTAACCGAACAAGACAAGTTAACATGCAGATTGTGAACAATAGATTGTCTGAAATTGATTTTGCATTAAGTATTTACCATTCATTGTGCTAAAGGTTATGATGTTGGTTTAAAGATAATATACATTTAGTATAACAGAGAAAATATTGCTAAAAAGAAATTCAAGTTTAAGATTTTTTTATATGAGTGTGTAGCAGTGCGTGCGTGCGTGTGTGCGTGCGTGCGTGCGTATGTGTGTGTGTATGTGCGCGTGCGTGCGTGTGTGTGCTATATATGTTATGTTATGTGTTATGTGTGCTTATGTGCTATATATGTTAGAGTGTAAAACATGTTCTTTAGTAGCATTTTACTAAAAGATTTTTTTTCTAATAAGGTCAGTTATTTCTAATATTCTGTTGTAAATGAAGGGATGTGAGGTGGGACAATGTTTAGTTAGGTCTGACTTTACGATTAAAATGGGGATTCTAAAAGTTCATTTGCTTCTAAAATTATTGTAATCTGGATGAGATCTAACAATTATGTGCACTTTGAGCTACCATACCATTACAGCCTATTAAAGTACACTACTGAACATAACTAAACTGGATACCACTGTTTTTCTTGGTTTTACTATTGACGCGAAACTTCAATGGGGCCCCATATATCTAAATTAGCAAGCAGACTTAGTTCTGCAGCATATGCTGTAAGAAAGATTAGAAGTCTCACAGATGTTGAGACAGCTAAATTAATTTATTTTAGTTACTTTCATAGCGTAATGTCTTATGGAATTTTGCTATGGGGTAATGCAACTGATATTGAAGCCATATTTGTTTTGCAAAAGAGACCCGTACGGGCAATTTATAACTTAAATTGTAAAAAGTCCCTCAGAGAAAAATTTAAAGAAATAAACATATTAACTTTGGCATCGCAATAAATTTATGAAAATGTAATGTATGTACATAAAAACATAAATAGCTTTAATAAGAATATGGTTGTTCATACTTTAAACACTAGGAACAAACATAAGCTTGTAATGCCAGTTACTAGACTCCATAGAATCAGTAATTCATTTATGGGGCAATGTATACGCTTTTACAACAAAATCCCAGAACATGTTCAAAGTTTGTCAATAAACAAGTTTACAAGTTTTATTAAAGAAAAACTGTACAAAAAGGGTTATTATAATATCAAGGAATACATGAATGAAAATAACCCCTGTGAATAAGGTGATCGCCACCATGCTGGTTCTATGAAAATTCATTTAAAATTGTATAAACAAAATTATTGTTAAGTGAAATATGTTTAAAAAAAGTCAAAAGTTTCTTGCTGGTTCTTCCAGGACAGAGGTATTTTCGAACCAGTGGTAATAAAAATGACAATAAGTATTATGTAATAATCAATATTGAATAAAAATAATTCTCGATTGGATTGAAAAGTACTCGGCCTAACCAAGAAAATAAACACATACTAAATCAGTAATATTTTATTTTCTACATAATCACCATCAAGTTCAATACACTTTTGCCACCTCCTTCCAAGCATTTAGACCGTTGAAAAATGATTCTTCCTTAGAGTCAAAATATCGTCTACAGCTGCTTTGACCTCGTCGTTTGTCAATCTTTGACCTCCCAAGTGCTTTTTAGGTTAGGAACAGAAAGAAGTCTGATGGTGCCAGATCAGGTGAATACGGCGGATGCGGTAACAGTTCAGCCACAGTTGTGAATTTCAGCCATTGACTGTACTGGCGTGTGAACACGGGCGTTATCTTGATGAAACAGGACTTTTCTTCTGAGCATTCCTCGACGTTTTCTTTTATTTCCTCTCGTAAACGACGTAGTAAGGTGCAGTAGTAATCAGGTTTATAGTCTGACCACTTTCAAGATAATCAATCATAATCACACCTTCGAGTCCCAGAATACTGAAGCCATCACCTTATTTGCCGACAAAATCGACTTAGCCTTTTAGGGGTGGTGAACCAGGTCTTCTCACTGTTTTGATTGTTGTTTTGTTTCCGTGTACAGTAATGAACCCATGTTTCGTCATAGTAACAAAACGATTCAAAAATCATCTGCATCGGCTTCAAATAACTCCAAACAGTCGCGTGAAATAGTCAATCGCGTCCTTTTTGTTCAACTGAAAGCTTCGTAGACCCAACTCGTTGACAATGATGTTTTGAGTTCGTTCATAGAGATGCCTATAATCTCGGCTATCTCTAATTTTTAATCTGCGGTCTCCATTATTAAATCAAGTACTTTTTAATATTTTCGTCAGTAGTTGACGTGAAGGCCTTCAAGGCGGGTTCATCTTTCACACTCTCTCTACCACGCTTAAATTCTGCTATCCATTTTTGACGGATGAATATGACAGAGCACAATCGCCTAATGTACTGACCATGTCATCATGGATGGCTTTTGATGATAGCCCCTTTTTATGGAGGTACTTAATGATGGCACGCTGCTCGATTTGCTCCATTCGCGGAAATTATGTCCGATTACTTTGTTAATAAATTTATAAAATCACAACTAATTATCGCACACGCTTTCAAACTTCACACAATGAACTAGTCTGAACTGAACTAAATAATGTGGGTAGATTTGATTTTAGAATTGAATGGATCTGTGTTAGGCCGAGTACTTTTCAATCCACCTCGTATTCATTCTATTCTATTCTATAGGCCCCTATTGTCTCATAGGGGGACTGTTTGCCATAGTTGCCACACTTCGCAAGCGGGTTGACAAGCGCAGTTTTTTATTTTTAGTTGTTATTAGGAAGACGCTGCTGCCCATCTCCCAATTTGTTTCCCCTTGTCGCCTCGTACGACGCCCACGGGATGATATGGGGTAGTGAATACTCTTACACCGCCACTACACGGTAGCATTGAGTTACCATGTGGTGGCGGTGCATGGCACTTTGAGTGTAGCATTATATTTTATTTTATTAGTTACTTTAATTAGTGCGTGTCGAGCCCTTTTTACTTCTATGAATACAGATGGATTATATTGTTTTATTGAATTATATATATTACCTAACTTATCAAGTTTCACCAAAATTTACATTGGCAATCAATCAACAAATAATCTAATATAAATAAGCTTGATCTACTATTTATTTTGTTCTCAACATAAAAAACTCAATGTTTGCTAATATGCAGCAGACCTACAATGAAGAATTTGCAAACTGGGGATTTATAGCATGGTGCGGGTGACAGCTTACACTTTTGGCGTGTCTAGAGATGGAACATTGTTAAATCGATTTAAAAAAGGCGATTAAAATTATCGATTAGCTATCGATAATTTTAATAAAATTATATAAAATTAAATTAAGTTTAATACAAATTATGACATAATAGTTACATAATAGCTGTTCCCGGACCTCGCCCGCTTGGTATTTATTACGATTGGATTTCATGGGTTTTAAATTTTTTGCACGGAATCCTAATTTTTTTCTAATATAAAATTAGCCTGTGTTACTCCTTATAATATCAGCTATCTGTCAGTGCCAGCTATAAGCTGGAGCAAACAGACAGTAAGACAAACATTTTAAAAATTGTTTCTATCTTTTTGTTATAAATACCGTATATACTTTCATATGTATTTAGTAAAAGGCTGTTATTTTGATATTACAAACAGACATTTCAATGTATAGATTATACAAGGTATTAATTTGAAAATGAAAATCATCTTCTATTTCATGTTGATTGCAACATTTAAACAAGCTAGCAGCATCTGTAATTTTCAGTACGGCGTAGACTGCACCAGCAGCTTTTCAAGGTACGAGTGCTAGCGCCTTTTGCTATATGTGTATTAGTTTTGCCAGGTCCAATGGGCCAAATATCGGGACGGAAGGTAAAAATAATCGAGAATTTGGTTTATAAATGTAATGAAATAAAAATAAAAAATAGGTTTTTTGTAGCCATTTTGGCCGCCACGAGTTATGATAGTCTTTTTGACACAATGCGTAATTTGCTTTATAATTTTTTTTTGCCTGAGCTGACCAACGAATAATTTATCGTCCATGCATCGGAAACACTGCATATTCGTCTATGTGAGTTTTGTTTCCGTAAATCAGAATATGTTGAACGATTAGTTCCAATTCCAATACATATTTACGTAATTTTTATATATTCGATTTATTTCAAAACTGATTGATGACACAGTGATGTGAAACTGACATAGTATAGCGTGGCACATCACTGTCGTAAATGGCCAGTACCCAACCATGAAGTACAACAATATCTGTATGACAGTTTATCTAAAAAAATACGAAACTTCATAGGCGTGAGCTGTCACCCGCACCATGCTATAACGCAAAGACTATAGTTTTAGGTTTTTACCATCTAGGGCTGCATCACCACTTACCACCAGGTGGGATTGTGGTCAAGCACTGGCTTATAAAAGATATCATTGTAAATAAAGCCTTGCGTTACCTATTTTCAATTAATTTATAATATTAACAAAACCCTAAATATTTTCCAGTTATGATTTAGTGATAACTACTGATGTTGGGCTGCTGCCAAAGTTTTCTTGAAGACAATTAGTCCTAATACTATTCCTTCTCCCACTCTTTCATTTTCTGTGTGTAGGTTATTTTATTTTTTGTGTTTAAACAGTGTCACAGTAAATTATTATAATGTTATAACTTTTTGAAGCAACCTGCTTTTTATCTGTAAGAATTATACTTTAAATTAATAACATTTGGTTTTTCGTTAGATTTCTTAACTTAGCATCTTTCACTTAAGTTACTTTACACATTTAAATTTAAAATATTCTTCTTTTGAATATTGTAAGGTGGCTTCAAAAATTATCACATGTAATATAATTCTTGAGGTATTAACTATGAATATATGAGGCCGCCATGGCGGTGAGTCGCTACTCTAACCGCGTCACGCGGCAAGCTGCTGACGCCTTGTGCGTATGAACCACGGAATATTAAAAAGAACCCTAATTAGTTGGTTGTTTAGCCAGACCTATCCGCTAACTGTAGCTTCTGGTTGAAAGATGTACTTTCAACGCCCAGGAGCTTGTTGACGTCTGATGTATTGTAATAGCAACCATACACTTAAATTATTAATGTTTTAATTATAACATTCAATGTACAATTTTTTGTCACTACCTGCTATAACACTACTTACCAGATCGATCTTCAATTACTTCAAAATTTGGAATAATCCCCCACAACTGTTCCAATAAAAATATTTTATCAATGAAATAAATAAATTTTGTTTAAAATGGATGTGAAACGCAGGTTTCCGCCTTGAAGCAATTCAACCGCGTCACCCGGCATGCCACTTAGACGAAACACTGTGCGGCTGATCTCTTGTGGAAATGAGCCTTAGGCTTCTATTACATTCTCATATTATGTTAATGATCATAGATATATGATTATGATAAATGAATTAAAAATATGAGTAAACCGGTTTAAGTTAATCGAACAATGCATTGCATTATTATGTATCAATTGTGACAAGTTTTGTAATGAACAAATAAGTATATAAGTGAAAGAAGTACATGTGTCAGTTTTAATTGCCAATGAAAATGAAGTTTCACCAAGTGACAGCAATCACAAGTATAATAATTAAAAAAAACTTCATCTTTTACAGTATGAAGAAATAGAAACTGGCCAGTATGAAGAGTATATTACAGATGACCAATATGAAGAAGTGGAAGAACAGGTTATTGGAATGCAGCATTTAGAAGAAGGTATATTTTAATGTATCATGTTTTTATTTATTTATTTTTATTTTTTATTTATTTTCATACTTTAAATATGCCATACCATCTTTTAATTGAATTTTAAATGCATGAAAATTCATTTCTTTTTAAACACCCATTTTTGTGAAGTATGCTTTATCCATAGCCACACTCTGTCTACAAGTAGGGTGGGGTGACTTGTCTTGACTGTAAAGATATAATTATGAGAATTCTAAGAAAGATTCTGATGATGGCGCAAAAATAAAGAAAGACATAATATATGATACACCAGCCTTTCCTCATAAAAATTAGCGCACTTCTATCCAAAGAAAAATCCCAACATTACTTGTTAAATATTTTAACAAAAATCATAAGAACACAATATGAAAGACCCGTGATTTTGAAAAATTCAAAAATAAGACAAAATGCTATCAATACCTATGTAGTAGAATTTACGAGATGCTAAAGAAACAGGCAAACAATAATTTAAACATTTGACAAGTGTTTTTGTTTATTATAGACATACATATCTACTTTATTATAATGTACAAAACTTATATAAATATTAATATTATAAATTGATCGTTACTAAAATTATTTTAGCATATAGTGTGAAGTCACTAAAATAAATTTTTACACACGCAAAATACGCTCTTAGTCCTGGAAGTACCAGTAACCAGCCCATGTAACACTATACATACCTAACACTAATACCTGATTAAAAAAAGCTTACTGCTTACATTGACTAAGAAGCCAATGTTATTCTTATTTCTTTTGCTCTTATGTGTGTTTTTTTTTATAATATCTCATAGAATCATGTCGGCTGTGCTGACAGATTATAAAATTTCAGTGGGGAGTGAAGAAGTTATTTTGCCAGGCATCTCAGGAGAAGAGGTTCTACATCCTACCACTGACAATCCCTATGAACCTGTTTACACAGCCCCACCCTCAACAAGCAGGTTTGTGATTGATTTGTTCAATAAGTTTAGAAAATTGCTTGCTATGTTTCTGCAGTGATTATGGTGTGAATGTGCCAAGAAAGTTATCAATGTCAATTTCTTATTCCGAAAAGAAATAGTAATGTATCATTTACATCCAAAATTGGATCATAATCTTACTGTTACTGTTACAGCCTATTAAAGTCCACTGATGAACATAAGCCCACCCCGTAGATTGCTTCATATGAGGGATATTTGCCATTGTTGCCTCGCTTGGCTAGCACGTTGGCAACTGCTTGTCAATTGTGGCATAATCTTATCGATCGATATGTAATAATCTAATATATAAAAATTAATTCTTGTTTGTTCGTATTTTATGCGCTGCCATACTGTTCATCAGATTACGCTAAAACTTGTCAACTTATTGCTTGCACTAGCGCGAAGGTTATAGGCATAGTACAATTAACTTCCAATAGGTGGCGCACGTATCGTACCGACAAATTCATTTGAAAGTTATATATCATTCAACTTCAATTAATATATTATCATTCCTTATTATTAAACAGTATAACTCTTTCAAATTTAAAACGATATTTCCACAATTATTTTTTCTGTGGCAGCAACGCTGGGTATCAGCTAATATCTCATAAAAATGTATGTTTGTTTGTCCAGTATGCATTCCTATGCTATTCATCCAATTACAACTTTGGTGAATTGATTGTTGCACGCCCGCAAAAGTTTCTAACAACAAATATATAATATGTTTGTTTGTTTTCTTTGGCAATAAATCCAACCGAGAATAATAATTAACACTAGGTTAGCATATCATTAGTTAATCAGACCACTAAATAAATAAAATAGCAATTAATGTTATTTATTTATTAATAATTTTCTTTTGTGAAGAATCTTCAGACCTTTCCGTCTGTTCCAGAAGAGGTCGCGGTCGACCCCGCGTTAACACCAACAACACCAATAACATTCACCATCTAATGCCGATTGGTAAGTTGTGCTTTATTGTACTTTTTTTTCATATGATATTTTAACCATAAAAATATAAACCGTAAATATTTTATTGTTTGGTGATTTGGAACTGAAAGTTGTCTGAAAACAGTAAATTAAGTGGAAACTAACACAGCTTAGTACATGACTATGTAAGAAGTGTGTGCTGGAAATAAATTATTTATTGAAACTTACAACGATCATAATAGGAATTACCTAATGCGACTATATATAATAGTGTAGTTATTTTTATGCTTAACATAAATAAGGTATTTACTATAACAAATTATATTCAATAGCTCAGCCTTTCTATTAAGAGTTTCTAACATTCGCGTTAAAGGTGCCTTGTCTACCTAATTTGATGGATTGATTGTTCACGTGGCACGGACAGCCACCGCCCCGCCGTTTCCATACATACCTGTTCAATGTCCGGTAACAATGGGGTAACTATCTATCTTGCTCGCACTTCAAAAATCTATTGACGACGCTTGTCTATCTGAATCTGTAACCCAAAACCTGTTGTTGGGTCACACTATAACGTTTTCAAGGATAATAATTAATAATTCAAATAATAATATTTTTTACATAAAATAATATTTTTTTGTGCTTAATGTCACTAAAGTATTATACCATTTTAGAATCTTTTTATGTAAAGAAGTGAAAGTTTTTAAGAAAAATAAAATATTAATTTTCTTTTTTCTTAAAACTTCAGATATTTTCGTTTTATTTGGAACTGAGATGAACAGCTATGCTACTAGCTAGGTTGCTAATGAAAAAAATAACAATGATATTTGCAAATTTGTAGTCATAGTACCTAAAAATATTGTATAGCGTGTCAAATTTTAAAGTTTAAGGTTGGGGAAAGTGTTTGTTCGTATTTTATATACAAATTCAAGATTTCTTTTCAAAGTTTAATACCATTAATTATAATACATATGTGCCATTTTGTTCAATAACTTTTTGCCATCTTATAGCTAGTGACATAATCCCGTTGCTGTAGAAATCTTGGGATTTTGATTTAAAAAAATGCGACAAGTAGTTTTGATAGTCCTCTTGATGTTAACCCAACACTACCCAAAGAATTCTGAAGAGACCGAAACAGGTGAAAACTGAGGGTGGAAGGTCAGGGCTATATGGTGGATGCATTAACACTTCCCAACCAAGCTCTCTCAATTTTGCTGAGTGGCCAAAGATGTGTGTGGTTTGGCGTTATCATGATGTAAGACCACCTTTCTGTTCAATACCGGCCGTTTTTCTTAATTTCTTGCTTGAGTCTCATTAGTTGTTGACAGTAGAGATCCGAATCGATGGTTTTGTCCGGCGGTAAAAGCTCATAATAAACGATGCCCTTCCAATCCCACCATACACACACAGCAATACCTTAGTCTGTGGATCTTGACTACTCTTTGACCATGATATTTTTCGCACGTTCTTGTCATAGGTGATCCACTTTACATCAATAGTGATCAATCTTTTGAAAAAATGGTTAGGTTTCATTACGTTTCAATAGAGAATCGCAAATGAGTACACTATCCATTAGGTTTCTTTCAGTGAGCTCGTGTGGTACCCAAATATCGAGCTTTTTTGTATAGCCAGACTTTTTCAAATGGGTCAAAACTATTTTGTATTTAATCCTCAATTCCTCGGCTATGTCGTAACTACTAATATGCCGATTTTGCTCCACTTTTTCAAAGATGGCATCGACTTTATCCGTATGAGGGCGACCAGAGTGAGCTGCATCTTTGGCTTCAAAATTCCGGACTGAAAATGCTTGAACCAACTTTGTGCTACTTTTACTGACACTGCATTAGGTCCATAAACATCACAAATTTTTTTCATGGCTTGAGTCGCATTTTTCCTTTTTTTGTAAGAAAACTTCAGAATGTATCGAATTTCTTTGTTAGATTCACTCATTTTGGTGGACAGAAAAAGAATTGAAAAATGGCGGGAAAGTATTGTTTACTTTTCTTTTTCTTAATGTCTTATATGTATTGATATTAAAACCAGTCAGATACAAACAGTACAACCAAAGAGATTTTTCTTCAATTTTATACAAACAAAATATGCAGAAATTTTTTCCCCAACCTATTATTTAAAAAAAGTTGTTATAACAAAAAAAAGTCAGTTTTTTTTCCCTGGGTAGTCATCAATTTTTCCACTCCTTCGTGCCCGCTTAACGTTGAGTTTTGGGACATGTTGCATAGGTATCTATAGTGCAACAAATCTAAGAAATATCTTTTGACAGCTGTCTGTTTTATTGGACTAGGCTTAAAATCTGATTACATAGATTACTTTTTGCTTTGTCTGAAAAATTCGGTTTAATTTAGTCATTATGTATGCATGTTGTAATGAAATACAAATAACTTCATAATTCCCTTCCTTCCGGTATGAAAAATATGAAACGTCAAAAGGTATTTCTAAGACGTGGTAAAGCCATACTGCAGCTATATTATGGTTATAGCACGAATGGGTCAGCTCGACCGGGGTAGGACCACGCTCTCACGGAATACCAGAGTATAGGACCACGCTCTCACGGAATACCAGAGTATAATAGCAGCTTAATGCTGCTGTTTCATATAGTGAGTGTAGAGACCCAGAGACCATTTCTACTGTAAATGAGGCATTCCATCTTAGTCCTCAGGGGTAACAACGCAACTGCATTTTGATTCTTAATCGAGGATAAATGTAGATGCCTATGGGCCACAGCATCCACTTACCATCAGTTGGACTGTGCGCTCGTTTGTCACCCTTATGCTATAAAGAAAAAAGAATTGTTACTGTAATAAATTTATTTTGCACACATTGTATTATTGTTCTAAAGTCCTCCAGACCGAATTCGGTCACGGCAGCCAGTCTCAACGGAGCAGGACAGGATTAAAGTGCCAAGTATATGCGCAAGCACAGGTCACTCTCTATTCCCTCACTCTCATAGTCCGAAGGGACGGTAATTCGACACGACCGGAAAAAGATAAGGCGCAGGTTCTACGGCTTTACGTGCTTGTCCGAAGCATGGTGGTGAAACACCACCAACTTCCTGACTCCGGGCTGCTACTGAGAATTTCTCGAAAAACCCAATAACTGATTTTGGCCAGACCTGTGGGGTTCGAACCCAGAATCTCATGATCAGCAATCGCGTTTATGATCACAAGACCAACGAGGCAGTAGCGTGAGCATTGCACCATACGTATTTTCGAGCGGCGACCATATTATCGCGTTTACACTCCAGATTACTTCTTACCAGTGTATGATGATTGCTTTAATATTCGTGAAGCAGTGAACTGTGTGAAGAATAAAGCCCAAGTTTTTATACGTTCTTTTGCAGCAATAGCGAAAGTGTTCCCTAAACGATTATTCACTATTTAACCAAACGCCTAGATCCTTAACTTAGAAGTTAAAGATCTAAACTTCTTTAACTCTAACCATTGGTACACCATCTAGTTATATACAATGGGTGTGACTTTTTAGTGAGAGGTATTAAACTGTAAACGGCTATTCTTGCTCCATGCCACTACTCTGTTTACGTTCTGTTGTACCTTTTCACAGTCTGCTAACGTTTTTACGACGTGATACAACTTGAGGTTATCAGCAAAAGAAGGCACTTTGAGTCCTTGACTAACTCAGGCAAATCATTAACCAGTGATAAAAACTAAAGTGGCTCTAAATTACTTCTTTGGCTTACTACAGATCTTGTAACATATTGGTCCGATGTATAAACGGTATATTCCACATATTGCTTTCTAACAATCATATAGCTGGCAAATAATTTTAACAAATTTGGAGTGGAGCCGCTTTTTTAAAGTCAAAAGTAAGCGGCGTCGACTTGCCTGCCATGTAGCTAAGAAAGTTTCTAGTGGTACTCCACATTGGCCGAAACCGTGTTGTGCTTCCGAGGGCTGGTGATTCCCTTGCACAAATATTTTCTCATAATATATAGCCTGACTTGAACCTAGCCTTGACTTGACTTCTTTAGCTACTGATGAAAGCACAGCAACGGGTCAGTATTGGTCCACCTGCGATTCTATATTTCCCTTTGGCACTGGAAATTATTCTGTGAGACAATTTATTGCATATTAAGGAGTCACCGTGTTAAATTAGTATTTGTAAATTTCAGGTGAAGTTCCTATGGGTCTTATGGATGGAGTAACCCCTGGAAGAGGTGCAGCCAGACGATGGGAACAGAAACAAGTACAAATAAAGACGATGGAGGGAGAGTTCTCGGTTACAATGTGGGCTACTGGTGAAGATGATGGTTAGAATTTTTTATACTTTACATAATCTTAGCCTATTAGAATTGAAGTATCAAAATTATGCATGGAATGTTTTTATTTTAAAAGAATACATACTAGTAATGCTAAAAACATTACTAACTGATTGCGATTATTAGCTGCCTTAACTAAGCTTAAAATGCTTGTTTAAAAGTAGTTCACAAGGGTAGTTGAATGGCAGATTTAAACCATGTCATAAATATTCTTATCCTCATTCAGCATTATTATTTCTCCATTACATTTTGTTGGTTAATTGTTTCAGAACAAAAAAGAATAATTTACTAACTTCCCATTTGGAATACTAATACAACTAATACAGTTTTCGTAAGGCTAAAATTTTATAATAGCTCAACGTTTTAAAGTTCTTAGTATCCGATTGTGCTATTGCGTACTTGCGTATCTATACACGTGCGTGCGTACGTTGCATCTGCGTGTATATACGCATGCGTAGGTGTGTTCTTGTGTATATCCGCGTGTGTAGGTACCTGCGTGTGTATACGAGTACCCGCGTACGTGTATAATATACACGTTCGTAGGTGCAAGTGCATACGCGTGCGTGTGTGCGTGTATATTTATGTTTGCGTGTACCTGAGGCGTTTAAGGTATAAGAGCAGGCTTGGCCTTAGCCAACTAGTAAAATGCATATAGGCTATAACTTTTCTCTTACTCAAAACATTTCCCGAACTAATCACGAGAAAAGAAAGGATTGAAACTGTAAGAGAAGGCATGACCCTTAAAAGGCGTTTATTACTCATAAAATTCCTTGATTTACAGATGACGGGTCCAATCCAGAACCAGATCCTGATTACACAGAATATATGACAGGAAAGAAAAATATTTTAGGCAATGAAACTATGCCAGGTAGGTATAAGTATAATTTAATACTTGCATTTATTATTTTTTGTAAGGATTCTATTATCATGATTTATTTATATTTATTTAATTTAGAAATTCCTACTGTTTTATAATATTACAAAAATAATTAGTAAACTTAAAAGTAATTTTCAGGTTTAGATCTATCAGACCCAAAGCAATTAGCGGAGTTTGCGAGACCGGGCCACAAGATTAGACTAAAGAAACCATCGCCGGAATCCTCTGACAGAACGATAGGTATTATTGAGATAGATTTTCATCATTTCAAAAATTGTATGAAAATGTCATGAGGCATTGCTTTAACTTAATATAAATTCGGACACTAAAGAACGGATATTATTTTGAAAATTAAAATAGATTAAGGTTAACATCATAAACTTCAAAACAATTTATGTAACCTATATTTATTGATATAAACTGTATAAAATATAATTAAAATAATTATTTTTTTTGTTTTCAGCATGTCCACACAAAGGCTGCACAAAAATGTTTCGCGACAATTCAGCGATGAGGAAACATTTACACACGCATGGGCCACGAGTGCATGTGTGCGCCGAGTGTGGTTAGTTGTATTAAATCTATTTTATTTTCTTGTATAAGAGTCCGCCATGCCACTTAGTGTGTGTTTTTATACGATATTAAAGTGAGGCATAGGTATAGTAATATGCTAATATTTGTACTATAGAATGCAAACGAGCACACTGTCCACCTGATAGTAAGTGGATACTGTGGCTCATGGACCAGTTATCAGTAAAAAGGGTCTCCGGTTTTTCTTACACTCACCATAAAAAACACAGCAGTATTAAGCAGCTATTTTACGCTGGTATTCTGTGAAAATGGTACTTTCCCTGTCGAGCCGTAATAAGATAGTAAGGGTAGTACTACCCTCATACATAGCCTACATTTTTGCCATAGTCTTTGCCTTGTAGTATAGTGCGACAGGTCACTAGAACCTTAAGATTTTTGACTTGGATGCTTGTCCTTTAAGCCATGTCTTCATATATCTCAGTATCAAGTGATAATAATCCTTTATAGTGCACTGCTTCATAATATGTTGACGCGTCAAATTGCGTAGTTTTTGGGAGATTTTGACGGCAACTTGAGCCACCAGGCAGTTGGCGATAGTATCTCACGGCGCCTAAGCAGACAGACACCTTATCTTGAGATTCACATCACCATCGGAGCACTTGTTTCACCGTTTCCACTAATAGTTCACATGCGTAGACATTTAATACACAAAATTGCACCACTTTTACATACCAAAATCCACTTCAAACCATTATTTAAACAATAATACAAGATCCGCCGCCGGTCAATTTCCTCCAAAAAAAAACATCTCACCCGCACCATACTACAACGCAAGGACTATGAACATGAAATAAACTAATTATTGCGTATTTTATCACGTATAATGTGCCTAATTTTATCATTGGCTTGATGGTATTTTTTTTAAAAGAAAGTAGCCCAAGTCAAATATATATCAATCATCACTGCTATTTATATTATAAAAATAAGTAAACACAATAAAACCTGTAAAAAATACTTTAATTGAATGAAATTAGTTTTAAAACATACGAAATTCAACATTTTTAAGAATTTTGTATTATATGATTATAGACATTAATTTCAATGTCTATAAGCTATTATAGACATTGAAATCAATGTCTATAATAGCTTAATACTAATTTTATTTACAGATACTTTATTCGCAATACGTTTATGTTACAGGAAAGGCGTTTGTAGAAAGTTCGAAGTTAAAACGACATCAACTAGTCCATACTGGTGAGAAGCCCTTCCAATGTACATTTGAAGGCTGTGGGAAGAGGTTTTCACTTGATTTTAATTTAAGGTACGTAATAATTAAATATAAAAATAATAATGATGTGTGATTATTCAGATAGCGAAATATTTCGTGCGGAAAATTTTACATGGTAAACAAATAGTCAATAAATATGGTCAAAAATATCAAAAAGATGGCCATAGTTAATCACTTAAGTATTAGCAGAGCAAACTATAACTAAAAGCATGCAGAACATAAACTAGGCAACATTACGTTATCTATAAAAATCTATTGTCCTCTTTTGTGGCATACATGAGTGCTATATTTGGAGTTACGGCCCTTCGTTCTAAGCTCCTTATCTAAAATTACAGTTAATTGTATTTAAAAGCATTTTTGTTCGGATGGCATACATGGCATTTAAAATTATGTTAATAGGTAGACAATTTTCGGCGATGTTGTAATACTTTCTAATTTTTTTTGAACCTCTAAATCAAAATATAAATTTATAATATATATAAATAATATATTTATAATGAAAATATAATGATTGCGTAAAATGACAGTGTACAGACAGAAATGCGAATCATAACAATTGGCTCGATATGAAGTAAATCATGAACATGACACTGAATTGTTCTTAAAATGTGTATCTTGCTGGGATTCCATAATGAAACTGTAAAAGTTATATCGAAATGAAAAAGGTTATTTTAGCGAAATGTAATGTAACTAGTGACGACGAAGACGTCACTCGTTTGAAAAAACTAGTGATTTTAGTAACAAGTTCCGTTAGTAAAATTATCCAGGCAAGGTGATCCTACCGAAGTATTTCATTTTCTTGTATTTATAATATACAAATACTTAGTAATCATTTTCTTTTGAATAAGCTAAAATATGATTTAGTTAAAATTAAAAGCTAAGCTCACATATTTAGTAGGTAGCATTACAATCACAATGCGAAGTGATTAATTTAAAAGTAGTTTTGTAAAGAAAGTAACGGAAATGAAGGGAAAATTTTGTGAATGATCCACGACTTTTCTGCAACCAGTGATTGTTTTAATAAAATATTTTGCAAATGCCTATTATGTAAGATAATTTCATTGTTTATTACAGAACACATGTCCGGATTCACACGGGTGACCGTCCGTACGTATGTCCATTCGACGGCTGCAATAAAAAGTTCGCGCAAAGCACAAATCTCAAGTCGCACATATTAACTCACGCCAAAGCCAAGTAAGTGTCCTTTTCTTAATAATATAATGATGACATAGACAACTATTCTGCATAATGCGAGGTGGATAATGTATTTTTTTTTTCTGTAACTTGTTTATCATGGGCTGATTTCCGCAACTCCACGTTTATTGCATTTTTTACATCTAGACAGGATTATTTTTATTCAAGACATCTTAGTTTCTTGAGTAATCCTGGCAACTTCTTTATATCTCTAATGATCTGAGGGAGTGACCCTGACATGTTGAAATACTTAGCCCTGTAGCCAGTGACTGCAAACCTTCTAAGGAGCACATGGACCGCCTTTTCCTCACACCCCATGTAAGATTTGCATAGAGGGCTGCCCATGATAATTGTGCAATAATGTTTGTTAAAGAAACTGTCAATTTAGAACACTTATAACAGTTCTAATTTAAGGTTTATTCAAATGAAGCAAGCATTTGGGACATACAGCCACTGATGGCAAGGTTTCTCGAGCTTGCCGGCATTCTATATGATTATTTCACATGTGTGGCAACGCACCTGAGACCTTATAAACCCAAACGGAAGTGAAATTATCGGTTCTGATCCTACTGCACTATGTGCTGAGCCGCTGCGGCCTAGATGACTTGCATTATCGTTACATCTGAATCTATTGTAGCTTATCCGTTGCCTGGAAATAATGTTTTTTACTTCACTTTAGAAGTTAGAAGTATTTGTAGATTAGACGTAAGTTTGACATTATTATTATCTAGGACTTGTTTTTATTTTCCGAGTCGCTGACGCCACTTAGGAATAAATCTCTATCAATATAGCAGTGAAATGTCAGCAGAAACCAATCAAATTTGTACAGGAATTGTTAGTTAGTTGCTGAATACCGATTTTGTAGCTCATACCGGTAGTATAAAAAAAAATTAGTGCTATGTTTATTTCAAGCTCCTAGTAAAATAACTAAATCAGTCATATTGGAGTAAAATAATAGGACAGAAATTTTTGCTTATTTGTTGCTGGATAACAAAAATAAAAAAAAAATTATAAGGTACACTGAACAAGTATATGTATATATGCTGCTGTGTTTCGTACGGTGAGTGTAGACAACCGGAGACCCTTTTTACTGGAAACTAGGTATTCCATCTTAGTCCTCAGGGGTGACAACGCATCTGCATTTTGATTCGTAATCGAGGATAGATGTAGATGTCTATGGGCCACAGCAACCACTACAACAATATTGGACTAACTATAAAGATTGCAGTAAGGCTAGGCAAATCTTGCCTGTTATACTGACAGAAGTTAGAAGGTGACACATACCTTATTGATTTTGTAATTATATGGCTAATCTGGTTTCATTTGCTGGCTAACGTAATATAACACCTAGGTATTTAATCTCAGGTGACAGTCGAACTCTGTGCTAAATAGCTTAGGTCAAAATAAATTAAATAATTATGTTACCATATTATATACACATTTATTTGCTCATTATATGAGTAACTACTTTAATGATAAAATATTTTCAATAGAGTGGCTATATGTTTTCTCTGGTCACCTATAATAAATCATAATATTTATTCTTTTCTTCCCAGATCAAGAAACTCCCTGTCTCGTAATGGTGGTGCTACTTATGAGTCTGCAAGAACTACTCCCCAATTTGTACAATTAGAAGTATCACCTGATGACTCTAATCCTCAGTTGATCTTTTACACTCATGAGTGAAGAAAAAAAAAGAAGACTAAGCAAAAAGACTAAGTGTTATAAGACTTTAAATAAATAGTGAAAAAAATATTGTTGCACCAGAGGACTTGTAAATAATAGTTTGTGGAATGCATTTCCAACATTTGTGAATAATGTTCGTATAATTGAATATGGTTATTTTAACTATAAAGACTGCTGAACTAATGAAATAGTGTGATAGTGCAAGTGTATGGAGGACATTTGGTTGTAAAAGCAATTTTTATAGCTTTTTTTCCTATGAAAGCTCTTTAACTAGTTAACTAACAATCAGTGATAAAACGGAATACGAATGCGATAATTGTGTATCGTCGAATATCGTAATATATTACGACATTCGCTTTCTTATTATTTATTACGATTAATTACAATACGTACTTTTACAATACATTTGGGTTTACAGCTTATTTTTCCATGAAACACACGGATAAAAAAAATAGGTTGAAGAGCGAGAACTTAAAAATCTTAAACTACCTTCCAATGGTAAACTATGAATATCAAGTTAAATTGATTAAAAATAAAGTAAAACTCTTTTCTGTTCTTTATTTCAATAAAAGTTAATTAAAATGAAAAATCGTAAAGCATTCGTATCGTTATTCGTAACCGTAATATAAATTATGATGTATTCGTCATTCGTATCGGTATAATAACAGCCGTATCCTTTCATCACTACTAAAAATATCATCTACCTGCAAGATAACATTCTTTTAATAATTTCTGCAATGAACATAGGCTCGTTTTATACAAGGTTATTTTTCAAATAGTAGCCAAATTTTAAACGGAAGTTCAAATATATAAATAATGATATACCGTTATTGCAGTTTTTGAAAATACGAGTAAATAAGCCTTCTATTTTTATTTGAAATTATCCCAAATTTAATGTGATTTATGGGCAACAACGTTTTCGCCTACCGAATCGACCCTTACGAATGTGTGTGTGCGCAGTAAAATCAGTTAAAATAATGCATTACCACGCATTTTGAATTTAAAAGATAAAAAGGACAGTATGTTTGAGTTTTTTTTCACCATTTGCCTATATTACTTATTCTGAACCTTCTGTGTAAATTTGGTCGGTTATTGCAAAATAACCCTGTAAATAGCTGTATATAGCATTTTAAGTCATTTCCAAAAATAAAATAAAATAATTTTCATGTAACTTTAATTAGTCATTTTCATTATTTTTAAAATTCTTTTAACTTAAATGATACACTATGTTATATATTTCTTTGGCAACACAAAATAGTGAAAAAATTGTAAAAGCTTTTGCCTTATAAGAATATTATGTACAATTTTTATAACATAATGTGTTGCCATAAATGTACATTTTGTATTATATAAATGCCAAAAATAAGATGTTTTGTATTATAGCGTTATAAATAATATTTTTGATTAAGGGAAGATTGTTCAGTCAAGTTTTATTAAAGGTTGTTTTACCACTTTCATAAATAAAATTTAATATAATATGAATCCAGGATTTGTTGTATAGCATCATTATTGTGTCCTAATATTGAAGGAATTTTGTTGTTCTACCTGGGCACGAGTTCTATCGTATCGAACTCGTATCGCCATCGAGTTACTTTGTATGACAAAATAAAGATCTATTTACGTCCACCAGCGACGCTATATATATTTTCATACAGTTTTAGTCGATAATGATATGAAAACGTTAGTGTCAAAAACTTGTTCCAAGGGCACTGGTGTAAGTTTCCCTGCGACTGATTTCATTACCTGATATTACTTACTTTCATGTTGCGTTGTTTGAATAATGATTTAACTGATGGTTATTATGTACAATCATCATAAATATATTTGAGACGACTCTGGAACTACTTGAAGTTGTCATCTTTATTCAACCACTGCAATATGACATAGATTGTTAAAAGTGAAAACAATCAGACAAGCAAAAATAAAATGTAAATATTTCTATACAGTGTTTGTTTTAATTATGTACCCTTACTTCGCAGTCAAAGCAATGTATTATGTAGACAATTAAAAGGCAAAAAATGTAATATAAAGTAATCATCAATATTACAACCCATCACAAAACAGGTGAACATAGGCTTTCCCCCATGGATTGCCATATAACAAAATTCTTAGCCCCGTTCATCCATCGACTCCCTTGGAAGTATGCATACCTTATGGAGTGGATACTATTAGAGGCTGTGACTCGTAATTTATCCGGCGGTTGTCAGTTCTACATGCTTTATTTCCACTTCAGCGTGCTGGTGAGGAAATAGACCGGGTTATTCCGTTTATCCACCCTAGACGGGGTGGATAGTCGGAATTCACTTTTTGATTGTTGTTCCGCCTTTCCACAATTTTTAACAACCACAAACTTAAACAAAAATCATATTACGTATTGCATTTAAACCAAATTAAACTTCCTCGTTTTAAATAATAATAAGTAATTTACAAATTCTGCAAAATGTCCAGGAAATGACCAACACTAATTTCATTATTGAGTAGACGTCATTGTATATTATATACTGTATAAATTCGTATCTTTTAATGTACATTTGAAATCGTTTTTTAAATTTCTTTGTTACAACAGATGTGTCAGCAAAAAACTGGGCGCAAAAATGCAAGCAATCCAAAAAGTACTAAATTTGGATGTGTGTCTTTAATTTCATTTGATATTGTTTTATGCCAAGATTCCAATGAATTTGTAGTACTGTGAGACACTGAATGAATTCCAAACAGCCACATAATTTTCGTCCTTGAGCCATGCTTTTCATAGTAGTTCACTAACGCCATCATATTATCATCATAATTCAATGACGTAAATTAAGTCACATCGAATGATAGGTAATTGAACAATTAAAAGTATTTCAGTTTGACCTTTAAACAAGAAGTATGTATGTATTTTTATAAGTATGCTAATGTTTACTAAGTAATCTTGGGCCAGTTTCTATTATGTTTTTATAAACGAATGTACACCGCCTTAAAGGCTTGTTTGTCCTAAGGCTATGTATGTCGGCATTTCTGGGCCTGTTGCGGATGTCTTTAGAGCCGCTCAAGTTCCTTCACAGCTCACTGAGCTTACTAATACGGCCATCAGTGGAAAATAACCCTACATTGTTTTATTTATTTATTTTAAAATCTTTATTGCATTCCTTTAGAAAACATAAGGATACAAAGAGCGGACAGAAGAGTGTTATAGAATGCCTTTAGAGACTCTCTACCACTACCAGTCCACTCATGAAGTGGTGAGAATTTGACCTAGGTGTAACAAATGAAAGAACAAAAAAGAAAAGAATAGAGACTAAAATAAATACCTACACAAAATATATTGTGATATAATATTGTAAGTAAATGCATATATATCCGTATATTTATATATATTAACACATATTCATAATATAAATATATACATATATACAAGTATAATATCATCATCATCATCATTACAGCCCTTCACAAGTCCACTGCTGAACATAGGCCTCCCCCACGGAATGCCACAAAGCACGGTCCCGAGCCACCTGCATCCATTGACTTCCTGCATGTCTTACCAGGTCGTCACTCCATCTAGTGGGGGGACGCCCTACACTTCGCCTGCCGGTACGAGGCTGCCACTCGAGAACCTTTCTTCCCCATCGGTTGTCGGTTCTTCGAGCTATATGGCCGGCCCATTGCCACTTCAGCTTACTAATCCTTTGGGCTATGTCGGTTACTCTGGTTCTACTGCGGATATCCTCATTTCTAAGTTTATCACGCAGAGAAACCCCGAGCATAGCCCTCTCCATAGCTCGCTGAGCGACCTTGAGCTTCCTCATACGGCCAGCAGTGAAGGACCACGTCTCAGTTCCGTATGTCATCACTGGCAACACGCACTGGTTAAACAATTTAGTTTTGAGGGTTTGAGGTATGCCTGACGAGAAGATGGGTTGTAATCTCCCGAAGGTATAATATATCTTCACATAAATACAAAATTAATACATACGTATAAATAAGACTATTTAAAAATATTGTTATTCTAAAGCCGCGTATCGATTACGCGCTCCTGGCGCGCGCGCTATGAATGACCGCGCCGACCAGTGCGCTCCGCGGAACGCGCTCCAAATGTTCCAAGTGTATCAACTAAGCGCGCCTGGCGCGCGCGGCAGCTGTTACAATGTTTGACCGTTCAACATGGATGTCGGTCGTGTACGAGCAGCTGCCGCTTTCATAGTTCTATGCATCTTCTCTGAGCGCTTTATTATGATAAAAACGACTTTTGTTATTCCACAGCAGTTCGTTTGAACCATATAATTTTATCAATTTACGGCAACTCTGGTTATCCATAGCTCTGAACGCAACGAACACACGAATGACGAAAACAACCGTCCCAACTAGCGCGCGCGCCAATACTTAACTACTTTGATGCGTGCTAAAAAACCGACACCAGGTAGAGCGGTCCGCTCCACGTTTGAGCGTTCCAACGAACAATTTGGCGCGCGTTCCAAAGCGGTATCCATTGCGCGCGGCTGGGGCGCGCGCCAATGTTCGACCTCTTGGAGCTCATAATCGATACGCGACTTAATAATTTGTCAGTAAAAACTCGCAAACCAATTATTTGTTAGGCGCTTTACTGATGTAATCGGGCAAGGAATTCCAAAGAAGTGCAGCCTGAACAGTGAAGGAGAACCCGGTGAGATGAATAAACTATGCGTACTAGGCTATTGATATGAATTAGGGAACCAGTTAATGTAATTCTGAAGCTAATAAAAAAACTGGTCTCGATACGTCAATTTTTTCGGGAGTTATCGTGACCACATACAAATTCAACATCTATTTTTTCATAGTAGCAATATAAAATGATTTTATAGAAAATATAAGATGGCTTATTGTTTTCTTGATTTGATAAAAGGCTACTCATATTATCGTATAATTGCAATATGGTTATGATAGAGGCATTTTAAGAACACAAAATTGCTTGACTTAGACGTGTCGAGAGTAAAGCACTACCTGCTTCGCGTTATGAGGCGTGCAATATTTGACAACAATAGGAACAATTTACACGTGGTAATACCAGCGTGAAATCTACTTTCATACATATTCTATAATGAAGGATCCGTTCATTCTATTTTTTCAATATCATCTTCGTAAAGTGTCGTTGTCGGAGCATTCGCCGCAGCCATTGTGCAAACTTTCGCCTCTGTTAATTATTCATTCATACTTACGATCGATTGACGTTGTTCGGTGACACAAAGAATGCTGCAATGAGCGCACTCCATATATTATCCAACGAAAGGTGAGAGGTGAGTCTCCGTGGTAGCTCAGGGGCTAAAGTGCTCTCTGTAAATATCATAGTACGCGAGCAAACCGGGGTTCGAACCCCGCCGGCATCAATAAAATTATTGATTACAATTTTAAGTGCTGATTTACCACGTGCTCTAAGGTTAAGGAAACCATGTCTTATAAATTAAAAAAAATATTTCGAAGACATGATGTGAAGTCCACCAACACGCATTGGGGCAGCGCGGCGGATTTTTCGTAGTCCTAAAACCTCTTCAGAAATGAGAGGAGGCCTGTGTCCAGGAGTAGGACCTAGTAGGCTGTAACTTTTATAGTCGTAAATTTTTGTGACGTCACAATATTGTGTAACTTGAGGTAGCGCACATATATTATATTAAAACACAAGCATATAAAACATTTCATATAAAAATTTTCATATAAAATTGTAAGGTGACTTTTTGTAATCGTGACTAAAGTCTAGTCTGCGGTAGCTCTTAGTATTTGATATTAATTTCAACTTAATACCTCTATCTGTTCCCGATAAAAAGTCTTTAGAGTCTGACGTATAATAAAGTGCAAAACAAACACGTCTTTAAAAATATTTCTCATAACAATTGTGGTATTTTCAGACTATCATGAATTAAAAATTGCAAAAAAACTGTTGTTCACTATGACTGCTAAAACTGATAGCTTTGAGCATACCTCTCAGATCCCGACATTGTATCGGACCAACTCTGTCAGACCTGTGATCAGGCCAAAGTCAATAATTTTTTTACGGTTCTCATCATCTGGTCATTAATAACAGGGCCATTGAATTAACAACGTCGGCTTCGCAGGTCGATGTAGTACTTGACACATCGTGTAGATTAAAGATGAGACATATTTACGCTACCAGGTTTTAAAACCAGGTTATCACTTCAAAGTACGGCGCTCTGGTACGAGCAAAAAATACTTGCAAGTATGAAAGTATGTGTTGTTAGTTGTTCGAAGAACTTGAACACTACACATGAAAATACTTGCATAGGAAAATGATCCATATCTCAATAGCAATAAGAAAGTCAATCGTATTTGTGAATAAAAATTATTTGAACTTCAAAGTATTTTTTATTTATTTATACGACTTTGCTCCTTATTCATAGTAGGATAACATGGAATACGGGTCAAATTCCTATGAAAGTATTTTCAAATTTTGACACCACGGCTGAACACGTCGCTTGCGTCGCAATGAGACGTATTTACGCTACCCGGTTTTCACTCAAAGTAAAAAGTAAAGTAAAGTTACAGCCTATATACGTCCCACTGCTGGGCACAGGCCTCCTCTCATTTCTGAGAGAGTTTTAGGGCAAGGAAATGTCCGCCGCGCTGCCCCAATGCGTGTTGGCGAACTTCACATGTCTTCGAAATATTTTTTTATTTTGATTTCTCAGACATGCAGGTTTCCTCACGATGTTTTCCTTCACCGCCGAGCACGTGGTAAATCAGCACTTCAAATTGCAATTAATTTCATTGGTGCCGGCGGGGATCGAACCCGGGTTGCTCGCGTACTGTGAAACTTACAGCGAGCGTTAACCATCTGAGCTACCACGGCTCACTTCAAAGTACGGCGCCCTTTACGAGCAAAAATACCTGCAAGTATGAAGTAAAGTATGTGTTGTAAGTCAGATGCTCGAAGAACTTGAGCACTACACATGAAAATACTTGCATGGGAAAATGATCCATATCTTGATAGGAATAAGAAATTCAATCGTATTTGTGAATAAAAAATACTTTGAACTTCAAAGTATTTTTGTTATTTATACGACTTTGCTCCTTATTCATAGTAGGCTGACATGGAAAACGGGTCGAAATATATATAAAATATGACACCGCGGCTGGACACATCGCGTAAGTAATAAGAATTATGTTTATACGAGGAAGTAAAAGTTTTGTTTGGATTTTTTGTAAATTCAGTTGTTATTGTGAACTGATTACGTTACCTACTGACCGTGACCTAATTTTTAAATAGTTATTTCGCGTGTATATTAAATTTAGAGACAATTTTAAAACTTTTATTAATTAGTAGTCCTAAGCCAAAAAGTAGGAAGGAAAGATTTAATTTCGTTAACAAAAAAATTAAAAAAACGTTCAGTCTAAATTGTTGCGCGACTCGAATTAGTCATTCATAATATATATTAACACTAACAATACTTTCAAGTAATTTTAAAACCTGGTTTTCGACCCTGGTATTTTTCCATACTCGTACTTAGAAGCCCCTGGTATTAAATTTTGCAAGTATGTCTCATCTCTAGTGTAGATGGCGCTGTCACAGAACTATTTCATTAGTAAAAAAAACAAGATGCAAAATCAATAGGTGAATACTCCCATTTATAGGTTTTCAAATAACTTGCGCCATCTACACGGTGTGTCAACTACTACATCGACCTGCAAAGCCGACGTAGTTCTAATAGTAAAGTAGCATAATGGCGGAAGGTTGTCATTTGAAGTATATTATCTTAATTTATTTCTCGTATAATCTTAATTCTCGTAAATTTTTTAGAATTTTAGTTGTATAATTCTTATAAATAACATTAACAAAAGAATTGTTCTGGGGGTTCTACAAATCTGGCATGTGCTAATCCGAATGGCGACTGGGACTCCATATATTAACCGTTTAGAAAGAAATAAAACTTCTACAGTAGTTTTAAAAACGTAATTAATCAAAAATGTAACATTTTACAAAAATATATTTACATGTATATTATTATGTATACCATACTCTATACTCCAATATATAAAACTAAAATAATTTTAAATCAAAACATTTTTAAAATAACATTTACATCCTTCATAGGTGATAAGTGATAACTGATAACAAATAGATGATGTGAAAGAGAACAAATGCAACATTAGAACTAAAATATACAAAATAATTTCACAAGTGCAATAAACTTAAAACTACCAACAAATGTTACCAAATCATCACAATTTTTATGTTAAAAATTATTTTCTGTAAACCATTTTACAAAAGTATGTAATAACATTATTGAATATTAGGTACAAATCTAATATACGCGAATAATTATTGGCATCTTGAAATAGTTTACTAGGACGAAATTCTCTTGACCAATCGATAAGCTTTTATATATCACTAATAATATATGGCGTAAGCAGTAATTTTATTTTCAAAGATGAATAAAATTTAAAAAATCTGCGTTATCAGATGCTTGTGATTAATGAATGCATTTCTGACTTGGGATCTGTTTATTTTATTCACACTTTTATTTATCAGAGTTTTATGTACTTACATTTTGTAAAATAAGTTCTTAAATATTGTTTAAAACAATATTTATTTTAAGATATTTTTCTGAATATAAAAAATCTGTGGTTATAATATTAATATACATATTGAATATTTTACGGTCAAACAATGACAGGTTAAACAAAATTGTGCTTTTGATTAATATAATATTAGTATCTACTTTTACTTATTCCAGAATAACAAATAAATATTATAAAAAATATTGTATGCATCAAAGTGGAGCAAGCCACAATCTTTTTTTATAATATCTTTATTGCATCAAATTTGTCGTGGTTATTTTGCGGATGAATTATAAAATTGAAAAAGAAAGGTAAATAATTTATATATTGTATTGATTAATATATTTTATTTGTGCGTTCAATATTACCAGACTTATTTACATATTGATTTAATAAAGCATTTGAATATTGATATCTCGTTCAATTCCCATCCAAAAACAAATTGTGGGTAGAGTTAAAATATCACAGGCTTATTAATATTTTTATTTTGTTAGATAATGAAGAAAGCAAATAAGTTTTTTATATAAAATGGAATGGAACGAGATTTATATTTAAAAATCACATATTTGAAAGTGCAATGGCAATAAATAAATAAATTAATTTAATCTTTATTAATTAATTTAATTTAATTAATTAATTAAGACATAAATAATTATTTACGATATGTCTAAGAAATGGCAATTAGTATCACTAGATAAACAATAAGTAAAACGCCCTATCCAATTATGCAAGGGCACATAGGTACCGGAATAACATTAACAAAAAAACATTAACGAATATAAAAATGTTATTGTTATTTAAAATTCATGTTTTTTCCTACAATTTGCCTAAAATTTTGCAAATGTTTGGTGCAGTTATGCAGCGTTTGAGTTTTTTTATACAATTGTTTCTAACAAACGAACTAATAAGTGAAACCTGAGGTCAACAGAGGTTAAAGTCATGACCACTAGATATTGTTAACGACCTGCCGCCCGCTCCGCGTGTGTTGCCATGTAAGTCTCTTCATTTAATTAAATTTTATTTTATCTTTGCGGAGTATTTTTTTTTTCTTTTTCTCAGAGGAGGTTTATCTGAACTAAACTATATCACGATACCTAAAGGCACCCTTCCGGATCACACAGGGTTTTTTTACTTACAGTTTATGGGATGTGTCTACGATAAATTTGAGCTAAAATTGAAGTACAAGTTTAAAAAATAATCTATTATTCATAATAGCTAGACAATATGAAACGCGATTTTAAAGTAGTTATTATTATTAGGCTAGATATGATGAAAAAAATCAATAGGAAATCTTTACTGTCCGTATCTGCCTACACCATTGAATATTTTGTGATGTTGTCCAATATTGGGAAATTTTGGTTTTTATATGTATATCTGAACCTTATTAAATTATTTTGATATTTAAAGCATAAAAAGAGAGTACTAAGTGCTCATCTCGAATACCGATAAAAAGTTAAAGTTTAATTAAATGATTTGTATGTTATCAAATCCGCGAGAATTCCATAGTACGGAAGACGGAGTTGATTCTTATTATCCATTATATTATTTTGATAATTCATGGATGTCCGAGTTTGACACTATAATAATCGCCACTTTAAAAACAATTTTTCATTTTAAAATGGCGCAACAATTTTAACAATTAATATACATTACTGATAGTATATTGGCGACTAAAATACAATATGTACATGTTAAAACTTTCTTACAACTACATCAATTACTACTGGACTATTAATTAATATTTTTCTATTAAATTAAAATATTTAAGACTCTTCATATTTTAATTAAAAAGTTACATTAAAGCGCAATAAATAATTTTAAAACGTCACGATGAGTTGGTTATAAAAGCAGAAATTTCACGTTGTATAATAATAATTATTCTATGAGTCTTACGATGGTTTAAGTTATAATGCCCAGCGGCATTTAGGCCTCGAACAGTACATTAACGTCGTTAATATGCCATGACATATAGCAGTGACACACAGATGTGTATTTAAATCTTGTAAGTACAACAAATCCAAGGAAACTTAAACTTGAAATGAGAGAAAAAAATTCGACGGAGTGTCCTATATTTTAATTATACCGAAGCATTACTTTTGTATAAAAAGTATTCGTTAATGCGAAATGAGTGCCTGCACTAGCAATTCCACATGACAAGGCATATATCGAACGATTTAAATATATACAAATATAATTCTTTAAAGCGCTTACAAACTAGAGTATATTACGGTACTAGTATCACTGTGGGACATCACGCGTTGCTCAGCAGCTCGCTGCGGATAAAAAATATATAGTTCAATATAAACTATTAAATAGGTAATTACCCGCCGTAGTAATATAAATACATTAATTAAATAAAAACATTGTTTATGCATCTCAGTACACATGGCATTAAAAAAGGCGTTTGACTGGTCTGGACAAAAGTATACGTGGTGGAGCAACGTTGCAACTATATAATGGTTGTGGCACGAAAGGGTCGGCTCGACCAGAGAAGGGCCACGCACTCACAGAATATCAGCTTGAAATAGCAGCTTAATGGTGCTGTGTTTCGTATGGTGAGTGTAGAGAGCCGGAGACTCGATTGTCATCCTTATTCTAAAAAAAAACTAGCTGATGATAATGATTTAAATATCAGGTACTGTTTTAGCAACTTCAAATAATATTAAACGTCCAACAGTGGAACATTTACAGTCTGATTGCTTGAATTAATTTATAGTCAGAACAGGAATACGGGATTAAGAATGTAAGCAAACTTTTCAGCGTGCATTTTGACACATTTTCCTTAATAATTCATGATACATTGTACATATTCCGAGCAATAATAAACTTGAATTAAAACTTAAAACAAAATTATGACGGGAATATTAATTGTAATCTTGTGGTATTAATCGCTTGCAGCCTTAACGCTTATTTAGCATGTGTATATTCTTTATCTAATTTCGGTAGGATCACCTTAGTAATGCGCCTTTTTCTGCCATTATGGCGGCGTCACTTACGAATGAGGTGAAATATTTGACAGATTCAATGCCGGAGAAGTTAATTTTTGTTTGGAAAATGCAAGGGTTAATATTTCTTTCTGAAATATTAGTATATTTTATATTAATTAGATATGGATAAAACAAACTATGGATATTTCTAAAAGTTGAAAAATTAAAAAGGAAGAGTTAAAATATGTGTTTTCTGTATTTGTACACTCTAGAAACCGATAAACTTTTATTTAAAGGCAATTTCTCAACTATAATGACATTGTGTAACAAATACGTTCATCTCACTCCCAACTAGCGACATCTGGTGAGCGTAAAATTATCAGCCCTCATTGTTACAGCACAAAGTGGCAAAAATTATTTCTTTTATATTAAAGAAATAATTTCGCCACTGTCCCTGCCCAATAGAAGCGTAAAGTATTGTATTGTAATATTGACCATACCACAGAGAGCTTGTGTTGGCAAATTTTAGGCTTCCACGGTGAGAGCTTATTTTCAGCATTTGTTTTAAAACCATAGTTTACTCGTATGATAATATAATAATATAGGTGCTCTTACTTGGTCAGTTCTCGAGTTGTGAGTGGCCCTGTTAGACCGGAACGAGAGCGGGATCGACTTAGCTGGGCTCTTCGTTCAGCTGTAAATAATAAACAAACAAATTACTTTATGATTAGATGGAGTTAATCAAGTTCTATTTTATTTGGCAATTTTATTAATTGCATCTTTTCGTTATTAAAATATCAAAATAATCATTTTATTTGTAGACTATTTTATATTTAGCATTTACTGAATGGTATCGAAATTATAGTTTTAGGGAAGAATATATGTATTTCCTATTTAATATATGCGTTAAAGTTAAAACTCATAACTGGTCAAAACCACATTTGACTGCAAAAATCAGGCAAAAGTAGTTTTGACTAAGGACGTTGGTCAACACCACTTTTAATTGCAAAAATATTGGGTAAGTGATTTTGACCAAATTAAATCGGTTAAAAGAGGTTTTGACCAAGAATGTTAGTCAAAACTACTTCTGACTTATACTTGTTGAATTCTTAAAATTAAAAAGTTAAATAGATATAAATATTGAAAATTATAAATTCTTTCAATATTTTATTTTATATAATAATTGTAATTCTTTAGGGTGGCCAGCCCAGCCTCACCTTTACCTACTATCACCGATAGTCTGAACTTTAAATCAGGTAAAACCACTTTTGACTAGGAACGTTGGTCAAAACCACTTTTGACTACAAAAATCAGTCAAAACTCTTTTTGACTAAAAGCATCGGTCAAAACCATTTTTGCCTGATTTTCGCAGTCAAAAGTGGTTTTTTACCGGTTATAAGTTTGTACCGTTTAGTGGCGGTGTAAGAATATCCACTACCCCATATCATGGGTGTCGTAAGAGGCGACAGAGGGAAACAAATCAGGAGATGGGCAGCAGCATCTTACTAATAACGACTTAAAATAAAATAAAACTGTAGTTGCCAACTCGCTTACCAAGCGTGGCAACTATGGTAAATAGTATATATATATATCCCCCTATAAGACGATCAATGGGGGAGGGGCTATGTTCAGCAGCGGACTTTAATAGGCTGTAAGGATAAAGATATTTTAAGCTGAGTGCAAAAATTTATAAAAATACGGAAATTATAATTAAAAACACAAACAACATCAAAAGCTAAGTTAAGTTAGAATATGGCATGCAGAATATTGTAAATAAATCGCTCTTCTATTTTGAATTAAAATAAATAATAAAAACAACAGACATAGAAATGTGCTCTCAACAGACTAAAAAAACTACAATTGAAAGCATCACAACAAGCAAACTGACGAAGTGTATGCTCACAGCCCTTAAGAAGTCTCGCCACTTGTTGGAAAAGTTCAACGTTGTCATCATCTTGCATCAATCACAGTTTGGTGTGGGGGCGTCTTACTCAGAAATTAAGAAGTTTAATTTTTATGAAAAATGAGTAAATACCGAAGGACCGAAGGCCAAAGTTTATCAAAAGACGACTGTCTTGTCGTGATCGTGAGATCGTGTAATGGAACGTCTAATTGAAACACTTTCCAAAAATGCGTGGAATTTTTTGTTACAAGTTAATAGAGTTGTGTTCTGTCCTTGTTTTCGACGCTTGTTCTTCTTCACACAGACTCATGTAAATAATTTGACAGACAACTCATTTTAATGTTATCGGCAAATTAAACTAGTTCTATAAACATCCGCAATATGGTGATAGTTTTTAAAATCTGATCAGGCCACATTTACTTTAAAAGAAAAAAGTAGTAATAACTAATCTTGCAATATGAATTAGTACAATTATTTAGTTGGTTAGGGTTGTCAAATAACCGAATTAAGAAAAATATTAGAAAGAAATATTTCGTCTAATAGGAATGTTACGTCGACAATAATTGTCACAATTATTATCGTTGATAAATTGTTAACATCTAAAGCCTAAAACACTTTGTGAAGCACTTGTCTGTAGGTCTCTAGCTTGGGAGAAGACGGACGGCGCGTGCGTCTCGACGTACGTCCACAACGCATCGCAGAAGCTGACGCTGTTCGGACGGAATACAATGAAGACAATCAATTTTTGTAGCAAGTGTATGCCTAAATTTTAATATTTTAAAACTATTGTAATAAATAACACAGCAAAATAAAACAAACTTAAATTATAATTGAGAATGTCTGGTTGTCTTTAAATCGCGCTTAAACGTCTGAACAGATTTTAATGAATTTTTGTCGTGAAATTACTAAATTTACGTCCAGCGAAGCGAGCACGTAACAGCTATTAAATATATTAGTGAATTTCTTTCTCAATGAAGCTCAAAAGCGAAAAAATCTTTGTATTTACAAGACTAATCATTGAACATTTAAAAGCACAAAATAAGTTTCTAATGTAATATGGGAAAAAATTGATACAATCATGTGTAACTGTATACCTGCGATACGGTGCAAAATCGCTTGCACCAAACTTTCTTCTTCACTTCCATCCTCTAGTGATGTGCGTGCAACATTCCGGTAAAGTATATATCTTATTAACCGACTTCAAAAAGGAGGAGGTTCTCAATTCGAGTGCATGTTTCTTTTGTATGTATGTTACGCGATATCTTCGCAGATTGTGAACCAATTTTGATGATTCTTTTTATTAAATAGGATATAACCTCAAGGATCGTCCCATATAAATTTGGAAAAAAAATTCACCACTAAGGGTAGCAAATAAATAACTTATTTTTTAGCAATTTGAAGTCGGTTTTTACTTTTTGTTACAAGTTATAATTGTCTATTCTGGTGTTACGTGATACGACTTAATCGTCACGGAAAATAACACATTTTTATTTATTTTAAACTATTTATATAATAAATCATTGCTAATTTAAAATGTTAAGATCAGCTGAAAGTATACACAAATAGACAACATATCGAATGGACATTCACAAATTAGTAGTATAATGCCCAGAAAAAGTCCCATTGGCACAAACGAAGAAAAAATTGTTTAAATTCGTACAAGATAATATTACATATTATTATGGTAACGAATAAGTCGTATCGTTGGATATTTATTGTGTTTTGATTTCTAACTAATCTTTCCGGACATTTTGATTTGTGATTTAGATGAATTATGGTATTAGGTATTGTAACTAAAATTTTTGTTGTTGCAAATCTAAATAAAATATTTCAAATATTTTAATCACTACGTGATTTTATGCAACGGACAGTAAACGTTTAATTAAAAAAATATTACCTCCTGCTACTCTGGGGTTAGCCTTTTTCCGCGGCCGCTCTCTGCTGAACGCTGACCCGCTTTGTAGCGCCTCCATCAAACTGGAATAGTAATAAATAGTAAATAAAATGTAATCGTAAATTACAAAAAAAGCTCTAATTTAACTTTTATAAGGCGTAGAAATTAGTACATATTGTGTAAGAATTTTTTTTTAAAATGCATACACATTTTTTAGCTATCTTATTATTTTTAGTATCGTTACGTGTCAGAGCCATGCTGCAGCTATATTAGTAGTATAGTTGTAGCACGAATGGGTCGGCTCGACCGGGGAAGGACCACGCTCTCACAGAATACCAGCGTAAAATAGCAGCTTAACGCTGCTGTGTTTCGTATGGTGAGTGTAGAGAACCGGAGACCCTTTTTACTGGAAACGAGGCATTCCATCTCAGTCCTCAGGGGTGACAATGCATCTGCATTTTGATTCTTAATTGAGAATAAATGTAGATGTCTATGGGCCACAGCATCTGCTTACCATCAGGTAGACTGTGTGCTCGTTCATCACCCTTATTCTATAAAAAAGTATATCTTGTTCTATTTATAGCTTACGATATTTTAGACTCAAGCAACTTTCCTTTATATTTGATACTTAAGGAAGCTAATAGTCTTCTCGTTGGTAAACGGTGTCTCTGCAGCTCGTGGACACAACAGCAACCAAGTTTCAACAAAAAAGGCCATGTATGCTTGGTTACCTCGAGGATGTTATGCCTCACAGTTATGGGCAGCATGGTTTAATATATGGTATTGCCTCTACGATAGCGTGGTTCAGACCTTCAAGATGTGTTAGCAAATTTACCTTCTCAAATGGGCCGATTTTTTAAACAAATGCCAAAACCGTAAACTATGTAATGGCAGTGTCAGAATATCCACTACGCCACATCGTCCTGTGGGTTTCGTACTAGGGGGCAGAGGGAAACTAAAACAGAAGATGAGTAGCAGCATCTTTCTGACAGCAACTCAAAATAATAAAAAACTGTGTGGCACACGCCTGCTAAGAGTGGGAAATACGGCAAAATCCTTCCTATGAAGCAATCTATGGGAGAGACCTATGTTCAGCAGTGGACTTATTCATTACGGCAGATAGAAGTTTTTTTTTTTAATATAGAATAAGGGTGAAAAACGAGCACATAGTCCACCTGATGGTAAGTGGATGCTATGGCCTATAGACATCTACATTTATCCCTGTTCTCATCCTGAGTACTAAGATGGCATGCTTCGTTTCCAGTAATAAGGGTCTCCAGTTCTCTACACTCACCACACGTAACACAGCAGCATTAAGCTGCAATTTCACGCTGATATTGTGAGAGCGTGGACCTTCTCCGGTCGAGCCGACCCATTCATGCTACAACTATAATATAGCTGTTCCTTGACTGGAAAGTCAAGGAATAGACAGGTCAAAAGACTATTAGATAACGCAAGGAACTTGCGTGCAGTACCTGTCCATGACGCCGTCCTGCGCCTGCTCCATGTCGACGAACTGCTTGTAGCGATGCTGGCGGTCCCTCCGCTCGCGTTCCGCGGCCACCTTGCCTCCCGCGCTCTTCTCGCTCGCTCTTCCGTTTCCCTCGCTACTAAATTTTCCTGGTGCGCCGCCTGAGAAAATTCAGTAATAAAAGATGCTTTATAAGTATAAAAATTTACAAAATTACTTAAGCTTTAAAAAGTTAAAAGCCATCTCAAAGTACTTTAAGGATTTAATAATTCCACATTCTGAAGTCGGTACTAACACATAGTATACAGTAGAGTTAAAGCCCCGACATAAGAATGTGAAATTATTTAATTGTTTTTAGGTTTTTTAAAGTTGGTTTTTACTCTTTATTAAAAAATATATTAAAAAATTAAAATTACTCTTTAAGGAAATGGACATACTGACACTTCTGTTCTGATGTTTCTGATTCTGAGATCGAATCTTACGTAAGAAGAGAGAAGAAGAGAGTGGGGGGTTCGAGAAATCTTATGTACCCTTAAAATTCGCCAAAATCATCCTTACGTAATCAATGAATAACCCCTTACACAGTAAGGGGCATTTGTTTATTTCAAGGACTTAATATTATAATTAGACTTACAGCAAACGAGTCCTTAAAGGTTTTGATATCTGAGAAGAATTCCTCCAGTGTATACTTGTGCGGGTCGAAAACGTAGTACTCCGCCAATTCGCCGTACAACGCCTCCATCTTACGGAACATAGAGTGGAGGAGGTCGCACTGTTCACGTGACTCTTTTGCAAATGGCTATATGTTTCGTTAAAGTTGTTATGATAATATGGTAAAAGACGTTATAATTACAGGGAATAATAACTATGTACTCTAATAATACATAATGGATCCTGGATATATTGAGGCAAGTCTCAAAATTTAACGTCATCAGATATTAGGATTAAAATAACATTCCCAGCAGAAGCTAAACGGTTAATCGTAACCTTAGACTTTAAAGTTATAAAGTAATTATACAAGTAAATTATTGAAACTTAAAACAAAAAAAAAATCAAGGCAGGAACGAAATAGGCTTTTGTTACGGTAACACATTGTGATTTACCATCTGGGGCTTCATCACCGCTTACCATCAGGTGGGATTATAGCCAAGCACTGGCCTATAATATTATGTAAAAAAACCCTGATTATATTAAACACTGACTATAGTGATAAAATAAAAAAGAAGTTTAATTTTTTCATTTAATTAAAAATATTGTAGTTTTACTGTCACAGATAATAAATAGTCGTTTTTTAGACAATAAGCTTGAAAAGATTAAACACATAAAAGGGCAATAAAATAAAATTGATTAAGTTTTTCTCCTTCTCCAGTTATGGTTCCTAAAAAGTTTTGCAACTCTGTTGAAAAACGTGGATCATTTTTGTTTTAACTCTATCTTAGCCAATATATTTTACTACGTGGTATTGCTACAGCTTGTCCATAAGCGGCGACTAAGAGAAATCGAAAGAGTATAATGTTGGCTCACAGACTATTAATATAATAAATATAAATGTACTATACTCAACAGTCAAAATTTTTAATTATAATTAAAAATTCTCCATAATCGAATACCTCCCAAATAAATTATTAAAATTAAGCCGTGGTAGCTCAGGGGCTCAGCCCTCGCTGTAAATTTCACAGTACGCGAGCAACCCGGGTTCGATCCCCACAGGCATCAATGAAATTGTTAATTGCAATTTTAAGTGCTGATTTACCACGTGCTCGGTGGTGAAGGAACATCGTGAGTTACCCTGTCTAATAAATAAGCAAAAAATTATATTTTGATGACATGTGAAGTTCGCCAACACGTATTGGGGCAGCGCGGCGGACATTTCCTTGCCCTAAAACCCTCTCAGAAATGAGAGGAGGCATGTGTCTAGCAGTGGGACGTATATAGGCTGTAACTTTAACTTTTTTTAAATGTAACAAGAAACACACATTTTTATATTCTTTTTTTCAACACGCTTTTATTATCTTGGTATTTATCTATGTAACGGAATTTTTGAATGTGATTTTCATCTCCTTCAAAACGTCGGATTGATTTGAAACTTCGCACGCTTATCAAGGACCGATGACAATGCAATAATTTAAATAGTTTGTCCTATTATCCTTGCCAGGATCCTCATGATTTGCGAATAATTCATAAAACAACTACGATTTCTGCCAGTTTAATCTACTGTAAGCCGCGTAAAAGAACTTCGTTCCAAAAAAAACACGCCTTTTGGGTTAGCCGCACAAAAAAATAGAAAATAAATATAATAGTTTTAAAAAAACACGCTATTGTAGATAAGCGAACTAAAAAGTAGAAAATAATTTTCAATAAGTTTAAAATAAGAAAATAGTGATTAACATAAAAAAAAATATTGTAAAAAAGCGTGGGGTGCTTGATGTCATTTGTTGTAAATATTTTTGTGGATATTTGTAAAATTAGCGTCATCATAAAAATATCTGAAAAAGCACCCCACGTTTTATTTACAATATTTTTTTTTTATGTTAATCACTATTTTCTTATTTTAAACTTATTGAAAATTATTTTCTACTTTTTAGTTCGCTTATCTACAAAAGCGTATTTTTTTTTTAGTTTTTTAACTATTATTTATTATAAATTATAAGCTAGTGTCCACTGTCCCACCTCATGGTAAGTGTGATGCAGTCCTGGATGGTATTCATTCCTCTCTTGACGACACCCACATTTCATTTGGACAGAAAGACTAATGATCATTAAAAACTTTTGCTGTACGCGTTATAAGCAAACAAACGACTAAGCAAAATGCCCTGCGCCTTATTTTCAGAGGTTAATGTACGCAAAAATGCAAATGTTTTTAAAGGATACGCTCATGGTCTCATGGAACAAGTCGTCCGGACTCTGTGGCACTCGGGAATTGTTCAGATCCATTTCCAATGCTTTGATGTCATTCTCCATCTTTTTTAAAGACTTTTGCACGTTCTCCAATGACACTCGCGCCGCCCTACAGAAAACATTGATTAATATTTAAACTCCACTGTCCCCACACACACACACACCACCATTTCTTTTTAAATATTTATAGTGTACAAGGGCACTTAAAAAATATGTTTTTTTATAGAATAAGGTTGACAAACGAGCATACAGTCCACCTGATAACACAGCCTGATAACACCTATGGAAAATCTACATTTATCCTCGATTAAGAATCAAAATACAGATGCGTTGTCACCCCTAAGGATTAAGAATCTGCCATTTCACGCTGGTATTCTGTCAGAGCGTAGTCCTGTACCGGTCGAACCGACTTATTCGTGCTACAACCATAAAAGTAGTTGCCGCTTGGTTCTACCTCGTCAAAAACGTTTATATTACGGAAAGTTAAAGTTAAGAAAGCATGCAGTGTGATTGTGTAATTCTGGTGGGAATTGTTCACTGATGGGAACTCAACTGCGTTATGTTATTTCATTATGACATTATTTGTAACCCCTATTATAAGATATTAATATAAAAAAACGCATAGGTTTGTAATCGATACTGAGACATTTGTACAATATTACGAAACCAAACATCGAATCGAATCAAGAAAGCCAGCCACAATTCCCACTAGATTAACACAATAGCACCACTGAACTGAAAAGAATTCACCAAAAAGTTTTGTTTGATTTGAACTTAATGGTTACATCATGATAAGTGAAGTTTAACAAAAGAAGTAACATAATACGTAAGTATATGTATTGACTAGAAGACAGTTGATTTATAGCGCCTTAAATTTTTTTAAACATTAATTTTGAGTTTGTCATTGGTAGTTGTCATTTTAGCTCCCTGAATTAAACAAGAAACAAACTATATTTGCTTTTCTTTCTAATAATCTTTTTTTTAACTAAGTTTATATTTTTTTAGGATTTTAAAATATTATTGACAAATCATTATTTAAAAAAAAAGCGTGTACATAACGTATAATTAAGTTGACCCTTCTAAACAGATGTTGATTCAAGAAGTCGATGGATGCAGGTGGCTCAGGACCGTGTTCCTTGGGGCGGCCTATGTTCAGCAGTGGACTTGTGAAGGACTGTAATGATGATGATGATGATGATAACGAAATAATACAAATATAATGCAAATTAACCTGCACTAGTTCTTATTCTTACCTGTCTATATGTGGCATTTCTTCGGCGAACGACAAGCAGTCTGGGAACTTGCTTTCTAATGTTGCCACTAAATAATGTAGGAGTGTTTGTTTGTTCTCCAGATCTTTAGTGGCAGTCAACTAAAATTAAGTTCATTTTATGTAAACTCATGCAATAAACAATTCATTGATAGATAAAGTTTTAAGTAATCACCTCGATTGGTTGGTGGAAGAATCGTAATCAAATTGTAAGATTTTGTCTATTACTTTACCATAGACATATATTATATTACATGCATAGTGCAGTGAATAGAATAGAATATAATAGAATGGAATAATTTTTTATTCAATATAGATTACATGAATTCTTATTGAGTCATTTTTTTTTTTACTTTACCACTGATTCGGAAAAAACCTCTGTCCTGGGAAGAACCGGCAAGAAATCCAGCGGAACTTTTTTTAAAGTAAATTATACAATAAAAAATAAAATCATATAAAATTATCATATAAAAAAAATGAAGGTTGTACAAACTATTTACAAAATTTATTTTAGAAACAGCTTGGAAGCGACCACCTCATTTTCTGGGGTTATTTATCAACCATGTATTCATTTATATTATAATAACCCTTTTTATACAGTTTTTGTATAATAAAATATTTAAACTTGGTTATAGAGAGGCCTTGTATATTTTCTGAGACTTTGTTGTAATAGCGTATATATTGCCCCAAAAATGAATTACTGACTCTGTGGAGTTCAGAAACTGGTATAACCAGCTTGTGTTTGTTCCTAATGTTTACAGAGTGTTTATCATTATTTTTACTAAAACTACTTTTGTTTTTGTGAACATACATTAAATTTTCGTAAATATACTGAGAGGCCAAAGTTAATATAATTTCTTTCTTTTAATTTTTCTCTGACATTAAAAACATGATTGTGGTTTAAAGCATGGTATTATTATATAATATGAAAAGAAAAGTATATTGTAACCGCGTACATATATCCCACAATCAGACACAGGGCTCCATTCATTTCTGAGGTTTTGGAGTGGGGAAGAGTCCGCCACGCTGCTCTAATGGGAATGTTATTGTTTTATTATTACACGACAATGCTTTGAAGATAGCTGTAAAACACACACAAAATTTTTTTGTTTCTCCTGTTATTGGATCTTAAAATCTCATGTGTTATTTATTTATCACTATTCGATTCATTCATTCAATGCAGCCTAATGAAAGTCCTCTATTGAACATGGATTTCATAGATTGCCATAGGAGGAATATTTGTTATAATTATCACACTTAGCAGGCGGGTTTACAACTGCACTTTTTTATTATTTTAAATTATTATCAGGAAGATGCTGCTGTACATCACCTGTTTAATTTCCTTTTGCAGCCTCTTCAGACATTCAAGCGCCACGGAACGGGGTTAACACTATAGTAAAGCTTAATGGCAATCTTTAATATGATAATAATTTTTAAAAAGACCTAAGTGATTTTTTTTAAATTACTGCTTTAGTCAAAGACTAACCTTAGTAAGAAAACTTATTTCAAACCCGTACGCGCCGGCATTATTTGAACCCGTATTCATATAATTTCCAAGTAGCAGTAGCAGCTCTAATATTTTAGCAAACTTCCCGCTAGATTTGACTTCTTCACACGCCGCCGTTCCGGATACAATGTCCTTAAAAAAAGATAATCAGTTTATTAAATACCTACATTTTTGACACAATTTAAATTCTAATCAAAAAATGACTTTTCCTGTGTTAATATTTTTTGGCATATTTAAATCAATGGATATGTTTATAACGAAAGTAATTGTACAAACGGATTAGATATTTAAACTTATAGATTATTATCATTTTTTTTAACATCTGTCTAAATTTTAGGAAGCGTCACTAGACACTTCTGATTCTTTTCATTATTGTACTACAGTTGAGATTTCTCTTTTTGTTTTCCAACGATAGAGAAACCAGAGTTCAATGAATAAAAATTATTACGCATTTCATTTACATATTTAAGACACCACAATAATAAATTTCGATGAACAATCATCAATCACTATATTGGGATAAGTTTTCTTTTAAATTATTAGTCATATGCAAACACATGTTACTGTTACAGCCTATCCCAATAGATTTTCATTGGGATCTCCCCTATGATAATCCATGGGGATCGTTGTCACGCTTAGCAGGCTTATTGGCAACCGCAGTTTTTTAATTTAGAATCTGTGTTATTATTACTTATCTAGGATATTGAAATAAATATTACAGTTATGAATACTTTAAAGTATTTGGCCCAGATATCAACATGCTCCCCATACTCAGAAACTTCATAGTACCCATCGTTCCAATCCTAAGCTTCTAGGCTTGAACACAGAAATTTGTAGAAAAAACAAATTATTGGTGCTGAGGTCTAGATGTATTATATCACAAGTGACTGAAGAAGATAGATTAAATATTATGAAAATACTAACCGGCTTAACTTCGGATATAATTTCAGCGTAATGTTCCCTAAATGCTAAACTCCTTAATCTGGGCACAAGCCGTTTAATATCTGCAACTGTTGCAGCGAACTGCTCAGCTTCCGTCAATTCCTCACTCTTGCACTTCAGTTCCGATAGCTTTTTAAGCTGATCCGCTGGAGGTAGGTACTGAGAACGAAGGAAACAAATTTTTTTTCTATAGAAGAGGGTCATTGAATTATGCATAACAAAATTCCAAAGTCATCATAAATATAAAAATATAAAAATTCGCAGGTATCTATTTTCTCATTTTTATTCATAATTGAAAAAAAAACATAAATAAATATTAATATAAATAGTAACATAGGTAACTGAATCATGTTCTATATTAAAATTAAACAAAACTATAGCTTATTAGTGTATTTAAATAAATAAAATTATAAACCCGAGCGGGCCATAGTATATCGAACAAAAAATACCTGTATTAATAAGTCGAGCACGTTGGCTGTAAGCACGGTGGTGTCGCAACGCAGCACACAGGTACGTATGTGCTCGTACGAGAGATGCTTTAGCGAGCCGCCGAGTAATATGGAAAGATTTTGCGCCGCCTTGCTGTCCAGCACTTTCAGATCCTTCACTTTTTTCAACGTGTAGACTCTGTAGGAAAGCCAATTGGGAGTTTAAATTACAGTTTTAATACTTGTCGTAAGTATGATGGGGATATGACAACTTTAACCCCGAATGCCATAGTCATTTTACTTGCAGAGCATCTTGCTTATTTTAAATTTATAGCGATTGATTGATTGAGCCGGGCTAGCATCCTCAACTCCACCCACAATTCCCACAGAGTATATATACATAATGTATAGCAGCATTGACATTAAATAAAATGAAAAATGAAATTAAACTAAAACGAAAATATAACAAAGATGAATTTTGATTCAATTATAATTAAATGAAAACTTTATTTTTAACGTAGAAGATTAAAATCTCGTTTGTCAAACATCAACATGTTTTTTTAATACCGTACTTTTGACATGAATGTTAGTGAACTTTTTGTCTCACATATTATGATGACATCCATTCCAAAACTTATTCAACTCGTTATTGCATAATGAGCGCCTGATTAAGTTTTCATTAAATTACATTCCGCAGTTTTTTCATTCTCAATAATTGCGTAAGAAAAAGGATCTTTGAACTGGTCTCTTGTTTCTAATTTAATAACGAGCTTGCTTACGAAATGGGAAGTACTAAAGATAGTATTGACATTGACCAGCACCCATTTTAATAATCAAAATACTTTAACGACGACTCACTTGTCAACTGCATCTTCATTCTTTTTAGCGACAGGTTTGCTGGAGAATTTCTGTGCTAAGCCGCTGAGGATGTCGGGTGAAGCGAGTTTATCTTCTTGAACCTGGTACAGATAAACATCCTAATGAATTTATTTTTATTTTTTAAGATTAAAATATGTGATTTGACAATATGGTTTTTATTTAAATAAAATATTACAGAATACAAATAAAGGATCCGTTTATAAAGTCTTTATGAATCATTACAGCTTATTGCAGTTCTATATAATAAATAAACCATTTTACAATTTAAATGAAGAGAGGTGTAGTTAACTAAAACTTAAGCTAAACAATGTAATTAAACTGTTTAGTAAAAACATGCATGTTTAAGGTACTCTATGCCAGTCGGGGAAGCATAAAACAGATCAGTATTAAAATTAAGCAAAGTTTGAATTTTGAAATCTTTAAGTAACAATACATGCAAGTATACGGCGTACTAATAATGTTGTAATTTTGCTAAACATAATCCGGCTCAAAGGACCAACCAACTTTGTGCACTTCTAATCACTATAATCGTTTTTAATAATAAATTTCTTGGACATTAATTGAACTACAATAAGTTATACGTAGAAAAAATTGATTACATGAATATTCGTACCCGAAAATAGCATTTAAAATTTAAATAAGTTGTTAGTTAGAATTTAATAAAATAAGTAATATTACCTTAACCCAGAATGCTTTCTCCGACATTTTCTGCGGTCCAATTGTCTTCCAATTAGCCCTTTTGAGTGGACCCTCTACTTCCCATTTCTTTTTGGTTTTAGTCCGTAAGGCAGAACGTCTGGTTGTGCCTGAAAAAAAACATGAACTATCTTTTAAAACAATATCGCCACGATTTATTGGTTTAAAATGTAAACGTGCTTAACTCAGCCCAGCCTACTCGTAGTTGAGGTAAATAAGCTGAAGTTTAACTAACTAAACGGCGAAATCGTAGGTGGCTGTAGAAGAGTATTCAGTTTTACCCAAAAACATCCAAACCAGAAATCAAAATTATAGGCCTTGTCGCTTTTTGTCTTCTTAAATTGGGCATGGTCAACTTCTTGACACACTCAAGTCTTAAGACCGATTTACACTTTGGCAAGTACAGTAGCGACTTAACTTGCGATCCTGGCGAGTTAAGTAAAAAATCTCGTTTAAACGGCAACCAGTGAGTTAAGTACCAAATTAACAATTAAGCTGAACGGCATAGCCGACCGAGCTATTTTTCGGCGAGTTAAGTTCAAAGTGTTTGAACTAAACTCGCTCGTGTGAACGAGTGAGTTTAGTTCAGTGTATAAGGACGCAACGTGTTCGCGTTCAACCCTCAAAATACAAATTGTACTTTTTTTTAACTAAACTCGCCACGAAGACATTTGATAGCCACTGCCCACTTAACCGTTTTCTGTCAACTGCCCTGTAACTAAACTCGCTACTGTACTTGCCGAAGTGTAAATCGGTCCTTAAAAGTTCTCTGTTGAATGCATACGTACACTACTTGTGACCATGTTGTTAATAGCAAATGATAGCTTGTTAGTATAGTTGTAGCACGAATGGGTCGGCTCGATCGGGGAAGGATCACGCTCTCACAGAATACCAACGTAAAATAGCAGCTTAACGCTGCTGTGTTTCGTATGGTGAGTGTAGAGAACCGGAGACCCTTTTTACTGGAAACTAGGCATTCCATCTTAGTCCTCAGGGGTGACAACGCATCTACATTTGATTCGTAATCGAAGATAGATGTAGATGTCTATGTGTCGTAGCAACCACTTATCATCAGGTGGACTGTGTGCTCGTTTGTCACCTTTTTACTATAAAAAAGAAACGTCAATGAGTGTTCTTACAAAAGTTGGTTATGGTTTTGGCTTGGTTTTTGCGTCACTTGAAATATATGCAGCGCTCCGTATTTATATTTGCAATGGCACAGTGAAGTTTACTATCATATTTTTTCTTAAATATCGCTTAAGTCACTCGTCGCAATTTATAATACATTGTGTAAATTGTATCAAATGTAACTTTTATTTAAATTTTAACACGAAAGTTACACTTGTTTTTTACGGTTTTATGAGGAGAAAAATATAGTTTTTAATTCATTGGAAGATTAACTTGGAACGTGCGTACTATAAAAACTGAAAACTACTATAAATGCATTTTTCGAGTGGCAAAAGCCATATTATATTATGCTATGTACATATATTATTTAATAATTTTCAAAGAAAATTGAATGTAGATTTTTGGATTATTTGTTATTTTTCAGAAGTCTTTCATAATTGGAAATATACTGATAAAGATTTTGTTATTTTGATAGATGGATGTTAATTTTGAACAGTGTGGATTGTATTGTTCTGTATAATATGGTCCAATTTATGAATGAATGAGCTCACCATTCCTGGCGGCATGGGTCCCCCAAAGGGCGGGGGCGGAGGCCTGGGCCCGCCCATCATGGGCGGCGGCGGCGGCGCGCCCGCGCCCGGCAGCGGCGGTGGCGGCGGTGGTCGCCCGCCGCAGCCCGGCAGCGGGGGCGGAGGGGGGGGCCCGCCCGCACCTACCATACCATTATATTATACAATCAATAACACTCTCCTACAGCTAATCAAGTAGCTACTGCTGAACGCTAAATCTTCAAAAACTATAGTACCACCATGAGGTCAATTTAGGATGTAAATTATTTAAAAAAATTAAATGTAATAAAATGTATTTATCCGTCAACTAAATTTTCATCCGCAATTTTATGACGCTATAGGTTCGCCATTATAATATCTAATTAAGTTTCACAAATAATAATTTATAATAAATATAAATGAGGACATTTTGCTTTTTTATAATGTATTTTAAAATTCTTTTTAAATAGAGTTGAAGAAAGGAGAATGCCCATTAATGTATGGAATCCTGTACCATGTTGCATCAAAATCAAACTTTGTTTTTATAGACTACGCTGATTATATTAACTCCTACTAAAGTTATTTTTAAAACAGAACCCGGGTTATGGAGTTATTTTATAAAATCGAAATAACCTGTTGAATGCACGTACACTACTTGTGACCATGTTCATCATCATCATCATCATTACAGCCCTTCACAAGTCCACTGCTGAACATAGGCCTCCCTCAAGGAATGCCACAAAGCACGGTCCTGAGCCACCCGCATCCATCGACTTCCTGCATGTCTTACCAGGTCGTCACTCCATCTAGTGGGGACGCCCTACACTAATCCGCCGGTACAGAGGCCGCCACTCGAGAACCTTTTTCCCATCGGTTGTCGGTTCTTCGAGCTATATGGCCGGCCCATTGCCACTTCAGCTTACTAATCCTTTGGCTATGTCAGTTACTCTGGTTCTACTGCGGATATCCTCATTTCTAAGTTTATCACGCAGTGAGACTCCGAGCATAGCCCTCTCCATAACTCGCTGAGCGACCTTGAGCTTCCTCATCCGGCCAGCAGTGAAGGACCACGTCTCAGTTCCGTAGGTCATCACTGGCAACACGCACTGGTTGTACAGCCTCGTTTTCAAGTTTTGAGGTATACCTGACGAGAAGATGTGCCGTAATTTCCCGAACGCTGCCCAGCCGAGTTGAATCCGTCGATTGACCTCTCGGTCGAAGTTGGACTTACCTAGTCGGACTATTTGTCCCAGGTAAACATATTCGTCAACAACTTCGAGCTTAGTGCTCCCAACAACTACCGGCATAGGTGTGACATGGACATTAAACATGATCTTTGTTTTGTCCATGTTCATCTTAAGACCTATCCGTTGGGAGGCACTATTGAGGTCATTGAGCATAGTGCTTAGGTCCTCCAGCGATTCAGCCATAAGGACTATATCATCAGCAAATCGAAGGTGAGTGATGTACTCTCCATTGATGTTAATGCCGTATCCTTTCCAGTCCAGAAGCTTGAAAACGTCTTCCAATGCAGCGGTGAAGAGTTTCGGGATATAATGTCACCCTGTCTTACACCTCTCTGCAGTTGGATAGGTTTCGTACTCTGGTTCTGTACTCGGATAGCCATCGTAGCCCTACTGTACAAGCACTTCAGCACTTCGATATACCGACAGTCAACGGCACCGCTGAAGGGACTGCAGCACCGCCAAATTTCGACGGAATCAAGGCTTTCTCATAGTCCACATACACCAGACATAGTGGCAAATTGCCTCCTCGGACTTCTGCAATTTGCCGAAGGTATGTGGTCTATATTCTTAAAAGCCTTTTCGGAAACCGGCTTGTTCGGGAGGCTGGAAGTCGTCGAGTCTGCGTGCGAGACGATTCGTAATGACTCTCGAAAACAGCACGTGACGCGGCTCAGAAGGAAATCGGTCTGTAGTTCTTCAAAGAGCGTTGTCGCCTTTCTTGAAGAACAAGACCACCGCACTTCTGCTCCACGCCTCCAGTGTAGTGCCACCATGTAGGACGGAATTAAAGAGCTTCTGAAGGACTTCAAGTACCGGTTTTCCACCCTTTCAGAAGCTCCGCTGTAATTCCATCCTCGCCTGAGGCCTTGCCGTTTTAAGGTGCTGGAGAGCCATTCTAATCTCGCTCAGACTGACGTCCGGGATATCATCGGAATAGTGTCGGATAAGACTCGCTCTTGGATCGTTACTCACACTTGCGTGTGGCTCCAACGATGATGTGTACAGCTGCCCATAGAACCTCTCAATCTCACTCAAAATCTCAGGTGTCTCGGAAACGACGCTGCCACACTCGGTCTTCAGCTTCGACAGTTGGCTCTTTCTGGCAGACAGATCTCTGGCAAAGACTTTGGAGCCCTGGTTCCGCTCGATCGCTTCTTCAATACGAGCTGTATTGAAGTTGCGCAAGTCCCGCCGCATGCATTTGGAGATCTGTCTGTTCAGTTGCCTGTATGCTATCAAATCTACTGAAGATTGCAGCTTCATTTCCCGTCTAACAGCCATGAGATTAAGAGTGTGATCGGAGAGTTTTTGTGTTCTTCTGCGGCGGGTCTTGCAAAACTTAGCTCCGACCGCATGGACAGTTTCCACGAGCTTGTCATTCATATCGTCCACTGCATTGCAATCTTCTAGGCACTGAAAACGGTTTTGTAACTCGAGCTGAAAGGTTTCGGGACTTTGGATTAGAGCACGAGGGGACGGGCGTTGACTTCATTAGACGACACCTCTCCAACAACGTTTAGGTTCAGTGCCTCTAACCATTCGGTGATCGCTACCAGTTTCACCCTCGCAATCACTGAGACATCACTGAACAGTTGGCGTCCAGTCGTCATAATGAAGTCAATCTCATTTTTGTCGAACCGTCGGGGCTCGACCAGGTTCATTCCCTGTGGGGTCGCTTCTGGAAGAAAGAGTTCGTCATAAAGAGTCCCTCTTTCTCCATGAAGTCGGCCAGCTGCTGGCCCCTTGGGTTCCGTTGCCTAATCCGAATTTCCTACTTTCAGCTCACCGTTCTCTCTTGTGCCTAGCTTGCGTTGAAGTCTCCATTAACACCGTATAGTGGGTTTTAGAGAATGCATGGCTCTAGAGATATCCTCATACATTTCCTCCACCTCCTCATCGGGTGTGCCGAAGTTGGTGCGTAAACCTGTATGACCTTCAGCGAATACCGTTTGGTGATTCTGAGTATAAGGTACGCAACCCTCGTCGACACACTCCCAATTTTAACGTTGTTAACGAGAGACTTGTGGACGATAAATCCGACACCTCCTTGGGACAGATGGTCGCCATACCGGTGATAGAACAAGTTGCCGGATTCGAGGATTACCGTGTCCTCCTCCTCTCTTCGGACCTCAGATAATCCTATAATATTCCAGCAACTTGTCTATCTCTTCTTCAACTCAGGATCTTCTCGTCAGTCCTCAGAGTGCGTGCGTTATAAGTGACCATGTTATTAATAGCAAATGATAGCTGCATACGTGTACATTTTTAAGTGTCAGAGCCATGCTGCAGCTATATTAGTAGTATAGTTGTAGCACGATTGGGTCGGCTCGACCGGAGAAGGACCACACTCACAGAATGCCAACGTAAAATAGCAGCTTAACGTTGCTATGTTTCGTACGGTCAGTGTAGAGAACCGGAGACCCTTTTTACTGGAAACGAGGCATTCCATCTTAGTCCTCACGGGTGACAACGCATCTACATTTGATTCGTAATCGAAGATAGATGTAGATGTCTATGTGTCGTAGCAACCACTTATCATCAGGTGGACTGTGTTGTGCTCGTTTGTCACCCTTTTACTATAAAAAAGAAACGTCAATGAGTGTTCTTACAAAAGTTGGTTATGGTTTTGGCTTGGTTTTTGCGTCACTTGAAATATATGCAGCGCTTCGTATTTCTTTTTTTGTAGGTTTGAGTTAATATGCATGTATATTTGCAATGGCAGAGTGAAGTTTACTATCATATTTTTTCTTAAATATCGCTTAACTCACTCGCCGCAATTTATAATACATTGTGTAAATTGTATCAAATGTAACTTTTATTTAAATTTTTACACGAAAGTTACACTTGTTTTTAATAAAAATATAGTTTTTAATTCATTGGAAGATTAACTTGGAACATGCGTACTATAAAAACTGAAAACTACTATAAATGCATTTTTCGAGTGGCAAAAGCCATATTATATTATACTATGTACATATATTATTTAATAATTTTCAAAGAAAATTGAATGTAGATTTTTGGATTACTTGTTATTTTTCAGAAGTCTTTCATAATTGGAAATATATTGATAAAGATTTTATTATTTTGATAGATGGATGTTAATTTTGAACAGTGTGGGTTGTATTGTTCTGTACAATACGGTCCAATTTATGAATGAATGAGCTCACCATTCTTGGCGGCATGGGTCCCCAGGGCGGGGCGGAGGCCTGGGCCCGCCCATCATGGGCGGCGGCGGCGGCGCGCCCGCGCCGGCAGCGGCGGTGGCGGCGGGGCCGCCCGCCGCCACCGCCGCCCGGCAGCGGGGCGGAGGGGCCCGCCCGCACCTACCATACCATTATATTATACAATCAATAACACTCTCCTAAAGTAGCTACTGTTGAGCACTAAATCTTAAAAACTATAGTACCACCATGAGGTCAATTTAGGAGTAAATTATTTAAAAAATTAAATGTAATAAAATTTATTATCCGTCAACTAAATTTTATCTGCAATTTTATGCCGCTATTGGTTCGCCATTATAATATCTAATTAAGTTTCACAAATAATAATTTATAATAAATATAAATGAGGACATTTTGCTTTTTTATAATGTATTTTAAAATTCTTTTTTTTTTAATAGAGTTGAAGAAAATTTAAACTAAAATAGAAAATAAAACACAATAAAAAGAGATTAAAAAAATGTGTAATTAATGTCGTGTCCGTTTGGTAACTAGACAAACAAAATATCAGTTTGGTCCCTATAAGACTCCCTAATTTTACAATTATGGTACAATTATATTTCGTTAAGAACTAGATGCTACTAATGCATAAAATATTACAATGCTGTAAATATTTGGTCAAGTAATTAGACTTATTTATTAATTAACTAGAAATGCATTTTAACTATTATAAGCTAATGCGTTAAGCATTATGCCAACTGATGAGTGGTGAAATTCTAAATAGACACATTAAATATGGACGAACATTATGGCTCTAAAAACAGCGTAATCCACTAATATTAGTAAGAATTACGAGTTACAGCAACATATTATAGCCGCATCGCAGGATGCGTGACTGAAACTCGGAGATTTGCACGACCTTTATACATATTGCCAATACTGTGAGCGGGTAACGTATCTAAGGGTAATATATCATTGGACGCCACTGTGATCACACTACACACTAATACCAATAAAACATTATCATAAGGGTGACCAGTCAGACCAAAAAAAACGCTCGTTGAGTCTAGAGAGTCTTGTCAATAACCCTTTAATAATCTTAAGATACTATTCATGACAGACACTATTGCTCATGGTCATGTTGTTGTCGTGAATCGATTAGGTAAGTGATAGAAAAATAAAACAAACAAGTCCATTTTTAATAATAGGTTTTAGGTTTTTAATAGCGATTAAAAGTCAAAAATATTTATTTAAAATACATTTATTTAAATCATTCATCATACTCTTGAAAAAAATCATCTAAAGCCATTGCCGGCGCAGTTACGTCTTTACACCGTCCCCAGATCAAATACCACACTATCGTCATTATATGAGCACAGCAGCCCACTGTTCGATTAGATTGAAACCGATTTATCGATAAGTGTACGTTGCAGTTTACACTATTGAAATGCCCAGTAGTACCACGGAGTCTGGATTTGTGCCTTGTGATAAGGCTCAACTCCTATTACATGGGACGTATAACATAACTGAAGACTAGTGGGAGTACTACACACCTCTGCCTACTCCTTCGGGTAAATATAGGCGTGATGTTATGTTTATTAATTTAATGATATTTCTATCCAATCAGTTGTATTTAGTAAATTATCATCAATAATGTTCTGTGTCTATATTAGGCATGTTAGAAAATGTCGTGATTAATCGAAAATCGATCTTTTAATACTCGATTTAATCGAAAATCGATTCTAGCATGTTTGAATCGAATCGGAGATCGATTATTTTTAAGTGAATCGACATGCCTACTATAAACGTCATATAAATAGGGAGTAAAACCATAGACATAGAGCATGGACTGAGCCTTCCCTAGCCAAATGTCAAATAAAATTGACTCAATATCCATACTTATAAACTTAAAAGTAAATTCCTGTTCAAAATCAAATCCCCGACGTAATGTCCTAAAAATTATGAAACTAATTACTATAAAATTTTGGTCTTGATGCGCGAGACTTCTTAGTACCACTTTTGGTCATTCTCCTTTAAACATAGAAAATAAAACACAATAAAAGAGATTAAAAAATGTGTAATTAATGTCGTGTCCGTTTGGTAACTAGACAAACAAAATATCAGTTTGGTCCCTATAAGACTTCCTAATTTTACAATTATGGTACAATTATATTTCGTTAAGAACTAGATGCTACTAATGCATCAAGTTATCAAGGTAAACAAGACTTGTTTATTAATTAACTAGAAATGCATTTTAACTATTATAAGCTAATGCGTTAAGCATTATGCCAACTGATGAGTGGTGAAATTCTAAATAGCAACCCAGAGTCAGAAAGTTATAGGATCATCGGACAATGAGAGTGCGGAATATAAAGTGTACACACACACACAAGTACACACACGTGTACTATAATCCTGTCCTGCGCAGATGGCTAGCCTCCGTTGAGACTGGCTGCCATGATTAAAATTGGGTCTAAAGAACATTATTCACTTCACTACTAGTGATGCAGAGACACACTTGTTTTCAAATCGCTCAAAATTAACGTCGCTCCTTTTTTCAGACTGGCTGGTTTCGTATATAAGAACCAACGTTTCAGTAACGCTAACCGTAACCTAACCTGCGTGGACGTTAGCCGTAAGCTTTCTCAAGCTAGCTTAAATTTCATAGTACACTAGCAACACTAAGCTTGTCGATGCCGCTTAAAATTCAGTTCCAAAAATGTTTACTGTAATTTAATTTTATGAAGAACTAATATAACTCTGTATTCGACAGTAAAGAAAAACAAAGTACTCAAATTCGCGTATTTAGAAAATGCAACACCGAATACACGAGAAGTTTGCCAATTCAGCTTAGAACAGAGTATCAGCCGTTGCTTTATTGTTCTTTTAAAAGGTCACACCAGCCTATCAAAAGTCCACTGCTGAACATAGGCTTTCACGTATATTTTGCCTCATATGGAGGTTGGCACCACGCTTGGCAGTCGGATTGATAACTGCAGTGTTTTTATTATTTTGGGTTGTTTTAGAAGATGCTGATGCACATTTCCTGTTTCGTTTCCCCTTGTCGCCTCTTACGACACCAACAGGATGCTACTATGAGGTAGTTGAATCTCTTCCGCCGCCTTCAAACGGTAAGAAAGTAGTGTAACCTTCAGTTGCACGGTTAAGGTAGAGACAGACTGGTCCCACGTACGCAACGCATGCAACGTATTATGACGTCTGGACTCTTGATTTTGTATGAAAAACTATGCATTAGAAACACACTTATCGTATGCAACGCAATCACACGCGTCCGACGCAACGTCGATCTGCGATGTCTAGATCGGCGTGGGAAGGTGGAGGGGATGTGCGTACGTAATCCCACGCGTACTCGTCTCGTTATATATAAAAACTCGTTTATATATTTAAGAAGCGGAATTCATTGCGTCCAAATTTTTCAGGAGACACAAAAATCTGAATATCTTTGAATGTTATTGGAAAATAGTTTTTGGTTTTACACACTGCGAGTCTTTCTCTGGTATCAATAGACTTCCGCAAATGTGTATTTTCTTTTTTATATCCCTTTCAATAATTTTATGAATCTTCTCAAATTGCACTTTTGTCATACGAAAGTACAGAAAAAACCGTTCGTCATCATTTTCCAGTTCCTTAATTAATGTGTGGTATTCTCCAAACTCCTCTCTTTGTTTGTTTATTTCATGTACCCAATATCTTAGCTTTTTAACTTTTTTCTTTATGGCGTGGATATATTCATTTATGAACATCAATCTAAGTAAATCATTTTCAAACTCACTCCCAGAATCAGAAAGCACGATATATGTTTGTACTCATGCGTCCGCTCAGAAGAGACGCCAAACGTACGTTGCATACGTAGGTCAAGTGTGTACACCAACGTGGGAGCGTTGGATCGCATACGTTGCGTACGTGGGATCAGTCTGTTTCTCCCATTATTGTATGCAACGCAATCACACGCGTCTAACGCAACGTCGATCTGCGATGTCTAGATCGGCGCGGGAAGGTGGAGGGGATGTCCGTACGTAATCCCACGCGTACGACCAGTGTGTTCCTAGAACTTAGGCGTATCACGTCATAAACAAATAGACCCTTGCACCGTGCACGCGTTTTGTTGCCAAAATGGGAAATGAACAGCTCATCGATTCAGTAAGGCGGTACGATTGTACTTATAATATTATTGGGTAAACTATACGCTTGTGTTTGATATTGTAAAAATCAACAAAATGGCCGTAATAACGTAATTCACAACGCATTTGCTTCCGAATTTATCAAGTCAACAATTGGTTCCCATACACCAGATAAGATATTGCCCTAAATAAGCAACCTCAATCACCAATTATTCGTTCTACAATGAGGCACCGTATTGCCTTTAATATTAGAAAAATATTTTAAATGTAAACTATGATCCAATGCCTACCAAGAATTAGGTACATAATTACAACTAAATGAAGAAAATTACGTAAGAATTTATATTATGCCTCTAGCTGCAAACAATTAAAATATAAAACTAAAAACCAAGGACAGTTCTTTAACCTTTGAGTAATAGGTGTGATCGTGCCCAAAATCAGAAGGGTTTTCTATCAAGAAAGTCTCAGTAGCAACCCGGAGTATTTTACCCCTGTGCTTCAGAAAGAACGTACAAAGCCGTCGGTTCTGAATGTGATCTCTCTATATTCGTGTCAGTTTATCGTCCCATCGGACTATGAGAGTGAGGGAATAAAAAGTGCATATGAGCTTGCGCACACATTCGTGAACCATAATCCTGGCCTGCGCCATTAAAGTATACTCGTATATATATTTAAGAAGGGGAATTTGTTGCGTCCAAATTTTTCAGGACACAAGAAACTGAATATCTTTAAATGTTATTGGAAAATAGTTTTTAATGTTACACGCTGCGAGTCTTTATCTGCTACCAATAGACTAGAGAATGTGTATTTTGTTTTCGATATCACTTTCAATAATTTTATGAATCTCCTCAAATAGCACTTTTGTCATACAAAAGTACAGAATAAATCGTTCGTCATCAATTTCTAGTTCCTCAACTAATGTATGGTATTCTCCAAACTCCTCTCTTGGTTTATTTATTTCATGTACCCAATATCTTCGCTTCTTAACTTTTCTCTTTTTCTTTATGGCGTGGATATATTAATTTATGAACATCAGACTAAGTAAATAATTTTCAAACTCACTCCCAGAATCAGAAAACATAATATAAGTTTGTACTCGTGTGTCCGCTAAGAAGTGACAAGAGTGTCTGACGGCAAACGTACGTTGCATACGTAGGTCAAGTGTGCACACCAACGTGGGAGCGTTGCATCGCATACGTTGCGTACGTGGGACCAGTCTGTCTCTACCTTTAACTTCGTGGGCAATGACACCAATTGGTTTGTTTTGATTGGTTTATTGATCGTTCAGTAGTTACTAGTCGATATACGAATTCTAAGTACACAATCCAAACAAACAAACTCTATCAAATGTCCAGCGCTCAAGATTAGTGTCGATTACTTTACTTTATATTTCAATTTCATGCTTTATCATGCAACATTCAACAATGATGTCATGCAAATATAGAAAAAAAGGTAAATGTATAGTTAAAAAAATAGCTATAACCCACCTGTTGGCATCGGCGGCGGCGGGGGAGGAGGCGGCCCACCTCCTATAAAACCAGACGGAGACAAATATATTGCAGACATGCATAAGTGCGAGTGATAAAATACTATATTTGTGAAATTGATAGTTGTAAATTCATTCCGAAGCAGTGTATTAAGCGTAAAAATATTATTTTCTTTAAATTTTAAGAACTCATTAAATAAAGAACTTATAAGTGGGATTACTAAGTTATTGTACTTTTTAATAATTTTAATTATAACATTATTTTTAAATTTCCATAACCATATATGGGGTTTATTATGTAATGCACCTCTTCCATACAGTAGAATGATTTTTTTGACAGTTACACTCCTGTTATAGAACTATAACATTTTTAAGGAAAGACACACCACCATAAATATACGGTTTTATATAATATAATTGACGTGATTTTATACCGGCCACTCACTTAAGTACAAATGTACAAATCAACAAGTGTGGGAAAGTATTTGCATATGACTAATGCACACTTTTGCGAATATGCCTAGCTGTCGGTTTTTCGACGCACATCAAAGCGCAAGAACGTTGTTGTCTCTCTCCCACATTTAGGCGGTTCTCAGTTGTCGCTTTAATTTAACTTTAAACTGTGGTGTACGTATTTACAAGCTAATAAATACGTGTATCTAATACTCAAGAGTTTTTATAAATTTTCGACATCCATCGTACATGAAACCACAAACTAGAATGACATAATATGCACATGTCTCGGGGTATGTGCGTAGAGGTTCGTCATTTCATAAGCAATGTTTTCGCGTACATGTGTACATAAATAACTGTATAAAAAGGGTTATTATAATATAAATGAATACATGGTTGATAATAACCCCTGGGAATGAGGTGGGCGCTTCCAAGCTGTTTCTAAAATAAATTTTGTAATTAGTTTGTACAACCATTCATGTACAATTTACTTTAAAAAAAGTCCCGCTTTCTTGTTGGTTCTTCCCAGGACAGAGGTTTTTTTTTCGAACCAGTGGCAAAGTAAAAAATGACTTTCAATAAGAATTACACATGTGATCTATATTGAATAAAAATTATTCTACTTTATTCTATATCTTTGCACATACGTGAGTGACCTGCATTTGTGGCAAAACGAAAAGATTTTTTAATTTTTACTTATGCTCGGTTTGTTCCGTTCTATCCGTTGTATTAAGTACAAAGTGCATGTTTTATAGCTAACTACTTGTCCTTGAACACTTCATCTTAGACTGCAGGTACACGCAACCATAATTTTCAGCGCAACCCACTTAAGATGCTAGGCTAATATAATAGGGCTTAAAGATTTAAACTTATTTTGGATAATACAATAATAATAGTTTTTAAAAGCACTTCGTATTTTATACAACGGATCGTAAACGCAAATAACGAGTGGAACTCTTCAGTTCCTTAAGTTACTAAGTCACTATTATTTAATGCTAAACCAAAAATGACTTAAAGAGCAGAGTTAAAATAGAGAATATATTAAAGATATAAAAATAAATTATAAAGAGTTTAGATTTGGTTAAATTAGGCTTTTGATATTAGTAGAAAGTAAAAAAAAATTACCTCCAGGCATCGGCGGCGGCGGCGGTGGAGGGCCCTCCGGGACTGCCAATTGCCTGTTAAAAAAACTATTTCGTTTACACCGATCCATCTATCTCACCTTAAGTGGAATAAAAATACTTCAGCGAAAGCAAATATACTGTAACAAGTGCCTTCGTACCTTAGCAATAGCGGCGATATTCCCTTGCGAGACGCCGCCGGGCCCGGTGGGCGCGGAGGCCTGCTTCAGTCGATCCTCCAAGTGCGCCGCCCTCGCCTCGGCCTCTTGTCTTGCAGCAATCGCCGCTTCTAGTTTTGATTTTAATTCGTCGATCTTGCGCTCTTCCTCTGCTCTTGATTTTTCTGAAAATAAAGTTATTAACTTGTACTTTATTTACACAAAAGTTCTACTGCTGGTTACAAAACATCATTGCATAATAATCCGCCTGAACATGCACTTGTGAAATATTGTAAAATTAAAATAATGTAAAGTTGCACAAATTTTGAAACGGAATTTTTATAGTACTGCAATTTAAGTAATAGTTTATAAAATATTTGATGAAGTCATTCACGTTTATTTTAAATTTATATTTAAAAAATCACGCACAAACATTTTTTAGAGTCTTATTGTTCTTTAGAGTTAATTATATAAAAATCTCACAGAATACCAGCGTAAAATAGTAGCTTAACACTGCTGTGTTTCGTATGGTGAGTGTAGAGAACCGGAGACCCTTTTACTGGAAAACAGGCATTCCATCTTAGTCCTCACGGGTGACAACGCATCTGCATTTTGATTCACAAAGGAGGATAGATGTAGATGTCTATGGGCCACAACAATCACTTACCATCAGGTGGACTGTGTGCTCGTTTGTCACCCTATCCTATAAAAAAAAAAAAAAAAAATTGAGTTTCGATGGTGTTCTGTGGCTGTTGGCCGCTACCATCAGGTGATCTTTAATTTTGTAACTTACTATTTTCAAAGAAAACATTATACTACTAGTTACTTTCTGAGTGTTCTATCATTTCCATGCAGTCGTAAGTAAAAATTTATTTTACAAGACTAAAGAGGGTTAAAAATATCAAAGTTTTATAATATTATTATAAGTATAAAATAATGAAAATACTTTAAGCCGCACAGATAAAACCAGAAATATCATTTTTAGACACCAATATGAAAGCTACATGAAAAGCTAAGATTTACTAACCTATAAGTCCATCGATAAGAGGCTGCACATCGATATTAAATCGCTGTGTCGCTCGGAAATCCGGATCATACCCGTTTTTATGCAATACTATTTGGGTTACACATTCTTCTATAAGTTTGTAATAAGCTGGCCTGAAAGATTATGAAAACAAAAATATATATATTCAACACAACCATTAATTAATCTATCAGCAATAAATCCAGCAGATTTATTAAATGGAAAATACATCTCCAATTCTTATGATTAATAAAGTAGGATTTTGGTCAAACACTAATGTTTACTTTGTTCCTCATAAAAGGTTATTGTTTTCTTTTTATAACAAAAATATATCCCTAATAGGGATATATTTTTGTTATATGATAGGGATTCCCTATCATTGGGCCCAAGTAAAAACAAAATATATTCTTGAAAAACTCACCTTATTAACTCATCATCTCGTATAAATAACAAATGTTGTAAAATTGACAGTAAATACGGCTCGGCGGGGGTGTCCATTACTAAGTTCTTCACAAGTTCAAAGCATTCATTAGGGTCATTAAAATCCACTCTGAAAAATGTATTATATTTTTGAAGCAATTATTGGTTTAGGGCAGTGAAAAAAGGCGCATACATATGAACACAGTTGGGATATTACTTTAGTATTAAGCACACATCCTTCGTTTCAATTTTGAAGGGCATGGGGCTCTCACATTGTAGGGATAATTAATCGTCACGCTTTTGTAGGCGGATTGAAAATCGCAGTACCACACGTCTCGCGCACCTTTGTACTGCAGTTCGTTGTCAGTCTAGGTATTTTAACCGACTTCAAAAAGGAGGAGGTGCTCAATTCGAGTGTATGTTTTTTTTGTATGTATGTTACGCGATATCTTCGCAGAATGTGGACCAATTTTGATGATACTTTTTTTTATTAAATACGTTAGGGAGCCGTGGTAGCTCAGATGGTTAGCATTCGCTGTAAGTTTCACAGAACGCGAGCAACCCGGGTTCGATCCCCGTCGGCACCAATGAAATTGTTAATTGCAATTTTAAGTGCTGATTTACTACGTGCTCGGCGGTGAAGGAAAACATCGTGAGGAAACCTGCATGTCAAAAAAAACATTTTTTCGTGACATGTGAAGTTCGCCAACACGCATTGGGGTAGCGCGGCGGATATTTCCATGCCCTAAAACCCTCTCAGAAATGAGAGGAGGCCTGTGCCCAGCAGTGGGACGTATATAGGCTGTAACTTTAGGTTAGGTTATATTTCAAGGGCGGTGGCCATAAATTTGAACTCACGCCTTCTTGAGTTCACGTTTACCATTTGACTACCTGTCGTGAACCACTCCAACATTTTAGGCTTACCTGTGTGTGTTGTGTGTATAACGAGAATATTAGAAAAGTTATTGAGCGTACCTGACGTCATCAAACTTGGCGAGGAATTCATCCTGATCAGCAGAGGCATGATTGTCGAATACATTCATTTGGATCTGCCTGGCCCCTTCAGCACCAGCTCTGAGCTCATCTGTCAATAAAAATTAACTTTATAGATAGCATTTTAAGATTCTATTTTGAACTTTCATTAGATAGGCAATTTTTGGCAACATTAGAAATAACATTTCTTGAAAGGATTATAATATACAGTATAGCTATATTTAAAAAAAACAGTTTCAAAAACAAACACAGGCTAGAGTTTCCAAAAATTCGAACCGATTTGTTTGTGACATTTCTAACGAAATTTTATATAATATCTGTTTGCCAAATATATAATACATAAGTTACAAAAAAAATTAAGCCTTACCGATCAAATCATACAGTCCAGTTCTCATGAACTCGCTCCGCAAGTGCATCCGGAACTCCAACTCTTCAGGCTCTGTGATTATTGCATTCATTAGTTGCATGCAACCATTCTGAAATATGAAGTTTTAGTTTAAGCCAAACAGTAAAAAATATAAGGGGTCCCTAAATACATATTGCATGATGAGGACGTAAAAGATTTCATTAGTTAATTGATTGAGATTTTTTCTGAAACTATTTATCATTACTATGAACTATTTTTATGCCAGAAACGGGATAGAAATTTGAGAAAAAAGAATATAATTAGATCCTTGTTCTTGCAAAACATTTGTTGTTGTATTCTGTATTGAATATACAACATAGAGTCCAAGAGTATCATAATCAGGTATTTTTCCATATTACCCCAGGATTGATTTGGGGAAACACATGAGCACAAACAAGTTTCTCCAACTCTTCCCGATTATGTAGGACATTTCTTCTTTTATTTCACTTTCTGTCACTTTCAGCTCTGTATGCTACTCTGGCAAGACCCCCAGGATTTATCTGTCTGGTAAATGCAAAAATATTCAGCAGTATAAAGTGCAGCTTTCAGCTTTTATAACGTTCTGAACTAAAATCCAATATAATTAACAATGCCACTTTGAAATGACCGAAATAAAGAACAATGAATATTAAAACTTTTTTTCTTTATGAATAAGATGATTAATCTACAATTGCGAAGAAAATAATTTTCTTTGGTTACGCTTTTAATTAAAATGACGAAAAAGCATTAGTTTTAAATGTGAATATAATGTAATGGTATAATTATAATTTAACCTTTAAGCTCTCAGGCGATTTGCTATCCAGGCATTCGATGATGGGTAGTAGACGAGGCCGTCTACTCGACTCGCCCGCCATTGTGATCGCCTCCAAGACTTTCTCGTGGCCATTGGGTATCAAACAGATGGCTGCCAACACCTGAAATATTAATAAATATTCAGTTTTTTACCAAATTAGAAAAAAAAGAGATATATTTTTGTCCTCTATAGAAACACAATACAAATAAGGTCATACTTTTTCTTTATAATATAAATAAATAGTGCATTATTTACTTTTTAAATTATATTTCAGAGATTCCGTAACATTAGGAATTAAGCTTATATTTCAAATATCAAGCTTTAAATAACTGTAAATAATGAAAAAAAACTTTCCTACTGAATGCTTTCTAATAAAATTAAAATTACAACGAAAATTGTAGTACCTTTGCTACAAAAAATATACCATGGGCAGCGGATCCTTACCTTGTATATGTTTTAACTCGCATTTGGCCCAGTTTTAATTGTTTGATCTGACATCTTAATATCGAAATCGATATATTGAGTATTTAGCATGTGTTGGGTACTGATTATTAGCTACTTAAATGTTCAAAGCGGTTGAAGTTCTGTATTACCTTGGCGGCCTCCAGTGCACAGTGCGGCTTGCGTGCGTCGAGACTGCGGGCGAGTACGGGCAGAGCCTCGCGACATTCGAACACAGTACGAATGCCCACCGTATTGTTGAGGATGGCTGACAGGCAGCGGATGCACTCGTACTGTACTCGGTCGTACCGCGAATCACTGCAATACAATACTTATAAGAGACCTTTTTATAATCCATTTTTCACCTTACGAGGTTCGCAAACAGTTTATTTCATTGGGCCACTCCCATAGTAGGGGCAATTTGCCCTAGACTTGGCAGACGAGTTTGCAAAATAATAAATCGATATGTCTTATATAACATAGTCCTCCGTCGCCGCTTTGGATATTTTATATCATCATGTTTTTATGACGAACTGGTAAGGATGTGAGTAACGGATTCTCTTACGCAGCCTCCTTTAATACTCATAAATCCTGGTTGTGTACCACCCTTCCACCTATTTCTAAACAGTGCAGCAGTGCACTCGCCGTTGACTCCAACACATACATAACTTTATTGTAACGCTTATATACAATTTCTATCTACTTTAATAATTATTGGTAAATAAATACATTCCGCGAGTGTCGTAAGATGCGACAGAGGTAAACTAAAAGAAGCTAAAAGAGGTGATGGGCAGCAGCATCGCCTTGATAACAAATCAATAAAAAACTTCGGTAGCCAAACCCACTTGCCCAGCATGCCAATTATAGCAAATTATGAGTCAATCTTTGGACTTTAGATAGGCTGTAGTAAATAAATGAATTACTGAAATACATACAACATGACTTACCGATAAAATCCCCTGCCACTGATAGCATGAAAATGTAGGATTAAATGATTGTAAATTGTCAAATAGCATATCATTACATTTTAACTAGGATAATTTTAAGTACTCCTGCGTAACTACAATATACGGTAGAAATTAGCCAAGGAGACGTAGTTCTACACAGCTGGCCGTATAAGAAGCATAATTGTTCAAGGAGTTTTGGAGAGAGCTACACTCGGTGCTTCTCTGCATGACAGAATCCACAACGTAGCTGCATCTGCAGCAGAACCAGAGTAATCGACAACCCAACAGATCAGTAAACTGAAATGACAATGGGTTGGTTGTTTCACCAAGAATCGACATCCGATTGGACAAAAAGTTTGTTGGGTGGAAGCGTAAGACATCCAGAAAGAAGATGAATACAGGTGGCTAAGAACCGTGTTTTGTGGCATCCTTTGGGAAGGCCTATGTGTGCCTTCTGATAGGCAGTAATCATAACGATGACCAGGAGAATATTATCATATCATACTATTATTAAGCTATCTAGCTATGATCTTATGACAAAAATTCACTTACTTTGTGTAACAGATGTTGAGTGTTGTTAACAGACTTTCAATCCCTTTGGTCCCAAACTCCTGTATCCATGAGAGCGGATTGTTTGTGAGTGCGATTCGGAGGTTCTCGAGACAACCATGAAGCTTGCCCACTGACAACTCCGGCTGGTTGAGATATGCCACGTAGTCCGAGGGTTTCTCGAACTTTGAACGGCCTTCCTGAAATATTAAACTTTTTATTAAAAAGAAGAGAAACTCTGAACTCTCCATACTCACTGAGCAACTTCCTTCTAACGCCAGCAGTGAAGGACGTCTCAGTTTCAAATGTCAGGATGGATTGGTAACACACACTCTTGTTTTTAAGTTTTAGTTTTAGTGTAAGTTTTAGTATTAAGAAGTACCTATATATATAATACGACAAGATGTATCGTAATCTCCCGATCGCTACCCATCCAAGTGGGGTGCGTAGAGAGACCTCGCGGTCGAAGTTATACTTACCTAGTCGGGCAATTTGTCCTAAGGTAGGGCAAATTGCCGTACTAGGTACGTCCAAAGTACAGGTAAACGTACTCTTCAACAACTTCGAGTGTAGTGCTCCTAACAATTACCGGCATAGGTGTGACTTGGATGTTATAATCGACCTTTATCTTGTCCATATTTATTTTTTGAACTACCCGTTTTGAGACTATTGAGGTCACTGAGCATAGTACTTAGGTCTTCCAGCGATTCAACTATAATAAATATATCGTCGGCAAATCGATAAAAAAGACGACACTGTCGTGAGTGATGTAACTACTCGCTATTAATGTTGATACTGCATCTATCCATTCTAGTAGCTTAAAAACGTCATCCAATAATAATTTTAATCGATAAACATATAATCTAAATCGGTCGGCGTTACGTACAACGCCGTGGTGCGATGGTTTAACTTGAATCCCACACAGAACATTCCGGGTTTGTCGGTGCCGGTGTTTAAAAGTGCCTCCAAGATATAAAAAATCCTAGAGTGGGGGTAGCGATTGAAAAAACAGTCAAGGGGACAAACGTTTCCCCATCACTTATGTGAATCGTCATCTCATATTTAGCTGCTGCGATATTACATGCCAGCGGATGTGTTCGACTACCCGTCGCACAATCTCGCAAACCAATGCTACTGCGACGTGGACACAGGGACTGCCCACTACGAAGTGTTATCAATGTAACCTTAACGTTAAGTTGATGAGGTTACATCTGATTCGAATTCGGAGTCGAAGTCTAATGAAGTCATAGCTCCGCTGACCTCGTGCTCCCCGAAAGTTTTTAATTTGAATAGCAGATTCGTTTTCAGTGCTAGAGGATAGTGGACGATATAAATGACAAGCTAGTGGAAACTGTCTACTACTACTACTGATACGACTGGTAAGGGTACGGTATCGACATCAATGGCGAGTACATCACTCACCTTTGATTAGCCAACGATATAGTCATTATGTCATAATCGCTGGAGGACCTCAGCACTATGTTCAATGACCTCAATAGTTCACCATTGGACTTTTGACAGGCGATAATGACAATAATGAAATTAAAAAAAATGTATGATTTAAGCAATTTACAAACGAACCTGGGCATTTACAAACTTGTAGGCAACCAGCATTTTTTTCTTTTGATCCCTCGAGTATTTTCTTAGTGGTTCTTTCTTTTCTTCACTGATGTTCATGTCGGTCTGTGAATAAGAAAAAAATTATAGATTAATTATTAGAAAATAAAGTGGTAACCTACCTCTATAGGTTAGTTAAGATTTCGTGCGGCGATGAAGGAAAACACAGGGAGTGCCACACCGCATCTATATTACAGTTGCAGCACGAATATAATGGGTCGGTTCAACTCAAGAAGGACCACGCTTAATGCTGCCGTGTTTTGTATGGCGAGTGTAGAGAACCGAAGACCCTTTTTACTGGTAACGAGGCAATCCATCTTAGTCCTCAGGGGTGGCGTTGTCACCCCTGAGGACTGAGATGGATCTGCATTTTGATTAGGATGGACATATAAAACATACATCGATGTTTTTTCCGATGTAATGCATCGATCCGTTGCATCGATGTTAATACGATGTATTGAGAAATACATCGATCTTTCCAAAACATCGATTGTTTTTCGCAATGGACATGTTTAGGTCTTAAAGAAATCTAGGTAAGTACAAGGAAAAATATTTATTAAAATTCACATTCACACAGCTTTATTTTGTTTACAAATCCCAATATTTTTATTAACACTATGTAAAAACAATTTACTTGTAAAAAAGTTTACTTAATCTTTTTCCCTTCAATCAGTTTCTTTGCTCAATCAAAACTAGCCCTGCCTGTGAAAAGAGTCTTTCTGATGGGACAGATGTGCCAACAATTGTTAAATACTTAAAAGCTATTTTGTACAGCTTTGGGGATTGTATTTTATAATCCCTCCAGATTTCTAACGGATTTTCGTTTAGTCTTCCAACAGGAGTTCTGAAATAAACTGAAAGTTCATCAGACAAAACATCTTCTGATTTGTTAATTTTCCAGTTATGATGCACTAACTTTAGTTTGACTTTAAGTTTAGTTAACTTTAACTAAAGTTTGACTTTACCGGCTCCGCGGCAAAGGAAACACAACCCATTCAGCCAAAGTCCAAACCATGGAGGTTTAGTACAGGAGTGCAATCGCTGTAGAAAAAACTTGAAATGTCCTAGAAATATGGAGAAAATAAGTGAGGCGCTGCGATTGCTATGTTGCCTCAATAAAAAGCGGGCTGTAGCATGGAGGTTAGAGAGAAGGAGAACGATCGCTACGTGCTGAAGTATTAGCCCCATAAATGGTAGGCGTGTTATGTTGGCTGAACTGATTATTACGTTCCGATTCACGAAACGTCGTGGCAGTCACTGCAGTCGTCAGTCAGTGTTGGTTATGTCATACTCATAGACACTCGTCTCATCATAGTTTGCGTATTCGATGCATCGAATAAAAAACATCGATATATATACGATGAAGTATTAAGAATACCTCGGTTCAATACGACGCATCGTTACTATACATCGAGTGTTTACAAAAAATCGATGTATATCGTCTATCCCTAATTTTGATTCTTAATTGAGGATAGATGTCGACGTCTACAGGCCACATTCACTCACCAGCAGGTAAACTGTGTACTCGTTTATCACCCTTATTATAAAAAATATAAAATACTTCTAAGCATTGTAAGGGATGAGTCGCTCGCGTCCGTAGGCTTTGACCACCTAACCCTAGGCCCACCCTACACGTGTCCCCCGGGTGGTGCTAAACGAGCGACAAAGCCGAAAGGATAGACTCGGCTCCTCGCCGTATGGTAGCGGCGTAAAGCTACCACCCTTAGTTCGCACCATGAGCCAGCAAATAAAAGAAATGGCCCCGAGTTCCCGGCGCCCCTTTAATGGGGCAGGGGTGCGAAGAATCTCCGGGAGAAAAACCGGCGACGAGGTTCGCCACCCGTCACGTTCTGTCTCCCGGAGGGGCGAAAAGTGGATTGCGGAGGCTACGCTGAATGTATGTGGAGCAATGAATGATAAGATGGATGAAGTATGCGAAATGATGAATGATAGAGGAATAGATGTGTTATGTATAAATGAGACGAAACGAAAGGAAAGGATGCCACTGCATGGCATGTATACCGCTTACTGGTCTGGTGTAGACGAGACCGAGCGGGCATGCCAGGGAGTCAGTATCATCCTTTCAGAAAGAATGGGTCAATGTGAAAGAGTATGAATGTGTAAGCCCAAGGCTGCTATGGATACGAATGAAAGTGGGCTTAAAGAAGTTGTTTGTGCTAGGGTGTAAGCCCAGATATATCTAAACCCACTTATATCTGAGAGCAGTTTTGGGACATGGTAAGGATGGTGTTGATGAAATGTAAGGTAAATGAGAATATTATTATGTTAGGAGATTTTAATGGAAGGGTTGGGGTGAAGAGGTCTGGTTATGAAAGGATATTAGGAACGTTTGGCGATGAAAGTATAAATGATAATGGTGAAGACCTCCTCACCGTATGTGTGGAAAAGAATCTTTTGTGACGAACACTTTCTTTCGCCATAAGAGGATTCACATGTATACATGGGAAAGAGGTGATGATAGAAGCATGATAGATTTCATAACAAGGGTTTACCGGGGTCCAACGTAGTGACGGATCATTACTTGGTCTTATGCCGAATTAATGGTCTATTCAAGCGTTGGCGGCATCGGACATCCGTGTCTACCACTGCGTTACAGCGTATAAGAATAGAGAGGTTACAAGATGAAGGTGTGAAAGAAGTTCAAATGTAGACTGAGAGAAAATATAAGTGGTTTGAATGAATTGTGTATGAATGATTTAGACTTGGAGACTGTGTGGTATAATGTCAAGAAAGGTTTGGTGGATGCTGCCACCGAAGTATGTGGTGTAAGTAAGAGAACAAATGAAAGGAAAAATATATCGTTGTGGTGGGATGATGAGGTACGGATGGAAGTTGAAGCAAAGAAGAGAGCATGGCTAGATTTACTAGCAACCGAAGCTGGTAATTCTAACGGTATGATTGATGATATTGAAAGAAAAAGGCAGACTTTAGACGTATAAATAAGAGTAAAAGAAGTTGTTGAAAGGAAAAACGAGAAAGATCGGATAAGAATGATAGAAGGTTATCTGATAATTTCCAGGCAAATATTAAAATGTTCTGGAAACTCATAAGAACTGCCAGGAAATTCAATACAGCCTAGAATGAATACTATACGAGACGAGAATGGCTGTATGCTGAATGATGAAGTTTCTAATTTAAAGAGATGGAAGGAATACTTTGAAAGTGTGTTTATGGTGAAGAGTCGTCTGAATTAAGTGAAATAGAAACTGCGAAAGAAGTGGAGAGAGGTAGGGAGATAAGTGTAGATGAAATAATGAAAGCAATGAAAAGCATGAAAGCAGGTAAGGCAGCCGGATATGATAGAGTATCACCCAAATGCTAAGGGCTGGAGAGAGAGTGGTGGCATGCTGTACACCTTGTTTAATTATGTACACCCTGTTATAAATTGGGAATTGAAGCGGGTACCGGAAGACTGATGCAAAGCCGTTATAGTCCCAATATATAGGGAAAAGGGTCACAGCAGGACTGTAAAACTACCGTGGCATTAGCTTGCTTAGCATTGTGGGTAAACTGTATGCTAAGGTGTTAATTGAAAGAGTTATGGAAGAAACTGATGGAAAAATTTGGGATGTGCAAGCTGGATTTAGAAAGGGATGGGTGTACGGATCAAGTCTTTTCCATGCGCATGACAGCGGAGAAGTTTTGGCCAAAACCAGAAAGTTTTTGTGCGTTCATGGACTTGGAAAGGCTTATGATAGAGTGGACAGGAATGTGTTATGGCAAACACTTAACTCATTTGGTTGGAGCGCTGGTTTGATACAGGCATTAAGGTCTCTTTATAGGGACTCTAGTGCTTGTGTCAGGATCAATGGGGTCTACTCGGACTGGTTTGGCATTCAAAAAGGTGTCAGACAGGGCTGTGTAGCTTCCCGTGGCTGTTTAACCTATTTATGGACAGTTGTTTGCAAACTTTGAAAGTTGAAGAATGTGGGTTGAGAATGGGTGAGTTAACCGTCAAATCCTTTTGTACGCCGATGATCAAGTCATATTTGCATCGTCGGCGGCCGAGTTGCAAATGATGGTTACTTTAATGAACTGGTCATTAAAAGAAAGGGTATGAAAGTGAACGCAAGTAAGACGAAAGTGATGGTTTTTGAAAGAGAAGTAAGTAAAACGTTATGTGAAATAAGAATAGAAGGGGAGATGATTGAGCAAGTGGATGAGTTTGTATATTTGGGATGTTTATTTAGCAGGGATGGTAGATATGATAAGGATATAGAACGACGAGTGAACGCAGGAAATAGAGTGAATGGGGCTCTACATGCTATTGTGAAAAGTCAGAATGTGTCAAAAAAGGCACGTATGGCAATTCATAATGCTGTGTTAGTCCCTACTTTAATGTATGGTAGTGAAAGTTGGGTCTGGCAGAAGAAACATGAGAGTAGAATAAATGCTGTAGAAATGCGGTCATTAAGAGTATGCTAGGCTCAATCTGAATGACAGGGTGAGAAATAGTGTGATAAGAGAAAGTGTGGTTTGCAAGATGACGTTGTGACCAGGATTAAGAAAGGAATGCTTCGGTGGTTTGGTCATGTAGAAATAATGAACGAGGAAAGAGTGACAAAGCAAATTTATGTTGTATGGAAGTCCGTAGTCTCTGCCTACCTTTGGGTGACAGGCGTGATGTTTATGTATGTTTAGGTATGCATTGTAAGCATGGCAGACTTAACAGGGTATGTGAGATACCATTTATTGTACTTCTTCTTAATCACCCCTTAGAAGATAAATGATGGACATGCGCCTCTCCCGCTGTAGGGCGGATTTACCCTAATCGTCACGTCGTATTTTACGGAAAAAAAGGACAGAAGACGGTTCTTACGTATTATTTCCGTATAACTGAATTGATAGACTAACTTACAGTCCACTTGATTTTTTTTTATAGGATAAGGGTGACAAACGAGCACACAGTCCACCTGATGGTATGTAGTTGCTGTGGCCCATAGACATCTACATCCATCCTTAATTACGAATCAAAATGCAGATGCGTTGTCACCCGTGAGGACTAAGATAGAATGCCTCGTTTCCAGTAAAAGGGGTCTCCGGTTCTCTACACTCACCATGCGAACACAGCAGCATTAAGCTGCTATTTTACGCTGGTATTCTGTGAGAGCGTGCTCCTTCCCCGGTCGAGCCGACCCATTCGTGCTACAACTATACTACTAATATAGCTGGCTCTTTATATCCTTCAAATCGGAACTCAGCAACATTGCCGCCAACTAGAAAAGGAGTCCTACCACCAACATAAGAATAACCAGAAAAAGATACCATGGTATAATATCAAGATTTGAACACGAAGTCTGAAATTGAAATGAGATAACTTCTCTGTTGATTTCTATAATTTGTACGGGTTTTTCAATACGTCGGCGACTGTACTCACCAGCATCTCTTCGAAGCGTCGTTGCAATTGCGTATCGTCAAGTGCGTCGATCTTGCTGGTGTATTCGGCGGCGGCGGACGGCTCGTCCTCCTCGGCGCGCGGCTCGGTCCCTCTCGGGACCGTCTCGTAGCCGCGCTCGATGCCACCGCCCGCCTTCTTCGGCCTCCCGAACCATGTGTCCAGCTAAAACACAGTGCCAACAATTTAATATCCGAGGGCTGAAATTTATATCATAGTCATTGACGCTTCATCATTAGTAACGATTCGTTAAATATACAAATAGATGTTCATATTTTATAAACCGTATCGTTTTTACTGAATTGTTATTTATAAAATAATGGTTTATCAAAACGTATGCCGCATGATCCGCCTCAACAGTGTACCTAGAGCAAATAAAAGCCTAATACTTTTTCACACAGCGACAAGGTGACTTTGGTATTGTTTTAACGGATTCGTAATTTTTGAGCGTCTTTTACGCATATTACGATGCCGCTCGTTCATGAACCACTGACAAAATGAAAACAATTCGTTGTAAATTAGCTCTGATTAAACAAAGGTTTTTCCTCGCCGGCACCAATAAAATTGTTATTTTGCAATTTTAAGTAATGATTTTCCATGTACACAGCGATAAAATATTGTGAAAAACCTGCAATTAAAAAAAATACTTTGAGGAGATGTGAAAGTCCACATTTCAACAATACGGATAGACCTCCACTCACACCCAAGAGGGTAGGCCGTTTCTTTATTCCTTTAAAAGATCTGAAAAATATCGATGTGAGAACGAACTGTACTTATAATATTGTTTTAATTTCCACCAACCTTAACGACTGTTAATGCAAATACAAATTAACGCACGCAAATAAAGGGAATGTACCTAGTTATATTTTGCCACTTCTCACCATTTTGCTACATTTTAGTAGTAAACTAGGAGTAAAACATAATCAAGAACGGACGAAAACGATCTAAATTAAGTACATTTCTATTGACCTCTTTATGTTTAAACAGATTTATGGTTCATTCCACCGCGAATGCCGTAGAATACCAGGTTGTTATTAATAAATTCTTAATATATAACATACTTGTCGATAGCACAAACACAGCACAGTACTTCCGATCTATTTAAAAATTATGATTAAGGTGTCAGCCTAATTTTAAAACAGGGTCAGTTTTTAATAAAACCAATTTTACAGATTTTAACGTAATATAGTTTAAATGAAACTAGTTTTTAGTATTCCCGATGTTTCGAGTCCCCCCATGAGCATGGTTTCTGTAAAGTACTCGAAAGACCTTAAAATCCGAAAAACTAGTTCCATTTAAATGTGTAGTGTTGTTCGCGGTAAACATAAAAAATCAATTTACAATCTAATTTGTCTATTTTAAACTCCCTAACGCTATGAGTGCTTTGCAGCTCTCAGCTGGTCTCGGCGAAACTAAGGTGATATAGGTCCTAACGTCAACCTGTCACCAGGCTACATTCAGATTTTATTTAAACACGTGCATTTCACAACCAATCCCCACAGTAAACTTTTCAAGTTTGCCCCCGTCATTATATTAGATTAATCAGACCACAAATACTCGTATGAAGTGCTACCATCGCATCGGCTTAGATTGCAAGCAAGCCACTACAAATTTCAAATCACACTCTAAGCAGTTGCACTGCAGCTGTAATTTGTAATTTTAAGCGTTTATTTTATTACGTATCCGGCGTTGAATCTTTACTGTAATCTTCACGGTGAAACGGAGAACATGCTAAAAGTTCAGTAGTACGTCAGTAATAAATAAAAAACAATATTTACTTTTTAACCAGCTGAAACAATGTTCAGTTTATTTTTTGTTTATAAAGATTGAGTCTTAATAAAAAAAAGTTCATACTCGTAGATACAGAGGCGCAACTTATCAAGTGCTTGCCTATTAGTTTTCAATAAGCATAGACAGTTCACGCTGGTCGTAATCCGGCAGGCCGTTAAGCTTACTAATTACTTTTACATTTGGAATCATTTACCGGGCATATAAAAACGCACTTCGATTAGGCAACTGATCACTGTGTTCGTTAGTTCACGAATAAAGACGAAACGGGTCACTGTTAGGGCTGCCATCTAACAATGTTAATAGAATACTTTTTTGCAATTATTAAATTGATTATCGATTTATATAATGATATATAAAACCCTTAGTATTGTAATTCATAGTTATACGAAAGACTATTGGCATTTAACATATAACATTTAGAGCCACTTGCCAAGCGAGGCATCTACGGCAAATATCCGCCCTATGAGGCAATCTATGCCTCATAGGGCCTATCTTCTACAGTGGACTTTGAATAGGCTGTAACGGTTATGAGGAAAATCCTGCTGCCCATTTCCCGTTTTATTCGATTCCTTTCAAATATTTTTTTTAATATTAAGTAGGTTATACTTCAGGAGTAGCATATATAAGTTTTAAGAAAAGAAATATCCCTAAGAGTAGAAAAATAGGGGCTGAATTTTTTAATGTAACTATTTACGCGCTGCGCAAACCTAGACACTTTTGTGTCTTCTGTGGGATACAAGTTACCAATGAATATTTTCTTTTCATGTAATCAATATGAAATCAGCCATTCCTTGCGCAGCACAGACACTCTTTGTGTCCAGTTGCTTCCACTTGACACATACCGACCGCCAATCAAAAGGTGTTCGATGTAGGTAACTGGAAACTTTAAGTCGTCAGTTGAAGACACAGGCAACACAAAGCAAATTTCCTTACAATTGTACGGCGCTGTCATTGACGTGGTTGATTTGCCTGTAAATATTGACGTCAACGACGTCTACGTCAACGTGTAATCATCATAACAAGCAAAGGTAATGTTCCTCCATCGACATCAAAGGTTAAATTGACGGAAAACAAACAACGAATTGTTACCAGCGTCCAGAAGTAGCAACCGGCGACTATGTCCGATTGCCGCTACCGGACATAGCAACTATTTCCGGTGATGGTGTCCCGTGTCGGTAACAAAAAGTGTCCACGTTTGCGCAGCGCCTTAGACGTCATTCTAGTTGTAACCTTGAACTTGATAGTAATTAGTCCACTTAAAAAGAGAAAATTATAAAACTTCTTTTTAAATATAGTAAAACCGACTTTAAAAACATAAAAAAATAAAATAATCTCCCCATATCGGAAATGACAAAGATTCTATGGCTTCCGGTAGAAGGCAGAATAACCATCTCTTTACACCAAGTGTGATATAACTAGACCGGCGACGGAGAGGAGAGTCAAAGGTCAATTAGAGCAAATCTTTCCTACTACAAAAGATGTACATTTCAAGAAGTTGCCTTCTACCGACTAACGAAATAAAGACGAACTAGATTCGTTTAAAGATAATAAAAGTAACACTTGTAAGAAGTGCTACATAACCTTCAGGGCTTGTGGTTGTATAGATTTAATTTAACCACAACTAACGCGTAAACCTGCAAATAAACTTGAATCATTAATTCGTTTGTCAGTGTACTCTAGTCTGTACGATACATTACATTGCTGTACATTATATTCAATTAGGGCAGTCCATAGATTATTAATGGAACAGTCTAATTTGACACCATGGTTTTACAAAATTGAAGTGACTAACAAATTTACAGACCACCTGATGGTCAGTGGCTACTGTAGCACACGGAACTATGTAGCCAACATCAAACAAATAAAGTTTGCCTTGTCATTTCTCAGGACTATGTTGGAATACCCAAACTTTAATTATACTGGCTCTTAATTATACCCTTCAGAACGGAACACGGCAGTGCAAGCCCTGCTATCTGGCGGCGGAAATTGATAAGGTGGTGGTACCTACCTAAAGGGACTTCTAGGTAGAAAAGGGAGTCATCTAGTAAAGGTTAATTTTTATAGAATAAGGGTGACAAGCGAGGACACAGTCCACCTGATGGTAAGTGGTTGCTGTGGCCCATAGACATCTATCCTCGTTTGCGAATCAAAATGCAGATGCGTTGTCAGCCGTGAGGACTAAGATGGAATGCCTCTTTTCCAGTAAAAAGGTCTCCGGTTCTCTACACTCACCATACGAAACACAGCAGCATTAAGCTGCTATTTTACGCTGGTATTTTGTGAGAGCGTGGTCCTTCCCCGGTCGAGCCGACCCATTCGTGCTACAATTATACAATTAATATAGCTGCAGCATGGCTCTACCACGTATAAAATGGTTAATGGTGAAATGAAACGAACTGATGATGAATGAAATTACAACTGCGTGGCATATTGATCGTGCCAGCTACCCACAATTTTTGTTCTGAATTGCTGGTTTAGTATTATACATAGAAGTCTTAAATTGTATGGAATGAATGTATCCCTTACCTATATTGACCAACAAATCATAATACTCATAAGAATTGCTCAAAGACAACCCTATCGTATACTTTGACACAGGCCATTGTCTCGTCTCATTGTGCCTTTTGAGGCTCAATCGATTCGACGGACAACCCGGCCGCAATATCGTTAACAATGAATTTGACGTCCTCCGCAAGATTGACGACTTGACTTTATATGGAGTTACCGCATTATGGAAGGTCGACCAAAAACTAATGAATATAGCAATAAAATTATGATTTATGTAGTCAAAATATTAAAGAATTATAATTCATATATTTAATAATTATTAAAAATCAGCCACTTTGCATACATGATTTTCATCATTTACATGAGAAACCCACCAAAATCGTCACATTTTATTACGATTAATACACGAATATCATTTGCTCAGAGTATAATAATTTAGTGCTGGTTTACTGGTACATGCCAAAATTGCGATCAGAGACAGGTTCTTCGCTGGCAGTTTCAAGCGTCGAGACCAAATTTACTAACAAGAAAACTGTCTTAATTTGTCTTAACAATTCTAGAACTATTTTTAACAATTAGTAAAACTAGGAAATTGTAATTAGATGAAAATAATTGTAAAATTTTTTTTTTAAACACATGAGCCTCCCTCATTATTGACTTATTTGACTTAAATAAATAGTAATTACTATTGAACCAGTATCCGATTAATACATTATTTTGTTGAATGGTAGTGTATAGAATGATCCTTTCAGATTCTTTTTCTTCAAATTAAATATAAATTTGTCATGAGGTGATAGTCTTTAGAGACGACGAAAGAGAATGCCAAAATTAGTACATTATTGAGTCTGATGATTGAATATACCGACCCATACCGTAACAGGTCACAGGAAAAAGCGATTAAGGTGCGAGATCCCTGGTAAAATTGTATTAAATACTTTAGTAGTAATATTTATATAATTTTATTTTAAAAAATCTATTCTATTTTGTGAGAAGTTTTCAAGTGCACAGAAAATATCAGTGCAACAAGGATCTTATCTGAAGGCATTTTTTCGTCCTAACCTACCGATGCCCGATGTAACGCTCATACGAAGAGTTCGGAGGTAAAATTTGCATGTTGTGACGATACTTATGTATATTACTATATTTTTAAATACAAACTAACTTACCGAGAATGGCGACCGCTCTCTAACATATTCGCCGACTACTTTTATTGTATCCATTTTTTGCTTTCACATTTAATTTTAAGCACTATTAATAACATCACGTAAATCTATCACAAAAGTCAATTAAGTCTTTTCACTTCAGGCCAACCGATCGTTCCAAATAAATAAGGATAGGTGAATAGACATCAACGGTTTGATGTATTATTGCTTACACTATGGATCATGATAGATTTGATGTAGTAGTATAGACTAAAGTTAATGTGAAAATAATAATTAAATATATTCACGATAACTATAGAACTGTTAAATAAATTTAGGAGTGTATCGAATTCATACGTTTCAGAAATATATTTAAAACTACTTAAAAACAATATAATAATACCTTATTTATTTATTAAAATATTATTAAAAAAGGATTTCAAATAATTTTAAACAAAACTGTTGTGTGTGCAATATTATTCACAAATATAAAACATAAAATCGCATATATTATACTATCACTATATTCGCACGTTCACAGTTAGCAAACAGAAACTAACTACTACCTATAATATTTAAACTTATCAACCGTGAGGTGTCTCAACTTCGTTTACTCTGAACAAACTAAATTTTGCAAACAACTCACAACACTTCATAGGTTACCGAATCGCCAAAAATAATAGCGACGGTCACACAAAAAGCGTGAATTATCATACCAATATACTCGGCGATGATCTTGGACGCGATAATAATAGACATTTAAAACGTTAACGACAAGTCATCTAAAGGTGTTTACAGACTAATGATGGTGATTAATTAATTTGTTATGATAGTAAGCGTAAAACATATTAGTGATTCGTTTTCTTACTACCTTTACAGCCTATAATATTAAAGTCCACTGCTAAACATAGGCCTCCCCCATAGATTGCCCCAGTCGTTATTAGGAGCTTAAAATAAGGGTGACAAACGAGCACACAGTCCACCTGATGGTAAGTGGATGCTGTGGCCCACAAACATCTAAATCTATCCTCGATTAAGAATCAAAATACAGATGCGTTGCCACCCTGAGGACTAAGATGGAATGCCCCGTTTCCAGTAAAAAGGGTCTCCGGTTATCTACACTCACCATACGAAACACAGCAGCATTCAGCTGCTATTTTAAGCTGGTATTCTGTGAGAGCGTGGTCCTTCCCCGGTCGAGACGACCCATTCGTGCTATAATCATAATATAACTGCAGCATGGCTCTACCACGTACAAATGCTGCCCATCTCCTGATTTGTTTCCCTCTGTCGCCTTTTACAACACCCATGGGATTATATGGGGTAGTAGATATTTTACACCGCCACTACACGGTTTACGTTGCATAATAATTTATTAAGCGTTTAATTTTTGTATTTAATCACACGCGTTTCTAACGTGTGTGACCTTTTCATTACAAAAAAAATGTACCATGACTGTTTTGGTAACAGGTTCAAAACAATAATGACACGTCTCTTTACATTTATAGGGATAAATGAGTTGTTGAAGAAACGTGAAAAGGAATAACTAAATTTTTTTTTGCAACGATATGGATAATGAGAATAGGCAACATTGCTGACAACGTTCAATCCAAGTCTATATTTGACGGTTCAATAACGGAGTTAAAAATTGAAGGGTGAGATTCCCGCATGTAACCAATAAAAATAAAACTTCAATTAGGATTGAACTTAGGACCAATAGGCAGAACCCTAAGCTACACGTTTAATGCATGACATAGATCAACAGACAAACTGAGGTGCATTAAGGTGTGGTCACACAAAGTCAAACGAGTAAACAATACGAATCAATTTGAATGACAATAGAAACATAAGTGATCTCATACATAGGCGGCTAAAAAACAATAAATATAATCATCCGCCTATGCGATTACGATGCATAAGACTACTACATTTTGTTGAAAAGGTCGCGCGATGATAATAATACACTACAAGTGAAGGAGTACCACGATTACCTCAATGGGAGACTAAATTTATTTCGAGAAAAACGCATTTGGAGTCATATATATGGATTTGAAATTGGAAAATGAAACTTGATGAAGGATTAGATATTTGCATATTCACCTGACAGGAATTGGACACAACGCTGTGTGTCAGCTAAGTTCGGAATAGAAAAGGGGATGCATTGTCAGTGTGTATTTTTACACTAAGCATTTCGAGCCACTTTCGAACCCTCCATAACTCAAAAACTTTAATTAATGAAATCAGGCGTTAATTTATGGGAATTCATGATATTAAAGATGTTAACAATTAATTAGCTAAGAGTTGCGTAATAAAATAAAATAACTTACGTAGTTTGAAGAGCACCTTCCGCCCTCCCTCAATTGCGTGCACAATCCCTGTCACCACTTATCCCAACATCGCTACACTGGAAAAGACACAAGTGGTATTGGGAGTAGTGGTAACGGGGATAGTGCACGCAATTGAAGGAGGGCGGAAGGTGCTCTTCAAACCAGGTACGTCACATCGTTTTATTTTATTAGGAATCTTAGCTCTTTAATTATTAACAACTTTAATTATATCAAAAAAAATTATCTACAAAAAAAATTTAGATCTACCAACATGTAATTTTGCATATCTAATGGGACCTCTTGAATACTTAGAATCCTAAAGTTGTTAAAGAACTGCTATGGAACTTGGCGCCCGTGCACTCAACACTTTTATTGGCGAAGCCGACAACCCCGTTGTACCGATATTGGTCCCTTTTAACATTTATGTTTTTGGTGGTATAATGTAAATAATTATTGACATTCCTTTTCTTGCCAAGATCATTCAAAACTCTGATCTACAATACGAAAATTTAATAGGTAGAACAGTTCTCAGTAAAAAAAACAGGCAATTTCGATCAAACAGCAATAGCAATGTCGAACGAGCTAAAATCAACTTTATAGTAAGTGGCTACAGGATAATTGTCACCTTTTAAGAAATACCATTGAATGTCTCACAACCTGTAAATATACTGCCTGTGCATAACCTTCATAATCGAATGCATCAGTGGATGCACTGCTTCCTGACGATAGAAATAAGTGGGGTTTCCTAAGTAGAAAAGCGGTCTTATTACTCGATAGCTTCTATAAACCAGACTATCAATCCCGTTATGAACCACACCACCACCTATAAATGCAACAAGGCTACCAGGGGAAGTTTAATCGGTATGCGTACTTATGCTGTTAATTGAAAGGGCTGGAGAGACAGTATAATTAAAGGCATTAAGGCTTTTCAATCTGACTCCTTATCGCTTAAAAACTTTTTAATAACGACCACGCTCGTCACCAAATCAAGTGTTTCCTACAAGGTGAAAACAAAGTGGCGCAATGATTTGGTTAAACAAATTTTACTCTTAAGACTTTAGCAATAAGGAACGGGTTCGTTTCGCCTATAGTACAATTATGTTTGCGTTGTGTATATTTACAGATGACATGAGCGTTTGCTGAAGGTTGTTGACATTGACCTAAATGGCTGATCTGTAGGTAGTGGACGCCATAATAATTGAGGAACTAATTGAAGGAGAATAATATGGTTAACAACTGTTAAAATTCAGGATTTTTTGGTATTCAAATAATTTGTGATTAACATTTATATTCAATATCTATTGTTTACTAGTTACATGCTTTACACCCAAGTAATCTTGACACATTACTCAACGGGGAGAGCTTACGTAGCCGTAGGAATCCGATAAGGAGTGGCGATCTGTCAACCTCAACGGTGTTCTTATGGTCGCGGCGCCAACAAGTTTGGGCTCCACAGACTTTAACCACGTCACGTCACGGTTTGAACGACGTTATCCAAAAGGATCTTGTCTCTACAAATATTCTCTGTTTTAGAGCCTAATAGTTAGAGACGATGGTACGAGACCTAATGGTATTCATATATCCATGGATACCATTAGGCATGGTCAGTAGATGCTAGATACGTTGACACTTTGGCAGCCTGTAATCTCAAGGGTACGTCTTTTAGCCCCGGGGCGGCCACAGAGGGGTGAACTGAGTAAATGGTTCAAATATGAGTCTCTGAAAGATAACTTTATATTTGTGCCATTTGTGGTCTACCACAAATGAGAGGCTATCGGTCCGTGGGATCCATGCGTGGTGAAGTTTATAAAGAACTGTATCTGTAAGTGGTCGTCGCTGTGTCTCTCCCAAAGGCTAGGTGTAACCATTCATCAAGTAAACACAGCTAAGATTTTTTAGCAAATTTAGTGCAGAGGTAGACTGTATGATAATTTTAGTTTTAGTTTTTTATTGTTATAAATAATATTGTATATTATTATGATAAGTATTTAAATAAACAAATTCGTAATTATTTTCTCAGATCCATGTTCTAAGTCTATGTGATAGTGAAATTTCTTCCGATCTTTGTCAATGCCTCATTGCCAACACTGCAACTTTGATTAAATACAGAAAGGGCATGAGTTGCCGAAAAATATTTCCATAGCTATTTTTATGTATAAAATAGAGGTTTAACTGAATTTATTAGACAATGTATGAGGAAAACAGATAGAAAATTAGCATGAAGCAAGAGCGCAATTCAATGCGTAGTATTATAAAGAAATTTGCAACAAAAATGGTAAATGCTTTATTAATTGTGGGTATCGATACAAGTACGAAAGCTATGATATTATGTAAATTAATAGTTTGGAAACGCTGGCATTAGCTTTGTGTTCAGATATTTTCTTATGTGGTTGATATCCCATGTGTGATGTCAGGTATAGCGAATGCAATATTATATTTAAACTTTAAATAGAAAGATACGAAAAATCACAAAGCTAGGTAGGTTAGGCTAGGTGGTTTGTAAATTACATTTTTCTATTCAAGAGTCATACGATAAAAACTCCACTGAATTCGTGCCAATTATAAATAATGATGTAAAATTGCGACATCACTCAAATAGATCTATAGAAGCTCATCAACTGATTTACAATATCAAACGAGTATTAACCACGTCGATAAACAATCGCATGCCAGTTGAACATTGAAGTTTGAAGCATTTCCTGGACTCGTGCCAAATTGAAATCTAAGTCATGAGTTAGCTAATAGTACCTAAGTGATTTTTCCTATTCAAACATATGTTTCCTAAATCGTGGCGCTATGTAAAAGGTAGACTTATCAAGTTAACACATTAAACTTTTTTTACGTAGAGCAACGCTGCAGCTTTATTACTATTAATACCAACGTGAAATAGTAGCATAAAGCGGTTGTGATTCGTATGTGATGTGACGTGAACCAAAGACAGTTTTATAGGTAATTAGGTGGTCGATTTTAGTTCTTACAGACGACAATGCATCTGCATTGTACTTCTTGAGCAAAGATAGCTGTCACAGCATTCACATCTCACAGCGATGCGTTGTCCACCATACACATTCTGTTTGACGCATTTTAAAATTTCTTTTTTATAAATACGTTAATTGACATAATGACATTCCATTCACATTGCTAACATATTTTGGACCAGGTAATTTTTAAAATAATTCACTAATATTAAAAAAAAAGAGTTTTGGACTAAGACGCCAATAAACGCAAACAAATCTATATTAAACGATTACGCTCACGATCTCACGATATAAGTAAACATTAATTGGATTATGAATTAAATGAATAAATTATACTGATATCGCCAGTTTTTGCTATCCCACATCTAGAGTTACTTAGTTTAAAAAATTTACCATACATTGTTATTACAAATTATTTAAATGTATTCAATACACGTTACAAAATTATCTTTTTTGATTAAACACCATAAAAAATCTCTTAGAAAATAAAGTTCACACTGAGAACACGTCATAAACAAAAATTTATTTATATGCACATCATCTATAATTTATATTACGAAAATGTTCCTTTGGGGACACATAACTGCTGTTAATCATCGCGAATTTCAAACTGATCAACTGACGCTGTATCCGCGACCTCCCGCGTTTTGTGTTTTCGTTGCCCTGGCGTGACGTAGCGTCGGAATTGTCTAATTTATAGTGCAGTTTACTCTGACAAATATTTGTCAAAAATCTATATCCTATATTTTTATTCCTATAATAAAACTCTAACTGTCTGAACACGCATCACGCAAAAAACCTGTGAACCGATTTGGATGGGACTTTCACTGGCAGATAACTGATGTTATAAGGAGTAACTTAGGCTGCTTTTATTTTAGGGTTCCGCGCAAAAAAATTCCATGCAGGCGAAGTCGCGGGGAACAGCTAATATAATAAAACTCTAACGACGTCCGTCTGAACACGCATCATGCAAAACCTGTGAACCGATTTGAATGGGACTTTAACGGGCTACTTTTATTTTAGGAAAAGAGTTAGGGTCCCGCGCAAAAAAATTAAAACCCATGAAATCCAAATTCCACGCGGGCGAAGTCGCGGGGAACAGCTAGTCTTTAAATAATACAGCAAAGGGAATAAATATTATGTCATAACACATGTTATGTACGTTATGGTTATAAAGTAGCGCACAAGGCGCTCAATTGATGTGTTGTTTTTGAGAGTTTTAAGAGTAAGGGACATTCCATTGAATGAACCAATTTAAATATTAGTGAAATATAGAATAGATTGGATGAGTATCTATAGGCTTTAACTAACAAAATTTAAATTTGCGGACAGCAACTTATATATATTCAATATTTAACAGTTAATACCAATTTGTTTTTTTTTTTTAAGTTGCAAATCGGTAAACGGAATAGCAAATATTTATCAAATGGGAGGTTGATAGTATAAGCAAACCGAATCGCACTTACCTATATCCATTTCTCTACAATTGTTTGTAAAGTAAAATTAATGGTACATAATTAACACTTTTCATAAAAATGTCTTCGAACTGCTGCTAGAGATCATGTTTCTACAAAAAAGAAAACAGTTAATAATCTATAGCTAATGTTCGATGCAAGGAACTTGACCTTAGTGCGCTTACTCATATTCAAGGCTCTTCCTACAGATATGACTCCGACCGACGAGAGACAATTATAATTACTTTAATTGATCATAATCACAGTGATGGCACAGACCCCCGCGTTTTCGTTTAGAGATAAAAAAGACATAGCTAACCTTAATATATATTATTAATCTGTCAAGTACAAACTATAACGTAGTGAATATACTAAACCTCAGTTAATTGAAAAACGTTCCCGTTCCGCATTCGTGATTTCACTATAATTTATTTAATCTGAACACGGATACAGTATAATCGCTTACAAACCGTGATCCGAACCTTCATTATGCGAAACAAACAAGAAACTAATGAAGAATGAAATGTATGTAGGTACAAATAAACCTTTTTTTTGTTAGTTTACACATCATCATCATCATTACAACCTGTTCTAAGTCCACTGCTGAACAGGCTACCCGCTTCCCGCAATAAACGCTTCCACAATAGATCTTTGTAACCGCCTTCGTAGTTCTTAAGCCGCGTACTCACCTAACCGTGTAACATGTAATGTATCTGATACTGTATCAAGTGAGTACGTAAGCACGAGCCCGCTGCGAGCCGCGAGTGGCGGTATCACTGCGAACACAAAGGCGGCTCATAGTATGCACGTAGCTGGATACGCGGTGACCGTGGACGAGCCGTACCCACTTGCAGGTTGATACAGTATCAGATACGATACATGCTACACGGCTAGGTGAGTACCCTGTATATCACTGCCGTAAGGTTGACCAGAGAATGCTTTTAGCATTAAGTCGCCTTTTGATCCTGTACTTAATATGTGACAAACGCCACAGAATATGGTCCTGACCCATCTGCATTCATCGACTTTCTGTGTCTCTACCAAGTCGTCACTCCATCTAGTGGGTGGGGGTCGCCCTACACTTCGCTTAGCTGTACTAGACCACGTGCATACCGTTACCGTTATAGCTTATTTAAAGTCCACAGCTGAACATAGGCCTCCCCCATAGATTGTCTCATACTACATGCCACTTGACCACGTGCATAAATACATATATGTATATTACATTACATAGATATTACTTATAAGCAAAATTGCTGCAAGGGAACTTGTTTTTATTTTTTATTAACAGTTTAATTTTTACCATTTTGAGTGAACTAAAGAATATAACAATTTCAAAGTAACAACTAGAATGTCGTCTAAATAAAAAAATTCATCCCCTATTTTAGGGGTAAAATTATTTCTTCAAATTTAGACGAGACTACCCCTGAAGTAAATAAATAAATAAAAAAAAGAATCCTTTCAATCGTTTCAGCCATTTTCGAGGTCAACCACTTAATTCGCTTAAAAATTGTACTTACCATAATAGTAGCAAGTGATCAGACACACACACACATATATGCACTAATATGAAACTAAAGCCCTTATACTAATTATATTTTCCACACAATGTAATAATCACAAGCAGACTTTACAAACACCACTCATGGTATGTTGTACAATGTAACTTAACATTCACATAAGCTGTGACAGAAAAAAACATAAGGCTGCTAGGGTCACCACTTTATATTGATAGTTTCATATTAATTAAATTTTTATTAAAATAAAAATATGATTTTTGCCATTATATTACTTCCCGAATTGTGTTTTTAATAAATATTCTTAAAAGATTAGGCTCAGTGACGAGCCTTGTGGTACTGAAGTGTATTTACCTGTGGTATTTACTATGTAGTCGGCTCCTTTTCCGCCTAGGAGTCCGATCGAAATAGTTTTAGTACAACCCTCTAACCTATTTTGCTGCCAAGCATGCACTCACTATCGTAAGCCGTAGTGTGTGTGAGTTATAGACTTATAACCAAATCATACAATATAAAATACCAAATCCCCTGTATGAATATTGAATACGAATGTATGGAGCTCCTATTATATTCAGCAAATTAAAAAAGTAACAGATACCATAATGTCGTACTCAATCTCAATTCATTAATGGAAGTTGAGTCCTTTCACGCTTAGAGGCTCAGTACCTAACCTAAGTACGCTTGTACTGGTTAGGTTATTAGTTGCGGCGCCTCGAGCCACGAGTTCGCCAGCCCACACAAAAAAGTATTTGTATGGCCATCAATAATCGTTCCGTGACTGGATGGTGCCCATGTGCTATTTTTATACATGTGTAAACTACATCCACAATGCTGGAAAAAATTCTGGTGTTGGGGCAACGTTTTTAAAAATTAAGAAGAACCAAAAAAGCAGACGGGAAGTTTGTCGTAATCGCTAGCTTGTTAGAAGACAATTTTCGTATACTTTTATACCTTAACAGCGTGGCAACTATGGCAAATATGGTATGAGGCAATGTATGGCATGTAAAATTGCTGTAACCACTGCTGAACATAGGCCTCCCGGGCCTATTTTCGGGAGTGATTTAAATAAAACTAGTTTTTACGGATTTTACCGCGTATATTAACTTATTTTAATTTTATAGTAAACTTAAATTTATAGTAAAAACTAGTTTTATTTAAATGTACAGTGTTCGCGTGAATATAAGAAATTATTATTCGGGAGTGATGTTTTGATGAGGCCATAATGAATTAATGTAACATATTGAAATCTATAAATTACAGATGATAAAATGTTGGCAACCCTACAAATTATTATTGATCTGCGCAAACGCATGAGTAACTCAACTGAACGTAGCGATGGTTACGTCATTGTGAGCGCAACTTTAAAATAAAATGGTTTTATATGCCACCGGATGGCACTTATTAATACGACGATGCGGATTAAGCGTTTGTTTAGATACTTTTCGACATTTTAATTTGAGAAAATTCATTGCAAACGGGCATGCCATTATGTCCCCGGAGCACAGGTTCACACACTTGTTATGAATAATTTTAATTTCGTCGCGTAATACAATTGTAAGGTGTTTTGTATGTGCTAGCAGCAACCAACAACTTTAAAAGAGAACGATTGTCAACATGTATTACCCACAATTTAACAGGCCGATAAAAACAAAGAAAATATAGACCTCAAGAAATATAGCGATTATGGCTACTAATTTGCTCGTATTTAATTAATTTTGTTGCAGTTTAACAGGTTGGTAATGCAATAAAAATGGCACAAACGCAACTTAGGTCATCTGTGACCTCTACAACATAATATGTATACGTATTGTGCATATGCTTCATAGTGACCTTTTTCCTTACATTATATTAGATTGGCAGTATATTTTAGCGACACAATACTTGATGGCATTGAGATGCCTTTAGAAAATATTATGTCAATATTGAGATATTCCTCACATTCACACAGTGGTGGTTATATCTAAAAGAGTGATGAATGAAGAATATTCTTCCATTTCATTATCCTTCATAATATTCTATTTTTAACGACTCCGAAAAGGACGTTCTTCATAATATTGTATTTGACAGTATTTTTAAAAACCATGTTACAAAAATAAATATGTATATCCAAATTATGCATTTTATAAAGTTATACTTTAGGAATCCAATGTAACGACCAGATATTATATTTCAAACAGATCCGATCGTAATTAGTATACATAGTTTCATCATCGAAAGTGGTTAATGGAGTCGAGTGAATATTTTTTTCTAAATTATGGAGTTCAGAAATGTTTTTTATTGTTATAGTGCAACGTTGCAATTAGTGTCTGAAAATACCAAGCCATAAGGAAAATTGCTACAAAGGGGTGAATAAGTTTAAATAAAAAAATATCGAAATAAACGTATTTCAGAACCTGACGTCTGACGTGACAATTACAATAGTACACTTGTCTGAATTTGCACCTGTATTTTTGTCTAGTTTTATCGCATGTATGTTTGTAAGATAAACATAAAACCATTACAATTCATAACTGAGATTACAAAAAAAAAGTCATATTATCACTGACATATTAAGTTGTAAAATTATTGGAAATATCTAGCTGAAAAGTAACGAAACCAAGCGGGTACGTTAAAGATAACTTCAAAAACGTAGTGACCAAATAATCTCGTCATCTTTCAACGGCCTTTCAAATGCATAGCGCTAGCCCTGTAGGCACATAATATAAATATTCAGCTTGTTGCATTGCGCCGATGTCGAAGGCAATTTGGTTTGTAGGACGAGCAGCATTCCTATAAGGCGCAAAGGTGAACTGTCATTGTTTACAATTACAATTGTAACTAGGTTATATCCGTTCATACAGAACCGGACCGGAAAGATAAAATATGCACATAATTTTTTGCAATTGAAATTTGCGAAAGATTCTTGTCTGTGAATTATAGTTATTGTACTACTAACATGAAAGTTCTTTGATTTTTGTTTTCGTAGAAGAGCCCATGAATATTTGCAACGCCAGAAGAATCTGCAGTTGCAGATGCGTTAACGGCCTCTTAGAGAGTAGGTTCTTTTTTTGGAGGTCCGAAAGTCATATATCGGTCCGGAAAAACTGTTGCTAACAGTAAATTCTCTGCGTGTTTGTTTATGTATGTTCACCGATTTCTCGGAAAAGTTTGAACCGATTTAAATTATTCTTTTTTTTATTAAATAGGTACTCAATGGGAATGAAGTTTTTTTGTAACTGTTTAAATGGCATTCTAGTTGTTACCTTGTGCTTGTGATATTATTCCTCAATTCACTCCAAAGAGCAAAAGATATTTTTTTATAAAGGTAAAATCATCTTTAATTCTTCGATACCCTATGACTTAGCACCGACTTCAGAAGCTATTATGTGAAAATATTGTTCTTCTTTTTGGTTTTTGACGTCGATTTGCGATTGCGAAAGTAACATAGACTGAAAATACGCAGCAATGTAATTTGACGCACCAGAAATAAAAACCGTTATGGGCAATGTTCTGTAAAATAATCAACCAGTTTTTTTAACATTTTACTTCTAAAACAGTAAGCTTCTCACCTAACTTCTAAAATGTCGCTTACATAATTTTTCTTTTCACTTGTCGATATAATTCGTATGAGAACATATAAATATTAGTTAGAGTACTGGCAATCGGGTTAACATAACACGAATATAGTTAACCTAATTACAAATACCTTACAGACTAAGGCGCCTACAAACTTTCTCAACAAGAAAACCCATCAGAACTTTGCAAAGGAACATCTCACTTTAATCGCCGGAAAATGGTACCTATTTCATAAAACATTCGTTATTTTTGTAGCTTTGTATAGCGAGTAAGCGCGTTATCACACGTACTTATCGTGCATGTGCAACACATTAACAGTTGTTAGCTCCAAACAAATATGTATAAAAAAATAGATCCAATTGCTTTGTATGCACAATGCAGTGTTCTTTAAATGATACATTGTCCTAAATAGATAATATTGAGGGATTATGATGGAGACATTTAAATTAATGCATACAATCGATCGTGCAATCGACACTGAAATTATTCAAAACTCAAAATACTCCTTAAAAATACATTAAAATAAATTATGCTGAAAATAACAATGGCATAATTTTTACACATAAATAAAAAATACACGAAAAACACACTATAATCACCATAGAGGTATAAAACCATATAGATTAGATACACACAATCGCACCGTAGTAGTGCGATCGTGTATATATCTGAACTCTTGGTTGGCTTCGTTTTGGCGTTTGACACGTGGGTTATATACACGTGGTAGAGCCACGCTGCAACTAGCACGAATGAGTCGGCTCGACCGGGGAACTACGCTCTCACAGAATACCAGCGTGAAATAGCAGCTTAATGCAGATGTGTTTCGTATGGTCAGTGTGTAGAAAGGGTCTCCTTTTAACTGAAAACCTGGCATTCCATCTTATTTATCAACGGTGACAAAAGATAAAATTATGATAATGCATGCAATCTTGTTGCTTCAGCTATCTGCTATTTTTCTAACATTACCAAAAATCTTGTGCAAAAATTGTACGAAGTTTTTCTTTTGTGTATATGATTATATCTGTGATACTGACCTACGATGATGTCAGGCAATGAGATCATCTGTTTTATTCCTTGTATTATTACTTCTTAGATAGTGAGTGCTACTGCTAAATGAAAAAAATATTCTTAAGTTGCACAATATAATCATAGAGTTTGTGTTTACATGCATGCATGCGTGCTGATTATACGTGTGCATGCATGTACGTACGTGAGTGTTTGCGTGGATGCATCTGCGCACACGTGTGAGATGTGTGTTTGTTTTGTATTGATAACCGCGAGGCCGTTCAAACTTTCATTTTACTGCAACGTTCCTTGAATATTTCCGTAGTATACTCATAATCTAGAGGTATATGTTCAGCATTGGACTAATTAGTGAGGGACTGGAATAATGTGATGATGATGATATTCTACGCACAAGTCTAAAAATCATACATTATATCTATATATAAAAATCAATTGCTATCCGGTAGTCTAGCTAAAACTCAAAAACGGCTACATCGATTGTGATGAAATTTTTTATGTGTGTTTAAGTGGGTCCCTGGATGGTTTAGATTCAGAATTGCACCCGGTAGGTGACGCTGTTGTCAAGATCCAGAAATCACCCTTACGAAGCCGGGGCGGATCGCTAGTATTAAATATTTTTGAATAGTGTATTAATGACGTGTTTAGAAGTACGCATCAAGTTTAATGACATTATAATATTGGTATTCCAAACGTTAAAACAGCGAATTAAAGAGTTATTTACTATCTATTAAAACTAAAAAAGAATGCATCATAAATAACATTGAAATGGAACTGGAAAACTATAAAATATTTGCTAAAAATCCTGATATATATGTATAGGTGCCCTTAAACTTAATAAGCAGTAAAAAGATATTATACTTTTATTTACTAGTCTCATAATGAAATATATGTATTACGTTTTACAGACTGGTTACAATCTATCTGGTTATCAAAAATCAGCAAGGAATCGGACAAACAATCTGTGGTACTTTTATTGTATATAGAGCTGTCAGCCTTGCAAATATTAATGTACTTGCTTCAGCAGTACATATAACTATAATAATGATAACAAAATAGACAGTTGTAAAATGACCTCACAATCCCATTAAAGTTACTGAATTAATGGAGATGAATAAATTGGGTGTCCTCCAGACCGAATTCGGTCACGGCGGCTAGTTGCAACGGAAACTAGCCATCTGCGCAGGACAGGATTACAGCGCACGAGTGTGTGCTCAAGCACAGGTGCACTCTCCATTCCCTCACTCTCATAGACCGATGATTGAAGAGAAATCAGTCGCAGGACCAAAGGCTGTACATGTTTTTCGAGGCACAGGGGTGAAGAAGCATCGCCAACTTCGGCCTCCACAGGCTGCTACTAAAAATTTCTTGAAAAACCCATGTGTTGATTTTGGCCCGAAACGGGATTTTAACCCGGGACTATATGATCAGCAGTCGTACCTTACGACTACTACTACTGTAATCTTGTCAGCCTCGGGCACAGGTGCAGAGTCGCCATCATCCTGTTGATATTTTATAGGATACATTTCGGAGTGTGCACAGCATTCGAACCAAACGGTTTGCTTTGTCTTTTGTAATGCGTACAACATATGAGTGGTATAATCTGCCGACGTCTGTCTTTCCCTCTAATTACAATCTGGGCGTCTTCAAGGCAAGAGTAAATAGGCCTTTGTAACGCTTAGATAGTGCGATTTCTAGGGCTTCATCACCTTTTACCAACAAGTGGAATTGTAGACAAGCAATGACTCATAATAAGTAAAAAAAGACCAATGATACATTAAAAATATGTAAATGTAATAAATGAATTAAGCCGTATCTTATCGTGAAATAATTGTCAAAGTGACAAAACCTAGCGATTTAGGGTGTTACCACACCAATAGATAGATCGTCAATCGACGCCATTGATCGACGTCGATCGATGTCGATCGATTGGTGTGGTAGCTTTAGCTGATCGACGAATACTGGTCAATAAAACGTTGTTCAATCATCTATCAGCGTCGATCGACAATTAATCGATGTGGTTATGGGCTCATCATCAGTATCTTTCAAAATGCGGTCGGCGGGTTCTCGAATAATCAAGCAGCTCGATCGACGTCGACCAATCCATTCCACCATCGATCGACGATCGATCGATCGGTGTGGTAACACCCTTACGGTCACCATTTACTTATAACAATAACTACAAATTAATCAGTTCCTAAATCGACGGTCAAATACCCTTCCGTTTTCACCATTTTATTTACCATTTTAGCTTAGGTTACAGCATCTTTAACACTTATAAACTTGTTTCCTTGTTTTATTTTGCGATATATAGTTCTCCTTAGAGCAACACTGATAGTAATAGTTTGCCCTCGAATTGATATAATAATGAAATAGTGGAGAAAATAATTCTTGGACAGATTTCGACTATCCAGAACATTTATTTAACATTGAATCGAAAATAAATACTATAGAAAAGAGGATTGAATGAAGAGTTATACTGCAGTGTGCAGAATAATCTACTACAGCGTGGCTCTACCAGATACCAATCAACCCAAGGTTACTAGGCTTAGATGATAATAGCTGACAATACCTTAGTGTTCGAGGAATTATATGTCTTGACGCTGTTTTTATAAAATTCATTGACAAACGAACTTACAGTCCACTTGATAGTAAGTGGTTACTGCAGTCCATGGACATGGACACGTGCAACTAACTTCACATAAAAAAGGCTCATGATGCGTAGTCACATCTGAGGACTATGATGGAATGTCTCATAATCTATAATTATATTGGCTTTATACCAGTACCTATACCTACCCAAACGGATAGAAAAGCAGTCCTACTTCCTAGTAACTTGCAACAAGACCCGATTTACCCTTATTTATTTATTTATTCACTTAGGAAAATATTCCCGTGAAAATTACCGTTACCGTGTATTAAATCCTATTAAAGTCCACTACCGACCACAGGCCTAGCCCATAGATTGCCTCATAGCGGGTTGGCAACCGGAGTTTTTTTATTTGTAGTCGTTATTAGGAAGACGCTGCTGCCCATCTCCTGATTTGTTTCCCTCTGTCGCCTCTTACGACGCCCACGGGATGATATGGGGTAGTGCATATTCTTACACCGCCACTATACAGCACGTGAAAATGAAACGCGATAAAATCCGTAAAATTATTTTTAATTAAATATGAGAGGTTTATGTAAAACAATAGACTACGTCTAAGCGTACTTGACTTAATTTATATGTGTATATTAAATTGCCCAACTAACTTACCCCCTTCTTGCGCCAAGTCTCCTTGCGTTTTAGCCGAGGCAAGCTGTAATACATTTTGCTGGGCTCGCCCTCGGCAATATTATCCAGGTGGCGATTAGACATTGTTATTTACTATATCAAGTCACTTTGACACACATCACTTTATTACGTTATGAGCACATAAGCAGACTTTCAAATAATATGAGTTTGTAAGAGCACTTCAAAACACTTTGTACACACATACGATCACACTTCATGTCTAAACGAATCTTTAAGGTCATTCACTACATTTATATACGACGTATTATTAGACTTGTATATTTAGACTATTGATACAAATAAATAGAAAAATATATAAATTAGGTTATAAATAATTCCAAGCAACCACTTCATGTGGAAGATAAGTTACTTTTAACATTATTTTGCTGTTATCTACGGCGCTGATAAGCGATTGTATCCGATAAAACGTGAATCTAACTCAAGACTAAGTAATGACAAGAATGCCTATTTTGATGGATTTAAATCACTATCTATCATTTTTCATGCCAATAGTTAAAAACTTAAACCTTCATATGCAACCATATTAAATTTTAATTGGAGTTTTCAAACGGGAGCTGGGCTGTGCGTCTTTATACAATGTTTTTCATACAAACTTTACACCCGCATTTTAAGACCCTAAGGGTAGATTTTTGAAGAAATTAAAAATGTAAATTTTATTATTTTTTATTCGAGACTATATGCACAAATTTACAAATAAAATAAAAAACATTAATTAATTTTTCTCCATACAATTTAAACACCCTCTGAGTAAGGAGTTGTTTTGACAGTTTGTTGTATTTACAGAGTACCTTTAGAAGTTACGAGTCAATCGCCCCGTAAAATAAAAATAAAAATCATACAAATTGTATCACCCTATTTCACCTTCTTAAGGATTGAATTTTATAAAATCATTTCTTAGTGGATGCCTACGTTATAAAAGGCAGCTACTATCCAAATTTCAGATTTCTACGTTTAGCCGTTTGGGCTGTGGGTTGATAGATAAGTCAATCACTAAAAACATCCTCTTTTACTTAATAGAAGAATTCATAAAGGAATTTTTCCCAGTACTACGTCAAAATACGTATAGGTATAATCGTGTGCAGTACGTTGTGTGGTAAACGGACGAATTATTTTATAGGTAGGTATCATTCGAATTTTTAAGGCGGGCGAACTTTAACAGAAAATTTTTTTAAAAGCTAAAATACAGTCGAATACTTTTTATTAAATTTGAGTATTATAACTGCATGATATAACACGTAAAACGAACAATAATTAAAATCGAACTACATTTTAATCAAACACAAATTGTTGCGAACCATCAACATTGATTACGTGAAAAATTAATAGGTTCAGCGATTAACAAATAATTTAGCCCACGTAACAAGTCTATCGGCTTCTAAATGACTTGATTTGATACATTTTTTTACTAAAGTTGTGAAACAAAAAGTTGGATCTAATTACTGTTCAAAATCCATATCGGTTACCTAAATTTTTACAATCAGAGTTAGCAAGAGTTTTCGCTAAGTTATGATAGATAAATTTAAGGTGTTTAAAAACTAAGAGTTACTAATTAGTCGCAAAGTCTTGACACATATCTCACAGCGAAAGACGTAGGCGTTCTGAAATTATTCTATTATGTGTATAATCTTCAAGCCAGAATCTACCCTAAGGCATATGAATGCTTCTAATTCCGATGGAGGCCTATGATTTAAACTCGATATATTAGGACTATGAGTCACTGAAACTTGAGATAGGACACATATCTCTAACCCAGACAGTACTGATGCTTTCTAGGGGAGCCTAAGCTAAAAAACCAAAAAGTTTGACTCACATAGCGGTCAGCCATTGCAGTCTATTTCTCCTGATACCTCATTTAGAGGCGAAATACATGTCGTATTATCGACAGTGGTATGTCTTTTTTAGTGTAGTGGTGTTGGGATTAGTAGTGACGGGGATAGAACACGCAATAGAGTTAGGGCGGGAGGTGCTCTTCAATCTAAGTATAACACATCATAATATTATGTATTTACGCGGATTTTCTAATAATTTTTAACATCTTTAATACTATTTAGAGAAATATATTCTTCTTCAGCATTCAACTCTCTCATTATTACTCTATTTAAATTACTCTCAGGATAGAATGGTATAACACACGCAAAGTATTTAAAATATGATGATAATAATGGCGGTCATGATAAATACCACGGATAACACTAAAGCTCTGAACGCAATAATCATAATCAATAAACATTAAAACTATAACCTAATCAATATGAAATATTTATAAGATCCTAACTTCACGTGATGAAATTTGCGTTGCGTAATTAATTTAGAAGCTAGTGTTTAGTAAATAACAAATGACGATGCGAGTTTGTGCAGTAACACTTACTAAATATATTACGTAACAATTTGGTCAAAGCGACTTTAATCAAATAATGAATTATAAACTATCTTTGTATTTAGGGAACGTCTTTTATTTTTTATGGTGACACTAGCTGTGTCCCGTGAATTAAACATCTGTAAATAGTGGTAGTGACTTAACAAAACCTTTTTCTCACATGTATTGGACACTAATGGCCAAATACTCAAAAATTTTAATTCAAAGTGACTGTGACACCACGAGACTTAACGACATCTTAAAATTGAGCAGCGATTGAGTATTTACTTATCTGACTAGGACAGGATTAAAGCACACGAGTGTGTGCGCAAGCACAGGTGCACTCTCTTTTCCCTCACTTTCATAGCCCGAGAGAGAAATCAGTGCCGGCTTTACATGATTTCCGAGGCACGAGGCTGAAACACCGCCCAATTCCTGACTCTGGGTTGCTACTGAGAATTTTTTGACTGTAAAATCCAATAACTGGTTGTTGCCCAATCTGGGATTCGAAACCGGGAAACACATGATTAACAGTTACACTTACGACCACTAGATAAACGAGGCATGTTATAGGCACATGCATGAGGCATGTGCAATTGCTACGTCATTTCACAAGCAGTACCTAATTTTAGCTAGTAAACGCAAACAATTTGCATCCATCGTGGAGTTTAGTGAGCTTAATTTATTTTGTCGTCTTAGTATGGGCCTTTCACACAATCTGACTTTTATCACCATGAGAAATACAAGTGGTAAAATTAAAAATGTTGTACAACCGACTTCAATATAAATAAAATGAGAACATCATCAATGTAAGATTTTATTTTTTGTGCATAAAAGTTTAAATAAATAAATATAAATAAATGTAGTCGAAGTCAATTAAATACGCATTATTAAGGATAACTCAAAAAGTACTGGTCTGATTTTGATGAAATATATATGGGACCACATGAGAAGCACCAAATTCAAATAAAAAAAGAATCATCAAAATCGGTCCACCTTGAATAAAGTTCTGAGGTATAACACAAAAAAAATACAGTCGAATTGAGAACCTCCTTCTTTTTTTGAAGGCGGTTGAAAATAGAGTATAATAGGTGAACAAAGTAGAAGCCTATGGCAAATATAGATTTTTTAAAGCAAGCCTTTAAATTTTGGAAAAATAAAAAAATATTAAAATAACAAAATGTAAATCCTCTTTTCCCTCTCGTTAAAAAAGTCTGTTTCTTTAAGTCAGGCAGTTGGTATCGAGAAGTCTGAAACTAAAATTTATATTTATTTATTAGGAAGACGCTGCTGCCCATCTCCTGATTTGTTTCCCCCTGTCGTCTCTTACGACACCCATGGGATGATATGTGGTGGTAGATATTTTTACACCGCCACTACACGGTTTACGTTGCATAATAATTTATTAAGCGTTTAATTTTTTGTATTTAATAATAAATAATTGTAGTTAGTTTTCTTTAAGCTATGTACACCGTAATTCTCATATAATTATGTATTAGATGATTACACTGAGTATATGTTATTTGTTAACAACAAAATAAAAAGATTATCCATTAATGAGCGTGACGAAGACAATGAATACTTTATTAAGTGATACTACATGAATCATTTCATTAGGTCAGAAGAGTCGAGATAAGTGCGTAAACAAAGTTATAAACTTATAACTAACTGCTGCCCGCGGCTGCGCCCGAGTGGGAACAAACGTCTTCATGCGCGTGGTTGTGTTACAAACATCTTCACAAATCATTATATATATTACATTACTAACATATTCATACCATGATGTGTTCCCAATAAAAATAAAAATATAAAATCACTGCACAACGTTACCAATTAACATATTATCATTAAAGCTCATTTAAGTATCAACACTTCAACAACGTTTCTTAAAATAAAATTCGAAGAACCCATTTGCTACCACATGAGGCTATCATAATATTAACGAAATTTCGTGAAATTAACTAAGAAAATAAACATATTTTTTTTATAGAATAAGGGTAACAAACGTGCTTACAGTCCACCTGATAGTAAGTTGATGCTGTGGCCCATAGACATCTACATCAACCTTTGATTACGAATCAAAATGCAAATGCGTTGCCACCCTGGGGACTAAAATGAAATGCCTCGTTTCAGTAAATAGAGTCTCCGGCTTTCTACACTCACCATACGAAAACACAGCAGCATTGAGCTGCTTGCTGTTTGACGCTGGTATTCTGTGAAAGCGTCGTCCTACCCCGGTCGAGCCGACCCATTCGTGCTACAAGCATAAGCTGCAGTGGTTCTACCACGTAAGGTGACATATTTTCATTAAAAGTCATATAAGTTTCAACACCGTTTAAAATTCAAAAACCCATTGCTATTACCTGAGGCTATCATAATATTAACGAAATTTTGTGAAATTAACTAAGAAAATAAACATATTTTTTATAGAATAAGGGTAACAAACTAAAACTACATCAACCTTTGATTACGAATCAAAATGCAAACAACAAAAAAAACAAAAAAAACCCTGCCCATTGGCGGGGACAATGTCCCCGATTATATCCACTGACAAGAGATAAAATTATCATGTTATGTCAAACGGGAGAAGTATATCCCCGTTTGACATAACAATGAACATATATCCCCGTCCGTAGCATGGAGCTAAATGAAAGATAAAAAATTATGCTTTTTTGACATTTGAAAGGGATAATTTTATCCTAGTTCATTGGACGTGGGTTGAAGTTTATATTCATACAAAAAAATCTATCTAAGTCTAAGTCTATCTCCCATTTTATCTACTGTGGATATTATATCCACCGGTGTGCCCATGCTCTATGGGTGGATAAAACTAAGCGAGGGGATAAATATTTTCTCCTTTCCCCGGGGATAAAATTGTCTCCTGCCCATGCTAGCCCTGCTGGGGACTAAAATGAAATGCCTCGTTTCCAGTAAATAGAGTCTCCGGCTTTCTACACTCACCATACGAAAAACACAGCAGCATTGAGCTGCTTGCTGTTTAACGCTGGTATTCTGTGAAAGTGTCGTCCTACCCCGGTCGATCCGACCCATTCGTGCTACAAGCATAAGCTGCAGTGGTTCTACCACGTAAGGTGACATATTTTCATTAAAAGTCATTTAAGTTTCAACACCGTTTAAAAATTCAAAAAACCCATTGCTATTACCTGAGGCTATCATAATATTAACGAAATTTTGTGAAATTAACATTAAACTAATTAAGAAGGGTCGACAGCAGTCAACTCAACACTAAGCCTATGCCACTCCTAGACATTTTTAGAATAACATTCTCGTGACCGTGCAATACACCTTTTTTAATTATCATATTGTAAACATTTTGGCCTTGTGTGCTTATTACTAAATCACGACAAAATATTAGCTTTATTTTACGACAAGACATAGAAGGACGTATGGCTACCATCGCTATCTTCTACATACATTGTATAATGTTGAATTAGATTAATATTTTTTTTTATTTCTCAAACTCCATTCGTTTCGTTTTGGTTAGGATATTGTAGCAAAATGAATTTAACGTCGGTTGTACTTGGTACTAACAATTATGTGGAGTAACAGCCTATCTATAAACTAACACCTCATATATATATAAAGGAAAGGCATGGAAATGTCCACTTCAGAAGTCTACCTAGCATACTCTGTGTGAATTTACCGTTTCCTCATGAGAAGTTGATGTCGGTCATAAGTCTCAGACTTGGAGCGAAAAGGAAATGGATGGATATGATACGGCAAAACGATGTTTTGGAAAATGGAACAACATCGCAGGACATCGTAAAAAGTTGATAAATAATTGGGCTTTCCTCTACAGTGGGACTTACCGCCTGGCTTAAAATACAAACGGCTACTACATTTCAATTTCTGGTTACACCTATTAGTCAGAATGATATGGGGTATAGTAGAGCTTGAGGCTTTATAGTCACAGTGTGTCGTAACGTGAAGTTTGAAGTACGAAAACAGAAGCAATTAACGCCTAAAAGTAAAGTAAAGTAGTTACAGCTTATATACGTCCCACAGCTGGGCACAGGCCTCCTCTCATTTCTGAGAGGGTTTTAGGCAAGGAAATGTCCCCCGCGCTGCCCCAATGCGTGTTGGCGAACTTCACATGTCTTCGAAATATTTTTTGATTTCTCAGACATGCAGGTTTCCTCACGATGTTTTCCTTCACCGCTGAGCACGTGGTAAATCAGCACTTAAAATTGCAATTAACAATTTCATTGGTGCCGGCGGGGATCGAACCCGGGTTGTTCGCGTACTGTGTAACTTACAGCGAGCGCTAACCATCTGAGCTACAACGGCTATACTACTTTAATTAGGTTATCGATATTATTTGTAGATAGAAATAAATTTCTCAGGGTGATATATGGAGCTTCTTGGACATAATTAAGTTATAAACTTATTACTAACTGCTGTCCGCGGCTGCGCCCGCGTGGGAGCAAACACCTTCATGGACGTGGTCGTGTCACAAACATTTAAGCATCTTCAAAATAAATTTTATTTATTTTGTAGTTCTTCCCACGACAGAGTATTTTTCCCAACCAGTGATAAAAAAAAAAAACTGGCCAAGTGCGTGTCGGGCCATGCCCAATGCAATGTAGAGGTAGGGTTCCATAGTTGCCCGTCACAATACGTGGGCTTTCTTGATATTGAGCATAATAAGTGAGTTCGCGGTTTGACCGCTATAACGACTAAAAATGGGCCCAAGTAGGAAGATCGTAACTGAAGGACTTATTTTGAAATCAGACTTATAGGGAGTGGTATTCAAAAAAGATTAAAAATACTTTTCGATCTTGAAAATAATACAATTTACTTCAAATCATTCACATGCCAAGGTACAAAGACGATCATAGTTGATAACTATCTATATATTCCCGGCAGTGCAACCCTAAGATATACATATTATATGACCGTAAGGAACTTTCAAAAAAAAATCAACCTCCATTTACTTATATGAGAAGTAGCTAAAATAAAAATGTTTTTTAAGATTTTATTTCACAGTTTTCTAGGCGTGATTAATATCTATAACTATGATAAATTATATATTTGTAGCACCTAGGGTCTCTGAGCATAACCCCGGACGGACGGACGGATATGGCGAAACTATAAGGGTTCCTTGTTGTGTAACTACGGAACCCTAAAAAATGACTCAATAAAATTACATGTAATCCATATTTCATAAAAGTGATTCTATTCTATTCTATAAATAATAAATATCAGAGATAGTAGAAAAATATTCCTCAGAAGGATTAGTAAGCGCAGTGTTAAATGTCTCGCACCTTAGACGCTACATATACATACCATTATATATTATACACGCGAGGGGCCCATGACAGGCAAAGGATTTTTACGACCTGGTGATAAAGAATAAAACCACTCAGAGTGGAATTTGGTTTGTGGACCACAATACTAAAATCAAAATGATAGCACAATTAATAAAAGCCCAACAACTCTGGGGAATGACCACGCTCTCACAGAATACCAGCGTAAAATAGCAGCTTAATGCTGCTGTGTTTCGTCTGTCTGTCTGGGCTAATCTTCGAAAAGGCTGAATCGTGTGTGATGAAACAGATAGAGTGCAATGCTAGGAGGGACCTAGGCTATATTTTATCTAATAAAATATTATATTTTTATAGCTATTTTTACTTAGTTATATTTTAAAATTAATATAAATAATCCTTTAAAAAAATAGATGATTGAAAAAATAGATGATCCTTAATTTTGTTAAATCTAAATAAGGCCACATTAATAGATCGTATCCAGGCGAAGACGGGGCGGGTCGCTGGTAGAAAATAAGAGTAGTTATCAGTAATAAAATATCGGAACGAGCTCTTTTTACTTACTTATATTTTAAAATTAATATAAATAATCCTTTTAAAACATTTATATACTTATAATTTTTGTAATGCTATTCGTTCGTTCGGTGAAAAGGGACAAAATAAATAATGGCAGCAATGAAAACTATTTAAGAACTAGAAACGTCACGCCATTGTATGTTTCGAAACAGTATAATTCTTTTAATGCTATCTTTACCCTCAATACCTAAAAACTGACGGAGGTGAGAAATTTTCACAAATAGTTTTCAATTTAATAACTTCACAGCGTATATATTTTTAAAACACTTTATATCGCATTTAATTAGGAATAAGGCACTAAGTATTATAACGAGAAATAATTTAAAATACACAAACACATTGCGAACACAAAACGCGCGACGCACTGAAAAGATATCGACTGAAAAGTGGACGAAAACTAACAGCGATAGTGACGAGTAGCGTCAGCAAAACAAACATAATAAGTCGCATAATGTTTGGGCAAATAAAATACAGGCATCACATCATGATCATAATTACAGCCGGTTACAAGTGAACTGCTGAAACTAGACATTCTCAATAGAAAGCACGTTTCTGGCCCAATGAGGGCATCCACGACTTTTTCTGCCGCCAGGGCAGCGCCACTAGAAAGTGAAGTATAATATTTGACAGATTTCATAGCGGGGAAGTTAATTTGTTCGGAAAATGTAAAGTTTATTGTTTCTTTCTGTACTATTAGCTATATTTTATATTAATAAGATTAAAAATAAATAAACCAAACCAGAGATATTCATAAAAGTAGAAAAATTTAAAAAAAGTTAAAAATGTGCAAAAAATTAAAGAGCAAACCACTGACGCACTGTTTTGTGTATTAATATAATACTCTAGAAACTGATAAACTTTTATTAAAAACCAACTTCTCAATTAAATTACATTGTGTAACAAAAAACTTTACCTCAGTGTCAACCAGCGACATCTGGTGAGCAGAAAATTATTAGCCCTCATTGCATCCATCGAATTCCTTCATATCAGGTCAAGTGACTTTTTTGAGGTCCCTTAGGCTACGCAGACTATTTATCGCAATAAAATACAATTGCACAAAACATGTATCAGGACCAAATTTCACTACCAAAGATCTTTCTGCAAGTTGTCAATGGACGTGGTATCAATGATATGCCTGACAGTGAGGGCTATCTTTCGCAATCTATATGACATTGTTCAGCAAGAAACTTGCTATATAGACTGCAATAGTGATTTTTAGATAAATTATTATAATATCTGATGATAGTGAGTTATACCAGTTATAACTGGTAACATATACTACTAACTTTTAATAATCATAAGATGTGAAATAATAAGACTGCATTTTATTTCAATTATATCAAAGACAATTGGTCGTGAGCCGTGGTAGGTCAGGGGCTAAGCGCTCGCTGTAAATTTCACAGTACGTGAGCAACTCGGGTTCATTCCCCGCCGGCACCAATGAAATTGTTAATTGCAATTTTAAGTGCTGTTTTACCACGTGCTCGGCGGTGAAGGAAAACATCGTGCGGAAACCTGCATATCTGAGAAATAAAAAAAAAATATTTCGATATCTGAGAAATAAGAAAAAAAATATTTCGAAGTCATGTGAAGTTAGACAACACGCGCATTGGGACAGCGCGGCGGACATTTCCTTGCCCTAAAACCCTCTCAAAAATGAGAGGAGGCCTGTGCCCAGCAGTAGGACGTATGTGTATAGTCAGTAACTTTAACTTTTAAAGAAAATTGGCATCATTGATGCACTGTTACGTACCGAAATTATAATTTTAATATCCTATGATATAATTTTCTAATATGACAAAGGACTTAAATTAAAATCACGCCAAGTTAACCTTTTTGTGAGACTGTATTTAACCAGTTTTTTAACTGATTACTTGACCCAGCAAAATTATTGCGCAATTGAATTCTTGATTACAATCTATTCATATTTTTTGCAAACCGTACCGCCGCATATCTAGCAATGGAACAGTATGAAAAACGTGCAAGTTAAGCTTTGGTTTAAGTGAGTCGGACAGTCAAGAATCAGTTGGTACCCGTAATGCAAATGGGAATTTTACAGCTATAATATTAAGAGTGAATTTTCCTTCCTCAGCTATTCTTATTGATTTTGTACAGTTTGTAACGAAATAAGTATAAAAGTGCATCAAGCAGTATCTAATAATGCTATCCCTTTCTATTGTGTAGAAGGATCCATATAGCGAATATAATACAGATATTGACCCGGGCTCCTTTTCTATTGGAACCATTTAATTAGAAGCTATTTCATCGAATTGCAACCAGTGATATATCCAGGTTAAAGGGTAAGAGAGCCAGTATGATTTCAAAACGTAAGGGTTATTCGCCTTAGTCCTTAGGGATAACAACGCATTTGTGGTATATATTTGCTTAAAATTGGTTGCATAGTCGCAGGCTGCAGTAGACACTTAACATCAGGTGGACTATTAGCTTGTTCGTCACTATAATATAATAATGTGGAGTAGGAATTTTAATTTACATCTTGTAACTTCTACAATGTACACGCAGCTGTAATCTATTGAAATAAATTATACGGATCATTAAACCGGAAAGCAATTTACGACGTGTCTCGGTTTTTCTGTTTACCCAATTTTGGTAAAACTTATTTTTGTTAAGACTTTTGTAGTGAAATTCACAGCAATGTTATATTAGATACGAAAATGTAACCGATTTATAAATATAATGTAGAAGATTGTTAAATGTAAAAAAGTCTCAATATTCGATTTATTATGGCGAGGTATTACCGTATTACATCTCTGTCCTCATGGATGACAAAGCATCTGCCTTTGATTCTCAACCAAGGATAGATGTAGATGTCTAAGAGCCACAGCATCCACTTACCATCAAGTGGACTGTGCGCTGATTTGTCACCCTAATTCTATAAAAAGTGTTTATGTAGTTGAATAATCTTATTCTTAACATATTATCAATAGGTGTTCACGTCAAGTCATCATTACGTGTCAGAGCTACGCTGCCGTGTATTATGTCTGCAGCACGCATGGGTTTGCTCGATTGGGAAAGGACCACGCTCACACATAATCACGCGTAATATAGGATTCATAATGCTGTTGTGTTTCGTAAGTGATTAACGAGAATTGGAGACCCTTTTTACTATGAGTAACGAGGCATTCCATTTTACTCATCAGGGGAGATGTAGGAGTCTATGGTCCACATGATCCACTTACCACACGGTGGACTGTGTGCTTGTTTGTCATCATTAATTCGTCAATTACAGCCTATCACAGTCTACTGATGAATATAGGCCTCCCGATAGATTTCCTCATATGGAGGATATTTGTCATTATTGCCACGTTTGGCAGGCGGGTGCACAACTGCAGTTTTTTTATTAACCCCGACGCAAAAAGAGGGGTGCGCTATGTGTGAGTGCGCTCGGAGCGACTGTGGCAACATTTTATAAATAACCAACAATTTATTCAATAATATGACTCAGCATCTATAGTGGCCAAAGATGAGTACCCAAAACTAACTGCAATATACATACCATTTCTAGCTTAAAAATGGCAATAGCTGTATTTCATACGATACGTTGTTCTTAGCGAATGTAATTTTGTTATGGTTGTAGACGAAAAAGCTAATTCGCACGCAGAATAAACCAGGTTCACCGGTCAGAGATTTGAGGATTTGAGGACGTATTCCGAAAAGACTCTTCTCGTGCAAGATGTAAGCGCACTTATCGATTTCAGATTATATGCAACAAGTAAGTGTGATCCTCTTATTCACAACGCTCAAGTGCTGCACTTAAAGCAGAGATTACTGCACCCTACACAGTATTATGTCGATGATAAAAAAATTACTATAAAATTATAATAAAAAAAAAAATATTGCACAATAATGACAAGCTCATGAAAGGGTAAGTAAAAAGAAAATAAAAATTTGAGCATTTTTAAGGTTAACAAATAATATATCGCTTTTTGTGTGTGCGCGTGTGTGCGCGCTTGTTGAGTGAGTGTGTGTGTGTGAGAGAGAGAGATACAGATTTTGTATTTGCCCAATGAACTTAGTTTTAAATAAACCAAATATAAAAAGTACATGGATCTGGCTCACGAAGTGGTTCACGTGTAAGTTAAACAGTTCATTGATAAATGAGGTTGGCGGTTACCGGTTTGATCTTCCTGACCTGCTCAGTACCTACACTAGTAGCTTAATAAGAAAGAAGCGGTGTTGAAACGGCGCGAATATTCCACCGGTTCTTATATTTATTACTCCAAAACTATAAACGATTGGTTACAATGCTTGGAATACCGCACTCTTATGGGTGTACTTAAAGATTAGATTTAAAAAAAATATTACTTACAAAGCCACTCTTCGCTTTCTCATGGCGGGACATTTTTCTGTTGTGAACATTCGAACGCACCATTCTGAAAAAGAAAATATCATATTACCTAAAACAAGTCGGTAGGTACCACTCTCTTCAGTCGTCCTAAGCCGCCTAATTTCCGCTGCCAAATAATAGTGTTGCACTGCTGTGTTAAGGTCTGAAGGGTACAGAGAGCAAGTAGAGCCATGCTGCAGCTATATTAATAGTATAGTTGTAGCACGAATGGGTCGGCTCGACCGGGGAAGGACCACGCTCTCACAGAATACCAGCGTAAAATAGCAGCTTAATGATGCTGTGTTTCGTATGGTGAGTGTAGAGAACCGGAGACCCTTTTTACTGGAAAAGAGGCATTCTATCGTAATCCTCACGGCTGACAACGCATCTGCATTTAAATGCGCAAACGAAGATAGATGTAGATGTCTATGGGCCACAGCAACCACTTACCATCAGGTGGACTGTGTGCTCGTTTGTCACCCTTATTCTATAAAAAAAAAAAGTACAATTACAAGTTATAAGACAAAATTTCATCTTAGTCTTCAGAGGTGACAACGCATCTGTAGCTTTCTATGTTTGAAGTTGGCTGCAGACGTCCATGGATTGCAGTAGTAACTTACCATCAGGTGGGCTTTAAGTTCGTTTATACTTCACTATTATAAAATAATAGGATAACTCATCTCATCCCTTATTTCTTGTAAGAATCGAGTAAGGGAAGTTAAATGAAGTTCTTAAATACTTTGATACTCTTAAATTCATTTTCTATACTCTTAAATTCATTTTTGATACTCTTAAATTCATTCTCGATTCTGCCTCGTTGGTATAGTGGTTGTAGTAGTACGACTGCTGGTCATGAGGTCCCGGGTTCGAATACCGGGTCGGGCCAAAAAATCAATCAGTTATCGAGTTTTTCCATCAAGAAATTCTCAGTAGCTGCCCGGAGTCAGGAAGTTGGCGGTGTCTCACCCCCTTGCCTCGGAAAGCACGTAAAGCCGTGGGTCCTGCGCCTGATCTCTCTCCGGTCGTGTCGGCTTACCGTCCCATCGGACTGTAAGAGTGAGGGAATAGAGAGTGCACCTGTGCTTGCGCATACACTTGGGCACTATAATCCTGTCCTGCGCCGATGGCTAGTCTCCGTTGAGACTGGCCGCCGTGACCGAAATTCGGTCTGGAGGACAATATTATTATTACTCTTAAATTTAAAATTTAATTAGATAAGATCTGCGTGAAAAATAAATTCCACTAAGAACATAGACGGGAAAGGGGCGCCAAATTCGATACAAAAGACGTTCGGAGTTTTTTGTTCTTGGGACTGCTATGAAGCTTGGCACATATTCAGATCTCAACTCTTTTATCAAATACAGAACTTGATCACCTAAATCACATTATTATGTTTTTCTTGAGATATCATTAATATCTGAAAAAATATCCTTTTATAACTCTAAATAAATACTTGACCTTCAATATTTTTTCTTACGTTTACGTTTCAATGTTTTCTATTTTTATTTTAACTTTAAAAATCAACACAAATATATACAAATTTAACTTTGTCGTCACTTTCACGACACCGAATATCGATAATTTTTAGTTTAAGATTTTTTGCTTTGTATACGCCTTATGATGCCAAATTTCAAGTTCCTTGGTAACCTAGAAGTGGCTTACGTTGAGTCTGTGAGCGATAACTCAAATTCAAAATTTAAAAACCCCCCGAAACAAAAAGAGCTGATGATCTTCAAACGGCTGATAAGATTTTCATGAATCATAATATAGCTAAGAACACTCTCGATCAAGTCACCTTTCAAACAAAAAAGACTAAATCTAAATCGAACCGATTTACATCCGTTCGGGAGCTACGATCCCACAGACAGACACACAGATACACACGTTAACATATAACACTTCTCTTTTTCGTCGAGGGCTTTTTGAAGTTTGCGTACGTAAGGGGTTCATAATAGGTATGCAAATTTACAAATGTGTAGGTCTATTAGGTTTTGAGTTATGGTTAGGGGTTCGAAAGTGACTGACTTAAAATGGTTTGTGTAAATATACACACTGACGGTGCGTCGTCCTTTTCTTTTCCGAACATGGCTGACACATTATCGTGTGTCTAGAATTGATATGTCTTACCCATTTTGAAGAACACATCCCCGCCCTCCCTAAATTGCTATCACTGTCACCACTTATCACACAACACCAACGTTTGGAATAACACACAAACGTTGATAATACGGCACGTGTTTCGCCTCTAATCGGGGCATCATCAGGTGAAATAAATGAACCAGATGATGCCCCGATTAGATCCAGATGGCCGCTCTTAGCGCTGCGACCGCTAAGAGCGGTCATCTGGTGTATATAGTAAAGAAGAGCGGGGTCACTTTTTTTTTTTCACTTTCACTTTTTACACGCACCGACTAAAACCTCATGGTATTCCACCTTCGCCGCATATTGGCAGGGCCACGGGAACGCTTTCGCACATTCCCACGGCCGAACTAGCGACGGCCACCCCATGGCAGCCCCTCCTCGGGAGAGGACAACTCCTCCCTCTGCTCCTTCTCAGGTAAGGCGAACACTAGGCGCGCCTCCTCTGTGGCCTCCTAACTCTATTTGTTCGACGGGCCCCCCTGAGTCCTGGACCAGGATAAAAGTCGAGCCCTCGGAAGCACCAGCCTTACTGACTCCAGCGGCAGATCTACTCTGAGGCTCCGCCACCAACCAAGTTTCGGTCGCGGAAGGTAGAGAGAGAATACTGACACTTTTCTGTCCTCTCTTTCTGCGGCCCCACCACCAATGCATCAACGGTGCGGCCCCGCCAGAATCGCGGAGTATAGGGCGATGTCGCATCGCCCTATCAACACTCCTCTTCCCCCGCGACTCCACCTCGGCTGTAGCAGTAAGGGTACTACTCTCGTCGCAGCCCACCAACACACATTCGAAGTGGGCTCGCCAAGCCCACTCGGTGTAGCCTCGCGTCAGTTAAGTAGGTTCCTCTTTGTTTACCGTGGGTGAACAAGCCACGGCTACTAAGCCTCTAGCACAAGTATTATACCCAACCTTTGTTTACAATTATAAACCACTGTGTTGTGAAAATAAACATTATTTGATTTTTTTTGGTCTGGTGTTGTCTTTCGTAGTATAGTGGTTTTGGAATTAGTGGTGACAGTGAAAGTAATGAGGGAGGATGAACCAGACAAGACATCATTTTTATTTTTCACGCAGATTTTAGCAAATAAATTTTACATCTTTAATATAATGGATTTCCGAAAAGCAATCCATTATATTAAAGATTCTATTATTTTTGATGCTCTTGTCCAATCCGAATAAGAATTAAATATAAATATCTAGAATAGCGCCCAAATTTTGACTATTTCAGTTTATTGTTAGTATACTTTACCAATTGATTTATTATTCCGAGTGTTTTTGGTTCTAGGTCATTCAGCGAGATATAGAGGGCTATGCTCGGAGTTTCTCTACAGAGACTTCGTAATGAGAATATCCACAGTAGAAATAGAATATCCTACATAGCCCAACCGATCAGTATGCTAAAATGGCAATGGAAAAAAGTAAAAAGAAAAGCATGAAAGAAAGAAAAAGATTTTGACCAGGAGTTAAAAGTTCCTAGTATTATTTTGTTTCGCAAAAATACCTACACAGTTACTGGTTAGATTTTGGTACCACTTTGAGAAAGTTGTTTAGGTAATATTTATTTCTTATATTTTCACAAATACTACACATGAAATAAATCTAATTTTATGAATTTTATTGTGTTTTGTTTGACTTCTCTTTAATCCCCATTGTTTCGGGTGCTTTGCAGTACACCCATGATCACGAGGGGAACGAGCTGTTTGACGTCCTGATGTCATAGTTAACCAGGATACGAAGTTAAGATTAATAAAATCCTGCATAATAGAAAAATGGCTGAAGTGACAAACCGACACTGAGAAGTCTGCAATCTGTGAACATGTTCAAGATCATCTCCACCATTAAATCAGATTTGATAAACCACAAATCCTCGTAATAGAAGACTGACTCCTACAATCCTACCCTTAGTGAGGCTATTGAATTAAGTTTTAAAAAACATCCAGATTTCAATAGGGAGGATGACTGGGTGCTAACATCTGCTTAGGATCCCCAAATTAATAGAATTAAATCCAAGCCCAAGCTTACTACTGTATGACTACAAGATACTGTAAGATGTTTTGTGTAAATTAGACAAGATATTAATATTCAAAAGCCAAAGGTTTTTGAATTTAAACATGATAAAAATTAGTTTTATTCAAAGTGGTTGTTGGGTAAAATTTTGGTCACCTCCTCCATAATATAACATAACACAAACACTCACACCTGTCACCCAGAGTAGTAGTCAGAGACTATGGACTGTCATTTGGAAAGATCCTGACACACCTCTGTTGCCTCCTACCCATATAACTATGAATACATGCTGGTCGGTTAAGGATAGTCATCCTATATACTTATGCCCTATATATTGCTATATTCTATATATTATAGGGATGTAATTAAAAATTTAAGTAAAGCCTTCTCAAATTCTGATATTCTACTCACATGAGTACTCATGGATTTAAGATTTGGTTATTCTGCTTTTCTAGTACAGTGCAGTAATTTAATGTCTAAGACATTTTGGTTTTCAATTTCTTTTTAGTTTTTTATTATGCTTAGGAGTCTATTAATTTAGTTCATTGTGGTAAGTATTTTTTGTGATTTTATGTTAGATTTCTGTTTTGGTTTATGCATGAATATTTTGTATTGTGTTTTGGAGTTAAATCTTAAACCAGTTTACTTTGAGATCTTTTGTCTTTCTTTTGTTAAATTTTCTTTGGATCCTATGTTGTGGAGTGGCAGTGATTGGTTTGGTAATTAGTGTGGTGATTCTTAACAATTACCTAAATTTCTCTTAACAATACTCAATAGATTCCGAATCATCATCATTACCATCATTACAGCCCTTCACAGGTCCACTGCTGAACATAGGCCTCCCCCAAGGAATACCACAAAGCATGTTCCTGAGCCACCTGCATCCATCGACTTCCTGAATGTCTTACCAGATCGTCACTCCATCTAGATTCCGAATGCTTACTATAAATTACTTAAATATTTTATATATTTTTTTTTAGTAAATGTTTCATTATTTTGTTAACTTACTAGCAATATGTATATATAAATATATTTATATCCTAGTACTGTCCTAAGTATTTGACACTTTACCCAGTGACTGACTTTTTGCAGGCTAGTCCAGAAGCCGTTCAACTTGTTTATATTAAGTGAACACATATTAAATTGAAATAATTGATGGAATATTCTTTTGAAATGCATGTAAATAATAGATATCAGTTGCATAGTAAAAGCAGGTGGGGCAGGGATGCCATGGCCTAGGACAACAGATTTTAGGGGTGGCATCTTCAGAAAGAAACATCAGCTTACAACTTAACTAATTAATAAGTTGGTAACAAGTAAAGGGTAATTAAAAAATACATTATATTATTTTATTAAATTTTAACTAATATACAGACTCCTTTCAAAGACTTTTACCAATTTCATTTTTTTATGATAAACCTAATTTTGAAACCCAACCTTTTCTGAATCTGATGAATTAATAAAAAAAATTGTATAGTAAAAAAATAAACTAGATAAGACTACTATTTTTTTGTATTCAATATTTCCTCAAATTAGTTACCGTAAAATGGAGTGAATAGACACAACTTTCAACTTCTACACTGTTTTTCTTACATACATTGTATATAAGCTGATAATAAAACACTTTAATGTTGTGAGTCTTGTTGTAGTTTATCAAATACTAATGCTTCAAACGAGTAAAAACATGCAGATTTGTTGTATTTTAGAAAAAAGTAGTCTGTTTCTATATGCCGGGAATCCGGGTTTAATAGATACGACATAGGGGTGAATAGAGTAAAAATGCTACGGTTGTCAAATTTGCTTTTGTTATAGTATGTAGGTTGTGAGCTTGTGAGTCAAATGAAAGAAAACATAACTACAATTGTCATTATAAAAAATAATTAGTTAATAAATGCACACTAAGTATATTTACTGCAGGAACTTCTATCTGGTGTAATGGTAAAACCTCAAGTATTTGGAATTTTAATGTATAACAAATATCAAAATTTAACATTTATAATAGAAGACTTTTTAAATACCGTTAATACGGTTTAAACATTTTTTTTTAATTTTAGTTTCAATTAGCTACTTAAATTAATTTATGTGGTAAGTAAATGGTGCAAATAGTTTTTGACAACCCTAAAAATCATGTTTCTATTAACCCCTTTTACATTTCTAATAACTCCTCATTCGTATCTATTCACCTCTTTCTTTGTTTCTATTAACCTCAAAGGTGTTTTTATTAACCCCACAGTCGTATCTATTCACCTCGAATTCGAGAAAAAATACCAATATCCTGATTTTACTATATAAAAGAATAAAATCGTTCAATATCGATATTCATATTTGTATTAATAATAGATAAGAAACTCAACTCCTTAAAAATTTGCAACAAGGAAAGAAATTGATGTTTAACTAAAAGTTTTACACAGCATAAAACCACTTGTACTCACACGTTTATAATAACCGCCCTTTTCTTTACTGTCATCAAAATTGAACACTAATTTAAAGGTTACCAAAATAATGGAAAATGTTAGCAAATAATAAACAGTAGTAATAAACAGACGTTCCCGAGCTGTAGACAAACCTAGAGACAACTTTATCAAATAACCAGACTTGTGTCTATTCACCCCGCGATTTCTATTCACCCCATCTTACGGTACGGATTTACTTCATTCGCATTTTTTTATATTACTTTGATAACTTTTAACAAATATCAAAACAATAATTAATAGGTCCAAATAATAATTTAAAGGATTTGTATTGCATATAACTCTTATTGCATTAGCTCTAGAATAATGTGTCGGAAGTCGGAATACCAAAGGCTGTGGCGCGCTAAATGATTACAACAAATTGAGGTCGGCACACATAGAGGCAAAGTTTTGACAATACTTGCAAAAATGCGCCTCGAATTCTTTTGAAAATTCAAGAGACAGGATATTTTACACACAAATGTTTTTTAATTTAATTGATTCAAAATTATACACTTTCTCCGGTTTTATAAACTTAGTTTTCTATACTAAATTTGTAAAAACATGATCGTTACAACAGCGAAGTAGTATCATTGGTATTATAACCTTAACAAACAATAACTAAAGTATATTTTATCTAATGTTAAGATAAAAGATAGATAATACAGCTACCTTACCACTAAATATTATGTTGATTTATTTCCATACAAGTCAGCAAACATCACACTTTTGATAAAAACATGATAGATAACACAACAACGGTCATCACCACACATTTACTACTAGTGATGTGCAAATTATATTATTAAATCACTACGTTTTAGTGATGTACTAATGTGCAACGGTACGTTTAAATGCAATGTTCGTTTAAGCATGTCGATCTGATTTCGATTGAAAAATCGATTATTTGAGGTAAATTAAACGATTTTTAGATCTGGATCTGGAACACTGGATCAATTCAATAAGCGGTTCAAGAATCTATCTAACCGGAATGATTCACGTAGCATATAGCTTTAGTTAATATCAGAAAGTGGTCCGAACGACCGAGTTCCTTATGATCGGAATTCTCTTTATTGTTATCATAATAATATGTACTATATTTGGCACCTATATAACTAAATTTTATAATCTAAATATAAGAAGTTCATTGAGTAATAATATTTTTAGGGATTTTATCGCGTTTAATTGAATTGAATTCGGTATGACATTGGTCCCTTGGGAGAGAGGTAAAGCCCTAGTGTGGGATGCTACTTGCGTAGACACTTTAGCAGCCTCTCATCTCAGGGCTACCTCGTTTAGAGCCAGGGCGGCATCAGAGGCAGCTGAACCTAAGTAAGTGGCGCAAATATGAGTCTCCGAAAGATGACTACATATTTGTGCTCAAAACCTAAGTATAGCCATTCAGCGAGGAAACGCAGCCCGCGTTCTTAGCACGATACCACGGGGAGTAGGGCTGTGTGACAATTTAAGTTATTAGTTTTAGTTTTTTTTTATACGTTTGTAATGTTGTATATTTTGCAATATTATGTAATTAGAAACTAAATAATTATTATAATTGAATATAACTTATCACAAAGTTGATTATTTTTTGTTTGATATGCCAGTGTCTGTACGTCAAAAGTAATACACAATTGGTTTTTTTTGTAGTCATCACGTTCTAAAATCGATCTTGCAATGCTCGATTTAATTGAGAATCGATCTTTTTTACCCTTGACGCGGAGTTTTATTGGGAACGTGACCGCCGGCGTATTGTTGCTCCTGTATTATTGTTTAAATAATGGTTAGAAGTGGATTTTGATACGTAAAAGTGGTGCGATTTTATGTATTAAATGTCCGCGCATATGAACTATTAGTGAAAACGATGAAAACAAGTGTTCCGATGGTGATGTGAACCTCAAGATAATGTCTCTGCTTAGGGTCTTTGAGATATTATCGCCATCAACTGTCTGATGACTCAAGCTGCCGCCAATATTTTGCAAAAACTTCGCAATAAGTATAACCATAGATAAATAAATATGCAGCAAGCTAAAGTTTGCTTTTCACTATGGGATATAATATATATTATATCCCAAGATATAAATTATATCCTGCGATTGGCTTTCACACTGTGAGATATATCTTTTAACTAGTGTGCGTTCGTCATTGGATCATACCGCACGCGTCGTTTACAAACAAAATTGTCATCCAAACAAAATGAATATTTTTTTTCCCATATGGCCCTTGGTATTGTGGTTAGGTTTTTGGTCTGTCACATCTTGTCTTGAGGCTTCTCGGTGGAAAAATGGATATTATTTTGCTAGATAGCCCCGACAGAAGATGATGCAGCATTCGATTTATTTGTGTTACTTTTAAGTCAAAACAGGGAGCGTCGGTACTGGATATCAAATCATATATAGTTTAGAGAGGAATATGTTGAATTCAGACCTTTTAATGAATTGTATGAAGAAAAGTTACGAATACAAATGAGTATACGCACTACGCACAAGTTCACTCAGGTAATGAAAGAGCTGACAGACACGAACTTGAGGACGTAGCGGTGGCGCAGAACGGTGTGCGGTGTACAGGGAGCAAAATATAATATGAAAATATCGCTCGGTCGATCGAAAAAATATTTATAGTATGAGATGTAATATATATTACATCGCAGTGTAAACAGTTCCATTTAAAAGTACGGTGAGCGATATTAATTTATATCTTGGGATGTAATATAAATTACAGTATATCCCATAGTGAAAAGCGAGCTTAAGTATAACCGTACAAGTCCATTACCAAAGAACGTAGCAAAGAGAATATAATCACTACGTTTAGAACGTAGACAGAGAATCCAATAGACGGCGGGATCGCGTAACCACTATTCTGCCTTTCATTGACGCATCACAGTGCTGCCATTTTGGCAATGTTACCCACAAAATAGGGAGATTTTGTTTGTGAAGCGTACGTCAGTAATTCTAGGCCACTTTATTCACATGTTATTAGGATAGGATAACTAAAGCAAATAAAACAAATAGGTAATATTAATAACATATATTAAAACACATTTATTTGTCAAGAAAATCATAGTAATTACACTTATAGGTCTTAGTAATTCCAATTTAATTATTATTGTCCTTGAAATAAAACTAATTTAGTATGAATATTCCTATTATATTTTTTCGACGGACTCGCTAATTTTTGTAGTTTCATGATGTATTATTATTTCAAAGTATCTTAAAGCAACAGTTTTAATGAGAAGCATTCTGTGATTGTCAATATAAGGAAATCTTTATTGACGGGATTGATCGAGTTAAGTAGATTGTCATCCTCTTCGTTAACATGAGCTTTGGCCTTCAACTCTTCGAGAATTCGTTCCAGATTTGCCACTTTTATTTTTAGACGCCTCTTTGCGTGTTTGAGTGCGCACCATGCGCACTCTTCGTCAGACAACAAGGCGTCAACCTCTTCTTCGACAGATTTTACTGCTGTTTCAATCTCTTGGTAAGTCTTCTTGGCGTACCCAGTAGCTGAAACAGAAAGTTAAAATGTTTTAATCAATTAAACCTATTAGCGGCCGTTATTGATCTCAAACAATAGATTTTCAATTGTGTTCATAATTTTACGTATCACCTATAGCATATTCAGCAAAGTAAAATACAAAATGTAAACAAGGAAACAAATGACTCTCAAAAACAACGACAAATAATGTGTGTGTCAGTGAGTAGTTCAGCTTCTTATACATATACAAATTTATAGGTAAAGATAACATACGCTACTATTCAGTCTCTGGTTTTAGTATTTAATCCCTTAGCCCATTTGTATGAGAGCTAGGTACCACCAGTTTTTGTAACTGGCACAACACAATCTTTAATCACATACATTTTTAGTAATTTTAACTTCCTCCTGAAAAAATATCACATATTCTCAATATTATTTAGCATTCAATAAAAAATATAACAGTATGTTATTACATGATACTATAACTTTTATATTAATTCTCATCACTATTACTAGTGTTTAGTTAGCAAGGCAATGAAAATTAAAGGCGCACCGTATTTGGGTATTCCATCACTAAATCATCACGCTTAGGTCCTCCTCGGTAGCGAAGCCTCCATAGAAGCCGATAAGCCGGGCTTGCCCTATCAAACTGCAAAAGTTTGATAGGGCAAGCCTGGCAAACTGAGATCAATAACGGCTGCTAAAAAAATATCAACTAATAAAATAACTCGTAAACTCATCATCATCATCATTACAGCCCTTCACAAGTCCACTGCTGAACATAGGCCTCCCCCAAGGAATGCCACAAAGCACGGTCCTGAGCCACCCGCATCCATCGACTTCCTGCATGTCTTACCAGGTCGTCACTCCATCTAGTGGGGGGACGCCCTACACTTCGTCCGCCGGTATGAGGCCGCCACTCGAGAACCTTTTTTCCCCATCGGTTGTCGGTTCTTCGAGCTATATGGCCGGCCCATTGCCACTTCAGCTTACTAATCTGTTGGGCTATGTTGGTCACTCTGGTTCTACTGCGGATATCCTCATTTCTAAGTTTATCACGCAGTGAGACTCCGAGCATAGCCCTCTCCATAGCTCGCTGAGCGACCTTGAGCTTCCTCATCCGGCCAGCAGTGAAGGACCACGTCTCAATTCCGTAGGTCATCACTGGCAACACGCACTGGTTGTACAGCCTCGTTTTCAAGTTTTAAGGTATACCTGACGAGAAGATGTGCCGTAATGTCCCGAACGCTGCCCAGCCGAGTTGAATCCGTCGATTGACCTCTCGGTCGAAGTTGGACTTACCTAGTCGGACTATTTGTCCCAGGTAAACATATTCGTCAACAACTTCGAGCTTAGTGCTCCCAACAACTACCGGCATAGGTGTGACATGGACATTAAACATGATCTTTGTTTTGTCCATGTTCATCTTAAGACCTATCCGTTGGGAGGCACTATTGAGGTCATTGAGCATAGTGCTTAGGTCCTCCAACGATTCTGCCATAAGGACTATATCATCGGCAAATCGAAGGTGAGTGATGTACTCGCCATTGATGTTAATGCCGTATCCTTTCCAGTCCAGAAGCTTGAAAACGTCTTCCAATGCAGCGGTGAATAGTTTCGGGGATATAACGTCACCCTGTCTTACACCTCTCTGCAGTTGGATAGGTTTTGTACTCTGGTTCTGTACTCGGATAGCCATCGTAGCCCTACTGTACAAGCACTTCAGCACTTCGATATACCGACAGTCAACTTGGCACCGCTGAAGGGACTGCAGCACCGCCCAAATTTCGACGGAATCAAAGGCTTTCTCATAGTCCACATACGCCAGACATAGTGGCAAATTGTACTCGTCGGTCTTCTGTACAATTTGCCGAAGGGTATGTATGTGGTCTATGGTGCTAAAGCCTTTTCGGAAACCGGCTTGTTCGGGAGGCTGGAAGTCGTCGAGTCTGCGTGCGAGACGATTCGTAATGACTCTCGAAAACAGCACGTAGACGCGGCTCAGAAGGGAAATCGGTCTGTAGTTCTTCAAGAGAGCGTTGTCGCCTTTCTTGAAGAACAAGACCACCGCACTTCTGCTCCACGCCTCCGGTGTAGTACCACCATGTAGGACGGAATTAAAGAGCTTCTGAAGGACTTCAAGTACCGGTTTTCCACCCGCTTTCAGAAGCTCCGCTGTAATTCCATCCTCGCCTGGGGCCTGCCGTTTTAAGGTGCTGGAGAGCCATTCTAATCTCGCTCAGACTGACGTCCGGGATATCATCGGAATAGTGTCGGATAAGACTCGCTCTTGATCGTTACCACACTTGCGTGGCTCCAACGATGATGTGTACAGCTGCCCATAGAACCTCTCAATCTCACTCAAAATCTCAGGTGTCCGGAAACGACGCTGCCACACTCGGTCTTCAGCTTCGACAGTTGGCTCTTTCTGGCAGACAGATCTCTGGCAAAGACTTTGAGCCCTGGTTCCGCTCGATCGCTTCTTCAATACGAGCTGTATTGAAGTTGCGCAAGTCCCGCCGCATGCATTTGTAGATCTGTCTGTTCAGTTGCCTGTATGCTATCAAATCTACTGAAGATTGCAGCTTCATTTCCCGTCTAACAGCCATGAGATTAAGAGTGTGATCGGAGAGTTTTTGTGTTCTTCTGCGGCGGGTCTTACAAAACTTAGCTCCGACCGCATGGACAGTTTCCACGAGCTTGTCATTCATATCGTCCACTGCATTGCAATCTTCTAGGCACTGAAAACGGTTTTGTAACTCGAGCTGAAAGGTTTCGGGACTTTGGATTAGAGCACGAGGGGGACGGAGCGTTGACTTCATTAGACGACACCTCTCCAACTTAACGTTTAGGTTCAGTGTTCCTCTAACCATTCGGTGATCGCTACCAGTTTTCACCCTCGCGATCACTGAGACATCACTGAACAGTTGGCGTCTAGTCGTCATAATGAAGTCAATCTCATTTTTTGTCGAACCATCGGGGCTCGACCAGGTCCACTTCCTGTGGGGTCGCTTCTGGTAGAAAGAGTTCATCATAAAGAGTCCCTTTTTCTCCATGAAGTCGGCCAGCTGCTGGCCCTTGGGTTCCGTTGCCTAATCCGAATTTCCTACTTTCAGCTCACCGTTCTCTCTTGTGCCTAGCTTTGCGTTGAAGTCTCCCATTAACACCGTATAGTGGGTTTTAGAGGAATGCATGGCTCTAGAGATATCCTCATACATTTCCTCCACCGGGATCCATCGGGGTGTGCCGAAGTTGGGGCGTAAACCTGTATGACCTTCAGCGAATACCGTTTGGTGATTCTGAGTATAAGGTACGCAAACCACGTCGACACACTCCCAATTTTTACAACGTTGTTAACGAGAGACTTGTGGACGATAAATCCGACACCTCCTTGGGACAGATGGTCGCCCTCCCGGTGATAGAACAAGTTGCCGGATTCGAGGATTACCGTGTCCTCCTCCTCTCTTCGGACCTCGGATAATCCTATAATATTCCAGCGCAACTTGTCTATCTCTTCTTCCAGCTCCAGGATCTTCTCGTCAGTCCTCAGAGTGCGTGCGTTATAAGTTGCCAGGTCGAGTCGTCGTAGGTGGCAACCGAACCTCCACCGGAGATTCTTAGCACCCCCTGCCCCGCCGTTACCATGGTCACCACCGTAGCCAGGAATAGCGGGGCCGCCGGGGACTGGGGGCCGTCTCTTCGTAACTTTCTTCATTGGGGGGATATTGCCGTAGTTGCCACGCTTGGCGAGCGGGTTGGCAACCGCAGTTTTTTTATTGTTAATTTGCTGTTACCAGAAAGATGCTGCTGCCCATCTTCTGCTTCAGTTTCCCTCTGTCGCCTCTTACGACACCCACGGTAAGATATGGGGTAGTGGGTATTCTAACCCGCCACTACACGGACTCGTATACTGTTTCAAACTATTTCAAATTTCCCGCGCGCTTCTACACTGATCATAGCCTTAAAACGTCAACACGCGGCAAAACTGCGCGATACTGCTGTCATAAAAATTAGTCGTCTCTCTCGCACGCGTGGGCTTTTACCGGGCTTTCGAGAAGACGATCGCTCCCTTTCTAACCTGTGGCAAAATGTTCTATAATGAAATATAACTATGATTGTTTATATAGCAATTTGTACGGAGCGAAAAGCACGGCTTTTAGTGTGAAGTTAGTCATTAGTCAAGCGCGGGGGCGCACAGGCGATACCTTTGCAAGTTCACTTCACATTTCAATGTTTACTCTGTGTGTTTACTTGAGCGAATAAATATTGCGAGTTGAAAATTTATGCTTTTTATAGATTTTTAGTGAAAATGGAGGATAATAGTGTTCCTTGTGATGAATTCAAGTGTGTTAAAGTGCTAATCAGCGAGGAAAAAGTAAAATCGAAAAAGAGAAAAGGTAAATTTTGTTTAATTTACCTTTTCTTCTAGGTAAATTTTATTTAATTTACCTTTTCTCTTTTTGAACCTTTATTGAAGTGTTGGGACAGCATTACGAAACAATTCAGTTCTTGTCCTTTTTCGGAGTGATCAATTCCTTTCAAAGTTCCTGGAGCAAAGTCGAGAGTATTTATTAGGCTCCCAATTCTTCTTACGGGTTGCTGAAACTTTCTTCTTACGGTTGCTTTTTATTTCAGAATCAATTGGGAAACTGACAAATAAAAAAACGTTAAGATGAATAAATTTAAATGACATAATAAGCACAGGTATATTAACGCAATGGTAAATATGTAGTATAATACATTAGGTACTCTCGCCGTAATTGTAAGCGATGAGATTGTACCTCGGGTAATTATAAACTTTAGTTGGAAACATAGGTTTGAGGTTATAATAACGCTAATAATGATAATAACATAATAAATAAATAAAATAATAACGAAATGTGGCAAGGAGATTAAATTTGAGTCGATCAGCAGTGCGTAGAGTTTATAAACGATACTTAGAGACGGGAGAGTACCGCCGGAGACCAGGGTCTGGAAGAGGACGTCTCACAAACCCGACGGATGACCGTTTTATTGCCTTGACTTCTTTGCAAAATCGGCATCTTTCTGCTGTTGATGTTCAGGGTAGGCTAAGGGAAACTCGTGGAGTGTCTGTAAGTGAGAATACGGTGAAAAGAAGACTTCGGGAGCAAAACCTGACATCGCACAAGCCAGCGACGGGACTAAAACTCACTGCATCTTATCGGCAAGCAAGGTTAGAATTTGCTAGGCAACACGTGAAATATAATCTTGGTCAATGGGAGACAGTTCTCTTCAGCGATGAAAGCCGAATGACCCTTCTAGGCTCTGATGGACGTCGTAACATTATGCGAAGACCAGGAGAACGTTATGCTCAGTGTTGCATAAGAGAAACAGTCCTGTTTGGTGGAGGCTCTACAATGTTTTGGGGTGGCATATCTTTAACCGGATGTACTGAGTTGGTTTTCTTTCGCAATCGTGCGGTTAATGCTGAAAGTTACATTACGGACAATTTTCAACTCATGCATGATAACGCAAGACCGCACGTCGCTAGAATTGTAAGTGGATATCTTCAGGTGGTCGGAATTCTAGTTATGCAGTGGCCAGCTAATAGTCCGGACTTAAATCCCATCGAGCATCTCTGGGACCAGCTAAAAAGAAAGTGTAGAGCCCGAAATCCAGTTCCCGAGATGTTGGTTCAACTGGAAGCCGCCTTAACAGAAGAATGGGAACAGACACCCCAAGAAGACATAAAAAAGCTGATCCGTTCCCTTAATAGGCGTATGCAGGCGGTGATAAAAGCAAGAGGATGAAACACGTGGTAGAGCCTTGCTGCAGCTATATTAATTGTATAGTTGTAGCACGAATGGGTCGGCTCGACCGGGGAAGGAACACGCTCTCGCAGAATACCAGCGTCAAATAGCAGCTTAACACTGCTGTGTTTCGTATGGTGAGTGTAGAGAACCGGAGACCCTTTTTACTGGAAAAGAGACATTCCATCTTAGTCCTCACGGGTGACAACGCATCTGCATTTTGATTCTTTATTGAAGATACATGTAGATGTCTATGGGTCACAGCAACCACTTACCATCAGGTGGACTGTGTGCTTGTTTGTCACCCTATCCTATAACAAAAAACATATTAGAGCAAGGTTTACATTTTTTTAAATGTCAAAAAATGTAAATTGTAAAATGTTATGATTTTAATGTCTCATCACATTTGTATGTAAAATATCCCGTGTCACGCGCCGTTTTTTAGTATTTTACAACCCTATAATTGCATTATTTCATTATCAAGATAAAAAATATCTATCGATTGTGGTAAAAACCCATAGGACACTTTTTTTTGCGAAAAAACGTAGATGGGTCGATTTTTTTGGGTCAGTGTATAAAAAACATACTAAATGTATGTGTAACAAAACTTATGGATATAACATATAATTTACAAATATATTTATTTAGATTAGAGTAAGAGAGAAACGTCGCATCTGAACAAATTAATTTCATAATCTATATTCCATGACCCGAGATGGCGTCTTAGGAATAATTTGTTTGATTATTAATCTGTATTACTTTTTATTAATTAAGTATCTCACTAATCGATGAAAAGTTATTCCTTGGTATTTGCTAACATTTCTTGAATTATTTGTGCAATATCTAAAACACAGCATGGCATATTTTATCAAGAATTTTTTTTTTATATAAGCAACACAGCTTGCATTGAGTTATACAAGACTAGAGGAGCAAACCACATTACCGCGCGTCGAAAAAAGTGTAACCACTATCTAAACGCGACGACGTAGCTTTGAAACCACTAAACATTTTAAAGTAAACATATATCTGTCTCACTTACACAAGTTGCGAAAACAATACCGTCGCTAAGATTAGATAAAGATAGACACACAAACATGCAATGGCGGGTTGGTACTGTTGGTACTATATGAAATTTTACCCAAAATAAGCAATAAAAAGGAGTTTTTTTTTAAGAAGTTAACTTATTCCATAAATTATATAGTCGTAGTAGTGTAATGTGGGAAAATAGCAAAGGCGGAAAAGTGGCAACATTGAACCTAAATTGCAATATTCGATATTATAATTCATTTTTTTGTTTTTTTTACGTTAATATAAAAACATAAACTAAAACTTACGTGCGGAAAGTGTCGCCTCTAGTACGTAGTACATAATATTTCAATGAACAGTATTTAACGGGTTTTTTCACTGTTTTACTCTTTGTTTTGGTGGGAACTGGATCGGCTGATTTCTGTTTGCTACAAAGAGCCAAAGAGTATAAAGTTAATCCCTATATTACGTTTTAGTTTGCTGCTGCTATTTAAGGGTTAAAGAAGTATAGTTTGAAGTTGATTTTGTTATGTAAAGGTATTGAAAATGTCTGCGCATGTGAATTAAGAAACGATGAAGAACCCGTTGGTGTTTCATCGTTTCCAAATACAGTAGAATCTCGATAACTCGAACCTCGTTAAGTCGTCAGTAAAACGAAAAAATTGCCATTCCTTTCCGCTGAACCACTAAATCATCATCATCATTATCATTACAGTAACAACATCATAGCAACATAGGCCTCCCCCAAGAAATGCCACAAAGCAGGGTCCTGACTCCTGAGCCACCTGCACCCATCGACTGTCTGCATGTTTTACCAGGTCGTCACTTCATCTAGTGGGGGGTTGACCTACACTTTGTCTGCCGGTACGAGGCTGCCACTCGAGAACCTTTACGAACCACTAAATACGCGTTAGTATTTGAACATATTACTGGTCTGTTATGAAATGCTGTGGTGTTTAAAAAGTAGTTCCAAATTAAATTATTGCCTGAGGCTGGTTTTTAATGAAAACAACTTTTTACTACATTTTGTGGCGCGAACTTTCGAAAGTTAATATCGACTCTAAATAACTTTTTAGTCCATTTTTATTGAATGAGGGCTAATAATCTTCCGCTCACCAGATGTCGCTGGTCGACACTGAGGTGAACGTTTTTGTTACAAAATGTCATTTAATTGAGAAGTTAGTTTTTAGTCAAAGTTTATCAATTGCTAGAGATATTAATACACGAAACAATGCCTCACTGATTTATTCTTTAACTTTTTGCACATTTTTAACTCTTTTTTTTTATTTTTCTACTTTTAAGAATTCTAGTTTCGTTTATTTATTTTTATTCTAATTGTTATAAAATATAACTAATAATACAGAAAGAAACATTTATCCTTTACATTTTTCGTACAAATTAGCTTCCCCGCTATGAAATCTGTCAAATATTACACCTTATCTTTAAGTGGCGCCGCCCTGGTGGTAGAAACAGTCGTGGATGGCCTCATTAACGAGGTATTCCATCTTAGTCCTCAGGGATGACACGTATCTGTATTTTTATTCTTAATCTAGGATAGTAGATTCAGAATAAAAATACGTAGATGCCTCATTATCTCATTTCCTTGACTATTTCAAGTATTGTAATTGCTGTTTAGGGGTCTCGAAAATCTATACTAATCAATAGTAATATAATAAAGTAGAAGAGTTTTTTGTTTGTTTAAACACGCTAATCTCTGGAACTACCAGTCCGATTTGAAAAATTCTTTTTGTATATGATAGCCAGATTCACGAGGAATAGTATTGGCTATCTAGCATTAGGCTACACCTCTCATGGGGAGGGGTTTGGGGAAGTGATTGCTATGTAAAATGCTGGAACTAGGTGTCATATCATGCCGCGCGCCTCAGATACGTAATATACGCGGATGAAACCGCGGGGCACAGCTAGTGGTAGATAAAGTGTTATAAGCCAGTAAAATTATTGCGCTGCTTGAGGAGGGTTTCAGCTAATGCTTCGTGGTTCAGAGGCTAAACGTGAGTCGTTCGACAGTCAATAGAATCTGGCAGCACTATCAAGAAACAGGTACCATCAAGAGAAGAAAGCTTTGTACCAAACCACGGAATGATCGTTTCCTGGTGCGTCAAGCGTTGAGAAATCGTAAATCTTCGTATGTGGACCTCAAGAACAATCTCCAAGAAGTAAGAAATGTGCAAATTAGTCTATGGAAGGTCAGGAAGAAGCTTCTCGCTGCCAATATAGGCAGTCATCGCCCAGCTCGCGGCCCTAAATTACTCCGTGAGCAATGAGTTGTCAGACTTTAAATTCGCACGTAATTGAGCGTCATGGGCTCAAGAAGACTGGGATGGGGTATTGTGTTCTCTGATGAAGCCAGGATATATCTGTACGGTGAAGACCGATGTAGGCGAGTGCTACGAAGACGATGAGACTGCTTTGCGGAGGCATAATTTGAAGAAATCACACCTTATGGTGGGGTCTCTCTTATGTTTTGGGCAGGAATAAATTTGTTGGATCGTACGGAGTTAGTCTTCATCGAAAACGGCACACTGACTGGATACCGATACATAACGGAAGTTCTAATTCCTCATGTACTACCTCATGCATTGGTCGCTCTTGGCGAAAACTCAATTTTATGGACGACAAAACTGGCCTGGCGATATGGAAGCGTATATGCTAGAGGTCGGAATTCGTCGTTTACATTGGCCAGCTCGAAGTTCCGACCTAAATCCCATAGAGTATGTCTGGGACACTGAAGCGATGAGTGAGATCAGTGGAGACGGCTCCGCAGACAGACCATCAGAGAGCTAAAGAATGTGACTATGTATGTACGACGAATGTATTTCGCAAGAAAACATAAGATATATATTCCCTTGCATGCCCAGACGAATGCAAGCTGTGATTTCAGCAAGAGCACACTTCATACTAAATACTTATCTACCGAGCAGCTATGCAGGTCTAAAGAGAGAGACCAGTATCATTGCGACCTAAAAGATCTGTTGTGATCGCTGCTATGTCTATAGTTCACTGCTAAGCCATACGTTCTCAATGAATAGAAGGAGTTGCGAAGGAGCTGTGAGCAATTTCACTTCTTCTGGGCGGAGTACATAGTTTCCCAGATGAGTGTTACGTTTGCGCATTAAGGGTCCGCAATTAGTCAGGATGTGTAAAGGCGTTTCGTCCTCTAGGGAGGAAAACCGGCACATCCTTGAGTTGCCTAGTCCCAGGATAGACATGTGCTTTTTAAGACAACAGTGTACAGTCAGGGCTCTTACCAGAATGCGCAATTTATTTTTACCTAATCCCAGGGCTTCCGAAGCGAATTAACGATCAAAAGCCCGGATTAAGGTTTTAGAATGTTTTAAGCCTGGTGTATCAGACCAGATCTTAAGTAATTTATTGTGATAAAGAGTTTCAAAGGTCAATCGGGCGAGGATTTTTGAGATTCCACAAAATGCCTTGGGTGCAAATTGTGTACTCTTTGAGCCTTGAAGATTTAGATATATATACATATTTTAAAAAGAATTTTTAAAATATTATAGATTTTAAAATTTCTGCCTGGAAGATAGAGGTGAATCTACCCAAACTCATACTTTGTTTGAATTTGGGGCGTTCCCCATAAATTCCAAAGTATACGTCAAGGCCCATTTTTGACCCATCGGTATACCATAAAAGGCTACCCACCTCACAGATGACCTGTCCATTCAGCCAGTCTTCTCTGGAGGGTAGTTCCACCCGTTCAACTGTATACTTTTTATTAAAAGTATATAGTGGACGCATGATATCTGAGATCATGCATAAGACCGATGTTTCCTTAACTGAGTCGAGCATGGATCTCAATCTATAGGAAAGCAAGCTCAAAGGGCACTGAGCGTTAATCCTATACAAACTAGCTCTCGCCTCCTTGTGTAAATAAAGATCAAAAGGCGTTAGGCCTAGAAGTGTATTAAGAGTTGCTCCAGGCGATGATTGCATCGCTCCAGTTGCCATTAAGCAGGCAGTCCTTTGTAGACTATTTAGTTTGTCAGCAGTCGCAGACAGTGGAGGCGTAGGTAAGAATCGGCCTCACTATGCTGTTGTAGAGCCATAGAATCATACTGGGACGCAGGCCCCAGTTGTTCCCGACCATGCGACTGCACGTACCTAAAGCAATTTTAGCCTTATGTTGCTAAGGTGAGAGTTCCACGTTAGTTTTTGGTCGATTGTTACGCCCAAGTACTTAACTTCAGTGGAGAATGGTACTTCTTTACCATTAAGTTTTGGTGTGACTAATTTTATCCAACCGTCTCTTTTTGGTAACGGCTATTATAACAGTTTTATCAGCATTAACTGATAAACTGTTATCCCTACACCAGTTTATTTATGGTGTTTAGGGCTTTTTGTATGATTAATGATAAAGTACTTTGGCAAAAGCCCCTCGCACTGATCACAAGGTCATCATCATAACCTAATGTGTCAATGCGACGAAGGTCTGCCTTCTTGTAGAATAATTGGTCCACCGCAAGAGTCCAAAGGAGGGGTGACAAAACACCTCCTTGTGGACAGCCTCTTGTAGTTGCAACCTCAATCGAAGTTTGAAACAACGCTATTTTTGCCTTTCTATTTCAGAGCATCGACTTCACCCACCTGATGGTTGTGGAGTCAACGTTTTTAGATGTCAGGCACCCAACCAGCAGTGATGTGGGCTACTGTCGAAGGCGCCCCCAATATCTAGAAAGGCACAAAGAGCTATTTCTTTATCCTCCAGCTCTTTTTGACCCTGTCAATAACATTGATCAGAGCTGTTTCCGTAGATTTGCCTCTGCGGGAAGCAAGCTGCACTGCATGCCTCGTAGCTAGAGTTACATCCCTAATATATCTATCTATAACTTTTTCCAATGTCTTAAGAAGAAAGGAAGAAAGGCTTATAGGTCTAAAGGACTTTGGTAAAGCGTAATCTTTTCTACCAGCCTTAGGTATAAATAGAACTTTGACAATTGTCCATCGTTCTGGAATATATCCCCATGCAAAACTCGCTCTGAAGATTTTCACCAGATAAGGAAGAAGGATATCGATATCTCCCTGTAGTTGAATGGGAATTATTCCATCCTCCCCACTTGTCTTATATGGTTTAAAGGAGTCAACAGCCCACTGCACCAGGTTTGGTCTTATTACTTTTGCAGCCCTACACCAGTCCTCATTACAAGGCCTTGGTAGGGCTCTGAAAGAGTTCGAGGCAAGAGTCTTATGTGACCCTGGGAAATGGGTTGACGCTAGTAACTCCAATGTTTCTGTTTCACTATAAGTGACGTTAACATCAGGCTTTTTAAGAAGCCCGATCTGATTAGGTTTAGCTTTAGATAGCATTTTGTATAGTCTTGCACTGCGAGGAATGGACTCAACTTCCTCGCATAGCTTCCTCCATGATGCTCTCTTAGCTTTGGTAATTTCTTTATTATATTCGGTTAGGGCTGCACTATAAATATCCCAGTCTTTGTTTTTTTTAGCCCTATTGAATAGTTTCCTGGTCTTTTCCCTAAGCTCCTTTAGCTTAGTGTTCCACCAAGGAACGTTCGTCTTGGTTTTGACGGGATAACTGTCCTCGAAGGCTTCACGGATACCTACGGCTATCGTCTCCGTCGCTAACTCCAGACCTTCGATCGTTTTGATGCTTTTCAGCAAGTTTTGCAACAGTTCATAAATCACTGGATATGTTATTGGTAGCAAAGTTTATATCTAACACTTCTTGCCTAGCACGCGTTACAATGGTTGGTGTATACCCTAAGTTTAGGCTTACCAGACGATTGAATATGAGAAATTCATAAAGTAACTCACCTCTTTCGTTGATGTTAGTGCTTCCCCATACTGTGTGGTGAGCATTAGCATTACATCCCACCACAAGTTCGGCGTTGTGTTTTCGGGCGAACTCCGCCACTCGCTCTAACTCGATGGCAGGATCTGGGTTCTCTCTGGGAAGATATGCTGAGCAAATGATTACTCTGGCCCCTGTCCATCCCTTGAGATTTATGAAGGCTGTGACCAGGTCGTCATTGCAATACATTGGTACAGCTAAATATTTTTATTGTAGATTATAAAAGCTCTGGGTCTATTGCCTTTAGTTTACGTGGTAGAGCCATGCTGCAGCTATATAACCCTTTTTACTGGAAACGGGGCATTCGATCTTAGTCCTCACGGGTGACAACGCATCTGCATTTTGATTCGTAATCGAGGATAGATGTAGATGTCTATGAGCCACAGCAACCTCTTACCATCAGGTGGACTGTGTGCTAGTTTGTTACCCTTATCCTATAAAAAAATAGTATTGACTAGGATCTTTCCGGCAGTCGACAATCGGTATGGCATTGTCGACTGCCGGAAACAATTTTTTTTTTTATATTTTAGATTAACAAACAATCTTAACTATATACCTACTCAAAATGCCCTACCTACCTATACCTACCCTATGCAGCAAAATTGGATGTTGCGCAGCGCCTTACGCCTTACCTCATAGCCGCCTATAAGTTTGAATCGCAATCTACCAGTTCTGGTATAGCAGTATATCTAGAGAAGATGGTAGAGTAAGATGATATTAGTCAGTACCATCTATTCTGCTTAGAAGTCCGTCTAAGTAGGCACTACCCTTTTACCTATTTCTTCCGTCAAGCAGCACGGCGTGCATTTCTGTGTTCCGGTTTTAAGGGTAGGTATTGAGAGCTAGTACGATTATGTGCTGCGAGGTTTTCCAACTTAGTCCTTAGATGTGACAACGCATCTGTATTCTGCTTTGTTTAAAGTTGTTTGCGGATGTCCATGGGCTGCGGAGGGCATTTACCATCGAGTAGACTGACAGTTATCATCAGGTTAAGATAGTGATTTGTAGTGAAACTCTAGAGATATCAAAGGAGGAATCTAGCCATTTTACCAGGACTTTTTTGTGAATTCGAATAACATATAAAATAACAGGTTCTTGATGATTATCTTATAAGCTTTATGAAGATACAAATTAAAATACAATTAGAACAAAAACAATTAGATACAAAATAAAAAAAACGTGTATGTGTACTTATGTAGGTACGCACGTAAGAAGTTATACTTCTTTAGCGCAACAAAACAAAAATAACTATAATAAAACACGTTTTATAAGATTCATATATATTTGAATAACTACCTTGAATATAGTTATCAGTTCTCACTGGTTCTCACGAAAACTTGACAGTTGACAGATTATTACCTTTTTTTTGCGCCCAATGAAGGGACACCCTCCGGCTCCGGAAGCGGGGGAGGGAGGTGGTGAATGCTCATAGCATACCACGCTGCCGGCTGCGTGGTTATGTGGGACTCACTTTGAAGAAGTGCCTTACCCACTAAACACCACCTGTGGGAACGGCTTTGGCCTGTATGGCCTTTCCGCCGAATCGGATGCGACCCCCTAAAGGGAAAGCGGGCGCAGGAACTATTACCCACAGAGTACTTTTTTATATAGGGAAATTACCAACTGAAGTTGTCCCTTTTTGGTTTCGGTGTTCGCGCGCATCGTAGCAACCACAGAGTACCTTTAAGCAACTTCATGCTGTCGTTTTAGGTGTCGGTGTGCGCGCGCATCGTAAAAAATTCACTAATTTTTTCTCAAACGCGCCAAAAGATGTATAACTTCAAAAAGTTTCGAACAAAACTTTTTTGGTTTGAAATTTTACACAAAAAAGGTTTTACATTTTGTCGTCTATCTTTTAAAGTTTTGATACACCACTCTTACAACAAAGCTATGAGTGTTAAAAGATAAGGTGACAAGACCTTTTTACGTGAAATTGTTAGAGCTTCAATTTTTATTTTAAAATTTTACGAGCATAACAGCACAAAAACTGAGTTCAACAAAGCTTTAAAGTGACTTTTCGATATTTGAAATACTTGCCCAAAGGCCACTATAATAAACCTGTAGGTAATTTTTGTTTAAGTTCTACGCGGGCGAAGTTGCAGGAAGAAAACTAGTTTTATAACAAAACTAGCGGCCCGCCCCGACTTTGCTCGAGCTGGACAATTATCTATCTATAATATCAAGTCTCCTCGCGCCGCGAACGCCTTTTGCGCTCACCGCCTTTGCTCTGACCGCAACCATGATTTGTCACGAGTTTTTATATAATTTATAAATAATTTAAAACAAATTACTTACTCGTTACTGGGAGTTATCCTTATAAGACAGATATAATATGCTACCGCGGACTTTTTTCTAGAAATTTTCGAGAGGAACAATTCAGCCATTATTTTCGTGCAATTTTAGGTTATCGACGGAGCGCACGCTGTGAAAGTTCTCAAGAGGCACGAATTTTTCCTTTCTTTATATATACTTAGTCGGGTCATAAGTTTTGTCAAAACCTTATTATTTCAAAATTTTGAATACTGGCTAGATGAACTTCACCAATTTTAAAAATATAACGTTTACGCTTGCCGAAACTAAAAAGGACATTAATTTTCATTCATTTTCAAATATGGAGTGGTCGAAGAAAGAAGATAGAGTAGCGTTAGTTATCGCGTTGCACCGCTGTGGTTACGCGCCAAAAGAGATTTTCAATATTTTACAAAAATTGAAAATAACTACGATTTGTTTATCGCACTATCAAACGATTCACTGAAGATTCAAGCTTCGAAGATCGTAAGAGGACCGGCCGACCTCGTACAGTTAGGACACCCGCGATCATCAAAGCAGTGAAGGCGCGAATCCAACGAAATCCTGTTCGTAAACAAAAAAATCTTAGCTCTTCAGATGAACCTAAGCAGAACCACGGTCAAAAGAGTGATCAATAAAGACCTAGGACTACGAGCGTTTGAAAAAATTAGGCTGGATAGATCCTTTGTTACGGCGGTACGCGGGAAAAAAATACTACTAATAGTTATAATAAACAAAATGATAAGGTGTATGCCCACAGCAGTGAAGAAGCCAGCACGCGTATTCCGAGAGTTCAACGAGCACATTATCCTTCGTCACTCATGGTTTGGCTTGGAGTCTCATATTTAGGCTTAACTGAGGTGTTTTTCTGTGAAAAAGATATAAAAACCAGTGCCGGGGTGTACCAAAATACCGTCCTAACAAATATAGTGGAACCTTTTCTCAAACAATGTTCAAAAACAGACATTGGATATTCCAACAGGACTCTGCACCAGCTCATAGGGCACGAAGCACGCAAAACTGGTTGAACGCCCATGGAATTGACTTTATCGGACATGAAGACTGGCCCTCGTCTAGTCCAGATTTAAGCCCACTGGATTATTAGATATGGCAACATTTGGAGGAGAAAGTCTGCGCTAAACCTCATCAGAATTTGGAATCTTTCCGAGCATCTTTGGCTAAAGCAGCGGCAGAAATAGATATGAGTGTGGTACGTGCTGCGATAGATGATTGGCCGCATCGATTAAGGGCATGTATTCAAAATAGGGGAGGGCATTTTGAATAATGTAAATAAAATTGTATTTTAAATTAAATTACCTTTCATTTCATATATAATTTCTATATAATTATCAAAAAGTGTATCATTAATTTTATAAAAAGTTTTTGACAGAACTTATGACCTGACTAAGTATATACGACGAGGTTCGCCACCCGTCACGTTCTGTCTCCCGGAGGGGCGAAAAGTGGATTGCGTAGGCCCGTCTGGCTACGCTGAATGTATGTGGAGCAATGAATGATAAGATGGATGAAGTATGCGAAATGATGAATGATAGAGGAATAAATGTGTTATGTGTAAATGAGACGAAACGAAAGGGAAAGGATGCCATTGCACATGGCATGTATACCGCTTACTGGTTTGGTGTAGACGAGACCGAGCGGACATGCCAGGGAGTCGGTGTCATCCTTTCAGAAAGAATGGGCCAATGTGTGAAAGAGTATGAATGTGTAAGCCCACGGCTGCTATGTATACGAATGAAAGTGGGCTTAAAGAAGTTGTTTGTGCTAGGGGTGTACGCCCCAGACATGTCTAAGCCCACTTATATCAGAGAGCAGTTTTGGGACATGGTAAGGATGGTGTTGATGAAATGTAAGGGAAATGAGAATATTATTATGTTAGGAGATTTTAATGGAAGGGTTGGGGTGAAGAGGTCTGGTTATGAAAGGATATTAGGAACATTTGGTGATGAAAGTATAAATGAGAATGGTGAAGACCTCCTCACCGTATGTGTGGAAAAGAATCTTTTTGTGACGAACACTTTCTTTCGCCATAAGAGGATTCACATGTATACATGGGAAAGAGGTGATGATAGAAGCATGATAGATTTCATAATTGTGGATGAAAGAATGAGGAGCGCAGTGGTAGATACAAGGGTTTACCGGGGGTCCAACGTAGGGACGGATCATTACTTGGTCTTATGCCGAATTAATGGTCTATTCAAACGTTGGCGTCATCGAACATCTGTGTCTACCACTGCGTTACAGCGTATAAGAATAGAGACGTTACAAGATGAAGGTGTTTTTTTTTTTTATAGAATACGGGTGACAAACGAGCACACAGTCCACCTGATGGTAAGTGGTTGCTGTGGCCCATAGACATCTACATCTATCTTCGTTTGTGAATTTAAATGCAGATGCGTTGTCAGCCGTGAGGACTAAGATAGAATGCCTCTTTTCCAGTAAAAAGGGTCTCCGGTTCTCTACACTCACCATACGAAACACAGCAGCATTAAGCGGTTCTCCGGTCGAGCCGACCCATTCGTTGCTGTTCATGCTGCAGCATGGCTCTACCACGATTATGTACGAGTGATTTAGACTTGAAGACTGTATGGAATAATGTTAAGAAAGTTTTGGTGGATGCAGCCACTGAAGTATGTGGTGTAAGTAAGAGAACGAATGAAAGGAAAAATAACACTTTATGGTGGGATGATGAGGTACGGATGGAATTTGAAGCAAAGAAGAGAGCATGGCTAGATTTACTAGCAACCAAAGCTGGTAATTCTGGCGGTATGAATGATGAGATTGAAAGAAAAAAGACAGAATTTAGACGTGTAAATAAGAGAGTAAAAGAAGTTGTTGAAAGGAAAATGCAAGAAAGAAAGGATAAGAATGATAGAAGGATATCTGATAACTTCCGGGCAAATATTAAAATGTTCTGGAAACTCGTAAGAACTGCCAGGGGAAATTCAAAACAGCCTAGAATTAATGCTATACGAGGCGAGAATGGCTGTATGCTGAATGATGAAGTTTCGAATTTAAAAAGATGGAAGGAAAACTTTGAAAGCGTGTTTATGAGGGAAGAGTCGTCTGAATTAAATGAAATAGAACCTCCGAAAGAAGTGGAGAGAGGTAGGGAGATAAGTGTAGATGAAATAATGAAAACAATGAAAAGCATGAAAGCAGGTAAGGCAGGCGGATATGATAGAGTATCACTCGAAATGCTAAGGGCTGGAGAGGGAGTGGTGGCAGGCCTGCTGTACACCTTGTTTAATTTATGTTGGGAACTGAAGCGGGTACCGGACGACTGGTGAAAAGCCATTATAGTTCCAATGTATAAGGGAAAAGGGTCACAGCAGGACTGTAAAAACTACCGTGGTATCAACTTGCTTAGTATTGTGGGTAAACTGTATGCTAAGGTGTTAATTGAAAAAGTTATGGAAGAAACTGATGGAAAAATTTGGGATGTGCAAGCTGGATTTAGAAAGGGGTTGGGGTGTACGGATCAAGTCTTTTCCATGCGCATGATTGCGGAGAAGTTTTTGGCCAAAAACCAGAAAGTTTTTTGTGCGTTCATGGACTTGGAAAAGGCTTATGACAGAGAGGACAGGAATGTGTTATGGCAAACACTGAACTCATTTGTGTTGAGCGCTGGTTTGATGCAGGCATTAAGGTCTCTTTATAGGGACTCTAGTGCTTGTGTCAGGATCAACGGGGTCTACTCGAAATGGTTTGGCATCCAAAAAGGTGTCAGACAGGGCTGTGTAGCTTCCCCGTGGCTGTTTAACCTATTTATGGACAGTTTGCAAACAAACTTTGAAAGTTGAAGAATGTGGGTTGAAAATGGGTGAGTTAACCGTTAAATGCCTTTTGTACGCCAATGATCAAATCATATTTGCATCGTCGGCGGCCGAGTTGCAAGTGATGTTTACTTTAATGAACTGGTCATTAAAAGAAAGGGGTATGAAAGTGAACGCAAGTAAGACGAAAGTGATGGTTTTTGAAAGAGAAGAAAGTAAAACGTTATGTGAAATAAGAATAGAAGGGGAGTTGATTGAGCAAGTGGATGAGTTTATATATTTGGGATGTTTATTTAGCAAGTATGGTAGATATGATAAGGATATAGAACGACGAGTGAACGCAAGAAATAGAGTGAATGGGGCTCTACACGCTATTATGAAGAGTCAGAATGTGTCAAAAAAGGCACGTTTGGCAATTCATAATGCTGTGTTAGTCCCTACTTCAATATATGGTAGTGAAAGTTGGGTCTGGCAGAAGAAGCATGAGAGTAGAATAAATGCTGTAGAAATGCGGTCATTAAGGAGTATGCTAGGGCTGAATCTGAATGACAGGGTAAGAAATGGTGTGATAAGAGAAAAGTGTGGTTTGCAAGATGACGTTGTGACCAGGATTAAGAAAGGAATGCTTCGGTGGTTTGGTCATGTAGAAAGAATGAACGAGGAAAGTAGTGACAAAGCAAATTTATGTTGCAGAAGTGAACAGCAGAGTCGGGAAGGGACGCCCTAGACGAAGGTTTATCGACCAAATTGGCGTTATATTGAAAAAAGGCCAGATTAGGAGTACCCTTAACCGACGAGCGTGTATGCGTAGATATATGGATGTAAAGGAGGCGAGAGAGGTGTGCCAGGATCGTGCCAAATGGAGGTCCGTAGTCTCTGCCTACCCCTCTGGGAGGCGTGAGTGTTTATGTATATATATATATATATATATATATATATATATATATATATATATATATATATATATATATATATATTGACGTGATTGTATACTCTTTGCTGCTAAGCTAGAAGTATTATTAATTTAAAATTCATATATTTCGAACGTCTTTTCTGATTTGTTTCTTTCACTTTATTAAATCTGTCATAAATCTAGATTGGACGTAAATTGCTGATTCACCTAAAAATCTTTCGGGTATTTCATAAACACCATTTTATCATATTATAAAAAAACAAAACTACACCAAAATGGATAAAGCTCAAGAAAAAGAAAAGAAATGTTTCTGTGCGAGATGTTTCCTTCCTGTTGTCCCAGAAGACAAAGTGGACATAGAAGGACAGAATTTTCACAAGATTTGTAGTATGTGCTGTAAGTTACCACAAAAAATATTCAGCCGGAAAGTGATAATTATTGTTTTTTTTGTAGAATAAAGGTTACAAAAGAGCACACAGTCCACCTGATGGTAAGTGGATACTGTGGTCCATAGACATCTACTGAGTACTACGATGGAATGCCTCGTTTCCAGTAAAAAGTGTCTCCGGTTCTCTACCATACGAAACACAGCCGCATTAAGTTGCTATTTTACGTTGGTATTCTGTGAGTGCGTGGTCCATCCCCGGTCGAGCTGACCCATTCATGCTACAACCATAATATGGCTGCAGCGTGGCTCTACCACGTAAAAGATGTCTACGCAAGGAATTAAATTGTTTATTTTTATAGAATAATCGTGACAAACGAGCACACAGCCCACCTGATGGTAAGTGGATGTTATGGCTCGAAGACAGCTACATCTATCTTTGACTAACAATTAAAATACGGATGCGTTGTTAACCCTGAGGACTTATCATACGAAACACAGCAGCATTAAGCTGCTTTTTTACGCTAGTATTCTGTGAGAGGGTTTTCCTTCGGCGAAATCATGGTGCAGCTATATTAAACCATAATATAGCTGCACCATGGCCCTAACACGTTTGAGATATTTATACTGACAAATTATGAAAAATCTAACGCGACCGGGCTCTTGAGCTACTTGACTTGAATAAAATTACCTTACCTACTGCTGCACACAAACCTCCCGGAATGAACACAACAGTGTTTGGAGCCACGTATATCTATGAATTTCCGCATGTCTTACTATAGGGGCCGCCTTACACTTCGTTGCTTGGTACGAGACTGCCACTAGAAAATCTTTCTTCGTCATCGGTTGTCGGTCTTCAACTTTGTTCGGCCCATTGCCACTACAGTTCACTGTTCTGGTTCTACATACCCCATGAACAACGACACGTTTCTACAGTTCGAAAATTTTAATATTTTCGACTCAACTATAACAAACAAAAATAATTCCTAGCTCCAAAAAACGACCCAATGCAATTAGAGCTGCAGTAAAGATGGCTCACCAATTGGCGCTGCCATTGTTATAATTATAATAGTGATTAGTTATCATTTACACTGCACCTTATTATGTAAAACGTCCTAGGCGACGAGTGATGAGCACAATGGCGTCATATAATTAACCTTGTAAGCAACATAGGTGATGTGTGGCAATTGAAACCAAAAACTATGAAGAAATCCGACTGACCCTGTGAAACTTTCACTATTGGATGATCTGTTGAGGCTGCCATTCCCCTCAATACGAAAATGTTGGTTGCGGATGATTAAACACTTTTGATCGAGGCGAACTCTAGAATTTAAATAGAGAGAGGGTGCAAATCTGCACTGAAATTGGTATCATCGTGGGGGGAAAGGAATTATCTATACTTTTCGTCCGCGACGTCATATACGTTGACAATCAAAGGCAAGTTCCAGCGACCACCTGTTATCAGGATGGGAACTGATTCTATATAAAGCGTAATATCGACAAAGGCCAAGGCATTGGGTGTTACGTTAGACATGAGTCGGTCTTTTATATGGGACTAGCAGCCCGCCCCGGCTTTGCCTGGGTTGAACAATTATTTATATAGGTATAATATATTTCAGATTTAGCTTAGTAGATATAATTTATTTTAAAGCTTCTTTATATACCACATTTTTTGTTCCATTTTTCTGCGGCTTTTATATAAAGTAGAGCCATGCTGCAGCTATATTAATAGTATAGTTGTAGCACGAATGGGTCTGCTCGACCGGGGAAGGACCACGCTCTCACAGAATAACAGCGTAAAATATCAGCTTAATGCTGCTGTGTTTCGTATGGTGAGTGTAGAGAACCGGATACCCTTTTTACTGGAAAAGAGGCATTCTATCTTAGTCCTCACGGCTGACAACGCATCTGCATATAAATTCGCAAACGAAGATAGATGTAGATGTCTATGGGCCACAGCCACCACTTACCATCAGGTGGACAGTGTGCTCGTTTGTCACCCTTATTCTATAAAAATTAATTCTCCGCATTTCCTGACCTAAAGAGACCAACGTATAATTGTCCGTGAGTAAAACAATCTTCCCTGCTACTCTGTTACTTTGTATTTATTACCCTATATATATATTTATACTATTTGTCTATATTTCTGTTATTTTAATATATATATATATATATATATATATATATATATATATATATATATATATATATATATATATATATATATATATATATATATATATATATATATATATATATATATATATTCATATATTTATCATAAACATTTTAGTAAAACGTAGGGACTCTGCATACTACCGTCTACGGCACATCTCACATGAGGAACAGAATACAGATTTTAAAAAAAATACTCGCTCACATAAAGTTGACCGTCCGAACTTGTTCGGGGCCGGCTGAAAATCAGCGCTGCAAGCTCGCGGCTTATGCTGAGACGGTCCCTTCCACCACTTCATCATAGCACACGATTTTTTTAATTTTTAATTTTAATTTTAATGTGCGTTTGCATACACATATAATGGACACACTTCTTTTCGTTTTTCAAATTTTTGTTTGTTTGTTTGTTTATAAGTCACTTGTTTTATTTTTAATTGTAATTTGTCATGTGTATAGATGTAAGTGTTGGAATAAATGTCTTTGTCTTTATGTCCCTTAAGGCCATAAGTCGAATATATTTGTATGTTTGGCCTTGAGATTTGTTGATGGTGATTGCGAAAGAATTTTTTATTGGAAACTGTAATCGCTTAAAACGGAAATGCCCATGTGTAGTACTGAGGAACTTCGTGGTATAACAAAGTTTTTGTTTTAAATAAGTTTCGATTTCATTTTGTTTGTTTTCAACAAACACAGTGGTCTTGTCGGATCCTTGAATTGATTGACAATACTCGACATTGATGTGTGCATTAAAGCTTCTACACAGTACAGGGAAATATGGAACTACCCATTTATTATCAACAGTGAGCTCCTCTCCTCTTACTCTAAATGTCACTGTGTTGCCACCGTCTTCAGGGCTTCTACGACAATAAACTGGATAACCGTCCACGCCTGTTTCCGTCTCTGCTATAAATTTCCGTGGGTATTTATATTATGTTTCCCACATGGGCCATGGATCATATTTTTAACCAGGATATCAAATAATAAGGGAAGCTTAGCTGATATTATGTTATCGATCTCGTTAAGTTTTATTTTGGTTTCAAGCCATAACAGAATGCACATGAAGTAATAGTGTAAGCCTTTGTAATACCGAAAATGGCGTTTTTCGTTAATAGTTTTATAAGTTTTTTTTTTTACTTTAATCTAAACACACGTGCCACAATGTCATGCCTATCGTATGATCTTTGTCCGGGGTATGATTACCTTTTAATTTCAGGCCATTCGAGATTACACGTGAACGTTATAAACAAATTAGTCTACCAAAGTTTCGGACGTATGTCATTGCATCTTGCGACTTTACGTGCATGTATCTGGGAGAACCTGTGAATGTTGTGGGTAACGTTATGTATTGGCCAATATTTTGCGCATTCACGTTCATCCCGTCATCGCCGCGCCGACCGCCATCATAAATATTATCATGCGAGAGTTTTTATATAAAAATGATTATTGTGAATTATCCTTAGAAGATAGACATATGCTGTTCCGGACTTTTTTTAGAACTTTTCAAGCGGAATAATTCAGCCATACATTATTTTTGTGCAACTTTAACTATTGATACAGCACACGGAGTAGAAGCTTTAAAGAGGCACGACTTTTTCCGACTTAGTTGACAAATATCATCATAAATTTTAGACATAATATAAATATATACATAATATATAGCCTGTGTCTATCTGGAATAATGTACCTTTCAAATGGTGAAAGAAAATTTCAAATACGTTCAGTGGTTCCGGAGATTACCCTCCACACATATACAAACTCACAAAATTCGCACTCTCTCTTTATTATATTAGTACAGATTGTGAGTTATCCTTAGAAGATAGACATATGCTGTCGCGGACTTTTCTTAGAACTTTTCAAGCGGAATAATTCAGCCATACCTTATTTTCGTGCAACTTTAACTATTTATGCAGCGCACGCTGTAGAAGCTCTCGAGAGGCTCTACTCTTTCCGGCTGAGTTGACAAATATCATCATAACTTTTAGCCATGATATAAATATATAGCCTACGTCCATCTGAAATAATGTACCTTTCAAATGGTGAAAGAAATTTTCAAATAAGTGCAGTGGTTCCGGAGATTACCCTCCACATATACCTATACAAACTCACAAAATTCGCACTCTCTCTTTATAATATTATAGTATAGATATGGGAGAAAGGTCTAGGAGATGTTTTGGGACACGAATATCTGCGTCCCCCTGGGGCATTCGCTACCCTTCGTATCCTATGGAAGGGAATATATGTACCAATAATAACTTACGCAGCGGCCGTTTGAGTTGACCGGGTAGGGAACTACACAGTGCGTACGTCACTGCTGAGATCGTAGAGATCCTCACTCGTGTTGTTAACAAAGGGCTATACGATAAGGGACGATAAGCTCTGCGGTAATTTCACTATTAGCCGGCGTCCTTGCGGCCGATCTGGTGGTGACACGTGTTGGTAGGATAGATTAAGTGAGTAAAAACGCAGATAATGGAAAGTGGAGCAGGCGTAAGCGCAAAATCTGGCCTGAAGTTACGAATGTATGGCAGGAACGATGGAAAAAGGAGACGAATGACAGGGAACTATGTATTCTGTTTCATCGCGACTCAATTCAAATTGGGTTATGCCGGACTACCAAGTCGATTCTCAGTGGGCTTGGAAGTTATGATTGCGGTGCGGCCTATGAGGATAGACACCATGACTTGCGGTGTAAAATGATGGATGGTTTAGTACGTGGAGGAATGGGCACCGTGTAGGTAGTACTATCCAGATCTTGTTGACGGTTAAAAGAACTTTATCGTTGATGCGCAAACTCGAGGACTTCGTGGAACCAAAACATCGTGCACGTCATGCCCAGAATGGGAGAGTGGCAATATGGGACAAGTAGTGGAATAAGTCGTAGTCCACGCACAAGTACCGCGTGTATCTCTCGAGATTCTGACGGTATAACTAGGGATGGGCAAGGGGAAAAAATATATCGAATCGATATTATTAAACAGTATCGATATATATCGCGTGATAAATATCGATATATCGATATATCGTCGTCATTTGCATGGTGTATGGATAAGGCCCAAAATTTTCTATGACGGACACACACATGTGATGCTTTTGTAACTCCTTTTGGTTGTTCATGTTTTGTCCATTAATACAACATTTTAAAATATATCGAAATTGATACGAATCGATACTCTAAAATAAATATCGATGTATCGCGAATAAAAATACGACGATATATATCGATATTTTTATGAGGAAATATCATATAATAGAATGTTGTAAATAAAATATAATAGAATGTCATGTAATAAAATATAATAGAATGTTTGCTAATCAGCTATGGAGTTTCAATGAGTTTGTTTGAAATATTGAGCCATGTTGCACGCTTAATTCCATCGAAGTAATACTTCTATGTTTCTTCACTGTCTAGTAAAATATAAAATTTAATATTTGTTTGTTGGTTTTCTGTACGTTTCTAAACCATTCATTCGATGACGATAAAACTTTGGCAATGCGCGCGCACGCGAAGGTGAAGGACAACAATAAAAGGCATTATAAGTTGGTGACGCATACCGGGCATGGCTGGTTGTTTATAAGATAATAAATAGTAAGGTTTTATTCTACCACATACGATCTAAAAGACTATAATAATACATAACACAAAATATATATTTAGGTTGTCTTAAATAAAACTAAATAAATAAATTGTCTTTGTTGTCTTTTAATATATAAGTATATACTTTTTATTTAGATACTAGCTTGTACCTTGCGGGCGCGTTGCTGCCGCAGAAAAATAATTGTGGAAATATCGTTTTAAATTTGGAAGAGTTAATATATTGTTTAATTAGGATTGATAATACTATACATTAATTTGTCGGTACGATACACGCGCCACCTACTGTAAGTTCATTGTTTATAACTAAACTCACCATTTATTTTTTAACTCAAAACGGGACATGGGTTTATTCATACTCGCCAGTTAGCAGGTTAACAATGAAAATAAACACAACTTTTTAATGTTATTTAAATCGAAAAACTGTAACTTTATACAATTAGTATTCACTATAATTATATTCACAATAATTATAATTATATTTATTATAAAAAATTGTGAAAAATAAAAATCAATCCCCAGTTCACTAGCTTCATTATAGCAAAGTTCCTCAGATGGTAATTATTAAATGCAACATATTTTTTTTATCATATTTATATTTATCAGTGAAACAAATTTGCTTTAATAAAGTTGGTGATGATTTTAAATAAGAATAAAATTCTGGACATGTTTTTTTTATATAGACCTTTGTTATCAACATCGCCTTTAGAACTGGAACCGTAAGTGATTTTTTTCAGACGTCCAAAATTAATTCATAATAGAAAAATACTCTTTCTACTGGAGCATTTGTACCACGTAGACATAAAATATATTCGATTAAAATGCAAAAAAATTATGTTGAAGATTGTTGGTGCGAAAGTGTTTGAATACTTCCACCCAACGAGTTTCTGCGGAAACTTTAATTATCATATTCGATTATTTTCAAACTCCATAATTTTAAAGTTTCGCGTGGTTTTCGAAAACGGGACAATTTTGCGTCACGAAGCTTTGTTTGGGGACAACGGGGCAGGTGACCGAGAAAAGGGACAGGTGACCGAGAAAAGGGACAGGTGACCGAGAAAAGGGACAGTCCCGTTCAAAACGGGACGTATGCGCAAGTGCATGCAATAAGTTGACAAAGTTTTACCGCAATCTGATGAACGGCATGGCAGCGCATAAAATACGAACAAACAAACATAAATTATTAGATATTTATTTATTTAAATGTTTAAGGTATCTGCCGAACAATTCCGTCTTGTGTGAAGATGTTCTACGGGCACGTCTTTTGTAACGAATGTTTCAAGGCGCACGTGCTGTGCAAATACAGGAATGAATGCCCACAGATGCACTCTAAAAGCTGGTGGATGCAGTGGGCACCGGGCACAAAGCCGCAGCCAAATGTGGACACCACGGCTAATGGTAATGACATGACAATTATAAATTAATTGTGCTAAGCGCTCCCGTTCTAAAAAGAAGAAATAGCAAAAGACTGTGAGCAATCCACATCATACGTAATCAGTCTTCGGTGAAAAGATAAGAGCATCTTAAATCAAATGCAGAAATGCGTTGTCGCTCTTGAGGACTGAAATGGAGAGCCTCGTAAGTCTCGTTTCCAGTAAAAAGGGTCTCCAGTTCTCTACTCTAATCATGCGAATTATCAGGATTAGGCTGATATTTTTCGCTGCTATTTTACTCTCTCACAGAAGAGCGTGGTCCTTTCCCGGTCGAGCCGACCAATTTGTGCAACAACCATATACCACGCATAAATTAATTTAAACGAAAGCTCTACCACGTAGGTAATGTATGTAAAAAAACCTGACAAAGGACAATTGCAGTTGTAAGTCTGCCAACACACTGAAGCGGCCCGGCGGACTTGCTCCATGACCCTCTCAGAACTCAGAAATAAGAGGAGGCCTTTGCCCATGGGACGTGCTGTAAAATAATCGTAGTGTTTTAAAATTAACTACCTACATATTTTAAAATTAACATAATATTTTATTACTTACATACAGGGTTATTTTGCAATAACTGGCCAAATTTGCAGAGAAGGTTCAGAATAAGTAATTTAGGCAAAAGGTGAAGAAAAATTAATTAACAAAATCTCAAACATTATGTCCTTTTTATCTTTTAAATTCAAAATGCGTGGTAGTGCATTATTTTAACTGATTGTCATTTATAAATACAGTAAAACTCGCTTAATACGATCACGTTTAATACGATTTCTTGCCATAGTTCTATGTTTCTTGCATAATACGCCATTTTATATCAGTCCCTGCAACTTGAAGCATATTTTCATACATTTTTAACATAACACGCTTAATACGATTCGTCATCCCGTCTATTACGCCATCTGTGCAACACTCGAGCCGAGTCAAGAGTGTTGAAAAAAAAATTGAAAAAAAAAAGTAGAAGCATAATTTATTCTGTGGTAGAAACCTTATTTACTCGTATTTTCAAAAACTGCAATAACGATGTATCATTATTTTTATATTAGAACTTAAGTTTAAAATTTGGCTACTCTTTGAAAAAATAACCCTGTATTTATAACAGTTTCCTACCTACATACTTAGTAACATTTATTACGGCATATTTAAGTTAGGTGTTAAAAATATTATTTATTTAAAAACAACCCTTACTACCAGGGTCACTATGGCGGGTTGGGCCTCAGCATGTTGACATTACCTTACAAGAGTATAGCATAATATTTTTTGAACAGGTGGAAAACCTCCTGAGAGCCCCCCTAAGGAACCTCCAAAACGTTCTATTTGCACGCGTTGTTTACAGCCGGTAGATGACAGTGACATGGTTGACATCGGTGGTCAGAACTTCCATCGTCAGTGTGCTATGTGTTGTGAGTAAAGTTTGATACAATTATTAAAAGAATCGAATTTCTCCACTTTTTCGGGGTTGAGCTTTTTAGCGTGTTTGATATTCAATATTACCTAAACATTCGAGCAAACATTTTCACTCATTTTATTGCTAATATTTGCCGTGTAACGGCCTTTACTTCTTTCATCCCAGACATGTAATAGGAGTCGAATAAAGGATGCCTGCAAGATCATACATTTCTTTAAATACTTCTATCCTCATCAATAAATAATTTTCTGTTACAGCTGTACGGTTATGGAACTCCTTGTCTCTACATATTCGCCGTACTCAAAGCTTTTTTCCTTCAAAAATCTACTCAATGCTTATTACTTGAAATTCTAATAATTCCCATTATACTTCCCGTCCTTTCTTGTATTTATTCTATTTTCCTTAACCATCATTTTTTTTAAAAGTTAATTGTATAATTTATCCCAGCCATACGTTGAAAAGAACTCTACGTAATAAGGTTGTCTGGAAGAAATCGCTTCCAAAGCGATAGGACCGCCTATTGTACCTTCTTTATTTACTTCATTTTGTTTTTGTTTCAATGTGTACATATTTTTGTACAATATACAATATATTGACTGATTTATAGAAAATCGCATCAAAATAGTTTTCAATTTTATAATAGTTTTCACCCCCTATTTTTCCGAAATGGGTTGTTTTGAAAAATTGCTAAATTATCCGAATTCATCTATTTTATTTACGGAGTAGGTTACCTTTAATAGGTTTCGAGTAAATCGCCCCATAAAATGAAAAGTTTCATACACACTGTAATAACCAATTTCACCCCCGTAGGGATAGAATTTTCCAAAATCCTTTCTTAGTGGATGTCTACGAAGACAGGTACTGTCCAATTTCCAGATTTCTACGTCTAGCGGTTTGGGCTGTGCGTTGATAGATGAGCCAGTCTACTCATTCTTTTTTATATAATATAGATTTACTTATATATAGATTAAGAAATTTTTCGATGTTAAAGCTGTCATTGTTTTTTTACTGACTAACATTTCAGACTTCTGTCACGAAATCCCAAGCTCTAAGCTCAAAATCTACTACGGTCAAGTGTTCTGTGAGGAATGTTTCCATCGCCATGTGCTTAACCATTGCAATGATAATCCTTCGGAATTCTTCAAACACTGCTTTGACCAATGGCAGAACAACGCACAATTCGCAGAAAACATGCGACAGTTCATGAATGGAAGTAAAGAGAGTGCGCCGTTTGTATTTATGATGCAAGGTCCTCAGCCGCCATTTTGTCGCTGTGGTACTGGACCACAGGAGTGGTTCCAACAAAATGAGGCAAAAAAATGTAAGTTACTGTAGTAAGTTATGGTTGGACTGTGTAAGAACGACCATAAGGGGTATTTGTCAGTGTCGTGGGATCAGCCGTGCGATTGTGTAACGATTTGAAATCTTTGCCGGTTGGAATCACTGCAAAACTGTGTTCACCTGATGGTAAGTGGCATCCGGCTCCGATGATCATCTGCAACTCCAGAGGAATTACATGTATGTAGAAGGCTTTTTAGAAAGGATTAGGCTCATTTCTTTAAGGTACCTAGGTCGTAATGGTCTGGAAAACCACTGGCGACAATAAAATCCACAGTTAGATCGTGCATATTTTCGTTTGGGTGACAAACGAGCACACACCGTACAGCTGATGGTAAGTGGATGCTGTGGCCAATAGACATCTACATCTATCCTCAATAAAAAATCAAAATGCAGATGCGTTGTCGCCCTTGAGGACTTATATGAAAGTCGTTCCATTTAATAGGGTCTCTAGTTCTCTACACTCACTATGCTACGTAAGGGTAATATGGTCATCCGGTTAATACGGTCACTTTCTTATAACTCAAAAACTACAGCATTGTTTGCATAGATGGTTTTGTGATACGATAGCTCTTCATCAGTCAATCAAATAATGAAGGGTCAAAATGGCGCTGCTTTATCGACGCCATTTTGACAGTTGACATTATAGTGAATATTTTAGTCGATTTTAGTATTGTGTGGTGCAGTTAGTTTTTTTATGTTTATTTTCGAAATGTTCCTAATTATTGCAAAAATCTTAATATATTAGTTATAGTATACGACTTTGTGTTTTTATCTCTGTCCTCCTCCTAGTATTGGTTTATGGGGTGGCAAAGCTTAAGGTGACCATATTACCCTTACGTACCTTATATGAAACAGCTCCTAATTTACGCTGGTATTTTGTGAGGGCGTGGTCCTTCCCCTGTCAAGCCGTCCCTCAGAGCCGGCCCATTCGTGCTACAAATACAAATTTCGAGTTCTGTCGCAGTGCACGGTGGTAGGATTTAACAGCTGAAATTACTAAATTACTTATTAATTCGAACAATTTCTCTGAACACTCCCTGTTGGATATGCGATAGAAGATGCACAGAGATGCAACGACTTTAAAGTTAATTGTTTATTTGTATGTTACAGAATTGGCAGTTTTTTTAATTTATTTAGGTGAGGGCTAGAACTTTTAAAATCCCTCCCTTCTCTACGCCTATGAATGTGACACTATAGTTAATATATTCTGTCTATAGGTGCATAATGGTTGAAAATGAACATTTTCACAGCACCGGCCACAATTTCCATCGATGGCGATTCTTTCGGAACTTGTGACTTATCACTTCAACTTCGCACAGACTTATTCGAAGTCTCAGAATCAAGCTGCGCTATTAAAGAATCAGCAAGTAAAGAAAATTCATGTATGGATGACGCTCAAAAAATTGAAAAACTGACAAAATACCTCCAGAAAAAAGACTACGATAGCAAATCGGGAAATAGCGACAAAAATTGGAATTTTTTTAATGAATTCGACTTACTTTCACTAACTTCTAAAAGTGATCTACTACCTTTTAGCGGTTGGGTTGATTTGCAAGAACCTAAAATGCATGATACTACATTAAAATGTCCTAAGTGTCTGTGGCAGTGTGGTCCAATTTATGTAAACAGTGAATATTTACAAAACGAAATTGTTTGTGGAGACAATTAATGTATGTAAATTTAAAAAGGCTTATTAAATATTTTTAATGTTAAATATTTTATATTAATCTTATTCTAAGAAGTAATAAGCCAATTTTTTCTTTAAATGCCAAACTTGCACACAGTACTATAGGTGCCCTTGCTAATTATGGACGAGACTCTGACGCCGATTGGTTAAAGTCATCCTAAAGTGCTAAATCCAAATTCCGCAGATTGAAGATGGGATGTACAGAGACTACGTTGTGAATTCTTGAAATAAATAAATTAATAATTAATCATTTAAATAACATCCCAGGATTTAGTAATAAAGACGAATCCTAAAACTAGTCAAAAAAAAAAAACATGCGTGAGTGTCGTGGAACACTCGGTTGGAACGAAATTCCTTTCGTAGTATACCTATTATTATTGATAAACGTATTATATTATTGATCAACAAATACAAATAAATGAATTACTATTACTAGTGTCTATTAAAATGAAGCGTCATTTAAAATATTTCTTTCATGGCAAGATAAAAAGTGCGAGGGAGATGGATATTATTCCATCTCGCTCGCACTATAGAAATGGGGTCGTGACGGAAAAATCTTACACTTTTTCTCACCTAGTTCCATCCACCAAATTTGTACCGTGCGATAAGGAACTTCGTTCCAAAAAGTAAGTTCGTTTGATAAAACTCTACTCTTAGCGCGGCTACCGTGTATCTTTAAAAATACATTATGTACCAAAAATCTTATTCCTATGGAATGTACTCTATTATACGATAAATGTACCGCAACAGGTGTTGTGAGTTCGTAATAGCAAACTATGAAGTAAAGTGGCCGTGCTAAAAAATGTTCTATGACATACTTAATATAAAAAAGAAAAATAAACATCCACAACCTAACATACAGTAAATAATGTTCGTTTACCTGGCTTGACCTACTTAATCGGTATTTGACATGTGCACTAATTCAATATACACCCTGTAGGAGTATCTGTACCGCTTTCTTTTTCAATATAACTGTGTTTTTGGAGAAAAATGCAATCAAAGGTGGCCGTACCAGCCAAAAGCCTTTATCACGGCCCCCGTTTAACTTAAAAAATACATTACATCTATTTATTATTACTTAAAACGAGGAAGTTGAATTTGGTTTAAATGCAATACGTAATATGATTTTTAAGTTTGTGGTTATTAAAAATTAATCAATAATATATAAAAGTATGAATATATTTTTCTGTTGAACTGTACTTGGGGTGGAAAGGCGGAACAACAATCAAAAAAACGAACACGCCTTTCCGAGTATCCACCCCAGGGTGGATTTCTTAGATGGATAAACGGAATAACCCCTGCCGCGCAGCCCCAATGCGTGTTGGCGAAATTCACATGTCTTAGAAATTGCTTTTTCTTATTTCTCAGACATGCAGGTTTCCTCACGATGTTTTCCTTCACCGCCGGGCACATGGTAAATCAGCACTTAAAATTGCAACTAACAATTTCATTGGTGCCGGCGTGGATCGAACCGGGGTTGCTCGCGCACTGTGAAATTTACAGCTAATTGTAATTGCAGTGCTAACCATAGTATTATAGTATTCTATGGCGCTAACCATATGAGTTACCACGGCTCAGTTTTTAGTTCGTAATAGAAAATGATAAATTGAAGTGAAAAGGGGCCGTGCTGAAAAAAAAATCCATGACATCGAAAAAATACAAAAGATACACATCCAAAACCTACGTTAAATTAAATAATCTTTGGCATATAGGTAATATATGTAACGATCTGATCTCTCATAAAACTTTCTAAACTGAACAATCAGTCAAAACTCATTCGTTCACCACCTTTAGATGCTTATATCTATTTGAATTTAACATGTACGACTACAGAATTCGATTTCGAGTACATTCAGCCAACAAAATTTGCTTTTCTGCTCATGTTATCTTTTAAAAGATAAATAGAATCAAAACTATCCCAATGTAGGTTGACAACCACGGATGAGGTGACCATTATTCGACAAGTGAATTGCAGGATGCATTGTAAATTGAATTTAAGCAAAACGGCAGCATAACTAAAATTCATATTTAATGAAATGAACAAATAAGAATCATCTTAAACTATCATAATGTATACAATAAATTCATTTATATATCATATTTGCAATATCATATTTTTAAACGTCAAGACTACAGAAGACTCGGCGTTTATGAATTAAATCACAGACACGTTCATAATAATCATATTATAATTATTATGTAACTACTTAAAACATCAAAGATCGATTGCTGAAGCGTAAAAGAGTTTGTTCTGTTTCTAATTTTGAAAGGTGAAATCATCATAATGGCTGAGCCAGACAAACGAACGTAAAACGTTAAAGGTAGCTCCTCAATTGAAACGTTTGAGCCACTTAGCAAACTGTGATGTCACCCGGCCTTATTCAATCACATCAGATTCCTGAGTTCAGAAAGCATCACATAATGCATAACGCGGCCTCTAACAAGGCCATACTTATTAGGTATACTATACCCTCTTTCGATTAGGTAACGAGCATCATCTTCATCCTTAGTGTGGCCCTTCAGTTCTCAAACGGTACGGCCAGGTACATAACTTAAAAATGAAGTAATTGTGATTACAGACAAATAGTTATGAACTTTGAAAATGCCTCCCTCAAGCCACCAAAAAAAACTGCCTACCTACCTATTTATTTTAGTGAGAAAAGATGGCTATCGGTGTCTTTCTAACAGAAAAGCTGCATTTGCCATCCCGTCTGCCAAGCGTGGCAACTATGACAAACATCTTCCCGTGAGGAACGACATTATTAGGCGTCGTCTTAATTGGTTATCGATCGTACGAGTAAACAATGCAATTTCATTGCACAATGAAAAAGATCGTGCGATGGTCCAACAGGTGTCCTAATAGCTCGCGCGATGCCCATCCCGGGATGGGCATCGCTCGATGCCGCTGCGCCGTCACCGCAGCAGCGCCATTTCAATGGCTGCTTACAGAGATGCAGTTTTTACTGTCGGGAAATATTGCTTTGAAAATTGCAAATGACATTGATAAAACCCTCACCCTCGCGCAGTGACGCGTGACCAATTAGGACACTCAAAAGAGATTTGTAGCTTTGATTTCACGATCGTACGATCAAACCCATCGTATAATCGTTATTAAGCATTTCCTGCGCGCGCGATGATCTGCATGCTTCAATTAGGTCACTCTAAAGAAATGTGCTTGTTTAGTCTTCTCGTCGTGCAACGAAATCGCATCTTTTGCTCGTACGATCGTTGTCAATTAGAACGACGCCTTAAATGTCCTTCCTTCGTCGTTTATCGTCTGCCTCTCTGCTGTTACCTGTGGTACGTTTCTTATCCAGTGTTTTAACTTCATCCTCTGAATTCGGCTTGTTTATCGGACTTCGATACTCGCTAAGTAATTTACTAATGAATAAATAAGACTACGTGTTTATTGGACTTTGATACCCTCTATGTGATTTGGATTGTTGTTACTTCGGAAGAAGACTGTGCGTTTATTGAACGATTATTATTATTAAGTAGATCTGCGTGAATTGTGTCCATCATGCCTTATTCTAGACTAGACTATGCAGAAATGTGCTATTGTTACGGTGCAGCCCGAGGAAACCCCCGAGCGGCTGCTAGGATGTACCATGAACAACTGATTGGAAGAGGTGGTCCTGAGGTATACCCTGACTACCGTGTTTTTTTACGTGTCCAAAACGCGTACATGGAAGGTCGCATACCCGATACTTCCCGGCCTGAAGGAGTTCGGAGAATCGACCCAGATCAAATCGAACAAGTCTTAGAAGAAGTGCAAAGAGATTCGTCAACAAGTACGAGAGCAATTGTCCGTCGCGCAGGCTTATCTCACATGTCTATGCACAGAATTCTGGAAGCGGAGGGAATGCACCCATACCGCGTGAAAAAAAATGCAAGATTTACTACCTGCGGACTATCCACGACGAGTCGCCTTTTGTCAGGACATGATAATTAGATGCGACTCAGATGAGAACTCTTTTGACAACATAATGTGGACAGATGAGTTAACCTTTAGCCGGAGTGGGTTATTTAATATGCACAATTACCACTCCTGGAGATTTGAAAACTCACATGCGATTCGACGCCACAATTTTCAACACCAGTTTAGTGTTAATTTATGGACTGGAGTATTCAACAAACAGCTGATCGGACCGTTTGAGTTACCAGCCAGATTAAACGGCGACGCATATTTGCAATTTTTGCAAAATAACTTGCCTGAAATGTTGGAGGAAGTCAACTTGGCTGTACGGAGCTGCATGTACTTTCAATGCAATGGAGCGCCATGCCACTTCGCACGGAATGTAAAGGAATATTTTAATCGATTTTTTCCACGTAGATGGATAGGCCGTGGTGGGCGAATAGCTTGGCCTTTAAGGTCGCCAAACCTCAACCCCGTAGATTTTTTTCATGTGGGGATATTATACAAAGAGCTGGTGTACAAAATACCTAATGTATTATACTACATATTTACCATTGTGTTAATATACTTGTGCTTATTATGTCATTCAAATGTATTCATCTTGATGTTTTTTTTATTTGTCAGTTTCCCAATTGATTCGGAAATAAAATCGGAAAGTAAATGAGTTTTAGCAGGCTCCCAGTTCTTTTTGCCGGTTGCAAGAAGAACTGGGAGCCTACTAAATACTCTTGACTTTGCTCCAGGTACTTTGAAAGGAATTTATTAGTCCGAAAAAGGACAAGAACTGAATTGTTTCGTAATGCTGTCCTAACACTTTATACAATAAAGGTTTGTATGCTTAAATATGGTCGTATTTTAAATCTGTGTTTTTTTATGTAGTAGATGGTTAACTAAAGTGTGTAAGTATTATTATACTTACACACTTTAGTTAACCATCTACTACATGGTCTATGATGGACTATGATAGGGTAAAAGAGAATTTAAAAGACATCATTTCTTTTACACTGAATACATAGAAGAAAATTGAAAAATGTAACACAACCTGAGCCTGATGATTTAGTGATGAAAGATTTAGTGATATTTTACGGCTAAGTCACGCGGACGAAGTCGCGGGCGAAAAGCTAGTTTACATATAATTCGGTTAATTGTTTAAATTTAGATTAGTTAATTAGTAAATATACATATTATCATGAATAGTAGAAGTTATAGTATGTACCTACCGAGTTTACACTGTACTTGGAAAATGCGCCTTGCTGAGTTGGAATCGAAATTTTAGCAATCAAATCTTTGTACCTCGAAAATTTTAGCAATTTCTTGAAATAATTGAAATTAAATAGTAATACGAACAAATTTTTCTAACGGACTAATATTATTACTAGACAAATGGTAAAATTAAACATTTTTTACAACCGACTTCAATAAAACTCAATTACAACATAATATATGTAATGGTTGAAATGATTTCCATAAAATTTATATGGGGCCAACTGTGAGACATACACTATCGAACAAAAAAAGAACAGGTACTTAAAATCGGTCCACAATTGACGGAGAAATCGGTAAACATACATAAAAAAAAAACATACAGCCGAATATAGAACCTCCTCCTTTTTTGAAGTCAAATCAACATCAGCTATTTCCATACTTTTATATTTTATGGAATAAATTTCGGTCTATCACATACCAATCAACCTATATACAATAATATGTAAGGTGGTAAGGTACGCGATCAAAGTAAGTAAGTACGCGTACCTACTTACCTGTTGATTTTAGAAGTTAGCGTTGCCCATCCTTTCGATTTACGAAGCAAGTTGCATTTTTTAGTTTATTCTATAATCTTTTTCTTCCATTCTAAAAGGCATAAAATGATTTTAGTTGAATGAATATAAGTAATACTCATCGTAAAAAAAGGCATTTACCTTAGGCAGGTATAGATAGGTAGATACTTACATAAAAAAAATAACAGCTTACTTCTATAAGGTAGATATATGTAGTCCCTACTTAATGTCTACATAGACTATGCAATATAATAAAATTTCAAAGTAACACAAACAAATTCATTATGTAACTTGTCGTATATGTACGCAAACCGCATATAGGCTATGAATGACTGAACGCTCCTGCTGCTGCTATCGTAGTCTGCGTGAGAATTAGCGTAATATTTATGTTGTATTTGTGTTGTTCACGCCCGGAGCCCGGAAGGAGGCAGAACGAGCGGTATGAAACAGATAGCATTTTTGAAAATACCTACTCGCGCCGCGTATCGGCAATTTACAATCCTCTTAACTCGATCGATCCCATCAATAAAGATTTCCTTGTATGACAATCACAGAATGCTTCTCATTAAAGCTGTCGCTTTAAGATATTTTGAAATAAGAATACATCATGAAACCTAAATTAGTTTTATTTCAAGGACTATTATAATTAAATTGGAATTACCAATACCTATAAGTGTAATTATTATGATTTTCTTAACAAATAAATATGTTTTAATATTTGTTATTAATATTACCTATTTGTTTCATTTGCTTTAATTATCCTATCCTAATAACATGTGAATAAAGTGGCCTAGAATTACTGATGTACGCTTCACAAACAAAATCTCCCCATTTTGTGGGTAACATTGCCAAAATGGCAGCACTGTGATGCGTGAATGAAAGGCAGAATAGTGGTTACGCGTCCCCGCCGTCTATTGGATTTTCTGTCTACGCCTTAAATGGAAGAAAGTGCGAGTGAATTTTGTTCTCCCTTGCACACCATGGCCGTCTATCACTATCCTAAGTCTATGGTTTATACAAACTGTGGTACTCTTAAACTTAGAATATACTGTATTCTAAGTCTATGGTGGTACTGTGGTTTAAGCCCGGTTTACATTTTGAGAAGTGACAAGTGCGAGTGGGGAAGAGGGGAATGACAAGAATAGACTGTCAAGGTTTCAAGTGACAACTAGCAAGTAGGTGTTTACACATGTAGGAAGTGGATATGCAGTAAGGTGTGATTATTATATGAAATTCCGAACCGCATGGTATTTCTAGTACTCAAAATGGATGAGCAACTGCGCCTACAAGTGCGTGAAGTAATCATAGGAGTCATAAATAATTGTTACGTATGATAAGGCCCTAAGGCCCGGTTTACATTTTGAGAAGTGACAATTACGAGTGGCAAGTGCAACTGGCAAATAACAAGTGCTTAGTGCGTGTGAACAGGCAGTGACAAGTGCGAGTGAAAAGTGATAATTGAGAAATGAATAGTAACAAGTGAATAGCAGCCTGCTCTATTCTTTGACAAGTAGCTCTGCCCCACGCTACTCTTGCTACCCCTCGCTCGCCCACCGGCCCCGCTCTACCCAACACGTCATGACATACACGTGTTGGTGAATAATTTTGGTTGCATTTTAATAGTTCATTTTGGTTTGCGCAATTGTTTTAACAAAGGCGAAGTGGTCAGAGAATGATAACATTAAATTTGTCCAGGAATTACTGAAACACGATTGTTTATTTAATATTAAATCACCGAATTTTAAAAATAAAGTGTGACACGCCACTATGCTATCATACATAACGATGATTTATGAGTTTATGACTTCTCTGAATACTTCACGAACTTGTAGGCGCAGTTGCTTATTCATTTTGAGTACTAGAAATACCATGCGATTCGGAATTCCATATAATAATGATCTTACTGCATATCCACTTGCCACATATGTGAACGCCTACTTGCTAGTTGTCACTTGACAGTCTTTACTTGTCATTCTCACTCGCACTTATCACTTCTCAAAATGTAAGTTGGGCATATTTTTAAAAAAGTGTACCTTAAGTTTTTTCGATGTCCTTTATGTTTCGATTTTTTTTTCTTAAACCATTGAAATAACCTAATATTTTTTAACGTCATTTAGTTGAGCATATGTTTGGTATAATTTCGATATATTTTTTTCACTGTTTATATGTTTATTTATAATTTTATATTGTAATAAAGATACCAATAAACTAGTTTTTACCATGTCTCCTCGTTAAGTAATGACATTCAAAGTGGAATAACAGTTAGGTTATCAGTATGTGAATTGATCTAATAACATCATTTGACGGCTTAAGCCATATATTTTCGAAAAACCTATACAACAATTAAGTAAAAAAACACATTTGTTTTAAATTATTTTTTAAATCGAAGTCTCAGAATTTTACCGGGTGGAATTTTTCCCTGATTAACGTGACTTTAAATGGTTTGAAGAAAATATACTAAATTAGATAAAATATATTTCGTTTACCACATTACCAAACATCTCATTGGCCACCCCCCATCTTGGCAACGATTTGGCAATACTCGTGGACAAGTGCTACATTGAGGAAGAGTATGTGTGAGCACAAAATACATTACAGTATTTAACACACACACATACAGTAATTAAAATAGACGCAAATAATTTTTAAACTAAAAACTAAACAAAATGCAGATTTTTTTTAATTTGTTTTTGGTAGTGCATTATAACATGACTGACTATAGTAAGAATTTTAATGGTTTTCAATTTCATTGAGTTTAAAATCGAAAAAAATTCAAGTATATCTACTAATAATACTTTGCTTTAATAATCTCCCATGAAAAACGCATTTTTATATAACTTGCGTTACATATCTTGATGGAAAAACATTAGCGATTATAGGTAATTATTATAAACACCACTTTCCGAGTTAGCATTTGTATCATTTTCAAGAGCCGTGGCAGCTTAGGGGCTAAGCGCTCGCTGTAAATTTCAAAGGAGGCCAGCAATCTGGGTTCAACTTCATCCGGCACTAATGAAATTGTTAATTGCATTTTTAAATGCTAATTTATCACGTGCTCGGCGATAAAAGAAAACATCGCGAGGAAACTTGCATGTCTGAGAAATAAAAAAACATTGAATAAGAAAGCGTAAAGTAAGTTTAAAAAATCATAAAATTGAAAACGAATTAGAAAATTTCTACTTCCATGAAGATTCAGTAAAAGAGAATTTCGTACTGAAAAAGGAACTAAGAGAGAAGAACAGATACGATATCTTACAGATACTATACATATTAGTTTTGTATTGTTTTGATTAAAGAACCATATTTAGTTTTCCTAGTTAATATATTTAACTAAGCAAATAATTTAAATATGTTTGTAAATAAATTAAAATCGGCAAAAAAAAACCTTCATTGTAATCAGAGACCTTACTTTTCCACTGACTATCTTCAACGTTCCAATGATTAACTGTCCCACTAACAAAAATCCAAAAGTAAGGGTTTATTTTCGTTTTCTTGTTCAGTTAATAATATTTTGATTTTGTTATGAAGACAACAAGTTTGTTATTACGTAAAATTATTTGACAAAACAATAATAAATGGCTATTTAAATAGTTACAAAGAAAAACATGCAACTGATTAGTTAACAAATTAGTCAGAGGATATAAACATACGATTATTTTAATTTTTAATTCCGTTGTCAGAAGTAAATGTTAATTTTTTCATCTATAAACATATATTATACATACATTTAAATAAAAATATGGTTTTCAATGAACCCGTTTTATTTAATTCACTGTGTTAGATATTAAATTGTTATTCAGTGGAACCCAAAATCCTATTACTGAATTTCATTAACTTATTATAATTAATTTATAGCGGTTATTCAAATATGTTATACATTTTGTTAAAAATCAACTAATATATTTTATGAATTCAACGACACATATTGAAAAAAATGCATAAAAAATTAGGACCTTCATTTTAACTTAGGTGCACTTTTTAAAAAATCCGCCCACCGGGCTTTAGGCCACTTGGCGTCAAAAATTTTTGGCAACCCGGACTGGTCTAGACTTGGCAACACTAATATTTCCATACATCAAAGTATGGCCTAAAGGTCTAGATACCAGGCCATAAACTCCAAATACAGCAAAGTAAAGTCAAACAATAAATTGTAAATTCGTTTTGCGTTTTGTCATAGACCAGATAGAGAAGGAGTTTTGGCGGGAACTTGACCAGCGGCGGCTTGCTGCTCCTGTATTATTGTTTAAATAATGGTTTGAAGTGGATTTTGATATGTAAAAGTGGTGCGATTTTGTGTATTAAATGTCTGCGCATGTGAACTATTAGTGGAAACGGTGAAACAAGTGCTCTGATGGTGATGTGATTCTCAAGATAATGTGGCTATTTGCTTAGGCGCCTTGAGATACCATCGTCAACTGTCAGCTGTCTGCTGGCTCAAGTTGCCGTCAAAATCTCCCAAGGGCTGCACAATGTGACGCATCAACATATTGTGAAGCAGTGTACTATGAAGGATACATTGAACTTCAGGCTCAGAACTCAAAACAGTAAAGCCAGTTATAACAAAAAAAAATTGTTTTTGTTTACCTGTCAGCCTGTCACTGATCACTCAACTCAATATATAGAAGACTTGGCTTTAGCCTTTACGGTTTTTGAAAATATGAAGAATTAAAGAATTTTATGGATTTATGGATTTTGAAGAGACGGAAAAAAGAAAAATAAGACTTGGTTCCGGCCTTTACACCTTAAAATTCTATATATTCAAAATAAAAAAGACAAGGCTGTATGGCTTAGTTCCTTTGCCTGCTCTCTCGAGCGAATAATAAAAACAACAACAACAACCAAAGAGAATATAATCACTACGTTTATATTTATAGAGAAACTAACGTTTCGTTTTGTGAAGTTGTTTATGTAGGTGTGGCCTGCGTTTACTTACAAGAATACAAGAAATTGTTTTCACGACATGAATGTTTTAGCTTTTAGTAAATTTATATAACATATCAAGAGGTTAATGACAAAAAATTATCGTTGGATAATAACTACGTGAACTACCATAAGAGGGAGTTTACCAAACAAGTAACCTACCAATACATATAGAAATCATGTACGGGCGGAAAACTCCAACTACATATCGCTCAACACCATCGGTATATTCGCACTACACCGGAAGGTATTTAACTCAAAAATATAGTATCTAACTTACCAACCCAACGAAGTGTCACACAATTAAGAATAGGTTTAGTGGCTAAGAATTTTCTAATAAGATTTTGCGTGTTCGTAGATCATCAACAAATCTTCGTTCATCAAAATCTGTAAAGTCGTTACGTCTTCCATGGTATCAAAAACCTATCTTGCATGATGCATTTGTTCTGGATTTACAAAGAGGATCCTTGCTCACTGGGTTTTTGTCAATTGTAAGTAGAAATTTTTGATATATTTTTTTTGTAATTAAAACTACATTGATTGCTTTAACATACATAATTTTGTATTAATTTCTTTTTGAGCATATCTGTACTCTCCTGTGGGTACATTACATTCATTATAGTAGGTATGGGCGTTTAATAAATGGATAGTTTTTAGATCGTTCATGGGCGTCAACTGTTAGACTAGTTTACAGTCTACTGATAAACTAGTTTATTCATGAACAACATTATTATTGTATCGCACAGGCGACAAGTGAACATGAACACTGCTTAAATTATTTATCTAGCCATAATACAAAACTTAGTCATAATTTAGCTAGCTAGCTTAGCTATAATTTCTCTAGCCACCAGACGACCATACAGTTTGTTACACTTGCGCCAACAACTTAAGATTGTTGTTTAATAATCAGCAGATAAATGATGACAACTTATGCTAGTAATAAGTGATGGTCTGTTGAAAATATAAACTAATTGAAAATTAAACTGTTTTTTATACAAATTTATTATACTTAATAAACAGTCTCCTTTCATTGTCTGTCAAAATGACATCAATCCGCCTAGGTAATTATGTCCTAGGTAATTATGTTGTAGATATGGAGTGTAATAATGTCATCATACCTGAAAAACCACAATATTACTGTGATAGTCCCCTCAGCCAATTTTTAGAACAAGCTTTTTCTTAAAAAAGCTTCCATTAAAAAGTATGGTCTGTACAAGCTATGCTATAGTGCCTAAAGTATACCCAATCACCCAATTTTGTAATTGACATAATAGGAAATTTTAAGAAATGCCAGAAAGATCTTATGGCTCTTTATACTGGAAGATAGTGGTATAACCATTTCTAAGCCAGGTGTTAAATACTAAGTCAAGTGGGGTAAAGCAGCATTAATACTGGGAAAGATTTGGTACTACCAAGAGTGATCATAAATGTGAATCCTCCCTACATCGGGAGAAGCAGCAGATTTTAACAGGTCCAATGGGCTGCAAATACTCAATCAGTATTATAATCTAATATATAAAAAGAATCATGTTAGTTCGTATTTTATGTGCTGCCATACCGTTCATCAGATTGCGCTAAAACTTTGTCAACTTATTGCTTGAAGATTATAGGCATAGTACAAGTAACGTATAGTAGGTGGCATGCGTATCGTATTGACAAATTTATTTGAAAGTTATATATCATTCAATTTCAATGAATGTATTCATTCTTAACTAAACAAAATAACTCTTTCAAATTTATAACAATATTTCCACAATTATTTCTTCTGCGGCTGCAACATGCCTGGTACCAGCTGGTATTAATACAATATTCAATAATACTCCTAAGAAAGAAGCACCATCACAGAATAGCAGCATAATGCTGATGTATGCTGATCCAGACATCTTTTTAATGGTAATGATACATTCTATCCTAGTCCTCACATCAAATGAACTTTTTTGTCACTCTGGTTTAAAAAAATTGGAGCCAGTACTGATACAAGTAATTTTAAGCTCCCTATTTCAATTAGAGAAATGGTAGTAAGGTGACCATATAGGTAGTATGTATAAAATTTACAGATCTTTTTTATGTTATTTACTTTCTGAATTTCAGTTAATAGCTCTGTTTACATTTGCCCAGAGCGTCTTTGACCTTTACTGCTTGGGTATGGCAACACCTGGATCTATACATTACGGATATTATATTTTTAGCTTTCAGTTTGTCTACGTTGGAAGTGCACCAGGTGAGTTTTGTAAATGCTTATGTAGTACATCCATAAAACTGTAAAGTAATCTTTGTTAGATTTCACAATTCATCTTATATTTCAAAAGGACTTTTTAATGTGATTGATGTAGAAGGGTTCATATTTAAGCTTAATTCTCTTTTTCAATTTATGGCTTTTCTTGACTTTTGATAGAATTCTGCAAATGTAAAGTCAGTCATGGTAATGACAAGTAAAGTAAATTTATTATCAATTATAGGATGGGTTTAGAGCTAGAAGTTAGTATATATGATTTAAAATAAATATATTCTTGTTGTATAAATACAAATTTCAATGTTAAGACTCAAAAAACAGTTTGTTGAACTGTAAAGGTTATTATTGGTTGTTTTATTAACACCAAATTATAATATAAATCATATCAATGAATATTCCACTTGTGGAATGAATTTCAAAGGTATAAGATTTCTTTACAAGTCATGTAAATTAAGATTGCTTAATATTTTTTCAGTTCGGAATGTCCTGATTGTATTTTCATTATTTTCCTGGATTGGATCAGTGGCTGTGCTTATAACAAGTATTCTGCTCATTATAGCACTAAGAAAAGTAAGTTTAAAATTTATTATGTTGTTCATCTTACTTTTTACAACTGTTAAGATTATATTTTGTTCTTATGAAATAATACTGAAAAAAATTTGGAGTGTATAATTCATTTAAAAATTTGAATATATACAAACATAAGTAAACGTCCAAATCAGGAACCAGCGTACATACATACAGGATACAAATACTTGTTCTGTGCCTGATTCTAACCTGCAGCCAGCAGTGCTTTGCAAGAAGGATGTGATTACGCCTATAGTAATCACAATTGTATAATAAAAGTTATAGGAAAATAACTATTTAAAGAATGTAATAGGAAGTAGATAAATGAATTATTAAAGGATACTCTTTATATACTATACTAAGCTTAAGCTCTTAAGATCCTTTCTTTAAAAAAACTTGCAATGAACTTTTACGAATAAATGCCACCAATTCACCTGTCACTACCGCATAGTATCCTGTGGGTGTTGTAAAAGGTGACAGAGGGAAACAACCCAGGAGATGTGCAGCAACATATTCCTAATAACAACAATACGTAAAACAACTGCAGTGGCCAACCCACCTGCCAAGCATGGCAACTATGTCAAATATCGTATGGGTATGAGGCAAACTATGGGGAGGCCTATGTTCGGCAGGGGTCTTTTTATATTGGCTGTGTGAATCTTAATACAGAGAAAACAATGCCTCGGTGGTTTGCTCTTTAATTTTTTGCACATTTTAAACTCTTTTTTAATTTTTCTACTTTTAGGAATATCTGTGGTTTGGTTTATTTATTTTTAATCTTATTAATATAAAATATAGCTAATAGTACTGAAAGAAACATTAAGCTTTACATTTTCCGAACAAATTAATTTCCCCGCTATGAAATCTGTCAAATATTATACCTCACTTTTAAGTGGCGCCGCCCTGGTGGCAGAAAAAGTCGTGGATGCCCTCATTGGAATTATGTACCTAGGCTATTTTTAATGGAAGTACAAACATTTTACTAGGTGATAAAACTCAATATCTTTCTGCCTACGAGTCCCTCTGTGTAGGTACCACCCTCTTACCTAATTCTGCCGCCGAATGGTAGTGCTTGCACTGCTGGGCTCCAGTCTGAAGGGTTGAAGGAATAGAGAGCCAGCATAGTTACCGGCTGTGCGGCATTCCATCAGAGATATGTTGTAGAGCCATTCTGCAGCTATATTAATAGTATAGTTGTAGTGCAAATGGGTCGGCTCGACCGGGGTAGGACCACGCTCTCACAGAACACCAGCGTAAAATAGCAGCTTAACGCTGCTGTGTTTAGAACGTGTAATGATGGTGAGTGTAGAGAACCGGAGACCCCTTTTATTGGAAACGAGGCATTCCATCTTAGTCCTCACGGGTGATAACGCATCTTTTTTTTTAATTTAAAAAATGTTACCCCCACACTAGGATTTTCTCCTGTATCGTGGAGGTAGTTTACAAACATAAATTGCACGAGGACAAACATCCAGACCCGGAACAATTATTTGTAGGCCATACAAATACTTGTTCCGTGTGGGCATCTGCATTTTGATTTATAGTCGAGGATAGATGTAGATGTCTAAGGGCCACAGCAACTACTTACCATCAGGTGGACTTTGTGCTCGTTTGTCACCCATGTGCTATTAAAACAAAAAGAGATGACAACACATCTGTAGCCCCCTTTGTTTGTTCTTATCTCAGCCACTTACTTTCAGATAAGTTTGTTTGTTATTTCAGTTTAAAAAAAACAACAATATTCCTTGTTCCAGGAATACGAAAAGAAGATTGTCCCATGGTTATATACTTTTGGTGTATTTATATTATTTCGCACTGTGGCCTTCATCTTCGCATCGATAGTTAATGACATGATATTTGCTTATAATATTTTCATATGCCTCTGTTGGGTCGTTTTCTGCGTCGCAGGTGTCTATGGTTGGCTGCTCGTGTACAGCTTGTACTTGGAGTTATCTGATTTAACCAAGCTTGAGGACCTAGCCCATTTACGGGTGAGTTGCATTGTTTTGTTTATTAGTTCAAAGACTAAGGGGTTCTGGCAAAAATCTTTTTGTAACATCAGCACACAAGAATCAGGCGGTTAATTGTTTCACATGAACATAATTAAAAATTAAGCATTTGGTTTTCCTTCCAATGGGAACAATCATGATGCGACAAAATGTTACATTATTATTATTATTTGTTTATTTAAGCAATATTTTGTAATTATTTTTTAAATCAAATATAATGTTCACTCTGTGGTTGAAATTGGACCGTAATTCATTATAAAAAAGATCCTTGACTGAAGTTTTGATAATATATGTTTAGGAATGAAATAGTGTTGCCATAAAAGGTACAAGTAGGGCAGTAAAACGATAACGGCATTTGCATACATTCAAGCGGTTAATCCTTAATGCTAACAATTTCAAACTTGGTAACTGCTGACCAATCAAAGAATGTGTGTAGAATAGATCAACGGCCTTACTTATAATCGTTTATTAATGCTTGCTTAGTATTATTTGTCATTTTTTATTGTCATTAGGTAAAGAGAGAATGATTTAAAATTTTAGAACTGCTTAAAGTTGTTCTATAACTTTAAGCAGTTTTTAAATTTTGCTACGCTCCTAAAGTCACGGTGGAGGTGAAGGAAAGTTAACTTGATAAATATTAAATAGTTACATTATACAAGAACTGAAAACCTGCTATCCTTTCTGAATAACGCTAATAAAAATTTGCTGCTGGCAACACTACAAAGAACTTTCACCACTGTATAAACCGGTGAAAGTTCAGCGGTTTGTACAGTGGTGGAGCGGTTTAAAAAATATATAATAAATTTATTTCCAGATGGGGACAATGGCATCCCTTAATGCATCCCTAGCCGGCTCTCGGCCTACAACTCCGCACAGCACAGTCTCAACCATGCCAGCCTCGCAGATATGATGCGAGGGCCACGCCGCCAGCAGAAATGATGATATAGCTGAAGCAGCCAAACTGTTAGCCCCTGATGGCGGCTTAGAGACTCCAGTGTAATAACTAACATATCAAAGTCTTAGGACAATTCACACCCTTTTATATTTAAAGGTAAAAAGGTTCAATCTATAAGAAAGACCTGCTGTGTTGCGTTTTAAAAACTTCTATGTTTAAAAACTGATATTAGATTAACCAGTTTAATTTAAGATATATACGAGTATAATATTGTAAGGTATTCTGAAACGATAAAGTTTCGCATTCTGGTAATTCACTATATAATAAAATTGTCATCAATTCTTTTAAGTAAAAATATCGAGCTTAATTATTATTATAATATACTGTTTATACATTTATTAATGAATTTAAAAATCATTTGAATATTGCAGTGCCTTTTTAAATTACATCAATAAATATTATTAAATACTTATTAAAATGCCCAGGTTTTGTGAATGTTCCAATAAAATAATACATTTTCTGATTCGTTAGTCAGTGGCCACTACGGCACCTATAAACCTACAATCGGTTTGCAGGCGCCTTACCAACTCAACAAACTAAGGTAAAACGTCTTACCCCTCAAACTTAAATGCAACAGTGAGTGCCCTATTGTTGCATTTGCTCTAGAACAGGACAGAGGGTTCTATCAGATTGTTTATTATAAAAGAGTAGCGTTTTTTCAATTGAATAAAATAAATTTTACGGATTTTGTCGTGTTTAAAATTAACTATTTTAATTCCGACGTTTCGGGTGCTTTACAGCACCTGTGGTCACAGTGGCCTTTGACGTTTTGATGTCAACTACCTACCTACTAAATAACTACCTACCTACTAAATGATGAAGAATGAATAAGGCTACCTTTGTTAATTATAATTTTGTCTATTAGTAGAGAGCAATAATTTTCCAGACACAATGCTATTATATTCGCGTTAAATTCGGATATGCAAAAGATAGGCTATAGGGCAGTGTAGAAAACTGAAAAGGCGAATTTTACCTAGTTTTGAAGCACTGATTAAGTTTTGCGTATGTATTCATTATACATTAAATTAATAAGTTTTTTGTACCATCCCACCGAGTTTTATATTGCTTTATACATGCGACATTTTTTACTATCGTCCCTAAAAAACCTACCCAGCCTATCTACAGAGGCAACGCGATTGCGATGCATCACACTGCCAGTTTCGGTGCCATATCAAACAACAGTATATAAAATTAGAACAAGTTGTAGTTATTTTGACCTCAAAACATATATACACACACACACATATAGATGAAAAAGCAATAAGTTGAGAAAAAAATAATATGTAATTACGTCACTTCACGTTTCGTCATACCCCTCAGTTCCCTTGTCACATAATATCACGCTAAGCAATTCATCATCGCATGTGAAGTTCAGCTTTCATAATCCCTTACTTTACTGCTAGTGATGCATTTCATCTTAAGCCTTAGTGTTGAAACTAGCCTCATGTCTCGATTCTGAATTAAGGATGGTATCAGTGGCCACTTACAATCAAATAGGCTTCATAATTATTTATCGTCTCATTACAATATATAAAGTATATAATATTGAACAATCTAAATCCTATACAAATAAATAAAATTCAGACACTTCAATTTGTAATGTCAAAATAACAGCTTTTTAATAAATGCGTATGAAATATATGTATGGTACTTATAACAAAAAAACAAATTTTAAAATTTTTGTCTGTCTGTTTGTTCCGGCTAATCTCCACAAGGGCTTGACCGATTCTGACGGGACTTTCACTGGCAGATAGCTGTTATAAGGAGTAACATAGGCTACATTTATTTTAGAAAAATAATTAGGGTTCTGCACAAAAAAAATAAAAAATGCGAACAAAGTCGCGGGCACAGCTAGTAGACATAATATTACTAGTAATACTGCACAAAATTAAACTAATTTAAAAATTATTTTAGTTTTTGAATTTTTTAAGTCAAATTGGTTAATAGCAGACTATATCGTATTTCTATTTTTTATACATACAAATATTAAGTACGACTACAGAAATTGGTAAAGTTTTATTAATTTATCTCATAAACTTTTATAAAATCATCATTTTGTTAATTCATGCCCTTATTTGTTAAAGATCTTCCGTCCAATGGTTTGCCATTTAGCTTATAATTTTTTATTAATTTTATTGTATCTGAATCTCATTTTAAAACTAATAATATAAGATTTAAGGTATTTTAAGTTTCATTCAATAATTTCACTATCAAAAGTCAAATCATAAAAAAGATATTTAATTTTGCCATAGTTTTCACGCTTAGCAGGCGGGTTGGCAATTTTAAGTTTACTTCATAGAAATTAAGATAGAATTTAATAAATACTGTTTATATTACGGTTTAAAAAATCATGTTATATTAATCTTCTTTAGAAGACTGGAACTGATGTAATTGATAGAATTCGTTAATGTAACAAAACTATTACCTGACCCAGTTGAGTTATTTCAAAGATGAAATGTAAATCGAAAATATGCCTGTTATTTACTGGATAGAAAGTATTCTGTAATGAAACACCAAAAGCAACAGTTTTGTTATTTTATTAATGTGCTTTGAACTATTTGAAATTAAAGCCTGAAGGTAATAATGCTGTCCCTAGATCGGCCTTATTAGTCTTTGTTCGGTTTATAGATCTTAAAGAGTGAACTTTCGAATCGATGTATACTTGCACAAAGCGTATTATTATTTTTTATATTACTTTTTTACACACTGGTAAAAGAAATGTGTTTTTGAGGACCATTACATTCATTTTTCAAATAAGACTGTAAATCTTAGAAATAAGACTATATGGATATCTTATATTAAGACCGACGTATATAGCCTGATTATTTAATCAACGGACATAATATTAAAGGAGGTTAATCAGTATTTTGTACTGATTCTAAACAAGGAAAAACAAAAACAAACACAGCCATTTTAGTAATTTTTTGAATGCAATACTCCATGCAAAGTGACTGATACGGCAGGTAACCCATTAAATTGACGTATTTATAATTAAAATAACGTGTAGGCATTCTAACATCATGCGCTTGCGAAATAGTAACAATAAACCCCCGGCAGTGGAGCGAAGTCAGGGTCAAACGCCATTATAGGCTGTGTGACGCACTAGTGTACGTCTGATGATGTATGGTGAAGAAGCTTGGGTGTTGAATCACGGTCATGTGTGTAGTGTGAAAACAATAAACATGCCTCGGCAGCTGCTTTCCAATGTAGAATATTTGAACATAGTTTATATCCACGAGTGTCCGAGAAGCAATAAAATTGTATCGAGAGCACTCCACAATATTGCTGGAATTCGACCAATTAGGTACCGTGCCCACCCATGCCCGAAGACTTAGACGGAAGCCGTATCCTGTGGATTTACTGGAATCTGACGCTTTAAGAACCAATGAAAATACAATAGTTGATTTGACCATGTATATGTTGAGACATGTTAGTCCAAATAAGCTTGGTGAACAAATTAAGGTTACCTCTGACTACGTTATTAGGGTAATGATTTCGTGAGTTTTTTTTTTTACTTTTTATTGATTCTTATCAAATAGTTGGGCACTAAGTAGGGTCCATATTTTATGTTCTTTTTTTTATGTTTCATATAGACTTGTTCGTTGCATTTATTACTTAAAACATTTTAATTATTAAAACAAAAGTTCAAATCGTTAATAATATTATGTTAGAGTATCTACGTTGTTTAAATCTTCAGGCTGTATAATGTATTCGTTTACACTTATATAGTATTTTATCAATCAAATGACTAAATTGGCATTGCTTGTGTAAAATACGTCAAATTTTAAAACGTAATTGAGATTGGTGTGTTTCTTTTATTCTAGGTCTACAAAAGGCTTTTTTATGTTTAAAACTTTTTTGTATAAAATAATCAAAACATGTTTATACAAAAGCACATTAGTGTAAAAGATTAAGTATAGAGGAATGTAGAAAACACATTGTATCTGTAAACCGTCCATTGTCATATTTTATACAAAATTTCAAATTATATTTGTATACTTATAATATAGGAAATAAATGAAATCAAATTGTATCATTTTTATATACCGCCGCCCAAACTTTAAAAAAAATGAACTACTTTATCTACAGTTCTACAACTAATGTTTGAACACTACTCTGGACCAATGAATGGTGATGTTCTGCCCAGGGAGCGGCCAACACTCCGTGTGATAGTTCGGAGCTGTACTGTATATAGCGCATTACTTCGGAACTGTGTGCCTAGTGCGAGTTTTTTACGTGTTCGATCCCGAAAAAGTACGATTTGTATGGAATAAAAACAGCGCCAACTAGTGACAATAATCGAAAACACAATTCATGAGTGCGAGTTTATTAGGTCAGCGATATCGACTATCGAGCATTGACTCGCATTCGACAGTGAGAACGTTTACGCAAGTGATTGGTTGTTTCAAGTATTTTGCGAGTGCAAGCGGCAATTTCGATCGTTCGAGACGTAACATAAACAAACTTTACTCTGACGCTATCGAAAAAGTTCTCACATAGATTTTTACAGTGAGACAGTATAGTGAGAACAATTGTTAGAGGTTTAATTTTATTTCGTTTTGTTTGAACGATATTTAATTATGGCAGGACGTTTTTCTTTCGCATGGAGGATGTTTGCAGCTGCTAAGACACAAGATGACCGCAACTATAACGCCAATGTTGAAACAAGAGCTCGTGCATCTTTCAATCCCTTGTTACACCTCACGGGGAGGCAATTTAAAGATAGATATCGCTTTTCCAAGAAAGTATTCAAGTTTTTGTGTAAAGAGCTAAGGAGTTTGACAAATCTTAGGTCCTCTCAACGCGTTTCCTTGGAACATAAAGTATGTATCGATCATTAAATTATTTACATTTTTGCAACTCAAGTTTAAAACAAGTGCAAGTTTAAATATAAGTTTGTTCTCTTTCTAATTGCAGGTGCTCACTGCTCTATTCTTTTTTACAACTGGATCCCACCAAAGGCCAGTTGGGGTTGCAAAGCGCACGTCTCAAAAAATGTGCAGTGTGTACATAGAAGAAGTTACCCAGGCGCTGACACACAAAAATATAATTAATAAATATATTCGGTTCCCTGATACTCCAGCTGCTAGACAAGCAGTTAGTCAACGGTAATAAATATATGATTATTTTTAAACAACCTTAAGCAAATTATTCATGAGATTCGGTAAATATTTATTTTAAAATTCAGTTTTTACAGAAAATATGGAATCCCTGGAGTGGTTGGTTGTATTGATGAAAGTCAATGGAGATGCAAAAGAAATGGAGAAATAGTCTGGCTTTTAGGTAATAATATCCACAGTATAACTTATTGGAATGTTTTGAGTTATATGAAGTATTTTTAAGTAAAACATTACTAAATAATTTCTATCTATATTATTGACAATAACATGTATATTTTAACTCTAGGAGATTCTGAATATCCACAACGCCCATGGCTTACGACACCATTTTTAGACGCTGAATCCAATAATTATAATGAAAAACACATGAGAGCTCGAGTTGTCAAGGCTGAAAAATCGATGGCGATGTCTGCACAAAGATAGAGTTTTGCATTACATGCCTGTAAAACACATTATTTTAGGATGCTCTGTGTTACATAATATAATTATTGTTACGAGCTTGGGGTTCGAGACAGTTAAAACTGCCGAGTGAATTACCAAAATTGACACTTTAATTACACAACACTAATTACAACTTTAAACCACACTAATAACAAAACACAATTTTACTACAGATCGCTTAAGTTCGCAGTTGTATCGCTTCGAAGTCTTCGCTGGTATCGCCAATTCAATACTGCCTCGGTCGTGGTCTATACCGGCCTTATATAGCGCCTCAGATACTTTCCAGAACCTTCTACTGTAGAAACATCTAGAATGTTCGAGTACATATCGGTCCCGAAATTTCTAGAAGGATCTTGACTCTCCTAGTTCTGCTACTCGATACTAGAGGGTAAAGTGGTAACTAGTGTTGCCATGTGCAAGACATTAATAGTGGCGCGCAACACTGCCCCCTCCTAAGACATGCTCGTCCCGAGCATTATTGGCCCCATAATAACGCGCCAGTCGATCCACATGGACGATCTTAGGAGTACCTCTTGCACCTTTCTGTATCCGGTAGGTTACGTCATTGATCCTTGTCACAATCCGGTACGGTCCGTCCCATTTAGCTTGAAGCTTAGGAGATTTCCCTTTGCTGCGAACTGGATTGTGTAACCACACTAGTGAACCTTCGTCAAACCCTTTGTTGTTCATTTTGCGGTCATACCGTGTTTTCATCTTTTCAGACGTTTGCTGTCCCGATTGTCTGACGTGCTCATAAATGTCATTCATTTTGTTCCGCAAGTCATTTGCATAATCGGTTATACTGCGTGGGGCATCAGGTGGTATTCCGGTGATCAGGTTTGCAGGCAGCCGTAATTCTCTCCCAAAGTTTGCGAAAGCTGGTGTCACTGATGTACTTTCGTGAACAGCGCTTCGATATGACAACAAAAACGGTTGTATGTGCCTGTCCCAGTCTCGTTGCCGTTTTTCCACAACTTTTGCTAGGTACCTCTCTAATGTCTAATTAAATCGTTCTACCATTCCATCAGATTGTGGGTGGTAAAAAGTTGTTCTTGTTTTATGATAATATTTGAGACTCAAAATTCCTTCCTTGATCGCTGTGAATCTCTAAAGGTACTCCAAAACGACAGAAGACTTCATGAACTAGTTTATCTACAACTTTTGAAGCTTCTTGATTTGGAATGGCGAAGACTTCTGGCCATAGTGAAGTAATCCATCACAACAATGAAATACTTGTTACCACTTTCACTTTCCGGAAACGGCCCCGCAACCTCAAGGGCTATCCTCTCCCATGGTGCACCAACATTGTACAATTTCAATGCACCTCTACTACGAGTCTGAGGTCCCTTTACAGCCGCACAACTTGTACATTTGCGACACCAGTCCTCGACATCGTCACGACATCGTGGACCCAGTAAAACCGTTCTCGGATCTTCAGTAGAGTTCGTTTAACTCCCAGGTGGCCTCCTGAACAACCATTATGGTACAGCTGTAGAACATTCGGTACTTTAGCTTTAGGAAAACCATTTGCAAATGACAACTGTCTCCCCGACCATTTTCCCATTTACGGCACAGGACTCCATCCTGAATCAGCAAGCTGTCCCATTGGGCCCAATAGCTTTTCGTGGTCGAATTCATCGCTGAAACGTCGCTCCACTTGGGCTTAGGAGCACTGGCCTTCATGCATTCTAGAATCGGCTTGATGTCCGAATCTTCCTGCTGTGCATGTCGTAGGCTGTCTTTCCACTCATTGTTGAGCTGGTCTGTCATAAGCATCCTCACAGATACCACTTCCTTACCCTCTTGTCTTGTACAATGCTTGCAATCTTCAGGACAAGGTCTTCTTGACAATGCATCTGCGTTGCCATGAGATTTCCCGCTGCGATGTTCGATCACAAAGTCGTATTCCTGTAGTAGTTCAATCCATCTCGCAACTTGTCCTTCTAGATTTTTGAACTGCAATAGCCATTTCAGTGCAGCATGGTCAGTTCGTAAGTGAAATTTCCGCCCCAGAAGATATTTGCTAAAATGCTGCAACGACTTTAACACAGCAAGCAATTCTCGCCTTGTGACATAATAGTTCCTTTCCGGCTTTGACAACGACTTGCTGAAGTACGCTATCACAACCTCTTGATCACCATTCCGTTGAGACAACACACCGCCAAGTCCTATATCACTTGCGTCTGTGTCAACTATAAATTCCTTGCCCGCATCAGGGTACGCCAAAATAGGTGTTTCGCACAGACGGTCCTTGAGCTCTTGGAATGTGATATCGCAACTTTCATCCCAGCAGAAATGTCGCTTCTCCTCGGTTAACTTGTGCAGAGGTTTGGCTAAATCTTTCACAAATCGCCGATAATAGGAGCACAATCCCAAAAATGCTCTAACCTGCGACTTGTCTTTTGGGACCGGCCAATCCTTGACAGCGGCAATTTTCTCCGGATCCGTGCGGATACCTTCTTCCGACACTACATACCCCAAAAATCTAACTTGCCGTTTGAATAGTGAACATTTCTTCGGACTCAACTTGAGGTTGGCACTCTGAATCTTCATGAGCACGCGTTCCAGGTTTTGAAGGTGTTCCTCAAACGTACGGCCTACGATGATGATGTCATCCAAGTAGACCAGACAGGCATCGCCAATTAACCCGGTAAGTACAAGCTCCATCAACCTTTCAAACGTTGCTGGAGCATTGCACAATCAAACGGCATAACTTTAAATTGCCACAGACCCTTTCCTGTCGAGAATGCAGTTTTCTCCTTGTCCTTAGGGTCAATTTCAACCTGCCAGTAGCCACTTTTCAGGTCCAGTGTGCTAAACCACTTTATGCCTGTAAGCATGTCCAGCGTGTCATCAATTCTTGGCAAGGATAGCTGTCCTTCTTTGTAACGTCGTTCAGACGGCGGTAGTCAACACAAAACCGCATGCTGCCATCCTTCTTCTTTACCAGCACCACAGGTGAACACCATGGACTAGATGAAGGTTCAATAACACCATCCTTCACCATTCCCTCAATCATGGTTTCCACTTCCTTTCACGTGCTACCGGCAATTTTCTTGGGCGCTGACGGATAGGCAATTCTTCTCCTGTGTTTATTTTGTGTTGAACTAAGCCAGTCTTTCCTATGTCAGCATTGTGTGACGAGAAAACATCGGCGTACTTGAGTAACAACTTCTTCGCCTTGACCACTTCATTCAGGGCTGCGACAGTCTTCTAAAGTGTGGTCACCCTCGTTTGTGCATCCTTGCTGGGGTCCCAGTCGATGGATATTGGCACCTACGCAACCAATCCACTTCCTCACAAGTACCAACCAGTGTGCCTTTTCCATAATCTGTTCCTGATCACAAAGGTTCAGCACACGTACTCCTGAGATGTCGGTGGTTCTGACCAAGGTTCGAGCCACTTTCCACGGAAGGTCATTGTCCACCCTTTCCACGAGTACACAACGATGAGCTTGCCCAGGATTCCGAGGAAGACTAACCGGCACAATCGTTTCCGATCTCGGCGGCAGAACAATCTTCTTAAGGCTGTACACATTCCCTGGTAACGCCCCTTCCACGAAAAGTTCCTCCTGTCCACATTTCAAAACACCTTGCTTAACATCGATCTCACAACAATTCTTCCTCATGAAGTCTAGGCCAGGATGCAGTCGTCCATTATATCAGCCACGATGACATTATGCAGGTAGATCATGTTGCCTAGCTTCAACTCCATCTCCTTCTCTCCACGGACGGGTATGCGCTGACCGGTGGCTGTTACCAAATTAATGCGTTCTCGGTTGTATGCGGAGTCCCCAAAGAACTGACTTATAAGTTGGGAACTGACAACCGTGCGAGAGGCTCCAGTGTCTATGGTCAGTTTACACGGCGTTCCGTTGACCTCGCCTTTGATGATTAGGCTGTTCCCATCATGGGTTTGTGAGATCGAAATCCTTGGGGCTGTTTAATATCAGCCAGCACCCGCCCCGCAGTCCTGGCTTTAACTCGTTTCCCTGCTGCTGCTGGGCGGTGCTATTAGCCGCACTACCCTCTCGAGATCGATCACTTCCCTTTCTACAGTTCGCTTAGGGCAGCTGGATTGAAGATGGCCCTTTCCCCACAGCCGTAGCACCTAGGGCTGTATCCTTTATTGCAGTCGCGAACTGCAGCTGCTGCAACCTCCCTGACGCGATGGGGTCGATGATCCTGCCGTACGGCTTCCACCTCCAGTGCATGGGCTAACGCGTCCTTAAGCGTCTCGTGGTGCCCGAGCCTCACAGCAGCTCTGACTTCAAGGTCGCGGATGCCGTCGATGAATGTCTGCACCAGATTCCTACAATGAGCGTAGGTACAGACTGGTATGCTTTTCGAACCAGCTTTTCCACCTCAAGGGCCCACTGCTGCTGGTTTTCGTTGCTGCGTTGCACGCGATCTTTGAGCTCCGCACGAAAGACGTGTTCCAGTCCAGGTGGGCGTCGCCATATCTCGCCTCCAATGCCTCAAGGAGCTGCTCGTAAGTCACTTCCTTACCGAGAGCTTCCAGAACAGTTAAGGCCTGGTCGCGCAGGCCTAGGTGAGAGCAGTCATGGCCTGACTTTTATTCCAGCCGTTCACCTTCATGACAGCCTCGAACTGGATTTTGTACGCCGACCAGGAAGAAGTCCCGTCGAACGGCGGCACTTTGAATCCACGTAGCGAAGGTGTTGTAGCTACCACGGAGCTGTAACTCCATCCCTAAGTTTGAGGTCTTCCAGCGTTTTCTTCACGTCAGCCATCACGTTGTCAACCCGATTGTTCACTTGGTCGATTCGGGTTTCAGCTTCCGACAGGCGGTTGTCATGTTGAGCAACCCTATCCTTCACCTCCCTTATCTCTTTCCCGAAGGTAGCGTGAAGGTCCTTCATGAGGAGCATCTGCTCTTCCTTATCGCGTTTGAGCTGCTCTTTCACACAACGGGCCTGTTCCTCCTGTCCGCGCTGCAGCTGCTTTTCCAACCGACGCGCCTGTTCCTCCTGTTGGCGGGCCTGTTCCTCCTGTCCACGCTGCAGCTGCTCTTCCAACCGACGGGCCTGTTCCTCCTGTCGGCGGGCCTGCTCCTGCAGCATCATCATCAGAGCACCTAAGTCAGGTGCTGCAGATGCAGGAGCCGGCCGGGCCGGGCTCTGTGGTCGGCAGCTTGCCCTCCGACGTTTGCGGCGTTGCATTACCAAATCGTCTCTGGTCCGTCTCTTGCTGGCGTTGACTTCGGGTACGGATACCCTCCGTGTCGTCCTTTGGTAAAATCGGCATGATCTGATCCCACTTCTGACACCAATTGTTACGAGCTTGGGGTTCGAGATAATTAAAAACTGCCGAGTGAATTACCAAAATTGACACTTTAATTACACAACACTAATTACAACTTTAAACCACACTAATAACAAAACACAATTTTTCTACAGATCGCTTAAGTTCGCAGTTGTATCGCTTCGAAGTCTTCGCTGGTATCGCCAATTCAATACTGCCTCGGTCGTGGTCTATACCGACCTTATATAGCGCCTCAGATACTTTCCAGAACCTTCTACTGTAGAAACATTTAGAATGTTCGAGGTCCCGAAATTTCTAGAAGGATCTTGACTCTCCTAGTTCTGCTACTCGATACTAGAGGGCGCTAGTGGTAACTAGTGTTGCCATGTGCAAGACATTAATAGTGGCGCGCAACATTATTAATTTTGGTGTTGAGCACACAGAGGAAAATATAGGTAGGTATCTTAATTTTAAATTGAATTACTATAATATATTAAGCTAACTTATAAATTTCAGTGGTGCCGTGTAGTGGCGGTTAAGAATATCCACTACCCCATATCTTCCCGTGGGTGTCAAGAGGCGACAGTGGGAAACAGGCAGGAGATGGGCAGCAGCATCTTCCTGATAACAGCAATATCACAATAAAAAAACTGCGGTTGCCAACCCGCTCGCCAAGCGTGGCAACTATGGCAATATGGGGTATATGAATAAAGTTACGTAAAGGCGGCCCCAGTCCCCGGCGGCCCCGCTATTCCTGGCTACGGTGGCGACCATGGTAACGGCGGGGCAGGGGGTGCTAAGAATCTCCGGTGGAGGTTCGGTTGCCACCTACGACGACTCGACCTGGCAACTTATAACGCACGCACCCTGAGGACTGACGAGAAGATCCTGGAGCTGGAAGAAGAGATAGACAAGTTGCGCTGGAATATTATAAGATTATCCGAGGTCCGAAGAGGAGGACATGGTAATCCTCGAATCGGCAACTTATTCTATCACCGGGAGGCCAACATGTGTCCCAAGGAGGTGTCGGATTTATCGTCCACAAGTCTCTCGTTAACAACGTTGTAAAGATTGGGAGTGTGTCGACGAGGGTTACGTACCTTATACTCAGAATCACCAAAAGTTATTCGCTGAAGGTCATACAGGTTTCGGCACCAACCTCGGCACACCCCGATGAGGAGGTGGAGGAAATATATGAGGATATCTCTAGAGCCATGTATTCCTCCAAAACTCAATGTACGGTGTTAATGGGAGACTTCAACGCAAAACTAGGCACAAGAGAAAACGGTGAGCTGAAAGTAGGGAAATTCGGAATAGGGCAACGGAACCCAAGGGGCCAGCAACTGGCTAACTTCATGGAGAAAGAGGGATTCTTTATGATGAACTCTTTCTTCCAGAAGCGGCCACACAGGAAGTGGACCTGGTCGAGTCCCGACGGTTCGACGAAAAATGAGATTGACTTCATTATGACGACCAGACGATAACTGTTCAGTGATGTCTCAGTGATCGCGAGGGTGAAAACCGGCAGTGATCACCGAATGGTTAGAGGCACACTGAACCTAAACTTTAAGTTGGAGAGGTCTCGTCTAATGAAGTCAACGCTCCGTCCCCCTCGTGCTCTAGGCCAAAGTCCCGAAACCTTTCAGCTCGAGTTACAAAACCGTTTTCAGTGCCTAAAAGACTGCAATGAAGTGGACGATATAAATGATAAGCTCGTGGAAACTGTCCATGCGGTCGGAGCTAAGTTCTGCAAGAGCCGCCGCAGAAGAACACAAAACTCACCGATCACTCTTAATCTCATGGCTGTTAGACGGAAAATGAAGCTGCAGTCTTCAACAGATTTGACAGCATACGGGCAACTGAACAGACAGATCTCCAAATGCATGCGGCGGGACTTACGCAACTTCAATACAGCTTGTATTGAAGAAGCGATCGAGCGGAACCAAGGCTCCAAAGTCTTTGCCAGAGATCTGTCTGCCAGAAAGAGCCAACTGTCAAAGCTGAAGACCGAGTGTGGCAGCATCGTTTCCGGGACACCTGAGATTTTGAGTGAGATTGAGAGGTTCTATGGGCAGCTGTACACGTCATCGTTGGAGTCACACGCAAGTGTGAGTAACGTTCCAAGAGCGAGTCTTATCCGACACTATTCCGAAGATATCCCGGACGTCAGTCTGAGCGAGATTAGAACGGTTCTCCAGCACCTTAAAAACGGCAAGGCCCCAGGTAAGGATGGAATTAGAGCGGAGCTTCTGAAATCGGGTGGAAAACCGGTACTTGAAGTCCTTCAGAAGCTCTTTAATTCCGTCCTCCATAGTGGCACTACTCCGGAGGCGTGGAGCAGAAGTGCGGTGGTCTTGTTCTTCAAGAAAGGCGATAACGCTATCTTGAAGAACTACAGACCGATTTCCCTTCTGAGCCGCGTCTACGTGCTGTTTTCGAGAGTCATTACGAATCGTCTCGCACGCAGACTCGACGACTTCCACCCTCCCGAACAAGCCGGTTTCCAAAAGGTTTAGTACCATCGACCGACCACATACACACCCTTCGGCAAATTGTGCAGAAGACCGAAGAGTACAATCTGCCACTTTGCCTTGCGTATGTGGACTATGAGAAAACCTTTGATTCCGTCGAAATTTGGGCGGTGCTACAGTCCTTCAGCGGTGTCAAGTTGACTTTCGGTATATCGAAGTGCTGAAGTGTTTGTACATTGGGGCTACGATGGCTATCCGAGTACAGAATCAGAGTACGAAACCTATCCAACTGCAGAGAGATGTAAGACAGGGTGACGAAACTCTTCACCGCTGCATTGGAAGACGTTTTCAAGCTACTGGACTGGAAAGGATACGGTATTAACCTCACTGGCGAATACATCACTCACCTTCGATTTGCCGACCATATAGTCCTTATGGCAGAATCGCTGGAGGACCTAAGCACTATGCTCAATGACCTCAATAGTGTCTCCCAACGGATAGGTCTTCAGATGAACATGGACAAAACAAAGATTATGTTTAATGTACATGTCACACCTATGCCGGTGGTTGTTGGGAGCACTAAGCTCGAAGTTGTTGACGAGTATGTTTACCTGGGACAAATAGTCCGACTAGGTAAGTCCAACTTCGACCGATAGGTTAATCGACGGATTCAACTCGGTTGGGCAGCGTTCGAAATTACGGCACGTCTTCTCGTCAGGTATACCTCAAAACTTGAAAACGAGACTGTACAATCAGTGCGTGTTGCCAGTGATGACCTATGGAACTGAGACGTGGTCTTTCACTGCTGGCCGAATGAGGAAGCTCAAGGTCGCTCAGCGAGCTATGCTCTCCGAGCATAGGCTATGCTCGGGTTTCTCTGCGTGATAAACTTAGAAATGAGGATATCCGCATTAGAACCAGAGTGACCGACATAGCTCAACGGATTAGTAAGCTGAAGTGGCAATGGGCCGCCATATAGCTCGAAGAACCGACAACCGATGGGGAAAAATGTTCTCGAGTGGCGGCCTCGTACCGGCAGACGAAGTGTAGGGCGTCCCCACTAGATGGAGTGACGAACTGGTAAGACATGCAGGAAGTCGATGGATGCAGGTGGCTCAGGACCGTGCTTTGTGGCATACCTTGGGAGGCCTATGTTCAGCTGTGGACTTGTGAAGGGCTGTAATGATGATGATGAACTTATAAATAGTAAACTTATTAATTATGAATTATTTTTAGGTCTGCAATTTGAAAGGACAATGGTATCTGACCAAATAAGCTACACAGAAAGAGGAGAAGCTACCTCTGATTTAATTAGAATATCAATTAGCAAGAAGGGTTAGTATAGGATTAAATAAATAAATTTGAATAAGCTTAAACATTTCTTTTATTTATTATCAGCCTTAAATTTTATCACACATTTAATTAAATAATTAATAGTAACATAGTATAGGTAACAATAATATTAATAGTAATATAGTAAAAAAATATATATTAATTGACTAATCTTTACAATACTTATTAACTATTTTATCTAAAATATCTAAAGCTCTTAATACTGCACTTAATCCTAATGCTTGCCACTCTCTCTGAGACTAAACTTCCAACTCCCTGATTCTATTTTGCTCCCTTCTCATGTCCATAAAATCTTGGTGTTGCTGAATTTTTAAGTTTCTCCAGTGTTCTTCGGCTTGGAGAATCTGTTGTGCTACCTGCTCTGTGTGTGCTGGCCTCACTCGTCTTCGAGGTGATCCTTCGAGTTGGTCTTGCACGGCGAGGTGTAGTTTGCCCGGACAAAGCAGGCCCTGGTTGACTTTCTTGGACTTGAGATGAGACCATAGTTGGAGAGAGCAAAAAGGTCAAAAAGTAGAGTTTTAATTTTAAGCAAATTTGAACTCTATAGAATTGGGTCACTAAGTCAATGATTCAATGAACTTGAATCCTTGAACATTAAAAAGCGACGTTGCCACGCAGTGCAAACTATTGCGACGTATCGACAGCGGTGTCTTTTGGCGGCGTCCATAAACAAGCGGCACGAGGCATGCGGCGTTCTTCAAAGGCAACGGCGCAAGTGCGCGCGCGCCTGTGTCGTAGAGTAGGACACCTGTTATCGACCATTAGCTTCTTTCAAAGGAGTAATAATCGATAAACAAAATGTTTAGCTTTAAACACTTAGGCATGTTTTTTAGAATTATCGTGTTGTTATGATAACTCTAAAACACTGCGACCTAAGTATTTAAAGCTAAACTTTAAAGCTTTTTGTTTAAGTGTGTTCTTGTAGATTTAGAGATAATAAATTATTTTGACATGATAAAACCCATAAAACAACCAATTAAAAAGTCATACTTACCCGTTTCCTAGGAAGTCACAAAACGGTAGTTTCGTAAGTTAAATTGTACAAAAATAAACTTTTTTAACAATCAATAACTTGTCGATTGTTATCAAATCAAAATCAAAATTACTTGTATTCAAATGTAGTACGTAAGTAAGTGTAAAAGAAAAGTATCGATAAACGATAATTTCACCTTGTGGCCGCCCTATTTATTATTTTCGCCATTTTGCAATTTGGAAGTTTGGCTTTCAGTTAACCTCAATTCTTCCAGAATAGGTGCGTTTCGCTGCTTACGCGCATTTCTTCAAGTGATTTATTTTTCGTAAGATAAATGCAATTAGTCCAACAATTTTTTACGGTGAAATAGACACTTATTAGGTAATTAAAAAATAAGACTGTGTAAATACTGTTTTTAAGTACGTTTATTTTATTATTTTTCACTGTGATATTGACACTACTAGACTTTTGTTTGTACGTGTTGGCGGCGGAAAATGCCAAGACAGCAGCATTTTACAGTGCGGCAGAGTATACAGACATGGTTTTATTGTATGGCTAATGCCGCCAACATTCAGCGTTAACTCTGCGTGCTTATCGTGAGAGATACGGCGCAACTCGCGTCTGCCCTACTAGCGTCCGGACAATCCTAGGTGTTGTCCAAAGAATCAGGGAAAATCAGCGCATAGTGCCCAACACTCATGAAGGAGTTGCTCCGCGTCACTTTCCACCCTCGTTCGAACAACGAGTCTTAGACCATTTCGATCGGAATCCAACCTGCAGCCTTAGACAAGCTGGGCGTGTGTTTAGAGTGAGGCATAGAACAATACACCGAGCGCCGAAAAGGAACAAACTACGTCCTTATAAATATGCTAAGGTGCAGGCGCAGCTGCCCCGTGATAAGCCTTTTAGATTAGAGAGTCTTACAGCCACTGGGTACTGGAAAAATGTCTCAAGACCAACGTTTCCTATCAAATGTGTTTTGGACAGATGAAAGCACGTTTACTCGAAACGGCATATGGAACCGACAAACCATGCGTCACTGGAGCCATACGAATCCCCATTTATTTAGGGAATCAGCTCATCAATACCGATTTTCCATTAATGTTTGGGCAGGCATTCACGGAGATCAAATAATCGGCCCTATTTTTATTGACGGAAACCTGAATGCACAGAAGTTTCTCAATATTCTTAACGGCCCAATAACAGAATATTTAGAAGGATTGTCTGTGGCAGCTTACGAGCGGGTATGGTTCCAGTTAGATGGAGCTCCTCCACACTCCGTACTCCTCGCGAGAGAGCGGCTTAACACCATGTTCGGCGAACAATGGATAGGGCGCTATGGCCCTCGTAGGGTGGCCAGCTCGGTCGCCCGACCTCACTCCTCTAGACTTCTTTTTATGAGGCTTTATTAAAAATGAGGTGTACTCAAAGATCTCTTAAACCGAAGATGAACTGCGCAATCGTATTGTTGCCGCCTTTGACAAATTAAAAGCCCTGGCTCTGGATCCTGAACGAAATTTGTTGAGTAGGGTTCAGGACAACATTATGCGGCGATGTAACTTGTGCATTCAAGAACGTGGCGTACATTTTGAAAATTTTAAAATTTAGGGTACCATTAAATTTTGCAACTAATATGCAATAATATTTATTTCGTTTAGTTCCATTTGCGCGAAATAAAAAAGTGGCGGTAAAAATACCTAAACAGTTTAGTGAGTAAGTTTTATTGCGTCGCATACATTGAGTTACAATACCTATAGAGTCACAAACAGACAAATAAAATGTCGCGCCAAAACTCGGCGCACGCTGCGAAGTGCGCAGAGTTTTGTTTAGTTGTAAGGCGACCACAATCCTCGTACAACGTCCGCGATGCCAAAGTGTTCGGTGATTTCCTGCCCAAATAACAGCAGACACGTGCGAAAAAGGATGGTGTTTCATATTTTAGGTAAGTATCATACCAAATTTACGTATTTATGTATCCACAGTGCATGTTTTCATTTAAATTTCAATAATTTTCATTTTATTAGCAAACTAAAACACTCACCGCCGACCGCGCGGCGCCATGATAACGTTTCTCTTTCACACGTTAGACAAATATGCAAGAGTAAAAGAGAAACAAATAGTCACGCGTACGAGAGTGACTCGCAAATTATGTTCTAACGGTTCTATGGAGTGGATTGATACAATAAATATTTTTACAGATTTTAAACTTAATGTACTAATATTACAATGTTGTTAAATGTTTTATTTTTTAGTTTTCCGTACAAAATGTAGGTCGAAAGAGTTTTATTATTTTAAAGTATAATTAAAATATGTTTTTTTTTTGTTTTTAGTTTTCCTCGAAACCCCATAAGATGCTCTGAATGGACAGTTATTATAGCAAAAGCCCGAAATGAATTAAACTACAAGCCATATAAAGGGTCGTAAGTCGTAATAAATCAAAGTAAAAGGCAACGTTACAATAAATTAACATTGTTTCAAGGTAATTAGGTTAGGTTAAGTTTTAGTTGTAAGTTATTAAAAGTAAGTAAGTAATATAACGCTTATACCTAATATTAATTTTGTTTTATTTTAAATTATCAGCGACCCGCGTGATCCCGTGTTTCCCGGTATAAAAAGTAGGTAGCATAAGTGATAATTTAGGGTATAAGCTATTTACATTTTCATCCGAATCCGTCGATCTGTTAGAGCACGAACAAAATACAAACATACACACTAAAACGTACATACCCTTCATAATATTAGTGTGACTAGCTGACTCGCCCGACTCCACCCAGTTGAATAATATAATTATGTCCATCCTAAATTCTAAATGTCCATTCTAAAGTAGTAATTAATACTTAGCATTTTAGTACCTAATTCACAAACCTTAGTGGTTTACTAGTGCTATTAATACTATTAATTATTACACCAATTTTTTCATTTACTTATCATATAAAAATCTTATAAAATGTGTTATGATTTTTAATATGATAAGTAAATTAAAAGAAATTGGTGTAATAATTTTGAAATCAGTTGTTTAGTTCTCCTAGGTACATATAAACTCACAAACTCATATTTCACAATTATTATAAACTCTAATAATATTAGTATAAATAGCGTCTCCACTGATGCCTTGTTCCCTGCTCGTACGCAAGCCCTTTAGTGAATGATGATGACATTGCATACGAGCGACTTTGAACATTATACAAGCAGGTTAACGTCTAAATTCGAGCAAATGTCATTTTGAACTATATAATATCAAAATATATAGGTATATGGAACGGCGCTCGGACATTTTTGAGTATTGTCAGTTAGAGATTGTGACTCTATAGGTATTGTAACTCAATGGTCGCACATTGTCAAACGAACCAAAGGCCGTGCCGACAATAACGCTGCCCACCGCCAACCGCCATGTCACGCGCGTGCAACGTTGCCACTCTTCCAAGGGGTTAGGGTACGTAGTCTAAACAGAGTGTTTACTTTTACTGAATTTATTTTAATATTTATTTTGTTTGAAAATTTCACTTTTTTATTTTACGGATTTTAATTTAATTTTTCTACACTTCTATGGACTAGTATTACTTGTGGTTTCATTAATTGCATATAATGTGGATTCCTTACTGTATATTATTAACATTCATATTATGTAAATCATTTTTCGAATCCCTAACAAAGATTCGATTACACACATAGTTTTTTTGGTTACCTACTTATAATATTTTATTTAAAATTGTGATTTACATTCTATAAATACTAGGAACAAGCACAAGTTACTTTTACCAGTTACTCGATTCAAAAGAGTCAGTAATTCCTTCATGGGGCAATGTATACGCTTTCACAACAAAGTCCCAGAAAATATGCAGGCCTTATCTATCAAAGTTTAAAATTTTTACCAAGTAAAAATTGTTTAGTAAGGATTATTAGAGTATACTACTAAAGAGTACATGATTGATAATAACCCCTGAGAATGAGGTGATCGCTACCATGCTGTTTCTAAATGTTTTCATAATGGTTCTAAAATAATATATTGTAAATTAATTTTATATAAATTTTTTGGTTACCTATAATATGTTTATTTGTTATATATTTCGTTCCAATAATATAATACAATTTTGTATGATATAATGTTTTTAATAAAATTACTTTAAATCGAAATTGATTGAAATAGAATACATAATTCGATTTCAATCAAAATCTAAATCTTAAATTCTTCGATTTTTTGAATCGTCAAATGTGTTATTTATATTAGTTACGTAATAATAAATGAGTATTTCGTCAAAGTTATGTTATATTTTGACAGATTGTTTTACTAAAAAAATGGGAGATTTTGTTTCACATGACAACCCTATATAACACGCACATACTTGCACCGCCGCCATTGCAGTGCACTGCATCAGTCCTTTCTTAACAAAATTCTGTCCGCCTTATTTTAACGTTCATGCCGACCAGTAACATGTACAAATTATTAAAACCTTTAAAAATAAAAATAGTAACACCTAGTAGTTAATCAGTATAAATGATAGTGACGGTATTCGAACTTTATTTGTTCGTAGTGCAATTCACAAGTCCATTGCTGAACATAGGCCTCCCCAAGGAATGCCACAAAGTACGGTCCTGAGCTACCTGAAAAAACCGCAGCTCAATTTGCGTTGGGTCATTTTTATCCGATTGCTCTGAAAGGAGGGTATAGTTTTCCAAATTTATTTTTTTATATTGTGTATGTAATTGTATATTTCTTTGGAATGTTCTGTATCCGATACGGCTTGATGGATTTAAACAATATAGGTATTAAGAAAACAATAATTCATTTAAAATACTTTATTTCCTGTAACACTTTAGATATAAACATATAAATACTCTATTTAATATTATATTACAAATAATTTACCCCGTAATGTAGCTTGGTAAAACTAGAGCTATTACCACTAAAAACCATTGAAGTATATAATAATTATTCTGTGGTACTACATACTAGAACAGAGACACCACGAACAAAATCTGGGCGGCGGCAGTGCGGGGCGCGTGGAAAGAGGCACAGATGGCACAGAGTAGTACCTTTTTATGGCACAGACAAAGTAAGTTTGAGTCCGTGGGCTCTAGCGCGTTTTGCAAGCAACCAAGTCTAGATGTCTTTTCTAGTATGTAGTACATATTACTTCAATTATTGAAACATACAAAATTTATCGACATGATACAAACCTTTACATTATGTATTATAGTGGGAATGAACACCTTCCATAACAGTTTTAATAGATAGCTTATTGTTCGGTATAAGATCTCATTTTTCAAATTCAATTTTTATCAACGTAAATTGTTTTTTAACAGAAATTATTGAGGCAAATAGTATAAGAAATGATTTTAATGTACACTTAAAAACCAGGAGGAGACTCCACGGAGGTTCTACGAGTTGACTGTTCTATTCAGGCTGTTTATGATGGAAATGTAGTAAAGTTAGGTCTCACCAAATTTTATGCACAATTTTTATCTTTCAATATTTTGAATGTTTATTATTTTATGTAATCTTTTATCATGACCATGATGATTAAATCTATTGAAGGTCGGTCTCACCAAGTTTCATACACAATTATTAACTTTACATTTTTTATTTATTTATCATGACCCAAACAGCCTGAGCCGAAGGGTTGTAATAATCTATTTCAAGTAGTTTCTTTTGCTATATGATAAAGATTGACAATTTCCCTCTTCATTAAAGTTAGGTTGATTTATTTTTGAACTTTGAAATGTTGAACCTTTATAGCCGACCATTTCATCCTTGAGTAAAAAATGGGAAGCTCTAATAGATTATTTACAGTTAAAATATAAAAGGGTACATTGATAATTACGGTCATTACATTTTATAATATAATTTACAATAAAACCAATATGAATTACTTTAACACCAAAAAACAGATTGCAAAGCTGATAAATTGATTCCAAAATAAATAACGGTGGGTTAATTTTAACATAAATATATAACGGTGGGTTAATTTTAACATAAATATTTCATTTCTGATTAATGAATGCTATTTTCATAAAAATCCATTAGGTATTTTGTAATGTAACACAAGTATAATGCTCATTATAATTTCAAGAAAGCCTAATTTATAAAATGCTCACGTATTTTCTTTTTAATTCTGGATTTTAGTTTTTAGTGTCAAGTTTTCAAACATTTGTATGTTCTAAGCCTTTTAAGTTTATAGGGAAATTTCTCCGGCGACCACTTGATTATTAAATTTACGAAATGAACAGTACATCTACCATAATTTTTATAAAGAATGCAGGACATACGATAATTTTTCTGAGGTATATTCGTAATTGTAAAAATGGTCGATGTAATAGCAAAAAATAAAATGAAACAAAAATTTACTGTAGTATTATCACTTGATCAATAATAATAAAATGAAAACTCCACAAGCTTCAGTTTATAATAATACATCACATAAACAAATTTAGCTTTCCGTTTTACAGTCTGTGCAAAAAGAAAACCGAACCGAGTGTCTCTAAATACAGTTTGTTTTATGTTATCTTACATTAAAATTGGTAAATAAAGCTTGACTATTGTAAGATTTGATACAATTGTAGTTAAGGATTTTTATAAATAGGTTACTTTAACTAATTTGGTTTTGTACCACTGGTTTTAAAACTAAAATGATATTTCATTTTTTGTGTTTGTTTTAAAATCACTTAAATTGAAATTTATTGTAAAAAGTAACATTAAATAAATTATAAAAAGAAAAACAATTACCTTAAATATGTAATTTATATTCAACAGCAAAATTAAAAGCATGCATGATACATTTATTTATATTAATTCTATAATGTAAATTCATCAAAATACATTATATAGTCATAATAAAACACATACAACAAAAACTATAATAATAAAAAAAAAATATATCAAACAGTCCTACTCCACGCGGTATCGTGCAGTAGGATATAAATATGATAATAGATATATATATTTTATGTATATTAAAATAATTCATAGCCTTGGAAAAAATGGTTATAACTATTATTGAGGACAAGTTAATTATCGTAAGGTACTAGCTAATATCACGCTTTTGCCAAATTGAATATAAAAAAAAAAATTAAAAGCATTAATGGTTTGCAAATTCGTTGCTTATATACAAAATATTTATAAAGTATTAAATGCATATACAATTATATTTAATAAAGGACTAAAGAATATTACATAACAAATTATATAATATGAGACAAAAGTTTATAATGTGGGAAAGTAATTCCAATTTTGAAATATAGCTGTTGTTGTAATAACCGAAAATCCCATAAAATGTAAATTCAAAAATTTACAATTTTACAATATTAACATACTACAGTATTTGTGATGACCTAGCTAAGGGTTATCATGTTGGGTAACCAGCAGTGCGATTGTGTAACTGTGGTGGAAATTGAGGTTGGCTTATTTTATACATTTGACATTTTGATTTCATTGTACTGTGTTCATTGTATTAGTTTGTCTTGTCTCTATATCTTTTTTATAATATTAACTTATAATTAACCATGTAGTGACAAGAGGCAACAGAGGTAAACTGAAACAGGAGATAGGCAACAGCATCTTCTGGATAACAACACAAAATATAATATTTTGAGTTGGTAGGTTGTAATGGATGGATGGATGGGTTTTAGTAAACAAAGTGTTATCATTATTACAAAAAATATAACACATTTGGATCGCATCAGAGTTACACAATCGCACTGTCAGTTTGTTGTTCAGTCACAGTGGTTAAGTAAGCAACCTACAAAGTATACTATAAATGGTGACAGTCTCAGCATCCCCTATGCTATATCTTATTATTCTATATAAGGATTCACCTTTTGATCATAACATAACAATGTTTTTTATTTCATGTTTGAATTTAATAATATATCTGCATTTATGCAGACAGGCAGTAATTGCACAAAAATATTGTCTCTGAAATTAAAAACAAGTTGAATTACTGACCGGGTAACTAAAGGCATTTATTAACAAAAACAGTTTAAACATTTTAGACCTCTATAAAATCTACGTCTAAGGATATTAAAATAGTCTTAACATATTGTAAAAAAATAAAGTTGTTTAATTGATTCAATATAACAAGCCATAGTAAACAAATGATACATTTTTGTGAGTTTAGGAAACTCCTGATAAATAGCTAAGGAATATGGAGCATAATGTTTTGGAAGTACAATAATTTTTATCTATAAGAAACTTTTGTTCGAGTCTAGCAAAAGTCTGAACATAGGCCTCCTCCATAGATTGTTTCATAGGGGGATATTTGCCATAGTTGCCACGCTTGGCAGGCAGGTTGGAAACCACAGTATGTTTTATTTTTTAGTTGTTATTAGAAAGACGCTGCTACCCATCTCCTGGTTTGTTTCCCTTTGTCACAACAATAACCACGGGACGATATGTGGTAGTGGATATTCATACACCCCCACTAAACTTAAAAATATGTGGACTGATTAAACATTTACAATTATTTTTATTTACACATATTTTACATTACTGTGGTTTAAAATTGCATGAACCATAGCTAAGAGATAATCTGTTTTTGGCCTTTCCATTAGTAACTATTCTAAAAAATTCATACATTATCTTTGTAGCTTTTAGGTTACATCAATAGCGGAGTTGGTATAAAAAAGTTTTCTTTTGAAATCATAGCAGCCATTATATTGAAGGTTGTAGAAGTGATATATAGTTTTGACTGTAAGCTTAATTTAATAAACAAGAATCTTTATAGAAATATAACAGAATTGTTGATAGAACTAACATAGCAATACATTGTACATCAAATTATACATCCAACAGAATATGCTCTGTTAAATAATACAAATGCAATGAAATATATCAACCTAAATGACTTGAAATCATTAAATTGCTATCTACAATTAATATAACATAACGGAGCTAAATATAACATATAAATATTTAGCTCGGTAGCGGTGACGCGGAAGTCTAGCTCTTCAGGCCGAAATGCTTACGCTTTATCCGAGCGTAAGGGCCTATGTCCGGGTCCATCACGAAATCGTATAACACTGCAGACCAGCTCGTATGCTGAGGTAGATTGTCGTAGAATTCCGATGCTATGCGTTTTACCTGTAATATGATGAACAAAACCATTTTTGTTAATATGGTAAAAACCCTCCCCCTCCCTCAAAGGCCTCAATTTTTAGAACCTTTTAAGTGGAGTAAAGAATATCATAAGCTCAAGGTAAAAAAATTATAATATTTTCTTATACCTTAGGGGTGGTTTTTTTTAATTTAATGGCGCTATCCTTGTATGTTATGCGCAAAAAATATATGTACTGTCGAATTGAGAAGACATTTTCTGATATCGGCTAAAATTACCCTTTTTACTGGAAACTAGGCATTCCATCGTATCCTCAGGGGTGACAACGCATCTGCATTTTAATTCTTAATTGAGGATACATGTAGATGTTATATGATATCTACTTACCATCAGGTGAACAGTGTGGTCATTTGTCACCTGCCTATAAAAAAATAAACATTCAAATTTTTCTTTCATAACTGGTACGGGTGTAGCCAACATTTTTTACCAAAGGGATACAGTAAAAATTTTAATTTGTTACTAGATTTCTCCTTCCTAGCTACGCTATGCTGGTTGCCACTTCTACCATTCTTTTATTATAAAAATACAGCGATTAAACAAACTAACAGTCAATCTGACGACCTGACTTATTTCTGGGTTTTTATAATGAATAATGATATAAGTCATCACCTCGGGCAGCCTCCGGCCAGGCACTGCAGGGAAGTCATGGTGTTCGTTGTGGTAGCCCACGTTGAAGGTGATCCAGTTAAGCGGCCCATAATACGAGTATGTCTCAAAGCCCTTTCGGAACATGTAGTGTTCCGATATGAAGTGCCCTGCAATATTATGTGCATTAGATAAACAATAATAGGATTATTTAAAAAGTACAAACACATCTAAAATACACCCACTTCAAAAAAATCTTGTAAGTAAACTAACCTCGGAGATATTGTATCATACATCAAAAAATAAAGTACAGTTAAATTGAAAACTTTCTTTTTAAAATGTATTACTATCTGATTTATGTATATTATATAAAATACTACTAACTCGAAGTAAATTTTTTACCTAGCGACCGGTTCAAGATTAAGGGCATAATAAACTCGTTGTGACCTTGCCACGAATAAAGTAGGATGATTTTATTTTTGTTATTGCTTATCGCTTTTTAATTTTTATAATTAAGTTTAGGCTATTGAAATTAAAAAACATCCTAATTTCAATAGAGAAGATGGATGGGTGCTGCCATCTGGTTGGGATCCTATAATTAATAAAATTAAATCCAAACCCAAGCATACCACTGCAAGACTTCAAGATACTGTAAGCTCATTCTGCGTAGATCAGACTAAAAATTAATATTCAAAAAACTAAAGGTAGCCGGGCTAACTATGACATCGGGACGTCAAACACCTCAGTCCCCCCCGTGACCATGGGTGCTGTAAATCACCCGAAACGTCGGGAATTAAATTACGCGATAAAATCCGTAAAAATAGTTTTATTCAAAGAGATGAAAGAATGAAAAATTATGACATCCTTTTTTTATTTTTGTTGATTGAGGACAAAGGATACCAGGAAAGCAAAGCATACATTTTGTTTGAGTGTATTCAAATGTTTTGACACGACGAGAACTGTCTTTCATCTGACTAAGAAGGTTCTCTCAATGCTATGTCTCTAACATTGTCTATTCAGTTGAGTAGTTTTATTCAGAACCTATAGCTGTTATGTGTTAGTTCATTTTAACTATCTCGACAACAACACAGGCCCAAGTCCCAGTGAAATACTTGATCGTATCACATTTAACTTACCTGCCACAGGATGGATACCCATAGCCATAAATGATCCCAGTAAGAGGTACCATAGCGCTCTCAAACCTGCAACAAATTGAAAAGATTACGTCCTAATACACAAAGACATTCACACACTCCTTAATATACGCATACTAATCACAAATTTTCTAGAGGTTTATAATAGACTTTTTGTAATCTTACTGTCATCCCTAAAGAAAGTACCAGGTCATTCCCAACACGAGTATCCTCTGATTACTCACTGGGAAGTTTTAGCAATATGTTGTTAACATATTGCTAAAACTTCCCTTATTAAATTCCCTTATATAGATTACTGAAATAAACACATTATTTATTTGTTTTATTATTTAAAGACGCTAGAATTTCCTTTAACTACAACAGTTAATTATTTATTCAGGACTAAGGCATATTCCACTCCTGTGTAAGATTAAAACCAGTTGAGTTTGAATAATTAATTCTTATATTAATAAGTTTTAAGCATTTATTTTTGGTTTCGTTGAGCCGCGGGTTTGAATCCAGCACATAACAATTATAAGAAATAATTGTTCCAGATCTGTATGTTTATCCATGTATAATTTATTTATGTAAAACACGATACAGGAGAGAATCATAGTGTTGGGAGAAGCATTTTAATTAAAAAATACTTACCAAATAATTTAACAACAATTACTGTGGTGCCAGTACTAGAGTTGTTTCATTGTGTATGTCGTGTTGGGTACCCTCCCTATCGACCAAAAAAAATGGGCCTTCACATAGGTAAAAAATACTTACCAAATACACTGGCCTCCAAAAAAATCGACCCACCCACGTTTTTTCGCAAAATAGTGTCCTATGGGTTTTTACCACAATCGATAGATATTTTTTATCTTGATAATGTAATAATGCAATTATAGGGTTGTAAAAAAACTAAAAAACAGAGCGTGAAACGGAATATTTTACATACAAATACAAAATTTACGATTTTACTGTGAAGATCGATATTTACATTTTTTGACATTTAAAAAAATGTAAACCTTACTATAATATGGGGTGTTTCCTCCTCTTGCTTTTATCACCGCCTGCATACGGATCAGCTTTTTTATGTCTTCTTGGGGTGTCTGCTCCCATTCTTCTGTTAAGGCGGCTTCCAGTTGATCCAACGTCTCGGAAACTGGATTTCGGGCTCTAACCTTTCTTTTTATCTGGTCCCAGAGATGCTCGATGGGATTTAAGTCCGGACTATTAGCTATATATATAGCATAACTGGAATTCCGACCTCCTGAAGATATCCAGTTACAATTCTAGCGACGTGCGGTCTTGCGTTATCATGCATAAGTTGAAAATTGTCGCCAATATACCCAGCGTAAGGCATCACATGAGGTTGCAAAATGTCCGTAATGTAACTTTCAGCATTAACCGCACGATTGCGAAAGAAAACCAACTCAGTACATCCGGTTAAATATATGCCACCCCAAAACATTGTAGAGCCTCCACCAAACCGGACTTTTCTCTCTTATGCAACTCATCGCATAACGTTACGACGTCCATCAGAGCCTACAAGGGTCATTCGGTTTTCATCGCTGAAGAGAACTGTCTCCCATTGACCAAGATTCCATTGCACTGGGAGGCTTCGGTCGTACAACTAGTGGTCGTAGAGAATAGAAGAACGGTTGCAAGAACAGCCAGATTAACTTTCCGCCGGTCGTGCAGAACAACTTCGCTTCCACCAGTGTCGGGAGGTCCACATCTATTACTTCGTCGCCTTGGTACTGTGAAAGAAGGAAGTGCTTTGCTGCAGTATTTTCCCTGTCACTATTATTTTGTTTTGTTAAATATTGTTGGCTACATATACAACAATATTTAACATTTTGTTAAATATTTCAATCAATATTTAACATTTTGTTAAATATTTCAATCAATATTTAACATTTTGTTAAATATTTCAATCAATATTTAACATTTTGTTAAATCTTGCTGTAGCCGAAAACGAGAACGGAATTTTTTACGTGGTAGAACCATTTCGCAACTTTATAGTTGTAGCACAAACGGGTCGGCTCGACTGGGGCTTTACTGGATTACGCTCTCACAGAATACCAGAGAAAATTAGCAGCTTAACGCTGCTGTGTTTGGTATGGTGAGAGTAGGGCACCTTAGACACTTTTTTAATGGAGACGAGGCATTTCATATTAGTTCCCAACCGCTGCCTTGCTCTTGCCGTCCCGCAACGCCCCGCCGCGCCGCTAAAACCATTCGATGCATTGCTCACGCACTCAAGTCAAGCGCAACCTTGTCTTCAACAACGGATGTCTATGGGACACAGCATTCACTTACTGTGAGGTGGACTGTGTATTCGTTTGTCACCCTTATTCTATAAAAATAAAAACGAGAAGCCATCACATCGCCCCAACCAATGCGTGTCTTAAGAGTCGACATACCTTACTAGATTAAATATGGCGCTTCACTGGGGTTTCGTGCTTACCTATCGGTAGTCTAATTTTTGAGAGCGTTTTTAGGGCTAGTTAAGTGTCACATGATTAGTAATGGTGGTTTGATTATAAGAAATAGTAATAAAATATTTTCAGTTACATCCTGTTTATTATTCACGCAAAAAATCGACATAGTTATGGATACATTTTACTAAATCCACCGTATATAAAGTAGAAAGTTACAACCCATATACATCCCACATCAGGACATAAGCCTCATCGCATTTCTGAGTGGGTCATAATTATCATCATCATTACAGTCATTTCACAAGTCCACTGCTGAACATAGGTCTCCCCAAGGAATGCCACAGAGCACGGTCCTGAGCCACTTGCATCCATCGACTTCCTGTATGTCTTACCAAGTCGTCACTCCATCTAGTGGAGGGCCGCCCTACACTTCACCTACCGGTATGAAGCTGCCACTCTCTAACCTTTCTTCCTCAACGGTTGTCGGTTCTTCGACCTATTGCCACTTCCGCTTACTAATCAGTTGGGCTATGTCGGTTACTCTGGTTTTACTACGGATATCCTCATTTTTAATTCTATCACGTAGAGAAACCCCGAGCCCTTTTCATAGCTTGCTGAGCGACCTTAAGCTTCCCCATATACGGCCAGCAGTGAAGGATCACGTCTCGAATCTATATGTCATCACTGGCAACACGCACTGGTTGCACAATCTTGTTTTCAAATTTTGATGAAAACCTGACGAAAAAATGTGTCGTGATCTCCCGAACGCTGGCCAGTCGAGTTGAATCCGTCGATTGACCTCTCGGTCGAAGTTGGACTTACCTAGTCGAACTATTTGTCCCAGGTAATCATACTCGTTAACAACTTCGAGCATAGTGCTTCCAACAACTACCGGCATAGGTGTGATATGAACGTTACACATGACCAGTAAATCAGCATTTAACATTATAATTAACAACTCCATTAGTGATGGCGGGGATCGAACCCGAGTTGCTCGCGTACTATGTAATTTCCGGCAAGCACTTAGCCCCTGAACTATCACGCTTAATCGCGTAGTATTTGAGGAGATATTTAATGTATTTGGCAATATATCATACGTAATCCACATTGAATGGAAAGTGAATAATATGTGCCCTATGATGTGTGTCGAAAGACGATAAGCAAGCGAATAATGTCTACCGTGGATTAACATTATTTGTGCATACCACCGATGAAGCTGTAAAACCCAAAAAGGCTAACAGCATTAACATCATCAGAAACCACATTATTTGTGCAAATATCCAAATAAAGACAAAATACTTTCTTTACACATTGCCCACGTCAGGTAAATAAAAAATCCGAAAACGAAATGCCTACTATAAAATATATGCATACTGGCAGCGGGAAGCAGCGTAAATTTTGAGGTCTATCACTACGATCGTCAGTTCTTTCTGCTATAGAAAAGGTCCAGTTGCGGACTGTTCACTGGTTGATAAAGAGGATAAATATGTTAAAAAATAATGGTGGCGGCTTTGGGCCAGGGCGCCCTTCTTCAATTTCTTATCATGTGAAGTACCTGAATTTAATAATGCCGCTGCCGTATTCATATTAAAATGTACTATTTTGAATAATATGGTTTAATTATCCCCTTTCTTTCCAAACATCTCGCAACCAGAAGCTTGAGACCTCTCCTCTCCTTTGTTGTAAAGTAAAAAATGACTTTCAATAAGAATTACACATGTAATCTATATTGAATAAAAATTATTCTATTCTATTCTGTTGTGTACATAATGGTGGTTTGCTTTGGCGTTCGTCATGCGTAAAATGAAGTATGGAATAATGCCAGCGTAAGTCTCCAACCGACTTATAATTATAGGTAAACATAATACGTTCCAAAATTATTTGAAATTAAACTTTTAAATTTTATCCTAGAAGTCACCAAGCATATCATCATGTACGATAAGGCCAATCTTATTTATATTGATAACTTACTCGATGATGTTCCAAGTGATACTTCTTAAAGCTGATAGAGACGGGGACTCCAATGGGCAAGTTTGCAAAGAAACCAAACAGGCGATTGTGTAGCGGTCTGTTGTGGCCAAATGCCAAATTGTGGGCGATCTCGTGAATTGCTGGAAAAGAAAAAAATTACATTAAAAGCCGTAAGTCGTTTTTTATTACAGATAAATATATTTATAGTGTAATATATTAAGTACTGTAGAGTTAATTTTCAGATAACGCTTATCGGGAAACGCTCAAATAAATGTCATACTCTATTGTAATATGTATATTGGCGTCAACACGATAATTCGATTTGACGTAAATACTAAAAGGATTCATCAAAAAAATATACTAAGTATAATTTGAATATAATTATAATATAGGTATAATTTGGAAAGTCTTGCTTCGATTTGTTTCTAATTTTGCTTATACCTGCTCTGATTTCAAAGAACTTAAGGATTGTTTTACTATGTGTTTTGGGATCTTTTTTTGCTTAACTATGTTCATTATTTAGTATCTGTTTCGTAAGTCTCCCCCCAAGGAACGCCACAAAACCTGGTTCCTACCAACCTACATCCATCGACTTTCCTGCTAGTCTTACCAGATCGTTATTTCATTCTATATAGTGGGGTTGGTGGGGGCCACCTTACTTTTCGCTCACCGGGCCGAGGTTGCCACTCAAGAACCTTTCCTCCCCAAGGGTAGTCGGCTCTTCGAGTTATATTGACGGCAGGGCCCGATCTAAGGGGGGGCAAGCCGGGCATTAAAGAGCGGCAAAAAATGAGGGGCGGCAAAATGGACTTATTCCTATCTACCAACCTAGCCATTAGCCATCCACAGCACACAGTATCGATATTTTTAACAAAATTTGAGTCACATCATTAGATTTGGGTCGTAGGAGTAGGGGATTACCCTTCTATAGACAATAGCTTATGTTTAGAGCGTGTGCTGCCAGTTTCTCGTAATTGGTACCTATTTAGTTTTTTTTTATAGGAGAGGGGGCAAACGAGTATGCGGCTCACCTGATGATAAGTGACTACCGCCGCCCATGAACAACCGCAACACCAGGGGAACCAGAGGAATTGCAGATGCGTTGCCGGTCTTTTAAAAAGGAGTAAGCTCTTTTCTTGAAGGTCCCTAAGTCGTATCGGTCCGGAAAAATCGCTGGTGGTAAACTATTCCACAAGGAAGTTGTGCGAGGAAGAAAACATCTTCTAAATCGCACAGTGGTGGACCGCCAATCATCCAGATGGTGTGGATGGTATCGGGAGTTCTGCCGCGATGTGCGTTCGTGAAATTTGGCGGCTGGGATTAATCCGAACAATTCCTCAGAGCACTCCCCGTGGTAAATGCGAAAGAAAATTTATTTAAATTTAAATTTTATTAATTTATTTAAATTTGGTAGATTTATTTTTATCAATTAAGTAAAAAATGTACAGTTTAATGCTGATTTACTTTTTTACTGTTGCTATAATTTATTTTTGTACCGACAATTTAATACGTCGAAATTTAAATTTAGTTAGTTTGATACCATTATTAAGTGTCTCATTGTTGATAAGTTCCGAACTCCAAGTTCCGAAATTTCTCGGATAATATTTGATATTACGGATATTACTCAATCGGAAGTTTTAAAAATAAATTGAAAAGTACTCGATACCTAACAATATCGATAATTTTGTTTCGAACTTTTCTGGGTATCGATAAATCTGATACGATACTGGTATCGAGTAAAGTACACTACGAAGAAATACCTAAATAGGAAATAAGGAACCAACTAGACTAGAACTTAGAAACTAGAATCCAAAAAAATTCATCCGAATTTTCTGCGGATTTTACATATCTGAACTGGCAACCCTTTCAGTCTGTTTATGTTTGATGGGGATTTTCCTCAAACTTTCGGAGGAATAACCCTTTAGCTACATTCGTACAACGCGACATTTTAGGAGAATCCCTTAAATATCATATACATATAAGCAAAAGATTGTACTGTTTTTCCATTACTTATTTAGAAGACTCCTAGTAAAAATGTTCTACCCTAGAGACAAATTTTCGTCATATTCGTGAATAATGTAGCGGTTAATAAGTGATACAGAATTAAAATGTTTTATCTATTTATGTGAAATATATGCTAAGTCTACAATTTGGTTCTATTCTTAAATTTAAAAGTGACGTGATTTTTAGTGGGGCAGATTAATCATATAAATATTGAAGCGCGCGTGTGAATTTACTAAGTAACGTAAGTATCTATCTGTTTTATAAAGTAAATTGTCGTACGTAAAAAAATACGTAATATGGAACACACCTTGCTAAAAAGTGTACTTACTTTTTGTTCCTTAAGGTAAATAGTAAAATAATTTTAGTGCCGATTTCACCATCTCCGGTTAGCCTATTCGTCAATTAAATTTTCAGTTTTTTGACAGTTGTTGTATGAATTTGACAGTTCTTATTTGACAAATAGGCTATTCGGGACTTTAATAACAGGTGGTGAAACCGGCCCTTAACTTAATATTGACCGCAAGGTATGTTAAAAATGTTTTAAGTGGTATGTTAATCGTCTGAAAATTAACATTGCTCCTCTTTCGGCTTGTTAATTCTCATCTGTGACTTCTCACTAGCAGTCACCCGCGGCTTCGTTCACGCGCCCACTATAATTATTATTCTCGTGGGAATGAGTAACTTTTCTGAGGTAAAAAGTAGCCTATGTCAATGTCCTTTTCCAAACTTCAATTTATATCTACATATCAAAATTTATCCAAATTGATTCATTGGTTTAATCACGTAAACGTAGCAGTCAGAGAAACAGAATCACTTTCAAATTTTTAACATTAGCAATGTTATTACATCTATTTAAATTTATTTCATATTTTTATCTTTTACCGTACAGAATGGCTGACGGTAGATCACGCTTGTCGGGACACCAATAAAAAAACGAAGATTTGAAAAAGATGCAGAGCGACAAAAGTAAGCAGGGGCATTAGTCCTTTTTGAAAAAGGTGAGCTAAACAAACCATCGTCACCCATACCAGAAACCGATGCTATAGCTGAGATTCCACTTAAGCCTCGAGAAGAAAATACGTCCGATTCCAATATAATCTGTGAACCTGGTGGTATTGTGAAGCGCTATTGCAGGTGAAGGTGCTATTACAGGTGAAGCTGCTATTGCAGGTGAAGGTGCTATTGCATGTGAAGCTGCTATTGTAGGTGAAGGTGTTATTGCAACTCCAAGTGTTTCTACAGAATCAACATCTATTTTTAGATGCCGACCCAGCCACGGGGCCCAATAGATTAACAGGTGCAGAAAGAATATATTTGGTAAATAGAGGTTCTCCAGACCCACTGTATGAATTTGAATTTCCACAAGATATCAATTGTCGGAGGTTTACTTCAAGATACTATAAGAGAAAGCTTAATAACGGTGAAGAAATTTTGAGAGATTGGCTTGTATATTCTGTGGCAAAAAATTCGTTGTATTGCTTTTGCTGTAAAATCTTCAATACAACTACAACATCCGGTCTATCTGAAGATGGCTACAAAAATTGGAAGCATGTAGGTGATATGCTTAAATCTCATGAGACATCACGAAACCATGTAGAAGCTGTAAAATCTTGAGTAGAACTTTCACGTCGGCTCAAATCGTGTCGTACGATAGATGCTGAGTCACAGAGAATAATTAAATCAGAAATAGAACACTGGAATAGAGTAGTGTTACGAATTGCCACAATCATCAAAATGTTGGCTAAAAATGGCTTGGCATTTCAAGGTACTTCTGATAATCTGTATCAACATAACAATGATAATTTTTTTAAACTAGTAGAGTTGTTAGCCGAATTTGATCCCGTTATGCAGGAATATGTACGCAGAGTTTTGAAAAAAGAGGAGAAACAAGCAACCTACTTAAGTAAAACAATTCAAAATGAGTTCATTAATACAATTTCAGACGGCATAAAAAAACATATTATGGAAGCTATCATTACATCGAAATTCTATTATTTTAGATTGTACTCCAGACGCTAGCAAAACTGAGCAGATGACCATGATAATTAGGTATATTTCTATTATTCAATCCCAAGACCATTCAAGAACGTCAGAGATTGTAATAAATTAAAGTTTTTTAGGATTTATACCAATAGAGAAATCTACAGGTCTGGCACTAACAGAAATTATCGTGGAACAATTATCATCAATCCACGGGCATTTTACGTTCCTTGCAGTAGTCATTCTTTAAACTTAGTGGTAAACGACATGGCAAAGTCCTCACTGGAAGCTACAATTTTTTTTAATACTGTGCTAAAAATTTACGTTTTTTTTTTCACTTCAACATTAAAGTGGTCAATTCTTTTGAAGAATGTAAAACTCTAAAACCACTTAGTGACACGAGATGGTAAAGTCGAATCAAAGCAATAAAACCACTAAGACATCAAATAGGACAAGTTTACGATGCATTGTTTAGTGTTTACCAAAACACAGATATGGATACCTCTACACGAGACGAAGCTTCGGGTTTGTTGAATCAAATTAAGCAGTTTAAATTTTTATTTTCTATTGTAATTTGGTACGAAACTTTGAATAGCATAAACCCTGTTAGTAAATTAATGCAAAGTAAAGATTTTGACTTAGTTTCCGTCATTAAATTACTTAGAAATTCAAAAGATTTCTTTGAAAACTCACGTTCAGATGAGTAATTTACTCAAGTTCTTGAAGACGCCAAAGCCTTTGCTTTCTGAAATTGATTGCGAGGTGTTAGACTTTGAAAATATGGCTAGACCTCGTGCACGGTCCAAGAAAAAGCAATTTACTTATGAGTGTGTTGACGAACCAATTATTGAGCCTCGTCAAAAATATAAAACTGAAGTATTTTTTCACATTATGGATACAGCCATAAACTCCTTACAATTAAGATTTTCCCAGATTTCTGAGCACAGTAAACATTTTGCTTTTTGTATAACATATATGCCTTAAGAGAACTCCCAAAAGATGAATTGTTAGAACATTGTAAGAAACTCGAGGCTATTTTAACTCATGAGAACTCAAGCGATATAAATGCATTAGAACTTTGTGAGGAGTTGTCAGTCCTTTGTATGTTTTTAAATTGTAATTTATCTCCTCAAAATGTTTTGAAATTTGTAACAGATTTAATATTTGGTCCAAATATCAGTATTGCGCTCAGGATCCTTTTAACTTTACCAGTAACAGTTGCAAGTGGTGAAAGAAGCTTTTCTATATTAAAAATAATAAAAAAATATCTGCGATCCACCATGACACACAATAGATTATCTGGATTGGCTATGATTTCAATAGAACACAAGGTTTGCGACAGTATAAATTTATCAGATATTATTAAAGATTTTGCGGAACAAAAAGTGCGAAGAAAATTGCTATAATTACGAGGTAGGATTTAATATTCTCCAAAAAACTGTTTAATTTACACAATTTTATTATTTAAAAAAATGACTGATTTGTTTTGTAGTAACATAATTGTTTTTTATCAGTATTAAATTTTAAAACAAATCTTTTGCTGTGTCTTTTTTATACGTACCGTATGAACCTTAACTTAAATACATATGAACCGATTGACCATAATAAATAAATTAAACAGCTTGGTCCTAATCTTTTTAACTTCTGAAACGATTTTGATGAAAAATGTTTATTGTTCCTTTAGTTAAAGGGTCATCATACATAGGCAAGATAAGCCCGAGACAGGGAAAAATAGCACAAGGGATAAGAGGCCCATACGCAGCAGTGAGTCGCAATAGGTTGATGATGATGATAAAATTGAAAGGTACATAACAATGTCGATAAAAAGATATATCAATCCATTCAGTAGTTTCTGTGAAATTCTTTAAAAGACATACATTGTATACTTACTAACATAAAAACACTCATCAACTTTCGTATAGGTATTTCTTCAGAAGACTCAATAGACTGACGTGAATATTATAGGTATAATCCCAACAATATCACGTATTTTATGTAGGTACTTGCATACTTAACATCCCCCAACATAACTAGCTCACGACTTATATGGTTTTGTGTATGTAAAGGGCGGCGAAAATTATCTTTGCCCGGAGCGGCTAAATAGCTAGATCGGGCCCTGATTGGCGGCCAATTGACTTTAGCTTGCTTATCCGTTAAGTTACTCCGGTTTACTGCGGATACCCATATTACGAATTCTATCACGCAGACGAACTTCGAGCATAGGCCTTACCATAGCTCGCTGAGCGATCTTAAGCTTCTTCGTACGGCCTGAAGTTAAGAACCACGTTTCAGATCCATATGCCATCCATGACTACGCGCACTGGTCGTACTGTTGGCAGTGACTATAAATGTCACGTAATACCTATTGTGATATATGTATGTTGCAATCTCCTGAACGCTGCCGGACCGAGTTGGATCCGTCAATTGACCTCTGTCGAAGTTGCTTTTAAATTAGGCGGTTTGTCCTAAATAAACATATTCATCAACAACTTTGAGCCCAGTGTTCCCTTTTGTTGTTGTTGTTTGAGCATAGGTGTAATATGTACTTTTATATGTTTATTGGTATGGGATGCCTCTCTTCCATTATGATGGGTTTCCGGTTTTCTACACTCACCATACGAAACACAGCGCAGCATTGTACTGCTATCTTACGCTGGTGTTCTGAGAGAGTTTGCTTCCGCGGTCGAGCCGAACTATTCGTGCTACAATCTTATACATATACAACTATAACTGCAGCGAGGCTCTACCGCGAGTGAAAACACATAACACATATCTGTTGACGTTACAAATGTCTGTGTTTCTTTACGTGCCTATATAATATTATGTATTATATTGTTTATCAGTATGTACAAATTTTAAGAATGTAGTTGTTGGGTTAAGGCAATATGTCAGTTTTTTTTTCTCAATATCCACCTCATATGCTTGCGATGCTCTCGACTGATTGATCAAATTTAAATTCTACAGTTAATATGTGTATGTAATTATGTGGTTTTGTTAATAATGTACATTTCCATAGTATGGAAAACAATAATTTGTGCGTGCGACTAATAATAATAATAATAAATAGATTAGAATATTCGTGTAAGAAGCGAAATAAAAAAAACATTTTATGACATTACAAATGCGTTTTACTGTCACGATTTGTGTCTGCTATTTAATTTATTTTAATGTCGATGATAATGAATTTAATGCTTACAAACTATTTAATTGTTTTGTTTACATTTCATTTCAAGCTATCATGAATTGGTTTATATTTAAATACTAAGTATTAGGTACATACGAGGGGAGGTCAAAAAGTTCGCGGAATGACAAGGAAGGATAATGAAATGAAACATTAAAATATTTTTCCTTTTCAATGCATTCTCCCTTAACTCTAATACATTTATTAGATCTGTCAAACAACTTATTAATACCGTCTAAAAAAAAGATTTGTCTTGGGCGTCAAAATAGGCCGAAATTGCCGACTTCACTTCATCATCGTTGCCAAATTTTTCCCCACGCAGTTCTTTCTTCATTTTTGGAAACAAATAATAGTCGCTTGGGGCCAGGTCTTTGCTGTAGGGCGGGTGGCACAGTTGTTCAAAACCGCACCGGTCAATGGCAGCCGTCGCAACATGGCTTGTGTGCACGGGCGCATTATCGTGCAAAAGGACCACGCCTTTTTAAGCTTTCCTCGCCTTTTTTCTTTAATAGCTTCTTTTAATTGATTTCGTAAAGAAGCGTAGTATACTCCCGTTATGGAAACACCACGTTTCTTATAATCAATCAAAAGGATACCTTCTGTATCCCAAAAGATCGTCGCCATGATCTTTCCGGCTGTTTGAGACACCTTATACTCCTTAGGAGGGGGTGTGCCTTTTTTATGCCACTGCATCGACTATTGCCTTAACTCAGGTTCATGATTGTAAACCCAATTTTCATCGCCAGTTACAATTCGGACCATAATTTCCCCCCTTTGCTCTCCACAGCGGTCCAAAAACGACAACTTTAGACGCGCTCGTGTTTTTGATGCGCAGAAAGCATTCTCTGAACCCATCTTGCACAGGCTTTAGTCTGTGCCAAGGTGTTGATGTAGGATGTTTAAAATGGTTGTTTCTGATACTACAACTAATGCTGCAAGCTGTTTTTTCTTTAGCCGGGCATCTTCCGATAAAAGTTTTTCAACTTTTTCGATTATTTTTGGCGTGGTAACCTCAATTGGCCGTCCAGGTCGGGGGTCGCCTTCAATGCAGTCCCTCCCTTGTTTGAAAAGGGCGTGCCATATATAAATCATAGTTTTCCCAGGAGCGGCGTCCCCATAAACAGCTGACATTTCTTGAAAAATGGTTTGAGGTGTCTTTCCTTGTTTGGTGAGAAACTTAATGACGGCGCGTTATTCAATTTTCTCCATAGTGGCTAGTTTCTTTCCGATTGACTTGTTTACTCGTTGATAACTCAAAAGCTAATGACCCGATTAGGCTGAAACTTGGTATATATACTAACAATGAGTCACTCAACTAGCGCCTACCTGGATGAGTAGACTCACCCTCGCCAACTCCGCCATTCCGCAAACTTTTTGACCTCCTCGTACTATATAATATTTTCGAGTCTACAGATACAGAGTATATAAAATTCTTGGGAAGTGGATTAGGGACTTCTATCTGATACAGTCTCGCATCCATTTTCCATACAAATTGTTAACGGAAAACGTGTCTTACAATTTGTTCTTATTTTTAACCGACCTCAAAAAAAGAATGAGGTATAGTATATTAACTGCGTATGCTTTTTTTTGTAAGCGCACCATTTCTCGGAAGCGGCTGAACCGTTATAATTTTTTTTATTTATTAAAAAGGCTATACCCCAATAGTAATTCTGCATAAATTTGAAGAAAATATTCCCCCAAGGGTGAAAAATATATGATTTTTTTATTATTTAGATGACATTCTAGTTCAAGGTTGATTGTTGATTACTCAAGGCACTGTTTGTAATACCCTGGCATTATGAATAATGACAGGTCAAATGGGTTTATGTAATTAATACCGATTTAATTTTTAGTATTTAGCAGTTTGATATAACCTAACCTCACTGCAATAGTGCATAAAACCAATATAAGTAATAATAATAATGTAGCGAGTAGAAGTGCTCATTAGTAGTTAATAATTATCATCAAAAAATCAGTTGAAATATTAGTAGATTAATGTTAATGTTGTTCATGTGTATCAAAGGTGCTGTATAATAAATAACAACAGATGAAATGAGAAAAACAAAATAAACTAACCTCACCTAACCATGTTAATCATTTTTAAAACTTTAAGTTAATTACGTACCAAATCTGAAATTAACAAGTGTAAAAATGTGAAGGAAGGATAAAACCACTGCATTATTAGATATCAGCAATGGGGTATTTGTTCCATTGCGTTACAAAGAAAAAAGACCTTTGATGAAAAACTTTATTATCATTGTGTTTAAGTGTTAAATATGTGACATCAAAAAAAAAAACAACTTAACGTATTTTTTTTAAAGGTGACAAACGAGCACACAGTCCACCTGATGGTAAGTGGATGCTGTGGCCCATAGACATCTATATTTATCCTCGATTAAGAATCAAAATGCACATGCGTTGTCACCCTGAGGACTAAGATGGAATGCCTCTTTTCCAGTGAAAACGGTCTCCGGTTCTCTACACTCACCATACGAAACACAGCAGCGTTAAGTTGCTATCTTACGCTGGTATTCTGTGAGAGCGTGGTCCTACCCGGTCGAGTCGACCCATTCGTGCTACAACCAATATATAGCTGCAGCTTAACTCTACCACGTATATTACCAATTATATTACTCTGCCCAATAAGTAACGGACTTTATTCATAAAGCCTGGTCAATTTAATTATTTCATTAGTTTTTATCACATTGCCTACTCATATCGGGCATTATTAATAATGCCATATTAATCACATGGTTCATAACATATACATCAACGTCTTCTACCTACCTGACGGTGGCGGCACGGTATCGTAGGGGCGATAGATTTAGCCAAAGAGTTTTTATTAACTATATACGTTTTAAATTTAGCTCTAGACGCTTACAGAGCCCTCGCACTACCGCAACGTAGTTAGTACCCTATGGTTTCGCTTTTACTTTAATACAATTGATAATACTTGATCAAATTATAGCTGTTACTCTGCAGTATTACCTCGCACTACCGCAACGTACCTTATGGTTTCGCTTTTACTTTAATACAATTGATAATTATGCTTGATCAAGTTATAGCTGTTATTTTGCAGTATTATTAATCTTATTTTTTTTAAACGAAGTAATAATAATGTCCTCCAGACCGAATTTCGGTCACGGCGGCCAGTCTCAACGAAGACTAGCCATCGGCGCAGGACAGGATTATAGTGCCCAAGTGTATGCGCAAGCACAGGTGCACTCTCTATTCCCTCACTCTCACAGTCCGATGGGACGGTAAGCCGACACGACCGGAGAGAGATCAGGCACAGGACCAACGGCTTTATGTGCTTTCCGAGGCACGGGGGTGAAACACCGCCAACTTCCTGACTCCGGGCAGCTACTGAGAATTTCTTGATGGAAAAACTCAATAACTGATTTTTTTTGGCCCGACTCGGGATGCGAACCCGGGACCTCATGATCAGCAGTCGCACTACTACAACCACTAGACTAACGAGGCAGTCGAGACGAAGTAGGGAAGTAGGAAACTAACATACTACGTACGTCCTACCACTACGCATATGAACTCTCTGTTCTGTCACTTCTTTCATATCTACATTTTTACGTATACATGCAGTCGGTTAAAGTGACTCTTGATTTGGCCTATCTTCAATGTACCTCCAATTTGGTCGATGAACTTCCTCTCAAGGCATATCATGCTGACTCTGCCACTCACATCTGTAGCATAACTTTACTTTGTCACTCTTTGATCATTAATTCTTTTTTACGAGTGCAAGCTATCGAAGCTTTCTACTCATTCATGACAGAATTTGAGGGAAGGGAAATATCCGCTGCATTAAAAATTTCATTGGTGCCGGCAGGCATAGAACTTAAGTTTTCTCGTTTACTATGAAACTTGAATGTGAGCCTTTATCCCCACGACCTACGACTTTTTTTATCTAATTATATTTTTGAAAAATTTTATTCGATAAGGTATATAATATATAGACTGTAGGCTTTTAAGGTGATACCTCGAAAATTTGGTGGTTTTTCCATTTCACATATTTCATTAAGTTTTATAGATTACAAACCAAATTTTTGGTACATGTTTTGACTATATTATGATTTTGATTTACATAAAAGGAAAATACGATAACGTAATTTTCTCGATAGAAAAAAACTTGTAAAGAAGGCTCTAATTAGTTACGTTTCTCCATGCTACCACTATATACTTTTTTTACTTTTATTTATTATATTTTATTTATATATTTATACGTGGTAGAGCCATGCTGCAGCTATATTAGTAGTATAGTTGTAGCACGAATAGGTCGGCTCGACCGGGGAAGGACCACGCTCTCACAGAATACCAGCGTAAAATAGCAGCTTAACACTGCTGTGTTTCGTATGGTGAGTGTAGAGAACCGGAGACCCTTTTTACTGGAAAAGAGGCATTCCATCTTAGTCCTCACGGGTTACAACGCATCTGCATTTTGATTCTTTAATGAGGATAGATGTAGATGTTTACGGGTCACAGCAACCACTTACCATCAGGTGGACTGTGTGCTCCTTTGTCACCCTATCTATAAAAAAAATATATTTTTATGAATTAGTTCATAGAATTAGGTATTTTTATTTTTAAAATATCTAAATTAACATTACCATTTTTTTTTATTAATAACGTAGTTTTGTTAAAAAAAAAAAGTGTGTGGCTTACGTAGTTTACGGGTTTTTTAAATTACTGTTTCAACTATCAAGCTTGTTATTATTATTTATTATGTACTATTTGCAGTTTCGAACAGAAAATGAAAGATTGTTCGAGCTCTTTGTCGCATGTATTCGATATGACAATCTATGTTTGAAAGCATCAGAACGGAAATAACAATTTATATGCAGACGCTCTTGTTGGGTCCATACAATTAGGGCTGCCGACTCTACCTTTGTGTACTGTTCCAAATGCTCGTTGGTCGATATTGGCCATCTATTCGATTTGGCCGATAGTTTGACAATGACAATATGGATTCCAGCGCGGCGTAAGCGTTACGCTGTAGATGTGATTGTGCTCGTCCGCTCCCTGTTAGAACAGGTGTCCTACGCAGAATGGCGGTGCGTTGGCGATAAGTCTTGTCATCTTTAATGCCTTTAATACACCATCCAATATGCTAGATGAGATTCGATTCGAGAGAATAGTTGCCACTCGGCTCAACGGGCTATTTGGCCGATAGCAAGTTTGGGTTCCGGCAGAAGCATTACGCTGTAGACGCTCGTCCGCTGTCTTTCGGCAAAGGTGCCCTAGGATGGCGAAGCGTTGGGGATAAGTCTTGACATCGTCAGCACGTTTAAATCTCTACTCTTAAGGACGCAATCAGGAGAGAGCATAAGCACACCAGCAAGTGCCCCCGCACTTTCAAGGTGGTAACTACTGGCGTTAAGAACAATTATTTGTGTGACAAGTACATACTATATATGGAGCAAGATGGTAGAAGGGAACGGAGGTATATCCAACGTGGCATTCCCGCAGGTGTCGTTGCCTGCCCGCTACTGTAGAAGCTAGTCTATTATGAGATCTTGCGTATGCTATGCCGACGATAAATTAGGTGTCGGCAGCAGGTTTACCTTCGGAAGGGCCGAAAATCTACAAGATTACAAATAGTATCATATTATAAGATCGAGGGTATAAAGTTTCCAAATTACAAATTACCACAGAACATGGGGTCTTTCCTCGTGCGACCGTGATGATCGGGAAGTCATTAGAGCAATATATTACCTACCCTGGATAACTAATCATTGGGGCTATGAAGAGCACTTCTAGAGCCTAGTTCCTCGGATTGATAGATTGATGCAGAGACTGATGCCCAATTTATGAAGACGCAGGGGGAAAGTGCACTGCCCCTATACAGACACCCGGTAGAGCGGAAAGTCTGGCAGTTGACGCTGTAGATCTAAAATTTAGTCCACCAACATAATACTAGTGAACCAGACAAGGCCGCAAATATTTAATCCCATGACAGGACATTTAAAGACAAAACTAATTTAATCTATACAAATAAATAAAATTGAAGTGTCTGTTTGTAATGTCAAAATAACAGCTTTTTACAAAATGCGTATGAACGTATACATATACGGTACTTTAACAAAAACGCAATTTTTAGAATTTTGGTCTGTCTGTCTGTCTGTTTGTTCCGGCTAATCTCCGAAACGGTTGGACCGATTTCGACGGGACTTTCACTGGCAGATAGCTGATGTTATAAGGAGTAACTTAGGCTACTTATATTTTAGAAAACGAATTACGGTGCCGCGCAACATAATTAAAACCCTAAATTACACGCGGGCGAAGTCGCGGGGAACAGCTAGTTTAAAATACAAATTTGTTTAAGAGTACAAATTTGTATGTTAAATTCAGTGAAACTGGTTTTGACTAGGGAAAACACGTTTTTATTAAAGACGGGTTTTCACTGTAACAATAATTGTATGTGATAAACTGGTCGTGAAGCAACGTCATATGGTTTCCATGCGGTAGGCGGAATCAGGATTGCGCTACCCAACGTATTTGCAGTATGTATAATATGAGTTCCGCATTCGTCTAGTGTTCCGGCCTACCAGGCCGTCTTCTACGTAACGGGATACAGGGATAGGGTAAAACCTCTCCTTGTAAGTTATCAGTCACCGTTGCTAAGTGGGGATTCGGCGTGGAGGGCCGTAGCCGCCTTTACAAATCTGTAATTGTCCAGGAGGCTGCTGAGTGGGATCGGAATTTGAGAAAATATTTCACTTGGAGATGACAACCTCCCCTTTATGGTGGTGCCATATCAAACGGAGCTTCTGGGACTGTGGGTAATCAAGATAGAGTGGGTGTTTCGAACGCCCAATAATGTGGTGGTGATGACTTGGAAGTTGTCTCAAGTCATCGCGATAGCACTGCGAGGGTGTTAAGGATATTTAAAGTACTACTTTCGCGACGTGCTTAATATGAAAAGCAGTAGAGGACCTGGTTGCGATCAGGTTAAGATTAAAAAAGAAGAAAGAAAGAAGATCGAAGACGAAACAAATAATAATTTAGAGGCACCTTTAAACCACACTTTTCTATATCAAATAACTACTACGTGTTCACTTCATGAATGCCGTTACCTCCCGCCGCGCTCCCTCATACCCCGCCTCAAGCGTCACCCTTATAGTACCGATAGCAACGCTGAAATATATCTACTACGTCCATTGTTTGTGCTCCCGTGCGATCTCTAGTTTGTTACTATTTTTGTTGTTGTTTTTGTTAGTGTTGATTTTTTGTTTCTGTTGATTTTTTACGTTCGTTAATTTGTGATAAACACAGAATGGGGTGATGGCAGTGATACAGAAACGAACGATTGCGATAAAATAACTATATAGTTATGGATGCGTAACTATTTACCTACCAGTTTCTGTTTTGCCTTTAGAATAATTCATTTAAAATTATACATTTTAAATGATATATTAATTACTATAATAAAAATATTTTATTTTATCGGACACGTTTCTATTCAGTGTTATTATTTTACTTTACTAACTAAATAAATTATTCAATAATAAGCATTTTATCAACTTGCTTGCTTTCCATTTCTCTATACACAGCAACAAACTAAAAATCGAACTTCTTACAATTAAATACTTACAGTAATAGTTTTGTAAACGGTACCGTCAGCTGTGACGTCATAACGGTCGACGACGGCAAACTCGAAATGAACGCGTAGTATCATAATTTAACTTTTAATAAAAGTACAAACCGACTTCAAAAGGTAACAATTAGAATGGTGTCTTATATTTTACATTAAATCACATTAAAATTTTCATCCCCTATTTTAACCCATAACGATGGAATATTGGTTTCAAATTTATGAGGGACCATTCCTGAAATTAAAGAATCATACCATACCATACCAGCTGAAAATATTAACCTCCTAGTACGCAGTCAGGTTAAAAGTTTTTGTAATTAATTAATTTCTACTAGAATACGGAGTTGTCAAATTAGGTCGAAAATTAAGGGAGTTAACTCACCAAGCATAAGTGAGTGGTTGATAACGCCGCCGAAACAGTAGGCGACGATGAGTAGAACAGGCCAGCTCATGTACTTGACGAACGGAAGTACGAGCAGCTGGCTTAACACCATCGCCGCTACCACCCATTTGAACAGCGGGTCGTATCCATATAGCTTCTTGATCTCGGGATATTTTTCTGGAAACAAAGAAACAAAATAAGAAACGAATTTAAATCTACTAAAATAAAATTTTGTACAACCGACTTAAATATAAATTATTAAGAATAACTCAAGAACTATGGGTCAGACCTTGATCAAATGTATATGGGACCACATGAGAAGCACCAGCTTTTAAATAAAAAAGAATCATCGAAATCGGTTCACTCAGAAAAAAGTTATGAGGTAACACACATAAAAAAACATACAGTCGAATTGAGTACCTCCACCTTTTTGAAGTCGGTAGAAAATGAAGAGGGTGAACTTGGATGCTATTTCTTTAAATTCAAACGTCTTCAATGTTATTAATTATCTAACCTGGTGGTGGTTTTATATACCTTATAGTTATGAAACCGTGGTCCCATATTAACTTTTAATTAGATCCGATGACAATTTGAGTATTTTTGAATACTTTTAGCTGTGGTAGCTTAGGGGTTGAACGTTCGACGCAAACTTCATGACGCGAGCAAATCGAGTTTGATCGCCGCCAATGAAATTGTTGAAAATTAAATCGGGTGAAATTGCAACACAGGTGCTGATTTACGACGTTTTCGTCGGTAAAGAAAAATATGCTGAGGAAACCTGTCTGAAAAATAACTTCATATTCTGATTTTATTTATGTGAGGGTAACTAACGAGTATACAATCCACCTGATGGTAAGTGGATATTGTAGCCCATAGACAACTAAATCTGTCGCCGGTTTGGTATCAAAATGCATAATGAAGGGTATGTGTTCTTTTCCCTTAGCACAAGTTTTGACACTAATGTTTTCGTATTTTCAATCAATTGTTTTAAAACTCTTATGACTATAATCTCTATGTACGATATCTAAAGATAGAACTGTCTTTTACTCACAGTCTAGTCAGTGTTAGTTGGTAGAAATCTCTATACTTTTAGAGATTTTCAACTAACAAGTACACTTTACAAGAAATGTAAGAAATGTAAAAATCTACTTTTAAAAAACTAAAAATAATAAAATAGTTTACAGATAATTTAATAGCTTCTGAAGTCAGTTGCAAGTAATTTGACCGCTCTATTAAATAACAAGTAGACAAAAAGAGGGGGCAAACGAGCATGCGGCTCATCAGTACAGGCTGTGCGGCTTAACATCAGTAAGTGACTACCGCCGCCCATGAACAACTGCAACACCAGGGGAGTTGCAGAAACGTTGTTGGCCTTTAAAAAAAGAGTAGGCTCTTTTCTTGAAGGTCCCTAAGTCGTATCGGTCCGGAAAAACGCTGGTGGTAGTCGATTTCACAAGGAAGTTGTGCGAGGAAGAAAACTTCTTGGAAATCGCAGTGGTGGACCGCCAATCATCCAGATGGTATGGATGCTATTGCGATGTGCGATTGTGAAATTGAGCGGCTGGAATTAGTCCAAACAATTCCTCAGAGCACTTCCCGTGGTAGATGCGATAAAATACGCAAAGAGATGCAACATCTCTTCGCAGCGCCAGTGAGTTAAGCCGACAGAAAAAGCTCGGCGATTCGAACCGCTCTGCTCTGGATGCGATCAAGTGGAAGGAGCTGGCACTGGGGTGCCCCAGCCCAGAGATGAGAAAGTATTCCATGTAAGGCCGAACTTGCGCCTTGTAAAGTTGCAAGCGGTGTGCCGGCGTGAAATAGTCCCGCTCTATAAAGCACGTCAAGCTTTTTAGAGGCCAATTTGGCCTTTCCTTACAAGTGACCGCGGAACTGGACGTCATTCGATATGTCGACGCCGAGGATTCCGATGTTAGCTGAGGTAACGAGAGGAGTGCCTTGAAACAGAGGAGATACGACAAAAGGACACTTTTTAGCGGTAAACGCGCAAACTTGTATCTCTGGGGATTGAACATTGAACTGGACTAGATTTAGTCGCCCCCAATCCGAGACTTTATTCAACAAAGACTCGACTTCAGACACAAGTTTATTCTGGCACTCGACGATGTGTTCCCGAGAAATATTAGCATGGCCGTCGTATAAGACATCGCCAGTCACCTGCATAACAATGAATGTTACAGAACAGGTAAGCGATAGCACGCAGTCTTCTGAAACACAGCATTCACAGGCTTGGAGTCGGAGCTTGCACCGTCGACTATTACCTTAATGCTCCGATCCGAGAGAAAAACGGTGAACTGCTCGGGTATTATAAATAGTGCCCTGATTCATCACTTGCTCCATAATATACACAGTATGTATATTGTATAAACAGGGCGGGGCGTTGAGATGTGTCAGTAAAATGATTTTTTAAATTTATTGCTTGTAATAAAAATAAGAGATCTTAAAATATCCTCAAAATTTCTAATCAACATATTTTAGCCGTAATGTACGAAGTAGACATCGAAAATGACTCGCTGTCTAGGTCATTGGTCTGGGCTTTATAGGCAAGGACGTTACACGAAAAACGTGTCCTCGGTCGAGGTCAGTAGTGACACAATTGGCTGCTTTTATTAACAGAGAGTAACCTGTTAGTGGAATATTTTTAAAGGAGATGAAAACGTTTCCTTACATTCTTGGGCCCATGTGTTAACAAAATGAAAGTAGGAAAATTTTAAAGTTTTAATAATGTTACTGAAAAATATTTTCCTAATTGATGAAATGAGAATAGCAATCATGAAATTTTGAAAATTCATTAGTCTACAGTTTTGTGACCGACCAGTTTTCATTGTTCACAAATACTCGTAGATACTTGTATAGATGCAACGTATTAGAAGAAAAGTGTAGTAATTATTGAAGATAGCGAATGCTACTGAAAAATATTTCGAGGGATTCTATTTTGCTAACATAATGCGAAACGAACACCACTTTGATGCAATGATACATGCAAAGCTACGCGAAACATAATCCACATGTACAACCATTGAGATATTATGTACTAACGTACTTTAGTACATAATAGTTCAATGTGTACAACACACTCACCCAAGAAAAATAGCGTGGTCGATGGCGTCCTACAGTATTCAGATGTTATCGCAGTATTAATTGATCAGCCAACACAATCAGTACCATCATCATCTTTGTTATAGAAACAATGATGATAATGTACTATAACAGTTGTATACGTAAGAAGTTACTATATACTACTCAATAAGTATACTACTCAATAATTTTTATTTAAGGCCTTATGTCTTTCGACGTAAGAATTTTTTTCATTATCTATCACAAACTGTAAAAGTCCACTGCTGACATAGGCCTGCCTGAGATTGCCTAATAATACCAAGCGTGGCAACTATTTGCAATAGTGGCCAGAGTTTTATTTTATTTTATTGTGGTTATTAGGAAGACGCTTTCCTGGTTTGTTTTTTTTTTTTATAGGATCGGGTGACAAACGAGCACACAGTCCACCTGATGGTAAGTGGTTGCTGACTCCAAGACACTACATCTATTCTAATAAAGAATCAAAATGCAGATGTGTTGTCACCCGTGAGGACTAAGATGGAATGCCTTTTCCAGTAAAAGGGTCTCGGTTCTCTACACTCACCATACGAAACACAGCAGCGTTGCTGCTATTTTACGCTGGTATTCTGTGAGAGCGTGGTCCTTCCCCGGTCGAGCCGACCCATTCGTGCTACAACTATACCAGTAATATAGCTGCAGCATGGCTCTACCACGTACCATTTCCTCAGTCGCCTATTACGATACGCCTATTTGATATGCTCAAACTGCCACAATCGTAAGATTTTTGTATCAAACGTTAGTTTAAAGTCTACTACCATTTCAAAATGAGGTTCCTTAGACTGAAAAAAAGTCGAATTGAAATTCCGCGGGTACCTATCTTCTTTTAGACTTTTACCTATTCTTTTTAAAGTGCCTTGTTGGTGTAGCTTCTGTAAACGCCTACCCTCTTTCAGATACGTATCTATTTTGACTCTCTCGTTGGTCTAGCTTTCTTAAGCATGACTGCCTTAGTATAATATGCTCTCTGCCTGTCTCGTTGGTCTAGTGGTCGCAAATGCGGCCTGAACCATGGGTTACCGGGTGACAACCCTGTTGACATGAGTTACAGGGTTCGAATCCCTGGTGGGCAAAAATCATTTATTGAGTTTTTCTGTCAAGAAATTTTTAGTAACACCCAGAGTCAGGAAGTTGGCGGTGTTCGCCCACATGACTCGGAAAGCACGTAAAGTCGTTGATCCTGCGCCTGATCTCTCTCCGTTGTGTCGGATTGGACTTTGAGTGCGAGGTAATAGAGAGTGCACTTTGTGATTGTGCCTATACTCAGGTACTATAATCATGTCTTGCGTACATGGTTAATCTACGTTGAGGCTGGCCACCATGACCGAAATTTGGTCTGAAAGAAGAATAATTCATCTGTTACAAGGTGTTTTTGACAATGTAATTGCTAATCCTATCAAGCGTGACGGTCATACCTTATTTCTGATAAGGAAGTGCTTATCGCATACCGTTCTTGTTGGGGTAGGAGCGGCAGTGCGATTGTATAACTCCAATGAGAATCATGGTTGACTTCGTTTTGACGTTAGGCGCTCGGTTTAGTTTATTAGATTAAATATCTCAGTATCGATTATAAGCCTTTGTCTCTTTCAGAATATCTTATTTTAAGTTAAGCAATGTTATTATAATGAAATACGCAGAGCAGAGTGATTTCCACCGGCAAGCGATTTCTATCAGAATTACCTTATCGCATCGCACTGCAGATAATGTCAGTCCCCGTTCATGTAGATTGGAGACGATATATTGCCGTAACTTTAATTCAACTCTGAATTAGATCTAAGTTAAGGCACCTATTTTGTTTATCATTTAATTTAGTACTCGGTTCACTGTGTAATGCAAAATGATAGCAAGGATTAAGCTCGATAGGAAAATAAAAATAACAAAACAATTTCCACATAATAGCTTCTTAGCAGAAGTCGAGTCGTTACTAAGACAGTATATCGCAGACTTTCACCTTCATTTTTAATACGGTTAATAAAATGAGAATGCTAGTCTTTATATACTTATATGATTCTTCTGTCCATGTGTATGTGACTGAACTCCACCTAAACGGCTGTACTGATTTTGATGAAATTTTGTGTGTGTAATTTTTAATTTGATTTGAAAATGGTTTAGATTCACAATTAGACCCGGTAGGTGAAACTCTTGTTGAGATCCAGAAATCACCCGAGAGAAACCGGGGCGGTTCGCTAGTATATAATATTATATCAACGAAAAAAAAATTAGTCACAAAAATCCTGTGCCCGTGCTATCATATTATATCTAATATATAAAATTTATACTGGTTTGTTCGTATTTTATGCGCTACCATACCGTTCATCAGATTGCCGCAAAACATTGTCAACTTATTGCTTAAACTTGCGCTTGAGGTTATAGGCATAGTATCTACAATTAACTTTAACGAGAAATTTATTTGAAAATCATATATTATGATTCGATTTTAATGAACGTATTATCATTCCTCATTCAAAAATATAACCAAAATATAACCCTTCCAAATTCCACCATTCGTACCAGCTAGTATATTATAAAAAAAAAAAACTTTTAGAGAGACACTATCGCTTAGTTGTATGTAAAAATTATCACATTTTATCGAGTTTTTATTTAATTTTTACACGTGAGTTAAGAATTTATGTGACTGATAACAGGTAGGCTATTTTGGCTAGAGTCGTGATATTTGGAGCGGAGTTTTATGCTAGTGTAAATTATACAGCCATGTTAGGTAATAAATAATATTTATTCAAACTTTTGTACAAACATAACTATGCTTAAATTTCTTCATTTGAATCTAGAGTTCTTTGTTGATTGAAATAACTTGTAATGGTATTTCAATTTTTGAAATTATCAAAGAGAATTTCGTTCCGTAGGTCTCGTAAAAGACGACTATCCTTTTCTTCCTTCGTCCATCCGTAACTACAACTTCAACTTCTCTTACCCATTCTTGGCCGCTAAGCAGTACTGCACACAATGTTTTGTTCCCCTCAGGTATAAAGAACTAATATAATAACTGACTATGAGGCATTCCATTTAAGTGCTTAGCCCACCATGCATTTGAATGCTAAAAATGCACCAATATTCTAGTCCTAATTGGTTTTTTGTTATTTGCAGGCGTCCATGGACTTCAGCGCTCCATCAGATGGAACTAGATAATGATGATGATCGAATCGAGGTGCTCGTTTGGAACTCTCATGCTATAAAATCCAGTAGAAAGGTTAACATATAATAACTGTCAAAATGTAATACGTCAGGACATTATAATACAAGAACATGTTTTTCGTGCACGCCTAAAGCCATACGTCCACCGCGAACTAAACTATGTAAAAACGAGACTCAGTGAACTAAGCTAAGCTAACCTGGAAAATCATTACACGTCCACCGAAAAATAAGCTAAAACTACGTAAATGATGGCCAGTTTGTGCTGGTATGTTGAGTTATTCGGACGTGATGGAAGAACAAGAGAAGAGCTATGACGAAACTTCAGAGGAGGATTACATTCGTCATAAGAAAAGAAGATTGATTATTGCTCATTTCATAAAGAAAAAACGCAAGTAGTCGGATAATACAATAAAGGATATGTTTGCCGTACTCAACAAATAGCTCCATGCTGCAAATACGTGTTTCAATGCCTGCGCATAATCACACACTAAACAAAACAAACAACACTAAGTGAAAGGCGCCAGAGGGGTAAGGTAAGGGGGGCGAGAGGCGCTTAGCTTAGTTCGCGTAGTTTCGGATCGGCCTGCACAACTAAGTGGTCACAGACCAAAGAACTTTATTTAACTTCAATTTATTTCATCGACTTTTACAACTTAGGTATTTATTAACATATTTTATTTTACCAGCTTAATATTGTAATTTCTGTAAAGTACACGTGTTAAGAATAAATAGTTCGCATCTGTATTCTGTATTGGTATTTAAATTTAAGTGATGGCTGATGTAGCTTTAAAATCAGATAATCAAAACCGCAGCCGTAAACTTGGTCATTAAGATAAGTGTTGATACAATTTACGTAAGAATTTTAATTTATAAGATAGCACTAAGTACGTCATGTAAATGCAAACGCAAGAAACTTGCACCGACAATTTTAAAAAATGCACTTGCACACGAAATTGATTAATAATCGCAGAGTAATACAGGAAATTCTTCATTCTTTTGAGTGTGTACGATAAAAAGGTCGGTGAAAATGATTATTTTTTTAGTGTAATTTTTAGGTAGGGGGATGAGTCGCTCGCGTCCGTAGGCTTCGACCACCTAACCCTAGGCCCACCCTACACGTGTCCCCCGGATGGTGCTAAACAAGCGACAAAGCCGAAAGTACAGATTTGGCTCCTCGCCGTGTGGTAACGGCGTAAAAAAATACCACCCCCTACTTTCGCACCATGAGGCACAAATTAAAAGAAATGGCCCCAGTTCAGCGCTTTAATTGGGCAGGGTGCGAAGAATCTCGGGAGGAAAACCAGTGACGAGGTTCGCCACCCGTCGTTCTGTCTCCCGGAGGGGCGAAAAGTGGATTGCGGAAGCTCGTCTGGCTACGCTGAATGTATGTGGAGCAATTAATGATAAGATGGATAAAGTATGCGATATGATGTATGATAGAGGAATAGATGTGTTATGTGTAAATGAGACGAACGGAAGGAAAGGATGCCACTACACATGGCATGTATACCGCGTACTGGTCTGGGGTAGACGAGACCGAGCGGGCATGCCAGAGTCGGTATCATCCTTTCAGAAAGAATGGGTCAGTGTGTGAAAGAGTATGAATGTGTAGTGAGACTACTATGGATACGAATGAAAGTGGGCTTAAAGAAGTTGTTTGTTCTAGGGGTCTACGCCCCAGACATGTCTAAGCCCACTTATATCCGAGAGCAGTTTTGGGAGATGGTAAGGATGGTGCTAATGAAATGCAAGGGTAATGAAAATATTGTTATATTAGGAGATTTTAATGGAAGGGTTGGCGCGAAGAGGCTTGGTTATGAAAGGATATTGGGAACGTTTGGTGATGAAAGTATAAATGAGAATGGTGAAACCCTCCTCACCGTATGTGTGGAAAAGAATCTTTTACTGACGAACACTTTCTTTCGTCATAAGAAGATTCACATGTATACATGGGAAAGAGGTGATGATAGAAGCATGATAGATTTCATAATTGTGGATGAAAGAATGAGGAGCGCAGTGGTAGATACAAGGGTTTACCGGGGGTCCAGCGTAGGGACGGATCATTACTTGGTCTTATGCCTAATTAATGGTCTATTCAGACGTTGGCGCATCGGACATCTGTGTCTACCACTGCGTTACAGCGTATAAGAACAGAAAGGTTACAAGATGAAGGTGCAAAAGAGAAGTACAAATGTAGACTGAGAGAAAATATAAGTGGTATGGATGAATTGTGTATGAATGATTTAGACTTGGAGACTGATTGGTATAATGTCAAGAAAGATTTGGTGGATGCAGCTACCGAAGTATGTGGTGTAAGTAAGAGAACGAATGAAAAGAAAAATAACACTTTATGGTGGGATAATGAGGTACGGATGGAAGTAGAAGCAAAGAAGAGAGCATGGCTAGATTTACTAGCAACCAAGGCTAGTTATTCTGGCATATGAATGATATTGAAAGAAAAAGGCAGTCTTTAGACATCTAAATAAGAGAGTAAAAGAAGTAGTTGAAAGGAAAAGCAAGAAAGAACGGATAAGAATGATAGAAGAATATCGGATAACTTCCAGGCAAATATTAAAATGTTCTGGAAACTCGTAAGAACTGCCAGGGGACATTCAAACAGCCTAGAATGGATGCTATACGAGACCAGAATGGCTGTATTCTGAATGACGTATCGAGTTTAAGGATGGAAGGAATACTTTGAAAGCGTGTTTATGGTGATGAGACGTTTGAATTAAATGAAATAGAAATTCCGAAGAAGAGGAAAGAGATAGAGAGATAAGTATAGATGAAATAATGAAAGCAATGAAAAGTATGAAAGCAGGTAAGGCAGCCGGATATGATATCACTCCAAATGCTAAGGCTGGAGAGGAAGTGGTGGCAGACCTGCTGTACACCTTGTTTAATTTGTGTTTGGAAGACTTAAGCGGGTACCAGGAGACTGGTGCAAAGCCGTGATAGTCCCACTATATAAGGAAAAGGATCGCACAGGACTGTAAAACTACCGTGGTATCAGTTTTCTTAGCATCGTGGGAAAACTGTATGCTAGGTACTAATTGAGAGAGTTATGAAAGATACTGATGGAAAAATTTGGGATGTGCAAGCGGGATTTAGAAAGGGAATGGGATGTACGGATCAGGTCTTTTCCATGCATGATCGCAGAAAAGTTTTTGGCCAAAACCAAAAGGTTTTTGTGCGTTCGTGGACTTGGAAAAGGCTTATGATAGTCAGGGATGTATTATGGCAAACACTGAACTCATTTGGGTTGAGTGCTGGGTTGATACAGGCATTGAAGTCTCTGTATAGGGACTCCAGTGCTTGCGTCAGGATCAACGGGGCCTACTCGGACTGGTTTGGCATCCATAAAGGGTCAGACAGGGCTGTGTGGCTTCCCCGTGGCTGTTCAACCTATTTATGGACAGTTGTTTGGAAAATCTGAAAGTTGAAGAATGCGGGTTAAGAATGGGTGAGTTAACCGTCAAATGCCTTTTGTACGCCGATGATCAAGTCATACTCGCGTCGTCGGCGGCCGAGTTGCAAATGATGGTTACATTAATGAACATTTCATTAGAAGAAAGGGGAATGAAAGTGAACGCAAGTAAGACGAAAGTTATGGTCTTTGAAAGAAGAAACTAAAACGATATGTGAAATAAGAATAGAAGAGTTGGTCGAGCAAGTAGATGAGTTTGTGTATTTGGGATGTGTATTTACAGGGGATGGTAGGTATGATAAGGATATAGAACGACAGTGAACGCAGGAAATAAAGTAAATGGGGCTCTACACTCTGTTGTGGAAAGTCAGAATGTGTCCAAAAGGCACGTATGGCAATTCACAATGCTGTGTTAGTCCCTACTTTAATGTATGGTAGTGAAAGTTGGGTGTAAGAAGAAGCACGAGTAGAATAAATGCTGTAGAAATGCGGTCACTAAGGAGTATGTTGAGGCTGAATCTGAATGACAGAGTGAGAAATTGTGTGATAAGAGAAGAGTGTGGTTTGCAAGATGATGTTGTGACCAGGATTAAGAAAGGAATGCTTCGGTGGTTTGGTCATGTAGAAAGAATGAATGAGGAAAGAGTGACAAAGCAAATTTATGTGGCAGAGGTGAACGGCAGTAATTTTTAATTGAACTCTTACTTTCGGAGAACTTTTGGGTAACCCATAGTCACATCTTACCACACCCACGGTAGGAAAGGATTTGATAGATTACTCAAATTCATATTTTATAAGTTGAGAGGTTACGAAAAATATTCAGTTTCATCATCAACCAGTTGTTATTAGACGATGCAGCTGCCAATCTGGTCGCCTCTTACGACTCCCACGGGACCAATGGGGTATATATACGGAAATTCTTACACCACCTCTACACGGTGAACGAAAAAAAACCTTAATGTTTTTCTTCAAATCTAAGAGTTAATTGACTTTCGCGAGTCAAAGATTTATCGCAAACCATTCAAAACGTCAAATGAAGTAAAAATTAAATGTGAATATATAACTGATAAAATTCGCAAAATTGGTATTATTCAACACAATACAAGAGGTATCATATTGGTAGATAACCCATCGGTCAATAAGTCCCGAGCCTAAGTAAGAAAAACATAATTTTCATTCAAAATTAAATTTTATTCATCAGTATAGTCTCCTTCAAGAGTGATACACTCAGTCCAGCGCCGCTCTAACATTTCTATGCCTTTTTTATAATACGATTTGTCCAACGCTTCAAAATACGCTTCAGTTTCGGCGATCACTTCTTCATTTGCGGCAAATTTCTTTCCGGATAGCATTTTTTTTAGGTTAGCTAACAAATAATAGTCGCTGGGGGCTAAATCTGGCGAATACCATGGGTGAGCAAGCAACTCAAACTTTAACTCTTTAAGTTTCGCGCTGGTGACAACAGACTTGTGACATGGTGCATTGTCCTGATGAAAACGAACTTTCTTCTTTTGCATTTGAGGCCGTTTTTTCGCGATTTCCTCCTTTAGACTCACTAATAACGACATATAATATTCGCTATTAATCCTTTCGCCCTTCTGTAGATAGTCTATAAATATTATACCATGCACATCCCAAAACACGGATGCCATAACCTTTCCAGCTGAAATTTGAGTTTTTTGTCGCTTTGGGCGGCTTTCATTGATTGCTGTCCACTCACTTGACTGCCGTTTTGATTCTGGAGTGTAGTGGTGGATCCAAGTTTCATCAATTGTGACATATCGCATGAAAAAAATCCTTTTTGTTCCGCCTAAATAACTCTAAACAGCGCTCTGAGGCTTCAACACGTTGATGCTTTTGGTCAACGGTGAGCAAACGTGGTACCCACTTGGAACAAAGCTTTCTCATGGACAAATGTACATGCAAAATGGTGAATGCACTAGGTACCTTTCGATATCTTTAGCTCGTCGGCTATCTCTTGCAATTTCATTTTACGGTCTTCCAAAACTATTTTGTGAGCTTTTTTTATGTTTTCTGAAATAACAGCCTCATTTGGGCGTCGAGAGCGTTCACCATCATTTATATCTGTTCGTCCGCACTTAAATTCAGCAAACCAACGTTTAACTGTTGCTTTTGATGGAACAGAGTCCCCATAACACTTGTCAAGCCAACTTTTTGCTTCAGCGGTATTTTTCTTCATTAAAAAACAATGTTTAATTAGCACTCGAAATTCTTTTTCGTCCATTGTTTCAAAAATTTTCAAAGTGGCACCAAAAAAGTTACCGTAACTTTTAAACAAATAATTTAGAGGTTATCAAAATTTTGCACAGATTATATAGAAGTCTGTTCTTTTTAAAAATAAAAATAAATTTTCCCTAGCAGCGTCATGCTCGGGACTTATTGACCGACGTAATAAGTAGTGGCACGTAATATATAATAGTACTATACGTATCTAGTAGGGGCCACTTAAAATGTATGCCGAACGCGTCTCTACGTCACTCCACCTTTCGAACGCCCTACACTCAGGCCTTAGGCAAACCAATCCACTGCTGGACATGGGCATCTTCTACAATACAATAATGAAAGATGCCTTTCTAGGGTGTCTAAAATGCCAGATTTTTGGCTTAATCTAAATGACCTAAAGGCCTAACCTGTGTAAAAAAGTTTTATCTTTTCCTTATAGGAATGCGCGCGAAATTACAAAAAAAGAAATCTGTCAAGTTCGGCAAATGTATGTCGTCATATGGCATCCGTAATGCTGTCGTTTTCGGCCAATATGAAAGCGCCCATTAGCCATTAGCTTAATTCTTACAATGTGCTCATCCTATGGCTCAGACTATGTGTCATCGATAAACGATTACTGATAAAACTAAGCCGAAAGGAAGCGACACGGATAAGAAATTGTAATACGCAGTGTTTTTTATTTTAGCTTTAACACTCGATATCTCCGCTAAAAATTAACATCACCCTTATTTAAAAAGAATTTCATGGATATAATGATGGCAAAGCGCACCGACTTGTTTTAACTTTTGTTTTATAAAAATAAGTGACAAACGAATTTACAGTCCACCTAATTAAATTAAATAAATTAGGGTAAGTGGCTATTACAGTCCATAGACACCCGCAACCGACTTCTAACAAAGAGCAACAGATGCGTTTAGATTTCTTAGGACTAAGATGGAAAGACTGTAATTATACTGGCTCTCAGTACTCTTCAGACCAGATCACAGCAGGGCAGGCACTACCGATTGGCGGCAGATATATCCCAGACATAAAAGGAGTTTTACCACCCAGGATATTCTCTTTTCTTTATTAGCATAGATAGAGATAGATAGATAGAAAAAATGCTTATTTGTCTTAATATATAACAGACACGTCAATTTTATTTATTTGTACGTGGTAGAGCCATGCTGCAGCTATTTTATGGTTGTAGCGCGAATGGGTCGACTCGACCGGAGAAGGACCACGCTCTCACAGAATACCAGCGTAAAATAGCAGCTTAATGCTGCTGTTTCGTATGGTGAGTGTAGAGAACCAGACACCCTTTTTACTGGCAACGAGGCGTTCCACATTAGTCCTTAGGGGCATCTTCATTTTGATTCTTAATCGAGGGGAGATGTAGATGTCTATGGGCTACAGCATCCGCTTACCGTTAGGTGGACTGTGTGCTCTTTTTGTCAACCTCATTCTATAAAAAAATATTATATTTTTATTTTAGAATTAATAATTATGTTTTTTTCAGCATCTGTCTTTTGACCTGACTATACTGTCGGTGTTTTCAAGACAAAATGAATTATTCACTGTATATATATATATATATATACACACACACAAGAATTGCTTGTTTAAAGGTATTAAATTTGCCATAGTTGGCACGCTTAGCATGCGAGTTGGCAACCGCCATTTGTTATTAGGAAGACACTACTGCCATTCTCCTGCCTTGTTTCTCTTTGTCGTCTTTCACAATACCTACAGGACGATAATATGGATATACTTATGTATGTGAATATTCTTCATTCATTCTACACCGCCACTACACGGTCAGTCATACAATAGGCACTTAGATATTTTTTCTGTCGAGTAGATGGTTCATAACTTGGAAATAAAAGGATTGGGGTAAAGAGATCTGGTTATGAAAGGATATTGGGAATGTTTGGTGATGAAAGTATACATGAGAATGGTGAAAGCCTTCTCACCGTACACGTGGAAAAGAATATTTTTATGACGAAAACTTTCGTCATAAGAAGATTCACATGTGTACATGAGAAAGAGGTAACGTTAGAAGCATGATAGATTTCATAATTATTGTGAAATGAAAAAGAATGAGGAGCACAAGGTTTACCAATCCAACATAGGGACGGACGACGGATCATTACTTGGTCTTATGCCGTTGGTGGCATCGGACATGTGTCTACCAATTCGTTACAGCGCATAAGAATAGAAAGGTTAAAAAATTTACGTGAAAGAGAAGTATAAGTGTAGACTGAGGAAAAATATTAGTGGTTTGGATGAATTGTGTATGAATGATTTAGACTTGGAGACTTTGTGGGATAATATTAAGAAGGGTTTGGTAGATGCAGCTACCGAAGTATGTGGTATAAGTAAGAGAACGAATGAAAGGAAAAACCAGAAAGAACAGATATATATGATAGAAGAATATATGATAACTTCCAGGCAAATCTAACGTTGTACCAATATACCTAACTAAACTGAATAAACATTCAGTTTATTAAGCAAACGCTTAAAAATTGTAATGAGACTTTAATGTACTTGTAACTTGTAATGATTCATATTTTACTTCCATGTAAATTCTAACAAAAATTCTACCTCTAAGGGAGCAAAAACAGGAGATTAAGTTTGTAATGTTACTGTTTAGACAACATTCTAGTTCTTACCTTGAGCTTGGGGTATTTCTTAGTCCACGCAAAATGGACGAAAACAATAAAATATTTTTTATATAATTAATGTTATTCACGCTTTATGCTATGCTATAACTCCTCCCATTACACAAATATTTATAAGTTTTTATTCATGTCATACAAGGACCTATGTAGTAAAAATATTTGTCTTGTGAACATTTTTTTTATATAACTGAAGTGATAATGGACTTATACCACATGATGGCAAGTGGCTATTGCAGGCCATCGATGCTTCAAGCCAACTTCAAACAAAAAAGGCTACATGCTATAGATGTGTTGTCACCTCTGAAGACTAAGATGGATTGCCTCATAGCCTGTGATTATACTAGCTTATCAACTTGTAAACAGTCCTTGGTTGGGACATGCCTGGTAGTCGCCATTATTGGCAGGCGGTTGGTAATTGCAGTGTTTTAATTTAATGGAATAAATGAAAAAATTTGCTAAAAGAGACTTCTAATTTCTTCAAAACCGAACTAATCAAAATGGCCAGTAACAATCTTCTCACAGTAGCCTCTTAATAGATGCAACAATCAACCTTTATTAGCATTCGTTAACAAAGCAAACACTAGAAACATTAAGACTTGTTATCTTGTTACCATTGTTATAATAAACATTTTAAGTGAAATGTTAATGAGATGTTAATCTAGGTCTTTGACCAGATATACGAGTATATGTGTAATGGTGGTGCAAGAAAATCCACTAGCTCATATAATCACCTTTGGTGTCCTTAAAGGCAACAGAGGGAAATGAAGTGGGAAATGGGCAGCAGCATCTTCCTGATAACAATTCAAAATAATAAAAAACTGCAGTAGCCAAACCGCCTACCAAGTGTGGCAACTATAGCAAGTGTTTGTATGAGTCAATCTATGGGGGAGGCCTATGTTCAGCAGGGGACTTTTGATAATGATGATGATTTGATCCTGATGGCTCATGCCAACAATAACAGAACTTGGTGCTTTGTTATGGTTTGGTGTTCTGACAAAAATCTTAGGGTCAAATAATGATTTGCACCAATGTCATATTATATTTTAGATTTGAATATACATACTTGCACTTTATCTGAGTAATTTTGTTTTACTCTATAACCCATGCATTTTACAGACCCATGATATTTGCCAGCCTAATTGTGTGGCATTTCATCAAAAAATGTTGGAATAACCAATCCTCGACCTAGAATGCCATGTGGTGACAGCGTAAGAGAATGCCATGACCTTATGACACCCCTTGGATGTCATAAGAAGCAATTATGGCAAATGCCACAAAGATCTTATGGCATCCAATGGATAACAGTACACCATTGCATTAAGTTACACCAGACGTAAAATATCTAGATTGGTGATGTGCATGTCTGGTATAGCAATTGTCTTCCGCTTGCCAAGCAAAAAACTGTGGTTGCTAATCCGCCACCCAAGTGTGACAACTATAATGGAATTAAAACCCTTAAAGTGAAATTTATGTGTGAGGCCTATGTTCAGCAGTAGACTTTAAATGACCTGTAATGGGTGGAATGGATGGAAACAGAAAAAATCAGTATAATCATTTGATTTTATTTTATGTATAAAATATATTATTTTAAAAGTCACAAATGAGTCAAATTTAATGAAAATATTAGAACCTCTTCTTTGGCACACAAAAGTATTTTATAATTATTGCAATAGTTCATAAGGATCCTGTATTCAAAATTGTGATATTGCGATTGCGGTCCATAAAAATATAAATTTTGGATGAACTCAATGCCTTATGGTATTCTCTGTCAGGAAACCTGAGAGACTAGGAAAACTGTTGTGTTCCAGATTGAATGGTTACATAGAGCCCGATTATGCAAAGCTTTCTTTTTTGATGATGGTTGCTTATGTCCATGGGCTACATAGTCAGGTAAATTTACAGTGAGCTTAGTAATAATAGATATTTTTTAACATAAGGAATTTAAAAAGGTTTTACTAGCTAAGGTTGGGAGGATCTGGCGAAACAGTAATTTAACATTTTTAATGGCAACTTTGTAGATAAACAGCATGGTTGGATTTGAGGAAGGTCAAAAGAGATTGAAGCAATAGGGGTTACAAAAGGGGGCATTTAAAATAAAAAATAAATAGCCTAGGAGTACTAAAACAGTGTAAGCACTGTTGTTTTCAGATCTGAAGGGTATAGAGAGCCAGTGTAGTCACAGGTGTGAGGCATTTCATCTTTAGTCCTCAGAGATGGCTCATCTGTAGCTTTCTTTATTTGAAAGTGGTTGCTAGTGTGCATAGACTGCAGAAGCCACTTACCATCAAATGGACTGTAAGTTTGTTTTTCAATTCAATTGTAAACAAAATAAATCAATTTTTAATTTTGTTAACCATTCCGAATGTAAATATATATATGATAATAACATAAACTACTTAGTAAAAGAAAATTAGCTTCAAAATCGTCGATTAGACCAAATAATTCATGTAGATTTGAAAGTTGGTACAGTTATTCCTTAAGGTGTCCAGATGAATATACTAAAAGTCCCCAAGGGAGGGACACAAGCCGGCGGTGGGGAGGGAAAGGTCTTTTTCAAGTTTTCTGCTTGTGAAAAAAACTTGAAAAAGACCTTCCACCCTCCCCACTGCCGGCTTGTCCCTCGAAACTTTAGTATATTCATCTGGACACTTCTAAACAACCAACTTCTTCCATGAATGTTTGGTCTGATTTCCTTAATTTTCCCTGGCTAACTGATATAACAATAAAATAATAACATTCATCAGCATCTATTTTTAAAGTCTTTAGAATTTCATATACGATCGACTAACGTAAAAAGTGTTCACGCCCAATCTTGACATTCAATAAAAATAATAACTATTTATTTACGGATATTACGACCGATTTCTTAATATGTGATTCACAGAAAATTTTATTTTAATTAATTTAATGATTTAAGTGAATTTTATCTCGTGATAGGGTAAATGGTTTATGTATATGTACGTTTTGTTCTGCTAAATCAACATGAAAAGATTTATTTTCGAAAAATCTTCGCTTAGTTTAGATAAATCATAAAGCAAGCATCAATTAAAGCACTTACCTAAAATGATTTTCCGACGGCTAGCGTGCGGTTCTTCAGTATGTACCCACTCAAAATCATTTCTTGAAACATGGGCCCCCATTGTATGCACAAATTACCTACTAACTACTAACACTGAATGTGTAGAAATAATAACATAATTTTAACGAAGAATTATTTTCAGTTTTGTGCGCTACACAGATTACTGTATATGTATACCAATCTAGTGGGCTACTGAGCCTCTAAATACAGACTGAAAACTGAGTAGGGACACTACAAGAACACTCACAAGTTGTTATTGCATTTGCAATAGCAAATGATAGCAAATACAAAATGACAAATAATTTATTTACCGGCACGTGACGTTATTAGAAATTCACAGAGTACCTTTGTATAAACCGAAGTAGAAATTTTAGAAAATAGAAAATATGAATGAATCATAGACAAATAAATATGTAGCAAGTTAGAACGAATGAATGAAAAAACAACAAGTTTCTTATTAATATTTTTGGCTTGGATGCATGTTCTTTAAGCCATGTATTCATTTATCTCAGTAACAAGTGATAATAATCTTTTATGGTAGTCACAATATGACGATGCGTCACATTGCGCAGCCTTTGGGAGATTTTGACGGCAATTTGAGCAAGCAGACTGTTGGCGATAGTATCTCAAGGCGCCTAAGCAGACAGACACCATATCTTGAGATTCAGATTACCATCGGAGCACTTGTTTCACCGTTTCCACTAATAGTTCACATACGCAGACATTTAATACACAAAATCAAACCACTTTTACATATCGAAATCCACTTCAAACGATTATTTAAACAGTAATAGATGTAATGGTCAAGTTTCCGCCAAAACTCTATCCAAGGTATCTTTTTTTTTTGGAGTTTATGGCCTGGTATCTAGACCTTTAGGCCACTATCCAAGGTATCTCGTAGACAAAGAGTATACTAACTGTCTTATATAGGAACTCGTAGATAATACCACAGATTAATAAATATGTAGCAAGCTAGGATAATATTAAAAATAGATCGACACATTACATGATATAGCTGTGTGCCGATTCAGTCAAATAGACTCGTGTCGAGTATTGACTCGAGTACCATGTTGAGATACTTACCATTAATGTACTTGATACCTCAATACACAAAGCTCCATTGTAAACGTAGTGGTTATATACTCTTTGGGTTTACTTTCCAATAAGTACTGCGCGAAAAAAGATTTAATAAGGTACGTTATTTCTTTCTAAGTGGGTGCCCATAATTTAAAATAATTACGGACAAAACAGCAACTAGCAGCTTTTGAGTAGTCGGGTTGTTATTTTTTAACTTTATTTTAGTTATCTTTTAGTCCTTCTAATGATATAACTGTGAAATAAAAATATTTTTGCTATGGCATTGTTTAATAAATCGGTAAGTGTATTATTATTATTAGTATTATTATTTAACATGCATAATATAAGAGCGTTATATAAGACTTTATTTACTGATTTTGATAAGTTAATCACTAACAAGATCTAAATCATATATTTAAAACATTATTATCATTGTGGGGGTAAAAATACACATTGTGTAATGCGATTGTGATTGAATATTGATTACACATTGCTAAACAATATGGTTTTATGTAGTTATTAGCTTGCCATACGTTGCCATTCTAAGAGTTAAATATTTATTAACGATACATTATAAAAGTTCCACATCTTGTCTATTTTTTCACGGGAACTCACGGGGTGTGGAGGGCTAAATAACGCGTCCATTGTAGTATAAAAATGTAGCACAGTTAATATTTAATTTTTTGTAAGGTTTCATCAAAAAGTCTTCCTTTCTGAAATGCAGACTGCAAACAACACTATTACTTTGATAGTTTTTAGTAGTGTGCAATGCTTGAATCCATTTGCTTCTAGTTTATTCGTCATTTGGAAATCTCAAATAATTTTTTTTTATAAGTCTATAAATAATAAAATTTATTATTTATCTAATCTTAAATTTAAGGGCTGTGCTAAAAATAAGGTGGTAATTTATTAATATGCAAGCAGTTGTACATATAATATAATAATGTATGGTCAGCTTATTACGCAATTTTTTTTGGAAAAAATGGTCAAACTGAAGTCGTAACTTCATTTAGACCATTTTTTTGTCTATATAAATATTGACAGCTTTTTTAATTACTTTTAACTAGATCAGGTCATTGGATAACAGAAAACAGCAATTAAACTTGACTTCATTCATAACTTATCAGGCTTATTCGTTCCTTTTTAGACATTCCTATGTATGATACTACATGGAACGTCCACAACCCTAATTTCTCTACAACAAAATTCTCTTACAATTAAATTAAAATTCTCTTTAGTGTGAAATCAACCTTCAATAATAATAAATAAAGTACTTTTCCCGTTATTGCCTTGCGAGCTACGTCGTTATGTTTTGTTTCAGTTTGTTTCTTCAAATTTTGCTACAGGAGGTATGGAGTCGCGTTGAACACTAAAATAATTTATAATATGATCGTAAGTTTAGTTAAAATCATTTATGTTTTGGGCATTATGTTTGTGGGTAAACATACTTTCCACACTAACCATTAAATATAATATAATATATTGATTGCATTTAATTAAATTATTTTAGTTTTTTAGTTTTTGTTTATTTTAGTTTTTGTATGTATATAAGTTTGTAGTATATGTATGTATATTATATATATAAATATGTGTATTCTTTTTTATCACACCAATTTGCCCTACCCTTGTCATCTTCGTGTAATTTTATCCATTCATTTTTGTCTGGAAGAAATTGCTGTTAGCAATAAGACCGCCCATTATACTTCTTTGTGTTGGTGTGCAATAAAGAATAAAATAAAAAATAAATAAATAAAATACTTATTATTTTATGTTTTGTGTATAATATGATTATTTAATTTATCTGTGTTTTTATGTGTCGTACACAAAAAGTAATGAACTGTAAGTACGCTTTTTGTTTTTCAAATGTATGTAATGTCGGCGGCTGGCAAAGGTGTCTATAGCTGGATGTCACAAATAAAAATATCACCAAATTCCACATCTTCATATTTATCTTTACAATCTTTATAATACAAGTACATTTTAGTGCAATCAATAAATTAAAAATCAAAATATTTATAACGATTCAACATTAAAGATTTTTTCCATTCTTCGTACATGAATTAATTTCCTTTAAATAAGTTGAGTTTGTTGTACAACTGTCGTTTTGATTTATTTTTGATATCTCCCGTTTCTTTTTTACATATATAATGTAACCTTACGTCAATAAATTTTTCAACTACTGCTTTGAGTAAAGTAATTTCGTGATTGTGTTCATCTCCTCCAGGAAGAACTGCTGTACATATAAATTGCCATCATACTGTTTTTGTAAACATTTTGAACTATTTTTTTCACGAGTCTCTTGTTCGCTTTTTGCAAAGTTTGATTTTTCTTATTTTTTTCTATGATTTTACGAGCAGTGAGTACCTGTCTATTTAGAAACCTCTTTCTAGGTTTTTCGTAAACGGATATTAAATTTGATTTTGATATTACGGGAGAGGTCGTAACAGAATTATTTATAAATATTATAGGTGGCTTTTTGTGTGATGTCCAATCCAGACTTCTAACATCGAGGCTGAAAAAAAATGTTATTTATATATAGTGTATGTCCTCAATTAATTATCTGCAAAGGCTCGAATATACGTTACTGAAATTAACTACAAATCTTAACTCAAAACTAGTCTAAGTTTATACTGAAATTATTTTGCGCAAATTAAAATAAAATTCTCACACAATTAATTGAATAATTGACGATATCTAATGCAAATTAAAACTCACCTGCACTTCAATATCAGATACTGAGAGTTTAGTTTAAAACCTTTTGTTTTTGAACAAAAACTTCTCCGCGATCATGCGCATGGAAAAGATCTGATCCATAAATTCTAAATCCCGCTTGCACATCCCAAATTTTTCCATCAGTATCTTTCATAACTCTTTCAATTAGCACCTTAGCATACAGTTTTCCCACAATGCAAAAAGGCTGATATCACGGTAGTTTTTACAGTCCTGCTGCGATCCTTTTCACACTTTCTTAAAAATAGATTTAAGTGATGTTTGTCGCCATCAAACAAAGGGTGATTTTAATCATTTCACCAGGAATACTCGTAAGTCTAATATTCTCCATAACTATGTATTTATTTTTTACACGCAAACAATAATAATAATAAAAAAATGTAAAATAAATCTAACTACCTAAATGTCACACAAAATATTAAGGAATAAAATATTTTTTTGTAAATATATAGTACTTATTAAAATAGGTAAAACTTAAATTATATAACAATTTTTTTAAACTACACATTTAACCAGAATACGTTAAAATGTGAGGAGTTCGATCTCAAGATAACAAAACGCCGAGGTAGTGGAAAGGATGGTGAAAAGTTCTACTCACCAGCCACCGGCTGCTCCCATGGTCCAGGATCAACTCCTTCCTTGACGAATTTGAGTTGGTTCTAGGATAGTCTTGGTTTTTATTCACGCCGCAAACCTCCGATTCCTACAGACTTTTATATCGAATATGCGAAGGACGCAACACTACCGAAGTGTGACGATCCTACCGGTTGCGTCAGTCAAGTTTACGGGAACGTAAAATGATTTTTAAAACTATTTAAAATCTATTTTATTTATAATCACAAACTATACATATAAATAGATCTGTAGGGAAGTCGTATCTGTAATTCTAAGATATTATTGAAAAAACAAGTTCAGGGGACTAAATAAAGGGTTCTGAAGCGAAATTATTGGTTTTTAGAATTTTTATCTGTCTGTCTGTCTGTGTATTTCGGATTTACGCAAAAACTACTAGACCGATTTACATGAAATTTTGTACATAGGTAGTTAGTAACCCGGGGCAACTTATAGGCTACTTTTTATCCAATTACGGAACTTCAAAAAAGAAGGTTAAGAATTTTCTAGTATATCTTCGTTATAGGCGGGATGACGGGTGTTTTTCAAATAAATACCATATTTATAAATAAAGCTTAAAATATAGGTATAACATTGGTAAAATAATTTGAAACTACACCGATTTAGTTGTCCTAAGAGCGCGATCTATCATTAAATGGAAAAAAGTATTATCTTTTGCCTTCAGTTACTAATAAATTGAATAATATAAGTAACTTACGTTTATTTGTTTAAATAATTAGATTTTTAAAACTAATTAAAAATTCTAACGTTTAGGTTTTTAGTATTTTTGTTATTTTATTTTAAAAGTGTAATAATTTCAATAGATAATAGTGACGTCAATCAAAAATATGAAAATTGAATTTCAAGGTTTTTATTTCAATTACTAATCTATAAGTAAACTGATTAAAACTGCGCTGTCTGCAATTATAGCAAAATTTTCATTATCATTATAGTTTTATTTAAGAGATTTTTATATATGTCGTAGCCAGATCGTAGAATTGATTATATATCATAAAGTAGTATATCATTTCGTGAAATGGTGTGGTCATTTCATGATATTTAACACTGTTTGTTGACCATGTCATGATATAGCTTGACCAAATCAATGAATAGAAATCGTTTGAAGATATTAATAACTAAACACAACGTAGCTATTTCATGATATCTTCATATGGCCATATCATTAAATCGTTTTAAGTGCTGACTTAACACGTGTTTGTTAAAGTGGTGAAGAATAACTTCGTGGGGAAACCTAGATGTCTGAGTGATTAAAATAGTCGTGGAGATGTGAAAACCGTTAATATGCATTGAAGCATTGCATCATACTCTATTTTTCTACCCACAAAACACTATAGGTAATGAGGATCCCTGTGCACAGTAGTGAGACGTACATTAGTTGCTACTTTACTTTTTTACCTTTATTGAGATTTGTAAATCAGTTTGTAATTTAAAATAGCTTTCATATTTTCAGACATATTAAGATATTTGTGACAGTCCTGGTTTCATAGCTCATATAAGTATATGTAAATGAACAGGCTCTTGCGGAAAAATACTTTAATTAAAGAAAGCAGATTTTACTTAAACAAAGGTTCATTTTATTTTACTTTTCAAAGCCGGTAATCAAACTAATTAAAACGGGCAGGCAGAATCGCTGGAGGACCTAAGCACTATTCTCAATTACCTCAATAGTGTCTCCCAACGGATAGGTCTTAAGATGAACATGGACAAAACAAAGATCATGTGTAATGTCCATGTCACACCTATGCCAGTAGTTGTTGGGAGCACTAAGCTCGAAGTTGTTGACGAGTATGTTTACCTAGGACTAATAGTCCGACTAGGTAAGTTCAATTTCGACCGAGAGGTCAATCGACGGATTCAACTCGGCTGGGCAGCGTTCGGGAAATTACGACACATCTTCTCGTCAGTTATACCTCAAAACCTGAAAACAAAATTGTACAACCAGTGCGTGTTGCCAGTGATGACTTATGATCTTAGGATCTGAGACGTGGTGCTTCACTGCTGGCCGTATGAGGACGCTTAAGGTCGCTCAGCGAGCTATGGAGAGGGCTATGCTCGGGGTTTCTTTGCGTGATAAACTTCGAAATGAGGATATCCGCAGTAGAATCAGAGTGACCGACATAGCCCAATGGATTAGTAAGCTGAAGTAGAAATGTCCCGGCCATATAGCTCGAAGAACCGACAACCGATGGGGAAAAAAGGTTCTCGAGTGGCAGCCTCGTACCAGTAGACGAAGTGTAGGGCAACCCCTCACTAGATGGAGTGACGACCTGGTAAGACATGCAGGAAGTCGATGGATGCAGGTGGCTCAGGACCGTGCTTTGTGGCATTCCGTGGGGGAGGCTTATGTTGAGCAGTGGACTTGTGAAGGGCTGTAATGATGATGTTGATGACATATGGCCAAATATTCAAACGGTACTCAATTTTAAGATGTCGTTAAATTTCGTGGTGTCACAGTCACTTTGACTTAAAATGATAGAAACAGCACGAGGCTTAACGACATCTTAAAATTGAGCAGCGTTTGAGTATTTGAGCAGTAGAGTAAATTTAATTAACATACTTTTTTGTTTTTTTAAATCTCCTCGAGTCAGGAAGTTGGCGGTGTTAGACTCCCGTGCCTCGGAAAGCACGTATTAACTATTGGTCCTGCGCCTGCTCGCTTTTCTTTTCGTGTCGGAATGCCATCAAATCGAACTATGAGAGTTAGGGAATAGAGAGTGCAATTGTGTTTGCTATTCTCCGGTGATACTGGCGTCCGTGATCGAAATTCAGATTTTAGGACATTTCTACTCTATTACTACATACTTACTCTGCCTGAAGGTGATCTGAATTATGAATCGATATTTGATAAAAATAAATGAAAGTATATGTATACCTCCGTAATTCATATAGCCGCCAAATAATTAGTTGTCCTTTATGGAAATTTATTAACAGTGAGCTAAATTATCATTTTTGAAATGGAAACAAGGAGAATAATAAATAACAATAATTTAAGCAATTGTTTATTGCTCTTAAAATAAAACATATTTGTTTTAAAATTGTCGTTTTGACACTTTAATATTTAATTTTAGACGATGATGAATTTGGATACCAATGTAAATCATGATATTTAGATCACTTTTATTTCAGCTTCTTTCCAAAAGCCATGACTAATACTAAACTAATTACTTAGTTCTTTGGCTTAGCAACCCTAACAAAAATGTTCATTCATAGGGTGACTGTATCGCTATAATTTCATATATTTTCATAGACATCCAGTATTTGTACATTAATATGTTCATTAATATGTTAATGAATAATCAGGACTGAGATAAAAATTTTCGATAACTTTAATATCGATGTGGTCACAACACTATCGTATTTATTTTTATTCAAATATAATAAATAAGAGATTAACCTTGGAAAACCGAAATAAGATTGAATATTACTTGTAATAAAGGCAATATGATATTTTGTCCATGTTTATTCACGTTTCTATATGCAATAAAGAAAACGCGCGTTCAAGTATTACGTAACTGAATTTTTGACCCTCCCTCCCCCCATGTAACGCGCCGTAACGTTTTTCTGTATCCCCTCTCCCCTCCTAAACGTTACGTAACACCAAGGTGATCATTTTTACCTAAAAGTCACAATTATGTTGTGCAAAGTATCGGAAAATCGCTAAAATACCTTTGTTATATATTTAATCGCGTTTGTGGCAATAATAAATAAAACAAGAGATTTCTAACTCAAACTACATGGGTATATTGTTTTTTATTTATTCATATAGTTATTTAATAAACAATCACACAATGTAATAAACATTTGCTTAAGTTTAAAATATGTTAAAATGGGCTTATTCTTTAAAAAAAAAAACAATATGATTGATTGATTACATAGACTTAGAGTATATACTTAGCTATCTTAAGTTTATTGATCGATTATAATATTATTCATTGCCAATAAAAATATCGATCATTTCACCAAGCTGTTCCTAAAATAAATTTTATAATTAATTTAAAGTATGCCTATTTCTTGTGAAATATTTTACTTTGAAAGGAGTTCTGCTTGATTGCTTGCTGGTTCTTCCTAGGACAGGTTTTTCAAACCCAGTGGTAAAAGTATAACAATAACTCAGTAACTATCGTGTATAATATATTTTGAATAAAACTTATTCTGTTTTATTCATGAACCATGAAATGAAAGGAACCATAAATATGTGTTAACTAGATTGAGAGTTCTTTATCTTGTAAGTACATGCAAAGTTATCAGTTAACACGAATAAACATTCACTATAAATGCAACGTCTAATATTGCCTTTGAGTATTATATTTTTTGCTATCTTGGTCCCTATCTATTCCGCATAAGAGTATTTTATGCATGTCAGTTTCCTTTTATTTTTTTGTGATGAAGTGATAGTATTTATATGCTATTTTATTAATAATTTTATATTGAATAACACTATTAATACGGCCTTTATCGCGTTTAATTGTACTTATTTTTACTTCCCGACGTTTCGAGTGCTTTCCAATACCCATGGGTATATTCTAAGTTAATGGTGATAGGGGACTGAGGTGATTGACGTCCCGATGTCAGAATTAACCCGGAGTATCTACATCTTTTTAATTATTACTTTTGTTCCGATCTACGCAGAATGAACTTACTGTGTCTTGAAGTCTTGCAGTGGTATGCTTGGGTTTAGTTTTAATTTTATTTATTACAGGATTCCAAGTAGGTGGGAGTACCAGGCTCCTTCTCTATTGAAATTAGGATATTTTTAATTTCAATAGCCTCACGTATCGTCCTTGGTAGGAAGCGATGTTCTTTCGCGAGTACTTTTGGTCTATCAAATCTGATGTAATGTTGGGGGCCATCTAGACTATGATTACAAACTGCAGACTTTCCGGAGCGTTGGTGTTTCACGTCAACTATATGTTCTTTTACGCGGGTTTTATCGATCTTTTTGCTTACCCTATATATGAGAGACCACATTCACAATCAAGCTTGTACACTCCTGCATCTGGTAGAGGGATATCATTATCATAATTTTATAGTTAGTCTTTTAATACCACCGATCATTGAGCGAACGCGATTGTACGTTGACACGTCGAGGATTGGTTTACCCATAGACTTAGAATATACTGGCGTATAGACGACCTGACAGCCCAAAAACGCGTGACCAATTTTGATTTGTCATTGTGTGCGTTAGCTAGTGATGTACATTTTACTTACAAGGACTATCGAAAAATGATTGTTAAGGAAGAAGGTACATTTAAAAAGTTGTTAAGTGCACGAAATTAAATAACTTCAAAATTTAATTGAATTTCACCATGATAGTTCTAAAATAATTAAAAAATATTCATATAACATGTTCCTGGGAATAAGCTGAAACTACCTGCCTTTTGTTGGATTTTAATTCAAATGTATAAAATCCCAGGTGATTTTACCGATAAACTTAAAAAAACTCCCCAAGAATCAGATCGGAAAGTTGTATTTTCAAGCTATGATCTTTGGAGAAAAATATTTACTTTTTGAATTTCTTTTTTAACATATTGTTAATATAAATAGGTAGATACTTAACTAATTATATACCTATTTATATTTTATATATTTTATTAAATGTTTTGATGGGGAAGTAAAACACGGGGACACGGAGTACATAATGATTGCTTTATTTTTCATATAAGTATTACTTTTGACAAAAATTTAATAATTAATAATTAAATACATTCTAGAAGTTTATTTTAACATTCGACTTAAATATAAATGTAAACTTAATAATTTAAGTAAGGAAACTTGTAGGAATCAGTTAAATAATATTGCTCTGTTTAAAGGCCAATATGTTTATGACGCTTCATTATGCTTCATGTTTATATTCGTCCATCTGTCCCTGAAAAGTATAAAGTAATAATAAACTTATTATCATTTTAGCTGCATGAATTTTAAAAGCATAATGATCTTAACAGAGTAAAGTGCACCAAGTGTGTGAGGATACAGATGCACTCTCTATTCTCTCAATCTCGATATGTTAAGAAAATGGTCACTCATTCATGGACTGACCGAGGCAAGTGTAACTTAATCTCACAGATCTATTTATCCACGCAGCTATTACTTAACCACGAGTTCCTCTTCTCTACGACTAACGCTGTAGGGGATGAACCACGCTATTTAAGCCCTCGGCACAATGTCGTCGGCCATCAAGCATGAATGGGGCATCGAGCACTGTATCAAATACTATAGAATTTATACTATTGCGTCTCATGCGCGGGCGTCTAGTGGCACTTCAGGACTATTACTAAATATCTATACCTAACTACGCTAAAAGTTTTATCATTGTGACTTGGAAATATAATCCGAAGTTCCGAAGCTCCGGGTTGAGCGGGGCTTGAACGAGCTTGGGGAATATAGCGTGATGCTATGAATATTGCACTAGTGTGACCGTGAGGCTGTGCGGTTGGTTAAGTAAGGTTATACATTTATTTTGGTTGATAAATAGATACTTAGTTGGGTTCATAATGGCTTAAAGAGGATAGTCTCAAGATTTTTTATCTTTAATGTACTACAGTTTGTAATGTATAAAAATCTGTCTCTATATTTATCTAAAGTTTTGAAAGTTAAATTTTTGAAGTCAACAATTTAACTTTCAAAACAATGTAGAAATGACTCCTTTAATAAAATAGTTTTATTCTTCTTTTCTTTATACTTCTCAAGAAAACGTTTGCTGCAAATTGTTGAGTTCTTCTTTACATACCAACCAATCCGTCCAATTAATCGTAACCATTTTTACTAATTATAGAATCCGGAGAATCTGTTTGACAACTGGCAAAATAAAATTACATTTTAGAACGCAAACAGAGATTTATTTTCTTGTTGTGTGGGCAAGTCTATCGATTCATTATAAACATTCAAGATAAATATTGATATTAATTTTGATATAGTTGAGTCAATCCCTAGCGTACATGTAAAATATTTTGTATAAAAATGTATTTACCAAATTCATGCAAATTATCAACTACGTGACTTTTTTCTTTGCAAAATATCAAAATTAACAAAATAATTGAAAATATTTTATATTTTAAACAGTATATAACATCAATTTTAAACAAAAATAAACGCTTCATAACATTGACGACGTCTTGAGAATTTACGTGTGAAATGTGCAATTATCAGGATTATTACTATTATTAACACCACAATCACTCACATAACAAGTAAACATTTTGGAAAAAAGTTACTTACTAAAAATAACCACTATTACACTCTGAAAAATTACAAAATATCTAGGAGCTATTTCTTGCGTGCCGAATTGTGCCGACCTGTCATTCAAAATCGGTTACAGAGTCATGAGATTTGGTATCCTTTTCTATCTTGCATTTTTGCCATAAGGAATTTTCTTCTTCCTTGCACACTATGTTGGTCTATACGCCAGTATATTCTAAGTGTATGGGTTTACCTTACATGGATCGAGCAGGTATCAAAATTATAATAATTGAGATGCTATGTAAAGAACGAAATATAATTCATGTTAAGCCACGGCGCGGTGGTTATATAAGCTGTTGTCAAAATCTCCTAAAATCTTGGTAAAGAATCGCTCGAATATTATGAATGAAACTGACTTATTAGTCTAGGCTGTATGACCTAAAACCTTTGCTTGCGTTAATTGGCGAATCGAAATAATAACAACAATTATTATTGTCATTGGTCAGGTTTTGACACCGACTTCTTTTTATGGCCTGGTATCTAGACCTTTAGGCCATGACACCGACTTCTATACGTTTTGATCATAGATAAATAATATAGTCTCTATCTATGGTTTTGATTCGACCATTTGACAGATGACAGATACTCTGTCCATAAACAATATCTTGTCTTTCTGAAAGTTGTGTCTGAACATGGCGGTCGGTAAAAATAAAGGTCTGTCTAAAGGCGGTAAAAAGGGCGTTAAAAAGAAGATGTAAGTTAGTAATAAACGCTTAATTTTTCTAGGAGATATGTCTATATATTGTTAAACTCTTAATATTAGGTCTGATGTAAGTGATTACTTCGGTAATTATGGATTATGTTTAGTCTCGTGTTAAATTGTATGTTATTTTGCGTGAATCTGTTTGACAATTAACATAAAATAGCATCTTGGATATACTTCAGTATAATTAATTTTCATTTAGTTTGTCTTTTCTGGAACAGCGGCTTATTTTGAGGTTATGATAAACCTAATTTTTCTTGCAGTGTTGATCCTTTCACCCGCAAAGACTGGTACGATGTCAAAGCACCGTCTATGTTCACCAAGAGACAAGTCGGAACAACTCTTGTCAACCGCACTCAGGTTTGTAATTTTATTAATCAAGAAAATTGTTTCAAATTGATTATTTTTCAGCTGATCTCTCATTATACTTTCTACTTGATAAAGCAATGGATTACACTGGTTTACAATTTAAAAATAATTAAATGTTATGATGATCCACCTAGCTCGCAATGACACAGAAATGATGAAAACGTTTGTTCCCTTTTGATTTAAAACTGACTATTAATATTATCTTCTACTTGATGTAGATCCTTTGTGGATAAATATTCTTACTCAGCGTTCGTTTACAGGGAACAAAAATTGCTTCTGAAGGTTTAAAGGGGCGTGTGTTTGAGGTATCATTGGCTGATCTTCAGGCCGATACTGATGCGGAAAGGTTAGTTATTTTGAAGTATAATTTTTGTTACCTTTGTTAATTTATACATTAATACATGAGACATAAGATAACATGTTATAGCAACAATATTCTGAAATGCCTTGCAGTCCAGCTATATGAAAGTAAATTACAGTACTTTTGTATCGTTTCAAACTGCATAAAATAATTGCTTCGACATGAAATTGTGCCTTATTTATTAATTATGTAAGGCCATTTTTTGTAGTAGCTACAACTTGTATTATGTTTAATTAGGTATTTCTAAACAATGTTTTACTATCACAGTTACCACATGAGTTAATAAATTTTAGGTCTTTCCGTAAATTCCGTCTTATTGCTGAGGATGTGCAAGGTCGGAATGTGCTCTGCAACTTCCATGGAATGGACCTTACCACTGATAAACTCAGGTATGTAAGATTTTTAAATCACACCACAATCATAGTACTATTTAGATGATATTATAACAAAAGGAAGAATCATTTATTTGACCTGTCAAATTTCTATATTTCTCAATATTGTGTGCAACATTGAGAAATATAGAAATTATACATAGAAATAATTAAGCAGTTGTGTTATTTTAAAAGGATCGGTGATAATCTCTAGGGTACCACAGCAATGTTTTCTGTCAGAGCTTTAATTGACTTCATGAACAACTGGACACTTAAATATCAATTTTAATTTGAATATAGAAATGATTTAGTTCTTATTTTTAAAATGTGCTAGATTGTATACATTGTTCCATTCGAAGAACCATTTTCAAAGTTCTGTATAATTTAAACTCAACATTATTACAGCCCTTTCAAGTCCACTGCTGAACATAGGCCTCTCCCAAGGAATGTTACAAAGCACGGTCCTGAGCCACCTGCATCCATCCTGCATGTCTTACCAAGTCGTCATTACATCTAGTGGGGGGACGCCCTACACTTCGCCTGCCGGTACGAGGCTGCCACTCGAAAACCTTTCTTCCCCATGGGTCGTCGGTTCTTCGAGCTATATGGCCGGCTCATTTCCAATTGAGCTTACTAATCTGATGGGCTATGTCGTTAAATTTATATTATATAGTTTACATGTAATTAATTAATACATAAATCTTTTTCAAAGAATACTTGTAATTGTATTAACTTCCGTTAACCATTCCAAGTGAGCTTAAAATGTGTTTTAGAAGTTAGAAGAGATTCATGAAGTAGTCTAATGGTGCATTTACACCGTGACTTTAGTTTTGCAGTTCATATCCTTAACTATTAGGCTACTGTTGCTTACAACTGTCTCTTGTGTTTTGTTTCATTTCACTTTTCCCACTTTTATTTCATTGCACATCTCTTAAAAAATTTGTTGTTCCACAGTTAAATCCCTAGCAGCACCAATAAAATTGTCAATTACACTTTTAAGTGTAATTGACAATTCTTCACATCCGCTGCAGTGAATAGAAACATTGTGATGAAAGCTACATATTATTGTAAGGACATGTGTACTTTGTAATAATGCATTGGGGCAGTGTTGCAGATTTTCCATCCTGCTTCAAAAACCAGTTCATAAAATATATATTTGAGGCAAGTAGAAAAAAAATGTGCTACCCCTTCAGTTAAAGAATGGAATTTAAAATGGCGTCGCCTCTATTCACCTCTCGCTCGCACATTATCGCTATCTATACTCACACCCGCCGGTAACGTCTACAAAAAAAATACGTTGCGATATGCGTTTTTCTTACGTTTTATTACTTCAGTCCTATTTGTCATTGGAATCAATGAAAACAAAATTCCAACTAAAAAAAAATCAGGCCGGTTTTGATAATTTGTGAGCTACGACGCGTTCTGAGAGTTTTCTTTATAATTATTGTTGATTTGGTAGTCAATATTTTTGAATAAAATATTTACATGCCATTGAGACATGAGTAACCATTTTTAAATTTTCGTTTGTCTGTCAGATCTAATCTTTGGAAAGGCTGAACCGATTGTAAAAAACTTTACGAATAAATAGAGTAATACCAGGAGTTAGATCACTCCTGGCATTACTCTATTTATTCTAATTTTATTAAATATTATCCGAAAAATTTAGACATTTTATTAAAATAGCAATATTGATAAGATAAAATAAAAGGTCTTTATTTATTATCTTAAGTCTAAATAACGCCATATTAATAGATCCCCCCAGGCGAAGCCAGAGGAGGTCGTTAGTTGTAAATGTTATTTTAAAATTAATGTACCTATTTAGGTATACAATTATTTTCAGATATTTTCCCATTAATAAAGTTCCAATTAACCGAATAATATAACGTTAAAGCGATATGCCGTTATTAGCGTGTTTGCGTTATTGGTACTGTGTATGTTGATGGTACGGGCTCGATGAGCCGCCATTTCTAATCCCATTCTTTATCCGTACGGACTGTACTTATGCAACTATTTGACTTTTTACACTTTCTCAGTGCTTCTAATTTTTGTATTAAGTTATTGTTAGTTTGAAGTGAAAATAGCCTGACGGACAAACCTAAAGCTTGTAGGTTTAAATCCACTATTTGACTATTGTCTTGACCCACTCCACTCCTAACAAGGGTTACCAGATGACAGGAATTTTCCTGACAAATCCGGAATTTTAGCTCTCTGTCAGGGAAACAGGAAAAAATTGAAATTGTCAGAAATTTTAAAATAGAAAAAGAAAAATATTAGAAGTGCAAATTAATATATTTATTAAACAGTTTAAATACAAAAAATAATAATATATGAATCAATCTCGAAGTTAAATTGTTTCATTAATTTGATCTGGCTCGTACTTTTTATTGCGCATTTGTTAAGCACATGCGCGAGTTTTTACAATGAGATATATATCTTATTAGAAGAGCTGGTTTTTATACGTGGTAGAGCCATGCTGCAGCTATATTAGTAGTATAGTTGTAGCACGAATGGGTCGACTGGACCGGCGAAGGACCACGCTCTCACAGAATACCAGCGTAAGATAGCAACTTAACGCTGCTGTGTTTCGTATGGTGAGTGTAGAGAACCGGAGAACCTTTTTACTGGAAAGGAGGCATTCCATCTTAGTCCTCAAGGGTGACAACACATCTGCATTTTGATTCTTTATTGAGGATAGATGTAGATGTCTATGGGTCACAACAACCACTTACCATCAGGTTGACTATCTGCTCGTTTGTCACCCTATCCTATATAAAAAAAGACATTTTTGGGTAGGTATTTGAAGCACGCTGAAAACTTATCAAATACCTACCCAAAAATGTCTACCAGCTCTCGGACTATTTGCTGCTTCTGCGTTAATGTCAGGAAATTTATTGAAAAGTCAGGTATATTGCCAGGAATACTCATTGTCGGATCTGGTAACCCTACTCCTAACACATGGCACCTGATATTTAACAATGATAATTAACACAAAAAACGTTTCGACATATAGCATTCCAAAGTTTTAAAAATTTATATCATATATTATTATATTATACATTTTTATGAAGAAATAAATTTAGAAAAAAAAAACATTAATCGTCTTTAGTTTTGACAATTTTGTGCCGATAATGGTCAAAATTTTTGATTTTACCACAGAATAAATAATAGTACAAGAACAGAAGGATCACTCTCTGATAGCAAACTTGCGAGTTTAAACCTAGTTACAACGTTGCTAATGTTCATAATACTTTGCACGCCTCGGAAGCGACCTTCGTGAAATTAGCCTACGTCGAAACAAAAATTAATGCGGCGCGCGTATTAAATCAAAATGCACCTTACGTCCGCGTGCGTCTGTATCACTTAGTCCTTTACGCGCGTTTGTTAAGGCTGTCCCTACTATAGGGTTAGGTGTTGTGAGAAAACAAATTGAATCCTTTGATATTAGTTGGTATATAGTAGAATACACCGAGGTTTTATGCAATGTATTAGTATTTTTTTTATTTTGTTCAAAAAACGTTACCCCCACACTTGGATTTTCTCCTGTATCGTGGAGGCAATTTACAAACATAAATTGCACAAGAAACATCTAGACCCGGAACAATTACTTGTAGGCCATACAAATACTTGTTCCGTCCGGGATTCGAACCTGCGGCCCTTAGCGCTGCAACTCATTACTAAGCCACTGCGTCACGGAACCGTCACTTGTCTGTTTCACATTTTTTGCTATTTACAAACATGCGGCACGCGAGGTCATTATTAATAACTAGTATATAATGCTGATCTTGCATTAGTAGGCAGTCACTAGTACTGGGAGGTCTACTTACACTGAACGTATTTTAAAGGTCATTGGCATTATACGCGAAAAAATCGAAAACTGCGAAGCTGTGGTCGGGTCGCTAATCAAATAATAAATCAATAACTATGGCTTCAATAACTAGGTACCTAATTTCTTAGGAACAGTAAAGAATGAAAAGTCGATATTCCTATTGTTATTTAAGCACCCGGCATGCAGTACCTTTTGGCTTTTTGAGAGGCCATACTTGAATAAAAACTCAAAAATAAGTATCATAAGTGGCTAAATACTTAAAAGAGAAAAATAGTTTTTTGTTAACGTCAGGCGCGCGTCAGCTCGAGCGCGCGCGAGACAACCTCACGTAGTTAACCGCTTGTAGGGGACCACGCATTGTAGGTGTATTTTCATGCCTAAGGGCGCTTTTAGTGTCACGCGGATTTGCTCACGCACGCGGATTGGACCGCATGCGTAAAATTTCACGCTGCGGATCATACGCAGCATGAGTTTCAGTTTTCTACGGGCTGCGTAACGGTATAGACGTGTTCAAAATGATCAATGTCAGAAGAATATGTCGCTTACATACTTTACAAACGACGAAACAAGAAGACAAGAGTACATGTTGATCCTTTCTTGAAAATAGGCTTCTTGCTGGGGCGTTTGTTACACGCTTTGGAAAACTACAAAATAATGAACGTAAATTTAAAATTACTGAATGTCCATTCGTTCTTTTGATGAACTGTTGTGTAAAATTGAGAATAAGCTACAAAAAGCAGTTTACGAAGGATTACAATACAACCGATTGAGAGGCTCGCTATTACATTAAGGTAAGTTTTAAATTTTAAATATTTAATTTCCTGCTATGATTTAGTGGAAAGGATTTGAACAGGTAGGATAAACGTTTTTGACTTCAAATTACTGTCATGTAAATTTACATGTGCAAAAAAAAATTTTGTCATGTACTCTGAAATTTCATTGTTCATAATTTCATTCAATTTCATGTTGAAATTTCATTAAATAAGATTATTTCACTCATAAAATGTCGCCATTAAAGTGGAATCATTCCTACCTTTCATCACACGCTACTTATTATAATATAGATAAAAGTTATAGGTTTGCACATGACAGTAATTTAAAGTCAAAAAGTCCTTATTGGTTTGGGATTGGTACGTTCAACCTACATACACAATCCTTTTTTATCTGATAAAGTTACATGGTTACAGATCGTTACCCAAAACCAGCATAAATGGAACTCGCGCCTTGCGTATTATCATACTTAGGTAACCCGTCGGAGTCCCGCTTATACTGGATTTGAGTAACTTGATCTGTGCCGTGTACAACCGCACCCATATGACTAAACAAACAATTAGAGAGAAACTGGAGAAAAAGTTAATCGTACTCATTTTAATAAAAGAGTTTTATTCATAAATTAAAAATCAAATTTTACATCATTCATTTCTTTGTAAATTTGTATCCTGAGCGTTGACATTACTTTCGCCTGTAGATGATGTTGTTGCTGGTATAAATTACGTCATAAGACGATATTAAACAGGCCGCTTTCAGTCGAAATAAGAGTTTCATTGTCATTCACTGCAGCAGAACTAATAGCATTGTCGTTAAGACTCGAAGTATCCTGGATTATACTATTGGTTTGGTAATCTTGATTTATCGGTGACAAACTGTCAAGCTCAGTAAAAGCACTAGAACTTGTTGTAGGTATGGGACTGTAGTATGCAGGTTGTGTTTGACTTTCCATTTCCATAAATATATTTAACAGTTTTGTTCTGAACATTAGTTTTGATATCTAGTGAATCTTTTAATGAAGGCTGCAGAGACTGAAAGAAAGCCAAATCACTTTCTAGCTCCAGTTGATTAGACTTTAAGCATTCTAATAACTGTGCCTCAAATTCAGATGGTGCTTGCTTTTTAGATTTTACTTGTTTTGTTTTGATGTTGGGTGAGAACTTTCTTGACGTGAAGTATCTGGTTGCGTGGACTCATTAGGTGTTTCTAAATTACTTTGTTCAGACATTTCTTCACAGAGTGACTCTTCTCCAGCAGTTTCGTTGTACTGTCTAAGAAAGTCAAAATGTCATAGTAAGAATATTTCTTCTTCTTCTTCTTACTCCCAGAGCCGGATGGCTGATTTTTTTCAGATATCTTGTCTTTCTGGTAAGTGTCCCTTGCTGTTCGCCAGCGTTGTTGTATTTTCTTGTCTGAAATGACAAAATATAATAAGCAGGAGTAAAGGGCCACAGTTTCAGATCAAGTTACCAAAACCAGTACCAATAAACGGAACTTGCTAGGGCCTCGCCGGGCGCCGAGTCGTCTACGATAATAAACAACGCATGAGTCCTGTTTATACTGGTTTTGGGAAGCTTGATCTGTGGCCGTGTGTACAAATCTGATATTAGTTGGAAATTTAACTGCATTCGATTAAAGGCCCTCCTTAATTCACACATGTTGTCAACTTTACACTGTCTCATGAAGCATTAGATAAATCAAGCAATATATATATACCTATACAGAGTGGAAAAATAAGGCCGCAGTTGAAGGAAAAGTACCCTTAGGCGCAACGCAACGGCGGGCCGGCGCAGGCCGGTCAATTTCGCCGCGAACGATAGCGCAAAGTGAATCTTATACTAGACGCAGACGGCGCGGCCGGGCGGCGCGGCGCAGACATCGACGAAATAATTCATTTTTACAAAAATAATTAGAACTTCATTTAAGGATTTTGAAAACACCGGATTGAATCGGGCAATTTGTTTATTTGTTACAGTAAAATTTGCCATCATCAAAATTAAGGTGAAAACTTCCGGAAGTCACTAGCGCTGTAAGTTTTAATTTGTTTTAACAAAATTTGCTTTATTTGCATCTGTCAACCTTCATGAAGGAGGACATCTTGTAATGTAAATATTGCCTGAAATAAACGATATTTCATTATATTATATTATATATATTTATTAGATTCCTTTCATTTAGGTTTTACCACCATAGGTTAATTTATACAGAGAAGATTTCTTATAAAATATTTACAGCATAGTTATGTGTTCAAATCTGCAAGTGGCCACTTTTAGCAGATATGAGATACATAACTATACTTCGAACTTTTCATATGAAATCATAACTGCATAAATACCCCCCTATGATAAAATTTTCGGCAAATCATAGAAATCTAACGTAGCTATAGTACTGTAGTTAAAACGAATTAAAAACTTCTAGCGCTAGCTACTTCCGTGCCCTTTCACCTTAAGGGTATTTATTTTTCTTCTGAAGTAAAATTCGAGCGGTGCATGCTGTCTTATGTCTGATGTCAGCATTATTAATATATTATGTTATCATATTATTAATATATTGTTTTTGTTTTCAGATATTTGGCAACTGGTAATACATTCACTGATCTACACTATTCCTATGTGATTGGAATTGCAACAATTAGCGAAATAGTAAGACAAGTTTGTTACATAATATGGATTGAACTAAAGTCTGAATGTATTCCACAGCTTAATGATCAAATGGAAAGAAATCGCAGAGGATTTCTCACATATAAATTTTCCTAATTGCTTGGGTGCAATTGATGGAAAACATATAAGAGTGATTCGGCCGCCACAGTGGATCACTATATTTTAACAGAAATATTATTCTGTAGTGCTCCTCGCAATGTGTGATGCTGATTATAATTTTACATATATTAATGTCGGTACCAGTGGAAGCAACGCCGATTCAACCATCTTTAGAAGGAGTCAATTGTATACGAAACTGGAAAGTAACACGTTGGGTATCCCTGACCCGCAAGAGTTGCCTATTATTTTGTTCTGAAGTAGCTTATCCATCTAGTGTAAGAGCAAAGTTGCCGTTCGTGATAGTGGGAGACGATATTTGGTTTATCATCACATGTGATGCGGCCTTATGCTCGTGATAATTTACCTTACAAAAAGAAAATATTTAATTACCGTCTGTCCAGAGCTAGAAGGTACATAGAATGCACTTTTGGAATTATGTCAAATAAATTTAGAATATTTCACAGATCCATGAATTGGAAGCGAGCCTCCTCACCGACGCCAAAGAAATTCAAAGTTTCAAGTTCGGCGGGAAAGGTTATGGCATCTGTTTTTTGGGACGCTCAAGGCATAATTATGGTGGAATATTTGGAAAAGGGAGCCACTATTACGAGCTCTTACTACGCAGACCAAATAAGAAGATTACGGGAGGCCATTAAGGAAAAAAGACGCGGCAAACTGCGAGCTGGAGTGCTGTTTCACCAAGACAACGCACCGGCTCACAAAGCCGCAGTTGCGATGGCTGCCATTCAAGAAACGGGATTCGAACTGCTCGAACACCCTCCCTATTTGCCGGATCTAGCTCCTAGTGATTTCTACCTCTTTCCTCGGCTCAAGGAACGCCTCCGAGGCAAGAAATTCGAAGACGATAGCGAAGTAATGGCCGCTGTTGAAGCGTTTTGGGAGGGTCAAGACAAATAATTTTTTTCAAAGGGAATCCTGGGTTTAGAAAAAGATGGACTAAATGTATTGATTTGTTTAGGAGACTATGTAGAAAAATAAATTATTATTTTAACTTTAATTACCGTGTTTTATTTTCATTATCATTACTTTTGGATCACCCCTCGTATACTTCTTATCGAATACAAATTGTTTTGGGATCTTATCGTACTTGGCTTGTAAGATAGGAATTTTTGAGTGAATTCTATCAATTATGCCTATATGAGGGACTCTATTCTTACTCCAAAGATTTAGGTTCTTGAGTCTAATGGCAGCTAAAGTAGCTTCTTGTTGTATGTAAAGATGAAGCGGGGTTAGCTCCAGCATCGCCTCTAAGGCTGCTGTTGGAGTAGTTCTTATGCTGCCTGTGGCAGCCATACATGCCAGTCTGGTAACGCTGAAGCTTCTTTATAGTGGTGGCTTCATTTGTTTTGGTCCACCATACCAGAGTGCCGTATGTGATCATGGGCCGAATTACAGTTTTGTATAGTCACAGTATGATTTTTGGCGTCAGACCCAAAACATCTTTTGCCAATCATGTTTCTGCATTGCCAGAAAATTATACTAGCTTTGTGATTTTCTTTTCTGTGTTTATTCCAGTTGAGTTTACTGTCCAAGGTAAGACTGGAGTTTTGTGCTGAAAAGACTGAAGAAGTTATTCAGCATTCGTTTTTGTGTGAACATTACTAGAACAGTTTTATTTGGATTGACGTTTAAGTCGTATTCCCTGCACCATCTCTCTACTATACGGAGAGCCGCTTGGGTCAGGTCGCACACCATGCTTGCTGTCTTTCCAGAGACCAGTATTGTCAGGTCATCAGCATAACCTACTGTGTAGAAATGATTGGTATTTAATTTGCTGATGAGTTCATTTATCACCATATTCCACAGGAAAGGTGAAAGAACCCCACCCTGTAGGCAGCCTTTCTTAATCTGGATTGTTTGAGATTCACTAGCAATCTTTATTGTTCGTGTACATGTTTACTATCCAGTCAATCAGTGCCGGTTCAACTTTATGTCTACTGAGTGCACTTTTTATGCTGGAGAAGTTCGTTCTGTCAAAAGTACCTTCTATATCTATGAAGGAACCTAGACAGACATATTACTTTGTTTTGGATGGCCTCTTCAATCTTTGTTACTACCTGGTGAAGTGCAGATTCTGTCGAATTACCTAAGCTGTAGGCGTGTTGTTTTTCGTGTAGCGGTATGTTCATTAGCGCCGACCCCCTTAATTCCCTTTCACACTTCTCCTCTATTGTCTTTAGGAGAAAGGATGTGAGGCTAATGGGTCTGTATAGTTACTTACCTGGTTTAGGTATGAATGTAACTTTCACTTCCCTCCATCCCCTAGGAACATATTTAAGAGCCAAACAGGCTCTCATTATGGCAACAAGTCTGAGTATTAGGGCTTTACCCCCAACTGTAGGAGTGCCGGGAATACGCCGTCAGGTCCTGCCTCCTTGTAGGGGAGGAAACAGAATGGCCCAATGGATTTTGTCCATCGTTACCACTCTCTGTGCTAAATTCCAGTTTTCTGCTGTTGGTGTCAGTGCATCTTCATGCCGGTTTAGCTCCTGAGTTACGCAGCAACCTGGGAAGTGCGTGTTCCCATCTCTGGCCCCAGCCCAGAGATGGGAACCGATGGGCCAAACCTGCGCCTTGTAAAGTTGCAGGCGTTGTGCCGGCATGAAATACTGTCCCGCTCTGCTGAGCACGCCAAGCTTTTTAGAGACCAATTTAGCCTTCTCTTCCAAGTGACCACGAAACTGCACGTCACTCGATATGTCGACGCCGAGGATTCCGATACTGGCTGAGGCAACAAGAAACTGAGGAGATACGACAAAGGGGTTCTTTTTAGCGGTAAACGCGCAAACTTGTGTCTTCTGAGGATTAAACGACTAGATTTAGTCGCCCCCAATCCGAGACTTTGTTCAGCAAAGACTCAACTTCAGACACAAGTTTGTTGCGGTACTCTGCGACGTTTTCCCGAGAAATATTGGCACGGCCGGTATATAGAGCATCACCAGTACTGTCATCCGCATAGCAATGAATGCTACCGGTTTGCAACATATCATTGATATGCAGAAGAAATAGCGTTGGTGATAGCACGCAGCCTTGTAGAACACCAGCGTTAATAGGCTTGTAGTCGGAGCATGCACCGTCTACAACGACCTTGATGCTCCGATCTGCAAGAAAGCTGGTGATCCAATTGCACAATTTCTCGGGAAGCCCATAGGAAGGAAGCTTCGAAAGAAGCGCTTTGTGCCAAACCCAATTGAAAGCCTTCGAAATATCCAAACTAACGGCTAATGCCTCCGCCTATCTATGAGTCAGGTAGACCAGAAGATCACCAGCTGATCGACCCTGACGAAAACCGTATTGGCGGTCACTAATCAGCTGGTGATCCTCAAGGTACCGCATGAGCTGGCAGTTTATAACGGACTCCATTATTTTGGAGAACAAGGGGGTGATGGCGATAGGCCTGTAGTTGGACGGGTCTGAGCGTTCGCCTTTTTTAGGGATCGGTTGGACAAAAGCTGTCTTCCATGATTTCGGGACTACGCCTAGGGAGTAGGAGTACCGGAAAAGACGCGTTAGAACTGGTGCCAACTCCGGAGTACACGTCCTCAGCACAATTGGGGGGATTCCATCAGGCCCACTCGACTTGTGGATGTCCAGGGAGAGGAGTGCTTTGCGAACCGAGCGCTGTGAGAACCGCACATCCGGCATGGAGCACTCACACCGCGGGATGGTCGACGGTGTGTTCCCCCCGTCATCAAGAGTTGAGTTGGACGCAAAAAGGGAGCCTAAAAGGTCGGCTTTCTCTTTTGCGGCGTGGGCCAGTGAGTCGTCCTCCCTGTGCAGAGATGGTAGTGATGGCTTACAGAAATTCCCTTGGACAGCCTTGGCGAGAGACCAGAATGCAAGGGTTCCCGAAGGAAGGCGAACTAGTTTCTCGCCAATTCTGCCTATGTGCTCTGACTTTGCCTTGGCAATAACTCTTTGAAGGACCTGGAGGCGAAGTTATACTTCTTTTTAAGTATGCTGGTGTTTACATCCCGAGCCGCCGAAGCCTCAGCCCAGGCCTGATAGCACTCCTGCTTACTGCGTAATGCAGTCTTACAGGAGCGACCAAACCAAGGCTGAGATCTGCCTCCGATGGGTACCACAGATGATGGAATAAATAGTTCCATTCCCTGTAGCACCACATCAGTGACAGAGTCAGCAACAGCGCTGGGATCATCCGGCGAGAAGCAAACCCGCCCTCATGGGTAGGATGCAAAGAAAGACCACATTCCGTCCCAATCCGCCGACCTGTAATGCCAAACACGGCGGCAACCTGCAGAACGCAACCGCGAGGGGAGCGTGAGTGGCACCACACTCCGGATCAGACAATGGTCCGAAGAGCCGAGAGGGCATCGACGGAAACCTGATATCCGTCCGGATGAGAGGTCAGCAGAAGGTCCAACAGGGAAGGTGTATGATCCTTCACATCTGGAATCCGCGTAGGCGAAGTAACCAGTTGTGTCAGACCATATGCCAAGGCAAAGTCATAAACAGATCTCCCCGCATGATCGATTAAATGTGAACCGAGCCATTCGGCGTGGTGGGCGTTAAAATCGCCAAGGATCACGATCTCTGCGGATGGGACATGTTGTAGCAAGGAATCTGTAGCCATTTGCACGTGGTCGATGAGTCGGTCTGTTTCGGCATTACCGCTATGGGACCTATAGAGGCACTCGTAGATGCGCGGATGATCGTCGCTATCTACTCGTAGCCAAAGGATGGACAGGTCCGAACCTTCAAGACTGCCGAGGCGTCGAGAACGGATGTCCTCTCTGACGTATACGCAAACTCCAGCCCGAGGCACAGAGGAGTGTTCCAATTTGTACCCCGGGTAGGAGAGATACGAAGTATCGGCCGGAGAGGACACCTGCGTCTCGGTCAGAAAGAGCAAGGCCGGCTTCGCTGTCTCGAGATGGTAGTGGACGGCGTTTAGGTTCGAGTGAAGACCCCTGATATTGCAGAAATTCACGGATAGCGTGGCAGGGGTCGCCTAGGTCTTGTTGCTCAGTTTGCTCCGAGCAGTTATTGTTTTGAGCGGAATTTTGCCCCCAAGAATACGCGGGGCAGCCTGAGCACCCACGTTCAGGAGTGAAGTAGCATGGTCGTGGATGCTCAGCGAGGGATTCTCCAGGGGTGCTGGTCATAGAATACCCCTCCTGGGGTAGTCTATGATTTAATTCCGCTACCATGTGGATTGGGAGAATTGGGCCCGGTCACCTGCACTCATCAGATGAAACGTAAAAGCAGAGCTTCCACTTCACGCCGGTATTACGAGTATGTGAGGTCGTGGTACTAACCCGGCTCGAGCCGGCCCATACGTGCTACAATCCCCTATTTACCTTAACTACATGTAACTTGAAGATGACTGATGAAGAATGGTGTTATTCCGTTTCTTCACCCTAAAAATCCAACTTAGAGTGGATACTCGGTAACGCGTGTTTATCTATCCACCCCAGACGGGGTGGATGATCGGAATTTACTTTCAATTCTTCCGACTTTTTACCCCAAGTACAGGTCAATTCATACAACTTTAATTATTAATTAATTTTTAATAACCACAAGCTTAAACAAAAATCATATTACAATCCATGCATTACCATTACGTATAACGTTTAAATCAAATTAAACATCCTCGTTTTTTACGTAATTTACAAATTCTGCAATATGTCCAGGAAATTACAAACACTAATTTCATTATTAAGTAGACGTGATTTGATATCCTGGATGAATTCGTCACTTTTAATGTACATTTACAATCGTTTTCTAAATTTCTTTGCCGACCGACCGACTTCAAAAAAGGAGGAGGTCCTCAATTCGACTGTATTTTTTTAATGTGTGTTAACTCAGAATTTTTTTCTAGGTGAACCGATTTTGATGATTCTTTTTTATATGAAAACTGGTGCTTTCACATGGTCTTATATAAATTTGATCAAGATCTGATGAGTAGTTTTTGAGTTCTCCTTAATATCTAATGCGTGTTTAATTGACTTTGACTACATTGATGATGTTCTCATTTTATTTATATTGAAGTCGGTTGTACAAAATTTTTTAATTTTACCACTGGTTTTGGAAGCATTCCAAAAACGTTACTTTTGGATGTTTTTCTTTAACTTCATTTTAAATTGTTTTATGCCAAGATTCTAAAGAACTTCTAATACTGTGAGGCACTCCTTTTATTTTAGCGTTGACCTTTCAAACAAGAAGTATGTATATATTTTTATAGGTATGCTAATGTCTACTAAGTATCTTCAGCCAGTTTTTATAAATGACTACTCAGCCGAGGGAGAAAATCGGAAGAAAAATAATATACGAATTCCGATTATCCACTCCGTCTGGGGTGGATAGATGAACACGCGTTTCGTTAGAATGAATGCTATACGAAAGCAGAATGGCTGTATTCTGAATGACGAAGTTTCGAGTTTAAGGAGATGGAAGGAATACTTTGAAAGCGTGTTTATGAGTGATGAGACGTTTGAATCAAATGAAATAGAAATTCCGAAAGAAGAAGAAAGAGATAGAGAGATAAGTATAGATGAAATAATGAAAGCAATGAAAAGTATGAAAGCAGGTAAGGCAGCCGGATATGATAGAGTATCACTCGAAATGCTAAGAGCTGGAGAGGGAGCGGTGGCAGACCTGCTGTACACCTTGTTTAATTTATGTTGGGAACTTAAGCGGGTACCGGGAGACTGGTGCAAAACCGTGATACTCCCAATATATAAGGGAAAAGGATCGCAAGAGTTATGAAAGATACTGATGGAAAAATTTGGGATGTGCAAGCGGGATTTAGAAAGGGAATGGGATGATGTTATGAATAGGTCTTTTCCATGCGCATGATCGCGGAGAAGTTTTTGTCCAAAAACCAAAAGGATTTTTGTGCGTTCGTGGACTTGGAAAAGGCTTATGACAGAGTGGATGTGTTATGGAAAAAACTGAACTCATTTGGGTTGAGCGCTGGGTTGATACAGGCATTGAAGTCTCTGTATAGGGTCTCCAGTGCTTGTTGTCAGGATCAACGGGGCCTACTAGGACTGGTTTGGCATCCATAAAGGTGTCAGACAGGGCTGTGTGGCTTCCCCGTGGCTGTTCAACCTATTTATGGACAGTTGTTTAGAAAATTTGAAAGTTGAAGGGGGTTAAGAATGAGTGAGTTAACCGTCAAATGCCTTTTGTACGCCGATGATTAAGTCATACTTGCGTCGTCGGCGGCCGAGTTGCAAATGATGGTTACATTAATGAACAGGTCATTAAAAGAAAGGGGAATGAAAGTGAGCGCAAGTAAGACGAAAGTTATGGTTTTTGAAAGAGAAGAAAGTAAAACGATATGTGACATAAGAATAGAAGGGGAATTGGTCGAGCAAGTAGATGAGTTTGTGTATTTGGGATGTGTATTTAGCAGGGACGGTAGATATGATAAGGATATAGAACGACGAGTGAACGCAGGAAATAGAGTAAATGGGGCTCTACACTCCATTGTGGAAAGTCAAAATGTGACCAAAAAGGCACGTATGGCAATTCACAATGCTAACAGTGGTAGAGCCACGCGGCAGCTTTTGCTGTCGCATGGATGGGCCGGCTCAAACGGGGTGGTGGTACCACGACCTCACAGAATACCAGCGTGAAGTAGAGGTTTATTTCTGCATTTCGCCTGGTGAGTGCAGGTGGCGGGAGGCCCAATCCCCCCCCCCCCAATCAACATGGTAGTGGAATTAAACAGAAGACTACCCCAGGAGGGTACCAGCATCCCTGGAGAATCCCTCGCTGAGCATCCACGCCCATGCTATCCTACTTTTTTTGAGCGTGGGTGCTCAGGCTGCCCCGCGTATTCTGGGGCGAAATTCCGCTCAAGACGAAACCTGCTCGGGGCAAGCGGAGCAAAAGACAAAGGCAACCCCTGCTACGCTTTCCGTGGATTTCTGCAATATCAGGGACTTCATTCAAACCTTAACGCCGTCCACTACCATCTGGAGACGGCAAAGCCGGCCTTGCTCTTTCTAACCGAGACACAGGTGTCCTCTCCGGCTGATACTGTATCTCTCCTGCCCGGGGTTCAAATTGAACACCTTTGTGCCCCGGGCTGGAGTTTGCGTGTACGTCAGAGAGGACATCTGTTATCGACGCCTCGGCAGTCTTGAAGGTACGGACCTGTCCATCCTATGGCTGCGCAGACAGCGACGACCATCCTCGCGTCTACGGGTGCCTCTATAGGTCCCATAGCGGTAATGCCGACACAGACCGACTCATCGACCACGTCCAAATGGCTGCAGACTCGTGCTACAACAGGTCCCTTCCGCAGAGATCGTGATGCTCGGTGATTTTAACGCCCACCACGCTGAATGGCTTGGTTCCCGTTTAACCGATCATGCGGTTAGATCTGTTTATGACTTTGTTTTGGCATATGGTCTGACACAACTGGTTACTTCGCCTACGCGGATCCCAGATGTGGAAGACCATGTACCTTCCTGTTGGACCTTCTGCTGACCTCTCATCCGGACGGATATCAGGTTTCCGTCGATGCCCTCTTGGCTCTTCGGACCATTGTCTGATCCGGCACGGTGCCACCTCACGCTCCCATCGCAGTTGCGATCTGCAGCTCGCCGCCGTGTTTGGCACTATAGGTCAGCCGATTGGGATGGGATGCGGTCTTTTTGCATCCTATCCTGGGGGCGGGTTTGCTTCTCGCCGGATGATCCCAACGTTGTTGCTGATTCTGTCACTGATGTGGTACTTCAGGAATGGAATTATTTATTCCATCATCTTTGGTGCCTATCGGAGGCAGAACTCAGCCATGGTTTGGTCGCTCCTGTAAAGTTGCATCACGCTATAAGCAGGAGTGTTACCGGGCCTGGGCTGACGCATCAACGTCCGGGATGTAAACACTAGCGCTCTTAAAAAAGTATAATTCCGCCTCCAGGTCCTTCAAAAGTGTCATTGCCAAGGCAAGGTCAGAGCACATCGGCAGAATTGGCGAGAAACTAGTTCGCCTCCTACGGGAACACGTGCATTCTGGTCTCGCCAAGGCTGTCCAAGGAACTTCTGTCAGCCATCTCTGCCATCTCTGCAGGGTGGACGACTCACTGGCCCATGACGCAAAGGAGAAAGCCGATCTGCTAGGCTCTTTTGCTTCCAACTCGACTCTTGATGATGGGGAACATACCGCCTACCATCCCGCGGTGTGAGTGCTCCATGCGGAAGTGCTGTTTACACAGCGCTCGGTGCGTAAAGCACTTCTCTCCCTGGACGTCAACAAGTCGAGTGGGCCTGATGGAGTCCCACCTATTGTGCTGAAGACGTGTGCTCCGGAGTTGGCACCGGTTTTAACGCGTCTTTTCCGGTACTCCTACCCTAGGCGTAGTCCTGAACTCATGGAAGGCAGCTTGGTGCACCTGATCCCCAAAAAGGCGACCGCTCAGATCCGTCCAACTACAGGCCTATCGCTATCACCTCCTTGTTCTCCAAAGTAATGGAAACTGTTATCAGCTGCCAGCTCATGCGGTACCTTGAGGATCACCAGCTGATTAGTGACCGCCAGTACGGTTTCCGTCGAGGTCGCTCAGCTGGTGATCTTCTAGGTTACCTAACTCATAGATGGGCGGAGGCAGTGGGTCAAGCGAGGCGTTGGCCGTTAGTTTGGACGTAGCGAAGGCCTTCGATCGGGTTTGGCACAGCGCTTCTTTCGAAGCTCCTTCCTATGGGCTTCCGAGAAATTGTGCAATTGGATCACTAGTTTTCTTGCAGATCGGAGCATCAAGGTCGTAGTAGACGGTGCATGCTCCGATTACAAGCCCATTAACGCTGGTGTTCCACAAGGCTGCGTGCTATCACCAACGCTGTTTCTTCTGCATATCAATGATATGATGCAAACTGGTAACATTCATTGCTATGCAGACGACAGCACTGGTGATGCTTTATACACCGGCCGTGCCAATATTTCTCGGGAAAACGTCACTGAGTACCGGAACAAACTTGTGTCTGAAGTCGAGACTTTGTTGAACAAAGTCTCAGACTGGGGGCGACTAAATCTAGTCCAGTTCAATCCCCAGAAGACACAAGTTTGCGCGTTTACCGCTAAAAGAACCCTTTGTCGTATCTCCTCAGTTTCAGGCACTCCCTTGTTGCCTCAGCCAGTATCGGAATCCTCGGTGTCGACATATCGAGTGATGTGCAGTTTCGTGGTCACTTGGAAGAGGCCAAATTGGCCTCTAAAAGCTTGGCGTGCTCAGCAGAGCGGGACAGTATTTCATGCCGGCACACCGCTTGCAACTTTACAAGGCGCAAGTTCGGCCCCATGGAATACTGTTCCCATCTCTGGGCAGGGCTCCCCAGTGCCAGCTCCTTCCACTTGACCGCATCCAGCGCAGAGCAGCTCGAATCGTCGACGACCGAGTTCTGTCCGATCGGCTTGACTCACTGACACTGCGTAGAGATGTTGCATCTCTTTGCGTATTTTATCGCATGTACCACGGGGAGTGCTCTGAGGAATTGTTCGGACTAATTCCAGCCGCTCAATTTCACCATCGCACATCGCGACAGAACTCGAGATACCATCCATACCATCTGGATGATTGGCGGTCCATCACTGTGCGATTAGAAGAAGTTTTCTTCCTCGCACAACTTCCTTGTGGAATCGATTACCACCAGCAATTTTTCCGGACCGATACGACTTAGGGACCTTCAAGAAAAGAGCCTACTCCTTCTTAAAAGACCGGCAACGCATCTGCAATTCCCCTGGTGTTGCAGTTGTTCATGGGCGGCGGTAATCACTTACCATTAGGTGAGCCGCATGCTCGTTTGCCCCCTCTCCTATAAAAAAATAATAATATGTTAGTCCCTACTTTAATGTATGGTAGTGAAAGTTGGGTGTGGCAGAAGAAGCACGAGAGTAGAATAAATGCTGTAGAAATGCGGTCATTAAGGAGTATGTTAGGGATGAATCTGAATGACAGAGTGAGAAATTGTGTGATAAGAGAAGAGTGTGGTTTGCAAGATGATGTTGTGACCAGGATTAAGAAAGGAATGCTTCGGTGGTTTGGTCATGTAGAAATAATGAATGAGGAAAGAGTGACAAAGCAAATTTATGTTGCAGAGGTGAACGGCAGAGTCGGGAAGGGACGCCCTAGGCGAAAGTTTATCGACCAAATTGGCGATATATTGAAAATGGGCCAAATTAAGAGTACCCTTAACCGACGAGCGTGTATGCGTAGGTATATGGATGTGGAGGACGCGAGAGAGGTGTGTCAGGATCGTGTCAAATGGAAGTCCATAGTCTCTGCCTACCCCTCTGGGTGACAGGCGTGAGTGTTTATATTATTAGGAATAATATGTACTCACTCTCTATGAAATTATTTTTAACCCTAGACTTGAGAATAGCATATTATATAATTTAAAATAAAAAATTTTGTTCAACCGACTTAAATATAAATTATTAAGAATAACTCAAAAACTATTGGTCAGACCTTGATCAATCAATTTTATAGACCAGAGAAGCACCAGTTTTGAAATTAAAATAGAATCATCGAAATCGGTTCACCCAGTAAAAAGTTATGAGGTAACACACATAAAAAAAAAACATATAGTCGAATTGAGTACCTCATCCTTTTTGAAGTCGGTAGAAAAAGTACATTTCGTTTAATCAATCAAGAGCCGATTTGGTTGGCATTTTTCCGAGTAGTTAGGGAGCCACTACTTGTTTGTACCTTCAGCCACCACCCGCAGATATTGAATCGTGCAGTGTGCGTTTCTTGTCCCAAGTTTGGTATCTATCTAAAATATGGACATATATCACAGAAGTGAAACACCGTGATCACCACGGCAAGTATTTTTTATCAGACTATACTAATCTGCTAAAATGTAATTAACTAATACTCGTGTAAAGAAAAAAAAAGAAAAATACAGTACAGACCTCCCAAAAACCTGGGCCGTCATAGTAATCATTGTGACGTCATATCGCTGGTTTGTAATTCGTAAGTGGCTGCCACAGAGTAAATAGAAAGATACATTTAGGCAGGTTGTACAATGTACAGTTACATTCACTCAAAAATCTTAAAATAAAAAAGTAAAATCATCAGCAGCTTCATGAAAATAACTCAAAAAGATAAAAAAAACTGCCGTTGTGAATGAAGCAATCTATGGGAGAGGCCTATGTTCAGCAGTGGAATTTTAAAGTCTGTAATGTGTTGAATAAAAAGTATTTTTTTAAACTATTTTAAGTCATTGCTTGGTTACTATTCCATCTGATTTTAAGTAGTGATGCAGACGAAGATGGTTAAGCGCACTGACTTAGCTTATCAAAAGTTTATCTACTCTTGTCTTGACATTGTAATCGGATGGAAAGACATACTGGCAACTTATTTCAATCCATTGCTGTATGCGTGACGAACGACGAAGTAAAGGTTCGAATGCGTAGCGATTCTTTTCTAGGTATGTCATAAGGTAGACGTTCAAGATATTAGATAATCGGTTTGCAGTTCTTCGAGATATATGGCGGGCTTATTAACAATCCAGTTTACTGAATCGTTGGGCTATGTCAGTTACTCTGTTTCTACTGCGGATATCATCGTTACGGATCGGAGCGACCTTTAAAGCACAATGTAATTTTTTTAAACCGAACCTTAATTTCGTTATGAATTCTTTCATACAGAAAAACTTGAACATATTATCATTGGCACTTTTCTCACTGAGCGATGTCGAAATTGAAATGGTTGTATGTAAACGATTGTTTGACGTCTTATTTATTATTATTTTTAAAAATAAAAGTAAAAGAATACGGAATAAGATGGTAGTGATTTCCCAAATGCTGTCTAGACAACAAAGAATGACGAAACAACAACAATGATGAAGAACTTTTAAACTTTTTATTGAGTAGATGTTTTGGGTCCGATTTTTGAAATTCAAATTTCAATATATTTCCACGTTTTGAGGTTCCTCGTTCGTTAGTAAAAATTTTCGGTCTCGTATATCTTCGAGAATAAATTATATCAGCTCCAAACCATTTTAATTGACGTCTTATTGCACAGTAAATACCTGATTATTGTATTCGTTTCTGTATTGAATTTACTATTAGTCACCAATGCACTCAAACTAACTTTTATCTTAAACTTACCGTTCTTAAATGGGCAGTTTTGGCGGGAACTTAACCGCCTGCGGATTGTTGCTACTACATATAATATTATCGTTTGAATAATGGTGTTACGGCTTGAATGTTTCGCAAAGTGTTTCGTGGGTGGTTTTAGGAACCAGAGAACAACCAGACCAAGGGCTGGCCTAGCCGATGATCCCAACCGGGAAGTAAACGAAAATAGCTTTAGAACTGGGTTGATAAGGCAAGGATAATCACAATACAAGAGTACTCTTCGTGGTTATGGTGAAGTCTAAATATTTATGCTGAAGTTCTAGTGTATACACAGACACTGCACTTCGAATGTATATGGACACGAGGAATTGCACGATAGTCTTACAACTTTATTTATTGAGTATTTTTAATCGAGCGGTAACGAACACGGTTTATGCGTACTGTTATACGGAGACGGGCTGATTGCTTTTTAAAAAAAACAATTATTTAAAACACTGTTATTTAATTAAAGGATAAATGGATTATATATTACAAATTGATTAGAATTTAACTTAGGTCCGTAGACAACCGAGCAGGTTCGAAGATGGAAGCAGACTCTGGCCAAACTGTTCCACTGCTATACTCACTGAACCTTAAGGCTTAGTTAGCGTTATTAAGGGGCAGTGCAGCACTAAGGCTAACAAATACAGGGTGTAACATCTCCCCCCTTAAGAAGAGATTTTAGGGATGATATCGTAAAATCTCTAGATACTAATTAATTAATAATAACTTTAAACTTGGGTTCTAAGCGGTGCAACATTATCAGATTCGGAATCACTATTTTGTTCAATCACAGGTTGTATAATTTTTAAATGAGGTTGAGGTGAAGTTTTTATGAATTTCACTTTAGGAGTGCTACTAATATTATTTGTTGTAACGCGGATGTTACGGGATCGACGGAAAAGCTTAAAACCCAAATGTACAAAATACAACAGAATTAGGGTAGAAATAATAATAATAATGATAGAATAATGTGTCCCATATTTAATAATGTGGGGTTTATTTCCTATTGTATTTAGGTTACTTAATAAAGAATCAATAATTATTTTATTTTTTGAATTAAATTCATCTAAATCTACGTTTTGTAACTTAATAGGAGACACATTTTCTACGACATGGTTGAACTTATTAATATTACAGCAAGTGTCATTGATGAGGTTATAATCAGGCATATAATTTATGGGTGATGTAATATTTAGAACATTATACATAGGTAACAATGTAGTGCTTTTACAAAATCCAATACAATCATCTGGAATTGTAATTATGCCTGTGCCCAGAATATTTGCTTCAAATAATTGAGACTTAATACAATCTATAGAAATTTTATTTGGGTCGGATTGAATATAAATCCATCTATTATTTATTAATGGTTTCCAGATATCCAATTTTCCAAAAATAAATTTAGTTTCGCACTGTAACGGGATTTAACTGATCACTTTAGACATAAGTTCACTTTCACAGGATGGTTTAGCGTCCACCGAATACACGTTGCTTACGTCACAGATGAATGTTCCTGGTTGCACAATTGTACACTTCCTTAAGTCGTCAATATTGCAGTAATGTGTTTTGTGTTTGGTCATTGCAACGTATTTATTATTAGGTATAATTAAACTAAATGAATTTGGTTCCTTTGGATTATATGGTGTAGGTAGAGCTATACTATGAAACAACATATAATTTTCCACATCTACCAGTGGCACTTGCAACAAAAATATGATTTTATTATTTATATAATAGCAAATAATCTTACAAAGTCTTAAAATTAAATGTATATTCTTAATATCTAAAGAAACAGGCAATACTAAATTATTAGGTAGATACCTATAGTTATCGGCAAGTTCTTGGTATAACTGTTGTGGCGTTATAACGGCTGGATGTAGAATATCCTTACTGCTAAATAAAATAGCGTTTATGATATCTTCTAATTGAAAAGATAATGTAAGAATTGAAGTTTCTAAACTGTCAAAAATTTCATTAATATTAGCAGATATTTGTAGACCATTAGTTAATTCAGAAATATTTTTTATTTTAATAGAGAGATTGTCGATAGCTGTAGCTAGCTTTGCTTCGTTGTTTTTTATTTTATTTAGTGTATCGTTATAATACGTTATTACAGAGGTAGTAACCAAAATGTTTTCTTTCATTAAAGAAGCCAATTGTTTTTCATCATTTTGTACAGATTCTATTGCTTCTTCATACTTTAGAGCGTCGTCTTCATCTAGAGTACCAAAAATATTTAACATTGTACCAATACCTCCAAACCATGCGCTGCGCTTGGCTCTGTTATCTAATAAGTGTGAGATGGATTCAAAGTCCTTGTTCAAGTCCTGGTTACGTACCGCTAATGGTTGAAGCATATTGTGACATTCGGCAATAATCTCTAGAGTCCTAGTTTGGTCACATAAACATTTAATTGTATCTAACGTGCTTCCTATATTTTATATGGAGGCTAAAGTGAAATGTCTATTGGAATTAACGTTTTCAGTTGGGCGTGATTAATTTTAATGTACCTAAATAATCAAAGTAGATGCCTGCACTCAGTTATTTGTTGAATATAATCTTGATGCGATTGACCTCGAGTTGGAGTTCTGTAAATAATTACTATAGTTAATACTAAACAAAGGTAAGTATTAATTAACCTAATTTTCTTTTATAACTATTTTTTTCAGATGGCGATACTACGCTTATAGGTAAGTATAATTAACTTTCAGGCACTAGCTATTTACTAAGTTTGTTTATTTTACAGGTTACTTCCGACTTCTGATGCAGGTTTCACCTGATCGAAGTGATGCGTGACATGGCGTCGATTGATTAGTAAGGTAAGTGTATTATTACTATGTACCTTAACTATTTTATAGGGACCTTTCCAGAGAGGGGAGAGTGCTTTCCGCAATCTCAAATGGTTCTTTATGTAGACATACTCACCGACTTTATATTTAACTGGTCGAGTATGGGTGTCATAGTATGACTTCGAGGATTCCTTTGACTTTATAAAGTCTAAAGCTTTCTCTGGAGTATTTCAGGCGGTTTTGCAACATGCGGACATAATCGGGGTATGTAGCCCTGGAGATTCATTATAAATGGAATTAGGAATAATGGTTTACTCCCAAACATAAGTTCGTGAGTGTGTAATGTGTAGTCGAGTGAACGGATGTGTTATAGGCAAGCATGGCTGTGTACACATAACGAGGCCAATTGGACTGTTCTTCATTAATGTAAGATTTTAAGTATTCTTTTAGGGTTGAATGACTCCGCTCTAAGGAGCCTTGGGTTTGAGGATGGTATGGTGAAGACCATAAGTTTTTAATTTTGAGGAATTCACAGGTTTTTCTAAATAGGTCTGAAGTAAAATTAGTCCCCTGATCGGTAAGGATCATCTTAGGAATGCCAAAGATTGATATATAATGCAGTAAGCACTCACTAGTTTCTTCAGCAGTGGTACTCCGGATGGGATATGCACAGGAGAACTTGGTAAGGTCATCTTGTATCGTGAGAATAAAACGTAATTTCGCTGGTCCGGCTTCGGGAAGTGGGCCAACGATGTCTAAGGATATTCTTTGGCATGGTTCTGTAGATGTGCTGGTGATCTGCATTGGAGCACGGTTGATTTTCCTAAGTGCTTTATTTTCCTGACATGCTTTACATTGCTTTACATATGATTCTATATCGCTTCGCATACCTTTCCAGTAATACGATTGTTTTATCCTGTTGTACATTCTGACAGAGCCTAAATGACCGGCTATCGGGATATCATGGTTTTCGAAAAGGATTTTCTTAATTTCAGTCGGAGCTGGATATATAATATTGTTATGGTATATATGAATTTTAATTCGAGTATCATGAAAGAGATAACATAGAATATTATATATTTTAATGAATGAATGTTTTTCGAAGGGATTTTTCATATCTGATATACCGATTTCTTTAATTTCTCTGGAAGTTATCAATTCATTTTTGATTGTTTTTAACGTTTGAAAGATTTCTGGATAGGAGGCCTCATCAAAATGATGTACCTTGGTGAACAATAAATAATAGCATTTATTATTTGTTTCTATCCTTTTAAAGGAGAAGAGTTCTTTCTCGGACTCCTGTACGTCGACGATAATTTCAGGGTCGGTTAATATTTCTTGAATGTACGGGTTAGATTCATCTAAATCGATAGATGTTGGGACCAGGATTACTTTCGCGGCACATTTCATAAGAGTTTCGTTATGCTCTTCTACTTCTGTGTTAAAAGTTTTATCTTTGCATAACATAGATTTAAGGAAGGTTGGGTAATCATCGACAGGTACGTCTGGGGATGAACTCGTGGATGGAAATGGGACATTATCGGTTTGAATTTCAGGTGGTGCTATCTGTTCAGGTTGAGGTAAGTTAATAGGTTCGTTTTCGATTTCTTCCCTTAGGGTGTCTGGAATATTAGAAGGTAAATCAACGTAGGGTAATGGGGAAGTATCTTCAGCTAAATCTAGTGTAGGAGAGATTGCTTCGTCTGGATTAAAGGAAGGTGGAGAAATTAGTAAGTCCATGAGGTCTTTGTCTAGATTTCGACCCGGGTCCACTATAGGAGGATTGGACGTTGGTGGGTCTGCAGGTTGGACAGGGTTCACAGGAAACCGTGATAGCGCGTCAGCGTTTGTGTTGGTTTTGCCCTTTTTATAATGTATATCATACTCAAATTCTTCCAATTTAAGTCGCCATCGAACAAGGCGGGAACCAGGGTCTTTACAATTAAAAAGCCACTGGAGAGGTTTATGGTCCGTCATTATTGTGAATCGGTTGCCATATAGATAGGGACGAAATGTTTTGGTGCCGAATACTATCGCAAGGCACTCTTTTTCGGTTACGCTGTAATTATTCTCTGCTTTATTGAGTGTGCGCGAGGCAAAAGCAATAGGTCGATCTTGTCCTACTGGACCTTGGGAGAGAATAGCAGAGATGGCATAGTTTGATGCATCGCATGTCAAGAGGAAAGGTTTAGTAAAGTCCGGATATGCAAGGACTGGAGCTGTAACGAGTTTACCTTTCAAGGTCTCGAAAGAAAGCTGTTGTTCATTCTTCCATTCAAAAGGGACATCCTTTTTTAAAAGGGACGTAAGGATTTTGCATATTTAGAAAAATCAGGGATAAAACCTCTGTAGTAAGATACTAAGCCTAGGAAGGATTTAATGTCTTTGGATGATTTTGGAACTGGAAATTCGGTAACAGCCCTCACCTTTTCGGGATTGGGTTTGACACCATGTTCACCGATTATATGGCCTAAATAAATTACTTCTTTACGAAGGAATTCGCATTTTTCAGGTTGTAACTTGAGATTATAATTTCTGAGTCTGTTAAATACAGCATTGAGATTATCTATGTGAGAAGTAAGATCGAAAGAGTAAATAACGATGTCGTCTAAATAAACGAAACATCGTGAACCTTGAAGTCCTGATAGGCATGCATTCATGAGCTTCTGGAAGGTGGACGGGGCATTTTTTAAGCCAAAAGGCATCCTATTGAATTGGAAATGCCCCTGAGGTACAGAGAACGCTGTTTTAGGTGCATCTTCAGGTTTGATTAACAATTGGTGAAACCCGGAAGCTAAGTCTAAGGTTGAGAAATATTTGCTGTTACCCAGCTGGTCTAGGATTTCAGAAATTTGTGGAATAGGATAAGTTTCGCCGATAGTAATATCGTTAAGTTTGCGATAGTCAATTACTATTCGCCATTTACGTTGTCCCTGGGAATCTAATTTCTTAGGCACAATCCAAATTGGTGAGCTCCAAGGTGAGGATGAGGGTTCTATTATTCCCTGGTCGAGCATCTTATTGATTTGGGTCTCGACTTCTTTTTTATGACATTCTGGGAACCTATACGTTTTAGTATGGATGGGCGTCTCGCTGGTCGTTTTAATTTGATAACCATCAAATTAGGGCGGATGTATAAGTTAATTGATCATCGGGCAGATGAAAAATGTCGGAATACTGGGAACAAAGTTCGATGAGGGCGTTGGACTCTTCTTGGTTTAGATGTTCTATTCTTAATGAGTTTATTACATCGTTTGTTCTTTTAGTCGTGTTAAAGATGTTCGTGTTCACCTGAACTGCGTCAGAATGTAAAGGTGTAATTTTAAGATTTAAATTTGGATTTAGGTTGACAGGAAACTCTGAAATATTTGCTATAGTTAAATTAACGCGTTTATTTTCTTTGATTTTTACGATACAATTGGATATAAGTAAATTATCTGATATGTGTTGATCGGTGATAAGGCCTTCTTTAAGGTTAGTATCGCAAACCGAACATTCAATGACAGTTTCGGTGCGTGGTGGAATTATATAGAACGGATCAACGAAATGTAATTTTAGTTCTAATTTACCGATCTTGAGGGTATCGTTTGTGTAGTCAATTTTACAGCCAAACGCGGTAAGGAAGTCCGAGCCTATGATGCCGTCATATGGCAGATTGACATCTTTAATGACATGGAATTTATATGACGCGGATGTGGTTTTATTTAATTTTAATTTCAATGAAAAATGGCCCTCAGTAGTTGTAGATTCCTCGCCCGGATCTATGCCCTTAAGTTTGATAGGTTCTTTTATGAGTTTGATATTTTTCTGGATACTAGACTGTTTTAATAAACATATGGCAGACCCTGAATCGACAAGCAAAGACAGTGGGATATCCGTGACGGATGAATCGAGAAGGACATGTGGTAACAACCTTTTAGTGGTGTCTAGATTTATCTCGTAAATTTCGATTTTGCTTGTTGGAGAGGGAACTTTCAAGTTGTGGGTCTTGGATGACTGGACAATTGTTTGGGGCTGGTTACCCTTGTGGTCCTTGGTTTGTTGGACACTTGTTTGGGGCTGGTTACCCGTGTGGTCCATGGATTTTCGGACTCTTATTTGGGGCTGGTTACCCGTGTGGTCCATGGATTTTCGGACTCTTATTTGGGGCTGGTTACCCGTGTGGTCCTTGGATTTTTGGACACTTGTTTGGGGCTGGTTACCCGTGTGGTCCTTGGGTTTTCGGACTCTTATTTGGGGCTGGTTACCCGTGTGGTCCTTGGATTTTTGGACTCTTATTTGGGGCTGGTTACCCGTGTGGTCCATGGATTTTCGGACTCTTATTTGGGGCTGGTTACCCGTGTGGTCCTTGGATATGAAGGAGGAATGGTTGGTGTCGGCTTTAGGATCTAGTCTCGGGCGACACCGTGGCGAGACTCTTGATCGTTTAAAGTTTGATCGTCGCTGTGTAAAGGATGGAATTCTTCTTGGACTTCTTCATCATTGGGCTGCTCTATGAAGTTAACCCGTGGTTGTGGCCTATATTGGAATTGAGAGGTTGGTGGAATGTTTTGGTTCTTGAATCGATGGTTGGAATACTCTCGTTTTTTACAGGCCATAATGTCGTGACCCGCCGTCTTACAATATCGACAAAAAGCGTTAGTGGAGCTCTGTTGGTTAGGATTTGGGTATTGTGAAAATTTTTGATAAGTAGACGGCTTAGTATTAAAAGTTTTTACGAAGTTTTGCCTAGGTTTGTGTTCATGTTTTGTTTCTGGCTGTGGTCGTTTGTATAGGCTTTGTTGAATACGTTCCTCCGAGATGGCTAAGTTTATAGCTTCATTAAGGGTCTTTGGAGACCTACACCTAACAATGTTCGAAATGCGGGGATGTAACCCCATAAGGAAATGGTGGAGGGCAAGGTCCTCCATGGCCGCAACCCGACCTGGTAATTCTTTTGCCTTTGTATTACATAGGGATATTTCTGTTAATAGTTGTGAAAGACAGGTTTCCATGCGGAGTGCGAATTGGCTGACATTATCATGTGGGCCTTGTTTGCTCTCTTGTAATTCGGTAAGGATATGAGCATAATGTTTACGTTCACTAAATTGTGTTTTTAAGAAATCCTTGAGCTGTTCCCAGTCTTTAAACTCTTTTATGGAGCAAGCGATTTCCGCTTTACCGTGGAGTTGACTAATGATGTACTTAAATAAAATTTGTTTTTGAGATTCTGTGGCTAATTCATAAGCATTATTACAATTAATAATAAAATAATTTACGGTCTCCCTACTACCGTCATACGGTTTAACGAATTTGAACAAAGTGTTTAAATCCATCTCGGTCATTGCAGTAGTTGCAATGCTGGCCTTAGTAACTCTTGGAGTGGCTGGGGTGGACTTCGGGGCGTCACTAACACCCGGCTCTGTGAATTCGAAGGTTAAACTAGCCTCCTCCCCTTTCACCACTTTTGGCATAATAAAATATATCAATCAATACAAGAACACACAATAATATAAAATAATTACAATAAGGAACACGCAATAATGTAAAATAATCACAAATGGTAAAAATATTAATAAACTCTAAAACATTTAATTTCAATTGAACAAAGAAACATAAAAGGTTGAGAAGCTTTGGTTTATAAAGTTTAGACAAAACAATGACCAACGACTCACAGTACTAGTAATGCGTGGGCGACGGCTGCAAACACGATAAGCGGGAACATTCCGATTGATAAGCGTGTCTTCGGTAGCGCACTGGAACGGGACACGATGAATTTCGAGTTATGGAAATCTTCGACGATATTTCTTTTAAAACGATGGATGTTTTTCAGGTTAATTCTTCTGTATGTATGTAGATGGAAGGAGATGATTGCGGTTCAGGATGCAATCGCGGGTCTTCCTTGGTAAGTATGTGAACTCCTTTCCAGGAATGAATCGGGTCTCCGTAATGGAATGGACGTCCAGGCCGTAGCGATGAGTATAGCACTTGCACTATATTTGGGTTCACTAGGACACGCCAGGACGACACAGAATAAGATTTAGTTTTATAAGATTTTAGGATACGGAGCGAGTCTGCTGAGCGGTTCCACTTCACTTGACACTGGGGATTTCCGTATCCCACCGCTGCCACCAAAATGTTATACGGAGACGGGCTGATTGCTTTTAAAAAAAAAAGAATTATTTAAAACACTGTTATTTAATTAAAGGATAAATGGATTATATATTACAAATTGATTAGAATTTAACTTAGGTCCGTAGACAACCGAGCAGGTTCGAAGATGGAAGCAGACTCTGGCCAAACTGTTCCACTGCTATACTCACTGAACCTTAAGGCTTAGTTAGCGTTATTAAGGGGCAGTGCAGCACTAAGGCTAACAAATACAGGGTATAACAGTACGCGGCCTTCTTGCTTCTTATGTTTCTTGGCGATAGGTGGCGCACCATTCTTGAGTAGTGCGTATATAGGGGAGGCGGGAGGATAGGAAATACTTAGGAAAAGGATATTATATCGGGACTGTTCCGAAGCCACAACAAATGGTTAGAAAAGGATTTTGATTTTGACACGTTGAAGTGGTGCGATTTTGCGCTGTGAACAGTTAACAAGTGCTACGATAATGGTATAAAAATCAAAAAAGCTTCGCTTTGTGACACATTAAAATATTGTTAAAATTATTAGAATATTTATATACTGGATAATATATTACTTCAAAAAGAATACGTTGTGTACGATTTTGACTCATAGGTTACTAATGTCCTTACAATGTAAGGTCTGCTACCACATTAAATGAAAAAAAAAACATGTCATGAATTTTTTAGCTTGTTCATCTTTCAGACAGACTTCATTGTAAGACAAGAAAATGCAATTATGAACGTTTCCGTGGAGTGACGGCGTAAGAGAATCATCTACCCAATATTATCATCTCGTGGGTGTCGTAAGAGGCGACAGAGGAAACTGACACTATAATATATTATAGGTGATGAGCAGCGCATTATAAAAACTTGTTATAAAATAATGCGGTTGCCAACCCGCCTGCCAAGTGTGGCAACTATTGCAAATATCCTCCTATGAGATAATCTGTGGGTAAAGGTAAGGTAAGTAAATATACGCGTGAGTGTTTCTAGTTAGTTTGTGGTAAATATCCTCGTATGAGATAACCATACTTGCAGTGGTTTGTTTTTATTTATTAGATAATTTGATAGGTTGTAGTGATGATCATGACGATGAAATAAAAGTGAAAAAGGTTAATATTAACAATTTATTAGAATATCGTAAAATAAGTTATTTTAGATCTTTCTATGTATTATTCTAAATTAATAAGTAGACGAGGAATGTAATTTCAGTAACATTTAGGTATCTAAACGAACATATAGTCTTTGGACTAGGACTATAGATGTTAGATAGGTATTTACAGAAACGTAAGCTCTGTATATTTACATTTACAAACTTACGAACACGACATCCATACGACGCGACGTGTGGTGTAAAAATGATTTAATCAAGTCGCAGCAAGTAGAGATTCAAGGAATATCAGTGGTATAAAGTAGCAAAGACATTAAAATATTTATAGAGTTTATCTGGCTACTGCTACAATTTTTTGATACTTAAATTTGTGTCAATTGATACATAAATTGAGCGATACGATGGCGACTTGCGATGCAGTACGTGTTTATCATACCGAGCGGATATCGGGTGTGTATTAAATAATAGAGTTTATATTTCATTTGGCCGTATAGTGGCGTTGTAAGAATATCCACTAACCCATATCGTCCCGTGGGTGTCGTAAGAGGCGACAGAGGGAAACTAAAACAAAAGATGGGCGGCAGCATCTTCCTAATAATAACTCAAAATATTAAAAACCTGCGGTTGGCAACTATGGCAAAATCGTCCCTATGAGGCAATCTATGGGAGTGGCCTATGTTTAGCAGTGGACTTTTATAGACTGATATGAATGGATGGATGAATTTAATCCGACGCAACGCTACAGCGATACGATGCGTCAAATTTGTGTTGCGTTGTCGTTTTCGAAGAATACAATAAAAAGAGAGGCCTGATGATGTGTAAGTGTTATCGAAAAAATAGGTAAAAATCTAGTTTTCATTAAGTGATAAAATTTTGAAGATTATATATATTGTTTCAAGTCATAAACTTATGAGTAAGTCTATGGTTTCCAGTAATAAAAAAGTGTCGCATACTGCGTAGAATATTGTCGATTAACCAACTTGTTGTCGCTAAATAAAAAGGTGGCGTGGCATTCGCATTTCCTTCTCTACATAGATTTGATTTTCCGTTGTGAGTAAACAAAGCGGAAATAAATTCATTTTTCTAATTTTAGTATGAAATTCATCGGTTGAGAAAGAAAGTTTTTTTTAAATTTTTGATGCTTAATTTCCCGATTCGATGATACACGGGGTAATTAAAAAGGTAATTAAATAATGCTTCGGTGGTTTGGGTCATGTAGAAAGAATGAATGAGTAAAGAGTGACAAAGCAAATTTATTTTGCAGAAGTGAACGGCAGAGTCGGGAAGGGACGCACTAGGCGAAAGTGTATCGACCAAATTGGCGATATATTGAAAATGGGCCAAATTAAGAGTACCCTCAACCGACGAGCATGTATGCGTAGGTATATGGATGTGGAGGAGGCGAGAGAGGTGTGCCATGATCGTGCCAAATGGAAGTCCGTAGTCTCTGTCTACCTCACAGGCCTGAGTGTTTATGTATGTATGTACCACGGTTTATGTATTGACATTAGTCAATTTTCGATATTTCCCAAGAATAATTTAATGCCTTTGTTTTTTATATCTGTTTTGTTTTTGTCTTTGCAGTATGTAGTTATTAAATATTCATATTTCCGTATTAACCAGTTTAAAGATTGCGGTAGGCATTTATTAAATAATAATAGTATTAGTGTGAAAATTTTATAACCATCGTGCAAAGGCTATCTTTAAATTTTTTTTGTCGTATGAACGTCACATACATATTTCTGCATTTTAAAAATCAATTTAACCTAAATTGTTCTTTATTTTCATGATAGTTGAGTTTTAAGTTCTGTTTCTCCTGGCATCTTTCTTATGGTGGCGCAAGGCTTCGGTCTTCTGCGCACGAACATTACTATAAGGCAGGTGCTTGAGACGATTAGAGCTAAAATGCAGAACACTGTAAGCCCCAACTGCACTGCTGCTGTTGAGTATGTACCGTGGTATACTAATGATTTAAGACTGTCCGGTAAGTCTTCAACGCTCTGAAATAAAATAGTAGGTCTTAAACTTTTTTTACTAACTTTTAAATAGAAATAAAATTTTAAAAAGAACATTTAAATAGCACGTTAGAGACGCAGTTACGTCCAATGATCAGAGTATATATTTATAATGTCGTGGGTCCTAGCATGGATCTCAGCGGGAGTCACATTTGTGCAATGACACAAATTGTTGGGTTTCAGATCTGGATGAGTGTTGATCATCTCCGTGTATTTGACACTGCACCCGAGCTTACCTGTTGGGACAAGTGTGTGCCTTGTAAGCTAGAGCGTACACTTGTCGCACTGTAATAATTTCCGTGCAGTTAATGGCTTCTGATAACATTTAAAAGCGTTTGAAATGGGCTAGGAATTGATGCGGGGCTAAGGTTGTAAGATCAGATCGTGTAGGCTTTATGGAGAAAATTTCAAAATGTCGAGCACTTGAAGTTATTGGAATAAAAAATTATGTTTCTTTATTAGTTTTTAATACTCGTAGTTTTCTATTAGATATAGATCTCTCTGTTTGTTATTAGATATAGAGATTCTGTGTATATTGTGTATTACAAGCGTCTGGGCCGTCTCCATTTTATTCATTAATTGTTAATAACACTATTACTACACCATACTAGTACACTTATTTGTACTAGTATGGTGTAGTAATAGTGAATTTTTTATTGACTTTCGACATACCTATTGCAAAATAGGAAATTTTGCAATAGGTATGTCGAAAGTCAAGAGATAATACAGTTGTAATACAGAATTCAGTTGAATCCTGATCATCTAGCAAACCTAGTTAGGGCTGCTTTATCCAGTACTTCATGGTAGGTGCCAATCATATTCTTACTCATTTTTATTGCTATCAAATTAATAATTGTTGTGTAATAGAGACGGTGTTTATCACAGGGTAGGAGAAATACTGTCTTAATTTTTATAGATGAGAACGCACTTATAGCTTTCTTAAATAGAGTTAGCCAAAGCGCTAATATTTAATATAAAATCAAGAAAACTTTTAATGAATATGTTTTAACGCACCATTTCTATCCACGCTATTGGCAGAATAAGACCTTCTTCTAAGAACCCGAGCGACGTAAACATAGGGGTTTTCCTTACTTGAATGTTCAATTGGAGGCTGAAACAAACAAGTTAAACAATTTAAAAATATCGAGCAAACAATAAAATAAATAAGTTTGTGTTTGTTGTTTTGTAAGTAAATATTAATAAAAGCAGGTATAAGAAACTTTTGGTTGGATTTACTATTTCTGTGCAAACAAGAAAGTCCATGTAGTGGCAACGTAAGACAATGATTTTACCCCATATCATCCCGTGGGTGTCATATGAGGCGACAGAGGAAAACTGACACCAGGAGATGGGCAGCAGCATCTTCCCCATAACAACTCAAAATAATAAACAACTGTGGTCGTCAACTCTTCTGCCAAACGTGGCTACTAAGTTCGAATTCCCCTATGGGCAAACTAGTAACATAGTAATAAACAAAAGATATACTTATACATACTGTTATAAGTAAACAGAACTCTAATAATGAATCCTTCGAAATTACTTATAATATAGAAAATCATTAGTTCTCATTATATTGATACACTAGCTGTTCCTCGCGACTTCGCCCGCGTGTAATTTAGGGTTTTAATTATATTGCGCGGAACCCCAATTCTATTTCTAAAATATAAGTAGCCTAAGTTACTCCTTATAACATCAGCTATCTGCTAGTGAAAGTCCCATCGAAATCGGTCCAGCCGTTTCGGAGATTAGCCGGAACAAACAGACAGACAGACAGACAGACAGACAACATTTAAAAAAAGTGTATATTCTTTTTTGCCTTTAGTAAAAAGCTGTTATTTTGACGTTACAAACAGATACTCCAATTTTATTTATTTGTATAGATTATCATACAATCCAGATACGCACCTTGATCTTCCACTAAGAGCAATTCCAAGCGTCGGATGAACGTCCAGGAATGTTTTGTGTTTTTCAGGATTAGGTTTTAGTCCAGTCACTTGCTCTCTAAGTAGTGGGTCGCCGAGATAGAAGTGTGGGAACGAAACGAGAGCTGGAGCACCTGTAATGAATCATTAGGTTCAAAGTTATATGTAGTAAGAAAAATACGCTCTTAAAGCACTAGTCCCACCGCCAACGATGAACGAGAAGCGAGTAAAGCTAGAAACTAGATAAGTGTATAGTTCCGATATTGTCGCTTGGTTATAAGAGAGTGCACTCAGATCCGCACTGTAGAGTAAAATGACCGCTGGTTGGTCGAGTTTTATCTTTGATAGCTCTTGTCGCGGCTACAAACTAGTATAGAGAGAGTTCTCGCCGGCAGTGTGAACTGCCAGTGATCAACTATTAATATATGTATCTCTTTCATTGACATGGGATCTATATCTATTGTTCGTTTCTTGAGCGAGAAAATAGTCGATAGCTAATCGCTTCCTCGTCGGCGGTGAGATAAGTGCTTAAAGGGATGTGTTTTTTTGTTTTGTAAAACAATAAGAACGACCTTTTTTGTCTCTAACCTAAATCCAACACTGGAAATCCCCAATCTACAATGTTGGATTTAGGGCCAGCACCTGCTCAATATGGGAGTATGCGGATTTTTTCAGTAGCAGTGGACTTAAAGACAGATAACAATCTTATACGTTATATTATTTATACGTGGTAGAGCCCTGCTGCAGCTATATTAATTGTATATTTATAGCACGAATGGGTCGGCTCGACCGGGGAAGGACCACGCTCTCACAGAATACCAGCGTGAAATAGCAGTTTAATGCCGCTGTGTTTCGTATGGTGAGTGTAGAGAACCGGACACCCTTTTTACTGGAAACGAGGCATTCCATCTTAGTCCTCACGGGTGACAATGCATCTGCATTTTGATTCGTAATCGAAGATAGATGTAGCTGTCTATGGGCCACAGCAACCACTTACCATCAGGTGGACTGTGTGCGCGTTTGTCACCGTTATCCTATAAAAAAAATGTATGTCTATAATTTGATCAAATTTTATAATCATATACATATTCTGAACAAAATGGGCAGTAATTTTTGTATGTTGTTTTTACACAATTTCACCAAACGTATTCATGTTATTCGTATGAAATTAAATATAAAATTGAAACAAACTTTTGGCACAACTTTGGAAGTACAAACAGACCGTGTACTACATAGTATAAAGTTAAAATTACAGCCTATACGTCCCACTGCTGGGGACAGGTCTCCTATAATTTCTGAGAGGTATTGGGGCAAAGAAATGTCCGCCGCGTTGCCTCAATGCGAGTAGGCGGACTTCATATGTCCTCGAAATATTTTTTTTTCTTATTTCTCAGACATGCAGGTTTCCTCACAATGTTTTCCTTCACCACCGAGCACGTGTAAATCAGCACTTAAATTGCAATTAACAATTTCATTGGTGCTGGCGGTGATCGAACCCGAGCTGCTCACGTACTGTGAAATTTACAGCGAGCGCTTAGCCCCTGAGCTACCACGGCTCTACTACAGAGTATGTTTTTAATATATTGTTGCCATGAAACAAATAGTTTAATTTTCAAAATTTACGTATTAATTGCAAGCTTAATAATTTCTAAACATTAAATTTACAAATGGATAGAAGTGCAATCTAGGAGCATAAAAGAAAGATGCTCGAAGCGCGCGTACATTTCGAGTGACAAAGACAATGCTCAACTTATGTAAGAACATGTACCTACTCATGTGCACATATATGCATTTAAAATCATTTCGCGTCCGGCAGCGGACTTATATTAGTTAATAAAAAAAGAAGAAAGATGCGTGCGTAAGTGCGTGCCAGTCGATAAGACAGACATGGTTTTTGCGTGAATCGAAATGTACGAGCGCTCCGTCCACTTTTTTTTTTTGGTCCTAGACTGCACTAGACTGCACTTCAATCCATTTGTAAACTTAATGTTTAGAAATTAACAAACTTGCAATTTATACGTAGACTTTGAAAATTAAACTTTTCATTTAGTTTTTTCGTCACTTGAAATATACGCAGCGCTCTATCTTTCTTTCTCTGTTAGTCTGAAAGTGTTGCATATAAAAATTATTTAGATAATAGATGTGTAACCTATCACATTAACACTATCTTTATTAAACAAAATAATATTCAAGTGGAACGTTGTCCCGCCAGCAGTCAATGAATTATATTGTTAATGAACCAGATCCATATTAGTAATGCTAATTAAGAATTATCTATAAGGCCAGTGATAATAAGAAAACAAAAACTGAAATATCATTTACCCATAGCACATGCCGTTACATTGATAACGCCTCTTGGCGGACACACCCCGGTGTCCACCTCGCAGTAGCACTGGTTTGTGGGATTATGTGACGGGTCGTCGAACACATCCGCTGGCATGCGGTATCGTAGCAGCTGGATGCCGTCTGATATCTGAATACGAGATACCGATTCACATAAGTGATGGAAAAACGTATAGCGAAATGTGTGAGTATATTGAAATGAGATAACGATGTCCGGTTGGCTGATTTCAATTATATATTTGTTGATTGACAATCAATGTATATTTTATGTTTTTAAATTAATGGATAGAGGACATTAAAATAAAAAATAAAAACGTTTAACTAAAAGTTTTTTTTGTTATGCTCCAGCTATATTATGGTCGTAGAACGAATGAATCGGTTCGGCCGGGAAAGGACCATGCTCTCACTGAATACCACCGTAAAATAACATAATGCTGCTGTGTTTTGCATGGTGAGTGTAGAGAATCAAAAACTATTTTATTGTTAAGTTGCGACTAGTCTGACCCACGTAAACGGCGTGGCATTCGTCACAAACAAGTTTGTAAACACCCGACTTTTGACGAATATTCAACTTATCTTTAATATTACAGATATTCCTAAGATAATTGTTTGTTTTGAACGCCACATAAACGCCGCTTTGTCCAAGAGTATTAGCTACTTTTTCAGATATGGGGCCTAAGTAGGTCAAACTGCTCACATATCGACGAACACTTTGAGGTTGAAACTTCGAGACACTGGACACAACCTAGCCAACGACCACTCCTTTAAAGTCTTACATACATGTAATAAAGAGCTGCGACTGTGTGTGCTGGAACAGTCAGAGATATTATAAAATAATAATAGTAATATTGCACTGCTGAATGAACAAACAAATGTTTCTAACTCACCTCTCTTAAATATCTTTAAGCCTCCTTTCTAATAACAGACAGTATTATCGCATGACGCAGTCACTCGCTACTTAAGTAGGGAGCGGTTGCGTCAGCGGGCTGTATAAATAGCAGTTGTCTTGGCTTGCCACCACAGAGTCTACATCACCTGAAGATGCCTCGTGTAGAGGCGAAACACGTGTCGTATTGTCGTCAGTGGTGTGTCTTTCTTAGTGTAGTGGTGTTGGGAGTAGTGGTGCTGGGATTAGTCATCATAATACAACATGTTCTTTATGTATTTTAGGTAACCCATATAAAATGGGTGCTTGAGGATTCATTGGAACAAGACTGCTCCGAGACAAGTTGTAATCGGGAAAACATATGATGACTGTTGTATACATAGCTTAATATCCGAAATAAACTTTTTGGTTGGGTCAGACTCCAATAGCTCAAAGTCATCACATTGGATAACATCGTTAACCTTCTGGCTGTACCCGCTACTCTTCATAATGACAACATTTCCAGACTGGACTCGAGCGGAGTAAGTATGTAAATCTAGGTACAAGGAGACAATATTTTAAAATAGTAAGAGCAATGGGGTTTAATTTATATAATTTATCAACGTGGTTTAAAAACTGATCAAGTTTTGTTTTATAAACAGGCTTAATACTATCGAAAAACAACGTGGCACCTAGCAGGTATAGCGATTCCGTACTGACAGTTTTTGTTCCTGAAGAAATATGATTAAAATTTTAAATTAAAGTGTCTCTGTTAGAACTATATAAATTATTGGAAAAAAATATTTCACATTTATTGCTATTTGGTTCAAGACCAATATTTTTAAAATTTCGAAAAGTTAACTTAAGTTCAAATATATAAATAATGATATACGAGTACCGTTATTACAGTTTTTGAAAATACGAAGGCTTCTACTTTTATTTGAAATTATCTCAAATTGAATGTGATTTATGGGCAACAACTACGCGTACGTGCGCTCCATGTGGGCGATTCAATTCACAACGTTTTTGCCGACCGATCGACCCCTTACAAATGTGTGCGTGCGTAGTAAAATAGTAGACAATCAGTTAAAATAATGCATTACCACGCATTTTGAATTTAAAAGATTTGAGATTTTTTTAATTAATTTTTCTACACCATTTGGCTATAATACTTATTCTGAACTTTCTCTGCAAATTTGGGAAGTTATTGCAAAATAACCCTGTATATAAAATTCCGGTGTGTGTTCGTAATTCTTCTCCTCCTAAACGGCTGGACCGATTTTGATGAAATTTTCATGCGGTACTTATGGGATCACCTGAATGGATCTTAGCTATAGGACTTTATAATGGACCCGATAGGTGGCGTTGTTGTCAAGATCCAGTAATCACTCGTGCGAAGCCGTTGTGGATCGCTAGTTATATATAAATTTCAACTTTCTGTAACTTCCTTTTCCATATAAACTTTAACTATGCCAAATCTCACACTAGTCCCTGCGCGCAATATGCTTAAAAAGGGATACAAATGGGAAAGGAGGAAAAGGTTAGTTTTCTCTTTACGCATTAATATATAGATAAATCATTTGTTTTTACTTATGGATGTATCTTATATTTTCATCATGGAGTCAAGTACTTAACAGCTAATAACCTCCTTTTTTTGATGTCTGTTAAATAGTTTGTTATCGGCTATTTTTAAAATAATTTATTTTCTTTTTTCCTGCTGTTTTTACTTATCAGTCGGCTTTCCTTTATCGTCAATATCCAAAAGCATTTGTTATTTTTATCAGCCTCGGAAGTATCAAATGGTTTAACAAAGTATAAGTTTATAGTAAGTGTTATTGTTTAACATTTTTTTTTGCTTTTCATTAAACAAAAAGGAGCCGTATTTATGTATTATATTATTCTTCCATTGTTGGATTGCAGTAACAAAAATGCATGAGGCATATATAAATCTGCCGCCAGCCGCCAAAAACCTTTGTGACGTTAACAAAAGATGTACCTAAAGATAACACTGCTCATCCTTTGTGACGAGTTATATTTCGCAAAAGAATAAATTAATTTTAATTTGTATTTAGATTTTATCTTCCTGAACGACTCTAATTTAATGACGGAAGTTTTCAACATCAATTTTACCACTTTTTATTAAGTCACTTTCTTGTTTGTCTGTCTGTCTGTCAGTCGTTCCGAGTGGAATTTAGTAATTGATTTTAAACTAACTTCCCGATGAGCTGGAAACTTGAAATTTTGAATATATACTCAAATTCGGATGACAATGCAAGAATATGATAAAAAAGTGTATTAATTTTTTATATAAAATTTCATTACTTGTTATTAAGTCACTTTCTTGTTTGTCTGTCTGGCTGTCAGTCGTTCCAAGTGGAATTTAGTAATTGCTTTTAAACTAACTTCCCGATGAGCTGGAAACTTGAAATTTTGAATAAAGCTCAAATTCGGATGACAATGCAAGAATATGATGTTAAATTTCAGTTATAGTACATGTTACACACCAGAAAACGTGTTAATTTTTTTAATTTAAAAAATCACTTATTTTCTGTAGTGAAACGTGTTATGCGGTGTAAGAGAATCTGTAAAGCCATTTCGTCCCGTGGGTGTAAGGGGCAACTATGGAAAATGCAAGAAAGACTTCCGATAGATGCCAGTATAAACATCTCTTAACACCAGACATAAAACTTGACTGGCGACGGGGAGTAGCGTCAAAGATGCGAGGCATTCGCCTGCCAAGAGCAAGGCAAATCCTCCCTTCAACGGGATAAGGATAAGGGCCCCACAACGGCTTCGCACGGGTGATTTCTGGATTTCCGGATCTCAACAGCGCCACTTATCGGGTCCAATGAAAAGTCCTATAGCTAAGAACTATTTAGGTGACCCCATAAATACCCTATAAATTTTTTATCAAAATCGGTCTAACCGTTTAGGAGGAGAAGAATTACGAACTCACACACACCGGAATTTTATGTATGAAGAACATTAAATTAAATTAAATTAAAAATGAATTATTTACCTTCATACTGCTAATGCCAAACACTTAATAGTCTGTGGCCAAACACAGTCGCACAGAGCAGAGATTGTCGCCAAAGAATTTTTCTCCCTTCTACGAGATAAGCACATGGTCTTATCCCGTTGAAGGGAGGATTGTTACGGGCAGATTAGAAAGAAGAAAGAACCACCTAGGTATTTGTCCGGGTAGGTAACAGAACCTCTTACTAGGAAAGAGATTAGTACTTTTGCCGCCAAGCCAAGCAGCAGTGTTTTCGCTATTGTATTTTCGATTGAAGAGTATGAAGAGGTTCAGTATAATTTAGGTACATGCCGTGAGACATTCCATCTTAGTTCTACGGGCGCATTTATGATATCCTTTGTTTTAAAGTTACTTGCAGGTATCCATTTAACTAATTACCATTAGGTAAGCGGTTATGTAGTTTGTCAATTTTATGTTATAAAAACACAACAAAATACACAACTACCGATTCTTCATACACCTCTCAAATACACACAAAAAATCGGTCCAGCCGTTTAGGAGTTCAGTGACAAACACACATAGGGAAGAAATATATATATATATATATATATAGGTGATAGGAACTCTGTTCGATCTTATCCGACACAGAAGAAATTGTAGCTTGCTATTTTAAGTGCTGATTTTCTACTTACTCGACGATGAAGAAAACATCGTGAGGACTGCATGTCTAATATACTCGTACTAGAGGTATAGAACAGAACATAGATTATATGTATAAAGTCATTATAGTAAGTTTATAGTAGTAATAAAACATGCGCGAGTGTCGTGGAACACTCGGTTGGAACGAAGTTCCTTTCCTAGTATATTATTATTGGTAAACGTATTATATTATTGATTAACAAATACAAATAAATGAATTACTAGCGTCTATTAAAATTAATTGTCATTTAAAATAAAATAATATTTATTTCATGGCAAGGTAAGAAAAAGTGCGAGGGAGATGGATATTATTCTATCTCGGTTCCTTATAGCCGCCAAGGCCGTCTACACTACGTCAGAAGGGGTCGTGACGGAAAAATCTTACACTTTTTCGCCTAATATCCGCCAAATCCTACCGTCCGATAAAGAACTTCGTTCCAAAAATAAATTAGCTATGATAGTGATTATACGAAAACAAGTCTTTCAACCCGCTATCATGTCAAAACATATTTATTATATGATTTGTTTCGAAATCTTTTGGATTCAAAACTTGTCTAAAAAAAGAATTTTAAATATGTTTTTATGTGAATGTTTTTGTCACGCCAGGCTCTATCACGTACAAAATTAACAGGATATTTCTTATGGAGATTTGCGATTTAAACTGTAGTTATTAAAGCATTAATAAGTTATCATTATATACATAATATATAAACAACACTAAATATATCGATGGTATATTTAGTGCTGTTAGCTGAGCTGCACTTTATTATATATTGTATTAAAATATTTCAGATTATTCCTTTGAATGTATCAATAAAAATAATTAATATTCGCATTGGCAGGCAGTTTATTTTACCTATAAACCTATAATACAAACTACTTAGTTAAATGTAAACATAATATAATGTACTGCGCACAAAAGACATTAAGCTCTCATCAGATGGTGTACTCCATAGTGAAAAGAATCTGACTGTTTGAGAAAAAAAATTAGGACATGTAAAGTCCGTCAACACGCACGTTTTAACGTGGTAGAGCCATGCTGCAGCTATATTGTGGTTACCGGGAAAGGACCACGCTCTCACAAAATACCAGTGTAAAATATCAGCTAAATGCTATTGTGGTTTGTGTGGTAAGTGTTGAAAACTGGAGACCCCTTTTACTGGACACTAGGTAATCCATCTTAGACCTCAGGGGTGACAACTGACAACGCATTCTGCGTTTGATTCTTAGTAGAGGATAAATGTAGATGTCTATGGATCACAGTATCCTTTTACCATCAGGTGGACAGTGTGACGCTTATTCTCAAAAAAGAAAACGCATTTGGGCAGCGTGACGGACTTGCTGCCGTATAGACCCTATCACAAATTCTAGGAGGCCTGCATCCAGCTGTGGCACGTATATAGAAGCTCTAACTTTTAATGTTGTACTGCACATGTTTAATTTTTTTTATACTTCAATCAAGCATATATATAATATATGTATGTTGTTGTGTAGTTGTGGCTTAGGTGATGTGGGCTTAAGATAATCTACTCTATATCATTCCGTGGGTTTCGTAAGAGGCGACAAGCCAAGCTTCAGCTATATTAAATGTATAGTTGTAGCACGAATGGGTCGGCTCGACCGGGGAAGGACCACGCTCTCACAGAATACCAGCGTAAAATAGCAGCTTAATGCTGTTGTGTTCCGTATGGTGAGTGTAGAGAACCGGAGACCCATTTTACTGGAAAAGAGGCATTCAATCTTAGTCCTCACGGCTGACAACGCATCCGCATTTTGATTCGTCATCGAGGATAGATGTAGATGTCTATGGGCCACAGCAACCACTTACCATCAGGTGGACTGTGTGCTCGTTTGTCATCCTTATCCTATAAAAAAATAGAAAAGGGGCAGTAGCATCTTCCTGATAACAACGCAATTATATTAAAATACTGCGGTTGCCAATTTGCCTGCGCGCATCTATGGTAAGTATCTCCCCTATAAAGCAATGGATAGCGAAGAGGGAGAGCTATGTTTAGCAGTGGACTTTTGTAGGCCTGTAATAATGATAATAATAATGTCCCCTAGACTAAATTTCGGTTACGGCGGCTAGTCTCAACGGAGACAACGCCATCTGCGCAGGACAGGATTATAGTGCTCTCTATTCCTCACTCTTATAGACCGATGGGACGGTAATCCGACACGAAAGATCAGGCGTAGGACCAACGGCTTTACGTGCTTTCCGAAGCTCGGGGGTGAATCACCGCCAACTTCTTGACTCCGGGTGCTAGAATGATTTTCGACCCGGGATTCGAACCCGGGATGGCCCGTAATGAATTAATGAATTAAAACGTATGTTACATTACTGCGTTTTCGTGTAATAAAGCTTTTAATACTATACATGGGAATATAACATACAGTTGACTGTGACGTGACTATGACGTTCATGATATCTTAAAGCACCCTCACGGACATTTAGTTCATATAATTTCGCTAGTGCCACGTTCATTAGTCAATAGGGTGCTCCAAACTTGTTCTTCAGTCTTAAGATAAGGATAATAACAATTACGGAAAAAGAAAAAAATAGTGATATTTATTGTTTGATATCATCTATAGATTCGTATAGAGTTGAGTTAGCGAAGATTAAGGCAATATACAGGGTTATTTTGCAATAACAGGCTAAATTTTCAGACAAGGTAATAAGTAATATAGGCAAATGGCGAAGAAAAATTACTTAAAATAAATTCTAACATTCTGTCCTTTTTATCTTTTAAATTCAAAATGCGTGGTAATGCATTATATAAACTAATTTTACTGCGCACGCACACATCGGTAGGCAAAAACGTTGGTGCCCATAAATCACATTAAATTTGGGATAATTGCAAATAAAAGTGAAGCCTTATTTACTCGTATTTTCAAAAACTGCAATAACGGTATATCATTATTTATAAATTTGAACTTAAGTTTAAAATTTGGCCATTCTTTGAAAAATAACCCTGTATAGCGTTAATGATAATTCTGCCATAGCCAAAAAAAATACTAGGCTCAATTTTTTTATTAAATTACGATAACCAAAAAGAAATTACATATAATGTTACAAAATTTCTATTCGAGGAATAAAAAAATAGTAATTATAGTGCAAAATTCTTATTTGGTTTAATAAACATGTAAAGAAAAGACATATTATTTATGGTTATAGGAGTTTTTAAATTAAAGAATGGATTCACAAAAGCAACCTACAAAACACTTACAGTAACTAAGAGACCGAACTTTTCAAACTTCAGTTTTCCTTGGAGACTCAGAATTGGTTTGGCTGTATCGATGATGCTGTCATCGTAGCCCCAGAGGAACCTGATAAGAATAATAAAGGTATATGGATATGGTGCGACTAAACCATTTTGAGAAAAATATTCACAAATATTATTTTTTGCACGCGTTTGCTTGCCTATATTTATTTAACATAATTTGTCATGTAGGATATACGTGGGTGGTCTGAAAAGTTTCCGACCTAACAAAGATACAAGTTTTTACGAAGATACACTTTTTTATATTTTATTTTTTTCTACATAGTCTCCTTGTAACTCTACACAATTCTCCCAGCGATGCTCCCATCTGTCTAACCCGTCCAAATAGTTGGCGTTTTGCTCTGCAAAATAATTGTTCACGAAGGTGAACGTGGCGCTGTAGGCTGAAGGTGGCGCAATTTTTAGATGAGGGAACAAAAAGAAGTCGCTTGGGGCTAGATCTGGTGAGTAATGCGGATGGTCAAGCAGTCAAACAGTAATTTATGGATTTTCGCCATGGCAACCGTTGAGGTGTGAGACGGCGCGTTGTCATGGTGAAACAGGATTTTCTTTTTCTGCAAATGTGGCCGTTTTTCCGCAATTTCTGCCTTCAGTTTGTCAAGTAACGATGCGTAGAATGCTCATGTAATGGTTTTTCCTTTTTGAAGATAATCGATTAAAATAACTCCATGACTATCCCAAAAAACCGTCCCCAACACATTCCCAGCCGAAAAAACAGTTTTTGCTTTTTTTGGAGCCGGTTCCCCCCTTGCAGTCCACTGTTTTGACTGTATTTTTGTTCGGGCGTATAATGGTGTATCCAATTTTTATGTACAGTAATTAATCGGCGCCAAAACTCGGATTTATTGCGCCTCAACTGCGTCAACAGACCGTTGGAAATGTTCATTCGAACACGTTTTTGGTCTAACGTGAGCAAACGCGGCACCCAACGCGCTGACAACTTTCTCATGCCTAAATATTAATTTATATGTGATAAACACGTCCTTTGGACATATTCATAGCCTAGGGTTGGCTATAGACGTCCGGTACTTGATTTATATTATGTTTTCAGATTAGGAGGTTGTCAGGGTTAAGCTTGAACCTTTTATACTGTTTTTGGTTGTCGGAAATGCGTTTTGAATTAATTACGATAAAAATAAATTTCACTAAAAATTGCGTATAACGAAACGAAAATATGTCAATTTGGTCTAGTATTATGAAGTAGTCGTCCGGTACTTGATTTTAATTATGTTTTCAATTTAGGAGGCTTTTCAGGGTTATGCGTTTTGAATTAATTACGATAAAAACAAATTTCACTAAAAATTACGTATAACGAAACGCAAATATGCCAATTTGGTCTAGTGTTATGAAGTAGACGTCCGGTACTTGATTTTAATTATGTTTTCAGATTAGGAGGCTTGTCAGGGTTAAGCTTGAACCTTTTACACTGTTTTTGGATGTCGGAAATGCGTTTTGAATTAATTACGATAAAAATAAATATCACTAAAAATTGCTTATGACGAAATGCAAATATGTAAATTTGGTCTAGTATTATAAAGTAGGCGTCGAGTACTTGATTTTAATTATGTTTTCAGTTTAGGAGGTTTATCAGGGTTAAGCTTGAACCTTTTATACTGTTTTTGGATTTTGGAAATGTGTTTTGATTAATTACGATAAAATAAATTTCACTAAAAATTGCGTATAACGAAACGAAAATATGTCAATTTGGTCTAGTATTATGAAGTCAGTCGTACTTGATTTTAATTATGTTTTCAATTTAGGAGCTTTTCAGGGTTATGCGTTTTGAATTAATTACGATAAAACAAATTTCACTAAAAATTACGTATAACGAAACGCAAATATGCCAATTTGGTCTAGTGTTATGAAGTAGACGTCCGGTACTTGATTTTAATTATGTTTTCAGTTTAGGAGGCTTGTCAGGGTTAAGCTTGAACCTTTTACACTGTTTTTGGATGTCGGAAATGCGTTTTGAATTAATTACGATAAAAATAAATATCACTAAAAATTGCTTATGACGAAATGCAAATATGTAAATTTGGTCTAGTATTATAAAGTAGGCGTCGAGTACTTGATTTTAATTATGTTTTCAGTTTAGGAGGTTTATCAGGGTTAAGCTTGAACCTTTTATACTGTTTTTGGATTTTGGAAATGTGTTTTGAATTAATTACGATAAAAATAAATTACTCGGACCCAGACAATCCATTTGTGGCTAAAAATGGGAGCAGTCAAGAGGTTTTTCAGAAAACAAAATTATAACAATTCACATTACATTGTTTCATTTACCACTATCATAGCACAGTTTAGGGAAACCTAACTTTATAGATAAGATAGGTCGAATCTGTACTAAAACCGAATCAGCACGCCTCGACTCCACGTAGTCTTGTCTGCCCTACCCCTAGAGTGGTTTTGTAAAGCCGTAGGCGCGGAGGGAGAGCAGCCCATTGTAGCAAATAGCAGGCACCCGTGTGAGCCGTAGTCGCCGAAGGCGACCATTAATAATTAAGCTGCGGAGGTGAGCATGGGTGCCTGCTATTTGCTACGCAAGGGCGAAGGGGCTGCACTTCCCGCAGCGCCGAAGCTATTTCAGAAGTAACTTTGAGTCAATATTCCTGTGTAAAAAGTGAGGTTATGATTTTACAAAAAATATTACTCATAAACTATACATTTCCGCAAGGGGGGAAGGGTAGGGAAGGGGGGCTTCCCCTGAATCCTCCCCCCTCCCCCTCTCACCCCCATACGCGAGTACCGAATGTCTATAGTTTTACCATAGCCTCTGCTATCTCTCTCACTTTAATTTGGCGGTCGTCTAGCACCATTTGGTGAACTTTAACGATGTTATCGTTAGTAGTTGCAGTTTTTGGATGTCCCAAACGTTCATCGTCTCCCAAGTTCTCACGGCCACGTTTAAATTCAGCTGCCCAAAATTTCACGGTGGTAAATGATGGTGTAAAATCCCATAACTCTTTGTATGGGGATTTTGCTAACTCATTTAATGACAGCTCGATACTTAATTTTTTCCATTTTCACAAAAACACTCACATCGACTCATTCAAACGACTGTCAAATAACAAGTACGTGTCTAAAATGGCCGAAATTTTGGTGCGTAACTGTCAAAAGATGCACAACTACAACTACATTCAGTAGCTTTTATTGACGAGTGCTGCCATCTTCACGGGTACTAGCGTGTTATGTCACGTGGCTGTCGTAACAGACGACAGAGGGAACCTAAAATAGAAGATGGGCAGCAGCATCTTCCCGATAACAACTCAAAATAATAGAAAACTGCGGTTGCCAACCCGCTTGCCAAGCGTGACAACTATGGCAAAATCCTCCCTATGAGACAATCTATAGGAAATGTTCAGAGTGGACTTTTTTTAGGTTGTAATAATAATTATATTAAACAGGCCTGTGTCTAACATAATTGACATCTTACTGAATAAAGATATTAGTTATAAGTATTAAAAAAAAAATTAAACGAAATAAAACGTATTAATAAGGTAAAGAATAGATATGTAATTGGATTTACTGTAGAGTTAATCATATCGTTGCAGGGGTGTTGTCAGAGGCGACAGAGGAAAAATGAAACAGGAGATATGCAGCAGCAGCATCTTCTTGATAATAGTTCAAAATTATAAAAAACTGCGGTTGCCAACCCGCTACAAAGCGTGGCAACTATTTTAAAATCCCTCCTATGCTATGTGGCAATCTATTTGGATTTTTTTATTGAATAAGGGTGACAAACGAGTACACAGTACACCTGATGGTAAGGGTATGCTGTGGCCCATAGACATTTATTCTCAATTTAGAATCAAAATGCAGAGCGTTGTCACCCTTGAGGATTAAAATGGAATGTCTCGTTTCCAGTAAAAAGGCTCCCCGGTTCTCTACACTCACTATACGAAACACAGTAGTATTAAACTGCCATTTTACGCTGGTATTCTGTGAGAGCATGGTTCTTCTCCGGTCGATCCAAGCCTTTCGTGCTACAACCATAATATAGCTGCAACTGGGCTCTACCACTTATAGATGGCCTATGTTCAGAAGTAGACTTTATAGGCTGTAATGGTGATGGTTAATTTGTGCCCAGCGATGACTTCAGGTAACAGTCAGTATAGAATGAACGTCTATAGCAGGTCACTATTCAAGTATCAAATGACACATTAAGGCCAGGGACGTGTGTACTGATTACACTAAGTGCTTCAAGCATCAGTTACTAAATGGTTAAAAGTTAAAAGCGATTACTGAGAGTAAGGAGAACTCGACTGTTTACGGAAGTAACGGAATTTATTAGCAATTTACAGAAGTTGTGTTTTGTTATGTTATAAAATTATAATTCTGCTCATTAAATAAATACTAAGAAAAAAAAAGAACGAGGAAGGAAAATTATTTCTGATTAGTTATATATCTATATTCGACGATTTGAAGTAAAAAAAATACTGGAACAATAGCTGTAAGGTTAACAATTCTTAATTCATTACAACCAGAAGAATACAGGCTATTAAAAGCCCACTACCAAACAAAGGCCCAAAGATAGGCCCATGGAGGGATATTTGTCATAGTAATGCAAATATATAGAGAAAGAATTTTAAGCAAATTCCGTATTCATCTAATCTAACCTGTGCACTGGTAATTTCACGAAGGCATCTGGATGATTGGCCCAGGTGAGTGCTGAGTTGAGTGAGAACTGTCCGAAACCATTGAGATTCACATCACGTGCTTTAGAGACGACGCCCTGTGAAAAAAAAATGTAAATTCCTAGAAAATAACACAAATTCAACTATTCCGAAATGGATGTCCAGGTATGTCTAAAATACGAAGTATGATTTATCATTAACTTGTACCCAAAGTTAATGATAAATCATACTTCGCATCATAAGTTAGAACCCATATTAATAATTACACTTAACTTGTATATGTCATGCTGTAGCTGTATGTATTATGTATGAATTATGAAAGCTGTATGTACAATCAAGTAAGCTGTGTGCTCGTTTGTCATCTTTATTATGTAAATAGAATATATGTTTCTTCATCATCATCATTACAGCCCTTCACTTCAAGTCCACTGCTGAACATAGGCCTCCCCCAAGGAATGCCACAAAGCACGGTCCCGAGCCACCTGCATCCATTGACTTCCTGCATGTCTTACCAGGTCGTTACTCCATCTAATGTGTGTCCTCATGTTACTTAAATACTATAAAATACTCAATATAATATTGAAATATTATAAAAGGACGAACAGTTTTTTTGATCGCACAAATAGCTATTTCTACTTATTTAAGTACTGCTATTTTGTCTGTTATAAATTAACATCTTTTTAAGGGTGTCTTTTTTACTTACGCCAGTGCTTGACTGAAATTCTACCGTGTGGTAAGTGGTGATGAAGCCTTAGATGGTAAATGGCATCGTCTTGGCGTAACCAAAGTTTATTCACTCATGCCTTGAAGACACCCAGATTTTAATTGAACGTAAAGCCTACAAATTTTCCACTCCTTTGCTGTATGTATTACGAAAGACGTTAGAAGCAAACCGTTTGTTTCGAATGCGTCGGATATCGACAACAAAGAGGCGAAGGACTGACGACCGCCTGGTTGTCCGGTGGTGGAAAGGGGAGGAATCCTGCGCACACTCTTTGAAATGCATCCTATAGAATACGGAGGGGCTGGCTTCTCTGCGACTGTGCTCGAAGCTACTGTGCTGTGCTACTAACATTAAGTAGTCATCTTGAAAGGGAAAGGGAAAGGGTCTTTAAGGTTATTTTACTATTATAGCGATTGACTATTACCCCATCTGATAGAAAGTGGTGATGTGGCTGAAGATGGTAAAGCGCACTGATTTAGCTTTATACTGTACGTTTTACTAGGAGTTTTCTTCCTCGTACGACCCTTCTGTGGAATCGTTTACCACGGGCGATTTTTGGACCGATACGACTTAGGGGCCTTCAAGAAAAGAGCTTACTTCTTTCTAAAAGGCCGGCAAAGCACCTACGATTCCTCTGGTGTGTTGGAGTTGTTAATGGGCGGCGGTAGTCACTTACTATCAGGTGAGCCGCATGCTCGTTTGCCCCCTCTTCTATAAAAAAAATATAATACATATTTTAATTTTTTTTTTATAGAATAATTTAATAAATATTTATCCTTATCAACCCATAAATAGTTGATTACTAGTGGATTGGTTTCCTCCATAGTATCAAACATTTTATCAACCGCAAGCAACTTGGCAGGCGGGTGTGTTATCACTAAACCTGACACCTCGCACCTTGCAACTGCTTTCCGCTCTGAGGATTTTATACCTGATATAAATATGAGATGGATAAATCGTCATCTACCGGAAGCTGCGAGATCTTGGTATTACTCAATATTGTATGGTCTTTTATTATTCAGTCGCCTCTTACGACACCATCATCATTCTCTAAACCATTTCCCATTATCTGGGGTCGGCACAGTAAATCTTTTGTTCCATTCCTCTCTATCAGCCGTCATTTCCATACTTACTCCTTTCATTCTCATATCACTCTTCACACAATCGATCCATCTTTTATTCGGCCTTCCTCTGCCCGTGTGTCCTCCACATTCATATTCAACACTCGTTTTGTGACATGACTTTCATTCCTCCGCATCACATGCCCAAACCATGCCAATCTGCTTCCTCTCACCTTTTCTACCACTGGCGCTACTTTCAGGCTTCCTCTTATATACTCATTCCTTATCTTATCCATCCTTGTCACACCACACATCCATCGTAACATTCTCATTTCATTCATGCAGTCTATTTTCATCCTTCTTCTTGACGGCCCAGCATTCACTTCCATACATGACGACAGGTCGGATGATCGATTTGTAAATTTTCCCTTCAGCCTTATTGGCATTCGGGGTCGCACGTTGTGGCTGTGACCTGTCGCCATTTCATCCACCTGCGTTAATCCTATGCTGCACAGCTCTATCTATTCCGCCGTCTTGAATGAGAGACCGAGGTATTGACATCTGAGCAGATAGGCAGTATAGCGCCATCCAGCGGGTACAGGACTGGAAAGGCCGCCGAAATCACAGCACAGATATTCGGTTTTGGATCTGCTGATCTTCAAGCCAACACTTTCCAGCCTCCGTTGCCACCCCGTCAGTCTGCTCTGTACCTCGACGCCTTCTTCCCCGACAAGCACGATGTCATCGGCAAAGAGCATGCACCAGGGTGCCACATCCTGCAGGTCCGACGTCAAAGCGTCCATAATCAGTAGGAAGAGTAGGGCTCAATGCCGACCCTTGGTGCAGCCCTACCGCCACATCGATACTGCCCGTAGTTCCCGCGGCAGATCGTACACATGTACGGGATGCTCTGTACATAGCACGGACCAACCTCACATACTTCCCAGGCATACCTTTCATCTTTAACGCCCACCACAAAACCTCACGGGAACCCGATCATACGCCTTTTCAAGGTCGACAAAAACCATGTGCAGATCTTTATGCACGCGCTTGTACTTTTCGCACAATTGGCGTAATGCGAAAATGGCATCTGTCGTACCTCGACCGGGCATGAATCCGAACTGGTTTTGTGTTATCTCACACTCTTCTCTCATTCTTCTCTATTATTCTTTCCCAGACTTTCATCGTATGTGACATGAGTTTTATTCCCCAGTAACTGCTGCAGTTTTGGACGTCTCCTTTGTTTTTAAAAATGAGGACCAGTATACTGCTGCACCATTCCTCAGGTATTTGTTCCTCCTGCAACAATTTACCGAAAAATAAACTCAACCACTTCCATCCATCCGCCCTCATAACTTCCACACTTCTACTGGTATTCCATCTGGGCCGACCGCCTTCCCATTCTTCATATTCCTAACAGCCATTTTACTTCTTCCACTAATTTCTCACTAAGCCCATATTCACTGGTGGGTTTTCAAGCATACCATTCCATTCATTCTCCTCATTCATCAATTTCTCAAAATACTCCTTCCATCGCTTCTTTATACTTTCATCGTCAGTCAAAATCCTTCCAGAATCATCTTTTATACATTTTACATGTGAAACATCTCTTCCATTCCTTTCTCTCGCTCTTGCAATTTGAAAAAGTCGTTTTTGCCCTTCGAGGCTTTCAAGGGACCGATATAATTTATCTTGCGCCTCTGCCCTACAAATAGCAAATTCCTTCTTCGCTCTCTTCTTACATTCTTTATACGCTCTCTCTTACTTTCTTTTATGGATTCATTCTGGTCTTCGCTCTGCCATTCTTTAAAGGCATTTTTCTTTTCTCTCAAAACTTCTAATACTTTCTCCCACCACCACCCATCCTTATCTATCATACGCTTCCCTTTTGATTCTCCTAACACCTTCCTTACCACATTCGGTACATTTCCTTCCCTTTCTCACTCACACTCATTCCTTCCATATCACCCATCTCTATCATCTTGTTTACAACTAGCTCTCTAAATTCTTGCATACCCCTCCTTATGCAACAAATGCCACTTTATTTTGGGTGGGGACGATCCTTATGTTTGTTGAGGCGAACAGTTAAGATGTCAGCCAGCAGAATTCGGTGCTGGGACTAAGTCTTCACTAGGCACTTTGCAGTTTTCACTCTTGATTTGGTTCCGTCTTATCAGAAGATAGTCGATCTGTGTCGCGTGGTGGCCACTTTATAAGTAACAAGATGCTGATCTCGTTTTGGAACCACGTGTTTACTACAGCCAGGTCGAAAGCACTGCTTTGCAGAAGAACTTCCCTCACGGTTCCGCATTCCGTACCCCATCCACCATATACTCTTTCATACCGTCATTCCTCTCCCTACATGTCCATTAAAATCTCCTCCCATATAAACATCCTCACGCTCAGGTATTCCCATCATCATACAATCAAATTCCTCCCAAAACTTCTCTTTCACTCTCTTCACAGCCTGTTTGCGGAGCATACACACTACAACATTCACTACTTTGTTTTCAATCATTAATTTAACAACTATCATTCTGTCATTTACTCTTTTCACATCTGTCACTCGTTCTTTCATTCCACTATCTAACACAACTCCTACTCATTTCCTTCCCATCACTTCCACAATAATAAAACTTGTATCCTCCCAATCTCTCTTGCTTTATTGCCTTCCATTTTGTTTCCTGCAAACAGGCAACATTCACTCTTCGTCGTTTCAAAACATCTGCTAACTCTCTTCCTCTTCCAGTCATCGTACCTATATTCCAGCTTGCAAACCTCACTCTGACATTCTTCTCTCTCCGGGCTTGCCTCTTACGTCGCACCCGCTCCGTAGGTGCGACAACCCTGCCCACTTCCCAGGGCCGGGTGCTGCCCCTGCGTCGCCTGCGGGGTACGCCTAGCCCATCACATATCCACAACTCGTACTATTCATGCATGGGATTTGGCAGAAGTTTTACAGTCGGCCGCCTGCCTGACACCAACCCTCTTTGGGTATGCTATTGTTGGTGAGAAGCTACCATTTTGGGAAAGGAAAAAGAAGTTTGGGGGTAGGAGCATATTGTAAGGATACTGTTATCTCGGCAGGAAAGGTATAGAATAACAGTAGCTCGGGGCCAGGGTCGCGTACCCGTATTCCATAACAGGATCACCGGAAAGGTAGGCCAGCATGGAAACCCCTGACCTGCGCCTCTTGACACCGACGGGATGAAATAGGGGTGATGGTGCTTATGACGTCACAGCACAGCCGTCTCGATTTTTGTTATAAATACTTATAGTCCAAGATCCCAGGGCCACCAGACGTCACTTATTTTCTGACGAACGAAATGTGTATGATTGAATAGTGTTAGTATGTACTATGATCGCATGCCTACCTGCTAGCTTGGCCAGAGGGCCGTTTTCCAGGTATCAGGTAATCGAGGTACGTAAAAACATTACTCACCTCACGTTAATTCTCTCAGCTGATTTTTACGTAAATGTTAGATAATATCGTTAGAAATCAGTCATCAATACTCCCAGACACTTTCCGTCGGCAGTATCACTTTGCTGACGCTTTAAAGCTCTCAAAAAAATTACTCAATTTCACTTACGTTCTGAAGCTCCATATATATTGTAAACAACTATTTTAAAACGTTTTACAAGAAGGCAGACCGATCCAAGGGGTCAAACATCCCCTAGACCCGATTTTAATGCCTCTGTGGGTATGAGTGCGAGGGCGTGAGCGTGAGTGACACATGTATTAATATCTAGGGGATGATTAATCCCTTGGATCGGTCTCTATATAAACGTTTGCATGTGTCTGTGTTATACAGGCTGTCCCAGAATTCAACGTCAAACCGAAACGGCGTGACAGGATTAATTGTAACCATCATGAGAAAAATCAGAAAAAAATCTATCCCATGCAGTTTGCTAACCCATTTTACTCAGTTCAAATGTTTTTTATTTGCACAAGCTCTTGGTAGGTTCTTAATTGTACGGCAAAATGATGAGAGAGATGGATAGTGGACATGTTTGCCATGAGCGACCGAGACAGATAGTGACGCCACGCAGTGAGACGGAGATGCGTCTGACACCAGTTAGTACGTTTCGCTCATTCGTCTACCGCACCTTTCCGTATTCGCTTGTGTTGATTTAGTACTGACAACTTTGGCTTCTCTTTTTGGACTTGGATTTTTGTGAATTGGACTTGTTGATTACATACCGGCAACTTTGGCTTCTCTCTTTTGGAATTGGACTTTCTCGGTCGCTCATGGCAAACATGTCCACTATCCATCTCTCACATCAATAAAAAACATTTGAACTGAGTAAAATGGGTTAGCAAAAATCGGGTTACTCGAGGTTTTTATTTTTTTACTAGCTTTTTTAGTATGAAACTAACAAGTATTGTACCATTTTACAATCCTGATTAAATGCGCAAACTTTTGATGGCACTTGCTAAGGCACTTTAGTACATTTTTTTTAAAGGAGGGCCTTTCAAAGTCGACAAATTTTGAAAATTTTAAATTCTTAGTTTAACAAATAGTCTTAATTCTAGAAAACTTGGGGCAGTTGTGTCATTATTTTGACTGTGGTTCTAGAAATGTTATTTAGGGTTACAGTTCCAAAGTTTAAATGAACAAAATTATAAAATTAACCACAATAACCGAAAAATGGTTACAGTTGACCAAATTTCTAGGTTTTTCTTAAATACCCATAATTTCCAAACTGCTTGGGATAGATTTTTTTCTGATTTTCTCATGATGGTTTAATCAATCCTGTCACCCATTTCGGCTTGACGTTGAGTTCTGGGCCAACCATATATAAAATGGGCTTCAGAATATAAGTGAAATGGTAATTTTTTTAGGGCTTTACATACATACATACATATAATCACGCCACTTTCGCGTAGGGGTAGGCAGAGACCACTTCTTTCCACTTGCTACGATCCTTACATACTTGTTTCGCTTCGTCCACGTTCATTATTCCCTTCATACATGCTCTTCGGTTTAGGGTACTCTTGAGCTGGCCTTTTTCAAGAACGTCCCTGATTTGGTTTAGAAACGTCCGACTAGGTCTACCCTTCACACTTTCATTCACACTCGCCTTCACACTTTTTCGTCAATCGTTCTTCATTCATTCTCTCGACATGGCCAAACTATCTCAGCATACCTTTCTCAATTTTTGTCACTACATCTTCTTTCAGACCACAACGTTTTCTTATCTCACTATTTCTTATCCTGTTACTAAATTTAACTTCTATCATACTCCTTAACGTTCTCATCTCAACTGCATTTATTCTGCTTTCATGTTTCTTCTGCCTACCCAACTTTCACTTCCCACATGAGTGTCGGAACCAACACCCCTCGTGCACAGCAAAACAGGCCTTGTTAGAACAACCGACTGCTCATAAAGTGTAAAGCTCCATTCACTGTTCTTTCGACATCACTCTCACACTTTCCATCTCTTGTAAACTTTGAACCCAGATACACAAACTCCTTCACCTGTTCAATTTGTTCATCTCAATCACGATATTGCAGTCTGTCACTGCCTCATCTCTTTCAAACATCATCACTTTCGTCTTCTTTTCATCTTCATTCCCTTTCTAACAAAAGCTCCACTCATAGCAGTTACCATCTCCTGCAACTCCTCGGCCGAAGAGCATAGTAATACTTGGTCATCAGCATAGAAAACATTTGACGAGTAACTCATTCATTCTCAACCCACTTTCATTCTCTTTTAAATCTGTCAAGCAACAGATTAAACAGCCACAGTGACGCTACACATCCCTGTCTAACACCTTTTCGATATTAAACCATTCAGTGTATGCCCGTTTATCCTTACACAAGCACTAGAATCCTATAAAGAGATTGCAATGCTCGTATGAGGATACTGCTCACACCGTTCACGGACAGTGCTGACCACAATTCATTCCTCACTACTCTATCATAGGCCTTTTCTAGATCCACGAATGCGCAATAGACCTTCTTGTTTTACCAAACACTTTTCGCTGCCGCAAGAAAGACCTGATTCATACATCCCATTCCTTTCTAAATCCGCTTGCGCATCCCATACTTTTTCGTCCGTTTCATTCACAACCCTTTCCATCAACACTTTCGCATACAATTTACCGACGACGCTGAGAAAACTTATAACGCGGTAATTTATGCAGTCCTGCCGACCCTCCCTTATACAATGTCACGATTACGGCTTTGCACCAGTCTCCAGGCCCTTTTCCCAGCCACAAATTGAAAAGGCGGTACAACTGACTAGCCACTATGCCCTGTCAGCCCTCAGCATCTCGATCGTAATACTGTCATACCTGCAGCCTTACCTAATCTCATACTTTTTAACGCTTTCACTATTTCATCCATGCTTATCTCATTTTCATCAACATTTATATTAGTTTCCATGGAAGGTGCCGGATGCTGTACCTGCACTTCCTCTCTTTCAAACAAACTTTCAAAATACTCTTTCCATATCTTTAACACACATTGTTCTCCTTTTATAATGCTTCCATCTTGACTCCAGATTGTACTCAGCTTCGAGGTAGAAGTTTTTTCTCTGGCTGTTTTGATGGATTTCCAGAAAAACTTGATGTTTGACTGGAAATCTTCCGTGAGCCTCCTATCGAAATTATCCTTTCGTTCTTCTTTCTTTCTAGGCACAAATTCTTTCGCTGCTGATTTCAACCTTTTATACTTCGTTCTTGCTTCCTTTATCTAGTCATCCGTTGCCTTTTAAACTTTTGTTGCTAACCAATCCAACCACGCTTTCTTCTTTTCTTGCGCAACCCTTTGTACATCTTTATCCATCCACACATTATAGTTCTTTCTTCCTTTCCTTCTTTTAGCTACCCCGCATACCTCAATAACAACATTCACGACCCCTTTCTTAAATGTCTCCCACAAATTTTCAATTAAACCTATCTCTTCTATGCCTTAAAACTTTCTTTCAGTTTCTCTACATACTCGTCTTTTTTTTCTTTTTCTTGTAGATTTTTCACTTTTACTCTGTCCAAAACACTCGTAGGCTCGGCCCTCGGTGTCGCCACCGTTTAAAGAGGCCACGCATTCGGGCTATAACAGGAAGTGGTCTATGTCGAGGCCTACACCACGGTATGCTCGAGTGTCTAGCACTTTTCCTCAGTCTTTCATCCACAATTACAAAATTAATCATACCTAAACTCACCCTCATCTCTTGTATACAAATGGATCTTTTGTGGTCAAACATCGTGTTGGCCACGCAGATTCCATTCAAGCATACTTCAAACAGACTTCTCCATTGTCATTCACTCTCTCGTCCCCCAGTACCCAGAACTCCTTCATACCCATCACGCCTCCAACCCACCCATTAAAGTCCCCTAACCTCACGATCCGTTCATTTTCTCCGCATTTATTCAAGACTTTCTAATGCTATCCCAAAATTTTCCTCTCTCTCTTGTTGGGCTTTTAATGACCCACTCCGCAGATTCGTCGGTGCATAGACTCCAGGATAAAGCGAGTGAGTCCGACTTTAACCTAATCCAGAGGAGTCTTGGGCACACATTCCTGCTCCATCACACATTCCACTATTCGAGATGAAAGAATCACACCAACTCCCTGACATCCTCGGCTGACTCCCGACCAGTATACCGTGTAGGGACCATGAACCGTGGTGTCACATCCTTCCCTCTTGGTTTCGTTCACGCACAGAATATCTATGCATCGTTCATCCATCATCTGACATACTTCATCTATCTTATCATCCATTCCTCCTCTTACATTCAACGTAGTTCCGTGGCGAACCACATCGCCGCCATTTTGGTTAATTAAATTATTTTTATGATTATCCATTGCGTTCCTACGAATAGCGAGAGAAAGGTTTGTCCCCCCCAGCAGAACCCCGCATGCTGGGTGGGCTGGCCTAATTCTGGGGTCGCCCGGTCCCAGGGCAGTGTGGCACGCTAACGACTAAACTTCTAGCCATGCATCCATCCGCGCCAGACGTTGGATTGGCGGAAGGTAGGAATAGGAAAGGAAGGATAGGTGGTTTGACAAGGAAGATTAGTAAGTTAGAGTGGGAAATAGGAAATGTAGGATATTACCGCCCAGGAGGGCAAGGGATAGGACAGTAATAGGTAGGGAAGCCGGGGTCGCATACATACGGTACTATACCACAACTACCGGACAGGTAAATTGGAATGAGTATCCCATGACTAATTTATTTAATTTTTAAAGCGTCTGCAAAGCGATACCGCCGACGGAAAGTGTCTGGGAGTATTGATGACTGATTTTTAACTATCTAACATTTACGTAAAAATCAGCTGGGAGAATTAACGTGAGGTGAGCAATGTTTTTACGTACCTTGATTACCTGATACCTGGAAAATGGCCCTCTGGCCAAGCTAGCAGGTAGGCATGCGATCACAGTACATACTAACACTACTCAATCATACGCATTTCTTTCGTCAGAAAATAAGTGACGTCTGGTGGCCCTGGAATCTTGCTCTATTAATAATCGCTTTTTTAATACTTGAAAAGATTGAGAGGGTGAAGGTGAAGGTTTAATGATATTATATGAATAACTAGCATTCAAGACCACCTTCATACATCTTTGTTTTTGTATTTATTGTAGAGGTAAATTGATTACTAATATTAATATTATGACTTTCTGATAAACATATGCCTTTAACTTCAACAGACTGTCATTGTTTTATAAATACATATTTTCTTTTATCAAGGAATGATTTATTCATACTCGTATATTTTTATACGATATCAAACAAAATATACCACACCATACTAGAGATCGTATACTTTAAAACTTCCCGCGCCCATCTTGTAGTTTCTGTAAATATTGTCCTATTACTGTGAAAAGTATTATGAAATCTAAATCTGCGCACCCTTTCTATTGTGTTTTAGAAGATATTAGCATTTTGGCTCGATTTGAAATTTAACGAACAAGTGAAATTTTTTAATTAGAAAAAATTACCACTTTTTTATCATATTCTTGCATTGTCATCTGAATTTGAGCTATATTCAAAATTTGAAGTTTCCAGCTCATCGGAAAGTTGATTTAAAATCAATTGCTAAATTCCACCCGGAACGACAGACAACAAGAAAGTGACTTAATAAAAACGTAGTAAAATACAAGGGAGGCGCGTGCAGTTTTAGGTTAGATGATTTTCATACGTTGCGAATTCACGCTGCAGCTGTATTAGGACTGCAACACGAATGGATGAGCTCAACCGTCATGGGGTCACGGACATAGTGGATTGATGTTTAACGTGTGTATTGTACCGCAGCATCCTCTTTCTATTAGGTAAACGTGTACTCGTTTTTTACCTTACTTATAACAAAAATCAGAAAATATTTTGGCTGGAGCTACATTTAGCCGACAACGCTAACGTATTTGTCCACCACCGAGCTTTGACATGATTTATAACTCTTGAGAATCCACTACGTTGTAGTTGTACGAATCCACACTGCGTGTCGTTCGTAAGAGGCGACAAAGGAAACTGACAGGAGATGGGCAGCAGCATCTTCCTGATAGCAGGTCGAAAAACTGCACTTGGCACCCCGTCTGCCAAGTGTGGCAACTGTGACAAATATCGCCCTCTGAGGCAATTTGTAGGAGGCCGTCGCTCGCAGTACCAGATGATTTGTGTGCATAATGATGTTCTGATAACCGTATATTTAATTTTTGATAAGTTGTATACTCACAAGTAAAGGAAGGTTCGGTACATTGACTTGGTCGAAGTGAGCGCCGCCAGAGGCATCAGGCAAGTATCTAAAGTTGTTTTTTTCTTGAAAAGTCAGGTGATCCTTCTCGAAATTAATATTGACACGCTCCACCTGCTGTCTGTAGACAAATGTGTTTATTATAATAATTTAAAATGATTAGCTATTTTAACGATCTACCTACTGCTATCACGCTGTGCTTGAACGGCTGAGCTAGGCTACCGAGAGACAACTGTAAAATGGACAGATTATACCTGATAAAATTTAACTAAACGGTCATCCCTAATTCCACTGTTTCCTCCTCAAAAACTGAACCGAATTTAATATTTTCTAGGACTTGGATTGTGGCTATGTCGGTATGTTTTTCTTTTATTTTTTATGATAGTGTAATCTGCTTGCTAGATGTTTCATAACGGCGATGCTACTGAGCGGCATTGGTAGTTAAACAGGGTGGAAATAACGAACGTGCACCATGTACGTGTTTGAAGGACACATGAATACTAGAAAACAAATAGAAATATTAAACCTTCTACGAAATGAATTTAACGACCTACCTCTATATATTAGTAGAATATACACTGCTTATGTCACTACTTATTCAACGTCTGGATAGGTACAAAGGAAACAATTAAATGGCCAGCAAGATCTTCAGATCGAGGTACTTACAATAGTGGAGTTCTAAAAAATATAAAAGGTCTTTTGACTTTTAATTTGTATATATAGAGGTCAGTGCTTTTAAGAAATAGATCTTTTAAAACTTTTAATAGATAAATAGTCCAGGTTAAGTTTAGGTTAGGATGTTAGTTCGTATCTATATGTATGAACTGTAAGATTTCATAGAATTCTTTAATTGAAATATACAATGTTTATTTGAGAGATTTTATCCTTAAGATAGATTAAATAATATAGTGATTGTCTATTTTTTTTGCATTTTTAGTTAGTTCGATTCCCGGCTCAGGTAAGCTTTTTTTTAAATGTTTGAATGTGGTATTCTTATTTTGAAAAACAAAGGAGTGTTTTCTTTGAGCGTAATTCGATATCTTCAATATTTTAAGTACTTTCCTTACATGTCCCATTCTTTTTTTCCACCCTGAAGAAGGTTCCTCGTTTTTAATAATAATTGTTTTATGGGAAAAACAAAGGAAAATGACAGTGGTGGATCGTAAAATTTTAGTAAGGTAAATTTGACTGGGAGAGAATGCCAAAAGGCATTAAGTCCGCCATTTGTAATCCTTTTAATTAAGGCGTAAGATTAAGAATAAATAAATAAAAACTGTTTGCTCTAATTTCACTATCCAGATAAAAATAGAGATTACGTTTGTATGGACTAAGCATTCTCTTTTTTTATAGAAAAAGGGTGAAAAACGAGCACTCAGTCCACTTGATGGTAAGTGGATGTTGTGGCCCATAAAGATCTACATTTACCCTCAATTAAGAATCGAAATGCAGATGCGTCTGAGGACTAAGGTAGAATGCCTCGTTTTCAGTAAAAAGGGTCTCCGGTTCTCTACACTTACCTTTACGTTGGTATTCATCGTGGTATTTCTTGCGAGTATGTTATATCTAATTTAATAACGTGCGATCTTAAAAAGATGGCGTTGTTGAGTAGAGATCTTGAACGGTTGAAATAGTCAATAGGTATTTTACGTCAACCCAATACATTTCTCCCACATTCAACACCTTTTCTCCCACATTCACGTGCACTATTACGCCATCACTAATGAGGGCTAATAATCTTCCGTTCACTAGATGTCGCTAGTAGACACTGAGGTGAAGTTTTTTTTACACAATGTCATTTAATTGAGAAGTTAGTTATAAATGAAAGTTTATCAGGATTTAGAGTATTATAATATGCACAAAATGATGCTTCAGTGGCTTGCTCTTTTTTTGCATATTTTTTATTCTTTTTTTAACTTTACTCCTTTTATGAATATCTGCGGTTTGGTTTGTTTATTTTTAATCTAATTAATATAAAATACTAGCGATCCGCCCCGGCTTCGCCCGGGTGATTTCTGGATCTCGACAATAGAGCCATTTACCGGGTCAAAATGTGGTTCTAAACCATCTAGGAACCCATTCAAACACACACAAAAAATTTGATCAAAATCGGCCGAGCCGTTTTGAGTTTTAGCGAGAGTAGCGGACAATTGATTTCTATATATAGAGAATAACTACAATACTACAGAAAGAAACATTAACCCTTACATCTTACAAATCAAATTAACTTACTCGCTATGAAATCTGTCAAATATTACACCTCATTTTTAACTCTCAACACTCACACTCTTAGCACTGCATTAGGAAATACATTCCGCCATCGATACCATTTAATGATCTAGCAATTACCAATCGCAGCCTATTTCCCCTGATGATGCCTTGCTGAGAGGCGAAACACGTGTCGTATCATAGATAGTGGTGTGTATTATCTAGTGTAATAGTTATAGTGGTTTCTGATAATGCACGCGATTGTGGGAGTGTGGTAGATGCTCACACATCGTTTCATTTTTTTTTCATCAACGCATTCGATTTATTTGTAACTGACACTTTATATATTTATAACTGACGATTCGCCCTGGCTTTGCCTGGATAGGATCTATTAATGTGGTATTTTTTTAATCTAAGTTTTTCAGAAAAAGGTCAAAATATAGCCTAGATCTCTTTTGGCACTGCTCTCTATCTATTCGTATAATTTCATCATCGGTTCAGCCATTCTGAAGACCAGCCCGACAGACTATCAGACAGACAAAAGTTTAAAAAATAGTTATGTATGTCTTAATAGCATGTGTTCAATACATTGAAGACATAAATTATTATTAAATAAATTCATTTTTATTAATTAATACCTAAAAGATAAACATTGTAAAAATTGAGTTAAACTACTTTTACGGATTATATCGCGTTTAATTAACTTATTTTATTAATTCCTGACGTTTCGGTGCTTTACAGCACCCATGGTCACGGGGACTGAGGTGATTGACGTCCCAATGTCAAAGTTAATACGGAGTACCTTCAGCTTTTTAATTATTAATTTTGGTCCGATCTACAATGAATGAATGCAAAAATAAACATATAGATAAATACCAAAACTAACAACTAAATCAAATGTCCAACACCAACGTCAACGTAAGAACGGAACACAACCATTGACAACAGACGCGAGTAATAAACAACGCGCGGTCTATAACCTGTCAAAACAATCTCTGGACGACGCGACAATAAAAGTTTTGGCCAAAGCATAGACTTAGAATATACTGGCGTATAGACCACCTGACAGCCCGAAAACGCGTGACCAATTTTGATTTGTCATTGTGTGCGTTAGCTAGTGATGTATATTTTACTTAAAAGGACTATCGAAAATGATTGTTAAGGAAGCGGTAAAAGATTATAAAAAATGTTTAGTGTATGAAGTTGAATAACTTCAAAATTAACTGAATTTTACCATGATAGTTCTAAAATAATTAAAAATATTCATATAACATGTTCCTGGGAATAAACTGAACCTACCTGCCTTTTGTTGATTTTAATTCAAATGTATAAAATCCCAGGTGACTTTACCGATAAACTTAAAAACTCCCCAATAATCAGATCGGAATGTTGTATTTTCGAGTTATGATCTTTTGAGAAAATATTTACTGCCGTGGGCAGGTTCGCCGGATTTTCTTTTTAACATATTGTTAATATAAATAGGTAGATACTTAACTAAGTATATACCTATTTATATTTTATATATTTTATAAAATGTTTTGATGGGAAACAAAACTGGGGCACGGAGTACATAATGGCTGCTTTATTTTTCATATAAGTATTACTTGTGATAATTACAAACATTTAATAATTAATAATTAAATAGATTATAAAATGTTTATTTTAACATTCGACTTAAGTATGAATGTAAACTTAATAATTTACGGAAGGAAACTTGTAGGAATCAGTTAAATAAGATTGCTCTGTTTAAAGGCCAATATGTTTATGAGGCTTCATCATGCTTCATGTTTATATTCTTTCATCTGTCCCTGAAAAGTGTAAAGTAATATTAAATTTATTATCGTTTTAGCTGCATGAATTTAAAAAAATGACCTTAACACAGTAAAATACACTAAGTGTCTGAGGATACAGATGCACTCTCTATTCTCTCAATCTCGGTATGTTAAGAAAATGGTCACTCATTCATGGACTGACCGCGGTAAGTGCAACTTAATTTCGCAGATCTATTGATCTTCGCAGCTATTACTTAACCACGAGTTCCTCTTCTCTACGACTAACGCTGTAGGATATGAACCACGCTATTTAAGCCCTCGCGACAATGTCGTCGGCCATCAAGCATGAATCGGGCATTGACCGTTGTGAGTATCAAATACTATGGAATTTATACTATCACGTCTCATGCGCGGTCGTCTAGTAGCGCTTGAGGAGCATTACTAAATATATATACCTAACTACGCTAAAAGTTTTATCGTTGTGACTTGGGAATATAATCCGAAGTTCCGAAGCTCCGATCAACCCCTTGGGGAAAATAGCGTGATGCTATGAATATTGTACTAGTGTGACCGTGGGGCTGTGCGGTTGGTTAAGTAAGGTTATACATTTATTTTGGTTGATAAATAGATACTTAGTTGGGTTCATAATGGCTTAAAAGGATAATCTCAAGATTTTTTGTTTTTAATGTACTACAGTTTTATAATGTATGAAAATCTGTCTCTATATTTATCTAAAGTTTTGAAAGTTAAATTTTGAAGTCTTATTATAACAATATTTTACTTACTGGTACAAATAATGTAGAAATGACTCTATTAATAAAATTGTTTTTATTCTACTTCTTCTTTTATACTTCTCAAGTAAATGTTTGCTGCAGATTGTTGAGTTCTTCTTTGCATTCCAACCAACCCGTCCAATGAACCTTAACCACTTTTTCTAATTATAGAATCCGAGGAATCTGTTTGAAAACGGCAAAATAAAATTACATTTTAGAACGCAAACCGAGGATTTATTTTCTTGTTGTGTAGGCAAGTCTATCGATTCATTATAAACATTCAAGATAAATATCGACATTAATTTTGATATAGTTGAGTCAATCCCTAGCGTACATGTAAAATATTTTGTATAAAAATGTATTTACCAAATTCATGCAAATTATCAACAACGTGACTTTTTTCTTTGCAAAATATCAAAATTAACAAAATAATTGAAAACGTTCTATATTTTAAACAGTATATAACATAAATTTTAACCAAAAATAAACGCTTCATAACATTGACGACGTCTTGAGAATTTACCAGTAAAATGTGCAATTATCAGGATTATTTCTATTATTCACATCCACAATCACTCACAGAACAAGTAAGCATTTTGGAAAAAAGTTACTTACTAAAATAACCACTATTATATTTTAAAAATTACAAAATATCTCGGACTATTTCTTGCGTGCCGAATTGTGCCGACCTGTCATTCAAAATCGGTTACAGAGTCATGAGATTTGGTATCCTTTTCTACCTTGCATTTTTGCCATAAGGAATTTTCTTCTCCTTGCACACTATGTTGGTCTATACGCTAGTATATTCTAAGTCTATGGGCCAAGGTATGAATTTCGCAATAACACCGCGAAAAATCCTGTATGAAAACATTATCTGTAGTGTTGAGGACTGTCTGTATAAAAATAATATTGGTAAGGAAGATTTAGAGGCCATACGTCAAGACATCTCGTCTTTGTTACGTCGAAGCTCAGTGCCGAAATTAAATCTTCCGAAGGATGAAATTAATGCATTGAAAAACTTACGCAACAGACCAGATTTAACGATTCTCCGCGCAGATAAAGGTAATGCTACGGTTATAATGGATACGTCGGATTACAATTCTAAAATACAACAACTTTTATCGGATGAAAGTACGTACGTAAAGGTCAAAACAGACCCTACAACTAATACGCTTAAAACAACTAGCGATCTAATTAAAAAATACTCCGAGAAATTGAATCTAGACGTCAATTCGATAATACCTGCGTGTGCCAAACCACCGAAGTTGTATGGGTTACCAAAAATACACAAACCGAACGCTCCATTACGTCCAATAGTGAGTCAGATCGATTCGCCAACTTACAGATTGGCTCAACTCTTAGCAAAACACTATCACCACTCAGAGGACACACAAGAGCACACACTAAGGATTCATACCATTTTGTTAGTGAGATAAAAGACCTATGTCTTACTGACAATGAAACTATGGTCAGTTTTGATGTTCAGTCTCTATTTACATGCCTACCTGTTGAAGACTGCATCTCAATTGTAACTAGGAAACTAGAGGAAAACAACATGCCAGCAGAATATGCAGTACTGCTTAGACATTGCCTTACATCTGGCTATCTATTGTGGAAGGAAGAGTTTTACAAGCAAGTAGATGGTGTTGCAATGGGCTCACCGGTATCTCCCATTGTCGCCGATATTTTCATGGAGGACTTTGAGGAGAAAGCCCTGCTTACTGCACCAGTAACTCAAGGTTCTACAAGCGGTACGTAGACGATACTTTCACAATTTTACCATCAGACAAAGTAACTGCATTTTAGAACATCTTAATTCCATAAACTCTAAAATTCAATTTACTATGGAGTTAGAGGCAAATAATTCTTTAGCTTTCCTAGATGTATTAGTCATTCGAAATCCTAACAACACCATAGGTCACACCGTGTATAGAAAAAGACCCATACAAACAGATATTTAAATGGTGAATCCCACCATCATCCTTCACATTGGCTACCGTGGGCAAATCTTTGTTACAGAGAGCACGAGGGATCTGCGACAGCAAACACCTGGCCGCCGAGCTTCAGCACGTCAAGCAGGTTCTGCACGACAACAAGCTGGGTCCCGCGCCTAAGTCACAGTGACCGAGTGAAGCCGGCCACAGTCGAGCGTGTGCCTGCTGTACTACCATATGTCAGAGGTGTCACAGACAAGATTGGCTACATCTTGAAGCGAGCTTCTATAAGAACATTCTTCAAGCCGCCGAAGAAGATTAGTCAGTTCTTACCATCCGTCAAGTGCAATATTCCTCTACAAGATGCAGGAGTGTACAAGCTTGATTGTGAATGTGGTCTCTCATATATAGGGCAAACAAAACGATCTATTAAAACCCGCGTAAAAGAACACATAGCTGACGTGAAGCACCAACGTTCCGGGAAGTCTGCAGTTTGTGATCATATCCTAAACGGCCCCCGCCATTACATTAGATTTGATAAACCACAGATTCTCGCGAAAGAACATCTATTCCTGCCAAGGATGATACGTGAGGCTATTGAAATTAAAAAACATTCTAATTTCAATAGAGAGGAGGCTGGTACTACCACCTGCTTGGGATCCTGTAATTAATAAAATTAAAACTAAACCCAAGCATACCACTGCAAGACTTCAAGACACAATTAGTTCATTCTGCGTAGATCGGACCAAAATTAATAATTAAAAAAACTGAAGGTACTCCGTATTAACTTTGACATTGGGACGTCAATCACCTCAGTCCCCCGTGACCATGGGTGCTGTAAAGCACCCGAAACGTCGGGAATTAATAAAATAAGTTAATTAAACGCGATATAATCCGTAAAAGTAGTTTAATTCAATGTGTAGTGTTCGCGTAAATATAAGAAATCATTATTGTAAAAATTGCTTTATATAACATAAATAATAATATATAAGATAAAAATAGTATAATTAGTAATATTCATTTATAACTTAAATAAGGAATAAATGTATTTATATATAGCAATAAAATATAATCTTTATTCAGTGGCAACACTGAATTTTGTTCTTCTCCATTTTGAACTTTAGCATTATTCTTTGCTAAAGCAAGTATGTACGTATTAAAGTGCACTTAATTAATAAATCCAGTTTTGCTGGTTCAAAAATTTTAGCGTGTTTTATTTAACAGCATGCAAATAATTCCATAAGCTTAAAAGAGGCCAGTCACTTCGATATTATAGACGTCTGCCTCTTGGTAGAGAGTAATTGTGTTCTGTGCGTCTGCCTATAACTGGCTTCTTTTAAATGTCTATTTCAATTTTATTTATTTTATATGTGTATGTAGGCACGACTATAAAATACTGGCTGAATGAGGTTTTACTCTAGCAAAGCGTCGTATCGGTGGTAACGTAGCTACCGTTGTTGTTAGATACGGCTTTTGAAAATTAACATCATCGGGAAAGCGTACCATATATTTGCGACGAATTGCTAACGATCTGTTCATTATATTTTCTTGTACTTTATGTTGTAACGCACGCATATTTGCGCCATCCATCACGAGTGCATCTGGGATGATCCTCTTTCGCCTACATATAGATAAGTTTCAGACTTAAAGTAAATTTAAAATCAAAGCAAGTTTCAAGTTAAGGCTGAATCATTTTAACAGAAAGACTGGGATTCTGTTATAAGTGAAAATTAACTTATAATAAAGTTGCTATAGGTACATAGTGTTTACAACATCAGAATGTGATGTTGTAAACACTATGTACCTATATTTAATTAATTGAATCTTTTACTTTTATGAAAATGTATATTTTACCCTTTTCTGTGGACTCAGAAATATCGTAATCTAAAATGATCGTAATCTAAATGTCGTCGAAATAGTTACATTAAAAACTTCATCCCCAATTTTGCCACCCTTAGAATTTTTCTCCAAATTTATATGGGACTAATATGGGATTTATATGGAAGGTATTATAACCTAGTATTTAATATTGATGAGGATATAATAAAACATACAAAAAGATACAGTCGAATTAATTAAGAGAATCAGGCGTTACTTTTCGGCTGTGGCCGCGACTTCGTTCGCATAGAATAATTTATTTAGTAAATTATTATTATACTTTCCTATTTGAATCGGATTTTTTCGCAATTTCATGAGTTTTAATTATTTTGTGCGGTGCCCTAATTTTTTCTAAAATAAAAGTAGCTAAGTTACTCCTTATAACATCAGCTATCTGCCAGTGAAAGTCCCGTCAAAATCGGTCCAGCTGTTTCGAAGATTAGCCGGAACAAACAGACAGTCAAAAATGTTATAAATTATTTTTGTTATAAGTATCGTATATACTTACATATGCATTTAGCTAAAAGCTGTTAGCTGGTAGGTTGTCTTCCAACATCTTCACATTAATACAGTCTAATTGTAAAGCTCTTCTTGTCACCTTTGTCAACTCAGCGGTTGACGACTATTACGTTTCCACCCATTGATAACAAAGTGACGTATAAACAATATGGTGGATCTAAATGGTAGGACTCACCTACGGACTCCTAGGAAGTTAAATTAAAGTTAAATCACCACTTCACTTTGCCCTACTTGAGCATATTGTCGTTAGCGCCCTGTAATCAATCACGCACCACTAATGCGAGTAGGTACGATTTTTAAGGGTCGTATTATTGATCTATATCAATATAATAATTCACATTCGAAATTTCTAGATTTAAAACTTATTTTATAACCTATGTAAAAGCTGTTCATGTTTTTCAAAACCGAGTCACACATCACAATACCATTCTTTCTAATAGGCCTATTCAAGAATGCGCCAGTTTGCATGCAATTTTGGAAGATTTGCCCATACAACGCAGGGTATATAATATAATTTTAAACAACACCTAATTAGACATTGTTCTACATAATAAACTGCATTGGAATTATCACATAGCTTCACTTAACAAAAAAAATGTGTTCAGCGGCTTATCGCTAGAAGAAAAATTAGGCAGTTAACTGACATCGATACTGCAAGACTGGTCTACTTCAGTTATTTTTATAGTCTATTGTCATATGGAACACCTTAGTGGAGCAAATCATCAGATATTGAGTCTGTATTTGTCATTCAAAAAGAGCTATACGAGCAATTTACAATTTAAACTCAGCAGAGTCTTTGAGAGAATTGTTTAAAGAAATTAACATACTGACTGTATCTTCGCAATATATCTATTCGAACATTGTTTATGTAAATAAAAATATTTCATTATTTAGAATAAAAAGTGACATTCATAAAATCAACACTAGAAATAAGCATAAATTAGTGGTTCCTTCCTTAAAACTGAAGAAGTTAAGTAACTCCTTTGCAGGACAATGTGTACGCTTCTTCAATAAAGTACCCAAAGAGAAGTAAGCTAAGAAAGTAAGAAGAAGAAAGTAAGCTTACCTTTCAATACTTTTAAAAAATACTTAAAGGAGTCACTCATAAAGAAAGCATAATTATTACACAGTCAATGACTACCTTGTACATAAAGATGCTTGGTCTTAATGTTTTTCAGTTTAACACATATACGATCTCATTTTCAAAGTTGGATAATTTAATACGTTATACTTAACATATTAAGTTCACCAAAGACATATTTCATCGTAGCTATTTTCTCTATACGAGTATAGTGTGACCACTAAGTAACAATTATTATTATTATTACGATCTGTTGACGTTCATAAGTGCTTTGTTTAAAGTCTACATACATGAATAAAGATATTTGATTTGATTTCACCAAAGGCGTAATACAGGAGAACCAGAAGATAATAGATTTGTTACCGCTTATATCATCATCACCATTACAGCCCATCACAAGTCCACTGATGAACATAGGCCTCCCCCAAGAAATGTCACAAAACATGGTTCTGAGCCAAATGCACCCATCGACTTAGGTCGTCATAGTAAATTGTCAATGATTGAAAAAAATAATTTCAAATGATTCAAAATAGGCCAGGAGACATTATTGAATTGCGTAGCAGGTTAAAAGACTATATTGTAATTCCCAAAACAAGGCTGAGTATGAATAATTTACGTCGCAAATGGGTTTTATGTAAGGAAAATTGTCGTTTTTGTTTCCATTTCTAACTATCGCCGAGCGAAAGGAGATCGATAATAACGGGGTTATCAATATTGCACTTTGCTCTTATTTATGTATAATAGAGTTTAAATTTGCTTTATTATGTCTAATTTTTAAAAGAAAATAGAGCTTTTAAACAGAGTGTTTCGTATGATGAGTGTAAGGAACCGGATACGCTTTTGACTGGTAACTAGGCACTCTTAGTGCTTTGGGGTGATAACGCATCTATATTTTCCTAATCAATTCAGGTATCATGAAAGTGCTTATGGGCCACAGTGACTGTGTGCTCGTTTGTCATCCATATTCGATTAAAATAAAATAAAAATATTTCCATCCTCTTTTACTTGCTATTTTAAAATATTTGTAAATCTTAATGACTCTATTCAACGTAAACTCGTACATTAATACTATAAGTTAATTTTATAAAAGATAAATAAAAGGGCAAAAGGTACGTACCAAAGAGTATAATCACTAAGTTTTAGTAGGTACGTACTTTGGCAACTCAACTCAAGGATGGCACACACCTTTCCACTCCGATTGAATTTCCCTTAGCAACAAATCCTCAACCTCATCTTTATCAGTCAGTAGCTGAACAGGCATAGGTCTTTCCTATAGATCGTAGTTCCTATAGGGATTGTTGGAATCGCCATTCTTGGCACGGAATTGGTAATCAAAGTATTAATTAATAAGAAATTTTTAAGTACCTTAACCTAAGCACAACTTTTTAATTAGTTCTAGTTCTTGAAAAGTTTCTAAGTTTCTTATATTTTTGAAAATTATTTTAGAATGTACACTTGTAACGAGCGTAATTAATACTGAAATTGATCGTGGGCGAAGGCAAAATGCGAATATTGAGTAAGTTCATACTCGTAGTCCGTATTGCCGATACAATAATACACTCGTAGATAACAAAGTAATTTGAGCCTCTTGTAACTGTTATGAAACGAGCCAAAATTACATACTTTACGACTGCCATAAATATTGTCGTAGGTAGTTGCCACATTGCCTACAGCATAGTCACTAATTGATTTGTATACGAAAAGATTAAATATAATATAATATATTATTCTCGGTGTAGTTCATTGTATATTTAAATTATATTGGATATATTATTATAGATCTGCATATTGTATGAGGGCGAGCGGTCTGTGTTAGTAAACAACTCCGAAACTACACGGTACCGTTACTACGGACCGTTATTATTGTATTTTTTAAGATTGAAAAAAAGTAAATAGTACGAATGTCATTAGGAATTACTTACATACGAAAAGTAACGCCATCTTTTTGTAAATTGGACGTGGCAGATCTCTTTTTGCAGCAAAAAAACTGAACAATTCGGCATTTTGCGACTGGAACTAATTTTATAGTACGCATATGACTGCGTGGACATGCCATACAGTTGTATTTTCATTTACTACAATTGCTGTTACTAGGTAAATACGGAATAAATTTAATAACAATGTAACTAAAGCTAATAAATTTTAATTATGTTCAACGCCATTTTATGTAAATATATTACTTACATAAGTTCTTTGTTCCTTTGTCTAAACAAAAAGGTCAATCACTGAAAATGTTTGTTGTAATATGTTATAAACTAATAAATAATATCATTTAATATTTTTGGGGGAGGCCTATGTTCAGCAGTGGCCTTGTGAAGGGCTGTAATGATGTTGATATATGAATATTTATTAATTACCTACTTAGATATTTTTTAGTAATATTTATATTAATTATATTTCTATTATTCTATTCCATTACAGCTAATAAAAGTGCACTGCTGGACACAGGCCTGCGCATAGATTGTGTCCATAGGGAGGAATTTGCGATATTTGCTACGCTTGGTACGCGGGCTGAAAACCGCAGTTTTTTATTATTCGAGTTGTTATCGAGAAGATGCTGCTGCCCATCTTCTGTTTCAGTTTCCCTTGGTCGCCTCTTACGACACCCACGGGACGATATGGGGTTGTGTATATTCTTACACCGCCACTACGTGGTTATATTTACTTTTATTATTTACTAGCTGTTCCCCGCAACTTCGCCCGCGTATAATTTAGGTTTTAATTTTTTGCGCGGAACCCTAATTCTTTTTCTTAAATAAAAGTAGCCTAAGTTACTCCTTATAACATCAGCTGTCTGCTAGTGAAAGTCCCATCAAAATCGGTTCAGCCGTTTCGGAGATTAGCCGGAACAAACAGACAGACAGACAGACAGACCGACAGACAGACAGACAAAATTTTAAAAAATTGTAGGTTTTATACGTGGTAGAGCCATGCTGCAGCTATATTAGTAGTATAGTTGTAGCACGAATGGGTCGGCTCGACCGGGGAAGGACCACGCTCTCACAGAATACCAGCGTAAAATAGTAGCTTAATGCTGCTGTGTTTCGTACGGTGAGTGTAGAGAACCGGAGACCCTTTTTACTGGAAAAGAGGCATTCCATCTTAGTCCTCACGGGTGACAACGCATCTGCAATTTGATTATTTATTGAGGATAGATGTAGATGTCTATGGGTCACAGCAACCACTTACCATCACGTGGACTGTGTGCTCGTTTGTCACCCTATCCTATAAAAAAAAGTCATATGCATTTAGTAAAAAGCTGTAATTTTGACATTACAAACAGACACTCCAATTTTATTTATTTGTATAGATGTATAGATTATCATGTATGAAATAAAAAGTATGATTAGGAGAAATTGAAAGTATAATCAGAAGCCACTGAAAATCAGGGCGCGATTGTAACTTTTTTTGTAAATATCTCTCTGCATAATATCTTGAGTGCCATTCCTTTTTTTGGTGCATGGCGCCATTAGCGGATGTGGGGATTTTAATAGCAAGTTTCTTAATGACTTGCTACAAAATTCGTAATTAAAGTTGTAAATATTTACTTTGCCAATATCCGCTTAATAAAATAAAATGATGTGTCTTACCTAGTTTGAAGAGCATCTCCCGCCCTCCCTCAATTGCGTGCACTATCCCCGTCACCACTAATCCCAGCACCACTACACTAGGAAAGACACACCACCGATGACAATACGACACGTGTTTCGCCTCTACACGTGGCATTTTCAGATGTAGTAGACTCTACGGTGGCTGACCGCTAAGTGAGCGGCGAGCCAAAAACGGCTGCTATTATAAGATTCGCCGACGCACCCGCTCCCCACTTAAGTAGCGAGAGATTAAGTGGGGAGCGGTTCTATTAGTTAAATTCGTAATTCTTATAATCTTCTTTTTCTTTTTCAATTATTTTGCTTTGCTGGTTTATTGTTTGATTTACTTAATAAGAAGGCATTTCTTCATTGACTGTTGTCTGACTGACATTGACATTTAATTTATTTGTTGAAATTTTTTTATATAAGAGGGAGTAAACAAGCATGCGGCTCACCTGATGGTAAGTGACAACCTCTGCCCATGAACAGCTGCAACACCATGGGAATTGAAGGTGCGTTTTCGACCTTTTAAAAAGAGTAGGCTCTTTCTTGAAGGTCCCTAAGTCGCATCGGTCCGGAAAAATCGGTGGTGGTAGCCGATTCCAAAAAGAAGTTGTGCGAGGAAGAAAACTTCTGGTAAATCGCACAGTGGTGGACGGCCAATCATCCAGATGGTATGGATGGTATCGCGAGTTTTGTCGAGATGTGTGATGGTGAAATTTAGCGGCTGGAATTAGTCCGAAGTCCAAACAATTCCTCGTGTTTTATTATTATATTTAAATCTGCCTGTTTTTGTATATTCTTTATATATATCATTTTCTGTACGTGTGTTTGTCACTGAACTCCTAAACGGCTGGACCGATTTTGATGAAATTTTTTGTGTGTATTGGGTGGGTCCCTAGATGGTTTTGATTCACAATTTTAACAGGTAGGTGGCGCTGTTGTCGAGATCCAGAATTCACCAGTGCAAAGCCGGGGCGGATCGCAAGTCCAAATAAATTTCTTTTATTTCTTTCTTTACTTATCTAAACAAAGTGTAAAAAAATAAATAAAATGAAAATAACGTACACTACTCTAGAATCAGTGATATAAGAACTTACAATGAGCAATTTCTAATATTCGATAGTATTTACACTTTTAAAAAGAAAACAAATAGATACACTTACACTATAAAGAAGATAAAGAACACAAAATATGTGCATGAAAGGATATAAAATAAATTCTATATCTTTGCAAGGTCTAAATTTTCCTCATTAAGAAAAAAAAGATTATAACTTAGAAAATTCTTCACTCATGTAAATTTGTATTTGTAATGTAACAATTTTAGACAAGCAAATTTTCATTTATCTGTTAAGATTATATTTATTATATCATATCATAGGGTAGCATACTAAAAATAAATCTCGAAAATAAAAACACAATTGTGAGAAATAAAATCTATTTTAATCTATATCTATATCTATACAAATAAATAAAATTGAAGTGTCTGTTTGTAATGTCAAAATAACAACTTTTTACTAAATGCATATGAAAGTATATAACGGTACTTATAACAAGAATACAATTTTATTAAATTTTGTCTGTCTGTCTGTCTGTTTGTTCCGGCTAATCTCCGAAACTGCTGGACCGATTTTGACGGGACTTTTACTGGAAGATAGCTAATATTATAAGGAGTAACTTAGGCTACTTTTGTTTTAGAAAAATAATTAGGGTTCCGCGTAAAAAAAATTAAAACCCGTAAAATCCAATCGTAATAAATTCTACGCGGGCGAAGTCGCGGGGAACAGCTAGTAATACATAAGATTCTCACATTGTGCATATATATGCATTAATAACCGATGATGATAAATAATATATAATTCAACTATAACATTCGTAGTTTTGCCCAACCGATTGCTCCAGCGGGAATACGACCTAAGGACCCGAGGCGCAGTAACCATGTACTTCGAACTCTGACCTTAGGTTACGACTAAGAGGGGTGTCAATATAATCCCTTATATTTATTAAAGGTTGAAAAATTATAAAGGTTGAAACTGTCTACATACATGGACAATGGAATTATTTCTGAAAAATCTAAGGGTCTGTTCACACCGAGACGCGACGCGACGCGACGATGCTTGAAGAGGCCAGTGGTTTCGAACCGCGCAGCGCGGCGCCGCGAGACGCATCGCGACGTCGCGAGGCGCATCGTGAAGTCGCTGGCAGCGCACCGCTTTTGTATGCTGCGCCTACCGACGAAGCACCGCTGCGTCGTGGTGCGTTGCGTTACGCTGCGAGACATTTCGAGGCGCAGCGCGGCGTATCGCGACGCCGCGGGGCGTTTTAGAATTATCTCAATAAAATGTGTATCTTTTCCTGTAGTAAATAAAGTTATATTTTGTTTCACTATCTTAAAAAGTGCGCGCCGCGTCGCGTCGCGTCACGTCTCGGTGTGAGCTGACCCTAATATCTTTATATATAAAAATTACGTGTCACATTGTTTGTCCGCGCTGAACTCCTAAACTACTGAAATGATTTTAATGAAATAAATTTAAGAGATAGGATAGATTTTATCACGGTGAGTGACCCTCAATATTTTTTATTGCGAATTTAACGACTTTTTTATTCACAAAGGGTCTTCGGAACAGGCAGAATGACGTCTGCCTCGCCAGCTAGTTGTAATATATAAAATTTAAGTGTTTGTATGTAATACTGAAATAACTGGGTTCTATTAAGCTCAGGGGGTTATTTGCATGATATTAACAACTTTCCTGTCCATAAAAAACACACAATGGTTAAACAACCTAAATGTTCATATATGACTCACGGGGCAGTGAAATAAATGGTTAAGACGTAAAATAACTTTTTTTAAATTTTTGCCTGTCTGTCCGTCTGTCCGTGCTTATCTTCAGAATGGATGAACCGATTGTTATAAAACTTTACGAACAGATAGAGAGCAATGCCAGTCCGTACTGATGATATAGCCGTGATATATTTTTTTAATAAAATAAGGGTGAGAAACAGCACACAGTCCACCTGATACATTTATCCTCTTATAAGTATCAAAATGCAGATGCGTTGTCACCCCTGAGGACTAAGATAGAATGCCTCGTTTCCAGTTAAAAGGGTCTCCGGATCTCTACACTCGCCATACGAAACACAGCAGCATTAAGCTGCTATTTCACGCTGGTATTCTGTATGGGCGTGGTCCTTCCCCGGTCGAGTCTACCCATTAGTGCTACATACAACCATAATATAGCTGCAGCGTCACTCTACCACGTTGTAGGTTTTCAAGGTTGTAGTTATTTACTTATCGTCAAATGGACTGTAACGTCTTTTGTCATTTTGTAGCTATATTTTTAAAGCCAAAATTACTCACGAGTACACATAAGGTCCAACTTCTTCCACATGTAGCCGCCTGTCCAAACCATCCTTGACGCGGTGCCAGTTGGTGTAGTTGAAGAGGTAAACCTTCATTAGCGGCTGAACTGCTGGCCTCCTCCACATGTTGAACGCGAGACTGTTGTTTCTTATAACCATGCTCTAAAAATAATAAAATGTAATTAAAATATGTAGACAAGGCTTAAACTAGCCTTTTCTTTATAGGATAAGGGTGACAAACTAGCTCACAGTCCAGCTGATGGCAAGTGGATGCTGTGGCCCATAGACATATCAATTAAGAATCAAAATGCAGATGCGTTGTCACCCCTGTGGACTGAGATAGACCGCCTCGTTTCCAGTAAAACGACAACTACGACGTAGGGTACCGGGAGACTGGTGCAAAGCCGTGATAGTCCCAATGTATAAGGGAAAAGGATCGCAGCAGGACTGTAAAAACTACCGTGGTATCAGCCTTCTTAGCATTGTGGGAAAACTGTATGCTAAGGTGCTAATTGAAAGAGTTATAAAAGATACTGATGGAAAAATTTGGGATATGCAAGCGGGATTTAGAAAGGGAATGGGATGAACGGATCAGATCTTTTCCATGCGCATGATCGCGGAGAAGTTTTTGGTCAAAAATCAAAAGGTTTTTTGTGCGTTCGTGGACTTGGAAAAGGCTTATGACAGAGTGGATAGGGATGTATTATGGCAAACACTGAACTCATTTGGGTTGAGCGCTAGGTTGAGACAGGCATTGAAGTCTCTGTATAAGGACTCCAGTGCTTGTGTCAGGATCAACGGGGCCTACTCGGACTGGTTTGGCATCCATAAAGGTGTCAGACAGGGCTGTGTGGCTTCCCCGTGGCTGTTCAACCTATTTATGGACAGTTGTTTGGAAAATTTGAAAGTTGAAGAATGCGGGTTAAGAATGGGTGAGTTAACCGTCGAGTGCCTTTTGTACGCCGATGATCAAGTCGGCCGCCAAAGACGCAAGTATGCGTCGTTGGCGGCCGAGTTACATTAATGAACAGGTAAAAGAAAGGAGAATGAAAGTGAACGCAAGTAAGACGAAAGTTATGGTTTTTGAAAGAGAAGAAAATAAAACCATATGTGAAATAAGAGTAGAGGTGGTCGAGCAAGTAGATGAGTTTGTGTATTTGGGATGTGTATTTAGCAGGGATGGTAGATATGATAAGGATATAGAACGACAGTGAACGCGGGAAATAAGTAAATGGGCTCTACACTCTGTTGTGGAAGTCAGGAATGTGTCCATAAAGACACGTTGGCAATTCACAATACTGTGTTAGTCCTACTTTAATGTATGGTAGTGAAAGTTGGGTGTGGCAGAAGAAGCATGAGAGTAGAATAAATGCTGTAGAAATGCGGTCATTAGGGAGTATGTTAGGGCTGAATCTAAATGACAGAGTGAGAAATTGTGTGATAAGAAAAGAGTGTAGTTTGCAAGATGAGGTTTTGACCAGGATTAAGAAAGGAATGCGTCGGTGGTTTGGTCATGTAGAAAGAATGAATAAGGAAAGAGTGACAAAGCAAATTTATGTGGCAGAGGTGAACGGCAGAGTCGGAAGGACGCCCTGAGCAAAATTTATCAACCAAATTGGCGATATATTGAAAATGGGCCAAATTAAGAGTACCCTTAACTAACGAGAGTGTATGCGTAGGTATATGGATGTGGAGGAGGCGAGAGAGGTGTGTCAGGATCGTGCCAAATGGAAGTCCATAGTCTCTGCCTACCCCTCTGGATGACAGGCATGAGTGTTTATATATTATGTATGTACAATATAAAGTATATAGGTCTTTTAACATAAAGTAAATAGTATCCTATGACATAACATTAGTTTGGCTTCTAAGAAAGTAATTTAGTAAATAAACAATATAAAGTATACAGGACTTATAATATAAAGTAAATAGTATCTATGTCATAACTTGTCAGACTTGGTGCTAGTAAGGCTTGGAAGCAAATATTTGTGCATAAACATGAATGTACATATTAGTAGTACATGTTAGTATTCGTGACTGGTCGTGTTGTGATCGAGTTATGGACGATTTAGCGCTTTTGTTGTAGGGAGATATTTGTAACACTATATTACCTTCTGCACAGACTTGTTCATCAAACAGAATTCAGAAGTTGCTGTATAGTTGAAATTGACACGCAGGACATCAAAATCGTATATACGTATAAACAAAGGTCTAATTTGTCATAATAGCCAACCTTAGCATACTAGCGATAGCAGTACCAAACCCTTTAAATCTCTCTTTAAAGGCTGTTTGAATATGTTAAGTCTACGGCTTCTTCTGTATGAGACTTTATCAGCGAATTTTTCAGACCGATACGGACTTAGGAACCTTCAAGAAAAGAGCCTACTCTTTTTTTAAAAAGTCGTCAACACATGTAGCACGCCGCCCCTGTGTGCGAAGTATGTAACTCTATACAACATTAGAGCGCCGCCATCAAAATTATTTTTGTTACTTACACAACATATTCTTTGTAGTGGGTATCGATAAGTAGTAAAATACAATAGAGGCAGTATGCCTTGTAAATAACAAAACATAATTATAATGCGCTTATTGTACAAGTCTTCTAAGATAATATTCACGTGTGTGGTTTAATTTTACGCTTTGGGTTTTAGTTAACATTAGTTACGAGCTCAGCTAAAATCAAAAGAACCGCCGTGAGTTTGTTTGAATGAATTATGAACGTAACCCGATGCGATGCGTGCGACGCAAGTGGGTGGGGTCACGAGTTCCCCGACTTAAGAACGAGGGTGCCAAAACAATTGAACAATCAGTCAATTGAAAGTGTGTGCAAGGTGCGCATTGATTTTTATAATAGATTATGTTCTAGTTCTAAGAACAATATATAGTTTTGTGTTAGTGATTGTTTTAAAGTGTTTTCACGATGAGTGATAGTACTCAAGATAAAAAAGAAATTATCTGGTTACCAATTTAATAAGGAAAAGAAAACAAGAAGAAGAACGTGATAAAATACAACTAAAATAAGTAAATATTTTACGGCTCTACCATCCACTTCCAAAGAATCATTAGAGACAGAAACCAGTAATTTTATCGATGAAGATGTTATAAAATCTAATTCAAAAAAACTTCAGGTTCGTGCTTGTTATGATATTTTCTATACAAATAAATATAACTTTAGTCTGTTTGTAATGTCAAAATAAAAAAAATAAACATTTTCTTTTTAATTTCATTACAAGCACTGCTCAGCTTGAACTAGACGGCGAGTTTGATTGTCGAGACATATTCATTTATTTATTTATTTCATCATAAATCATTATTTATAGATAGATAAATCAGTTTATTCAGACAGGTAGGTACCATGTCTTGTTTGTCTGTCTTTAATTTAAGATGATGCCGCCGAAGTTACGTCCGTGCCTCTGCCTGATACACCGCCAAGACAATTATCGTCACCAATACCAACTTTTTCCAAAGATGACCCTGGACTCTGGCCAAAAGTTTTCAATGCTACTTTGATCCAGTATTTAATAGAAAATCCGATTAAACAAATTAAACAGTATAATTTCCGCATGACTCTTCAGGGCGAAAATTTTTCGAGTAATATGAAGGCATTTATGAAACGGTGAAAAGTATTACAGAGTGGCTGCTGTATTCAGTGTCCAAAATGCCGTTTATTGCTTCTGTTGCAAGCTATTTGAATCAAAACATAACAATAAATTAGAGGAATTAGTGATTGGCAACATCTAGCTTTGTATTGCAGCAGACATGAGAAAAGTTCTCATTTCAATAATTATAAAAATGGACAGATTTATGTCACGCTCTTAAAATAAAAACATTATTGATAGTATTCAACAAAAACTTTTAGAGGTTGAAAAGCAGCGCTGGTACGATGTAATCAAAAGAATAATATATGTGGTCCAATTTCTAAGTACACAAAATATGGCTTGTCATGGCCAAAGCCAAAAATTATACGACCGTAACAATTTCAAGGATACAATTGAAAGGAAAATTCGATCTTTCAATGACTGAACATATACGACGCGTAACAAATGATTCGGATTTCAAAATATGCCGACTTATCTTGGAGATAAGATCCAAAATGAAATAATTTACATACTCAGTAACAAATTCAACATTTTATTTTAAATTTATGTCAAATTAATAAATATTTTTCAATAATACTGGATTGTACACTTGACGTTTCACACGTAGAGCAAATTAGTATTCAAATAAGAACTTTTTTTAAAATATGATTTGTCTATTTTAACACAGAAAATAGAAAGTTGGAAATAAGGGAGCATTTCCTAGCTTTCTGTCCAATTATCGGTACAACTGGCGCTGGATTAACGTCATTTATAGTAGAAAAACTAGCCGAAATTAATTTATACATAAACAACTTAAGGGGACAGAGCTGTGATAATGAATCAAATATGCGCGGTAAGAATAATGTTCTTCAAAAAAGATTGCTGGATCTAAATCCCCGCGCTTTCTATGTACCGTGCGCTAGCCATAGTTTAAATTTAATAGTAAACGACGCTGCCAATCTCAATCATCATACGACTGGATTTTATAAGTATTGTGCAAGAATTATATAAATATTTTTCGTCCTCTACCAAAAGATGGGATATATTAAAAATAATGTCATAAATCTGACCTTAAAACCATTGTCTGAAACAAGATGGTCAAGCAGAATAGATGCTATCAAACCGCTGTTTACAAATTTACCAGAAATTTATGATGCCTTATATGAAATATCAAATGGTATATCATATGATCAGAAGGCAAAATATGACGCTAAATGTCTATGCTCCTTTTCATTCATTTGTTCACTAAATATATGGCATATGATTCTGACAAAAGTAAATTTTGTGAACAAAATTCTGCAGTCCATCGATATGAATATGCAAGTTGCTTTAGATGCTATAACGGAATTAAAGAAATTTATGATAAAATTAGAACCGACGAAAATTTTGAGGAAATTGTAAATGATGCCATGAAAATTGCCGAAAATTAAATGTCGAGGCTGAATTTGAAACTTTCAGATCCAGACCCCTAAGACGTCGTAAGACTCAAAGAGTTTTAATTAAACACGAAGACCATACTATAAATGATCCGAAGAACGCTTTTAAAATTAATGTATTTTTTATATATTGAATCGCTTTATCCTCCGTAGACGAAAGATTTAATTTATTGAATAATCAAAATGATGTTTAATTTATTCAAACTAAGTGATGACAAGAGATGAATAGTTGTCATTGTTTGCAGAAAAACTTTCTGCAAATGATTCATTGGATATTAACGCCGATGATTGTGTGAAGAATTGTATCATGTCAGTCTTTTCTAAAAAATGAAATAATGATGTGGTGAAAATTTGAATTTATATATTTAAACAATTTGACAGCTGTTTGCCTTAAGTTCAAATATATAAATAATGATATAACGTTATTGCAGTTTTTGAAAATACGAGTAAATAAGGCTTCTACTTTTATTTGAAACTATCCCAAATTGAATGTAACTTATGGGCAACAACGTTTTTGCCTACCGATCGACCTTACGAATGTATGCGTGCGCAGTAAAATCAGTTAAAATAATGCATTATCACGCATTTTGAGTTTAAAAGATAAAAAGGACAGAATATTTGAGATTTTTTTAAATTAATTTTGCTTCACCATTTGCCTATATTACTTATTCTGAACCTTCTCTGCAAATTTGGCCGGTTATTGCAAAATAACCCTGTATAAGCAAATAAACTACAACCTCTGTTGAAGTGCATGATATTTTTGTTTCATAGAATAAGGTTGATAAACGAGCACACAGTGCACCTGATGGTAAGTGGATGCTGTGCGATTAAGAATCAAATTGCAGATGCGTTGTCACCCCTAAGGACTAAGATGGAATGCCTCATTTCCAGTAAAAGGGGTCTTTAGTTCTCTACACTCACCATATGAAACATAACAGCATCAGCTGCTATTTTACGTTGGTATTTTGTGAGAGTGTGTTTTTTCCCCGGTCAAGATGACCCATTCGTGCTACAACCATAATATAGCTGCAGCATGACTCTACCACGTGAAGACTTAAATATTCTTCTTCAAAGTACACTGTTGATCACGGATCTCTATATTTGTAGGGAGGATTTTCTATAATTGCTAAGCTCTGCAGACGGATTTGCGAACTATGTATACGATACTAGTGTAAAATTGACAATTTTTATTGCATGTTTTAATGACCTCAAACGCAATTATCTTCAGCATAAAAATGCGGATAGCATTTTTTTGATAACAAAATCATGCGACGTTTTATATTTTTTATAAAATGGTAAACATATTCATAGCTATCGCAATAAGAACATTCGGGAGTTAAATACCTTGATAACATAGTTATGTTCTGTTTATAAGTAAGTATTAGATATAATTGACGCGATTTAATGCTAAGACTTCAACGTCACAGACTGTTTATTTATCTCATAGGTCACATAGTACACTTCGTAGAAATTTAATATGTAGTTATATTAGTTATTTTCGAATTTATCAGTGTCGTACTATATTGTAACCTTAGATTGTAACATAAGTAATATAAATGTAATATTTACTGTCTCCACGTTGCTGATTTGATTTGAGCAAAGTGGTCGCTTCTTATCAAATAGGAAAAGAACAATTTTAGTAATAGTATTATATTTCTAGTGCTGAAATAATATATTATACAGACAGCATTTAATTTAAATTAGATTATATAGCAATTAGCATATTAGAAAAAGATTTCAATTAGATTACTCTAGGCCCATTCCGGCGTACAGCGCCCTTATTAAAATATCTTTGAACCATAAATGAGAAAACTAAATTTTTTTAATATGTCTTTATTATTTGATTTGTTTCCCTCTGTCGCCTCTTACGACATCCACGGGATAATATGGGGTAGTGAATATTCTTACACCGCCACTACACGGTGTCGTAAGAGGCGACAGATGGAAACAAATCAGGAGATGGGCAGCGTCTTCCTAATAACGACCAAAAATAAAAATACTGCGGTAGCCAACCCGTTTGCTAAGCGTGGAAACTATGGCATATATCCCGTCCCCCCCTCCCTATGAGGCAATCTATGAGAAAGGCCTATGTTCAGCAGTGGACTTTAATAGGCTGTTATTGTACGTTTTTATTATAGACAACATATCAACCCTTTGGAATTTAGCCGCCTTTTGTTGTCGCCTTAAATTCAGCCGCCCTAGGCTCAGACTTCGTGGGCCTTAAGCCTAAACCTGCTGCTGCATTGAGGCACAAAGGCATTGCTGAACGGAGCTTTACCGCGTATTTAAAACCACCCTACAATACGTTCCCTTAAGTGGCCATAGTTGCTACGCTTGGCAGGATGGTTGGCAACCGCAGTTGTAAAGATAAACAGTTCTACACATGTATAGCATAAAGATTAAAGTTTTTTTTATGAAATATTAGTTTTATTTTATTTTCGTTATATTGGGAATGTATATTGCAAACTACGAATATTCCTAAAAGTAAAAGAATTAAAAAAAGAGTCCAAAATGTGTAAAAAATTAAAGAGCACAACACTGGGGATTTGTGCTCTTTAATATTTTACACATGATTTGTATATATATTGTAAATTAGATAACCGAAAGTCTTTTATTCTTCTAAACGAAACTTTTCAATGATGGTACTGTGAGACCATCTGTCTGACAAATAAGTTCATCTCAGTCCCAACTAGTGAGCAGTGAGCGGAAAATTATTAGCTCTCATAAACAGAAACAGAAACAGAAACGTTTTTATTCAATATAGATTATAAATAATACTTATTGAAAGTCACTCTTTTGTTTAATTACTACTGGTTCGAAAAAAAACGTCTGTCCTGGGAAGAACCAGCAAGAAAACCAGCAGGACTTTTAAAAAAAAATAATTTACACAATTAAATACACAAAACAAATTAGAAATAGCTTGTTAGCGATCAACTCATTCCCAGGGGTTATTATCATCCATAAATTCCTTAATATTGTAATAACCCTTTTTATACAAACTTTGATTAATAAAGTTTTTGAACTTTGAGCAGGTCAAATTTTGTATATTTTCTGGGATTTTGTTGTAAAAACGTATACATCGCCCTAAGAATGAATTACTGACTCAGTGGAGTCGAGTCATTGTGATAGAATATACTTGTGGTAAACATGGAGTAAATACCCGGAAATGCCACTCCAATTCGTCCTCAACGGTGACGTACGGCAGTAGAATTTCTAACAAGTTCGCATTACAACACCTTAAAAGTTCTTATCCAGTTCGTTAGGTATGAATGATGTGTTATTAGAGTAGGGTTTCGGATACTCGGGCATTATAAATTTATACAGAAGCTAACAAATTAAAATATCATTTCAGTTTATGATATAACTCGCACCGATCGCGTGGATTTCGTTGTACAAACATCATTAGTATTTCATGTCTGAATTTGCAAGATGTTAACCGTTTTAAATATATGTCACAGTCAAAACTCATAACCGGTCAAAACCACTTTTGAATGCGAATAATCGGGCAAGTAGTTTTGACTAAGGATGTTGGTCAATACCACTTTTACCTGATTTTTACAGTCAAAGTAGTTTTGACTAAGGACGTTGGTCAAAAGTAATTCTGCCTCATTTAAAGTTCAGACTATCGGTGAAAACTCGCAGTATCAGTGACAGTAGGTTAAATGCGGCTGGGGTGGCCCTTGGGCCACCATAAATCCACGTACATTATAATGATATAAAATATAATATTGAAGGAATTGAACTTTTTAATTTCAGAAATTCAAAAAGGCAAAAGTAGTTATGACTAATATTCTTGGTCAAAACCACTTTTAACCGATGTAATTTGTTCAAAATTACTATAACCCAATAGTGTTGGTTAAAAATGGTTTTGACTAACGTCCTTAGTCAAAACTACTTTTGTGTGCAAAAATCAGTTAAAAGTGGTATTGACCAACATCATTAGTCAAAACTACTTTTGCCCGATTATTCGCAGTCAAAAGTGGCAGTAACATATATATTATTTGAATTTATAGAAAGATCTTAGTGTCTAATTTTAGGTCGCGACTATTTTAGATTGAAATAGAATATGCAGTTACTTAAATTCAGACGTGAGATTAATTAAGCGGTATTGTTATAAAATAGTCGAATTTTGGGGTGTAAAATGGAATACGTGGCAATACTTACATTTTAAATTTGTCATGTGGTTGGCGGCATTCTTAGAGTAAGTACATACATACGTAATTACTCTGAGGTGCAAGATGTTATGTATAAAACATACAAGTAATTATTATTTACTTTTTGGTCTGGTACTGCGATTGCGTCCAACAGTGGAAAATCACGGATGATTGATATAGAAGGACAAGTGTTTTTTTTGGAAAGAAAAAGGTATCTTGCTGTAAAGTATGTGTCAAATATGAGAAATACTTGATATACTTTTAACCAAAAACTAGATATATTTAAAGTTATCGCCGACTTAATAACTTAAAATCTTCTGAAGTAAGTATAAAGCTAGTTAATGAAGGAAGCTTTGAAATGAAACCGGAACAGGACGAGAGGGGCTAAGGGTGGCCTAAGGCCTTTCTTTTATGAAGCTAGAAACATTTCTAATAGGAATAGACGGGATCTATTCTTAATAGACACTAACGTAAGCTCAGTATACACTATACAGTTCAGAAGCAGGATTTGCCATTAATTGACTAAACGTTTAACAGAGAAATAGTTAAAAGCCGGTAATAGACCCGAAGGGTCTATATAATATTGTGATTATAATGTCCCATTGTTCTATTTTGTTAGTTTTTCATCTAAGTGTATGGTTGGTAGTTATACCTTAATTTTTAAAATAATATAGAAAAGTTTTTAAAATGTTTTTTATTTAACCCTTGCCTCAGAATTAAAAACAAGTAGTTATTTATTTTAGTTTTTGGGTCAGAGACAGTAAATTATTTAAAATGTTGGAATATACTACAGATAATGTATTTTACTAGGAGGTCGAGATCGTTTGCTTGCCCCTTGCCGCTAAGCAGCGGTGTACTAAACTTCAGCCGGGCCAGCGTACACTTACTGTACTATATTTATGTTGCCCTGATCCAAATTTGCATAATCTAATAAATTACATGTTTATTCATTTGTTCCATATTACAAAGATTATGTCATAGTGCCATATTCTGTACACGCAGTTTTCTTGCTATTTACCGAAAAGTGACGTTCGTTTTTCATATTTATAGATAATGATTTTTATATTTCTATGATAATGAGAAATTATAATAATCTTGAGGTATTCAGTTCTATGGAAAGACGAGCGCGTTATGAATTCATAATCTTAAATCTTCCGAATAGTCTAATTGGACGGAATCAGCATTGCCAAAGAGTAGTAGTTTAAGATCATTTAGTCACAATACCATCTCTATAAACTCCAAGGCGGTATCTGTACAAATTGCCCATCGTCTGTTTTAAGATTCCATGCCACTAGAATATAGAATATAATAGTTTTAAGATTAAAGGTAACATTTTAATAACACGAGTAAGGCAGAAAGTTAAGATTGAAATTGAATATTTTGGTTTATAATTGTTTTTGTTAAAAGATAACATTTCTTCAGACGTGTCGGTTATCGCAGTTCACTAAACATCTCACAATGGCCTTGTAAAGTTTTAAAGTGTTTTGAAAACATCATGATGATAATAAATGATCAAATTTAAATATAAAAAAATATAATAACATTGCAAGAATGTTTTGCTTCCAACTATCTGGACTAGAACAGCCCAAAACTTTTTATTTAATTTACTTAACTTTAAACAACATGATGAATAGGTGGACTTAATGAGGCAAGGCATTCTCTACCAGTCAACCTTTGGGTGATGCAGAGATAAAAGATTGAAATATGAAATAAAGTAAATAAATATAAAATAAAATAATACCCATATCAAAAAATATTATATTATCTTTCTATATAAAAATCAATTGCTGTCAGTTAGTCTCGCTAAAACTCGAAAATGGCTCGACAGATTTTGATGAATTTTTTTGTGTGTAATTGAGTGGGTCCCTTGATGGTTAAGCATCAATATTGGACCCGGTAGGTGGCACTGTTGTTGAGATACAGAAATCACCCGTGCAAAGCCCTGGCGGATCGCAAGTATACATATAAAATGAATAATTGACATAAATTATATATTTACATAAAAACCAATGACCTACTAATGAGATGATTCAGCCAGTTTATTCAAATAAATTCTCGAACTTTCTTCTTGAATGCCTAAGGATTGTTAGGCGTTCTAATTTCAAGAGGAAGTGCGTTCCAGAGTTGAACTGATTAGTACAATGAAGGATGAATGTGAAAAAAATTGTACACTGATGACACTTAAGTAAGAGGTTATTCAAAGAACGCAGATTTTGTCATGGTTGGAGCAAAAGTACTGAAAGTGGGGGAGCTTAGTAAGAGAGGGGAGTAGGAGACATTAAAATGGAGTATAGGGTTGTGAGTGCGCGCATATTGCATCGCTGACCAATTGGTAGCCATTTAAGTTGGGAACGACAGTTTGAAACGATGGGATTGAAAATGAATCGAATGCAGTTATTAGGAAGACGATCATATTTGTCAAGAAGATCTGCATTCAGGTCAAAATAACACACATCATTGTAATCAATCATGGGAAGAATTAAGGATTCTAAAGCATTAATTTCATAGGATTAAGCATCCAATACAGTTAATGATTTGGTCGTGGATGGAAGAAAGTTTTTCAGACAGCAAAGCGCCCGTAGGGTACCGGTGACTTTCTGGCTATCATTTATCACTTGGGTATGCCAGCTCAAAGTGGAGTTAATGTTTAAGCCAAGATCCTTAACAGAACCGCATAAACCCAAAACAGAGCCATTGAAACCGATCGGAGGTAGAGATGTAGTGTCCAATTTTTTAATTATGCTATGGCTACCTACCATTATGGCTGATACTTGAATGTATTAACAGTTAAACCAAATCTGTCACACCAGCTCTCATGTTCTACTAGATCCCTGTTGACCATATCCACCGCAGCGGACACGCAATCAACATTCGCCTGTACGTACAACTGTAGGTCATTGGCATATAGATGATACGCACACTGAAGGTTGTGGGTAATGAGATTAATAAATAATGAAAATAACAAAGGAGACAGAATACCGCCTTGAGGGATACCAGCATGTATGTCACACCAGTTTAAAGCAGACTCATCAATGTGGACCGACTGCTCTCGTCCCCCAAGATAAGTTGAGAACCAATCCAGTGCTTCGGGAAAGATTAGAAAGGACAATGTCATGACTGATGGTATTGAAGGCGTTCGAAAAGTCAACCAAAGCCAACACAGTGACTGGTATCCTCCATGCCTTTTTTTTTTTTCGGGGGGAAATCCTCATGGACTACCTCCGCCTGGGGAAAGGCGGAGGGGCGTGCCGGACTCTTACCGGCTAAAACCACCCCGGTGTCTCCTCGCACGTGCGCGCGGGGTCGCGGGAATCCAAATTCTTCCGCAGCCCCACACTAGTGCTGGCCCGGTCTGTCCGGGCCTCGTCTCCTGCACGGGGTAGTGAGGTGTTCAACTACCCCGTGCAACGCCTCAGAGGCGCGCGCCGACACCCGCACGCGCCTCCGCCTCAGGGCCATCGAAGAGGGGGGATTTCCCAGGTCCCTCGCCCTGGACCCATTCATGGGGCCGGAAAGGGCGATGTCCGCCCTTCTCCTGCGCTCGGTGCGCCTTTTGCGGCCGGGGAAGGTCGAGATCTCCTTTCCCGTTCCGCAGTTTCCTTCTGCGACATCACGTCCTCGCAGAATGACACCACCGCGTCCCACGACTCTGCGCTACCGACCATCTTCCGCACTAAGGCTGGCAGCGACAGATCGCCTCCTACTTCATTTGTGAGGACACGGCGCTGCTCCTCCCAAGCTGCACACTCGGCGAGCGTGTGTTGCGCCGTGTCCTCCCCGCAACGGACGCAGTGGTGGCACCGAGCGTCCGGCTCCCTCTCTATGCGGCACAGGTACTTGCCGAAGCAGCCGTGCCCCAACAGCACTTGCGTCACCCTAAACGACAGGGAGCCGTGCCTTCTCCCGAGCCAGTCGTCGAGTACTGGCCGGATCGCCTCGACGGTTGCGAGGCCGGCGGTAGGGCGCAGAAGCCTTTGCCGCCATTCCTCCACCAAGACCTGACGGAGCTCCTCTCGGCGCAATGCGATCTGTCGCTGCACCGGCCTCGAGCCCCGTGCCCGCTCTTCCTCGCGCCATCGATATAATGACGCGAGTACTTTCGCCTCTAGGTCCCAGGGCGGGGATCCGGCCAGGACGTCATGACTGATGGTATTGAAAGCGCTCGAAAAGTCAACCAAAGCCAATACAGTGACTGGTCTCCTCCATGCCTGCGCTAATATCACTAGTAACCTTAGACGAACGGAAACAGTGCTGTGACCGGGCCTGAAGCCAGACTGAAAAGGGCTCAATAAATTGTTCTTATAAACAAACTGTGATAGTTGCCTATGTACAAGTACCTCAAGTACTTTGAATAGGAAAGGAAGAATGGAAATAGGTCGGAAGTGATTGGGTAAAGTTGGATTAGAAGTTTTTGGCAAGGGAATGACGTAGGGGATGCGCAACAGTGACGGGAAACTTCGGAATCTAGGGAAAAGTTTATGATATGGGAAATAATTGTAAGAATTTGGTCAAGGATATAAATGATCATACGACGGCTGATGTTATCGCAGCTTACAGCGTTTAACTTAATGGAAGATACCGATATTGGATATTGGCTTCACTATCATCAATGATGATGATAATGAAGCCGCTTAAATAATCTACAGTTTGACACTTGGTATGGTGATCCAGGGAGTATGAGATACAAAATGGCCGTTAATATCATCTAAACCATGTGTCTCCTGAAACTCAAAACGAGGCTGTTTACCGATTCACAGAGTTACAAGGAACGTCCAAATATATGCAGAAGAGAAAGAGAAGAGGAAATTATGTTATTATTGTTTAGCGTTGCGTATCATCTGATTACAACGATTCCTGGCAGCTTTATATATGTTCCATTTCATCACTGCCGATCTTTTCTAAAGCGTTGAAAACCCCGACCCCTACGCCTCACGGCTATGCGAACACCTCTCGTCATCCATGGAGCAGGTGGTCGCTTGATCTTCACCATTTTGACAGGAGCATGTGCATCATAAAGCTTAAGAACAGTGTCATTAATCGTCCACAGTGGAGGCGACCACAACTCTGTACCATTTTAATTTAGACGCGTCTTTATACAACTTTTCTAAATCCATACGAACAAAACAGCATATGTGCAGCAATTTTAATGTATAAGTTGCATAACACAGTAGACTCGGAAATAAAAGCTTAATTAAAAATAAACGAAAATAAGGTAAAAATTAACATTTTCTGGGATTTTGTTGTAAAAGTTGTACATTGCCACATAAAAAATCACTTATTCTGTGGAGCACTGGTATTTACAAGCTTGAATTTGTTGATTGTATTTCAAGTATTAATATTTTTGTTCTTATCAAAGCTATTTATGTTTTATGTACATACATTACATTTTCAAAAATGTGGGCTCTGGGACTCTGTACAATTTAATTTATAAATTGCCCGTACGGCCCTCTTTTGCAAAACAAATATAGTTTCCATGTCAGTCACGTTACTCTATTGTAAAATTCCATAAGACATTATGTTGTGAAAGTAACTAATTTGGGTAACTAAAATAAACCAATCTACCTATTTCAACATTGGTGAGACTTCTAATCTACAGCTTATGATGTAAAACTAAGTCTGCTCGTTGCTTCCCTATTGGAGCTTCGCGTCTAGGAGTGGGCGATACAAAACGTATATAGTTATTGAATCTGTATATTGCTTCAATATCGTATATCCGATATCGGCCTGAGCAAAAACTATATATCGGGCGAAACACTATATTGCTTGTACCCAACAGCCGATTCGATTTTCATTTCTATACAACAGGTACGGATAACAGTGTAGGAAGTTAGGCAAGTACCTACTTTCACTGAAAAAATATTTTACTAATTAAATATTTTCGGATTTATTCCTGCACATGTGCTGTGAGTTGTGAGACCTTGTTGCTTGTCAAATTATATGATCCTATTGATGAACACAGACCACACAACGTAAACGTAGTGATTATATACTCTATGAACCAACGACAGATGAACTGTAATCGAAGTTACACATCTTAGAACAATAATTAAAGCAATATTGTTTTGAGTGACATACAGTACCACAGACCAACGATGTCACTACTAATAAAATTCATTAACATTTTTCTACAAAGTTGAAGAAATATCACAGGATCAATAATAAATAGTACAAGAAGTAATATACAGGACCAAAGACAACACAACAACCATACAAAAACCAATCATAGAGTATATGAGTTCAACTGACGTCACTTTAATGAGGGCTAATAATTTTCTGCTCACCAGATGTCGCTAGTTGACATCGAGGTAAAGTTTTTTGTTACACGATGTCATTTAATTAAGAAGTTAGTTTTTAATAAAGGTTTATCAGTTTCTAGAGTATTATATTAATACACAAAACAATGCCTCAGTGGTTTGCTCTTTAATTTATTGCACATTTTTAAATTAATTATTGCTATGAAATCTGTCAAATATTATACTTCATTTTTAAGTGAGGTATAATATTTGACAGATTTCATAACCACCATTAAAAAAGAAGGAGGTTCTCAATTCGACTGTATGTTTTTTTGTACGTACGAGTATGTAACGCGATATCTTTGAAAATTTTGAACCGGTTTTAATGATTCTTTTTTTTATGAAATAATTAACTTCAGGGGTAGTCCCATAAAAATTTGGCAGAAACATTCCACGCCTAATGGGAGAAAAATATAATATGGAATGAAGTTTTTAATGTAACTATTTTAACAACATTCTCGATGCCACGAGTACCTTGAGCTTCTGATATTTCTTGGCCCACTCAAAAAGGCAAAATGGAATCTTTTAATAATCAGTAAAATCCGTCTTCAAATATCAATAGAATAAAATTATTTCCACATAATAACTCCTCGACTAAAATTGAGGCTTTAATTATTCTATATATTATGTTTTAAGACTGACTTCAGGAACTATTATGTGGAAATTATTTTATCTTTTTATTTCCTTTTAGTCGGCTTATACTTTTTATTAAATGTTTAACTGACGGTTTCGTGGAGTTGCAGCGCTGAGGGCCGCGGCTTCGAATCCTGCACGAACAAGTATTTGTATGCTCTAAAAATAATTATATTGGGTCTGGATGTTTATATTTGTGCAATTTATGTTTGCCATCACGATACAGGAAAAAACCCTAGTGTGGGGGTAAAATTATCATTCTATCTCTATTTTGTCCCGTAGGTGTCGTAAGGAGAAAAAAAAGGAACTACGAAATATTGGAAAAATTATATCGCTTCCGATACATGGTTGTATAAACATTTTGTTTACGCCAGACGTAAAATACCCAGACCGGGGGGCAACAGGGTCAAATGTGCGAGACTTCTGTTACTGCGATTGTTCCACTAAAGCGTTCGTACAACGTGAGAGGCAAAAACACAGAGAGACAGTTTTTAAAAACTCCTCCATAAATGGGTTAATTTGTTGCTATATGAATGATAGATACAATTTTGATGCATGTTGCTAAATAGCGTCATGGCAGCTTATTGACAGTAATGTTAGGATTTCATGGAGCTATATTTATCCACGCAAGCAGCGGTAGCGAGGTCTTATTTTTTAAACTACAGCCCCTTGACATTTATTTCAGAGCCGTTTTGTATCTGTTATTTTGAAGTACTTATATTTGTTTTGTAGACATTTTAAATAAATAAATAATGAAATACATATAGGATTTTCGTTTAACTCGGTTCGTTCTCTCTGAGTATAGTTTTCACACTGCACCGGTGCCGGTGCCGGTCTACGCTCGGTTTTTGGGCAGTACTAACACAGATTTCAGTTCTACAGCACGTAAAAATGGTCTCGTCAAGTTATCGTATTTGTTTGTTATATCAAATACGACGAAAGTGCTGCTCCGATCTTTCCCTCTATTTTGCTCCCGTAAGTAAATATTCGGAGACTCTGGGTGTTATTGAGTCTCATTTCGTTCTCATTTACCAGGCATACGAATTCCAGGTCCATATAAGATGCTGGGTGGGGCAATTCAGTAAGTTTCGCCCTTGTCTCCACCTCTCGGTCTCCCAGCACTGACTGGAGCTTTCCTCTCTTTGCTATAAAGAGGGATGCTGCTTCCTGGATTCTCAGGCCCAGAGGAAACAGTCCTGCCAGCGCTAGCACCGAGTATGACTCAATGGCCTCAATAGTGTCAGCCAACGGATAGGTCTTAAAATGTACATGAACAAGACAAAGGTAATGTGTAACGTCCATGTCGCACCTGTATCTCACCTGTACCTGTGGAGTTGTTGGGAGCCTAAAACAAATTGTCCGACTAGGTAAGCCCAATTTCGATCCAGAGTTCAATCAACGGATCCAACTCAGCTGGACAGCGTTCAGGAGATTACGAAACTTTTTCTCGTCTCATATACCTCAAAACACAAAAACTGAAGTTGCGATTTGCCGGTCATACATCTCGAAGAACCGACAACCGATAGGAAATAAAGGTTCTGAAGTGACTGACTCGTACCGGTTATCGAAGTTAGGGCTGGCCCCTACTATATGCAGTGACGAATTGGTAAGAGATGCAGGAAGTCGATGGATGTAGGTGGCTTACCGTACATTGTGGCATTCTTTGTGGGAGACCTATGTTTAGCATAGTTGACTCGCGTTGGGCTGTAATAACGATGATGATAGATAATATGATAAATTAAAAAAGGTACCGTTAACGTAACAGCTTATATGTGACAGACTTTTCATTTTTAAGAGGGTTTTAGGGCAAGGAATACGTCGCGTTGCACCAATTCGGTTCGCGTACTTTGCACATCTTCCAAATGTTTAAGTTTCACAGACATGTAGGTTTTCTCACTTCTTTCTTAGCCTAGCTTGTAAATAAACCTTTAAAATCATGAATATCGTTATTAGTCGTGTCACCGGTGATCGTGGGTTCTGTAAAGATCTCGAAACTTCGATAATTGTTACTATTGTTATTTATGTAAATTTTTGTGAAGGTGTTAAATGTTTGTTACTTAATAATACGTACCGCACCGTCAACCTAGCCCTATAGCTAAACGAATTTGGATATAATTTGGCATTTGGATAGACTATATCCTGGAATAAATAATTATGAAGTCACTTTTAACGTTTCTAAGCCAGTGCTTGACTATTATCTCACCTGATGGTAAGTGGTAATGCAGCCGATGATGGTAAAGCGCAGTGACATAGCTACCACTTCTGTTTCTACACAAGCTGCAAGAAAAAACAAGTTTTATGTGTTCTGTAGTATGTATGCAATACCTCCACTCGGTAGGTCTGTGTTTCTGTTTATGTCTTTGGTCACAGAATTCTTTCATTACTGGACCGAAAAATATTTTGAAAAAGTAATTTAAATTGATTGTATGCGAGCGAAGTTCAATTAATCCACCGCTCATTGGTATCATGTGCATCGTAGAAATAAAAAAAAACATTCTTAAGAAGTTGGATCTGTTTTGTCACTATTTATCTTTCATCGCCATCCAATAAGTAAAGCGGTAAGTAATTATTCAAGCAAGATACCTCATATATGTGTTTTGTAGTGTAGTTTTGTAGGTTTTGTTTTATTTTTGTGTAAGATAAGTAATGGTGGTAAAATAAAAGAAATGCTTGCCAAAAATCCACTAGTTCTCTCATATCCAATTCATTTCCTTTTTTAGGGTTCCGTACCCAAAGGGTAACCAATGGGACCCTATTACTAAGCCTCCGCTGTCCGTCCGCCCGTCCGTCCGTCCGTCCGTCCGTTCGTCCGTCCGTCCGTCCGTCCGTCCGTCCGTCCGTCCGTCCGTCCGTCCGTCCGTCCGTCCGTCCGTCCGTCCGTCCGTCCGTCCGTCCGTCCGTCCGTCCGTCCGTCTGTCTGTCTGTCTGTCTGTCTGTCAGCGGGCTGTATCTCATGGTCCGTAATAGGTAGACAGTTGAAATTTTCACAGAATGTGTATTTATTATTAAAGGGTAACTCCCTTACTAGAAACGTGTTTTACGATGAACCCTTCATGCGCGATTCCGACTCGCACTTGGCCGGTTATTTTATAGCATAAGGGTGACAGGAGAACACACAGTCCACTTGATCGTAAGTGGGTGCTGCAGCCCATAGACATCTACATCTATCCTCGATTAAGAATCAAAATGCAGATGCGTTGTCACCCCTGAGGACTAAGATGGAATGCCTCGTTTCCAGTAAAAAGGGTCTCCGGTTCTCTACAATCAACATACAAAACACAGCAGCATTAAGCTTCTATTTGACGCTGGTACTCTGTGAGAGCGTGGTCTTTCCTCGGTCAAGCCGACCCATTCGTGCTGCAGCCATAATATAGCAGCAGTGTGGCTCTACCACGTACAAAAACTTTTCAACTTCTTTTCATTTAATTTTTTTAATGGATGTAATTGAACTAAATCTAAATCTAAAATGCTAATGAACATTTTTATAAAAATAATTTATGATCTTATGCTTTACGTAACGTTACACCCTTTAACGTCCATATCTGAACATTTAAAAATTTTAAAGCCCAGCCATTATAAGGCCGGAAAAAATACCAATGAAACTCTTATAGATAATATTCATATTTGTAAAATATACGGATATAGCTATTTCCTTTTTTAGGAAAAAAAGGGATACTAGCTAAGGTTATACGTGGTAGAGCCACGCTGCAGCTATTTTGGTTAGAGCATCAATGGGTCGGCTCGACCGGGGAACGACCACGCTCTCACAGAACAGCGTGATTTAGCAGCTTAATGCTGCTGTATTTTGTATAGTGAGTGTAGAGAACCGGAGACCCTTATTACTGGAAATGGGGCATTTCATCTTGGCCCTCAAGGGTGACAACGCATTTGCGTTTAGATACTTAATTAAAGATAGATGTAGGTGCCTATGAGCCACAGCATCCACTTACCATCAGGTGGACTGTGTGCTCGTTTGTCACTCTTATTCTATAAAAAAGGATAGGTTACATAAAAGAGAAAAAATATAAAAAGCTCAAAATGGATTCCGAGCTCTTTGTTATTCAAAGGATAAAGAAGAGATAGAGATACATATTGTTGATGCACGAAAAATAACTTTGCAGCATATATAATACCAAGCTTTTGTTGTTGCCACTCTACGTTCCCTTTATCGTTTTAAAAATTTCTTACACTTTAAAACCAAGCTTCTGCTGGTTAATTCCCTTATACTTCCTATTATAGTCTATGCAGATGTGTGCTATCCAGACCTATCGCAAAATCTTCTTAACAAATTTCTCAACAACCGTATAAGATTTATCTTCAACTTAAGAAAATACGACCACATCACTGCTTTTCGTTCCAAGCTTAAATGGCTTTCTATTCGTCAGAGGCGTATCAGAATCTTACTAACCCTTTTTTCTATATTAAACGATCCGACGTCTCCTTCTTATCTTAACGATAACTTGCACTTTCGGTATTCAACTCTTGACCTTGAACCTCATTTCTCTAACGTCCTTAAGATTCATATACCTCAGTATAGTACTGGAATGCCCTGCCCGTTAATATAAGAAAAGCGCCGAATAAGCATGCGTATAAAATACTTGTCCAACAACATTATCTTGAGGAAAACTCCATTTGACCTTCGATTTCTATTTTTATTTTTAGTTATTTTATATATTATATATGCAATATTTATATATATATATATATATATATATATATATATATATATATATATATATATATATATATATATTCATAATTTATTTATTTATATCATTTTTCTATATGTATTATTAGTACGTATGCGAATATATTTTATGTTTATATACAATATATGTCTGGTAATTTTAACATTTTATAACACCTACCAACATTTACTTGTTTAATTCTCCCAGGGTTGACTGGTAGAGAATGCCATAAGGCATTAAGTCCGCCCATTGTAATTCTTAGATTAAGGTGTAACACAATAAAGATTAAATAAATAAATAAATAATATGAGAGCATGAGCACAAAGAGCTCAGTGGAAAATGTAAATAAAAAGAAACAGCTAAAAGTATTTAAAGAAAAAGAGAACTGAATAGAAAAAATAATTGATTATTCACCTGATCACCTGATAATGAAACATATACTATGTGATTGAATCCACTGAACCAAGATCCATTAGATAAAAAACCGAAGGAAAGGGATGTTCAAAAAATTTTTTTTATTCGTAAACTGCAACTGTAACCACATGCCGTCTGGTAGCGGTAAGAGAATTTATCACCCTATTTCGTCCCGTGAGTGTCATAAGAGGCGACTATGAGAGTATCAAATCTTATTTATTTCGATTCAATGGCGGTTTTACAATCTTGTTTACGCTAGGCGTAAAATTTCCGACGGTGACGTGGAGCAGCGTCAAATGTGTGAGACTTCTGTCACTACGATTATCATATATCATTATAATAATATAAATACTTCCTACAACGCGCGAGGCACATGTCAAGTAATAGAATTTTAAGGGCTGATGATGAAGGAGAAACTGTATAACAGGTACTAAAAGTAATTAATGAATAAAAAGGAAAATCGGACGATTTGACGGCTCCGTGGCGCAGTGGCTTAGCAATGATGAATTTTTAAAATCCCCATTCCAATCGTAAAGTCGGACCTATCTAAACGTTGTCCCACCTTCTCACATCCCTTCATTTACAACAGAATATATTAAAAATAATTGACCTTAAAGACCGCTCACTATCCTCATGTAACACCCTACTAAAGAACATGTTCTACACTCTAACATATAATGACACTGAAGAGCTAATTATTAGAGCAAATAAGACGCACGCACGCAAGCACGCACGCACACACACACACATGCACGCACGCACGCACGCACGTACGCACACACGCACGCACGCGCGAGCGTGAAACTTGTGTCTAAAGTCGAGTTTTTGCTGAACAATAAATCTAGTCCAGTTCGATCCCCAGAAGACACAAGTTTGTGCGTTTACCGCTAAAAAGAAACCCTACTACTAGCTTGTGTCTTGCGTCAGTATTTACAGAATGAATATCACTTATTTTTGTATGACTACTTTTATTTTTGTGTACGTACATTACATTTTCATAAATGTATTGAGAGGCCTAATTAATATATTAATTTCCTTAAATTTTTGTCGGAGCGACTCTTTAGGTTTTAAATCATAGATTGCTCTTATGGCCCTCTTCTGTAAAACAAATATAATTTCAGTGTCAGTCGCGCGTCCCCATAGCAATATACCATACGACATTATGCTATGGAAATAGCTTAAGTAAACAAGTCTAGCTGTTTCAACACTGGTAAGGTATTTCTAATCTTTTTTACAGCATATGCTGCAGAACTATATCAAAATTAGCAAGAAGTCTGCTTCCTAATTTTGATATATGGGGGCTCCATTGAAGCTTCGCGTCTAGTGTTATTCCAAGAAAATGATGGTATCGATAAGACTCTGTTCCTCCCTATTTAATATTACATTATTATTTAAATGTTTGACATTTGGAGTCATGAATTTCATATATTTCGTTTTAGGGCCATTTAAATGCAAATTATTAAACTTAAACCAGTTTACTAATTTAGATATCGCATTATTTACTTCGTCATATTTTAGTAATTGTCGTTTTAATTTGAAAATTAATGTAGTGTCATCAGCAAATAATACTATATTATGGTTATCCCCTACTATGTAAGGTAAGTCATTAATATATACAAGAAATAGAAAGGGGCCGAGAATTGAGCCTTGAGGCACGCCCATTTGTACTATCGACCCGGAAGAGCTCATACTATTAATGACAACTTTTGCGTTCTGATAATTAAATATGAAATAATTAATTTAAGATTATTACTTCTTACAGTATTATAGTTTCCTGATTAATGTTTCATGGTGAACACAATCGAAGGCTTTGGATAGGTCACAGAATATATCCAAAGCATCCTGTGAATTCTCCCATGTATTGAAGATATACATTAATCAGCTCAACACCAGCATCAGTTGTCAAGCTACCCCTTGTGAAACCGAATTGATTTTTATGAAGTAAATTATTTAGATAAAAAAAAATTACAAATGATCAAAAAAAATTTTTTCAAGAATGTTAGTAAGTGTTGGCAGTACAGAAATTGCTCTAAAATTGGCGGGGTCTAATGTACTACCAGATTTAAATAAAGGTATTACTATACTATGCTTCATTAAATCAGGAAACACACCATATTCGATACCAGTATTAAAAATAATAGCTAGTTGAGGCACGATTATATCTATTATAGACGCAATAACTTTAATGGAAATCCCCCAGATATCTTTAGTTTTCTTAATATCAATAGTTTTAAAATATTTTACAATATCTTTTGATGATATTTTATGAAATGTAAAATTCTTTGTACACGCATTTACATTTTGTTTAAGTAATGATTCGGTGACGGCAGGAGATGAATTCAGTGGTTAAGATCGGAATATCAGTGAAATATTTCTCAAAACCATTGCAACATCTTGATCTGATTCAGATAATTTTTTGTTAAAACTTAAGCGGTAATTTGAATTGCGATAGTTGACCTTACCAGTTTCACTATCAATTATACTCCAAGTCATTTTAATTTTATTAGAATCCGTCTTAATTTTGTTGCTCAAATACAAAGACTTGGCTGTGGAGCACACTCTTTTAAGTATTTTTTAATATTTTTTTACATATTCCCTAAATTCGAAGCTAGGATTAAATGACCTTTCATGGTAAAGTTCATATTACCTTTGTCTGCTCTTATGAACTCCTACTGTCGCCCATTCATTGAATACCTTCCGGCTGTTCAAGGAGAATGATTTAGAAGTAATAATATTATCAAATTCATTGCAAATAAGCTTAAACAATGTTCCATACAAAAAATTTGGATTATTTTGGTATGAAAGTGATGGAAGTTTTTAAACTATGTTACTTCTAAACTTCTCCAAGCAACGTACATTTACTGAAACAAGCACAATTTTCTCATCTAATTGCTTTTTGTGAACATAAGGTAACGAAACTAATTATACACAGTGATCAGAACTCAATTTTTGAATTGTACATTTATGCAACAGTTTAACATTTGTAAAAAATGTTATCTATACATGTTGCACTACATCCAGTTATACGCGTTGGCTCTAAAAATAAATTTAAAAGACCATATGATTTAAACAATGATCTAAATTTAATATTGGTGGAGGAAGCTTCTAGGAGATTGATATTAAAGTATCCACATATTAATGAGGAAACACACTTTAATATCAATCTCCACATTAATATGTGGATACTTTAATATAAATCTACTTCCCTTATAATCAACGGATTTATTCTGTTTATTAAGTTTAACAAAAACTTCCTCCATAATTGTTTCATAAGTATCGTATATAGAACATGGGGGTCTGTAAACGCTCACAACAATGAGATGCTCAAACTCAACACATGCCATTTCTACAGTTCGCTCAACAGAGAGGCTTACAATATCTTTACGTTCTTTACGTGATAATAATTTACTAGCTAATATTAAGGAGCCACTTCTTAAAACCGTTTCGAAGTTAAACATTAAGTTATAAGCTTTTAACCAATGTTCAGTAATACATAAAATATGAATATTGTTGCTATTTAAGAACAATTCAATTTCTAGCTCTTTGCCTATCATGCCTTGTATATTTTGATGCACCAGGTGTAAACAATTTTTATTATCACTTTGTGGAGTCATACAATTAAGGATTTGTAAGTTACATTCTAAATTATTTAAATTATTATAACTGCTAGAGATTACACTATGAAATTGGGACGTCAAATACCTCAGTCCTAGCATGATCGTGGGTGCTGTAAAATATTCGAAACGTCGGGAATATAAAATAAGTTAATATACGCGATAAAATCCGTAAAACTAGTTTTATTTAAATGGACTTACCTAGTTGGACTATTTGTCCCAGGTAAACATACTCGTCAACAACTTTGTGCTCCTAACAACTACTGGCATAGGTGTGACATGGACGTTACATATGATTTTGTTATGTCCTATTGAGGTCATTGAGCATAGTGCTTAGGTCCTCCAGTGATCGGCGTCGGCAAATCCAAGCTGAGTGATGTACTCGCCATTGACGTTAATACCGTATCCTTTCCAGTCCAGTAGATTGAAAACGTCTTCCAATGCAGTGGTGAAGAGTTTCGGGGCTATTACGTCACCCTGTCTTACACCTCTCTACAGTTGGATAGGTTTCGTACTCTGATAGCCATCGAAGCCCTACTGTACAAACACTTCAGCACTTAGATATACAGACAGTCAACTTGACACCGCTGAAGGGACTATAGCACCGCCCAAATTTCGACGGAATCAAAGGCTCGAGACAAAAGGCACGAGATAATAAAATCAGATTGCATTAATTAATTGACATTTTTCACCGGTATAGAATTCAAAATAGTGTTGTAATTTAATTTAGGAGTATTGACAATTTTCTTTTTCATGTTTCTTGGAATCGCCCTCATTTTGGTTGCACCCAGTTTCGAAAAACCTGTGCGTAATGGAAATCGCAAATAATTTGACGGCATAGACATGCAAGGATAATGTATACATATTTTTATCTGGCCGTAGCAGCCATCAGTTTAAAATGAGAATTTGTTAATACCTGTTTAATTTTCAGTTTTAAAAAAGTACATCTAGCAACACACTATTATTATTGCTGCTTCTTTTTGCTATTTTAGTGCCATACATGCGTACAACATCAAAATAGTAAAATAATACAATGGATACTTTTGCTTGTAGCAGAAGGTACACATTAAATTGTGGTATATTCAAAACTCCTCGGACATCAAAAATTGCAAATGTATCATTTCTGTTAATTGTCCATTGCAATGAATTTTTCTAGAGACGCTTTAATTGTGTGGTTAGCCTGTTCAATCCAATAAGGATCAATGTTCTTCATGCTCTATGCACGAAGAACATTGATCCTTGTTGATTTAAAAAATTAATAGTCGTTTTGAATGAAAACTGTTTCATATTGGCGTTTTGTGGCCATCGGAAAATCATCGTCATTTTGTTGTACCAAATTATATACCTACATTTTATAAACGATACATTTTTGAGATATTAACACTTTCTGAACAGTATTTTTCTTTGTTATTAAGTCTTTCTCTATATCCTTACAAATTGTCTGACAGCAAAATATGTCGAATAAATAATAAAGACTTGTACGATTATTATATAAATAATACGTAAATGTTTATACGTATAATTAAAAATACATAATTATTCTTATAAAATATAGTTAGATGCCATTATTGATTGAGTTTACATAAAACAATGCTACAAAATTATGGTAATCGCGTTCACTAAGCGCTTTATTACTATGCGTTTACTGTATTATTCTTATAAAATATAGATTCCATTATTGATAGAATTTACATAAAATAATGCTACAAAATTATAGTACCTAATAGCGTTTACTAAGCACTTCATTATTATGCGTTTACACCAATACTGCGGTAATAGAAAATATAATACGCTACCTCAGAATACAGAAAAATGTATTCTGAGTACTATACGATTATTCTCTGGTCATTAACAAGATTGTGAATTTCCGTACAAAAAGTGTTATTTATTATATCACCTTAAATAAAGTTAGAAAAAATCTGATAAAATTACCAATGTGTTAAAGTTACAGTGACAGCCTATAAACGTCCCACTGCTGGGCAGAGGCCTCCTCTCATTTCTGGGAGGGTTTTAGGGTAAGGAACCAACTATAGTATATTTCAACTTATATATTACGAATCTGACATAACAGTAAAACTCCATAATAGCACATTCCCTGTTTTTTGCTTGGGGGTGTGGATATGTAAATGTGTAGTATTGTATTGACTTAATAATTAGTATACATACCACCCTAATTTAGACGAAAGTAGCCCAATGGTTTAGGGTTCCTACATTCGACTACTGTAGCGAATAACTCCTAACGCAAGTATTTTAAGATTGCTTGGAGTTTTTTTTTATAAATTACTTGCATTTTTTAAAAACCGAATTAGTATACTGGAAGCGACGCAGTCATGTAATAAATTGTAATTTCAAGCGACGTCAAAGATTCACGCAAGATAGTTGAGTTGGGCAATTAAAGATAATTCATACTATGGCTTGCCATATAATACTAGTGGTTTTTTTTTCAAAACAAGTTGTTTCCTAGCATTCATATTATTCATATTATCCATCCCTTCATCCCATCTATTACAGTCCACTGCACAACATAGGCCTCCCTCATAGGTTACCTCATAGGGGGGATTTTACCATAGTTGCTACAATTTCAGTGTCAGTCGCGTGTCCCCATAGCAATATACCATACGACATTATGCTAGTTAGCTAAAGTAAACAAGTCTAGCTGTTTCAACACTGGTAAGATTTCTAATCTTTTTTACAGCATATGCTGCAGAACTATATCAAAATTAGCAAGAAGTCTGCTTGCTAATTTTGATATATGGGGGCTCCATTGAAGCTTCGCGTCTAGTGTTATTCCAAGAAAATGGTTATTATTTAAATGTTTGACATTTGGAGTCATGAATTTCATACATTTCGTTTTAGTGTCATTTAAATGCAAATTATTAAAATTAAACCAGTTTACTAATTTAGATATAGCATTATTTACTTCGTCATATTTTAGTAATTGTCGTTTTAATTTGAAAGTTAATGTGGTGTCATCAGCAAATAATATTATATTATGGTTATCCCCTACTATGTAAGGTAAGTCATTAATATATACGACGCAAAATTCGCCAAGTTAAAGTCTGCGAAAGGCCGAGTTCTTGTGCACAGCGAGGAATCGACTGCCTCGGGTTCTGCTGTACACTTTCATGAACCGCGACGATATTCTCGACCGATATTGCGTTCCTCGAACTCAAGATCGGCCGAACGGGTGTTGGCTGATTGTTTACCGAACCGGTCGTTTCAAATTTGGCCACCAAACATAGAGTTGACTGTGAAGGGCCACCACGTCTACCGTAAAATGGGCGCAGTGCGCGCAACGTTTGCACTAACGAAAACTCATTTTGATAATAAAGTTTTATCATTTGAACGTGCTGTACAAGTAACTAAATAATAAACAAAAGATTTGATAGATGTCACCAAAACAAAATGGCAGCAACGGGCCGCCAAAATCTACCCGCGCCAATGAGGGCTAATAATTTTCTACTCACGAGATGTCGCTAGTTGACACTGAGGTAAAGTTTTTTTATTACATAATGTAATTTAATTGAGAAGTTGTTTTTTAATAAAAGTTTATTAGTTTCTAGAGAATTATATTAATACACAAAACAATGCGTCAGTGGTTTGCTCTTTAATTTTTTGCACATTTTTAACTTTTTTTAAAATATGTGTATTATGATTTTAATAGACTGTTATAGTTTTAGTTATTGAGGGATGCGTTGCAAGTGTCAAACAAAATGTATTGTTGATAGAATACTAGATATGTGGTGTGATGTGGCATTGTATGCTCTAGATTCCGACTGCTCCTTCACATTCACATTTTCTACTTTTATGAATATCTGTGGTTTGGTTTATTTATTTTTAATGTTATTAATATAAAATATAGCTAATAGTACAGAAAGAAACAATAACTTTTACATTTTCCGAACAAATTAACTTCCCCGCTATGAAATCTGTCAAATATTATACCTCACTTTCTAGAGGCGCCGCCCTGGTGGCAGAAAAAGTCGTGGATGCCCTCATTGAAAAACCCTTTATTATGATTTTTTGTGACTGACCCGTTTTATAGCTTCCATCTAACATGCGTATGTTCACTTACGCATACACATACGCAAATGTACGGGCTCTGGAGAAAAATTACAGTTTTTTTTAGGTGACTGCATTCATGGAATTTTGTAACGTCACTTAGTCGTGAAAATATAACTGCCTGTATTTCATGATGAAAATCAATAGGGCCATTATATAAATCAAATATCGCCACTAAACGTTATCCTATAAATGAAAGTAAAACCGCGAAAGCCCACATTATTTTGTAAAAATAAACGAATAAAAAATAATAGTTCCTAAAGGAACTGTACTCGCGACTGGTCATCGCTGCTGGTGATAAGAGGGCTGGTTCTTTTCTACGTCAAAGGCTAAGTACAGCCATTCAGCGAAGAAACGCAGCCAGCGTTCTTGGTACGATACCAAGGGGAGTAGGACTGTATGATAATTGATAATTTAAGTCTTTAGTTTTAGTTTTTATTTATTATAGTTTTTTAATATTGATTAAAATACTAAAAGTTAAATAATGTACTAATTTACACTAAATAATTTATGTTTTGTACTTTTTTTAAGATATTTTATTTATTAATACTTTACTGAAAATACGGTGGGGGACAGCAATGTAAAATAACATTAAATACAAAGTAATGATTTATATGTTTTGGAATTTTGCTTCATAGAGCTTTTATTCGACATTGCATACACTTAAATACAATTATTTTGAATATTTCTTAAATATCTTAACAAAGCCAAATTTTAATCATTGTAAAATTTTGTGGAAAATTACTTGAAAGCAACCGACTCCTTAGAGGAACCAATCGTTTCATATATATGTTACAATTTCTTTTCAAGATCTTTCAGTTTTTTTAATAGGATAGGGTGACAAACGAGCACACAGTCCACCTGATGGTTAGTGGTTGCTGTGACCCATAGACATCTACATCTATCCTCAATAAAGAATCAAAATGCAGATGCGTTGTCACCCGTGAGGACTAAGATGGAATGCCTCTTTTCCAGTAAAAAGGGTCTCCGGTTCTCTACACTCATCATATGAAACACAGCAGTGTTAAGCTGCTATTTGACGCTGGTATTCTGTGAGAGTGTGGTCCTTCCCCCGGTCGAGCCAACTCATTCGTGCTACAACTATACAATTAATATACCTGCAGCATGGCTCTACCATGTGTAAAAACGTTTCAGTGTTAAAAGAGTGTCCTTGTGACAGTTACAGTATTTTTTTTATTTTTATTTAAAAAACTTTACCTCCACACTAGGATTTTCTACGCAAAATTGACAGACAGTTTCTGTATCGGGAAATTACGCAATTGCTACTCCCCTCCGGTCCTCCGGTGGCCCGTCTCTAAGCCGCAATATAATATTTTTGGGTTACAATATTTTTCGAGAGTGACAAAAATAAGATATGTTCCTCATAAAAGTTTGAACCTTTAAATCGATTGTAGGATTTGCCAGTTGGGCCTTAAGTTCTTTACATTCCAAAGATAAAATACTCACCTTGTCAGAAAACAACACACATAAAAGTTCGCGCACATCTGTAGCTGCCTCGGATAGCAATTGTCCTTGCATATTGCGATATTTGGACCAACAGAAGAATATATGGTCTTTCATTACAACATATGTTTTTAGTTTAATTTTAAGTAAAAAGCCAAATATTTAGTATCGTAAAATTTATTATAAAAAAGGCGAAGCGCCACTTTGGGCTATTTGGAATCTAAAGTAATTGTCTTCTAAAAATTATATAAGAATTAAAGGCAATATTTGGAACAATTAAGGGTAAGCTAAAAATAAACTTAAACAATGAGATCTTTATAAAATATTAAATATGTAAAAATATTAAATCAACAAACTTAAAAAAAAATATTTGGCAAGGAATAAACCACAATACAAATCTAGGTAACGTAAGTTAACTTATGAAAACTACTGCTTTGACAAACACTGATTTTACTTACGACATTATAAAAAGTCAATAAAAAATATAATAAATCTTCATCATTAAACAAGATAAATTAATTATTTTAATTAATTTGCAACAAATCTACTTGCTTTACAATTATATCATCAGGTATGTAATCTACATCTAAACGTTTTGGTTTCTTAAATAAGATATCACGTTTCTTGGAGGTGGTTTTCTAGTAGGATATTTTGTATTATTTTTTCAATTCGATCATTAATGTCAGTAATTAAGCCGATCTAATATTGCCTTTTTTTTTCTGATAATATCTAACAAGAACCTTATCTCCTATGTTCTATTCTCTTTTTTCAATATTGTGTTTCAACAGTCAGGTTTGTCTTTATTTTCAGTCTGCAATTCTTCTTCAGTCTGTAATTGTTCTTCAGTCTTGTCCTCATCTGTTACTTCAATTCTCAGAAGGGTTTCTGAGTATCCATATTCATTCAAGCTCGTCTTAATTTCTGTTTTGTTATCTGTGTCATTCATTCTCTGAGTCTATACGCATAATGTCATTAAATATTTCGGCTTCCCTTTCATCATTCTTTCTCTTTACCACCTCATCATCTTCGAGATCGAAAATATCTAGATCTGTCTGTTTGAGGTCAATGTCGTTTAAATTTTCAATTTGTTCAAGATCGACGTCATATAAATCACTATCAATGTGTACGCTAATTGAAATTTCTTCAGTAGTTGTTGAATCAGTACTTTTCAATTTGTTTAATCTTTTGGCAGGTTTTTTTTTAATTAATAAAAGTGTATGCACGTGACTTACGTTTCAACTTTTGAACCATGCCTATGGTTTCATTATTTGAGAAATTTTCAATATTTTCCTTCGCACCAGAGTTAATATTATTACAGTCAACTTTAATCTTTTCTTGTTCAAAATCGTTATGACATTTTGGTTTCAATTTTGGTTTTTCAGTCAAGACGGGAGAATTCTATTTTTCTATAACGGCGGTGGTGGTTATAGATGTTTGCATAAACCCTGTTTTTTCATTCAGTATATGTTTCTGAATCGTCCATTCCAGTTGTCGTGTGTCGTCGTTTTTGAACAGTTTTTTGTTTATATCTAATTTATTATAATTTTCTTCTGTACACTCTGTAATTGTGTCCAAATTTTTTTGTTTGAATACATTTTAATGACAAATTTCGTTTTCTTTAGTTATTAAATGGTTCTAATTCTTGTTTTCCTGAAATTTCAGTTTGTGCATCTATTGAAATATTATCTTCACATTCTTCAGTCTTGTGTATAGTTTGATCTGTCTTCATTTTCTTGAACTTAAGTTTTCGTTTTTTTATTGTTTTTATTTTGTTCGTTGTCTTTATTTTCTTCTTCATCAGAAATGTCACTAGTCATGTCAGAGTCATAGCAACCAAAATTATTTTGTCTCGAGTTCTTACATATTCCTGAAGGATCTTGCATGGGTTCATTTGAAATTATTCCAGAGTTCACAGATGTAATTTTTTTTTCTGACCCGATATATCCTTGGGTTTTCTTGTTTTTTTTATTTGTCTTCGTAGTTGTATGAAGATTACTTTGAACCAAGTCTGCTGCTGTTATACTTTTCCCGGGCTTAATATTACACTTCTTTTTTCGTCTTATTTGTGCAGGGGCTGGAGGATTCCTTATTTCTTGCAAAATTTCTGTTACTACTAATAATGTAGTGTTATTTATTTGTTGATTCCGTAACATTTGTCCTTTGTGGCAGCCGTGACTTAGGAAGTTCAGGGTTAATTGGGTATAAACTCGATTTACTAAAATCTGCTTTGAGATTACGAGATACAACACTTCTTTCAACCAATTTGTTTTTTAGTTGACCTAATAATTTGGAAAATGAACTTTTGACCAAAGTTTTATGTTTCCGTCCTTCCTTTAACTTCGAATGAGTTAATACATCTCGTCAGTAGGTCTTTAACGGAGCGAAAAATGCGACATCTAATGGCTGAAGCAGATGTGTAGTTTTCGGTAGTAAGCACACAAATGCAATATTCAATTCTTCACAAGTCTTTAGTACGTTTTCCGAAAAATGAGACGACAGTTTATCTCCGATTAGAACTTTTCGGCCCGCTTTCTTACATGCGTAAGGTACTATAATCGTATTAAACCAGTCTTCAAAACAGACTCTTCAAAACAGACTACATCGAACCACCCACTTTTTGATCGATTGTACCTCGTCCCTTCAGGTCCACCCTCCAGCCACGTATCCCATAGATGATCCGATTTATATACCACATATATTGGTAACAACTCACCATCTGCCGTACCCGTAAACATGAGCGAAATTGCTGTTTTCGAATTATTTACCACTCTTTCTGGGTACTTTGTGCCTCTTTTATAAATATAGTTTTTACAAACTGGATCACTTGTGAGGTTGGTCTCATCATAGTTGATAATGCAGTCTGGAGTAACACCTTCAACAGACTTCACATAATTTTCGTAAAACTATCAATTACGTAACTTGTAATTTTGGCTCGATCAGTACAAATATTAGACGCTTTGCGATTTGAAATTACTGATTTATGTCTTAAAAGAAAATTGCGTTACCAATCAGTCCCTGGTAAGTTATTTTTAAGTCCATATATATTTTTGCCTATTTTGTTCAAATATTTTTGAGCTAGTACTCGACGGTCCATACAGTCGAAGGGAAATCCCGATTCACTTAAAATTAATATGTTTCGTATAAATTAATTTTCCTCTTCGGGAGTAAACAATGTTGGATGTCCAGCTTTATCTTGCGTGCAATTTATGTTTCTATATTTTCTACGTAGTGTACTCTTTAGTATATCATAAATATCGGCAGCATCGGTTAACTTAAGTTTCCGAGACTGTACAGCCTCTATCGCTTTTTCCAAATTTTCTTTTGAATAACTATGATACGGTGCAAAATATTTACCATTTCTGAAATTAGTATACTTTCTTTGGTAAGTACATCTTCGTACAACGCATCTGCATTTTGATTCTTTATTGAGAATAGATGTAGATGTCTATGGGTCACAGCAACGATTTACCATCAGGCGGACTGTGTGCTCGTTTGTCACCATATCCTATAAAAAAAGATTAATATACTGCAGACCTATTTGCGATAACGGACTGCGCAGGATCGATAGGACGGTAACCCGATACGACCGGAGAGAGATCAGGCGTAGGACGAACGGCTTTACGTGCTTTCCGAGGCACGGGGGTGAAACATCGCCAACTTCCTGACCCCAGGCTTCTAATAAGAATTTCTTGATAGAATACCCCAATAACTTATTTTTGTCACGACCTAGGATTCGAACTCAGGAGCACATGATCAGCAGACGCGTATATGACCACTAGATCAACGAAGAAATGGAAATAGTCATAATATTTGGAACAGCATAATCAACATCAATTGATGTTGATGATGCTGTGGGGCAAAACCGGTCAGTTTTTATAGTTAATAAATTAATAATTTAAAAGCTGTATTACCATGTGTGTCCGGATATACTCGTATAATAAACTACCTGACGAACTTAACGAACTTTACATTAAATAGTCATTAAGAAGTACTCCGCTGTCGTTACCGGCAGAAGCGCTTACAAGATCTTTAAGATTTTGAGACGTGATTCCGTCAATACCGCCAGCAGAGCCATTCAAAAATGACATAATTGCTTCTAAAGTGTCTTTTTCAGAAAATTGTAAAGGTTGCATAGAAGTCTTGGGAGGCAGCGGTAAACTTTGAGAAGGATTGACTGAAGGATGCTTCTGACGAAGGCCTTCAAGTGTTTCGATATTACGAGGGGCCAGGATGTCGTCTGAAAATAAAATACGGGATGAATTTTTTAAGTCGCCATCCATTACTTTCGACTCAACTACTTTTTTTAAATCAAATTTAGGACGAGGTCGAGATAAATAATAATAATTATTATATTATTTCTCTATATTTTATATTGCATGCCTTAAGCGCAATGCGCGTAAGTATGTTCTACTAGCGCCTAAAAATAAAGATTCCAACGTTTTGTCACATATATTATTTACATAAAAAAGTGGTTTTAGTGGCTTATGGTGTAGATTTATCAAGTCCGCATGGAGTGGTAAACACGATAACTTTTGAAAATATCAATTGTTTAAATCAATCTATTTTTTTGTCTCTTCATCTATCATGTGGGAAGCCATGGAATGTAAATGGCAGTATAATTTCGTTTTATTTAGTTGTAATTAAATTTTTTCGGCTGAGTAATCTCGAAATTTTCGGTGTTTTGAGCAGCCTTGTAATAATTTATTTTACTAAATATACTTTGCTCTGCCTCACTCCGTGCTCGGCTCGGCCGCCGTCGTGAGAATCGTTTGCAGCAGCGGTAATAGGCAGCAAAAACATCGATCGATGTAGAAATACAAAATATTCAAAAAACCAAATTCATACTTGACCTAGGTTAATAATTTTACAATCACAGATTTTTATTACAATATATTGTTTCGCTAAAAGTACGTAGGATTTATATATAAATATACTTATACGTACCGGCAGGCGAAGTGTAGGGCGTCCCCCCCACTAGATGGGGTGACGACCTGGTAAGACATGCAGGAAGTCAATGGATGCAGGTGGCTCGTGACCGCAGTTCAGGTGACAGTGGGTCGTTCAGCAGTGGACTTGTGAAGAGCTGTAATGATGATACGTCTTGGACTTTATGGAGTGATCTAAAAATGTACTTCTTTGAATGCTACTGGAACTCCTCGAAGAGTAGAACTAGGTGTGCCGAGTTTGGCCTCGTTTTGTTAATTATGATGACACCTTTCCTCAGGACTTGATAGAATGACCTGAAAGTGTACTTCTTTGAATGCTACTGGAACTACTCGACGAGGAGTAGTAGGTGTCCCGAGTTTGGGCTTGTTTTGTTAGTTATGAATAAACCTTACCTCCGGACTTGATGGAGTGACTTGAAGGTGTACTTCGGTGAATGCTACTGGAACTCCTCGAAGAGTAGAACTAGATGTACCGAGTTTGGCCTCGTTTTGTTAGTTATGATGAGACCTTTCCTCAGGACTTGATAGAATGACCTGAAAGTGTACTTCTTTGAATGCTACTGGAACTACTCGACGAGGAGAAGTAGGTGTCCCGAGTTTGGGCTTGTTTTGTTAGTTATGAATAAACCTTACCTCCGGACTTGATGGAGTGACTTGAAGGTGTACTTCGGTGAATGCTACTGGAACTCCTCGAAGAGTAGAACTAGATGTGCCGAGTTTGGCCTCGTTTTGTTAGTTATGATGATATCTTACCTCCGGACTTGATAGAATGACCTGAAAGTGTACTTCGGTGAATGCTACTGGAACTCCTCGAAGAGTAGAACTAGATGTGCCGAGTTTGGCCTCGTTTTGTTAGTTATGATGAGACTTTACCTCCGGACTTGATAGAATGACCTGAAGGTGTACTTCGGTGAATGCTACTGGAACTCCTCGAAGAGTAGAACTAGGTGTGCCGAGTTTGGCCTCGTTTTGTTAGTTATGATGAGACTTTACCTCCGAACTTGATAGAATGACCTGAAGGTATACTTCGGTGAATGATACTAGAACTCCTCGAAGAGTAGAACTAGGTGTGCCGAGTTCGGCCTAGTTTTGTTAGTTATGAATATACCTTACCTCCGGACTTGATAGAATGACCTGAAAGTGTACTTCGGTGAATGATACTGGAACTCCTCGAAGAATAGAACTAGGTGTGCCAAGTTTGGCCTCGTGTTGTTAGTTATGATGAGACCTTACCTCCGGACTTGATAGAATGACCTGAAGATGTACTTCGGTGAATGCTACTGGAACTCCTCGAAGAGTAGAACTAGGTGTGCCGAGTTTGGCCTCGTTTTGTCAGTTATGATGAGACCTTATCTCCGAACTTGATAGAATGACCTGAAGGTGTACTTCGGTGAATGCTACAGGAACTCCTCGAAGAGTAGAACTAGGTGTGCCAAGTTCGGCCTAGTTTTGTGAGTTATGAATAAACCTTACCTCCGGACTTGATAGAATGACCTGAAGGAATACTTCGGTGATTGCTACTGGAACTCCTCGAAGAGTAGAACTAGGTGTGCCGAGTTTGACCTCGTTTTGTTAGTTATGATGAGGCCTTACCTCCAGACTTGATAGAGTGACCTGAAGATGTACTTCGATGACTACGACTGGAACTCCTCGAAGAGTAGAACTAGGTGTGCCGAGTTTGAGCTCGTTTTGTTAGTTATGATGAGACCTTACCTCTGGACTTGATAGAGTGACCTAAAAGTGTACTCTGGTGACTGCTACTGGAACTACTCGACGAGGAGAACTAGGTGTCCCGAATTTGGGCTTGTTTTGTTAGTCATGAATAAACCTTACCTCCGGACTTGATGGAGTAACTTGAAGGTGTACTTCGGTGACTGCTACTGGAACTCTTTGACGAATAGAACTACAATTTACATTTATTTTTTTATTTTTTCACGATCATATGAGCATTATGAGTCGTGCATTTATGGAATTTCCAAGCTTTTTTTAAATTGAAATGTGACATAAAATTATCGGAAAATTGGAAGTATAGTAATAATTATAAGGTTTTTAGTGAAAACTTGTGTACGTAATTTTTTTAATGCACTTAAAGCATGCAAAATTGGATTTACTAATAGGTTTTAATTAAATTATGTGACTTATTGTAATTCAAATAACTAAGGAAATATTTAACATTGTTTAAAAAATATTTGCAGGCTATGTAAAATAAGCAAAACATGAGCGCTCGTTTTTACATGTTAACAACATCGATACCTAGTTTTTATTATTATTAGTAAATAAATTTTTGTAAGTATAACCAAATCACAAGCATTATAAATAATACTTATAGAAAGTTATTCTTCTGTTTAATTTTACCACTGTCGGAATATACATCTGTCCGGGGAAGAACCAGTAAGAAACCCAGCGGGACATTTTCCACAGAGTGAGTGAGACAGTCACTATATTATATAGGTAATATTTTTATTACACCAAAAAAAAAAATAGACAGCAGCATTGTGGGAAACATCACAGTAAGTTCTTAAGGGCCTATACTACCTCAAATGGCTTAGCATGATCCTCCGTTATGCCGAAAATACTGCAGCATTGATTTTGAAATAAATATATGATGAAGTTGAGGATTAATGTTAAGTATTATGTTAGACGAAAACACGATTCCATAAAATTTTCTCGATAGAAAAAATCCAAAGTTACCCAAACCGAAAAATAAACGGCTGGTATTCAAAAATACTTCAAATTAGATCATGAAACTTTCCATACTAACTGAACTAACTATAAAGCAGGGCTTATGTTTTTTACTTTTTTTTAATTATCATTATTTTCACCGTAAAAAGAAATTACCTAAACTATCGTCATTTTAAAGCTTGTTCCCTGCCGCCCGACACCGCCGCTCACTCTCGCTTCGGCTTTCGAACGGAGAGCTGTGTCGCTTGCGCTCAGAACACACATTACGCAACAGGACGACGTAAAATTAAAATATTGAAATAGATACTTAGGTTTATAGTGTTGGCGCAATGGGAAATAAGCGTAATAAAAATAAGAAGCGACTGGGTTGGCGTAAAGAAACGTATGATAAACGTAATGAAGTAAGTATCTACCGACCTATCTACTTACAGTATTAGCACAGTCTATAATATGTTTTTATTATACTGTGGTATTAGTGATTACAAATATGTAGAAATTTAGCACATGACACGTTTGGTGCAGTGGCTAAGCGATTGGTTGCTGCGCTACTAGTCACAGGTGTTTCTGTATGTGAAGATTTGTGTTTGTATTTCCGTCCACGATTCAGGAGAAATCGAGCGTGGGGCAACTTTTATAAAAAATAAAAAGATAAAAAGTTACCTAAATAGGTTTGTTTTTGTTTTGACAATATACAACAAAATATAGGTATGTAGTAATTGTTTTTTTATAACGTTGCCCTACTCCAGGATTTCTCCTGAATCGGAGACGGTGCGATTACAAACACAAATTTTCACAACTATCTGTAGGCTATAAAAATATTTGTTCCGTATGGGAATCGAACCCGCGACCCGAAGTGCTGAAGCCAACCACTTAGTAATAAAAAATATAAGTGTGTTCGGTAAGTACCTAAGTACCTACCTATCTAACTATAAAGAAATAAAACTGTAACTTACTTATCCGTCCTTACGTTATCGTTACCCAGTGGCGCACTGGCTTAGCAATGAGTTGCTGCGCTGGAGTCCGTGGGTTCGAATCCCGCACGGAACAAGTATCTGGATCTTTGTCCTTGTGCAATTTATATTTGTAAACTGCCACCATAATACAGGAGAAAATCCTTGTGTGGGGGTAACGTTTTAAAAAAAAAACTTATCCGACTATAGTGCTACCTACTACATACATAAAAATTATGAACCTATTGAGTACTGACGTACCTTGATATTTTAGCTTTAGCTGAATTATTATAGGTTATTATAATATAAATGAATATATAAATGAAAATAACCCCTGGGAATTAGGTGATCGCCACCATGCTGGTTCTATAAAAATTCATTCAAAAATTGTAACATAATAAATTTATTGTAAATTTAAATATGTTTAAAAAAAAGTGCCGCTGGGTTTCTTGCTGGTTCTTCCCAGGACAGAGGTTTTTTTTGCGAATCAGTGGTAAATTAAAAAATGACTTTCAATAAGTATTATACAATAATCTATATTGAATAAAAAATCATTCATTTCATTCATACCTATCTACCTACCCTGCCCTACCTACCTACCCTACCCAACCTACCTATCCTACTTACCTACGTACGTACCTACCTACATACTTACCCGCCTATCCATCTTATATTTATACAAACCTTGTCCTAAAAATCACGATCCATTTATATATATATATATATATATATATATATATATATATATATATATATATATATATATATATATATATATATATATATATAAATGAATCGAGTAAAAAGTACCTATACTAGAATTATTTTGTCCGCAGTTTAATATAAATCATCGGAGTATTTCGCCTCTCCTACTCACGGGCCTTAGGGGCGAGCATAGTGATGCATATTATTGTTGTCGATAAGCGTTATCGATAGTGTATTTAGTTTTGTCATTATGTGGGTTAGGATAAAATGAAAAATAAAAGATAAAACAACGTATTTATTAAAGAAAGTGAAGTGAAAAATGTTAAAACATTGTTGATAACAACACGTGCTTGTGCTGGTATATTGGTGCCAACAGGCAAAATATTATTTTGAATAAATTCTGCCGTTTTGGTACAAAACAAAGGAGTAGCCATTGTGTCACTAAAGAAATTCATAGAGCGAATGCGCAAAAACAAATTTCTCTTCGATAAATGTACTAAATTATCATTGCACTAATTTGCAGGTATTAGGCGGGAGTAATAATGGAAAACAAATGACTCATAACATAACAATGTCGCAGCACCCTTTGTATACCGCAACGCCGCCGTGTACCTGCCTTTGATAATTCATTTGTTGTTATCGATAATGGCGTTGCGCCCGCGCAACATGCTCACCGCCCTAGCCGGGCTGAGGCCGAGCTATGATTTATGACCCCAACTGCACGGACAAAATAATTTTACTATAGTATGTAATACAAGGCGAAAACTATATTGTTATAAGTTTATAAGATTGTAAAATGCAAAGCGTAAACTTACTACCAAGCCAATGTACCTACCTAACTACAGAACTTTCAGTGCAATGGTGATTCGCTCTTGACTAGTTTTTTGTAGCAGTAGAATTTATGCAGTGGCTTAGAATTGGTTTGCAAAATTTCTTATAGGTATGTATATGTAGGTACTTGCATAGACCTACTACCAACATAATTACATACGTAAACGGCTGTCACATTACATACATACACGGCGAAAACTATAAAACTCAAGCTTACTACTAAACCAACAATGGGCGGATCCTTTCACTATAAGAGGAATTTTCCAGTATAAGCTGATCTCGCATTGTATAGGCTTTCCGTACAATGAAGGGTCAACTTATACTAGAAATTTAGTTTTATGAGAATACAGCTAAAGTTCTAGTATATAAATATAGTACAATGAAATTAAATCTGCGACATATAATTTTATGTTCATTTAATGACAAGTTAATATTAAATTATGACTGAAAATTTTATTACTTAGTGCTCGTCTGATAATAGTTTATTTTACTCTAACAAAATCGCTTTGACCTCGTGTTCCCGCGTGACCGCGAGCCGTAGTGTGCGAACGATTGGCGCGGGGAAGTGGGGGCGAAATTTGAATTTGAGCTGAGGTAATATAGGCCCTTAAGAAAGAAACGAATTCTTGAAAGATGCGAAGAAAATAATGTGTTAGAAGTGGTACTACTAAAAATATGTTAGTTGATATACATAGTAGAAGTTAGTATTTAGAATAAGAAATGCCCTCTTTTAAACTGCCCCTACGGAGCGTCACTTGGTTATATTCTTTAAGCTAAGTATAATATTTCTTGTGACATGTAAATTATAATAAATAAATAAGAAAAAATAAAATTCTACAAAAATGAAACATCATTTTGACGTATTATGAACTGTCGTATGTTACACACTTCACTATTCTGCAATAGATAATTAAAGTTCCTGATAGGAAGGTCGCATGACACACACTTCTTAGTAATTAAAAATGTTATGACGTTGTTAGAAACAACAAATTTTTAATTTAATTTCCTGTATCCATGGCTATTGAAATCTTAATCTCCCTTTTCTTCTTTCTTGATCTTTTGATCTTTCAATATATAAAGAAATAAGTAGTACCTTTGTCTAATTATATATATTTAAAATTCTAATATTATTTCTAATTATTTATACTCATTGAATAATATTTGTTTCTGTCTTTTTATGTGTACATATAATACTAAAAAAATCTAAGATACTAGACTACGGTTGCAACTTACGATATTGAAAGGTAATCAGTTTATATATTTTGATGTTGTAATTGAAGAAATTGAATAAAACCAATTTTTACGGATCAGTATTTTTTTTCCAAATTAGTTTTTCTTTTTGAAAATTGAAGTGACGAACGAACTAACACTCAATAATAAGTGGCTATTCTAGCTCATGGCATCTGCAACCAACTTCAAACATAGAAGGCTACGGATCCCCCCCGAACGGGTTCCCGCCTTGTCGTGGCGAGGGGGCTTAGTAACCGCGGCTTGGTCACCCGCGGTGAACAAAAAGGAACCCACTTGGCTGGCCCGTGGTGTAGGGCCGGCCCGAGGTGGCCACTCCGAGTGGGCTTGGCGAGCCCACTTCAGATGTGTGTTTGTGGGCTGCGGCGAGAGGGGTGTCCTCTCCCCCTACCGCTGCAGCCGGAGTCGCGGAGGAAGAGGACTTTGACGGGGCCACACCGTTGATGCGGTGGTGGTGGGGCTGCGGAGGGAGAGGAGTGTCGGTATTGCGAGGCACCGCTTTCCCTACCTTCCGCAGCCGAATCTTGGTTGGCGTCGGAGTCATAGACCTGACCGCCGCTGGGGTCGGGAAAGCTAGTGCCTCCAAGTGCTTATTTTTCCTGGCCCCATGGCCTCCGCGTATCCGTTTCGCAGTTGCAGTAAGGGGCCGTGGAGGAAGGCACGCCATGTGTTCCTAGTGCGCCTTACCTGAGAAGGAAGGGAGGAAAAGTCCTCCCCGAGGAGGGGCTGCCATGGGGCGGCTGGCGCTGGTAGGGCCGCGGATGTGTGAGAAAGCGTTTCCGTGGTCCTGCCAATATGCGGCTAAGGTGGAACACCATGGGGTTTTAGTCGGTGCAAGTCCGACATAACCCGTCCTTGTCCTCGCGAGACGGGTATACGTAGCCATTTTCCCATAAAAAAAGAAGGATACGAATGCGTCGTCAACTCTGAGGACTAATAAAACAGCCTGTAACGATACTGGCTCTCTATATCACACACACACACACACAGCAATGCATGCACTGCTTCTTGGCGGCAAAATAGAAGAGTTTCATTAAATTTGTAGTATTCACGTAATGTTTATACCTGGTAGAGCCACGCTGCAGCTATATTATGGTTGTAGCACGAATGGGTTGGCTCGACCGGGGTAGGACCACGCTCTCACAGAATACATACATACATACATATAATCACGCCTCTTTCCCGTAGGGGTAGGCAGAGACCACTTCTTTCCACTTGCTACGATCCTTACATACTTGTTTCGCTTCGTCCACTTTCATTATTCCCTTCATACATGCTCTTCGGTTGAGGGTACTCTTGACCTGGCCTTTTTTCAAGACGTCCCTGATTTGGTCTAGAAACGTCCGCCTAGGTCTACCGCTTCCAACACTTTCATTCAATCGTTCTTCATTCATTCTCTCGACATGGCCAAACCATCTCAGCATACCTTTCTCAATTTTTGTCACTACATCTTCTTTCAGACCACAACGTTTCCTTATCTCACTATTTCTTATCCTATCACTCAAATTAACTCCTATCATACTTCTTAATGCTCTCATCTCAACTGCATTTATTCTGCTTTCATGTTTCTTCTGCCATACCCAACTTTCACTTCCGTACATGAGTGTCGGAACCAACACCTCCTCATGCACAGCCAAGCGAGCCTTGTTAGACACCTTCCGACTGCTCATAAAGGAGTGCAAAGCTCCATTCGCCATGTTTCCTGCATTAAACATGAATAATAGAATACCAGCGTTAAATAGCAGCTTAATGCTGCTGTGATTCGTATCTTAGTCCTCACGGCTGACAACGCATCTGCATTTTGATTCTTTATTGAGGATAGATGTAGATGTCTATGGGTCACAGCAACCACTTACCATCAGGAGGACTGTGTGCTCGTTTGTCACCCTATCCTATAAAAAAACACCTATAGGAACAGCTTAATGCTGCTGTGATTCGTATGGTGAGTGTAGAGAGCCGGAGACCCTTTTTTACTGGAAACGAGGCATTCCATCTTAGTCCTCAGGGGTGATGATGCATCTGCATTTTTATTCTTAATCGAGGATAAATGATGATGATGAGAGTGACAAGATGTCTATGGGCCACAGCATCCACTTACCATCAGGTGGACTGTGTGCTAGTTTGTCACCCACATTCTATAAAAAAAGTGAAATCTGAGAATAGAAGATAATTTATTTTTCATCTGTACACGATGGACGTACGATATAATTTTAAAAAACGGTGTTTTTATGTAAATGTTAGCTGCGACTTACAGCTTATACATAGACGTGTTTTTATAAATTGTATAAACTATTATATTGTTTTGACTGTTTTTCGCTTGTCCATTCGAGACCGAATGATAAGGTGGGTTGGTCAAGTGTTTTATTCCGTTAAAAATGTTAAAAGTTAAAGTTATAGCCTATATAGGTTCCACTGCTGGGCATAGGCCTTCTCTAATTTCTGAGAGGGTTTTAGGGCAAGGAAATATCCGCCGCGCTGCCCCAATGCGTGTAAGCGAACTTCACATGTCTTCGAAATATTGTTTTTTTTTTATTTCTCAGACACGAAGGTCACGATGTTTTCCTTCACTACCGAGCACGTGGTAAATCAGCACTTAAAATTGCAATTAACAATTTCATTGGTGCCAGCGGGGATCGAACCCGGGTTGCTCGCCTACAGTGATATTTATAGCAAGCGCTAACCATCTGAGCTACCACAACTCTCCTATTCCGTTAATATTGGCAAAATTATAAAAGAAAAACAGTAAAGTAAAAGTGTTATAGCATTTCAACTTTCAATGTAACTCAAATTATGTATCACTAAAATACTTCTTTGCGGTATGGTGACCGAGTAAAAGTATCCATTACCGAGTTTGGTCTAACGGGTATCGTAAGAGTTGACTATGGGATAAATAAAAATGATCCGGTAGATGGCAGTTTAATCATCTCGTTAACGCCATACGTAACCAGACCGGTAATACAAGGAAAGAAAAAAAAATCTATGTCATTACCGCGCCTTTTCGAGCTAGAAGCAAAAATGTCGACCGAGGGAAAAAAGAAATGGACTATTCTCGTTGTTTGCAATTATATATGACATTTGTGGATACAACAAGTCTTTTTACTGTATATATTTATATATTTAACAAGTAAGCACAAAATAACATACATAAGTAGGTATTTAATATTTGGAAAAATACGTATTATAAAAACGATGTAGCATATTTTTATCTGTTGTAGTAATTGGAAGTAAAGACTTTAGAAATGAGTTGGGGGGTGACTCGAACTTTAGGTAGTCAGTTTGAATAGCCTATCATGTAGAGGATGTCATGGGGGTCATGGTTGAATAGGGGCAAAAAGTTCTCATTACACTCCTAGGGGGTCAAAATGGCCAAAAACCAAAAAATTTAAAATTCTTATTTCGGCTATAACTCCGCCTCCTTCGGAGGTTCTTACACAGTCTTTACTTCCCGCATCCCACTAGTTATAATTAGTATAGGTTACAGCATTCCTGTGACTACTATTTTCATTTTTTTTTTATTTAATTTTTGTATGAAAATGTTCAAAACTTTATTTTTGTCATTTTTTTACTAAATAAATATAGTTTTTAAAGTGGCGGTGTTTTCAAAATATCAAGTAACAAAAAAGTTATAGATTTTTGAGACGGAACGCACCGTTTGGGCCAATAGTGCGCCGCAGGGCTGCGGGTTCGAATTTCGCACGGAAACAAGTGTTTGTACGGCCTACAAATAATGGTTCCGCTGTGTGTTTCTTGTGCAATTTATGTTTGTAAACCATTTCCACGATACAATAGAAAATACTAATGTGTGGTTAACGTTTCTCCACAAACTAAAAAAAAAGATAGTATACACAGATTGTGAAATAAATAGAAGATTATAATACTTACAGAAGTAATATCTTTTGTCCGACTGCTTTCCCCAGCATAACACCGACCACTGTTTTTTAACACCAGAACAGTTAAAGTGTGCGCGTCCGCATCCGGTACAACCCTGAATGTTTCCGAGAACCGTATCTTCTCTGATGAGGATCTTCCCTACACCACTGTTATTGGGGGTAATTATTACAATTTTTTCTTCACCGTTCTCCTTCGGCAACATAAGCGATGTCGAAGTCATTTTTTCCAAATTTTGATGTTCCATTTTTTTTTAAATTATGCTAATCGCATGTTATTTTGTTAGAATATCTTAACAAGACCGGACAGTTAACGTTCAACGTGTTCCCGCGCCACTGGACAATCGCTGACTGAATGTGCCCTGTGGGTCAAATCTGCTTATCATTGACTTATTTTTTTCCAATGTATTGGTTTAAATGGGTTATCATTGTGTTACGATTTATGCATTCTGAGATAGAATGTTAAGCTTTCTTTAAATTATGAGTCTCTGAGTTTAAGTATATATTTACGTGTTATACGATTATATCCTACCGTTGTATTGGCGGGAAATAGCTATGGTTTCATGAATGACGTTTAGTGTTTATGAGTGATTAAAAGATCGATTGACGCCTTGAGTTATTTGCCCTTGAATATGAATGGCGTTTCGAATGAACACGGTAAAATTTATAGAAAAAGGACGTTACAGTCTTCAAAATAACACGCCCTATACTTTAAAAATATATATCATTTTCAATAAAATAAAATAAATATCAAGTTTACAAATAAAATGTTTAAATACCACATAATGGCAATACTGATGCATAAAATATTTTTCATATCAACATAATATAAAATGTAAACAGTTACCGTTACCGTTACAGCCTATTAAAGTCCATTGCTGAATATAGGCCTCCCACTTGAATTCCCTCATAGGGGGGATATTTGCCATAGTTGCTACGCTTAGCAAGCGGGTTGGCAATAGTTAATTCTTATTTTTAGTCGTTATTGGGAAGACGCTGCTGCTGCTGCTGCCCGTCTCCTGATTTGTTTCCTCTGTCACCTCTTACGACACTCATGGGATGATATGGTGTAGTGGATATTCTTACACCGCCACTCATGGTAAATGTATGTAAACAGTGGACACACTAAATTAAACTTTACATAAATATATTTTATTATTATTATATTTTAATAATATAGCAAAACAGGTGCACTCTGTCCCTCCTACTGCTCACTCTCATAGTCCTATGGGACGACAATCCGACACAACCGGAGAGAAATCAGACGCAGGACTGATTCCTTGACAGAAAAAGCCTATAATCGACTTTGGTCCTACTCGAGACCACATGATTAAAATGATGTGGTTTTGAATATATATTTTTCGTCATATAAACAACAGAAATATATATTAATATATATTATAGAAAAATAATATTTAATAATTATTATAATAATTATTTATAATATATATTATTGATTATTATACTATTAAACTTCATCCAAATGCACACACAATTTAAAATAATGTGAATCTTAGTGTTAATTTTATATAATATTTTTGCATAGTTTTGTCTAATTAAAAGGAGGCTCCATCAACTAATTGGTGTAAAATATTACTCTGTTAAAAAAATAACTTAATTAATTAATAAATCCCAGAAATAAGCATGCTTATATTTCACTCTGTTGGTGAACCGGAGCGATCAGGCGCAGGACCAACAGCTTTAAATGTTTTTTGAGTCACGGTGGTGCAACACCGCCAAGTTCGGGACTCCTGTCTGTTTCTCAGAATTGCATGACAGAAAACTCCAATAACATTTTGCCAAAATCAGTTATTGGATTCGGAACCTCTCAGCAGTAGCGGATTACGACCAGAAGACCAACGATTCAGATGCGCAGGCGAATTGATGTGCGAAATAGCGAGCATCTTGCACCTTGGTCTCTGCTCCCTTGAACTTGCACTCATAAACTTTACGTAAATATGTTTTATTCTACTTTTTCTTTGCCTTTCTTATCAGCTTTATGCGTTCACTGCCTTTTCAAGAATGCATCAAATGACTGAAATTGAAATAATAGAACATATTCATCAGGCGGTTACCAAACATCTCGCATCATTGTCGCTGTTCCCCATCCCGACAGTTTGTGCCACGTTATGTAAATTAAAGTATATTTAAAACTTATCGAAACTAGCATGTGATATCAGGAAAATGAACGAACTTACACGTGGTAGAGCCACGCTCCAGCTATATTATTGTAGTAGCACGAATGGGTCGGCTCGACCGGGGAAGAACAACGCTCTCAATGTTTCGTATGGTGAGTGTAGAGAACTGAAGACCCTTTTCGCTGGAAAGGCGGCATTCCATCTTGGCGTGATATTTTGTTTCATAATCGTAGATAGATGTAGATGTCTATGGGTCTCAGTATTTATTTAGCATGAGGTGGACTGAGTGTTCGTAAGTCACCCTTATTCTATATGGTAGGACTATTTTTTGCCTAGGAGTCCGTCTGGGTATCTACCACCCTCTTACCTATTTCTGGTGTTCCGGGGTATATATCTTAGGGGTAACATAATTAAAGACTATGTGGAATTCTAACTGACAGTAAATTTGTAGCCCTCTTTATGTCCATGCACTGCAGTAGTCACTTATCAACAGGTGTACTGAAAGTTGACTTCAGTTTAAGAAAGAAAGTACGCGATGGCGAGTCGAACGCAAACACGGGTAGCAGAACATAGATTAAACGTTTTAAAAAAACTTAAAAAAAAAACCTCGAAAAAAAAGCTTCTTCGCTCGAGCTCTCACTGCACAAACTTAGCTTAGTAGTCGGCGTGTTTGTAATATCATTGAGAAACCGGAGTCTATCAAAGTTTTTCAACTGTGACCGAATAAAGCACTGGGCCAGACTTTGCATACGGCAGGCATGAATCTTATCACTAGCTTTAGTCACGAAGTTTGCTGCACGAGGATCGATGAACTTTTAATGGCTTTTTACTGCTTGTTCGGAATTGATATTTTTGCCTATCAAAAAGTTATCAAATCTTCGAAAAGGTGGAAATCTAAGGCAAGGTCTGGAGAATATGGTGAAATTCATCAGTCATTTATCAAAAAGAGTTAAAAAATGTGGAAGACATTAAGGAACAAACCACTGAGGCATTGTTTTGTGTATTTATCTATAACTCTGGAAACCGATAAAATTATTTAAAACGCAACTTCTCAATTAAATGACATTGTGCAACAAAAAACTTCACCTCAGTTCCTACTAGCGACATCTGGTGAGCGAAACATTACCATCCGCATTGAACTTATAACGCACACATATTTCAAAGTAACAAATAATATGTGATTTTGAAAATGAATAAGGTGCCATAGATAAAATATTTATTTCAATTTTGAATTCCAAGTCAAACAGTTACAGTTCAAAGTGGCCTGTTCAAAAAAACGGCATGTAAAAGAACTTATAGATTTTTTTTGTCTCGTGTAAACGACTAAGTGTTTTCTGTCTTACATTAATAAATTAATTAATAGTCTTATAGCGTTCATAGCAGCTAATATTCTCATACTACAATTTCTATTATACAAATAATTAAGAATACAACTTTACGCACGCCGACACGAGCAAAGTCGCAAGTGCAGGGTAGTTATAATATAAATTATGCCGTGAAAGCCCAAAATTGGTTAGAACACCACTAAAAGACGAGGAAAAATAACATTGTTAAACATGTTTACCAAGAATTTAATAAATATTATTCGTCATCAAGTTCGATAATATCGCTAAAAGATTTCTAAATTAGATAAAGTTGATGTACATTTACTAACTGACGCACTTGGAATCACTTACTGAAACATTATTTATGAACAGATTTAAAAAAGATAATGGTTAATTAAATGATTCTCAGTGCGACAGTAAATACATAAAGTCTAAGACGTAAATACTTAACTGCATAAAATGTTAAATCATCGTTGAACTGTAATATAAAATAGGGTATTACACCCATTTTCAAATAGTATTTTAAATGAATCCTTGAGTGATAATTAACCACTATAATTTTTATATATTTTTTTTAAGATTTGAAATTTTCGCGCGAAAACGCTAGCCGCTATGCTGTTTAGCTCGTGACGTCACTGCGCTAGTAAATAAAACGATTTTGCAAAGGAATAAGATATTTTTGGATGTTTAATAATAAGTTGTCATCTTTATCATTGGTGTGTTGTACCTGAATGCAAAAATACGAGCATAAGAACTCTGGGGAAGTTTTGGATTAGAGTGACAACTGACTTAAATATGAGAAATACTTGGTTAAAATTGGTAAGAAGAGACCCGAAGACATTGTCTACAAAAACTAGACTATACTACTGTGAAGATCACTTTGATGTAAGTATGACTTAAATTTAAACTATCGTTTATACAAAACAAAACACCATAAGGTAATAGGTATTGCAAGTCAAATTTTGTAATACATGAGGTGTTATCATAAATAAACATAACTATGTATTATCAAAAGAAACTATGACCTGGTATTAAACAAAACAAAACAAAAGTTGGTAGTGTGTACTTATATTGATGTTTTAATATTCCTCAACTCGGCGAAACGAAAATCGGGATCGTATGCAAAAAAAAATTTTTTTGCATGGTGCAAAATACCCTATTGGGTCGTGAAAGCACACAAACGGTTGTAGCACCATTAGAAGATGAGGAAGAATAACATTGTTCAATGTTTATTTTTATCAAAATTTAAGTCATCGAGTCAAGAATTAAATTCAAATATAGCTAGATTATATCGCAAGCAGAGGCCGAGAGTCATCTTAGAGTTACTTTTGTATAAATTAGTGAAACACGGCTGAAATATGAACTTATTGACCTACATTTGTGTTATTACTTTGCGATATAGTCGTATTATTACTTTTTAAATTTGATTGATCAGACCAATAAAGAAGTGTTGGTCTGAGCTTTATTGGTATTATATCAATAAAGTACCTTCATTCATTACAGCTCTTCGATCATAAAGATCAATGTTACAGCCTTGATAGGCTACTACAATGCACTGCTGAACATAGGTCTCCCCATAGATTGTCTTATAAGGGGGATATTTGCAGGTACTTGTAGGCATTTCCCCGTGTAAAAAAAAGCGTTTAGCGTGTCTTCTGAGTTGATTTCGGATAACAGTATAATATTGTTTCCTATTGTTTTCAACTCCACATTGACCGATTTCAGCGAAACACGTACTGTCAGTCGCTGAGAACCTATTCGATTCTTGGGAATAGAGGGTTCTAGGCTGAAATCGCAGGTGGGGCCAAGTTATTTATATATTAGCTTTTGTAGATGGATTACAATTATTCGGTAAATATTGAAAGTAGCTCAATACATTCAGGCGTTTAATATGTTTCTGACACGTAATCAGTATGACCAAAAAATCATTGCCGGTGATATTTTCAGCAAGTGTAGCAATTCTAATGCCTTACCGCATACATTTAGAAAAAATTATGTTAGTTGTTGTCAACATCACGAGTAGCCTTGGTGGCCGTGTATGTGTAGGTATGTTATTTATTTGTTTCATCTTTTTATACGTTGCATAATCGTGTTTGTTTACGTTAGTAGACTCCACTGTTCATAATACAGGTTTATTTGTTTTTTGGCCCCGTATGACACTTACTGTGATAAAAATGGATTATCTAAAAAAATTCGTTCCAAACAAATTTATTCAATTGTCGAATTACTAATATTTAACAAAACTAATATTTGATTAATATTTTTGTTTAAGATTTGAAATAATTGTATAATATCACGAATTTTGTCATTTGAACATAAACGTATAAACCCTTTAAAAGCAAACAGTCTGATTAATATGTTTTTTTTTAAATGTAAGTTGAGATCTCACGTCTTAATTGCGTGAACTGATATTTTGTTTGAATACGTTTATCTGACTAGTGATGCCATCGGTCATTTTTTTTTCCGGACACAAAAAATAAAACAAAGAAAAAAATTACAGGAAATATAAATTGACACAAACATGTACTTAATAATTACAGCCTATGAAAACGCCACTGCTGAACATAGTCCTTCCTAATATATTCTCTCATAGGGAATGTGTGCCATAGTTGCTATGTTTAGTAGGCGGGTTCGCCACCTCAGTTTTTTATTATTTTAAGTTGTCATGAAGATGCTGCTGCCAATCTCCTGTTCCAGTTTCTCCCTGTCGACACCGCGACCCACGGAGATATGGGGTGGCGGATTATTTTAAGCCGCAACTACGTGGTAATTAATATTATGGATTTATGAAATTGCCGTTTTATATTGAAAAATTGAACACCTTATTCTATAGTTGGAAGTAAAGACTAGAAATGAGTTGGAGGGTGGCTCGAACTTTAGGCCTAGTCAGTTTGAATAGCCTATCATGTAGAGGATGTCATGGGGGTCATGGTTGAATAGGGGCAAAAAGTTCTCATTACACTACTAGGGGGTCAAAATGGCCAAAAAACAAAAAAATTAAAATTCTTATTTCGGCTATAACTCCGCCTACTTCGGAGGTTCTTACACAGTCTTTACTTCCCGCATCCCACTAGTTATAGGAAACAATAATAATCTACGCGACATCTGAATGAGATGGAACCTTGTCGAAGTTAATTAAAGATGACAATACTAGAAGTGAATTTATTAGTTTGTATGATCACTCATATTTACTTCTAGAGATTATGAAAATAAAGCTTGTAATTTTTTGTATATCTCCAAGCCCTTAGAATTTGGTCGTTCAATTAACAAAATTCTCTTATAAGAACAATTTATAAATTTATAAACTAACCTTATCATAAATTTTTTTCAAAATCTTATTCTTGTTTCGACTTATTATTATTCACACATTAATATAAATCACAAAAATAATGAAGAAATAATAAATTATACTATACAAGAGGGAAAATCCCCGTCAAATAACACGTCTATCGTATCGCGACCTATCATGCGAGTTTGCTGACGCTGGGGCGGCCGCTATGTGCGCCATTTTCAAGAGAGAAATATAAGCCTCACTCAAGAAATGCTTAATACATTTAAATATACGAGATACAATTAAATATATTTTTATAGTATAAAGGTGACAAACGAGCACACAGTCCACCTGATGGTAAGTGGATGCTGTGGCTCATAGACATCTACATGTGTCCTCGATTAAGAATCAAAATGCAGAATCGTTGTTACCCACGAGGACTACGATGGAATACTTTATTTCCAGTAAAAATAGAATCTCTGGATCTCTACACTTACCATACGAAACAGCAGCATTAAGCTGTTATTTTACGCTGGTATTCTGTGAGAGCGCGGTCCTACCCCGGTCGAACCGACCCATTCGTGCTACAATCATAACGTAACTGCAGTTTGGTTCTATCACGTAAAAAAGTACGTACTAAATAATATATTTCCTTTTATAAAATATAATGCAATTAATAAATATAACTATACTTACTATACAATCCTCATAGTCGAAATCTAACTTTTCTACCGTGAGACCAAATAAAAAAATTGTATTAAATCAAATTTTAATTATTTCTGCTAATATTTAGTGCTATTAAATCGATTTAATAGTAAAGTAAAGTAAAGTTACAGCCTATGAACGTCCCACAGTTGGGCACGGGCCTCCTCTCATTTCCGAAAGGTTAACAGAGCAATAACTCCACGTCCCACTGTTTCCTGTGGCGGAATTTACATACCTTCGATATATTTATCCCTTTAAATGCAGGTTTTCTCATGATGATTGCCTTTACCGTCGAGCGCGTTATAAATCAGCATTTAAAATTGCAATTAACAATTTTATTGGTCAGTGGTGGGTCACGTACTGTAAAATTTACAGCGGGCGCTTTGTCCTTAGTACCGATATATTTTTTTTAAATAAGTCCTGGAAATATAATTTGTTAGTTGGTAACCTTAGTATGACCCTATGGTTGCATGATAAATAATGTTACGAATCGTTATTCTACCAATCAATGGCTATCCCGGTTATAACAAAAATATCATAGTTTCCGCCTTTTATCTTTGTTGAACTGATAAAGCATTGAATACTTAAGCGAGCTTTTCAAAAAAGATTAAAAGAATAGAAAAATTGCTTTATTATCACTTATTTTAGTAATTATTTATCTAAAAAATATTGTAATATATAAAACAAAAAATAGTGGTGTTTGAAAATAAAGAGAATAATGTAAATTAAACATACTATACGTGCCGTTAATCACGAGCTCAGGACCGTGCTTTGTGGTATTCCTTGGCGGGAGACCTATGTTCAGCAGTGGACTTGTGAAGGGCTGTAATGATGTTAATGATGATGAATCACGGGCGTGCCTTGACAGTGAAATTTTAAATTTTAAACCTAACTATTTTATTTTGTTCAATAGATGTTACGTTTAGCTAAGACATTGATTTATACTATGTGGTGTTGACGTAAAGAGACTCTACCGTTTCGGCTCGCGGTTGTCGTAAGAAGCGACTAGAGGAAATACTAGGAAGATCTAAAAATCTAAAAGAAGTCTGTCAATACAAGGCGGTATTAAAATCCCGCTTGCGCCAGATTTAACATACCCAGATGTAAGAAGTGGAGTAGCATCGAAGAAACGAGACGTCTGGTACTGAGATCGTCAATCTACTAGCCAAGCATGGTGATTCTGGCAAATCCTCCTGTACAACCGACCCATGTCCCGCGATGGACTTTTACTTGTTGACGAAAAAGTAGCGATCCGCCCGGCTTCGCACGGGTGATTTCTATATCTCGAAAACAGCGCCACCTACCGAGTACAATTGCAAATCTAAACCATTTCATCAAAATCGCTCCATCCGTTTTGGAGGAGCTTAGTCACATACACACGGACAGAAGAATTATATATAAAGATAATCATTGTACCTAATGACTATATAATTTAATAATTCATTATCGTTGTACCTAATGATTATGAAATTTATTAATCCATAATCATTGTAGCTAATGATTTTGGAATTTACATGTAGAGCTACATTTCTCACTGAATAGCAGAGAATGCTAACTGATATTAAGTTCGCCTTTTGGCCCTTTCTTACCTAATTTTAACGTGGATGTTTTTTTAAATGAATTAATAAGCCAATTACTAAACAAAGGCTTCTACTAAAGCCCGAGTCATCTACATTCGTCGACTTCCTGCATGTCTCATCAAATTGGCCACACTTTGCGTTATCATTTCGTAACACAGGCCTTTATAGGTCCTTTTCTGAACAAAGGATACTACTAATGTGTAATTGGGTTGTACTGATGTTAACTAACGAACCCAGTAGAGAGACTCATGCGTAACATGTTTTAGCATAAATAAATACACAGAAATATGCTAGCTGGCCAGGCAGACTTTGTTTTGCCCTTTCCGCCCAGACTTTGTTTTTTAAAAAAAAATCTTTAAATCCGCAATAAAAATATTGAGGGTCACTTATTCTTATCAATTAAATCTTATCTCTCAAGTTGGAACAAGCAATACACATTCACATAATTAAAATTGGTTGAGTGGTTTCGGAGTTCATCGCGGACAAACAATGTGACATGTAATTTTTATATAAAGATTTTTAATGTAAGTAATAAGCAATAAGTGTGGTAATAAGTGTGTGCCATGGGGTGACGGTGCAAAAGAATCCATTACCCCACATAATCTCGTTGATGTCGTATAAGGCGACAGAGAGGTCAAAACTACTCAAAAACTAAACAGCTCAAAATTATAAAAACTGCGGTTGCCAACTCGTCAGCCAAGCGTGGCTACTATGGCATATTCCCTACTCGCCCTATGAGGAAATTGATGGAGAAGGCCTATGTTTAGCAGCGGATTTTAGATGGGCTGTAATGAAAAAAATGGATAAATGAATTAATGAAGAACTGAGATAATTTTATAATAATAATATCATATATATAAACCTTTTTTATTTTTCTTTTAGTTGCTGCTAACTCTCTTTTACTAGATGGATCAATAACGCAATGAAACTCTAGGATAAGTAGCGTAAGTATAAGCGTTTTGCAAGTTGGTTAATTCCAAAAAAAATGCTTGATTCAGGGACTCGAAAAAGGCTTCTACAGCACGCATCACCTCATCGTCGTCGTCAAATTTTATACCACGCAAGTGCTTTTTCAGGTGGGTGAAAAAGTAAAAGTCACTTTGAGCTAGGTCCGAAGAATATGGTGGGTGCTGCATCAACTGAAACTTAGCAGTTTGGATGGCAGCGCCTGCATGAAATGCATTAATTGGAAGACTTGCTCTTGGCAGCGTAGAGCTGCCCGACTTGCCAGCAAAGTTAGTAGGCATACAGACAGACACTGCTTGCCATCATCGGACCAGCATTCTTAGTTAAATTTTACGCTATTAGCTAGTCACCAAAGCTTCGCCAATTCATTAACAGGATGAACAAAGTGCAAGTAAGATTTAGCTAGCCTCGAGAACAGGCACAGAGTACCCAGCATTCCGGTATTATACACGATACCTTTTTTAGATTGTGCGCAAATATTACAGTACTTAATTCCTCCCTCTCCCTTCCACCATCAGACAACCTCACATTTAGCGGGTCTCCAACTCTTTCTTGTCGACATACCACGTGTTCGAACCAAAAGTTTTGCTTCGTCGTTTGTAATGTGTACCACAATGGAGTGGGATAACTTGGGAGCGTCTGTCGTTCCATCGGATTACATTGAGGGTTCATATTCACTGCAAAATTTTGTAAGCTAAGCTAGTGTACTTTACCATTTCGGGTATAGTACATTACCATTACCATCAAGTAGAATAGTATTCAAACACGGGCTTATAAAGGGTTGGATTGATATTTGGTGAAAAAGCTGACATATTCCCTCTTCTGCCCCTTAACCATTTGGTCAATGGTACTCGTACTTATTTTTTATTATATGTTTTACATTTTTACTTGGTAGAGCCATGCTGCAGCTATATTATGGTTGTAGCACGAATGGGTCGGCGTGACCGGGGAAGGACCACGCTCTCACAGAATACCAGCGTAAAATAGCAGCTCAATGCAGATGTGTTTCGTATTGCGAGTGTAGAGAACCGGAGACTCTTTTTACTGGAAACGAGGCATTCCATTTTAGTTATCAGGGGTGGCTACACGTCGGCATTTTGATTTTACTTGAGAATAGATGTGGATGTCTATGGGGCACAGCATCCACTTACCACCAGGTTGTCTGTGTGCTTGTTTGTCACCCTTATTCTATAAAAAAAGCTTGACTTAATATATGTATGTATGTATGTTTGTATGCATGCATGAATGAATAAAATAGAATTGTATATTCAGTTTTCACCCACTTTCAGACGTCTGTACTTTTCAAAATACGTATTAAGAACCAATAACAAAACCATAAATTCATGACTATGATCTAGTATTCTCTTATGGATTATCACAGTTTATAAACATTGCATGTTTTTAAAAATTTTAAACTTAAAGTCATAGTCAAATCTAATATTTTTAAACAAGTGAATTTCAATAAGTCCCTACTGCGAGACATCTTATGAGAAGAAGCTGCAAGAAATTCACAAGTAGACTATTTGTCCCAACAGTTAAAACTAACCATAAAAAATGTTTATAAACAAAATAAGAAAATCTAAGAAAACTCGTTATATTCATGCATTCATATCTTTTAAATAATCATATATGTTCCTTGACTTTGTGCATAGGCAACTCATCAATATTATAGGGAATCTTATTAAAATGTTATTCATTTACCCAAAAATGTGCGTCTAGTTTCAAGGAGCCTGTACTTTGGAACAGCAAGCTTAGATTTATCAGGTACGCGTATATAGTTATGGACATCACTCTTTTTATCAAAGGTATTAAAATAGTTTCTTAATAATATTATCCAATATTAAATCAACAAATTAAATATTGATTTGTTTAAAAAGATCTCTGAATGAGTTCATCGGTCTGATATTGTATATGGCGCAATAACTCTTTTCTGTAGTCTCTCGCATATTATTGACAGTGGAGTTGATTCTGATCAAATGATAATGACATGCCACTCATCACGAATAAAACAATGTAAATATATTCAAGCGCATGTTGCTGGCTGCAGGTCGTTGTTCTACTTACTAAATTAAACGGAATAATGAATCGGTAGACGGGACGAATTGTCCCTTCCTGTGAGAGTGGCTGGATGCGTCTTAAGAACGTTTTTTGTTGTGTGGTCAGGCGGTTAGCAAAATTGGTCTCGTTTTGTTGATATTTACCTACGCCCAACCGTTGATTGTAATTGGTTAAAATATTGCATAATGTCATATGGTTAATGATATTTTTGTAGTGCTACCAATAGAAAAGAAAGCGAATTCTATATACTCGATGGCAAATGATGATTGTAAGCCTTGTATATTTACGAGTATACTGGTATCCTCGTACATCCAATCTACGAGTATATATATAAAATGGAGTGTCTCACTGCAATATCAAATAACTGCCTTTTATTAAGCTAAGGGGGGTTATTTACATGCCATTAAGACATGAATAACCACTTTAAAAAATTTGTCTATCTGTCTGTCCGGACTAATCTACGGAGTGGCTGAATCGATTGTGATGAAACTTTACGAACAGATAGAGAGCAATGCCGGAGTGTTCTAGACTATATTTTATCCGTAAAACTTAGAGATTTTAAGTGTAATCAAAAAATAAAATAAATAGTTGTTGATGATTATCTTAAATACCGCCACATTAATATATACTACCAAGGCGAAGCCAGGGTGGGTTGCTGATTCTAAATAAAGAAGCACAACATAGTGTTTTGTCATTTCGAATTTCATTATTTAGAAATTTAGTAAATTGGATTAAATCAGACTAAACGTGTTAGATAAATAGTAAGACCTTAATTAATAAGGATTTATTATCAAAATCATTAAGTAAATAATTCAAAACCACACTGCAATAAAATATATCTAATATCGAAATCCTTAAAGAAAGTCTCAGTTATTCAACAAATTTCTTATGAAAATAAAAAAAATTGTACTTCATCATCACCATCATCATCATTACAGCCCTTCACAAGTCCACGGCTAAACATAGGCCACCCCAAAAAATGCCACAAAGCACGAGGTTCTGAGCCACCTGCATCCATCGATGCATGTCTTACCAGGTCGTCACTAGATATAGTGGGGGACCGCCCAACACTTTGTCTGCCGGTGCGAGGCTACCACTCGAGAACCTTTCTAGCCCATCGGTTGTCGGTTTTGTACTTAAAGGGAAAGAATAGGAAAATTACATTATTTACCTACTATAAAAATATTGATTATATTTTAAGTTATACATGACTGGTATATTCGAGAAACATAAATATAATAAAAGTATACTAATATCCTTTAATAGAAAAAGGGTGAAAAGCGAACACACATCCCACCTGATAGTAAGTGGACGCTGTGGTCCATAGATGTTACATCTATTCTCGATTAAGAATCAAAAAATGTAGATGCGTTGTCACAACTGAGAACTAAGATAAAATGCCTCGTTACCTCGTTAGTAAAATGGGTCTCCGGTTTTCTTTACTCGCCGTACGAAACACAATAGCATTAGGTTGCTACTTTACGTATATTTACGCATAATTTGGTCCTTATAAATTATCATGAGAGTTTTCAGTTCCGTTGTCGGGAGTATTTCTCTTATGAGGATTACCAGGCTGCAAGAAATTAAAATAATAGGTTTTAACAAACGCTATCTCGATGTGACCTAACGATCGAGCTACGAGTAGACAATCGAGAGATACAACAGCAGCTCCGACTGATAATACCATAAAGCAACACAGGCCGCAGATGTACCGGACATTTTACTTACTCTGTGTGACCGACTCCTGTGTTGCTCTATGGATTTTACCGATGAAAAATTTACGAAATCATCAACAGAGGATTACGGGATGCTCCTGTTTCCTCCTCCAAAACTGGAAAGATATACTTTTTTTCAAGAACAATATTGCTAATCATTGTGGCTATATCTATATGTTTTCCTATTTTTCCTGTTCTTTAAATTTGTTTGTTATACTTCCTATAGATACCTGGTCAATTTATGTAATTTTAGTAGATTCTTAGTTTTTAAGATAATTGATTTATGATAAGAAATAAAACAAAGAAACATGAAAATAGCTGATATAGATTGCATCGTAAAAAAATATTTGCTCTAAAATCATTATCCAAGGAGAAAACAGAGGAATACATTTGTACGAACTTAACAGCCGGAATAGACGAATGGACAATCTCTTAGCGACGATCACAGTACCAAAACAGAAATGAAAAAAGTTATATCTTTTCCACCTTATCAGAAAAGTTTGCAGTTCAGAAAGTATATCTTTATAAATTAGAGTATGTAAATGATTACCCTTTTCTAAGTACCTATTTTTGTGTATATTTTAAATAGAATAAGGGTGACAAACGAGCAAACAGTTCACCTGATAGACCATCTTTGATATTAAAACCATTAAGAGCCATTCAATTAACTTTATTAGTCGCTATTATTGCATGCTGGAAAAAAATTATAATATGTTTTTAAAACAGATCAAGTGCGTATCGGATCACACTCAATGTAGATGTCGTAGGGTTCCGTAGTTGCCCGTCACAATACGTGAACTTAGAAGGAGCATTCTTGATATTATGCGCATATTATGTGTTCGCGGTTTGACCGCTATAACGACTAAAATGGGCCCAAATAAGACGATAGTAATTGAACGAGTTACTTTCCAAGCTGAATTATAAGGAGTGGTATTCAAAAGATTAAAAACATTTCGAATTTGAAAATAATACAATCTAAATCAAATCATTCACATGCCAAGTCCGTACAAAATTGTCATAGTTCTCACCTTTTAGTTACCGGTAGTGCAACCCTTAGATATTACATGACTGTAGCGAACCTTCCCATAAACCACCACCCTAAACTATTCTGAGGGTCGCCCGCGTAAACCAAGAGTACCACAAATGAAACTGTAGGCCCAAAATAACTACTAACTAAAAATAAGTGAAAGTGATATGTCAAGATCGGTCTCGTGTAGTAGTAATGTAGAAATCGTTTTCCTCAAAAATGTTTATAATTTAAAGTTTACAATAACATTACAAAGTTCTAGTGCAGTTAGTTTTAGGTCATTTTCTATGGAATTGTAACGAAATTAATGATTTCTTATATTTACGCGAACACTACACATTGAATAAAACTATGTTTACGGATTTTATCGCGTTTAATTTACTTATTTTAATTCCCGACGTTTCGTTCGTGAATTTTTTTTCAAAACTGAAGCTAGCTGGCTAACTATGACATCAGGACGTCAAACATCTCAGTCCCTCCTGTGACCATGGGTTGCTGTAAAGCACCCGAAACGTCGGGAATTAAAATAAATAAATTAAACGCAATAAAATCCGTAAACATAGTTTCATTCAATATAACGAAATTTTACTAATCCAAGTACATTTTATAAGTTGATCAACTATTACTCGTTAACTTGTTGCCTACTTAGCTGTGATAGTTTTCCATTTACTTTATTTTAAACACTACTATCGTGCATACTTTTACCTTTTCGAAAACAGCGGTTTAGTTGGTAGGCGGGTGGGGTTGGGGGTATGACTCTAATAAAAATACCACTTTAAAGCTAAATATTTCGCACGGTCTCCTGAATCGAAAATATGTTGTTCCATACCCCAATATTTTTGAAAGAATTATCCAACGACACCCTACACGATGGAATAGACGGGTAAAAAATCGCCTGCGTGGGAGATACCCAAATAAAAATATTTTACAAGATTTTACTTTACAATTTTGTAGGCGTGATTATAATAATAATAACATAATAAGGCGTAGAGAAGTGACGACCCCATCGCCCGCTGATAAGTGACAAAACTGCTACGTCGGCGCAGTCAGTCAGCGCCTTGCCAGGCGTGAGCACCGTGTCTCGACAGAATTGAGGTGCAAAGGCCCGTTTGTTCATACGGCCACACCATGAAACGGTGCCGGGCCTGGGCGTCTCCGTTAATTGACGCCCATTTTATGGATGATGGAGAAAATAGTATGAGCAAAGGCCGCTGCCTGGGGTCGCCAGGGTGCGTCTGGAGCTGGCGCTGGACGCGACAGCATGATGGGCCGCCAGTCGAGCGCGAGGTGCTGCACGACCACCTAGCAGCCCCTCGCATCCATCATCCACACCAGATGGCTTGGTGTCGGCAGGGTCTTCTCGGACACGGTGGCGGCACCCGCCGCTGGTGGAGAACGCCGCATGCGTTGGAATAAAGATATGAACACAAACGCATTGCGGGCGTACTATAAGGCGAAGGGGAAGAAACTGGAGGATAGCGTATCGGGCTCGGATGCATTGCTTTTTGCTGAGTTGGAGCCGTCTGTTCCCGTCACAGAGCAAAACCTGGCAGACCGAGTTTGGTACATCATGCGCTCGAAAATATTTGATGATGCCGATCTCGAACGACTACGGCGTGAAGCTATTTCCTCATTGAATGAACCGGCTATAGCTGGGTATGCAGCTCCTCAGGCCACAGACCAGCAGCCACATGTGGAGCCGTCATGGATCTTCCCGCTCTGGTTGATTCAGGTGACGATGGAATGGTCACCGACGAACTAGAGCAGATGAGGAGTAAATTGGAGGAGGCGATTGTGGAAACGCGCTGTACGTCTCTCGAAAATCGACCGCGACTCTCGCGCATAACCCTAAGCAAGCGGAATCGGGATGTCGTGATGGCCTGAACCCATTGCTGGCAACCTACTTGGAAGCCAGCCGGGATCTTTGCGATACGGACTCAATACTCTTTGGCGCTGCTTTGGCAGTTTGCCGCATTGTTGGTGCCAAACTTCCCGTCTGGACGTGCTACTGGGCAAAGTAGCGCTATCTCAGCCTGGAGAAGAAGGATTGAGGACCGTATCGCAAAGGCAATGGCCCTCATCCTCATCGGCAGACTGATATGCTTCAGGTCGGGCACTAATAGGCCGAGAATTGTGCGCATTGTCAGGATGGCGATTGCTGGGACAAATATCAGTTTGTCCCAGCCGGATATAATGCAAAACTGACGGTGCGCGGAATCGCTGCTTGGGGAAGCGGATTCGGTGATATACCGAGAGGTCGACACGGTTCAACCAGAATCATCTCTTCCAGAGCGATCAGAACAAGCTCTATAAATCATTGAGCGGCCAATGGTACGTGGAACGGGTGCAGCACCGAAACAGGCCCACACTGCGGTCAGAACCCGTAAACCACGGCGAGGGCTCTTGACGGAAGTTGTGGTGAGTCAGTGTGCGGATGTTATGCCCATGGACCTCGTCATTATAACGCCGGACGACGTAGCTGAGGTGGTCCGAAGGGCCCTGAACTAGCAAAGTCCGGTGCTCGACGGACTGCATCACTACTGGCTGAAGGGGTTCGTGGTGTGTCATGCTGTGCTCGCCCGACAGTTTCAAGAGGCTCGACGAGAAGTCGCCCCGAGCCTCTTCACTACTGGGATCACTCATTTGGTTCCTAAAGACCAAGATACCACAGACCCAAGAAAATACCGCCCCATAACGTGTCTACCTACCATATACAAGACACTAACATGCATTTTGAGCGCGAGAATCACTCGTCACCTGAACTCAATTTTTTAATGTATTTATTGTATTTAATTGATATTTATGTATATTTATATCTTTCATATCATCATCATCATCATTACAGCCCTTCACAAGTCCACTGCTGAACATAGGCCTCCCCCAAGGAATGCCATAAAGCACGGTCCCGAGCCACCTGCATCCATTGACTTCCTGCATGTCTTACCAGGTCGTCACCCAATCTAGTGGGGACACCCTACACTTCGCCTGCCGGTACGAGGCTGCCACTGAGAACCTTTCTTCCCCAACGGTTGTCGGTACTAATACTTTGGGCTATGTCGGTTACTCTGGTTCTACTGCGGATATCCTGATTTCTAAGTTAATCAGGCAGAGAAACCCTGAGCATAGCCTTCTCCATAGCTCGCTGAGTGACCTTGAGCCTCATATGGCCAGCAGTGTAGGACCACGTCTCAGATCTATAGGTCATCACTGGCAACAAGCACTGGTTATACAATCTAGTTTTGAGGTATGCCTGACAAGAAGATGGGTCGTAATCTCCCGAACGCTGCCCAGCCGAGTTTAATCCGTCGATTGACCTCTCGGTCGAAGTTGGACTTACCTAGTCGGACTATTTGTCCCAGGTAAACATATTCGTCAACAATTTCGAGCTTAGTGCTTCCAACAACTACCGGCATAGGTGTGACATGGACATTAAACATTATTTTTGTTTTGTCCATGTTCATCTTGAGACCTATCCGTTGGGAAACACTATTGAGGTCATTGAGCATAGTGCTTAGGTCCTCCAGCGATTCTGCCATAAGCACTATATCGTCGGCAAATCGAAAGTGAGTGATGTACTCGCCATTGACGTTTATATCGTATCCTTTCCAGTTCAGTAGCTTGAAAACGTCTTCCAATGTAGCGGTGAAGAGTTTCGGGATATTACGTCACCATGTCTTACACCTCTCTGCAGTTGGATAGGTTTCGTACTCTGGTTCTGTACTCGGATAGCCATCTTAGCCCTACTGTACAAACACTTTAGCACTTCGATATACCGACAGTGCACTTGGCACCGCTGAGGGACTGCAGCACCGCCCAAATTTCGACGGAATCAAAGGCTTTCTCATAGTCCACGTACGCAAGACAAAGTGGCAGATTGTACTCTTCGGCCTTCTGTACAATTCGCCGAAGGGTATGTATGTGGTCTATGGTGCTAAAGCCTTTTCGGAAACCGGGTTGTTCGGGAGGCTGGAAGTCGTCGAGTCTGCGTGCGAGACGATTCGTAATGACTCTCGAAAACAGCACGTAGATGCGGCTCAGAAGGGAAATCGGCCTGTAGTTCTTCAAGAGAGCGTGTCGCCTTTCTTGAAGAGCAAGACCATCGCACTTCTGCTCCACGCCTCCGGAGTAGTGCAACCATGGAGGACGCAATTAAAGAGCTTCTGAAGGACTTCAAGTACCGGTTTTCCACCCGCTTTCAGAAGCCCCGCTATAATTCCATCCTCGCCCGGGGACTTGCCGTTTTTAAGGTTCTGGAGAGCCATTTTAATCTCGCTCATCGAAAATAATCATCGAAGTAAATCGAAAGGTCTGAGTGAGATGTTTCATATACAATTATATATTTATACAGCCCAACCAGATGAGAAAACTATTTAGATACCCCAAATAATAATAATGTCTGTACAGTTAGAGACTTCCTCGGGCAGTGTATAGCAGTGGAGTACGAGCCTTTGTCATTTAGGCGAGCAGATGACGGCTGCGGAGAACCACATAAGGATAAGAAGGGATATCTTCCAAGGCGATTGTTTGAGTCCAATCTGGTTGTACCTCTCTCTAAACCCTCTCAGTACCTTACTGCAGGATTTCAGGAGGAGATTTCAGCTTCGGAAAGGAGGTACAAAAGTGACCCACCTTTTCTGTATGGATGATCTCAAGTTATTCGCCTCCAGTTGATGGAATCCCATCTTATGGAATTGCTAAACATCACTTGTGGTTTTAGAAATTCTATTAGAATGGAGCTGGAGACGGATAAGTGTGCGGTCCTCCATGTCGAAAGGGGTAGAGTTGCTAACTCTGAGGGCATAGACTTATCTATGCCCATCAACATAACGACCCTATCCGAGGCTGAAACATACCGATACCTGGGTATGTCACAGAACATAGGTATCGATGAGGCGGACTTGAAACAGTCACTTTGTGATGTGTTTTACAGTCAGTATCATGCATGTTCTCATGTATACCTTTGGCATACTCAGGTGAACTCAGACCGAACTGAACGCTCTGGGTAGAAAAGTCCACACTGTTGTGACGTCCCGCAGGATGAATCATCCGAGATCGTCAGTAATGAGGCTGTACATGCCGCCGAAACATGGTGGGCGCGGCATTTTAAGTGCTCTCACCATGCATAATCGTGAAATGTGCAGCCTCCGTAATTACTTCTTGATGAAATCGGATGATCCAGTCTACAGGGACGTCATTTCGTGTGATAAAGGGCTAACCCCTCTATCCTTAGCCAACGGGCAATGGCAAGACCCAGCAGTACAGTGCATTTCCGACCGGGAGACCGTATGGAAGGAGAAGGAGCTCCACGGGAGGTTCTACAAGACTCTTCATGAGCCTTTCGTAGACACACTTGCCTCCCTCCACTGGGTACGTTTTGGTGACCTCTTCGGGGAAACCGAGAGTTTTGTCTGTGCAATACAGGATCAGGTTATTAAGATTCAGCCCAACCAGATGAGAATACTTTATAAATACCCCATACTAATAATAATAATAATTTATTTGCAAGAAATATGGTGGTTACAGACATTATGATTAAAGATAGTACAAGCATATTTCGCCAGTGGCATGCAAATACATAATTTTATAAAATGTACATGATTCTATTAAAAAAAATATGTTTAATTATAATTTTGTAAATTCAAGATTAAAAATTCACAAGACGCAAAGATGGATGTCAACAATTAATTTAAAAAAAAAAAGTACAAAGTTTTATCTAGTCTTAAATTTAAAATTATAGGAATTCCTATTGATAGTAAGTTTATTTTATACTTTTATGCACATAATGGGACAATTTTTCTAAAAAAAGGCAGTTTTACATAACTTAAAGTTTTATCTTGTTACATCTTTATGTGGAATTCTTTTATCTGTATTATCAACACAGCTCTGAAATGAATGTGGATATTTCTTTACGAACGTTCCGATTTCATACATATACATGCAACACAGTGTCAAAATTTTTAACTGCTTAAAGAGTGGCTTACAAGAATCGAAAGGTCCATATCCACAGATTGCCCTTATACTTTTCTTTTGAATTAGGAATGCTCTCTTAAAAATAGTTAATTAATATACGAGTATATAACTATGATTTGTGGCACCCATAGTAGGGTGGAGCGCGGTTGTATGAAAAAAAATTGTTTTTCATATTTTAAATTCTAATAGCGCGGGATTAGTGCCTTATCTTTAAAGTCAATTTACGTTTTTTTTCCAGCTCAATTGAATAACATTTTCTGCCTCCGCTAGAGCCTCAAAGTTTAATATTTTAATGAAAAAATTTAGTACCTTTGGGCTAAGATAAATAATAAATAAGAGTTAACTAGAGATTATAAATGAAACTCAATAATATAATTAGAATACTTATAATGTAATTAAATAAAAAAGTGAAACAAAATTCAATCATATGTTTTAAAAAACAAATCGTCAATTTGCCTTAAAATCTTTCTTCGTCTCGAATTTTGGCATTTTCTTACGTCGGGACGTAAGAAACGGGATTCCAATTTGGCTTTTATGGCCGCTAATCGTGATGAATCCTTACATTAAGAAATGGCCGCTTCTGTCATCAACTTCACAGCTCGCTCAACAGCCTGGGTATGACATGGGAGACGTAAAAACAAAAGTTCACCCTCACCACCAGATTGGACTATTTGTTGAATTTCTTGGTCACTTAAATGTTTCAAGATCGGCGGTTCAGCAATGGTGTGTTGCCAATTTATCATATCAATGTAGGTTGTTACGCTGAAATTAATATCAGGCATCTCGAATAGCCTTGGTGCAGGGGATTGCGATATATGCGCTTTTTATCATCTGTAATCGTTGCAAGTAGTAAATTCTCAGGATTTGCGAAGTAGCTATTGCGTTGAATGACGGGGTCAATCACTTCCTTCAAGAATTCTGGCAGATACCTGGAGGCTAATATAATTGTAAATAGATGTCGAGCTCCATCTTTACATGATGGTTTATTTTTAATCGTGAACCAAGCTGGGGCGTAAACTTTTACGACAAATGTAGACAGAGCAATCAAATTCTTTCATGGTTTCTCTGTTGCTACATACAAACGTAGGATTCGATTAGCACGTGTGAGCCAACGAGCATAAGATTGTTTGCCTGGAGACCTGTTTGCTAGATCTTCTGGAAAAGAACTTGATTGTACTGCAGAGACGATCTCGTGCGAGTACTTTTGATCTGTGCTCAAATCTGGGGCCATTTCTGGGAGTGATTCTGCCTCGATGGGTAAGAAGTTTTTAATCGGCATTTGATCACAAGTTTCCAGTATCTTTCCAAACTGACCAGTGTAAGACTTGGGTCCCGAAGTGCCTCCGTGAATATGTTAAAACAAATGCCTTAATGGCAGCTCGTTCATATGCATTAAACAAATAATCCCTTGGAGGGGCCTTAGTAGCCTTTTTCAAGGAGTCTTATAATACCACCGTACTTTCCAGTATTTACATTAGTCCCATCACAACCTATTGCCACAGGATGTTCTAGGGAAATGTCTTCCTTTGCCAAGAATCTGTGATTGCTGATTCTACTGCTTTCGCCGAACCAGTGCTAGGTTCTACATAACCCATGTAGATAGAACCCGACTCCTGAATTAGAGAAATGTGCTCTTCAACAGTTATTGTTCTGTAATACAGTCACTGTTCTGTAATATTTATTACCTTTTTCTATAATCTATAAAGTTTTATCTTTCTTGCCATCAAAATACAAAGCGGAAAGCTCCGTGTTAGTGTCGTCCTTTATTAATTTCTGACGATTTTTCGATCTCTCGCGTCGTAATTTATGTCTGTCAATAACCTCGACATCTAATGTAATATCATACAAAACAAATGAAGCGATTGCTGCTGCTGCCCTGTCTGAGAGTCCATATCTGCTACACGTATTCGCTAAGGTAGATAAAGACAACTTTTTCTTCTTCTTGTCAGAAACTCATTCACTTGTGCTTAGTTGCGAAATCATTTGTACTATAGCTCTGCTTAACAAAGAAACGTCTATTTCTCAATCAATTGACCGATTTTCTCGATCTAGTTTCCTCTGTAGGGTCTTTTGTAGCTTCTTCGTAGTAGTAAAGTCGACTCCGCCTATTATCATTTTGCGAAAAGTTCGCTGATCAATCAAAATGAATGTTCTCGTTTGTGAACCTTTTATCGGTCGGCAGGTGCAATTTGTGAGTTCCTTGCATTTGAATGCTGAAATATCAAACAGCCGCTTAATATATTCTCGAAAATTCTCCAATTTTTTTGAAGAGAGCTTCTTAATAGACTTGAGTAAATTTTTACATTTTAAGTGGTAGGCTTTTAACATTTGTATAACTTGTGTTCTAGTCACGGTCGGAATAGACGCAGTTTGCCAGATATTTTCAACTCTAGGTGCCACAACCACAATATCTGCTATTAGTGAAAATGTTGGCTCTTTTGCTGTTTCCAGATGCAATTTTAGTTGCTGCTGGAAACAGCGAAAGAATGTCTGGTCCACTCGTAGTACTTCATCACATCTTCATACGTAGGTAAAGTGTTGTCTTTAATATATTGGCTATCACCAAAAAGGGGACACTTGAATGCACTACGAGTTCTCTCCATGCTTCAAACAACCAAGAAATATTGTGAAATAGATAAAAGCGCGACCTTTCACATTGAAAAGCAATAGCATACTGGCAGTGACACGACAAATTACCTCCCGCGCATGCGCCAAAATTACCTCCCGCGCGCGCCATCATGACCTTGATTTGAAGTAAGTAGTGGTTTTTTATTGATTTATAATGAACATAAACTATATTTTAAATTAAAAAATAAAACAAAATGTTACAATTTATTTAATAATAACATATTTACATAGCGTCAATCCTGGGTCGAAAATCATTTTTTTATAAAATTTCAATGACCTGGCGGAGGCAGTTACTCTGCATCAATCCAAATAATATTTAACATGAGTTAATTTGATTCCTAAAGGCACCTTTTGCGCTCTATTAGATTATAACAAGGTGAAAAAAAAATTTGCGCTCCACCCTAACCCATAGACTTATTATGGTGGCACATATACTCAATCAAATCCATAGGCTTAGAATATAATGACGTAAGTCTATGAAAATCTAAGAAATACTTTTTGACGTTTCACATTAATCATCCCGCAATAACTAAATCTAAATCTAATAAATCTAAAGAATTATGAAGTTATGTATATATATTATAGGATTACAACATGTATAGTTCTTTATCACTAATTTAAAATAGACCAAAATACAATATATATAAACAAAATTATATAAATATATTATATAAATATAATAAACAAAATTAACCAGAATGAATTTTTATGCTTGACGTTGTTTCAATGATATGTCGATATGTGCACGTAGTGTTTGGATGATTCAAATTCAAGCTAATGCGAATAGTCGGTAAAAATATTCAAATAATAGAACTTTTAATTTTTTTAATTTATTATTTGTTTATTGAAATTTTATTTTTAAAGTTGCATAAATTATATGTATCATGAATTAACAAGTCTATTTTTTATAATTTCTGTGAATCCTACTGTGGCGAAGTTGCGAGTAAGTTTAGAAGATGCCGGCTTGTACAATGGTAGTATTGAGTCATTGAGAACCAATTGAAAAGGAATTAGCTTACGAACAAAATTTTCATCAGAAATTAAAAATATAACCAATTGGGACAACGTTATATTTATTGATAAAACATGGCTAAACGCCTACACACTGTGCCGCAGATATGGACAGATGACACGTGTCCGGGGCAAAAGGTGTGCACCTCATAATTTGCCATTTGGGATCAATCGGAGGAGGATTTGTAGAAAATATAACTACTATACAAAAATATAACCAATTGGGACAACGTTATATTTATTGATAAAACATGGCTAAACGCCTACCACACTGTGCTGCAGATATGGACAGATGACACGTGTCCGGGGCAAAAGGTGTGCACCTCATAATTTGCCATTTGGGATCAATCGGAGGAGGATTTGTAGAAAATATAACTACTATACAAAAATATAACCAATTGGGACAACGTTATATTTATTGATAAAACATGGCTAAACGCCTACCACACTGTGCTGCAGATATGGACAAATGACACGTGTCCGTGACAAAAGGTGTGCACCTTATAATTTGCCATTTGGGATCAATCGGAGGAGGATTTGTAAAAAATACAACTACTACATAAGGGATGACTGGGCCAAAGTGGTGGAGAAAACAACGTAAATTGTTATGGACGACTATGAAAGAAACGTTCATTTTGAATGCATTATAGAAAATCAAACAATAATTAATGTAAACAACGTTGATGATGACAACAGCTCAACTGTTGTAGTGAAAGTGATTAAATAAATTTGTTTTCAATCAAGTACATCCTTTAATTTATGTAACTTTATCTCTAGAAATTAGCAGTAGGTATAAGCAATGAATACGAAAAAACTCATAAATTTTGTGTTTTGAGTTATCTGTTTCTACTTTATTTTGGTATTAATCTAGATAAAACTGTAAATGATTACCAGCTTTAAAGAATCGATATCGATATCTCTTAAGAATCGAATATTGTAGTTTCCGATTTTTAGTTGGAATGCCTAGTTCATTAAATGTGACAGCTGTCAAAAGGTATTTCTTAGATTTGGTGGAGTTTAGGGTGTCTGAGTAAAACAGCAGACGGAGTGACGGACATGGCGAAACTATAAGGGTTCCCTGTTGTTTAACTACGGAACCCTAAAAAACGAGATGAAGATGAGATGAGATGAGATGATGAAACAAGCAGACATGTAGTTGTCTATGGGCCAAAGCATTCACTTACCATCAGGCGGACTGTGTGCTCACCCTTGTTTGTTACCCTTATTCTATAAAAAAGTTAAAGGTAAAAAACATCTTTCACAAAATTTTTAATTTTTCATCTCACGACGACGGGTTGCTCTTACTTGAGAGTGTAGACTTAGTGCGCAATTGCACATTGTTTAATTATTTTTTTCAATTGTCAGAACGGAAAGTAAGCGGAGAAAAGGTGTTCGAAGTAACGTAAGATAATAATTAAGGTAGAGACAGACTGATCCCACGTACGCAACGTATGCAACACATTATGACGTCTGGACTCTAGATTTTGTATGAAAAACTATGCATTAGAAACACTTATGGGAGAAACAGACTGATCCCACGTACGCAACGTATGCGGTGCAACGCTCCCACGTTGGTGTACACACTTGACCTACGTATGCAACGTACGTTTGGCGTCAGACACTCTTGTCACTTCTTAGCGGGCGCACGAGTACAAACTTATAGCATGTTTTTTGATTCTGGGAGTGAGTTTGAGAATGATTTACTTAGTCTGATGTCCATAAACGAATATATCCACGCCATAAAGAAAAAGAGAAAAGATAAGAAGCGAAGATATTGGGTACATGAAATAAATAAACCAAGAGAGGAGTTTGTAGAATACCACACATTAGTTAAGGAACTGGAAAATGATGACGAATGATTTTTTCTGTACTTTCGTATGACAAAAGTGCAGTTTGAGAAGATTCATAAAATTATTGAAAGTGATATAAAAAAATTACACATTTACAGAAGTCTATTGGTAAGAGAGAAAGACTCGCAGTGTGTAAAATTAAAAACTATTTTCCAATAACATTTAAAGATATTCAGTTTTTTGTGTCTCCTGAAAAATTAGAACGCAATGAATTCCTTTTTTTAAATATATATATATATATATATATATATATATATACGAGTATACTTTAATGGCGCAGGACAGGATTATGGTTCACGAATGTGTGCGCAAGCACATATAATGCACTTTTTATTCCCTCACTCTCATAGTCCGATGGGACGGTAAACTGACACGAATATAGAGAGATCACACTCCGAACCAACGGCTTTGTACGTACTTTCTGAAGCACAGGGGTAAAATACTCCGGGTTGCTTTCTTGATAGAAAACCCATCTAATTTTGAGCACGATCACACCTATTACTGAAATGTTAAAAAACTGTCCTGTGTTGAGTTTAGTTTTATTTTTTTTTGTTTGCAGGTAGAGGCATAATATAGATGTATACGTAATTTTCTTCATTTAGCTGTAATTAAGTACCTAATTTTTGGTAGGCATTGGATTATAGTTTATATTAAAAATATTTTTTTAATATTAAAGGCAATAAGGTGCCTCATTGTAGTACGAATAATTGGTGATTGAGCTTGCTTATTTAGGGCAATCTCTTATCTGTTGTATGGGAAACAATTGCTGACTTGATAAATTCGGAAGCAATTGCGTTGTGAATTACGTTATTACGGCCATTTTGTTGATTTTTACAATATCAAACACAAGCGTATAGTTTACTCAATAACATTATAAGTACATTCGTTACCGCCTTACTGAATCGATGAGCTGTTCATTTCCCATTTTGGCAACAAAACGCGTTCACGGTGCAAGGGTCTATTTGTTTATGACGTGCTACGCGTAAGTTCTAGGAACACACTGGTCGTACGCGTGGGATTACGTACGAACATCCCCTCCATCTTCCCACGCCGATCTAGACATCGTAGATCGACGTTGCGTCGGACGCGTGTGATTGCGTTGCATACAATTAAGATAGAAACAGACTGATCCCACGTACGCAACGTATGCAACGCATTATGACGTCTTGCTAAATAAGCAAGCTCAATCACCAATTATACGTACTACAATGAGGCACCTTATAGCCTTTAATATTAAAAAAATAACTTAAATGTAAACTATAATCCAATGCCTACTAAAAATTAGGTACTTAATTACAACTAAATGAAGAAAATAAAATAAAATAAAATATTATATTATGCCTCTACCTGCAAACAAATAAAAAATAAAACTAAACTCAACCAAGGACAGTTCTTTAACCTTTGAGTAATAGGTGTGATCGTGCCCAAAATCAGATGGGTTTTCTATCAAGAAAGTCTCAGTAGCAACCCGGAGTATTTGACCCCTGTGCTTCAGAAAGTATGTACAAAGCCGTTGGTTCAGAGTGGGATCTCTCTCTCTATATTCGCGTCAGTTTACCGTCCCATTGGACTATTTTTTTTCTAAAAATGTTACCCCCACACTAGGATTTTCTCCTGTATCGTGGAGATAGTTTACAAACACAAATTGCACTAGGACAAACGTCCAGACCCAGAACGTATGTAGGCCATACAAATACTTGTTCCGTGCGGGATTCGATGCCGCGGCCCCCAGCGCAACAACGCATTGCTAAGTCACTGCGCCACGAAGCCGTCTTTTTTTTGTGACTATGAGAGTGAGGGAATAAAAAGTGCATAATATGTGCTTGCACACACATTCGTGAACTATGATCCTGCTCTGCGCCATTAAAGTATACTCGTATATATATTTAAGAAGGGGAATTCATTGCGTCCTAATTTTTCAGGAGACACAAAAATTGAATATCTTCAAATGTTTTTAATTTTACACACTGCGTGTCTTTCTCTGCTATCAACGGACTTTCGTAAATGTGTATTTTCTTTTTTATATCACTTTCAATAATTTTATGAATCTCCTTAAACTGCAATTTTGTCATACGAAAGTACAGAAAAAATCGTTCGTCATCATTTTCCAGTTCCTTAACTAATGTATGGTATTCTCCAAACTCTTTATTTATTTCATGTACCCAATATCTTCGCTTCTTAACTTTTCTCTTTTTCTTTATGGCGTGGATATATTAATTTATGAAAATCAGACTAAGTAAATTATTCTCAAACTCACTCCCAGAATCAGAAAACATGCTATAAGTTTGCACTCGTGCTTCCGCTAAGAACTGACAAGAGTGACAATAGAAATTCATGCAAAGTTACAAATAACCAAACTGAGTTTTAAATTTAAATTAATTACTTTTGTAGTAAACAAAAATTAATTTTATTGTGCTATACAGCTAAACGTTTTCATTAATTGCGGTCCATCGAAAATCCTCTGCTGAACATAGGCTTTACGCACATTCCATTCTATCTATTTCTATAATCGCCTCATAGGGGGGTGGGGGGTATATAGTCTATTTGTCATTGTTGTCAGACTTGAAATCCGGATAACAACTCAATAATAATAATAAACGTAATTAGGGATTTATTGGACGTAATTATATTTGTACAAATACGATGGGCTGGCTAATACTACCTGCATTTCGCACACAAGCACGCGTGTCTCTACACATCACAACTACAAATAAGGGTCGCTCGTCTTCGTGATATATTACACAAATGAGCTCATATTGTTACGTTTGATTAAAATTAACAATACATTTTTTCAACCTCATATCTTCATCGTATCTTATTCCGAGGCATAAATTAATTGTTTCTGTTTGCTGGCTGACACTGTTTTGATATTTTATTTTAATTCAATCAATTACATAAACGGAGTAATTTATCTCTAAAGACAATGCCAAAATAATTTTAAAGTTATAGAAAACAAAAATAATTCATACACAACTAAGTAGCTGCAGAGTAGCTCTACCACGCTGTTTGTTGTAGCACGAATGGGTCGGCTCTACTGGGGTAGGACCACACTCTCACAGAATACCAGCGTTTCGTATGGTGAGTGTAGAGAACCGAAGACCCTTTTTACTGGAAACAAGGCATTCCATCTTAGTCTTCACAAGGTGACCAAGCATCTGCATTTTGATTCTTAATCAAGGATAAATGTAGATGTCTATGGGCCACAGCATCCACTTACCATCACTGGACTGTGGACTGCGTGCCGTTTTTTATTCTTATTATATAAAAAATCATTTTATTTATTTATTTATTTGAGTGGCCAAGATCCATATGTGTAAGTAGGCGCTTATAAACAATAAAACTAACTGCTAGGCATATAGAGACAGTCTCTAATCTGCCCCCTATCATCATCAGGATACTGTTGGGGCTGGCTTGCACCTTTACACAGCCTTATAATAAAATAAAATAGTTACCCATTTTGAAATAACTCTTTTTTTTGAAATACAATTAAATGCGTCAAAACAACTGATGCTAAGATGACGCTGTTGTCCATAAATCGGGTGTCTATATCTATCATCGATTAAAAATCAATACACGCATGCGAAAATAACAAAAACAATATTTATTTATATACATTCGTGTGAGTGTAAGTAGTTAGACTACTAGGTGATAGAACTTCTTTTCTGCTTAGGAGTCTGGGTCTGTTTAGTTCTCTGTAACTATTTCAGCCGCCAAATAGCAGAGCGGCCTGTGAGGCATTCCATCTTAGTTCTCCGAAGTGACTAAGCATCTCTAGACTTCTTCACTTGAAGTTGGTTGCATGTGTCCATAGGCTGCAGTAGCCATTCACCGTCATTTATTACTTCAATTTTATAAAATAACTAGCTTCTGCCCGCGACTTCGTACGCGGATCCTGTTGCTTATGCCAGCGACAACAGGGTCGTCAAAATCGAAGATCTGAAACGTCTGATGTTGAATTCTAAGAGCCCGGGGACGGGAAAACAACGTGATTCGCGAGACGATTCGAGACGTTCTAGATCTTTCATTTTTGTAAGTCAACAGGAAATGCCCATCAGACTAAACAACTTTTGCTAAGACGTCATTCCTATATATGTTATAGTGTCGCTGGGCTTTGGATGGAGTGTAACTCCTTGTGTGTTATTAAGTTAATATATTGGTAATATTGTTTAGATCACGTTCACATGAGGCTTAAGTACTTTTATAATAAAAATACTTTAGCGCAAAGCTTCCGGTAAACTATGTTGAAAGTTGACCCGTCCGGCACGTGAACATAAAGATTTCTAGAACTGCTAACCCGGGAAAGAGCGACGTACAACTGACCATGCGAGAAACAACTGACACCGAGATCTACTCCAGCAACACGAAAAGTCTGCCTTGAGCCTTATTAATTGTCATTGCATAACACAATGATACTGGGAATTGCGTTCTTTTAAATTGGAATGGATAATTATTTGGTATTATGGGAATTCTGGGAATAAAGACGGTTTCTCCTGCACCGCAACCTGTTAAAATTTGAGCCTCGATTATATTTTGTTACAACTGGGTTACTTTTAGCCGAGTTCCATTGCAAAGTTGTGGTGGTCTTAAATTTCGAAGCAGAATAATCAGAATGCCAATTTTAAACAAATTTCATGAGAAGGAAGTCCGGGCATATTTAAAGAATTTAAAAATTCTATCGGTAATTAGTGGCTTCTTGTTCATCGACCATTCTATTTATTGAACTATAAACTTTGCTTTCCCCTGTATATTCGACAGTATTTTGTTATTAATCTCAGATGCCTGGTCATTGCGAGGAGTTAAAATGGATATTTCGCATAGCCAAAATTGTGCCTATTTAATATAATTGTTACGTCACCGTAAACCGACGATATAAGATGTGGTTGGGATTGCACTATACAACATAACTCATGCGTCAGAATAAATTTTCCTTGGTGTAGTTGTGATTTCTTCTTCCCAATCTTTAATACGAGTAATTTATCAGAAAATTGACGATCATCCGGGTTATCTCCAGTTCTCACTCGCATGTTTATAGTCAAATGTACCGATTGTATATCACGCCACAAATAAGAGCTTTTTAGGCAAGCCCTAACCTCATCAGCTCGGGTTCCCCGTGGTATTACCGGTAAGGTTTGTCGGAAATCACCACAAAATAAAACCGTGATACTGCCCATTGGTCGATCATTTTGTCTTATATCCTTAAAGTTCTGTCTATCGCTTCTACTCCTTTTCGGTGGGCCATCGTACATTCATCCCATATGATTAAATTACACTCACGTAATACCTTAGCTTTGTCGCTATTTCTTGAAATACTACAGGTTGGACTTTCCGTGCGATCTAAATCAATTGGTATTTTAAACATAGTGTGAGCAGTTTTACCTCCTGGTAGCAATGTTGCAGCTATACCTGATGAAGCCACGGCAAGAGCAATTTTACGCTGATTTCGAACATAAGCTAATATTAATTTAGTCAAAAAGGTTTTCCCAGTTCCTCCAGGTGCATCTAAAAACCATATTGTTCCCAAATTATTCTGAACACTCGCACACGCGATCATAGACTGAACGTTGTTCTGCAGTCATCATTGGGACACCGTTTTCTAATGTTGCCAGCAGTTCCATTGAGTTGTAACCAATCTCTGCAGAATATTCCCTATTGGTAACCTCTTCGACTGAGGTTGGTGTTGGCAAACCATATTCACAGAGTGATTTACAGCCTACTGCTGTTAAGTCTTCCTGAAGAGCTAATAAGCACAGATTTATGGCAAGATCACGGAATTATCATTAGTTGCGCCTTCATCATTGTGAGATTACAAAATGTGAGTAATGTTACAAATAAATGGCGTAACCGTCGTGGATGATCACTAACACAGGATTCTGCTAAAGCGTCATCCCAATGCTGATCATTTTCAAGCAAACGACGCGCTTGGCAAGCTGCATGATAAATTGGATAAACAAGATCGTCTACTTTTCTCAAATCTATAAATGATGTTGGTCCTCGCACTGTATGTAATAATAATCGTAAATAGAAACACTCAGCGTTGTTAGGATGAACGGTATACACTCTACCAAGAACATGTTCTTTGAAAATACCTGAGTCGCCATCTACAGGCCTGCCACGGCGTCTACGACTAAAGACACCTCGTTGCTTATCGTAGGTATAATACGATGGAACTTCCTCATACAAAAGAGATTTTGCAAAATCATCAGTTTGGCAAAGTCGAAAGAATGCTAATAAAGTTGTTTGTCTAGGGTTCTCTAATCGTTCTGTAACATTTTCGGCGTTGAAATATATACGTTGACCGCCTTTAAGATGAACATCCTGATGAGTCACAGGTGGATATCTTTCGTGAATGTTGAAACTTAAGATCCGCCACACAGCTTCTGAAGAGCTGATATATCTGCCTGACTGAAATCTAGTAACTTCATCATGTTCATTTCTCAACGCAAATGTAGCTGGGTCACTGCCTTGTTAATATAGTTACAAATATATTTTATTGACTCTACACTATTACACATTTCAACATTTATGTGAGCTTGAAATGCTCTAGACATCACAGGCGAATACGGAACGACCCATCTATTATCTAAAGTAATCTGTTGTCCAGACACTCGCTTTTCAACGGTAAAACCACCATTGTCTCTTGAACGGCGACGATATAATGGGTATCCATCATGTCCTGTTACAGTTTCATCCACTAATGCTTTTGGATATCTTTTAGTGCAACGACCGTCTTGCATGCAAGGAGCATTCCCGTTAAATGCACCACATGGACCATGTATCATATGAGTTTTAACAATGTCGTATAACACGGGATCTGCAATCGGATCTGGAATTTCAGCACTGATTGAACTGTCTACATCATTAGGTCGTACCTTATCTTTTAACCAAAGCAGGATATGTGCGTGAGGTAAGCCGCGTTTTTGCCACTCAACACTATACATATAACACAATACATCTCCAAAAATGTTATTTTTGGTAAGTAGATCTATCATTGATTTTAATTTTAAATGAAAACTCTTGCGATAATATCATGGGGTCATGCGATGCTTGACCCTCAATAAGTTCCTGAGTGATTTCATCCCACTTGGGATTGGTAGTTACAGTAATAAATAAGTCAGGACGTTCATATTTTCTTACGTAACAAAAAGCATTTTGAGTACGTTCGCGCATGTAGCGTGGACCACCAGTAAAAGAAGAGGGGTAAAATAACTAAACGGCCCATATTCACCGTATCATTATCTTGCTGCATGGCGTCGCGAAGGTGCACGTATTCTTCAGCGCAGCTGCCTTTGATTAGATCGTATATAACTAATCTTTCGGTTTCAATTTTGTGTACATGTCAACAATAAACTGATTGAATAAGCCACGAAAACATTGAAAGTATACAAATCTATTCCGTCTCACTTGCAAGTGGTAACAATAAAATTTAAGGCATGACATCTTTTATTATAATAAGTTGCGCCTGTACGCGGATCAGTTTGGTATAAAGCGAAATTATAACCATTTCCTCGAGAGTATATCAAGGATATTGCAAACTGTCGTAAGCCCTGTGGGTTTCGTAAATACGTTGCAAACGATTGTCTCTGGAACGGATAACGATATCACGCCTACCACATTCCTGGTCGACCAATACTACAGCAACTTCATTCGTGGATGGAACGTTATAACGCCCAGGGTGTTCCTGAGTTGGACGCCTATCGGCATTTATAACAATTTTATAATTGTTATCACCATCTTGAGGAAGAGCTTCTAATGCCGATTTAAAACTGCATACATACGAACTAACCTGATGCAACATGTTCTGAAGTTGTGAAATAAGTTCAGTATTTAAATTGGAAATATTGATTCTTCACTGCTCTGCTCCTATTGATCGTAGCATGATGAAAAGTATACTATAACCTGCCCAGGAGTATGAAGAATGATTGTACCAAGTTTCGTTAAAATCCGTCGAGTAGTTTTTGTTTCTATAACGAACATACAGACAGACAGACAGACAGACAGACAGACAGACAAAAATTTTACTGTTTGCATTTTTGGCATCAGTATCGATCACTAATCACCCCCTGATAGTTATTTTGGAAATATATTTCATGTACAGAATTGACCTCTCTACAGATTTATTATAAGTATAGAAAACCGGGCAAGTGCGAGTCGGACTCGCGCATGAAGGGTTCCGTACCATCACACACGCGACTAGTATAGGTGCCCCGTTAATTTTTAATTTATTTTTATTATTTGTTATTATAGCAGCAACAGAAATACACATTCTGTGAAAATTTTAACTTTCTAGCTATTACGGATCATGAGATACAGCCCGCTGACAGACAGACGGACAGACGGACGGACGGACAGCAGAGGCTTAGTAATAGGGTCCCGTTGGTTACCCTTTGGGTACGGAATCCTAAAACTAGCGATCCGTCCCGGTTTCGCACCGGTGATTTCTGGATCTCGACAACAGCGCCAATTTTGACTGCCTCGTTGGTTTAGTGGTCGTAAGTCCGACACTGATAGTGTAGTACCGGGCTCAAATCCTGGGTAGGCTTTGAAGTTGTTGAGTTTTCCTCTAGTAGTCCGAAGTCCGGAAATAGGCGGCGTTACATCTCCGTGCTTTGAAAGCACGTTATGGCGTTGGTCCCTCGTTTGACCTCTCTCCAGTCGTGTCGGATCGCCATCCTATCGGACTATAAAAGTGAGGTTATAGAGAACCTGTGTCTTTTTTTTTTTATAGGATAGGGTGACAAACAAGCACACAGTCCACCTGATGGTAAGTGGTTGCTGTGACCCATAGACATCTACATCTATCTTCAATAAAGAATCAAAATGCAGATGCGTTGTCACCCGTGAGGACTAAGATGGAATGCCTCTTTTCCAGTAAAAATGGTCTCCGGTTCTCTACACTCACCATACGAAACACAGCAGTGTTAAGCTGCTATTTTACGCTGGTATTCTGTGAAAGCGTGGTCCTTCCCGGTCGAGCCGACCCATTCGTACTACAACTATAAAAATCTGCGAATACACTCGAGCTTTATAATCTTGTCCTGCGCAGATGGCTAGTCGCCGTTGTGACCTGCCACCGTGACCAAAATTTGGTCTAGAGTTATTGTTATAATAAACTTACTTATTCAAATTCATTAAATATAGGTAACGTAAGCACTGAACAATTGCTCTAATGAAAAGGTAAGTCTTGCAGTAAAAAAAAACGTTCTCTCATACAGCAGTGTACATCACGATTGTTGCTTCAAGTGCAAATATAAATATGTAATCGTAAAAATATTTTATGATATAACTATAATCTCACATTGTGCTATGAGGCTTTGCTTCTTGTCCAATTGTAGGCATTGTATGACATTTTTCTTGAAATTTGATGTGTGTGTTGATTGAGAAGCTTGATTTTTTAGGGTTCCGTAGTTACACTACAAGGAAACCTTATAGTTTCACCATGTCCGTCCGTCCGTCCGTCCCTATATATATAGAGACCCTAGGTGGTACAAATCTGTAATTTGGCATAGTTATAGATATTAATCACGCCTAGAAAACTGTGAAATAAAATCTTAAAAAACATTTTTATTTTGGATACTTCCCATACAAGCAAATGGAGGATGTTTTTTTTGCCCGTCTATTCCATCATGTGTGCTATCGTTGGATAGGTTTTTCAAAAAAATTGGGAGTGTGGAACAACATCTTTTCGATTTAGGGGTTCTTTTGCGAAATATTTAGCTTTAAAATGGTATTTTTCATTAGAGTCATCTGTCCCCTCCCTCTATCAACTAAACCGCTGTTTTTGGAAATGTGAAAAGTATACACAATAGTAGTGCATATAATGAAATTAAAAGGAAAACTATCATAGCTAAGTAGAATTAAGAAGTTTACGAGTAATAGCCGACCGACTTATAAAATGCACTTGAATTAGTAAACATTTCGTTACAACTCCATAGAAAATGACCAAAAACTAGCTGCATTAATAACTTTGTAATGTTATTGTAAACTTAAATACTAATACGAATACTAGATAGGGTATTATCATCAAAATCAAAAAGGTTTTTTAATCTTTTTTGAATACCACTCCCTATAAGGCTGATTTGAAAATAAGTCCTTCAGTTACGATCTTCCTATTTGGGCCCATGTTTAGTCGTTATATATTATGCTCGTTATCAAGGAAGCCCACGTATTGTGACGGGCAACTACGGAACCCTACCTCTACATTTTGCATTGCCCGACACGCACTTCGCCAGTTTTTTTTATTCAAGGGACAGTAGACTTTAGTTAGTATAGTTGATATTAATTTCAACCTGATAATGCTTGTCATTCCCGAGAAAAAGGGTCTTGCCAGACGGACAGACGGACTGACTGATAGATGGATAAACGGACAACATAGTGATAATATATGGGTTCCGTTTTTTCGTTTTGAAGTACGTAACCCTAAAAAACAGCAAATGTAATGATATCTTATATCATCGTGAATACAATAGATTGAATAAAAGTATTATTATCGCGTTGTGACGGCGCTGTCGTCGCGCCACAAGCCAAAAATACATCAAAGCCTAAATCACGCTATCAAAGTTCCGAAGTAAAAGCAGTATTTTATATAGAATAGCTCCGAACTACCACTCGGAGTGTTGGCCGCTCCCCGGGCAGAACACCTTGCCCGGCGGGAGATCTCCCCCTTTCCTTCCACGGCTAAACTGGTGACCAACCGACGTGATCTGAATACGCAACCAACAACCTTCGGAAATTACAACTTCAAACCTTATTTATCGTCCTATAGTACCCTATTCATTCACTCCCGAGCAGATACTGTCTGCAGTCTTCACATTCTGCAAGCCATCTAGCTTTACAAAGGTTCACCGCAGCACTGGAATAATGCTTCCTGTTCCTTCAAGCTACTCCCTGCACTATAGTGTTCGGCACGGTTCCTGAGCCTTACTGCTCGCCTTTGCTTTACGGCACTTCACAGATTACTTGCCTCCTTCTCGATTCACCACAGACTACAAGGCAATTCCCTGGCACTTGCACATTCATCGAGATCTAGACTGCACTATCGACTTCCGGTCTGAGCAGGGGGGTGATATGGCAGCGCTGTCGTCGCGCTACAAGCGAAAATACATCGAAGCCTAAATCGCGCTATCAAAGTTCCGAAGTAAAAGCAGTATATATAGAATAGCTCCGAACTACCACTCGGAGTGTTGGCCGCTCCCCGGGCCTATCACCTTGCTCGGCGGGAGATCTCCCCTTTTCCTTTCACCGGCTAAAGCGTTTTTTAGAAAAATAATAATGAATAACTAGCATCACCATCATCAATCACTACAACCCTTTCTAAGTCCACTACCGAACGTAAGCCTCCCCCAAGTAATGCCACAAAGCACGATCTTGAGGCACCTACATCCATCGACTTACTGCATGTCTTACCAGGTCTTCACTTCATCTAGTGGGAGCTGTCGTACACTTCGCTTATTGGTACGAGTCTGCTCTGGAACCTTTTTTCTACATCGGTTGTCGGTTTGTCGAGTAACATGGCTAACTCATTGCCACTTAAAGTAACTTAGCCTTTGAGAATGTCGGTTACTCTGGTTCAACTGCAATTATTATTGTTACGGATTTTATCATCCAGGGACACTCCGAGCATAGCCTTGCCAATAGCCCGCTAAGCGACCTCGCGCTTCCTGATACGACAGGCGGTGAAGGATCACATCTCAGTTCCATATGTCATCACTGGAAACTCGCACTGTTGATTGACTCTAGTCTTAAGGTTTTAGAGGATTAAGTAACCATAATATGTGTCGTAATCTCCGGAACATTACCCGCTGAGTTAGATTCGTCGATTGACTTTTTGGTCGAAATTACCTGGTCGGACAATTTGTCCTAGGTAAAGATACTCATCAACAATTTCACGTGTGTGTTTCCAACAACTAAGGGCATCATTGACTTTACTTGTATCGTTTGTCTTGTCCATGTTCAACTTAAAAATCATCCGTTAGGAGCCACTATTGAGAACATTGAGTATAGTGCTAAGGTCCTTAAGCGATTCTGCCGTAATGACTATAACGTCAGCAAATCAAAGTTATGTAATGTATTCTCTATTGATTCGCGAGCAACCGGAGTTTGGTTCCTTGTAATTTTAAGTAATTATTTAAAACATGCTCGGCGGTGAAGGAAAACACTGTGAGAAAAGTTGCATGTCTAAGGAATAAATTTCGAGAATATGTGAAGTCCGCCAACATGCAATGGACTAGCGCCGTGGACTCATCGCTCCATTACTCTCTCAGAAATGAGAGAAGGTCTGGGCCCAGCATTGGGACGTATAAAGGCTGTAACTTAAAGCTAACAAAATAGCACATATATTTTATATTTATTTGATATATCCTGTTTTAAGGCACATAAACAATATAATATTTTTCCGCAGCTGTTTGCAAAGGTTCGCGAGCTCCGTGGTAGAGTGGCGCCGCTCCTTGCAAAGCTGTACGTTATCATCGGTGAAGTCATTGAACCTGATTTAGGTTTGCAAGAACTTGACCGGCTTATGATTTTCAGGAAGTCGATGTAATAGTGCACGCTGCTGCAACAATCGGGTAAATAATTATCTTATCTAATTTTAGACATGGGTTCCACCCGTTTCTACTCTCAATGATTTTTATGGCATTAATAGCTTACGACACCTACGTGAGGAAATAAGGTAAAAATATAAGATAATATTTTACTACAGAGTTAAATATTATTTTATTATTAATATTTCATATTGTCATTTAATCACTAATTAATTATTAGATATTGATAATAAATTTAGTCTGTTTACAACATAATATGTAACTATACAATGTAATTATCGTACGTATCATGGGAACGCAGTGACATGATATTTTTGTTGAATACAAATTCGCTTAGATTGAAAACAAATTTAAAAGTCCTTGATTGTATACATATTTATCGAAGTGAGTAATTTAGAAACCTTACTTCAATAAAACAATTAGATAAAGAAATCCTATAAATATATAGCTATTAATATAAAGTCTATAAATAAATAGCTTAAGAAATAATTTCTTAAGCATTCAGTGAGATGTTGCGGAGAACAGACGTTTATATTTTTTTACCTTTTATTTTGTTCTGTATTAATAATAATAATGTAATAGCAGACAGTTTTAATAGTATAAGAGAAAAAAAATTGTTAGAGGGATATCCTTTGGATTCTCTACTTAATTTTACAGAACTTACTTCAGTGCACGGATATCATTCTGAAGAACACACGGTAGTAACAGAAGATGGATACATCCTGACAATATTTAGGATACCGAAAGGAAAAAATTGCCAAGGACCTTTAAAAGAACCTCCTGTTTTAATTATGCATGGATTGTTAATGAGTTCTGATGTCTGGTTGGATTCAGGTCCGGGTGCGGGACTGGCATACCTCATTTCGGATGACTGCTACGATTTATGGGCAGGGAATGTCCGAGGAAATTACTACGGAAAGAGACATGAAACACTTAATTCAAATGAGGATATCGATTTTTGGGAGTTTTCCGTAAATGAAATGGGACGCTTCGATTTACCTGCTATAATTGACTATATTATAAATTACACCTCATCCGAGACAATTAATTATGTCGGATACTCTCAAGGTGCTTGTATTTACTTTATAATGTGTTCCGAGAGACAGGAATACTGTGACAAAGTTCAAGTAGGTATATTCTTAGAACCAAGTGCAAGAGATTTATATACTATATCCATTGCATTTAGATTAATAACCGAGGCGTATGCAGTCAGTTACCCCTTATTAACTAAAATTGGAATTTACGAAGCTTTACCTTTGGGTGGAATAGTGCAACAGGCAGCTGCATATATATGTAAAGATTACATACTCGCAAACACATTATGCAGAGTGATATTGAGTATTTTAGATTCGCCCCATCCAGATTCAGTAGAGACGGAAACCATTCGTGTCCTTGTAGGTCATTTTCCAGCTGGAACTTCAGTCAAAAATATGGTATGGTATAGTCAATCTCTAAATGCTGATAATTTTCAAAATTTTGATTATGGGACTGTGACAAATCTGGAACTTTACAATTCCAAAAAACCTCCAGCTTATAATTTAAGTGCGACAACGACTCCAACAGTAATAATTAATGGGAGAAATGATTTTTTAACTACGCTTGCAGATGTAGAATGGTTAACAACTAAATTGCCAAATGTTATTGAACATTATATTGTAGAAGATGATTTTCTATGGAACCATTTAGATGTTCCGTATAGTAAATTAACAAGTAAAGAAATTTTACCAAAGATAACGGAAGCTTTGTGTCAATATAGTGAAGAAGTCGAAGATGATTAAAATATTATAACTAAATGTACACCAAAATGTTAAGAGCAGATATATTAGATGTTTTCAAATTCAAGAAAACTAATTGTAGTATTTTTCATTAAAATTTAATTGTCATACATGTTGCTGCATAACTTGATTCAATATCTGCATTAAGCAAGTAGAAATACTGTTAGAGATATCTCTGATAATAATTTATTCAATATTTAAAGATCGTGTTAGCGTTCCTGAAAAGTATTTTTTTTTAAGTTGCTGTTTTATTACTATCTAAAATAAACTAAATCTTTATAATGTTCTTTTCATGTAGTCGTGTTAGATTTCTTAAGTTTAAGCACGTTTAGGTTTTTTGTTTTGTATTGTAGTTGTCCTTACCGCTCAGTAATAACCATGACCTATTGTTAGTGGTTATACTGTCAAATCGTTTTAATGAAAAGTTTTAGATAAAGCAAACATTTTATGAATTAACAAAAGCTTAAATGGGAGGTTAACGTGAAATAAAGTTGTAAATCCTTTTCCACCGATTTGAGCCTTACTATAATAGTAACAAATCACTGTCTTGAAAATAACTTTTCAATTATATATATTATACCTCTTATATTGAAAGTTATGTACTTATTCATAACAGAGCACGTTAAAATATTTTAGTTATCGTTTATTTATTAATGACACCTTGCATGTAGTATGTATTCAGAATGTATTTATAAAATAAAGTTATATGATTATGACAAAAGATTTCATTTTTATTATTCTAGATCAAATTTTATCTAAGTTATTGCATGCCTTAAGCGCGAAGCGCGTAGGTATGTTCTACTAGGGCCTGGCTGGATTTAGTGATCGACCGACGGTAAGCACGGACTTTCACCGCTGATAATACGCGCTGACCGTGGTGTTTTTAGTGCTCAGCTGACGGCGGACGTGTACAATTGCGAAGAAAAATGTTAACTCTTTAATATGTGCATATTATCATTATAATTGGGTATTAATGCTCGATAAACTTCTTGCAAAGATTTTAATTTGGCATCACGGTCTGTGTACAGATTGCAAGAAAGGTCCCATAGTGGCGGCCGAAGACGTACCTCAGAAATAACGCGATCGGTATCTATATTCATTATATTCGCGATGTTACATACGCACGTACGGTCGGTCGCTCGTTTCAGCGTCGCACTGAACGCGCGTATATGTATATCGCTATAGCGCGTTCGTCGACCGATGTACGCCGGACCGACGAGCTTGACAGACGGTTCTCGTCAGCGCAACGTAGCTGTACGCGCGTAGCAATTCATCAGCTCTGCACTGTAGGCGTATGTATGTTTTCATTGATATAGCTACGCTCAACCGACGTCAGCGCTCACATCAGCGTCGGTCGAGCACTAAATCCTGCCTAAAAATGAAAATTCCAACGTTTTGTCGCATGAAATCGTATCTAACAATGGTACATATAAATGATATAAAAAACACATTATCAGAAAGATAAATGATTCTTGAACTTTTTTTTTTAAATCGATTAATTGCTATTTTTACATAAAAAAGTGGTTTTAGTAGCTTATGGTGTGGATTTATCAAGTCCGCATGGAGGGGTAAACACGATAACTTTTGAAAATATCTATTTTCATTCTCTTCATCTATCATGTGGGAAGCCATAGAATGTAAATGACAGTTTAATTTTGTTTTGTTTAGTTATAATTATTTTTTCGGCTGGGAGATCCCGAAATTTTGGTCTTTTGAGCAGCCTTCTGTAATAATTTATTATACTATACACTTTTTGTCTCACTCCGTGTCCGCACTCGGCCGCCTTCGTGAGTGGATACTGTATCGTTTGTTTCAGGTTTAAGACATTTATTTATTACATAAGAACAATATACAGTTCGCTTAACAGTGATATTGTAAATACATAACAATTAAAACATTAAAAAAATCTGCGGTCCAAAACAAGTATACATTAGGCAGGCGTCTTTTGAAAAATGCAATAGTGCTACATTCTTTCACATAATTAGGCAGCTTGTTGTAAAGTTGCACTCCCTAAAACTTAATGCTTTTCTTTCCTATGTCAGATAGGCAGCGCTAGCTTCTGTTTATTTCGAGTACAATATCGGTGTGATCTTTTATAAAATGTAATTAGTGAATGGGTTGATTTTAATAGTATTTTTTTAACTATACTCTTTGCGTTATAGCATGGTACGGGTGACAGTTTACAGTTTAGCGTGTTTAGAGATGGAACGATGTTTAATCTATTTAAAAAAAGGCAATTAACGATACACAAAACAAAGTGAAAATTATCGATTAGCTATCGATAAAAAATTATAACCGAAATATATATTTCTTTATAAATAAATAACAATGCCTGTAAATTTTAGTTACAGTTTAATACAAATTATGACATTATAATTACATATTATACTATGCATAAATTTGAAAATAAAAATGATCTTTTATTTTATGTTAATTATATACAATATTAAAACCTTGAGAAAAAAGTGCCTTGAAGAATCTCATAAGGCCACGGAGGATCAGTAAGCTGTTTCATACCTAATTTTTTAAATAACTTAGTACTGAACTGATCGGAATAGGTACATAACTGAATACATCAGAATAATAAACATACCTACACAATGGATAAAAAGCATAACTCTAACCTTGTTAACATTTTATTTAAGTATTTTTTCATTAGCGGGAATCGAACCAGTTATTTGGTTTATTTAACCTATTTTTTTAAATAACTTAGTACTGAACTGATCTGAATAGGTACATAACTGAATACATCAGAATAATAAACATACCTACACAATGGATAAAAAGCATGACCTTGTTAACATTTTATTTAAGTATTTTTTCATTAGCGGGAATCGAACCAGTTATTTGGTTTATTTAACCTGTGAATTCGAGTAAAAGTGGCTACGTGGAGACAAGCACAGTAGCAAAATAGTAGGTTAAGTAGATAAGTTAGGTATTTAGACAAGTGTTGTAAATTATTAGGTATTGTGGTACCATCGCTAGTTGCGGGCCGCGCGAATTCGGCGTTCGCGCGTACATTGACTTGTAATTCAGTAATTCCACTGCTGGTTTTATGTTTCAGTATTTTCATTATTTTTTTTGTGAAATATCGTTTCAATTAACTGTAACAACATGATGGAGCGTGAATAAAGTTAATAAAACGTTGTGAAAAGATGATTTTTTTTTCCTCGGGATCGAATTTTTGTGACCCATCATCATAGGTATCCTTAGTACTATCATCTGTCTTCGTTTTCGGGAGCGTTTAGAAAATACCCTGTATTACATAGCTTCATATTGACTTGAAATGTGCTGTATCCTACATCTTTCCTGAAACACAATCATTTACGGCCTAAATAAAAGCACTTTACTCTATAAATGAAATATTATCACATTACTTCCCTGGATTTATTCCATATTGATAAAAATTGTATGTAGTTGTTATGTTTTGACAGTTGACAACGACGCAGTGGAAATATTTTCCTTTATAAATGAGTATTATATCTGAAATCAAAAAGTAATTATTACAATAACTGTCTTATATATTTACTGATCTTTTTGTTGAAATTTGTAAGCCAGAATTGACCTCTAAATAACAAAATAAAATAAGTTAAATATACGTAGCTTTTGACAGTTGAAAAATTTTGACAATTTTCAAAAATATTGAATTATAAAAAATTTATAAAATATTGTATATTATGTTATGTAAATATATGTTAATTGCAACATTTTTCTTAACATTAAAAGAAATAAAATGACTGCCAACACTTGTGATTTCTAGTAAGGCATTGACCTTTCGCTATAAATGTGTATAAGTAGGTAAATGTCGAGACGCAAGATAAAAATAATCGAGAATTTGGTTTAAAATCTAATAAAAAATCTGAATTTTTAGCCATTTTGACCGCCACGAGTTATACTAAAGTCTTTTTGACACAATGCGCAATGTGATGAGTTCTTATATTTATTTAAAAATGCGCAATGTGCTTTATAATTATTTTTTGGGACTGAGCTAATGAACGAATAATTTACCGTCCAAACATAGGAAAAACTGCATAGTCGTCTATGTGCATTTTTCTTTTTTGGCAAATCAGAACTTGTTGAACGATTAGTTATCTGAATGACTGAAATTGTTGAACTGATGTTATTCTGAAAAAAGTAATAAATGTTATGAGCTCAGAAGGCATGCACTTCAAAAACCTTTAAAACGGCATCATACAATAAAAAAACCCGTTCATTCATAATCAAATTATAACCTCAAACACACATAAAATCCTTGCATCGCACGCATAATGTCACTTTATTTATTGAATACAACAATACATACAACCACTTGAAGAAATTGATTAGTGGAAGAACTGACCCACAAGACCTTCGCATATTACTTTAAGCGAGAACCATAAAATGGCGGAATACATTTAAAATTATTTAATTCCTTTTCTTAATTTTACAACTTTCTCTATTTATTTGTTTAGTAGTACATAAATCGTAAGTTATTTAAATTTAGTATACACGAATATGACAGTATTGCACCACATATATATAATATATGCATAATATGTAGCTGTTTACGCAAGTGAAATAAATGAAACTTTTATAATTTTATTAGTAAAAAAACTATATTAGGTGAGATTTTTTTAAGTTAATAATAATTTAATAGTCATAACAGAATAGAAAAAAATAATAAAAACAAATTCAGTGTTATTTCCTCATAGTTAATAATGTTGTCCTTATCTTGCAAACGCACGCAAAGTTACGTTCTAGTGACCTGTCAACCTGTCACCCGCACCATGCTATAACGCAAATACTATATTACGCATGTACTATATATATAAAGTTTATTTATATTAAGCAGTTTAGTATTTTTAAAGAATTTATCCGTTGGTGTTAAATAATAGTAGTTAAATAGTACTTTAATAGCCTTATTTTGACTTCGCTGTAGTACATCTAAGTTGGCATACTTATATTAGATATTCTAAATGCGGCTTTACAAGAGTATTATATATTAGTTTTTTAATTGATTGTGGGAAACATTTTGCTACTTTTCTTAAAATTCCTATTAAGGGTGTTAATTTAGATCGGATATTATCTATATGAAGGTTTCCAGGTTAATTTATTGTCTAGGATTAGGCCTAAGTATTTTCTTCTTTAGACTTGTGTATGGGTTCATTAACTATAATTAGAGGTGGATGATCGGCGAGTTTCTTGTTTTTAGCAGAAAAAATCATGTAAGATATTTTTGAAGTGTTAAGTGTAAGCAAGTTATTTTGCAGCCACAAATTAATTTTATTAAGATCATGTTGGACTTCATTAATGACAGACGCTGTTGTGTTACCAAAATAAAAAAAGACTGGTATCATCCGCATAGAGTGTAATATGTCCTGTGAGACCTATTGTACGAATGCTATTCACACACACATATATATAACAACAATGGTCCTAATATAGACCCTGCGGCACACCACAGCCAATTTTTTTAGGTTGACTTTCGAATTCTCCAATTTTAACAATTTGATACCTAGCATGTAAATATGATTCGAGAATTTTGAGTGCTTTTCCATCGATCCCTATATTTTTAAGTTTGTTAAGTAGCAATTTGTGGCTTACCGTATCAAAGGCTTTTTAAAGTCGATAAATATGCCTAAAGCTATTTGTTTTTGTCAATACTTTCCCTAATTTTAGTGACTAAATCAATGGTAGCAGTCAATGTATTAGACTTAGGTCGAAAACCGTACTGTTGATCTATAAGAAAATTTATTTTGTTTAAATATTCATATAGCCTGGAGTAAATTTTTTTTCGAACAATTTAGAGACTACTGGTAGGACCGATATTGGTCGGTAATTGCTAGGATCAGTCTTATAACCATTTTTATAAATTGGTGTTAGCTTTGCTATCTAAGGTAACACCAATTAAAATGTAAGCAAACTTAAGCAAAGCAAAGAAGCAGTAAGCCTAAACTTACTGGAAAGTGGCCATTTTCCAGACAAGTGTTAATGCAAGATTTATTTTGCCACTTATTAAGTTTTTAATACATATTATTGCTTTTATTGAAATGGTATCTATTCCCGAGCTAGTATTGCTATCTAAACTATCAATAATTTTTGTAATTTCGTGGTGTGTACATGGTCTAAAGTTATTGAGTTTATTTGTATTAACTTGGGAAATATCAGTTATTGTGTTTTGCTTTTGCATTATATTATCTGCTAGAGAAGAACCTACAGATGAAATGAAATCATTAAACGCGTTACAAACCTCGAATCCGTTAGTTATAATTTTAGAGTCGATAATAAGCTTAAGGAGAGCGCAACTCTTTGATATTTTATTTGTTGCCATACTATTTATTGTAGTCCACATTTTTTGGGCTTTTTTTTGCATTTTTCAAAGACACTGCAGTAGTATTTTCTTTTCTCTTCTGTTATCATTCTATCGACCTTTACTCTTTCAGCTTTAAATTTCATCTCCAATTGCGTGTTTGTCGGATCCATTTTGTGTTTATACCAAAATTGTTACGTTTATTGATGCAGGTTATTACATCCTTGTTAATCCAATCTTGCAGCGGGGGATTTAGAATTTTAATTTTTTTAAATTTTATGTTTGTCTATTTCATTTTTAATAAAGCTTTCAAGTTCGGGATAGTTGTTGTAGTTGTTACTTAACTTTGATATATTTTCCTGTACACTGTTATAAAAAACTTCATAATCTAGATATTGATATTGTAACTTCTGTCTGGATGGTATTTCATGTTTCTATAATTCGATATATATTTGTTTGTGATCTGATATAGGTGAGTCAATTATATTCATAGAGACTAAGGGATCTAAGAGGTTGGTACAGACATGGTCAATAATTGTGCTCGAATGCGCAGTTTCTCGTGTACTATATTCAAAGGTTATATTATTTATAATGGTGTAACCAGATTCACTAATTGAATTCATGTAGTCAATTGTACACCGTTCTGAATTTAATATATTAATATTAAAATCTCCGTATACGAGTGCTCTCTTATATTTTTCTAACTGTATTGTGTAAGTCTCAATGAAGTTTTTTATATTAGTATGCTGTGGTCGATAAATTAATCCTATATTTAAGGCATTTTTTTTAAAATGAACCTACAAGTAATTTTCACAACGCATTGAGGAGACTGTGCGGTATGTTTTGCTATCTTTTGTGCGAAACCTCTTTGAACTGCATTCAGAATTTTTTGATCGATATTTTACCTGCTGCCTCTCCCCAAACTCCAGCAGCATATAATATAACAGGCTCTACTACTGCAACGTACATCGTTCTGATTATCTCCGGATTCAGCCCCCAGGAGATTTTCGCTGCTCGACTCAGCTGTTTATAAATGTTGGTAGCTTTTGTGCAGACGTAACTAACATGTTGCTGGAAGGTTAATCTTTTATCAATTATTAGTCCTAACATTTTAATTTGATCAACCATTTGTATTTCAACTTCACCCATGTGGATCCGCGGAATTTCAAATTTCAATTTTTTAGTAACAACCATGGCACTAGTTTTATGCGCCGCAACTTTAAGTTTATTTTTAATACCCCACGCCTCCACATAGGTAAGCGTCTGATCGGTCTGTCTTTCTAGCTCCGTGACTGATTCTCCAGAGAAAACCAAAACGATGTCATCCGCAAATGCCTGGCAGTAAATTCCGCGCCTCTCTAATTCATCCAACAGTGGGTCCAATAAGATATTCCAAAACGTTGGGCCTCCAATTGAGCCTTGTATGCATCCCTTATTTGTCACCTTTATATATTCTTTATTCGCATACCTGACTCGAATTTTTCTGTCTTGAAGATAGCTGTTCACCAATCGTCGAAGATTTCGCGGACACTTCCTCTCTCGTAATCTGCATTTTATTGCAGGCCACCATGCACTATCGAACGCACCCTCGATGTCCGGGAGACGATTATGTTAATCAATTTTTTCCTCATATTATTTAAAATATGAGTCGACATATCGTAGAGAGCGTCTTCAGTGCATTTTTGTGGTATGAAGTCATACTGCCTGCAATTAGCTCGGGGAAGAATGTGCCAACGGATCCTTTTAACCATCATTTTTTTCATTATCTTTCCTAAAGTAGACAACAGTCCTATTTTCCAGTATGATTTAGCTTGAGCATAATCAGTTTTTCCAGGTTTTCTCAGAACAACCACTGCAGCCTCCTTCCATGGGGTGGGGAAATATGATAGTTCTAGGCACTTGTTTACAATTTCTAGAAAAACCTCTTCATTAGCAGCTATCGCCCTAGAGCATGTCCGCTGTGAATCCATCTGGCCCCGGAGCTTTTTTGGGATTTAAGCTATTCACAGTATTTCTGAGTTCGGACATTGTGAATTCGGGGTCATCTTCGTAATCTGGAAAGGTCTGAGTTTCATCCGCTACTAGAGTTCTAATTATCTGATGGTCAACATTATCATCTACTGCTTTGTCATCTGGGAAGAATGTATTTGCCAAAAGTTCCACTGATCCTTCAGGAGTTAAGGCCTCTCCGTCTTTAGTTATTGTCACATCTGGTTGTCTCTTATAGGTTCTTCGTATAATCCTATAAATCCCATCCCAGAGGCTTTCTCTATCTTGAGTACTGGATTTTAGGCGAGGAAGGCGAATGTTATCCCTCGCTTTTGTGCTTCAATTATTAGCTCCTGTGTTGCCAATTTCTTTCTCTGTAGGTTCGCCTGTATTGCCTTGTATGTTTTGTTATTTTTGGAGGATGCTGCTGAGGTGTTGACATAGTATGCGCCTGTGGTGTCCTTAGCAATAGGCCACGGTAGAGCGTGCTAAATTGTCCCACCTTCTTCTAACTGGACACTTAAAATCAAAAGCATTGTGGCTGTTATTATCTATTTTAGATTGTTGACAATTGAGGCAGGATGGGGTTCCACCTGCAAGCCAGTCCACACACTCAGATCGCATGTTTGGGCCCTCGCAGGGGCTTCATATTTACATTTTCATATTTTCGCCCGTGTCCGTAGCCGAATTTTCACTCCTGTACTTGTTTTCACTTTAACCCCTTACTAGAGCACACTTTTATCTTTACAATGATGTATCACAACACATATTTTATACACATTTACTTATTTTAGCGATTTTTCTCGTGCGGAGCGATACAGAAAGGCTGTTATAGCTTCAGCGGTTGACGCGGACTTCTCAATAAGATATTTATAACCAATATCTTAAGACAACCTAAATATACTAATTGTGAATACGATTTCGATAAGTTACTTATGAAACCAGACGATTGTCGTATTTTTAATACACCATTACAAATTTCGCAACCTGACGATGTTACTGCCCCTGTGTTAACAGTAGGAACAAATGATTATCGATTCGATTTACCAGAAAAAAATGGTTTAGTCTATGTATCGGGATATTTGTATAGAAAATGTCTCGAACACCACAAATGTGAGAAAATAAAATTGTACGTTAGTAGATCTGAACAACCTATAAATATAGGAAAAGATTCTTTTTTCAGCCATTACAAGGATTTTAATAAAGATAGTGTACAATCGGGTTTTTTGATAATACCTCCTGACAATTTTATCGCGTATGTTGAACTGCTTGAACAAAATTTCCGCGAATATTTTCATCTCGAAAGAAACAATGAAAATATGACATATTAAAACATCTGCAAGATTGTATATTTGTTATGCCATGTGAGTGCTTTCCAATAGATTATTTTAAAACTTTACAATAGATTTAGAATTTACCATTCAATTAAAAGGCACAACAAATTGTTGAAGAACTAAATTATAAAAGTATAATATTTAGAATAAGTAGCTTGTAAAAAATATGAGTATTCTATCTTAAGTATATAATAAAAGCTGATACATAAACGTTTTCTTTATTTAATTTTTATCCTCCTGTGCCAACCCTACCAAAATAAGTAAAAATTTTGACAGCTCGTTAGAAGCTTTGCCTCTGTACGGTTTCTTTACTCATATGTTAGAGCTATTTAATGCGAGTGTAGATTTCGGCAATATTAGCCTATTTTATTTAGTCCATTTTGGACCTCTGTATGGAAGACAAAGATGGAGTGTTGGGTCGAATTGTTACTGGTGACGAAACTTAGGTTCACCATTATGAACCTGAATCCAAACAGGACTCTATGCAGTGGCACAAAGGTGGCACAGAAATTTAAGGTGGCACAATCGGCTGGGAAAATCATGGCGACAGTCTTTTGGAACTCAGAGGAATCCTATTGATTAATTATAAAGATAAAGGTGTCTTTATAACCGGAAATAACTACGCTTCAATCCTAGAACAATTGGAGGAAGCCATAAAGGAGAAAGGAAGGGAAAATTGACCAAAGGAATCCTTCTTCTGCACGACAATGCGCCTGTTCACAAGTGCCAAATTGCGATGGCTGCCCTGCAGAAGGTGGGCTTCGAAATTTTGCCACACCCACCCTATAGTCCTGACCTGGCCCCCAGTGATTATTATCTATTTGCGGAGTGCATATTCGTTTCTAATTCTTCTATTATTATTTTTATAATCACAGATTTTTATTACAATATTTTGTTTCGCTAAAAGTAAGTAGGATTTGTATATAAACGTCTTGGACTTTATGGAGTGAACAGTAGGTGTATTTCGGTGAATGCTATTGGAACTTCTCAACGAGAAGAACTAGATATGCCGAGTTTGGGCTCGCTTTGATAGTTATGATGACACCTTACCTTCCCTCCGGACTTGATAGAGTGACCTGCAGGTGTACTTTGATGAATGCTACTGGAACTCCTCGAAGAATAGAAATAGATGTGCTGAGTTTTGGATCGGTTTTGTTAGCTATGCTGACACCTTACCTCCGGACTTGACGAAGTGACCTGAAGGTGTACTTCGATGACTGCTACTGGAACTCCTCGAAGAGTAGAAATAGATGTGCTGATTTTGGGATCGTTTTGTTAGCTATGATTACACCTTACCTCCGGACTTACCGAAGTGACCTGAAGGTGTACTTCAGTGACTGCTACTGGAACTCCTCGACGAGTAGAACTAGGTGTGCCGAGTTTGGACTCCTTTTGTTAGTTATGATGAGACCTTACCTGCGGAATTGATGGAGTGACTTGAAGGTGTACTTTGGTGACTGCTACTGGAATTCTTTGACGAATACAATTTACAATTTTTTTATATTTTTACACGATCATATGAGCATTATCAGTCGTGCACTTTTGGATTTTACAAACTTTTTTTTTATTGACGTTTGACATAAAATTATCAGAAAATTGGAAGTATAGTAATAAGGTTATTAGTGAAAACTTGTGTGTATGTAAACTACTTTAAAAAAATTACGTATAACATGAGCGCTTAAGGCATGCACATTTAGATTTACCAAATAATTTTGTAATATTCTCCTTATATTTTTAGTTAAAGTATGTTAAATGATTTTTCATCTTTAATGTACTACAATAGCTTATGTTCGAAATTTTAAATATACATAATATATTCAAATATATATGCTTATAACTGCTATTTACTTCTTTGTTATTTTCAGACGACATCATATAAAATTTAACTATTTTAATTATACCGAAATAATAATGCGTCGTTACACTACCAATAGCCATCTGAGACTGCTTTTTTGTATTTGAATTTGGCCTAGGATAAAAAGGGTCAATGGTAGAGAAATCTCAGTAATCTGTATACACCAGGGTTCCTCGCATAATTTGTGTAAGTAGGTGATATAAAAAATATTTACTTAAATCGTTTTTGGGGGTACAAAGCTACTGTGTTTGGACTGTTCAATCTTGAGTCATTTTATTTATTTAGAGACCAGCGTACCTTCCACCAGTAACACGGCAAATTTTATATGTAAATGTAAAACATACAATGCGAGGAGTAGCAATACCTGACGTCTCATAAAGGTGTCAAAAGTGACGCTGCTTTTTACCGTCAGATTAATATTAGAATATATAATAGGCAATAAGATTATGGGTTATCATTAAAATTGTTTTTTATTTTACTTATATATTGCACAAAATAACCAAAAAAGACGGAGCGCTGCGTACATTTCAAGTGATGCAAAAACCAAACCAAAACCATGCTCAACTAATTGTGAAAACGTGCACAAATGCATCTGAAAGCATTTGTAACCAACAACATGGTTGTAGGTGTACATGAGTATGTCCAGCAGTGGACTTTACGGGCTGATAAAGAAAAAAGATGAAAGATTTGTGCATGAGTGCTTGGCATTTAGTTTATTATGGTTTGTTTGTTGGTCTAAGATGTATAATTAATCATCATCGTCATTATCATTATTACAGCCCTTCAAAAGTCACTGCTGAACATAGACCTCCCCAAGGAATGCTACAAAGCACGGTTCTGAGCCACGACCTCGATGGATATAATTAATAAATATAATAAAATAAAATATAAACATTTTGTCACAACTCCTCACCAGAGCCAATTTTTCTGAATGTCTAATTAAATTAAATATCAGTTATAAGTTGGAAATATCGTAATAGGAATGTAGGTCTAAATAGTTCTATTATGTGGACTGTATTCATGTATCAATCTCATTTTCAATCTTATTATCAATTTGCTTTTCTAAGTCTAAGTAACCAAAGCAAAATAAATCTTAAAGAATAATGAAACACAGTTTTGGATAACATTTTTTTATTAAAGGAACAATGAGTATCTAATATTATCATTTAACAATAAATAATCGAGATTCATAATTCTGACTTAGCTTACCTACATACGTATATTATGATCAATTAGAAGTACATATAAGTAACTAGTATCACATTTAGGATTTGGACAAACACGTTTCTTACAAACTAATTACGTAGTTAGTCGGCACTAGAAAATACACGATTGTTTAAAGTTAATTAGAGATTAAAGTAATAGTTATAAAATATTTAGTTTTTAAAACACACACACAGATAAAACGTACGCTATGAGTACGCTGAATAAAATATTGAAGAGACTTTGGTGACAAAATATTAAAATAAAATTTATTATTAGGTAACAATTAAAAAATCATTAGAAAGCTATACTAATGCAAAATATGTACATTGCTATTTATTTGTGTTTGGTTATAATACATTACTCCATTTTGTTTTGAAAGTAAGAGTGGACTAAAGTTTCAAATGAAAAGAATATGTATATAACTTAAATAATATTTAGCTTAATAAAACAATATTGTTATGAAATAGTTTCTCCTGTTTAATACATTATCGTAAAATGGGGTGGATAGAAATCACGGAATGATCAGAAGAAAAATCCAAAAGTATTTCGAGCCGTTTTCATCACACGCATTGCTTCTAATATTAGAAATATTTATTTTTTATTATTATAAATTTATCAGATATCAAAATAATACCTATCAGATAACTAGAAATAGAGGTACGAAGGAAATTTGTAACAGGCGGGAAAACTGGCTTTAAAACTTTTATTAGTTACCAAGACAGCTGTGTATTTCAGAAATTAGCCTATTTTTATTTAGTATTTGAATACGTTGACATAAAAAGGGTCAGTAGGAGTTATTGTTTAAAATAAGTTGATTTCTTCTTAAATCTGTAGTATGTATACATATACTAAATGACATTTCATTAATTCAAAAAAAAATCTGAAATTTACCGATGATTATGATCTCGGAAAACATTTTCGGATTAACTTGGATAAATTCTGAAACAGTTTTAAACAGTTGCTATTCAATCCATCTTACTGTAATTTTTAACATTAAACAATCTTAAATTTTATTATCTAATACAACCAAATTAAAAATAAAACATTGAATAAAACTATTTTTACTGATTTTATCGCGTTTAATTTAACTATTTTTAAATTACCTACGGGCCGGTGCTCTGCGGGGGGGACGGGGCTCAGGTGATTGACGCTTACTCTATCTTGAAGTCTTCCACAGTAACTCATTCTGCGTAGATTCGACCAAAATTTATAATTAAAAAACCAATGGTACTCTGGGTTAACTATGACATCGGGACATCAGTCACCCCCATAGAGGAAAGTAATGCACTGGGAAGGCATCCCGTGGCCTTGGGTGCTGTAAAGCACCCGAAACGTCGGGAATTAAAAATAATTTTATTCAATATAATTATTTTTTTAATTCTTAAAATAAGTTTTTTTTAAATATTTTTTTACTCTTTGGTATTTCGCCATTATATTAAAAGAAATGACACTGATATCTTTATTTTAGGTTTGTGTGTAATGATTGATATTATTGGAAATCTCAACATATTAACATTGTTTGCGATTTCAAGGTACATAACCTTAACCAAACATTAATGTAAGCTTAAAACGTTTGTATGAATGTGATATATAATAATGGTTGCAAAAATATAATAAAAAGAAGTGAATTTTAGTGTAAAGTATATTGTTATTCGTATTTACAATATTACACCACAAGCGACTTACATTTAGTAAAATATTATTGGACCCACAGTTATAAGATATATCTACATTTCCTTATCCACATATGCGTTAAATGTACACACTAGTTTTGTATTATTTCTTTTACGAGCTGTTCAGGAGATACTCGTAGATGTACACATCTACAAAGATGATTCGATAGCACAACAGTTCAGTTTAAAGCCCCTTTTAAACATTAATGGTTAAGGCATTTAAGGCAATTTAGGCAAGGAAAAGTATTTTCCTACTTCTTTAGTAAGAAATAAGTTTTTTAAGTTAGTGTTATTTATTAAGGATAACCTCAGTCTTTGAAGGACCGCCTTCAAGGTGTTTTCATGAAAATAAATAATAAACAAATAAGCGACTAGTTGCATTGATATTCTCAATGTGTAATCTGTGGGGACGAAGGTCTTTGAGATACAGCAACATGAGCATCGAGTCCATCCGATGCACGTGATGTACGACGCAGCCAAGCTCCACTTGCCTTTTCTGAAATAACAGTTTTAAAATATGAGAGCAAAAAAAGTAAACGATAATATTTCTAAGTTTTCATAATACATGATCTATGATCAGTCATCAAGAGGTGGAAGGATGTGTATGTTCGAATCAATGAAGGTCACCAAGCGGTCACCACAAGCGGCCACCTTAGACTGGTCTAAGGTGGCCACTTTGAGTGGTTTGGCGACTCCTCTTTGGATTTTAGTTGGTGGATTCCGAGAGAAGGGGTGTCCGCTCCCTCTGCCTTTCGCATACAAGGCAAAGTCGCGGGGTAAGCGATGATATTATGATGATTATTTTTTTGGATTTTTGATCTATCTTCCGCGAGTCCAAATATTTTGACGTTTGAGAATCTAAAATTTTGTTCCGTAAGTATCGCAAAGGTCGTTTTGAAAGCAAGATATATCGTGAAAGGGAGCGCTAAGCCACTGAGCTACCACAGCTATTTTATTTTATTTTAGAGGTACAAAAAAGTTTTAAATGTTGCTTGTAATTACAAGCCTACGCTTAACGCTCTTAACACAAATGGTAAAATTAAAATTTTTGTACAACCGACATTAATATAAATAAAATGAGAACATAATCAATGTAGTCGAAGTCAATTAAATACCCATTATTAAGGATAACTCAAAAACTACTGGTCAAATCTTGATGAATTTTTTGTGAGTCCACATGAGAAGCACCAGCTTTCAAATAAAAAAGAATCATCAAAGTCGGTTTACCCAGAAAAAAGCTCTGAGGTAACACACGTAACAAATAAATTAAAAAATACAGTGGAATTGAGAATCTCCTCCTTTTTTGAAGCCGGTTGAAAAACAAGAATTCAAGCAGAAAAAGAGTTGAAACTGGAAATTACTCATTTTGGCAGAACCTGGACCTGGACATCCGAGCTTTGCTCGAGTCAGAAAAAATTCTCAGGGATGAGGTGTCATTTTTATACATAAATACAAGAATTGCTCGTTTAAAGTATAGGATAAAAACAAAATTTCATCCAAATTGTTACAGCACAAAAGTCATGTGCAACGTCCATGTCACACCTATGCCGGTAGTTGTTGGAGCACTAAGCTCGAAGTTGTTGACGAGTATGTTTGCCTGGAACAAATAGTCCGACTAGGTAAGGTCAACTTCGACCGAGAGGTCAATCGACGGATTCAACTCGGCTGGGCAACTGCAAAAAGCTATTATAATGTTAATGGCTTCCTTAATGACAAATCTTTTTGAATGTTATAAACCTATTTAATTACGCTGCATATATACATTGTTAATAGCATTTTATTGTTAATGCCACTGTATAATTATTTTTGATAGGAAATATAATTGTCATTTATTATATTAAATTATTTCATGTTGTGATACATTAATTAGTAGATATCATATCTTTTGTCATAACTTATTAATCATCGGTTACAGCTATTCTTCTTTTTATTTTTTCATATTTGTACACCAACTATGGTCAAACATGTTGTTCCAAAATTATAAGTTTCAGACCAATAATAAACATCAAATGTATCTACATAATACATACATAAACACTCACGCCTGTCAACCAGAGGGGTAGGCAACGACTACGGACTTCCATTTGGCACGACCCTGACACACCTCTCTCGGCTCCTTTACATCCATATATCTACGCATACACGCTCGTCAGTTAAGGGTACTCTAATCTGGCCCATTTTCAATATATCGCCAATTTGGTCGATAAACCTTCGTCTAGGGCGTCCTTTCCGACTCTGCCGTTCACTTCTGCAGCATAAATTTGCTTTGTCACTCTTTCTTCGTTCATTCTTTCTACATGACCAAACCACCGAAGCATTCCTTTCTTTTTTGTTTTGCAAATAAATATATCTTTATCTGTATCCGGGCAGCGTTCGGGAGATTACGACACATCTTCTCATCAGGCATACCTCAAAACAAGATTGAAGAAGTTTAAGGTCGCTCAGCGAGCTATAAAGAGGGCTATGCTTGGGGTTTCTCTTTGTGATAGACTTAAATCGAGGATATCCGCAGTAGAACCAGAGTAACCGACATAGCTAAACGGATTAGTAAGCTGAACTGGCAATGGGCCGGCCATATAGCTCGAAGACAACCGATGAGGAAGAAATGTTCTCGAGTGGCAGAAAGGCTTGTAGGGCGGCTCCCCACTAGATGGGCTAACGACCTGGTAAGACATGCAGGAAGTCGCTGGATGAGGTGGCACAGGACCGTGCTTTGTGGCGTTCCTCGGGGGAGGCCTATGTTCAGCAGTGAATTTATGAAGTGATGTAATGATGGTAGTGATGATGATGATGTTAGAGCAGTTTCCGTGAAATCATAATGTCATCCCGTGAGTGTCATAAGAGGCGACGGGGAAAAATTAAACAGAAGCAACAGCAGCATCACCCTGATAATAACTCAAAATAAAAAAATAAACTGCTGTTGCCAACCCGTAAAAACTATGGCCAATCCCCCCTTCCTCCCCCTATGAGACAGTCATAAAGGCTTGTGTTCAGCCGTGAATCTTTGATAGGCTGTAATGAATGAATAAATGATTTTTTTACAGATTATACATATTCACGTGGTAGAGCTGTAGCACGAATGGGTAAGGACCACGCTCTCACAGAATACCAGTGTAAAATAGCAGCTCAATGTTGCTGTTTTCGTATGGCGAGTGTAGAAAACCGGAGAACCTTTTTACTGGAAACGAGGCATTCTATCTTTATCCTCAGGGGTGACAATGCATCTGCATTTTGACTCTTCATTGAAGATGTGTAAATGACACGGTTAATCCTACTGTAACAAGGTACAAAAACACCCTGTGTGAATGCGGCCTGCTGTGAGTAATAATACCGAGCGAAGAGGCGCGTGTACCGATCGCGGAGGGCCGGCTTGTGGCATCGTGCTTGGATCATATCTGGGTGCGAGCGGGACGGAGCGACCATGACGCGTGCGCGTATGTGCTGGATGAATATAATCGGGCCCAGTTAATTAGAATAACGTGTCCGTTATTATTCTATCATGCGATGTGTAGTGTATTTGATAGCATTTACAAGGAAAGTACAATTAAAGTTAAGATAGATAGCAAGAAAGTAATAAGACGTCCATGGATAGATAGATATTTATATACAATATTACTGAGAAGGGATTATTTATTTAGAGTTTGGAAAACGGATCCAAAGAATATGAACAAGCAATTAGTCTATACATAATGTAGAAATAAAGTAAATAAATCAATAAATATAGCAAAAAATAAATATAGAGAGGAACAAATTGTAAAATGTAATGGAGATTTTAGGAAAATATAAACATATGGTTGGGTAAAACAAAATTTGCTTAGATGTTGTTATATTAAGGCATTTAGGAAAAACAGATAGTATAAAACAGATTTGTACAAAATTTTCTAAATCATTTACGGAGGAAATAAAGGGAATTAAACATGTGTGTAACTTGAAGTTTTTAGATAGAAATAAATATGTAAAACCGAGCGAGGTAAGCTATAGATACAGTAGGGTGACTACGTCAGATGTAGGAAAGGTCATAAGAACATTGTCCTGTGAGAAAGCACCCGGTTCATATGGAATACGGGCGCAAGACATTATACAGGGTTATTTTGCAATAACCGGCCAAATTTGCAGAGAAGCTTCAGAATAAGTAATATAGGCAAATGGTGAAGAATAATTAATAAAAAATCTCAAACATTCTGTCCATTTTGTCTTTTAAACTCAAAATGCGTGGTAATGCATTATTTTAACTGATTTTACTGCGCACGCACACATTCGTAAGGTCGATCGAAGGCAAAAACGTTGTTGGCCATAAATCACATTCAATATGGGATAATTTCAAATAAAAGTAGAAGCCTTATTTACTCGTATTTTCAAAACTGCAATAAGGATATATCAGTATTTATATATTTGAACTTAAGTTTAAAATTTGGCTACTCTTGAAAAATAACCCTGTATATTTACGTAAGCAAAAAAGTCCTGTTCTAGCTTCACTAATAAATATGTCCTTATCTAATGGTATTTATCCTCACCAGTTAAAAATGCAATTATACGTCCTATTTACAAACCTGGAAGTCATTTAGAAGATGTTAATTATAGGCCCATCGCAATATTATCTGTTATATTTAAAATAACCGAAAAAAATTATTGTAGGACAGATTAGCGCGTTCTTAGAACAACACCACATACTGTGTGACCATCCTGACGGTTTTCGGAAAGGGCGCAACACGGTCTCTGCTTTGTTAAGATTTTCAGATTATATTAATGACTGCTTAGATTCTGGCAAACAAATTATAGCACTTTTCATTGATTTTAAAAAGGCGTTTGACACTTTAGACCACGAGATCTTATTACAGGCAATGGACGAATGCGGAATACGCGGTCCCACAAATAATTGGTTTAAAAACTACCTCACTAATAGAAAAATAAGCACAATTATCTCCAAAGTGGTTGGGAAAGAGGCGGATGTCGATTTGGTTGTGCCTACTGGATCGGTGTACGGCCCTGTAGGATATAATAAATAATGCATGTGAACAGTGTGTCAAATGTCGTACATAATTGTAAGGTGTCCATGTACGCAGATGATATGTTTATGCATCCAAAGACATAACTGAGGTACAAAAGTGTATACAAGGTGATTTGGAAAACATTAGCAAATGGGCACACGACAATGGCATTATATTAAATCTTGAAAAAACTAAATGTATGCATATACACTCGCTATATAATCGAAATGCTAAATCTGTAAAAATGAATATCTAACAGTAATAGGACATATATACGAATGTGTCCATAGAAATAAATTTAACTGTCATTGTAAAAGATTGAATTATGTAGATAAATTTAAATATTTAGGTCTAAGAATAGATAAGAGATTTAACTGGAGAATACATGTAAATGACATTTGCATTAGGCTAAGATCGGTGCTAAGTAAGTTTTACCAATTAAAAAGTATTGAACAAACAAACGTTAAGAATAGTATGTTTTGCACTTGCCGACTCGCTAATGAGTTATGGACTCCTTGTATACGGACGAACCTTTATTACATATCTAAGAGATATCAAAGACATACAAATAAGTTTCTAGTTAGTAAAAATGTTAAAGATAATTGCAACAAAGACTATGATAAGTTCTTTCCCATTTGTAAAATTATACCCATAGATAAAAAGTAAATTATTTGGTAGGTCTGGAATATTATTATAATGAGGAATATAAGTTAATGTTAAAAACAAGTACAACACAACACACATGGGGTTAGAGAGAACAAACTGGTTCAACCAAAATGACAAACTATTATGGTAAGAGAACATCTAAGTATTTGGCAGCTAGTGTTTAATAAAATATATCCACTAAGAGAAAAAGTAAAATTAGTAAAGGATCACTTAGAGAAAATTAAAAACATTATACAGGATTGCTAAAGAACTATATACAAGTTCATTGTAGTAGATTAAACCATAACAATATAATATATAAGTAGTAGGTATTTAATTCATATAATTAAAGTTACATGTATATAACGTTATAGTATAGTTAACATAACATCAAGATGTCATAGGTTTATATATTACTATATTATATAATTGTGTATTATTGTGTTCAATGTTAGTAGTACATAAGGTGGTTCATTGTTATGTAAAAGAGCGCCTCTCGCCATCAAACGTAAAAGTTTGGCGAGTTTAGAATTAAGTAACACCACTGTATCATAAATTCATTAATAATTAAAATAAAATGTAGACGTAGATGTACACATAGATTGTGCCACAACATCCACTTACCATCAGGTGAACTGTGTGTTCGTATGTCACCCTTATTCAAAAAAATTAAAAAAAACATTATAATTGATTGTAAATTGCTACAGCATAGGTCAATATTTTTTAAAAGGTGCTCAGCACATTATTGTCTTGGTTCACCTGGATAGGTAAAATGACTAACGTCAAGCGGTGGTACATTCCTTCTTACAGCAGTATAATTAATAACAAGCTGTGAGGCTTAATCCCCTCCGACACAAATGAAATTGTTAATTGCAATTTTAAGTGCTGATTTACCACGTGCTCGGCGGTGAAGGAAAACATCGTGAGGAAACTTGTATGTCTGAGAAATAAGAAATAAATATTTTGAAGACATGTGAAGTTCGCCAACGCGGCGGACATTTCCTTGCCCTAAAACCCTCTCAGAAATGAGAGGAGGCCTGTTCCCAGCAGTGGGACGTATATAGGCTGTAACTGGTGAGGCTTATATCTAAGTCATCAGATATGACAATGCACCATAAGCTGTTTGGGCTGCAGTAGCCACTTACAATCTGGTAGATTCGTATATCACTTAATAACACGAAATACTTATAGTTATAAAATAATAAAAAGAGACAAATGCTCCCAGCTTAGAAAAGAAAGTACCTCCAGCAGTAGATTGGTTATATTATGACGATCAACTAATTTGATAATTAGTTAATCGCCATAAGTAAGAGAGAGAGAGAGAGATATATATAGAGCCAGAGGAAAAGGAATAGCTTAATCCTGGTCTCTATTTAACTAACAATGTAGTATCCTTACCTCCATTGTCACTTTTTTGACTGATTAATTGCCTGGTTTCCGTTGAGAGACGCCTCCGGCCATGTTCATACTTGGCTTCTTTAGCAAGCAGCGCCTCTCTTTGCATTTGGGTGCGAAGCTCCGTTGGTACATCAGGAATAAATAGCTGCATTAGGCCCGTAAGTCCAAATACCACGTGCTAAAGTAAGGACAGAAGAGAGGAAAGGGATAATAGATAAATTGATTCTTAGCTTCTTAAAGTATTTAAGAATTAAGTAACAATAAAAGTAACATTAAGTTAAGTGGCGGTGACGTCAGAGCGTTATTTCATTTCGTCTAGTTGGTGTCGTTATAGGCGAATATAGAAAATTATTGGTAGATGGCGTTATACCATGTCGCTTACGCCAGACGTGTAATACCCAGATCGGCATCGGGCAGTAGTGTCAAAGGTACGACAACGGAAACGAAAGAAGTACCGAGCAATGTTTCCTATGATTCGAGTTTGTGTATAGCAGAGGAGATGAGAGACGGTGCTCCTATCTAGGATTCTTGGCTATGGAGCTCCACGATCGAGGAGGAGATATACCACTCGCTTTCTTTAAATGGTTTGTCTACATTCCCCACGCTGAGTAAGGACATTGGTGTATAGAGCAGAACCAATACCATTGTACTAGTAATCTCTCGCGTCGTTTTTTTAATCTGTTATTTGAATTTGGCCTCGATATATTTGCTTAGATTTCTAGATTTACTCTACAGTTTTCTGGAGTAGCTAAAGCTTTGTTTGTTATTACAAGACACGACACGATATTACTGTCAGGAGAGTCGCTTGCCCGTTGCCCCCTCCCCCTACTCCTTATATTAAACCACTCGACAATGTACGGGCTGATGATAATAATATTGCAGCGTACCTCGAACACCACGACGAAGGCGAGCCGCGCGGCGAACACGTGCCAGTAGTGTGGCGACAAGCCATACGGCTCGGCGTGCTGCGGTGGGTTTCGGTAGCCACGGTATGCGCACGTCGGCGGGTCCACCTCATTCTCGTCCGCACCCCAGTCCTCGCGGTAGTCCGATGTGTTGAATACTGATGGATTAATAACATTTTTATTGTTAAACAAAGAAAAAAAGCAGGAGAAAATGTACTTGCAATCAATCACATCTAGCGATTTAAACATTACTGATTTCAAAAGAATGTGAATATTACTCAATGGTACTAGAGCAGTGCTCTTTCTCGCTCCATAATGAAAAACAAGAAAAAATCCAGCTATAAGTAGCTATTAGACTGTTAAAATATATATTAGACTATAAAAAATATCGAAGTTACTGTAATTGTTAAAATTGCTTGTAAATTCAAATTAAATCATAAATAATACTTACGTGATAAAGAATGATCAATGTAACCAGTTAGAGTGTAGTCAGGTGAATAAACATATTTGTAGACCATTCGAGGTATAAAATCGCTGGTGTAAGCAATGACGAACGCCTGGAAATAAAATATTATTAAATTTAAAGTTGTCGGAAATTTTAATAACTAGATAAGAAAAGAAGTAGAATTAGATGTCAAGTAAAACAGTGGAATAATAGTCAGGGCTCAGTTCTTCTCCATTTAAAAACACATTGGTTTTCAGATTTTTAAAATTTGGTGTTGTAAATTTTTTTTAAACTTATTATACGCCAGTGCTTGACCACAATCCCACCTGGTGGTAAGTGGTGGTGTAGCCTTAGATGATAAATCGCACTGTCTTAGCGTAACAAAAGCCTATTCACTCTTGCCTTGAAGACGCCCAGATTGTATTCGGACGGAAAGATAGACGCCGGCAAATTATTCCACTCCTTTGCTGTACGCATTACAAAAGACGAAGCAAACCATTTGGTTCTAATGCGTGAAATATCGAAAACAAAGGGGTGAAGACCCGCCGGCCGACTGGTTGTCCGATGGTGGAAAGGAGAGAGGAATTAATATTAGAGGAGTGTAATTCCTGGGCACACTCACCGAAGTGCATCCTATAGAATACCGAGAGGCTGGCTACTCTACATCTGTGTTCGAGGCTGACAAGATTGGTTTCAACCAAATCAAGGTTACTAATGAGCCTCTTAGCACGTCTCTCCACTGAGCCCAACGCTGTCAGGTGGCATTTTGCAGCACCAGCCCATATGGGACAGCAGCACTTCATGCACAACCGGACTTGCGCTTTGTAAGGTAAGAAGCTGCCCGGCGTGAAGTACATTTGCAAGGACACCAAGTTTCCTTGCAGCTGCTTTTATACATTTAGTTTTATTGTCGTTTAAATGTACATTATTAAAGTGAAACCAATGCGCTAATTTTGATATGGCATTACACACTTCGTCATTTATAAATTTTAATTGCCATTTAAATTTAAAAATGAATGATGTATTCAGCGAAAATACTATATCATGATTATCCCCTACGAGGGTCGGTAAGTCATCAACATAGACTAGAAACAGGAATGGGCCGAGAATTGAGCCCTGAGAAACACCAGTACAGGTGACTCGGAAGAACATTTTACATTAATAATAACTTTCTGCGTTCTATTACTTAACTATGAAATAATAAGTTGAAGCGCTATGTTCTTAACACCATAGTGCTGTAGTTTCCTGATTAATGTCTAATGATGAACACAGTCGAAGGCCTTGGGAACATCACAAAATAAACCCAAAGCATCCTCTGAACTGTCCCATTCATAAAAAATATGTTTAACCATTTCAATGTCCCATGAGTCATATATGAACATTTCAATTGTTTAACTATTGTGTCTATTTCTCGGACAGGGAAGTTGTTAATAACTAATAAGCTCAACACTGGCGTCAGTTGTCGAGCGACCTCTTGTAAATATATGCATCAAATGAAAAAAATTACTAATACAGTGTACTTAATAATATTTAATGATTATGTGTGTGTGTGTGTGTGTGTGTGTGTGTGTGCGTACGCGTGTGCGTTTGCGTGGCATATGCAAGCGCGTGTGCGTGTGTACGTGTGTGGTTTTTGTGTGAGTTCGAGAGTGCATAAGCGTTTGAGTGAGCATTTCAACAATCATTTAATTGGATGGATGAATGAGGATTAAGATAATTCAACGCTTCATCATATGTAAGTTTTAAAAACCATCCATTAACAATTATATTACATGGAAGTGAAAGAAATGTGATTCAGAGCTGACTTGCAAATATTATCCAATACAAGCTTTTAACTGCGTGTAGCCTGTTTCCAAGAATATGTAGTCTGTTCACTAAGATAGTGTCGGTACACCCAGAGGCGCACAAATTATTTTGCTTTTATTTTATTATTTTTTACTGTTTGTTAAATAAATGTTTTTCTGTTCTAAGAATAAAATAGAATACTATTTTATTCTTATGGATATTGTAATAAAATACAAATATGAATAATAAACACAAGTTAGGTTGCAAAGAGAATTTAAATGAAAAATATGAGTAGGTAGGTAAACATAAACAAAAGTAAAATAGACACTTTCCTTTATCATTCGAAGTATCGGAGTCATTGCCACATGTATTTATAATAAGGCATCCAACGTCATCACCACTGAGCAAATACAAAGAGGAGACGGCCTAAGCAACTGTGCACTGTGATTCTAACTAGGTCCTGACGTCATCACAATAGGCGTGGCTTTAGTTAGTATACTGTCAGCGTTCGTTCTGTGCGCTTATGTGTCAAAAATCACAAATCGGTGTATTTTCGTAGTATTAAGAAGAAAAGGATGAAGTGTTGTGTTTTATTGTGTAAAAAATACTCAGATAGACACTCTGATGCTATGGATGGCATCATATTTCATTTGTAAGTAATTTTATACCTAATTTATTAAAATGGTTCTAGAAAAATCTCTGCATCGGCTTTCAAATATAATTAAATATATTCGGCACTAGATGGCGACACTTATTGGCAAGCTCAGTATTGGTAAAATAATCATACGAAGGTGCTGAAATTTGTTTTGCATTCAGTCCTAAAGAATTTTTAATCGCCAAAATATTATTTTTATAGTTTTTATAATCATTTTGTGAACAGGCCTCCATCTGTCGTCAAGGTAGCTAAACTACATTGCAACATCGATATGGAACGATGCGAGTAGTTTTACTATTTATCGGTAGATGGAAAACAGTTAAGTGGGCGAGGCTTAGCACCCCCTCACCCCATAAATTGTCTCGCGTTGTTACATAGTGAAATCTAATTACAAAATTTGTATTTGCTCCGTGGTCATCACGTTCTGAATCCATACTATATAGTATCCATACATAATAGTATTTTTGTTATTAGTTCAATCAAAATTTCATATTGAGGCACTTCACTATCCTCCCAAGAACGAAAATTCATTTTCCGTATACGTAGCAGAGTCAACAAAAACAACCTTTCACTACGGCGTTTTCTTTTAAAATGCCAAATTCTCCTGCACATTCACATTCTCGCACGCGGCGATCGAGGCGGCGCGACACAAAGGCGACCGTATCTAAGCGAGCAGACTATACTGTTTCGATAAAGATAGATGCTGCCGTATTAGTTAGAAAGATAAAATATGTGAAATTCTCAGAAATTAGAGAAGGTCAGTAGTGCTAAGCAGTAGGGCATGTTCAGGCTGTATTATAACCACTTTAAATGTGGGTACTTACATTAGAAACTACTGCTGCGTACGTGATTCCTCTTAAAATGCCATACCTGAAAACATTATAGAATAATTATTTCGTATTAAAACAGAGTTTTTTTTGTAAGATCAAAAGAAAATATTAATAAAAAACACTAAAAGCGTACCAGGCTCCAATGTCCTCTACCCGTTCGGCAAGCGGTCTCCGGGCTTGCGTCACCATCTTGTAAGCATCTAGTCTTATTTCTGCAATATTGTTGAGAAGGGCGAAAAGAGGTGCGAGGGGAAATGCTGCTACGAATAAAGTGACGAAACCGTATTGAAGAACTGTAATACAACAGTAAATACAAAATATGTACAAAGTTTTAAGAAATATTTTTAACAATGTAACTTTTTTTATAGAATAAGGGTGACAAACGAGCACACAGTCCACCTAATGGTAAGGGGATGCTGTGCCCCATAAATATCTACATTTATTCTCAATTAAGAATCAAAATGCAGATGCATTGCCTAAGGACTGAGATGGAATAACTCGTTATCACTAAAAAGGGCCTCCGGTTCTCTACACTCACCATTAGAAACACAGCAGCATTAAGCTGCTATTTTACGCTTGTATTTTGCGAGAGCGTGGTCCTACCTCAATCGAGCCGGCCTATTCATGGTACAACTATACAATTAATATAGCTGCAGCATGACAGTCATGAGTATGATCATGAGTAACCACGTAAGAATTAAGCTATATTTTTATTTTTCTTCTGTAACAAATCAATTATCAGCAATGACAAGCTAAGGAAATTAAACATAATGTATGATAAAATAACTTTTATAGAGAGGTTTCATTTAACACTGAATAATGGATCTGATTAATTGAACTTAAAGATCGAGATGCTCCAATGGCTTACTCACTCATTTCAAGGTATTCGTCAAAGAGCGCAAGTCGACCGGGATCTTGTAAGTGGTAGTCCTGCTCCCATGCCATATCAGGCTTATTGGGGTCACGTGTTACTGCACGGTGTGATCTTTGTCGCCACCAATTATGAAACTTTCTGCAAATGAATAAACAAGTATTAATTTGATATAACCAAAAAACTCACTTTAAGATATTTTAAAGTTCTTATAAGAAACTTAGTCACTTAAAACTCATTTTAATTTAGTTCTCAAACTGTTTTCTTTTTCGTTGTGGTGATTATGGTAAATCCTTCTTACAATAGGATAAGTCCATTTTCAGCAATAGAGTCATACGGGCTGAAAAGAATAAGATGCTTAGTACCTGGGCGACCAAGTTCCACTCTTTTTTTATAGAATATGAGTGACAAATGAGTACACAGTCCACCTGATTTTAAGTGGATGCTGTGGACAATAGATATCTACATCTAAACTCGATTAAGAACTAAGATGAAACGCATCGTTCCATCTTAGTCCTCAGGGGTTTCTGTTGCCTATACTCACTATACGAAACACAACAGCGTGCTGCTTTCCCGGCTGAGCCGATCCATTCATGCTACAACCATAATACAGCTACAGCGTGGCTCTACCACGTATATTCACTTAGCGTTAAAGTTAAAAAAGAAATGAGAGGCCTGTGCCCAGCAGTAGGTCGTATATAACTTTTAGCCTGTAACTTTTTAACTTTAATACAAAGAACGAATTGATAAGTTCATTACTTAAAACTTGACTAGAACACAGCAAATCTACTCACGGATATCCGAGCTCGAGAATATTGTTGAAGCACTGTTTGCCGACCATAATGATTGCGAGCTGGATGCACAGCTCGGATAGACAGCCAGCTGGATCACATATGTCACCCTTCAGCTTAAGGAATTCGGACTCGCGCGCTTGGTCGTCACCCGGGTAGTCGTAGAAACGACCCTAGTAAGACACTTTAAACATCATTTATACAAATATTATTCTAGTTTCATTCATTATCCAGCCCTATGGCTGATTATTCGGAAACATAGAAATCCTTAAAATATTTATAAAGAAATAATATACATTTTACGACATTGGTCATTATTTTATTAGATAATAAGGGTCTATTTTTGCCTTGAAATACATGTGGGTAGGTAACAACTTCTTACCCATTTCTAACGTAATTTTATATTTATACAAGATGGCGCTACGTGAAATACAATAAATTATACCAGCAACTTTATACAGCGATGTTTGGATTTCAAATCAATTATTTTTGTATTCTTTAGATATGATTTTTTCGCGATTTTTATCCTAAATTATTTGAGATAATATTAACTATAAATGTAACAATCGTATCATTAAATTCTAAACATATATGTTACCTTAAAAAAAGCAATGTAGATAAGAGATGAATAAAAATTCATGAATTCGAAGAAAAATATCTTAAACGTATAAGAGTCTTCATACTCCGTTTGCGTCCGAGGATTTTCCATGTTTGTTAAATACACTGCTACTTTTGCGTATACCTGAAAGAGAGTATAATTAAAAACAGGACTGAAAATGTCTAATGATAGTTAAAATAAAATACAGAGAAAAAAAATATTAAAAATAGTGATGCATCTCTATTTTTAATAAAATTATTCTTCTCCAGTCTTTACATTTATAAACATTTACAAATTACGTTGTAAAGCTGAAGTGACAAGCGAACTTACGGTCCACCTAACAGTACGTGGCTACTGCAGTCCATGAACACCTGCAGCCAACTTCAAACAAAGAAGGCTACAGATGTCTTAAAATGAGTTCGTAAGAGCTAAAATATATTTTAGACTATAACAGCATAGTTTAGTAGATATATTAATGTGAGTAATAAATGCTCACCCTTGTAAGAAGCATAATAATAATCAAGTTGATTACTGCGGCTGTCATTGTGGTAAATATTTTGGCATGTTTTTTGAGGAAAAATCCAGTGCCGCCATAAATAACCGATACCATGGAAATACGATAAATGATGGTGCCCAAAACTGCACCCATCACTATTGTAATCTGCAAATACGTTAATGAAATAAATAACCAAACATTATTTTATAGTACATTTAACATACAGTTAACTTCATAAAGAAACTCAATTGGTTCCCAATAATGAATAAAAAATTAAATTAAATTAACCTTAGTATAGGAAAATTAATAATCAAATACATTCCACCATTGGCCACAGGCATTTTGAAATTTAAGTGAAGGTTTTGTAGCAAAGAAGAGTCTGCTGTGCTGCCCCAATTTCGCAGATATCTTGTCTCCGAAATATTTTTTTATATCAATTCAGCCGACCCATTATGCAGAATATTTCTATTTTACGAATTTTCAATCCTTCGTTATGTGTATTTTTGTTATGTTTTAAAGTACTATTTATTAAATTAAACTTTAATACATTATGAAAAGAAAATATAATGTGAAAAATAAGAGCTATTTTTCACATTATATTTTTAGATTTAGACTGGATTCCGTCACATCGGACTATGTCCGTAGAATGAGATTGAGGGAATAGAGAGTACATATGTGTATGCGCATACACTTGGTAACTATATTCGTATCCTGCGCAGATGGCCATCTCATTAATGTCATGGCAGATATTGTAATTTTTTTTAATAATTATCTAATAGGGTAGTAGTAATTTTGGCGTAATCGTTCCAAATGACAGACAAAATGCATTACTAGACTGCTCTGACAGATTAAGACTGGCTTGGCACATAAGAGCTTGTAAAATATGAATTATTGATATTCCAGTATTGCTTGGCGCCAATAGAGATTCTTTGTGCCACGGCTACTCTACAGTGATAATTTACGTATTACAAGTATTTATGTTGGCGAACTTGACATGCTTTTTTATAGAAGTAACGGTGGCAGAAAAAGAGTACACAGTCTATCTGATGGTAAGTGGGTACTGATGCGGCTTGTGGCCCATAGACCCTTCATCTATCATCGCCTTATCATCTTTAATGACTAAGATGCGAGGTATATAATTTAAAATATAGTTCTTCGCATCGCCATTCGCCACACAACAACATTGTGTTACTATTCCCCGGTCAAGTAAACCCTTTAGTACTGCAGTCACAACTATTGCAGTGTGGCTCTACATCGCAAAATTTTATTTTGCTTACTTATAAAGAAATTTTATTATTATCACTCAGGTTATTAAAGGTTTGGTACAAATTTGAAGATCGTTTTAATTGAGAGAACATAATCTAAAATTCAATACATTCTGATTATGTTTAAAAATGTCGGTATTTAGAGCAAAATGGCGCCACGTCTTTTATATAATACATATACAAGACTTTCATAACTTCACAATCGATGAAACAAAACACTTTGTAGTCAATTATAATTTAAAATTTACCATAAACAGAACAGCAGAGCTTGTTGCTACATATCGCATAGTTTTTTGCCAAGGTGGTAGAAAGGGTTCTTTTTCTCGTGTTACAGGGTTGGTACGAAACGTTTTGACTGAAGCTTCAAATTCAGGCCGTGGTTCTTCATCCTGGAATATTGTCAAAGCGATATAAAATATTTTTGCTATATATTATATATAAATTATAGTATATTTTGTTCTAATTTAGTAATATTTTCACAAATTAGTTAATTCAATCATCGAAACAAGTTATTTATAAAAGGTAAAAAAAATATTTTAAAAATATTTTGTAGGCTGAATGAATGAATGGATAACTGAATATTAGAAAAACTATTACTTAGATTATTACAAGTATCTTCTTTATTTTGTCTATAGCACTTTTGATTTTTGTAAAAAGATTCTTTTAGAATTGTAGTTTTTTAATATATTAAGTAACATGATAAGTGGTAAGTACGACCATTTGTAATTTATATTAAAAACTTTTTGTATATTTAGTCAGCAAATAACTACTTGTTTAAGTGTACGATAAACAAAAAATCATATAGATTTTTGCTGCTTTGTAAATTACACAATTATTCGTAACATTGACGTATTGCCATTTTGTTATTATTTTCTCATATAATATTACCTGAAGCGAGTAATGCCATCGGAAATCAATTATTACTTTGTGAATGCTTAAAATAATTACTCAATTTAAAATCCAAGAAGGTTAATATGAAATTCATACATAAATATTATTTTAATTCACTTACATGATCAACACCACCTAAATCCCACTCCCAACGTAATACTGATTGTTTTCGTTTCCAAAGTTCAAGGAATGTGGTTGCTGAAAGATTTCATAAGCAACGGAAAGTTATTGAGCTGTTTTAAAAATACAATACTATAAAAATACAATACTATAAAATAATGCAGACGGTTTTGAATTTCAAGTCAAAAACAATGTAGGAAAATGTAATTCTCTTAAGATAATAATAATTACGATATCTATAAGTGCAAAGGTACTAGTTCTTTCCTTGTACGTACAAATTCTTGTTTAGATAACGTATAAAGATCTTCATGCCTCGTTGACTGCCTCGTTGGTCTAGTGGTTGTAAGACGAGACTGCTGATCATGAGGTCCCGGGTTCGAATTCCGGGTCGGGCAAAAAAATCTGTTATTGAGTTTTTCCGTCAAGAAATTCTCAGTAGCTACCCGAAGTCTGGAAGTTGGCGGTGTCTCACCCCCGTGCCTCAGAAAGCACGTAATCGGATTATGAGGTGAGGAAATATAGAGTGCACTTGTGCTTGCGCATACACTTGGGCACTATAATCCTGTCCTGCGCCGATGGCTAGTCTCCATTGAGGCTGGCCGCCGTGACCGAAATTCGGTCTGGAGGGCATTATTAAAGATCTTCAATTGGTAATAAACGTATTCTTACAACCAGTTCAGATATCATTGTTGTTAGACATGAGTTAAGATTTTGGTTAAGCTTTGATTTTTATTTTTATTATAATATTACCCCCAAACTAAGATTTTCTCCTGTATCGTGGACGCAGTTTATAAACACAAATTGCACAAGGACAAACATCCATACCCGGAATAATTATTGTAGGCCATACAAATACTTGTTCCGTGCGGGATTCGCACCCGCGGCCTTCAGCGCCGCAATTTACCATTGTGCCACTGCGCCGTTAAATGCTATATACTACAACCTCATCAAAATGACACTAAAAATGATATTACAACACTTACCCCAAAAAGACATAAATATTGCGAAGAATACTGTAGCGGGGTTGTCAAACAAATAGGTAATTTTGGCAAAAAGACAAGAGTCCGACAGGCTTTGGTACTGACATGCCTTATCGCAGAGCGGACATAAAGTTGTGTTGCCTGGACCATTGGTATCACATATCTCCTTGCTGAAAAATATTCACCATAAAATTAATAAAACTTGTGCGCATCAAATCGCCATTCCAAAATCGACCGCCAAACCCACTACTAGCGTAGATTTTAGCCTAGTAGTAAGGCTTAAAACGAATATCATTAGTGTAAATAGAATTTCTGGTATTTTTAAAGAATAATAACAAAATAGAAACAGCGTTGTAGTTAATTTTTTATTTGTTATCTTTAAAAACGACTAGGTTGTTTTTAAAAATGATTGCCTTTGTTTATGTATATTTCAAAATATTTAGAAAGAGTGATTTGTCGTATGATTTCGACTAAAGTTACGGGTTCTAATTACAATTAGGGTCGAATTTTTTTCGTTCTCTTATTTGTTACACTGTATTTTTGATTTTTTGCGAATAAACGCTGCATTCAATACGGAAAAGAAAAGTCTAGTAATTGTCTTAAGCTTTGCATGTGGGAAGTGACGAGTATTACTCAAAGTAAAAAGTAAAGTATCATTCTCACTACTAAGAGAGTTTTACAACACTAATGTTTTATTTAAATTTCTTAGACATAAGATTCTGAGACAAAACATCAGGAGGAAACGATGTGTTCCATCACTGTCGAAGACGTGGTTAAAAAGCAAATAACAATTTCGTGGTATTGGCGGGGATCGAACTCAGTAAGCTCACGTATAATGGGGGTATTTGCTACAGTTGTCACGTTTGGCAAGCGGGTTGGCAACCTAAGTTTTTTATTTTGTAATTGTTATTACGAAGACGCAGTTGCCCACGCCGTTGCCACGCAGTCGCCTCTTACGACACCTAGAGGACGATATGGGGTAGTGGATATTCTTACACTGAAACTACACGGTAAACTTTGATACACGAGATGTGATTTTTTATGAAGTTCATTAACATTTCACTTTCGATTTGCAGACAAAATAGGAAGACAATAGCCATAACCCATATGTGGGTCACGGGACATGGAAAGGGTTAAGTATATATAAACCTTTATTCAAATTATAATTCACCTGGGAATGTTATCATCTGATTCCATACTGGCTAATCCGTATAAAAAGCACAAAGTTCCAACAATAGCGGGTGCATATAACATCTTGGTGTAGAAACCTAGCCAGCAAAAGTAAAGTCCAATCTTATCACCAAAATAACGACGGACTAACCACAGTGGCTGTTTCTTGTACCATTTGCTTGGTCGCGCCCATTCAAGATAGAGAAGCTGAAAGAGTATTTTTTTTATATGTATATATTAGATAAGAAAACAAAACACTACTTATTTAAATAAAATAATCTATACATAGATCTGTAGTAAAGCTAAGAGGACAACAGTCGCGAACGGATCGAACGCGCATCACACAAAAACTTGTAAACGGATTAGGATGGGACTTTCACTATACTCGTAGTGTTGTAAAGAGGTCAAACTGTTACAATAAATATATATTTTACACTATATTAAATAGGAACTGGGCAGTAGACCTAATTGGTCGTGATGCGGCTGAACAGGATTTTTATATCACAAATACCATTAATTCATAATGAAAAATAGCATTCTCCCGTGTCAGCGATTCTCCTGATTTATTTTTCAACACGAGGAAACAAAATATTCAGCATTGTTTATAAAGAGACCTTTTGATACAGTGACACGTGTATTTTTTAAGGTCCGTTACTTAAAAGTTTAGTCTAAACGAAACCTTTTTTACGAGTTTGTCCGTCTTTTGGTCTACATAATAATTACATTATCATTTTTCAGTGAATAGTGACTATTGCTTTAGAAATATAGCATAATTGTAGAATTTACTAGCCAGTACTTATGATGAAAGAATTTCTGGATTTTTTCATGATAATTATTCATTACAGCCTATCAAAAGTCCACTCCTGAGCATTGGCATTCCCAATAGATTGTCTTATATTTTCTTATAGTTGCCAAATTGGGCAGGCGGGTTAGCAACCGCAGTTTTTATTATGTTCATTTGTCATCAGTAAGACTTTGTTACCCATCTCCTGTTTCAGTTTCCCCTTAAAGTCTTTTACGACACCACGGGATGATTTGGTCATAATTTAAAATGGCTTGTTCTAAAGACTCAAAATAAATGTTTCTCCCATATTTTTAGTCACATTAATTTTTAAAACAAAATCATAAAAAAATTATATTCCTTCCTCATAATTTGAAAAATTTGCAAAGCAAAAATCTCTATGTTTTATAAATTAATAATAATTGTTAGCCTCTTTCTCAGTTTCTTTTTCGTATTTCCTTAGTGCATATTATCTACATAACTTAATTTCTTAATACATTACGAGTATTATACTGACCCCTGGTGTTGGAGTCATTCATGCCCTAAATTGGTTTTTGTGATGAAAGTACATCTTATTAGTATAAACATATCTATACTATTACTGTTTGATTTGGAGCAGTGATAAGTCAAAACCGTTTATTTACGCGACGACTTTTCACGAGCATGTTAGCTTATTATTTTTTTAAATATTGGTATAGCTTATAAAATCAAAATTAGGTCCAAAATAATAAAGCTCCGAAGTGAGTAAATTACCAATTTAATCAGATTTGAAATAATCGAAGAAAATAATGATATGCGAACGACTTTGCGAGCAGCTTTATATAGATAAGATGTCTCATCTTTTATCACTTATTAGGCCGATAAATGGTCAACGGCAGAACCATGGGTCAGGCTAATGCTTTCAGAGTACTCGTTTTCCTGGACCCAATGGCCACGAGGTGGGTGCAGAAATGTCCCTTGCATGCGTGAAGAAGCTGTCTTCCTGCTGATATGCGGTAAAGATGAAATACGATTAGCCGCCGAGAGAATAATGTGTTAGCAATAGAAACAGATAAATATTAAACACATGCGAGACCTGAAATGTACTATATAGTTGGTTCATTCGATGAAAACCTACCAACGACAGGCATCTGTACGTTATAATATTTTCATCATCATCATTACAGCCCTACACAAGTCCACTGCTGAACATAGGCCAAGGAATGCAACAAAGCACGGTCCCGAGCCACCTGCATCCATTGACTTCCTGCATGTCTTACCAGGTCGTCACTCCAACTAGTGGGGACGCCCTACACTTCGCCTGCCGGTACGAGACTGCCACTCGAAAACCTTTCTTCCCCGTCGGTTGTCGGTTCTTCGAGCTATATGGCCGGCCCATTGCCACTTCAGCTTACTAATCCTTTGGGCTATGTCAGATACTCCGGCTCTACTGTGGATATCCTCGTTTTTAAGTCTATCACGCAGAGAAACGCCGAGCATAGCCCTCTCTACAGCTCGCTGAGCGACTTCGGCCTTCCTCATACGGCCAGCAGTGAAGGACCACGTCTCAGATCCATAGGTCATCACTGGCAACACGCACTGGTTGTACAATCTGTTTTGAGGTTTTTATTTATTTATTCACAAATTGTGTTACATGTGACTTAGTGACTAAACAGAACATGCAAGTTCTATCAATCACATGCACCTCAAAAGGCATAGCAATGAACAGGAGAGGGGCAGACACTTAAAAATTATTTTCCTCAATGTATTCATTATTTGAGTAGTAACTTTCTTCTATAAGTATAGTTTTTAAAGAGCTTATGAATTTATTAATATTTGTTTCGGCTTTTAGGTATTCTGGCAATTTATTATAAACTTTTGTATATTTAGTCAGCAAATAACTACTTGTTTAAGTGTACGATAAACAAAAAATCATATAGATTTTGCTGCTTTGTAAATTACACAATTATTCGTAACATTGACGTATTGCCATTTTGTTATTATTTTCTCATATAATATTACCTGAAGCGAGTAATGCCATCGGAAATCAATTATTACTTTGTGAATGCTTAAAATAATTACTCAATTTAAAATCCAAAAAGGTTAATATGAAATTCATACATAAATATTATTTTAATTCACTTACATGATCAACACCACCTAAATCCCACTCCCAACGTAATACTGATTGTTTTCGTTTCCAAAGTTCAAGGAATGTGGTTGCTGAAATATTTCATAAGCAACGGAAAGTTATTGAGCTGTTTTAAAAATACAATACTATAAAAATACAATACTATAAAATAATGCAGACGGTTTTGAATTTTAAGTTAAAAACAATGTAGGAAAATGTAATTCTCTTAAGATAATAATAATCACGATATCTATAAGTGCAAAGGTAGGTTCTTTCCTTGTATATACAAATTCTTGTTTAGATAACGTATAAAGATCTTCATGCCTCGTTAACTGCCTCGTTGGTCTAGTGGTTGTAAGACGAGCCTGCTGATCATGAGGTCTCGGGTTCGAATACCGGCAAAAAAAAGGTCGGGCAAAAAATCTGTTATTGAGTTTTTCCGTCAAGAAATTCTCAGTAGCTACCCGTAGTCTGAAAGTTAGCGGTGTCTTACCCCCGTGCCTCGGAAAGCACGTAATCGGATTATGAGAGTGAGGAAATATAGAGTGCACTTGTGCTTGCGCATACACTTGGGCACTATAATCCTGTCCTGCGCCGATGGCTAGTGTCCGTTGAGGCTGGTCGCCGTGACCGAAATTCGGTCTGGAGGGCATTATTAAAGATCTTCAATTGGTAATAAACGTATTCTTATACCAGTTCAGATATCATTGTTGTTAGACATGAGCTAAGATTTTGGTTAAGCTTTGATTTTTATTTTAATTATAATATTACTCCCACACTAGGATTTTCTCCTGTATCGTGGAGGCAGTTTACAAAGACAAATTGCACAAGGACAAACATCCAGACCCGGAACAATTATTTGTAGGCCATACAAATAATTGTTCCGTGCGGGATTCGCACCCGCGGCCTTCAGCGCCGCAATTTACCATTGTGCCACTGCGCCGTCAAATGCTACATACTACAACCTCATCAAAATGACACTAAAGATGATATTACAACACTTACCCCAAAAAGACATAAATATTGCGAAGAATACTGTAGCGGGGTTGTCAAACAAATAGGTAATTTTGGCAAAAAGACAAGAGTCCGACAGGCTTTGGTACTGACATGCCTTATCGCAGAGCGGACATAAAGTTGTGTTACCTGGACCATTGGTATCACATATCTCCTTGCTGAAAAATATTCACCATAAAATTAATAAGCTAAGAGCGGACTGCGAAAACTTGTGCGCATCAAATCGCCATTCCAAAATCGACCGCCAAACCCACTACTAGCGTAGATTTTAGCCTAGTAGTAAGGCTTAAAACGAATATCATTAGTGTAAATAGAATTTCTGGTATTTTTAAAGAATAATAACAAAATAGAAACAGCGTTGTAGTTAATTTTAATTTCGATTTTGTTTGCAAAAGGTTATTCTTATAGCGAGGTATGTTGTGTCAGGTCGCTTCTAAGATTTTGGTGTAAAAACTTGGATGTCTTTTTACAAACTTACACATTTCTAATATATACAGGATGGGCCAACTGTTGGTCCTTTTTTCAATCGATGATTTTTAGCACTTCACGTTATCTGTTCTAAAAAATTATTAGACATATAAAAAGTAAAAAATATTCCATTTATAATCATGGAGTCACTAACATCACAACAGCGCATTTTGATTGTCCTAATTGGTTATGAAACTGGTCGTTCAAAAAGAGAACAACGTTTCATAAATTACGTGAGAGTTTTGGTCGACATGGACGTCCTACTGAGCGTGCAATTGGCAAAATTATTGATCATTTTGAAGAAACTGGTTCAAAGGAAGTTTGTAGACCATATCAACATGTTCATCCAGTTCGTACTCCTGATGCAGTCGCATCTGTTAGTGAATGACAAGAAAATGTCCTTACATTGAATGGAGAACGTTATCGCAACATGTTAACTGGTTTTTTGTGGCCCAAATTGAATGAATTAGGTGTCAACGACCTTTGGTTTCAAGAAGATGGAGCGATATGCCACACAAGTCGTGCAACACTCCATTTATTGTCAAGAAAATTTACTGATCGCATAATTTCAAGAAATTCTGAAGTTCCTTGGCCACCTAGAAGCCCGAATTTAACACCACTTGATTATTTTTGTGGGTTTATTTGAAAGGTATGGTGTATGCTAATCATCCACAAACAATTCAACAACTTAAAAACAACATTCGAGCTGAAATTGAGGTCATTGATCCGATTTTATTGGAAAAATCATCGAAAATTTTGATGTTCGGATGCAGGCCTGTAGACGAAGCCGTGGTGGGCGTATGAAAGATATTGTTTTTCATGCATAAATGGCATAGAACCACTTTTCATTGTCAATAAAAAAATTGACTGTTCACCTCAAAATGTGTGTTTTATTTACAAATGAAAAAAGGACTAACAGATGGCCCAACCTATATAAGCACGTTAATGTTAGAATATTGAGATTTTGAATTTTGAGGTATGCCTGACGAGAAGATGAGTCTCGGTCGAAGTAACCATATTCGTCAACAACTTCGAGCTTAGTGCTCCAAACAATTACCGGCATAGGTGTGACATGGACTTTATACATGATCTTCGTTTTGTCCATGTTCATCTTAAGACCTATCCGTTGGGATATACTATTGGAGGTCATTGAGCATAGTGCTTAGGTCTTCCAGCGATTCTGCCATAAGGACTATATCGTCGGCAAATCGAAGGTGAGTGATGTACTTGCCATTAACGTTAATACCGTATCCTTTCCAGTCCAGTAGCTTGAAAACGTCTTCCAATGCAGCAGTGAAGAGTTTCGGGGATATTACGTCACCCTGTCTTAAACCTCTCTGCAGTTGGATAGGTTTCGTACTCTGGTTCTGTACTAGGATAGCTATTAGTCCAATTAGCATCGCTGAAGGGACTGCAGCACCGCCCAAATTTCGACGGAATCAAAAGCTTTCTCATAGTCCACAAACGCAAGACAAAGTGGCAGATTGTACTCCTCGGTCTTCTGTGCAATTTGCCGAAGGGTATGTATGTGGTCTATGGTGCTAAAGCCTTTCCGGAAACTGGCTTGTTCGGGACGCTGAAAGTCGTCGAGTCTGCGTGCGAGACGATTCGTAATGATTCTCGAATACAGCACATAGACGCGGCTCAGAAGGTAAATCGGTCTGTAATTCTTCAAGACAACGTTGTCGCCTTTCTTGAAGACCACCGCACTTCTGCTCCACGCCCCCAGAGTAGTGCCACCATGGAGGACGGAATTAAAGAGCTTCTGAAAGACTTTAAGTACCGGTTTTCCACCCGCTTTCAGAAGCTCCACTGTAATTCCATCCTCGTCCGGGGACTTGCCGTTTTTAAGGTGCTGGAAAACCATTCTAATCTCGCTCAGACTGACGTCCGGGATATCATCGAAATAGTGTCGGATAAAACTTGCTCTTGGATCGTTACTCACACTTGTGTGTGGCTCCAACGATGTCGTGTACAGCTGCCCATAGAACCTCTCAATCTCACTCAAAATTTGAGGTGTCCCGGAAACGATGCTGCCACATTCAATCTTCAGCTTCGACAGTTGGTTCTTTCTGGCAGACAGATCTCTGGCAAAGACTGGAGCCCTGGTTCCGCTCGATCACTTCTTCAATACGAGCTGTATTGAAGTTGCGCAAGTCCCGCCGCATGCATTTGGAGATCTGTCTGTTCAGTTGCCTGTATGCTGTCAAATCTGCTGAAGACTGCAGCTTCATCTCCCGTCTAACAGCCATGAGATTAAGAGTGTGATTGGAGAGTTTTTGTGTTTTTCTGCGACGGGTTTTACAGAACATAGCTCCGACCGCATGGAAAGTTTCCACAAGTTTGTCATTCATATCGTCCACTTTATTGCAGTCTTCTAGGCACTGAAAACGATTTTGTAACTCGAGCTGGAAGTTTTCGGGGCTTTGGATTAGAGCACGAGGGGGACGGAGTGTCATTAGACGTGACCTCTCCAACTTAACGTTTAGGTTCAGTGTAACTCTCACCATTCCGTGATCGCTACCAGTTTTCACATGAGACATCACTGAACAGTTGTCTTCTGGTCGTCATAATGAAGTCAACCTCATTTTTTGTCGAACCGTCGGGGCTCGACCAGGTCCATTTCCTGTGGGGCCGCTTTTGGAAGAAAGAGTTAATCATAAAGAGTCCCTCTTTCTCCATAAAAACAGTCAGCTGCTGGCCCCTTGGGTTCCGTTGCCCCATTCCGAATTTCCCTACTTTCAGCTCACCGTTCTCTCTTGTGCCTATTCTTGCGTTGAAGTCTCCTATTAACACCGTATAGTGGGTTTGGGAGGAATACATGGCTCTAGAGATATCCTCATACATTTCCTCCACCTCCTCATAGGGATGTGCTGAGGTTGGTGCGTAAACCTGTATGACCTTCAGCAAATACCGTTTAGTGATTCTGAGTAATAAGTTACGCAACCTTCGTCGACACACTCTCAATCTTTACAACATTGTTAACGAGAGATTTGTGGACGATAAATCCGACACCTCCTTGGGACAGATGGTCGCCCTCTCGGTGATAGAAAAAGTTGCCGAATTCGAGGATTACCGTGTCCTCCCCCTCTCTTCGGACCTCGGATAATCCTATAATATTCCAGCGCAACTTGTCAATCTCTTCTTCCAGCTCCAGGATCTTCTCGTCAGTCCTCAGAGTGCGTGCGTTATATGTTGCCAGGTCGAGTCGTCGTAAGTGGCAACCGAACCTCCACCGGTGATTCTTAGCACACCCTGCCCCGCCGTTACCATGATCGCCAGAAATAGCGGGCCGCCGGGGACTGGGGGCCGTTTATTTGTGTCGTTGCTCATGGAGGGTATATTGCCATAGTTGCCACGCTTGGCGAGCGGGTTGGCAACCGCAGTTTTTTTAATTGTTTTTTGCTGTTATCAGAATTACGCTGCTGCCCATCTTCTGCCTCAGTTATAATATTTTGCATTTGCATCAAACACTTTTTCAAATACCTGAATGTTTGACATACAATTCAAACCATAATTTTTAATGCCTATCTCCGGAAAGCCTTAATGTATGGAAACTCATCATATTATATTTCTTGATACTTACTCTTCTATCAGTAGTAGACCCGTCAGGATTATCAACATCATACCGACCCTCATGAAGTGGAAAACATGCAAGGTAAGTACCATCATTGAGTAATCTTCGAATACCCATCTGCAAATAAATATACCTATTAGATAAAGAATTTTGAATAAATCCTTAATATTAAGATGTGACCATAAAAAAAAACATCTCAAAGTAACAGAACAAAGCTCATTGAAAAACGCAATAATAATTGTCAGTTGAGTTATTTTTTTAGTAAAAAGAAAAATCAGATGATAATAATGGTTTAGCCGCGTGCGTTTTATGTTAATGAACAAAAATAAACTATGACGTTCTTGGGCATGATAGTCCAAGATCCCAGGGCCACCAGATGTCACTTATTTCCTGACGAACGAAATGTGTATGATGGAGTAGTTTTAGTATGTACTATGATCGCATGCCTACCTGCTAGCTTGATGACTGATTTTTAACAATATTATCTAACATATACGTAAAAATCAGCTGGGAGAATTAACGTGAGGTGAGTAATGTTTTTACGTACCTTGATTACCTGATACCTGGAAAATGGCCCTCTGGCCACACTACTCAATCTTACACATTTCGTTCGTCAGAAAATAAGTGACGTCTGGTGGCCCTGGGATCTTGCTCTATAATCCTCGTAAATTATTTTCGTTATTCACACACATTTTTTCAAATTTAATTCAGACAATGACAAACTTACTGCTATAATATCACGCTTGCTTGATTTTGTCAGATTCTTTTAGTTTGTTAATGTGCCTGTTTGTCTGTTTTATATAAAACGTTTCCCCCGCACCAAAATTTTCTTCTGCATTGTGTAGGCAGTTTACATTCATAAATTAAACAAGGACAAATATCCAGACTCGGAACAATTATGGGACTAATTTTGTACGGGATTTGAACCAACGCCCCTTAGCGCCGCAACTCAATGCTAAGCTATTGCGCCACAGAGCCGTCAAACCGGCCTTAGTGACTTGTATTCTCCAAAAAAAAAAAAACATATATTTTTGATTCATTGATTTTTTTCCTTTTTGTATATATTATATTATATTGTTTTATTTTTGTGGTAGTTTTGTAAATATATTTATATTTACATTTTGACAAAGTTTTTCGTATTTTTTTTACTGGTATAAGTATATCTTATTTTGATACGCTGTTTAAAAAAGGTTTTACATTTAAATTTAAGCTTTTGTTTTTTATTTTACAATGTTTTAGGTATAAATGAAATAAACAAAGTAATATTCTATGATGCTTAGTAAATACCGTAATTCACGTTCATCTGTAACAAAGAAGGCTATCTTTTACCTACTTAAAATAAAAAGGCTACCTTTGCACTTAGCATTGTCACCTCTGAGGACTGAGATGGAACGCCTCGCAAACAGAAAACATATAATGCTGCTTGACATCAGAAACATGCAATTTTGTGGATGATATGTAATTTTACCTATTATATCATATTTATTATTTATGCTAATAAAATAAGATATGAGAATGATTTTAACCTTAAATGATTTTAACTTTACCTTAGTTTCAGTACTGTCATATTTTGCTCGAAGTAAAATTTGCATGACCAATAAACTGCGCTGCGCTGGAGAAAATTGTGTGTGACGATCTTTTACTAGAAATCTACAAGAAGTAAAAAAATCTGATTAAAATTATATTCAGTTCATGATTATTGTCAGTGAATGAAGTCTTGCAACAATGGCAGAGGTCCATATCATAGCAGTGGATTATTGCTGGCTGGTAAAGAAGAAAAAAATAACTTTAAAAAAGACTAACTTAACTATCATTGACTATACAAGACTCAGAATACTATGTATGTAATTACTCTAAGATCAACAAGATGTTTTGTAACAAAAGTTTATGTTCAAAAGGTCATAAGTAACATTAAAAACGTTTAGAATGAACTATTGAAATGACAAACGAGCTTTAAATACAATAAGGATGCATTTACGAGCGAGAAAGCTGAGCGGTGCGAGGAGGCATGGCCGACTATTTTCACTAATACCAGAAGGTCTATTGACTGTTAGGTATTCTACTAGCCGCATACATCCCTCGCACACATCCTCGCTCGCGAATTCTCTACACATCTGTCACTTGTTGTGTATGAATAATATAAGCCTCGCTCCGCTAAGCCCTTTTCCATCCAAAAATTCAAGAAAATAATGCAATACTATTTGTGTTTTTTTTTCTCTCGTACTGTTTATCTATCACGCACAGCTCTGGTGGAAACGCAACCCAAAGACGACCCCAAATGCGTTCTCATCTCTAAGGACTGCTAGGTATTACCTACCTAGACGGAATCCTAGGCAGAAAATAAATTTTGCCACTTAGTAAATTGACAAAGCTCGTTAGTGCAATTTACTGACAGAAATAATATTTGTTTAACATTCTCTTCACTTACTGTTCTTCTCTTCGTATTCCTTTCTGGTCCGTGGCATTATAAAATGAAGGTTCTGGTTCTATTCGACTGTGCTCATACTCATACATTTCCTTCCATCTTCTCCGCCATTTTGAGTACCATTTTTTTTCTTTTTCTGCTAATTTCTCATCAGTCTGTAATCGAGATAGAACATGTAATTTAAGGCCGGAGCACACCAAATGAGTAGGAATTGCGTCTTCAGTTATATAAAATACTTTCTTTGTCTACCATTTCATACTAAAATATTTGTTATGTCCACCACTATACGCGTAAACATGTACAAATTATCACGTAAAATGCCCAGGTCGGCGACGGGTTGCAGCGTCAAAGTTGGCGAACGAAAAACTCTGGTATGTACTGCAATCGTCAATCCGCCTGCTAAAGTAGACGATAATGCAAATCCTGCTTAACGGGTGAGGCCCATATTCAGCTGTAGACTTTTACAGGCTTGAAGAAGAAGAACTGTTTATTAAAAGATTTCTATATTAATTATTAACATGCTGATGCCCAACTCATACGATACTCAATTTTAAGATGTCGTTAAGTCTCGTGCTGACTTTATCACTTTAAAGTACTGCGCAAAACTAGACACTTTTGTGTCTTGTGTGGGATACAAGCTACCAATGAAAATTTTATTTTCATGTAATCAATATGAAATCAGCCATTCCTTGCGCAGACGCAGACACTTTTTGTGTCCAGTTGCTTCCACTTGACACATACCGACCGCCAATCAAAAAGTGTTCGGTGTAGGTAACTGGAAACTTTAAGTCGTCAGTTGAAGACACAAGCAACACAAAGCAAATTTCCTTACAATTGTACGGTGCTGACATTGATGTGGTTGATTTGCCTGTAAATATTGACGGCGACGACGTCTACGTCAACGTGTAATCAACACAACAAGCAAAGGTAATGTTCCTCCATCGACATCCAAGGTGAAACTGACGGAAAACAAGCAACGAATTGTTACCAGTGTCCAGAAGTAGCAACCGGCGACTGTGTCCGATTGCCGCTACCGGACACAGCAACTACGGTTTCCTGTGCTGGTGTGCCGTGTCGGTAACAAAAAGTGTCCAGGTTTGCGCAGCGCTTAAGTCAAAGTGACTGTAACATCACGAGACTTAACGATATCTTAAAATTGAGTAGCGTTTGAATATTTGGCCATAAGAAAAGTAAGTTAGTAGTACCAGTTACTCGACGTCAGTAATTCAGTCTTGGGGCAATTTATACGCTATTACATTATCGCAGAAAATATACAAAATTTGTCCACCTCCAAGTTCAAAACTTCACCATACAATTTTTGTCTAAAAAGTATCATTGTATAAAAAGCGTTATTATAATATTAAGGAATTTATGGATAATAATAATTCCTGGGGTGATCACTATTTAGGTATATATATATATATATATATATATATATATATAATGTAGATCGAGTGAGAAGTTAGAACAATTGTTGATCCGCCTATTTTACATGTATACTCAGCTCTGCGTCGCGCAAACTGATATACTTTGATCCATGCTTGATGCGCGTGTTACGTCAGTGGATCTGCACTTATAGATTTTCAACATACTCGTCAGCGATTTGACCAACATTTGTTGATCCATCAACGACCGAAAAAATCATACTGAATATTATTTCCTAGATCCAGAGCATATTTAACTTATATGCGACATTTACTTAGACTTAGTGGATCCGGAGCTAAAATTGACGAATAGGTACTCTAACACAAAGCGGCAACGTCACGTTCTGCGTGTGACAGAGAACCCAATAGAATACTTTGTTAGAGTAATAAGGTAAGAAAGACGTTCATAAATCAAATGCCGAAATGTTATTTAAGTAGTGAGTTGTGACATAAAAGTACCTAATTATTTATTTTGTGCTATAAGTCAGGTTGCAACAAGGTTGCAATGTTATTATGTTTTTTTATTATTATTTATTTTAATTAATATTTTCTTAATTTTGTTTGTGGTTATTGTTTTGATATAGTGAAGCAGTGTTTTTGTTTTGTAATTATTTAATTGTGAGGACTAGTGACTTATATGTAAGTCAGATTGCAATGTTATTGATTATGTTTAGGATATTTTTGAATTTTGTTTGAGATTATTGTTTTTAAATATTAAAGCAGTGTTTTTGTTATTTAATTGTTTGAGGACGCGTTTGCAAATCGGGCAAAATTATGCTTTTTTCGGTACATTTTGTGACAAAACTAAACAAAATCAAATATAACTAATAACTACCACGTATAGACTGGTTCTTAATCTTCATGGTAGTAACTTTTTCGTTGAAAATAATTGCTTTTTATATTGTAAAAACGATCTTCCCTAGCCATTTTCTATAAAATTAACGATACCGGCTCGAGTTTAGGTACATTTTTTGCTCTATTATCAATATATATTAAGATTTCTAAAAATACTATAAGTAGGCAGACATATTCAATAAAAAATAGTACTATTTACTTTTTATCAAAATGTTACAAATAGTCGTAAAAAAAAAACTGATGCTTATTTTTTCACATATTTTGCTAATACGATTGAATCATAATCGATTGCAGTAAGGGCTATTTTATTTTTGGTGCCTGTTTTGATTTGTTGTACAAAAATTTCGATGAAACCACAGTCCGCGCTTGGCCGCCGTTGTGTCGATACTGTGTATATATACTGTGTACTGTGGATACTGTGTCGCCTGCCTGATTGCAGCAGCTGAAAAAGATCGCTGTACATACACAAAATATTCGAATTTGATATATAGGTACTTGACAAGGCAAAATAATATTATTATTTTTATAATCCCACATTTTTATTATAATATTTTGTTTCGCTGAAAGTAAGTGGGATTTATATATATATATATAGTCTCTCCATCAAGTCCTGACGTAAGGTCTCATCATAACTAACATAACGAGCCCAAACTCGGCACACCTAGTACTACTCGTCGGAGATTTCCAGTAGTAGTCACCGAAGTATACCTCCAAGTCACTCCACCAAGTCCGGAGGTAAGGTCTTATCATAACTAACTAAACCAGCCCAAAGTCCACAGCCACCATCTCACTGCTAGTAGAGGGCTTCTAATGCCTAGCAGTCTCTGGAGCACCTATTCTTATTTCGTATCTAAGTATATTTTTGTAGGTATAAGAAATGAGAAAAAAAAATCTTTCAAATTATCAAAATGTTTTTACTTGATTACGATTCCCGCAGCTAACCGTGCGTACACTTGTGTGTGTGACCCGTGTCAATGTATTAGTTCGATTCTATACCTATCAATTTTGCAAACGCGTCCTTAATTCTAGTGACTAGCGACTAATAAGTAAGTCAGGTTGCAATGTTATTGATTATTATGTTTCTTTGATAGATATTTTTAGTTTTGTTTGTGATTATTATTTTGATGTAGTAAAGCAGTGTTTTTGTTTTTCAAGTTCCACCTTAAAAGAATATCGTCGCTGCCACCACTTCCGCTACAAGTCTTGGCGTTGTCGAGTTGTTGAGTTATCCGTTTAATCTGTAGCTTGTACCGCCAAAGATACGAAACGGCAACGTTGCGGCTTTTTTCAGCCAATCCGATCGTTTGCTGTGCTCTGATTGGCTCATTGAAATCGGATCAACATTTTGCGTAACTATCGCTAGTAAGCAGTCTCGTGAGTGTAGATGTTGATCCGGTCGGAGCCACATTAGTTACCAGAGATGCATATTGGATCAAAAAAAGGCGCCGGATCAACATTTACCGTAAAGGGATCTATATATATATATATATATATATATATATATATATATACAGGGTATTTTGAAACGCTCCTGAAAACGAAGACAGACGACAGTACTAACTATATCTTAGATGATGGGTGACATATAAAATCGATCCTGATGAAAAAAATCATCTTTTCACAACGTTTTATTAGCTTCATTCACGCTCCATTGTGTTGATATAGTTAAATAAAACATTAATTTCATTAAAAAGAATCATGAAAATACTTAAATATTAAACCAGCAGTGGAATTTAAAATAAATAAATCATAAAATCAGCTGACTAGGTCAATATCCGCGTCGAAGCCAAACTCTTTTATCTAGCTCCGTACAGGTCCCGTCACGACGCTGAGCGACAGTGGAGGGGTGTGTCTGCGCATGGGTACAGTCGCGTTCTAAAGTACTACATGGTACTAGGCTGTTGTTTTAATATTATAATAGTAATTAATGGTTTTATTGTAGAATCATAATAGTTACTTTACTAGCTTCTTAGAACTTTGGAAGAGGTTGAAATTAAAATGGATAATGTATGCTTGAGCATTATTTTTATTTCAATCGTAAAATAAAGTAGTTTGTAACAAGAAAACTTAAGCTAAGGGTGACACGCCGTCCATTATACCGTTAGAACATGGAACATGGAAGCCGGATGTCGATGGTGTGTTGGTGTTACTGGATGCTACTTCATCAGAATCATCATCATCAATGCGAATGATAAATGTTTCCGTCATCAGGTTGACCACATGGTAATTTTTCGGTATTCTTCCTCAATACATTTAACTTTACTGCACAATTTTCCCCATTCACCTTCTATTTACCTTTTCGTTCACTAGTTCAGTCATAAAACAATAGATATAAATAATTTTTCTTCCTTCCTTTTTAAAACATCGTCGCGCGTCGTGCATAGAAAGCTGTGTGTGCGACTGTATATTGGGAAACATCGCTTTTCAAAGCGCGGCAAGAATGAGGAACCAATAGCGTGCGCGCACAACAATACTGGCGAGCATTCCCCGTCGCGCCCCTTCGTACCACGCTGCCGCCACCGCCGACTGTGTTTTACCTACTAAGATTTGTTTGCAAGCGACATAAGAATTAGAGGCGGCAATTACAATAAAACTTGCAAGTAATTTGTAATAGTTTTGACGTACCTGTTTTCAAATTAAAGTATTGGAAGGATTAAAACGGAAAGTCAATAAAAGTAAAGTAAAATAATTATTTTTAGATTAATTAACTGTCGATCATAATTGCAATTGATTTTAACTATTAAATTATTCAATACCATTTTATTTCTATTTTCTTGTACAAAATCAAAGATAACCCAAGTAAGTACGTTTATTAATTTCAATATCATTTTGTAGTAACGAACTGCTTGTTTCGTCAGGGTACAATTGATTGTCTAATTGTATTAAAAATTACAACTATATCTCTAAATTCCATATGAAAGACTAGTCGTAGGATCATATGGAAACTAAACTTATAAAATAAAGTTGGCAATGTCATAACATTTGACGGTCTGTGGAATGTTCAAAGTGTTTACCGCAAGGACGTTAGTTAGGACGCAGTAGGCTTCAGTTTTGGCGGGATTCACTATTAATTTTAGTTTTGAGACAGTTCCGCGCTGACTTTGGACACGCATACGCGAGCGACAGTTCATTGGTTTTGTTTATTAAATTCTTATTGTTATTACTTGGTATTACGTACTTGTTATTACGTGTTATTCTTGTTGTTACGTTTTGTGTTTCTTTTTGTTTTAATAATGCCTAACGCGTACGTTTATAGTGCTCGTGAATACGGCAACATATTAATGTGCCTTGAGAATCTCATAAGGCCACGGAGGATCGGTAAGCCGTTTCATACCTAATTTTTTAAATTACTTAGTACTGAACTGATCTGAAAAGGTACATAACTGAATACATCAGAATAATAAACATACCTTCACAATGGATAAAAAGCATGACTAAGCTTTTAACATTTTATTTAAGTATTTTTTCATTAGCGGGAATCGAACCAGTTATTTGGTTTATTTAACCTAATTTTTTAAATAATTTAGTACTGAACTGATCTGAATAGGTACATAACTGAATACATCAGAATAAAAATATACCTACACAATGGATAAAAAGCATGACTCTAACCTTGTTAACATTTTATTTAAGTATTTTTTTCATTTGCGGGAATCGAACCAGTTATTTGGTTTATTTAACCTGTGAATTGAATTAAAGTGGCTATGTGGAGACAACCACAGTGGCAAATTAGTAGGTTAAGTAGATAAGTTAGGTATTTAGACAAGTGTTGTAAATTATTAGGTATTGTGGTACCATCGTAGTTGCGGGCCGCGCGAATTCGGCGTTCGCGCGTACATTGACCCTAGTCAGCTGATTGTAATTCAGTAATTCCACTGCTGGTTTAATATTTAAGTATTTTCATGTTTTATTTTAATGAAATTAACGTTTTATTTAACTTTAATAACACGATGGAGCGTGAATAAAGCTAATAAAACGTTGTGAAAAGATGATTTTTTTCATCAGGATCGATTTTATATTTCACCCATCATCTAAGATATAGTTAGTACTGTCGTCTGTCTTCGTTTTCGGGAGCGTTTCAAAACACCCTGTATATATATATCAATCATATATATATATATATATATATATATGATTGTAAACGTAATTGTAAAGTCCTGCTGGGTTTTTGATTGATTTTTCACAGCACAGAGGTATTTTACGAAACAGCGGAAAATTAATCATAACAATGACTGTCAATATGTATTTTTTCTAATTTAAATTGAATAAAAAAAAATCTATTTCTATTTCTAACATAAACGTAAATTACTACTAACCCACGCTCTCACTGATATAGTTATAAATCTTCTTGTTGGTAATTTCATTCCTATTACTTCTGCCAGTCTCATTTCAGTCTTCCACGGTATATGAATTTTCAGGAACCATGTCTTTTCATCAAATGACAGACATTTATTTTCTAATTCTAATTCTAAGCCTTCTTTAATTAGATTTTCCTGAAACGAACAGATGGAATAGAAATTAAAAGTTAAAATTAAAGTTACATCCTATATTAACTTTTACTGTTTTAGGGCAAGGAAGTGTCCGCCGCGCTGCCCCAATGCGTGTTGGCGACTTCACATGTCTTCGAAATACTTTTTTTTCTTATTTCTCAGACATGCAGGTTTCCTCACGATGTTTTCCTTCACCGCCGAGCACGTGGTAAATCAGCACTTAAAATTGCAATTAACAATTTCATTGGTGCCGGCGGGGATCGAACCCAGGTTTCTCGCGTACTGTGAAATTTACCGCGAGCGCTAACCATCCGAGCTACCACGGCTCTAGAAATTACTAAAGATAGAAATTTCTAAAGATAAAATGACTAAGATACGCTCAAAATAAAAAAAGCTTATCGTTCAGATGTGTTAAAATTTTAATATTAAAATGACAAATTATTTTTACACGTTTATGAAAAAGTATTTCATGAGTTTACTTACTTGAAATATTCTTCTGTGATCTCTTTTTTTGGCTTCAGCCTCAGTCATTACTCCATAGTCTTCCTCTTCGTAAGCTAAAACCATATCTATGCGTCGTCTTCCATCTCTAAACATTAATGAATCCGGATCCAGACCCTGTATATTATTTATTTATTTATTTGCAATTTTTATTGCATTCTTTTTAAGAAAGGATAAAAATGGTGGACCTAATGCTACCAGTGAAATGTAAAATTTATCTGTCACAGAGAACATCGTTGTCTTCTCATATCACCAGCTTTAATTGACGAATATACTTATGTAAAAAAATGCTTGATAAACCGATTTTTACTTACAAATTTTAAAATTTACTAATTATTATATATCTTTGAAGAGGAGAATAGCAACTGGTGTGTGATTTCTTGAATAGGCCTATGTCCAACAGTAGACTTAAAAAGGCTTTTAATGTGATTCATTATTTTTATGAACTTACTAGGTGTCGCCGGCATGCATTGCAATATGCTTTGCAATGCATTATTTTTGTCAGGGACCTTCGCACAATTCACTAAATCATCATTCATAATAATCGGAGGAATAGTGTAGGAACACGTAGATGACGAACGAACAAACAAATATTCATTTTTATATATTATACTCGTATATTAATATTTCATTACAGGAAATATGCAGGAAATGCTATTTTTATGTACAAGCTAAACTTACTTCGGGACTGGTTTCTCCTATATTTCCTTCTTTTTCATTTGAATATTTTGGTAGCGAATCCTTTCCCTCATCTCTCGGGTAATCAGAACTTTTGCTGTTTGATTTAGACTGTAAGAAAAATTTAGTTTTAAATAAATTAATATTATGAAAGGAATAACAAAAATGAGGCAATGACGTCGGTCTTCCCTTTTTAGTCATGTACTTACTATATTCTTTGAGTCATGCTGTGAAATCACAAGTATATTAGAAGTTGAGAAGGTAGTGACAAAGGTCAAACGCAAGGATTTTTATTTTTCTTGTTTTTATACGTAAATTTCATTACAGTTTGCTATACAAATTTTGTTAGGCAAAAATAAAATCACAAGCTAGGTAAGCAATTAAATTTTCTACGTATGATGCGCAGCTATTTCGTAGTATATGTGACATTTTCAGAAATGAAAGAAGACCAGTGCTAAACGGTAGGGCATATACAGGCTGTCTTATTGACTACTTTATATGTATAATGTCCTCCAGACCGAATTTCAGTTACGGCGGCCAGTCTCATCGGAGACTAGCTATCTGCGCAGGAAGGGATTATAGAGCAATAGTGTGTGCTCAGAGTATATATATAACCTAGAATTCGTCTTAATAGTAACATGAAATATTTCACCCCTATTTTCTACCCTTAGTGGTAAAATTTCTTCTTCAAATTAAAATAGGAGTTCCTTTGAGAATGTAATATTAGAAGAATCATTATAATCACTTTAAAATTGGCGAAGATATCTCGTAACATACATACAAAATAATACAGTCGAATTGAGACCTTCCCCCTTTTTTGGAGTTAAAATATTCATCTTAGAAAAACATGAAAAGAAACTATTACCTGAAGACTAGGCAGTGGAGTACTAGGTAGTCTAGAAGAATCGTTCTTGAACTTAGGGGAAAAAGCTCCTGCTGCTGAAGTGACATTCTTCACCAGTCTCCAGCCACGAAATCGTCGTTCCTCTGAACTATCACGTGAGTTCGATTTAATATCTTCTCGCAGGTGGATCTATATACAAGAAATTGATTATGTGAATGTAATAAATTAATTTTACGGAAGGTTTTCAATTTACAATAGTAATAATACATGTATAGGTGTGTATAGAAGGAATGTTATTTTAGAATAATTATTACACTTTCAAATATTACACTGTCTGTCTTTTTTTTGGAATAAGGGAGACAAACAAGCACACAGTCCACCTGATGCTAAGTGGATGCTGTGGCCCATAGACATCTACATCTATCCTCGATTAAGAATCAAAATGCAGATGCGTTGCCACCCCTGAGGACTAAGATGGAATGCCTCGTTTCCAGTAAAAGGAGTTCCGGTTCTCTACACTCATCATATAAAACACAACAGCATTGAACTGCTATTTTACGCTGGTATTCTTGAGAGCGTGATCCTTTCCCGGTCGTGCCGACCTATTCGTGCTATAACCATATTATAGCTGCAGCATGGCTCTACCACGTAAGCGCATTATAAATAAGACTAATTTAATGGATTGTATTACTTTAAATTTTAACTTATTTTTAATTCCCAAAGTTTTTAGTACTTTGTCAAACCCATGGTCACGAGGTCATTGAAACATTATTGTGTAAATATTAGTGAAACTAGTAGGATGGTTCTCTTTTATTCGGGACTGGTTATTCATTAAGTTATATATAAATTCCACATCATAGACTTTTAACGGGTTTTAGAATTAGACTAAAATAAACGTTTGCACACATGACCGTTCTCCGCTGATCTATTGAACGTTTGTCTCTACGGATATATTGGTGACGACAGTAATGGACGTCTCGCATCTTTGATCCTGCTCCCCATTGCCGGTTTTAGTTTTTTACAGTAGGTAAATACTCTATAATACACACATATATATATATACATATATGAGACGATTGAATTGCTATTTGTCGAAGGCCACAAGTATTTACAGTTTAAGTGGCCTTTTAACTATTAGGGCAATGAGGTGGGATTATGGTTCGTGTTACACCGCAACATTATGACATGATTAAAAAAGTTTCAACCAAAAGCATTCCGGCATTGCTGATTTTGAATTGCACTATGATTGTGTCATCTACGCCCTTTCTTCATCAAAGTTATAAGTACTCATGCAAGGAGTAATACATCATACACCATTAGCAATCTGTACCATCATTCCATTACTCATCCAAAAGACTCTTCGAAAACGTTTAGTTATAATTGCCACTAGATGGTGTGACGATCTGGTAATACATGCAGGGAGTCGATGGATGCAGGTGGCTCAGGACCGTGCTTTGTGGCATTCCTTGGGGGGCTATGTTCAGCAGTGGACTTGTGAAGGCCTGTAGTGATTATGATGATGATGATTATTGCCACACTAGACGAGCGAAAAGTAAGGTGCTATGTGCTAAATACTGTCGGATTTGCTAACAGTTACAATTTTTATCGTTAGTGTTATCATAAACAATGTCTAAAAATATTTAGATTTATTAACATCATAGAAAATTGAATTTCTTTCTCTGTTTTATAATCTCAATAAGAAAACACGAATGAAGTTAATACTTTCTGTTGATGCTTCGTCACAATTGCATTCTTCATAAATCTGTACATAATTTCCTTTGGCGGAATATTCCTGACAATAGACATTACCCTGCCAAGTAAAAAACAGTGAAGGGACCACACAACGTTACAATTGACAAACAATAGGCTCTTTCCTCTTTGGTGGGCATTACAGCAATGCAACGTTTGCCGTGTTGATGTCTTACCAAAATCGAAATAACGCGTCAAATCATATCGGCGTAAAAGGGTTATTAAATATCCTATGTCGATATGAATCGATACGGTGTGATGCGATAGTTTTTCATTTATACCAATATCGTATAGAAGTGAAGACTGCTATCTATACGGGGTTATTTTTCAAAGAGTAGCCAAATTTTAAACTTGAGTTAAAATATATAAAAAGTGATATACCGTTATTGCAGTTTTCGAAAATACGAGTAAATAAGGCTTCTACATTTATTAGAAATTATCCCAAATATAATGTGATTTATGGGCAACAAAGTTGCGTGCGCAGTAAAATCAGTTAAAATAATGCATTACCACGCATTTTGAATTTAAAAGATAAAAAGGACAGATATTTGAGATATTTTTAAATTAATTTTTCTTCATCATTTGCCTATATTACTTATTCTGAACCTTCTCTGCAAATTTGGCCGGTTATTACAAAATAACCCTGTATATGGAAAGGAATCATTATAGAACATATTTTCATAGCTAATATTTTGGGTGATGTTGTACGATAATGATATAATGAAACTAAATTCAATATCGCGAGATATTAGACCAAACTGAATCGTATCGTAGATGAATAAAGTTTCTTTTGATTAATATGCGCTCGATATCGGTGGGGTATGTTGAGGTTATGTTGCATCGCTGTCGTACCGACTAAGAAAAGCCCTTAATACATATAACAATGACAACATGAGAAAAATATGTGATTGTTAGTTGTACCTTCTTTTCACTTGGCGCGACAAAGGGAATGCTCTGAAATATCAAAATTTCATTTATGAGAGTGTACTCAATATATAATGTGTTGTAGATAAATAAAAGCTTGTTCGACTTTCTAATAAACGCTTTAGACGTATGATAATAAAAAGTACATGAGTAACGTGTTGTTGCAAGGTCAATCAGCAAGTGCAGCAAATTTATCGCGAATATGAAATCCATTACTAACTATAGCTCAATTTTATTTATTTTAACAAATTTGTAAAGGCGAGTTGGTCGTGGAAAGATTTACACTGTTTACTGGTAGAACGAGCAGACACGCTTCATGCGAACTTTTTACACTAAAAAAGCAACATAGAATGTTTGACTACAACTGTATCCTTGGAATTGTTAATTATATTTTGAAATGGTGATTTACCCCGAACTTGGTGGTTAAGAAACATAGTAAGGAAATTTCGTATTATTTATACAAGCAAGGGTGGATAAATCTGAACCCAGTCCACCTGATTGTAAGTGAAACCTTTAACCCACAGACATTTATTCCTCATATAACCATCAAAATAAAGATGTATCACCATCCAATTACAATGTAGGTGTCAAGGCAAAATTGAGTAAACTTTTGCTAAGCTAAGTGTGCGCTTAACCATATTCGGCTCCATCACTGCTTATCTTCACGTGGGACAGTAGTCAAGCACTATCTTAAAAAAATATTAGTTGTGACCCCTGAGGACTAACATAGAATGCTTCATTACCAGTCAAAAAGTTCCCAGGTTATCGTCATTCACTTTACGAAACACAACATCATTATGCCTTGCTTCTTTCCTGTATCGAACCAACCTATTCGTGCTGCAACTATAATACGAACGTAAAGTACTTACTTAAAATAGTAACATGTTGAAGGAACATTTTATAGCAAAAATAAGACTAATTGGAAACCTACAATATGGATATCAACATGGCAATGGCAATACGGACAATCATTTAAGGCCAAGGTGTCGTCACAAATGATATCAGTATATTATAAGGTCGTTCTACTAGTTATTATAGAGGATGCTTTTTAAATAGGTATAAATGTTTAAATGCAACGCCTTAAATCTAAAAAGGAGGTACCTTAATTGCTGGGCTTTCCATAATATCAGCAAGCGATGTTCCAAAGTTCGATTCTGGTGCAATATTATCATATGACTTCCATGGAATTTGAATATGCAGCGGAGTTCCTGGCAATGATGCTTCATGGCTCCGACGACGAAGACTGTTTTGCTGTGTAACAAATTTTGATCTAACTGTTATATGGATATAGACGTGCAAGAGGCTTATGGGTAAAAATGATTTGGTTAAAGCCAATCTGGTCTGCCGCGAGCACAGACGCAAATTAGCCAGCCTCTCAGTATTCTTTAGGGTGCATTTCGCAAGAATTACATGCTTTAATTCCTCCTTAAAGCATGTAGATAATTCCTGCGCTGTCGGTGGGTATTTACAATATTGTCAATATTGTGAAGACCCGCCGACAGTGTTGTCAATTTTCCATGCACTCAAACCAAACGGTTTAGAATAAATCGACTGGCGTCTGTCTTTCCGTACGATTACAATCTGGGCGTCTTTAAGGCAAGGATGAAAAGAATTTTCTTAGGCTAAGACAGTCACCATTTCTTAGCATCTGGTGGGATTGCAGTCAAGCACTGGCTTATAAAAAGTAAGAAAAATGTAAATATATATTCATATGAAAATGTAACTTAGTAATTTTTTTTTAAATTAATAATAATCTAAGTCTGTTATATTTGTTAAAACTTAATTCTGAGCGCTTTTTGTTCTTCGACTTACAACGTGAACATACGCAAACAGGTTAGAAAACGTAGTACGTTATAGTACTTACACAAAATATCTGTTGCGTACTGTACAAGAAAAATACTTTGCGTATTGTACAGAATCTCAGTGAAACGTCTGTATTAAGTTTTCTACGCAGGATATCACTAGAATACTCGTATGAATGCTTGTAACTGTGTCTAAATGCGTGAAATTGCCGGAGGAATTCTCAAAGTCAAATTTAAGCATTATTCAATGAGTGTTTGACCCAAAGTAATGTGTGGAACATATTATCATTTATCATTGTTATTAAAAACAAATATTGAAATGTAGGAACAACATTCATCATCATTACATTTGTCCTAAACTGTTAATTATTTATTCATGTATAAAAACAAAACGCTATTGATTATATCGGTACTGATTCAAGATATGTCATGTTAAAGAATAATTTCCATCGTTTTAATGTCTCACGATTTTGTTTAAAAATAATAATAATATTTAAACCAACAAATATGTTTCATTGCTGGCTTATCAGTTCTGAGAAGGTTGGCGAGCTGCTCATCGCGTTGCTCCAGTGCGTGTTGGAAGATTTTAAATGTTCTCGAATAATTTTTACTTTTAGACATGTAAGTTTCTCCTCAGTGTTTTAAATTTCCGCCAAGCACCTGTTGAATTGGCACAAAATTTCATTTAATAATTTCTTTGTTGCCGGTGTGGTACCATGAAATTTACGGCAAAGGCTAGGGCGAAACGGTGAAATTTTTTGAGAATTTTTTAAAGTTTTTAAATACAAAATCCATATAATAAACCTATTTAAAAACAAACTTTTATAGACGTTGCTAAGGCCAGCATCTGGGGTTTTTTTTTTATAAAAAAGCACCCAGTCCACCTGTTGGTAAGTGCATGCTGTGGTCCATAGACATCTACACTAATCATCGATTAAGAATCAAAATGCAGATTCGTTGCCACCCCCTGAGGACTAGGATAGAATGTCTCGTTTCCAGTAAAAAGGGTCTCCAGTTCTCTACACTCACCATACGAAACAGCAGTAATGAGCTGATACTTTAAGCTGGTATTCTGTGAGAGCGTGGTCCTTCCCCGGCGGAGCCGACCTATTCGTGCTACAACCATAATATAGCTGCAGCATGGCTCTACCACGTAAAAAATGGTACCATAATATTGCTTTGTCATCGAAGTTACATAAGTATGTAAAATTTCAGTTCAATCGGATGTCAGAAAGTGTTCAATAAATTGATTATAAATTATGAAGTAGAAATTCAAATAAAGAAAACAAGTTTCAAAAAAAAAAAATGCGAGAACATTTTTATTCAAATAAAATGTGTTTTCTTCCTCTGAAGAAAATATTTTTATAACTAGTCTGAAAGTAAACATAACGAAAGTAAACATTATCATGTTTACTTTTCACGTCTTCTTGATGTTTTACGTAACCAAAAACTTTTTTTAATAATTATATTTAAATAAAACAAATTTTACAGATTTTATCCGATTTGACCGTGTAGCGGCGGTGTAAGAATATCCACTACCCTATTACTGTCCCGTGCGTGTCGTTAAAGGTGTCAGAAGGAAACAAATCAGGAGATGGGAAGCAGCGTATTCCTAATAACAACTACAAAGTTAAAAACTGCAGTTGCTCACCTGCCTACCAAGCGTGGCGAATATCCCCCCTACGAGGCCTTGCCTTTGTCCAGTAGTGAACTTTTTTAGCGGGGGCAATATAGTCAAAAACCTAATTCATTAAGGTGTATCAATTTGTATTGTTAATTTACCGAATCCTGTGATGTCTCTTAAAATAAAATGCATTATTAGACGTAAGATGACTATCGTTTCGATAGAAGCTCCTTCTATAAGTAGAGGTTACAACACTTCCTTCGCACTTGGAATAGTTCTAGTAGTAGATTTTTTTTACCGACGACGTCAATGATTTACTTCCGAGATTACATCTTTACTAAAAAGCTCCTTCCTACCCGACGAGCAGTTTGGCTTTAGACCCGAACACTCGAGCACAAATTATCATCTCCTAACAAAATAAATTCTGGAAGGCTTCAATCAAACTAGGAACCATCGCACTCTCAAAACCAGTGCCCTCTATTTTTGATGTCGCAAAAGCGTTTGACAAGTTTTGGCACGACCGCATGCTTTAAAAGCTGTATAAACTCAACGTGCCTGATAGGCTCACTCACATCATTCGATGCTTTCTTGCCAACCGCTCTTTTCGACATCAAGTAGAGGGAAGACCGGGTGGGACAGGGCTCCGTCCTCTCCCCATTACTTTTTACACATTCTACGAGGGATTCCTTTGGAAGTATATTGAAAAGTGTTGTAATATACTTCCAAAGGAATCCCTCTCTCATTTGTAGGAATTTCAATCCGAAAAAATCGTTAGGCACGGTAATCCTATACGGCCGCCCAATCCCCTGAAAATCGCTGAAAATCCCGAAATATTCGAAATAGAGCCAAAGTTGCTAGCCGCCTCCATCCGCTAGTACAGTGAAAGTAAACTGTCCTGTTAAGACACAAGCTTCTCATTTATAAAATATGCGTAAGACCTATTATGTCCCACACAAGCATAGCCTTCATCCACGCGTTCAAATAGTAATCTCAATCTAATCTCAGGCCTCCAATGAAGCTGTGAAGGCGAACTGGCTAACAGCACTAACATTACAGAAGATGGCCATAAGAACAATCTATGATTCAAAACCTAAAGGATCGCTAAAATGAAACTTATATGTTAACTCTGGCTTCTTAGTACATTTACGAAACTGTAATGTAATGTATACAAAAATAAATGAATTAAAAAAAAAGTGATATTCATTTTGTAAATACTAAGAACAGACCCAGTAACACAGTTAGTAGTACATATTACTCAACTCCACCGAGTCTGTAATTCATTCTTGGGGCGATGTATTATGCGTTTTTACAACAAAATCCCAGAAAATATACAAAATTAGACAATTAGACATCCGCAAAGTTCAAAAACTTTATTAAACAAAGTTAGTATAAAAAGGATTTTTATAATATTAAGGAATTTTAGGGATGATAATTATCCATGGTAATGAGGTGATCGCTACCAAGCTATTTATAATTTGTTTTGTGTTGTTAATTCTGTAACATATATGATGTAAACTGTTCATTTTCGAAAAAAAAGTCCCGCTAGGTTTCTTACTGGTTTTTCCTAGGACAGAGGTATTTTCAGTTTTCAGTGGTAAATTAAACATAAGGGTGACTTTCAATAAATATTATTTATAATCTATATTGAATAAAAATTTTTTTTTTTTTCTATTTCTATTTCACAGAAAGGTAATGCTAATGATTTTCAGTACAGCACAGTATTAATAAAAAATAGAGCATACTTGTTCTTCAATACCGTTGTCGGACACACTTAATTCAGTCCTCGTAGTAGATGTTGAACTATTAAAGTCGGTCCAGACGTTGTGGCTAGTCACGTTCGCTGTAACAGGCTCGGAGCATGTGCCATCTGAAAAAGTTTAAATAAAAAAAATAGGTATAAAATTCTTTATTTATGTCTACGTTTGCTCCAAGAATGTGTTAGTATTTGACCCCGTATTATTACTGGGTGTCGTAAGAAGCATCTTTAAAAAAGATAGATAGGGTAATGTATTACATAAGGGGTATGAAAAATATCCAAACCAGTGATGGAATAATTTTGTTTTAATTAATTTAATGACATATTATTTTTGTTGGACATGAGATTTTAGGCGCTGCGCAAACCTAGACACCTTTGAGTCTTGTGTGGGATACAAGCTTCCAGTGAATATTTTATGTTCATGTAATCAATATGAAATCAGCCATTCCTTGCACAGACGCAGACACTTTTTGTGTCCAGTTGCTTCCACTTGCTGACACATACCGACCGCCAATCAAAAATGGTTCGGTGTAGGTAACTGGAAACTTTAAGTCGTCAGTTGAAGACACAAGCAACACAAAGCAAATTTCCTTACAATTGTACGGCGCTGTCAATGACGTGGTTGATTTGCCTGTAAATATTTACGGCGACGATGTCTACGTCAACGTGTAATCAACACAACAAGCGGAAGAAAACTCCTAGTGAAACGTACAGTGGTGGACCGCCAAGCATCCAGATGGTGTGGATGATATCGGGAGTTTTGTCGCGACGTGAGTTCGTGAAATTTGGCGGCTGATATTAATCCGAACAATTCCTCAGAGCACTCCCCGTCGTAAATGCGAAAGAAAATGCAAAGGGATGCAGCATCTCTTCGCAGCGCCAGAGAATCGAGCCGATCGGAAAGGACTCGGTCGTCGACGATTCGAGCCGCTCTGTGCTGGATGCGGTTAAGTGGAAGGAGCTAGCACTGGGGAGCCCCAGCCCAGAGATGGGAACAGTATTCCATGTGAAGCCGAACCTGCGCCTTGTAAAGATGCAGGCGGTGTGCCGGCATGAAATACTGTCCCGCTCTGCTGAGCACGCCAAGCTTCTTAGAGGCCAATTTGGCCTTCTCTTCCAAGTGACCACGAAACTGCACGTCACTCGATATGTCGACGCCGAGGATTTCGATACTGGCTGAGGCAACAAGGGGAATGCCTAGAAACTGAGGAGATATGACAAAGGGGTTCTTTTTAGCGGTAAATGCGCAAACTTGTGTCTTCTGAGGATTAAACTGGACTAGATTTAGTCGCTCCCAATCCGAGACTTTGTTCCGATTCCTGGTTGGAACCTGGTGATCCAATTGCACAATTTCTCGGGAAGTCCATAGGAAGGAAGCTTCAAAAGAAGCGCTTTATGCCAGACCCGATCGAAGGCTTTCGCTATGTCCAAACTAACGGCCAATGCCTCCCCCTTGGACTCGATCGCCTGCGCCCATCGATGTGTTAGGTAAACAAGAAGATCACTAGCTGAACGAACCCGACGGAAACCGTACTGGCGGTCACTAATCAGCTGGTGCTCCTCAAGGTACCAGATGAGCTGGCAGTTAATAATAGACTCCATTATTTTCGAGAACAAGGAGGTGATAGGCCTGTAGTTGGACGGATCAGAGCGGTTACCTTTCTTAGGGATCGGTTGCAAGAAAGCTGTCTTCCATGATTTCAGGACTACGCCTGAAAGGAGTACCGGAAAAGATGCGTTGGAACAGGTGCCAACTCTGGAACGCGCGTTCTCAGCACAATTGGCGGGATGTCCAGGGAGAGGAGTGCATTGCGTACTGAGCACTGTGTGAATCGCACATCAGGCATAGAGCACGCACACTGCGGGATGGTCGGCGGTGTGTTCCCCCCGTCATCGAGAGTCAAGTTGTATGCAAAAAGGGAGCCTAAAAGGTCGGCTTTCTCTTTTGCGGCGTGGACCAGTGAGTCGTCTTCCCTGTGCAGAGATTGTAGTGATGGCTTACAGAAATTCCCTTGAACAGCCTTGGCGAGAGACCAGAATGCACGGGTTACCGAAGGAAGGCGAATTAATTTCTCGCCAATTCTGCCAATGTGCTCATACTGACCTGGAGGCGAAGTTATACTTGTTTTTAAGCATGATGGTGTTTACATACCGAGCCGCCGAAGCCTCAGCCCAGGCCTGATAACACTCCTGCTTACTGTGTAATGCAGTCTTACAGGAGCAACCAAACCAAGGCTGAGATCTGCCTCCGATGGGTACCACAGATGATGGAATAAATAGTTCCATTCCCTGTAGCACAACATCAGTGACAGAGTCAGCAACAGCGCTGGGAACATCCAGCTAGAATCAAACCCGGTAGGATGCAAAGAAAGACCACATTCCGTCCCAATCCGCCGACCTGTAATACCAAACACGGCGGCAGCCTGCAGAACGCAACTATGAAAATGGTCCGAAGAGCCGAGAGGGGCATCAACGGAAACCTGATATCCGTCCGGATGAGAGGTCAGCAGAAGGTCCAACACGAAGTAACCAGTTGTGTCAGATCATATGCCAAGGCAAAGTCATAAACAGATCTCCCCGCATAATCGGGTAAACGTGGACCGAGCCATTCGGCGTGGTGGGCGTTGCAATCGCTAGGTGTCACGATCTCTACGGATGATAAGAAATCTGTAGCCATTTGGACGTGGTCAATGAGTCGGTCTGTGTCGGCATTACCGCTATGGGACCTATACAGGCACCCGTAGACGTGGGGATGGTCGTCGCTGTCTACGCGCAGCCAAAGGATGGAAAGGATCGTACCTTCAAGACTGCCGAGGCGTCGAGAACAGATATCCTCTCCGACGTATACGCAAACTCCAGCCCGGGATACAAAGAAGTGTTCTAATTTGTACCCCGGGTTGGACAGGTAAGAAGTATCAGCCGGAGAGGACACCTGCGTCTCGGCCAAAAAGAGCAAGGCCGGCTTCGCCGTCTCTAGATGGTAGTGGACGGCGTTAAGGTTCGAGTGAAGTCCCCTGATGTTGCAGAAGTCCACGGATAGCGTGGCAGAGGTCGCCAAGGTTTTATCGCTGTGTTTGCCCCGTGCAGTAGGAAGAAGAGGGTAGCTTGACCGTGGATGCTCAGTGAGGGATTCTCCATTACCAGGGGTGCTGGTACCCTCCTGGGGTAATCTTTTCTTTTTGAATTCGGCTACCATATTATGGGAGAGGGGGGGGGGGGTTTGGGCCTCCGGCCACCTGCACTAACCAAGCGAAACGCAGAAGCAAAGCTTCTACTTAACGTTGGTATTTTGTGAGGTCGTGGTACCGCCCCGGCTTGAGCCGGCCCATCCGTGTTACAGCAGAAGCTGCAGCGTGGCTCTACCACTGGTAATGTTTCTTCAATGACATCCATCGTCAAACTGACGGAAAACAAGCAACGAATTGTTACCAGTGTCCAGAAGTAGCAACCGGCGACTGTGTCCGATTGCCGCTACCGCACACAGCAACTACGGTTTCCTGTGACAAAAATGTGCCGTTTCGGTAACAAAAAGTGTCCACATTTGCGCAGCGCCTTAGATTTAGCGTTGGAGTTTGCTCTAACAATAATTATTGTGTATTTTAGTTAATAAGTTTGTATTCGATACAAAATAATTTCATGTAGTGTTTTTATTTTAATGTTATGACGGAAATGTATCATAGCGAATGGACTTTTTGTATGGAAGAAGGAAACTGTTTTCAGTTCTTTTGGCAACCGCTATTCTTTTAAATAGAAACTCTCGTAGTCGATTTTGACTATGGTGATCCAACTGCATAATCAAGGAGAAATTTGTGTCCATATCTTCGCACTGAATGTGCACTATAGATTACTAATTATAGATGTGCACGAAGTATGCTAAGTACCCCTTTTACATAATCTATTTTATTACGGGAGGAGGTCTGTTCTTAATCTATCTATCCTTGACTGCCGTTATTTTGTGATGGCTTTCTTTTAGTAAGAAGTAGTAACTTTTCCTCTCTACTTTATTCTTTACATCAGCGCTTTATACATTGATTGTCCGGATGAATCACTTTCAAAGTAATAAGACCTTCTGTATTACTTACCTTTATTATTATGTTTGTGTTTACATAAATAAATAAACTAGTTTTGTATCGGGATCGCAAAATAAAATGTACATAATATAAAATGTACCTTCTCGCAAATTTTCTTTTTTAGCCCTGCCACAGTCGTCACTGTTTCTTCTAGATGACGTTTCACTTTGACTACCAATAAATCTCTCACTTTCAAACGTTATTCTATCAAGTACGGCTTGATCGTCCAATCTGCGTCCAGCTAATTGACTAACTTTTCCCAATCCTTGTCCAAATTTGTCTAATTGTTCGAAAGCTCTTCGTGGTGTACATTGATTCAGTTTTGTGACGGTTTTTCTGACAGAGTTTACATCCACTTCAAATGGTTCGCATTCATGGCCATTTTCCATGATCATTAACTGGAACGAGCGTATAAATTAGTTTTCCTTCTTCTTCAACAACAACTTTTTTGTGTCCACTGCTGGATAAAATGTGCGTGTTGGCATGGTTGGAAGAAATTCAAGCACGCGGTGCTGGATAAACTAGTCAAGAGGTGAGAATAACACCGATACTGAAAAAAATGTGGTGAATGTGGAACCTGCTATGATTTTCTCGAGTCACGAATATTGCACCATTAATCTAGTCCAGTTAATTTATTTTATCAGTTTAGGCTTATAGCTCTTATGAACATCAAAAATCACGTCAATGTGAGACCTATTAGGGAAAAACCGGCAAGAATTTCCCTTTCCATGTTTATAACTACCTCTTTATTGTTGCAATATCTTTATTTTGGACACGGGGAGGGCTGACCGTGTGGCGATGGGCTCGCCTGGATGTCCCATAGTCGCCGATATATTCACTGAGAACTCTGAGGAGAAAGCCCTTTTTACTGCTCCTGTAAATCTAAGATTCTACAAGTGATGGATTATAAGTTTACGACACAGTTCAGTAATGTATATAAATTTTTAACAAGGTTTAAGTTCAAGACTTGATGGATGGATTTTTTTATAAGATTGAAGTGACAAAAGATCTGGCAATCCACTTGCAATCAACTTGCAACAAAAAGGCTGATGCATTGTCATTTCCAAGGAATAAGATGGAATTCCCAGCAGTTTGTAATTATACTGGTTCTCTATAGGTACCTTTATACCTGAGATCGGAATACAGTAGTGGAGAATTTACCACGTGGTAGAGCCATGCTGCAGCTATATTAGTAGTATAGTTGTAGCACAAATGGGTTAGCTAGATCGGGGAAGGACCACGCTCTCACAGAATACCAGCATAAAACAGCAGCTTAACGCTGTTGTGTTTCGTTTGGTGAGTGCAGAGAATCGGTGACCCTTTTTACTGAAAACGAGGCGTTCCATCTTAGTCCTCACGGGTGACAACGCATCTGCATTTTGATACTTAATCGAGGATAGATATAGATGTTTATGGGCCACAGCAACCACTTACCATCAGGTGGACTGTGTGCCCGTTTGCCACCCTTATCCTATAAAAAGAAGACAGTGCTGCTTGGCGGCAGAAATTATTACAATGTTAAATGAAACTAATTTTACGGATTCTATCGCGTTTAATTTAACTTTTTAATTCCCGACGTTTCGGGTGCTATAAATATAGCTGACTTGAAGCACCGACGTTCCGGAAAGTTTGCAGTCTGTGAACATGTTCAAGATTACATTAGATTTGATAAACCACAAATCCTCGCAAAAGAACATCGATTCCTACCAAGGATGATTTTCGAGGCTATTGAAATTAAAAAACATTCTAATTTCAATAGAGAAGATGGATGGGTACAGCCATCTGCTTGGAATCCTATAATTAATAAAATTAAACCAAAACCCAAGCATACCACTGCAAGATTACAAGATACTGTAAGCTTATTCTGCGTAGATCGGACTAAAAATTAATATTCAAAAACTGAAGGTAGTCGAGCTAACTATGACATTGGGACGTCAAACAAACACCTCAGTCCCCCCCGTGACCATAGATGCTGTAAAGCACCCGAAACGTCGGGAATTAAAAAGTTAAATTAAACGCGATAGAATCCGTAAAATTAGTTTCGTTTAATGTGTATTGTTTGCGTAAATATGAGAAATCATTATTACAATGTTACCCAAGATTGAAAGGGTGTAAAGCAAGGTACAATCTTGTAAATTTTAGATATTCTTTAAAGCAGTTATAATAGATAGATAACACCCAGACCGGCGACGGACAGCAGCGTCGAAGGTATGAGATGTCTGGTACTGCGATCAATCCATCTGCCAAGCGTGATGATTAAGGCAAAGCCTACATCGGGGACTCATGTCCAGTTTTGGACTTCTATGGGCTAATGAAGACTTAAAAGGTGAAGGCGACTGACATTATCTCTAATATAAATTTTAGCACATGGTGAAGCAACACTTAAGATTGTAACTAACAATTTCATTGGAGCCGTTTCGTATTGAAATCGCTTTCCTCGTTTGCTATAAAATTTTACAGCAAGCGGTTGTGCCTTAAGCTACTGTGGCTCTTATTGTGAAAGAAAGCATGAAAATGCAGTCGAAGTTGACTATAGTAAAAGGGAATTCCTTAGGACACGATTGATCGATAACTACTAAATAATTCAAAATCGTTGACCGTGTGATAGTACAATACGTGACGGCGAAGGACGCGATTTTTAATTTCTCCTCTACGAACAACATTCCGTATTTACTGCTCTACTAACCTATTCCACTGTACCTCTTTGAAGTCGTTTTAATAACTTTGAGGTAACGTCACAAAAAACTGTTTTCCAACATTAATTTATTGAGATATATACCTAGTCAACATCACAACATCCTATTCAAAGACGAAACATTTTTCGATATCGAAGAAACTTCCAACAAACAATGACAAGTGTATGCCAAAAGTTCGGAGGAAGCTGGTAAAGCCGTTTCCCGGGTACGCCATCATCCATTATCAGTGATAATTTGGTTAGGGAACCGAACTACGGCCCTACTGAAGTACATTTGTTAATATAATATTGGTGACAAACGTCCATAGACATATATTTTCAATTAAGAATCAAAATACAGATGCGTTGTCACTTCTGAACACTGAGATGGAATGCTTCGTTTCCAGTAAAAAGGGTCTCCGATTCTCTACACTTACCATACGAAACACGGCAGTATTAAGCTACTATTTTAAGCAGGTATTCTGCGAGAGCGTGGTCCTTTCCCGGTCGAGCCATTCCATTCGTGCTACAACCATAGTATAGCTGCAGCGTGGCTCTACCTCGTATAATTCTGTAAAAGGGTGTCAAAACTATTGCCAAAGCATATTAAGAGACTATTTTGGATGGCATTGTAAAATATCTGTCTCAGATACTCTTCCAAGGGCCGATCTTGGCTATTTCAGCAAGATTCTGCACCGGCTCATAGGACCAAAACTACTCAAGTCTGGTTTGAGCGCCAAACTATCGACCTTATCAAGCATGAAAACTAACGCCCTGAAACTCATGAAAACTGATTCGTGCTACAATTATAATATATACCACGTCTAAAATGTTGAGACTTACTTTGAATTTTATTACAATTTTTCGTATTCTGTATAAAGTTATAGAGATACTAAAAAATATAATTATATTCCAAAATTAAATGAAACGAACTTTACGGATTTTATTACGTTTAATTTTAAATTTTTATTCCTGACGTTTCGGGTGCTTTACAACACCCATGGTCACGGAGGGGACTGAAGTGTTTGACGTGGATGTAATAGTTAGCCGGCTACCTTTAGCTATTGAATATTAATTTTGGTAAAATCTACGCGAGCGAGCTTACCGTATCTTAGTAGTAAATAAAATCCGTAAAATTTGTTCTATTTAATGTGTAGTATTCGCGTAAATATAAGAAACAATATGTAAAGTTCTAAATCGCTTTTAGTTAGACCCTGAACTGATTTTCATGTGGGCGGAAAGACAATTGTTGCTAAATTATTCTGTAAAGCTGAAGAAAACTTGGACGTACTGAATTATAAATCTAAATGACTTATGTCTATGCCAGAAATACAAAACACGAAAGCTAAAATTATTTGAATCATGTACGAAAAATATTTTTACTTCTATGAAATAATAAAATCGTTTAATTCACTTAAATGAGAGTGTAAAGAAAAATTGTGCGTGTCGGTTCCGACGCGTGACTTGATTTACTCCTGGAAAAAATATGCAATAGGCAAAGGAAGTAAATGAACCCATATATTTATTTATATTGATTTGATAAAATAAATTACATAAAGTAATTAATTAACATTATACAAAAAGAAAAAAAAATGTTTTGGCATGCTCTGATCACGAATCTGAGCTAGGATGCGCGGTTCCGGAGATGTGCAGATCAATTAACTAATATCTAATTGATATCCGGTGGACCTGCACCCTCATTAGCGTTCCATTGTTCAGCCTTTCCTCTTATCTATTGTTCCTTGAACACTGTCATTGCCGCTCTTATCTATTACTCCTTGTAGATCCTGCTTATCAGTGCTATTGTATTATACTTCTTTGTTTACAACTACCACGCTATTCTGAATCATCAATAAAACACATTCCTTAATTTTGTTACAATTTTTATTTCCAAAATGTTATTGCTTATTATCTATAAAATGGGAGCGAAACATCTCATCCACTAAAATATCGTTGCACAGTGTGCAGCTCGTAAAAATATGCATCGAACATCCCTGAAACTTATATAGCAAATACTTTAAGTAATATTCACCACAAACTGAAGTCCACTCATTCTGAATCATATCAACATTCCAGTCCCATCTTTTACAATTCCTTTTTAAAAACTCTAGATGATATCGTGCAGGTGATCGTCCATATGAATCAAACTATTGACCGATGGCATTCGTATCGATATATAAAGCTATCCAATGTGAGCCTGGTTTATCATCTGTATCCAAATTGCATATTATATACGTTGGCACGTGGGTATACTCGTGCATGGGCAGTCTATTAGCAGCAAAACATTATTTTCTAGACTGGGATCAATCTTTTTCAGATGTTGTTGTACATCTAGTGTATTCATGATATTACTGCTACTAGTAGATTATTAAAGTACCAATCTATTCAATGGTTAACATAGGAATGATCAATTATAGTGATTTGTAAATATTAAATCGCATGATTTGTAGGAGTCATCGGTGTAGCGCAAGTTGCAACACGAAAGAATGCGAGATAAGCTTGTTGATTCATAAAGTTACTATCAGTTTCACTGCGGAAATGCTTTAGATTTGTAGGAGTCATCGGTCAAACGCAAGTCGCAACACGAAAGAATGCGAGATAAGCTTGTTGACTCATAAAGTTACTATCAGTTTCACTGCGAAAATGCTTTAGATTAGATATAACTTACTGGTGCTATATAAGACCGAGCAGCTGTAGTCATGGAGTCAGTGTATAGTCGTTTGACCGCAGCGGATCTACCAATACTACGTTTGTGTTACTTCAACGCATCAATGGTCATGAACGTAAGTGTTTATTCTATTGACAAACTTACTTTTCTTTCTGTTGTTTTTTACGTGTGTGTGTGTGATTAAGTGTAAACAAATTGATATTAACATAATAACTGTGTTGTTGCAGAAATCATTCAGCTTCGATGAAAATACCTATAAACAGTATTACTACTCGCCACTCTCCCCTCAAGAAGAGAGTGATGACATCGTCATTAATCTGAGTAATATCGTTAAGAAAATATCATGAATAGCAATACAATAATCGTAGATCTTCAAGGATTCAAAAATAGCAAAAATGAATTTATAGTAAAAGAATTTGCTACAGCCACTCTAGAGTACACCAAAATATTCCTAATTAAACCTCCTTACCCGTTCACTTCACTATCTCTTGAAGAGAAAAAAACAAATTTGCTGGATTGAAAAGCACAGAGGGTATCGATGGAGTGAGGGTTTTGTTGATTATAGAGAGTTTCACAGAATTATCAAGACATATTTGAAAGATAAAAAGATTTTTTAAAGGATGTGAAAAAATAAAATGGGTACAAGATCTTTGTGATGAAAATAATACTATCATAGATATAAATTGCTTAGGAGCTCCCAATTTAAATACTCTTTGTGAACTTTATTGTAAAGATACTTTACTGTATAACTGTTTTACTCATAAGAAAATCTGTGCGTTAAAAATGTTTTATGTATTAAGAAATGGTGTTTTGAAAACAAAGTGATTGTTTGATTTTCAATAAAATATATGTAAATAAAAACTTCATCTTTTAATTTAAACTATCCTTGTGTTCGAGGAGGAGAAAAAACAATAGTTTCAGACCAGCAACGATTAGTATTATTAAAGTAACTTTTTTGTACCACATTGCATTTTAACGATGAAGTGGAACCTCTACTGGAGAAAATTGGGGCCTTCAACGACACATAACTCGGTGAAGCGTGAGCAAGTGACGCAGAAGCCCCAATTCTATCCTACTGCTATTAGTAGATTCTCACAGTACCAATCTATTCAATGGTTAACATAGGAATGATCAATTATAGTGATTTGCAAATATTAAATGAAATAAAAATTGTAACAAAATTAAGGAATGTGTTTTATTGATGATTCAGCACTAATAAGCAGGGTCTACAACGAGTAATAGATAAGAGCGGCAATGACGGTGCAGGCCAATCGTAATCAATTAGGTATTAGTTAATTGATCTGCACATCTCCGGAACCGCGCATCCTACGCAAAAACGGACCGCAGATACGTGATCAGAGCATGCCAAAACCTTTGTTTTTTAGGATCCGTTGACCCACCGTCAGCCGATGAGGGAGTTGTACCAGTTCTGACTCAGTGAGCCAGAACTGGTACAAACTAACTACTTATATAACATTATTCATTTCGCTCTGATATGGGCGAGTATGTTGCGCAGAAGCACATCATAACGGCTTCATTTTTTGTTAACGCTTGATTTTACTACCCATCTATTTTACATACCGTGCGCTATAATATATGAAATTATTCTGAAAGAGTAAATTCCAAAAATTTGAGTTTTATAGTAATTACACATTTTTTTATACTTAGTTTGCTGTTTCTGAATAAAAAAATCCAATAAACGTTCACCTATTTAGTCAGAAACAGAAACAGAAACAGAAACTTTTTTATTCAATATAGATTATAAATAATACTTATTGAAAGTCACTCTTTTGTTTAATTACCACTGGTTCGAAAAAAAACCTCTGTCCTGGGAAGAACCAGCAAGAAACCCAGCAGGACTTTTTTTTTAAATAACAGCTTACAATTATGTATATTACACAATTAACCACACAAAACAAATTAGAAACAGCTTGGTAGCGAACACCTCATTCCAGGGGTTATTATCATCCATAAATTCCTTAATATTATAATAACCCTTTATATACAAACTATGTTTAATAAAGTTTTGAATTTTGATCAGGTCGAATTTTGTATTTTTCTGGGATTTTGTTGTAAAGCGTTTACATTGCCCCAAGAATGAATTACTGACTGAGTGGAGTCCAGTAACTGGTACTTCTAACTTGTGTTTATTCCTGGTATTTACAGAATGAATATCACTTATTTTTGTAAAACTACTTTTATATTTGTGTACGTACACATTTTCATAATTGTATTGAGAGTCCAAAGTGAACATATTAATTTCCTTAAATTTTTGTCGGAGCTACTCTTTCGATTTCAAATCATAGATTGCTCTTATTGCCCTCTTCTGTAAAACAAATATAATTTCAGTGTCAGTCGCGTGTCCCCATAGCAAAATACCATACGATAGTATGCCATGGAAATAGCTAAAGTAATCAAGTCTGGCTGTTTCCACACTGGTAAGATTTCTAATCTTTTACAGCATATGCCTAAGAACTAAGTTTGCTTGCTAATTTTGATATATGGGGGCTCCATTGAAGCTACGCGTCTAGTGTTATTCAAGAAAAATGATGGTATCGACAAGACTCAGTTCCTCCCATTTAAAATTACATTAGTTTAGATTTAATTGTCTGACATTTGGAGTCATGAACTTCATACATTTCGTTTTAGTGTTATTTAAATGCAAGTTATTAACATTAAACCAATTTACTAATTTAGATATAGCATTATTTACTTCGTCATATTTTAATAATTGTCGTTTTAATTTGAAAGTCTTAAAGTAAAGTAAAGTATCATTTACGACTTTTAATATGTTTCAAATTCTTTTTATTATACTAATTCTGTCACGTCTACCTAAGAAAATATTTTGTCATGTTAAGGGAGATGATAATTAATTTAGAATATTACTATAATACGTGTATTACAGGTATACGTATTTTATTTTCATATTTTATTACTTTTATTATATTATAAATAAATACGTATGTTACGGCTAAAAGCCGAAGTGCAGTTACACCTAGTTCTAGCCGGTTAGAACTAGGTGCGGCCAGCAGTAGTTGGTTAAATTTAGGTGTACTGTTAAATTTGTAAAAACACGGATATACGAGTACTTATCAAGTAATGTCAGTGACAGTAGGTTAACACAAAACCGCAGACATTTATCTAATTTATAAATTATATATGATACACTTACGTTTAACCAACTACTGCTAGCCGCACCTAGTTCTAGCCGACTAGAACTAGGTGTAACCGCATTTCGGACCGTAACAATGAAAATAAGATAAAAATTTAATCATATGACTATAGTTCATGATATCTATACTATTCGATTTCTGTACATTGATTTTTTTTTAAATATGAATTGGGGTATAATATATTATCGATACAGATGCCAAAACAATTTTTGGAAACGTTGTCTACCTGTTCGGAAAAGAAAGGGCACCAGCAGTGTGTATATTTATTTACATGAACTATTTTGAGCTACTTTCTACCCCCATATAACTTATAAACTACACTTGTCACAAAAATGAAGGGATATAAAAATCTATTTTTTTTTGTGATTTTCAACAAGCTGTAAAATGATTGCACAGCAAAACAAAAAAGCAAATAGTAGTTTCAAGTATCTAGTTTTCAGATCTGGCCATGAATTTTTTTTATTATGTTTGGTTCTGGAGTGATCCTAAGGAAACTACCGAAAAAAATCGAAAAAAATCCAAATTTTTGCTCGTCTAAAAAAAGATCTTTCTCTACGGGCTTCAAAATTTTTTTCATTATTTCACTAAAAAGCTTTTTTAGATAATTTAATGCCTTTTAATTTGAAGTAATCAAAAAGCCTGTATAATGATTTGCCGCGGAGTTATCGTTAATCAAAGCAAAAAAAGTTTTTTTTTAACTTTGATAATCAATAACTCTGGAAATAATGAAATAAAAAAAATAACTGCAATAATTGTAAAATAAATTGTTTTATTAAATTTAGTGGTTGTCATATAATGTACGTCAAGGATTTGGTGATAATGATATCCCATCAAACACTTAATTATGTGCCCAATTCAGCACCAACTACGATCGAGGCTGACGCCTATGCCGATAAAAGATTTGAGATCTGAACGAGTGCCAAGTTCAATAGGAATGTGCACAACGTTCTTCGATTGATTTAAAATAAAATTTGTTACGTTCTTTGATAGTTAATTCACAATCTATCCCTATATATAATACCTATAATAAATGCGTTGGAAGTTACAAAGCAGTATACTATTTTCATCTCTAAAAAGGTTTTCTTTTTAGAAATATGCGAAAATCTGATTGCACGAAGCGAAATACATCGAAGCCTAAATCGCGCTATCAAAGTTCTGAAGTAAAAGCAGTATATATAGAATAGCTCCGAACTACCACTCGGAGCGTTGGCCGATCCCCGGACAGAAAACCTTGCCCGGCGGGAGATCTCCCCTTTTCCTTCCACGGTCAAAGTGGTGACCAACCGACGTGATGTGAACACGCAACCAACAACTTTCGGAAACTGCAACTTTAAGCCTTCGTCATTATCCTCAAGAACCCCTACCATTCACTCCCAAGAATCGTCTTCTGCAGTCTTCAGCTCCTGCAAGCCAGTCCAACTTGTCTTCATCTTGACTCACCGCAGATTTATAAGGCAGACTTCTGGCACTTGTTCCGGCACATCGTTCTCACCGACATCACTTTCAAGTACGTAGTAGGGCATGAATTACACACCGGCATATCGTTCGCACCGGCTTCACTTGCCCTTACGCACAGTATGCATTAAGGACACACTGGCAATCGGACTGCACTATCGACCTCCGGTCTGAGTAGGGGTGATGTGGCGGCGCTGTCGTCGCTGCCACAAGCGAAATACATCGAAGCTTAAATCGCGCTATCATAGTTCCGAAGTAAAAGCAGTATATAGAATAGCTCCGAACTACCACTTGAGCGTTGGCCGGTCTCCGGACAGAAAACCTTGCCCGGCGGAGATCTCCTTTCTTTCCACGGTCAAAATGGTGACCAACGACGTGATGTGAACACGCAACCAACAACTTTCGAAACTGCAATTTTAAGCCTTCGTCATTATCCTCAAGAACCCTACCATTCACTCCCAAGAATCGTCTTCTGCAGTCTTCGGCTCCTGCAAGCCAGTCCAACTTGTCTTCATCTTGACTCACCGCAGATTTATAAGGCAAACTTCTGGCACTTGTTCCGGCATATCGTTCTCACCGACATCACTTGCAAGTACGTAGTAGGCATGAATTACACACGGCATATCGTTCGCACCGGCTTCACTTGCCCTTACGCACACAGCATGCATTCCCCACCGGCATTAAGGACACACCGGCAATCGGACTGCACTATCGACCTCCGGTCTGAGTAGGGGGTGATGTGGCGGCGCTGTCGTCGCTGTCACAAGCGAAATACATCGAAGCCTAAATCGTACTATCAAAGTTCCGAAGTAAAAGCAGTATATATAGAATAACTCCGAACTACCACTCGGAGCGTTGATACGTACGGTGAGTGGATTCTCGCTCATGCGACTCCAACACCTTCTCTCCAGCACCGCCACCCTTTGCGGCTGTGATGGTTGACCCGCGCTTCCGTCCCCGGACGGTTGTACCCCACGCCCCCCTTTCCTAATGGGGGTCGTCTCCGATGCGGCAAAGAGGCCATACAGGCCAGAGCCAGTCCCACAGGTGGTGTTTAGTGGGTAGGCACTTCTTCAAAGTGAGTCCCACATAACCACGCAACCGGCTGCTTGGTATGCTATGAGCATTCACCACCTCCCTCCACCGCTTCCGGAGGGTTGTTCTTGCTTTGGGCGCAAAAAAAAAAACTACCACTCGGAGCGTTGGCCGCTCCCCGGACAGAACACCTTGACCGGCGGGAGATCTCCCCTTTTCCTTCCACGTCCACTACACGGTTATATTTACACGGTTTTATTTAAAACAATAAAACTAAATTTCTATTTAGCCCTATTACTCGCGGTATAGTGCCAAGAACGCTGGCTGAAAACTAAATGGCTGTATACTTACGAGAGAAGAGAAAAAATCAGCCATATTGTTTACAGTAGTTGGCTTGTGACTATTGTGCATGAAGAATAATCAAACAAAATATTCCATTCATCTGAGGCTTTTAGCGGCAATCATTTGTAAAAAATTTCGAATTCTTGTATAATGTTAATATTTCTATATGTCAGAAGCCACGTTGTATATTACAAATAAGTTTTTTTTATAGAATAAGGTGACAAACGAGCACACAGTCCACCTGATGGTAAGTGGTTGCTGTGGCCCATAGACATCTGCATCTATCTTCGTTTGCGAATTTAAATGAAGATGCGTTGTCCGCCGTGAGGACTAAGATAGAATGCCTCTTTTCCAGTAAAAGGGTCTCCGGTTCTCTACACTCACCATACGAAACACAGCAGCATTAAGCTGCTATTTTACGCTGGTATTCTGTGAGCGTGGTCCTTCCCGGTCGAGCCGGCCCATTCGTGCTACAACTATACTATTAATATAGATGCAGCATGGCTCTACCACGTAAAAAAGTTCTTGTAATTTTTCTAAGACGATTGTTCTATGCAATATAAATTTTTTGTTTCTTAACAAGACTTCAAACAAAAGACTGTCATTTAATTGTATTTCCGTGAATTGCGAATCACTTTATTTTACAATAGATCTTGTACCGTTACTGTTATTGTTGTAAGAAAAAATACACGCGTATTCGATGCGTTTATGCCTTAAAGAAGTCTCATTCCTTTTGTGTCATAAGAGGCGACTTAGAGACATGCCGGAAATCTTGTGGCCTTCAAAAGGTTGCGGTATAACTAACTCGTTCGTATCTTATGGCATATAGCAGCCCAGCATGGGCGAATTAAAGCACAATGTTCCTGTTTTCAAAAAGGAAGAAGGTCAACTGTTTTTGAAAAATGGAACCTCTGAGAATATTTGTATTCACAATTCGGTTGATAACAGCACACATCGGGCAGATTCCGCCACAATTTATTCAATCAATAATCCACGTTATTTTTATCTATCGGTAAAAGATAAAAATAAAAATGTCCTCCAGACCGAATTTCGGCCACAGCACGAAAGTAAAGTATAAGAAGATATATTTTAGTGCACGAGTGTACGCGCAATATAATTGTATTCTTTATTCCCTCATTCTCATAGTCCGATGGGATGGCAATCCGACTTGACAGGAGAAAGATCAGGCACCGGACCAGTTTCTTGACAGAAATAACTGATTTTGGTCCTAATCGGGATTTAAATCCGGGACCACATTAGATATAGTTTGTTAAAATTTTATAACGCGAGAGTTCGTCTACCGCCGATACCAATGAAATTGTTAATAGCAATTTAAAGTACTTACACGTGCTCGACAGTGCATCTCAAGAACACCTTCATGTTTGAGAATTTCATAGGCGTCCCTATCCCAAAACCCTCTAAGTAATGTAAGACACCTATTGACAGTTGTGGTAACTGTGGGCTGTTACATTACTTTTATTTTATTTTAGTAGAAACCATGTCAATTTTAATTATTGACATGGTTTCTACATAAATGTACTAGAGAGAAATTAGTACAACCAACCAACGTGATAGGTGAAAATCAGCATTTAATAATGCTATTAGAGTTTTAATTGTCATTTTTACTGTGATTAAGCTGATATTACTTGTACTTTGAAATTTAAAGTTATTCTCAGAACTTAATTACGGACTAATGGTGTTACTGCCTTGTGGCGGGATGAGAGATCTCACAACCCCAAGTCCTTTGGGTGTCATAAAAGGTGATTAGGAAATACCAGAAAAATCGAATGACATTTTTTTATAAAAATATTATTTCTTTCATTATAAGGTGAAGTTTAAGAAATATACTGCTAGACATAGATTCTGAGAAACTGCATTGTTTCATGATTCGAAAAAAATCTAGTGGATTTCTTTATTACTAATCTTACCAACTATAGGTACCCAAAACTTCGGGTACCTATAGTTCAGCGAAATGTCTTTAGCTGATTGGTGTTTACGTATACCTTTTATTTCTTACTAGCTGTTCCCCGCGACTTCGCCCGCGTGTAATTTAGGGTTTAATTTTTTTGCGCGGATCCCTAATTCTTTTTCTAGAATGAAAGTACCCTAAATTACTCCTTATAACATCAGCTATCTGCCAGTGAAAGTCCCGTCAAAATCGGTTCAGCCATTTCGAAGATTAGCCGGAACAAACAGACAGACAGACAGACAAAATTTTAAAAATCGTGTTTTTGTTATAAGTACCATATATACTTTCATATGCATTTAGTAAAAACCTGTTATTTTGACATTACAAACAGACACTTCAATTTTATTTATTTGTATAGATTGTATAGTTGTGTTTTAGTATTTCAATAAGCACACTGTTCCTTTAAATAATTGTCAGGTTTTATTGTCGTACGGCTGTTTTGCGTCGAGCTCAAAATAAAATTACCATAAAATTTATCGCAAGGCAAACTAAATTTAACGTTTCTGTTTGAAGGATAAAACTAAAACTAGGATAGAGTTTCATCCAAATCTTTTATTTCAAATTATTGAAAATAAAGTGTGCCTATCCTGTAAATTAGCATCTACAATTCCATTGCGTTTCTATTTTTTTCGTGAATGTATTAAATGTGATGGCAGGAAGAAATGCGTAACGGTGTTCCTAGACCTTGGGAAAGCGTTCAATACAGAGCTCAGTATAAGAGGAATTTCACTTAAATTAATGGAAGACTATCTTACTGGTAGGAAACAACGATTCAGAATAAAAATTAGACTAAGTGATGTGGTAGCTGTCAAATTTGGTGTTCTACAAGGCAGCATAATCGATCCTACACTCGTCTTGGTGTGCAACTGTTGTCTTTGCTAACTTCCCCTTCATAAAGGCCAAACTTTTTCATTTGCCGGTATCGCCGGTATTGCCGGTATCGCCTTGTTCTTTAGTGGAAATAGCTGGGAAGAGGTATTTCATGTCGCACAAGCTGGATAGAATAGAATAGAATCATTTTTATTCAATATAGATTACAGTAATACTTATTGAAAGTCATTTTTTTTTATCACTGGTTCGCGGAAAACTTCTGTCCTGGTAAGAACCAGCAAGAAACCCAGCGGGACTTTTTTTAAAAGCACAATTTAAAATATAAAATTTTATACAATTGTTATGAAAACATTTAGAAACAGCATGGTAGCGATCACCTCATTCCCAGGGGTTATTATCAGTCATGTACTCTTTAGTAGTAAAATAACCCTTACTAGACAATTTTTACTTAGTAAATGTTTTAAACCTTTTAATAGATAAGGTCTGTATATTTTTGGGACTTTGTTGTAAAAAGCGTATATATTGCCCATGAAGGAATTACTGACACTTTGGAGTCGAGTAAGTGGTATAACTAACTTGTGCTTGTTCCTAGTATTTACAGAATGTACAATGTACAGAGGACCTTTTTACCGTACTTAAATAATCCTAAAAACAAGCTATATCCACTCATAGCTACTAACTTCATACTCGCAACATGCACACATATTTACGTATTTACACTCCCAAAAGGATACAATCGTTTTTGGGCCCACTAGAAATTTTAACGTAACTTAATTTTACTACACATAAAAAAAGATATCAATTTATTATAGTAACAAGCCTAAAGATTTTATGAAAATCTAGACGGAATCATGAAATCTAAAAAAAAAAAGAGTTGTTTTGATATTCGTGTTCTGGCTAATGTAATATGAAAAAAAAAATGCGTCTAACGAAGAACGAACTACTAAAACGATTTTCCATCAATCTTAAAGTATCTATAAATGCTGAATGTACCTATAACTTTGTTTTATACTATTAACTATTGACTAGTACACTATTTTAATTTATAATGCAGGTGAAAACTACTAGACTTTTAGTTTATTTTTAGGTTATTGTGATATTCATATTTTAATTGTTAGTTTCTCAGTATTCCCGTTAGATACGTAAACTAACATTACTATTGTAATTTATAGATTACTAGCTGTTACCCGCGGCTTCGCCCGCATGGTCACTGGGAAATGAACTATCCATTGCTTTTTGAATTGAAAGAAAACTGAGTTTTATAGATTTGTCAGAGATGCAGCCATTAAAAGGAAACTGAGCAAAATTGATTCGTCAGCCTATTTAAATGTTATGTATATGAAACGCAGCGTATAGGAAAGCATGAAAATAGCCTGTTTATTCCAAATGGAAATGGGATATTTTTTTAATTAAAGGAAACTGAGCATAATTATCCGTCAGGGATGCAGACTTTTGAAAAGAAACTGAGCTAAATTGATTCGTCAGAGATGCAGTTTTCTGAATTGAAAGGAACTGAGCCAAATAAAGATCCGTCAAATGCAGCCTTTTGAGTTGAAAGGAAACTGAGCTTAATAGGTCCGTCAGAGGTGCAGCATTTGGAATTGAAAAGAAACTGAGCTAAATAGGAAATTTTGAATTGAAAGGGAAGATCTGTGGGAATTCTGATTAATTGATTGTGGGAATTTTGGAAAAAAAACTAACTGAACACTATTTTAAGACGCTACTGTACACAATGTTATATATTTTTCCATTCGGGGAAAGAATGTGGAGATTCTGGGCATTTGACACACGCGAACATGCTACATACAGCTGACCATGAGAGAAGCACGGTTTTTCTAAGTTGACTACCTGTAACGTTTGCCCTTGCGCTTTATTAATTCCATTGCAAAACTGAGCTTATTAGGAATTGCAACCTTTGAATTGAAAAGGAAGATCTGTGGGAATAGGGATCCGTGGTATAATAACATTTTCACCTTTTCCACGCCTGTCAAAATTGTAGCACCGATTATGTTCCGTCCAAGATGTGTCACACGCAGCCTTGTCCCGTTACACAACCGAGAAGCATCTAAATTTCGCATTAGCATGACTGGGACGCCTAATTTTAATTGAAGCTATGTGAGGGCACACCTGACAACTCTAGAGAATTTAGAAACTCTACGGGATATGAAGTGCTCTGTTCTGTGTCCATAACTGTGTCTACTGACAAATACTCTGTTATTTCTCCTGCTACTTCGCTTAATATATCTGAATTTATTTTGTTAACGCTCTCATTTTTGGTACAAGAACCCCCTTCATAACCATTTGTCTTCATGCATGTTGTTCGTTAAATCTGAATAAACGCTCGCAATTAATTCGGAATGACTTGTACTAAATTACAAAAATCTCTCGTCAATTTAACGCAGCCCTCAGTATCCGCTTCCAACCGCCCATCGCCAATTTTAATAGTGTGTGAGCATAGTTTCCAGCATTGATATCATTATACAAATGCACTCTCATATTCGTAGTTAAACTGAATTTTGTCACCTTGTTCCATAAAATAGACGACTTGAGGCATGCTTTAATTTCATCTGCAGGTGTGCCTTTTGAATGACAGGTAAAGTTTGGCGAAAGTCACCAGCCAGTAAAACCACCATTCCTCCCATTACATCGGTATTGCTGCGCAAATCCTGGAGCGTTCGATTTACTGCTTCTACAGCTTTTTATGCGACATTGTACTTTCGTCCACACTAAAGTTTGCATTGTCGTAGCATTATACCTCGTGCACTATTTTTGCTAAAGTTGCAGATCGGCAATTCTTCCTGGGCTAGATTTAGAGGAGTTTAAACAGAATGTGCAGTGCGGCCCAGCTTAGCAGCGTGGGCTATACCGGAGGAAGCTACGGCCAGCAATGTTTTTATCTTTCCGTACTTGCGCTAATAATAAATTTAACAAAAATGTCTTCCCAGTTCCTCCAGGGGCATCTAAAAGAAAAGTGCACCATTTCCAGATTCAATTTGTCCTAATACTTAAAAACTCGTTTTGTTCGGGAAGCAAGCGGGTACAAATTCGGCTACTTGCTGCTGCAAAGCTGGTATATCGTAGTTTGTTTCACGTATAATTTCATCACTTAGTTCATTTTCGGTTGTTCGCTGAGGGCTTATCATTCCAAAGTCGCTTAATTTTTGCCTACCATTGCCATTACTTTATCTTCAATTTTCCAAGTGCTTCATTATAAATGTGTTCATTGTATGTCATGTTCGCGTGTGTCTGCTGTAACCTTCGCAAAATATCTTCCGCCATATACTTTTATATTTGTCCCACAATTTATGTGAATTAGATAGCCCGCAAGATGATATGAGAGTTGCATAAAGATCCTAATTTTGGCTAGTGACTGGCACTGCACAGCTTCCTCCATGGTTTCATCCCAGTGATTATCGTTTTCTAAAAGATGCAGAGCTTCACATGCTTCTCTATAAGTTGCGCATTCCTGACCGTTGACAGTTTTAAGGTCTTTATATCCCAGGACCCGAACATGGTGCAGCAGCAATCGTAAACAGAAACATTCTTACAGACTTTACCGCGCCAATTTGCAACAGGCGCGCCTTGAATATGGCGTTTCCACTCCTTCCTAGATGTGTTCCAAGTATAATAGCGGGGACTTCAGAATATAACAACGTTTTTGCAAAGGTTGGTTTGACAAAGTTGAAAGAAGGCTGTTAGTGTAGTTTTGGCGGTGATGCAATTCTTTCTTGGAAATTTCTTTCGGTGAAATATACACGCCTCCATTTTCTAAGTGCACAGCAAGGTGAGTAACTGTTGGGTGCCTTTCGTAAAAGGAAGCCAAGGAGACGCCACGCTGCCTCGTTACTGCTGACATAACGCCCTGCTTGAAAGGTCTGTACTTCATTAATGGATTTGCCTCACCTTCACTCCTGGATTAAATATTGCTTGGTCGCTTTCTTATTTATGTACTTACAGATATACTTGATTGCGCGGACAGAGCTACATGCTTCTACATTAATGTGGGCATTAAACATTTTACATAGAATGGGCGAATGGGACAATCCAGCTGTTGTCTAAGGTTTCGAACGCTCCAGAGCGAGATTTGATTGTAACCTTCCTGCCACCATCTTCGGGAGCTCTGCGTCTGTATAAAGGGTAGCCATTGTCATTGTGCACTGTTTTTTTAATAGCTGTTTAGGAATTTCTTTGTACATTTTCCTTCTTTCATACATGGCGATATTGAATTTCATGCTCCACATGGACCGTGAATCATATTTCGGACGATGGTATCATACAATTCTTTATCTTGCTCAGGATCCGGAATCTCGGCGCTTATTATGTCGTCTATTTGCTGGGCCGCAACTCTCTTTGCCATATTAGAATGTGGGCATGCGGTAATCCTCTTTTTGCCATTCAATTGAATACATGAAGCACTGCACCTCCGAAAATTCTCTTTGTTAATTACATACATTAATTTTTGTACTTTTAATCTAAATACTCTAGCAACTAAATCGTGTCTGTCAGTACTTTTTGGCCCGGCATTAGCTCCTCGGTTATTTCTTTCCATGTGGGATTGCAAGTAAAAGTAACAAAAGATCAGGTCTTCCGTAAGTTCGTACATAGGCGAATGCGTCTTGTGTGTACTCATGTAGGTAGGGACTGTTAACGAATGATGAGGCAGAATTACCATTTTACCTAAATCTCTGGGGTTTACATTGGCGTCGCTAGAAACTGCATCTTGTAAATGTATATAATTCTCAACGCGCAGCTTTTTGATTTAAGATATATAACGAAGACGTTCACTTTCTACCTCACATACATGTCACCAAAATTGATGAAATAATTGTCTACACGGGCCAAGAGGTTAAAACTTTTTCGCAACATCATATGATACGCATAAAATCCATACATGATACTTTTTGTTCGGAGTAGGCTCCTTTGTGACCGGGTTAATGAGTGGAATTTGAAAATGATAACCCTCTTGTCCTTTAATAAATCAATGGGTATTGCAGTCATAAAACTTGTGTATCGGCTACCCGTTGCAACGTATCATCACGTGCTCGCAAGACAATGTCTCGTGAAGAAAATTGATCACCATTAATTACGGCTGCTATTTCGTATATCAAAGGTGCATTGTAGCGCCTTTCTTCAGGTAGGTTTTCTAAAGCAGTTTTAAATGTTTTGACTAAAATGTTACGTTCATGCAAGAATCTTTGAATTTTGAACACTGTGTCTCTCTCAACTCCCTGGATAAATTGGCAGCGACGGTCACCTCAATTTCTTCGGCACCCATAAAATATACTTGTAAAAATTTATGCTGTTCGTTTTCAGCTGAAAAAAGTGAACCTATTCTATGATAAATTTGCCCTTGCACCGTAAATGTAGGCGAAAATCCCGGCATTATTATTTCCAGTCAACTCCGAAGGACGCATTTGAAAGCATGAGTTATATTTCCGGATCCTGTTTAAAAGCGCCGTGACTGATTAGCATCATATAAAAAGAGTTTTCAAAGGTTCTTCTGGTTCCCCAAGTAACGGAAGAGACACTTTGCCATTGAACAGCACATACCTGCGGTCTCATCTTTCCATTTTAAAGCGCTGCAAAATCGACACGCCTTGTCCATCAGTCCGATAACAACTAACCTGTGATTTTTATAATCAATCAACGGATCATAATTGAATGCTGCGTCATTAAATCCGACCAATTGTTTCTTTGAAAATTTTGTCGACGTTCAGCTTGGAGCTGTGCATTTGCATCTCTTCGCGCCTGTGTCTGTTCTGGTGTTTCAGATGCCCTTATAGTAGATTGACGTTCAGCTTCCTCAATGAGTCTGTGTTGAGTTTCATCAGGTGTTTCCGCGGCTCTTAAGGCGGCCTGACGTTCCGCTTCTTCGAATAGCTTTGCTGACTTTGAGCAGGTGTTTCAGTAGTTCTTAAAGTAGTTGATTGCTCTGCCTGTTCAAGACGCCTTTGCTGACTTTGATCAGGTGTTTCAGTAGCTCTTAAAGTAGCTTGACGCTCTGCCTATTCAAGACGCCTTTGCTGACTTTGATCAGGTGATTCAGTAGCTCTTAAAGTAGCTTGACGCTCTGCCTGTTCAAGACGCCTTTCCTGACTTTGAGCAGGTGTTTCAGTAGCTCTTAAAGTAGCTTGACGCTCTGCCTGTTTAAGACGCCCGCTGACTTTGAGAAGGTGTTTCAGAAGCTCTTAAAGTAGCTTGACGCTCTGCCTGTTCAAGACGCCTTTCCTGACTTTGAGAAGGTGTTTGGAGCTCTTAAAGCAGCCTGATGCTCTGTCTGTTCAAGACGCCATTGCTGACGTTGAGAAGGTGTCTCAGATGCTCTAAAACAGCCTGACGCTCTGCTTGTTCTGCCTTCTCAGTTCAGCATCTTCTAAAGACTTTCACTTCTTTGAGAGATACTCTTGGTCTGGCCCGTTTGCGAGGCATTATGAAGTAAGAAAAACCTATTTATAAAAACGTTAAAATACTAAAAGGAATTAAATTTCCTTTTAAATATTTTTAAAAGCAATCAAAAATATCTAAAAGGAATAAATATTCCTTTTAAATATTTTTAAAATCAAAACAACAAAACCAATTCAAGACACAACACGAATCGAAAACGATAGCCAAGAAAATCGAATCAACTTAAACCAAATCACAAAACAAATCGCAGAAAACCGAAATCGAAAGCAGTAGTCAATATAAATATAACCAACGAAAAAAGAAGTAGTGTTTGGGTACCGTATACACTATCTATACTATTAATATTCCTTTGAAATATTGTTAAACAACCTAAAACAACGAAACCAATTCACGATTCTAAATAAACAAAATCAAAATCAAAGCCAGAGTCTAAATATGTATAAAGGAATACCAACCAAATCAACAAAACCAGTCCAGAAAATACACAAATCCAAAATGAAAGCCAATATAAATCCATTCAACCTGCTAAATCTCAAAGCAAATTACAAACAACCGAAGTCGAAAGCAGGTAGTCGAATAAGCTACGAAATAGAAACAATTTAAGCGTATAGGTACCATATGCACTATAAGTTGACGCGGGGCTCAACGGCGGAGTTAAGTACATGTCAGGAAACATTTCGTTACGCGTTTTAAAACCTAGTAACGACATCTAGCGGATCAATTTAAACTATGTACGTTAGTTAATAAGAACTCTCAAAAATATTTTTCTTATAATTTTGCACAATTTTTCTTATTGTAATACCGATTCATTCATAACCACATATAAGAACTGTATTCATTCCGTTCAATAAATATTACTAAGGCTTATTAATAAGGCACTAAGAACTGTTTCTACCATTGTTAAGTAATAGTTAAGGGTGAAAGCGTGACAGGTGGTGATAGTATTTCTGATCCATACTTATAATCACGCCTGTAACCTTTGCAATGAGGCAGAGCATCAACGGATTACTTAATATCGTCTGCGAGGTTATCGCCTATTCTGTGAATTACGATGCACAAAACGTTTGAAGAAAATCAGCTGGTGAATTTTATGTTTTTATCGCTCTCTTGGTCCTGCGTGGAAAAATACAGATCCATACATTTTTATCTTAATTTTGGTAAAAGACATAATAATCCAGATATTCTGACCTTCTGTGTTCGTCCATCGTACCGTCGTCCGTCTTGTAGAATCACGGTGGCGCCACCTAGCTGAATTTAATTTTGCAACATATTCGATTTTCCCACGGAATGATATGTTTTCCGCTGAAAAAGTAGCCTATGTCACTCACAGCGACCGAACTATCCCCATACAAATAATCATGCCATGCCAACACTCTGTTGCGACGTGAAAGAAGGACAAACTTTGCAACATATTCGATTTTCCCACGGGAATGAGATGTTTTTCCACGGAAAAAGTAGCCTATGTCACTCTACAGCCACCGAACTATCCCTCATACAAATAATCATGCCATGACGACACTTGTTGCGACGTGAAAGAAGGACAAACTTGTGCAACATATTGATTTTCCCACGGGAATGAGATGTTTCGCGGAAAAAAGTAGCCTATGTCACTTACACAGTCACCGAACTATCCCCATACAAAAATCATGCCTGTTGCGACGTGAAAGAAGGACAAACAAACAAACAAACAAACAAACAAACACACTCGCATTTATAATATTATATAGTATGGATAAGGAATAAATCGATATGTATTTCATTAAGTTATGCCACAATTTGTGGTGGGCCACCCATTCTACATACAAAAATAAATTGTCTGCCTTGCATCGTTAATACGTTTGCCCTCCCACTCTTATTGAAACTTCACACCAACTTAAACAAACTTATAATTTCTGTAACATTTTATACGTTCTTTTTATATCAATAGCTTTCATTACTTTTAATTTTGTTACAAATTTTTTCCGCGGGTTGGGGCAATGGTGACCTTGTAACACAGTTTTTTTTCACAATAAACTACACCAGACACCTGTCTCTCACAAAGCTGGAACCTTATGATGGCAAATTGTTAACTTTATCAGTATCATTTGTGAAGAGAAAATAAATGATTTATTATTATTATATTAATATTACCTACCTGTACAAAATTCTCTAAACGTCAATATGCATCACACATTCATGACATGGCGCAATTTTAAGAATTTTATTTTAGGGTTATTTAACTTTTTTTTAAATAAATTTATTTAAATTAAAAACGAAATGCGATCAAAATATACAATTATTAACTACTTTTTTATTCTGGAACGTAGCAGTCCCGCTGGGTCCCTTACTGATTCTTCCAAGGACAAAGGTAATTTTCGAACCAGTGGTAAATTAAACAAGTGGTGAAATTAAAAAATTTGTACAACCGACTTCAATATAAAAATAATTTATTGTTGATTTTTTAAAACCGCGCGGCCGATTTCGATAAAATTTAAATGGGAGCACTTGGGAAGTATACCCTTTGAAACGAAAAAAGAATTTTTCAAATCGTCTTCAGGCGTCTTCGGGTAATCTCACCGATTTCTCGAAGAAATTCCGACGAATTGTAAACCTGCCCTTCTTTTTGAAGTCGGTTGAAAATAAGTGACTTTCAATAAGTATTATTTATAATCTATATTGAATAAAAATGCCTCAATTTATATTTCTATTTCTAGCATCTAACTAACAGCTATCTAACTCATAGTTAGCTAGTTTAATGTACATAATATTTAATATACCTAAACATAGGCCTCCTCCATAGATTGTCTCATGAGGGGGGATATTTGCCATAGTTGCCACGATTGACAAGCGGGTTGGCAAGCACAGTTTTTTATTTTTAGTCGTTATTAAGAAGACACTGCTGCCCATCTTCTGATTTGTTCCTCTCTGTCGCCTCTTACGACACCCACGGGCATGATATGGGGTAGTGGATATTCTTACACCGCCACTACATGATAACGCAATAGTAATACATATAGCTATTGATTTAATGTTAAGTTTGCTTAAGTACTTACAGATTATAAGTTATAAAATAGGTACTAATTTATGTCCAGCGATTGCTCGCTAGTAGACTCATGTGGCTCCGACTGAATATCAGTGCTGCGGTAACTCTGTTACTGTAGCATTATGCTGAGTCGGTGGCCTTTCTGTTGCTGCAATCCATTTTTTTTAAATAATTGCTTAAGTATTTTTTGTTCGTAAAATTAATGATTTGTAAAATAAAATTGAAATGTATGCAATATTCAAAGACTATAATAAAAAAAATCTAAAACCAAAAACTTAAATTGTCATACAGTCCTACTCCGTTATCGTGTCAAGGACGCTGGCTGCGTTTCCTCGCTGAATGGCTATACTTAGCCTTGAGAATTAGTACGAGAAAATAACTACCCATCTTATTACCAGCAGCGACGACCAGTCGCGGATACAGTTCCTTTAGGAACTTGGGGTCCATGTGCAGTGACCCCAAGGACCAATAGTCTCTACAAAGAAAATTGTAGCAACGAATCTTCTTTCATTCTTTCTATACTTACTAACTTTAACTTTAATAGACAGTTTCATAGGAAGGATATTAATTTTCTCTTATTTGTCACTCTTGGTAAGCGAACTGATTTATTACCATTTAAGTAAAAATATTTTTTTAATGTTTTTTTTTTGTTTTTCACATCCTATACAACACATTTGAAGATCAACACGGCTTAGTTGTACAGCGGCTAACAATTGGCTGTCGCGTTTCGAGCCGTCGGTTCGAATATATCATGGAATAATTATTTGTATGCTTAAAAATTATTGTTCAAAGTGTGGACATTTATATAAAGAACAAAATTGAAAAAAAACTTTGATACGTAAAAATGTTTACATTGGAAATTTCTCCTGTTTGGTGGAGGCGTTCTAAATATATGTACTAATTTGTATACTTTGATACACTGGTCAATGTCAGCGTAAACGTATGAAATAGTTTACAATAATGTGAATAGTATGGAGGGTAAAGGTAAGGAGGACCATCTCTGTGTATGAAAAAGTGTCCGTCGAGAAGCGTCCAATTAGGGTGGCGCTTCGGTAGCAAGGGGGCAAATTTTAAAGATAGCGCCAAAAATCATTAGTTTATTTACAGACATATTTATATTCCCATTATATTTCAATTATTTTTCTAAGCTTTACAACAGTAAAGACAATAAAATCACGAAAAAGTATCATCAAAAGCTTACAAAAATGATATCACTCTCCCCGTTATCTTAGCACTTTCATAGGTTATATTTACTAAATTACTTTGAACTACGTAAATAGTTGACGTTTTTTAAACTGCAATATTCTCAACTAAACTAGTCACTAGAGATATAAAATTTTTCAACTCAGCACACTTCACTCCGTTTAAAACTGCTAAATTCATATATAGGTGACAAACGAGCACACAGTCCACCTGATGGTAAGTGGGTACTGTGGCCATAGACATCTACATTTATCCTCAATTAAGACTCAAAATGCAGATGCGTTGTCACCCGTGAGAAGTAAGATGGAATGCCTGTTTCCATTAAAAGGGTCTCTGATTCTCTACACTCACCATACGAAACACAGCAGCATTAAGCTGCTATTTTACGCTGGTATTCATATAATTTCCTCTTGTTACGCTACAGCGCTGTTTTGGTGGGTTCTTGAACTATAATTTGCTGCTTACAGCTGGACACTTTTTCGACTTGTCCCCCACATAAGATGGTCCTCTATAGTGAATAGTTAGTTCGCAATGTCAATTTGACAGTTGTACCAGGTCAGTGAAAAAATAACAGTACTACGACACTAGTACAACATATCTCTAAAATCGGAAGCAGAGCGTGTAAGTTAATAATTACTCTGATAGCCTTGCGTGACTAACTCTAAACTTAACGTGCTTTGCCTGAAAAGACCCACGACGGATAGACCGCACCAGCAAATTTGTATTGAAACTGGTTTTAACACGAACTTGAAGAGCTCAACTTAAAATGGATGTTGGCACCAATTAAACGAATTGTATTGAGCCTTGCCTAGCCAATAATGAGATGGACTGAAAATTGATTTTTAAGGTTAAAATAGAACATGTTTGTTGATATTTCAATATCTTCTACTTGAAATCCTCATGGCAAAATTGATAATAAACTTCTGGTAGCGCTGTCGTTACGCGCAAAGTTCTGAAGTACTGCGATATATTATATAGAGTAGCTGTGCACTACCATACGGAGCATTGGTCGCTCACCGGGCTGAACACCTTGCCCGGCGGGAGATCTCCCTTTTTCTTTCCCCAGCCAAAGTGGTGATCAACCGACGTAGTGTGAACACGCAACATGTACCCTTCGGAAGCTACAACCTCAAGCCTTCGTCATCGTCTTCAAAAACCCCTTCCAATCACTCCCGAAAATCGTCTTCTGAAATCTTTAGCTCCTGCAAGGCCAGTCCAACATGTTTTTATCTTGACTCACCACAGATTTATAAGACAACCTTCTGGCAGTTGCTCCGGCCTATCGTTCTCACCGGCATTACTTGCAAGTGCGTTGCAGTACGGCAAGCATTACACACCGGCATATCGTTCGCACCGGCTTCACTTGCCCTTACGCATACAGCATGCATTCCCCACCGGCATTGACGACTCACCGGCAATCGGAATGTATTATCGACCTTCGGTCTGAGCAGGGTGAGGGGTGATGTGACGTCATTGTCGTCGCGCTGCAATCGAAACGCACCGAAGCCTAAATCGCGCTGTCAAAGTTCCGAAGTACTGCGGTATATATAGAATAACTCTGCACTACCACACTGAGCATTAGTCGCTCCCTGGGCTGAACACCTTGCCCGGCAGAAGATCTCTCCTTTTCTTTCTACGGCCAAAAACTAATCACTATACACTTACTATACGTAGGTCTCCATAGATTGCCACAAAATACGGTCCGTACGTCGACTGCATGAGTATTTTATTAGGTAGGTACAAGGCTGCTACTTCAGAACTTTACTTTGTGATCGCTTGGCGGTTTTTGGAGCTATGTGGCCGGCCCATTGTCACTTCAGCTTACTAATCCGTTGGAATATGTCATTTACTCTTGTTTTTCTGCGGATATCCTCAAATTTCGAGCATAGCCATTTCCATCGCATGCTGAGTGACTTTAAGCTTCCTCATACGACCAGCAGTGAAGGACCATAACCTTATGTGAGTGGAAGTTAACTAATGTGCGAATATAATTCTATTTTTTTATTCTTAGAAATCACCTTAAAAATGAGGGGAGACCTGTGCTGAGCAGTGGGACATAATAATAGCCTGTACTTTAATTTTTTTACTAGAATAAAAATGCGCAGTAATGTGGAGGAAATTTGGATTTTCTCATTAATCTTGGTGGTGAAATAAATAGGTTCTTAGAATTGTTTGCCATTTAAATTATTTTTCCGCGGCCATGCTAAGATACTGCTAATTGTTATTAAGTCTTTTATTAGACATTGATTCAAACAGGATCTCTAAAGATGAATCTGGAGCACTGGTGAAACATAACAACGACATTACCAGTGACTTCGCTGGAAAAATTATCAGTAATTGGAGGATATCCGGTACTAGTCACTCACCATACGAAACAGCAACATTATGCTGTTACAATGTGAGTGCGTGGACTATCTCCGGTTGAGGAGACCGATCATGCTGTAGCCATATTACACTACATGCGTAGGACAACAGATTTTCAGGAGTCAAGCGATGGAGGTAATTTTTAAAGTCATTTAGCTTAAGAAAATAACAACCGATGGATAAGAAAGGCTCTCGAGTGACAGCCACGTACCACCTGGCGAGGTTTAAGGTGGCCTTCCACTACATAGAGTGACTACCCTATGTCATCCCAGTGAGTAAGATGTAGGAGAGGCAGAGGAGCAGAGGTAAGAGGCGGCAGAGGGAAATGAAACAGAAGATGGTCAGCAGCTTAATCTTATCTTCCTGATAACAACTAGAAAATATAAAATGCAGTTGCCAATCCGCCTGCCAAGCGTGATAAATAAAGCAAATATCCCCCCTGTGAAGTAATATTGAAGACTATGTTAAGCAGTGGAAGTACGATAGGCTAGTAATGAATGAATAATACGTAATAGAAACAGAGAGATTCCGATTCACTTTTACTTCGCACTGCAGATAAAAATAGGATCAGTTTGAATAGAATGAACTACAACATTATTTTGCACATTCTACCTACGTAAGCTTGCGGTTCTATCTTTTAATTTACCAACCAAAATTCAGTTTCATGTGAAGATTCGCAAAAATCATTCATATATTATGATCTTTGTACGCATTGTGTGACTTTTTTAAATCGATAAATGTATAAATATCAGACAATATTTAGAACACTAAACGGTTTGATGGTGGCACAAGATAATTTAACGCAACGTTTCATTCCATGAGTGTCATGGTAACCGATAGTTGGCGTGTAACCATTTTTAGCTGACTTCAAAAAAGAGGAGATTCTCAATTTTTTTTTGTGTATATTATGCAATTATTTCGTCAATTGTAAACCGATTATGCGACTGCGGCGCGTAATGTGTTTATCAGCCTATGTATGTATTTTAGTTCTTTGTGGCGCTCTAGAGACCAAACGCGTGGGCCGTCTTAATCTTGCGAGTATCACTAAAGACATGACAATAATCAAAATTCAATATGGCGACAACCAGACGCCATATTGTGAAAAAGAAATAAAATGAAAGTCAACGAACTATGTCAAGTGGGGTATCATTGATTAGGTCTTTGAAAATTATATTTAAGTTTCTCGAGTTCATTATTCATTTTGAATGACCAATTAGGATCTATGACGATTTAAAGTTGGTTAACAACCATTCTCGTTTAAATTTTCAAAACTAAACTAAACTAATAAAGCTGTAATAAAGTGCTTATAATATAATCGTAGGTATAATGGGTATTATTAGTAATTTTTTTACGCATTCGTGTTTTTTTTTTTTAAATAGCATTAACCTTGCTTGTTAATATAGAGGTTAGTTAAGGGATGGTCGCATATAAATTTGGAGTAGGAATGTCATCAATTTTAATTAAGAACTTCAACCTCATTAAAATTTCTTTTACTATTTTGCCACCATACACTAATTAGATTTAATTCTAGCAGTGATGCTATAGTTATCCGTCTGTTTTTCCGAGTATATATAACTTTAACCTCTTCAAGGTGCGTGTTAACAGGCTTCTCCTGGGTAAACTCGCATCATTGTAGACCTCATCTTTGCCCTTGGGCCAGATGGAGGTCAAGAGTGATCCCATTTTTAATAAAAAAATCTAGTAGTCGTAGTTATCTTCAGCTTGTAATATTCCTTAGTCCACTCAGGGTCAAAATATTAAACTTATATTAACACAAAGTAAAAGCCGAGTTCGAATAACTAAAAAGTAATTTATGGATGGGATGCCATCCCAAGTTCCGCGATGAGAGCAGCCAGGTAAACAGATCATTAGGCCCAGGCATTCGTCAGTACTTATATATAATGACTTTAAATACCATAATTCGCTGCAGCGAGGACATCAATTGTATCTATGTAAGATTTACTTAATATGTATCTATTATATATGAATCTAACATGATGTAAGTATAATATATCGACTGCCTCGTAGATCTAGGGATCGTACGCGCGACTGCCGTTCATGTAGTCCCGGGTCTGAATCACGAATCGGGGCTAAATTAGTTTCTGGGTTTTTCTATGAAAAAAAAAAATGAAAAAAAAAAACAAAGTTATAAGTTCAGTTTTTCGAAAGATATCTTTTTCACATCTATACCGACCAACTGACGTTCAAGTGAAAATATTTTCAATTAACTTTATTTTAATAATAATCGAAATAAGCAATCTTATAACTACGTCAGAAGTATTAATTGAAATCTCCTCTTGCTATTGATGTACTTTTTTATTATATAAGTGCAATATGGTAATGGTAAAAGTGATTTAAGTTGAGTGGATCGCAATTTTTTGATTTGGTGACAATAGAGCATTACATTTCCGCTTCGCTTTCTATGTGTGCAAAAACGCGGTTGCCAATCCGCCTGCCAAGTGACAACTATAGCAAATATCTATCTTATGAGACAGTCAGTGGACTACGATAGGCTGTAGAAAATTAATTAACTATTTTATTAGCTTGACGTTTATGTTTGTATGAATGTATTTGAATTTCATAATTCACCTACTTCCGGATGTATGAAAAACCTGAAATTTCTCAAACGTATTAAGGAACGATGACAGTGTAATAATTTCATGACTCATAGTTATGGAACTATTGTACTATTATTCTCACGAAGGTCATCACAACTCATGATTGTACGAGTATGTATCGTTTAAGTATTTTTTAACTTTAATTACAATAATAACCAACTAAATAAAGTATTCATTTGTTTAAGAAAGTTTACTTTAACACCCTTATTTTCAAGGCAAATAATCTAAAAGATCATCATGATGTAGTTACCTATAGAAAACATAATAAACAATCTGTATGTTACCATTATTATCACGATCAGCCTGTAAAATTCTACTGCAGGGCATAGGCCTCTGTCACGGAAAAGAGCCTTGATTGACTCGTGGAGTGGCAACCACAATAGCTGACGTTTTGCCCAATCGGCAGTCGCTGCTACTTTCTGTCGCTAATCCTTGTATTTCATTTATAGTAACTTATTTATAGATAGTAATATGCCGCCATGATTGTGGGTTGTGGCGGTGTAAGATAAGACATTACCCGATATCATCCCTGAGTTTCGTAAGAGGTGAAAAATGGAAACTAAAACAGAAGAAGGGTAGCAGAATCTTCTTCTAAATTAATAAATATGTCTATTCACCGAATGTCATAGCTATTGTTAGCATTTACATAGATGGCTTCATGCGACATTCACGGGATTATAGTTTTGAAGAAATCAAAGGATTTGAATTGTCAAGTCGACGTCAAAGAAGAAGAAAGTTTAAATTAAAAGTTCACTTTCAATGTTTTTAAATGCTTATTAGTTACAAAGAAGTTAGTAATTTAAATTAGGCCCATTTTATATCTAAATATTGAAAAATCGGCTTTATTTAGGCCAACCCGATCACAGTACACCATATTAACAAAGAAAAAGTAAAAAAATACACATTGACACTCTTTTTTATAGCATAGTATAAGGGTGACAAACGAGCTCATAGTCCACCTGGGGGTAAGTCAGACACCTACAGCCATCCTCATCCTTGAGAGTTAAGATAAAATGTGTGAATCAAAAAGCTTAATCTGCTATATTCGGTAAGTCGTTGTCTTTCTCCGGTAGAGACCACTCATTTGTGTTGTAACCTTAGTAAAGAGCGTGACTTTACCACGTCAAAAAGTTTTCTCCAAACAGAGAAGGCTACAGAGGCGTTATTACAAAGTATCTTAATTTTGTTGGTTTACTGGCTCTCACAATAATTCCAATTAATTGTAATTATAGTGACCCTTCAAACTGTAATATAATAGCGATACTAATACAGCAGAAAATTACATACGTGGTGGAGCCACGCTCTCACAGAATACCTGGTTAGGAGTCCGTCTGGCTAGGGTTTTTTTTATAGAATAAGGGTGATAAACGAGCACACAGTCCACCTAATGGGAAGTGGATACTGTCGTCCATAAACATTTACATTAATACTCTATTAAGAATCAAAATGTAGATGCGTTGTCACCCCTGAGGACTAAGATGGAATGCCTCGTTTCCAGTAAAAAGGGTCTCCGGTTCTCTACACTCACCATACGAAACGCAGCAGCAATAAGGTGCTATTTTACGTTGGTATTCTATGAGAGCGTGGTTCTACCCCGGTCGAGCCGACCCATTCATGCCACAACCACATTCTTACTTATTTCTGTCGGCAAGCAGCAGAGACTGTACTGCTGTGTACCGGCCTGAAGGGTTACTATTACACTGCCTATCAAAAAAGTATAATTGGGGATTTTGCCATAGTTGCCATGCTTGACAGGCGTGTTGGCACCCGCAGCTTTCGATTGTTATCAGGAAAATGCTGCTGGCCATCTTCTGTTTCAGTTTCCCTTTCTTGTCTCTTTCGACACCTGTGGGACGATATTGGGTAGCGGATATTCTTACAACGTCGCTACATGGTAGGTCTGAAGAATTTCAGACTGCGAGTCATTCCATTGTTGTTCTCAGAGGTGACAATGCATCTGTAGCCTTCTTTGTAGGAATTTGTAGAAGTTTGTTTGTTACATAAATAATATAAAAAACTCAACGCAGGCCATATCTTCCAGGTATTTCCTAGGTCGCCTTTTTCAAAACCATAGGGACGATTAAAGGTTGATGGATTCTGCTACGACGTCACCGCACAGTTTATAGCATAGTTTGCCTCTAGACAAAAGTTATTACCTATGCTCTCTCCCCAGTTTTCCTTGAATATTGAGTAGATGAGCCACAGCATATCTAGTATCACCGTGTAGTGGTGGCGTAAGAATATCCATTACCCCATTTGTCCCGTGGGTGTCGTAAGAGGTGACAGAGGGAAACAAGCCAGGATATGATCAGCAGTGTCTTTAAAATAACAAGTGAAAATAATTAAAAAAAAACTGTGGTTGTCAACCCGCCTGACGAGCGTGCCTACTATGGCAAATATCCACCCTAAAAATATGAAGTAATATATGGAGGAGGCCTATGTTCTGTACGTTCTATGTACGTAGACTTTTGATAGGCCGTAGCGGCTAGTAGTACAGTTCAATAAAACAAATCAATTGGTTTATTACATTTGATTTTTTTTATAGGATAAGGTGACAAACGACCACACAGTCCACCTGATGGTAAGTGGTTGCTGTGACCCATAGACATCTACATCTATCTTCAATAAAGAATCAAAATGCAGATGCGTTGTCACCCGGGAGGACTAAGATGGAATGCCTCTTTTCCAGTAAAAAGGGTCTCCGGTTCTCTACACTCACCATACGAAACATAGCAGTGTTAAGCTGCTATTTTACGCTGGTATTCTGTGAGAGCGTGGTCCTTCCCCGGTCGAGCCGACCCATTCGTGCTACAACTATACTACTAATATAGCTGTAGCATGGCTAAAGGAATATTGAAAACACAAATTGTCAATTCACTTAACCCATATTGGTAATGTCCCTCATGTATTATTTTTGTGTCACTTGTATACTTTCACAGAACAATGCATTTTCCCCCTTCAGTTTACTTTAAACACTTCTTCAATATTCATTATGCGAACGATAACAAATGTGAATTTATTTATGAGTGTGCGAGGGAATTTCAATATTAAGCACACATGTTGATTTCATTTGTTTTGAAAATACTTTTGTTATTTCCTAATTACAAATCATGGCGTTCTCTTGTAGATACTCGATAGTGACCATGGAAAATTTCAGACAATTACAGATTACGAAAACGGAAAATTTCAGATGTGCAATTGGCATTGGTTTTTGGAGCTGGATAAGTTAATAGTGCCGTGTGTCGTGTTTCTGATACATTATGCTAGACTACTTCCTATAATATCACCTAAGCATGGCAGTGAGTTCGAGTATACGGGTGATCGGTGTTAGCGCCGGTTAACAGCCTATTAATTTGATATCTTAAAACAGTATTCTTGAAGACATAGTCGTTACTGGCAAGGTGAACATCAATGTCCTTACTTAGAAAAAGTTAAGTCTTATCTATGACTTAAAACACGGTTGGTGTTGTTTGTTATTATGTATTTTTGCACAAATATTAGTTTGACTGTGCTAATTTAAATTAAGCCATACAAAGAAAAGTATGTGACGTACAACGATTGCCTTCCTCTATATTTTATTTGTCACTGCACTATATTATTGTCCTTTCTGCCTTCATTGATGTAGTGGTCGAAAGCACGACTGCTGATCATAAGGTCCCGGGATCAAATCCTACGTCTGGCTAAAAATCAGTTATTGGGTATTTCTGTCAAGAAATTCTAGCAGTTCAGAGTCAGAGAGTTTCTGTGTCTTGTCGCTCTTCGGTTATACTCGGACTATGAGAGAAAGGGAATAAAGAGTGCATCTGTGTGCGCACACACTCGTGCACTATAATCCTGTTCCGCGCAGATGGCTACCTCCGTTGACTGGCTGCCGTGACCAAATTCGGGTTTGAGGTTTTTTTTGTTATTTATTTAATTTAATACAATAAGTGTGTTGAGGTTAAAAGTAAAGATATTATATAGTACAATATTAGAAAGATATTATACTATACATCATTTTGGGTTTTAAAATCAAAGGAAAAGCTATGCCACTCGCAAAAACGAGAACCGGATCCTTCTTTACACTCTTTCTACTTCTAGTTTTCAGGGGTGATCAACGCATGTGAATTTTAATTTATAATCGTTTCTGAATCGGTAACTATCTACGGACCAGAGCATGCACTTACTATAAAGTTGTCTGTGTGCTTGTTTTTCACCTTAGGTATTTTTGCATTAAAAAGTAATAAGCATATCCTTTATCCTGCATTTTATAAGAAAATAAGGATGTTGTCAGAGATAAGTATTCCAAATGAAGTCGTCAAAAATGGTCCTCTGCTCAGGTTTTAGTCTGTTAGGGATTCTATTTGGTACTTATTTTTTTAATGAAACTGAAATGGGAAACGAACTTACAGTTCACCTGATAACGAACTTACAGTTCACCTGATAACCTGTAAGTGGCTACTGGTCTCCATGGACACCCGCTGTCAACTTCAGACAAGGCTACAGATGCGTTGTCGCCTTTAAAGGGCTAAGATGGAATGCCCACTTCAGACCGTGACACAGCAGTAGTATTTGGTTTAATATCTGCTATAGAAGCTCGTAACGACAATTAATACTTTCGTTTTGCCACAAGTTCGATTCTTACACGATATCTGTATAACATACAGTTAGTTGCCCCCCCTCATAAGTTATATTTTAAAACGTAATTATTTTAAACTTTAACACGACATAGTTTTATGTCCGTTTCATTATGAAAGAATAAAAATGTTTGTATAGTGAGTGACGTGTACCGAAGATCGTTTTATCGGTAACCAGACATTCCATTTTAGACCTCAGAGGTTACAAGGCATCTGTATTTTGAATTAATATATATCAATCTATGGACCTGTTATATAGCTCTAAGAACCGACACCCGATGGAGAAAAAAGGTTCATGAGTGGCAGCCTCGTTCCGATATGCAACGCTTAGAAAGGTTTTCCACTAGATGGAGCGATAATGTGGTAAGACAAGCAGGTCAATGAATGCAGGTAACTCAGGACCGTGTTTTGTGGAGGCCATGGTCAGCAGTGGACTTGTGATGATGACGATGATACTAAAGAAGCACCCGAGATAAATGTATCTTATCTTAAATTCTTTTCCGCGATACGGGCTTTGTTTGTTTTAAAGTTAGTGATATTTGATCTATTATATAAAATATCATAACATTTTTTTTTTATTTCCATTTGGAATGTGTCTACCGTTTCGCACAATGGCTTATTCTTTATGGTGGATGGATCAGTTTTCTGTAGGCCACAGTTCTTGCTTACTACCTGAATAACAATGTTTGTCATTATCAAACGAACAAGAAAGCATTATCACAATGCCGTGGTAGCTCAGCAACCCGGGTCGATCCCCACCATCAATGGAATTTTTAATTGCTATTCTTTTACCACGTGCTCGGCGGCGGAGGAAATAATGTGAAGTAGATATGAAAAAAATTTTCAAATTCATGTGAAGTTTGTCATGCATAGGATATATAGGATGCCTGCGCCCAGCATTGGGACGTATATAGGCTGTAACTTTACTTTACTATAGGGCCATAAATACTTTTCGGACATTGAATAAAACGACTTTTACGGATTATATCGCGTTTAATTAACTTATTTTTTTTATTAATTCCCGACGTTTCGGGTGCTTTACAGCACTCATGGTCACGGGGGACTGGACTGGACTGGATGAAACGTCGGGAATTAATAAAAATAAGTTAACTAAACGCGATATAATCCGTAAAAGTAGTTTTATTCAATGTGTAGTGTTCGCGTAAATATAAGAAATCATTACTTTTCGGACAGTTTAAATTGACACAAATATAAAAAAAATCCAGTTTAAATTCGAACTCAGGTTCCACAGAGTTTTAATTGATAGGTATTATCTGCTTAGGAGGTCGGGGGGAGGACACTTGTCTTAATTTTCATAGTATATTATGTAAACAACATAAACTCGATTCAGCTAGTTTTTCATGTATAAAACTGTTATTTTTTTATAGAATATAGGTGACAAACGAACACAGTCCACCTGATGGTAAGTGGATGCTGTGGCCCATAGATATCTATTAAGAATCAAATTGCGTTGTCACCCCTAAGGACTGAGATAGAATGCCTCGTTCCCAGTAATAAGGGTTTCCGGTTCTCTACACCCACTATACGAAACACAGCAGCATTAAACTGCTAATTTACGCTGGTATTCTGTGAAAGCGTGGTCATACCCTGGTCGAGTCAACCCATTCGTGCTACAACCATAATAAAGCTGCAGCGTGGCTCTACCACATAAATATGATTTTAAAGCTATTAACATGTGATTTTTTTAATTTTGTTATAAAATTTAAAAAAATCGTTTACCTAGTTTTTTTTCATATTCTAATATTGTTATCCGATTCTGTGCTATGGTTGAAATTTCAAGTTTCTAGCTAATCGGTAAGTGCTGGAAACTTGAGTTGCAGGATTCCACCCGGAACGTCAGACAGACAGACAAACAAGAAATTGACTTAATAAAAACGTGGTAAAATGAATAGGGATGACATAGCTGAATGTTTAGTCACTTGACTTAGCATTGATTTCATTCACCATTTAATATCATAGAATGTCATCTTGGTTAGCCCCGCTCATTTACCCCGAACTCGGTGGTGAAGAAAAACATCGTAAGGAAAGAAATTGAAAAACTAAAATATATTTAGAGTATGTGAAGAGACACAATTACTTCTGCAACGGCTGGCGCTGCGGGAAGTGCAGCCCCTTTGTCCTTGCGTAGCAAATCACAAGCATCCATGCTCACCTCCGCAGCTCGCAAAGATGCCTGCGATTTGCTTTGCGATTTTGATTGCAGCGGGCGGGGGCTGCTCTCCCTCCACGCCTACGGCTTTACAAAAACACTCTAGGGGTAAGACAGACAAGACTACGTGGAGTCGGGGCGTTCTGATTCGGTTTTAGCACAGATTCGACCTATCTTATCTATAATAACTGATGAAGAACAAAAAATGCCGTTCAAACCTTATAGTAAGGTAATGGTGGTCCTGGACCCGATAATTCCCTGAATATTACCGTCATCTACATCTGACCTCAATAATCTTCCAGCACTTAATTCCTTGCTATTAATATTTATCGTATATCTATTATCGTCACTGCGTTGGAAGTGATACGTTTTGTCAGCAATGCAAATTTTACATTTCGTTGCGGAAAAAAATTTAGAGCACGTAATTTTTAAGCTTGGCACCTAATTAGCACCTAAAAATCCCCTAATTTTGGCTTTTTATAAATGCAATTTTGATTCTATTCTGATTTTCAGAAGACCTGATTTTTGCATTTGCTTTGTTCTGAATAACGACTTTATTTTTATTAGGAGCGCCTTGTCATTGCCTATACTTGCAGCACTTAATTTGCACTTAATTCCTTGCTTGCTTGCTAATTAGCACCTAAAAAGCCCCTAATTTTGACTTTTTCTAAAATTAAATTTCTGACTGCGTTGTTAGCGAGACACAGCTGAAGCAACGGTCCGCAGCTACACTGGCAAACACTTAGGAACAGCGCTATCGAGATGTTATTTCGCCTAATTGTTTTTTATATTCAATATCGGGTTACATTTGAAATCATCTGTTGTTTGAAACATACTTATATAAATGTATGATTATTCATAGGTACTTAGTTAGTTTTAAAATATTAAATAATAATAAATATAAACTAAGTACCTAATATATATTGAAGTTAAAAAGTTAAAGTTACAGCCTATATACGTCCCACTGCTGGGCACAGGCCTCCCCTCTTCTTAAAGGGTTTTAGGGCAAGGAATTGACCGCCGCGCTGCTCTAATGCGTGTTGGCGAACTTCACATGTGTTCGAATTTTTTTTCTTATTTCTCAGACATGCAGGTTTCCTCACGATGTTTTCCTTCACCGCCGAGCACGTGGTAAATCAGCACTTAAAATTGCAATTAACAATTTCATTGGTGCCAGCGGGGATCGAACCCGGATTGCTCGCGTACTGTGAAATTTACAGCGAGCGCTAACCATCTGAGCTACCACGGCTATATAATATTTAGTAATAGTTAATATAAAATATTTAGTTTTAATATAATTTTTATATATTTATTATAAATAATATAATAAAAATATATTCATAAAATATTTTTTATAGAATATTTTTTTATAATAGAGAATTGATAAAATATTTTAACACGGAAAAGTCACGCTCTAAATCAAAAGAATGCAAGACCTATTAGTATAAGCAGCGTAAAAATAAGTTACAATTTACTCACCTAAATCGATTTCTTTACAACCAATTATCATACAATACGTGTATCTCACTAAACACTTGTCGATAAACCTAACATCCACAAGTATAGGATAGCATTGTCATGAAATCATATAAAAACATTTTTCACGTAGGATTTCCCGTACGGCATTGTATAATATGCGCGCGTTTCCGCCGACATCCGATTTTCAAATAAACTATCCAACATGGCCGCCGAAGACTGACATTATAATAAATAGTGATACCATTTGCTATCACTTGAGCGTTTATCGATGCATGTAATGTAAACATATTATCAAGAGTTAAAACTAAACTAATCCAAAATAGTTGACAATTCGGTTTTTTTTTTAAATAACTTGAATGTAAAGTAAAATTTAATGAATCTTTCAAAACTAAAAATGTATTAAGTATTTTAGCTTTTACTACGTTAGTACAGATATTATAATTTCATTGCATTTCTTTTACGTGGTAGAGCCAAGCTATTTTATGGTTGTAGCACGAATGGGTCGGCTCGACCGGGGTAGGACCATGCTCTCACAGAATACCACCGTAAAATAGCAACTTAATGCTGCTGTGTTTCCTATGGTGAGTGTAGAGAACCGGAGGCCCTTTTTAGTGGAAACAAGGCATTCCATCTTAGTCCTCAGGGATGACATTGCATATGCATTTTGAATCTTAATCGAGGATAAATGTAGATATCTGTGGGCCTCAGCATCCACTTACCATCAGGTGGACTGAGTGCTCGTTTGTTATCCTTATTCTATAAAAAACTCTAATTTTACAAAATAACTTTAAAATTGTCGTATAAATATCGTGAAATGACGGTTTAAGAGATATTCCGTAAACATTTTATGAGTGCCGTTAGGTTAAAGTAAAAGAAAAGTATGCGATTGACAATGGCATTATTTTATTTTTCATAGTTATTTTGACCGATCTCTACCAAGGCTATTGGAAGTTATCGACAGCCCAGAATATTATAATGTATATTTACACGTTATCACAGACACAACTTATCTACATCAGCTAGATATAACGTTAGTGCAGATTTATCTCTGTGATAAATCCCCCCAAGCGGATATCTCACCACTATACAATGGATATCAGATCCCGAGATTTCATAATTTCACAGGTGTCGACTACCGCTAAATATTAATGAAATAACCTTTAATCTTTCGATAAAAATATAATGTAAAATTGTACATCCCTACTTCTGAACTATCAACCAAGTAATTTGGTGATACGTAACAAAAACATCACGACGTGTATTAAAGGTGTATGTGTACTCTGAACAAATAAAAAAGTGTTACTGTGGACTGAAAATAGAACTGAATGTTCTACAAATGACTTTACATAGGTAATGTTCTTTACATAAAGAGTAATTAATGAAGTCAAATGTGCAGAATTCGATTTAACTAACTCTTCATATAAAATTTCGAATTTTGATCAAATAATCACTAATACGGTAATTAAGGAAAAGTAAAAAAAAATTTAAGCGCTCTGAAGTGAGGGAAAACTTTCAGATTTTTTTTTATGAAATAAGGGTGACAAACTAGTATACAGTCTACGTGATGGTAAGAGGATGCCATGGCCTCTAGACATCTACGTCTATCCCCGATTAAGAATCAAAATGTAGATGCGTTGTCACCTTTGAGGACTAAGATAGAAAAATAACCCAAAAAAGTACAACAAAGAAGTAATACACATAAAATTCACTTACTAACTAAATAAAAATAAAACTCCCATCCATTCATTTGTATTTGTTTGTATATATAAGATCAAATAGGAGTTAATATTAGTACAAATAAAAACTGCATGACGTAGAGATATCTCCTAAATCTTACTTACATAGTTCTCCAGAAAGACGAAAACACATAAATTAAATGTTAAAAAACTATCTTGTCAAATCCTAGACACTGATAACACACATTATTAGTTTCATAAAAGCCTTAAAAATATTAACTACTAAAACGAATTCAAATACTAAGGAGTTACAGGTTAATAATGTTATTTGCTAAATCAGGTGAAAATTAATATTAGGCCTTTACCTATGAAATTGCCGTTTATTGTGAAATAAGTTAACGTAATTTTTTTTATATTTTTTCTTTCTATTAATAAAAGTAATCACCCATGCCATCGATGTATCTTTGCCAGTTTATTGATGCTCTTCTTGAAGAAATCAGCTAGACGGGAGGCAACAAATTCTTCAAAAGCATTTTGTACTGCCTCTACTCTACTAATTGGAGACCGTCTGGTTTGCAGTATGAGGCCGCGCGTTGTCGTGCAGGAGCAGCGGGTATGAGCGATTGACCAAAGCTGGTTGGAGACGTGCGAGTTTCTCTATCATGGTGTTCAATTCTTCGCAGTATACATCTGCAGTAATGCTTATCCCGTCTGGTAAGAAGCTGTGATGAATCACACTAGCGCCATAACCTAGAAAAGTGATGGTCACTTTTCTAGGGGAATCCATTTTTGTCGCAGGTAATAATGTGGCTCAAAATTCCTTCATTTGTGTGCCTGTTGAGCTGTGCACGTCTACGCACGTCTCCACGCGTACTTCACGCTGGTGATCATTGAGTTCGTGGAGCATCCATTTCTCAAGTTTTTTACCTTGCCAATTTGACGCAAATGGACCAATATTGTTTTGATGCTAACGTCGAAAGCTGATGCTAATTCAGCCGTAGATTAAGTATCATCATCTTCCACAATCGCCTTTAATTCGTCATTGTCGACCAAAGTTTTCGGACGACCGAGGGGTTCACTTTTCAGGTCGAAATTTCCAGAACGAAACCAATAACAGGTGGTGCGTTCATTTGTAGTATTTGCTGCGTAAATGTCGTTGATGTTGCGGACCGCTTGAGCCGCGTTGCTGCCACGACGGTACTCATATTCCATAATTACTCGAATTTTTTAACGTATCCATGATGACAAATAAGATTCAAATGCGATGAAAACATTACGCTAATCAATAAACAAATGACTAATTTTGAAAAAAGAAGTCCATGTTTTTAAAATAAAATAAATTTAAAATTAGAATTCTTAGCCGAACAAAAATTATTTTGATTTGAAATGGCCAGTACTGCAGAACGGCAATTTCATAGGTAAAGACCTATAAGTTAGGATTCGCGTTAAAATAAAAATGGTGTGCGTGCAATGTAACTGCCACCACTCTATCATAGCTAAACTAGAAACACACCACCTTTGACGGTTGTTTTCCTTTTTCTTTTTTTTTTAAATGTCACCGCCACACTAGGATTTTCTCCTATATCATGACAGCAGTTAACAAACATAAATTGCACAAGGACAAACATCCAGACCCGGAACAATTATTTGTAGGCCATACAAATACTTGTTCCGTGCGGTTGTTCCTCAATGCTAAACCACTGCGCCACGGAGCCGTTAAATACGGAACTTGTTTCGCCACCAAACGAGGCATAATATCTGCGATGTATGATGACCAGTATCACTGCGACCTAAAAGATCTATTTTGATCGCTGCTATGTCTACAGTTCACTGTTAAGCCCTACGTCCTCAATGAATAGAAGGAGTTGCTTAGCTGTGAGTAATTTCACTTCTTCTGGACGAAGTACATAGTTTCCCGATGAGTGTTGTGTTTGCGCATTAAGGGTCTGCAATTTGTCAGGATGTGTAAAGGCGTTTCCTCCTCTAGGGAGCAAAACCGGCACATCCTTGAGTTGCTTAGTCCCAGGATGGACATGTGCTTTTTAAGACAACAGTGTTCAGTCAGGGCTCTTATCAGAATGCGCAATTTGTTTTTACCTAATCCCAGGGCTTCCGAAGCGAATTTACGATCGAAAGCCCGGATTAAGGTTTTAGAATGTTTTAAGCCTGGTGTATTAGACCAGATCTTCAGTGATTTATTGTGGCAAAGAGTTTCCAGGGTCAATCGGGCGAGGCTTTTTGAGATTCCACAAAATGGCTCGGTTTCAAATTGTGTACTCTTAGAGCCCTCCCGTGCGAGCTTGTCGCAGTTTCATTGCCTACAATACCCGCGTGACCCGGAACCCATCTTAAAACGACCTTGTTGTTACCTCCCAGGGCGTTTAGACGGTTCACGCAGTCTCCAACTAGCTTCGAGTTCACCAAGTTTGATCTCAGCGCTAGCAGTGCTGCTTGACTATCAGAGTTAATATATATTATATGGTTAACGTAGTGTTTTTGCAGATTGATTTCCGCACACTGAAGTATAGCGAAAATTTCTGCCTGGAAGATAGAGGTGAATCTACCCAAATTCATACTAAGTTTGAATTTGGGTCTTTCCCCATAAATTCCAAAGCCTACGTTGAGGCCCATTTTTGACCCATCGGTATACCATATAAGGCTACCGACCTCACAGATGACCTGTCCATTCAGCCAGTCTTCTCTGGAGGGTAGTTTCACTGTATACTTTTTGTTAAAAGTATATAGTGGATGCATGATATCTGAGATCATGCATAAGACCGGTGTTTCCTTGATTGAGTCGAGCATGGATCTCAATCTATAGGAAAGCTAGCGACAAAGCGGTAAAGCGACTTCACCCACCTGATGGTTGTGGGGTCAACATTTTTAGATGTCAGGCCCTCAACCAGCAGTGATGTAGGACTACTGTCGAAGGCGCCCTCAATGTCTAGAAAGTCACAAAGAGCTATTTCTTTATTCTCCAGCGCTTTTCCGATCCTGTCAATAACACCGATTCGGGCTGTTTCCGTAGATTTGCCTCTGCGGTAAGCATACTGGTTGTAGTGTATAGGTCTCGTAGCTAGAGCTACATCCCTAATATATCTATCTATAACCTTTTCCAATGTCTTACGAAGAAAGGAAGAAAGGCTTATAGGTTTAAAGAACTTTGGTAAAGCGTAGTGCTTTCTACCAGCCTTAGGTATAAATAGAACTTTGACAATTGTCCATCGTTCTGGAATATATCCCCAAGCAAAACTTGCTCTGAAGATTTTCACCAGATAAGGAAGAAGGATATCGATATCCTCTGTAGATGGATGGGCATTATTCCATCCTCCCCACTTATCTTATATGGTTTAAAGGACAGGTCAACAGCCCACTGCACCATGTTTGGCCTTATTATCTTTGTAGCCCTACACCAGTCCTCATTACAAGGTCTTCGTAGGGCTCTGAAAGAGTTCGAGGCCAGATTTATATGTGACCCTGGGAATTGGGTTGACGCTAGTAGCTCCAGTGTTTTCGTTTCACTATTAGTGAAGTTACCATCAGGCTTTTTAAGAAGCCCGATCTGATTAGGTTTAGCTTTCAATAGCATTTTGTGTAGTCTTGCACTGCGAGGCAAAGACTCAACTTTCTCGCATAGCTTCCTCCACGATGCTCTCTTAGCTTTCCTAATTTCTTTATTATAATCGGTTGGGCTGCACTATAAATATCCCATTCTTTAGTTTTTTTTAGCCCTATTGAATAGTTTATTGGTCTTTTCCCTAAGCTGCTTTAGCTTAGTGTTCCACCAAGGAACTTTTCATGTTGTAGTCTTGATTTTGACGGGACTTCTCCGCCGCCAACTCCAGACCTTCAATTCTTTTGGATCCCTAAAAGCAACAGATTCATAAGTTAGGGATGCCCTAATCACAAACTTAATGTGTCTGTGATCAGACATCGAATTTTCACTACTAACATGCCAGTCAGTAATCCGCCTGGATATGTTATTGGTAGCAAAGGTTATATCTAAAACTTCCTAGCATGCGTTACAAAGGTTGGTGTACACCCTAAGTTTAGGCTTACCAGGCGATTGGATATGAGAAAATCAAAAAGTAACTCACCTCTTTCGTTGATGTTAGTGCTTCCCCATGCTGTGTGGTGAGCATTAGCATCACATCCCACCACAAGTTCGGCGTTGTGCTTACGGGCGAACAACGCCACTCGCTCTAACTCGATGGCAGGATCTGGGTTCTCTCCGCGAAGATAGGCTGAGCAAATGATTACTCTGACCCCTGTGCATCCCTTAAGATTTATAAAGGCTGTAACCAGGTCGTCATTGCAATACTCTGGAACAGCTAAAAGTTCAATATTTTTATTGTAGATTATTCAAGCTTTGGGTCTACTGCCTTTATTTATTTATTTAAAACTTTATTGTTCTAACCAATAAAAAGGTTACAAAGGGCGGACTTAATGCCAATTAGCATTCTCTGCCAGTCAACCCATGGCGTGGTGAGAAATAAGTGGCAGGTGACTTAAGTAACTCAATATAATAAATTTATATAGATATAACACCTATTAAAGTAAGGCTTATAAATTACACAAATACATAATAATCCATATATAACAATTATCCTTTATACATATATACATATACACATACATAAATACATTATATACATATACACACACATAAATACATAAATAAATACATATATACATACATATATAATATGTCTGGATAAAGGTAGCAGTATTGGTATTATGCTGACGACAATGTTTTTGAGAGATGTTCCCGGACCAATCTTTTGAAGGCTATCTTGTTTGGTGCTTTCCTAATGTCTTCAGGTAAGGAGTTCCAGAGTAGTGTAGCATGAACAGTAAAAGAATTGCCGATAAAGCCAGTAAAATGGAGTGGAACTGAAATCTTCAGATTAGTTGAAGAACGAAGTACCTTGTCGTGGTTGGAGGAAAGGTATTGAAATTTTACTTTAAGGTAGGAAGGGGAGGACAAATCATTTAAAATGGAGTAGAGAACAGACAATATTCTGGAAGTGCGCCTTTCTCGGATAGTTAGCCTTTAGTATTGACTAAGATCTTACCGGCAGCCGACAATCCCAGAACTTGACCGTTGGCCACCCAAGGCTATTGTATGAGGGCGAGGTCGATGTGGTCCTCTGCAAAGCAAACCTCCACCACGGCAGAAGCAACTGCTGCATGGTGGAGGTTAGCCATTTATAGGGGGGGGGGGGAGCAGGGGTCGTTTTGCCTGCTTAGGACGAAGACGTCTTTTACCGGAGCTCTTGACCCCGCCGTACCTCCCTTCAGAGCTCCTCTGACCTTAAAAGTTATCATTTTAAACCTAAGGACGACTCTGCCGCCTGCCGCTCGGAGAGGTTACTAGGAACCCATTGTACTCGTCCCTACGGTGGAGGATTTCCCAGAGCTCGATATGGAGCCCTTCATTTTGTGCCCTCAACAGCACAGCCGCCTCCTCTGGAGAGTGAGCTTCGCTGGGGGGAGAAAGGTAATGCCCAGTTGAGGCTTAGGCAGTTCGTTCTCGGGTATTATCGAGAGCTCTGCCTCCGGCCAGGGTTTCAGTTTTCCAATCTCACCCACAATCCAGTCCTGGCTTGCCTTATTCAGGCACGTTACCAGAATCCAACCTGGCTTGTGGGTGAAACCCGAAAATATTGGTCCCATTCCCGGCTGCCCGGTGCACCAACCGCATCTGCTCCACGCTCATAGGATTCGATTCTCCCCCGTTGCCAGCTTCACAGATTTCCTGGGCTGGTCTTTGGGGGACTCTCCTCAGACCGACTGCGTTTTTTCGCTTTCGGAACTGGGGGAGGTTTGGGCAGAGGGATTTCGTCCCAGGGCTTCTGGCAGAGAGAGAGGACCTCTTCGGCTCCTATGTCAGCTGCTATCAGCCTTCGGTACCTCTTCCGTGCTGCCCCACTAAGCTTATAAGGCCTAGTGAACTTTTCTTTTCCCCTCCCTGGTTCGTTTCCGACTGTGGTTCGGCTGCAGACGTGCCTCCACTTCTCGGCTCGTCACAGGTTCGGGCGTAGGGTTGCAGGGTATTGGTGAGGCTAAAAGAGCGACCTACAGTCAGTTCCATTAAAGGAGAGTTTTTTTTGTCTTTTAAAAAACGTTACCTCCACACTAGGACTTTCTCCTGTATCGTGGAGGCAGTTTACAAACATAAATTGCACAAGGACAAACATCCAGACCCGGAACAATTATTTGTAGGCCATACAAATACTTGTTCCGTGCGGGATTCGAACCCGCGCTCCCCAGCGCAGCAACTCATTGCTAAGCCACTGCGCCACGGAGCCGTTAATCTTTTCAAAATGTCGATATTCGTCCATTTTGGTCCCACGAGTAGCTAGGGAAAAATTCGGTCACCCCCGGCAGAGCCCCGCATGCTGGGGGAAGGGCTAAAATACTACCCGAATCGCCCTGCTCTCGGGTAGGCACCGTTTGCGGCTGGACTCCCCCCCAGCCACGCATCCATCGGCACGGTACGCTTAACACTTGGATTGGGTTAAGATAGGAAAAAGGGGGTGTGATAAAAAGAAATAAAAATGAGGATCGTCTGAGTGTTTCTGTTCTGTCTATTTCCTATTGAACCAGACCAAACAACAATGCAACCTACTTAAAGATGAGGAGATATTCAAAGAGTGAAGGCGTGTGCCCGACAATGGGCCGTATATTATAGGCTGTAACTCAACCTTTTTAATAATAATTTCCTCCAGACCGAATTTCGATAACTAGCTATCTGCTCAGGATAGGATTATAGGGACGAGTGTGTGCCATCGCCAACTTCCTGGCTTCAGGCTGCTACTGAGAATTTCTTGACGGAAAAACCCAATAACTGATTTTGGTCCGACCCAGGATCCCAACTAGAACCACATAACGCGCTTACGATTACCAAAGAGGCAGTCACCTTTTCCTTTTCATTATATCGTTTTTACGTTTATATTATTACATTTCTTAAAAATAATTAACCTTATATTTTTATGTGATTCCTACATTAAGTGTTACATCCTATAAACATTGTTACAGCGTTTTTAAAACTGATTTTTGTTATTATATTTTGTAGTATGAAGTTGCCAGTAAATATGTGGGAATATAAAATATTTATGATTTCTCTGAATAGGTGTGCTGCCATGGTTGTCTATGGCGTGTGAGTACAAAACATGTTACGAATTTTTTATAATATTATATTTTTTATATAATTGCTTACACGCCAATCGTAAGGTCTTAATAACCGTTAAAGATTATTAGATTAATATTTGCTTTGCACTTAAAATTCAAATTGAAGGTGGTTTATAAATGACAAATAATTTACAGTAACTCTATAAAAAATTACCTAGAACAGTTTAAAAAAGCCACCACTCGAATAAACCATTCAAACTACGATGTTTCTTCCAAAAATCCATATATATTTTAAATTAATATTTGCTTTTCACTTGACTCTTGGCTCACACTCACACTTCAAATTGACCAATGATATAATGCCCGAAATTGCCGATCAGTAAGCTGAAGTGGCAATGGGTCGGCCATATAGCTCGAAGAACCGACAACTGACTCAGAATTTTGCATTATGTGTTGTGCTATATATTCTCAGCAGTTCTAAATAAATATAAAAAAATGTTCACCATTCATAACTTAAATGTAAAAACGGAGAAACAATATTTTTTGTAATAGGTAGTTCACCGACTATCTAATGTCAAGCTATCATTTGCGTGTGATCGACACAAACAGGACTGTATATGTTTACGCATAGATACCTAAGATCAAGATGTGCCCTTTTTAACCGACTTCAAAAAAAGGAGGAGATACTCAATTCGACTGTATTTTTTAATGTGTTTTACTTCAGAACTTTTTTTAGGTGAATCGATTTTGATGATTCTTTTTTTATTCGAAAGCTGGTGCTTCTCATGTGGTCACATAAAAATTTGGTTAAGATCTGATCAGCAGTTTTTGAGTTATCCTTAATAATGCGTATTTAATTGACTTCGACTATATTGATGATGTTCTCATTTTATTTATATTGAAGTCGGTTGTACAATTTTTTTAATTTTACCACTTGTTTCTTTAGCATATCCTCCGCTAGATATTAGTCTCTCATAATAAGGAATCCTGCTTTTTATCTGAAGTAATTTAACCGTAATCTTTGCAGGTGGATTGGTGATTTTAAATACTCGAAGCCCTACTATTTTAACACTGCTTTTCATGATATAGTTTAGTTTTATTGCCGAAAAATATGATAGAATATCTCGTTGCTGGTAACCACTTGCCAGGTTTTCTTCATACATTATACATGGGAATGAACACTTTAATCTGCTTGTCTGTGAGCCACACTCAATTTCTAATTACAGCATAGAAGTATGTATCTAAAGATCAATAATTATAATATAAGCATCTGCTACTTCACAACCATAAGCTTAATTATTATCCCAAATATGTATATAATTTGATAAGAAGCTTTTATAGATATCGCAACTATTATGAAAATTTTCAATATGCACGAAATTAGAACAGTTTATGTTTATGTAAAACAATGCTACTGTTCATCATTTTAAATACTCACACCACACAATAATATCAACAACAATAGGTATGCAAAGGGTTCTAGGAGTCACAGAGAGAGGCTCCCAGGAAGAAATTTCCGTAATCGCCATGCTTGGCAGACGATTTGGCAATCGGATTACAAGATGTCTCTTGCAAAGACCACGTTGTCCTTCTGGCCTTTTCAATAGTCACTTCTTAAAGGTTCTTCTTAAGACATCTATGGAAAGAAATGAGGTAATGCATTCTCTTATGCCGACATCACAAACCAAAATTTTTATTATTGATTACATGCTTCTTACATCATTTATAACAATAATAAAATAAGAAATATGATTATTTCGAATTTTTTACAGTCCATGATATTAATCATGAACCACACAGCTGGCTCCACGCTGACCTTATGAATAAAATAAATAATTCAGTTCATATTAGACGTCATCGACTCCGTCGAATGAATTCTAAAACTGCCCGGATACAATGAATTTTGTATTCAAATCTCTCTTTGATGACGAGTAAAAATAATATTTATGATAAAAGTATGTATTATTATTATTGAAATAGATTTTTTTCATAAATTCATCCGTCTTAAATAGAATCTTAAGAAATACTCACTCTCTTTGTCGTCAATATAGTGTCTATGTATGTATGTATGTACACACAATACATTTGCCATTAACACAGCCGTGAGGATTGTGGAGATGGAATTCAAGTTAGATTTTTTAAATACCATCTCTATTATACTTTAATTATTTCCTATTTGGTAAGTTCATTTTTTTAACCTATAAAATTAAAGTTTTTCATCGTACATTTACTAGAGACGCGCTCCGGCTTCGCCTGGGTAGGATTTTTTATTTGTATTTTGATTGTAGCATTATTTAGATTTAAAATAATCATCAAAGGCCATGTATTTTATCAATGTTTCGATTTATCAAGTTTTTCTGATAAAACATAGCCTACATCAGTCTTGGTATTGCTGCCTATCTGTTCGTAAAGTTTTATTACAATAATTAGTTCAGACAATTCAAAACAAGTCACAGACAGACAAACAGACAAACATACAATAATTTTAAGATGGTCATGACTTAATGGCATGCAAGTAACCCCCTCAGCTCATTAAAATAAAGATATTTCGATATTAGAGACTGTCTGTCTCTAAAATCGAATGCAATTTTATTTATATGTATAGATTATTTGATCTTGGCAGTGCAAATATTAAATTCGTTAGCTAGGATTTATAAATTTACTACAATATAAAATTTCAATTCTAAGTAGTCAAAAGTCAATGTCTCGGTTTATAAAATATTACTAAATAGTTGTTTTCTTACTTTGCTATAAGGGAATGTCTTTCTAAAGTATGGATTTATTTAAAGTACTAGCGATCCGCCCCGGCTTCGCGCGGTTGATTTCTGGATCTCGACAACAACGCCACCTACTGGGTTCAATTGTGAATCTAAACCATTCTCTAATCAACTTAATCACACACACAAAATTTTAACAAAATCAGTCCAACCGTTTAGGAGGAGTTCAGTCACATACACACGGACAAAAGAATTATAAATATACAATATGCATGCATTATACATATAAATCTTCCTCTTGAATCATTCTATTTATTGATGAAAACCACATCAAAATCCGTTGCATAGTTTAAAATATCTAAGCGTACAGACGGGGGGAAGCGACTTTGTTTTATACTATTTAACAAAGTTAATTTGGAGGCGTGTCATTATTTTTATTTCTTTCCAAGATAATTCGATAAAAAACTTCAGTTACTTAAAAACGTATCTACATACTTTGAACGTATCCACTCCTCTCTCCACTTACAAAATACTTATACTAATACGTAACACAGTATGTAATTTTTTTGCCCTATCGTGTGATGGCGTCACAGAATGTGCAGAAGAGCTTGCTATTGTCATGCGTAAAAAATAAAAGCGCCTATTCACGGTCCAGCTTGCTGTACGTTCCGCCAAGGTCACGTACGTCAATAATTATTATTAATTGCTTGCTGTCAAGCCTACTCATTGTCGTTTTGCATCGTGCGTCGTGCATGACCTTGGCGGGACGTACAGCAAGATGGACCATGAATAAGACTGTTAGTACGAATGTACTAAGGCTATAAAATGACCTTTGACATTTTACAAAAATTGTTTTTCGCATATATTTTGTTTAGATTTGATAAAAAAATTCGATGGAATAGCATTTGAGTAAGAAAAATGGTCGATTTAAATGAGTTAAAACTTTGTACCGTAGCGTAAATTAAAGAGTTTATGCTAGGTAGTGACCTCTGTTCATACTCAAAATATATATTATATAAGAGATTTCCACCTATGTACTGACTCATCACGATATCTCTGGAACCTTAAGGCCTAGTAGGAATATTCCTTTCGACGAGTAGAGGTCAGCTAAGAACGGATTTGACGAAACTCCACCCGCAATGGGGGTTGTGGGGGCGTTAATGAAAAAAAACATATTTTCATACTATAGCTCTTATAGGTATAAAACTTGGCCAGAATATTCTTTTTGACATGTTAAAAATTAACAAGAACGGATTTTATGAAATACCAACCACAAAGAGCAGTGCGGGGACGTTAAAAATAATATATTATATAATTCTTCTGTCCGTGTGTATGCGGATCGAACTCCTCCTAAGCGGCAGGACGGATTTTGATGAAATTTTGTGTGTGTGATTAAATTGATTAGAGAAAGGTTGAGATTCACAATTGGACCCGGTAGGTAGCGTTGTTTTCAAGATCCAGATATCAACCGTGCGAAGCCGGGGCGAATCGCTAGTACTTTAAATAAATCCATACTTTAGAAATACATTCCCTTATAGCAAAGTAAGAAAACAACTATTTAGTAATATCTTATAAACCGAGACGTTAACTTTTGACTACTTAGAATTGAAATTTTATATTGTAGTAAATTTATAAATCATAGCTAACGAATTTAATATTTGCACTGCCAAGATCAAATAATCTATACATATAAATAAAATTGCATTCGATTTTAGAGACAGACAGTGTCTAATATCGAAATATCTTTCTTTTAATGAACTGAGGAGATTATTTGCATGCCATGAATAACCATCTTAAAATTTTTGTATGTTTGCCTGTTTCTCTGTCTGGGGCTTTCTTTGAATTGTCTGAACCAATTATTGTAATAAAACTGAACAGATAGAGAGCAATACCAAGAGTGATGTAGGCTATGATTTAGCAGAAAAACTTGATAAAATAACGTTGATAAAATATACGGCATTTGATGATTATTTTAAATCTAAATAATGCTACAATCGTAGATACTACCCAGGCGAATCCGGAGCGCGTCGCTAGTTATTTATAATATATTTTTTAACATTATAAGCCAGTTATATTGCAGATGTGAACGGCATAGTCGGGAAGGGACACCCTAGACGAAGAGTTATCGACCAATTTGGCGATATGTTGAAAATGGACCAGATTAGGAGTACCCTTAACCGACGAGCATGTATGCGTAGATATATGGATGTAAAGGAGGCGAGAGAGGTGTGTCAGGATCGTGCCAAATGGAAGTCCGTAGTCTCTGCCTACCCCTCTGTGTGACAAGCGTGAGTGTTTATGTATGTATAAGCCAGTCTTTGACTGTTATTCCACCTTTTTAACTGTTTTTATATTTAGGTGATTTTAATTTAAAATATCCCTCTATCACACCATAAACGGATCTAACATTCTTAATTACCACTAAACTAAGTCAATTGTTGTTGTGAAGCCGCTTCAAGTTGTTACACTTAGATTGCAGCTTCTGTATTACTATCTGATGGTAAGGAGTGATTTGGTCAAAGATGTTAAAACGAAGTGACTTAGCTTAACAAAAGCCTATTCACTCTTGCCTTGAATACACTCACATTGCAATCGGGTGGAGTACTGGCAAATAATTCCATTCCTTTGCTGAACGCATAATGAAGAAAACCGTTTTTTTTCGAAAACGTGGTATGTCGATAACAAAAAGGGTAAGCACAGACTGGCTAAGTGTTTGGTTCTGAATTGTGGACGGGAGAGGGAGGAATTAAGTCATACAAATCCAGCGCGCTTACCCCTTTCCAAATTTTATCCCGTAGAACACAGAAATGTTAAATAAATGTTACATTTAGAATGCACTGCTTAGATAAAAAGAAATATGTGATCCGGAGTGAATTTCTGCAACGGCGGTCTTAACGGAGACTAGCCATCTCTCTCATAGTCCGATGTGACAGTAATCCGACACTACCGGAGAGATATCAGGCGCAGGACCAACGGCTTTTTGTACTTTCCGAGTCACAGGAGTGAAACACCGCTAACTTCCTAACTCAGGGCTGCTACTTAGAATTTCTTGACAGAAAAACCCAAAAACTGATTATGGTCCGACCTGAGATTCGAACCCGTAATTGTACCACATGATCAGCAGTCGCGCTTAGGACCACTAGACCAACGAGGCAGTCAAAAAAATAAATAAAGTCAGTATAGAAAGCTTTAAAGAAGGAATAAGTAGTAAATGTCGATCTTTCGTAAAGGAATTTACATACATTTAATTTTTGTGAGAAGCACCTACATGCTAATAAAGATGGCAATAATTTCTTTAAAGTTAAAAGTTACAGCCTATATATACGTCCCACTGCTGGGCACAGGCCTCCTCTCATTTCTGAGAGAGTTTTAGGGCAAGGAAATGTCCGCCGCGCTGCCCCAATGTAGTAGAGGAGATTGTGGGAGATCGACCTTCACCTATCTGATAACCAGATGAGACCTATTTTTTATGATATTTTATTGATTTATAAACACACCTATGATAGCTTGCCTTTCGAAAAGTGTTCATGGCTATTTTATAGCTGTACAATAATAGGTCTCATCTAGTTATCAGATGGGGAAGGTCGATCTCCCACGGTCTCTTAGACTAATGCGTGTGGCGAACTTCACAGGTCTTCGAAATATTTTTTTTCTTATTTCTCAGACATGCAGGTTTCCTCACTATGTTTTCCTTCACCACCGAGTACGTGGTAAATCAGCACTTAAAATTGCAATTAAAAATTTCATTGGTGCCGGCTGGGATCGAACCCGGGTTGCTCGCGTACTGTAAAATTTACAGCGAGCGCTAACTTTTGAACTTGAGCTACCACGGCTAAAACTTCTTTGCTAAAAGCTAACTGACATTAAATTTACGTTAGGTAAACTGAAGAGTTTTATATTAGGCCTTGACCTATGAAATTACTGTTTTTTATTAAATAAGTTAACGTAATTTTTTTTCTATATTTTTTATTTCTATTAATCAAAGTAATCACCCATAAAATCGATGAATCTTCGCCAACGCAGTGGCAGTTTCTTGATGCCCTTCTTGAAGAAATCAGCTGGACGGGAGGCAACAAATTCTTCAAAGACATTTTGTACTGCCTCTCGGGTATTGATTTTTTTTCCAGCCTTAAATATTATTCAAATTATGGAAAAAGTAGAATCTGTAGGCGCAAGGTGTGGTGAGTACGGCGGATGACGGAGAGCTTCCAACCCCAGCTCTTGTAACTTGGAGACCGTTTGTCGTGCAGTAGAGGTCACGCGTTGTCGTGCAGGAGCAGCGGGGATGAGCGATTGACCAAAGCTGGTTGGAGACGTGTGAGCTTCTGCAACATTGTGTTCAGTTCTTCATAGTACACATTTGCAGTAATGCTCATCCCGTTTGGTAAGAAGCTGTGATGAATCACACCGGCGCTAGAACACCAAACAGTGATCATCACTTTTCTAGGATTAAGTTTTCGTTAAGGGTATTGTTTAGGTGCTGAACCAGGATCCAACCAACTTGCCGAGTTGTCAAAAAGAATCCATTATTCGTCGCAGGTAGCAATGCGGTTCAAAATTCGTACTTTTATGTGCCTGTTGAGCAGTGCAAGGCACGTCTCGACGCATACTTCGCGCTGGCGATCATTGAGTTCGTGGGGCACCCATTTGTCAAGCTTTTTTACCTTGCCAATTTGACGCAAATGGGCAAATATTGTTATGATGCTAACGTCGAAAGCTGCTGCTGATTCAGCCGTAGATTGAGTATCATCAGCTTGCACAATTACCTTTAATGCGTCATTGTCGACCATACTTTTCGGAAGACCACGGGGTTCATTTTTCAGGTCGAAATTTCCAGAACGGAAGCGAGCAAACTAATAACAGGTGGTGCATTCGTTTGTAGTATTTGCTCCGTAAACATCGTTGATGTTGCGTGCCGCTTGTGCCGCGTTGCTGCCAGGACGGTACTCATATTCCATAATTACTCGAATTTTTAACGTATCTATGATGACGAAAAAGATTCAAATGCGACGAAAACATAACGCTAATCAATAAACAAATGACTAATTTTAAATAAATAAATCCATGTTTTTAAAATAAAATTAATTTGAAATTAAAATTCTTAGCCAAACAAAAATTATTTTGATTTGAAATGGCCAGTACTGCAGAACGGCAATTTCATAGGTAAAGACCTATTATTTCAATGCAAACAAACAATAAAACATTGTTATCGTTTGTAAGCATCGAAATAGAATGCACTGTAAGATCGCCTCTTATTCATATATGATGACGCTGTAAGAATACATCACTGCGTCTCAACTCGCGTAGGTTTTATAACAGCTGATGAGTGTAGAAGCTAGGGAATAGGCAGTTGTGCGGATAATAATTACAGTGCTAATGTAGCTGCCATCTAGGCCAGTACAGACCTACTGGTTTCAACAGATCTATTCTAGACAGAATAACTACAAGGCATAAAATATTCGAGCAAGAGAGCGACAGAGCATTTTCTGTTTTAAATTTAAGTTCTTAGTTTTGATAATACTAAAACTGGATTCTTGTGCTTATGGATTGGTGGCCAATACAATTAATTTATATACGGATTGCAATGATAGCCCTGGTGTGCGATGCTTTTAGAAGATCAGATATTATATGTTGAGTTGTGTCATGTGTTGCGCATATGAAGAATGCTTCTCACAGGAAGCGTCTTTCAATTTCATTTCTAGCTCATCCTTAGTTGTTTTTATTTAAAGCCCAAGGCAAATTACTGTTTAAGATATTGCTAATTTGGCTGCAACCGAGAAGATTTATATCCTAATTTATTTTCGTTGCGCTACGTATTTTCTACAGTCAGCGTTTATATGTTTACCAGTTCCGAGTTCCGAATGAACAAAAGCGTATTGAAGATTTGTTTCAGAATGTAATTCTAAAATACACTACATACATACATTTGATACATTTGACTTTCATTATAATATTGGATTCGCATAAGAGCGATGGGATAGTAATAAAGTAAAAAAAAAATCGTTCTTTAAATACGTTCCAATACAAGTTCAAATATTTTATGTATTCTATATCTTGTAGTGGGTGGAGGTTCATTTTGAAATTTATTATTGATGGGTAATTGAGTGCGCCGCATTCTTAAATGTTTAATGTCGATAGCTGAAAATAACCACATTCTCTTCTAAATCAGAAAAACGCGATGTGAGTGAATTATATTTAGTCACGTGACGTCAGAAGTTCGTATTAAAATAATTTTTAAGCTTAAAATAAATCGAAATGAACCTATTGCGTGATACCGCTTTGTTTATATATTGCTACGTACTATTCCTATTTTAAGATTTTAACTCACGTTTGTTTTAGGTGATACTTGGAAGGATGAATCTTTACTAAGAATGAATCTTTAGCTATGCAGAATTAAATCTTAAAATCAAGTCCTCTGCTGCTTGGCAATGGTTCAAAATATTTGTTATTAATTATCAAAGAACAGCGTTAATTCTCGGGAGGACTAATAGAACTTAAATTTTCCTTATTCTACCAGTATTATGTTTCTTTTTAATATACCTTATGTTTTTTTTATAGAATAAGGGTAACAAATGAACACAGAGTACAGTTGATGGTAAATGGATGCTGTGGCCCTTAGACATCTTGATGGTAAATGGATGCTGTGGCCCTTAGACATCTACATTTATCCTCGATTAAGAATCAAAATGCAGATGCGCTGTCACCCCTGAGGACCTGCCTCGTTTTCAGTATAAAGGGTCTACGGTTCTCTACACTCACCATATGAAACACAGCAGCACTCACCATACGAAACACAGCAGCGTTAAGCTGCTATTTTACGCTGGTTGCTGCCGCATGGTTCTACCACATATAAATTTATGTATTGATCCTTTTCGTCAACCAAATCAAGCGCTTCATTTAAAAGAGGAACCTGAAGTTGGGGACTGATCCGACCAAACTAAAAAATATCTTACCGTATTTCAATACTTGTTAATGTCATATAGTATTACAACAAATCCAGAAATATAGGTATATATAATACTTTATAACCACACTCTGCTCTAAATCTACCTATTTATTACACTGACTCAAATGAAACCCCTTCGTGAGCGCTACCACATGTGTACGCAACAGCCTGTCGACGCAGTTGCTCACCAATCAATACAACAGCAAAAACCCAGGCAGCGTTATAAAATACCTAACTCTCACTTAGACTTAATGTCTATCTGATACGATGTTACGCTAAAGAAACTTTTTTTTAGAATAAGGGTGACAAACGAGCACACAGTCCACCCGATGGTAAGTGGATGCAGTGGCCTATAGACATCTACATCTATCCTCGATTAAGATTCAAAATGCAGAAGCGTTGGCCGTGAGGACTAAGATGGAACGCCTCGTTTCCAGTAAAAAGAGTCTCCGGTTCTCTTCACTCACTCAAACTATTTTACGTTAGTGTTCTGTGACAGCGTGGTCATTTCCCGATCGAGCCGATCCATTCATGCTATAACCATAGTATAGCTGCAGTATGCCTCTACCACGTATAAACTATTTACAAACTTAAGTTTCTAATAAATAGAAAAAACTTAAAAGAGGTAATTTTCTCCTATCGATATTTTTTTTTGAGTAAGGGTAACAAGCGAACCCACAGCCCATGATGGTATGTGGATGCTGTGGCCCATAGACATCTACATCTTCCTCGATTAAGAATCAAAATGCAGATGCGTTGTCACCCCTGAGGACAAAGATGGAATGCCTCCTATCCAGTAAAAATGGTCTCCGGTTATCTACACTCACTATACGAGAAACACAGCAGCATTGAGATGCTATTTTACGGTGGTAATCTGTCGAACCTACTCATTCGTACTACAACCATTATATAGCTGCAGCATGGCTCTACCGTGGAAAGATAAAGTTGTAAATTAGAAATAGCACCAAAATGCCGTTTTTCGTTACTAATATATACTATATATGTACGTTTAGCAATTAGTGCGTACATACGTGGTAGTATCGTGGTGTTTTACTGAATAGTGATCTATTTTAACTTTTAAGCCTTGCGAAATTATGCATTCCTATAGTTCGGCCGTTCAGAGAATGCGTTCCTGACACGTCGCGATTGAACTGACGACGTAACTTTGTAATGGCGTTGCAGTTACAATAAAAATATTTTTGCTGGTTGTTTACCGTTTTAAAAATTGATGAGCATTAAAACAACATTATTATATCAATAATCAATGAATGTTATAATTTTGTGCCAAACTGAGTGTCAAATAACTTGGTAAACAATATTTTTCTAAATCTATACTGCGCTACTACAAGGTTATGACAGCGCTTTATATTTGTAGTGCTGTGCTAACAATAACAGGCAATAACAGTATCGTAATCTGTTCTTATACAGTTATACTTTATAAAATAATACGTTTTGTTTTTCTTTTTAAGAATTTGAAAATAATGTACTATAAGATAACTTTTATTAAATATAAAAATAAAACTACCACCAAACCGAACGCGCGAAAGAAAGTAGCATTTTTATATTTAGGTTGAAAATGGTAACCCCAAATGGCGTTATGGGCCGCCATTTTGTGACGCTAAAACAGTCGTCTGTTGTCGTTTCGTGCGCATAGACCACGTTCTTCAAGTGTTTTCGATCTGTTTTTATTTGATTACCCGGCTTTCGTTTAATGGACTGTTTCTGCTTTTCAAACTGACATCGGCGCTAAATCGGACTTCGATTCTGTTTTTATTGCGTTCTTTTTACTTTTGGTGCATAATAATGCCTAAACATGGACAAACATTGAAAAGTGGAGTCCGTGAGTTAATCATCAAGCTGCAAGATTACTTTGAGCGGAGCGGCAAAATGGCGGACCCCTGTTACCTGTCGAACAAGTACAAGAACGCGTTTCTCAGGCGCTTGGAGTTAGCAAACGAACGATAACAAATATTAATAAAGAAAAGTTCGGCTCTACTGGCACGGAAGATAATATTTTACGTACTCCGAAGAAGAAACGTAGAACTAAACCCGTGACAGATATTGACCTGACGCCGATGCAATCAGAAATCATATATTATATGGTTACTATTCGAAATGAATATCTCAACAGGAAGAAGCTTTTGGCATCGTTAAGAGAAGCTGGACTGTTTAGCGGGGGTAAAACTGCTTTAACAAAATCTTAAAAGATATTGGTTTTCGTATAAAAACAGACAAAAGAAAAATTTTATTAGAACGACACGACATAATTTTAAAACGGATAAGTTTTTGAGAGAAGCAAAAATATTGATAACTGGGATAATGTCGTGTTCATTGACGAGACATGGCTAAACGCCAATCACACGGTTTCCGTTCTTGGACGGATGATACACAAGCGTCGACGTCGAAAGTACCAATGAGTAAGGGGCCCGTCTGATAATATGCCACGCAGGTTCTGCAAAATACGGCTTTGTGGAGAACGCGTTACTGGCATTTCAATCAAAACCACAAATGACTACCACGAAGAAATGAATGCCACTACATTTAAAGAGTGGTTCCAGAACGTCTTTTGCCAGCCTACCAGAGCCTTCTGTAATATTCATGGATAATGCCTCCTATCACTCGGTTCAAATACAGAAACCACCTACAAGCTAATAAAAAGAAGAAATGGTGGCTTGTTACAAGCCAAAGGCATTGACGCAAATATGCAGATGCTAAAACCAGAGCTAATTAAATTAGTTAAAGAAAATAAAGCGGCAAATGTGTGATACGAAATCGATGAACTGGCTCTGGAGTACGGTCATCGCGTTCTAAGAATTCCACCGTATCATTGCCAATATAACGCGATTGAGCTAATCTGGGCTCAAATAAAAGGTTACGCCGCCCGCCACAATACTTCCCCGCCATTGAGCACGAAAAAGATGATGACCCTATTAAAAGAAGCCTGCGGGGAAGATGACTGGGCAAAGGTTGTCAAAAAACCTGATTGTGGAATATTTTGACCGAGATATCAGGATTGATTCTGTTATTGATAATAATATAATTATACATGTAGACACCACCTCCTCAAGCGAATCGGAGTCTGATTAATATTCTGTACGCACATTCAATTCAATGTACTTTATTGCATAGAAATACAGATTGTAACTTTGTAACAAAGAATAAATAAAACAATTTTATTATATTAATATTACCTTTTTTTGATTTCCACTTAAATTACTAAAATATAAATTTTAAATGATTCCGCCAATTTAAAACGAAAATAATCTTAAAAATAACGCGGCGGTTCATTTTGGAGGAACGGTAACGAACTCAGTGTTATGTTGTGCCCATCACTAGTCGTGACTAACTGATAGGTGTCAGAACGCATTCTCTGAACAGCCGAACTATAATCATAATTACAAAAGCGGGACTGACAATTTTTATAGCAAAAAAAGATTTTGAAAACTTCACTGGTAAATCAAAATAGGCGCCTTTTAACTTAGATTTTATTAAAGCCGCGTGATGTCAGTGCGGCCAAATTAGCGCTATTTCTACGTTTTATCTGTTTATTTTTGACTGTTTGCTATGGGTTCTATAAAAAGTTTCATTCCGAAATAAATCACCTTTACTACTAATAAATCCACAAAAGTAAAAATAAATGAAGATATTTTTATAAAAGTTTGAAAACGATGAAAGGGTGAACACGAGCACACAGACCATTTGATAGTAAGTGGATGCTGTGGACGATAGATACCTACATCTATTCATGTTATAGATTCTAAATGAAGATGCACCGTCATGCTTTAGTGCATTTCCTTGCGTCGTCAGCAGTAAAGTAGGTTAGTAAAGTAAAATGGATTTCTAGTTCTCGTCATTCACCATAAAAAATACAGAAACAATATGCTGTTATTTTACGCCGGTATTTGTGATCCTTCCTGGTTAAGCTGACCCATTCCAACAGATCCATTGGAAAGCTTTGCAAAACTATAAAAAGTTTAATAGTTAAAGTTGTTATAATTAAACCTTCTCAAATAACTCTCTGCCAGCATCTACACAAAGTTTCCTGCACCTGATTTAATTTACGTAACACTTTTGCTAGTCCGTCTCGGACACCTCTTTTACGGCCTGCTTGAACGCTGCTAACGCATCTCCCGGCAATGAAAACTGTATATGTTTCAGCTGAATTTTTGTTTTAAAAAGAAGTCATATGACACGAAATCAGGGCTGTAAGATCCAAAAACTTAACCAGTGTCAGTGTGTTGTCCAGAAAGTCCGTCGCTTTGAACGCTGAGTGCGCGGGTGCGTTGTCATGGTGAAGCAGTAGCCGCGGAGCTGCGTGTTTGGCCGCCTGTTGCTCACGGCAGCAAAGATTTCTGGCAAGCATGTGGTAGTATACCGTTTAACATTGATGCTACTTCTTTTCGTAAAAACATTGACTCCAGACACCCTGTCTTTGCGCTTCTCGATCGCATCACTTTGTTAGGTGTTGGTTCATTTTGAAAGAGCTAAACCGTCGACTGGTACTTCGTTTCTTGATCGTATTGGTAAATCCAAGGTTTATCATTTAATGATGTCGTAAACATACCTGATCGAGCCTAATAATGTTACGTCACTATTTCACGTGAGTCCGCTTCTGAGCTTCTTTGGTGGGGTTGTACGGCTCCCAACGCGTTTTATCCTCCTAACGCGAAGGTGTTCGTGTAGAAGATTGTGAATGTTTATCGATCCAATTTGCAATATGAGCTGAATCTCCTTATACGTAATTCGCCTTCAATTAAATTTTTACTGCTAACATGTTTTTTTCCGTAACAGCTGTAAAAGGACGACTACTTTTTAAGGTTCCGTACCCAAAGGGTAACTAACGGGACCCTTTTATTTATTTTATATTTTATTACTAAGCCTCCGTTGTCCGTCCGTCCGTCCGTCCGTCTGTCAGCGAGCTATATCTCATGATCCGTAATAGGTAGACAGTTAAAATTTTCACAGAATGTGAATTATTTTGCCGCTATAACAATAAAAATAAATTAAAAATTAAAGGGGGCTCCCCTACTAGAAACTTCTTTTACGATGGTACGGAACCCTTCATGTGCGAGACCGACTCGACCATGCTAAAATTTGTTTTACCAGCGGTACTGGTTGCCTATAAAGGCCGTTGGAAATATACACATAGTATATAATATGTATATATATGTCGTGGCCAGTTCTAAGAATTGATCACTTCATGATGCGGCCGACCATTTCATGAAATGACCATAAAAAATAAAAACTGAATAGATCTTTTAAAGTTCAAAATTTGATGATATGTCAATCCACGTTTAACCATATCATTAATGTGGGGGCCATAGTTGCCACGCTTAGCAAGCGGGTAGGCAACCGCAGTTTTTTAGTTTTAGTCGGTATTAGGAAGACACTGCTGCCCATTTCCTGATTTTTTCCCCTCTGTTGCCTCTTACGATACCCACGGGATGATATGGGGTAGTGGATATTCTTACACCGCCACTACACGGTCTTAATAAATTAACGAAAATGTAGTGTACTCGTACCTTACACAAAAATAAAAGTAAGTAAGATTTGTTATTCATTCTGTAAATACTATAAACAGGCACAAGTCCACTGCCTCGTTCGAAAACTTTATTAAGCAACGATTGTATTAAAGGGGTTATACTAACATTAAAAAAATTGGGGATGATAATAACAACTGGGAATGAAGTGAAATGTACCGCTAGGTTTTTGCTTCTTCTCAGAACAGAAGTATCTTCCGAAGTACTCGTAAATTAAACAAAAGCACGACTTTCAATACTTATACAACGTGTTACAAAATACCCTGTAAAATATAATTAATTATCAAAGCCAAAATTTTGTCAACCCTAGTAAGCTGTCATGTCAGGGAACCAGATTATTTAACAGAAAGGCCTACGTACCTATTTTACCTAATAATTGTCTAATTTAATAGTTTTCTATTTTCATTCATAAATGTTTGCTACCTCAATACAAGGATGTCATTATACTCAAGTACTGGCTTCAAAAATGTCAAGTTGGAAAAAAATATGTTGTCAATTTCAAATCTTCTAATCGATATCCTGCAACTGTTTTGAGTTTTTTCCAACTTATTTTGCAAAATAACGATGCTTTCTAACTCGGAATATTACAATATGATGTTATGCGTAGGCCATGAAGATAGCAGTTTAAATCGTGCTCGCGAACTGTATCGGCAACGATTTATCGATGGTAGACCCCCACTGAGCATCGACGGCTGCCTTCGTACCAGTGTTTTCTGAACATGTCTAGACGACTACTATCCACCGGTTCTTTTCATCGGTCTACTGGAAGTGGACGTCCAGCACAGTCGACGCCAGGCAGGCTGAATTAGTGTTAGAGCATTTTGAAGAAGAGCCGACCACAAGTACGAGGCGAGCCGGAACAAGATTCGGTATAAACCATGTTGCAGTTTGGCGAATTCTTCCTGACGACAATCGTCACCCTTATCACTATCGCCGTACACAGGGCTGATACCTTCCGATTTTGCACCAGGAGGAACTTCTGCGAGTGGTACCTCAGGCAGTTAGAGGAAAACCCTAATTACGTAAACTATGTTCTTTGGACGGACGAGGCAACATTCACGAGGTCAGGACTTTCAAATATGCATAACGATCACGTTTGGGCTCGCGTGAATCAAATGCTTCACGGCAGGGCAGATTGCAACACCAGTGGCGGTTAAATGTGTGGGCTGGCCTTTATGACGGGCATGTCATCGGTCCCTTCATTATGCCGTCACGTCTGAACGGTAGCAACTATCTAACGTTTTACAAACGGAATTCGAAGAGGCGATTGACAACTTTCAGTGACTGACTGGGATTACTTTGAAACCAAAGAAACATGGTGTTTCAGCATGATGGAGCTCCGGCACATTTTGCTCGCAACGTACGAGAACATCTTAACGTTCGCTTTCCGCGAGGATGGATCGGCCGCAGGGGACCGGTGCTATGGCCTCGTTCTCCGGACCTCACACCCTTGGACTTCTTTTGTGGGGTTATGTGAAGGACAGAGTGTATTTCTCCGATTGCCCAACGGTTGCCGAGATGGAACAGCGTGTTAGATCGGTTTTCGCATCAATAAACCGACGATGGTGCGAAATGCCACACAACCCATATCCCGACGACCGAGGTTGTGTATTGAGCAAGGCGGAGCACACTTTGAGCCGTTTTGTAAATTTGACGTTTATTATGAAAAGTAAGTGTTCTATTAGGTTGTTTCGTTAGGTTAGGTCTTTTAAAATTTTTGTCGTTCCGCGAATTAGTTAGAAATGGAGGTACAGTCTGCGTAGTTTACTCTTTAATTTTATTGAAATAGGGTTTGCACATCAGTGAAAATAATAATATATTTTTATTTTTTGGTGTATGTTATACAGCGTTACTACGGTTCTTAAATATTGTGAATGGACTCGTTATAAGGCCCCATTTAACCTCCATTCGGCTTTACGGGTAGTTTTGTAACAACCAGTATATTATATATCATCTATACTGAATAAAAATCTATTTCAATTTCTTACATTTTTTTATTCACCACCGAACGCCGATCGTCGTCTGCGTCACCACTTACCATCAGGTGTAAGTACAAAAAATTGGTTATTGTTTGCCAGGTTAGGTTAGGTTAGGTTACCCCCCTAACGGGTTCACGCCTTGTTGTGGCAGGGGGCTTAGTAGCCGTGGCTTGGTCACCCGCGGTGAACTAAGAGGAACCCACATGGCTGGCCCGTTTAGCCATATCATTAATGTGGGGTCCATGATATATTTTTCTTGGTTGTTGTTTGCCAGGTTAGGTTGGGTTAAGAACCCCCTCCCACCCGAAAGGGTTCCGTCTTATCGTGGCGGGGCTTAGTAGCCATGGCCGGCCCGAGGTGGCCGAGTGGGCTGGTGAGCCCACTTCCGATGTGTGTTAGTGGACTGCGGCAAGGTGGTGTCCTTTCACCCTACCGCTGCAACCGAGCCGAGCGGGCCATGCCGATCCATATGCCTGTTGGACGAGATTGGCAAATTATTCTAAAGGATAGTTGCCACTCGGCTCAACAGACATATGTCGCGCGTCGGTTCCGATTTGCCTGATAGCCAGTTTTGGTTCCGACGGGAACGTTCCACTGTAGATGCGATTATGCGCATTCTCCCTGCTCCCTGTCGGAACAAGCAGTATCCCAGGGTGGCGTGGCATTGGCGATAAGTCTTGATATTGTCAACGCCTTTAACTCTCTTCCATGGGACACAATCAGGAGGGCACTGGCACATCATCATGTGCCCCTCTACCTGTAAGGTATTATCGGGACTACTTGCGCGAAAGGTACATTCTGTACATGGTGCAAGATGGAAGGAAGATCCGAAGGGATTTCTATACGTGGTAGAGCCACGCTGCAGCTATATTATGGTTGTAGCATGAATGGGTCAGGTCGTTTGGGGTGGGACCACACTCTCACAGAATACCAGCGTAAAATAGCAGCTTAATGCTGCTGGGTTTCATATGGTGAGTGTAGAGAACCGGAGAACCTTTTTACTGGAAACGAGGCATTCCATCTCAGTCCTCAGGGGTGACAACGCATCTGCATATTGATTCTTAATTGAGAATAAATGTAGATGTCTATGGGCCACAGCGTGGGCGTTACCATCAGGTGGACTGTGTGCTCGTTTGTCAGCCTTATTTAAAGGCCGGCAACGCATCTGCAATTCCCCTGGTGTTGCAGTTGTTCATGGGCGGCGGTAGTCATTTACCACCAGGTGAGCCGTATACTCGTTTGCTCTCTCTCATTTATAAAAAGAGAAATCAAACGTAGAGTACCGCAGGGCTCGGTGCTGGGGCCGCTACTGTGGAACCTCACGTACGATGCGGTTTTGCGAGTCAACCTTCTTGCTGGCGTAAATATCGTGTGCTATGCCGACGACACACTGGTGGTCGACAGCGGGGGTCACCTTTAAGGGGACCAAGGAGCTTGGCAAGCTTGGGACGGAAGTCGTCGTCGCCAAAATCCACGAGTTATTTTTTTCTTTTCTCTTTAGAAAGGACGGGGGTGGGTCTGAAGTCAAAGTGAGGCGGTACATGAAGCTAGGTACTTTATCACTTATATATCACTAATGTTTGACAATATCATGAAGTTGCCGTGCGTTTAACTTTTCATATCGTCAAACACTGATTATTCATTGATCTGGCGAGACCATACTATGATGTGGGCAGCGGGTATTTTCCCACACATCATGAGGTGATCAATTCTATGATCTCGCAACGACATATACATAAGAAAAACCTTTGGAAATCTATCAAACGATTTTTGGTTTGAGGCGACATTTGAAATCGTTAATAATTATCGCACGAAAATGTTCCCGATGTTCCATTTTTAATGAAACATGATATTTCAATTTAGCTCATAAATATGTACAGGAAATTTAAAATTTTAATTTACATAATAAGTTATAAGTGGCCAGTGTCATACGAAATTAAAACAGGAATTGAAATACTACCAATATCCTAACTTCGAGGATTAAAGAACGGTTATAGTTAACCGGATCGTTACATGACAATTTGTGCCCCAAACATAATCGTATTATCACCTTGAAGTGAAAAGCAAACAAAAGTTGGGAATCAGGCATCTTTTCCGGTACCACGACAACGCAGCGTCTTACACGTCTTGCAGGATACACGGTTTTTTAATTCTTATGATACGTCATTTGCTAATTCAGGTGAGATTAGCATTATCATAACAAGGGCAGGCAGAATTTCGGAAAAGAAAGTTAAGGCTTACCGTCTTAACTTTTTCAATTATGCCACAGTTAAAATCTCAAGAACTCTGAGTAATAGTACTTTTGGTTAAACTAAATAAAACGTCGGTCCACATGCGGTGAAGTTCCTAAAGGAACTCTATCCGCGACTTGTCGTTATTGCTGGTGATAAGAGGCCTGATTCTTTTCTCGCTCAAAGGCTAAGTATAGCCATTCAGCAGGGAAACGTAGCCAGCGTTCTTGACACGATACCGCGGGGAGTAGGACTGTATGATAATTAAATTATTAGTTTTAGTTATTTTTATTATAGTTTTTAATATAGTATATAATAAAATATTGTATGTTATGTTATTCTTAAATTGTAAATAAAATATATTATAACAATTGTAACATTGAAAGTTAACACATACAAACTAAATTATGTTTAATCTGTGGAGTCCCAGTCCCACACATCGGATTAGCACATGCCCCTTTTATTTTCTTTTTTTTTGGGATTTTTGTCGAAACGACAGACCAATCCCATCATACCTTATACTAATTACTGCTAACACTAAAGAACAAAATAAGAAAGTATAATTATGAGTACTAATTAAATTACTAAACTAAAGCGAAACTTTTACTGAAGATGAGAAGAAAATTTTTCCGTCTAAGTAGCTTTGATAAAACCCTTTGCACTAGATTGATATCCACAATATTTGCGTTAAATTCTTTCAGCACAGCCTGTCTATCGTTTTCGTTCTTGACACACTCCATCGATAAACGGTAAACATCTTCAATTTTGTTGCATGCATCACGATTCGGTGAAGGTTTTTTTCCCATTAAGAAAGCGAATTTTGCTGATGGAATATGACCAGAACAAAGCCTTAGGGCTAACTTAAAAAAAATTCTGCCGAGTTCAAAATCATTAAACCAAGGTACGCGATAAGATTCGCTTTGTATAGTTCTATACCAGATGCCTTTCGTTTTAGATTTCTCTTCAAATAGCTTTTCTAAGTTTTGTAACATACACTTTTAAATTTTGAGACATATTCAGTCGGATCTAGTATAAAATTAATAATGTCGCCCTCTACTGCAGCTAGCTTAGATAAGCGATCAGCCTCTTCATTGCCCTTAAGGCCTATATGACCCGGGATCTATTGCAAACATGCCACATTTGTAGACCCCGCAGAACAATTCTCTTTTAAATATAATTTATGAGAACTATACAACTAAGTTCGGTGACCGAATACTTCAAATTTATATATTTGAAGTATTCGGTCACTTCGAACGAATTACTTCATAAATATAATTTTACGAATTAAGTGCCTCATTAAAATTTAATCTTAACGGATAGATCAAAGCGTTAATTTCGGTTGTGCAGTGCATTCACATACGACTACTCAGAACAAGTCCGCAGTTGCTTGCGCGCTCTCTCACCGCCTCGGGTAAAAGGGACCACCAATTATTTTTGATCTCACTCTGAGCCGCTCCGCCCGATTAGCTCTCACTTAACGGTATCTTAAAATGAGTTTCCAACCATTAACGCAAAGCGGGAACTCCATGAGCGACAGCGATTCTGCGCTTGAGATGCGAGGTATTTCCCGGGATCAAGAAAACATGGCACAAAGAAGAAGAAAAGAACGTGAAAATGATCCTTCTGTGTTTTATATAGAAGAGTTGAATAAACTGCGAAGTGAAATACAGTCTTTTTTTTATAAATTTTAATGCTTCACAAATCAAAATCAAAATAATAAAAAAATTGTCAAGAAATGACAGAAATTAAAAAAGCAATTCAAGAAATTAAAAATGCGACGGAAAGCTTAGTTACTGAACACCATACTATAACAAAATTAATTGGAAAATATGAGACGGCAAAACTCAACTATCCAGGAAAAAATGATCCAACTCGAGAGTGATATTAATTCATATAGAAATACTACCAGCCCATCTTCGTTTGTAAATCCGCTGCCGCTTAGCTACGAGACCATCACCCAGAAAATACAAGATCGGTGCAACCGGCAGAAAAATATCATAATTGCGGGTATACCTGAATTAAATGATAAAAATTCTAAATATAGACGCGAACACGATATGCAAGAAGTTTCTAAAATAAACATATTCCAGGTAAAAATCGAAATATAAAAGTATGTTTTAATTCGCAGGACTCTGTGAACTATATATTACGTAACCGTACATTAACGAACACTAAAAATATACGTATTTACTGGGATCAAACACCCGTCTAGCAAAAATATTTACGGAACCTGAAGAATGAGCTTACTCAACGCCAGCAAAGTGGTGAAACAGACTTAAGTATTAAATACTCGAATGGAATTCCAAAAATTCCAAAAACTATATCTATCAGATTTCTCATGATTATGGCAATGTTATAATGAGTTCCTCCTCACTAAAATTATTTTACGGAAATGTTAGAAGTTTACTAAAACCGGGCAACATTGACGAACTAAGATGCCTCATTAAATCCTTTAATTATATGACATTATACTATACATTTAATATTACTAGCAGAGACTTGGATTAAATCAAAAAGCGACGCAAATACGAGTACATTAAAAATCCCAAACTATTCACACATGCATAACTATAGGACTGACTGACTGACTGACTGCGTTGGTGGAGGATTGTCAATATACGTGCACAATGATTTAGCTTACACACTTACGGAAGAAAAAGTATGTCGTTGGAAACAACTTCCTATGGATTCATTTAGAAAAATGCAGCTTAAATATTGGACGTGTTTACCGACCACCAACAACTAATATTGAAAACTTTTTTGAAATTTTTTCGACGCAGTTGGAGCAAAAGTAAAGATCAATAGTTTTAGGCAATTTTAATATCAATATTTTTAGTAAAGACCGATGCAGCGAGAAATATAATTATATACTTCAAGAGTCAGGATATAAAATACTTAATAAAATTAACATACAATATTGTACCAGAGAAACAGAAACTTCTAAATCAATCCTTGACCATGTCTGTATAAATACTAATAATGATTTTCATATGGCTATAATAGATTCACCTCAAAACTATAAAAAGGAACCCAAGAAGAAAAAGTATGACACAATAAATTATGATAATCTCTACAGGGGATATGGCTGAAAATAATCTTGAGATGATAGATCACGACTATAATCAAATGGAAGGTTTCATTAAAGACAATATTAAGAACCATAAAACTATTAAATACAAAATACAATATCTACTCCAAGACGACTGGATAAACAAACAGATATTAAACGAAATTAGAAACCGTAACATGCTGTGGAAAAATGTAAAACAAGATACTGATAATATTGAATTAAAGAATGAGTTTACTAATGTGAGAAATAAAGTTACGTGTACTATTAGAGACACTAAAGATAAATTTTACTATACTGCTTTCGGTAAATGCTACAACAAACCTAAAAAAATGAAGGAATTTGTATTATACAAAATAAAAATGATTGTGCACCCCCTAAAATTATAGTAGACGGTAAAACCATTAATGATGGAGCAGAAGTATGTGAAACTTTTAATGGCTTCTTTCCTTCAATAGGTATAATTTTACAGGTATACCATCTTATACATGTAAAATTGTACCTAACGTCTAAAGCAATAAAGTGTGTTAATGACTTAATAAGTGATAATTTATGTTCATGTATCACTAAATGTATGAGAAGTGGTGTATTTCCAGATAGCCTGAAGGTAGCTAAAAATAGCCCTATTCACAAAGCTGGCTCTAAATCTGACCCTGGGAACTATCGCTCCCATATCTGTTTTGCCCGCATTGTCAAAAGTATTTGAGCGGATTTTATATGTACGTTTAAATAATTATCTAACAGAATCAAATTTTCTTTATAAAGGCCAGTACGGCTTTCGTGCCAGATCAAATACTCTTTCGGCTACAATTGATCTAATTACTAAAATAAAAAATAAAATTGACCAAAATAAGATAGTTGTAGGTATATTCATTGATTTGAAAAAGTCATTCGACACCGTCTCTCACTCTATCTTGCTCAATAAATTACAAAACATTGGTGTATCTGGATTAGCTTTAAAGGTTCTTGAATCTTACCTAAAAAGTAGACAACAAATAATGAAAATCGAAAACTTTAAAAGTAATCCATGTGACATCACTTTTGGTATTCCGCAGGGATCCATCCTAGGATCTCTGTTATTTTTAATTTACATTCGGCAACCTTAGATTGACGGGAGAAGTATCTTTATACGCTGATGATACTTGTTTATTTTATTTTGGAGATTCAATCTAAGAGATTATATCAGATGCACAAACTGATCTAGATACATCGAATGAATGATTTCGGTACAATGTCCTCATTATAAATGTTACTAAAACTTCTTACATGGGTTTTACTGCGAAAAACTTAGCAATAAATAACCAAGAACAGTCAGAATCAGAAAAATATCTTGGTCTAGTTTTGGATTTTAAATTAACATGGCGAGTTCATTTAGATTACCTGCAGTCGAAATAACATAATTGACAGGAGCTATACGTTGTATACCTTATAAAGTCCGAACTATTATTTATAATTCACTAGCTAAATCATTACAAGAATATTTAATAGAGATATGCGAAAGTGCATCTAAAACTAATATAAAGGATCTTCAAATATCTCAGGAAAAATCGTTAGAAGTTTTATTCCAACTTGACTACCGCTTTCCGACTAAAGAACTCTAAAAAAACTGATACATTATCCATAACTCAATTATACAAATACAAAACGTGCATACTAGTCAGAAAAATTCTCTCAGATTCCATACACACACAAATTAATTTTAAACTAAATCACATAAACACTGTACACGAAACAAATATAAACTGCAATTACCAAAAGCTAGGACTAAAACCTATGCTATGGTTCAAAAAGTATTCAGTTTGAGGGAGTGCTACTGTACAATAGCCTACCGAACGAGGTATTTCATGAAAAATCTTTTTCAAAATTTAAAGATAAATTAAAAAAGCACTGTCAAACATTAATTTAAAGACAGTGCTTTCTTAATTTGGATATATTTATGTAACTTTATTCATAAAAGTCACCGTATGTAAATGTATTTTATTTACCAATTATGTTATTTTTAAGTCTCATGTAAGTGAATTTTTGTTTTTTTATTTTGAGATAATAAACTCTTTAAACCTCTACAACTAAAATCCTATAATTTTTATTAGAATTAGTCTCGTTACTAAATTAAGCTTCTATAAATTAAGAGAATTTACTTTAAATGACGATCTTCCGTAATGGCGTCGCGTTTACTTCAGAACAGGCCCAGTTAACTAATGTATGGAACCTATGCGGCATTGATAACAGCGCCATAGAATAAATTCGCAGAGAACTACGTCGGCTTCGCAGATTGATGTAGTACTTGTCAAACTGTGTAGATGGCGCTGTTACAGAATTATTTCATTTGTGATATTTGTTTTACCAGATTTCTACCTTAAAGTTGCCAATTTATTTGAAAACCTCTAAAATGGGAGTATTCACTATTGATTTTAAAAAACTATGTTGCTTTTTTACTACGTTATTTTGAATTATCTTCCTATTTTATGGGAAATCTCTGAGTTTTAGAAAAAATCGTTGTATAGACGGCGCTTTACAAATTGAAAGTTGTACCAACTGGCGTAAAAAAGACTACAAAATCCTCAAAAATATCTTTTACGTTTAATCTGCAAATAAACTTGATTAAAGAAACAGCAACAGTTATCTTATATTAAGTATTATATATATATAAGTATATATCTTCGATTAAGTAACGAAAGATAAGATAATATTTAATTTTTTATGAAACTTGACAAACGAACTGACAGTTCACCTAATGGTACGTGGCCACTGCAATCCATGCACACCTCGAGCCAACTTCAAACAAAGAAGGCTACAGCTGCGTTGTCATCTCTAAGGACTTAGATGGAACGCCTCTCAGCCTGTAATTATACTGGCTCTCCTTACTCTTTAAACCTGAACACAGCAGTACAAGGATCGTTATTTGGCGGCAGAAATAAGTGAGAGGTGGTGCCTACCCAGGCGGACTCCTAGACTATAAAGTCCTATCACCTAGCAGCCAATAGAGAATCATTGTACTTATTATGTCCTTCATTATGACTTACATTTTCTCTTTGTAGGTATAACATAACATAAACACTCAAGCCTGTCACGAAAAGGGGTAGGCAGAGACTACGGACTTTCATCTGGCATGATCTTGACACACCTTTCTCGTCTCCTTCACATCCATATACCTACGCATATATTCTCGTCAGTTAAGGCCCATCTTTAATATATCGCCAATTTGGTCGATAAACTTCCGTCTAGGGCGTTCCTTGCTGACTCTATCGTTCACTTCAGCAACATCACTCTTAAAATCTATCAAAATCAGTATAGCAGTGTAGCCATAAAAAAGTAACAAACATATACCACGCGCTCTCCGGCGATGGAAATCATTGTGAGGATAACTGCATCTGAAGAATAATAAGATTTTAAGACATGTATATACCGCCTATTTTTTTATAGAATAGGGTGACAAGCGAGCACACAGTCCACCTGATGGTAGTGGTTGCTGTGACCCATAGACATCTACATCTATCCTCAATAAAGAATCAAAATGCAGATGCGTTGTCACCCGTGAGGACTAAGGTGGAATGCCTCTTTCCAGTAAAAGGGTCTCGGTTCTCTACACTCACCATACGAAACACAGCAGTGTTAAGCTGCTATTTTACGCTGGTATTCTGTGAGCGTGGTCCTTCCCGGTCGAGCCGACCCATTCGTGCTACAACTATAGAATTAATATAGCTGCAGCATGGCTCTACCACGTATACTACCGCCTATACGCACTTGAGCAGAGCAGCAGATAAACTACTACATAAACCTCAGAAATGAGAAGAGGTCTTTGCCCAAGTTGGACGTATAAAAGCTGAAATTTCTTAGCATGCTAGATACCGTTGACCAATGAAATTGCTAATTGCAATTTCAATTGTTGATTATCACGTGCTAGGCGGTGAATGAAAAACCTGCCTATATAAGGAATAAAAATATTTTGAAGAAATGCGTATTCCGTCAATATGCACTGCAGCAGTGCAACGGACTTATTGCTCTATAGCCCTTTTAGAAATGAGGAGAGGCCTGTGCCCAGCCAAGTAAAGTTATAGCGTATATAAATTATTATTTTTATTTTTATTTTGTTTAAATAGTTAGATATAGGCTAGAAGACTATAAGGTAGTACATATGAATTAATGTCATAAATCACACTAAAGAAATTTGGAAGACGTACTACTAAGCGTCTCGCAAATTCAACGCTATTTCACCGTGGGTCTTTTTTTGTCTGGCATGTATTATATGAGATGTTTTTTATCTTTAAGGCTGACGATGATATTGATGTTAAAAGAATACAGAATCTGTTTTTAAAGAGCACATACTAACATGTTAATTCAAGATGTTTTTACATTAATTTGATTCATTAGTGTGCTTAAGGTCGGTAAATATTTATAAATCTAGCTAATTAAACTCTTAGTTTTTTATCATTGTGGTAACGTAACTACATATTGTATTGACGTAAGCAGCGTTTTTTTTTTACGACCTTGTGATCCAAACATTCTTTAAATCTGGTGACTGCGTTGGGAATCCCAGCCGAGAGAAAAAATCTTATTTCTTTTTTATAATAAATATATATTTTTTAAGGCAGTCTCAATATTAAGGAAAAGAGGGTCACAGCAGGACTGTAAAAACTACCGTGGATTCAGCCTGCTTGTCATTGTTAGAAAACTGTATGCTAAGGTGACGATTAAAAAGCTATGAAAGAAATGTATGGAAAATTTGGGGTGTGAAAGCTGGATTTAGAAAGGAATGGTATGTACGGATCAGGTCATTTCTATGCGCATGGTCACAAAGAAATTTTGACTAAAAACTAAAGTAAGGTTTTTTTGTGTGGTTTTTTTAGACTTGGAAAAGACCTGTAGCATAATGGAAACAGATGCTTTATAGCAAACGGTGGCCTCATTTCGATTGAACGCCGGGATAAAACAGACATATTCTTCTACTAGAGATACCATTATGAATTAGCCTTTTATGTGGCCTTTTCAAGATTGACAGATTTGCTCACTACACAAATTTGGGTAGGCGGCGTGTTGAACGTAAAACATAATATGTCACAGCATTGTAAATGTTGCTTTTCCTCTCTAGTGTGAAGAATTTAGGTTGTATTTTATAAAACTGAAGTCACAAACAGTTACAGTGTTCCTGATAGTAAGTGGCTAATACACTCTATGGAAATCTGCAGCCAACTTCAACCTAAAAGGGCTACAGATGCGTTGTTACCTCTGCGGACTAAGATGGAATGCATGAAATGCAGGCTGTTCTATACTGGCTCTCTATACCCTTCAGACCGGAGAACAGCAGTGCAAGTTTAGCGGCCAAAGTAGGTAAGAGGGAGGTAGCTACCCAGACACCCCCCTAGGTAGATAAGGAATCCTACCACCTATTGGGTTTACGTTTTTTAAATCTTTTTTTAATAAACAGGGCGCCTTGCGTGCAAGTGATGTTAGCATTTTGAAGAAGAAATTAATACGCCGAAGATTACACCTCGATAATATAGGACAATCTAATCGGAATTTTAAATTGAGCGTATGGAAATTTGTTTGTGTAATATTTACTAGTAAAATAATGCATTTTACGATTGAAACAATTGAAAGGAATTGATTAAATGTAAATGAGCACCCAATAAACAGATTTCATTGTGCAATTACTAATCACCTTTGAATCTGTGGCTTCAATCCATATCACTGTCTAGTTGACTCTTAGATGAGCTTGTTGCACTTGCAAGTAATAAAATTCATCTATTAATAGCAGTGGGAAAAGTTTGACAATTTATATACCTAGTTATTAATATTTAGTAAAATTTGTTTGTTCAGGTAAGTGGCGTTTTATTGTATGAAAGTATTTATAATAGTAATTTAAATCAAAATTACTAGGCGGTAAGATTCATCTACTGCCAAACAGCAGTGCCTGCATTGCTGTGTACCAATTTAAAGGAATTGAAAAGCCAGTATTGGTCCACAGAGGTGACGATGCATTCTGTAGCCTTTATTCTTTGATTTTTTTTATAGGATAGGGTGACAAAAGAGCACACAGTCCACCTGATGGTAAGTGGTTGCTGTGACCCATAGACATCTACATCTATCCTCAATAAAGAATCAAAATGCAGATGCGTTGTCACCCGTGAGGACTAAGATGGAATGCCTCTTTTCCAGTAAAAAGGGTCTCCGGTTCTCTACACTCACCATACGAAACACGGCAGTGTTAAGCTGCTATTTTAAGCTGGTATTCTGTGAGAGCGTGATCCTTCCCCGGTCGAGCCGACCCATTAGTGCTACAACTATACAACTAATATAGCTGCAGCATGGCTCTACCACGTATAAACGATGTTTACCATCAGATGGACTGTAAGTTCGTTTGTCACTTCAGTTTTATAAAAAATATAATAATTACATCCTTGGGTGATGGACTATGTCATCTTTTTCCCCAATAACAATTTCAATTACACGTGAACTCAGCTGATTGATGGACGAAGTCCTGGCAATGGACTGATAAAAGAAAATCCATATACATACGTTGAACCAATATTTCAAAGACAAGTAACAGAACTATCAGAGCAAGTATTGTTATTGGTACAATATTCTTAGATCGAGAGGAACATTGAGGATACAAAATCTCACTGTATGGTAAAACTTGATTCGCTATAATTCTTTGTAAAAGTATTGTGTACATAATTGTAAACAAGTGGTAAATTCTTTCGACTAAAAAATAAAAAAGAGCTTCGCTCTATAATCATTTTCGTTAATTGATTCCTTAAATAAATAGTAAATACTTTAAATAAAAAGTACAGGTCGACTCAGAACAAAAAGAAAGATTTAAATTTTGTTAAGAGATATTATATTGAAGAATAAAAGCCCCGACTTCATGAGCTATATTGTGAAAATTATTTATTTTCACTTATGAAGCTATGTTGCTTTTTACTACGTTATTCTGGATTATCTTCCGATTTTATGGGAAATCTCTGAGTTTTAGAAAAATCGTTGTATAGACGGCGCTTTACAAATTGAATTTGTACAAACTGGCATAAAAAAACTACAAAATCCTCAAAAATGTCTGTTACGTTTAATCTGCAAATAAACTTGATTAGAGAAACAGCATCAGTTATCTTATATTAAGTATTATATATATATATAAGTATATATCTTCGATTAAGTAACGAAAGATAAGATAATATTTAATTTTTTATGAAACTTGACAAACGAACTGACAGTCCACCTGATGGTACGTGGCCACTACAATCCATGCACACCTCCAGCCAACTTCAAACAAAGAGGCTACAGCTGCGTTGTCACCTCTAAGGACTTAGATGGAACGCCTCTCAGCCTGTAATTATACTGGCTCTCCTTACTCTTTAAACCTGAACACAGCAGTACAAGGACTGTTATTTGGCAGAAATAAGTGAGAGGAGGTGCCAACCAGGCGGACTCCTAGACAAATAAAGTCCTATCACCTAGCAGCCAATAGAGAATCATTGTATTTATTATGTCCTTCAATATGACTCATTTTCTCTTTGTAGGCATAGCATAACATAAACACTCAAGCCTGTCACGAAAAGGGGTAGGCAGAGACTACGGACTTTCATCTGGCATGATCTTGACACACCTTTCTCGTCTCCTTCACATCCATATACCTACGCATATATTCTCGTCAGTTAAGGCCCATCTTTAATATATCGCCATTTTGGTCGATAAACTTCCATCTAGGGCGTTCCTTGCTGACTCTATCGTTCACTTCAGCAACATCACTCTTAAAATCTATCAAAATCAGTATAGCAGTGTAGCCATAAAAAAGTAACAAACATATACCACGCGCTCTCCGGCGATGGAAATCATTGTGAGGATAACTGCATCTGAAGAATAATAAGATTTTAAGACATGTATATACCGCCTATTTTTTTATAAAATAGGGTGACAAGCGAGCACACAGTCCACCTGATGGTAAGTGGTTGCTGTGACCTATAGACATCTACATCTATCCTCAATAAAAATATAGATGATTTGTCACCCGTGAGAACTAAGGTGGAATGCCTCTTTTCCAGTAAAATGGGTCTCCGGTTCTCTACACTCACCATACGAAACCCAGCAGTGTTAAGCTGTTATTTTACGCTGGTATTCTGTGAGAGCGTGGTCCTTCCCGGTCGAGCCGACCCATTCGTGCTACAACTATAGAATTAATATAGCTGCAGCATGGCTCTACCACGTATACTACCGCCAATACGCACTTGAGCAGCGCAGCAGACAAACTACTACATAAACCTCAGAAATGAGAAGAGGTCTTTGCCCAGAAGTTGGACGTATAAAAGCTGAAATTTCTTAGCATGCTAGATACCGCCGGGACCAATGAAATTGCTAATTGCAATTTCAATTGTTGATTTATCACGTGCTAGGCGGTGAATGGAAAACCTGCCTATATAAGGAATAAAAATATTTTGAAGAAATGCGTATTCCGTCAATATGCACTGCAGCAGTGCAACGGACTTATTGCTCTATAGCCCTTTTAGAAATGAGGAGAGGCCTGTGCCCAGCCAAGTAAAGTTATAGCGTATATAATTTTTATTTTTATTTTGTTTAAATAGTTAGATATAGGCTAGAAGACTATAAGGTAGTACATAGGAATTAATGTCATAAATCACACTAAAGAAATTTGGAAGACGTACTACTAAGCGTCTCGCAAATTCAACGCTATTTCACCGTGGGTCTTTTTTTGTCTGGCATGTATTATATGAGATGTTTTTTATCTTTAAGGCTGACGATGATATTGATGTTAAAAGAATACAGAATCTGTTTTTAAAGAGCACATACTAACATGTTAATTCAAGATGTTTTTACATTAATTTGATTCAGTAGTGTGCTTAAGGTCGGTAACTATTTATAAATCTAGCTAATTAAACTCTTAGTTTTTTATCATTGTGGTAACGTAACTACATATTGTATTGACGTAAGCAGCGTTTTTTTTTTACGACCTTGTGATCCAAACATTCTTTAAATCTGGTGACTGCGTTGGGAATCCCAGCCGAGAGAAAAAATCTTATTTCTTTTTTATAATAAATATATATTTTTTAAGGCAGTCTCAATATTAAGGAAAAGAGGGTCACAGCAGGACTGTAAAAACTACCGTGGATTCAGCCTGCTTGTCATTGTTAGAAAACTGTATGCTAAGGTGACGATTAAAAAAGTTATGAAAGAAATATATGGAAAAATTTGGGGTGTGAAAGCTGGATTTAGAAAGGAATGGTATGTACGGATCAGGTCATTTCTATGCGCATGGTCACAAAGAAATTTTGGCTAAAAACTAAAGTAAGGTTTTTTTGTGTGGTTTTTTTAGACTTGGAAAAGACCTGTAGCATAATGGAAACAGATGCTTTATAGCAAACGGTGGCCTCATTTCGGTTGAACGCCGGGATAAAACAGACATATTCTTCTACTAGAGATACCATTATGAATTAGCCTTTTATGTGGCCTTTTCAAGATTAACAGATTTGCTCACTACACAAATTTGGGTAGGCGGGGTGTTGAACGTAAAACATAATATGTCACAGCATTGTAAATGTTGCTTTTCCTCTCTAGTGTGAAGAATTTAGGTTGTATTTTATAAAACTGAAGTCACAAACAGTTACAGTGTTCCTGATAGTAAGTGGCTAATACACTCTATGGGAAATCTGCAGCCAACTTCAACCTAAAAGGGCTACAGATGCGTTGTTACCTCTGCGGACTAAGATGGAATGCATGAAATGCAGGCTGTTCTATACTGGCTCTCTATACCCTTCAGACCGGAGAACAGCAGTGCAAGTTTAGCGGCCAAAGTAGGTAAGAGGGAGGTAGCTACCCAGACACCCCCTAGGTAGTAAGGAGTCCTACCACCTATTGGGTTTACGTTTTTTAAATCTTTTTTTTAATAAACAGGGTGCCTTGCGTGCAAGTGATGTTAGCATTTTGAAGAAGAAATTAATACGCCGATGATTACACCTCGATAATATAGGACAATCTAATCGGAATTTTAAATTGAGCGTATGGAAATTTGTTTGTGTAATATTTACTAAGTAAAATAATGCATTTTACGATTGAAACAATTGAAAGGAATTGATTAAATGTAAATTGAGCACCCAATAAACAGATTTCATTGTGCAATTACCAATTACCTTTGAATCTGTGGCTTCAATCCATATCACTGTCTAGTTGACTCTTAGATGAGCTTGTTGCACTTGCAAGTAATAAAATTCATCTATTAATAGCAGTGCGGCAGTTTGACAATTTATATACCTAGTTATTAATATTTAGTAAAATTTGTTTGTTCAGGTAAGTGGCGTTTTATTGTACGAAAGTACTTATAATAGTAATTTAAATCAAAATTACTGGGTGGTAAGATTCATCTACTACCAAATAGCAGTGCCTGCATTGCTGTGTACCAATTTAAAGGAATTGAAAAGCCAGTATTAGTCCACAGAGGTCACGATGCATTCTGTAGCCTTTATTCTTTGATTTTTTTTTTCTTATAGGATAGGGTGACAAACGAGCACACAGTCCACCTGATGGTAAGTGGTTGCTGTGACCCATAGACATCTACATCTATCCTCAATAAAGAATCAAAATGCAGATGCGTTGTCACCCGTGAGGACTAAGATGGAATGCCTCTTTTCCAGTAAAAAGGGTCTCCGGTTCTCTACACTCACCATACGAAACACGGCAGTGTTAAGCTGCTCTTTAAGCTGGTATTCTGTGAGAGCGTGGTCCTTCCCGGACGAGCCGACCCATTCATGCCACAACTATACAACTAATATAGCTGCAGCATGGCTCTACCACGTATAAACGATGTGTAAGTTCGTTTGTCACTTCAGTTTTATAAAAAAAAAAATTACATCCTTGGGTGATGGACTATGTCACCTTTTTCCCCAATAACAATTTCAATTACACGTGAACTCAGCTGATTGATGGACGAAGTCCTGGCAATGGACTGATAAAAGAAAATCCATATACATACGTTGAACCAATATTTCAAAGACAAGTAACAGAACTATCAGAGCAAGGGCATCGACCCCAGCGCCGGCAACGCAGGCGTCGATTTCGCAGGCTCTGCTCTACATTGGGACTTTTTACAATGTTCAATATTTTGTTCAATATAAAATATTCTTAGATCAAGAGCGAACATTGAGGGATACAAAATCTCACTGTATGGTAAAACTTGATTCGCTATAATTCTTTGTAAAAGTATTGTGTACATAATTGTAAACAACTGGTAAATTCTTTCGACTAAAAATAAAAATAAAGAGCTTCGCTCTATAATCATTTTCGTTAATTGATTCCTTAAATAAATAGTAAATACTTTAAATAAAAAGTACAGACTGACTCAGAACAAAAAGAAAGATTTAAATTTTGTTAAGAGATATTATATTGAAGAATAAAAGCCCCGGCTTCATGAGCTATATTGTGAAAATTATTTATTTCCTTACTTATGAAGTTAGTATGTATTTATTATTTATTATTTTGCAGCTTTAAGTGGTGTAAGAAATATCACCATTCAAAATAATAACTAAACTGTCGCCTTTTTAGTAATAATCACCAAAATAAAAAAAGGATTATTTAAATCGATTCAGCAGTTTCCGAGAAATTGGTGAGCATTCATAAAAAAAACATACGAGTCGAATATCAAACCTCGTTTTTGAACTTGGTTGATAAAAAGGTAGAATGACTCATAATATTGTATGCATAACGTGTGTTTATATGATTGGATGTACGGGAACGGGTTATTGCTAAGTTTTGAGTGTGATAATGGCAAACATTTAAGTTAGTTTAAAAAAAACATTTAAGTTCCATGTTGGGCACAGGCCTTTTCAACATGATACACACAGGAAATACTTCTCCTTATTATCGTAAGTCCTTGTCACTGGAAATGGAACAATCAGTGGAATTTTAATTAATCTTTTTTGACGATTTTTCACAATATGTCAATCGCCAAAGCAACATTCGTGAATCATCAGGTAAAGATGTCATTCATTGGTAAAATATAATATATTATAACTCTCTATACTTTGTTTTATACACTCATTCCCTGTTTTATAATTGTGTAATATTATGTTATGTTAATTTAATATTTCGTAACATTTAAGTAGTATTAGCTTAATATATAAAAGTATAAGCGTCTTTTCGCTTTCACGCTTCGTTGTGGGTTTAGTAAGTGATGACTATGAGAAATTCCAGGGACATAATGGCGTCTGATTGATGGCGTATAACCAGTTTGTTAACGCGAGACGTAAAATACCCAGATTGATGTGAGGATAATGTAACAGTGGAATTGCGATCGCCAATCCGCCTGCTAAGCGTGACGATTAAGGGAATGCACCCAACAACTAAAGGGGTCCATGTCTATCAGTGGATTTCTACGGACTGATGAAGAATAAGTAGTCATGTCTATACTTTATTATAAACATTTTTTAACTTCAGAGTAAATGGACCCTGCCCTCAAATTTGAACAAACAATTATTGCCCGAAATAAGTATCTATTAGAAACTGCAGAACGAGAAAACTCGCCAATACAGCGATTCTATGGAGGTCGAGTTGTATTTGTGACTGGTGGGACGGGCTTTATTGGTAAACTACTCATCGAAAAATTGTTTCGGTAAGCGCTCATTATTTTGAAGAAGGTAGAACTACGCTACAGCATATTGTGGTTCCACCACGAATAAATCTACTCATCCCGGGAAGGACCACGCACGCACAGCGTGAAACAGCAGCATAAATCTGCTGTATTTCAACTGTTTCTTCGTAATCCAGTTTTTTCAGACTATCTGTTGCTTATTTTTATTGTCGTAGTGTATCATAGTGTAAATATTCACGATTCTATTCACTTTGTAGAAAGGGTAACCTTTTTAGGTTTGTTGGTAGGGTAGGTAAACTTTTTTTTGTAATGATAACCAGTAAAGTATTAAAGTATTTAAAAGAACGGAGTCGTATATCAAAGATTTATATAATTTGAGCACAAACAGGAATATTATGTATTCCTAATGTCCTAACGTACACCCTTAATCCCCGCGGCAGAGTCCAAAAAGCAGATGCTTTTTGGACTCTGCCGATAGCTCGCGACTCTTTGAAGAGTCCAAGTAGATACTTGGACTACGTTTAGCCAAAAAATTAGTGGAAAATTGTAAAAAAAGTGATAGTTGGCTAGCCCATTGACTACACAACTGCAAACCCATTAGTCAATTTTACAACATGTTAGAGATTAGCCAATAACCCATTAGTCACTTTCTACAACGTGTTAGGCATGTAGCATAGTTGGCATATTCCTATTTGTAAGTCCCTCATAAAAATGGCACCTACAAGCCCCAGTTTCGTTATCGTTTCTCAATTTCAAAAAGCTGTTTATTTTAGAACGCATCTGCATATTATTTAATTAATAGAATCAAGCCTTACTTTGCGGAAATCCATTACCTTCGAGTATATTAAAGTTGGTAAAAATTACTTTGCTTATATCCGCTTAATGAAATAAAATGATGTGTCTTACCTAGTTTGAAGAGTTTCGCTCTCCGTTAATTGCGTCCACGATCCCAGCACCACTACTCCCAACACCACCACACTAAGAAAGACGCACCACCGTCAGTCATACAAGTGTTTCGCCTCACCACGAGGCATTCTCAGGCCCTCTAATGCATTTTGTTTATTTACTCTTTATTGAACCTCACAAAATGTATAGGAATAAAGGCAGACTTAACACTAAAAGCATTCTCTGACTTTAACCTTAGGGTATTTGGGATGTTGCTGTCCACGAGCTACAGCATCCTCGTTTCGTTCATCTAACTTTAATTCAAATTTGTATCATGTCTATGAGTTACTGCAACCACTTGCTATCGGGTGGAATATGTGCTCATTTATCAGAGTTCTATAAAAAATACCGCAAAGTATGCAAAAGCCAAAGTCTAAATATTAATATCAGTGTTTAATAACTTTCCAAAAATCTATGTTTATATATTTTATTTATTACCTGGTTAAAGATTCACGACATTTAAATTATTAGTTTTTGGGCTACCTAACTAACAGCTGACGAAGATAATAAATATTGTAAGATTCAATTTATTAACATCTTCAAGTGATAACTCAAATTTTCGTTTTTTAATTTTTATATTATAAATTTTCAGAACATGCGCAATCAAGAAAATGTTAATAATGATTCGATCAAAAAAAGATTCCTCACCACATCTGAGACTTAATAAAATATTTGAAGATCCCGTAAGAAAAAAAATTATGTATTGTATATACCGTGTTTGCTAGAACCTTTTTGTAGAACTTGTAACAAATCTAAAATTTACAGGTATTCGATGAGTTGCGTAAAATAAAACCAAATTTTGTTGATAAAATAGTAGCTGTGGAGGGAGATATCAGTGATATAAGATTTGGTATTGATGTCAAAGTCTGGGATACAATGATGGAAGAAGTGGATATCATATTTCACATGGCAGCTGTTGTGAGATTTGATGCACAATTGAAGACATCAATTTTATCTAACGTGCGTGGTACAAGAGAGGCTCTGCGATTGGGAAAAGCTTGCAAAAAGCTTCGTTCTTTTGTTTACGTCTCCGCAGCTTATTCTCAAGCAACTCGAAGCCGAATCGGTACAAAGATTTCAGAAGAATTTCAAGAGTGTCCTGCATCACCTGACATTCTCATTCAGCTTGTAGAAACTCTTAATGATGAGAAGCTGAAACTCTTGACACCATCGTTAGTATTCCAAGTCTTTTTATAACTTTAAAACCGTCACAAATATTAACCGTGCTAAAGCCTATAACACACGATTTGCACAAAACCTGTTTGCAAATAAGCCTCTAATATTTTAGTATTATATTACATCATTATTATACCTATTAGATAAATATTAAACAAGAGTAAGGCACTTTTCCCACTGCCAACGATGAACGAGAAGTGAGTAGAGCTAGAAACTAGATAACAGTTAGCGGGCAGCGAGAAGCGAGTGTGTAGTTCCGATAGTTTTGTCACAGGGCTATAAGCGAGAGCACTTAAATCTTTACTGTAGAGTAAAATGACCGCTGGTTGTTCTCTCGACGTGAATTCTGACCACCAAGTAAGCATCGCTGAGCGAGTTTTATCTTTGATAGCTCTTCTCGATGCGACTCTCTTTTATTGACACGGAATCTATATCTATTGTTCGTTTCTTGACCGAGAAAATAGTCAACAGCTAATCGCTTCCTCGTCAGCGCTGGAACAAAAGCCTTGTTTAAATATCAAAGTAGGCAGAATTATATTTGGAATGTTTACAGGTTAATTGAAGACTGGCCTAATACTTACACTTTTTCTAAAGCGGTCGCTGAAGAAGTTATACGTACCATGGCTGATGATTTACCAGTTTGCATAGTAAAACCAGCTATAGGTAAAATATTTTTATTAAGTATTTAATGTAAAATTATAAGCAATCGAGCAGTATGGTAAACTGTAATACTCTTCGATAACAGCCATTATTATAAGCCAGTGCTTGACTACAATCCCACCTAGTGGTAAGTGGAGCCCATTCACTCTTGTCTTGCAACGAATACGTCTTGAAGACGCAATGTGCGCCTTCAAGACGTATTCGGACGGAAAGATAGACGCCGGCAAATTATTCCACTCCTATGCTGTACGTATTACAAAAGACAAAGCAAACCGTTTTGTTCTAATGGGTGAAGATCCGCCGACCGCCTGGTTGTTCGATGGTGGGAAGAAGAGGGAGGAATTAAAGCATGTAATTCCTGCGCACACTCACCTAAATGGGTCCTATAGAATACTGAGACTGGCTACTCTGCGCCTGTGCTCGAAGCTGACAAGATTGGTTTCCAATAAATCAAGGTCACCAATGAGCCTCTTAGCACGTTTCTCTATGTACTCTAGTGGCCCTTATAAAGCTTTATAATTCTGAGGAAATAATTTAACTACTTCAATACCCGGAAGTCATTGGTGCCGACAGGGACCGAACCTACCATTCGTTCTTTTTCAAAGTTATAGAGCAATTAGTGCGCCGCGCCGCTCCAGTGCATGTTGGCGGACTTCACATTATGTCATCGAAATATTTTTATTCTGCAGACATGCTGGCCTCCGTACTATGATTTCTGTTGTAAATCAGCACTTAAAATTGCAATTAACAATTTCATTGGTGCCGGCGGGCATTTAACCCAGGTTGCCCGCGTACTGTAAAATTACGGCGAGTGTTTACCTAAGCTACTATGGCTGTCGTATTTTTTATAGGAGAAGGGGCAAACAAGCGTGTGGCTCACATAATGGTAAGTGACTACCGCCGCCCATGAACAACTGCAACACCAGGGGAATTGCAGATCAGATGCGTTGCCGGCCTTTTAAAAAAGAGTAGGCTCTTTTCTTGAAGGTCCGTAATTCGTATGGGTATTTTTTTTTCAGTAATTCCTTGTCATCGTGAACCTGCGCCAGGATGGATTGACATGAACTGCGTGTATGGCCCTAGTGTGGTAAGTGTATACGAGTTACCTATAATCATCACACGTTCATGATACAGATAGTCAAGAGAGGCATAAATTAAAGACTACATCATCAACTATATACCTATATCATTGGATGTGAAAAAAGCTAGAGAGGTGTGTCGGGATCGTGCCAAATGGAACTCCTCTGGGTAATAAGCGCGAGAGTTTTTGTATGTAGTTAAATCCTCATCATTGTCATCTCACCAAGTCTACTACTGAATACAACTCAACTCATAATTTGCCGCAAAGCATTATCCTGAGCCACTTGTATATATTGACTTACTGTAAATTTCATTTGTTTGTCATTCTATCTATTGGGGACTTATATTATATATAGTACGCTTGTCAGTAATGGGTTATCTATCACTCGAGGACCTTCCTTGCTCATTCTTTATCGGTTCTTCGCAGCCTTTTTAGCCTACTGCTAGAATTTTGCTTTTTGCGTCAGCTAGCAATCATCAAGATGATTTTTTCAATTCATACTCATTACGGAGTTGGGTAAATTACCGACTTAACCTAGTCCGTCAAGCTTTATCATTTATGATATTAATGCAACAAAAAAATATTATAACATAAATATGTATAATTCGATTCAAAGTCAATTTTTATTATTTTTATTTAGTAAATTTTTCAAAGCTACATATTATGCAGTGAGAATGGAAAAAAAGGCTTATACTATACCGCTTTTCCATTCAAAATTTTGCTACACCCATTGCTTTTATTTTAATTGCATTGTAATTAGCGTAATATAATGTCATGTAATCATAAGTAGCACTTTTTTAACGTGGTAGAGCCACGAATGTACCGCGATCGTTGAGATTAGTGATGAGTAGCATTATCATTTCGAAGGTATCAACTCTAATAATAATCCCTGAGAATTAAGTAATCGCGCTACCATACTGTTTTTAATTGGTTTCAGTTGTACAAAATTTATCGTAAATTAATATTTTCCTCAAAAAAAGTCCCACGGGGTTTCTTGCTGACCATTCACATTTTTACGTGGTAGAGCCATGCTGCAGCTATATAACTGGTATAGTTGTAGTACGAATGGGTCGTCTCGACCGGGGAGGGACCACGCTCTTACAGAATACCAGCGTAAAATAGCAGCTTAACACTGCTGTGTTTCGTATGGTGACTTTAGAGAGAACCGGAGACCCTTTTTACTGGAAACGAGGCATTCCATCTTAGTCCTCACGGGTGACAACGCATCTGCATTTTGATTCGTAATCGAGGATAGATGTAGATGTCTATGGGCCACAGCAACCACTTACCATCAGGTGGACTGTGTGCTCGTTTGTCACCCTAATCCTATAAAAAAAAAATAAACTTATCTAGGAAACGACATACTTAAGTTAGAAGTGAAAATGCTCCCAGCAAAGTAACTTCTTCAATTAATTAAAGATATAGGGCTTAGTAATTATAGCCATAGCAGTGAACACAATAGATCATACTGGTCGTAGTGATAGTGGTCTTGGTAGAACATTATCATGCTCGCACAAAAATTATGTGCATATTTAGAGAAATATTATAAACTAGCTTTTTACCCGCGGCTTCGCTCGCGTGAGCTTGAATTTAGGAACATTATTACATGCTGTTCCGTGCCAAATTTAGCAAAATTCGATCACTTCTATTAGACGCAGATAATTGGTATTTGGCATAGATATAATATACAGGAACACGTGAATATATATGTCTAGAAACACCTGCTATTTTTTAATATCGGGCGTGTCTTCCGATGTATCCATAAGAAAGGTAAATTGTCTTGGAATCAAAATTTATTATTATTATTATTTACATTTTACTCTTTACATTCATTCATAATTAAATTAAATTTAGTTTTAACAAGATAATGATGAATTTCATGGTCTTCTATCAATTTACGGTATAATGTTTATTTGAGATATTTTATTCATATCATTGGTCCTATTTAATATTGATTGGCACCATAAAATAGATGTAGATATTTTTTTACGTTCGAGTAGACTTCAAAATTTTATAAATGCAGTTCTATAATGATGTATACTACACATGGCATGAAACTAATGTTACGGATTTTATCACGATTAATTTTAACTTTTTTTACGTGGAATTTTTTTTTGCATCTTTGGATGAATGTTCCATAAAAAGCCGCGTAAAAAAACATATCGTTGATGTGAAGCACCGACGCTCCGGGAAGTCTAAAGTATGTCAACATGTTTAGTATCATCCCAACCATTATATTGGATCTGATAGACAACAAATCGTTGTAATAGAATACCGATTCCTACCAATGATGATTCGCGAGGATATTGAAATTAAAAAACATCCTAATTTTAATAGGGAAGATAGCTGAGTGCTACCATTTGCTAAAGACCCCATAATTAATAAAATTAAATTCAAACCCAAGCATACTACTGCATTTATTCTATTCTATTCTTATTCTAACTATGACATCAAGTCGTCAAACACCTCAGTCCTTCCGTGACCATGGGTGCTGTAAAGTGCCCAAAATATCGGGAATTAAAAAAGTTATAAATTAAACGCGATAAAATCCTTAAAATTTGTTTTATTCCTTATAAATTTTATTCACAGTGAACGTGGGAAGCACTACACTTATAAACGGGAGTAGAAAAATGTTCGCCTTGTTGTGCGAACATTTACCCACCGCCACCTCATATCGTCCCGTTGTAAGAGGCGACATAGGAAAACAAACAGGAGATGGGCAGCATCATCTTCTTGACAACAGATCAAAATAGCAATAGCTGCGGTTGCCAACCCGCCTACCAAGCGTGGCAACTATAGCAAATATCCTACTTGACAATTTATGGGGGAGGCCTTTTTACGTGGTAGAGCCATGCTGCAGCTATATTAGTAGTATAGTTGTAGTGCGAATGGGTCAGCTCGACCGGGGAAGGACCACGCTCTCACAGAATACCAGCGTAAAATAGCAGCTTAACACTGCTGTGTTTCGTATGGTGAGTGTAGAGAACCGGAGACCCTTTTTACTGGAAAAGAGGCATTCCTTCTTGGTCCTCACGGGTGACAACGCAACTGCATTTTGATTCTTTATTGAAGATAGATGTAGATGTCTATGGGTCACAGCAACCACTTACCATCAGGTGGACTGTGTGCTCGTTTGTCACCCGATCCTATAAAAAAAAAAAATGTTCATTTCAGTGGACTTTTGATAGGCTGACGATAATGAGTTCTACTCATCTTAGCAACCCTTAATATTTACGGTGGAGTGAAAACAAAAAAGTAACATACCTGAAAATATGAGTGAAATAAAAACTGCATATATTATTGCCCCATGAAAAGTAAAAAAGTAGCAGCTTACATACATGTTACTACTGGGCACAGGGCGCAGAGAGTTTATGGCCACAAAAGTGTTGGCTGCGCTGATTCCAATGCGGGATGACCTCAACTGGGAAACTTCTCAGATATGCAGGTTTTCCTTCACCGCCGAGAACGTGGTAAATCGACACTTCAAATTGCAATTAAAATATATGCTAAAATACATAATAGCGCTTACGTACCATGATATTTAAGTTTTAATCAGTTTGATTAAAATTAAATATCATGGTATATAATATATATAACGCCTTTGACAATTTAAATAAAATGAACCCTTGTTTAAGTAAAATCTGCTTTCTTTAATAAAAGTATTTTTCCGCAAGAGCCTGTTCATTTACATATACTCATATGAGCTATGAAACCAGGACTGTCACAAATATCTTAATATGTCTGAAAATATGAAAGCTATCTTAAATTATAGGTAAACTGATTTATAAGCCTCATTTAAGGTAAAAACGTAAAGTAGCAGCTAATATACGTCTCACTACTGTGCACAGGGCTCCTCATTACCTATAGTGTTTTGTGGGCAGAAAAATAGAGTATGCTGCAATGCTTTAATGCATATTAAAGGTTTTCACATCTCCAGGACTATTTTAATTACTCAGACATCTAGGTTTCACCACAAAGTTACTTTTCACCACTTTAACGGACACGTGTTAAGTCAGCACGTAAAATTTTCTATGACAGATTCATTCTTGAGGGAATCGTACACGTTTTGCTCCCGTGCCATGATGAAATCTCACGGCGAGCTACACGGCCCTCGTATTTTTTTTAAAAACAATTCATAAAAACTGAAAATATGCTTTTGCATGATTGTTGACCACATCTACTTAGTAATTACACATTCAACGATGCCACGAACGAATTTTCAAATTGTTACATCGTATATTCAGTAGCATTCTATTATTTAAATTTATCAGTGACTTACCATTTGAGTTTATTTAGAAGTAAGTAGATGGCGCTATTATTAGATGAAATAATGAAAGCCAAAACTATACTATCTTGTAATATCAGCGATAGAAGCGAACATTTATTTATTATATCAGTAAGGCATAAAGTGATATCAATTCTGTTAAAAGTTCTGTTTGTGTTAAAAAATACGCTATCAGCGCCGATAGCGGTGAAAAACGATTTAATGATATCGTCATATGACCATATTATGAAATAGCAACGTTGTGTTTAGTTATTAATATCTTCAAACGATTTCTATTCATTGATTTGTTTAAGCTATATCATGATATGGTCAACAAACAGTGTTAAATATCATGAAATGACAACATCATTTCACGAAATGATAGACTACTTTATGATATATGATCAATTCTACGATCTGGTCACGACATATATAAAATTCTCTTTAATAAAACTATAATGATAATAAAAATTTTGCAATATTAAAGTATTAATTAGTTTACATATAGATTAGTAATTGAAATAAAAACCTCATCAATTTTCATATTTTTGATAGACGTCACTATTATCTATTGAAATTATTACACTTTTAAAATAAAATAACAAAAATACTAAAAAACTAAACGTTAGAATTTTTAAATGATTTTAAAAATCTAATTGTTTAACCATATAAATGTAAATTATTTATATTATTTAATATTTAATTTATTAGTAACTGAAAGCAAAATATACTACTTTTCCATTTGATGATAGATGGCGCTGTTTTGATAACTAAGTCGGTGTAGTTTCTTATTATTTTACCAAGGTTATAACTAAATTTTAAACTTTATTTATAAATATGGTATTTATTTAAAAAACAAATCATCCCGCCTATAATAACTAAGATATAATAGAAAATTAACATCTAAAGGAAGGAAAATACTTAACCTTCTTTTTTAAAGTTCCGTAATCGAATAAAAAGTAGCCTTTAAGTTGCCCCGGGCTACTAACTACCTATATACAAAATTTCATGTAAATCGGTCCGGTAGTTTTTGCGTGAATCCATAATACACAGACAGACAGACAGACAGACAGACAGACAAAATTCTAAAAACCACTAATTTGGCTTCAGAACCCTTTATTTAGTCCCCTGGACTTGTTTTTTCAAGAATATATTATAATTACAGACACGACTTTTCTACAGATTTATTATATGTATAGATAGAGATTAATTATAGATCTGAATTATTATAGATATAACTTTTAAGATTCTAGGTTTCATGTAATATTTAAAATTGTTTTAATTTATGTTTTGTTGTTTGCCTATTATGGTCATGTAAAAGAACTTTATTAAAAAAATGTCTCTCAGTTACTTATAGGAGTAGGATTAGGTCTTCTACGCGTGTTCTTCGCTGATGTAAACATGAAAGTGAATATAATACCAGCTGACATGGTAACGAATGCAGTAGTAGCTGCTGGTTGGGAATCAGCAAGAAGACATGTGGCCGGTGATAAAGAAACTAGAATCTATACTGTCAGTAATATTAGAAACCCGATTAAATGGGGTAAGCGAGTTAATGAAATTAATATTTATTTTTGTTTAAATTAGCCCTTTACGCAGTCAGCCTGATAGTAAGTAGTTTGTAGTCACTGTTTGGGTCAAAGATATTTCCAATCATCATTTATGAAGAATTTAGATATTGTTACGTAGTTGTTACGTTGTATATACCTATATTGAATAATAAAGTTTCTGTTTCTATTATTTTTTTAAAACTATTTGAAAATACCTCTTAATGTTCTAGTTTCGATCTACAAAATACATTATCATCTGCATGAATAACGATTTTTCGTTGTTATTCGATGAGAACATGTAATCAACAGTAACATGTCTGAGTTAGTTATTAATTCCACGGAATTTCATATAAGAAAAGTGCTGGTAGGTTTTCACGGCACGGTTCTTTGAACGATGTCATCCGAAGGACTCTTGTCTCTATAAATGTTCCCTCGATTTTAAAGCCTTGTGGAATATTTAGAGACGATGGCAAGAGACCCTACGGTATGACTTTGGTCCCTTGGGAGAGAGGTAAAGCCCTAGTGTGGGATGCTACTTGCGTAGACACTTTGGCAGCCTCTCATCTCAGAGGTACCTCGTTTAGAGCCGGGGTGGTGTCAGAGGCAGCTGAACTAAGTAAGTAGCGCAAATATGAGTCTCTGAGAGATGACTACATATTTGTGCCATTTGCTGTAGAGACTATCGGTGCGTGGCGTCCACGTGCGGTAAATTTCCTAAAGGAACTGTATCCGCAACTGGTCGGCTGCTGGTGATAAGAGGGCTGGTTCTTTTCTCGCTCAAAGGCTAAGTATAGCCATTCAGCGAAGAAACGCAGCCAGCGTTCTTGGCACGATACCACGGGGAGTATGACTGTATGACAATTTAAGTTATTAGTTTTAGTCTTTTTGTTATAGTTTTTTAATATTGTATATTTATAAATGTTATTAAAAATGCAGTAATATTATTTGTATAATGTTAAATAAACGTTATTAATTTATATTTTTCAGGTACGATTGGAACATTCATTAGAAAAGATGCGAAAAAGTTAATGTCACCTCTAGTTACTTATTGCCCTTGGGGAGTGGAGACTAATAGGAAATTTATGTTTACAATTTACTTCTGGCTGTTTCACTATATACCTGCGTACATTATTGATGGCATAAGTTTTTTTATTGGTAAACCTCGAAGGTAATTTCTATATTTTCTAAAAGTAACGAATGAGATTTGCTGATATTTAGGCGCTATAAAATTAGATTGAAATAATTAATAATTGTATATATTGACCGGAATTGAGCATTCGTTGCCCAAAATAAAGGTATTCCTGCAATATCCGGGATATTGCATGAATCAGGCCGGAGGAATCCTGTAAACCAGTATTTAAAAGACTTGGTATATTACCGTCACTGTACATTTATCAAGTTGACATGTTTGTTTTTAAAAATAATTCATTGTTTGTTAGTGATATATATCCCCAAAACCGACGTGACCCAGACAAACTAGTCCTAGATGTCATTCCTAGGCTCGTTAAATGGAACAAAAATTGCCTAAATATGTGTATGAAAATATATAATAAACTACTTACCTAAAGAATTTCAATTATTAAGAGAAAGATTATATAAGAACCGTTAGTATAATAGTTTAAACACTGAATGCTTTTATGAATTAAAATATTTTAGAGATAGTAATTAATTAATATAGTCTTAAGATAGAACAGATTGAAATTACAATTTGCATGCTATGCACTATTGTTAGCGAAACACGACTGCAATGGACAAAATTGTAACATCTTTTTCACCATGATTCTTACAAATAAATATTTATGATTAAATAATCATTTGCAGTAATCTAACTAAAATATATATGTTATGTCTGTAAATAAGTTGTGTCTGTAATACGAACTATTTGGATCTAACAACCTATCCTTTAACGATTTACATATACTACATCGATCAACAGACTATTTGGATATATATAACAGTCTCTGGAATTTATTGAGCAAAACAAACATTACTCTAAGATTTAAATAAAACTAGTTTTACGGATTTTATCGCGTATATTAACTTATTTTATATTCCCGACGTTTCGCGTACTTTACAGCACCCACTTTACTCGAAACGTCGGGAATATAAAATAAGTTAATATACGCGATAAAATCCGTTAAACTAGTTTTATTTAAATGTGTAGTGTTCGCGTAAATATAAGAGATCATTATTACTCTAAGATTTTTTATTTAAGATCCATTCCTTTTGGTTTTCAGATTCGTAAAGCTATATGACAAAGTCTATAAGATGACAACGGTGTTTAGTTATTTCTATTGTAATGAATGGCATTTTAGCGATGATAATCTACGTAATTTATACATGGAAATGACAGAGGATGACAAGGAAATTTTCAATTTTGATTTAAAAGATGTCGATTGGATAGAACAGATGAATATTTGGATAATAGGACTTCGAAAGTATATTGCAAAGGACGGCCTCACGGGGACTGAATATGCCTTAAAGAAATATTTTTGGCTAAAATTGGTTCATGTCTTAATTTCAGCTATTTATGTTTATTCCTTATGGAAAGTGTTGACATTAATGTTTCACCTGTTAAGTTTGTGTTTTCAATTATATGGATACATGTCTGTTTTACAGATTTAAAAATTATTTCTTTATTACAAAATACATACATACATAAACACTCACGCCTGTCACCCAGACGGGTAGGCAGAGACTACGGACTTTCATTTGGCACGATCCTGACACACCTCTCTCGCCTTCTTTACATCCATATATCTACGCATACACGCTTCGGTTAAGGGTACTCCTAATCTATTAAAATGTATCACATCAATAGGCATTATTATTCTTATATTTGTAAATAAAACTTTTGGTGTCATTTAAACGTCTATGCATCTAATGGCCAAATACTCAAACGTTACTCAATTTTAAGACGTCGTTAAGTCTCGTTCTGTCACAATCACTTTGACTTAAAGTGATAGAGACAGCACGAGACTTAAAGTTAGCAGCATTTGAATATTTGGGTATGAGCGTCTTGCATGCACGACAGTCAAACGCTCTTATATTCCAGTGTAGAGACCCGATGTAGCGGTTTCTCAAGTAGGACGTGGTCTAAGACATGAAGGTCTCGTAGATCGCTCAATCTTACATTTATTATTGAATTATCGTAAGCATCACTATATATACTATTGCATAAATGATACAGAACTCTACTTTGTTAATTAAATGACAATAAAGAGTTTTCATTTCTTGTCTTCTTATTTCTTTATACTTAATAATGAACGAAAAAAGAAAACTTCTTTCTAGATACACATTAATAACGTAACAGTATCCTTTCTTTTTGCTGAAAAACCCACCGCTGAAGATAGGCTTTCCATAAAACATACTGAGCTAGTGTTCCTGTTTCTGAGCTACCCGCATCTATCCATTCCATCCACTCATGTATTTGTTGTAGAGACCTATGAATCTATTTTTTCAACTCAGGCATGCAGGCTTATGTTTCTTTAATTGACTATACTCAACACCAAAAGTCATTTAGAACTGATTTTTCAATTGTAAGATAAAAGTCGTCCATAAAATAAATTATATCCTGACTGAATATAAAAGTTAATCAATTGAACTTTTTCATTCGTGTCGTGTGCGAGAGATTCCGCCTAAGTCATTCTACGAGTGGAGTAATACTACGAATGCTGAGACTCGTAAAATATCAGTATCGTAGTTTTGTTCGTTGTAGTAATTCTTCTAGTGCAGACAAGGTAGATGCTTTTGCTGAGAGACTGCTCTGTGTTACAATGAATGAATGAATAATTTTTATTCAATATTGATTATTACATAATACTTATTGAAAGCCATTTTTTTATTTACCACTTTTTCGGAAAATTTTGGTGCTGGGAAGAACCAGCAAGAAACCCAGCTGGACATTTTTTTAAGCATACTCGTATTTCACTTAACAATAATTTCGTTTGTACAATTTTTTAAATAAATTTTCATAGAACCAGCATGGCGGCGATCACCTTATTCCCAGGGGTTATTTTCATTCATTTATTCCTTGATAGCTCAGAGTCGTGGTAGCTCAGATGGTTAGCGCCCGCTGTAAGTTTCACAGTACGCGAGCAACCCGGGTTCGATCTCCGCCGGCACCAATGAAATTGTTAATTGCAATTTGTTGAATAGTGCTGATTTACCACGTGCTCGGCGGTAAAGGAAAACATCGCGAGGAAACCTGCATGTCTGAGAAATAAGAAAAAAAATATTTCGAGGACATGTGAAGTTCGCCAACATGCATTGGGGCAGCGCGGCGGACATTTCCTTGCCCTAAAGCCCTCTCAGAAATGAGAGGAGGCCTGTGCCCAGCAGTGGGACATGTATAGGCTGTAACTTTAACTAACTTTTATTCCTTGATATTATAATAACCCTTTTTGTACAGTTTTTCTTTAATAAAACTTTTAAACTTGTTTATTGACAAACTTTGAACATGTTCTGGGATTTTGTTGTAAAAGCGAATACATTGCCCCATAAACGAATTACTGATTCTGTTGAGTCCAGTAACTGGCATTACAAGCTTATGTTTGTTCCTAGTGTTCAAAGTATGAACATCCTTATTCTTATTAAAGCTATTTATGTTTTTATGTACATACATTACATTTTCATAAATATATTGCGATGCCAAAGTTAATATGTTTATTTCTTTAATTTTATCTCTGAGGGACTCTTTACAATTTAAGTTATAAATCGCCCGTACGGCTTTCTTTTGAAAAACAAATATGGCTTCAATATCAGTCGCACTACCCCATAGCAAAATTCCGTAAGACATTACGCTATGAAAGTAACTAAAATAAACTAATCTAGCTGTCTCAACATCTGTGAGTCTTCTAATCTTTCTTACAGCATATGCTGCAGGACTAAGTTTGCTTGCTAATTTAGATATATGGGGGCCCCATTGAAGCTTCGCGTTAATAGTAATACCAAGAAAAACAGTGGTATCCACAAGACTCAACTCCTCCCCATTTAAGAGCACATTGGTATTCGATTGTTTAACATTAGGTATTGTAAATTTAATACATTTTGTCTTATTGCCTTTTAAGAGCAAATTGTTGGCGTTAAACCAATGTACTAATTTCGATAGAGCATTGTCATAATTAATTGACTGCCGTTTGAGTCTGAAAATTAAAGAGGTATCATCAGCAAATAATACTATATCGTTAATTGTCCCCTACAAGATGAGGTAAGTCATTAATATAGATTAAGAACAGGAATGGGCTAAGAATCGAGTCCTGAGGAACGCCCATTGGAACTTTTACCATTGATCACGACTTTTTGAGTTCGGTTACTTAAATATGAAATAATAAGTCTAAGCGCCAAATTTAAAAATTGAGATGGGTGGTGTTGCTGTTGGTTTGCATACTTTGATGTTATCATGTAATTACGTCCCTCATGTTACACCACTGTGTAATTGTGACAGGGACATAATTACGGTATGGTCAAACTGTAATTGCTCTATACTGAATGTATAGTGCAGTACGCTGTTTGAACATTCACTCTCACACTATTATTATTTTTAACAATTAACCTCATGATGTAATTCCGACATATACAATGTTCGGATGTTTGTTCTGAATCACACATTAATGGTCAATCGAATTCAATAAAATTTGTCGCATAAACAGATCACGTTTTAAATTAACACACCGGCCTGATGACTTTTTAAAAGGTGAAATTAAAAGTTACCGTCGAAAAACGCCTTTAGCGTTATTGTTTCCACGCGGGGGTGAGCCGCGAGCATAAACTATTTATTAGGTACTATATATCCGCCCCGGCTTCGCACGGGTGATTTCTGGATCACTAAAACAGCACCACCTACCGGATCTAATTGTGAACCTAAGCCATCCAGGGATCTACTCAAACACACACAAAAAGTTTCATCAGTTTCGAGTTTTAGCGAAACTGACTGACAGCAATTGATTTTTATATGTAGGGATAGCAACCCACCACCTCCCATGGCCCCACCGACCCTCAGGTCATACGGGCCGAATCTCAGGAGATGCGCGCGGTACTTGCACGTGGCTCTTTCCCACGCGCACTTTCTTGACTCCTTACAAATATTTCGTCTATTCCTTGTCCCAGTTTTACGTCATTCTCCCCCTTCTGGGGCTGACGGCACTATTACGTCTAAGTTGTCAGGCCTTTTATCCATCATTCTATCCTGCCTTATCCTGCGATCATGCCACCTATGCACAAACTCGCGCAACAGCGCGTAGTTCACCCTACCGCTGACAAGATCCGAGTAGTAGATCGGTTCTTGAACCGTAAGAACTATTCCATCCATCATTTTCGCTCTTAGGCCGTCATACAAAGGACATTCCCATAGAACACGGTGAACGTCCTCCTCTGTGACACCACACTCACACATACTTGTTTCGCACATTCGCATGTCGCACAGACTCTTCCGAAAACATCCATGTCCGGTGAGAATCTGAAAGGTTTGGTAGTCCGGTGAGACCCAGGTATACCTGAGTCGCAACGCCACCTCCGGGAAATATCGATAGAGCTCGCGTCCTTTTGACTCATTCATCCATCGAGCCTGCCAAGCACAGATCACCTCAGCCCAAATTTCGCGTTTCCGTCTGCTCAACTCCTTTTTGGGCGCGGTCATTCGTGCTATACCCATCCTACCAGCACGGATAACCTCAGGTCAGCAGGGAGAACGCCAGCCAGCACCGGTAAGGCCGCCGTGCTGGTGGATCGATACGCCTTTGTAAGCAATATAAGAGTGCGATCTCAGTAGTACGCTACGAACTGTGTACATGTTCGCACGCACGTACCAGCACTCTGCTGCATACGTAAGCGTGGATACAAACACTCCTCTATATATTATTTTTAGGCTCGCATATCGGAAACCAAAACCACGCCTAGTACCTTAGCGTTAGTTACAGTCTTTATAGATTCTCCACCAAGTTTAATAACAGGGGGCGCTGAAGTTTCCCTCTAACAGTCATGATGGTCGAATTTGATGAGGAAAACTCCAGTCGATTCCTTAGCCCCCACTCCCGTACAAGGTCCAGAGTAACTCTGGCCCTGGATTCAATACTCTGGTTTCCGATTCAATCAGAATTACTCGCTCAGGCAGAGGGAGTCGGAGTAGATCGTCCATCAACACGTTCCACAGTGTTGGGCCCAGCACGGAGCTTTGAGGACATCCCATGGTCGACGTCTTCCACTCTACCCGGTCTCCGATATAGAAGCCCACACGTCTGGAGGTGAAGTAGTCCACCAGCATTTTGTAAATGTTGGGTGGACAACCACCTCGTTTCGCTTTGATCATCATCATCGGCCACCAGGTATTATAGAAGGCGCCGGAGATATCCAGAAAGATTGCCTGCACGTAGCATGCCCGAGAATACCTTGCCGTGCTGAGCAAGACACGCAGCGCTTTTACCGTAGATCACCCCGGAGAGAAACCGCTCAGATATCCCGCGACTAATCGCAGGAGCACATCTTAGCATTACGCGTTCCAATACTTTTCCCAAAATAGGGAGGAGCGTTATCGGACGGTATGCCTTGGCGTCGGTGAGCGGCTTGTCATTACCCTTGGGAATGACAATCAGTCTTCCGTCCTTCCATACCTTGGGGAAAACCCCCTCTACCACACACTTGGCGTACACCGAGGGAAATTCCTCGGTGCTGCCATCCAAACATTCCTCACGATTCTCGCAGTCAGTGACGATGAGGATTTCAAAACTTAAAGCAAGCGCCTGTTCGATATAAAGCCGCAATCCACAAATAAGACAATAGTTATTTAAATGCCGAGTTTATTGAAAGGAAGATTGATTGTATTGTTATTGACTTTCATTGCAACTTTACGATAAACATTGAAGAGCATTTGATTATCAATTCCCATTAGGAGCAGCATGTTTTACAAGATTAAGAAGTGAATTACAGTTTTTTTCTTTAATAACTTTTGAATCTACTATTACAAATAAATAATTCCATAAACGGATCAAAAGGCGCATGACTTTAAAGATATCCCTTCTCAATTCACTAGGCATGCTCATTGATAATCACAATTGATATTCATGCAATGATAATTCTGCTCCCCATCACCTGTCGATTTGGTTTTGAACTAATTGTGGTGCTTTTTCAGGCATCAGTCTCATGCCAGGACTTCGTTTGGGGTGTTCCGCGTGCCTGTGTGTTGGATTCTGAGAACAGGACGGCATATTTAACCTTGCTCCTCTAGTGATCCTCCTCCATCTTGTTTGCATGTTTTAAGGACCGCTAGAAGCAGATTCGCAGAAATTAAGGAATGCGAATTAATCAATTTTGTACAAAGCTAGAGATATGACAGCCAAAGCTGATGATGATTGGAACCTAACGATAGGGCAGAAAGGGTCTCAAGCGGCAGCCACGTCCCACGAGTCGATAGAGTAAAGACCTGGTAATAAATTATTCCATGTCGGTGTATCAAAATACAGTTACTGCAGTCGATACATGCAGACATAAGGACCGTAAAAGAAAAGTTTTAGCGAAACTAACGGACAGTGATTTTTATATATAGAGATTAGACAATTTTATAAAGTTTGGAAAATGACTGTACATTAAAAGCTCCTGTAATTCCTCTGGTGTTGTACATTTTTTATAGGCGGCGATAGTAACTTACCATGAGGTTAAACGTATACGAGTTTGCCTGCTCTTTTTTAAAAAATCTGACAAGTTTGATCTCCGATGGAATTTCCAATTCAATTCAAAACAAAGAATGAAGTGTGTGTCATTTCTTTTAAAAGGTGACCACAATATGTTTCTTTTTAATATCTCGTGGGAATTTTTAGCCGGCTTCAAAAAAGGAGGTTCTCAATTCGACTGTATGTTTATACTCGTATGTTATGCAATATGTTCGTCAATCGTGAACTGATTTTAATGATGCTTCTTTTAATTATTTATACGTTAATTTATATGTGGTAGAGCCACGCAGCAGCTATATTAGCACGAATGGGTTGGCTCGACCGGGATAGAACCCCGCCCTCACAAAATACCAGTAGTATCAGTAGAATACCAATAGCAGCTTATGGCTGTTGTGTTTCGTATGGTGAGTGTAGAGAACCGGAGACCCTTTTACTGGAAACGAGACATTCCATCTTAGTCCACAGGGGTGACAACGCATCTGTGTTTTGGACATCAGGTGGACTTTGTGCTCGTTTGTCATCCTTATTCTATAAAAAACTGCCCATCCTGGGTCGGGCCAAATTTTTTTTTTTCTGTCTAGAAATTCTCAGTAGCAGCCCGGAGTTAGGAGTTAGGTCCTGCGCCTGATTTCTCTCCGGTCGTGTCGAATTACCGTCCCGTCGGACTATGAGAGTGAGGGAATAGAGAATACACCTGTGCACGCATACACTTGGGCACTATAATCCTATCCTACGCAGATAGCTAGTCTCCGTTGACATTAGCCGCCTTGACCGAAATTACTATAAAAAAATTAAATAGATCCATTCAAATTTATTTCAGGGTTGTTTCCATATACCTAATTAAAGAAAATGCACTCCGAAGGGGGGAAAATAGGGGACAAAGTTTTTAATGAATAAAATATATTAACCACATCATAGCCTCTGAATTTCGAGGTTTAATTCTCTTGTACACTTTGTTTTAGCGGACTTTAGAAGCCAATAAGTGGTAATTACTTTATTCTTCTCAGTTCTTTGAAGACGGGTTTTACTTTTTTTTTACAAAACCGTAATGACAAAGGAACTTGCACTTCACCTGATAGTAAGTGACTACTTCAATCCGCGGACACCTAAAGCCAATTTCAAACACAGAAAGCCAAATATGCATTGTCATCTTTGAGGACAAAAATGGATCGTTTTCGTCAATCGTTTACGTGCTTGCAATTTTGCAAGTCTAATAAGATATTAAGACCTTTGGCCGGTGGAAGGAAAAGGGGAGATCTCCCGCCGGGCAAGTTGTTCCGCCCGGGGAGCTCAGACCGGAGGTCGATAGTGCAATCCGATTGCCGGTGTGTTCTTAATGCCGGTGGGGAATGCATGCTGTGTGCGTAAGGGCAAGTGACGCCGGTGCGAACGATATGCCGGTGTGTAACTAATAATGATCACAGGATTAGTTACACAAGGAGCAGGGGGGTGATGTGGCGGCGCTGTCGTCGCGCCACAAGCGAAAATACATCGAAGCCTAAATCGCGCTATCAAAGTTCCGAAGCAAAAACAGTATATACAGAATAGCTCCGAACTACCACTCGCCACATGTTCAAATGGGAGGAAAACTGTTATGTATGATAAATTGAAAAAAAAACGAAGATCAACTTGGCCCTTCTCTACTCCATAGCGAACTTAAAAATGTGCGATACTTGTGCCAGTTTTGTTGGCTGTTGTCAGTACAGGGACCAATTTTAAAAATTCTACTATGTTTTATTTTTCTAAATTGTATATTGCATACTAGCGAACAATATATCGTAAAGCTTCTGGTATCGGTAATTTGTTTTATGGTAAATAGAACTACAGTCGTATTACTGCATTTAGTTTTCAAGGATTTTTAGCATACGTCTGTAAGTTAATAAGTGAATGAACCTGAGCATGAATTCCGAAGCATCGAGAAAACAGGATTATCATTAAGATAATATTAACGTATTATACATTATTATGCATTTACCAAAATGATTGCAGACATATTATTTTGAATAAGAATTGAATTTATAATGTTCAAATTCATTTCCCACGAACGTAAACATTGTTTAGCGGCTATTATATTATATTAGAATAAAGTTAAAAGTTTAATATTTTATTCTAAATACGAATATAAAACCTAAAATTTAGAATATTTCAAATTACAATTCGTATTGTAAGAAATTTTGCAAATTTTTGAATTCCTCGTGTTCGAATAATAAGAAGCCACGTTTATTTTTGTGCACTATATACATAGGGTTAAAACAGTGTCTCCAATTTAATTAGTGTTATTTTTGCTAACCTGAAGCATTTACTATCTTAGTTTAGCCCTAGAAATGATAAAAAGATTTTTTAAATCAAATTAACTATTCAGGTAGTTTCCTGCCTGAGTAACTTCAGAAGTCTGTAACAGAAAAACTGGCCTATTAAGTGTCATTTTTTTATGTTATTATGAAAGATTAAGGTACTGCCAAGTTTTTAAAATTAATTAGAAAGCATGAAATCATTTATTACTATTTTTCATTTAATGTTGAAAATTCAAGCCCCACTCTCCTGACAGAATTTTTTTAAATTTCGATTAAAATTATTGTATCTTCGGTGAATGTTAGGAAGCTAATTATTTTATGCATAATAGGGCAACTCATAAGGATTATGCTACAAACAAAAAAACTTGGGAAAAATCTCACAATTACATTTTTTTTAGTGTTAGGCTGTTTAGGGTGAACAATTTCAAAAAAAGGATAAAAAAAATCATATCTCGAAAACTACAAAAAATCGCGGAACATACATAGGGTATTTTCGGATACCCCTAGGTGTGAGGAATCAAAAAAAATTTATAACCTCACTGTTTGGACCACCCAGTATTTATTTGGGTGCAGTAAAAGTGCAGGTAAAGTAAATTTCTGTCGAACATTAACTTTGCAGATCTTTCGCCTTTTGTATAGATATTTATTAAAGAGGTTATATTATGTAATTTAAGAGATATCATACCAATTTTTTTTGAGGTAAATTATCCCTAAGAATACATTTCCATATTATGTTTTTAAAAGTGAATAAAAATCCAAACTGGTGAGGGAGCTCTACGAATGTGCGAGACATCTTGCGACGCGATTAATACAATAACGGGCAACGCCCATGTCAAGCAGTGGACTTTCACCGGATAGTGATGAAAAACTAGAATCGTCATAACGACACCTATCAATTTAATGATTGTTCATTCCCACAAACCAAACAACGAGGCGAATCGCTCGATTGATCGCGGCGTATTAAAATTGCACCCGCGCCTAAATGTCACGTATTTTGTACCATGGTTAGGGTTGCCAACTTTTTATATGAGAAATAAAGTATATTAAAGTCGGAGAGTTAAAATAAACAGTATTTAAGAAAAACAAAAAACTTTTTTTAAATCTTGAAAACATATTTTTAGAGCTTCTTGCACAATTTAATAATTTATAAACGATAGTAAATTATTAAATTGTTTATAATGTTCGTTAACCTCTCCAAAATTTAAGTGGAATTTAAATTAAATACTATTTCAGGTTTCATAGCTCCGAATAACAGCGATGATGGAAACAGTATTTTTTATATATTCTTTAATAGAACAGTATTAAAGAGCGAAATAAAGTACGAGTATGATACAGTTTTAACGGTATGGTTGGCAACCCTAACCATGGTCACCTTTACCTTCGAATTACGCTCGACATTTCAGTTCCTCCTTGATTGGACTACCTTCACAGTTACACAATATTATCTTATGCGTATGAAGCCACGTGGTATAAGTAGTAAAGCTACGCTCCAGCTATCTTATAGCTGCAGCACGAATGGGCCGGCTCGACCGGGTAAAACCACGTTCCCACAGAATAACGGCGTAAAATAGCAGCTTAATACTGCTGTGTTTGTGTGAGTGTAGAGAACTGGAGACCCTTACCTATTTAGGTAACGAACAATTCCGTCTTAGTCCTCAGTGACAACGTGTCTACATTTTGATTTTTAGTCGAGGATAGATGTAGGTGATACTGGGCAAGAGGATCTATCATCTAACCTAGGTACTAACGATGGGGCCGAACGGTTTAATAGAAAAATTGTAGATAATTGACTAAATTATGTCAATTCATTATGATTAAGAGCGATCGCTCGCGCGTCAGCGTACGGGAAGTCACTTGCGATCATTATCCAGTTTCACTTTCTAGGGCAGATTGTTTCAAACTGTATTGTAAAGGCCACCAAAGCAATCCAACCAGTGTATATGGATATTAAAGCGATTGCATCATTTTTCAACAAACGATTATTCCGTTCAAGAATCGATTCCACCGCCCTGCACGCCGGAACCAAACGTTTAACCACTGCGCCACCGAGACGAGTAGTCAAAACTGTCAGATGCTTGACTTCAGAATTCTTCTACTTTAGATTTGCAGGCAAATTCTCATCGCAGAATAGTGTCTTTGAACTTTGACACTGCTTGCGGTTACCGTTTTCGTTATTTTGCTTTTGGTATTACACGAGATGGCTATTTATCTGTCAGATATCTAAGAATTTATCATTATAAGTCAGCTATTACGTGGATCTGTAGAATCAGTAACGTACAAATGATTTGTACAAAACCGTTTATCATTTTTAAAATGCATAATGGTCATAATGCGTTCTTAAAGTGTCATGTTTTTGCTGCGGTAGGGGAAAAATGCTAATTTTTGTGTTTCACCAAGTTACCTATTGTCAGAAAAGGTTAACGTGGGTCAGTGATGTATATTCCGTTTGTTGCAATTGTGCAATGTAGGATTCGCCATTAAATATATTATAGCACAAGCATTAAAGTGGTTAATGGCTATAGTAATCCTTTACTATTCAATATTTTAGTGACGGTGTTGAAAGTATTGTTCATAAGCTTACGACATATTTTCAACGTATACACATTTATTTCCAGAATAAATAATAACGAATAAATAATAAGAAATGAAAACTAAATGCTTTTTTTTGTTTAACTTACCTTTGTAATACTTACAGAATACCAGCGTAAAATAGTGGCTAAATTTTGCTGTTTCGTATGGTGAGTCTAGAGAACCGGAGACCCTTTATACTAGATTTGAGGTATTTCATCTTAGTCTTCAGTGGTAACAATGCATCTGTATTTTGATTCTTAATCGAGGATAGATGTAGATGTCTATTGGTCACAGCATCCACTTACCACCAGGAAGACTGTGCACTCGTTTGTCACCCTTATTCTATATTAAAAAATACCAATGTGGCTATCCCCCAACTTAAATTAAACGTACCAACCAAATTAAATTCCAACATAAATTCTACGCTGTGCGTTCTTTAACCCAAATAATGCAAAAAAAAATAATCTCAGCTGACTTTCCTTGTGTGTTCCCGTGTGATCTTGACCTTGTTCCTGTGTAATGGCGGTGTAAGAGTCCATCGTTACAGTTCGTCCCGTGGTTGTGGGAATAGGTAACTATAGGAAAGGCCAGAAATCCTTCGTGGTTTCCAATAGATGGCGGTATACTAATTCGTGTAATTGATGTAAATTAACCAGACTGGCGGCGGGAACAGCGTCAAAGGTCTAAAACATCTGATACTTACTGCTATCGCCAATCCAATGCCAAGTCTGACGATTATGGCTTATCCTTATAATAGGATAAACCCATGTCCAACAATAGACTGTTAGTGCTCATACACACTATGCGGTTACCCGCAATGCAGTCAGCCATACGGCTGACCGCAAGCAAAAATATATACGTAACATCCATTTCTATGCGCACTGCGATGCGGCTACCCGCAAACCGCTCCGGTCGCAAGGAGAGCTGCGGCCCGAATGACGGCCAGCCGGACGATTGCTATTCGCACTGTGCGACTCAGTTTGCGGCTGCCCGCCTTTGAGTGAGATTGTGTGCACGTGGTACGTTTATGATGGATACCGAAAAATTTATCATCGAAATCCAGAGTCGATTTGGCCGCAAATCGCAACGGTTCTTCAACCGCAGGTTACGGTTGCGAATGCGGCTGCCTGCAATCCTGTTGGCCGCATTAGCAATGCTTGCACTACCGTGTTCCGGTCTGAAGTGTAAGTAGTAAAATTACAGGCTGTGAGGCACTGTATCTTAGTCCACAGAGGTGACAACGTATCCGTAGCCTTCTTTGTTTGAAATTGGCTGCAGGTGTCCATGGACGAAAAAAACATCAACGATAGTGATATTTACCATTTGCAACCTCTAATTCTCTAAGGGGAGTGAATGAAAATGAGATGGAAAAATAAATTATATTAAAGTTGGCAAAAATTACTTAACCTATTACCGCGTAATGAAATAAAATGATGTGTCTTACCTAGTCGTACTATTGACGGTGGTGTGTCTTTTCTAGTGTAGTGGTGCTGGGGTTAGTGGTGACAGGGATAATGCACGCAATTGAGGGAGGGCGGGAGGTGCTCTTCAAACTAGGTAAGAAATCTCATTTTATTTCATTACGTGGAAATAGGCAAAGTCATTTTTACCAACTTTATTATTATTTTTTTAAAAACGTTACCTCCTCACTAGGACTTTCTCCTGTATCGTGAAGGCAGTTTACAAACATAAATTGCACAAGGACGAACATCCAGACCCGGAACAATTATTTGTAGGCCATACAAATACTTGCTCCGTGCGGGATTCGAACCCGCGCCCCCAGCGCAGCAACTCATTGCTAAGCCACTGCGCCACGGAGCCGTCAAATAAAAAAAAATTATAATAGATTTTCGCGAAGTAACGAATGATTTTATTAATTAAAATTAAAAATTTTGTACAACCGACTTCAATATAAATTATTAAGGATAACTTAAAAAATATTGGTCAAACATTGATAAATTTTATAAGGGACCACATGAAAAGCACTAGCTTTCAAATAAAAAAAAGAATTATCGCAATCGGTTTTTCCAGAAAAAACTTATGAGGTAACACACATAAAATTAAAAAAAAAAAACAAAAAAAACATACAGTCGAATTGAGTACCGTCTCCTTTTTGAAGCCGGTAGATAAATTACCACAAGTACACAAAGTACAGTCATAACTGCACCTCCGGGGAACATTTTAAAAGTAGATTTGACATTTTTTTTAAACTAGGTGGTAGGACTCCTTATCTTCCTAAGAGCCCGGCTTACATTATACATACTTACAAGTAGCTGTGCTTACATTGAAGGAATATAATGCCGGATCTGAAGGATATAAAGAGCCTATATAAGGTGTGAGGCATTCCACCTTAGTGCCCAGAGGTGACAACGCATCTGTAGTCTTCTTTTATTGGTGTCCACGGACTGTCAGTTCGTATGTCACTTCAGATTAAAAAAACTATGCTAGTGCAGTAAAACATTTCCAGATACTTTCGAACCTTTCATAGCTCAAAAACTATTATTGTAATAAATAAACCTATTTTTGAAGTTCTTGAGTTATTAAGGTCTGAAGTGTCATTTTTATCACCCACTCAACTAAAATGTAAGCAAATTCTTAGTTACTTAGTGTCTTGAAATTTGCCATCAAGGTAGATCATCACACGTATCACACGTATCAAATTTTGACAAAGTCAGTTTTCGGCTCTAAGTTTGAAGACAGTGTTTTAAGCAAACCGTACGTTTAATCTTTAGTGACATTTAATTTTTATAGCTTCAATTAAAATAGAAAACAGTGAATCGCAAAGCAAGGAAACGGAAGAAAAATGTTTAATTTATTTATATTATATATATATATATATATATATATATATATATATATATATATATATATATATATATATATATATATATATTTTAATAAAATGATATATTTTTTAAATAAATGAATCCACTATTGTACTATTCAGCACAAACGACGTTCAAGGTTTTCGCGATTTCGCTGATAAAATCTGAAATCTGAACGAGCAACAAGTTTCACAGCAGTTCTTAGAAAGTTGTACATTCGTACTGATTTTATGTTTGAGTAACAGATATGAAGCTTTGCGCTCGTTCGGATTCGCTCACTCCTTTAAGTTAATAGTTAAAGTAATAGTTTAAAAGTAGTTTGTGCCGGACTTCGCCCACTTTTCACATTTATATTTTTTGTGGGATAGTTTTACCGGGAAACTGCTTGTCTATAATTATAAAATAAGAATAATAAATACTAAAGTTACCTTAATGTACATATTTTCAATTATGATTATGACGCAAATAAAATAAACAGTGTGTAAATCATGTACCTACATCAAACAATAGATGGCCTAGAGGGCAGTAGATTGATTAATTAATTGGATTATTAATGAAAGATTTTTTTATTAGCCGACTTCAAAACAGGAGATGGTTCTTAATTCAAATGTATGTTTTTAAATTCGGAGAAATAATTTTATGATTGGTCCCAGCTTTTAGATGTATCTCGCCCAACGTTATTGTATGAGAAGTTACGTTTAGTGTTTGAAAATATTTATAATGAAAGTAAGGTCAATATTGTAGTAACTAATAAACGATTAATAAGCCATGAATAGATGGTAAGTTGAATAATTTAATATTAAAAAGGGATTCTTTATTTAGAGCGTGGAAAGCGTCGCCAAAAAATATGAATAAGCGTTTAGAATACACGAGATTTAGAAATAGAGTAAATAAAATTATAAATGACGCCAGAAACAAGTACAGACAAAAACAAATAAAGGATTGTAATGGTGATAGCAGAAAAATATGGTCTAATATTAATACATGGTTAGGAAGAACTAAGGCAGATTTGGATTTAATAATTAAGAAGTACTTGGGTAAAAATGATAGTTTATATAATATTTGCACAAAATCGTCTAAAACATTTATCAAAGAAATAATAGACATTAAACATAGTTGTAAATTAAAATTTTTTGATAGAAACATGTACGTTACACAAAGCGAGGTGTCTTTTAGGTTTAAGAGAGTGAAATCATGTGACATAGAAAAAGTAATTGATATATTGCACCATAAAAAAGCACCAGGTTTGGACGGGATTAGGGTGAAAGATTTAAAGTTAGTAAAGAAAAAAATAAGTCCAATACTGGCCCATTTTGTTAATATGTGCTTGTCAAATGGTGTTTATCCTGATTTATTAAAGAAATCAATCATTCGTCCCATATTTAAGCACGGAAGTCATTTAGATTTCAGTAATTACCGGCCAATTGCCATTTTATCATCTGTCAATAAGATTGCTGAGAAGGTGGTTGTAGGCCAAATAACCGACTTTTTGGAACAGCATAGTATATTATCAGAGGCACAACACGGATTTAGAAAAAATCGTAGTACAGTTTCCGCACTTACCCTATTTTCAGATACAGTTAATGAATATTTAAATGATGGAAAACAGGTTATGGTTCTAGTTATTGATTATAAAAAAGCCTTTGACACTTTGGACCATAATATGTTATTGCAAGCGATGGAGGAGGTGGAATCAGGGCCCTACAAATAACTTTTTCGTAGCTATCTATCTAACAGGACGCTTCTTACTGTAGTGGACGGCGTTATGGGAGAGGAGGCCAGTATTAGCTTGGGTGTACCGACTGGTTCTATTTACGGTCCTGTGGGTTATATTATGCATGTAAATAGTGTATCTAATGTAATAAAAAATTGTCAAGTGTTTATGTATGCGGATGACATGTGCTTGCTATTTGCCTCTAAAGAAACAAAAGAATTGCAAAATAATATACAATGTGACTTTGAGAATATAATAAAATGGGCCCATGATAATGGCATAATCCTTAATTTTAACAAAACAAAATGCATGCATACGAGATATACTCTCCATACAATGCTGCAGCGAAAAACACCACATTGAATGAGATAGCTGTTGTGGGCCACTGTTTTGAGTGCTTACATAATAATAAAATTAATTGTAAATGTAAAAATGTCGATAAGTTTAAGTATTTAGGACTGGTTATTGATAAAAACTTTAATAGGAAACCTCAAATAACAGATGTATGTACAAGGCTGTCGGCGATATTAGGTAAATTTTATTATTTAAACTACATTTTGAACAAAAAATCTATGTACCTTCTATACTATGCTTTGGTGGATTGCCTCATAACTTATGGACTTGGAGTATATATAAGAATATATATTATAGTATGGAGTAGCAAAAGTGCGATATATATCCTTTATATATATCGCACTTTTGCTTCTTATATAAAGGACATTAAAAATTTACAGACAAGATTTCTAAAATATCTTGTAAATGAAAAAGTTAAAGAAAATTGTAAGAAAGATTATAATAAGTTATTCTCTATTTGTAAAATTTTACCGGTAGAACACAAAGTTAACATGTTATTAGTTTTGGAAAACATTAATAAAAATAATTATAAAGAAAAGTGGATAATAAATATAGAACCAGGAAAGTTAGAGAAGGGTAATTAATTGAGCCTAGTGTTAAAAACTACTATGGTAAAAGATGTACAAAATATTTAATACCAAAGCTTCTTAATGAAATAAACTGGCTAAGGCAGGGTAGACCTGATCGTAAATTTACAAATAAAAAGAAACTTAAGAATTATTTTTTGGACATACAACATGATAGCGTATTTGACAATTTGTAAAAACTGATATTCGTTTGTAATATTTGAAAAATATATACGGGTTATATTTAGAATTTCTATTTGGTTGCAATGTTATGTGAGTGAGATGTTATAGAATATAGAAATAATAGTGTTTATATTTAGAATTTTTTTTTGCTACATTATGTGGGTGGTGTACTTATTTAATAATGTAATAGGATACAAGAGTGCATTTATTCGCCAACAAACTGTCTTTACAGTTTGGCGAAGTTATATTATTATGTAATGTTTTTGCAAAGATAAGCAAATAAATTAAATTTAAAAAAAAGTCGAAGGTGGAAAATAGGGGATGAAATTTTTGATGTAACTGTTCAGACGACATTTTAATCGTTACCTTGAGTTTGTGATATTCCTTGGTCCACTCAAAAGGATCAAAAAATTAAATTCGATTTCAGAAGCTATTATGTGGAATTTTTTTTTGGTTCTTTGAAGTCAGATTTTACGTTTTATTTAAAGTTTTAGTTTTCCTAATTATCTTTCATCTTTCTAATAATGTACCTAAATATTAATACTCTGAAGCAATATTTTTAAAATAGTGCCACGGAACACTAATTGGCCATATTTAGTAGCATAAATGTTGTACATATGCTTTCTTTACTTTTTTGTGTACTGTTTGATCCGAAATCTCAAGGAACCTTAAACAACAATTTCACTATCGACATGAATTTCATGACCGTAATTTGCGTTTAGTATATACCTTGGCTTTGAATACTCCTTGCAGCGTAACTTCAATTTATAATAAGTCATTTACTTCACAAGCAACCAGACTTTGGAATTAACATTCAGCAAGCGCAATCTTTACACATTTTTCGTCCCCATCAATTATCGGTTCTTCGAGCTATATGGCCGGCCCATTGCCACTTCAGCTTACTAATTCGTTGGGCTATGTCGGTTACTCTGGTTCCTCTATCCTCATTTCTAAGTTTATCACAAAGAGAAACCCCAAACACAAGCAAAACCACAAGCAGTCGCTGAGCGACCTTGAGCTTCATCATATGACCAGTAGTGAAGGACCACGTCTCAGATCCACAAGTCATCACTGGCAACACGCCTTTGTTATACAATCTTGTTTTCAAGTTTTGAGGTATACCTGACGAAAAGATGTGTCGTAATCTCCCGAACGCTGGCCAGCCCAGTTGAATTCGTCGATTGACCTCTCGGCCGAAGTTGGACTTACCTAGTCAGACTATTTGTCTCACGTAAACATACTCGTCAACAACTTCGAGCTTAGTGGTCCCGACAACTACCGGCATAGGTGCGACATGGACGTTACACATGATCTTGGTTTTGTCCATGTTCATTTTAAGACCTATCCGTTGGAAGGCACTATTGAATCGCTGGAGGGCCTATAGTGCTTAGGTGATTTAGTGATTCTGCCGTGAAGTGATTAAGGTGAGTGATATACTCGCCATTGATGTTAATAAGTTGGAATAACAAGGAACTCGTCATACAAAAGAAAAAGAATTTTATTTTTTACATGGTATGGGTTCTCTTGTAATTTTCTTACCATCAACTTTTATACTTTGTCTGCGTCTAGCCCGTTTGAAAATAGAAATCCAATCCATCATGGAAAAAACAGAGCTATATTTGCAGATCCTTTGCTGCATAGTAGCATTGTGGAATCTGTTTCCATTTGCGTGTGCCCAGATTCTGAATACTTTTGTTCTATGAATTTAAGGTGGTCAATTTTTTGAGCTGCCCTAAAAAGCAAAGCAGCCACAAATTGGTTTCAGTTTTGGCCGTGTCTGAAAATAAGCTTATTTCTGTAACATTATAATAGTAGTATATATATACGTAATAGTATAGTTCCAATTTCAGTGCCACCTTTCCTCCCCTTTACCTTTGATTTAGCATTATTGGGTAGAGCTGCTTCGTAGATGGTGAGGACCCACAGCTTTCTAGAATAATAAAGCAGACCTACGTCCCGGGCAGGTATTTGGAGCACTGCTTGCAAATCAAATGTTACTGTGCTAAAATGCTCATCTGTGTTTGATCTAACTTTATCCTTCTCTTTATCTCGATTGCAAATTTTCTTTCTTTCTTGGTGAGCTGAGTAGGCATCTTCAAGTTCTCTTTTCTTCTCTGTTTCTGCTTGGTCATAATTAACACATATTAAGCGTTAGTCTCTCTTAGGCACAAAAAACTCAGATTTATACTCTTTTGAAAATATTCTCCGGTAAGTTATTTCAGAAGCTTGCTCAAAACCACAAGGAAAAACACTCATCTTTGTACAATAAATGCATACTTCGAATGTTAAGTTTTTTATCTAAATATCTGCGTTGGATGTCTTTTCTCCTGTAATGGGCGTCCATACAAGGAAAGATTCGATGTGTTTTTTATTCTTTGGATAATGTCGGATTTCGTTTTATTAACTGTTATGATGTAAATCACCAAATAGGTGCACTCTTTGGTGATTTACATTTCATGTCATTCCGTTTATTTTTGCATCAGATATTATTGCAGGAGAATACTTAACGTCCACAACCTATGAAAATGTGTTGACCGCGGTTATTATTTTGTCCATAATGTCACTTGACGACAATTCGATCAAAGTATATTGCATAAACGAGCTAGAATTGTTTAGTCGGTTTTATATGTTAACGATCCGAGACAAATCTAATATTTTCGTACAAGCATTTGCAATTAAATTTATATAAAAGGTTTTTGCAGTATAGTTTTAATAGCAAGATAAACAAAGTTATTCTATTATATGCGTTTATGTACTTTTAGTTTTTTTTTTTTTTTACTGAAAGTCTGTGAAAATATTTTGCATAACCTATCAAAAAGAAAAAGGTGTTAAGAATGCTTAAAACTTTTTTCAGGTTAACGTTAGGAGGAAATTTATTAATAAAGATGTTTTGCTTGATTTAACTGGTTTTACCATGAAATAAATTCTAAACGACTTGACGTATTACTTAGCTGGTTTTACCAGCATATAGAGCTCGAAAAAATTAGTAGGGGAATCCCCTAGCGCCGGACAGGACAAAGTACCGGACAAATCACGTCAAAACATGAAATAACGTTCTTATTAGCACTCGCTTATAGAAAGAAGTTAAACTCAACGGACAAATGCCCCGTGGCGTGGGAGGCGTCAATCTCGCCAGATATGGCTTACAGGTGACATTTTAGTAATTTTGCATGTGAATCCTACGCATCGAGTAACATTTACAAGATCATAAACCACTATTTGGAGTGCATAAATTGTAAATAATAGGCACTGCTTTCTGGGGGCAGAAATAGGTATATCCTAGGCAGAAGAGGAATCCTGCCATCTAGTTGCTATTTTGCTGTTTTGTCATTATTTTTTTCTAAAATGTATCATCTTCACCCCCTAGTTGTTTTTTTTAGGATAGGTGACAAACGAGCACACAGTTCACCTGATGGTAAGTAGATGCTGTGACCCATAGACATCTACATCTATCCTCAATAAAGAATCAAAATGCAGATGCGTTGTCACCCGTGAGGATTAAGATGGAATGCCTCTTTTGCAGTAAAAATGGTCTCCGGTTCTCTACACTCACCATACGAAACACAGCAGTGTTAAGCTGCTATTTTACGCTGGTATTCTGTGAGAGCGTGGTCCTTCCCCGGTCGAGCCGACCCATTCGTGCTACAAATATACTACTAATATAGCTGCAGCATGGCTCTACCACGTATTAGTTAGTTTTCTGATTGAGACTACAACAAAAACAGCATTAATTCTCATTATAAGGAGATTTTGTTTTAGGCTTTAATAATGTCCTCCAGACCAAATTTCGGTCACGGCGGCCAGCCTCAACGGAGACTAGCCATCGGCGCAGGACAGAATTATAGTGCTTAAGTGTATGCGCAAGCACAGGTGCACTCTCTAACCGACACGACCGGAGAGAGATCAGGCGCAGGACCAACGGCTTTATGTGCTTTCCGAGGCACGGGGGTGAGACAACGCTAACTTCCTGACTCCGGGCATCTACTGAGAATTTCTTGATGGAAAAACTCAATAACTGATTTTTTTGGCTTGACCCGGCATTCGAACCCGGGACCTCGTGATCAGCAGTCGCACTACTACAACCACTAGACCAACGAGGCATTCTTTAGGCATTCTTTAGGCTTTACAAAATCTTTAAATGGAATCGTGTAAAACTTTTTATGTATTAATATGAAATCACAAGCGAGTACAATGACTTCTTACTTTCACGCAAGGATGGGCTGCCGGGCAGTGTAACCGAATACATATGTTATGTTAATTGTAGATTAATTGTTCCAGAACAAATCTGTCCAGTCTGTCCGAGCATACAATTTCTTACTTCAGTACTAATCGACACAGATGGTCGATAGGAATCGACTGACGACTAATGCATTCCCTTTTTCTAAAAAAAAAAAACCCCAAAATATATCCACATATCGGATAATTCTAAGTTTATAGACTGTAAAATGCACATGCATTCCTTGATTTATTAAAACTCATCAAAAGTCTGCTGAAAATAATCCTCACCTATACATTGCTTCATGGATATATTTACCATATTTGTCAAGCTTAGCAGGTGGGTTGGCAAACGCAGCTTTTATTGTTAAGAGTTGTTATCAGAAAGATGCTGCAGCCGATCTCCTGTTTTATTTACCTCAGTCACCCCTTACGACACCCACTGGATGATATTGGGAAGTAGATTTTCTTGTACCCCGCAACGGTTAAAATGCACATATCGTAATACAAATGAACTAATTTTAATGCGGGTAGAAGATGTTTACTTAAATGTATATGTTCAGGAATTTTGGGGCCTCTAGAACGATGGCCCTGTATAATTAATAAATTAAATACATCGTTAGTTACGCTAATATTCAATTTTTTAAATTCAGAATTGTAGCGACTTTGTAAATATAATTATAACCTGATAAGTTTTTGCCCGAGTTTTACCTTCGGACCGTTAGTTTTTTTGCTAGCAGGCTGTCGCCTGTTGTTGTTTACATTATATGTCGTACCTACTCCGTCCTAATGATTCATTTTAGAAGAGAGATAAAAATCTCTTAGCCTGTTAGCAAGCTTACGTTTGCTTAAAGGCTTTTCTTATTTTTTGTTAACATTTTCAACGCAAATTTAAATTTAATAATAGTCCGGAACATGTTTATATTTCTTAGCAAATAATACTAAAAGAAAAAATTAATCTACCCGCAGCTTTATAACTACTTTATAATTTGAACCTGGATCATGGTTTTGTCTCGTCGTTTAAGAATTTAAAAATTTTAAATACTTAAAAATTTACTCTTCATTATTTATTTTAATTTTAGTCACTTCCACACTAGGATTTTCAACTTTTTTTATACATTTATTTACATAACATTATATACAATATTAAAAACTATAATAAAAATAATTATAGTTTTAAACTATAATTTTCAACTATACGTGAAGGCGTTTTACATAATATATAAATTGCACAAGGAAAACACCCAGACTCGGAACATACGAACACTTGTTCCTTGCATGATTCGAAACCACGGCCCTACAGAGTCGCAGCCGATTGCTCAGCCACTGCGCAAACGAGCCATCAATTTTTATTTTTATAATCTCTCTACCAACGTATTTTTGTGAGGTATTTATGAGGTGTTATTCCTAATGACCCCTGTGAAACATTGATTATGAATACTGTGACGCATTATTAAGAATCAAGATATCAATTGGGAAAATTCGTTTTAGATTACTGAATCATCAGCTCTCGTTCGTACTACGTTTACTTGTAATTTAATTTAACATCTCGTTAAAAAAGTGAACAGAGCGTTAAAAATGTTGAAAATTAATTAGCTAAGATCTACGTAATAAAACTTAAATTAAAAATTAAAAAAAAACCTCGACACAAAAAGAGCTGACGATCTTCAAACGGTTGAACAGATTTTTTTTTAACATTGCTAAGAACACTCTCGATTAAGGTACCTTTTTTTATAAGAAAGGGTGACAGATGAGCACACAGTCCACCTGATGGTGCCATGCAGCAGCTATATTAGTAGTATAGTTGTAGCACGAATGGGTCGGCTCGACCGGGGAAGGACCACGCTCTCACAGAATACCAGCGTAAAATAGCAGCTTAACACTGCTGTGTTTCGTATGATGAGTGTAGAGAACCGGACACCCTTTTAACTGGAAAAGAGGCATTCCATCTTAGTCCTCCCGGCTGACAACGCATCTGCATTTTGATTCGCAAACGAGGATAGATGTAGATTTATACAGGCCACAGCAACCACTTACCATCAGGTGGACTGTGTGCTCGTTTGTCACCCTATCCTATAAAAAAAATAAGATAATAAAATAATAATTATTTAAAAGGTTAAGACACATCATTTTATGTTATTACACGGATATTAGCTAATTGGTTTTTAACATCTATAATATAATATAATGGATTTCCGCAAGGTAACACCTGATTCTATTCATTATCTTGAACTGAGCGTTTTCACAATGAAATCATCAAAAAAATAAAAATAAAATAATTTTAAAAGGTCAGCAATGCACCTGCCATTCTCGTGGTGTTTTAGTTTTGCATGGATATTATAATATTATTGTAGTCATTTAACATCAGGTTTGCTCCCACTCCTATATAAAAATAAATAGATTCGCAAATTTGCTCATCATCCATTACTTCTAATATTTTACGTAGATCTTCTGTGAAGCGAATTTTTACTATATATATGTTTTCCTGTGAAGCAATTTTAGAACTCTATGTATATTAAGTTATACTAGCTTTAATCCGCGACTTCGTCCGCGTAGAATTTGAACAATAAAACCTGCATATCTATAATAGTGGTAATTGGGCAATTAATTGAAGTAAGTATCGAATAACCTGTTTAAACTTAGTCTTTAGCTATCATCTCAAAAACTTTTAGCGATATACGAAATGGATTAATATAAAAAAGTGTGTGTGTACTTATCTACGCACGTAGGAAGTTATACTTCTTTAGCGTAACAAAACAAAAAAACTTGAGAGACAATTACACACTAAACTTGTCGCTTTTAGGTGTCAGTGTGCGCGCATCGTAGCAACTTCATGGTGTTGTTTTTAGGTGTCGGTGTGCGCGCGCATCGTAAAAATTCACTCTCATCATTTTTCCCAAACACCCCAAAAGAAGTATAACTTCAAAAACTATCAATTAATTTCACGTAAAAAAGGTTAAGCCTTATCCTTTAACACCATTGACATATATATCCCATCCATTTCAGCCTATAAAACCCCTCTGTTGAACATAGTCTGTAAAAATTGGGTTCAGCGTTTTTTGGATAGACTTTTTGATATCCGTCGGTTGTCAGGGCCTGCACAGTTTTGGTATATTCCCACGCAAATTATGTTCTTTTTTCCTATAATTTTAAGTTCCTATCAGGAAGATACTGCTCAGTCAATCTCTTGTATCAGTTTCCCTCTGTCGCCTCTTACGACACCCACGAGACGATATGGCTTAGTGGATATTCTTACATCGCCACGATTACACGGTTACATATATTATATATAATCACATGTTTAACATCACAGTTTTCTTGTAAAATGGCGTTAAATTAAAACAAATAAAAATCAGTTTTGCATAAAAACTTTAATAGATGAAGTGTTTTGATGATTTTTCTTGCTTTGCAATTTTACGTAAATAGTTCCTTATTTACGTAAAATTGTAAACCAAAAAAGATTGTTCATAACTTTTTTATAAGTATAATTTTAATTTATTATAAAGATTTTACCACTTTAATCAAAATACGCTCAGACCTATAAAAAAGTCAATTGGAAAATCATGCATGTTTTTGGATAAAGCCTAGGTCACACCTGGCATTGCTCTCTATCTGTTCGTGATATTTATCCCAATCGGTTCAGTCATTCCAAAGATTAGGCCGAACAGACAGATAGACAGAAAAAAATGTTGTTCATGTACCATGCAAATAACTCCCTTAGCTTAATTCATTTATTCATTCATTACAGCCTATCAAAGTCCACAGCTAAATAAAGGCCTCCCCATAAATTGCTTTCTAATGGGGACATTTGTAATAGTTGCCACGCTTGGCAGGCGGATCGGCTACTGCAGGTTTTATGTTCTGGTTGTTATTAAGGTGCTGCTACCCATCTCCTGGTTTATTTCCCTCTGTCGCCTCTTTCGACACATGGGACGATTAGGGGTAGTGGATATTCTTAAACCGTCCACTACAAATTTAAGTTTGAGCTTAATAGAGGCCAGTTATTTCGATTTAACAGACAGCCACTTTAATTTTATTAAAATGTTGTATATATTGGCGAGAAATAATTTTGACCTAACTTACAGTCAATAACCGCGTACAAAAAAACCTAAGTTAACAGCGTTGGAAACTTGTTTCGAGCTTCGGGGATTTCCATACCTACGTACATTAATTTGGGTTATCCTAAAGCATGTACTCGTATATCGTGTAATATAAATTGAACGAGAACATGACTTACGTTTACGAAAGTTGCGAATTTAATTTAAATACTTAATTTGATAAGTATTTAAGGAACGTAAATATTTAATACTGACGCTATTAAGTTGCTAGATAAAATTAATGCTTGGAATACATAATAAAATGAAACACTTTTCGTCATTACACGAACCGAATAAAGTCTATCTCTCTTATACAATACCCCATCTCGCTCGCACACCATTTAACTATTTCGTTCTATCTTTCTCTTTAGTAATGAACATAATTCTGTCACGTTTCACGTTAAATTTCTTTCCTTTATAACATTTATCGTTACTAATTAAAGTGACTTTTGTAGATTAGTGCGTGTTGACGGACTTCACATGTTAAATGAAAGTAATTTTACGGATTTTATCGCGTTTAATTTAACTGAACCCATGGTCATGGACTGAGGTATTTGACGCCCCGATGTCATAGTTAGCCCAGCTACCTTCAGTTTTTGAATATTAACTTTTGGTTCGATCTACGCAGAACGAGCTCACAGTATCTTGAAGTCTTGCAGTGGTTTGCTTGAGTTTGGATTTAATTTTGTTAATTATAGGAAACCCAAGCAGATGGCAGCACCCATCAATCTTCTCTATTGAAATTAGGATGTTTTTTAACTTCAATAGCCTCGCGTATCATCCTTGTTAGAAATTGACGTCCTTTTGCTAGGATTTGTGGTCTATCAAATCTGATGTAATAGCGAAGATGATCTTAAACATGTTCACAGACTTCAGTCTTCCCGAAGCGTCAGTGCTTCACATGCCTTCTAAATATTTTAATTCTTTAGATATGCCGCTTTCCTTGCGTATTTTCATTTACCGCCGAGCTTGTGGTAAATTAATACTTAAAAATGTATTATAATCAACAATTTTATTGGTGCAAGCGGGGATCGTATCTATGTTGGTTGCATACTTTGAAATTAAAGGAATCGGTTACTGAGCTACCAAGACTCTATTAATGTGCACCAATGTGTTAAATTAATTGATTTTATATTTTGCCACAAACTTTCTGTTGCTAAAAACCAAATTTTATCTTTGTTTATTTATACAATGATTTCACATTACTTAATATCAAATGGACAACTTTGTTACCATTGCGTTCCTGCCAAGTGTGACAATTAAAGCAAATTTTCCTTGAAATTTGAAAGGCCCACCGGGACCCATTGGGGAGGTAAGGACTTTTACGACAATGAAATAAAAACTTTTTGTTTTCAGATCTTCGATTATCGAAATTCAAATTTTGATCGTAATTTAGAAAAGAGATGCAGCATGTGGCTTACCTGATAGTATGTGACCAGCGCGACCTATGAACATCAGTAGATTAACAGAAGGTGCAGGTGCGTTGCCCGGCCTTAAAAAAAGTAGACTCTTTTTTGTCGATTCATAAGCCGTTCAGTCCGGATCTTTTTGGCAACATACCGGTTCTCGGTAGAGTACCGTTATTACGCACCAAAAAGGGAATATTGTTATGTACCGCATTACCTGTGTTTCATTATCGGTAGTAAGCCGTGGCAGCAATAGGTTTAAAGATGGTTTAGAGTATCTACCCAGAAACTATATACGTATATTTACTAGGTGATAACCAACCAACAGAATCCTGAATACTTAACACGCACCAACTAAAATTAAACTAAAATTCCCATATGTCCGCTTTAGACCCTTTTTACTGGGAACGAAGCATTGCATCTTAGTTCTCAGAGGTGACAACATATCTGCTATTTGATTCTTATTCGAGGAAAGATGTAGATGTCTATAGGCACCCACTTAACATCAGGTTTACTTTGTGCTCGTTGTAGAATAAGGGTGACAACCCTTATTCTATAACTAGCGATCCGCCCCGGCTTCGCACGGGTAATTTCTGGATATCGACAATAGCGCCACCTACCGGGTCCAATTGTATTATATATATTATAAATTAAATAGGGAACGTGGTATATATATATCAACCAGCGATCCGCCCTGGCTTCGCACGGGTGATTTCTGGATCTCGATAACAGCGCTACCTACCGAGACTAATTGTGAATCTAAACCATCCAGGGACCCACTCAAACGCACACAAAAATTTCATCAAAATCGTTTGAACCGAAATCTGTAGGAGCTATAGGAGCACTGCCCTTTGTGGGTGTAATTTCATAAAATCCGTTCTTGGTAATTTTTAACATAACAAAAAGAATATTCTGGCCAAGTTTTATACCTACATAAGCTATAGTTTGAAATGTGAATATTTTTTAATTAACGGCCCACAAATCCCCTTGCGAGTGGAATTTCGTAAAATCCGTTCTATGTAAAATTCCTACCAAATTTCGAGTCTCTAGGCCTTATGGTTTCAGAGATATCGTGATGAGTCAGTACATAGGTGGACATCTATATATATATAACTCACAAACTCATAACCGGTGAAAACCACTTTTGACTGCAAAAATCAGGCAAAAATGGTTTTGATCGATGCCCTTAGTCAATAACAGTTATGACTGATTTTTGTAGTCAAAAGTGATTTAAAACAACGGTCATAGTCAAAAGTGGTGTTGTCTGATTTAAACTTCAGACTATCGGTCAAAACTCGCAATGTCAGTAACAGTAGGTCAAGTTGCGGCTGGCGTGGCCCAAGCCACCCTAAAGCCGCGTACATTATAATGATATAAAATATAAAATTGAAGAAATTGAACTTTTTAATTTCAGAAATTCAAAAAGAACAAGTAAAAAGAAGTTTTGACTAACATTGTTGGTCACAACCACTTTTAACCGATGTAATTTGTTCAAAATCACTATTACCCAGTATTTTTGCAGTTAAAAGTGGATTTGACCAACACTACTTTCGACTGCAAAAGTCAGTTAGAAGTGGTATTGACAAACGTCCTTAGTCAAAACTACTTTTGCCTGAATTTTTACAGTCGAAAGTGGTTTTGACCGGTTATGAGTTTTAACTGTAACATAGATATGAACAAACCAAAGTCATGTGTAACGTCCATGTAACACCTATGCCGGTAGTTGTTGGGAGCACTAAGCTCGAAGTTGTTGACGAGTATGTTTACCTGGGACAAATAGTCCGACTAGGTAAGTCCAACTTCGACCGAGAGGTCAACCGACGGATTCAAATCGGCTGGGCTGCGTTTGGGAGATTACGACACATCTTCTCGTCAGGCATACCTCAAAAACTCAAAGCAAGATTGTTCAACCAGTGCGTGTTGCCAGTGATGACCTATGGATCTGAGATTTGGTCCTTCACTGCTGGCCGTATGAGGAAGCTCAATGTCTCTCAGCGAGCTATGGAGGCTCTCTCTGCGTGATAGACTTAAAAACGAGGATATCCGTAATATAACCAGAGTAACCGACATAGCCCAACGGATTAGTAATCTAAAGTGGCAATGGGCCGGCCATATAGCTCGAAGAACCGACAACCGATGGGGAAGAGAGGTTCTCGGCAGGCGAAATGTAGGGCGTCCCCCCACTAGATGGAGTGACGACCTGGTAAGACATGCAGGAAGTCAATGGACGGAGGTGGCTCGGGACCGTGCTTTGTGGCATTCCTTGGGGGAGGCCTATGTTCAGCAGTGGATTTGTGATGGGCTGTAATGATGATGATGATGATATATAGATAAAACTGCGCAAAACGGAGTAATAGTAATGCAACTAAAAATTTCCATTAAAATTCAGCTTTTTTTTATAAGATAGGATGACAAACGAGCACACAGTCCACCTGATGGTAAGTGGTTGCTGTGACCCATAGACATCTACATCTATCCTCAATAAAGAATCAAAATGCAGATGCGATGTCACCCGTGAGGACTAAGATAGAATGCCTCTTTTCCAGTAAAAAGGGTCTCCGGTTCTCTACACTCACCATACGAAACACAGCAGTTTTAAGCTGCTATTTTACGCTGGTATTCTGTGAGACCGTTGTCGTTCCCCGGTCGAGCCGACCCATTCGTGCTATAACTATACTACTAATATAGCTGTAGCATGGCTCTACCAAGTATGTATAAAAAGCTTATAAATTAGAACGATAAATTAGATCGCTACTTTACACCTTGATCTTACAAACAAAAACAATACAATACAATACAATACAATACTCTTTATTGTACACCAAGAAAAGATAAAAATAACAAAAAGAAAAAAAATATTGAGGGAAAACAAAAGGCTGCAAACATACATTCATTTGCAAAAAAAACGGCCAGGCTGAAAAAATACAATTCGAAAAAGGTTTTAATCGTTTGAACATGTTACTGGCCGGTTATAAAAGTGACGTGGTGGTTAAGGAAGTACATTCCAAATTCAAATTTTTCCCTGTGGCTGGTTTTTAAAGGAAAAAAAATTTTACTACATTTTGTGGTGCGAACTTTTGAAAGTTAATATCGACTATAAATAACTTTTAGTCCATTTTATTGAATTATTTAATTTCCTTGACATTTTAAAGTATAGTTATTGCTGTTAAGCGGTCTTGAAAATGGTAGACAAAGTGATAAAAGCGAGCAAAATTATTGTGCTTCTTGAGGAGGGTTGCAGCCAATGCTTCGTAGCTCAGAAGCTAAATGTGAGTCGTTCGACAGTCCAAAAGGTGGCAGCGCTATCAAGAGACCGGTTCCGTCAAGAGAAGGCCTGGTTCTGAACGAAAGCCATGTACCAAACTACGGGATGATCGTTTTATGGTGAGTTAAGCGTTGAGTAATCGCAAATCTTCGTATGTAGACCTCAAAAACAACCTCAAAGAAGTAAGAAATGTGCAAATTATTCTAACGACGTTCAGAAGGAGGCTTCTCGCTGCCAAAATAGGTGCAGTTATCGCCCAGCCCGCGGCCCTAAAATACTCCTGAGCACCGAGTTGCCAGGCATAGCTTCACTCGAAATTGTGTGTCATGGACTCAAGAAGACTGGGATATCTCTGTACGGTCAAGACCGATGTCGGGAGTACTACGAAGACGAGAAGAACACTTTGCAGAGGAATATTTTAAAGAAAGGTGGGGTCTCTATTATGTTTTGGGCAGGAATAAATTAGTTGGATCGTACGGAGTTAGTCTTCAACGGAAACGGCATACTGACTGGACACGGATACATAACGGAAGTTTCAATTTCTCATACACCGCATTGGCCGCTCTTGGCGAAAACTCAATTTTTATTGACGATCACGCTTACGCCCACCGATCTGGCGACGTGGAAGTGTATATGCTAGAGGTTGAAATTCGTCGTTTGTTTTGGCTAGCTCGAAATTCCGAGAGCATGTCTAAGACATTCTGAAGCGACGAGTGAGATCAGTGCAGCCGGCTCCGTAGGCCATCCGAAAGCCAAGAATGTGATTACCGCGGAGTGAGAACGTATTTCGCTAGAAACCATAAAAGATATACTCCCTAGTAACCGAGACGAATGCGAGCTGTGATTTCAGCAAGAGGGTGTCACACTCCATACTAAACTCTTATCTGCTTTTACTTTATTAAACGTATTTAGTTTTGACTTAGCGAGCAGATAGACACTACTAGCACTTTGAACTTTAACATTAGTGTTACAGTCTATTGCCTCCTCCACACTACTCGCGAATTAACTTTGACGAAGTGCTCGTTGAAGTCAATCGCAGTTCGAAGAACGTGACACTTCGCGAAGAGCTCAGTCGTCTTGATTCGCCCGCACCCTTAACATGAAAAACGTTAAAGAGTTAGCTGCTATAGGTACCTAATTGTGTGAACAGTACGACGTAATGCGTTAACCATAGATAAATAATTAAGTAGAAAGTGACATATTTAATATTTATATCTAAAAAAATTAATATAAACTGGCGTACGCCGAGTAGTGTAGTGAGACACTTCGTGTAACTTCGGGGCACTTCGCAGACTTCCTTTGACTCGAGCGCAAAAAACCGACAGCGATCGGAAGTTGCCCGAGGCAAAGCGAGGTTGCACGAAGCGAATCGAAGTACCTCTTTACACTATTCTCCTCGCCCAACTTCGATCAACTTCGCGAGTAGTGTAGAGGGGCCATATTAAAGTCCACTGCTGAACATAGGCCTCCCCTATAGATTGTCTCATAGGGGGGATATTTGCCATAGTTGCCACGCTTGACAAGCGGGTTGGCAACAGCAGTTTGTTTTTAGTCGTTATTAGGAAGACGCTGCTGCCCATCTCCTGATTTGTTTCCCTCTGTCGCCACTTACGACATGGGATGATATGGGGTAGTAGATATTCTTACACCGCCACTACACGGTAAATTTTAACAGTACTTTAACATTACTTCTCATTAATTTAATCAAAATGTTATGATAAAACTGACGAAAACTATTCCTTGCTAATTAATTTACAGAATTCTGAGTATAAGACTACCTAAAATTATCAAACAATCTATTAGTAATAATAAAATTGGTTCTTTACTTAGGTGCCCGTTGTTTTTTGCAAAAGAGTATATAATGACTCCTACGTCAATAATGCTTAACTTGTTCTGCTGACTCACGTGTAATTTAAAATTTTAAAGTGTTTAGGTATATGCTTGAGCAACCTTGAGGTTAGCTTATGTTTTAGTAAATTACTAAGATACTATTGTTTTTTATTTATTTATTTGGTTCACCAACATATGTCACGTGGTAGAGCCATGTTGCAGCTATATTATGGTTGTAGCACAAATGATTCGGCTCAACCGGGGAAAGACCACGCTCTCAAAGAATACCAGCGTAAAATAACAGTTTATTGCTGCTGTGCATTATATGGTGAGTGTAGAGAACCCGAGACATCGTTTACTGAATACGAGGCATTCCATCTTAGTCCTTAGGGGTGACAACGCATCTGCATTTTGATTCTTAATTGAGGATATATGTAGATGTTTATGGGCCACAGCATCCATTTACTATCAGGTGGGCTGTATGCTCGCTTGTCATCCTTATTCTTTTAAAAAAATACCAATACTAATGTGAATTCCTTAAACACTAATATAAACTAAGTGCACATTCGATAATAGGTACCTACATACAATTATAGCATTCCTCACAAGCTTAGCGTTACTAGTTATACAAAAATATAATATATCAAACAGAAAAAAAAAGAATACTGAAACACTACAAAGAAATATTAACGAATTGATGAATTTTGTGCCGAAAAATATTAAAAGACTCATAGTGAATATCTACTTTAATGCTATAAGTATATAAATCTGCATTATAAGTTTGCATTCTGAGAATTAAATTCTAGCACAGTCCTACGAAAGGGCGACGAAAGAGGAGTCATGAATGAAAGTAGCATCGTTTCTACAGTGATATTCTGTGTTATTGTATATTAAAGAACTTCTTTAAGAATAAAAGGTATTCGGTGTACTTGTATATTAAAGAACTTCATTAATAATAGTGAGATATTCGGTGTACTTGTATATTAAAGAACTTCATTAAGAATAGTGAGATAATCGGTGTACTTGTATATTAAATAACTTTATTAAGAATAGTGAGCTATTCGGTGTACTTGTATATTAAAGTACTTCATTAATAATAGTAAGCTATTCGGTGTACTTGTATATTAAAGAACTTCCTCGGAGTTCTCTAAACTCTATAAACGTGTGCAGAGAACAAGGCTAAGCACCAACCGAGCGCGTCCCCGGGTTGCGGATAGGGGAATGGCCCGGCCTGCCTGCGAACAGAATCATCAGATAATTTTCTGCACAATGGTGGAAAGGGTTAGTAAGGCTGATGAGGAGAGTGACCGGCATAATAACAGGAAAAAATCTTCGAAAAACTTGCCGCGGACAAGCTTAGAGGAAGGAAAACCTCTTCAAAAACTAGTTTTGCCCAAGCTAAGGTGTAAAAATAATCGTGCCGATAGCTGAATGGCAGCAGGGCGAAAGATGCTGTCGCAAACGATTTCGCTTGGAGCACCTGGCGCCACTTCATTGTATTTAAGTCGCCTTACCGCCACATGCCGGCTCTGTGGCGGCGGACTTTTACTTCCGAGCATGCTCGTGGGAATAGTATGGAAGAATCAAATTTAATAAGCAAACAAGGAGACAAGACAGGAGAGGGTGTTGGACCAGCGAACGTACCAATAGAACAGGTAAAACGCGACGAGGCGATCAACTAAGAAGATCGTGTACTAGGAGAGCTAGAAGAGATAGTTAAGAAGACGCTACGCACAATCAAAGTTAAGCGTACAGTAGCGACGGAGGTTACGAGAGGAGTGAAGGACTTTCAAAGGTTGCTTCTTGAGTCCTTTGTCTACAGAAAGGAGTGGAAAGAAGCGGAGCGAAAACTGGCGCTAAAAGAAGCGGCGGGGAATCAGTTTCTGTGCAATTTAGAACAAAAAACCAAGACTTCCCAAAAAGAAGTGGAGGCCACGCCGGACAATACGAGAAAAAAGGGGCTGGCACCAAATCCATCACAGCGTCCCGAAGCAGCAGTTGCTGCTGGCGGTGTGGGGAGGTGGGTCATCAGTCGAAGGCCTGTACCAAACCTCCGTGCTGCCATCTCTGTGCAGCGAGGAAACGGGCGATCCTCAAATCACGTGATGGGTTCTGGACGTTGTGCGTCCTTTCGGGAGGTACTCCAAAAGAAAAATGGCTAAGGTGCTGCAAGCAAACCTTCAGCGATGCAGACTGGCTCTTGATCCTGCTGCTTGCACGAAACCGTGACCACAGAGCGTATATTGTTCTGATTTCGAAGCAATACCACTCAGTGTCCGGATCAAACTGGCTGTGTGACCCTTCCGGGACAGCAGCTATTTGGACCCCGGACCGGGGTCGCTTTCCCGTTAAAGACAGTGGATCGAGAGACGGCATTGTATGGGTTACAACGCCAGCAGTTACCTTTGTGACGTGTTACTTCACCCCAAACGAGCCAATTGCTTATTTCCGAAAGATGGTTGACGATCTCGAGAGAGTCGTTCGCCACCTTGAGGGAGAAATCGTGATAGGTGGTGACTTTAATGGAAAGTTCGTCGAATGGGGCATGGAGTATAGTGATACGCGGGGAAACGAACTCCTGGACATGATAGCAAGTCTTGACTTGGTCATTGTGAATAGGGGAAATACATCTACTTTCCGGCCAGTTGTGCGTGAGTCTATTTTAGACCTTACGTTCGCCGCTCAACGGGTAGCTCGTGTAGTCTCGGACTGGGCTGTTTCAGAGGAGTATACGGCGAGTTACCATCAATACATCTCATATTCGGTCCATAATCTGTGGGAAAAACCCCCGATTATCCCGGAGCGACGAATGACGCGGGTAGGATGGAGACTGTCGAAGCTGGATGAGAGTGCTTTCCAAAAGGCAGTCTTGGGAAAAATAGATACTCTTCCTGATGTTTCCGCAGAGACACGCGATGATGTAGAGATGCTCGTCGGTCGAACGATGGATGCCAACGTCACAGGGTGCGACGCCGCTATGCCTCGTCAGACTGCAAGCTCACGTAGAACACCAGTTTACTGGTGGACTGCGGAGATTGTGCTGCTCAGGACTGAGTGTCTGCGTCTTAGGAGACAGGCACTTAGGTTGCAAAAGCGAGATACTGGGCAGCAGAAGAATGACGAGTACAAAGCGGCGAAGAAGCGACTCGTTAATGCGATCAAGGTGAGCAAAGAGAGATACTGGAAAGCGGTTTGTAGAGAAGTAGATGACGACTTATGGGGACGGATCGTCACCCAAAAATTTGTGAGCCGCAGTTGAAGAAATAGTCCAAACTCTGTTTCCGGAACGCGAAGACCGAGTTTGCACCCACAGTGCGGTATCCAATGACGAGTGCCCACTTTTCTCAGCAGTCGAGTTGCGGGCAATTGGTAAGTCTCCCAAGGTAGGTAAGGCCCCGGGCCCTGATGGCATCCCCTTCGAGGTCTATAAGGTTACATAAAAAGGCATGAAAATCTACTCCTTGACACTTACAACGCCTGCATCGCGGCTGGAGTTTTCCGAAAAGATGGAAGTTGCAAAGGTTGGTCCTGTTAGATAAAGGAAAGGTTCAACCCTACACGCCTTCATACTAAAGGCCACTTTGTATGCTAGACGTAGCAGGAAAGATTTTCGAGGGCCTAATAAGGAATCGACTGAGGGAAGAAGTGGCCGATGCGGGTGGCGCGGTCGATAACCAACATGGTTTTCGACCGGGTCGCAGTACAATTGGTGCCATTTCCGAAGCGCTTTCATTTGTTAGGGCTGCCTGGTCGGGCAACCAGAGATCCCGTCCCGTGTGCATAATGATGACGTCAAAAATGCATTTAATTCCGCAAAATGGACGGACATTGTGAAGGCGCTTCGGAAATTAGATGTTTCCGAGTATCTCATCCGTATCATTAGTGATTACCTATGTGATCGTTTTTTGATATATGAGACCACTATGGGAGGGATCATGAAGGAGCTGAGTGCATTTAATTCCGCAAAATGGACGGACATTGTGAAGGCGCTTCGGAAATTAGGTGTTTCCGAGTATCTCATCCGTATCATAAGTGATTACCTATGTAATCGTTTTTTGATATGTGAGACCACTATGGGAGGGATTATGAAGGAGCTGAGTGGGGGTGGGGCCCAGGGCTCGGTCTTAGGACCGGAGCTTTGGATCATCCTTTATGATGCACTTCTACATCTCGACCTACCGACTGATGTACTGCTGGAGGGATTCGGTGACGACGTGGCGGCGTTAATCCTTGCAAGATTCGGATCTCTACTGCCAACAACTAATGAGACTCAAGCAAGAAATTGAAAAAACGGCCGGGATTGATCAACAGAAAAGGAGTGGTCTTTCATCATGATAACGCCAGACCATACACATCTTTAGTCACTCAGCAAAAATTGAGAGAGCTTGGTTGGGAAGTGTTAATGCATCCACCATATAGTCCTGACCTTGCACCCTCGGATTTTCGGTCTCTTCAGAATTCTTTGGGTATTGTTAGGTTAACATCAAGAGAGGACTGTTAAAACTATTTGTCGCATTTTTTGATCAAAAATCTCAAGATTCCGAACAAAATGGCATATATATATATATATATATATATATATATTATAATTAAATGTAATTGAACTTTGAAAAAAAAAATGTCTTGATTGTATATATAAAATAAGAAAAAACTTTATTATGACCTAATATTATGACCAATTAAAAAAATCGTTTCTAAAACATCGCAACGTTTCGTGAAAGAAAACGAACCTAAGAAATTGTTCATTTATTTTGGTCACAGCTTTCGAACTAGATAATAAATTGATGTTTTCAGTATTTGTTGTTTAAATACAATCATTCGCACACAAAAATTCTTACTAAAACTGATCTAAAACTTGCAATATCGGTGGATTCCTTTTCTTTATTATATTTTGTATATTCTTTATTATATTTTTGGAGACAAAAAACACAAAAAATATATCTCAATAAGTACTATACAATGATTCTCCTCATGATAGGGTAAGAAAAAAAAATTCGCTTCTTTATCATGTATACAAAATAGTATAATTGAATTTCTAAATCTATATTCGGTATTGGGTTTACTATCTAGAGATGTGTGACATACGCACGGACAGACGGACAGACGAAATGATGGCCGGACCGACAAACGGATAGACAGACGGATAGACAGACAGACAGACAGGCAGTCGGCACGGCTCCGTTTTATCCCTTAAAACAGAAACAGAAACAGAAACCATTTTATTCAATATAGATTATAAATAATACTTATTGAAAGTCACCCTTTTGTTTAATTACCACTGGTTCGGAAAAAAACTGTCCTGAGAAGAACCAGCAAGAAACCCAGCGGGACCTTTTTTTAATAACAGCTTACAATCTTGAATATGGAATTCTTATTAATATTACGTCAAAAACAATTATATTCAAAGTTCAAGTTCAAAGCGTTAAAGGAAACAAGGCCATTGGATAAATGAATAGAAGAAACTAATTAACAAAAATCGTGCCTGTACATAAAAACGCGCTATAAAAGAAATACACCCACAAAGATAATATTAATTAAATATTTTATTTATTATAACGTAATTTTCGTAACTTTATTTATTTATAAGAAGTTTCCTTAAGAAACCATGCCAGCCTCAACGAAATATAATAATAAAGATGATCTTTTAACTTTATCTTTACGATTTCGTTTTTCTATCCAAGCTTAATGGTTAAACTAAATTTCAAGACAATACAAATATTTAACAAAATAAAGAATTCTTTTTTTATATAGAAATACTCACAACATGTAAGTATTTAAGGGGACTACTCCCTTCCACAGAATACGCATAGCAGCCTGATCACTCACGCTCGAGAAGACAAATTTCATTCAATGAGACCAACTTAGTCGCAGCAGCACATCAGTATGCTTACCAGCAGCCATTAAAGAATTTCATAAGTAGGAAATAATCCTGGCTGCAACATCAGGGCAGCAATATTGTTAGTATCTAAGTGCATACCAAATTTCAAAACTAATATAGCGTTAACGGTTAAATCACTCGAGGAAAGCTGATTTCTGGCTATAGCTTCAGTCATTCTTATTCTTACACATCAAATTTTGAGGCAAATCCAGCAATTTTCAAGGTGTGTTCTCTCGTGCAGAAACAATCCTGGTTGCAGCACTAGGTTATAAATTGTATTGTACTGGAGAGGAGAAGTTTTTTCTGCAGGGTCATATTAATTATCATCATGGCAACGTTTTCTTATCCAATCTCATCGTGAGCACCAATTTTCACGGTAATGCCAGTATCTTTTAAAGAGTTTCTCAGTCCAAAGATGTTTTTCAAAATCAAATATATCATTTATATATGACCTTATAAGACAACAAAGACCCAAAATTGTTAGTAACATAATTCTTTATAAATGACTAGCGATCCGCCCCGGCTTCGCAAGGGTAATTTTTGGATCTTGACAACAGCGCCACCTAATGTAAATCTAAACCATCCAGGAACCCACACAAACACACAAAAAAAATTCATCAAAATCGGTCGAGCCGTTTTTGAGTTTTAGCGAGACTAACGGACAGTAATTGATTTTTATATACATATAACTAAAAGGGCAAGTGGCAACTAAGCGGCAATGGGCTGGCTATATAACTCAAGAAACAAATAACTGAATGGGGAAGAAAGGTTTTCTAGTGGCAGCCTCGACAGATGAGTGATGACCTAGTAAGAAATGCAGGAAATCGATGGATGTAGGGGGTCTGCACCGTGTTTCTAGCATACCTTGGGGAAAGCCTATGTTTATATGTGGACTTGTGAGTAACAGGTCAGTAAAGAGAAGCGTAGTGTGGAGCGATCCCCACTGGAATGAGGAACCAAGACATGCCGGAATTCGATGAAGTAGGTAGCTTAGAACCGAAATATCTACATATGTGTGGATTTGATGGGCGGCAGTGCTGGAATGAATGATGATTGTAGAAAGTTCAAGAGTGTGCTCTCTAAAATTGATCTTATCTACCATTTTAGGAATTTCCTTCCAATGAAGACAAAAATTATGCTCCTCAATATTACACAAGTAGTAAAATTAAACATTTTGTACAACCGACTTAAATATAAATAAAATGAGAACATCAGCAATGTAGTTGAAGTCAAATTAAATACGCATTATTAAGGATAACTCAAAAACTACTGGTCAGATCTTGATTATCGGTTCATTAATTTATATGGGGCCATGAGAAATGCCAGCTTTCAAATAAAAAAAGAATCATCAAAATCGGTTCACCGAAAAAAGTTCTGAGGTAACATACATAAAAAAATACAAATCGAATTGAGAACCTCCTTTTTTCAAGTAGGTTGAAAATGGTCTGTTTCAACATTCATTATGGTTATTTACTCTCAGTGATTTTTTTTTGCTTCCTCTATTACTGTACAGTCCATACTGTAAAATAGCCTTATCATTTGGTATCAAGAAAACTATTGAAGAACCATTTTAAAAGACTAGTTCAATACAACGACTAGTAAAATATTATCTTAAGAATAATTCTATCTGATTTATGTGACTTTCGGTCTTTTATCCCTTGCTTTATTAATGTTATTATAAACTTATAAACCATGCTCTCACAGAATACCAGCGTAAAATAGCAGCTTAATGCTGCTGTGTTTCGTATGGTGTAGAGAACCGTAGACCCTTTTTACTGGAAACGAGGCATTCCATCGTGACCCTCAGGGTTGACAACGCATCTGCATTTTGATCCTTAATCGAAGATAAATGTAGATCATCCACATCATCCGTACCGTCAGGTGGACTATGTGCTCCTTTGTCACCCCCATTCTATATTTTTTATGTGGTAGAGCTACGCTGCAGCTATGGAGAGGAGCATATAGCTTCATTGGACAGAGAAGGACTAAAATTTAATATTTAAGACTAAAGATAGTCCGAGTTAATTTTGTCATCAGAACGTTTTACACTTAGACTACCGCTGGGAATTAAAAATTATTTAAAATTAAACGCGTAAATCTAAAAAATTGTTTTTATTCAATGTGCAATTTTCGCTTAAATATAGACATAATTTACGGAAAATTCATTAATAAGTGTTTTTTTTTGCCTGAGACGTAAATAGGTATTCTAACTACTAAAATATGCAGGTACTTGTTTCTTAGTTCATAAAATTCCCAACTATTTCTGTAACATAAAATAATACTGACCAATAATACTATCCTGTATATAAAATTGTTATATATTTTTTAACAATAAAAAAATCTGTATCCCTAAAATTAAAGATTAGATTTTTTTAAACAATTTAAAAAAATAAAATTCGCTTAGTTTTCTACTACCTACGATTTTTTTTAATTTACGTTCATCCCTTAAATTTAAAACCTCCCTAACTCTGTTAATTTTGACTGGAGGAAAACATACACATGTGCTCTACACATTTTTATTAGAACTTTTTTGTCTAATTTTTACCTTTTTCGAGTAATTGCGAAAAAACACTTTTGATATTTTTTTTCAACCCTTGCCGGGGGTTGCAGATACGTAACTTTACACATAGTTTTTGTATCATTAAAACTACATTATATCAAAAATGCAAAGTTGAGTGCCAAATTTTGATTTCAGACCTTATTTGACTGGACTACAGAGCTCTTGTCAGAGTGCGTCAGAGGTATATTCCGTGGTTTGGATTTTGATTTTAAAAACTATTTTACTGTCTGAAAAAAATGTGTCTTTTCCAATGAATATTATCTGTAGACTCAATTTTACTCCAACGTTTTGCCGCTTGCAGATCAGACATAAATTGCGAGAATGAAATTTAATAGAATTTAAAGGAAATAAAATAGTTATATTTATTTAACAACAATTTAACAACAACACTCATTTTAAACTTAAGATCATATTTTTCTAAACTGGTATCATTGCCACATACCACATTCTGCTTAGTAATTGTTCCTTATATATTAATATTAAAAAATAAAAATTGTAGCTACTTATATCTTAAAACCCTGATTTAGTTAGTACTTAAAAATTAGTCAATAATGGTACATTTTATTCCGTACGTCTCTAATAATGTTCGTAACAAAATAATATTAAAATACGCTGCGGCCAAGGAGCTTTCAATTCAATTTGAGGGAGGCATGCGCTGCTACTACTGCTGCTCGGGCAAAAAGTCTGACAATAGTCTTTCTTGTGTATAAGTGTGGATGAAGTCGTGTATGAAATTACCATACCTGGAATACACCAATTTCATAAACTAATATTTTTCCTTATTTGGTATTAAATAGATTTCGAACGTAAAGAAGCTGACCTCCTCTCTCTTACATCACTTGAGTATTTGTATTATAATTTTTTATTTTAAATATTGAATAATGCCTTAGTTTAACAAAGGCAAGAAGTTAGTGAGCATGGCAATAAAAGAGGTAGCAGAAGACCGTAAACCATAATGATTTCTTATGTTTACGCGAACACTACACATTAAAATAAAACTTCTTTTTACGGATTCGAATTCTATTGCGACATATTCACGACATTTCGGGTACCTACTTTACTGCACCCATGGTCACAAGGTGGACTGAGGTGTTTGACGTTGCTATGTCCACAAGAAAATTCTGCAGTTTGTGGTCATATATTAGATGGCCTCCGCCATTACATCAGATTTGATAGACCACAAATCCTCGTCAAAGAACATCGATTCTTGCCAAGGATGATATGTGAGGCTATTGAAATTAAAAAAAAAACATCCTAATTTCAATAGAGAAGGAGGCTGGGTACTACCACCTGCTTGAGATCTTGTAATTAATAAATGTAAAACTAACCCAAGCATACACCTGCAAGACATCAAGGCAGTAAGTTTATTCTGCCTAGATCGAACCAAAAGTAATAATTAAAAAGCTGAAACTACTCCGGGTTAACTCTGAGATCGGGACGTCAATCACATCAGTCCCCCGTGACCATGGGTGCTGGAAAGCACCCAAAACGTCGGGAATTAAAATTAAGTAAATTAAATGCGAGGAAATCCGATAAAGTAGTTTTGATCAATCTGACGATTCTGTAAAAGATAAGGACTACGTGTCGTCAGTGGAGATGCCGCAAAATATTTCTGATTTCGAAGACGACAAACAGTCTATATCATACTTCTTGCCGCCTACCAATACCAAGATAATAAATCAGTAAATAAAATAGATTCATTAGATGAAGAATCATAATAATTGAAAACGGTCTGGTAGAGCAGAAAATCACATCTCACAAAAAAACAGGTTCGTTAAGTATAAAAATCATTGTCTTGTTCTTCCTAATAGCTGTTAGTGCTAAACATGAATAAAGTTTTGATATTCTTTAAACCAAAGCACATTTTATTTTACACTTAGCAACTTTTCAAACTTACATAATGTACATATGCTAATGCTAAGCAAAAAAGCGGTTCCGTGAGATTGATGCACATTTAACTACCTTTTAGTTTAGTTTAACTTGTATCTAATTTGATTATTTGCTGATAAACTATACTATATGACAGTCAAATCACTAAACAGAAGTAAAATTTAAAGAAATCATCGTCAGAAATCAAAAGAAAATTAAAGTAGGTTAGCCGCATTTTTGTGTATGATTATTATCAATGCTATACTAAAAAGCAGTTAAGGTATACTTAACTGCCTTTTATATCGTGATAAACATTCAGATATAATGATTCAATACTTACGTTAACTACATTTTTATATTTTACAGAACAGTATGCCAATAATTTCATTCAAAAATGTGTATGAAAGATTCTTTTTTTTTTTTACATATATTCGTATAATTGAAATGATTGATTTTTGTCAGTGCTATTTATCAAGAAAACCGACTTCGCGCTTTTTTTTAAATTTTTCTCGAAACATACTTTTGCGACTTAGCCGCCTTCTTCTGTAGGCAGAATAAATCTGTATTATGCTTTTAATTATTGTAACTCGAGGTCGAGGCAGCCATCGCACACGTAAGCGAAATACGCAAGAGGATCAATCAGCACGTGAACCGCGTACGTTGCCGATCGCATCGCAAACGCATCAAATTCAGTTGTCGTTCGTAATCCACGCGGAAGGGACGCAGTAGTGACCACTAAGATTATATAAAAAAATTAAAAAAATATTTTGTGAATAAAAACATTATCGACTCTTGTGTGTACAGTTTTGGAATCTTCAAATTGATACGTTAACCACGAACATATATATATTTACGGTAGGTTTTTAATTTTTAATTTATTTTTATGATAAAAATTGTAAAATAACCATTTTTACTGTAAAAAATTAACACAAAATGAAAAGATTGACTGTCGTTTCAACAATAACAAATTCAATAAAATAGTATTAACATATTTCAATTGTATGCAATAGAAGTTTTCCGCGTCATACTACTTTTTCTCAAAGCCTTTTCATAAGTCCTGATTAGTCAATTACCATAGTTTAGTAATGACATTAAATTCTAATTTCACTAAAATTATTGTTTATTTAAATAATTTTATGTAGATATTTACTAATAAAACTTCTAGTATTATTAATTTTAATAAAACATGTATTATTTATGCGTTACAAAGTTATCTTTATTTTTATATAAAATTATGTAAAATCATTGCATAAATTAACAAAGATAAAATTGAGTTCACTTTCGAAAACAGTAAGTTTCTAGTAAAATATAAAATCAATTTATTAAACACATAGTTACATATTAATAGAGTCGTGGTAGCTCACTAAGCGCTTCCTGTAATTTCACAGTACGCGAGCAACACGGATTCGATCTCCAGCTGCACCAATAAAGTTGTCGTTTGCATTTTTAAGTATTGATTTACCACAAGTTCAACGGTGAAGCAAAATATCATGAGGGTAACTGCATGTTTAAGGAATAAACATTTTTCGAAGACGTGAAGTCCGCCAACACGCGCTGAAGAAGCGCGGCAGACTAATTGTTCCATAAACCTTTTAAAAATGATAGAAGGCCTGTCACCAATTTTGAAACTTATAAAGGCTATTGCCTTCATCTTCTTCATCAGCTCATAAAAGCCCACTTCCGGATACGAGCCTCTCTGGAATCAATCCTGGAAATTAAATTACCAATATCAAAAATAAAAAATAACTTCAGACGTCAGAAATTGTTATGTGGAAATATTTTATTTTATCGCTTATGAAGTTGGTGTTTTGCTTTTTTTTTAAAGTTAAACTTGATTAAGTCTTCGTAAAGATGTTTACCGACCATTACTTACTATCTACCGTTTAAAAAAATATTCGATTGTTAAAAATATATAGACCGACATCAATTACTACCTTCGGATCTTGTAGTATGAGACCACTGAGAGAATACACACCGATAAAAAGTGACCACCGTCTTTTAACAGATATAACAACTGCACATGGCCGTATATGTCTATTTGCCATGAAAATTCGGTAATATAAAAATTCATAATAAATCAACCTCTTTATTAAAAAAAAATTGGACCTGTCAATGCCAATTTACTGCACTTCAGTCCTAAAAACCTGCAGCCCAGCTCAAACACAAATAAAATTTGCCAAGAGTACAGCAGATATCCAATATATTCTCAAAATAGCATTCGTTATAATTTTTATTTAAATTTTGCAGTAAGAGCTGTTTTTTAGATTTTTAGGTGTAACTAAAAATTACTTTAGGCTTCAAAGTCTAAAGTAAATTTTAACGTCAAGTCTCAAGACTTGATTTTTCAGTTGCAGAATGTAACGGAGAGACGTGCTAAAAGACTTTTTTTTGTGCGAGCAGCTATGCCGGTCTAGAAAGACCAGTATAACTAAAAGGCTTATTGGCGACCTTAATTTGGTTGAAACCAATGTTGTTAGCCTCGAGCACGTACGCGAAGTACAGGATGCATTTCGGAGAGTGTGTGCGGGAATTAAATGCCTTCAATCCTTCCTCCCTTTTCAATCAACGGACAATTATGCGGCCGGCGGGCCTTCATCCCTTTATTGTTGTAATTCCACACTTACGAACCAAACGGCTTGCTTTGTCTTTCGTAATGCGTACAGCAAAGGATTGCAATATTTTACTGTCGTTTGTCAACCTTGATTTTATAAAATCGGGTGTGGCTTTGTGGAAATCCATTAAATGAAAGATGTTAAAAATTTATTATGAGTTCCCTCCTTGAGACGGGAATAGAAGGGCGGGAGGTACTCTTCAAACTAGGTAAAACACATGACCTTATTTTAATTACGCGGATCTTAGCTAATTTTAAGATTTTTAACTTCGATTTTGACTTAGACTTTGAGAAATAACACTAATTACTAGATATACTTATGCGATCCGAAAAAAAATTGAAGATCTCTGCAACTCGTGCAAGTCACCAAGTTAATTGATTGCAGTTATTTTATAAATCACACTTTGCCAGTGGAACAATAAAAATGAATGATTAATAAGCACGGACACCTTAATTTGCAATTTGAATCAAGTTTGAAACTAGACAAAAAAGATATTTTGCAATAAGAAAAAGATTAATGTGCCAAAAATTACAATGGGTAATTTGTATCGTTATACAGTGTTCGTGAAGAAAACAACTGTTTTGTGTTAAAAACATATATTTGCTGACCAGAATTTTATCTATATTTTTATAAATGCTATACAAATTAAGTTGTGTTCTATGGTCAGCTGTACACATCATCGTTGGAGCCACACGCAAGTGTGAGTAACGATCGAAGAGCGAGTCTTATCCGACACTATTCGGATGATATCCCGGACGTCTGTCTGAGCGAGATTAGAATGGCTCTCCAGCACCTTAAAAACGGCAAGGTCCCAGGCGAGGATAGAATTACAGCGGAGCTTCTGAAAGCGGGTGGAAAACAGGTACTTGAATTTGGCATTACACCGGAGGCGTGGAGCAGAAGTTCGGTGGTCTTGTTTTTCAAGAAAGGCGACAACGCTCTCTTGAAGAACTACAGACCGATTTGCCTTCTGAGCCGCGTCTATGTGCTGTTTTCGAGAGTCATTACGAATCGTCTCGCACGCAGACTTGACGACTTGCAGCCTCCCGAACAAGCCGGTTTCCGAAAAGGTTTTAGCACCATAGACCACATACATACCCTTCGGCAAATTGTACAGAAGTCCGAAGAGTACAATTTGCCACTATGGCTGGCGTATGTGGACTATGAGAAAGCCTTTGATTCCGTCGAAATTTGGGCGGTGCTGCAGTCCCTGCAAGTGCCCCGGCGCCAAGTTGACTGTCCAAGTGTTTGTACAGTAAGGCTACGATGGCTATCCGAGTACAGAAACAGAGTACGAAACCTATCCAACTGCAGAGAGGTGTAAGACAGGGTGACGTTATATCCCCAAAACTCTTCACCGCTGCATTGGAAGACGTTTTCAAGATTCTGGACTGGAAAGGATACGGTATTAACATCAATGGCGAGTACATCACTCACCTTCGATTTGCCGACGATATAGTCCTTATGGCAAAATCGTTGGAGGACCCAAGCACTATGCTCAATGACCTCAATAGTGCCTCCCAACGGATAGGTCTTAAGATGAACATGGACAAAATAAAGATCATGTTTAATGTCCATGTCACACCTATGCCGGTAGTTGTTGGGAGCACTAAGCTCGAAGTTGTTGATGAGTATGTTTACCTGGGACAAATAGTCCGACTAGGTAAGTCCAACTTCGACCGAGAGGTCAATCGACGGATTCAACTCGGCTGGGCAGCGTTCGGGAAATTTCTTGCACATCTTATCGTCAGGTATACCTCAAAACTTGAAAACGAGGCTGTACAACCAGTGCGTGTTGCCAGTGATGACCTATGGAACTGAGACTTGGTCCTTCACTGCTGGCCGGATGAGGAAGCTCAAGGTCGCTCAGCGAGCTATGGACAGGGCTATGCTCGGAGTTTCTCTGCGTGATAAACTTAGAAATGAGGATATCCGCAGTAGAACCAGACTGACCGACATAGCCCAACGGATTAGTAAGCTGAAGTGGCAGTGGGCCGGCCATATAGCTCGAAGAACCGACAACCGATGGGGAAAAAAGGTTCTCGAGAGGCGGCCTACCGGCGGACGAAGTGTAGGGCATCCCCCCACTAGATGGAGTGACGACCTGGTAAGACATGCAGGTAGTCGATGGATGCAGGAGGCTCAGGACCGTGCTTTGTGGCATTCCTTGGGGGAGGCCTATGTTCAGCAGTGGACTTGTGAAGGGCTGTAATGATGATGATGATATAATCAATGACCAAATACTGTGACCTATCTATGACCGTGTGATGGCGCTGTATGAATATCTAATACCTCATATCGTCCCGTCAACCGTCCGGGTTTCGTATTAGGCGATTTTCTAATAGAAACTGCGGTTGAGGTTGGAGGCAATTTATGAGGAGGTCTTTGTTCAGCAGTGCGCTTTGATACCTTGTAATAAGCGAATGAAAAAATATAACCTATATCCTATTTTTACGATGTTTTAATGTTTTAAAATATCATAGAAAGTTTTCCGGATTTCCTTCTTCTTCTTTATTAATCTGTAACCATGTCATTGCTGTACATGGTCCTCTAGGATTAACCGTAACCGCCGCGTTTGGCAGTCTATTTGTAATCTCAGAACCAGAAAACTTACTACTTTATTCAATTTTTAAACCAGTTCAAAAAATCGAGAAGGTTCTATATTCGATCTGTATGTTTTTCGATTTCTCGAAAGCGGCTGCACCGATTTATATGATTATTTTTTTATTAAATAGGTTATACTTCAGGAAAGGTCCCATATAAAATTAAATAAAGTATTCTGTAACTAAGCGTGGGAATATATTGAATGAAGATTATTTTTATATAACTATTTAGACGCCATTCAATGTTATCTTTTAAAGTCTGTCTGTACCTTCCACTAAAAGTTTCCTTATGGTAAATACGGTACGGTTATACTACAAACTACCGAAACTTCCATAGTCACCTCTTACAACACCCACAGAACGTTATGGGATAATGTATTTTCTAACACCACCACAACTTAAGAGTTTTTATTATTTATTTTTATTATTTCCTTAAACAAAACTTGCATGTAGTTTGAATCCGATTGAGATGGATCACCAATTCTTTCGTCGAATAAAAATGATGTATGCGCCAAAATTATTTTAATCGTAAATAATAGGTATCAAATTAAAAAAAAATATTTAGTGACAGCTCACAATCAGTTGTCAGTTTTGCTAACTTGAGGTAGGCCAATGACCAGTTCGACCATATCAATTAAGTTGATTCTAAGAATTAAAATTGTATATTTTACATTTGTTATCTGTCTGTTGTGGAGCAACTTTTAAAAATCAAAATTATAAATATGATTTTAGATTATTGAAGTAAGTAAGTATCACATTAGTATTCGTTAATCAATGTTACGGAGAGGGGGGATTTCTAACACAAGTATTTATTTACTTAAAAGAAATCCTCAATCACAACACTGCTATGTAAAAACTCTGATACTGAATAAATTATTTGATTTGATTTGATTTGATATTATATTATGATAATATTATCACTTTATACTTTAATAAAGAGATAAATTTGAGACCATCTACACATATAAATAAAAGTCTGAGCTGAGAGGGTTATTTGCATGCTATAAAGACATGAATAACCATTTTTAAAATTTTAGTCTGTCTGTCTGTATATCTGTTTTTCCGGGCTAATCATCGGAATGGCTGAATCGATTGTAATAAAACTTCACGAACAGATAGAGAGTAATGCCAGAAGCTTCAATAGCTTGAATGCTATATTTTATCCGAAAAACTTAAAATCGTATATTTTATCCGAAAATAATAAATGAATGCCTTTGATTATCTTAAATCTAAATAACGCCACATTAGTACAGTCTTTAAAAAGCTCTTTTAGAATGTCAAGAAAGGTACGCTATAACTTCATCAGGTCACTACTGCGTATACACAAGTCAAGAACGTATAATCGTACTTTGACTTTGCTCAGACTTAGCTTACGAAAAACTTAGCTGAGTATATGCTTAGCATAATCTTTGATTCTGAATTTATAGTTGTATCGGGCTAAGATTAAGCTAAGCTTATGCTAAGGCCCAGACAGTCCAAATATTAATGGATGCTTCATTCCACGCATTATTTTTTTGACTTTACTGTATAAAATTAATATATATATATATATATATTTAAAATCGAAAACAGTCCAAATTGTAAGGAGATTTTAAGAAATTTGAAATAAAATTGAAATTACGTAAATAGAAAATGGATTAATGCTATTTAAAACTAGAAGGCGGTCTAAAACTACCTATTTATTGTTATAATTAATTAGAGTAACATAAAAACAACAATATAACATTAATATGGTGGTTTTGAATAATATCCTGAGTTTTACGTAAGTCGTCGATATCGTTGACTTAGGCTTTGCTAAGCACGCACTCAGCACGACTTCAAAGTTAGCTCTATAAATACCGACATTGTCAGAAAAAGCTCATTAACTCAACGCGTTCTTATCTTTATAATTATTATATAATTCCTTTTTATTTTCATTGCAATGCTTTTTACATGATCCTTAAATTTAAACAAAGAGAATCTCGTTGTAAATAAATAGGTATACACAATTTAAAGAACATACATCTACAAAAAAATGAGCCGATAGTTTACTAAAGCCTGTACTTTGGAACAGCAAGGATAGATTTATTAGGCGTATTTAAGATATGGCCATCACTCAATTTGTCTATAATACTCAATTTTAATTTTTATACTCAATAATACTCATTTTGCAAGTTATTTACATTGTTATAACATAATAAATATTAATTTATTAAAATATTATCCAAAATGATATATCTTTTTTCTGCAGCCAAAATACAATATCAGCTGCTGATCCTCACAAAAATAATTATACGTTATAATAACTAAAATAAACCAATATTGCTGTACCTATCTATATCAGTTAACAACCTCACTTTTTAACTGCATACACAGCGCAACTATGACTCCTTAACAAGGTTTCTATATGAGGTCTCCATTGTAAACGAGAGTCTGTAATGATACTGAGGAAAACTGTGGAATCTACTTATTCAATTATTTTTTTGTTCAACTTAATATATGAGTAGTAATGTGCCTTACATTAGTTAAAATCTGAACTCAAATCCTTGTAAAAGATTTTATTGATTTTTTTACATTTAAAACAAATTGTAATAATGTTTGCAAAATGTTTGAGTAATTATAAAAAATAAGCTTCCTTTTTTATATTTCAAAATGTTAAAGTAAAAGTTACGTGCAAACCGTAATTACAATAAGCTTTGTTCATTTACTTTTTTGTGCAAAAACAGTATTTATTCATATAATAGTAACGAATAACACAATGAAAGGGTCAAGGAACATATGTATGTACACGATAACTCGCGTTCGTCCGGTTTCCGTGCTCTTGAAAAGACTTTTAAATTACCAAAGACCTCCAAATTTTTTAAAAATGACTAAGATCCTTTGTATCTTGTCCGAGGATATCAACTTAGGGCACAGAATAAATAATAGTACTACGTACTTAGGGTCACAACGTTATTTTGAGGTATTTATATTTTAAAACGACTATGTAGCGTTTATTGTATTAGAATAATGGAATTATTCGTCAGAATATACATTAAATTGCGAAGTTATTTTAAAAATATCAATTTTTTGTATGAATTTAGTAATAACTGTGACTTTTGTAATTAAAAAATGGTCAGTAATAATATTCTTTAAAATGAATGCTTGCAATATTTAAAAACCTCCCAATTAAAAATAAAATATGTATTCTAAGGTCCTTTTTTATTTCCAAGAGTCTAATTCCGTCTTTAGTTTCCTTTCTTCAGCTTATTTTTATTTCATTAAACTATTTATTTAACAGAATTAGGTAACAAAAAAGCACACAGTTCACCTGATGGTTAGTGTATGCTGTGGCCCCTATATATCTACATCTATCCTCGATTAAGAATCAAAATGCAGATGCGTTGTCACCTGTGAGAACTAAGGTGGAATTTTCTAGTAAAATGGGTCTGCCGTTCTCTGACTATTCGAATTCACAAAACACTACACTCTTACTATACGAAACACAGCAGCATTAGCCTGCTATTTTACGTTGGCATTATGTGAGAGCGTGGTCCTTCCCCGGTCGAGTTGCAACTAAACAGTTATATTTAAATGCTCTTCCATTTCGTGGTCGTAATATAAATAAAAGTATTTAATAATTTTTAAATTCTTTATTTTAACACCTTCTATTGTTTCAACGATTATGATCATTGGAAATATATATTAAACATTGAATTAAAACAAAAAAAAATATCCAAAAAGTTTTTGTATTATAAAACAGGAAATAAGTAAAACAGGTTATGAAAATTAGGTCAAGTTCTGCAAGGTAAAGACTGTCAAGCCGAGTATAAACTTACTTTAACTTGAGGAAGAAACAACTTTTTACAAACTCTAAAACGATATTTATAGATATAGATTTAATTTTTAATTATCTGTTATTTTTAAATGAAGGTTAATAAAATATAAAATGTTTAACAGTTAACAAAAATAGCTTCATATAACAGAACGTAATATTTCTAAAATGCACTCAGATTTGAATACATTGCAATTGTATTTAGCAATTAGTGTTTTACGTGGTAGAGCCATGGTGCAGCTATATTAGTAGTATAGTTGTAGTACGAATGGGTCGGCTCGACCGGGGAAGGACCACGCTCTCACAGAATACCAGCGTAAAATAGCAGCTTAACACTGCTGTGTTTCGTATGGTGAGTGTAGAGAACCGGAGACCCTTTTTACTGGAAAAGAGGCATTCCATCTTAGTCCTCACGGGTGACATCGCATCTGCATTTTGATTCTTTATTGAAGATAGATGTAGATGTCTATTGATCACAGCAACCACTTACCATCAGGTGCACTGTGTGCTCGTTTGTCACCCTATCCTATAAAAAAAAAAACCTGTTTAGTATATACCCCAGACTCTGTACTCTGAATCCTACCAATGACTATCATCGTTTTTTATTGAAGGTGGTAGTGGAAAGTGCAAGTGTCCATTATGTTCCAGTAGGCACTTATCATTGAACTGATAGCTCGTTTTAAATTATAAAAACAGCGGACTTTAACGTATTGAATCATTATCATTATTATGGTCATTGGCAAGTTAAGAATAACATTAGCTGCATTTACCACTTCAAGTTTATGTCAAAAAAGTTTGGAGTTAGGCTAAAGAAACAGTGTTATAGGAAAAATCAAACATCTACACATAAAAACTGACTACTTTAGTAATTATATAATATAATTTAGTAACATTGAAGTTAAGCGCCTCCTGTAAATTTCATAGTACAGGAGCAATACAAATTCGATCCTCATCTCTAACCACCCAAATTGTTAATATTATCAGTTTTAAGTTTAAGGTATATTTACTCCGATAAATGAAAAAAAAATGATTTTAGTTGTAAAACACTCTAAGAAAACCTTCATGTCTTATAAATAAAAATTTCGAAGACACGTCAAGTCTATCTACGTGCACTAGAACAGCGCAGCGGACTAATAGGTACTAGTAGTGAAACGTATTAAATTAGTAACTTACAATATTCTTTAATAAAACTTACCATAATTAAAAAAAATAAACCATAAGTAGGTGGTGTAAATCATAATAAAACTAAAACAACATCTTAAATTATAAGTAAGAGAGGGGTTTAGGGCAAGGAAATGCTGCCCCAACGCGTGACGGCGAACTTCACATGTCTTCAAAAATTTTTTTCTTATTTCAACATATGCAGGTTTCCTCACGATGTTTTCCTTCACCGTCGAGAACGTGGTAAATCAGCACTTAAAATTGCAATTAACAATTTCATTGTTGCCCACGGGGATCGAACGCGGGTTGCGCGCGTACTGTGCCAGCAGCGAGCGCTTAGCTCCTGAGGTACCACGGCTCCTTGAGCTACCACGGCTCCCTGAGCTACCACTCAAGATTTAATAATTAATAAATTTTAAGTAATTAAAAATTAATTTAATGAATAAATTTTAATATTTCTATCGTACATTATTTTCACTTTGTGACTCAATAGATACAGTTCTGTGTCATACGACATCGTTAACTTTAATAGGTCATATTATTTTATGAATTTACATTTCTATTTATGCATATCGTGTTCACGATAAATTGAATTAAATCGTTAAATAATTGTGGTGCAAAAACTTTCCATTGCAGTTATTACAAGGTCTATTAGCATTTTCGAGAATAAATATTCAAAAAGTGTTCCTTTAGATTATTATTAAATCAGTTATTATTTTCCAATTATAAGCGGCACCAAAATATCGAAAGCCTTGTGACTTTTTATATTTTGCTTTTAAACAAGGTTATTTATATAAGATATTAAATTTGGTGATACGCGTTAGATTATTGTATGATTGCTTTACTAAATTCTATTGTTGACGGACCTTGAGATCATAGTATTCTAAAATTTATAATACCTTTTCCATATTACCTTTTGTATTGTAACCGCTGTAACTGCCCCTTCTCCACCCCGACTTTACAAAAAGCATCTTACCGTTTTTTAAATAGAAATTAGTAAAGGTTAAAACTAATAACGATTAAAAGAATATAAAAATTACATTATTATACATGTCAATACGTTTATAAAATCGGTATGTAAAAAATTATTAGCTATACTGTTTTCGGACTTGACTTTTTCTTCAGTTCGCTTTAAACTTATTCAAATATATGAACGTGAATCGGCAAGAAACACAGGAGTGGGGCATTTTTTCCCGAATTAGTGAAGTTGATAATTGCATTCTAAACTCCGGTAAAACCGGTTTTAAATGTCGTTACGGTTCCTCCACTCCACTTTCCAACACGGTTCCAGTTAAGATACCGGTTCCAAAACACTCAGCAATTCTCAGGTTCAAAATTGAAGAGGAAGTCTTTGTGGAGTTGTAAATTAGCCTTATTGGAAACTAAGTCCTTTATCGGACGGTACGGATTAGGCGAATGGGGGCTAGGCGACAAAAAGTGTAAGATTTTTCCGTCACGACCCCTTCTGACGTAGTGTAGACGGCCTTGGCGCCTATAAGGAAGCGAAATGGAATAATATCCATCTCCCTCGCACTTTTTCTTATCTTGCCATGAAATAAATATTATTTTATTTTAAATGACGCTTCATTTTAATAGACAATAGTAATTCATTTATTTGTATTTGTTAATCAATAATATAATACGTTTATCAATAATAATATACTACGAAAGGAAATTCGTTCCAAACGAGTGTTCCACGACACTCACGCATGTTTTTTCTTACATTACAATGCCTTCAATTTATATAAATGATATTATGTGTACTTTTGTATTTAACCATATATATTAATTACCCAAGTTATTGAAAACTTACAACATAAGCACACGATGTTTAATAGCAGTCCATACATACTGTAAAAATTATATAAACTGCTACCCAGTTTGAAAAAGGAAACAAAAAAGTTACTTTTGTAATATAATTTTAAAATTCTTAGTAGATAATGATTCACGGAGTTTTTTTAGATTTTAGATAGATTCATCAATTTATTTGAATATGTTTTTACTTACATAAGACAGACAGACAGCCTTCGAAGCTTGTTGAATCTAATGAGACAAGTTACTTGATATCACGAATCCAGCGACATGATTATAATTACACTACCAAATTATTTTTGTATGATACTGTGGAAAAATTATAACGACAATGAATATGCCATTATACTCGTAGTAAGTAATTTGCTATTTTCGGCAGCAGTTAAAAAACAAAATATAACTCAACTTGAAATTATGATTATAAAGGCTAATTAAATCAAGTAAACTATTATTAAAAAGACTAGAATATGAAAAACAAAGAATACGACTGCTGTGATATAGTATAACATTATTAAGTAACAAAATGCTTCAAGCAAGTGCAATATTATATGTGTATGTACGTGCTTGTACATATTTTGTGTCTATCTTTTTTATTGATCATTCATTACAGCCCATGAAAAGTTTACAAAACCACCCCCATATGTTGCCTCAATGGGGGTTGGGAGGATATTTGCCATAGTTGCCATGCTATGCAGGTGGGATCGTAACCGCATATTTTATTAATTAATATTGATTTGTTATCAGGAGTGGTACTGCTACCCATCTCCTATTTCAGTTTTTCTCTGTCGTACGATAGTGGATTATATTCAAATAAAAATTATGCTTTGATTTATTTCGATTTTTCCGACTCAGGCAGATCCCAAAAAAATGTATTATAATTTTGGCTGGTTATTTGAATATAGCGACTGGTAATTCCATAACCTGCTGGATTTTCACAAATTATATCTGAATCGATTTGTCGTATTTGCCTAGGTCAAGGTTTCTTTCTTTTTACACACGACGAAACGGAGAATTTATCTGCTTTTAGAGTGAAAGGTTGTTTATTTTTGTTTGTTTGTTTGTGTGTGCAAACGAATGTTCCCATTTATCTCCAAAATGGGTGGACCCATTTTGGAGATAAATCTACAGACACGGTTTTCTGTAAAGGGGTTGTGACTCATCGGCGATGGTTCTTAGATAGGTGTTATGATGTTAACTCGCCAAGGGGCTCTGCAATAAACATGTTTTGTGCAAACGAATGTTCCCATTTATCTCCAAAGCAGGTGGACCGATTTAGATACGGTTTTCTGTAAAGTGTTTGTGACTCATCGATGATGATTCATAGATAGGTGTTATGATGTTAACTCGCCAGGTGACACTGCTATAAACATTTTGTGTACTGCTAGTTTCTGTGATGTTAGTGATGTTAGCCTTTTGGCTCTTACAGCTTCACTGAGCACAGTTTGTGTAAATGAATAAAATAAGTAAATGTAGTATTTAATTTTTAAGGTCAATTGTGATTAGTGGGGTTTCCACTGCAAATTGGCAATTCATGTATATTTAATGTCTTCTGGTTTGAAGGGTTTGAGGGCCGGTTTTAATGTATAATTAGACTTATGCACCATTTTATCCGATTCCTCAGGGTCGACAATGCAATCTTATGAGTTGACTGCTGTTGTACACTCATTGTTGGGTTTCAGTACACTCATTGGAAAAGTTCCAAGAAACTGGTATTTGGCGGTTCTGGTAATAGAGCAGAACTGAAACATTTAGTTTACCGGTACATGAACAAACATAACAAGTTGTAACTTATTTGATTTCATGAAGCAACAGTTATGAAATTGGTACAATTTTTGTTGTTGATTACTTATTCATTAACAACACTCTAATAAGATTTTTTTCCTGATTTTCTGAAAATCGACATTTCTTTTTGATGTCGGTTAAGAACTCGGTATTCAAGTATTTATTTGCTCACTAAGTGTGCAATCAGGTCTTAATATACTCATATATTATAAATAGTACATGTCACTTAGTAACCTTTTACAGGCGTTGCAAAAAACATAACATTAATAACATAATAATATACCTACTTAAACGCAAATTATCTAATTAACAACAAATTCTATCATCATCATCATCGTTACAGCCCTTCACAAGTCCACTGCTGAACATAGGCCTCCACCAAGGAAGGCCACAAAGCACGGTCCCAAGCCACCTGCATCCATCGACTTCCTGCATGTCTTACCAGGTCATCACTCTATCTAGTGGGGAAACGCCCTACACTTTGTCCGCCGGTACGAGGCCGCCACTCGAGAACCTTTTTTCCCCATCGGTTGTCGGTTCTTCGAGCTATATGGCCGGCCTATTGCCACTTCAGCTTACTAATCTGTTGGGCTATGTCGGTCACTCTGGTTCTGCGGATATCCTCATTTCTAAGTTTATCACGCAGAGAAACGCCAAGCATAGCCCTCTCCATAGCTCGCTGAGCGACCTTGAGCTTCCTCATACGGCCAGCAGTGAAAGACCACGTTTCAGTGCCATAGGTCATCACTGGCAACACGCACTGTTTGTACAGTCTAGTTTTTAAGTTATGAGGTATACCTGACGAGAAGATATGCCGTATTTTCCCGAACGCTGCCCAGCCGAGTTGAATCCGTCGATTGAGCTCTCAGTCGAAGTTGGACTTACCTAGTCGGACTATTTGTCCCAGGTAAACATACTCGTCAACAACTTCGAGCTTAGTGTCCCCAATAACTACCGGCATAGGTGTGACATGGACGTTATACGTGACTTTTGTTTTGTTCATGTTCATCTTATGACCTATCCGTTGGGAAACACTATTGAGGTCATTGAGCATAGTGCTTAGGTCCTCCAGCGATTCTGCCATAAGGACTATATCGTCGGCAAATCGAAGGTGAGTGATGTACTCGCCATTGATGTTAATACCATATCCTTTCCAGTCCAGAAGCTTGAAAACTTCTTCCAATGCATCGGTGAAGAGTTTCGGGGATATAACGTCACCCTGTCTTACACGTCTCTGCAGTTGGATAGGTTTCGTACTCTGGTTCTATACTCGGATAGCCATCGTAGCCCCTACTGTACAAACACTTCAGCAATTCGATATACCGACAGTCAACTTGGCACCGCTGAAGGGACTGCAGCACCGCCCAAATTTCGACGCAATCAAAGGCTTTCTCATAGTCCACATACGCCAGACATAGCGGCAAATTGTACTCCTCGGAATTCTGTACAATTTGCCGAAGGGTATGTATGTGGTCTATGGTGCTAAAGCCTTTTCGGAAACCGGCTTGTTCGGGAGGCTGGAAGTCGTCGAGTCTGCGTGCGCGACGATTCGTAATGACTCTCGAAAACAGCACGTAGACGCGGCTCCGAAGGGAAATCGGTCTGTAGTTCTTCAAGAGGGCGTTGTCGCCTTTTGTGAAGAACAAGACCACCGCACTTCTGCTCCACGCCTCCGGTGAAGTGCCACCATGGAGGACGGAATTAAATAGCTTCTGAAGGACTTTAAGTAGCGGTTTTCCACCCGCTTTGAGAAGCTCCGCTGTAATTCCATCCTCACCTGGGGCCTTGCCATTTTTAAGGTGCTGAAGAGCCATTCTAATCTCGCTCAGACTGACGTCCGGGATATCATCGGAATAGTGTCGGAAAAGACTCGCTCTTGGATCGTTACTCACACTTGCGTGTGGCTCCAACTGCTGTGTACAGCTGCCCATAGAACCTCTCAATCTCACTCAAAATCTCAGGTGTCCGGAAACGACACTGCCAAACTCGGTCTTCAGCTTCGGCAGTTGACTCTGTCTGGCAGACAGATCTCTAGCAAAGACTTTGGAGCACTGGTTCCGCTCGATCGCTTCTTCAACTGAGCTGTATTAAAGTTGCGTAAGTCCCGCCGCATGCATTTGGAGATCTGTCTGTTCAGTTGCCTGTACACTGTCAAATCTGCTGAAGACTGCAGCTTCATTTCCCGTCTAACAGCCATGAGATTAAGAGTGTGATCGGAGAGTTTTTGTGTTCTTCTGCGGCAGGTCTTGTAGAACTTAGCTCCGACCGCATGGACAGTTTCCACGAATTTGTCATTCATATCGTCCACTGCATTGCAATCTTCTAGACAGTGAGAATGGTTTTGTAGTTGCCCTACCTTCAGCTCACTAATAAGTTTTTTCTGAAACTCATTGTCCTCTCGGTAATTATACCTTTATTACGTACATATTACGTGCAATGGACACCTCTGAATTTTATTACGTGTATAGAATATTCTAATAATCTTATTAAATATTCGTCAATAATGTAAATCGCTTAAAGAACAAGCTTTGTAATTGCTCGCGCAAAACTTATAATATAATAATACATAACTCATAATATAACTTCTAATTATTACTTTAAATAAACAGTATATCCATTCTAAACGCCGAACAAACCTCCCAAAGACTGGTGCGCTCATCAGTCCGTAGCAAACGTTTTATTTTAAATTATTTTTGAGTTATCAGGTAGTTGCTGCTGTCTGCCTCCTGTCTTTTCCCTCTGTCGCCTCTCGCGACACCCACGGGATGATATGGATAATGGATTCTCCTACACTGCCACTACATGGCGTATTAAAATTTGTCGTAGATCCACGCGATTATGGCTGCAACTCGAATAGGTCGGCTCAACTGGGACAAGTCAAATCTCGCACGGAATACCGAATGTGGTAGAGCCACGCTGCAGCTATATTATGGTTGTAGCATGAATGGGTCGGTTCGAAAGGGGTAGGACCACGCTCTCACAGAATACCAGCGTAAAATATCAGCTTAATGTTGCTGTGTTTCGTATGATGAGTGTTGAGAACGGGAGACCCTTTTACTGGAAACGAGGCATTCCATCATAGTCCCCAGGGGTAACAACGCATCTGCATTTTGACTCTTAATCGAGTCTGGTTGTCCGATGGTGGAAGGGAGAGAGAGAAAATAAAGCATGTAATTCTTGCGCATTCTCTCTGAAATGCATCCTATAGAATACTGATAGTCTGGCTACTCTGCGCCTATGCTCGAGGCTGACAAGATTGGTTTCAACCAAATTAAGGTTACCAATGAGCCTCTTAGCATGTCTCTCCACTGAGTTCAACGCTGCTAGGTGGCATTTTACAACACTAGCCCATTTGTGACAGCAGTACTCCATGCACGACCGGACTTGCGCTTTATATAAGGTAAAAAGCTGCCCCAGCGTGAAATACCGCCGCACCCTCGCAAGGACACCAAGTTCCCCAGCGGGTGCTTTGGCCCTGAACTCAATGAATCGCCCATAGTTGAGATTCAGAGAAATCTCAACCCCTAACAACTGAAGACGGTCAATGTACTCCAAAGATACATTCCGAAAAATAGGAGCCAGGGTGAGCGGGCTCCTTTCAGCAGTGAAAAGACACGCTTGTGTTTTGGAGGCGTTGAATGTTACGAGATTGGTATCACCCCATTCAGGGACTGCCTGCAGTTATAGATACGCACGCTTGTTCAGTCTTAAAACTTACAAGAAAAATACTTATAATATGTATATATAAATAAACTAAAAAACAATTACATTTGCGCTATTTTTCCAAGATTCTGGAATTAAATTACTTTATTGTAAACATAAATTAAGTACTTAAGTACATTTAGCATTTTAATGTAGTCATAGTCAGTTACAATAAAATATTTACAGTCATAATTGAATAAACAATTACTTTGCATTATTTAAATTCATTTATACTTAAAGCGTAATCTTGCATCCGCTCTTTTGTCTCTTAACCTTCGAACTTTTTGTGGCATCATTAATTAGACCTCCTCAAAAATGACCAATTATTAAGCGATTGATTTTGCAATAATTTACCCGGAAATTGACAGATGAAAGGAAGTGCTACTGGTTTATTTTTGAAATGAATTATAAATATTTCCCACGGCTTAATGACGTGCTGCGATAACCACACGGGTGTTTATGTTGACCAACGTCTCTTGCAACACTAAACCACGTTGCCCTAAATTGCCTGTTTTCATAATTTTCATCACTTTAAAGGAATGTACATACAAATTTGCACACTATACCCATTAGATTATAGTCTAAAATCTATTTTAGAATATCGAACTCAGGTCTAATTATGCATGTTATGAAAAGCTCTAAGCGGCCGATATTGCAATAGGTCTGTGATAAATCTTCTGTTGGGAAAATAAAGAAATCCAATCCAAGAAATAAAGGAGTCCAATTATATGCGCAACTTATGTCTTTAGGCGCGTTAAACAAAGCAGGAGATCCTCACTTGTGAACCAATTACTTTGATTATTCTTTTTTATTTAATAGGTTGTGGTTCCCTGTAAATTTAAAGAAAAAATGTCACCTCTAAAAATGGCAAAATGTTCAAAGTATAAATGAAATATAAAAAACATAAGTGAGTGTCGTGGAAAGTGTTCTACGACACTCACGTATGATTTTTATATTTTACGACGAACGAAGTTCCTTTTGTAGTATATTATTATTGATAAACGTATCATATTATTGATTCACAAATACAAATAAATTAATTAAACGTCATTTAAAGTAATATTTCTTTCATGGCAAGATAAGAAAAAGTGCGAGGCAGATGGATATTATTCCATCTCGCTTGCACTATAGAAAGGGGTCGTAACGAAAAAAAAACCCCCATCCGTCAAATTCATACCGTGCGATAAGGAACTCCGTTCCAATAAAGTAGATGAAATTTTTTAAATAACTATTTAGACTACATTGCGACTGATATTTGTTAGTCCACTCAAAACGGTAAAAAATAACTTTAAAAAAAGCTAAATCCGACATAAAGAACTAAAAAAACATGCGTGAGTGTCGTGGAACACTCAGATGGAACGAAGTTCCTTTCGTAGTATATTATTATTGGTAAACGTATTATATTATCGATTAACAAATACAAATAAATTATTTCATCATCATCATCATTACAGCCCTTCACAAGTCCACTGCTGAACATAGGCCTCCCCCAAGGAATGCCACAAAGCACGGTCCTGAGCCACCTGCATCCATCGACTTCCTGCATGTCTTACCAGGTCGTCACTCCATCTAGTGGGGGGTCGCCCTACACTTCGCCTACCGGTACGAGGCTGCCACTCAAGAACCTTTTTTCCCCATCGGTTGTCGGTTCTTCGAGCTATATGGCCGGCCCATTGCCACTTCAGCTTACTAATCCGTTGGGCTACGTCGGTCACTCTGGTTCTACTGCGGATATCCTCATTTCTAAGTTTATCACGCAGAGAAACTCCGTGCATAGCCCTCTCCATAGCTCGCTGAGCGACCTTGAGCGTCCTCATACGGCCAGCAGTGAAGGACCACGTCTCAGATCCATAAGTCATCACTGGCAACACGCACTGGTTGTAAAATCTAGTTTTCAGGTTTTGAGGTATACCTGACGAGAAGATGTGTCATAATTTCCCGAACGCTGCCCAGCCGAGTTGAATCCGTCGACTGACCTCTCAGTCGAAGTTGGACTTACCTAGTCGGACTATTTGTCCCAGGTAAACATACTTGTCAACAACTTCGAGCTTAGTGGCATAGGTGTGCCATGGACATTAAACATGATCTTTGTTTTGTCCATGTTCATCTTAAGACCTATCCGTTGGGAGACACTATTGAGGTCATTGAGCATAGTGCTTAGGTCCTCCAGCAATTATGCCATAAGAACAATATCGTTGGCAAATCGAAGGTGAGTGATGTACTCGCCATTGATGTTAATACCGTATCCTTTCCAGTCCAGTAGCTTGAAAACGTCTTTCAATGCAGCGGTGAAGGGTTTCGGGGATATAACGTTACCCTGTCTTACACCTCTCTGCAGTTGGATAGGTTTCGTACTCTAGTTCTGTACTCGGATAGCCATCGTAGCCTTACTGTACAAACACTTCAGCACTTCGATATATTGACAGTCAACCTGCCACCGCTGAAGGGACTGTAGCACCGCCCAAATTTCGACGGAATCAAAGGCTATCTCATAGTCCACATACACAAGGCAAAGTGGCAGATTGTACTCTTCTGTCTTCTGTCCAATTTGCCGAAGGGGAAACCAGCTTGTTCGGGAGGCTGGAAGTCGTCGAGTCTGCGTGCGAGACGATTCGTAATGACTCTCGAAAACAGCACGTAGACGCGGCTCAGAAGGGAAATCGGTCTGCAGTTTTTCAAGAGAGCGTTGTCGCCTTTCTTGAAGAACAAGACCACCGCACTTCTGCTCCACGCCTCCGGAGTAGTGCCACCATGGAGGACGGAATTAAAGAGCTTCTGAAGGACTTCAAGTACCGCTTTTCCACCCGTTTTCAGAAGCTCCGCTGTAATTCCATCCTCACCTGGGGCCTTGCCGTTTTTAAGGTGTTGAAGAGTCATTCTAATCTCGCTCAGACTGACGTCCGGGATATCATCGGAATAGTTTCGGATAAGACCCGCTCTTGGATCGTTACTCACGCTTTCGTGTGGCTCCAACGATGACGTGTACAGCTGCCCATAGAACCTCTCAATCTCACTCAAAATCTCAGGTGTCCCGGAAACAATGCTGCCACACTCGGTCTTCAGCTTTTACAGTTAGCTCTTTCTGGCAGACAGATCTCTGGCAAAGACTTTGGAGCCTTGGTTTCGCTCGATCGCTTCTTCAATACAAGCTGTATTGTAGTTGCGTAAGTCCCGCCGCATGCATTTGGAGATCTGTCTATTCAGTTGCCTGTATGCTGTCAAATCTGTTGAAGACTGCAGCTTCATTTCCCGTCTAACAGCCATGAGATTAAGAGTGTGATCGGAGAGTTTTTGTGTTCTTCTGCGGCGGCTCTTGCAGAACTTAGCTCCCACCGCATGGACAGTTTTCACGAGCTTATTATTTATAAATTGAAATCATTGAAAATGTTTACATCAAACAAAATGTAGAGGCTTGTTCATATACTTTTAAATTCCATAGAGTATTGCCAAAAGATATCGTTAAATATTTTAAAACTATTGATGTTAGGAATCGGCAGACTTATGGGGGATTTTCTTTCAAGTTATTTTATCTATAATAGATATAATAGCACCTATAATAGCCACTATATTTAACACAAGCGTCGAATCTGGTGTGTTTCCTGATTTAATGAAACATAGTAAAGTCATACCTTTATTTAAATCTGGTAGTACATTAGACCCCGCCAATTTTAGACCGATTTCTGTACTACCAACATTTAGTAAAATTTTTGAAAAAATAATTTTAGATCAGATCTTAAGTTTCTTATATTCTATTAATAAATTGCTACATAAAAATCAATTCGGTTTTACAAGGGTTCGCTCGACAACTGACGCTGGAGTTGAGCTTATTAAACATATTTTTTGTGCATGGGAGAATTCGCAGGATGCTTTGGGTATATTTTGTGACCTTTCCAAGGTCTTCGACTGTGTTCACCATAAGACATTAATCAGGAAGCTACAGTACTATGGTGTCAAGAACACAGTGCTTAAACTTTTTATTTCATATTTAAGTAATATAATGCAGAAAGTTATTATCAATGGTAAAAGTTCTTCCGGGCCCTCTGGGACACCCATTAGTACAGGTGTATACATTAATGTACAGGTGTGTACATTAGTACAGGTTGATTCTCGCCCCATTCCTATTTCTAGTATATATTAATGACTTACCTTCCCTTGTAGGGGATAATTATGATATAGTATTATTTGCTGATGATACTTCCTTGATTTTTAAACTTAAACGTCAATCATTTAAATGTGACGAAGTGAATAATGCTACATCAAAATTAGTGCATTGGTTTAACGTTAATAATCTACATTTAAACGGAAATAAAACTAAATGTATTAAATTTACAACAACGAATGTTAAAAATCTGGGTAACAATGTGTTTTTAAATGGGGAAGAACTGAGCCCTGTTGAATCCACTGTTTTTCTTGGCATCACTCTCGACGCAAAGCTTCAGTGGGGCCCCCATATATCCAAGCTAGCAAGCAGACTAAGTTCTGCAGCCTATGCTGTAAAAAAGATTAGAGGTATCACTAGTGTCGAGACAGCTAGATTAGTTTATTTCAGTTATTTCCATAGCATAATGTCTTATGGGATTTTGCTATACGGCTGATTCAGAAACTAGTTTTGTTTTACAGAAGAGGGCCATTAGAGCTATTTATAACCTAAAGCCGAGAGAGTGTCTTAGAGATAAATTAAAGAAATAAATATATTAACTTTGGCCTCTCAGTATATTTACGAAAATTTAATGTACGTTCACAAAAACGAAGGTAGTTTTAGTAAAAAAAAGTGATATACATTCTGTAAACACTAAGAAAAAACACAAGCTAGTGATACCAGTTTCTCGACTCCACAGAGTCTGTAATTCATTCTTGGGGCAATGTATACGCTATTACAACAAGGTCCCGGAAAGTGTACAGGCTCTCTCTATTACCAAGTTTAAATGTTTTGTTAAGCTGAAACTGTACAAAAAGGGTTATTATAGTATAAATGAATACATGGTTGATAATAACCCCTGGGAATGAGGTGGTCGCTTTCAAGCAGTTTCCAAAATAAGTTTTTTACTTAAATAGTTTGTACAACCATTAATGTAAAATTTACTTTTAAAAAAAAGTCACTCTGGGTTTCTTGCTAGTTCTTCCCAGGACAGAGGTTTTTTTTCGAACCAGTGGTAAAGTAAAAAATGTCTTTCAATAAGAATTACACATGTAATCTATATTGAATAAAAAATTATTCTATTCTATTCTATAACGTCCACTTCATTGCAATCTTCCAGGCACTGAAAACTGTTTTGTAACTCGAGCTGATAGGTTTCGGGACTTTGGATTAGAGCACGAGGGAGACGGAGCGTTGACTTCATTAGACGAGACCTCTCCAACTTAACGTTTAGGTTCAGTGTGCCTCTAACCATTCGGTGATCGCTACCAGTTTTCACCCTCGCGATCACTGAGACATCACTGAACAGTTGTCGTCTGGCCGTTATAATGAAGTCAATCTTATTTTGTGTCGAACCGTCGGGGCTCGACCAGGTCCACTTCCTGTGGGGCCGCTTCTGGAAGAAAGAGTTCATCATAAAGAGTCCCTCTTTCTCCATGAAGTCGGCCAGCTGCTGGCCTCTTGGGTTCCGTTGCCCTATTCCGAATTTCCCTACCTTCAGCTCACTGTTCTCTCTTGTGCCTAGTTTTGCATTGAAGTCTAAATAAATTAACACCGTATAGTGGGTTTTGGAGGAATGCGTGGCTTTAGAGATATCCTCATATATTTCCTCCACCTCCTAATCGGGATGTGCCGAGGTTGGTGCGTAAACATGTATGACCTTCAACGAATACCGTTTGGTGATTCTGAGTATAAGGTACGCAACCCTCGTCGACACACTCACAATCTTTACAACGTTGTTAACGAGAGACTTGTGGATGATAAATCCGACACCTCCTTGGGACAGATGGTCGCCCTCCCGGTGATAGAACAAGTTGCCGGATTCGAGGATTACCGTGTCCTCCCACTCTCTCTTCGGATCTCGGATAATCCTATAATATGCCAGCGTAACTTGTCTATCTCTTCTTCCAGCTCCAGGATCTTCTCGTCAGTCCTCAGGGTGCGTGCGTTGTATGTTGCCAGGTCGAGTCGTCTTAGGTGGCAACCGAAACTCCACTGATGATTCTTAGCACCCCCTGCCCCGCCGTTACCATGGTCGCCACCGTAGCCAGGAATAGCGGGGCCACCGGGGACTGGGAGCCGTCTCTTCGTAACTCTCATCATGGGGGGATATTTGCCATAGTTGCCACGTGTGGCGAGCGGGTTGGCAACCGCAGTTTTTTTATTTTAATATTGCTGTTATCAGAAAGATGCTGCTGCCCATCTCCTGCCTGTTTCCCATTGTCGCCTCTTACGACACTCACGGTAAGAGACGGGGTAGTGAATATTCTTAACCGCCACTACACGGCTATTCATTTATTTTAGTAGGCATTCATTTTAATAGGCGCTAGTAAGTAAATTATTTGAATTATTTAAATGAAGCGTCATTTAAAATAAAATAACATTTCTTTCATTACAAGATAAGAAAAAGTGCGAGGGAGATGGATATTATTCCATCTCGCTTCCTTGCAATCGCCAAGGCCATCTACACTACGACAGAAGGGGTCGTGACGGAAAAATCTTACACTTTTTCTCGCCTAGCCGCCATCCGCCAAAGTGTAATGTTTAAAATATTTTTTTATTTGTATTTTTCTACAAAAGGCTACAATATACTTTATATACAAAAAATTATATACAAGACATAGCGGTATTTTACAACGCGCCAGTGTTGTTTAATCGTTGTGTAACTGTTTCATTATGATTCAACAAGACATCGATTTTACTAGCGAGTATTTCTTCGGAGAATTTATAATGACGCTGGGTCGATTTCGATATATTACAGTAAATTCGATGTCAACTGTGAATGATGTATAGTGCCGCAATTATTCACATAATATATGAAACTTCACGAACAGATAGAGAGCGAACAGATAGATTGCAATTCTCTATCTGTTCGTTAAGTTTCATAACAAACGTTTTAACTATTCCGAAACATAGCCCGGACAGACAGAATTTTTTAAAGATTATTCACGTCGTAATGGCAATAAAATAACTACCTCATCTTAATAAAAGGCGGTTATTTCGATACTACAGACAGACACTTCAATTTTATTTATATGTACAGAGGAAATAAAAAACATAAAAACCGACAATTTGGCTTAAGCGAATGTAATTAGTTTTTCGGAAACGGCTGTAACGATTTGTAAGAAATTTCATTTTAAGATAATATTTTACTTTCCAAGTTTATCTAGATAGATGTTATATTCGGGAAATTCTATCTTATTCCTCAGGAGTAATAACGCATCAGCATTTTGATTCTTAATCCAAGCTGTTCATTCCTTCTTGCTATTAAATGATTGGCACAACTCATTCATACACAATATTGAAGTAATTTGCAATAGTAATAAAATGGAGGAAAAACAGACATATTTTACGATTCGTTATTACGAATAGTCTAACTTGTTAAGTTTTATTTACATATTAACATACTGTGACAAGAAACAAAGTTACAATCTTTCCACAGAGTATATTAAATTTTAATAGGTTCGCCATACAAAATTATTGTTTATGAACATTGTGATATCCTCTATCATAAACTAATATTTTACTTATACTTATTCATCAGCCATTAAAAGTCCACTTCTAGATGTGGTCCTATCACGTAGTAAGGAGGATTTAAGGAGGTCCAACATCTTTGATGCCGCTCCCTGTCACTGGTCTGAGTATTGTAAGTCTGGCGTAACAGGATAGGTATATTGCAAAAGCCATACGATATTTATCGCATCTGTCATATTAGCCTGTGTATGAGATGATAGATTCCCTTACGCCGCCACTGCACATCATTATTGGAACGAAGTTCCATAACGCCCTTTCCTATATATAGTGCATATATTTTTCATATTATATTCCTATATATTATATAATGCGAGCGAGATAAAATAATATCCATCTCCCTCGCACTTTTTCTTATCTTGCCATGAAAGAAATATTATTTTAAATGACGCTTCATTTCAATAGACGCTAGTAATTCATTTATTTGTCTTTGTTAATCAATAATATAATACGTTTATCAATAATAATATACTACGAAAGGAACTTCGTTCCAACCGAGTGTTCCACGACACTCACGCATGTTTTTTCCCTACATTTATTATGACGACATTTTAATCTAATTGTTTAAATTAAAAATACAGGACAGTAAAGCGTAAACGCAAGAAAAACGTTGAAGATCATGTTTTCATTGAGGATAAAAGTTTTTTTTTTTCAAAAAAACTCCAAAAACGTAAATGTAAAAAGGGGCCCATTTCGGTACAAACGACGTACGGGGTCCTCGGCATCGCCGATAAAGAGTTTAGATCTAATAAGACGCAAAGCTCCATAGCAGTTTAGTTTAGTTTAGTAGTCAAGATAAGAACGTTGTACATTCCTATCAATGACATAATTTAAGCAACTGGAATTAAGATGCTGTTACCCATCTCCTGGTTTTCCTTCTGTTGTCTCTTACGAGAGTCTCTAGACGATATGGGTTGGTGGATAATTTTACGCTACTGCACGATATCTATTTTGTTATTCGTTCATTTCATAATTTTAAAATCCTTGTGATTTGTGATTGATCCGGTATACTGCATCATCTTATAATTTTTCTTGAAACACATTGAAAAAGACAAGAAGAATAATAATGATAACGATAAAGTACCTAGTGAAGATCTTAAAATTGTCATATAAGTTATTAAGTTATTAAGTATATATACATACAGACCGTAACACATCTATGCGATCAGTCTATGGCGGAAAAGTGTTATTTTGGCGCAGGAATGCTAATTCAACAAATTATACATTATGTTCTAAAAGCGTAAAATGTTATATTCGTTTTATAGTTGTTTAGAATCCTTCCTATTTTTTTTATAAAACTGTAGTGACAAACGAACACACTTTCCACCTGACGGTAAGTGGTTACTGCAGTCCATTGACACCTGCAGCCAACTTCAAACGAAGAAAAATACAGATGCGTTGTCACTTCTGAGGTCTGAAATGGTATACCTCGCAGCCTGTAATTATACCTTCAGATCGGAACACAGCAGTGAAAACACGGCTATTTGGCGGCAAAATAGGCAAGAATCCTAGGCAGAATAGGAGTCCTACGTCCACGGATAGTTCCATCCACTACCGTTCGTACGTTTTCATGTGCCGGATATTCAACTCGCAGGTGCTACTTTGGCGTGAAATAAGAATTGCTCCTGTATCGTAGAGACGATTTACGTACATAAATTCACATCCAGATCCGGAACAATTATTTAGTAACAATAGAATGAGATTCGAAGTCGCGGCCCACAGAGCCGCGGCCTTGGCTTAGTCACTGCGCTATCAATCCGTCAACTTTGTAGTTATTTAACTCGTAATCAACTTAGGAGTATCCCATATTGTCTCGTGAGTGTCGAAGGAGGGGAAAAGTCAAGAAATAGACAGCAGGGTCTTCCTAATATCAAATAAAATATTTAAAAAAAACTGCGGTTGCTAGGTCGCCCACCAGCATGGCAACTATGGCATATATGTCCTAAGAAGCAACCTATAGCGAAGACTTATGTTCAGCAGTGGACTTTTAATAGGCTGTAACGGTAACGGTAGCTTAGGACCAAACTTTTACCTTATTTTATATCAGCATTTTTTTAAGTTATGATTATGTTGATCTGTAAAAAAAAATAGAAACTTTATACAAAGGACTTGATGCTTTGTTAAACAAAATGTTTTTAAATATTATATCTGATATTGTATAATATATTTATAATAACCCCTAGGAATGAGGTGATTGCTTCCAAGTTTTCTTCGTTATGAGTGTTTTAAATAATTGTAAAACCTATTTTATATTGTATTATGTTACTGTGGAAAAAAAGTCCCGCGGGTTTTACAACTGGTTCTTCCCAGGACAGAGACTTTTTTCAAACCAGTTGTCATAGTAAAAATGCCTTTCAATAAGAACTATTTATAAACTATTCTGTTAAATTATTCCTTCTTAAGTTATCGTCTCTCTCGTATTAAAGTCTTAGCTGTGGAACTTCATACTGCGTAAATTCCAACTTGCGTTTGGTCAGTTTTTGTTAATACTTAATGTACATCTAAATGTGTTAAAAGTAAACTTGTTACAACACCTGGTACACAGGCAACAAAACATAAGCCTTCATCGTAATAATTTAAGTTATTTTGTCCAGTTACGGATATTTTGGACTATAGACTCATTAAGTGATTGATATTAAAAACAAGTGATCACCATTCATCATCATCATTACATCTTATCAAAAGCCCACTGATGAACATAGGCCTCTCAATATATAGGTATACCTCATGGGGAGGATATTTGCTATAGATGCCACGCTTGGTAGGCGGGCTGGCAACCGCAGTGTTTTCATCATTTTTGAGTTGTGAGAGAAACTGCTGTCCATCTCCTGTTTCATTTTCTTCGGTCACCTCTTTCCCATGGGATGACAAGAGGTAGTGGATTTAAGTTGGATTCTATTCTAGAAGTAATAATTTAAGGAATTGAAAATTTACAAAACAAAATAACGATAAATTATTATGATGACGTATTCATTATTTTTTATTCATCTGAGTTAGAACACAAAAATATCCCAAAAGAGGTGATTTTAGGTGTAGAAATGTAGTACGTATATATGTGTCAGCTTCAATGATTTGTATCTCTCAAGACAACTAGTGTCGGATTTCGACAAATATTCATAGAATATCAGTCGATTTGAGAAAATTGCGTGGATAATACGAGTATCTTACGCCTAGAGTACACACTAGTCGAGACATCCTGAAGTAGGCTGAGGGCGAGTGCGTACATAATGCTCTCGTCCCGTTTTTTTTATAGAGTAACGAGGATATCCGCAGTAGAACCAGAGTAACCGACATAGCCCAACGGATTAGTAAGCTGAAGTGGCAATGGGCCGGCCATAGAGCTCGAATGAGGAAGAAAGGTTCTCGAGTGGCAGTCTCATACCGGCAGGCGAAGTGTAGGGCGTCCCCCGACTAGATGGAGTGACGACCTGGTAAGATATGCGGAAAGTCGATGGATGCAGGTGGCTCAGGACCGTGCCTTGTGGGATTTCTTGGGGGAGGTCTATGTTCAGCAGTGAACTTGTGAAAGGCTGTAATGATGATGATGATGATGAAGGGGACAAACGAGCACACAATCCACCTAATGGTAAGTGGATGCTGTGGCCCATAGACATCTATATTTATTATCGATTAAGAATCAAAATGCATATGTGTTGTCACCCATGAGGACTAAGATGGAATGCCTCGTTTCCAGTAAAAAGATCTCCGGTTCTCTACACTCACCATGATGAAACACAGCGGCATTAAGCTGCTATTTTATGCTTGTATTCTGTGAGAGCGTGGTCCTACTCGCGTCGAGTCGAACCATTCGTGCTACAAGTAATATAGCTGCAGCGTGGATTTACCACGTAAAGTACCGTTTCGCCCTTTCTTTGCTCGCCTGGCAACTCTCGATCGCGTGTCATTTCAGATTTTTGCACCCAAGTCAAAGGTTCTAGTTGTCTCTTGCGAGGAAAGCGAAAGTGAGCACACTTGTTCGTTTAGTTGCCCACTAACCCTGTTTGCGTGACGGAATACCTGGTTTTATTGCGGTCTAATAAACATCTACTATCGCCACGGCTTAGTAATTTACCAATTTACTATACAAAATATGATAAATATGTGTAAAGAATTATTTATTTATTCTTTATTGAACATTACACAATGTATAGGAGAACAGAGAAAATGACATAAAAGGCGGACTTAATGCTAAAAGCATTAATTCAAGAGAATGCTTTTATCGGTCGGATCGATCGATTGCCGATGGATAACACTGATCGACATCGGGATGTCGATCGATTGGTGTGGTAGCTTTAGCTGATTGACGGATACTAGTCGATAAACCGTCGTTCAATCATCGATCGACGTCGATCGACAAATAATCGATGTGGTTGTGGACTTATCATCAGTATCTTTGAAAATGTATTCAGAAGAGGATAATAGCTCAATCGACGCGGACTAACCCATTCTACCATCCATCGATAGCATCGAAGAGATTAGTCGCGCTAACGACCACTATACCATAGTTTAGCAAAGTTTTTGAAAACGTAATATATAACCAGGTTCATAAGTCTTTTCTCGTTAAATAATTACTTCATTGCAGTCATTGCAGTTTCATAAATGTAAAAGTACTACTGACGCAGGCATTGCACTTTTTTACACTTGGATGCACAACTGGTTCTTGGCGTAAATAAGTAAGATTAAGTTTCTAGAAATGAGTTAAGATTCTAGAAATGAGTTAACACCAAAACCAATATTTGTTCCATATGCTTCACTATTCGTTAAAGATCTTCAAGTCTCTTTACATTCGTATGCTCTTTCCTAAACTCAGATAACGTATTAACGAGTATTCTCGCTACTCGATCCTTGCCAGTCACAAACGTCCTTGCGTAGCCGGATCTGCATCTGTGTTAAGAAAATACATTAACTCGTATAACACTGTAATTCATTATAGCCAATAAATGAAAACATTCATCCATTCCATTCCATTACAGCCTATAACTGTCCACTGCTGAACATAGATCATAGGGGGAATATTGCTGTGGGCCATAGACATCTACACCTATCCTCGTTTGCGAATCAAAATGCAGATGCGTTGTCAGCCGTGAGGACTAAGATGGAATGCCTCTTTTCCAGTAAAAAGGGTTTCCGGTTCTCTACACTTGCCATAGGAAACACAGCAGCATTAAGCTATTTTACGCTGGTATTCTGCGAGAACGTGGTCCTTCCCCGGTCGAGCCGACCCATTCGTGCTACAACTATACAATTAATATAGCTGCAGCATGGCTCTACCACGTATAACTTCCGAACGTTCTATGAAACACTCCACTAGGTTACAATGCGGGTGACAGAATTATGTGTCCTAATAATGCAAACATTTCTCAGACATGATGCGAGCTTGTAAATTAACACTTAAAATTGCAATAAACAGTTTCTGTGGCATCACCATAGTCGACCTTGGCACTCTTCATTCCATCATTGGACCACCAGACGCTCGGCTGGTCTCCACCTCTTTGGCGTCGACATACCACGCATTCGACAAACGGTTTGCTTCATGGTTCATAATGCGTACAGCAAAGGAGTGGAATAAATTGCCTGACTCTGTCTTTTCATCCGTTTATAACGTGCATGTCTTCAATGCAAGAGTGAATAGGCTTTTGTTAAGCTAAATCAATGCGTTTATCATTTTTAGCTGCATCGCCACTTATCATCATGTGGTAACTTAGCACAAATACTTATATAAACTTTTTACTGTTGTTTATTTCTCCTCACAAAAATGCATTCATACTCATAGTCCAGAATATGTGAGAAGCTGGTGTCTGAGTTAGGCAATAAAATGCCTGTATTACAAATCACCAGGTCCCCACCCCACGAGATAAACAAGAGCATTATTAGTAATTAAGTATTACAGGTATCATAGGACTTATAATGATTAGTATTATAATATGTAAAAAAAAGTTACAGTGGTTCCGTTACCTCATGTGTGTGTGTGTGTGTGTGTGTGAGAGAGAGAGAGAGGGAGAGAGTGTGCGTATGCGTGTGCGTGTGTGCATTTGCACGTACGTGTATGTGCGTTTGTGTGAACAAATTTTATTTATGAAGTAAGTTTCTGTACGGCTATAATCCAAGTTTTAAACCGCTCCGCAACAATAAATTTGCATTTAATTTTTGAAAGGGAATATACTGATAATAAATTAAATAGGGAACTCCCTATTTAATTTATTATACAGGCTACTACTTTGGTAACAAAAATCGATGTGTATATATATATATATCAACCAGCGATCCGCCCTGGCTTCGCACGGGTGATTTCTGGATCTCGATAACAGCGCTATCTACCGAGGATAATTGTGAATCTAAAACATTCAGGGACCCACTCAAACACACAAAAAATTTCATCAAAATTGGTCCAGCTATTTTCGAATTTTTGCGAATCTAACGGACAGCAATTGATTTTTATATGTAGAGATAAATAATATAAGAATATAAATAAAGTAAAAGTTTGAACCGTGTAAATTGAACTATTCAACACAATACTAATCAATAAAAAATACAATATTCACATTGATAATTTTTATGAGATTTATATTTTAAATAACATTTTAATTTCGCAGAGATGGCGGTCTTAGCGGCTCCGGATCATACAGAAGTGAAGCAAGGAGGTGATATTACATACTTGGACATGGTGGATGAGAGGAAATCACTTGGAGAATCTCAGATACAAAAACTCTTTGCTGGTTCTACTGTATTTTTGACGGGTGGCACCGGTTTCCTCGGCAAGCTGTTGGTTGAGAAACTATTAAGGTATGTGATAATAAAATTATAGAGAAAATAAGGGTCAGAATGCTTTACTACATATGTCGTACATAAAGCGAAAAATCAATTCACAAAAAGAGACAATGCGATCGACGCTAAACTATTTTCACATACTGATTAACACGACAACGTTATGCCGTTTGTTGGTACAACTATTATTAATTGATATTCATAGGAGTACACTGAGTCGTTTCACATCGCATCGTGTCGCCTAGTGTTTTTGTAGACCTCATCAACGACTGGAAAGGGGAGATGGTTATCCGTTTTCGTACTCAAGTTATTATTCCATGCATTTATCTGTGACTAATTATAATTTAAATTATGTATGGTAATATCGTCGTCTCGTAGCCGTGGAACGGGAAAAAATACACGATCTTATTTCCCCTTTACCAAAACTCATAAGCATTATATCGAAATACGAAATTTAAGCATGATTTAGATGCTAAATTCATAAAACGAAAATTTTACTTTTAATATAAAGTAAAAACCGGCTAAAGAAACTAAAAAGTAAATAATTCTAATAAAAACTATAAAGAGTGGACTTAGTAATATTACAAGCTCAAGGTATCTAATAATATCTAGAATGTCATCCGAACAGTTACAATAAAATTAAATAATAAAATTAACTGAATAGTTACAATGGAAAAATAGGGGATTATTTTTCCACCCTTAGGGGTGGAATTTTTTCTTCAAATATAAATGGCACCACCACACTTAAGATATATTTTATTAAAAAATCAATTAAATCGGTTCAACCGTTTCTGAGAAATCGATGTACATACAAAAAAAAAACATAAAAAAACGAATATAGAATAACAAGTAACTAGAAATTATTGCCCAGTATGAATTGAGTCCGAGAAATAAATCGTATGGAAAAATATACTTAAACACCACTTATACTTTACTGAGTGACAGGGCAACCTTTCAATCAAGGTTGGTACCCTCTTACTCAGGTATTTCCGTCACCAAGTAGGAATGCAAACACCAGTTTGGGCTTGTGACGTTTCATATCAGTCAGAAGGGACGACATTGGTAGTTTTCTTTGTCTGAAGTTGGCTTTAAGTGTTAATGGGTTACAATAACCATTTGGCAACAGGTGCACTGTTACCTCGTTTTCTACATAACTTCTTAATATATAATAATTAATGTTTGTTTGGTCGTATTTTATGCGCTGCCATACCTTTATCCTTCACCGCCGAGCACGTGGTAAATCAGCACTTAAAATTGCAATTACTAATTTCATTGGTTAAGGTGAGGATCTAACCCGGGTTGCTCGCATACTTTGAAATTTACAGCGAATGCTTTGCCCCTGACCTGTTATGACTTCTGAAAAGATTATGTAGTAATCAAAAGCAGATTATTAAATTAAGATTAAAAAAATATTAAATTATGAAATGCTACCAGTCTTGGTACATACGGTCTTCATATATACAGTATATTATGTATGCTCAATTATTAAACACATTTCTTGTGAATCGCCAGTTAATTTAAATTCTGCGAAAGGCTTGCCTTTATTGTAAATATATTATATTATATTTAATAACATATTATTTATTAAATATATTTAACATAAATTGTAAATTGTAAATTTTTGTCCATTTTTATTTATGTCTTTTATACCAATAAACATCAAGGTTTTTCCCACTACCTTAGAAATATTCCACTCAACTTACGTCGTTGTTTCTCTCCCATCTAAGAAAAACCTAAACTAAAAATACCTCACGATGATTATGAAAAATGTACACCTTGTAACATTGTAAGGTTTGATTTGAATAAGATTATCCTTTAACGTGTATGACAATTCTTCATTTAATTTTACTTAGTAACTTGCAAGGTGTTGTTGTGAGGTGTAATAAATTCAAAAACACTTTATGTGAAAATATCATTTAGTGTGACTTGTGACTTTATGTCCCGGGTTCTGAGTATTTAGCGATGTTGATGATGATGTTTACTTAATATATAATACATCAAGTAAACATCACACAAATAAAGGTACAGACACCTGAAAACGCCAAAGTATGAAGTTTGAATACCCTGCTGCTTACTGAGTCCTACTTTTTACCAATAACGGGGCATTCTATCTATCTTAAGCCACATGAGTAAATTAAGCCCCAGAACGTTTACGCACTCCTTCAGATCCATTCAGAGTAGTATTTACTAAAACCTAAATTAGTATTTTTATAATAAAACTCAAACCGAATTCGAACGGCGGCTGCCTCCGCTCCAAAATCGAGAAAATACTGTTATTATTTGTATACTTGAAATTAGAGAGTTTTGACCATTCTGGTGCTGTTTCGCCTTTACTTCTTTTACGTGTCCTCTTAATCGCCACCTTTTGGCACATTCACAGACACACAACATTTGTAAGAAGACGCAGGAGCACCACTACAACTCCACCACTACAGTGAGTTAATAATCTGGTTACTTTGGTCCAAAAATGGTATAATTCCAACCAGAAATATTCTCGTAATTCTTCGTAAATATGCATTTTAATCCATAATGAGGATATAAGAGAAACATACAATAGAAACATTTTCTTGAGTGACTGAGGGTGGCGGTCGACTTGTCTTTGCCATATCTTTAAATCTTTCCCGTTCTCTTTTGAATTCAGCAAACTAATGTGAAAAAAGTAGAGTAGTGAGTTATGTACACTCTGTAAACACCAGGAATAAACACAAGCTAGTGATATCAGTTTCTCGACTTCGCAGAGTACACAAATATTAATTCATTTATGATTATATTATTATCATTATATTTATGATTTAGATTACAACAATGTCCCAGAAAATAAACTAGGTCTCTCTATTACTAAGTTTAAATATTTTATTAAACAAGACTGTATAAAAAGGGTTATTATAAAATAAACTAATACAAAATGGTTGATAATAACCCCTGGAAATGGGGTGGTCGCTTCCAAGCTGTTTCTTACATAAGTTTTGTAAGTGGTTGGTTCAGCCTGTTTTTTATTGCAAAATTTTACTTTGAAAAAAAATAGGCCAGTTGGGTTTCTTACTGGTTCTTCCCAGGACAGAGATTTTTTTCAAACCCGTGGTAAAAGTAAAAACAGACTTTCAATAAGAATTACTTGTAATCTATATTGAATAAAAAAATCTATTTCTATTTCTAATCGAAAGCCATGAACTCGTGAAGCTCGTGAACAAGTAGACAACCAAAAGTTCAAAACATTCTTGGGGTTTTAGAACAGTAAATCTAGAGCAAAAATTACGTCTACTAATCTCCATTGCTGCGAATGATTTCAGGCCAGATATCATTTATAAATTAATAATTTCTCCCTTTTAATTTCAATTTTTATTAAAAACCTCAATATTCAAAATGTTTACTTACTGCAAAATAAATGAAAATTTTACTCGATTCATTAAATCCATCATATTTATAATCTCACATGTTAAAAGTTAAATTAAATTAATTAAATGAGGCATTCCATCTCAGTCCTCACGGGTGACAACGCATCTGCATTTTGATTTGTAATCGAGGACAGATGTAGATGTCTATGGGCCGCAGCAACCATTTACTACCAGGTGGACTGTGTGCTCGTTTTTCACCCTTATCCTATAAAAAAAAATCCATTGTTAATTGAAAAATGTATCTATTTATCGTGAGAAAAGTTTTTTTTTTAAATGAAGTAAGTAAACTAACCTATAGTGGTATTATCGTTGACCATGAACGGCCATGACTTTCCTGTAGTCAGACGTATTGACAACGTTTCACAGGTTGTTGGCGAGTAATTTGGAAACTAAAATTTGTAAGTTTCTGATTTTATCAATTTCCTTTAAGATTTTTTTTATCTGCTATGATGTTTTATTTTAATTTTAAATCTAGTGTTCATAAAAATCATTACTATAGTAAACTACTCATTCGGCAACTTATGACAACCCTATAACTTGCCGAACTAGTAATCATGTTTTATTATATTTTATTTATTTATATTTCACAAAAAAATTTGATTAATGCAAGAGAATCGAATAATATATTCGATTACGATATGCACAGTCGACCTCGTTTTCTCGATCATCAGACTATATCGTCGAAAGTAGGTCCTCATTAACTTTTGACACAAAATGAATAATCGCAACGAACTCAGGTGTTGCAAGTTATTCTGGCAACACTTTTTACTCTTTATTTTCTTACTTTTTATTAATCTTTTACATTTATTTGGTTGTAATAAAGCAACTTTGTCGTTAAAAAGTTATTCAATAATTGTATTAATTTGGGCTTTTCCACTGTTAATGCCACAGCGTCTAATTAAATATTTATGTTATATAATAGCAAAACTCCGTAGATGTTGTCCCGTTTGTTACCAATTTTCTGGCGATCGGTTGAATTTTTACTCTTACATTCCACCACACTGTGGGCTGACAGGCAAAAATATCGATTGACACTAAGTCCGCCTTTTGTTACCATATATTGGACACCACAAACATTTAAAATTAATAAATGATAGAATGTAAAGATTGCATAAACATGCTACAAAATGTGAATTTTATACTAGTGTATCTAATTTTGTAAACTTATTTAATATAATAATGTAGATGTAGTCTCGAACATGATGAACTGATTTTTTCAAGTATTATAAGCCAGACCATTGCTACTATCCCACATGACAGTACTCGTAAGTGGTTATACAGCCGAATATAATTAAGCGCACCGACTTGTTTAACAAAAGTCTATCCACTCTTGCCTTGAAGACATCCACATTGTAAACGGATGGGAACATAGATGCTGGCAAAATACTCTACTACTTTGCAAAATAAAATTATATATTATTTGCAAATTAAAAAGCAAATATTTTAGCACGAATGCGGAGCATCAGTTTATACAAGGGTGGAAAGAAAAGAAAAATATTAAAATTAAACAAATTGCATAATATAAACAACAAAGTGAATTTAAATAAATAAAAGAAGGCAAAGATTTCTGACCTAAATGTATATTTAAACTATATCTCATATAGTTTGAATATGTAATTTTTCTATTTCATAATTTAAAAACCCAACGCAATTTACTATCTGAAAAATTAGTTTGGACCACATATAAAATGTATAATCATTGAAACAATAATCGGTTATTGTGAATGATTTCAAACAATTCGAAATAGAAAACGCATAGCACAAGGTGAATAATTAAATAACAAATCCATTATCATCGATTCACGTTTACAAATCGATGCATTAGTTGTGTTTTCATTGTTTTAGATAATAGTGACAAATAATTACTGAAGTCACACCAGTTCTGGATTGTGCAGATGCTGGAGAAATAATATAAAAAATAAATATATATAAAGCATAAATATTTCAATAGTAAGAAACAATTATAAGCATAGTGTGTAATTTCTGAGTAATCATTGTACAAAATTAAAATATAAATGATTTATAATCATATAGTGTGTAATTTCTGAGTAATCATAGTACAAAATTAAAATATAAATGATATATATAAAATTAAACTCGTAACATATAAATATAATATTACATATAAATATAATAATAACAATATGTGTCGATTGTAAGAAACAATTATCAGCGTAGGTCGTAATTTCGAAGTAATCATTGTACAAAATTAAAATATAAATGGTTTTCCCCTTACTGACACAGTGAACTGAGTTATGTTATCAAAGCAAATAAACAAAATAAGCTAAATAGTTAATGTAATTTATGTGGCAACCTTTCAACTCCTAGAACGTTATTGAAAACCGGTTCCAAATGTCTTTCTTCAATATCTAATAAAGTTTCTACCAATCGGTAGATTCCGATTTTAATTTCGATAAAACTATTCGGTTTTAAAATACAGGTTCCAATATACCAATTCCATAATAGCAGTTTTTTAGGTTCCAAGTTAAGGGGATGTAGCATTCATGGCGTTGTAGTTTACCTTCATTTTTATATCATTACTTACAAAGTAACAAAAAATATAACTGTACGATATCTTCGCACCTACTAGTGCTCCATTAGTTTTAACTAGTTAGTACTTGGTTTGCTTGTGTAAGAACAATAATTGTAATTTTAAGTTCTGATTAACCACGTGCTCGGCGGTTAAAGAAAACATTGTAAACAACCCTGAGAAAAAATTTAAAGTAATTTGAAGTCCGCCAACACGCATTTGGGGCAACTTCAACACGCATTTGGGGTCTCAGGCTACCTAGATCCCTTTTTCTGCCAAGCTCATAAGTCACAGCATCTTAAACTGCAATTAACAGTTTCACAGGTGTACGCGAGGACGAAACTAAACCCGCTTACGATGAAATTTTAGAAAGCTAAAAAAGTGAAGGGTTAGAAAGTTACTACGGTAACACGTACAGCTCAAGAGGTTAGGACGGCTCCCAGTGTTTTATTTTAATATACGTGGTTTAGTCATCACGTGCATAATATGACTGCAACACGAATTAATCTGCTCGCACAGAACACCAGCTCGGAATAGCATCATAAGAATGCTGTCTTCCGTATGGATAGTGACGACAACTGATTCTTAATTGAAGACAGGTTTTGTGTCCATAGTCTATGGGCAACAGCATCCATATACGATTAGGTATATGCTTGTTTGTCACCCTTTCACAACGTTTCTTTACTCATCACAGCATATTCCAAACGCGGCTTTTGAAACCAAATCATAATAGGTTGATCAATAAGTTTTTGGAAACGCAATGAAACTCTAGGATAAATATATGTAAACTGTACTTATTTTTCAACTTAATCGCCTTTTAAGCTAATACACATTGAATAGCGTTTTGCAAGTTGGTTAATTCCATTGGAAAAAAGGCTTGACCCTGTGACTCGAAAACGGCCTCTACAGCACACATCACCTCATCGTCGCCGTCGAATTTAATACCGCGCTAGTGCTTTTTCAGGTGAGTAAAAAGGTGAAAATCACTCGGAGCTAGGTCCAGAGAATATGATGGTAGCTGCATCAACTGAAACTCAGCAGTTCGGATGGCAACGCCTGCATCATCAGATCGATGGGCAGGGGCATTATCATGATTACAAAGCACTCCAGCACGCAATTTTCCTCGACGATTATTCTTTACTTCTTCGCGTAGGTTATTGATCAATGATGCGTAATAATCTTCGGTTATTGTCTCTTTACTTAAATAGCCGATCATTATTATACTTTACGCATCCCAGAAGTCAGAGTACATTATTTTTCCAGCGGACATAGACACCTTGAATCTCTTGGATGGCGGGGAAGACGGTCTTTTCCACACCTTGCTTTGGTTTTTCGTCTCCGTCGGCTTCATCTACGGTTACGAAACGAGTGCAAATAGAATCTGGATCTTCATCAATTATTGTTAAATTTAGCTTTGAAATGTCAACTCTTGCTTTCTTTTGGGCGTCTGTTAACATTTGAGGAACCCAGGTCACCTTTTTGAATTATAAGGTATGAGTTAAAATAAACTAAATTGTCCCAAACGAAAGCTTTAGAATCTTAGCTAAATAGCGGATGGTCACACGTCGATCTACCTTAACAATTTCTTCGATTTTTTTACATTTTCTTCCGTAGCGGCCGTTGTTGGCCGCCCGGAGTGAGTGTCGTTTTTGCAGGCGGTTCTGCTGTGTTTAAATTCAGCGCACCAGTATGCCACTGTAGAATAAGACGGAGCATTGTCTGCCAAAGTCGACTGCAGTTCTTCAAAAACAATTTTTGTAGAAATTTTTTTCGGGGAAAAATATTTAATAACCGCACGAAGTTCGAGTTTCTCCATTTTGCATACGAATAAAATTCCTGCTAAATGTGAAGTTTGAAAAAAATTGGGTATTTTTTAAATTTAGTTTTTTCTGCCCGTGGCTACTAACGAATTTAAGATTTGAAAAAAAAACGCATTTCTCTAACTCATTGATAAGTGTCTTATTTCGAAAACTTATTGGTCAACATAGTAAGACGTTTGTAATGGTATCCGCTCGACTGGCTCTGACCATAACGACAAATCTGAAAGCAGTTACTATCGGCAAACATTAATTCATCATCATCATCATTACAGCCCATCACAAGTCCACTGATGAACATAGGCCTCCCCCTAGGAATGCCACAAAGCACGGTCCTGAGCCACCTGCATCCATCGACTTCTTGCATGTCTTACCAGGTCGTCACTCCATCTAGTGGAGGACGCCCTACACTTCGTCCGCCGGTACGAGGCCGCCACTCGAGAACCTTTTTTCCGCATCGGTTATCGGTTCTTCGAGCTATATGGCCGGCCCATTGCCACTTCAGCATACTAATCCGTTGGACTATGTCGGTCACTCTGGTTCTACTGCGGATATCCTCTTTTCTAAGTTTATCACGCAGAGAAACCCCGAGCATAGCCCTCTCCATAGCTCGCTGAGCGACCCTGAGCTTCCTCATACGGCCAGCAGTGAAGGACCACGTCTTAGTTCCATAGATCATCACTGGCAACACGCACTGGTTGTACAGTCTAGTTTTCATGTTTTGAGGTATACCTGACGTGAAGATGTGCCGTAATTTCCCGAACGCTGCCCAGCCGAGTTGCATCCGTCGATTGACCTCTCGGTCGAAGTCGGACTTACCTAGTCGGATTATTTGTCCCAGGCAAACATACTCATCAACAACTTCGAGCTTAGTGCTCCCAACAACTACCGGCATAGTTGTGACATGGACGTTATACATGGTCTTCGTTTTGTCCATGTTCATCTTAAGACCTATCCGTTGGGAGACACTATTGAGGTCATTGAGCATACTGCTTAGGTCCTCCAGCGATTCTGCCATAAGGACTATATCTTCGGCTAATCGAAGGTGAGTGATGTACTCGCCGTTGATGTTAATATCGTATCCTTTCCAGTCCAGTAGCTTGAAACCGTCTTCCAATGCAGCGGTGCAGAGTTTCGTGGATATAACGTCACCCTGTCTTACACCTCTCTGCAGTTGGATAGGTTTCGTACTCTGGTTCTGTACACGGATATATAGCCATCGCAGCCCTACTGTACAAACATTTCAGCACCTCGATATACCGACAGTTAACTTGGCACCGCTGAAGGGACTGCAGCACCGCCTAAATTTCGACGGAATCAAAGGCTTTCTCATAGTCCAGTACCGCCAGACATAGTGGCAAATTGTACTCTTCAGACTTCTGTACAATTTGCTGAAGGGTATGTATGTGGTCTATGGTGCTAAATCCTTTTCGGAAACCGGCTTGTTTGGGAGGCTGGAAGTCGTCGAGTCTGCATGCGAGACGATTCGTAATGACTCTCGAAAACAGCACGTAGACGCGGCTTAGAAGGGAAATCGGTCTGTAGTTCTTCAAGAGAGCGTTGTCGCCTTTCTTAAAGAACAAGACCACCGCACTTCTGCTCTACGCCTCCGGTGTAGTGCCAATATGGAGGACGGAATTAAAGAGCTTCTGAAGGACTACAAGTACCAGTTTTCCACCCGCTGTCAGAAGCTCCGCTGTAATTCCATCCTCGCCTTAGGCCTTGTCGTTTTTAAAGTGCTGGAGAGCCACTCTAATCTCGCTCAGACTGACGTCCGGAATATCATCGGAATAATGTCGGATAAGACTTGCTCTTGGATCGTTACTCACACTTGCGTGTGGCTCCAACGATGATGTGTACAGCTGTCCATAGAACCTCTCAATCTCACTCAAAATCTCAGGTGTCCCGGAAACGACGCTCCCACACTCGGTCTTCAGCTTCGACAGTTGGCTCTTTCTGCCAGACAGATCTCTAGCGAAGAATTTGGAGCCCTGGTTCCGCTCGATCGCTTCTTCAATACGAGCAGTATTAAAGTTGCGTAAGTTCCGCCGCATGCATTTGGAGATCTGTCTGTTCAGTTGCCTGTATGCTATCAAATCTACTGAAGACTGCAGCTTCATTTCCCGTCTAACAGCCATGTGATTAAGAGTGTGATCGGAGAGTTTTTGTGTTCTTCTACGGCGGGTCTTACAGAACTTAGCTCCGACCGCATGGACAATTTCCACGAGCTTGTCATTCATATCGTCCACTGCATTGCAATCTTCTAGGCACTGAAAATGGTTTTGTAACTCGAGCTGAAAGGTTTCGGAACTTTGGATTAGAGCACGAGGGGGACGGAGCGTTGACTTCATTAGACGATACCTCTCCAACTTAACGTTTAGGTTCAGTGTGCCTCTAACCATTCGGTGATCGCTACCAGTTTTCACCCACGCGATCACTGAGACATCACTGAACAGTTGGCGTCTAGTCGTCATAATGAAGTCAATCTCATTTTTTGTCGAACCGTCGGGGCTCGACCAGGTCCACTTCCTGTGGGGCTGCTTCTAAAAGAAAGAGTTCATCATAAAGAGTCCCTCTTTCTCCATTAAGTCGGCCAGCTGCTGGCCCCTCGGGTTCCGTTGCCCTAATCCAAATTTCCCTACTTTCAGCTCACCGTTCTCTCTTGTGCCTAGCTTTGCGTTGAGGTCTCCCATTAACACCGTATAGTAGGTTTTGGAGGAATGCATGGCTCTAGAGATATCCTCATACATTTTCTCCACCTCCTCATCGGGGTGTGCCGAGGTTGGTGCGTAAACCTGTATGACCTTCAGCGAATACCGTTTGGTGAGTCTGAATATAAGGTACGCAACCCTCGTCGACACACTCCCAATCTTTACAACGTTGTCAACGAGAGACTTGTGGACGATAAATCCGACACCTCCTTGGGACAGATGGTCGCCCTCCCGGTGATAGAACAAGTTGCTGGATTCGAGGATTACCGTGTTCTCCCCCTCTCTTCGGACCTCGGATAATCCTATAATACTCCAGCGCAACTTGTCTATCTCTTTTTCCAGATCCAGGATCTTCTCGTCAGTCCTCAGAGTGCGTGCGTTATAAGTTGCCAGTTCGAGTCGTGGTAGGTGGCAACCGAACCTCCACCGGAGATTCTTAGCACCCCCTGCCCCGCCGTTACCATGTTCGCCGCCGTAGCCAGGAATAGCGGGGCCGCCGGGGACTGGGGGCCGTCTCTTCGTAACTTTATTCATTGGGGGGGTATATTGCCATAGTTGCCACGCTTGGCGAGCGGGTTGGCAACCGCAGTTTTTTTATTGTGATATTGCTGTTATCAGAAATATGCTGCTGCCCATCTTCTGCTTCAGTTTCCCTCTGTCGCCTCTTACGACACCCACGGGAAGATATGGGGTAGTGGGTATTCTTACCCGCCACTACGCGGGGAACACATTAATTGCGCAGTAGATAATAGAGCAACAAATGCACGCGCGCATACACAAGAACTCACTCGTCCTAACTACACTACTCAAAGGTTAGGTGTTAGGTGCGTCCTAAGTGTCAAAGATACGAGAACAATAACAACGACCCGAAGACCAACAATAAGTGATTTACACATTATTATATTACATAAGATAATAAACCCTGGGAACGAAATGAACGCTTCCAAGCTATTTCTTAAATACATTTTGTTAAGAACTGTACAACCTGATTACTATATTGTATAATTTAACATTGAAAAACGAAGTCCGCTGGGTTTCTTGCTGCCTCTATCAAAGATAGATTTTTTTCGTACCTGTGGTAAAAGTAAAAACTTACTTAATAACAATTATTTGTAATTTTTCTAACATTCAAATATACAAAATTTATTTTCATAATAGAAAAAACTAAAACTAAAAACTTAAATTATAATACAGTACTACCCAACTTTAAATCTATACTTAGTCCTTGACTGACAAAAGACCCAGAAAAGATTTGTAATGAAAATTATTATATCCTATTCTATTCAATCTATTCTATATCATTTATTGCTTATATTTGCACTATACACCTTGTTTAACAGATTTTTTAAAATTGCCACAATATCCACACAAAAATATGGATTTCTACTATGTCTACAAGGCTGTTGAAATTTAAAAAAAATCTCTGTTGGTTCTTACCACATCCATAGGATGATGATATGGGGTGTGGATTCTATTACGTCGACACGCCACGGCACGTACTCGTATGTACGTAGACTTATTAAATAACAATATAAAAATTAATTAATTGCACCTTCCACTAATTCTCACCACACCCAGGGTTGACTGATAGAAAATGCTTTGTTATCTTTTATTTGATAAATTTGCAATAAAGCATAAATAAATAATAATGATTACAACCGTTACAGCCTATTAAAGTTCACTGCTGAACATAGGCCTCCCCCGTAGATTGCCTCATAGTTTTTTTATTTTTAGTCGTTATTAGGAAGACGCTGCTGCCCGTCTCCTGATTTATTTCCCTCTGTCGCCTCTTACGACATCCACGGAATGATATGAGGTAGTGGATATTCTACACTGTAATTACTACACGATAATAATTACTAAGCAGTTTTTAAATATAATTGCAAAACGTGAATAGTAATTAATGTGGTATTATGTATATGTATAAAACATTTTATCGTCGACGACCTAGAAGCTATTATACATTTGTGCAGTACCTAATTTGAACTTTAAACTATATTATCATAAATTGCGTTATGTTTTGCATTCACCACGGCCAACGGCTATCATCATTTGGAATGAAAACAAAAACAAACTGTTTGTTAATAATTTATATATTCTAATAAAAGGTTACCTATGCTTACTGCTAAGACATCATGGTAAGGATAACAGTTTCAATGCCAATCAATTTGACCTTAATCAAATATAAAAATATATTCGAATGTTATTTATTTTATACTATTAAAACTATGACTTACCAGGTCGTTATTCCATCTATCTTCCTATCTTTTATTTTTTTTAAAACGTTACCCCCACACTAGGATTTTATAATAGATACATATAAATTTCACATGGAAAATATCCAGACCAGGAACAATTATTTTTAGGCCATACAAATACTTGTTCAGTGCGGGATTCGAACCCGCGGCCCTCAGCGCCGCAACTCTAAGCCACTACGCTACGGAACCGTCAAGTGTCTAGTGGAAGGCCGCCCTGAACTTCGGTTATCGGTACAAAGCTGATACTAGAGTACTTTTCCCCATCGGTTGTCGTTTCTTCAAGCTATACGTCCGGCCCATTGCCACTCCAGTTTGCCGGTCCGATTACGGTAATAGATGGATGCTCGGTATAGATTGGCTCAGGACCGTGCTTTTTGTATTCCTTGGGGGAGGCCTATATTTAGCAGTGCAGAGACTTGTGATGGGCTGTAATAATGATGATGACGATGATTATAACTTGATTAATAAACTTCATTAATACTATTCTTATTTTATTTGCATTTATTACATTTCATGTAAATAATGGAAAATTATTAATTAGCAAAGTTAATTAATCAGACGCTTTGTGGGAATCGATTACAATAAATATATTAAAATTAATTAGCTAAAATCTAAGTATAAAGAGTTACCTTGCTGCTTTTTCAAAATTTTAAACGAATTTAGCAGCACTCTTGTTTCGTCCGCTCGGCTCGCGGGCATTTAAAAAAATCTAAAGATGAGTTTTCATCAAAGCGGAGAGAAAAAGGGAAAGCTTACATACAAAAAACCACCAGTAGCAGACATTTTTATCTGATGATACATATGATGGTAAGTAGTGATGAAGCTCTAGATGGTAAATCGCTATTTATTAGCAAAAACCACTTTTGCCACGCTAAGAAATAGAGATTTACTATAGTACGTGAGGGTAATATGGTCACCCGGTCAATATGGTCACTTTTTATAACTCAATAACTACAGCCTTGTTTGCATAGAAGGCTCAGTGAACGATAGCTCTTCATCAGTCAATCAAATAATAAAGCGTCGAAAGGGCGCTGCTTTATCGACGCCATTTCGACAGTTGAAATTAATGTAAATATTTTAGTCGATTTCAGTATGGTATATTATAGTAATTATTTTTAAGTTGATTTTTCGAAGTGTTCCTAATTATTGCCAAAGCTTGTTTGCTATTTTTTTCTTAATATATTAGTTATAGCATACTAATTTGTGTTTTTGTCTCTGTCCTCCTTCTAGTTTTGGTTTTATAGGGCGGCAAAGCTTTAGGTGACAATTTTACCCTCACCTATCTTACTCTTGCGCAAACCTATTTTTTTAGAACGTGTGGAGTATCAACAACAAAGGGGTGAAGACCTGCCGACAGCCTTTTTATCCAGTAGTGGAGGAATTAAGTCATGTAATTCCTGCGCTCACTTGCCAAAAGACCATAGATGACTCGAATTAACCCATACACCGTCCCGTGTACTACTACACATAGTTCATTGTTATTGTTTTACTATTGTGTCTGAAAATCGGACAGTGAAAGTGTTAATAAAATAGTAAGTCATGTTATATTACATTACATTATAGAAAGGACTAGGGCAGGCTCCGCTTGAATAATGATTTGTATGAGAATCCATCTCTCCTCTCCGCTTTGATGGAAGTCTGATCGTTCCTCTTCGTTTTGTTCATAACTGCATTGTAAATTATTAAAGAGCCGAACGTTACTCCCACACTAGGGTTTTATAATAGATACATAAATTTCACATGGGAAATATCCAGACCAGGAACAATTATTTTTAGGCCATACAAATACTTGTTCCGTGCGGGATTCAAACCCGCGGCCCTCAGCGCCAAATTCAATCACAAAGTTGTATAAATAAGATTATAACTTTCCTTTGATATATACGGATAATTAACTACTTTGTTATCGAATGATCAGACCAACCCTCACCTTTCAGTTTGTAGGCGTTTCTAAAAGTAAAATATATATGTCACGAGTCTTGGGAACAGTGGAAACTTACAGTAGTTTGACGTACATTTCGCACTGCTAATTAATAATTTATAAAGAAACCAATTTGCAATTCTGTTGAAATTGCGAATTATGGATTGAACATATTCAATCCACAATTCGCTGTTGATTCCTTAGAAATTGTTTAAAGATATTTATTTCGCAGTTGTATCATAATACTGAAATATTAATATAACAACATATTATATATTTAAATGTAGAAAACAAATGTTAGTGAAACTTTTAGTAATGCATAAATTGGTTTTAAATTTAATAAATATATATTTATCTATTATAACAATAACCGCAGTGATCTTTAAATTATTCTGTTCATATAACTAGTTGATTATTAATAAATTTTATATTTAAAGTATTTTCATGGATATCCATCTTTCTAATCAAAATAAATTGTAGCAAAAAAAAAGGTACGTAAAGACCCTTTCACACTCGAGCTATTTCGCTCAGTTTCCCCGTATCGCATCGCGATGTGTTGCACAACACTAAATCAAGGCTGCTCAACGACGTGCGATAGAGGCCGGACGCAGGGAAATTATTAATTAAAGAAATCACCAGAGACAATACAAATGATGTCTGTCTGATTTTGATTGTGTTTATTTGAGTTTACTTCTATGTTAAGGATCTAAAAAATGTTCAAAAGGTTAGTTTTTTTTCTCATATTTCCGTGATTATATTCGGCAGTCACAAATATTCGTTTAGTTTTTAACAATACGTCGAATACGAATATTCGTATTCGTGGTAAGTATTCACTAGCTAATATTTAAAAATAATATTTTGGGTAATTCAAATATATTTTTCTGGCATTCCCCACAGTCACTTCTTACGACAGACACCCACTGGACGAAATAAGGTGATGGAACTGTTACGCCGCCATCATACGTAATTATTCTTTTAATAATCTAATATTCAAATTAGATAGCGTTGTAACCATAACGTTTACGCCAGGACAAAAATACCCAGATCGGCGAAGAGTAGCAGCGTCAAAATTGTGAGACGTCTGGTACTGTGATCCTGCTAAGCGTGACGATAATTGGGGAGGCTCATGTCCAGCAGTGGAGTTTTACATGAAGATGATGAAAAAGAAAAAGATGTAATATTTTATTAGTATCGCTTATCAAGCAGGACACAGATATACAAAGCGGATGAATGATGAAATGGAGTTATGAACGTAGGTGTGGTAATGCAAAAAAAGTAAACAAACTTGACATTGGATTGGCAAATCACAAATAAATGTTTACATTGCTTTACAAATATACATACGTATTTGAAATTATATCACGTAAATTTATCACTATGTTTTTTAATATGCAAACATAATATAATTATATATATATATATATATATATATATATAATTTTCGACAGCTACAATCAAAAACGTAAATTGTAAAAGAAATGACTTTTACTCCTACTCGGTGAATGTTCTAAATTCCAGCGTATACTGTCTATACTTTACAACATGTTACGCGAATTCGTGTACGTCTAGCAGTGTTTTGTAAATATACGCTGGCTATAACAGCGTGACATGTTTATTAAAAAGTAAACGCGCGTAGGTTTAGAAGTGCGTGGTGCCGCATTTATAGGTCACTACCAATCACTACTTACCTAATATTTCTCCGATCAAAGGATCGGTCCCGGGAGCTGCGTCATGGGAACAAACAGACATCAAGGCATATATTCCAAACAAATTTACATTTGGCCAATGCAAACAGAACACTACTTAAAGCACATTTACATAAAGTTTGCAACGAACACGTAAATTGTTTATTTTACCCATGCATAGGATTTAAAGCCTAAGGAAGCTATTCAATAAAAGTTAATTCAGCGTACAAGTATATTGGATAACTTATTAAAATGCGAAACATATCGCTGTTATGTATAGGGACAATACGCTCTTACATCGTCGGATAAAGGCACGGCATGTCCTATTACTTACATAATAGGTACGTCATGCCATAAAGTTGACAATCATTCATAGACGATGGTATAAGACATGTAATGAGAGTGATAAAATCAACAATAAAGCCTTACACAAGCCCTCTGCTGAACATAGGCCTCCTCAAAGGATTACTACAAAACACTGCACCCACTGAAGTCAGTAGATAAGATATGCAGGAAGTCCTGTATATCTTATCTGCTCATCACTCCATCTAGTAGGAGGCAACCCTACACTTCGTTAATCGGTACGTGGCTGCCTTAGAACCTTCCTCCGCCAACGGTGGTCAGTTTCGCGAGCGGACGGTCCACTTGTACATCAGCTTGTTTATCCGTTGGGCTTTGTACGATTCTACTGCAGATATCATTATTACGGATCCTGTCACGCAGAGAAACTCAACAAACTCAACAACAATTCGTATTCTGTTAATTAGTAAACCATTATTTTTTACATATTTAATAATTATTTATTGTACATAATCACATAAATAATTATTTATCATATACAAAAAGACACTAAAACTAAATGTATGAAATTCATAACTCCGAATGTCAAATATCAAAATACTAATGTAATTATAAATGGGAAGGAGCTGAGTCTTGTCGATACCACCACTTTTCTTGGGATCACACTAGACGCGAAGTTTCAATGGGACCCCCATATATCAAAACTAGCAAGCAGACTTAGTTCTGCAGCATTCGCTGTAAAAAGATTAGAAATATTACCAGTGTTGAAACAGCTACATTAGTTTACTTTAGCTATTTCCATAGCATAATGTCGTATGGTATTTTGTTATGGGGCCACGCGACTGACACTGAAATTTTATTTGTTTTACTTATGAGGGCCATAAGAGCAATCTATGATTTAAAACCTAAAGAGTCGCTCAGACAAAATTTAAGGAAATTATTATATTAGCTTTGTCCTTTCAATATATTTATGAAAATGTAATGTACACAGAAATAAAAGTATTTTTTTTTTAAATAAGTGATATTCATTCTGTAAATACTAGGAACAGACACAAGCTAGTAGTACCAGTTACTCGACTCCACCGAGTCAGTAATTCATTCTTGGGGCAATGAATACGCTTTTACAACAATCCCATAAAATATAAAAATTTACCTTCTCAAAGTTCTGTTTTGCTTCTAACAATTACATTTATTATACAAAGATACCGTGTAGTGGCGGTGTAAGAATATCCACTATCACATTTGTTCCGCGGTTTTCGTAAGACGCGACACAGGAAAACTGAAACAGAGTGGGCATCAGCAGCTTCTGATAACAACTATAAATAATAAAACAGCGATTGCCAACCCATCTGTAAAGCGTTGCAATTATAACAAAATTATCTCTATGTGGCTATGTATGTGGGAGGCCTATGTTCAGCAGAGGAATGTACCTAATAGTTGAATGGGTTTATTGCACATACATTAATACACAGTATAACACAATCTTCTCGTACAAATGACCAAAACTGACCGAAGTGTCTACCTACTCTGGATATGAAATTTGCGTTTAGTTAGCTACACGTTAAAAAGTTTTAGTAGCTTTAGTAGTTTTTGTATGTTCGTATTTTATGCGCTGCTATACGTTCATCAGATTACGCTAAAATTTTGTCAAATTATAGCTTGCATTTGCGAGAAGGTTATAGGCATAGTACAATTAACACACAAAGGTGGCGCGCGTGTCGTAGATACTGACAATTTATTTGAGTTATTGATGATCATTCAATTTCAATGAATGTATTATCATTCTAATCTATACATATAATAAATCTGTAGAAAAGTCGTGTCTGTAATTCTAATATACTCTTGAAAAATCCAGGGGACTGAATAAAGTACTGAAACCAAATTGGTGGTTTTTCTGTCTGTCTGTCTGTCTGTGTATTACCGATTCACGCAAAACTACTGGACCGATTTCCATTAAATTTTATATGTAGGTAGTTAGTAACTTGGGCAACTTATAGGCTACTTTTTCCGATTACGGAACTTAAAAAATAAGGTTAAATATTTTTATTTGAGTTATTGATGATCATTCAATTTCAATGAATGTATTATCATTCTAATCTATACATATTGTTGCGCGCCACTATTAATGTCTTTTACATGGCAACACTAGCCACTAGCGCCTCTAGTATCAGTAGCAGAACTAGGAGAGTCAAGATCTTTCTATAAATTTCGGGACCGATATGTACTCGAACATTCTAGATGTTTCCACAGTAGAAGGTTCTGGAAAGTATCGGAGGCGCTATATAAGGCCGGTATAGACCACGACCGAGGCAGTATTGAATTGGCGATACAAGCGAATACTTCGAAGCGATACAACTGCGGATTAAAGTGATCTGTAGTACAATTGTTTTTTGTTATTAGTGTGGTTTTAGTTGTAATTAGTGTTCTGTAATTAAAGTGTCAATTTTGGTAATTCACTCGGCAGTTTTAATTGTCTCGAACTAAGCTCGTAACAATTGGTGTCAGAAGTGGATCAGATCATGCCGATTTTACCAAAGGACGACACGGAGGTATCCGTACCGAAGTCAACGCCAGCAAGAGACGGACCAGAGACGATTTGGTAATGCAACGCCGCAAACGTCGGGGCCAGCTGCCGACCACGGAGGCCGGCCCGTCAGCAGCTCCTGCATCTGCAGCACCTGACTTAGGTGCTCTGATGATGATGCTGCAGGGCAGGCTCGCCGACAGGAGGAACAGGCCCGATAAAATCAACAATAAAGCCTTACACAAGCCCTCTGCTGAACATAGGCCTCCTCAAAGGATTACTACAAAACACTGCACCCACTGAAGTCAGTAGATAAGATATGCAGGAAGTCCTGTATATCTTATCTGCTCATCACTCCATCTAGTAGGAGGCAACCCTACACTTCGTTAATCGGTACGTGGCTGCCTTAGAACCTTCCTCCGCCAACGGTGGTGAGTTTCGCGAGCGGACGGTCCACTTGTACATCAGCTTGTTTATCCGTTGGGCTTTGTACGATTCTACTGCAGATATCATTATTACGGATCCTGTCACGCAGAGAAACTCAACAAACTCAACAACAATTCGTATTCTGTTAATTAGTAAACCATTATTTTTTACATATTTAATAATTATTTATTGTACATAATCACATAAATAATTATTTATCATATACAAAAATACACTAAAACTAAATGTATGAAATTCATAACTCCGAATGTCAAATATCAAAATACTAATGTAATTATAAATGGGAAGGAGCTGAGTCTTGTCGATACCACCACTTTTCTTGGGATCACACTAGACGCGAAGTTTCAATGGGACCCCCATATATCAAAACTAGCAAGCAGACTTAGTTCTGCAGCATTCGCTGTAAAAAGATTAGAAATATTACCAGTGTTGAAACAGCTACATTAGTTTACTTTAGCTATTTCCATAGCATAATGTCGTATGGTATTTTGTTATGGGGCCACGCGACTGACACTGAAATTTTATTTGTTTTACTTATGAGGGCCTGATGATTTAAAACCTAAAGAGTCGCTCAGACAAAATTTAAGGAAATTATTATATTAGCTTTGTCCTTTCAATATATTTATGAAAATGTAATGTACACAGAAATAAAAGTATTTTTTTTTAAATAAGTGATATTCATTCTGTAAATACTAGGAACAGACACAAGCTAGTAGTACCAGTTACTCGACTCCACCGAGTCAGTAATTCATTCTTGGGGCAATGAATACGCTTTTACAACAATCCCATAAAATATAAAAAATTTACCTTCTCAAAGTTCTGTTTTTGCTTCTAACAATTACATTTATTATACAAAGATACCGTGTAGTGGCGGTGTAAGAATATCCACTATCACATTTGTTCCGCGGTTTTCGTAAGACGCGACACAGGGGAAACTGAAACAGGGAGTGGGCATCAGCAGCTTCCTGACAACAACTCATAATAATAAAAACAGCGGTTGCCAACCCACCTGTAAAGCGTTGCAATTATAGCAAAATTCTCTCTATGTGGCAATGTATGTGGGGAGGCCTATGTTAAGCAGAGGAATGTACCTAATAGTTGAATGGGTTTATTGCACATACATTAATGCACAGTATAACATAACCTTCTCGTACAAATGACCAAAAACTGACCGAAGTGTCTACCTACTCTGATATGGAACTTTTAGTTAGCACTACACGTTAAAAAGAGTTTTGGTAGCTTTAGTAGTTTTTTTGTATGTTCGTATTTTATGCGCTGCTATACCGTTCATCAGATTACGCTAAAATTTTGTCAAATTATAGCTTGCATTTGCGAGAAGGTTATAGGCATAGTACAATTAACTTACACAAGGTGGCGCGCGTGTCGTAGATACTGACAATTTATTTGAGTTATTGATGATCATTCAATTTCAATGAACTGAAAAACTGAAGGTAGCCGGGCTAACTATGACATTGGGACGTCAAACACCTCAGTCCCCCCCGTGACCATGGGTGTTGTAAAGCACCCGAAACGTGGGGAATTAAAAAGTAAAATTAAACGCGATATAATGCGTAAACAAATTAGTTTCATTTAATGTGTAGTCTTCGCGTAAATATAAGAAAACATTATGTATATTAGTATTGTAAAGAAATATGTTAGTTACAAAATAATATAAAAGTAATAATATGGTACTAATTCTATTGTAAGGCCCAATTGCGTGTGTGTGTGTGTGTGTGTGTGTGTGTGTGTGTGTGTGTGTGTGTGTGTGTGTGTGTGTGTGTTTGTGTGTGTTATTAAGTGATCTTCGTGAACAAATCTTCAGTCGCATCGTAATTCAAGCCGTTAAGAGTTTGTTTTAGGATTTTCTTAAATTCGTGGTTATTAAGATTAATAACAGTTTTAACATTTCTGTTGATAACAGTTTTAACTTTGTTAGATAATTTATTATAGAGCATTGGTGCACAAAAGTTCTAGCTTCTTCTTGCAAACACGGTCCACTGACCCTAGGTAATCTTGTTACTCGTTTGTTACTATTAGGAAGACCAGGCACAAAAAGACGGTGATATCTATGGACACACTGATATACAAATAATTTACGTACTGATAACATACCGCACCGCTTGTACAGGTTGTATGTGGGGTATTTAAAAGGCAACCGCATCATAACTTTTAGAACGGTGCGTTGCGCATGCTCTAGTAGTATGAGGTGTGTCTTTGCTGCGCAACCCCAGACGCAGATATAATATGAAATAATGCTCTCACACAGGGACCTATCAGCAAAAGAACATCATAAGTAGCCACATCACGTAAATTTTTAAATATATGAACTAGCCTCCTTGTTTTACTCGCTAGAGCAGTTACTTGTGGGACCCAGCTGAGACCTTCATCAACAATAACTCCCAAATACTTTATGCTTGAGGCGTTGGAGGCGAGATATGGCGACGCTCACCTGGAATACGTCTTTCGTGCGCAGCTCAAAGATCGCGTGCAACGCAGCAATGAAAACCTGCAGCAGTGGGCCCTTGAGGTGGAGAAGCTGGGTCGAAAAGCATACCAGTCTGTACCTGCGCTCATTGTAGGGAACCTGGTGCAGACATTCATCGACGGCATCCGCGACCTTGAAGTCAGAGCTGCTGTGAGGCTCGGGCACCACGAGACGCTTAAGGACGCGTTAGCTCATGCACTGGAGGTGGAAGCCGTACGGCAGGATCATCGATCCCATCGCGTCAGGAGGTTGCAGCAGCTGCAGTTCGCGACTGCAATAAAGGATACAGCCCTAGGTGCTACGGCTGTGGGAAAGGGCCATCTTCGATCCAGCTGCCCTAAGCGAACTGTAGAAAGGGAGGTGATCGATCTCGAGAGGGTAGTGCGGCTAACAGCACCACCCAGCAGCAGCAGGAAACGAGTAAAGCCAGGACTGTGGGGCGGGTGCTGGCTGATGTTAAAAGAGCCCCAACGATTTCGATCTCACAAACCCATGATGGGAACAGCCTAATCATCAAAGGCGAGGTCAACGGAACGCCGTGTAAACTGACCATAGACACTGGAGCCTCTCGCACGGTTGTCAGTTCCCAACTTATAAGTCAGTTCCTTGGGGACTCCGCATACAACCGAGAGCGCATTAATTTGGTAACAGCCACCGGTCAGCGCATACCCGTCCGTGGAGAGAAGGAGATGGAGTTGAAGCTAGGCAACATGATCTACCTGCATAATGTCATCGTGGCTGATATAATGGACGACTGCATCCTGGGCCTAGACTTCATGAGGAAGAATTGTTGTGAGATCGATGTTAAGCAAGGTGTTTTGAAATGTGGACATGAAGAACTTTTCGTGGAAGGGCGATACCGGGAATGTGTACAGCCTTAAGAAGATTGTTCTGCCGCCGAGATCGGAAACGATTGTGCCGGTTAGTCTTCCTCGGAATCCTGGGCAAGCTCATCGTTGTGTACTCGTGGAAAGGGTGGACAATGACCTTCCGTGGAAAGTGGCTCGAACCTTGGTCAGAACCACCGACATCTCAAGAGTACGTGTGCTGAACCTTTGTGATCAGGAACAGATTATGGAAAAAGGCACACTGGTTGGTACTTGTGAGGAAGTGGATTGGTTGCGTAGGTGCCAATATCCATCGACTGGGACCCCCAGCAAGGATGCACAAACGAGGGTGACCACACTTTTAGAAGACTGTCGCAGCGTTCTCTCCCCGAATGAAGTGGTCAAGGCGAAGAAGTTGTTACTCAAGTACGCCGATGTTTTCTCGTCAAACGATGCTGACATAGGAAAGACTGGCTTAGTTCAACACAAAATAAACACAGGAGAAGAATTGCCTATCCGTCAGCGCCCAAGAAGATTGCCGGTAGCACGTGAAAGGAAGTGGAAACCATGATTGAGGAATGGTGAAGGATGGTGTTATTGAACCTTCATCTAGTCCATGGTGTTCACCTGTGGTGCTGGTAAAGAAGAAGGATGGCAGCATGCGGTTTTGTGTTGACTACCGCCGTCTGAACGACGTTACAAAGAAGGACAGCTATCCTTGCCAAGAATTGATGACACGCTGGACATGCTTACAGGCGTAAAGTGGTTTAGCACACTGGACCTGAAAAGTGGCTACTGGCAGGTTGAAATTGACCCTAAGGACAGGGAGAAAACTGCATTCTCGACAGGAAAGGGTCTGTGGCAATTTAAAGTTATGCCGTTTGGATTGTGCAATGCTCCAGCAACGTTTGAAAGGTTGATGGAGCTTGTACTTACCGGGTTAATTGGCGATGCCTGTCTGGTCTACTTGGATGACATCATCATCGTAGGCCGTACGTTTGAGAACACCTTCAAAACCTGGAACGCGTGCTCATGAAGATTCAGAGTGCCAACCTCAAGTTGAGTCCGAAGAAATGTTCACTATTCAAACGGCAAGTTAGCTTTTGGGGTATGTAGTGTCGGAAGAAGGTATCCGCACGGATCCGGAGAAAATTGCCTCTGTCAAGGATTGGCCGGTCCCAAAAGACAAGACGCAGGTTAGAGCATTTTGGGATTGTGCTCTATTATCGGCGATTTGTGAAGAACTTTGCAGATATAGCCAAACCTCTGCACAAGCTAACCGAGGAGAAGCGACATTTCTACTGGGATGAAAGTTGCGATATCGCATTCCAGAAGCTCAAGGACCGTCTGTGCAAAACACCTATTTTAGGGTACCCTGATGCGGGTAAGGAATTTATAGTTGACACAGACGCAAGTGATATAGGACTTGGCGGTGTGTTGTCTCAACGGAATAGTGATCAAGAGGTTGTGATAGCGTACTTCAGCAAGTCGTTGTCAAAGCCGGAAAGGAACTATTGTGCCACAAGATGGGAAATGCTTGCTGTGGTAAAGTCGTTGCAGCATTGCAAATATCTTCTGGGGCGAAAATTTCACTTACGAACTGACCATGCTACACTGAAATGGCTATTGCAGTTCAAAAATCTAGAAGGACAAGCTGCGAGATGGATTGAATTACTGCAGGAATACGACTTTGTGATCGAATATCGCAGCGGGAAATCTCATGGCAACGCAGATGCATTGTCAAGAAGACCTTGTCCTGAAGATTGCAAGCATTGTACTAGGCAAGAGGGTAAGGAAGTGGTATCTGTGAGGATGCTCAGGACAGACCAGCTCAGCAATGAGTGGAAGGACAGCCTACAACATGCACAGCAGGAAGATTCGGACATCAAGCCGATTCTGGAATGGATGAAGGCCAGTGCTCCTAAGCCTAAGTGGAGCGACTTCTCAGCGATGAGTTCGAACACGAAAAGCTATTGGGCCCAATGGGACAGCTTGTTGATTCAGGATGGAGTCCTGTGCCGTAAATGGGAAAATGGCCGGGAGACAGTTGTCATTTGCAAATGGTTGTCCCTAAAGCTAAAGTACCGGATGTTCTACAGCTGTACCATAATGGTTGTTCAGGAGGTCACCTGGGAGTTAAACGAACTCTACTGAAGATCCGAGAACGGTTTTACTGGGTCCACTGTCGTAACGATGTCGAGGACTGGTGTCGCAAATGTACAAGGTGTGCGGCTGTAAAGGGACCTCAAACTCGTAGTAGAGGTGCATTGAAATTGTACAATGTTGGTGCACCATGGGAGAGGATAGCCGTTGACGTTGCGGGGCCGTTTCCGGAAAGTGAAAGTGGTAACAAGTATTTCATGGTTGTGATGGATTACTTCACTAAGTGGCCAGAAGTCTTCGCCATTCCAAATCAAGAAGCTTCAACAGTTGCAGATAAACTAGTTCATGAAGTCTTCTGTCGTTTTGGAGTACCTTTAGAGATTCACAGCGATCAAGGAAGGAATTTTGAGTCTCAAATATTCCAGGAAACTTGCCGAGTTATGGGTACTCATAAAACAAAAACAACTTCTTACCACCCACAATCTGATGGAATGGTAGAACGATTTAATCAGACATTGGAGGTACCTAGCAAAGTTGTGGAAAAACGGCAACGAGACTGGGACAGGCACATACAACCGTTTTGTTGTCATATCGAAGCGCTGTTCACGAAAGTACATCAGTGACACCAGCTTTAGCAAATTTTGGGAGAGAATTACGGCTGCCTGCAGACCTGATCACCGGAATACCACCTGATGCCCCACGCAGTATAACCGATTATGCAAATGACTTGCGGAACAAAATGAATGACATTTATGAGCACGTCAGACAATCGGGACAGCAAACGTCTGAAAAGATGAAAACACGGTATGACCGCAAAATGAACAACAAAGGGTTTGACGAAGGTTCACTAGTGTGGTTACACAATCAGTTCGCAGCAAAGGAAATCTCCTAAGCTTCAAGCTAAATGGGACGGACCGTACCGGATTGTGACAAGGATCAATGACGTAACCTACCGGATACAGAAAGGTGCAAGAGGTACTCCTAAGATCGTCCATGTGGATCGACTGGCGCGTTATTATGGGGCCAATAATGCTCGGGACGAGCATGTTTTAGGAGGGGGCAGTGTTGCGCGCCACTATTAATGTCTTTCACATGGCAACTCTAGCCACTAGCGCCCTCTAGTATCGAGTAGCAGAACTAGGAGAGTCAAGATCTTTCTAGAAATTTCGGGACCGATATGTACTCGAACATTCTAGATGTTTCCACAGTAGAAGTTTCTGGAAAGTATCGGAGGCGCTATATAAGGCCGGTATAGACCACGACCGAGGCAGTATTGAATTGGCGATACAAGCGAATACTGAAGCGATACAACTGCGGATTAAAGTGATCTGTAGTACAATTGTATTTTGTTATTAGTGTGGTTTTAGTTGTAATTAGTGTTCTGTAATTAAAGTGTCAATTTTGGTAATTCACTGGCAGTTTTAATTGTCTCGAACCCCAAGCTCGTAACAATATAATGAATCTGTAGAAAAGTCGTGTCTGTAATTCTAATATACTCTTGAAAAACAAGTCCAGGGACTGAATAAAGGGTACTGAAACCAAATTGGTGGTTTTTCTGTCTGTCTGTCTGTCTGTGTATTACCGATTCACGCAAAACTACTGGACCGATTTCCATTAAATTTTATATGTAGGTAGTTAGTAACTTGGGCCAACTTATAGGCTACTTTTTTCCGATTACGGAACTTAAAAGAAGGTTAAGTATTTTTCTTCATTTAGATGTTAATTTTCTATTATATATGATTATGTTAGTTAATAGGCGGAGTGACGGGTGTTTTTCAAATAAATATCATATTTGTAAATAAAGTTTAAAATTGAAATTTGAAATGAAATTTATTTAACATACATTACATTATAGCCACATCACGTAAATTTTTAAATATATGAACTAGCCTCCTTGTTTTACTCGCTAGAGCAGTTACTTGTGGGACCCAGCTGAGACCTTCATCAACAATAACTCCCAAATACTTTATGCTTGTCACACGTGACAAATAATCACAATTACACGTGGCAGGTACCCGCAGTAGCCTGTTACATGGGTGAATATGGATTTGAATCTGGAAGTTATTGCCAGGTCGAGAACTGGTTGATATACCAAAACAAAAATACTTTGTTTTTGCAGTATTCAGCGTGAGAAGGCTGTCTTCAAGGCAAGACGTTACAGTTTTTATCCCTTTTTCAGCGAGACTCCTAACATTATTCCACGATGTGACATGAAACAAAAGTACTGTGTCATCTGCAAACATCACGATGTCAACACCCTTTAACTGCAACTTACAAAGATCATTTATATAGGCGAGAAAGAGAGTCGGGCCTAGCGTACTGCCTTGAGGCATACCAAAATGGCAAACAGCGCTGTAGCTTACATTTTCCTTGATCCTGACTACTTGTGGTCTGTTACTTAAGTGGGACCTGAACTATTGCAGTGGCACACCTCTAATACCCAGGTTTTCTAGCCTTGTCAATAGTATAGGGATCAACACCGTGTCAAATGCCTTTTGAAGATCTAGAAAGACACCGATACATCTTTCATTTTTGTCTAAGTAAGAGCTCACTGAGGACGTGAGAAGGAGGACAACATCCTCAGTGGATTTGTTCTTCCTGAATCCGTATTGGTTAGGGCTTAACAGGTCAAATTTCTCGAGATAGCTAACCAGTCTACTGTTTATAATTTTTCTAGGACTTTAGAGAGTTGGCAACGATGAAATAGGTCTGTAATTCGACGGTAGATTTTTTGACCATCTTGGAAATACATTTATGAACTTCGGCGCAATCAGTCAAAAACAAGGAAAAAGTATTTGGCAACGAGTTCGAACTGGCTGCATTGATAGACAATTGTTCTTGTGTAAGTCCTAATTTGTTAATAGTTTTATTCGCCAACTCGAGACCAATTGTAGTAAAGTACCCGTTTCCTTCATCAGGAGACTCTGTCGTTGACGTTTTAGTGTTGAGAAGCTCATCAGATGTATTTTCAGATTTTTTACTCAAGTTACAAACATCTTTAATTAAATTCCAAGTACTTTTAATGCATCCTGCATTTTAATTGAATTTAGAGCGGTAGTAATTTGTTTTACTTAATTTAACAAGCTTGTTACATATGTTTCGGTAGCTACAGTATATGGTTTTTAGATTTTTATCGTTTGGTGCGTTTTTATGTTATCTCTGAAGCTTATTCCTTTTACAGATTGAAATAAGGATACCTGGCGTAATCCACGGTTTTAGTCTTTGTTTTCTATGAGGTATGGAAGCTTCCTTTTATTAATGCTAAAATCTGAAAAACTTATTTATTCAAGTGTTCATGTAGCATATTATATATATGCCAATAATCAATCATCTAGGTCCAATAGTCTTTGGGAATTCAAAAAAATTCTTTAACAAACTGACATAGAGACACAGACACCGAAGTGACTCTAACAGTAATTGAATTTTGCTAAATTTGGCACGGAATAGCATTTATTGACGTTTCTAAATTGAAGACCACGCGAGCGAAGCCGCGTATAAAAAGCTAGTTAGACAATATAACTCTTCCAAATTTAAAGCGATATTTCCACAATTATTTCTTCTGCGGCAGCAACGCGTCGGGTACCAGCTAGTGTATACATAAATTACACAAGATAAATATCAAGACTCAGAACAATTATTTGTAGTCCGTACAAACACTTGTTTCGAATGGGATTCGAACCTGCGGCCTTCAGCGTCGCAACTCAATGCTCAGCCACTGCGCCTTGAAACCATTAACTGAAAGAATAACTGTGTCTCGAACTATTCATTTAATATGTACAAAAAAACTCTGTCCATACCGTGAAGGTGCTTTTAGATATTATTGTTATAAAATTGCCGACTCTGCCGTTCACTTTTAGAGTCACGAATTTCCGCCTAGAACTTAGACGGAAGTTTATCGACTAAAATGGCGATCAATCAATCAATCATTTATTTCGCTGAAAACATGGGTATAGATGGATGGATACAGAGTCAATATTTGTATCCACATATTTTGCCTTTCGTGGCATGCGATATATTGATGATACGCCAAATTAAGTGCACCCTTGACCAACAATGTATATGTAGGTATATGAATGTGAGGAAGCGAGAGGAGTGTCAGGACCGTGCCAAATGGAAGCCCATAATCTTTGTCTGCCTATAGATGATAGGCGTGAGTTTGTGCATGAATGGGCACAAACACCGATATGACAACGGATGGGACGCAGTGTGTCCGCAGACGGGCGCGGCGCACACCCCTCCACACCGTACACCCACGGGCCTGGGTGGTTCTCACCGCCCAGAACATCGAACGAAATGAGTTAGACGTCAGAGCCGGGCACCCTTGTTAGGACGGTCAGATAACTCATCTGTGAAACGAAAATTCCCCATTGGTAAACACTGTTACGAAAGTAATACAAATGTATGCGATTATCACCCCTCCCCCTTTTTACAGCCTGAACGGCCGTGAGCCCTGAGACCGATAAAGCTGTAAAAGCCAAAAGGCTAATGGCACTAACGTCAAAGAGTCCAGTGCGAATGGTTGTAAAATATTATAATATATTTGCTGCCGTTTGCTGATTTAAGCGTTATAGACAATGAATGAATACAAAACTGAATGAACTCAACCTATGCAGCTTATCTCTCTGTGAGTCCATTGTATCCAACATGATTCCGATTCATATTCAGAACAATAAGCTCCAGCCTTATTGGGTGTTGAGATAATACCAATCTATGGACTAATAAGAGTCGTATTCTTCATGCATAATATAATAATAATAGCATAATATATGCTTGAAGCGACAGTAGCCTAATGGCAGGGTGCGGATCGCGAACTCAAAAGGGCGTGGGTTTGAATCTACCATTCCACTACTGTCGTGAACGACTCCTAACACAAGCATTTTCAGCTTACCAGGAGTGGTTAAAGGGAATATTAGTAATGTTAATAACATTGTTAGTATATTTTTTTGATTAAAAAAAAATTATAGTATGATGGTTGTCTTTAGCACAGAGATGCCTTTCACGAAACCATCATCAAGAGACCGACACTCATCATTACAGCCTATGTATGTCCACTGGTGTGCATAGTCCTCCCCATAGATTGCCTCGCAAGGGGAATAGTTGCAATAGTGGCCACGCTTGGCAGGTGAGACGGGACGATATGGAGTAGTGGATATTTTTACACTGTCACTACATACAAGGGACACTCAGTTGAAAATAAAAATGAAAATATTAATTTTAATTGCAATTTCAACAAAATAAATAAATTTTGCCATAAGTAGGTCTATTTAAAACTATTATCTGATAACATAATATCATAAACATCTATTAAAATTTCAAAAAATCTATGCATACATTTTTAATTTACAGTGTTAATCAATGGAGGCTATTTTCTTTTAACTATTTTAGTTAGCGTTTTAAACAAGCTTAAACAAGTTTTAAACAAGCATCTGGAACTCATGACCCGACAGACGCGACTACAAATATTATAGATATATTAAGTGAAGCGAAATTAGAGCCCAATTCAGATAGCGATATTGTTTTATTCTTTTTAGTTGTTTGAAATCAGCTTTTACTTTATTTAATTTTTTATTACCCTTTCAATAAGAATGTACTATTAGATAATAAGGGATACCACAATCTCAATGTCGTCTAAATAATTCCGTTTAAAAACTGCATCCCCTATTTTGCCACCCTTAGGGGTAATTTTTTTTCTCTAAATTTATATAGGATTCCCCCTGACGTATAACATAACAAAATATAAAAAACGGTTCACAATTAACAATGACACGCGCAACACATTAAAATATATAGAGTCGAATTGAGAAACTACCTTTTTTGAAGTCGACTTAAAATGACCTCTAACTAACTTTTCATTCCATATTCAAGAACTTAGCCTTGGCATTTTGCGATGCCCATAAAATGTTACAATCTCTTCATCCGTGTATGGGAAACTAAACAATGTCAAAGAAAACATAAAGGTTCTGTAATGTAGGCAAACATGCTATAACATATAAACAAAGAAAACTAAATGACAACACTTGCAATTTACTAACAATAAAAAAAATTGTTTTTATCCAAATTGTCGTTGTTTTTACAGTAAATAAAAGTCATAAGTAGCCGAAAATAACGTCTTTACAGAATACATCTCTTATTGCTGAGAAGGTGTAATACAATAATTTTTTACTTACCCACGGTAAACTAAGAGGAGCACACATGGCTGGCCCGAGGGTGGAATCCAAGTGGACTTGGCGAGCCCATTTTGGATGTGAGTTGGTGGACTGCGGTGAAAGGGGCGTCTTCTCCTCTTGCAGGCGTAGCCGAGATGGAGTCGTAGGGGAAGAGGAGCGTCGGGAATATGACGCGCCACTCTCCCTATATTCCGTGCCGCTGTTAGCAATGGCAGTGGAGCAATAGAAAAGATCCGCCACTTGGGTTAAGTAGGATGGTGCTTTAGAGTGCTGGTTTATTCTGACCCCATGGCCTTCGTGTATCGGATTTGGGGGATCCGTTACGCAGATGTAGTTGGGGTCAGGGAAGAAGGCGCCTTATCTAAAGATGAAGTGTGGGAAAAGTTGTCCTCTCCCTAGGAAGAGCCACCATGGAGTGGATGTAGTGGATGCGGATGTATGCGAAAGAATTCCCGTGGCTCTGCCAATATGTGGCGTAATATGGGATTTTAGTATGTGTGAATGCGACAAAAACCGTCCTTGGTCCCGAGGCGGGTTCGTAGGCATTTCCCGATGTAATAAAATACAGTAAGTAATTTGTAAGTAACTTATAATAGTATTTATTTATTCTATATTGCAATCAGCATAAGCTAAGAGTTAAAAGGTGTGGGTGGAGTTAATGTCTTATGAAATTCTCTACTAATGTGGTTTATCTGACGTCTTACTGAGGTATGTTTTATGTATCCGACATAACAATCTTATACGTAATAGAGACACATTACTGCGTATCATGGTTGCAGCACAAATAGGTCGGCTCAACCGAGGGAACACCATGCTCGTACAGAATATCAGCGTAAAATAGCAGCAATGTGCGACTGTGTTTGTCTTGGTAAATATAGAGAACCCGAGACCTTTTTTAGTGATAACTCATTCCATATCTAGTTTATAAAAATTAGTGTTTGCTTGTTCCTATTTTATACGCTGCCATACCGTTCATCAGATTGCGGTTAAACTTTGTCAACTTATTGCATGCACTTGCGAGAAGGTTATAGGCTTAGTACAATTTACTTACAGTAGGTGGCGCGCGTATCGCACCGACAAATATGTTTGAAAGTTCATTCAACTTCAATGTAATATAGCTCTTCCAAATTTAAAACGATATTCCTACAATTGTTTCTTCTGTGGCAGCAACGCGACAGGTTTCGCTAGTTTATCGTAACGGATAACATTTTGATTCTTAATCGAAGGTAGTGTCGGCGTACATTACCATACCACCCATTTACCATCAGATGGAATATGTGGTCGTTTGTTACCCGTATTCATTTAAAAAAAACAGGCAACATTTCTCACATATTCTCTTCACCGCAAAGATTTCGGTAATAATACAATTTTCCTTACATATAAATGTTTAGTCTATTAAGGCACCGCCGCGACGTGGCGTTCTACTTACGCGTTTATCGCCACTGATTAACATATCTGCAATCCTGCTTATAAGCGATGCCGATAATGACTTACAACCTATATACGTCTCATTGCTTAGCACTTAAATCTATTTAGCCATGGAACCGTGATAGCTTAGAAGATAAGCGCTCCTCCGGAAATCCAACTTATGTTAGTCATATATTATATTCTCTATAATGTTACTAATAGCTAAAAGGTTTTTGTTTTGTTACACATAATATTACATATATTTTTATAAACAACATTATAATTATAGATCATAAAACTTAGTAAATATTAACTAAGTCTAAGCAATTATGAAAATATTATGATATTATTGTTTTCTTAAAGTCTTTCATCGAATTCTGGCTATGATAGCGTTCAAAATTGGGTTCTTGCGATCTTATGTGGTCTTCGACAAAGAAATTTTTGATTAGCCTGTCTGTAGCGCGATGTTACGCAAACAGACACCTGATGACTAGCTTTTGAAATGATTTTGTGCACTTTGTGCAAAGCAATTACTGCTATTTTGTTTTCTTTAACGCCTTACGGCATAATGTTATTTTAACGATCACGGTAAAAATAAAATATATTAAATTGCGACCAAATCGATCCATTCCAAATTTAAATATAGGAAAAAGAAAAAATAACTTTTGAAATTGTAATATCAAATTCCATCAAGAAACTTAAGGTTCTAATTGATTTATGAAAGAAAAGTGAACGCGAGTAAGACGAAAGTGATGGTTTTTCAAAAAGAAGAAAGTAAAACTATTATGTGAAATAAGAATAGAAGGGGAGTTGGTTGAGCAAGTTGAGCAAGATGAGTTTGTGTATTTGGGGTGTGTATTTAGCAGGGATAGTAGATATGATATGGATATAAAACGACGACTGAATGCAACAAATAAAGTAAATGGGGCTCTACACTCTATTATGGAATTCACAATGCAATTCACAACGCTGTGTTAGTCTCTACTTTAATTTATGGTAGTGAAAGTTGGGTGTGGCAGAAGATGTACGAGAGTAGAATAAATACTGTAGAAATACGGTCATTAAGGAGTATGTTAGGTATGAATCTGAATGACAGGGTGAGAAATTGTGTGATAAGAGAAAAGTGTAGTTTGCAAGATGATATTGTGACCAGGATTAAGAAAGGAATTCTTCGGTGGTTTGGCCATGTAAAAAGGATGAACGAGGAAAGAGTGACAAAGCAAATCCATGTTTCAGTAAGGAACGGTAGAGTCGGGAAGGGACGTCCTAGGCGAAAGTTTGTCGACCAAATTGGCGATGTATTGAAAATGGGCCAAATTAAGAGTACCCTTAATCGACGAGCATGTATGCGTAGGTATATGGATGTAGAGGAGGCGAGAGAGGTGTGTCAGGATCGTGCCAAATGGAAGTCAGTAGTCTCTACCTACCCCTCTAAGTGACAGGCGCGAGTGTTTATAATAATAATAATAATTCATTTATAAAACAGACATGTCACATGTATATTATTTCTAACCTTGATCTTCGTTGAGCTAAAATGCTTTATCGAGATTTACATTAAACTTTAATGTAACATTTATGTTTTTTTTTTCAAAAATTGTTTTTAATGTTGAATAATATTTTAGCATCGACGTAAACGACCTTTTAGCATTAAATCAGATGTAAAAATTTTTGTCATTGCCTTCCGTAGCCATAGTTTCCGAATACGGTTATAAAGGTAAGAAGTAGGTAACAAACGAGTAAACAGTTCACCCTATGGTAAGTAGATTGTATGACCCATAGACACATGTGCTGCTATTTATGCCGTTATTTTGTGGTTAATCTCAAGCCAAGCAGGCGTAATCGTACTGCACCCATATAAAACTTTTCAACGTAACTATGCCATTTGAATTAAATATAATGTGATTAATTAGTTATTATATTTTACAAACAGTATAATTTTGATAGCCCAGGAGTTAGACATTTGCCTATTACGTAAACTAAGCATGCCCATCGTGAATCGGAAAATGTCAAGCTCGGAAGAAAACAAGTGTCTGACAAAAAGTAAGGTCGCAAGGAATTTTCTGATGAGAAAAAATAAGTTCCAGTACATGTAACGTATTTAGTTTACTTTCGGTGAGAGGCGTCCTACTATAAACCATACCTCTTTCAACCTACAGGTTCTAAATATTAAATACATGTTGTAGGCGGTATCACAACCAAAAAAAAAATAACCGGAACTGTGATCACCAACTCGCCTGCTAAGAGAAGTTGATCACGGCAATTCTCACAGAGTCTTACCACTATTACCACGCATATTAGCGAAGTCTGTGTCCAGCTGTCGCTTTTATCGGATGAGGGATAGATAAGTTAATGAGCATGAAAATTGCTATAAATATATAAGTATACGTCATTTCCGATGTTAGTCCAATGTTACTGTTTATTTTTTAATCAAAAGTGTAGAGTGATATTTCTCAAACTTCAATATAATTTTATTTTTATTTATTTAATTTCGCCTTTAAAAATTGCTGTAATGGATTCCAGTTTTGTTGATTAAATTTTCTACATATTTATAAGTTCAGAGGTCCTTAGAGTCTGATTTTTGTATCTATTTGTCTGCGTGCTTGCGTGTGTAAAATTTTCCGTTTTCCACATTTCAAGAACAAATGACGCCATCAATGCAAAACTAATTTAATTTGACGTGTTATTGCATAATTAATACCTGATTATGTTTTAATTAAATATTAATTAATTAATTAAATATTATTAATTTAAATTTATTCGCCAGAATGTTTAAAACAATTATAAATTCTAATTTACAAAATAACACAAATCTAGCATTTTTAAGTTGGTAGTATTTTTAAGTAATCAAATTATTTCATTACCGCTTTTCGTCAAATAAAACTTGACATTTAACGTATTCAAATAAGTACATTTAAGAATAGTTATCCGCAATGAAATACTCATTCCGATGTTTATCTCTCAAAACGAGTTGTTAAATTACTTAAAAAGTCTCGGTTCTAATTCTATCCGAAGTATACAGTAATACGTAGTGAAATAGCAGTGATAAAGTAGCTTACAGTCTCTGCATTCAAAATACTACATACATACGACGAAACCGATGTCAATCATTGTGTGATACCATACGTTTTAAGAATATAAATATACTTCACAGTCGAAATGATGTTTGAGTAAAAAAGATTAAACCAACACTTTATATTTCAACTAATTTAAATAATATTTACTGACTTCAGCTATGTTCATATTTAGTTATGATGTAGTAGAGCCACACTGCATAGTCTTTTGCATTTTAAATAATCTTTGGGCCACAGTATTTTTCAAACGTATTTCTACAAAAACACAGTGAAAGCATACTTTAGTGTTAAATAAAAAAAGTCGTTAAATAAAAAATCGTTTTACGAAACTCGAAGATATCGTGTTAACAACATAAAATCATCATCATCATCATCATTACAGCCCTTCACAAGTCCACTGCTGACCTCCCCAAGGAATGCCACAAAGCACGGTCCTGAGCCACCCGCATCCATCGACTTCCTGCATGTCTTACCAGGTCGTCACTCCATCTAGTGGGGGGACGCCCTACACTTCGTCCGCCGGTACGAGGCCGCCACTCGAGAACCTTTTTTCCCCATCGGTTGTCGGTTCTTCGAGCTATATGGCCAGCCCATTGCCACTTCAGCTTACTAATCTGTTGGGCTATGTCGGTCACTCTGGTTCTACTGCGGATATCCTCATTTCTAAGTTTATCACGCAGTGAGACTCCGAGCATAGCCCTCTCCATAGCTCGCTGAGCGACCTTGAGCTTCCTCATCCGGCCAGCAGTGAAGGACCACGTCTCAGTTCCGTAGGTCATCACTGGCAACACGCACTGGTTGTACAGCCTCGTTTTCAAGTTTTGAGGTATACCTGACGAGAAGATGTGCCGTAATTTCCCGAACGCTGCCCAGCCGAGTTGAATCCGTCGATTGACCTCTCGGTCGAGTTGGACTTACCTAGTCGGACTATTTGTCCCAGGTAAACATATTCGTCAACAACTTCGAGCTTAGTGCTCCAACAACTACCGGCATAGGTGTGACATGGACATTAAACATGATCTTTGTTTTGTCCATGTTCATCTTAAGACCTATCCGTTGGGAGGCACTATTGAGGTCATTGAGCATAGTGCTTAGGTCCTCCAGCGATTCTGCCATAGGACTATATCGTCGGCAAATCGAAGGTGAGTGATGTACTCGCCATTGATGTTAATGCCGTATCCTTTCCAGTCCAGAAGCTTGAAAACGTCTTCCAATGCAGCGGTGAAGAGTTTCGGGATATAACGTCACCCTGTCTTACACCTCTCTGCAGTTGGATAGGTTTTGTACTCTGGTTCTGTACTCGGATAGCCATCGTAGCCCTACTGTACAAGCACTTCAACACTTCGATATACCGACAGTCAACTTGGCACCGCTGAAGGGACTGCAGCACCGCCCAAATTTCGACGGAATCAAAGGCTTTCTCATAGTCCACATACGCCAGACATAGTGGCAAATTGTACTCCTCGGACTTCTGTACAATTTGCCGAAGGGTATGTATGTGGTCTATGGTGCTAAAGCCTTTCGGAAACCGGCTTGTTCGGGAGGCTGGAAGTCGTCGAGTCTGCGTGCGAGACGATTCGTAATGACTCTCGAAAACAGCACGTAGACGCGGCTCAGAAGGGAAATCGGTCTGTAGTTCTTCAAGAGAGCGTTGTCGCCTTTCTTGAAGAACAAGACCACCGCACTTCTGCTCCACGCCTCCGGTGTAGTGCCACCATGTAGGACGGAATTAAAGAGCTTCTGAAGGACTTCAAGTACCGGTTTTCCACCCGCTTTCAGAAGCTCCGTCGTAATTCCATCCTCGCCTGGGGCCTTGCCGTTTTTAAGGTGCTGGAGAGCCATTCTAATCTCGCTCAGACTGACGTCCGGGATATCATCGGAATAGTGTCGGATAAGACTCGCTCTTGGATCGTTACTCACACTTGCGTGTGGCTCCAACGATGATGTGTACAGCTGCCCATAGAACCTCTCAATCTCACTCAAAATCTCAGGTGTCCCGGAAACGACGCTGCCACACTCGGTCTTCAGCTTCGACAGTTGGCTCTTTCTGGCAGACAGATCTCTGGCAAAGACTTTGGAGCCCTGGTTCCGCTCGATCGCTTCTTCAATACGAGCTGTATTGAAGTTGCGCAAGTCCCGCCGCATGCATTTGGAGATCTGTCTGTTCAGTTGCCTGTATGCTATCAAATCTACTGAAGATTGCAGCTTCATTTCCCGTATAACAGCCATGAGATTAAGAGTGTGATCGGAGAGTTTTTGTGTTCTTCTGCGGCGGGTCTTACAAAACTTAGCTCCGACCGCATGGACAGTTTCCACGAGCTTGTCATTCATATCGTCCACTGCATTGCAATCTTCAGGCACTGAAAACGGTTTTGTAACTCGAGCTGAAAGGTTTCGGACTTTGGATTAGAGCACGAGGGGACGGAGCGTTGACTTCATTAGACGACACCTCTCCAACTTAACGTTTAGGTTCAGTGCCTCTAACCATTCGGTGATCGCTACCAGTTTTCACCCTCGCGATCACTGAGACATCACTGAACAGTTGGCGTCTAGTCGTCATAATGAAGTCAATCTCATTTTTGTCGAACCGTCGGGGCTCGACCAGGTCCACTTCCTGTGGGGCCGCTTCTGAAGAAAGAGTTCATCATAAAGAGTCCTCTTCTCCATGAAGTCGGCCAGCTGCTGGCCCTTGGGTTCCGTTGTTCTAATCCGAATTTCCCTACTTTCAGCTCACCGTTCTCTCTTGTGCCTAGCTTTGCGTTGAAGTCTCCATTAACACCGTATAGTGGGTTTTAGAGGAATGCATGGCTCTAGAGATATCCTCACATTTTCTACTCATCGGTGTGCCGAAGTTGGTGCGTAAACCTGTATGACCTTCAGCGAATACCGTTTGGTGATTCTGAGTATAAGGTACGCAACCCTCGTCGACACACTCCCAATTTTAACGTTGTTAACGAGAGACTTGTGGACGATAAATCCGACACCTCCTTGGGACAGATGGTCGCCCTCCTGGTGATAGAACAAGTTGCCGGATTCGAGGATTACCGTGTCCTCCCCTCTCTTCGGACCTCGGATAATCCTATAATATTCCAGCGCAACTTGTCTATCTCTTCTTCCAGCTCCAGGATCTTCTCGTCAGTCCTCAGGTGCGTGCGTTATAAGTTGCCAGGTCGAGTCGTCGTAGGTGGCAGCCAGACCTCCACCGAGATTCTTAGCACCCCCTGCCCCGCCGTTACCATGGTCGCCACCGTAGCCAGGAATAGCGGGGCCGCCGAGACTGGGGCCGTCTCTTCGTAACTTTCTTCATTGGGGATATTGCCGTAGTTGCCACGCTTGGCGAGCGGGTTGGCAACCGCAGTTTTTTATTGTTATTTGCTGTTATCAGAAGATGCTGCTGCCCATCTTCTGCCTCAGTTTCCTCTGTCGCCTCTTACGACACCCACGGGAAGATATGGGGTAGTGGGTATTCTAACCCGCCACTACACGGGAACAACATAAAATACGTAAAAGGAAATGAAAAGGACAGTGATAGGAGGTAAGGGAAATCTACAAATTCCATGTGTCCAAGCTTAATTACGCACATATTATTTGCAGGAATATCTAACAAGCTATAGAATGTAATTACCCTATCACGGAACATCTATACTAAGTAATATGCTGCTGCTTCGCATAATGACCGCTTCTACTTCGTACTGCATCGGTAATTCCCTTTATATAAAGCAGTCTATTTATCTTGATAGCCCTTATTATTGCGTCACTTAAATGACTATATAACAACTAGAGATCCAATGCCAACAACAAGGCGTGAGTAAAACGTAGTGATTATATACTCCTTGGGCGAGACTTTTTGCTTGTTTGTCAAATATAATTTAAAGTTAGAACGAAATCACACTCAGGGGCTTTATAAGTACTTTAAACGTAATAAAACATAAATGGTCTCCGCAACATTATTTTGTAGGAGGTAAGTTCATTAACGTCTCTTACGCCACATCACGCGATATAAAACCAACAAAGTATTGTTAAGTAGTCAGTAGTCACAACTCTGTTAAACATCAATAAAATGTAGTAACTCTGTGAATTGTGTGCAAAAATAAATACACTACAATTATGGTTTATTGTTTTAGATACATACAACAACACAATAACAAATAAAACAGTAAATTAATTTAGATTTCACTTAACAAGACAAGTTTTAGTGTTCCTGAAACTCGTCAGCCTGGTAACGGAAAAACCATGCATGCAACTAAGCATATTAAGCAACATAAATCATAAACCACAGCAATTTTGTCTTGATTACACTATTAATATCTAACCTAAGCCAAAAATGCTCTCCAAGATAATGTGGGTCTTTATTACTCGAAACCAGTTTACGATTAATAGAGCCTACAAATACAAACTCTATTTATCGTAAACTGGTTTCCTTCATTTATATTGTATTTAATCACAATTGTGTAAAAGATAAATGTAGTTGCGTATTCAAATGCATAAACCCTACGTAAAAATGACTGTAGTAAGTAGTTTAATCAGTTCTTTTTCACCTGCTGCATAACGAAATAATTTACACTTTTCATTTCCCTTGACAACATCCAGCATCCACCATATTGTTGGAAACTCAGAAATTTCATGTGCATCTGGAGGAAGAACGAGCATTACTTGGCATTAGAAAAAATAATTAGCGCAATTATAAAACCTATCTTGGAAATAAAACGATAATTACGATTTGGATGGAATTTAGTATTAAGATAATGCTTAATACTAAATTCCATCCAAATCGTAAGGAACTTTTCTGAGAAATAAACTAATTTTAACGTATAGTATAATATAATATGATACAATATAAAATATATTTTTTTTTTAAATAACTGGAAATGTTTCTATATATATAACAAAATTTCGTCAAAAAGCCCACTCCGGATCTTTTCAGGTTCAAACGTGCTCATTAAAGTGGCAGCATTGCTACGTTCTATGGTTAGTGGAATACGTTGAACCAAAAATTATCCAGAGCGGACATCGTAGCCTCTCCTTACAGCGCCTTCCAAGCTGCCTAGTAAAATTTAAAGATTTTACTTCCCACTCTTTTAGCAGTGTCTCCTCCAATGCAGGTTGTGCTTTTAAAATGTGTAGCGGCAAATGTACTGGACGCAGGTTGCATTTTCACATCCAACATTGTCGTTTTTCCCAAGGAATCAGGGTCAGAATATCGAAGCGTTTCATCAGAAAATGTCAAGAGAGACCTGGTGGTTCTATGACAATATTACTAGGACAATATTATCCCATATATAATTAAAAATCTCATAATAATTTATATATTTTTCTTGATTCCGCCTAGCGGTAGCAAAGACGGGTTATGTCGGACTCGCACTGACTAAAACCCCATGGTGTTCCACCTTCGCCGCATATTGGCATACCACGGGAACGCTTTCGCACACATCCACGGCCCCACCAGCGCCGGCCGCCCCATAGCAGCCTCTCCTCGGGGAAGGACCTCTCCTACCCATTCTTGTTCTCAGGCAAGGCGCACCAGGAACACAAGGCCCCCCTCCACGGCCTTCAAGTCCACCTGCGTAACAGGCCACCCGAGTCCGATACGCGGAAGCCATGGGGCCAGGAAAGTCGAGCGCTCGGTAGCACCCGCTTTCCCGACCCCAGCGGCGGATCTGGTCTCTTGCTCCGCCGTCACAGCCGTCACCGCAGCCCACCGACACACATCCGAAGTGGCCTCGGGCCGACCCTACACCACGGGCCAGCCAAGGCGTTCCTCTTTGTTCACCGTGGTCACCCACGCCACGGCTACTAAGCCCCCCCCCCGCCACAACAAGGCGGGAACCCGTTCGGGTGGGGGGTTAATTGAGCACCTACCTAAAATTTAATATTTGTACCTAATTAAAATTTGATTGTTGCACGAAAGGGTCGGCTCGACCGGGGAAGGACCACGCTCTCACAGAATACCAGCGTAAAATAGCAGCGCAATAAAACCAGGTACGCCGTCACGCAAACAGGGTTAGTGGGCAACTAAACGAAAAAGTGTGCTCACTTTCGCTTTCCTCGTAATAGCCAACTAGAACCTTTGACTCGGGTGCAAAAATCTGAAATGACACGCGATCGAGAGTAGCCAGGCGAGCAAAGAGAGGGCGAAATAGTTCTTTACGTGGTAAATGCACGCTGCAGCTATATTAGTTGTAGCACGAATGGTTCGGCTCGCCGTGAATAGGACTACGCTCGCACAAAATACCAGCATAAAATAGCAGCTTAATGCTGCTGTGTTTCGTATGGTGAGTGTATAGAACCGGAGACCCTTTTTACTGGAAACGAGGCATTCCATCTTAGTCCTCAGGGGTGACAACGCATGTGCATTTTGATTCTTAGTCGAGGATAGATGAAGATGTCTATGGGCCACGCATCCGCTTACCATCAGGTGGACTGTGTGCTCGTTTGTCACCCTTATTCTATAAAAAAATTCAATCCTGCCCAGTATGAGAAGTATATGGTTACGCTTGCAAGTAAACGCGTTCTTCGAAATAAATATACAAACAGTGGACTCGTAAACGGTCTTAAATTGATTAGAAATCAAATTATACGTATCATGATATCTGTATAACAGGACATTAGTGTTCGTACGATTTAAGCGACGTGATTTCATAGCCATTGCGATACCTAATCCAAGAGATAGTAAGCTACGTGACTTTAGAAGCAAATAAGGTAGAATTATAGTTTCACAATTAGACTGCACTAATATTTCCTACTTACAACAGATTTAGAAATCTTTAATCGCAATGATAGCGCTCATTAGATACAACCTTGTATAATTCGTTCTTTTTACGCCCCAAACCGTGTTCGCGTAAATATAAGAAGTCATCATTGACACTGTTTATCTTGTGTTAGGGATAAGTTAAGAAGTGCTGATATCATGTAGCTCAATTGAGATTATTGTTAGAAATTACTCTCAAAATTATTTAAATAAAATGAATATTTCCCAGTAACGACTCTACGTTATAAAACATTCTTGGAACACAGTAAGCAGTTACAATTAAATACAAGATAATACCAAATTAATGATTAGAAAAATATGCAAACCAACAACAAGACTGCCCATGAGGACAGCTTTTCCGCGATATAACCTTCTTCGTTTAGATCAAAGAATACATAATATTAGAAGGTAACTTGCATTAAAAGAATTACCACGTCGGACAAAATTACGACTTCTTTTTCTATAAAGATTGATTTAATGATGCACATTATAATGAAAGAACATTTCGCTGATGTGAAGCACCAACGCTCCAGAAAGTCTACAATATGTCAACATGTTCAGAATCGTACCAAATATTATATCAGATTTAATAGGCCACAAATCAAAGGAAGATTCGCGAGGCTATTGAAATTAAAAAAATATCCTAATTTCAATGAAGAAGATGAGATGACTAGGTGCTACCATGTGATTGGGATCCCATAATTAATAAAATTAAATCCAAACCCAAGGATACTACTGCAAGACCTCAAGATACTGTAAGCTCGTTCTGCGTAGAGCGGACCAAAAATGGATAAGAGGCATCTGAACTAAGTAAGTGGCGCAAATATGAGTCTCTGAGAGATGACTACATATTTGTGCCATTTGCTGTAGAGACTATCGGTCCGTGGGGTCCAAGTGCGGTGAAGTTCCTAAAGGAACTCTATCCGCGACTGGTCGTTGCTCCTGGTTCTTTTCTCGCTCAAAGGCTAAGTATAGCCAGTTAGCGAGGAAACGCAGCCGGCGTTCTTGGCACGATACCACGGGGATTAGGACTGTATGATAATTTCAGTTATTAGTTATAGTTCTTTTTTATTATGGTTTTTTAATATTGTATATATATCAGTGTTATGTAAACAATAAAATTGTGATTAAGGTCAATAAATATGATCTAAGATTTTCATCCCCCACCATACGAAAAACACAATTATGCTGCTATTTTAGCTGGTGTTCTGTGTGTGGACCTTTCCCGGTTAAGTCGACCAGTTTGTGTTGCTGCCATAATACATCTGCCACGTATAAATCTGTCATAATAAAATACCATAATATATTATTCATACCTAACCAATACGTGTAATCTTCCATGTACACTTATAACATCGTTACTGAATAATTCATTCAATAAACGTTTTATTAGTGCTTCCTATTATTCTGACGAATGCAAAGATAAACCCAAAATATATATAAATCTTTAATGTGCAGAAATACGATTAATGCAGGTGAGCGTACTTTGTTGTACACTATGATGTGCGTGTGTTTCTTTTATTATTGAAATTTTGTTGAAAATTGAAAGTAATCTAAATGAAATGAAATGAAATGAAATGAAATGAAGATTTATTTGCTTTGAAAAAGGCGTACATTTAGGTAGTTATTATAAATTGTAGTTCAGCTTTTTCAGCCATCTATAATAGCATGCAAATACATTTTTTATAATTCAGTTTACTATATTATAATACAAAATTCAATTAAATTATTTATCGGCATGTCAACGTTTACAAATTAGCAATACAAATACATAATATAATTAAGATTAAAATTCAATAAAAAATATATAATTAATGTTGTGTCACATCATGTCAAATTTAAGTAGTCATTCACATTATAAAAACGCGCCTTGAAATCTATTAAGGGCGAGTCTTTTATATTTTGGGGTATTTTATTAAATATGAGAATACACATCCAGTAGCAGTTTTTTTTTAATTCGAGCACTCTTGGGTATAATTTCAGCAGCAAGTCTATTGCCATTTCTGGTATTTCGTGTGTAAATCTCTTTAGCTTGTCTGAAATAATACGTTTTGTTTTACAAACTTTGCAATTTCAAAATGTACAGGCATGGGAGGGTAGTATTTTCAGAGATATACTCGTAAATAGCGACCTGCAAGGCTCATCGGGTGCAGTGCCACATATTGCTCTAATACATTCTTTTGGGCAATAAATGCCTTTTTGCATCTGTGCTATTACCCCATATAATGAGTCCGTATCGCAGAATGGATTCTACATAGGCAAAATACGCAGTAAGTGCTGTATTTTTGTGGCTACTTTGCTTAGTTTGTAAAGTGCGTACGAAAATCTATTTATTTTTTCTAAAGAGATTTACAAACATTTTCAACTTGACTTTTCCAATTTAGTTTTGATCTATCCATATACCTACGAATTTTGTTATATTTGTACTTTTTAGGTTTTGTCCTTCAAAATTAATGTTCATTGTCTGGTATAATATGTCATTGAAATTTATAAAATAAGTTTTGTCAAGATTTATAATTAGATTATTAATTTTAAGCCATTCTATTATTGCTTTTACTGTACTGTTAATGTCATTAATATGGTCTTTTAGTAATTGTTTACCATCTGTTTTCACTATTACAGATATGTCATCAGTGAATAAAATGCATTTGTTAAACACAACAGTTAAATCCGGAGATTATTTATATAGACCAAGAACAACAGTGGTCCCAAAACGCTGCCCTGTGGAACTCCATATTTGTTTTCTTTAAGATCTGACATGTAATTTAGGAACACATGATTGCAGTCTGGTCTGCTTATTTCAACAGATTGTCGTCTATTTTGCAAGTAGGTTTTAATCCAACTTAAAGCAGTACCTCTAATGCCACATTTTTCCAATTTTTCCAGTAGTATATTATGTGATACAAAATCGAAGTCCTTCGACATGTCAAAGAAAAGAGCAGTTGTATAATTATTAGCATTTAGGCATGTTAGAGTCTCATTTACCATATCGAAAACAGCATGTGCAGTAGATTTTCCCCTCTGGAACCCATACTGAATGGGATTCAGGACATGATACTTGTCAAAGAACGATGTGAGTTTAGTATGCATAATTTTTTCATATACTTTTGACAAAATTGGCACGAGCGCAATAGGACGGTAATTGTCCAAAATTGATTTTTGTCAGATACCAGAGACTATCGATAAGTTTATTAAAAATGCCAAGACGCTGCCTAATTCTTTATTGCAGGCCTTAATTACTTTGGTGCAAATGCCGTCATACCCTTCTGAGGTGCTATTATTCAAGGTCATTATTGCTTTATTTATGTCATATTCGTCAACAGGGTTTAGATAAATAGAATTATTTAGGCTTTGATTGGATTTATTATTTGGTATATTATTTTGGATATCTTTGTTTGTCAATTCAATGAAGAAATTATTAAAAGAATTTGCGATTTGTGTAAGAAAAGTAATAACTTCGTTGTCATATTCAATAAAATCAATGTGATTATTATATTTCGGCTTGGTATCTATTTCATCCTGTATGTCGAGATCTTTATCTTACTGAAACACTGTAACATATTTCTAGATTCAAACAACAGTTCGCCTTTACTTTCCTTTTTGAACGGTAAAAATATATGAATAGAACAGAATAGAGTATTTATTCTTTCTATATGTAAAGATTATAATTAATTAATACATATAGAAAATGTATTGAGTCATATTTTACTTTTACCACTTTCGGGAAAAAAAACCTATGTCGTGGGAAGGACCAGCAAGAAACCCAGCGACACGTTTTTTTCACAAACTTTTCATAAAATAAGTTGTACAATTATTTAAAAACGTCATTAAGAAACAGCTGGGAAACGATCACCTCATTTCCAGGGTTTATTACTATTATCTTCTTATATTCTTCTTATATCTTCTTTCATTTACTATTATATCATGTAATCATCTACTATTGTAATTATTCATATGCAAAGGTTGTGAGTATATTGGTCTTAGTGCTGAGAGACGACGCTCACTTGTGTTAACCTTCCACGTTTCAGATGTATCTGACATTTTATTCGGTACGCTGATAACATTTTATTTTAACGTTGAACTTTAATATCTTACATAAAATATACGGAGGCATTCAAAGCAAAACCTGACAACTAAACTGAAATGCTATATAGTCAAAGCTCGTTCATTTCTAACGATTATTGAAGAAATTTTATATTGACATAATTTCATATGCAGGCAAAATACGTTTTCTCTTGTAAAAAACGTTACCTACCTTCTATAGCAGTCGGGTAAAATACAAATAATCAAATTGTTTGAAAATAAACAAATTAAAATTCCTGTGTGACATATTTTGTTTTTAAAAATTAGATTGTCTTGTAGTTGCTATGACTGCACCAAATCTTCAACACTACACTTTCTTAATATCAGGTACTGCATTTCTCCTTAAAAACTTTAATCATTGACACATTTATCACCGTTATCATTACATACCTCTACAAATCCACTGTTAAATATAAGTCTCACCCAAGTAATGTCACAAATTACGGTCTTTAGCCACCTGCATCAATCAACCTCTTGCATGTCTTACCAGGTACTCTATCTGTGGCTGCCACTCTAGAAACTTTCTTCCACATCCGTTATATAGCAATACATAGGGCACGTTGATTTCTCACATTTCCGGAATTTTTTTTTTAATTATGTGTTTTTACAGATCATGCCCGGGTATAAAGAAACTTTACTTGCTGGCCAGGCCAAAGAAAAACAAGGATATCACAAAACGGCTGCAAGAACAATTTGACGATGTTGTAAGTGATAATTTTGTTATTTTTTGAAAACTTCAATAAAAAATAAATACATTTTATACCTTATTTCTGTTAATTTTAACGTTTAAAATTTCAAAACAAAACCGATCCTTTTTCTAGTGATGTTTCCTAGTGATATTTTTTTATTATGCCGTGCAAGCGAAGCAAATCGTGCCGTGTAATGGCGACGTAAGAATATCCACTACTTCATAATATCATCCCGTGGGTGTAGTGAGATGCGACAAAGGAAAACAAATTCAAGAGAAAGGCAGCAAAAAACTCTTGTTGATAATATTAGTATAAAAAAAAATTGCAATTTCCAATCCGCCGGCCAAGCGTGGCTCCCGTGGAAAATATTATCCCAAACCCACAGTATGTGACATTAAATAATATTACCTACAATATGTGACAATAAATAATAATTTAAAAGTACATAATCATATTTTTTTAATTACTTTTTTACAGTTATATGACAAGTTAAGGAAAGAGTGTCCAAATTTTTACCAAAAAATCAGCATTGTAGAAGGAGATGTTGGCCAACTGAACCTTGGCATCAGCCACGAAGACAGAGTGAAATTATTAAAAGAGGTTAGTCACTTTATTTTTATTTTTTTTTACGCAAAGATGTGAAATGACTCCATAATTATCCTAATAATTATGTATGATTGCGGTCGTGTGTATAGATTTCCTCAGACACATTTTTAATGAATAAGCAATAGTTCTATAGCCCAAATGATCTAGAAAGTTTACGCCAACAGCCAAATGGGTCACATACTTATAAAACTAAACAAATCAGTGCAAAATTTTTAAATATTTTTTTGTCTTCAGCAATGATAACACATAATGTACAGTGCATAAGATACATTTACCTGCGTCGCATTGATAGGTGAAAACATGTGCTTGTTTGTGATATTATAATATGTGTGTGTCGCAATTTCAACCTTTCAAGTTAATAAGCAACGCCATTTGCCATTTTTTTAATTTTTTTTGTTTTATAGTCACCAAAGTGCAAAATGTACTGTTATTGAAATGATGTCTGCGTATGCGTGCTTACTTACATCCTGACGTTAGAGAATTGTTCAGCCTTGCATATCTTGAGAGCAAATATTATGATGATATCGACTCCAAATCAATCTCTTAAAACAAAGTTGCGTAATGATTACCTAGTAAAGAATGTAGTCATTATGCAGCTTTTATTCAATTCAGTTTTTTTAGTACATAAAACTTTTTTTAACTTAAAGACAGCAAATGTGAATAACACGCTTCTATATTTTTTGTATTTTAATCACCACAATAATTAGATTATAAGTTTTAAATTTGGAAGACTTTTCCAGGTTGAATTCATTTTCCATGGTGCAGCAACAGTGCGCTTTGATGAGGCTCTCAAAACTGCAGTCGAAATTAACGTCAGGGGCACTAGAGAGATTTTGGCTTTGGCGCGTGGTTGCCCGAAACTGAAAGCCATGGTTCATATTTCCACGGCATACAGGTATTTAAAAATAGTGTCAAGAATACCTCTTATCTCTGGTTTAAATATGGTTACTTTAAAAAAGAAAACAAAGTTATCCCCACAGTAGAATTTTCTCGTGTATTGCGAAGGCGTTTTATGCGAATAAATTGACATGGATGAAATTCATATTATTTCATATCAAAAGCAAAAATAAAAAAAGCAAAAACTAGTAGGCCATTCGGGTTTCGAAACCTCAGTCACATATTTTATCTGAATTCGGCATGTTGTTCTTGTTATTATATAAACATAAAATCGTTTTAAATTGATTGAATAATACGATATAATTATTAGATAACGACAAGTTTTTTTACAATGACGCCTATTTATATATTTATATAGGCAGTCCTAGGCGACCGTGACCCAAAAACCAATAATTCTAACCTACGACTCAGTTTCCGGTTATGTTGGTAATCGCCAACTAATACTAATTAAACCTATAAGTTATTCTGATTTAACCTTTCTTTATCATACTTATGAATCTACTGTTGAATAAGAATAGCCCTTTTAAGAATGCGCTATAAGACGCTGATCTTAACCCATTCACTGTCCCGTGTACTACATATAGTTCATTGCTATTGTCTTACCATTGTGTCTAAAAATCGGACAGTGAAAGTGAAAATAATCGTCCGAACGCATTACGTGGGAAAAGTGAGCTGTATTGCTGAAATATCCCTATCACCATTCACATGGTAGTAACGGATAGGGAACGTGTTGTTCGCTTATCGTTCGTCATGCGTACAGCAAAGGAGTGGAATAATTTGGCAGTATCTGTCTTTCCATCCAACTAAAAACGAGCACACAGTCCACCTGATGGTAAGTGGTTGCTGTGACCCATAGACATCTACATCTATCTTCAATAAAGAATCAAAATGCAGACGCGTTGTCACCCATGAGGACTAAGATGGAATGCCTCTTTTCTAGTAAAAAGGGTCTCCGGTTCTCTACACTCACCATACGAAACACAGCAGTGTTAAGCTGCTATTTTACGCTGGTATTCTGTGAGAGCGTGGTCCTTCCCTGGTCGAGCCGACCCATTCGTACTACAACTATACTACTAATATAGCTGCAGCATGGCTCTACCACGTAAAAATTAGTAAGCACTGACTTATAATAGTGAAATCAAACTGTACATACTGCGGTCTTTAATGAGCATAATTCACCGCTTGCAAGTATAGCACTTTTAGAATAAAGGAGACCTCATTTATTTTTTATCTTACATAACACTCTTTATTAAAAAAAAAAACATGCAAATGCCATTTATTTTATAGGTTTTGTTAATTTAATGCTATTGAGCCTAGACGTAATTTAAAGAATCAATTAGTAAATTTGTTCACTTAATATGATATTAATAAAATATATTTTACAGCAATTGTCCATTAAGAGAAATAGATGAAAAATTCTATGAAAGTCCATTAAATGGAGAAAAACTGATTGACCTGGTTGAGAATATGGATGAGAAAATTATTAATAACATTACACCTGGGTGAGTACTGATAAACTGTGTAACATAGTGACAATATTTCTTTCACATTATGACATATTTATACACAGATAATATTGCTTAACAGAAATGCCCCACTAGGCACAGGAGGTCGATCTCATAACTGAGTTAGTTTTAGAGCATGGAAGAGTCCGCCCTTGTTACCCCAATACGCGTCGACGGATTCATGTTAAGGCCTTTCCTTTATTGACGAGCTCGTGATAAATACACATTTAAAATTTATATTAACAATTTTATAGGCAGTGGTGGAAATCGATATCTATTTGCTATCGTATTATAAAATTATTAGGTGTGCACTGACTATTCAGCCTGAGCACCTGAGTGTCTCTGATTTTCAAATATAAATAGTAAATAGTATAAAGCATACAGGGTTATTTTGCAATAACTGGCCAAATTTGCAGAGAAGGTTCAGAATAAGTAACATAGGCAATTAATTTAAAAAAATCTCAATGATTCGGTCACTATTTTAACTGATTTTACTGCGCACGCACACATTCGTAAGGGTCGATTGGTAGGCAAAAACTTTGTTGCCCATAAATCACATTCAATTTGGACTAATTTCAAATAAAATTTGAAGCGTTATTTACTCGTATTTTCAAAAACTGCAATAACGGTATATAATTATTTGTATATTTGAACTTAAGATTAACATTTGGCTACTCTGAAAAATAACCCTGTATGTATATACAAAGAATGGAGAGGGCACAATAGAATAGTTTATACAAGTCATTATGTACTTTGTTCAGATGGTACATAAAATTGATAATATGCATAAACATTAAGCATCATATTAATAATATAATTATAATTTTAATCTAGCCTTATTTTACAGTTTACTTGGGGATTTCCCGAACACATATGCATACACAAAGTCAGCTGCAGAAGATATTGTACAGCGTTATTCCACAGGATTACCAGTAGCTCTGTTTAGGCCTTCTATAGGTAAGTTTAAACACTATTGATCTTTTTTTTATAAATAGGGGATGACAAACGACTACACAGTACACCTGATGGTGAGTTAATGCTGCGGCCCATAGACACCTACATCTATCCATGATTGAGAATCAAAATGCAGATGCGTTGTCACCCCTGAAGACTAAGATGGAATGCCATAAAAACAGAATATTAAGCTGCTATTTGTATTTGTATCTGCTTATTTATTTATCTCATCTGCTTATTTCAGAATTAAAATATATTTTTATCTGACTATTAATTAGCTATATTTGTATCTTGTGAATTGAACAAAACTCTCACTATCCTCATAATTAAAAAAAAGCTATATTATGTAATAATTTTAGAAATTTATTATCAGGTCTAGACTGGTCATAGCGCCATGTATCAAAAATTAAACAATTAATGTTTTCCGTTAAGAACACATCTCCCATAAGTAAAGCACACCCAATAATAATACGTTTTTCGATTCGGTAACTTGAAATTATAATCGTCACTTACAGTTTTGATTCCTGAGCCAACTGATATCAACGTAAATTATATAAAAAAAATATATATGATATTTGTCAATTCCATTTTAATATTTTTAATAACATGCCAATATGAAAGGCATGTTATTGAATTAGATACTTAATAGGCTACATTTTCTAAGATCCTGTATTTCCTGAATATAAGCAAAAGCATTTCAAATAAAGTAACTATTTGTCCACCGAATGTCGCGCTCGACGCTTACTTCGTGCTGGACAAATATGCATGTAGCAGAGAAGGGAGCGCTAAAAGCCTTTTAACGTAGGAAATCCTCGCCATAAGTCATTACGACTGTAAAATCTAACTAACAGTTATGACCCCACAGTATTATTAATTGCCTTGAATAACATAACTATAAGTATACTAATAGATATAGTATAGTATAGATTGGCGATGGAGTGATCAGGGCGAGACCAAAATCAAAATACACCAGTGTGCGTGTAATGTGCATGTGTGGGTGACAAATAGTGCTCCCATGATACTAATAATCGGCCCCCAGTCCCCGGCGGCCCCACTATTCCTGGCTACGGTGGCGACCATGGTAACGGCGGGGCAGGGGGTGCTAAGAATCTCCGGTGGAGGTTCGGTTGCCACCTACGACGACTCGACCTGGCAACTTATAACGCACGCACCCTGAGGACTGACGAGAAGATCCTGGAGCTGGAAGAAGAGATAGACAAGTTACGGTGGCATATTATAGGATTATCCGAGGTCCGAAGAGAGGGGGAGGACACGGTAATCCTCGAATCCGGCAACTTGTTCTATCACCGGGAGGGTGACCATCTGTCCCAAGGAGGTGCCGGATTTATCGTTTACAAGTCTCTCGTTAACAACGTTGTAAAGATTGGGAGTGTGTCGACGAGGGTTGCGTACCTTATACTCAGAATCACCAAACGGTATTCGCTGAAGGTTACACAGGTTTACGCACCAACCTCGGCACATCCCGATCAGGAGGTGGAGAAAATGTATGCGGATATCTCTAGAGCCATGCATTTCTCCAAAACCCACTATACGGTGTTAATGGGAGACTTCAACGCAAAACTAGGCACAAGAGAGAACGGTGAGCTGAATGTAGGGAAATTTGGATTAGGGCAACGGAACCCAAGGGGCCAGTTTCTTGGCGACTTCATGGAGAAAGAGGGACTCTTTATGATGAACTCTTTCTTCCAGAAGCGGCCCCACAGGAAGTGGACCTGGTCGAGCCCCAACGGTTCGACAAAAAATGAGATTGACTTCATTATGACGACTAGACGGCAACTGTTTAGTGTTGTCTCAGTGATCGCGAGGGTGAAAACTGGTAGCGATCACCGAATGGTTAGAGTCACACTGAACCTAAACGTTAAGTTGGAGAGGTGTCGCCTAATGAAGTCAACGCTCCGTCCCCCTCGTGCTCTAATCCAAAGTCCCGAAACCTTTCAGATCGAGTTACAAAATCGTTTTCAGTGCCTAGAAGATTGCAATGTAGTGGACGATATGAATGACAAGCTCGTGGAAACTGTCCATGCGGTGGGAGCTAAGTTTTGCAAGACCCGCCGCAGAAGAACACAAAAACTCTCCGATCACACTCTTAATCTCATGGCTGTTAGACGGGAAATGAAGCTGCAGTCTTGAGTAGATTTGATAGCATACAGGTAACTGAACAGACAGATCTCCAAATGCATGCGGCGGGACTTGCGCAACTTCAATACAGCTCGTATTGAAGAAGCGATCGAGCGGAACCAGGGCTCCAAAGTCTTTGCCAGAGATCTGTCTGCCAGAAAGAGCCAACTGTCGAAGCTGAAGACCGAATGTGACAGCATCGTTTCCGGGACACCTGAGATTTTGAGTGAGATTGAGAGGTTCTATAGGCAGCTGTACACGTCATCGTTGGAGCCACACGCAAGTGTGAGTAACATTCCAAGAGCAAGTCTTATCCGACACTATTCCGATGATATCCCCGACGTCAGTCTGAGCGAGATTAGAATGGCTCTCCAGCACCTTAAAAACGGCAAGGCCCCAGGCGAGGATGGAATTACAGCGGAGCTTCTGAAAGCGGGTGGAAAACCGGTACTTGAAGTCCATCAGAAACTCTTTAGTTCCGTCATTCCGTGGAGCAGAAGTGCGGTGGTCTTGTTCTTCAAGAAAGGCGACAACGCTCTCTTGAAGAACTACAGACCGATTTCTCTTCTGATCCGCGTCTACGTGCTGTTTTCGAGAGTCATTACGAATCGTCTCGCACGCAGACTCGACGACTTCCAGCCTCCCGAACAAACAGGTTTCCGAAAAGGCTTTAGAACCATAGACCATACACATACCCTTCGGCAAATTGTACAGAAGTCCGAAGAGTACAATCTGCCACTTTGTCTTGCGTATGTGGACTATGAGAAAGCCTTTGATTCCGTCGAAATTTGGGCGGTGCTGCAGTCCGTTCAGCGGTGTCAAGTGGACTGTCGGTATGTCGAAGTGCTAAAGTGTTTGTACAGTAGGGCTACGATGGCTATCCGAGTACAGAAACAGAGTACGAAACCTATCCAACTGCAGAGAGGTGTAAGACAGGGTGACGTAATATCCCCGAAACTCTTCACCGCTGCGTTGGAAGACGTTTTCAAGCTACTGGACTGGCGAGTACATTACTCACCTTCGATTTGCCGACGATATAGTCCTTATGGCAGAATCGCTGGAGGACCTAAGCACTATGCTCAATGACCTCAATAGTATCCCCAACGGATAGGTCTTAAGATGAACATGGACAAAACAAAAATCATGTTTAACGTCCGTGTCACACCTATGCCGGTAGTTGTTGGGAGCACTAAGCTCGAAGTTATTGACGAATATGTTTACCTGGGACAACTAGTCCGACTAGGTAAGTCCAACTTTGACCGAGAGGTCAATCGAAGGATTCAACTCGGCTGGGCAGCGTTCAGGAGATTACGACACATCTTCTCGTCAGACATACCTCAAAACCTTAAAACTAGATTATACAACCAGTGCGTATTGCCAGTGATGACCTATGGATCTGAGACGTGGTCCTTCACAGCTAGCCGTATGAGGAAGCTCAAAGTCGCTCAGCGAGCTATGGAGAGGGCTATGCTTGGCGTCTCTCTACGTGATAGACTTAAAAACGATGATATCCGCAGTAGAACCAGAGTGACCGACATAGCTCAAAGAATTATTATGCTGAAGTGGCAATGGGCCGGTTATATAGCTCGATGAACCGACAACCGATAGGGAAGAAAGGTTCTCGAGTGGCAGCCTCGTACCGGCAAGCGAAGTGTAGGGCGTCCCCCCACTAGATGGGGTGACGACCTGGTAAGACATGCAGGAAGTCAATGGATGCAGGTGGCTCGGGACCGTGCTTTGTGGCATTCCTTGGGGGAGGCCTATGTTCAGCAATGGACTTGTGAAGGGCTGTAATGATGATGATGATGATACTATAACTATAAGTATATTATTATCGTCATTATCTGACAATAAACTTGTACGTGCAATTGAAAAGCTTATTGAAAAATACATTTTTGTACTTCGAAAAGCAAAATATGCCTTTTTTTATAAATATATATTGTAAATTACAAATTGTACTCTGCCCAGATGTGGAACGCTAAAAACCTTCACTACAAAATAAACCTAAAGAAAACCCAATCATGAGACTAAAAGATGAAAATATATCAAATTAATGAACAATCAATTGTAATTCAGTTTATATTGAGAAACAGGTGTATAATGGGTCATTATTAATAAAAAAAATCATGTGTGCAGTTTCCACGCAGTAGAAGTGAAACATTCAAAAACTTGCGAGTAAAATTGCTTTGTAATAGCGCCATCTACTTCATTCTATATATAAAGACATTTTATGGAACTAAACACGACTAATTCACACCGATTCAAATCACAACGATTCTAAAGATGTTTTCAAAACAAAAGTTATGCGATCAATTGTATTATAATCTAATTTTTAAATTAAAGTAGGGAGTCTATGGCACGGAAGACTGATTGATTTATTGCACAATTATTTATTTTATTTTATTTTTAAGGAAAACCAATAGCTTAAAAATCTAAATTTAAATTTATAATAATATGTTAAATGCAACAAGCCAATAATAAGTCCTCACTAACAATATTAATTATTGTTTGTATTTGACTGATTTCTGAAATTACTTTTAATAATTATCATTCTTTAAATACATTATTATAATATTACAAATATTATATCAGTACTTATTTTATTTTCAGTTATTGGTACATCCAAAGAGCCTGTAGAAGGATGGATCGACAACGTATATGGACCTACTGGGGTGAGAACAAATTTTGTGTACAATAATATTACTTAATTGACTCTGCTAACTCGAAGCAAACATTAGTAGTTTCATTTACTATTAGTTTTATTAATTATGCACGCTGAATATAAGCTTATAATAGCAGCAGTAACGAGAACCGGAGAACCTTCATACTGGTAACAAGGCATTCCATCTTATCCCCAGGGGTAAGAATACATCGGCATTTTGACTCTTAACTGAGGATCATCGATTATCCATTTATTACAGCCTATAAAAAGTCCAATGCTTAATACTCCCCTATAGATTGCCTCATAAGGGAAATATTTGCCATAGTTGCTAAGTAGACAGGCGGGTTTGGCAGTCACAATTTTTATTATTATGAATTGTTATCGAGATGATGCTGCTAGAACTTTCCTGTTTCGCTTCCTTTTGTCGTCACCCACGACACCACGGGATAATATGGAGTAGTGGATTTTCTTACACGGCGGATAACTGAGTATAAATGAAAATATTCTACAGCTTACAGCATCCACTTACCATCACGTGGAATGAGTGCATATAACAGCATAATACTGCTTTGTTTGGTATGGTGAGTGACGCAAACCGGAGATCCTTAATATTGGTAATAAGACGTACTTAGCCTTAGGGGTAAAAATACATTTGAATTTTGACTTTTAATTGAGTATATATGTAGGTATCTATGGCTTACAGCACCCACTCATGTGGCATGTGTGGTAGTTTGTCGCTTTAAGTTGGATAAAGTGGTATTTGTGACCCATAGTCACATATAACTACATCTATTTTTAACCCCTGTTTGTAGTGTATATCTCTGTGTATCTGTGTGTCTGTGTATCTGTGTGTCTGTGTATCTGTGTCTGTGTATCTGTGTGTCTGTGTATCTGTGTCTGTGTATCTGTGTGTCTTTATATCTGTGTGTCTGTACTGTGGCATCATAGCTCCTGAATGGATGAACAGATTTTGATTAAGTTTTTTCTTCACTTGAAAGGTGTCTTAATCGAGATTGTTCTTAGATATGTTTCAATAAAATCTGTTCAGCCGCTTGAAGATCATCAGCTCTTTTTGTTTCAGAGGTTTTTTTAATTTTTAATTTAATTATCTGTTAATAATTTAAATACAGATATATTGACACCTCTGAAGATGATGTCTTATTATCAGCAAAATTGTCTCATGTTCTCGTCACTTACTTTACAAAACGTAGCAGCATTACGTCACTACGTTTTTACTTATTATAGACCAGTGCTTGATAAAATGCCACCATATGTTAAGTGGTGATGAAGCCTTTTGATGGTATTTTACGTTGATTTTCTGTGCAAGCGTGGTCGTTACCGGTTAAGCCCATACGTGCAACCTCTGCAGCGTGACTCTACCAAATAAGAGGTTTTATAGATTCGATTTACCGTTACCGTTACAGCCTATTAAAGGCTACTGCTGAACATAAGCCTCTCCTGTAGATTGCCTTATAGGAGGGATATTTGCCATAGATGCCACGCTTGACAAGTGGGTTGGCAACTTTTTAGTTTTAATCGTTATTGGGAAGAGGCTGCAGCCCATCTCCTGATTTGTATTAAGAATATTTTTTTCTCAGGTGGTTGTTGGAGCAGCAGTGGGTCTTCTCCATGCGCTAAACTGCAATCCCTTAGCAATAGCTGATTTAGTTCCGGGAGACATGGTAGTAAACGCGTGTATAGCTACCGCTTGGCGAACGGCACGAGACTACCCTGGGAACCATGAAGATGCACCGCCAGCAGACCAGCCGCCACCCATTTATAACTTTGTGTCCTCAGAACAACAGCCTTTGACTTGGAGTAAGCTTAAACTTTGAAATCGATAGCTTAATTAGACTTGTAGATGCCTCTCAAAATGTGTGTTCCATCTGTCTGTTCATGATCATTATTACAGACATATCAAAGACTACTGTTGAACATAGGCCACCCCAGTAGTTGCCACGCTTGGCAGGTGGGTTGGTTTTTTTTAGTTGTTATCAGGAGATGCTGTTCCCATCTCCTGTTTCAGTATCCACTATCCCATATATGTCTGTTCAGATAAGCAAATCAAATCCATTACATAATTTTAAGAGGATTATGAAGTGCCGATACGCGGCGCGAGTAGCTATTTTCAAAAATGCTATGTGTTTCATACCGCTCGCTCCGCCTCGTGCGATAGACAGAGTTGCAAGTCTTGGAGGCAATTGCCTTAATTTGCTTTTAGAAATATTGTTTCGAGCGATAACGTTTTCACCCATCTAAACCTTTACGAAATGAGGTCTCAATACATTCAGTACATCTTAATTTAGGTCTGCACATTTTTCTTATTTAGTAATTCTGTTCAGTTTAATTTTAAAAAAAAAACGCTCGAGGACGTTTTTAAATCAAAATATAGATGTTTAGATGCTAATAACTTATATAGTACGCAATATTTCTTTAAAATAAAAACGTACGAACCTAGTTTTTCATTATATTTACATTTTCAAAAATTATGAAAATTAGACAATGGTCCCATATAAATTTGATCAAGATCTGACCAGTAGTTTTTGAGTTATCCTTAATAATGCGTATTTAATTGACTTCGACTACATTGATGATGTTCTCATTTTACTCGTAGTTATATTGAAGTCGGTTGTACAATTTTTTTAATTTTACCAATTGTGTAATTGTTACTTTGTGGATATGGGAAGGAACTGAATTCCGACACACAACTATTGCTAATTCAGTAGTCAGGGCTTCAACTTTCTATATCATTTTATTCAATAAATAAATTTACTTATTATTCACAAAAGTGTAATGGTAATAATAATTACCATTACCACAACGTTTTTGCCGACCGACCAACCCTTACGAATGTGTGCGTGCGTAGTTAAATACTAGATAATCAGTTAAAATAATACATTACGACGGATTTTGAATTTAAAAGATAAAAAGGACAGAATGTTCGAGATTTTTTTCATTAATTTTTTTTTTCACCATTTGGCTATTTTACTTATTCTGAACCTTCTCTGCGAATTTAGTCGGTTATTGCAAAATAACCCTGTATAATATGGACAATATATACAGCATAAAACGAGTAGATGTTGAAGGAAGATTTCATATGGTGAGTGTTAACCGGAGACCCATTTTGCTGGTAATGAGGCATGTTAGTCCTCAGGGGTGACATCTCATTTGTATTTTGATTCTAAATCGAAGATGTAGATGTCTATGGGCCGCAGCATCTACTCACCATCAGATGGACTGTGTGCTTGTTTATCACCCTTATTCTACAAAAAAAATGGAGGATTGTTTGTTCTCTATCTGACTTTGAATTGATTGATAATTTGATTTTTACTGTTTTATGGTTTTATACGTTAAAATTAAATAAAGTTTTAAAACGATATTTTGTTAGTTGTGACTTCATTATCAACAATTATGTAATTAAATAGCTAGAAAATACAAGTACCTTGTAAATTATTCCATTCTTATACCATTCTCGATTTTGCAGGTAATTTCATGAGATACAACGAAATATACGGACTTCATGTTCCAACCACACAAGCCGTATGGTTTTACATATTATATCTTACCCCGTCAAAGTTTTTGTACAATTTCATCTGTTTCTTTCTTCATTGGATACCTGCCTATATTATTGATGCAATTGCAGTGTTGATTGGAAGGAAACCAGTGTAAGTTATTAATTTCAATGTTTTTTATTCGTTTATCATCCATTACCCATCCATCTATTACAGCCTATTAAAGTCCTGAACATAGGCCACATAGGCCTTCCACATAGATTGCCTCATAGGGGAGATTTTACCATCGTTGACATGCTTGGTAGGTGGGTTGACAAGCAGTTTTTTGTTATTTTGAGCTGTTATTAAGAAGATGCTGCCGCCCATCTCCTGACCTACTTAACAAAAGCCTGTTAACTCTTGCCTTGCTGATATATAATTATTAGTGTCGGTAGAATTCGCCGTGAGATTGCGGCGTATGAGAATCCATCCTCCATTTCGTGCCGTGGAAGTCGTAAAGGCTTAAAAGACCTCATGGTTTAATCTAGACGGCGGTATAATCATCTTGTATATGCCAGATAGAAAATATCCAGACAGGCGATGGTTAGCAGCGTCAAAGCTGCGAGAAATCAAGCGAAGCGATTGAAGCAAATCCTCCATACAATGGTACAGACTCATATTCAGCCGTGGACTGTTACTCTCTGAAGAATTAGAAGAACGAAATAATTTAAAAAAAAAACGTACTTAATGGTGTCATTGGCGAGTACATCACTCACCTTCGATTTGCCGACGATATTGTCCTTATGGCAGAATCGCTGGAGGACCTAAGCACTATGCTCAATGACCTCAATAGTGTCTCCCAACGGATAGGTCTTAAGATGAACATGGACAAAACAAAAATCATGTTTAACGTCCATGTCACACCTATGCCGGTAGTTGTTGGGAGCACTAAGCTCGAAGTTGTTGACGAGTATGTTTACCTGGGACAAATAGTCTGACTACGTAAGTCCAACTTCGACCGAGAGGTCAATCGACGGATTCAACTCGGCTGGGCAGCGTTCGGGAGATTACGACACATATTTTCGTCAGGCATACCTCAAAACCCCAAAACAAGATTGTTCAACCAGTGCGTGTTGCCAGTGATGAACTATGGATCTGAGACATGGTCCTTCACTGCTGGCTGTATGAGGAAGCGCAAGGTCGCTCAGCGTGCTATGGAGAGGGCTATGCTCGGGGTTTATCTGCGTGATAGACTTAAAAACAAGGATATCCGCAGTAGAACCGGAGTAACCGACATAGCCCAACGGATTAGTAAGCTGAAGTGGCAATGGATCAGCCATATAGCTTGAAAAACCCACAAACGATGGGGAAGAAAGATTCTCGATTGGCAGCCTCGTACCGGCAGGCGAACTGTAGGGCGTCCCCCCATTAGATGGAGTGACGAACTGGTAAGATATGCAGGAAGTACAATGGATGCAGGTAGCTCGGACCGTGCTTTGTGGCATTCCTTGGGAGGCCTATGTTCAGCAATGGACCTGTGGAGGGCTGTAATGATGATGATGATGATACTATAACTATAAGTATATTATTATCGTCATTATCTGACAATAAACTTGTACGTGCAATTGAAAAGCTTATTGAAAAATACATTTTGTACTTCGAAAAGCAAAATATGCCTTTTTATAAATATATATGTAAATTACAAATTGTACTCTGCCCAGATGTGGAACGCTAAAACCTTCACTACAAAATAAACCTAAAGAAAACCCAATCATGAGACTAAAAGATGAAAATATATCAAATTAATGAATAATCAATTGTAATTCAGTTTATATTGAGAAACAGGTGTATAATGGGTCATTATTAATAAAAAAATCATGTGTGCAGTTTACACAGTAGAAGTGAAACATTCAAAACTTGCGAGTAAAATTGCTTTGTAATAGCGCCATCTACTTCATTCTATATATAAAGACATTTTATGGAACTAAACACGACTAATTCACACGATTCAAATCACAACGATTCTAAGATGTTTTGTTGTTGTTTTGAAACAAAAGTTATGCGATCAATTGTATTATAATCTAATTTTTAAATTAAAGTAGGAGTCTATGGCACGGAAGACTGATTGATTCATTGCACAATTATTTATTTTATTTTATTTTTAAGGAAAACCAACAGCTTAAAATCTAAATTTAAATTTATAATAATATGTTAAATGCAACAAGCCAATAATAAGTCCTCACTAACAATATTAATTATTGTTTGTATTTGACTGATTTCTGAAATTACTTTTAATAATTATCATTCTTTAAATACATTATTATAATATTACAAATATTATATCAGTACTTATTTTATTTTCAGTTATTGGTACATCCAAAGAGCCTGTAGAAGGATGGATCGACAACGTATATGGACCTACTGGGGTGAGAACAAATTTTGTGTACAATAATATTACTTAATTGACTCTGCTAACTCGAAGCAAACATTAGTAGTTTCATTTACTATTAGTTTTATTAATTATGCACGCTGAATATAAGCTTATAATAGCAGCAGTAACGAGAACCGGAGAACCTTCATACTGGTAACAAGGCATTCCATCTTATCCCCAGGGGTAAGAATACATCGGCATTTTGACTCTTAACTGAGGATCATCGATTATCCATTTATTACAGCCTATAAAAAGTCCAATGCTTAATACTCCCTATAGATTGCCTCATAAAATATTTGCCATAGTTGCTAAGTAGACAGGCGGGTTTGGCAGTCACAATTTTATTATTATGAATTGTTATCGAGATGATGCTGCTAGAACTTTCCTGTTTCGCTTCCTTTGTCGTCACCCACGACACCACGGGATAATATGGAGTAGTGGATTTTCTTACGGCGGATAACTGAGTATAAATGAACATATTCTACAGCTTACAGCATCCACTTACCATCACGTGGAATGAGTGCATATAATAGCATAATACTGCTTTGTTTGGTATGGTGAGTGACGCAAACCGGAGATCCTTAATATTGGTAATAAGACGTACTTAGCCTTAGGGGTAAAAATACATTTGAATTTTGACTTTTAATTGAGTATATATGTAGGTATCTATGGCTTACAGCACCCACTTATGTGGCATGTGTGGTAGTTTGTCGCTTTAAGTTGGATAAAGTGGTATTTGTGACCCATAGTCACATATAACTACATCTATTTTTAACCCCTGTTTGTAGTGTATATCTCTGTGTATCTGTGTGTCTGTGTATCTGTGTGTCTGTGTATCTGTGTGTCTGTTTATATGTGTGTCTGTGTATCTGTGTGTTTGTGTATCTGTGTGTCTTTATATCTGTGTGTCTGTACTGTGGCATCATAGCTCCTGAATGGGTGAACAGATTTTGATTAAGTTTTTTCTTCACTTGAAAGGTGTCTTAATCGAGATTGTTCTTAGATATGTTTCAATAAAATCTGTTCAGCCGCTTGAAGATCATCAGCTCTTTTTGTTTCAGAGGTTTTTTTAATTTTTAATTTAATTATCTGTTAATAATTTAAATACAGATATATTGACACCTCTGAAGATGATGTCTTATTATCAGCAAAATAGTCTCATGTTCTCGTCACTTACTTTACAAAACGTAGCAGCATTACGTCACTACGTTTTACTTATATAGACCAGTGCTTGATAAAATGCCACCATATGTTAAGTGGTGATGAAGCCTTTTGATGGTATTTTACGTTGATTTTCTGTGCAAGCGTGGTCGTTACCGGTTAAGCCATACGTGCAACCTCTGCAGCGTGACTCTACCAAATAAGAGGTTTTATAGATTCGATTTACCGTTACCGTTACAGCCTATTAAAGGCTACTGCTGAACATAAGCCTCTCCTGTAGATTGCCTTATAGGAGGGATATTTGCCATAGATGCCACGCTTGACAAGTGGGTTGGCAACTTTTAGTTTTAATCGTTATTGGGAAGGCTGCAGCCCATCTCCTGATTTGTATTAAGAATATTTTTTCTCAGGTGGTTGTTGGAGCAGCAGTGGGTCTTCTCCATGCGCTAAACTGCAATCCCTTAGCAATAGCTGATTTAGTTCCGGAGACATGGTAGTAAACGCGTGTATAGCTACCGCTTGGCGAACGGCACGAGACTACCTGGGAACCATGAAGATGCACCGCCAGCAGACCAGCCGCCACCCATTTATAACTTTGTGTCCTCAGAACAACAGCCTTTGACTTGGAGTAAGCTTAAACTTTGAAATCGATAGCTTAATTAGACTTGTAGATGCCTCTCAAAATGTGTGTTCCATCTGTCTGTTCATGATCATTATTACAGACATATCAAAGACTACTGTTGAACATAGGCCACCCCAGTAGTTGCCACGCTTGGCAGGTGGGTTGGTTTTTTTTAGTTGTTATCAGGAGATGCTGTTCCCATCTCCTGTTTCAGTATCCACTATCCCATATATGTCTGTTCAGATAAGCAAATCAAATCCATTACATAATTTTAAGAGGATTATGAAGTGCCGATACGCGGCGCGAGTAGCTATTTTCAAAAATGCTATGTGTTTCATACCGCTCGCTCCGCCTCGTGCGATAGACAGAGTTGCAAGTCTTGGAGGCAATTGCCTTAATTTGCTTTTAGAAATATTGTTTCGAGCGATAACGTTTTCACCCATCTAAACCTTTACGAAATGAGGTCTCAATACATTCAGTACATCTTAATTTAGGTCTGCACATTTTTCTTATTTAGTAATTCTGTTCAGTTTAATTTTTAAAAAAAAACGCTCGAGGACGTTTTTAAATCAAAATATAGATGTTTAGATGCTAATAACTTATATAGTACGCAATATTTCTTTAAAATAAAAACGTACGAACCTAGTTTTTCATTATATTTACATTTTCAAAAATTATGAAAATTAGACAATGGTCCCATATAAATTTGATCAAGATCTGACCAGTAGTTTTGAGTTATCCTTAATAATGCGTATTTAATTGACTTCGACTACATTGATGATGTTCTCATTTTAGTTATATTGAAGTCAGTTGTACAATTTTTAATTTTACCAATTGTGTAATTGTTACTTTGTGGATATGGGAAGGAACTGAATTCCGACACACAACTATTGCTAATTCAGTAGTCAGGGCTTCAACTTTCAATATCATTTTATTCAATAAATAAATTTACTTATTATTCACAAAAGTGTAATGGTAATAATAATTACCATTACCACAACGTTTTGCCGACCGACCAACCCTTACGAATGTGTGCGTGCGTAGTTAAATACTAGATAATCAGTTAAAATAATACATTACGACGGATTTTGAATTTAAAAGATAAAAAGGACAGAATGTTCGAGATTTTTTCATTAATTTTTTTTTTCACCATTTGGCTATTTTACTTATTCTGAACCTTCTCTGCGAATTTAGTCGGTTGTTGCAAAATAACCCTGTATAATATGGACAATATATACAGCATAAAACGAGTAGATGTTGAAGGAAGATTTCATACGGTCAGTGTTAACGGAGACCCATTTTGCTGGTAATGAGGCATGTTAGTCCTCAGGGTGACATCTCATTTGTATTTTGATTCTAAATCGAAGATGTAGACGTCTATGGGCCGCAGCATCTACTCACCATCAGATGGACTGTGTGCTTGTTTATCACCCTTATTCTACAAAAAAAATGGAGGATTATTTGTTCTCTATCTGACTTTGAATTGATTGATAATTTGATTTTTACTGTTTTATGGTTTTATACGTTAAAATTAAATAAAGTTTTAAAACGATATATTGTTAGTTGTGACTTCATTATCAACAATTATGTAATTAAATAGCTAGAAAATACAAGTACCTTGTAAATTATTCCATTCTTATACCATTCTCGATTTTGCAGGTAATTTCATGAGATACAACGAAATATACGGACTTCATGTTCCAACCACACAAGCCGTATGGTTTTACATATTATATCTTACCCCGTCAAAGTTTTTGTACAATTTCATCTGTTTCTTTCTTCATTGGATACCTGCCTATATTATTGATGCAATTGCAGTGTTGATTGGAAGGAAACCAGTGTAAGTTATTAATTTCAATGTTTTTTATTCGTTTATCATCCATTACCCATCCATCTATTACAGCCTATTAAAGTCCTGAACATAGGCCACATAGGCCTTCCACATAGATTGCCTCATAGGGAATTTTACCATCGTTGACATGCTTGGTAGGTGGGTTGACAAGCAGTTTTTGTTATTTTGTTGTTATTAAGAAGATGCTGCTGCCCATCTCTGACCTACTTAACAAAAGCCTGTTTACTCTTGCCTTGCTGATATATAATTATTAGTGTCGGTAGAATTCGCCGTGAGATTGCGGCGTATGAGAATCCATCCTCCATTTCGTGCCGTGGAAGTCGTAAAGGCTCAAAAGACCTCATGGTTTAATCTAGACGGCGGTATAATCATCTTGTATATGCCAGATAGAAAATATCCAGACAGGCGATGGTTAGCAGCGTCAAAGCTGCGAGAAATCAAGCGAAGCGATTCAAGTAAATCCTCCATACAATGGTACAGACTCATATTCAGCTGTGGACTGTTACTCTCTGAAGAATTAGAAGAACGAAATAATTTAAAAAAAAAACGTACTTAATGGTGTCATTGGCGAGTACATCACTCACCTTCGATTTGCCGACGATATTGTCCTTATGGCAAAATCGCTGGAGGACTTAAGCACTATGCTCAATGACCTCAATAGTGTCTCCCAACGGATAGGTCTTAAAATGAACATGGACAAAACAAAGATCATGTGTAACGTCCATGTTATACCTATGTAGTTGTTGGGAGCACTACGCTCGAAGTTGATGACGAGTATGTTTACCTGGGACAAATAGTCTGACTAGGTAAGTCCAACTTTGACCGAGAGGTCAATCGACGGATTCAACTCGGCTGGGCAGCGTTCGGAAATTACGACACATATTTTCGTCAGGCATACCTACCCCAAAACCCCAAAACAAGATTGTTCAACCAGTGCGTGTTGCCAGTGATGAACTATGGATCTGAGACATGGTCCTTCACTGCTGGCTGTATGAGGAAGCACAAGGTCGCTCAGCGTGCTATGGAGGTCTATGCTCGGGGTTTATCTGCATGATAGACTTAAAAACAAGGATATCCGCAGTAGAACCGGAGTAACCGACATAGCCCAACGGATTAGTAAGCTGAAGTGGCAATGGATCAGCCATATAGCTTGAAAAACCCACAAACGATGGGGAAGAAAGATTCTCGATTGGCAGCCTCGTACCGGCAGGCGAACTGTAGGGCGTCCCCCCATTAGATGGAGTGACGAACTGGTAAGATATGCAGGAAGTACAATGGATGCAGGTAGCTCGGACCGTGCTTTGTGGCATTCCTTGGGAGAGGCCTATGTTCAGCAGTGGACCTGTGATGGGCTGTAATGATGATGAATGGCGCTAGAGTTATTGTCATTTGCTATCTGATCAATTGCGGATTATCATTACGTTATTCTGTATATTCATTTGATTAACTTCTTTGCAGGTTAAGAAAAGCCTACAAAAAAATTGAAAAATTTTCGTCAGTTATCGGATACTTTGCGCTGCGAGATTGGAAATTCCACAATAGGAACGTTCAATTATTACTCAAAGAATTGTGCTTAGCTGACAAGTATCTATTCGATTTCGATATCGCAAAACTGGACTGGAAAGAATACTTTTCAAGTTACGTAAGAGGCATCAGAGTATACTTATTGAAGGACCCAATTGATACGATTCCACAAGGCCTACGAAAACACTACAAACTTAAACTTTTACACTATCTTATCACTACTATAATATTACTGGTGACTTTAAGGTTATTGTGGTTTGTATTAAAGTACAGTGTAGGTATTTTATTGTGAGTAAAGGTATAATATAAATAAATTATGAAATACAAACCTTTGTGAATAATTTAATGGTAAACAGGTCTTTGAAGTTTTGTATTTTACACAATTAGTAGTTAAAGGTCCTAGTGACGCCAAAACAATTTGTGATGTAAATAATACATAAAGACAAATATTATAAATAATGGAAAATTCATAAACAAGTACGTTATAGAGTACTTAATGACGCTTATACAGGGTTATTTCTCAGAGAAGCCGAATTTTAAACTTAAGTTCAAATATAGAAATAATAATATACCGTTATTGCAGTTTTTGAAAATACGAGTAAATAAGGCTTCTACATTTATTTGAAATCATCTCAAATTGAATGTAATTTATTCAGAGTTATTGCAAAATAACCCTGTATATCCCTTTTTGAGTGTTTTATGGGAGTATGGTAGGTGTTTAATGGGAGTATAGTAGTTTGGTAGATACTATCTACTTTTGTATGTAACTTATTTTAGAACAAATTATTGTCATATATGTAACTTCTAAGAAAGCGAAAACGACACATGTTGTCATTTTTATAGTATTTTCGTCTTAGAGTAATTACATACATTGATTACTCTAAGGTTTTAGTACCTTACTCTAGGGTATTTAAATTAAAATTGACAAATAGAATTGATGTGGCCCTTAGATAAATCATCATACGTACGATACTTTATCCAAGATGTAACCAGTATTTTCGAAAGATATGATCAGAGAAAAAAAGTACCTAAACTTCCCTGATTCTGTAAAATTTAAAATTAAACAATTTAAATTTAAATTAAACAATAGTTCATTATGAAAAAGTATATAGTCATAATCTGTGTTATGAATACTGTTTTAAAATAGATAAAAAAGAAATTAAAATATAGTTAAAATGTTGAAATTTCGTGTCCTAACTTAATGTGCGTGTTTTCTAATTACGAGTTTTATTATTATTAAAAAAGGTACAATAGAGAATAATGTAACACTTGCCAAAATATTAAGCAAGTCACTTTTTTACTTCTTATATCTTTTTCAATTAGAAATGTCATGAATAGTGATTTTGCCGAATGCCGATAAGGAATATCTAGCCAAGCTCTTGGCCAAAGCACTCAGCTATAATATTCGGCGCTTCAGCTGACAACAGTTTCTGGAACTGTTTAGAGGAAGTCGCTACAGAAAATATAAAGAAAGATGAGGATTTAGAAAATAAAAGTGCTATTGGAAAGGAGATTGATTTTTCCTGAAAACAACTCGCCTAGATTGGAGATCGGACAGCAGACCCTCACAAGTGGTCCCAACAATATCAAAATCTGACAGAATTCACAAAGAAAATGATTTATCATCGCCCGGTAGCAGTGTATTCAGTTAGAGGGTATTAATTGGTTGCTATGAATAAATCCTGAAAGAATTGTTTTCCTTCATCACAATTTACCTCTGATAAATTTTAAGTATTCATTGTAATGTTTTGTTGGTAAAGTATATTGATTTTTAAGTAATATGTGTGACTTTTTTCATGATTTGGTATTCGGTATTAACACCGAATATTAAACAAAGTGACCGAATAGGCCGAATACCGATTAGAAACCGAATATTCGTGGCATCTCTATTTTAAATCCATACTTAAAAATAAAAATTATAGGTTATTAATATCAACGATCACACGGCGAAACACATTGAAGCTATATTAAAATATACAAAAGATATTTGCCTTTTAACGTAATTGAAAAACGCATAAAAATCATCTTGTTTTCTAAAAGTTTTGTAAAAAATTTATTATATCACATTTCACAATCAAATCTATTTTATATTATTATATATTTATTAGATTTTAATATCCGAAATCAATGTTGGGCGGAACTGTTATTATGTTATTATTATAGTAAATAAGTACACAACTGTTCAGTTATTATTTAAGATAATAAATATTGGAAAATTTTAAATGTTGAATATCTAATTATATAACAAATAAAATTATTACAATATTCATAAATGACCATTTCATTTAAATCATACGTCTAACCGTGCTTATTCTAATTTCACTTAAATAATATCCTCCATCCGCCAGACCGAATATCGATCACGGCAGCCAGTCTCAACGAAGACTAGTCATCTGCGCAGGTAAGTATTATAGTGCCCTGTATATGCGCAAACACAAATACACTCACTATACTCTCACTCTCATAGTCCGATGGGACGATTATCCGACATGACCGGAAAAAGAACAGGCGCAGGATCCACGGCTTTACGGTCTTTTCCGAGGCTAGGAGGTGAAACACCACCAACTTAAACAACAACAACCTAACTAAAGGCTGCAACTGAAATTTTCTTGATAGAAAAACCCACTAACTCATTTTGGCCCAACCCGTGATTCAAACCATCACCTCATGATCAGCAACCATGTTTACCTCCACTAGATCAACAAGGCAGCCAAAGTTGAATAATTTTTAAATGAATAATATAAGCCAACCTAACCCAGTTTCCAAGGCAAAGTCAAAATTCAAAGCTAAGAAAGTTGCTTTAAAAATATTGTTATTACATCAGTGCTGCCAGATGCAAATTTTACGGCGTGTTGTATGGGTGATTTCATGAAAGTACCTATACATCAATCAACACAAAATAGACAAAAACTGTATCCAAATCCGAAATTCGATCAGAGTAAGTACAGTAGTTTTATGAAAATATCCTAAAAGTCAGCTTGAATTATTTTTGATTTTAGTTCAGAAGTCATTTTGAAAGGTGTTCGACATATTCATAGAATATTTACTTATTTACGCCTGTAAATAAAAAAAATACAAATAAAAAAAATATAAAATAAAATATAATACGGTCAGAAAGACTTGTGCTTACAAAATAGTTAAACTAAAGACATTTCTACAGTTGTTTCGTGCAGATGTCAAGGGTAGCTATGGCAAATATCCCCGCATGAGACTGTCTATAGAAGAGAAGTTTTGATGGTCTTGTGGCCGTGGAAGGAAAAGGGAAGATCTCCCACCGGGTAAGGTGTTCAGCCCGAGCAGTTACTACAGAGCTGTTCTATATTATAGTGCAGTACTTCGGAACTTTTATAGTGTGATTTATGCTTTGGTGCGTTTGTGGCGGCACTGTTATCGCGCCGCAGACTGTAATGATTGTAAGAATGAATGAAAGAAATACCTGTGGAAAATAAAGGAACCCTTTTTTCATAATGATTGCATCAAATTGCATACGGTATTGTCCTGTGATTTCAGGTAACATGTACGATAATTTTGCCCACGCAACCTGGCAACCACATAACACTATTTATTAAAAAAATGTGTAGTAGTTACCTTTGAGTTCATCATACTATATCAATTAAGAGAGTAAGTACACGCGTATATTTCGATTTACAAGAAAAAATGTCATCTTTATGTAATATTTACAAGTATGACATTATTATACAAGACATGGCCTTAATTTTTTTTAAGTGATTTCGTTCTTCATTCGATATCTTTATACCCATTTTTGTTTACGTATTTATTTATTTTTTAATACTTTATAATATATATCTGTATTTATTATAAGTATAATAGTTTTCGAAATCAAGTGATAGTGATTATATTACCGTTATAGCCTATTAAGTCCACTACTGAACATAGTCCTCCCCCATAAATTGTCTCATAAGGAGGATAATTGCCATAGTTGCCACGCTTGGCAATCGCAGTTATTTTTTTCGATATTAGGAAGACGCTTCTGCCCGTCTCTTGATTTGTTTCCCTCCGTCGCCACTTACGACACACATGGGATGATAAGGGGTAGTGAATATTCTTACACCGCGACTTCACGGTTAAGTGATTAGGTATATTACATTGCAAATATTCATGTTGCAAACTTTAAAAACTAAGTTAGTGAGGTATCAATACTGTATTGACAGTCACATTACATAAGCAAGTTGGATACATTTGTAAACCAATTTTATATGCTGATTTAGTACTTGTTCAGCGGAAAATAGAACCATCGAGAAAGCTATATCTATAGCGTGGATGAAATTTTTTCGAAATCATGTTGTGAAGGCAAGATCTTGATAATGTCGTGTAGCGGCGGCGTAAGAGAATCCACTACCTATTACTTAGAACCCTTAAACCCCCATATTATCCCGCGACAGAGGGAAATAAAACAGGAGATAGGCGACAGTATGTTTCTGATAACAACTCCAATAATAAAAACTTACGGTTGCCGTGGGTTGGCATGTGTGGCTTCTAAAAGAAAGAACTATGGAAAATAACTCTTTATGAGGCAATCCATAGGGGAGGCCTATTTTCTGCAGAGAACTTTCGATAGGATGTAACTAATGATTTAATGATGGATAATATCTTGCGGGAGCTGAGAGGAAAACGGGTAATACGTACGTAATCGATTTATTGATAGCAGTGGTAGTGCGAGAAAAGAAGAGGCAGACCGCAGAAGTGCCGTGGTATTGAAGCAAACATAAATAAATAAAATGTTTTAAAGGGGTACTTGGTTACATGTTTACAGTTAATATTTCCTATGAAACCTATAATAAGGCTAGGTATTTGGCAGAAATATACTGGTTGAATTTAAGTAGATTTCATAGTGACCTTATCAACGATATGTTTTAGCTTACCACGATAATGGCAAAATTCTATATTATTCAACTATGTTTTTGTGGTAAGATATCCCTAGCTTTAATTAACGTTCATTGATATAAATAAGTATTATATGAACCAGATTAATCAATATCCTTAATTTTACTAAGTCATATACTAAATTAATTCATAAAGGAATTTATCGACAACGTTTTTTGTTTCGCTTAAATTCTGGTGTCTACAGAATGGATAAAAGGCTGAAAAGGCAACAACAACAGAAGGTGAGAATAATACAGGTAAAAAGATAGTGCTGCCTATCTCCTGTAACTCCTATTTCATCTTTTTTGTACCACGGAAAATGCATACAGAGATCAACTACAAGAATTTTGTTATCATTTTAGGATACCGTCTATACTAGTAATTACTCTGAAACTATGTTTCTCTACTACAAAGAGTATATTATAATCAATATGTTTTATCTACTTAGCAACGCTGCGTCACATGACATTTTAAATATGATTTTGTAACGACGACAGATGAATTTCTACAAATGTATTTTAGTTATAATGTTTATTTATATTTATTTATCTAAAACTGTTGGTGCTTCAAAAAAGGACTTATATATCGTGGAAACAGGTCTTGAATCAGTGTCACCATGTGCTGTAGGGTTACTTTTTTATGTTGTTATTAATAACACTTCTGAAAAAGACTATGAGGTAGAATTATCACCAAAACAGTGCTGCCTAAGATCTGACTCAAATTTGGACTGTGATACTATAGATATAATAGGCAGTTGCAAGGAGAGTATACTGAAAGGTAAGCAGATTTTACACAACATATGTATTAGTTATGTTTTATAGAAATGTGAATGAATTAAAAGCTCAATATAAGTAGTTTAGTTAGATTTCCTTTTGTTGATCTTGCAGTAAATATTTAAAAACCTAATTATAGTACATTATTTTAAGCATCAACTAAAATTAGATAATATGTCCCTCAAATTAAAATATTCACAAATAAAACTCCTTTATATGAATGAAATAGTTTTGTGATATTGATGATAATATCACTAAATATTCTGCTGCTATGGACATGGGTCTCACCTACTTCAGAGTTTAACGTTACATTTAAGTGTGACATGCGGATTAATTGCTGTACTAGATATTAACGAATTTTAGCGCTGGCCTTCGTCTCTGGTGTGGATATTTTACATCTGGCATAATATACAAAATACTTGTTTCACAATTTCACGAGTCAGAGGCAACGAAATTGTCCTTGCATTTCTTTACTTTTCCTGAGCTTACTTTTGCGACAGCCCCAGTATGAAATGAAGAAATGGATTCTCTTAAGCATCTATCATCGGTTATCAATGGCTAATAACATGTGTAGACTTTTTACAGTTTTAAGTATAAATAAATTAGTATTATTACCACGATAATCTTTTACTTTAAAGGTACTGCAAAAGCATTGAAGCTTGTCGCTCCAGTTTTAGATCCCTTTGAACGGCGTGGACATTGTATTGTTTATTTTGATTCCAAATTAAGAAATAATGCACACAAAAATATTAAAAGAAAGACAGTTAAAATTGATTTTGATACAAGAGTAGATAATAAGAAGCAGTCCATGGAAATACCTGATAATATTAAGAAATGTAAGAATATTGATCAAGATCCACTTAATAATTGTAAACCGGTTCGGTGTGAAATCTATTATAATGGTAGAAAACCCTTTTATAGTGAAAAACATAAACGATGTTTAGAAGTTCCCACATGCTTTTCGGAGCTTGAATCTGAATTACCAGGTGCTATTTATGATCCTATTTCAAATGCCTGCATTCGAGGTAGATCAATTTTGAAAGATGATATCGAATTTATAAAGAGTTTGGAGAATCCCAAATGCAAAAATGACATCTTTGAAATAAGTGATTTACGTTTACCGACTGTTAACAAAAGTGACCTTGAATATTTTACAGTACATAATGTTAATAATAATCAATATATAAATGATGATCTAGAACCAAAAAGACCAAAGAAACTTACAAATTTAGCTAGTAATTTTTACGAATATTATAGTTCCTCTATAATTGGTAATAAATTTACAATAATATTTCTGGTTATAGTAGTCTCAATACAATGTTGTTTAATATGCGCTCTTATTTATTACATTACAAATAAGTATGACTATTTTAAAAGGAAAAGTAATTTTTGTAATAACAATACAGATGCCTCTTTGACGACCCCATTAATCTCCAGTAATACGGAGACTGAGACTTCAGACTGTCAATACTTAAGTGGATCCTCCAATAATATTGATAAAAAAAATATTTCTTACAAATCTTGTCAAAGAGGACGAAGTAATGACATAAAAATAAGTATGTCTGACGACATTCTTTCAAAGTGTATAACGAGGAGAGATTGGATAGAAAACAAATATAAAAAATCTGAAGCAGCGCCCGAAAATTCTTTTATCTACGAGACAAAAAACAACAGTTATAGAAATATAACAGAACTTGATATCGATAAATCAAAGAAAAGGATATTCATAAAACTACCTCTTCTACACGAAAATCAAGTGAAGCTAAAGTTATCTTTGAAGATGAAAGATATTCAGAATATCGTAATAATAAAAAAGATAGAATACTCAAAAATATTGTTCAAAAAGTTGACTGCAAATGCAATAGAGGTCAAAAAAAACATGTTAAAAAAGTATGCAATTTATCGGAAAAAGAAATTAGATGCCATAGTTATGAGTGCTTAAATATTAATAACACAAGTGAAAGTAATAAACCAAATTCAATTGATAATATCAAATTTCATGAAGCCGTTAATAATAAGAAAGGTGCAGTATCGCTGTCTAGTGAGAAAGGAGCACAAGCATACTTCTCCAATGATTCAATTGATGATTTTTTATCAGAAAGGGGTATGATGTTTCTAGCTGGCGATGAAATCTCTAAATATACATTTTCCTATACTACAAACCATGCGAAACCGCCATCACCGTCAGAAATTTCGGGCAAATCATCGAAAAACAACATCGTAAAAATATGTTAACCTCATTGCAAAGTCATTCTAAGCATGGTATATCATCAGACCCTGGAATTGCGACGAATGACAACTTAGATGTTGAATTAATGTTTCACTCAACTGTATTCACTTCGAGCAATGATTCTGATTGTGTAAAAGAATTTAGGAAACCACACGACTCTAGAACTTCTTTATAACTAGGCTTATGGCATATTTAGAAATTTACAAATCTTTTAATGTGATAGGTGAAGTAAAGTTATTTTTATATATATGGCAATGATTTAATAAATAATTTTAAATGCTACGTTGCTATTATTATGCCTTCTTACTTTTTGATTTACATATATTTTGAATGGAATAAAAGGTTAAATCAGAATGACATAGGATAAATTAACACTTAAAACTGCAATTAGCAATTTTGTTGATGTCAGCGGGGATCGAACCTGGACTGAAATTTATGATATGAATTATAAAATTTAAACACAAGCGCTTATACGCTGAGTTACCACGGCTCTCATGAAAAAAGATATCGTGAGAATGGAAAAAAGATTAGTTAACTACCACTATTTTTTATCCATACATTTTCTAATTTCTTCTGTGACTTTGATTAAAGCAGTAGTAGTGCTGCGACCTTAGCGAAGCCTGGACTGATATAGGCTCAGTAGGTTATTTTTCAAGATAAACGAGGAGATTTGCTTATGATCACAAGCTTCTAAAATTTTATACATAACATTTTCATAGGATTGAAATAAGGCAAAAATGATTGAGAAGAATAGGAGTGGGTATTTTGGGAAGAGGCCTAACATAAGCCTTTTTACAATGACTAGGATATTACCCTTAGTCAAGGGATATATTTATGCGTTAACGCCGGGAGGTTCTAATATAGTGACAACCATTTTTCTGTTTATTTCGTCGCAGCCCATAGCCTTAACCTTGATTGCTAATATAATATAAGCTATTTTATTTCATCCTGATCAACAGGAGAAAATATAAATGATGAAATGTTAGGAGATTGCAATGACGCTATAGAAGTTAAGGTGTGAGATGTGAAGAGTCCATTTCTTTGCCTTGACCACCTAGAAGCTGTTTTAAAGAATGTCTAGTTTTCCTTGGAACTTTCCTTCTTGAACTTAAGAAAAGCTCGATTCCGTCTATACATTGCCATCTGTACGCCCTCTGTCATTCAATTTATTGATTAGCTCCTGTTATATATATAAAGTTATATTCAACTAGCGGCTTTGCCTGGATCATTGGTATCAATGGTAGGATCAAATGGGTTTATTAATGTGGCGTCATTTATATTTACAAAATAATCAAAGACCATTTTCTTTTATCAACTTCTCCAAAAAAAATCTCCAAGTTATTCGGTTAAATTGTTCATTACAATCGTTTCAGCTATTAGAAAGATTATCACGAACAGACAGACAAAATTTTTAAAATTGGTTATTCATGTCTTATTGGCGTGCAAATACCCCCTCAGCTCAGTAAAAGGCAGTTATTTCAATATTACACACAGACATTTAAATTTTATTTATATGTATTTACAAATGAACAGAAATTACCTCGTTACAGTTATATTATATGTAATAGATTATGTAAGTGACTTCTAATCTAAGCATTCTGTAGTTATTGCGAATGAGAAAAAAAGACAATATAGTTGCAAACGCATTATAATTTATAACGCAACGGATTTTCATTCTATTTTCATCAATAGACAGACTAATTTAAGATAAAGGTTTAGGTACATTATGTATGACTAATTATTGCAAATTTCTGTATGTTATGGTGATATTTTTGTCTTCGTGCCTCTTGATAGTTTCCACGGTGTGCGCTGAGTAAATCGATAAATTTATATGAAAATAATGTATTGCCCTCAAAAAGTTCTAAAAAGTTCGCGACGCTATATGTCTTTCTGTTAAGATCAACTCGTAATATCGAAAAAAAAAAGCTTTAAAAAACACCTAGTAAAACTTGAGTTTATATAAGTCGGTTGTGTAACAAAGTACGAATCCTTGTCTTATTAATTATATATGCATTATATCATATATGCATTTAATCTAGTATTTTTACGTGCCTTACCTTTTGGATCAATAGTTGCATTTTCACAAGCTTTTTTCATCCGAGGACCGTGTTTTTGGTACGAGTACCATGCGCGTCCCACGCTGGACCAACTGATCACAACTGGTGACTCGAACTTTATATATGACTAACTGATACCCGCGACTTCGCCCGCGTTGCTTACACACATCACTGAACACGTAGTGCTTATAAAAATCGTTGCTTCTTAAAACTTTAATAACTTTATATTAAATGAAGATATCGCAATATTTTTTTAGATAAGGGCCAAGTGTCTACGAAATAAAACTTAGAAAACTTAATTGAAATCTATCCAGTAGTTTTTCTGTGATGCGCGCACAACTGCAAACCTCTATCATTTTATTTATATAGATTTTTTTGATAGCCGAATTTTTATCTTACCGATCGGCGAAATAGGGACCGACAGGTTATTCAACTAGAGATACTTAGTGTAACCCGTTGTAGTGGTATGTGCCTCCCTCCTACCAGTAGTGAAATAAGTACTCGTACGTGTACTCCTAAGTTTAGTGAGCAGTAATAAAGAAATATTATAACGAGACAGTCGTGCGTTCAACGTTCAACACCCCGTGAACAGCTAGGACGGGACGCTAGTAAATATTAGGTCCTTGCATATGAAATTAGCGTTTTGTCGTACTGACCACTTTGATCTGAAATATCTCCTCTTTAGTTCAGAATTCCAAATTCAAATTTATAAATTAATTTAGCTGGTATATTTGAGTTTTGAAAACAGTCATTCATTTGTGTTTTCCTCATTATTTTATTCTTTGGCGTCGCTTATTACCGCACAATGGAAAACATGAAATATCGGTATATTTACGAGTACGAGTTCTGCTGTGGCACCAGTGCTACAGAAACAGCTCGAAGGATTAATGATGTGTACGGCGCTGGTGTCGCAAAAGAAAGCACGGTACGTTTTTGGTTTCAACGTTTTCGTTCTGGAAATTTCGACCTTCAGAACCAACCCCGTGGACGGCCGGAGACAAAAGTGGAAAATGAAGAATTAAAGGCTACCGTGGAAGCGGATCCATCACAAAGCACTTCAGAGATAGCTGCAGGCTTCGGGGTAAGTGATAAAACTGTATTAATCCACTTGAAGCAAATCGGAAAGTAAAAAATTGAACGATGGGTACCTCAGAATTGAGTGAATCGAACTTGCAAACACGCGTCGACTGCTGTGTTACTTTGCTCAACCGACACAATAATGAAGGATTTTAAATCGAATCATTACTTGTGATGAAAAGTGAATACTGTACGATAATCAGGCGCTCGTCGCAATGGCTGAACCCTGAGACCCAGCCAAATCCTGCCCTAAACAAAATTGACTCAGAAAAAGTTACTTTTTTTTTTTTTTTTTTTTTATAGGATCGGGTGACAAACGAGCACACAGTCCACCTGATGGTAAGTGGTTGCTGTGACCCATAGACATCTACATCTATCTTCAATAAAGAATCAAAATGCAGATGCGTTGTCACCCGTGAGGACTAAGATGGAATGCCTCTTTTCCAGTAAAAAGGGTCTCCGGTTCTCTACACTCACCATACGAAACATAGCAGCATTAAGCTGCTATTTTACGCTGGTATTCTGTGAGAGCGTGGTCCTTCCCCGGTCGAGCCGACCCATTCGTGCTACAACTATACCAGTAATATAGCTGCAGCATGGCTCTACCACGTTTGGTCGACTAGCGCCGGTGTCGTTCACTAGAGCTTTCTAAAATCTGGCCAAACGATTACGGCAGATATCTATTGTCAGCAGCTGCAAACCATGAAGGAAGAACTAGCTGCTAAACAACCGAGATTGGTCAATCGCTCTAGACCACTGCTGCTTCACGACAACGCAAGACCACACATTGCACAACAAACAACCACTAAGTTAGATGAGCTACAATTGGAATGTCTGCGAGATCCACCGTACTCCCCGGACCTTGCTCCATCAGATTACCATTTTTTCCGGAATTTGGACAACTTCTTACAAGGAAAAAAATTCAACTCCGCTGCGGCAGTGCAAACCGCCTTCAAAGAGTTTATTGATTCTCGCCCCCATGGTTTTTTTAGTAAAGGGATCAATGAACTATCTATGAGATGGCAATAGTGCATAGATAACAACGGTGCATACTTTGATTAATTAAATATATTTTACAAAAAAAATTTGACTTTATATTCCTCCCGTACAAAACGCCAATTTCATATGTAAGGACCTAATAATAAATATTTTATTATTAGTAAAATACCCGTGTAGTGGCGGGTAAGAATACCCACTACCCCATATCTTCCCGTGGGTGTCGTAAGAGGCGACAAAGGGAAACTGATACAGAAGATGGGCGGCAGCATCTTTCTGATAAAAGCCAAAAAACAATAAAAAACTGCGGTTGCCAACCCGCTCGCCAAGCGTGGCAACTATGGCAATATACCCCCCAAGAGCGACGACACAAAGAAACGGCCCCCAGTCCCCGGCGGCCAAGCTATTCCTCCTGAGCTTCTGAGCCTCCTATTCCTGGCTACGGTGGCGACCATGGTAACGGCGGGGCAGGGGGTGCTAAGAATCTCCGGTGGAGGTTCGGTTGCCACCTACGACGACTCGACCTGGCAACATATAACGCACGCACCCTGAGGACTGACGAGAAGATCCTGGAGCTGGAAGAAGAGATGGATAAGTTACGCTGGAATATAATAGGACTATCCGAGGTCCGAAGAGAGGGGGAGGACACGGTAATCCTCGAATCCGGCAACTTATTCTATCACCGGGAGGGCGACCATCTGTCCCAAGGAGGTGTCGGATTTATCGTCCACAAGTCTCTCGTTAACAACGTTGTAAAGATCGGGAGTGTGTCGACGAGGGTTGCGTACCTTATACTCAGAATCACCAAACGGTATTCGCTAAAGCTCATACAGGTTTACGCACTAACCTCGGCACACCCTGATGAGGAGGTGGAGGCAATGTATGAGGATATCTCAGAGCCATGCATTCCTCCAAAACCCACTATACGGTGTTAATGGGAGACTTCAACGCAAAACTATGCACAAGAGAGAGCGGTGAGCTGAAAGTAGGGAAATTCGAATAGGCAACGGAACCCAAGGGCCAGCAGCTGGCCGACTTTATGGAGAAAGAGGGACTCTTTATGATGAACTCTTTCTTCCAAAAGCGGCCCCACAGAAAGTGGACCTGGTCGAGCCCCGACGGTTCGACAAAAAATGAGATTGACTTCATTATGACGACCAGACGACAACTGTTCAGTGATGTCTCAGTGATCGCGAGGTGAAAACTGGCAGCGATCACCGAATGGTGAGAGGCACACTGAACCTAAACGTTGTTGGAGAGGTCACGTCTAATGAAGTCAACGCTCCGTCCCCTCGTGCTCTAATCCAAAGTCCCGAAAACTTTCAGCTCGAGTTACAAAATCGTTTTCAGTGCCTAGAATTTTGCAATGAAGTGGACGATATGAATGACAAGCTCGTGGAAGCTGTCCATGCGGTCGGAGCTAAGTTCTGTAAGACCCGTCGCAGAAGAACACAAAAACTCTCCGATCACACTCTTAATCTAATGGTTGTTAGACAGAAGATGAAGCTGCAGTCTTCAACAGATTTGATAGCATACAGGCAACTGAACAGACAGATCTCCAAATGCATGCGGCGGAATTTACGCAACTTTAATACTGCTCGTATTGAAGAAGCGATCGAGCGGAACCAGGGCTCCAAATTCTTCGCTAGAGATCTGTCTGGCAGAAAGAGCCAACTGTCGAAGCTGAAGACCGAGTGTGGGAGCGTCGTTTCCGGGACACCTGAGATTTTGAGTGAGATTGAGAGGTTCTATGGGCAGCTGTACACGTCATCGTTGGAGCCACGCGCAAGTGTGAGTAACGATCCAAGAGCAAGTCTTATCCGACACTATTCCGATAATATCCCGGACGTCAGTCTGAGCGAGATTAGAATGGCTCTCCAGCACCTTAAAAACGGCAAGGCCCCAGGCGAGGATGGAATTACAGCGGAGCTTCTGAAAGCGGGTGGAAAACCGGTACTTGAAGTCCTTCAGAAGCTCTTTAATTCCGTCCTACATGGTGGCATTACACCGGAGGCGTGGAGCAGAAGTGCGGTGGTCTTGTTATTCAAGAAAGGCGACAACGCTCTCTTGAAGAACTACAGACCGATTTCCCTTCTGAGCCGCGTCTACGTGCTGTTTTCGAGAGTCATTACGAATCGTCTCGCATGCAGACTCGACGACTTCCAGCCTCCCGAACAAGCCGGTTTCCGAAAAGGCTTTAGCACCATAAACCACATACATACCCTTCGGCAAATTGTACAGAAGACCGACGAGTACAATCTGCCACTTTGCCTTGCGTATGTGGACTATGAGAAAGCCTTTGATTCCGTCGAAATTTGGGCGGTGCTGCAGTCCCTTCAGCGGTGCCAAGTGGACTGTCGGTATATCGAGGTGCTGAAGTGTTTGTACAGTAGGGCTTCGATGGCTATCCGAGTACAGAACCAGAGTACGAAACCTATCCAACTGCAGAGAGGTGTAAGACAGGGTGACGTAATATCCCGAAACTCTTCACCGCTGCATTGGAAGACGTTTTCAAGCTACTGGACTGGAAAGGATACGGTATTAACATCAATGGCGAGTACATCACCACCTTCGATTTGCCGAGGATATAGTCCTTATGGCAGAATCGCTGGAGGACCTAAGCACTATGCTCAATGACCTCAATAGTGTCTCCCAACGGATAGGTCTCAAGATGAACATGGACAAAACAAAATCATGTTTAATGTCCATGTCACACCTATGCCGGTAGTTGTTGGGAGCACTAAGCTCGAAGTTGTTGACGAATATGTTTACCTGGGACAAATAATCCGACTAGGTAAGTCCAACTTCGACCGAGAGGTCAATCGACGGATTCAACTCGGCTGGGCAGCGTTCGGGAGATTACGACCCATCTTCTCGTCAGGCATACCTCAACACCTCAAAACTAAATTGTACAACCAGTGCGTGTTGCCAGTGATGACATACGGAACTGAGACGTGGTCCTTCACTGCTGGCCGTATGAGGAAGCTCAAGGTCGCTCAGCGAGCTATGGAGAGGGCTATGCTCGGGGTTTCTCTGCGTGATAAACTTAGAAATGAGGATATCCGCAGTAGAACCAGAGTAACCGACATAGCCCAAAGGATTAGTAAGCTGAAGTGGCAATGGGCCGGCCGTATAGCTCGAAGAACCGACAACCGATGGGGAAGAAAGGTTCTCGAGTGGCAGCCTCGTACCGGCAGGCGAAGTGTAGGGCGTCCCCCCACTAGATGGAGTGACGACCTGGTAAGACATGCAGGAAGTCAATGGATGCAGGTGGCTCGGGACCGTGCTTTGTGGCATTCCGTGGGGGAGGCCTATGTTCAGCAGTGGACTTGTGAGGGGCTGTAATGATGATGATCAGTAAAATTAATATAATTATTAATTAGGAAATTATTTTAATTTAATTTCAATAAGTTTTTACTATTTAAGTTTGAGTGTATTTTTAACAAAAGAAATAGTAAGGAAAATGGTCTTCAAACATTTTTAAAGTTTTATAATTAATAATTAATTTTATAAACGTTTTTGTTATATTATCTTTTAATAGTTAGGATACGCCAAGTTTTCACTTTTTCCACAACTCGGACAGTTACACGGTGGGCACAGGGTCGAAGTAGGTTCCGTGGGCAGAGTGACATAGGCCTCAGGCGTGATCTGAAAAAGAGTTAGATATTAAAGAATCATGGTACTAACAAACTTTTCTTGTAATTTAGTTCGCGCACATATGTATCCTTTAAGAACTGAATTTAAAAAAAACTAATATCTCAAAGATAGTATTATAATATACTTATATATAATAATTAAATAGGTGGTGCACAGCCGTTCATGAGCACCCGCTACCAACTTTAGAAAAAAATTACAGACCTAAAGAGTAATATATGCATAATACGACTACTTTAAGTCACACATAACTTGGTATTTATTATGCTTACGGGACAAAATAGGTCAGAGTACATATTTAAGCAAATTGATAGACAAACATTAAGAGACACCGCACACTGCACTTTCTATCGGGCGAGAGTTTAATTAAACCAATTAAACAGTCGGGTTAGTGGAAAGTGCGCACACTAGCCAACAGTCGGCCGATCGTTTGCGAAAAAATTGTAGTTAGTAAGCAGCTCTTGAAGTGAGTAGTCGCGTAATGAAACCTAAAATATTGTCCGGAAATGTTATTATTATTTCTATTATACAACGAAGGAGACTGATCAAGAAGAAAAACCGAGAATACTGGATGCATCCTATATACAGTGGCAGATTACTTCTTCCCACAGCATTTTCTTTAAATTTACATCATATTTCAACTTCCTCTGTCAACTGTGACATTGATGATTCGACAAGCAGCGCCATTTTGATGCATGCACACTTCTTATCCGCGCCAAAATTTTGAGCGAAGTGACGTTATCGACCGAGTCGGCCGACTAAACAATCGGCTTGTATGCGGGCGTCGAAGAGCGCTCAGCAGGGCTAGCATGGCAGGAGACCATTGTATCCCCGGAGAAAGGAGAAAATATTTATCCCCTCGCTTAGTTTTATCCACCTTAGAGCATGGGCACACCGGTGTATATAATATCCACAATAGATAAAATGGGAGATAGACTTAGACTTAGATAGATTTTTTGTATGAATATAAACTTCAATCCACTTTCAATGAACTAGGATAAAATCATCCCTTTCAAATGTCATAAAATTATAATTTTTTATCTTTCATTTAGCTCCATGCTACGGAAGGGGATATATGTCTACTCGTTATGTCAAACGGTGATATACTTCTCCCCGTTTGACATAACAAGATAATTTTATCTCTTGTCAGTGGATATAATCGGGGGATAAAATTTTTGTCCCCCGCCCATGCTAGCCGGGTAGGTTTAGCAGTTGGCCGATAGTTGACCAACAGTTTAGTTTGAAGGGAATCGTGTAGCCCATCAAACTGATTTATCGAGCGATAACTAATCGTTATAATATGCGCAATTGCATACATCTCAATGCTGATTAAGAAACCGACTAAACTCTCGCCCGATAGAAAGTCTGCAGTGTGCGGTGCTCTTAAATGAAATCTTGCAAGCACTTTTGATTCAAGATAAATGTTAAACCAGGCATATTATTACAATTACCATTAAAAAAATTAAATAAAAGTAATGAAATAAAAATAATATGTAATATCATTCAAAGTATTTAGGAATAGCAACGATCAAAGTAATCACTGATCTGAATTACCTTTATTTTTGGAAAATGGATATTTCCAATCAATTTAAACCTCGGCAACGGTCCGCGGGTCAAGCACATACACTGAAAATTATTTACTAATTTATTGTTGGGATTTATTTCCCTTATATCGATCAATATTATAATAGGAAGAAATTCCACTATTTTGATATTGAGAAATATTTTTGAACCCAAAATGACTACTTTTATCATTTCAGAATAGCTCTTTTAAAACAAAATTATCACGTTAAAATATTTAAATCAGTAGTTAAGATTTATAAATTATCCTAATAACTTACACCAGGCTGTGGAAAGAAAAGGTAATTTATTAGAATATTTTCTTTTTTGAACAATGAACAGATGCGTGTATATATAATATCTTAATAAAACAATAGAATAATAAACAAAGTTAAAATAAATCGAACTTACTTTCTGTAAAAAATCTTGGTTTTATTATTGTCATATATTATGTAAAATACGAATACAAATATTTAAACGCGTTTGGACGGACTTACTGTGGCAGGCTGTAAAGCAAAGTATTTTTTAATAATTATAAAAATAACTATTTTTAAGCAGATAAAACAAAAGACTGTCGTTAGAATCTAATAATTTATAGGAGAAAATTGTAGTAAATATAGCGGGCCTGGTCTACTTAATATTAATTTGTAGATGACGTTATTGCAGAAGCAGTATGAAAAATGTACGTGGCAAAGTTATAAAAAATAAAGTATAGTGGCTTTTTAAAACTCCTTAATTCATTTTTTATTAAAGATTAACTAATATTAAGCAGATACCTGTAGCAAGTACATAGCAAGAATGGGACATTAGGAACATAAAAATTAAGACGATTGCACCGTACGCCCCGCACGCACCACTTAGCGTATGTACTTCCCAAGCGAGCCTGGCCCTTAAAAACGTTGGCCGGTAAAGGCCAAGCCCAATGTACGCAAAAAATATGACGATTTTGGCAATATTTCTTTTGTTAAAAAAATTAAGCAAAAAGATTTTTCATGTAATATGTTTAATTTGATTCAGCAACTTGAATTCACTTTTGATCATTTTTACGAGTAATTCTGGGATGGGCATGGCCCACCCGGCCACTTCCGTATATATTATGCTAATGCTTATTTACGTGGTAACTACGAGTATTATATTATTTATCTGTTTTGTGCCCTTATGCTGATGGCCTCTCACATTGTTGCAGCGCGTACGCTGCGGATATGTGTACAGAGCTTCATAGGATTTAATAGAAATAATTCGGAAGTGAAGCGCACACGGTGCCAATAAATATGGGAATACCTTAGAGCTAAAAGTAAATTTGCAGCTTATAAATATCACGCTGCTGAACGCAGAACTCCTCTTCTTTCCGAGAGGGTTAAGGAGCAATGAGTTCACCGCACTGCGTCAGTATTTGTTATTGGTCTTCACATATCTTCGAAACATTTTATTCCAACATTCAGGTTTCCTCACGATGTTTTCCTCAACCACCGACTACAGAGGAAAACAGCACAGTATTTTTTTAATTGCAGAAATTGCAACGTGGGTATCTTAGCCCAATTTCAAGTGCTATATTCACATTTTAAAAACTAAAATCAGTCTGTTCAGAATAACAAGCTTTTGAAAGCGGGCTGTCCGAGTGACATCAGAATTTAGAACAACATGGCCCTTCATTGACCACAGGAGCTGCAAAGTAATAAAAATTTAAAACGTCTGATATTAAAAAAATGTCGCATTTTTTTTTAATTTTAACTCATTCAGAAAAATTATTAAAAAATTATGACTATATGAAATAATAAGTGTAATAAAATCAAGATAATCTCGTTATCAGTAAAAAGTGTGACCGGTTCTCTACACTCACCAGACGAAACACAGCAGCTTTAAACTTTGCACCTTTTAGTTGTACTTTCGCAGTCAAACCGACCCATACTGCTACCATAATTTAGCTGCAGTGTGGCTCTACCACGTTTTGAATCACCGATTTGTTTATTTATTTTTGTTTTAATAATATTATATTAAAACTAGCATATACTGGAAACAGTACACTTACTCGTGTCTGGAAAATTAAAAAAATTGTGTTATTTTGATAAATAGGAATGGAAAATAATAATTAAAAATAAAACAAAGTACTTGGGGACTTTTTTAGCTCTCTACTCATTAAATATCGTCATAATCAGAACGAAGCGAGACACATCGATTACACTCTCGCACAAGCTCACTCAGTTTGGCACTAGACTTTACAGAGGGTGGGCGTTACTGAATGGCGAAATAATGACTAATAAGTGGATTAACGAAACCTTAACTAAGTTAATCGGGTTATACCCTGCAAAACCAATTATGAGACTCGAAAAACTATAACCATAAAGGTAAAATCATTATCGAGGATGCAAGATTAAAAATAAGCGATATTTTAGGAAGTCCAATGACATAAAAACCAAAAATAACTCAGTATTAGTAATGTTTTTATATAGTAGGTTAGATATTACATTAATGAAATTCATAGAAGAAAAAATGCATAAAATCGCTGCAACTATCACTTCTCGCACGTCCATTATGCTGGTAACAGAGGGGTAAACTGAGCATCCGAGCAAGATGAGAGTGCAGTCGAACACAATGCGTCGCCTTGTACTCGTATTACTTTGCCTCGCATAACCTTTTCGTACTTTGCCTCTCCTAGCCTCGACAATTGCGTAGAGTTAGCATCAAACATTAACATCGTGTGAGGAAATGCCGTAATTGCAACGTTATAAGGTGGCACGGCGACAATAACCTTGACCTCACCTTTACACGCTGCTTCCCGTTCGTCACAATATTAATACAATTAGTAATAAAGGTAATGCAAAAGTTTCGTCGCTTTTTTCTTTTCTTTACTTCGTGCTCAGTTAAAGGACGCACAAAGTATTATTATGAAATATTGCTTAGAAGACCGATTTTTTTTAATACAATAAGGGTGACAAACGAGCACACATTCCACCTAATAGTAAGTGGATGCTGTGGCCCTTTGCTTAAATATAAATACTTGCGCACTTTTGGAAGGTAACATTATACCTTTGTTTGTTTATTTACGCTTAAGTTACTAGAGCACATATTATAACCTTGCTGGGTATATACAAATATCCAACTTTATTACATTACTAATGGTTGAAATTTAGAAAGTATAAAAAACAAAATGGAACCTTCAATTTGGGGATAATGACATGGTGCTGAATTACAAGTTACGACGAAAATGCCAAAATGCGTGTAAGTTTTTACTTATATTTTTTCGTATTGTTAACAACTTCATTATTATTAATAGTAAATATTTATATGTGTAACCGATCATATACTTACGTAGTACTAAAATAAAAATAAAAAAAATTTGAATTAATAGATATTACATTTAAAGCTTATTTTGACTGATTACAGCGGTGATTATGAGATTATGTGGTTATTGAAATGATTAACCGTTGTATTATATTGTAGTATTAAATTGTTATCTTTTCTTGTAATAATATAAGAGTGTCTAGTTAACTCACAGTTCTTGAAACCATAATTGACTATTGTGGCCTATGGACATCTGTAACTAACTTCAAACGAAGAAGGCCACAGATATGTTATCTCACCTGCAAAAAGGAACACAACAGCGGGAGCCCTATTGCTTGACGGTAGAAATATGTATGAGAACACCACTTTATGTACTGTTTTACTTTTATCTGATCAATTTTAATACCATTTTATTTATCAATGTAAATGGTCGAAACTTCTGATTCTAGTTTCGATTTTTTTATAGAATAAGGGTGCCAAACGAGCACACAACCCACCTGATGGCAAGTGGATGCTGTAGCCCAATAGACATTTATATTTATCCTCGATGAAGAATCAAAAAGCAGATGCGTTTTCACCCTTGAGAACTAAGATGGAATGTCTTGTTTCCAGTAAAATGGTCTCCGGTTCTTTACACTTACGAAACTCTGTAGCATTAAGCCGCTACTCGTATTTTAGGCTGGTATTCTGTAAGAGCGTGGTCCTACCCCGGCCGAGCCGAATACGAATAGGTATTTGTGCTACAACCATAATATCTGCTAAACAATTTCCAAGAAGTTCCATACATATTCATTCATCAATTATTCATTACAGCTTACTATAGTCCATTACTGAACATAGATTGCCTCATATGGGTGATATTTGCCATAGTTGCTGCGCTTGGCTTATTTATTGTTTGGGGGTTGTTATCAGAAAGATGCTGCTGCCTCTCTTTCGTTTCAGTTCCCTCTGTCACTTCTTCCGACACTCGCGGGTGATATGGAGTAGTCGATTCTCTCATAAGCATATAATTAGTATTCCATTGACATACCAATGACGAGTGCATTCACTATTTGTCAAAGTCCCGGTCTACTATGTCCCGGACTTTAAACACGACGAATCCAAACCCAGAGCCAATTTGTTGCGAAACACAATTTGTGGGTTTTCGCATTTAGTTATATTGATACTATCTCCGTCTTTCGACAGTACATTCTAGCCTCCTGTCAACTGAACAAGGACCTCTCCCGTCGCTGGGACGATTTGCCTTAATTGCCACGTTTGGTAAGCGGATTGATGATCGCAGTATCAGACGTTTTGCACCTTTGACGCTACTATACGTCAATTATCTGGTATAAACGTGATGATAGCCCTAGCGTAACCTCGACATTATCACGAAAACGTTACATCCAGAACGGGTAGGTCAGAACTAGTAAATACTTCTCTTTAAGGAAAAATATTTGTGACAGTTTTATATTTCTAGCCCAGTTTATAGTTTCCGATAATGCTTGAAAATTGCCGCCGTGGTCGAAGGACGATAATCTCATCACTGTCATCAATGATAATGTAAAAATTTGGGTGTACGCAATTATACATTAGGATGTAAAGTCGTAGTTTCTTATGATAACTATTGTGATTTAATTTCAATGTTGTTGAATATAAAAGAAAGGCAATACTAACCGTCATCTGCAAAGTTATGACAATAATTAGCGTCCGTTTTTCCATTAAGCGTGTATGTAAGGGGAAACGACAGTAGCTTTCGTACATATAATTACGCTGACGCTATTTATACTTATTTTTCAAAGAGTAGCCAAATTTTAAACTTCATCATCATCATCATTACAGCCCATCACAAGTCCACTGCTGAACATAGGCCTCCCCCAAGGAATGCCACAAAGCACGGTCCTGAGCCACCTGCTTCCATCGACCTGCATGTCTTTTAAACTTAAGTTCAAATATATATAAATAATGATAGGTACGACTTTCCATTGACGTCCGTCGAGTTGGGGTTGATATATTTTTTTTTACAGAAAGGTTACGTTATTATAAGCACACACGCAAAGTTTCAATATGCGGAAACGCGTAGTTTTTGAGAAAAAAATTATTGAAAATCAATTATTTTTGCAATATTTATGTCAATTCCTACCGTAAAACTGACGCTATTTTGTATTGCCATTGTCAGTAGGGATGTCGATTCTTTCCGAAAAAGATCGATTTTTAAATCGATTCCAATCGCAAGCTGATGTGTGTTGATTGTGATGTTCAGTAGGGATGGTTATAAAGCAAAAAAAAAAGGTTGAAACTTTGCGTGTGTGTTTATAATAATGTAACCTTTCTGTAAAAAAATATCAACCCCCACCTTGACGAACGTCAATGGAAAGCTAAGCCATTAGGCTATTAGATATACCGTTATTGCAGTTTTTGAAAATACGAGTAAATAACGCTTCTACTTTTATTTGAAACTAGCTGTTCCCCGCGACTACGCTCGCGTGTAATTTAGGGTTTTAATTTTGTTGCGCGGAACCCTAATTATTTTTCTAAAATATAAGTAGCCTAAGCTACTCCTTATAACATGAGCTATCTACCAGTGAAAGTCCCGTCAAAATAGGTCCAGCCATTTCGAAGATTAGCCGGAACAAACAGACAGATAGACAGACAGACAAAATTTTAAAAATTGAGTTTTTGTTATAAGTACCGTATATACTTTCATATGCGTTTAGTAAAAAGCTGTTATTTAGACATTACAAACAGACACTTCAATTTTATTTATTTGTATAGATTATTCCAAATTGAATGTTATTTATTGGCAGCAACGTTTTTGCCTACCGATCGACTCTTACAAATATGTGTGTGCGCAGTAAAATCAGTTAAAATAATGCATTACCATGCATTTTGAATTTAAAAGATAAAAAGGACAGAATGTTTGAGATTTTATTTAATTAATTTTTCTTCGCCATATGCCTATATTACTTATTCTGAACCCTCTCTGCAAATTTTGCCGGTTATTGCAAAATAACCCTGTATAGGCAACATTACCATCACTCATCACCATCATCACCACCATCACCATAGACCTTAAAAAGTCCTCTACTGCACATAGGCCTCCACCATAGATTGTCTTATAATCTCAATACCTCGCGTATTTATCATAGTTGCCTGCTTGGCAGGCGGGGGCACCCACAGTTTTTATTATTATTCTTGAGTTGTTAACAGGAAAGTGCTGCTGGCAAACTTCTATTTCAAATTTCCTCCGTCATCGTCTAGGATACCCACGGAATGATATAGGGTATGGCGTGATCGCGGAGCAGGAAGAATTTCAAATTATTTCAATTCCAAATGATGAACGAACTTTGAATTAACTTTAATAAATTGAGAATAAACTTGGTTTTCGGATCACAAATACAGTTCAAAAGGTCCTAAAACTATCTTAGTTGCAATAGAAATAAAACTTATTATGACGGGAATTAAGTTTAAAGATGCAAAGCAATAAAAAAAAACCCTGCTCCGCGACCGTGCGTTAGTGGATTCGCTTACTTCGCCACTACACGGCAACAATCACACTTTAGGAAATTTTCCTGTACCGTGGAAGCATTAAAATATATAAGATGCATGTGGACAAATACTTTGACTCGAAGCAATCATGCATTTGCAGGTTGTATTCTGTTTTACTTGTTATGTCAGAGACCGAACCCACAGTCCTAAGTAAATATCAGTGACTAAACTGTCAAACGTCATCTAAAATGGATGGATATTTGCAACGAAGCGTCTGATTCAGAACAGCTAAAACAGATCAAAATGACCGTACACGTACTGAATTAATATTCATGACATCCAAGAGATTTGTTTTTGTTAGTTACATGTTGGTTGTGAGATTATTTATTTAAATAATATTTTATATTTACTGTATACGGTACGGTGATTTTAGCTAAATTACAAACTGCACTGGCTTCATTTAGCAAAGAGAAGATACCTTTTTTTTAAATTGAAGTTACAAAGGATCTTAAAATCCACCTGGCTACTGCAGTCAATGGACAAAAACCAACTTCAAACAAAGAAGACTACAGATGCGTTGTCATATCTGAGGACTAAGATGGAATGCCTCACAGCCTATGGCTCCCTATATCTTCAGACGATAACATAATAGTGCACTCACTGCCACCTAGCGGCAGAAATAGGTGAAAAGTTTATACCTACTTACACAAACCTATACGTTGTAATGTTATGAAAAGACAGACGGTAACAATTATTTACTCCCTTACTGTACATGCTGTACACTATACAAGCGATGAAACAAAGCGATAGCTTGTTATTTCATCAGCAAAAAGAGACCTGCAAAAACTCTAATTCTCCATTTCTCTTGTTATTCTTACTTCTTTTAAGATAAAAACAATGTTATAATAGTAGCTAGTAGGAATATGGTATACTTTACCCATTTCTGAAAACAGAAAAAAATATTGAAAACAATAAACTTAATAAAATATTATGAGATTAGTTTCAAATTAGGATGGAATAATAATTAAATATAAAATAAATTAAAAACATAGTTACCTCCGTCTAGAAAAATAAAATAGAAGATTAGATTTAAAACAAAATTAAGGAAAATAAATTAAAAGGTATATTATCAATAAAACTTACGACAACTCGCTAAAATAACAGAAATCACAGGTTAATAAAGTAGCGAAGTGTGAGGTTGTAACAACTTATTCTTTAAATGCCAACTCTACCTTCACGCGCTGATCAACTAACGAGCCTCTGATCTGATTATAGACAAATGGTATATTCATAACCCACCAACTGAATGCTTAGCCTTCCACCACTGTGCGATTTACCTAAAGTTTTCTTCCTCGCACGACGTCATTGGGAATCGGCTACCACCAAAGATTTTTCTAGGCCCATACAACTTAGGGACATTCAAGAAAAGAGTTGTAGTTTTTCATGGGCGGCATATTCACTTACCATCAAGTGATCCGCATACTCGTTTGCCCACTCTTCCATTATAATATACATATAGATAATATAGTCTGGTGAAGAGGAATAATATAACTTTTTTTTTTTGATTAAATAAAACTACTTGTAAGGATTTTATCGCGTTTAATTTAACTTATTTTTACTTTTGACATTTTAAAATGTTATTTTTATCAACCCCATTATAATGTGGCCGGTGAAAAGAAATGGGAGATCTCCCGCCGGGCAAGGTGTTCTGCCCAGGGAGCGGCCAACGCTCCGAGTGGTAGTTCGGAGCTATTCTATATAGGTAACACTATTTAAATTTACGTAAGAAATATTAAAAAATTGTATAAAAACCGTCATAAGAGCATTTTTATCTTTATTTCATTTGTCTTTTCTCGACAAATGTTCAAGTCTTCAAGGGCTTCTAACAATTTAGGTAGACTAAGAGAGAGTACCTATTTTAATCTAAAAAATTAATCCCTGAAATACGTCTCGTGTACTCACCATAAGCTGAAAAATAAATAAGATATTATAAAGATTGTAACGCTACTTTTCGAAGGTTAAATTTCTCTTACATGGTAAAGCCACACTGCAGCTATGTTATGGTTGTAGCATGAATGGGTCGGCTCGACCGGAGATACAGATACATAATACCAACGTAAAATGACAACTTAATTCTGCTGTATTTCGTATGGTGAGTGTAGACAACCGGAGACCCTTTTTACTGGAAACGAGGCATTCTGTCTTAGTCCTCAAGGGTGGCAACGCATCTGCATTTTGATTCTTAATTGAGTATTAATGTAGATTTTTATGAGCCACAGTATCCACTTACCATCAGGTGGACTGTGTGCTCGTTTGTCACTCTTATTCTATTAAAAAAAGGTTTTTTGAACTCAGTGTCTAGCTACCTATAAGACATACACCAGCGTTAATACGTATTCATATGTGAGCCGTGGTACCTTTTTCATTACCACTACATATCATCAAATGGCGTAAACAAGCTTCTTCTTTCATTCATTCATTACAGCCCTTCGCAAGTCCACTGCTGAATATAGACCTCCCAAGGAATGGAACAAAGCAACAACTACCGGCATAGTGTGACATAGACTTTACTCACGACCTTTGTTTTGTCCATGTTCATCTTAAGACCTATCCGTTGGGAGACATTATTGAGGTCATTGAGCATAGTGCTTAGAACCTCCAGCGATTCTGCCATAAGGACTATATCGTCAGCAAATCGAAGGTGAGTAATGTACTCGCCATTGATGTTAATACCGTCTCCTTTTCAGTCCAATAGTTTGAAAAAGTGTTCCAATGCAATACAAGGTTCTTATGCAATTTAAAAAAAGCACATTATTCTTAAAATAATTTTTTAACGCTCGTTTCTCCAATACAACTATAAAACTGTGCACACTGATCAGGGGTGCGAACTAGATAAGTCAGTTTGTGGTCACAAACTTTAACGAAAAATAAATTGTAATGACAGTTTCGCTCTATAAATAATTGAAAGCCTTTGGTTTCCCGACATATCAAGATGATGGTGTGATGAATATACTTAATAAATTATACTAATAATAGTGTCCTGCGCAGATGGCTTGTCTCCGTTGAGACTTTCTGACTCCGGGCTGCTACTGAGAATTTCTTTACAGAAAGCAACTGATTTTGGCTCGACCCGGGATTCGAACCCGAGACTTCATGATCAGCAATCGCGTTTTCGTAATTTTTTCCAGATCAATTCCAGATTTGAATACAAGACAAAATAAAATGTGTTGACGGTAAAAATTTAGTCGAACTAGAGGGAGCGAAATTTGTACTCAGAGTAATTGTTTTTTTTTTTTTCGTTGAAAACCACTATTTATACATCTTTTTGATTCAACTAGGGTTGATTGTAATAATTTGATATTTTATTGCAATGCAACGTCGACAGTTAACTGGAGAAGATATGTTAAGAGCAGAGGAAATGCTGCAGGCTGGTGCTTTTCAACGTGACGTCGATGTGGCGATAGGCAGCAGGCAAAATGTGATTTCAGAGTTGTGGTCACGCTATCGTGCCACGGGGGAGATGGCGGAGAGACATCCAGCACCAAGCCGCATTACTACACTCAGACAAGACCGCTTTTTGCAAATTGCTACGAGAAGGCAACCAAATGTTACGATGTTACCAAAATTCATTTAAAAATTGTACAAACAAAATTATTCTAAAGTGAAATATGTTTAAAAAAAAAGTCCCGCTAAGTTCTTCCCAGGTCAGAGGTATTTTCCGAACCAGTGATAAATAAAAAAAATACTTTCAATAAGTATTATGTAATAATCAATATTGAATAAAAATCACTCTATTCTATTCTATTTTATTCTATTCTATTCTATTCTATTCTAATGGGTCAAAATTTCCTGCTTACGCACGACAATGCTCGTTCACATACGGCCAGGGTGGTAACAGCCTGTTTGCATGAACATGATGTCACGTATCACGATCTTAGAATGGCCTAGCACAATCCCCAGATTAAAATCCCATTAAGCATGCTTGGGATATGCTCCAAAGAAGAGCTCTGAGAGATTTTCAGGAGAATTTTGTTACAGGAGAACAACTTTTTTTTTGCATCTCAGTAGGACCTGGGACAATATTCCTAAACAGGATTTTGACAACTTCATTCTGAGTCGATGCAGATGCGTTATGAATGTCATGGGTGCTTTTACTGATTATTAACTCTTAATTAATAGCCGCCTTTAAGAGGTTTTTAACTTTATTTTTTAATTTAAAAAAATTAACTTTCATGTTGTACAGTTTTCACACTTGCGTTTCTCTACATCATCATCTGAATCTCATTTAAAGTCATTGTTTATACAGGGTTATTTTTCAAAGAGTAGCCAAATTTTATATTGAAGTTCAAATAAATAAAGTATGGCAATATTACATTTTATGAAAATAAGAGTAAATAAGGCTCCTACTTTTATTTGAAATTATCCCTCCTGTGCGTGTGATTCAACTCACGTTTTCGTTTCTAAGTGTTTGCCTACTGTTTACTTGTTTAGTGACACGCTTACTACTAATGCTTAAGATAATAACTACATGACGTGAATTATGATCCTAATTTTCCTTTCACACTTTTAACGGTAAGCCCGTTAAAAGAGTAAAAGGAAAATTGGATTGATCATATAAAATAAAATCAAAAAATATATTTTTGCTTATCAACGACGTAACCGACGTCTGTCCTTATTATGGCGTATTTTGAAGATTGGAATAAAATATTTACAACTAAATTACGCAAGTAGTCCCAATATCTAATATTGGTACCTCAAAATGGAATCCGTTTCTCTTGTGAGAATGTGAATAACGAACACACCACATATTAAATAACCGTTTATTCACAACGTAAATTCAAAATAGCGGATCGGAGCGCGAATGAGTAGCCTAACGGCGTCGGACGATCGGTTAGCGTTAACGGCAGCGGAACCCAAGGGGCCAGCAGCTCGCCGACTTCATGGAGAAAGAGGCACTCTATATGATGAACCCTTTCGTCACAGGAATTGGACCTCACGGTTCAACAAAAAATGAGATTGGTATCATTATGACGATTAGACGGCAACTGTTCAGTGATGTCTCAGTGATCACGAGGGTGACAACTGGCAGCGATTACCGAATGGTTAGAAGCACACTGCACCTAAACGTTAAGTTGGAGAGGTCTCGTCTAATGAAGTCAACGCTCCGTCCCCCACGTACTCTAATCCAGAGTCCCGAAACATTTCAGCTCGAGTTGTAAAAACGTTTTCAGTGCCTAAAAGATTGCAATGCAGTGGACGATATGAATAACAAGCTCGTGGAAACTGCCCATGCGGTTGGAGCTAAGAGTACAATCTGCCACTTTGTCTAGCGTATGTGGACTATGAGAAAGCCTATGATTCCGTCGAAATTTGGGCGGTGCTGCAATCCCTTCACCGGTGCTAAGTTGAGTATCGGTATATCGAAGTACTGAAAAGTTTATACAGTAGGGCCACGATGGCTATCCGAGTACAGAACCGGAGTACGAAACCTATCCAACTGCAGAGATGTGTAAGACAGGGTGATGTTATATCCCCGAAACTCTTCACCGCTGCATTGGAAGACGTTTTCAAGCTACTGGACTGAAAAGGATAAGGTATTAACGACAATGGCGAGTACATCACACACCTTCGATTTGTCGACGATGTAATCCTTATGGCAGAATTGCTGGAGGACCTAAGCACTATGCTCAATGATCTCAATATTATCTCTCAACGGATAGGTCTTAAGATGAACATGGACAAAACAAAAGTCATGTGTAACGTCCATGTCACACCTATGCTGGTAGTTGTTGGGAGCACTAAGCTCGAAGTTGTTGACGAGTATGTTTACCTGGGACAAATAGTACGACTAGGTAAGTCCAACCTCGACCGAGAGGTCAATCGACGGATTCAACTCGACTGGGCAGCGTTCGGGAGATTGCGACACATCTCGTCAGGCATACTTCAAAACCTCAAAACAAGATTTTACAACCAGTGCGTGTTGCCAGTGATGATCTATGGATCTGAGACATGGTCCTTCACTGCTGGCCATATGAGGAAGCTCAAGGTTGCTCAGCGAGCTATGGAGAGGGCTATGCTCGGTGTTTTTCCGCGTGATAGACTTAAAAATGAGGAAATCCGCAGTAGAACCAGAGTAACTGATATAGCCCAACGGATTAGTAAGCTAAAGTGGCAATGGGCCGGCCATATAGCTCGAAGAACCGACAACCTATGGTGAAGAAAGGTTATCGAGTGGCAGCCTCGTACCGGCAGGCGAAGTAACACATACAGGAATTCAATGGATGCAGGTGGCTCGGGACCTTGCTTTGTGACATTGCTTGGGGGAGGCCTATGTTCCGCAGTGGACTTGTGATGAACTGATTATGATGATGATGGTGGTTATTATTTAATAATTTATTATAGGTCAGTTTTCATTTAATAATTTATATTAGAACAAAATGTCACTTCTTGCGACAGGGTTTGCATGCTGCTAAAATTTTGTTTATCAAACGTACGTGAAACACGTTTTATAATATAAATATAAAATATTATAAAACCTGAAATTTTGCCTTGCATATTTTAATTGTGAAATATAGACAAAGGTAAATAAATTAATACTTACAAGCCCCTTCTGGATAAACATATAGTTTATTGATAAGAAATACAATATTTTAAATCCATATTATACAATACTGATTCATGATCATTTCAAAATAAAACATGTTACCTTTAGCTAAAATAAGAAAATATATGATTATTCTGTGAGTTATTTCTTATATTTAATTATATGTATTTTATTTTATTTCCATAATATTTAAATTGAAACGAATTATGACCTTAATTTTTAGATATCAAATTTAATTTTACTCACCGTTATCTAAATAAAAAAATGGCACATCAGTATTGCAATAAGGAAATTTTGGAAAAATTATAATTTTTTTACCAGTCAGCCCCAGAAAGTGGGTTAAGCTTTTACGTGTGCTTACTAATAACTTTATCGGTTTTTCTATCGCTATTCGACCAAATATGAGGACCGCAAAAGCCACAAGTAGATTTTTCATAGAAGTAATTGTGACAAACGAGCATACATTCCATTTGATGGTAAGGGGATGCTATAGCCCATAGACACATATATCTATTGATTAAAAATCAAAATACAGATGAGTTATTATGGACTGAAATGGAATATCTCGTTATCATATGGTAATAAGGGTTTCCGGTTTTAGATCACGCTA